>CM061555.1:158720469-163720469 GCA_030864225.1 Capsicum baccatum var. pendulum | reverse complement strand
AACATTCATAGCATTGCTTCCCAATGAGTGTCGGTTGTCTCCAAACTGTTGTCGTTCCTAACTAAAAGCGCTCTCCGATGTAACGGTTGATATTGGAACATTCAATATATCTCTAGCTAATCTTGAAAGCACAGGATATTATCCTTCATTACTTTCACTAATCCAATGCGTTGATCCTTGTTCTACGATCCTCTGTCGGCTGTCGAAGATAATACCTAAGCTCTTCCCTATGATTTGTTGGGTATGTTGTTAACGGAGAAACCCTATCCCAAACATTTAAATCATAACAGTAACCAGGAAAACCACTATATGCCGGCCTTTTAGAAGATGATAGCTTCTCGGAAGCATGAGGAGCGATAGTTGGAGTGATATTTATCGGTACAACTAGACCAAATAAATCGGCATAACGGTTATATAATGCTTCTATGTAAATGTTCGTCCCACTCATAACCGTAAATAAATCTGGTTTTTCTTGAGGCTCTATCTCTAAGGAATTATAAATAACAGTACTAAAGTCGCATGCAGTATTATATTTCATGCATGGATTTAGTATAACACCAAGTAAATTGGGGGAAGCGGGAAAAATACTTTTTAAATTTAGCAAACATAGCACCAACAACTTCTTTGTAACCTTCTCTATCCTTATATTCTTTAAGAAAACAAGAAATATCGGTTAAATAAGCTAAAATATTACAAACAATAGGATAATAAGCATAAAAAAATTCAACCATAGCTATATAAAATCTTTCCAAAAACTTAACAAGATCATCAATTGCAGTTCAATCAGAATCGTGTAGCATACACTCAGGAAAAGAACCACAAAATTGATTAAAAGTCATTGTAATAGAAACTTTATAAGCAAGACAAGTTTTAAAATAAGTATAAGTAGCATTCCATCTAGTATCACATTCTTCAGGCATTAATATCGGTCTAAATCCATTTTGTTCACATTTAATCTTAAATTCTTTCACTCTACCTCTTCGATTATTTCCTTGAATGAAGCCAATAGCAAGGTGAAGTTTTTCAATATAAAGCTCAAAAAATTTAAGACCATCTTTTACAATTAAATTATATATATGACAAGCACACTTAACATGAAAAGTTTCAGGTACAGCGAAGAAAGTTTAGCTTTTAACTTGTCAATAACAATCTTGTTGTTAGATGCATTATCAAAAGCAATACATAAAAAATTTCTTTCAATACCATAATATTTTGCGATTTTAGTAATAGATTCCGAAAAAAAATTCCAGTATGTCTACGATCTTCTTCATACAAAAAAGATAGAATACATTTTTGCATAAAAAAACTACTATCTATCCAGTGACAAGTAATGGTTAAATAATCATTTTTATTAACGACACGATCAAGATCAGAAGTTAGAGCAATTCTACATTGAATATTTTTTAATAATGTAGATAAATAATAAACATATTGTGTATGGAGTCTAAAAATATCGGTCCGACAAGTACTTCTAGAAATACCATTAAACATAAGATTATAAATTGCTTGAATATAATGAATAAAAGAATCAGAAGAAGCAAAAGTGAAAGGCAAACAACCCACAACTATCATTTTCGCTATTTCTTTCCGATCGTTCATTTTATTATAATTCTTAATTAATTGACTGCTTGTTGGGTTCAATCTAGTTTGTGTTGGCCCACCAACAGTCTCATCACCTTGTGCAATAAATAACTCTCTAGCGTGTCTATCTCTTAATGTCTCATCAACGAACCCGTACCCCCTTTAGTGCCTTCGATTTTATACTCATATATAATTTCACAACTATTGCATTGCACCTTACTTTCTGCTTCTATTTTCAAAAAAATTTTCATGCAATACTAGTTTTTCTACGACCTCTTGAGGCACGAGGAGGACGATTAACCGATTCAGATCTAACATTAGCATTTTCTACTGCAGGTGTCTCACCAGTATTATCATCATCTTCATCTAAATTAACCGCATCCACTTCATTTTCTTCTTTTATACCATAATTTTTTTGAGCTTCTGCATAATTCATATTGTGAGCACCTACACCTATTTCTTCCTCAAAAGGTTCACTAACCAGTACCAAAGACACACGGGTATATCTATTACTTGAACTTCCTCTACCAAAATCGCCACCAATTCATTTTTTACTACCACTATCACTTTCGGGACAAAAATTTTTGACACTTTTACATAGGTTTCTTATTTTATCCATATTAAAAAATAAACTAAAAAATATTTCAAATATACACAAATAATAAAAATAAATATTCAACAATTAATACGATAATTAAAAATTAAAGGTAAGAGATGGAACGACAATACCAAAATAAACTTCCACTTGTATTTGTAATCACAAAATTAAAAAATAAAATTGAGCACTTTAGAGGATAATTAAAATATTTGAGAGAATGAAAATTACGTGGAAAATGATTTGAAAGTGTAATGTATTTATATAAATTTTTTTGAAATTAAAAAATAATTGAATAAAAAAACTTTCTTTTAATACTTTGGGCCTTATGGCCGTTGGCTGCTCCAAACGGCTATAAAATCATTGGGCCCAACGGTCGAATTTTTGTAAAATAAAAAAAAGTAAATCGAGTTGGATCGGGCCAAGCCGATTAATAGACATGCTTGGTCCGGGTTAATTGAGCCCGCCAAAAAAATTCAGCTCGGGACCAGCAGCCCAGGAGCTCATTGTGGGTCAACCGGGCGGGGCTAAACGGGCCGGGAATGGGCCAGCCCGCCCCATTTGACCGGTTTAGTTTATCTTGATGTCTAGTCTTACCTTGACATTATTTGTGTGTACAACGTGGCAAGGACTATTTAAATTCTTATTTTCTTATCTCACAGTAAATAATTTAAACCACAGATGAGAAAGGAAAAAAAGGAGAGGAGAAATCGTTGTTTCGCTGAGTGGACCCCACTTCCAACAGCTTACATTATACTTGTCAAAGTTGGTAAGATATCTTTCGTTTCCTTGTGCTGCCGTTGGCTTGAGTTTTACAGCAGACAAACAAAAAGGAAAAGGAAGGAAAAGCAGAAAGTCGATCACTTTTCTTTTCTAACATGCAAAGCCCAACTCGGTATTCCCACTTTTGACCCTCTTTCACTTCATTCCCATGAACCCACCTCTTCTCCACTTACACTACTCTCCTTAATATATGTATTAGACTTTCTCTTCTTGTTCTTCTTCTATGGCTGTTTCTGATATTAAGCAAGTACTGGAATTTTTGAAGAATAATGGCTTCTCAGAATCTGAATCGGCTCTTATAGAGGATATCATGGATAAATCCGAATTGGGTTCTTTGGATTATGAAAGATTTCTATTCCCTGTGATTCCCCCCCCTCCTCTTCTTAACATTCCTTCCCTGATTTCTGCTAAGAATCATTCCAGCTCTGTCTCTTCTGACGACGAATTTGTCAGCTTGGCCTCTTCTGCCACCGGTTTCTGCTCATCTGGTAAAGTTCCTTTTTTTTTACTGTGTAATACTTTGAACAACCATTGATGTATTTCTTCAGATTATTGTCGGATGGACCATTCCTTTAATTCTGATTCTCTTTCTGGAAATTTCTTTTACTGCTTTGTGGAATGTACAAAAGCTAAAATGCAACATATCAATTCAGAGTTTAATAGTAATTGTGACAATCGATGTAATGGTAAGTACTATTTTAGAATACCTGTCCCTGGAAAGTAGAACTGACAGATATGGAATATTGTCATTTATTCTCTAATTTCTTGTAGTTACTCTATCTTGGCAAACTATTTTAAGATTCTGGTGTACCAGTACTAAATTTTCTAGATTAACGTGACTGAAGAACTGATCATCTTGTATTATGCTACTTCTGGGTCTGCACTCTGTGATTCTTCCCTTTGGTTTTTGTCTTTTCTGCATGTTGTTTAGGTTTATCCTGTTTTATCTGGTGCAGAATTTACAAATCCATATGGAATTCGTACTACAGCCGTTTCCAGTTCTCAATCATCATCTGATGGGTTATCTCAATTTGGTACTGCAAGAGATTACCATGATTTTGATATGCAAAATGACCTGTTCTGGTACAGGGAGAAAGATGAAGATTTTCCCATTCCACCTTACTTTGGAAGCTCAGAAGGTGTGGGGGCCCCTAGTGAGGACAAGTTTGTGATGATCGAAGCATCTGATAGACAGAATGCCACTAGTCCCAATTGGGAATATAAAGCAGAAAGATGGCCAATAGCCACAGATCATAATGGCCAATTAGATGAAGGCCTGAAAGATTACTATCATTTGGATAAACAAAAGCACCTTGTAGGGGAAGGTGGAATGTGTGAATTTACCTGTTCATCTCCACTTTGTGCTTGTTGCAAGGGGCCAAAAGATATTTATGGTGGCGATCTTGACAACATGGATATCAACTTAACTGAGGGTAACTATTTTCAGTACGACCCACCCAGAGGGAGGAAAACTGATGTTGGAAACAACTATTTGATTGAAACAAGTTGCAATACTAACTGGATTGGAGATCACAAAGGTACCCTTGACCTTCAACCTAAGGCTGTTGATGAAGTTTACCATTCATATGTACATGGAGACTATGAACCAAAAGATGATAGATTGGAGGCTCTGGAAGGCAGTGAACCCGATGAGGCAGCAGATGAAGAGGGAGGTGCTACTTCAGATGAGCTTTTGATGTTTGAAGGCGAAAATGAGTTTGAAGTATTTAATCTGAGAATCATACACAGGAAAAACAGGTTTGTTTGCACATCGCTACCTCCAAAGTGTAAGTCCAATATCAATGAGTGAGAAAAAAAGAATCTGTATGTGTATAGGACTTGAGAATGTTTCATTAATAATAGATACATGTTCGACATGCATATCACATCAAGATCTCATTCCAGCATTTCGTCCGGGCACCAAAGTTGTTTTAAAATTTAATGGAGATATTGATCTTGTTTCTTGCCGAATCATTTGTTGCGAACAATACTTTGTACTCATTTGTTCTGCCATCCACAGGACTGGGTTTGAGGAGAGCAAGGAACTTCCTATTATTCTAAATAGTATTATCGCCGGCAGATACTATGTAACAGAATATCTTGGTTCAGCTGCATTCAGCAAAGTCATTCAGGCTCATGATATGCACACTGGAGTAGACGTTTGCTTGAAGATTATAAAGAATGACAAGGACTTCTTTGATCAAAGTTTAGATGAGATTAAGCTTCTAAAGTTTGTGAACAAGAATGATCCTTGTGATGAGCACCATATACTGCGATTATATGATTACTTCTACCATCAGGTATTCTTGAGAAAATGTATGTTCTTCCAAGTCCTTTGCTTTGAATCAAGGTTTATTAAGAGCTGAAAATTGATCCTCCAACCTCTAAATGAACAAGACAAGCAGTATCAAGTTACCATTTTTCTTCTTTTGTTACCATTTTTCTTCTTTTGATACAAGGGAGATATGCGTATAAAGGACAACTATAAATTTATCGACCAATCTAAATATGCAGTAGAGGTTTTGGTGGAAGATTTACGGGAATACTTTTCACAAGAAATCTCTTTCCATCATGGAATTTATGTTGTTAGCACTAATAGTCATCTCGATATTTGAACTCAAACTTGCTGGCTACAAAATGATAGTTAAAGGTTGTCCTTATTCTTTACAAAGGATAATGTCTGTATGGTGTTTAGTGTGGACCTCCTCTCTCTCTATTTGGTATGTAAAGTATCCTCTGGAACTCAATCCATGCCATCTTCTCATGTATCTCCCCTAAATTTAGGATCGTCATTAATCTTCTTAATAT
Source organism: Capsicum baccatum var. pendulum (assembly GCA_030864225.1). Taxonomy (NCBI): domain Eukaryota; kingdom Viridiplantae; phylum Streptophyta; class Magnoliopsida; order Solanales; family Solanaceae; genus Capsicum; species Capsicum baccatum. The sequence continues at coordinate 163,714,702 of CM061555.1, read as the reverse complement.
CATATAATCTGGAAAGGGTTGTCAAGGAGATGTTTCCACTGGTCACTTAAAATAATTAACTCATTTGTGAAATCAACACAGAGTTTTTTTTTTTTTTTTGGATTATGTTGACAGGTCAACACTGTGAACTATAATACTCCCTTTGTTCCAAAAAGAATGACCTCTTTCTAAATTTGAAAATGATTTAACTTTGGCTTTTCATTTTGCCCTTTATAACGAACTTTTAAATCCATGTTAACGTTATGGCATGTTTAAAATCACAAGTTTTAAACATCTTATTGGGACACAAATGTTATAGCATGTTCAAGACCACAAGGTTAAAAAATGTTCATTTCTTTCTTGAACTTCATTCACCGTCAAACAAGGTCACATAAAATGAAATGTAGCTAAAAGTTCATATATTACACTTGTTCTTATGTGTAACCCAATGTTGAAGCTTCGACCTTATGCTTTTTATTGTTCTTTTGACAGGAGCTTATTTTCTCTCTACATATTGATGACCTTTCAGTAACTTCTCAGTTAACTTTTAGCAGGATTGCTTTTCAAATTGCACATCTCATTAAAAAGAACCGTATAGGAAAGGAGAATGGAAGTAATTGGGTTTTCCTTGTGAAATAATGGTGATGGAAAAGGATGTCAGTTAAAAAACATTGAGATAAACCAAAACGTTTCCTAGGAATAGCTTCTTTCTACCACCATGCCACCCTTGAATGCTTGTCATGCAATCTCTTCTTCTTATTCAGTTAGCTCTTTGTCATGGCCTCATAAAAAGCATATGTTTTCCCTTCCTCTATTCAATCTTTTTAAAATAGGAAATGCAATGTTGGTACTTTCAGTAAAAGTTAAGCAAAACGCGAAGGTCCATAAGTGTTGATCACGGGAGATTGAAGGTTTAATATGATTAACAATATTGTATGAGGCAAAACCTATCAATGTGTGCGTGTTGTAAGACTAAAACTGCAAACACTGGTAGAACATAAACACTGAACTTTCGATTTAATCAAGATTGGATATGTGATAGCCAAATCTGCTAGGTATGAACTAAGCAAGGGCATTGGTCCCGTTCCCTCAATAGATGAAGAAGACTTGAAGGTCGAATATTGTACTTGGTTGAGCCCTACTCGTGGTACAATTTTTTGTTCAATCAAGAATGGTATAATTCCAAACACCATAAGTTTCAAATCTTAGTGGAACTCTGAAATTATTTGATATTTTTGCATTGAAATGAGAAGTACCTGCATTAATTAGAAAACAGTTGAATTTACTACACCACAACTGGTCTGTTCTTCTATTCCCGGAGATTATGCCTCAATTTGTTACCTTCATTCATCAATTAACTATGTCTCTATCCCAAGCCGGCTGCATGAATCCTCTATATGATTTTCCCTCTATTTGGATCTTCTTCATTTTAATACCAACTAGTTTGCCTTTAAGACAAATTAGGTGTTCTCTTATCTCATATCTCATACTTATTCTAAACTAGTTTAATCCAAACTAATTAAGTTGATATCGTGCTTATGAATCCTCTGCTTCCACTAATAAATGTTCTTAGCTAAATGTACACTATTTCTGGCGATCTTAGGTCTTTCAAATTAACTACCCTTCACATAATTATAAGCCAATCTCGTGTATTTTAATACCTTCAATCATCATATTGTCACACCTTCGTCCAATGCAATATCTGAAGGTCTACATGGTCGAGGGATATGGCTGGACCATTTCACACAACCTTCTTTCTTTTTATCCTTTAAATATGTTATTGCACTCTCTATTAGAAATGGATCATTTCTAGTCTTGTCCAATTATATACGACCACATATCCATCTCTAACATTCACATTTTTTACTGCAGTCATCTTGTGTTGGTATGTTGGGACTTAGAAGCACCACATTCTCAGTCATATAGTATTGTTCTATTATTTATAGCCTTAAGACAAAAATGTTGAAACACCAAAGAGAGTTTGCAATACTACTTTCTTGAATCACATCTAGCTTAAACGTCATTGATATCTTATCAATTGTTACTGTAATTTCCAGTAGTGCTTTTGGTTTTGGAACTTCTATTGTTGCTTAAGATCTGATGTTCCATATCTATTAACTGTACTCTTTGATTTGCTTTTATAACATGCAGGAACACCTCTTTATTGTTTGTGAACTTCTCCGTGCAAATTTATATGAATTTCAGAAATACAACCGAGAATCTGATATAGAGCCTTATTTTACAATGAGCAGGCTGCAGGTCTGTTTGTTCTAGTAAATTCAAATTGGCAGCAAAACTACAAATTATATCTAAGAAAAAGGAAAAGAGTAAAATGTAATTGTGTTGGTTATTTGTTCCTTAACAGACCATAACTCGGCAGTGCTTGGAGGCACTAGTGTTTTTGCATAATCTGGGGATCATCCACTGTGATCTGAAGCCTGAAAATATTCTCATCAAAAGTTATCGAAGGTGTGAGATAAAAGTTATTGATCTTGGAAGCAGTTGCTTTCAGTCAGACAGCTTGTCCTTATATGTACAGTCTCGTTCCTATAGGGCTCCTGAAGTCATCTTAGGCCTTCCTTATGATGCAAAAATTGATCTTTGGTCTCTAGGCTGCATCTTGGGAGAGCTGTGCTCTGGAGAGGTATGCTCCTACTTTTCCTCGACTTACATACATCCATTTGTATGGTTCTTCGTCTTTCTTTTTGTACTTTTTCTGTATCCTGTCCTTATTTTCAAATTGCCAATAGTATCGTGTTCATCTTCCTGATTTATCTCTTTGTAGGAGGGGGGACGGGGGTGCTTAAAACAAGTTAAAAAGGTTCATTGGCATGCGTTTTGCAGGCAACTATACGCAAGTACTCTTAAACATTCGTATTGTTTCGTAGGTGCTTTTTCCAAATGAAGCAGTCGTTATGTTGCTTGCACGTCTGATCGGAATGCTTGGTCCTATAGACACGGACATGTTAGAAAGGGGACAGGAGACCTACAAATATTTCACCAAGGATTATGACCTTTATTATATAAATGAGGTTTGCCTCTTAGCTCATCCTTTTAATTCATTCGAGACTTATCATTTACAAATTCAGCAATTTTTGTGCTGGTATTCACTTGGAATGTTTAGTCTTGGCATTTTTTCATCTCTATGTCTATTTTCTTTCTCTTAATTTTGTTTTATACCATGATTTTCCTCATTTTTCACCAAGTCAAAATTCTACCTGTTCATTATTTGCAAACTTGAAGCTTTATTTCCTTGAGTTATACTGATGCGACTTTTTATCCTTTACCTTACTAGAAAGTGACCTTGAAGTCTTTTTGCTTAACTCTTGCAAATCATCAACGTAAGTTTCAACTTAGAGTACTTAAACTAAGACAACAAAAGTGGTAGGAAGTTGTGTTTTTTAAAAGTGCATGGACCATCCAGCTACCGTTTTGATGAACTGCGAGAACTGGTTTATCCATTTAAAATAAAAAAGAAAATTTTCTGCCTGCCTGCATTTCCTTTTTTCTGCGTTTTTCCTTCTCTGAAGTGCTATTGAGTCATTTTGCTTGACAAGGAGCTCTTTATATGACATGTCTGTACATAAATTCTCTCTAAACAACAAGTATCTCATAGTCAGATCACAGAAGATTAAGATTGTTGATAGAAATTTTTCTGTATTTCTGGTGTGATTCCTCGGAATACCTTTAAAACCTCAGTTAAACTAGAAACATCTCTGAGTTGATTGGCCTTTATTTTATTTATGTATTTTTTTCTTAAAAAAAATCTAGATATATCTATCCACTCTAGCTAGTTAGATTGTGCCTCGACTACTGCTCTTATAAAATGATTTAACTAATTCTGAAAGTGAATGTGAGTCCAATTTCAATTTTCTTTCCTGTTTGTCATGTTCATTTACTTGCAGCTGCAATTTCCATATCTTAAAGAACTGCTAAATTCTATCATCTAACTGAATATCCTTGATACATTATCTACCTCAATAGTCAACAAATCTAGTAATAATGCACCATCATAACACATATTCCTATGAACATGGAGTTCAATTAGGTGGTGGGGGTGGGGGAGTGGCAGTGGCAGAGCCAGAAATTTGACTAATTGTCTGCAAATTTTCTTTTCAATTATATTAAACGTGTGTAAAATTAAATATACACTCATAATAACTATATTTAACGTCTATACCCCATATAATTTTCCGGCGAAGAATGTGCACCGGAACATCCTTCATCTAAGGTGGCTCCGCCCATGGGAAATGGGGGTTGCAGGACAGGTGGGAGCAGCAATGCCCCAAGTCAAATATTGATTTTTAAATCTTCAAAAAACTTAAAAGATGTGAAGTCTTTTAAAGGTATATGCTTTCTGCCCATATTTTTTAGATAGAGATCTTTTTCACTTCCTTTTCCATATGAGTTGCTCACTGAGCGTGGCTACAGTTTACAACTTACTGTATATATACCTGGATAAACTGTAGAATCTGTTGTGTTCTGGAAATCAACGGAAGAAATGTGCATAGAAGAGTGGTACTTTGAGCTTGCGGAGCTGTACATCTGGTCATTGGAGAAGCAGCTGAAAGTTAGTTAATAAGTTTACATAATGCTAATGAGACTCATCAGGTTTTTAAGTCATAGTTTGGTTAATACCTGTTAAAAGTTGATTTAAAGAATAATGCACGCGATTTATTTTTTATTTTTCTCCAACTTTTTTACATTTAACTCCTAGTCAAATTAGGATTTTTATTTTTGGTAGGAAACTGATTAGTTATTATTTTTGGTAAAACATAGGTTTCTTTTATGGTAAGTTTAATCTATTTTTGGTTGTAATAGCACTATTTAAGGAAGAGTTGATAATCAATAATATTTAGCTTTTACCAGAAAAGAAAAATAAACTTCTCTGCGTCTCTCCTCTTCTAATTCATCTTTATTTTTAAAACCAACAATTGGTATCTAGAGCTATTTTTCTCGAGGGACCTGTGAGTGAAGAGATGGATTCTGAAAATAGTTTTTCACGAATGGCTCCACGTGAAAATTATCAATCATGGGCTGTGAGAATGAAAACTTGGAGGCTCTTGATCTATGGGAATCTGTGGAAGATGATTATGAAATTAATCCGCTGCCAAATAATCCCACCACAGCCCAAATCAAGAGTCACAAGGAAAATAAAACCACGAAATCTAAGACAAAATCAACTTTGTTTGCTTCTGTTTCAACAACTATTTTTACAAGAATTATGTCGATCACACCACCAAAAGAAATTTGGGAATATCTGAAAAGAGAATATGCTGGAGATGAAAGAATCCGAGGAATGCAAGTATTGAATTTAATAAGAGAGTTCGAGTTGCAAAGAATGACAGTCTCCGAGACAGTCAAAGAGTACTCAAACAGATTACTTGGCATTGTTAACAAGGTAAGAATACTAGGCACTGAATTTAAAGATTCAAAAATTGTTGAAAAAATTCTTGTTACAGTGCCCGAAAGATATGAAGCATGTATAACTACCTTGAAAAATACACAAGATCTGTCCAAGATACCTTTGGCGGAGTTGTTAAATTTTTTTCATGCACTAGAACAAAGAAAACTTGTGAGGTAAGATGGTATAGTTGAAGGAGCCTTAGTAGCCAACCACAAAACTCAAAAAAGGGGTAAAAATTTAAAAAATTACCCACCTTGTGAGTACTGTAGAAAAATGGGTCATCCACCATATAGATGTTGGAAAAGGCCATATGCAAAGTGCATAAAGTGCAATCAACTTGGCCATGAAACAGTGATTTGCAAAAGCATGTTTGAGAACCACAAAGAAGATGCACGTGTGGTCAATGAAGAAGAAGAAAATCATTTTTTGTTGCAACATGTATCTCAAATAATGATTCAACAAATTTTTGATTGATTGATAGTGGTTGCACCAACCACATGACTTATAAAAAGAGTTTGTTTAAAGAATTAAAGCCTACTGAAATATCCAAAGTTAGGATCGCAAATGGTGACCCGATTCTTGTTGAAGGAAAAAGAACTGTTGTCATCAAAACAAGTTCAGGTAATAAAGCAATTTCAGATGTTCTTTATGTACCTGATATTGATCAGAACTTGTTGAGTATTTATCAATTGGTAGAAAAAGGATACAAATTATCTTTCGAGGATAAACATTGCTTCATCAATGATGGTGCTGGAAAAGAAGTTTTAAACATTAAGATGAGAGGTAAACATTTCTTATTTAATCTAATGGAAGATGTTTCTGTAGAACATGTAAAAGATTATAGGTTGAAAAAATTAGAAGATAATCCTCTAATTGAAAAAGCACAAGCAATATGTGAACCTGCTAGGTTTAAAAAAACTTTCAATGTCCCTAAAAGAATTGAAGCTAAGGAGGAGTTATCTATGTTTTAGAAAAATAAAACAGGTAAGTTTAATTCAAGATGCAAACGAAGAAGGAAGACATGCCAAAAGGATTTAATTAGTCAAGGGTTGCATTCAAGACAAGAAGTGAATTTAGTTCACTACAAGCCAAAAAATGAATCTGCAGATCTATTAGCAAGGTTACTTTCGGTTATCAAGTGTGGAGATCCCAAGACAGAAGATCAAAATTTTGTAGTTCCTAAAGCAAGGAAGAGTGTTAAAAGTTGCTTTAAGGAATAATGCACGTTATTTATTTTTTATTTTTATCCAACTTTTTTACATAAAACTCCTAGTCAAATTAGGATTTTATTTTTGGTAGGAAATTGATTAGTTATTATTTTTGGTAAAAAATTGGTTTTCTTTTGGTAAGTTTAATCTATTTTTGGTTGTAATAACACTATTTAAGGAGGAGTTGATGATCAATAATATTTAGCTTTTACCAGAAAAGAAAAATAAACTTCTCTGCGTCTGTCCCCTTCTAACTCATCTCTATTTTTAAAACCAACAATACCACATTGACCTTTTTCTTTTATTTGATTAACTCGTAGAGTCCAGCCCATTTGGGGAAAGTAAGCTGATATATGTTGTGGAGAAAATGTCATGAAGGGTGTGAATGAATGGAAATCTTAGCTTAATTCCTTTTCTTCTTAGTTGAATTTAGTTTAGAACTCTTACTTCTATTGGAATTCAGTCCAGATCACATCAGTGGTGTTAGAGACAGGTTTTCGCACTGTGGCTATCCACCATGCCTGTTGAACTTGCAGAGGTTTTGAACCGATTGGATCGGATGGCTGTGGAGTTTACAGCATTCGCTGATAGGCAAGCTCAGTTAGAGGCTGTGCATGAGAGGTCCTATAGGGAATTGAAGAACTCGATTGCTAGCGGGCGGCATACAGAGAAGGACAAGCTAACTCCGATTTTGGAAGTTGGGGATGATGGCGCCTATTCCCCTACGGAGGGACCATTGATGTTTATGGGTAAATTTAGTCGGAACTTAGGGGGGTCTTCTCTAGCGAACCCACTTGAAAATAAATCTCCAAATCACCAGACTCTTCAGGGACCAAAACCCCCATGTAGACCTCCACCCAGCCTGCAAATTCCTTATACCCAGTTCACCCATAACCCACATATTTCAGTAACCAGCTCAAATCAAATTCTTGCCTATATTCCTTTTACGCAACCTTATAATTATACCACATTCCATTGATAGAGGGTCATAAAGCTGTTAACAATAGACCTTACAGGTATTGCCCACAACAGAAAGATGTTATAGAAAAAATGATTCAAGAATTATTAGCTCAAGGACTGATCCAACATAGTTGCAGCCCATTTGCCTCACCTGTGGTCTTGGTAGGTAAAAAAGATGGGACATGGAGGATGTGTGTGGATTATAGAGCTCTAAATCAGATTACAATTAAAGACAAATTTTCCATTCCCATTATTGAGGAGATATTTGGGGAGTTAGGGGATTCCAAGGTATATTCTAAAATTGATCTGAGATTTGGCTATCATCAGATTAGAATGGCACCTGAGGATGTTCACAAAACAACATTTAGGACCCATGCGGGTCATTATGAGTACTTGGTCATGCCTTTTGGGCTTACCAATGCTCCCTCTGGCTTTTAGAGTTTAATGAATCACATCTTTCAAGGTCAGTTGAGGAAGTTTATTATGGTCTTTTTTGATGGTATACTAATATTCAGTAAGAGTTTGGAGGATCAGAGGGACCACTTGAAAATCACTTTTTCCTTGTTGAGGCAACACCACTTGTTTGCCAGGATTGCTAAGTGTGTATTTGCTGCTGCAAAAATTGAGTATCTGGGGCATTTGATTTCATCTAAAGGAGTAGGAACTGACCCTGCGAAGGTTCAAGCTGTTAAGGACTGGGCCACTCCAATCATCCTTAAGCAACTAAGAGGTTTTCTGGGGTTGACAGGCTACTATAGGAGGTTCATCCCGGGATATGGAAAGATGATACACTACTATCTTGGAGCGTATCAAATCTGCCACAAAATCAGTCCAAACACACTACAATTCCGAGAGCTTGAAGATAACAACTCCAATATGTGAAGACAACAATAATCACGAAATTTTTGAGGAATACCAACACCAAAACAGTAGCTACACAAGGAGAACAAGAAGATAACAATAACATCAAACAATGGTTCAACAACACAAGATGATAGATTACAAAGAGTACAATGTTAACAACAAGAACAACAAATGGCAGTAACTATAGTGAATCGAAAATCAGCCCCACACGGCTTCACTAAGTTACTGCAAAGCTTCAAGAGTACAAAAATGAAAGATAGTAACTTGACACAAAGATATCTTAGAATCTATGAACCCTAACTTGAAGAAAGGACCCTAAGACCAAAATATTTCAGCACCAAGTTCTTACTTAGACCAAGAGGAACTCATGGACCTCAAGATCTCAAGTTTCTAGCCAAGAAACAACACAAGTGTAACTACACTTGTTGGACAGATTTCAGATTCTACTCTCAAGAACAAGAGAGAGAGAAATATTCAATGTTGCAAGACTTGTTGTTGTGAAATATGAAGAATGAACTAAGTGCTGAAAATAACCCTAATAGCATCTATTTATACTACACACAAAATGAAGGACAAATGACCTTCCTACCCTTCAGTCATGGGGTGCCCTTAGAGTGTAATTTATTACACTTCAAGGCTCATTTTCACACTTAAAAACGTTGAAGCTCTTTGGCGAATCAAGTACCAACTCACACGCAGCCATTTGCATGAACATGGCTTGTAGTTTTTGTAACTCCCGAGCTTGACTTCGTGTGAATGGTCGAGAACGTATTGGACAGCTTTGTACACCCATATCATCCTCTCCATCTTGAGAGGAATTTGACCTCAAATTCAGCATTTGGTCATCCTCAACCGCATCCACTAGAGAGAGGTCACACACGTTGAAAGTGTTGTGTACTTGGTATTCCGGGGGAAGGTCAATCTTGTAGGCATTATCATTGATCCGTTCAAGTACTTGGAATGGACCATCGCCTCTTGGCATCAATTTGGACTTTCTTTGAGATGGGAACCTATCCTTTCTAAGGTGAACCCATACCCAATCTCCCGGTTCAAGAATGAGTTTCTTTCTTCCCTTGTTGACTCTCCTCGCAATGTCTTGATTTTTCTTCTCAAGTCGAAGCCGCACCTTCTCATGTAACTTCTTCATTGAATCTGCCCGCTTGCTGCCATCTAAGCTAATCATAACATCACTGGACAAAGGAGTTAAATCCAAAGGGGTAAGGGGGTTGAGGCCATATACGCACTCAAAGGGAGTCATTCCCGTACTTGAGTGTATGACACAGTTATATGCAAACTCAATCAATGATAGGTGTTCCTCCCAAGAAGTCAATTTTCCTTTTATCATGGAACGTAGCATAGCACCTAAAGTCCTATTTACCACTTCCATTTGACCATCAGTTTGTGGGTGGCAAGATGTAGAGAATAACAACTTGGTTCCAAGCCTACCCCACATAGATTTCCAAAAGTGACTTAGGAACTTAGAGTCCCTATCACTCACAATGGTCCTTGGAACACCATGCAACCTGACAACATTATCAACAAACAAAGAGGCCACACTAGGTGCATCATCACATTTAAAGCATGGAATAAAATGTGGCATCTTAGAAAACCGATCGACCACAACAAAGATACTATCCCGACCTCGTCTAGTCCTAGGCAACCCTAACACGAAATCCATAGATATATCAAGCCAAGGGCGTAAAGGAGTGGGTAGCGGGGTGTACAACCCATGAGGTGATCCGCGATTTGGCTCCTTTGCAATCTATGCATTGGCCACAAATCTTGGCCACATCCTTGTGCATTTTTGGCCAATAGAATTGCTCCTCCAATATTCCAAGGGTCTTTTCGATCCCAAAGTGACCCATTAGACCGCCATTGTGTGCTTCCCTCACAAATAACTCTCTCCAAGAATTGGAGGGTACGCACAATCGTCTACCTTTAAACAAGTATCCATCAAACTTGGCATAGGGATTTGAACCCCTAGCTGAATCCCACTTGTCCCTACCCATTTCTTCGCATTCCCTAAAGATAGGAGCAAAGTGAGGGTCCTCGGGATACAATTCTTTCAAACTCTCAAATCCCATTAATTTTGAAGATAATGTTGACACAAGAACATGCTTTCTAGACAAAGCATCGGCTACTACGTTGTCCTTACCCTTTTTGTATTGAATAACATAAGGGAAGGTTTCAAGAAACTCAATCCATTTTGCATGCCGCTTGTTAAGCTTGTCTTGTGTCCGAAGATGCATCAAGGATTCATGGTCCGTTCGGATCACGAACTCCTTGGGCCACAAATAGTGCTGCCAAGTGGCCAAAGTTCGAATCAAGGCATACAACTCTAGATCGTACGTGGAGTAGTTTAGAGTTGCTCCTTTGAGCTTTTCACTAAAATAAGCAATGGGTTTTAAATCTTGCATCAAAACAGCCCCTATGCCCACTTTACTAGCATTGCACTCAACTTCAAATGTCTTATTAAAGTTGGGCAATTGTAATAAAGGCGCGGAAACGAGCATAGCTTTCAAGGTTTCAAAAGCCTTAGCTTGCTCTTCACCCCACTTGAAGGGTTGGTCTTTTCGAATGACCGCGGTTAAAGGAGCGGCTATGGTGCTGAATCCTTTGACAAACCTTCTATAAAAACTAGCTAACCCGTGGAAGCTTCTTACTTCGCTAATGGTTTGCGAGGTTGGCCAATTTTTGATAGCATCTATCTTGGATTCATCCACTTCGACCCCTCTTGAACTAACAACAAAACCCAAGAAAACAACTTCATTAACACCAAAAGAGCACTTCTCCAGATTTGCATACAACCTTTCCTTTCTAAGGACATCAAACACATTGTAAATGCATCACATGCTCATCAATTGACTTACTATAGACCAAGACATCATCAAAGTAAACAACAACAAACTTTCCAATAAATGGCTTCATCACATGATTCATTAGCCTCATGAAAGTACTTGGAGCATTTGTTAGGCCGAATGGCATAACCATCCATTCATAGAGACCAAATTTATTCTTGAAGGCAGTTTTCCATTCATCACCGGGTTGCATTCTTATTTGGTGATAGCCACTCCTTAAATCAATCTTGGAAAATAAACACGAACCATTCAATTCATCAAGCATATCATCTAACCTAGGGATAGGGTGACGATATTTTACCGTAATCTTATTGGAGCGTATCAAATCTGCCACAAAATCAGTCCAAACACACTACAATTCCGAGAGCTTGAAGATAACAACTCCAATATGTGAAGACAATAATAATCACGAAATTTTTGAGGAATACCAACACCAAAACAGTAGCTACACAAGGAGAACAAGAAGATAACAATAACATCAAACAATGGTTCAACAACACAAGATGATAGATTACAAAGAGTACAATGTTAACAACAAGAACAACAAATGGCAGTAACTATAGTGAATCGAAAATCAGCCCCACACGGCTTCACTAAGTTATTGCAAAGCTTCAAGAGTACAAAAATGAAAGATAGTAACTTGACACAAAGATATCTTAGAATCTATGAACCCTAACTTGAAGAAAGGACCCTAAGACCAAAATATTTCAGCACCAAGTTCTTACTTAGACCAAGAGGAACTCATGGACCTCAAGATCTCAAGTTTCTAGCCAAGAAACAACACAAGTGTAACTACACTTGTTGGACAGATTTCAGATTCTACTCTCAAGAACGAGAGAGAGAAATATTCAATGTTGCAAGACTTGTTGTTGTGAAATATGAAGAATGAACTAAGTGCTGAAAATAACCCTAATAGCATCTATTTATACTACACACAAAATGAAGGACAAATGACCTTCCTACCCTTCAGTCATGGGGTGCCCTTAGAGTGTAATTTATTACACTTCAAGGCTCATTTTCACACTTAAAAACGTTGAAGCTCTTTGGCGAATCAAGTACCAACTCACACGCAGCCATTTGCATGAACATGGCTTGTAGTTTTTGTAACTCCCGAGCTTGACTTCGTGTGAATGGTCGAGAACGTATTGGACAGCTTTGTACACCCATATCAAAAGATCAGTAGGCCTTTAACAGACTTGTTGAAAAAAGATGGGTTTAAGTGGTCTGAGAAGGCAGATGGAGCAGTACAAGTTTTGAAAGACACCTTAACATCAGCACCTGTGTTGGCCCTTCCTGATCTTGCTTAACCTTTTGTGGTTGAAACTGATGCATGCGACCTTGGGTTGGGTGCTGTTTTGATGCAACATGGGAGACCTATTGCTTATTTGAGAAAGGGGTTAGCTGGTAAGAATTTAGCTCTTTCAGTATATGATAAGGAGCTGTTGGCCCTTGTCATGGCAGTGACTAAGTGAGGACACTATCTCATGAGTAATCATTTCATTGTAAAGACTGATCAGAAGGCACTTAAATTTTTGTTAGAGCGAAAATTACACACAGGATCTCAACTTAAATGGATCACTAAGCTGATGCACTATGATTTTTCCATTGAATACAAAAGGGAAAGAGATAACAAAGCTGTAGATGCCCTATCAAGAGTTCCTGCTGTAGAATTGTGTGCTCTTACCTTCTCTACTGTTAAGAATGATGTGTTACAATCCATTGTGAATAGTTGGACATTAGATCCTCAGTTGGTGGACTTGATTGATAAGTTGCAGGCTAAATCAAAGGTGGTTAAAGGATTCTCCTATATTAACAGTCAGTTAAGAAGGCATGGTAAATTGGTTGTGGGGCCTGATCCTACTCTTAAGAGTGAAATATTCTCAATGTGGCATGATTCACCTACTGGTGGACATTCAGGTATAGATCATACTTATAGAAGGATTGCTTCCTTGTTTCACTGGAAAGGGTTGAAGGCAGATGTATTGGAGTATGTTAAAAAGTGTGCTATTTGCCAAAGAGTAAGAGTGACTATGCAGCTTACCCAGGACTTTTACAACCTCTTCAGGTACCTGCACTAGCCTGGAGTAGTATCAGTATGGACTTTATCGAGGACTTACCCAAGTCTTAAGAGAAAACTGTGATCTGGGTTGTGGTGGATAGATTGACAAGTATGCCCATTTCTTGGCTTTGCCCCATCCTTACTCAGCTGCTGAATTGGCTCAATTGTTTATGGAGCAGATTTTTAAACTTTATGGATTACCTAACAGTATAGTCAGTGATAGGGACCCCATTTTTACTAGTAAGATTTGGGAGGAGCTATTTGCTATTCAAGGAGTGACCCTTAATACATCTACTGCCGACCACCCTCAATCGGATGGTCAAACTGAGGTGGTAAACAGGTGTTTGGAAACATTTGCGCTGCTATTGTTCAGACTCATCTGGAGATTGGGTCCATTATGATGGTATAACACTTCTTTCCATTCATCTACACAAACAACACCCTTTGAAGCCCTTTACGGCTAGCCACCACCTTTACACTTACCTTTACACTTACCTTATATGGCTGGGGATTCTGAGGTTCCCGAGGTTGACAGAAGTATGGTCACAAGAGAATTCAAGCACCAGCTGCTCAAGTTTCATATCACTCGTGCTCAACAAAGAATGACTGCTCAAGCTAATAGGAAGAGGTCTAATCGGCAATTTCAAGAAGGGGATTGGGGGTTTTTGAAGATACAACGCTATAGACAGGTCACCATGTACAGACATCACTTCAATAAGCTTTCTTATAAATATTATGGACCCTATATGATCATCAAGAAGATCGGCACTGTTGCATACAAGTCGGCCCTTCCACTTGAGTTGCTGTTGCACCCAACTTTCCATGTTTCTCAACTCAAACACTGTTATGCCCTACCTGATCAGGTTTCCCATCCTCCTGTGGTCAATCTCTCCAGTCCATATTTCCCCAGTCCTAACCGGATTCTAGAGAGGAGAATGGTTCAAAAGCGGAACAAGGCAATTGTTCAAGTACTTGTTGAATGGGCTGAATTGCCAGAGACCGAGTCAGTCCACCTGGGAAGATCATAATGCTTTCCTCGTTCGTTTTCTCTCCTTTGTTTCTTGAGGACAAGGAAAATTTTGACCAGGGGAGTATTGTTGTGTTCTGGAAATCAACGGAAGAAATGTGCATAGAAGAGTGGTACTTTGAGCTTGCGGAGCTGTATGTCTGGTCGTTGGAGAAGCAGCTGAAAGTTAGTTAATGAGTTTACATAATGCTAATGAGACCCATCAGGTTTTTAAGTCATAGTTTGGTTAATACCACATTGACCTTTTTCTTTTATTTAATTGACTCTTATAGTCCAGCCCATTTGGGGAAAGTAAGCTGATATATGTAGTGGAGAAAATGTCGTGAAGGGTATGAATGAATGAAAATCTTATCTTAATTCCTTTTCTTCTTAGTTGAATTTAGATTAGAACTCTTATTTCTGTTGGAATTCAGTCCAGATCACATCAGAATCTGAATAACACAAGTTGTCCAACTTCTGATTGATTATGTTTGGAATTCTTTAATAGGATACTAGTCTACTGGAATACATCATCCCCGAGGAAACATCATTGGAGCATCAGCTGTCAGTTTCTGATCCATTGTTCCTCGACTTTGTCAGAGAGTTGCTTGAGATAACTCCTCAAAAGCGCCCCACGGCTAAAGAGGCCCTAGGTCACCCTTGGCTTTCCCGTTGGTACAAGTAGAATCCGAAGTATTACTTGTTTGTGTTTCATGGTATATCACGAGTTTGAAGCTGTTCTCGGGGCACAAAGGTTTCCTGACAGCAGAGGTTCGTTCTTTGTTGCGGAGATTGATTCAATGGGTACATAGTTGCCAGATTCTCTGTTGCTTATAAGGATTCGGTTTTCATTTTTTGATGCTTTCTTGTAGATAATATAGGGAAAAACTGCTTTGTTATGCCTTTGAAGGATAACACAGTTTCCTAGTGCTGTTTTGAGTCTTGTGAGATGTGAATATAATCTTGGCGTGTATTGGTGATTTTGGGTAAATAATAAAAAGAATTCACTTGGTTATATTTGTTGACAAAAGCTGCTTCTTGTGAAATTGCAGTTCATGTTTAGGTCCGTGTGACGTGTTTATAGTCAAAATTCCATGTCATATTTAAGAAATGTATTGTGTATTTCAGTTATAGGGTCAAACAAGTTGGCTCCACGGATTGTCAAATCATAGGCGCGTAAAATTACCGGTTGACCGGTTGTTAGCATCTTCAGATGGCGGATCATCTTTGAACTTGGTATTTTCTTTTTTGACTAATAATATGGACACGATCCTATATCAAATTGATCTCTATACACCATCAAGGAATGTGGCGGGTGGGATGGACCGGATTCCGCCGTCCCCATTAATAGGGGTTTATGATTCGAGTAATGCTAATGAAAAATTGCTAGTAGGGAGTTATTTTTTTTAATGCTTCTTAGGTAACAGTGAATTTGAGTTAGTTGGGCCAATACATTCTCGATGCTAAATGGTTAAACTAAAAAAAGAAATCAAAAAAGAAAAAAGCATGTTTATCCTCCTAAACTTGTCACGAAAACTTACTTTAGTCATTAAACTTAACCTGTAATTATTTACCCCTTATGAACTTTAAAATGTATTATTTTGCTTCCTTAACGGCTGTCGTGACAATTTTTTTTTTTTTAAAAATGAAAGTGCGTTTTAGAGAAAAAAAAGTATAAAAAAATTAAGTGGGGCCCACTTTAAAATTTTCGGTCATTATTTTTTTTTGCTTCTTCCTCACACCCCACCGCCCCCATGTCTTTTCCTTCCTCTATTTCTTTTCTTTTTTTCATTCCTATCCACAAAAAATCTTCAATCAAATACACAATCATATGAAGAATAAAATAAACAAATTGTACAACAAATAAACTTTTCTATGAAGATCAAGAATCAACAAATTAATTTCATTTTAGCACATCAACATTAAAATAAAAAAAAATCAATCTTATTAATTAGCCACGTAATTACTTTTGAACCAAAAGTACTACTTATATATCAAAACCCATAAATGCCATTAGCTCCATTATTTTTCTCCTATATATCAGCTAGCAGCAAGTAGTGTCAACCCACTACTCCCCATACTTTTCTCCTTCATTATTTTTCCTCCTCCTCAAATGGCGATTAATTGGAGAATTTGGTAGAATCGATAAAATCAAAGGTGAGGAAACTGAAGAAATCGAAGAAATTGTACATTAAAATGGACAAAAGCTTCAGCGTCAGAGTGGAGATTCACAACAGAAAGACATGTAAACTGATAGCCTAAAGGAACGCTAAAACACGAAATTGACACTTAAAGGCAAAAATCAGCAAACACACAAAAGGAAAAACAACACACATAGAAGAAAAAAAATGAAGAAGAGATGCATAAAGTAAAGATAGTAGAGAGACCCTCACTTCCACCAATGAATAGCACTAGAAGGTGTATCAAACCTTCAAACACACATCACCAATGTAAGCTCAAACCACTCTCTTAGGTGACCCAAAGAACTCACATTTCCTCAAGCACATCTTTCTTGCCAAATGTTCAACACAAGTGACGATCCATTCAATTGCATTAAAATACTTAAGTTTTGGATTCTACACTAAGCTATCACTAAACTAAGGCTAAGAATTACACTCTAAAGAGTATCCTTTCAATATTCATCCAAGCTAATGAAAAGAGAAGTAAAATGGTCTATTTATACTATTACATTCAATGGACAAAAATGCCCTTAATGAGAGAGGGAATTGGGCGCCTCTTGAGTGTTACTTTGGAGTGCAAAATATCTTCAATGCCCTTCACTTGAGGTGTCTCTTGAGTGTATAATTTTTCCTTTTTCTTTCTCTTGACCAAGGCTTCAAAATACTTCAAAAAGTGTTCAATTGCTTGCTAATTCTGAAGACTTGCCCTTAGATAATACCTTGTGCTCGTAGTGCTCCTTGTGCTTGTATCATCCTCTTCATCTTGAAGAAATTTGTCCCCAAATTCAGATCTTGCAAAACCAAAGAGAGATCAAAACAAACATACAATTCTCTTGGTAGGAGGGTTAGTATTAGTACCACACTCATATCATCAACCCATGGTTGCTCAAACTTGATATACACCCACATATCCTTGGTATTTGACATAAAAAAACTTAGAATAAAGGATACCAAAGACATGAATAACATCAATATAAAAAATAAGTGAGCATGACCCAAAACTATAACTTTCACATCTCAAAAGTATTCCGGGGTCAAAAGGAAATAGTAAGTAAGGGTCTAGGCCATAGTTAAGCATTCCTTACACTAGATTATCATGCCAATGGGGTACATATTTGACATATAACCAACAATCCCTTGTTTTATCCATGAAACAGTTAGTATATGCATCACAAAGGATAGAGCTAAGGTAAACATCAAGGAAAATAAGCACAAGCCAAAACAATCCCTTCCCAACCTCACAGTACACCGGGATCAAATGGGTGAAGTGACCAAGGGAATAATCCGAAGCTACTCATTCCATTTACTAGGGTATCACACTCACCCAAAATATTTGTTCTTAAGGAAAGACTAGCACACAAGGTTAAGGACCTACGACTTAGTAGGCCTCCCTTAACAACATATATTTCATCATCTGCAATCTCTCCATACACATGATCACCAAAAACACAATTAATAGAAAGGTTCTCACCACACAATAAGTTCAAGGGACCATAATCATTATCAAGATCAACATTATAAACATCAATACTAACTTGAGGTTTTTCAATCCCACAATTCCCATATTCAAATAGTAAACTAGTTTTAAGAGCAAGTTGATCATTATTCACAACAAAAGAGTTACTAAGGAAGGAGGTATACATTTGTAAACCCAAAACCACTTCACAAGACACTAAATCACAACTTTTTAAGTTCAAGAAAATGCTGAGAATAGCAAAGTCACCTCGGGTTAAGCTTGGGCAGTCCACCTTTTTGGAGCTCTCGGTCAAGGTAGTCACTAGTTCATTTTGGATCCTTATTGGATATCATTTTATCTTGTACCCGCACATAAGAAGAATCAAAGCTAGGCAAAATACTAGTCTTTTGGTTAGGAAGTATCAAGGCACATTTGTGGGAAAGTCCCACAATCAAATTTGCTTTTCCCTTTTCAAGCTCACACTCCAAGACCTTCCCTTCCCTTTTTTTTCACACATTCTTCTTGTACCTCACCATCCATTTCCTCTCCATCTTGAGGCTCGGCCTCACCTTTCATGGGTTTTAGATCTTTCACTTTTTCTACTTGGATGGAGGGAATTTGGTTTAGGGAAGTTTGGAGAGGGGGAACCAGATTTGGTTGATGGCATGGGGCTTTGTGGAGTGTAGGGTCTTTGGTCAAGTGGATTTAGGACTTGGTGGTTTGAATTTTGTGGAGGTTTTGATGGACATAGTCCCTGCTTTAATTCTAATCATGTCACCCCTCATTGATCCCATATAACCCTTCACGTTCTCCTCATAGCATCCATATCACTCCTCAAAGCATCACAATTACTCTTCATATCTCGGGCAAAGGCCTTAAACCGAGCCATCAAGGCTCCCAAAGCATCATTTCCTAAAGGTTGGGACGTGGTACCTTCGGATTCCATCATAATTATACCTACCAAAAGCAAAAAAAAAAAAAAACAGCAAAGAGAAACCTACAAAACAAACAAACAAATTAGTTCAAAAAGCCTCACCACACTCCCACTCAACCTCACCTCACACTTGGCTTCACAAGTATTGGATAATTGGCAATATTTGGCAAGTTACTTGAGTGGTGAGAAGCTTTGGTTCAGAATCAATCTTTGTTTGAAATGCCTCAAATAAAGTGATGTATGAACTTGAACCAACAAAACACTACGAATTAAAAATGAGAAAAGGCACACAAAAATCAAATACACGAAACAAATGGAATCTAATCTAATTACCAAACTAGTAGATACTTACTAGCTTACTAATTAGGGATAGAATCAACTTTTAAGAAACTACAGTAAAAAATTAGAAACTAAGAAAATCTAATTTTAGAGATGAATTTGGTTGATTACAAGTAATGACGTGGCACTACATGGTTGGTTGTCACTTTTTTGAATTTTCAATTTCCCTACTCTTTGTTTCGGCCAAGTATCACTTTGGGAAGAAGAGAGTTTCTGATTTTGAGGGGTAAGTAGGCAATTTAAGGTCTTTTCAAGCCTCAAATGGAAATTGAAATGCAATGGTATCCCCCTTGTACTTGCAAATGTACTTTGTTGTCCCCTCTCCGTTTTGGAAGACTTGAATATTCTTGGAATATGCTTTTGGACTAACAATTATTTCACTCTCTTTCCTTCCTCTTTTGGATCAAACAACACCTTTGAATATTTTTCTTCACTAAGATATGAAGATGATGGATGAACAAGATGAATATTCAAGTGTTGACCAAGTTTGACCAACAAGCAAATGAACTCCAAATCTGATTTTTTTTGTAGATCTAGGTTCCTTAGGCTAAAACAAACTCAACCAACTAAAAATCAGCCACAAAACACGCCCAAATCACAAGACCAAATCCGGATCTAGCTCAAAAGCTTCAAAACTCCATAGCCATGGTGGATCTTAGCTCAAACTCAACCAATTTTCACTCTAAAAGTAGATCTAGACTCCCTAGGTACTAGAGAGCAAGGATCTAGTGAAACCAACAAAACACAATAAAATTTAGTAGATTTAAGGATTAAATTTTGGATCTACAACACAACACAACTAGACACCATTTTTTTTTTTGAGATTTTTGGATTTTTGACTTTTTTTTTGTTGAGATTTTCTAAATAAGAATACTAAAACCAAGATTTATGGATGTTGGAACAACCCTAAACAAGGCTTTGATACTAAATGTAGCCTAAAGGAAGACTAAAACATGAAATTGACACTTAAAGGCAAAAATCAGCAAACACACAAAAGGAAAAACAACACACATAGAAGAAAAAAGATGAAGAAGAGATGCATAAAGTAAAGATAGTAGAGAGACCCTCACTTCCACCAATGAATAGCACTAGAAGGTGTATCAAACCTTCAAACACACATCACCAATGTAAGCTCAAACCACTCTCTTAGGTGACCCAAGGAACTCACATTTCCTCAAGCACATCTTTCTTGCCAAATGTTCAACACAAGTGACGATCCATTCAATTGCATTAAAATACTTAAGTTTTGGATTCTACGCTAAGCTATCACCAAACTAAGGCTAAGAATTACACTCTAAAGAGTATCCTTTCAATATTCATCCAAGCTAATGAAAAGAGAAGTAAAATGGTCTATTTATACTATTACATTCAATGGACAAAAATACCCTTAATGAGAGAGGGAATTGGGCGCCTCTTGAGTGTTACTTTGGAGTGCAAAATGTCTTCAATGCCCTTCACTTGAGGTGTCTCTTGAGTGTATACGTTTCCCTTTTTCTTTCTTTTGACCAAGGCTTCAAAATACTTCAAAAAGTGTTCAATTGCTTGCTAATTCTGAAGCCTTGCCCTTAGATAATACCTTGTGCTCTTGGTGCTCCTTGTGCTTGTATCATCCTCTTCATCTTGAAGAAATTTGTCCCCAAATTCAGATCTTGCAAAACCAAAGAGAGATCAAAACAAACATACAATTCTCTTGGTAGGAGGGTTAGTATTAGTACCACACTCATATCATCAACCCATGGTTGCTCAAACTTGATATACACCCACATATCCTTGGTATTTGACATAAAAAAACTTAGAATAAAGGATACCAAAGACATGAATAACATCAATATAAAAAATAAGTGAGCATGACCCAAAACTATAACTTTCACATCTCAAAAGTATTCCGGGGTCAAAAGGAAATAGTAAGTAAGGGTCTAGGCCATAGTTAAGCATTCCTTACACTAGATTATCATGCCAATGGGGTACATATTTGACATATAACCAACAATCCCTTGTTTTATCCATGAAACAGTTAGTATATGCATCACAAAGGATAGAGCTAAGGTAAACATCAAGGAAAATAAGCACAAGCCAAAACAATCCCTTCCCAACCTCACAGTACACCGGGATCAAATGGGTGAAGTGACCAAGGGAATAATCCGAAGCTACTCATTCCATTTACTAGGGTATCACACTCACCCAAAATATTTGTTCTTAAGGAAAGACTAGCACACAAGGTTAAGGACCTACGGCTTAGTAGGCCTCCCTTAACAACATACATTTCATCATCTGCAATCTCTCCATACACTTGATCACCAAAAACACAATTAATAGAAAGGTTCTCACCACACAATAAGTTCAAGGGACCATAATCATTATCAAGATCAACATTATAAACATCAATACTAACTTGAGGTTTTTCAATCCCACAATTCCCATATTCAAATAGTAAACTAGTTTTAAGAGCAAGTTGATCATTATTCACAACAAAAGAGTTACTAAGGAAGGAGGTATACATTTGTAAACCCAAAACCACTTCACAAGACACTAAATCACAACTTTTTGAGTTCAAGAAAATGCTGAGAATAGCAAAGTCACCTCGGGTTAAGCTTGGGCAGTCCACCTTTTTGGAGCTCTCGGTCAAGGTAGTCACTAGTTCATTTTGGATCCTTATTGGATATCATTTTATCTTGTACCCGCACATAAGAAGAATCAAAGCTAGGCAAAATACTAGTCTTTTGGTTAGGAAGTATCAAGGCACATTTGTGGGAAAGTCCCACAATCAAATTTGTTTTTCCCTTTTCAAGCTTACACTCCAAGACCTTCCCTTCCCTTTTTTTCACACATTCTTATTGTACCTCACCATCCATTTCCTCTCCATCTTGAGGCTCGGCCTCACCTTTCATGGGTTTTAGATCTTTCACTTTTTCTACTTGGATGGAGGGAATTTGGTTTAGGGAAGTTTGGAGAGGGGGAACCAGATTTGGTTGATGGCATGGGGCTTTGTGGAGTGTAGGGTCTTTGGTCAAGTGGATTTAGGACTTGGTGGTTTGAATTTTGTGGAGGTTTTGATGGACATAGTCCCTGCTTTAATTCTAATCATGTCACCCCTCATTGATCCCATATAACCCTTCACGTTCTCCTCATAGCATCCATATCACTCCTCAAAGCATCACAATTACTCTTCATATCTCGGGCAAAGGCCTTAAACCGAGCCATCAAGGCTCCCAAAGCATCATTTCCCAAAGGTTGGGACGTGGTACCTTCGGATTCCATCATAATTATACCTACCAAAAGCAAAAAAAAAAAAAACACAGCAAAGAGAAACCTACAAAATAAACAAACAAATTAGTTCAAAAAGCCTCACCACACTCCCACTCAACCTCACCTCACACTTGGCTTCACAAGTATTGGATAATTGGCAATATTTGGCAAGTTACTTGAGTGGTGAGAAGCTTTGATTCAGAATCAATCTTTGTTTGAAATGCCTCAAATAAAGTGATGTATGAACTTGAACCAACAAAACACTACGAATTAAAAATGAGAAAAGGCACACAAAAATCAAAGACACGAAACAAATGGAATCTAATCTAATTACCAAACTAGTAGATACTTACTAGCTTACTAATTAGGGATAGAATCAACTTTTAAGAAAATAGAGTAAAAAATTAGAAACTAAGAAAATCTAATTTTAGAGATGAATTTGGTTGATTACAAGTAATGACGTGGCACTACATGGTTGGTTGTCACTTTTTTGAATTTTCAATTTCCCTACTCTTTGTTTCGGCCAAGTATCACTTTGGGAAGAAGAGAGTTTCTGATTTTGAGGGGTAAGTAGGCAATTTAAGGTCTTTTCAAGCCTCAAATGGAAATTGAAATGCAATGGTATTCCCCTTGTACTTGCAAATGTACTTTGTTGTCCCCTCTCCGTTTTGGAAGACTTGAATATTCTTGGAATATGCTTTTGGACTAACAACTTTTTCACTCTCTTTCCTTCCTCTTTTGGATCAAACAACACCTTTGAATATTTTTCTTCACTAAGATATGAAGATGATGGATGAACAAGATGAATATTCAAGTGTTGACCAAGTTTGACCAACAAGCAAATGAACTCCAAATCTGATTTTTTTTTGTAGATCTAGGTTCCTTAGGCTAAAACAAACTCAACCAACTAAAAATCAGCCACAAAACACGCCCAAATCACAAGACCAAATCCGGATCTAGCTCAAAAGCTTCAACACTCCATAGCCATGGTGGATCTTAGCTCAAACTCAACCAATTTTCACTCTAAAAGTAGATCTAGACTCCCTAGGTACTAGAGAGCAAGGATCTAGTGAAACCAACAAAACACAATAAAATTTAGTAGATTTAAGGATTAAATTTTGGATCTACAGCACAACACAACTAGACACCATTTTTTTTTTGAGATTTTTGGATTTTTGACTTTTTTTTTGTTGAGATTTTCTAAATAAGAATACTAAAACCAAGATTTATGGATGTTGGAACAACCCTAAACAAGGCTTTGATACTAAATGTAGCCTAAAGGAAGACTAAAACATGAAATTGACACTTAAAGGCAAAAATCAGCAAACACACAAAAGGAAAAACAACACACATAGAAGAAAAAAGATGAAGAAGAGATGCATAAAGTAAAGATAGTAGAGAGACCCTCACTTCCACCAATGAATAGCACTAGAAGGTGTATCAAACCTTCAAACACACATCACCAATGTAAGCTCAAACCACTCTCTTAGGTGACCCAAGGAACTCACATTTCCTCAAGCACATCTTTCTTGCCAAATGTTCAACACAAGTGACGATCCATTCAATTGCATTAAAACACTCAAGTTTTGGATTCTACGCTAAGCTAAGAACTAAGGCTAAGAACTAAACTCTAAATAGTATCCTTTCAATAGTCATCCAAGCTAATGAAAAGAGAAGTAAAATGGTCTATTTATACTATTACATTCAATGGACAAAAATGTCCTTAATGAGAGAGGGAATTGGGGCGCCTCTTGATTGTTACTTTGGAGTGCAAAATGTCTTCAATGCCCTTCACTTGAGGTGTCTCTTGAGTGTATAAGTTCCCCTTCTTCCTTTTCTTGACCAAGACTTTAAAATACTCCAAAAGTGTTCAATTGCTTGCTAATTTCAAAGCCTTGACCCTTAGATAATACCTTGTACTCTTGGTGCTCCTTGTGCTTGTATCATAAACTCATCGATGAGACTCTCCAAGCTTCTGATCATCCCGACAAGAGTAGTCTCTCTTAGTACTCTCTCCATTATAAAAAAAATAATTTCTCTTTATTTGGAGTTTTTGTATATATTAATAGATAAGAGATAAAATGGTTGTTTCTGTGTTCATTTTTTGATGGGAACCGTTTCAATTTATTTTCCTTTATATTTTTCTATTGGTTTCCATAGCTATTAATGAGGGGGTAAAAGGATTAAATGTTTGGGTTATTTTTCTTTGAATTTGAATGATATTTCTAACGTTATTTGGACGTGTAATTGGAGTTGTTAGCAGGTGTTACTTAACTGGGAATAAAGAAAAGGATCATAAATTGAATACTTCTCTATTGAGATATTTCACTTAAATAATTCATTTTATTTATCAAATCAAATATTGTACATTGGAGTGGGGAAAGGGAGGGGGGAGGGATGACTCAGCAACGTCGGGGGCAGCTGGGGGGTTTGTGGGGTGGGGGGAGTTTTTTTCTTTAATATATATATATATTATTTAAAAAATAATATATATATATATATATATACTATTTTTTTAAAAATAAATTATTTATGTGGCTTTGACGTGGATTCGACGTGTCTACGACATGACTCCAACGTGGCGCGAGTGTGATGCACTCCCCATAATGAAAGTGATATAATTTTTTGAGGTTGGTAAAAAAATAATATGAAAGTTATTTAGGGGGTAAATAAGTACATGTTAAGTTTAATGGCTAAAGTGAATTTTTGTGACAAGTTTAGAAGGGTAAACATGTCTTTTCCCAAAGGAAAACTATACCAATTGTCTCTTCTAGTCAAATTGATCTCTATTCACCATCAAGGTGGTAGGTGAGATGGACTGGTTCCGCCGTCCCCCCTTGATAGTAGGTTAATAGAGTCCAACTAATGAAAAATTGCCGATAGGGAGTATATATTTTTGTGTCTTAAGCAACACAAATTTTATTTAGTTGGATAAATAT
The DNA here is from genome assembly GCA_030864225.1 of Capsicum baccatum var. pendulum. Classification (NCBI taxonomy): domain Eukaryota; kingdom Viridiplantae; phylum Streptophyta; class Magnoliopsida; order Solanales; family Solanaceae; genus Capsicum; species Capsicum baccatum. The sequence goes on along the minus strand of CM061555.1, from coordinate 163,689,267 downwards.
TGTAGGGATAGAAATCGATAGAGCGTCATGCGTAAGCAAATAGTTACATGATAAATTAGATGACAAAAAAACTATACTTAAAATATAAAATATTGTTATATGATTTTGACCAATTTGTCTTCATATGAAAAATAATATCAGGGAAAATATAACACTCCTAACAGAAAATCACCCATAAACAAAACTCTCTAAACTACATTGTAGATGATCTTATGTTATGATATAAGAGAAATGATCTTCAACTATATTGTAGATGTTATTATGTTATGGTATGATAGGAATGATCTTCAATTTATATACGTCCAAAATTATCATCCAAGATAAGAAATAGTCAAGTATGGAAGAGATTTATATTTTACTCTTAGCAAAATTAAAAGTAATTATGGTAATACTTTTACTTTAGTTTCAAGAAAAGTCAAACTCATATTTGAAAAGAAATCTAGGAAACAAAAATTAACAATTATCCCCTTGTTGGTAGGATTTTCTTGATAAAATTTGACCTGTCTTCTTTATATACATGACCGTCGTTCTTCACATAATCGTCATCACTACTGTTTGGTATACTAAAGAATGGAACACTTTGGGATTAAAAGTATTGGGGCCCTTTCAGACTAAAAGTGTGCTAAAAATGAATATTAGTTTCAAAGATGTAAAAACAAGGTTATTGAAAATTTGTTTGAAACTTATTCTCAACTGTAGTATCTAGACAGATTTTCTTTCCAAATTTGTTGCAAATTGATTTGAAATCACATTGAATTTGTCTTCAAACTCATTTAACCATTGGACCATTGAATAATAGGCTCTAATACCACTTGTTGGATCCGAATCAATAAGACGTCATGAGAAAGATAATAGTTGAAGATCACGGTGATGATAAATCAAATGACAAAAAAACTATACGAAAAAACATAGTATTATATTATATAATTTGGTCAATTATCCTAATTATAAAAACTAATATCAATGAAAGAATAAGAATTGCTGAGCAAAATCTCCCCTTAACAAAACTTTCTAAAGACTACATTGTGGATGTTATACTGTTATTGTATGAGAAGAAAGATCTCAATTTATTAATGTCCAAACTTTTCCTCCAAGACAAGGAATAACCAAATATGAAAAAGAATTATAACTTTCTTTAACAATAAGTAAAAGTAATTATGGTAATACTTTACTTTCCTTTAAAAAAAGTATGACTCAAATTTGAAAAGAAATTCAGGACAAAAATTCAAAAAAACATGTCCCTAATGCTAAATGGATAAACTAAAAAAGAAAAAAAAGGGGAAAACTATATCAATTTTTCTTTCTAGTCAAATTTATCTCTAATTACCATCAATAAATCTAGTAGGTGAAAGAGATTGGATTCGCTTGCCCCTCATTATCTAGAGATTCGAGTCTTGTTAATGAAAATTATTGATAGCGAGTATTTTTTCAATTTGTCTAAGAAACAAAAATTCGAATTAGTTGGGTCAAATACAAAATACTTAGATTTAAAAAAGAAGGAAAAACTATACCAATTATCCATTCTAGTCAAACTGATTGCTATTCACCATCAAGAAATGGTAGTGGTGGTGGGGACGAGGGCTCGAGTCTATTCATTCCCCTTAATGAGGGCTTATGATTTGGGTCCTGCTAATGAAAAAATATTTGATTGAGAGTATATTTTTTAAATGTCTTCGAAAATATGTAATGACTTAATTCGTAAAATTTTGTTTTTGACGACTTAATTCATGCAATTTTACTTTTGATGTGGATTGGACATTTTTCTCTTTTTCGTAGTTGCTATATGTTAATTTTGGAGTGTGGGAATGGTTAGCACAGTTTTCAATGCCTTCAGGAGGGGTTTGAGAGGTTTTGAGATGTTTTCGGAGCTTTAAAAGTTCCATAGTTGACTTCAATCAACATTTGTTGTTCTGTGTGTCAGATGGTGATTTGTATAGTTCTATTAGATTCAAAAAGTCGAATTTGGATTACTAGAAGGTTGGTTTAGACTTAGAGCCTTTAATTTGCATTTCGATCATTCGTTTAAAAATTAATAAAAATAACTATGGGATGTATTTTTGAGCTATTATATATTGTGTGATGCCCGTGTGGATGATTAATATCTTTTGTTGTTGACTTATGATATTATATACTGCGTATTGCTCATGCAGGGATTTATTTGATATCATTCACCTTATTTGTGAATTTGACTGACTTATTTCGTAATGTGATACCCGTGAGGGGGCTTGAATATGCCTTATTAAGCACTATTGTCCATTGTAATGATAGAAATGCTCGAGTTATGGATTGATGTAATATTAATGATGTCTTACATGTATAAATATTCCAATGGTTCCCAACTAGCACTACTATCATGAATTATTTATAGAATGAGTTGATTTTCTAAGCTCAGCTATATATGTATTGAATGAATTTGATATCTTCTTACTGATTTAATTGTGAACATTATATCCTTATTGCCTACATATGTATTCATGAGATATACCATTGAGTAACAATGATTTTTGAAACAAATGAGATAATTTTAAAAATCCCTATGTCGAGGGATGGCCCGATTGGGTAGATTGAGACATGAGATTAAGATTGAAGGAAATTTGAGATATTACACGAGTGACGACCCCCGTATGGGCCCTATTTGAGAGCATTTAGACTTATAGGTTTATACATGAAGTAATGTGATGACTTTCAACTATTCACTTCATCATTCATTGCATTGCATTGTATTTGCACATGATCTACTATTTTATATGTTACTTGAAGTGTATCTAGATTCAATGTATACTTTTATGTGTGTGTATATATAAGTGTGTATGTGTGTATGTATATATACTATTAGTGGAGACGATGTGTGTAATGAACCTCCAGGTCATTTTCTTCATTTCCATTAATTCTAGATATTTATAGCTTTCCTATAGCTGACCCAAGTCATTTATGACTTACTAGAGCTGACAGTTCAGTTATCAGGCAATTCATTTAATTTTTAGAGTCAATTCCTTATTTTGAACTCTTCACTGGTAAGAATTGTCTACTAGACAAAAACTTTAGTAAAAAAACTTTTTATGTCAATTCTAACAGTTCCAACAGCTTCAAAACATTAATTTTAGGCTAGGAGGACCTTTGGTTCAAGTCTCGAGGCTTCCAGACTCATTTCAAGATATTGGCTAGAAATTGATACAAAATGACACTTTGGTGTGGGTCCTATTTTTCATCTCAATGACCTTAGATAGAAATTTTAACTGTGTCGTTGAGTCTAAAATGTCGAATTCAATAGAGTAGCATTGTTCATTTGCCTTTACGAGATTACAGATGAATCTCGAGGGGTCGGAGGAGACTTAGAAAATTTTCACGTCTCAGTTGTGCATCTGCTAAAGTGTCCCTTTGGGCATTTTAGCGGAGATAGCTTAATCGGTCAGTTGATTGCTTAAGTGGCCTGACTTTGCCAGCTGAGGGCCGCTAAAGTTGAGGTTGCTAAAGCCTCCAATTAAGTGGCTTCTCCTTCGCTTTTCCATAAAGGACAGGTTTGTTGAGTGCCACTTAAGAGGTACTTGACCGATGTAATAGTGACTGCTTAAGCGGTTAAGTGACCAATTTAGTGGTGATCGCTTAAGCAGCACCTTGGGGCCATTAAATCCTCCAACAACCTGATTACTCTCTATTTTCCCACAATTTCAAGAGGTTAGAGCCCTAGAGAGTGTGAAAAGTTGGAGAAGCATTTCTTAGGTGATTTTGGTGTGTATATGAGCTTGGGTTTCTCATTTCTTCATCATAATCTTGGTAAGATTTTAGTAAATTCATAGTTAATTTCTCAATTATTTTTCTAAATTTCTAGATTATTGGTGGGTTGATTTTAGCACCATCTGAGCTCAAAATTTACCCATTCTTGAGGGTAAATATTTCTTGAGCATAGGAAGATGTGTTGACAATTTCAAAAGTGCTATTCCGCAAGCGGGATCTGTGTGGGATTTTGGCTTGATTTTGGTCCTGAAATATAAAAATGCAATATGAGCACCATTGCTCTTATATTGATGAGTATATTATCATTTTGATAGCGTGGCATCGTGCAAAAACTTCTCAAAATGAGAAATCGATGATTTATCAGATTTTGCTAGGCTTTTTGTAGTGTCCATGTAGGCTAGGTTTATCTTCCTCATAGATTGGACTAAATTGTAGTATATTTATGATATTATTCTAGATGTGGGTCGGGAATTAGGACTTGGAGTTGCATTTAGCATGAATTGGATTAGCTAACCTATTTAAGACTATAATTAGATGTAATCGACTTAATTATTCATTCTCTTGGTAGAATTTCAATCTTAGGACGAAAATATGACTCATTTAATATTCAGTAGTGAATTTAGGTACCTTAGCCTAGTTTGGGGTAGAATTTTCCTTAGAATGAATTTCGGGGATTAAAGTGGGCTCCTCTGACCCATCTTTGGTCAAGGCTACTATTTGCTACCTATAGACCTTATAGGTGTGTTACATCTTCTAAATGTATATTCCAGAGATTGAAGAGGTTAGATACATGTTTCTTTATTCTACATTGATACTTGGGAGATGGTTTTTGTTCCAATTTGAGTCCGGTGATTTATGGTATTTGTTTCAGTTTGAGTCCGGTAATTTATAGTATTTGTTTTAGTTCAAGTCCAGTTATTTATGCTATTTAGTTCCAGTTCGAGTCCAACATTGAAATGTTATCTATGTCGATTATGGAACCAATTTGAGTTTGGTGATTTCAGTATAGAAGGATTCACGATTATGATTTTGAGACATAGCTATTTGGTTTAATTTCGATTATTACCTCTTTTTGGATTTCTCCCTCCAGGTTTATGACAACCTGCATTGGGTTATTTACTTTTTCCGTACTTACTGGCTTATGGGGTCATTTTTATAGTAATAATTATGTTTTCTTTCATATTATTGTTGTTTATGTTATTTATTTATGGTATTTGGAGCATTATTTTGGGTTTTCCCTTTTGATGTAGCTTATTTTATCACGCATTTTTATTATACTTATATTGTTATTTAGCTCAGTCAGCCAATGATGCCTACTAAGTACCCATGGATTTGGTACTCATACTACACTTTTGTACCTTTTTGGTGCAGATTCAAGAACTAGTTGACATCGAGATTTATGTTGGTCAGAGTTTAGAGACAGGGTGAGCTCTCCCTAGAGTTGAACTTTTCTCCTTATTTTTTCCTTAGTCTTTATTCTTTCGAGAATGATGTATATTTGACTATTATAGTACTCATACTCTTGGTTTAGTGTCTCTTATACCAACACTACTAGGTCGTGAAATATTTAAATTTTCTTATTTATCTTTCGTCTTATTATTATTATTCCATGATTACTATTTTAAGACTTTTACTTGCATAATTTCAGAATTTATGGCATTTTCTTCCAAATTAGCCCATTACTTATAGCTCTGAGCTATGGTTTGGCTTACCCGTTGGTTAGATAAAGTAGGTTCCATCATGACCCTTAAATTAGATCATGATATTTGTATCAGAGCGCTAGGTTCACCAATATTTTTGGTACAAGAGCAAGTGTCTAGTAGAGTCTTGCAAATTTTAGCAATGATGTATGTTTCTTATTTTTGGGAGGCTATAGGATATACTTCTAAGATCTTTATTTATTTCATACTAAGAGTCTGAGTTGGTTTTTAAAGGTTCCTTTGGTTTCACTCTATCGCAGATGGCTAGGATGCATGATACCACTACACGAGACGAGGAGCCTGAGTTTATGACTAGGGATCCTATCATATTTCGTGGATAACTTAGAGGTCGAGGAAAATTGAGAGATGAAGCCCCAATCAGAGACCAATATAGAGGGCCTTTACTAGAGCTTATTCTTATTCCCACACCTAAGGTTTATCCACCCTAGCCAGTGGTGGTCCAGGGGCCAGCCCAGGCTCCACTTGGGTTTATCTCATTGTCACTGCTTAGGGATGCATTAGTTCAACTCTTAAGATTAGTTTGTGGTGCATAGTTTAATGGTGCGCAGTTTGTGAATCAGAGTAGTATGAATGAAAGGGCGTAACTTATAGCTGTGGCTCCCATATTGAGGTTCCTTTTGAACCAGTGGTTGTTTAGTCAATAGTTTATCAGCTGGTAGTTACCCAGCTGGATAGATTCTTTCGATTAACTCCACCTAGGTTTTCTGGTGCACCAACCAAGGATTCTTATGAGTTCTTAATTGCTTGTGAGAATAAGATTCATAAATTGGGCCTAGTTGAGACTTATGGTTGGATTTGGTAGCACTACACTGGTAGAGAGGTCATCTTGATTCTAGGTCAGCTAGATCTCCCTTATTGACCTAGACTTAGTTCTTTGAGGTCTTCTTGGAGACGTATACGCCTCGCAGTCTTAGAGATCATTTGATAGAATAGTTCTCGAGGTTGGAGTAAGGCTCTATGACTATTATGGTGTATGAGGCTCAATTTTATGAGTTAGCTAGGGATGCTACATATATCTTATCGATCGAGTAAAAGGAAGTTTGGTGCTTTGTTTTAGGATTGAGACTTCCTCTTCTGATGGCTATGTAGAGTTTGGTTGCTGTGGGTAGATCTTTTGCTAAGGTTTCTGATCATACTCAGGTTATGAATATGATACATGATAAGGCCTAAAGGATAAACGATAAGAGGCTGCAATATCAGGACAATTTTAGTTGGAGTCAATAGGGCTCACGATTTAGAGATAGTGGTTCTAGGGTAAATATTCTCCACTCAGCCTTATCAATATTAGGATCAGTCTAGTAGGTCTGTTTATGCCGCACTTTAGATTATTGATGGAGGCAGTCTTTTTATAGGGTTCATCCTAGCCAGAGTAGTGGTCAGCCTCGAGGGGTTCATCTTCTGGGTATTCTAGTGAAGGTGGTTATTCCCGATCAGCTGGATCTTTTAGTTTCAGTACAATGCCTAGGGCGTGTTATGATTGTGGGGCTTTCGACCATTTCTCTAGAGAGTGTCGTAGGTATAAAGCTGTGGTTTCTTCAGCTCAAAGTATTTATCCTATTCGGGTAGTGCCATCCCCAACAAAAAGTGGTATACATGGTTTTCGAGTAGTCTTTAGTATGCTCATGGAGGTCCTTATATAAGTAGGAAAGGTGATCGATCAGGAGCCTAGATAGGTGTTGGGTGTGGTCAGTTATATGTCATACCTGATAGACCCAAGGCAGAGTCTTTGAATGCTATTATTACATGTACGATTTTCATTGTTCCATCAATCTTCCTTTGTTTTATTTGATTCGAGATTCACTTATTCTTATGTATCTTCCTTTATGCACCACAATTAAAGTTAAATTGGGAGTCCTAATCGGTTTCTTTATGTGTATTTATATCCCTGGTGATTCTTTAGTAGTGGATCTAGTTTGTAGATTATCTGTTGTGACTGTTTGAGAGTTTGATACATAAGATAATCTTATGGTGTTAGATATGGTGAATTTTGATGCAATTTTAGGCATGGACTAGTTATCCCCTATCATACGGTCTTGGATTATTTTGCCAAGATCTTTAACTTAGCTATGCCTATCATACTTTCAAATTGTGTGGTAGAGATCTTTTAGCCATGAGCCAATGAGGATTATTTCTTATATTTAAGCTAGGTGACTTATATCGAGGGGTTGTAAGTTTTATCTCACTTATATTCATGATGTTAGTATGATGAGTCTGTTGCTTGACTCTGTTCCCATAAATTGTGAGTTTCCTGATGTTTTTCCTATCGATCTACCTGATCTTATCCTTAGCATGATATTGAGTTACCCAACCTATTTCTATGACACCTTACTATATGAATCCTACTGATCATAAGAAGATGAATTCTCAGCTTTAGTATTATCAAGGTAAGGGTTTTATTAGACCAAGTATGTCTTCTTAGGGTGCTCCTATTTTATTCATGAAGATAGGATGGTTCTTTGCGTATATGTATTGACTATAGGTATCTTAATAAGGTGACAGTTAAGAAATATTATCCTATGCCATGCATTGATGATTTATTTGACCAACTTCAGGGGGCAGCGATGTTCTCTAAGATTGACTTGAGGTCCAATTACCATCAGTTGAGGATTTTGGTTGAGTACATCCTAAAGACAACCTGTAAGACTTGTTATGGTCATTATAAGTTCCTAGTAATGTCTTTTGGGTTAACCAACGAGCCAGTTGCATTCATGGATTTGATGAACCACATGTTCAGGCCTTATTTGGACACCTTCGTGGTTGTGTTCATTAATGGCATTCTTGAGTATTCAAGGAGTAGGGAGGATCATATACAACATTTGAGGATTGTGATTTAGACTCTGAGATATCATAAGCTATTCACCAAATTCTCAAAGTGTGAGTTCTGGATTGAGTCAATGAATTTCCTAGGACATATGGTGTCTAAGAATGAGATTATGGTGGACCCAATGAAGATTAAGGCTATTCATAATTGGTCTAGGCATACATCTCTATTTGAGGTTCGTAGCTTTATTGGTTTGGCTCCTTTCCAATGGTCCGAGGAGTGTGAATTGAACATTTGAAATCTTAAGAGATTTCTCACTTCAGCCCCTATATTGAATCTTCATGTTGAGGGTGAGATATTCACTATATATTTTGATGCTTTCAGTAGTAGTTTGAGTTATGTAGGGTTGAGTTATTACTTATGTGTCGAGGCAGCTAAAGGTGCACTAACGCAACTACCCTACTCATGATTTAGAGTTAGAAGCGGTAGTTTTCACGCTTAAGATTTGGAGGCCCTATATTTTGGGGTGCATTGTGAGACCTACATAGATCATCGCCATCTCCAACATCTTATGACCTAGAAAAGCTTAATACTAGGCAACATAGATATATGGATTTACTTAAGGATTATGACATCTCTATTTTATATTATCTGAGAAATACAAATGTAGTAGCAAATGCCTTGAGACAAAAGGCTATGAGTATGGGTAGCTTTATTTCTATTTTAATTTCTCAGAGGTAATTGGTATGGGTCATCCAGTCCTTAGCCAACTCAATGGTGCAACTTGATATTTCTGACCCGGGAGGATTCTCGCTAGTATTGAGGTGAGGTCTACCTTAATTAAGTAGCTTCGGAGTCGTCAGTTTGAAGATATGAGACTTTTTATCATCCATGATCAGGTGTTGAGTGGTGAGTGCAAGAGGTATACCATATATTATGAGAGTATTCTAAGATTTGATGGTTGCAGTTTTGTTTCGAGGGTTGGTGGCTTGATTCATTCAATATTGGGTCAGGCTCATCACTCCAAATACTCTATTCACCATGGTATAACTAAAGATGTATAGATATTGGAGGCATCACTATCGGTGGAGTGATATGAAGAGAGATGTGGCAAATTTGTAACTTGTTGCCTATGTTATCAATAGGTGAAGGCCAAGAATTAGAGGCCTGGTGGCTTGATTCAGAGAATACCCATTCCTAAGTAGAAATAGCACTGGATCTTCATGGACTTTGTTAGTGATTTGCCTGCACCTCCTATGGTTTCGATAGATTTGGGTTATTGTAGATCGATTGACCAAATTGATATATTTCATTTATATCCAAATGTCCTTTAGTGTCGAAAGGTTAGCCCGTATCTATGTTTGTGAGATAGTTTGCTTGCATGGTATGCCTATAACTATTATTTCAAATTGGAGTTCGATATTTGGGTACTCAAGTGGATCTTACCAAAACCATCCATCATTAGACCAACGGGCAGTTGGAGTAAACAATTCAAATTCTTGAGGATATGCCTTGAGCTGGTGTTATAGACTTTTGTAATGACCTAATTTTTGGTGATTTGTCTAAATATTTATTTTTGTGTAATTTAACCATTTTACCATTCTCTATGGTTGCATTGTGGTATTTTTGGGGTGCAAACATGATTGACACGGTTCCTAATGCATTTTTGTGTGATTTGTGTGAGATTATGGGTTTTATTAGTCATAAAGGTTTATTAGTTTACATCGGTCAACTTATTTTGATCTGTACGTTAGATGGCAAAACGAATTGCACCAGAAAATCTAAAACATCGATTTAGGTTGGTAACTTGGTTGGGGTGGTTTTATGGCTTTTATATCTCATTTTAACACTCCATTTAAAAAGTTACAAAATTAGGTTTCAACGGTCTATTTTGTGAAAAAAATATTTTTCAAAAATTTGATATCGTCATTGAGTCTAAAGCGTCGAATTTAGTAGGATCCCATAGTTTATTTGCGTACTCTGGTTTTTGAATGAATCCTAAGAGGTCCGCGAAGACTTGGATTTCTCCAAGTCTCTAGTTGGTGCACCATTCAATTGGTGCACTCGCTTAAGTGGTGCTTTGGTCAGTTAAGCGACTTAGATTGACAACCAAAGTGTCGCCTAAGTGACACTAGGCTCGCTTAAGCGACACTTGTGTTCTAGACGCTTATCACTTAAGAGATATCCTTGTCATTTACATGACTAGGCAGGCTTCACTTAAGCGACGCCTGGTCACTTAAGCGATTGCCGCTTAAGCGACCCGGTGGTCTCTTAGGCAATGCCTGGGTTGATTACATCCCCATTTTCAAGATTCTTTCACTATTTGTGAGACTTGAAGCTTGAGGTTTGAGTTTTTAGGCATTTTCTTCCATTATTAATCTTGGGTAGGCCCCAAATCCCTATTTCAAAATTTTTATTGTTTAAATCTTGTTTAAAGTTCGATTGAAAAGTTGAATTTGGGGATTTCGGCCTAAATTAACATTTTTTCAAATCAAACCCTAGTTTCAACCAATATTCACTTGGGTTTTCTCCTCTGAGTTTCTTCTTGAGAAATATATTTTGGACTAAAATTTTGATCTTACCATTCTTTTTTAAATACGCATTTTGGGGGTTCATTTTGACCCTAATTTGAAAGTGGGCAATATGGGTATCATTGGTTTCTTTTGATGTATCAATTCTATATTTATATGTTTTAGTTGATTTCGGGTCCGTACGTATGGTGAAAGCTTGGTGTTAAATGCTATCATATTGATGTCGACATCTGAGTTAGATTATGGGTTAATTTTTTTCAGACTAGGTTTGGTAGAAATAATAATGTAAAGTATGCTATGGTATGAGGTTATATCGTAGAATATACGTGTAGGTGATTTATGTGCTTTTGTGGGGGTGTTTGTTGATATTCGATAGTTTTGAGACATTATTTTCTATGTGTAGTTGTGTGGGGTCTTATATGATGTTATTGGCCTGGCATTGATATATGTAGGTTTGGTTGCACTCTTTTTCGTGGGAAAAGCCTAGATTTTGGGATTTATGTGGTATCAATTTACCTTTTCATTGCATAGTTCACTTGATAGTTTCTAGATTATATTGGATCATAGATGGTTGGTTGAACATGAGTGGATTTTTGACTCACATGGTTGGTATATTGGTTGGATATTGGAAATTTTCATTTTGGTTGGTTGTGAGCATTACATCCACATCTTATATTCATTTATGAAACATTGGTACCACCATGGGAATATTGGAAATATTGGATTTTTCTAAAATGTGACATCTTTAAAATCTCTCTACCAATGTATGTTCCAAAGAGGAGTTATGGATATTGGTATTGCATATTGGTTATATATGGGTTGACGAATCGCCCATGGGTCCTACCTAGAAGTATATCTCGATAGTTGTATACGGAGGTTGTGCGACGACCTCTCGCATCACATCATCATCATCATCATCATCATCATCATCTTCATTGCATTCCATATATTGTGCTTATCCTATGACTGTATTTCTGTTGTTAATTTAATAGCTTTGCATTTGTTCTATCTTCTTATACTTGTATTTGGTGTACACGCATATTTGTTCTTCTTTCCCCTACCTGTAGTCATTATATGTGTATATAGTTGAACTGTTAATGGAGATGATATGGGCTATCATTTGGGACATTTTATGATTTTAGGTGACTTGCCCATAGTTTGTGTTTATATGCTTTATTTTCTACCTTACTCAGTCGGCCTATGATACCTACTGAGTATAAGTGGACTGTACTCACCCCACTGCGCCCTTTCGATGCAGATCCAAGCATGAGTTTGTCGCTCGAATAGTTGATTTAAGAATTATTTGGAGTATATTTGAGGTAGCGAATGTCCTATGCTTCAGGAGTTGGCCTACTAATTCTTCTTGTCTAATTCATGTCTTATTTAGTATTCTAAGATAGATTTTGATCCTTTCTGGACTATTATTGCATCCTTAACTTTTGAGATGTATTTAGTAGTGCTTACACTGTGACACTAGGTTTTGGGATTTGGTTTGGTATCTTTTATTATATTTCTAATATTATCATATTTGTGCGGTTCGACTTTTCTCTAGAAACCTTGCCTTGGATTTTTAGTATTCATTTCCCTTTGTATATAAGTTTGGGTAATGGACTTTCTTGTCAAGGATTTCGCCGCAAGTGCCATCATGGCACTTAATTTTGGGTCATGAAAAATTGGTATCAGAGTTTCCAGTTTCCATTGGTCTCATCAGTGTAAGAACAAGGTATCTAGAAGATATCCTTGGGAAGCTCACTTATTTTGTTCCTTATCCTGTGAATTCTTTCATTCCTTATGTTCTAAGTCATATTTCACTCTTTTCTGTGTAGATGGTGCGGATTAAATCCAGTGAGGCTAGCGATACAGATCTATTATTTGAGGAGAGATCCTAGTCTAGAGGGTGAGTTGTGCGTCTTTTTTCAGCTTAAGGTAGAGGATAGGCACTGGAATCTTTATCGTCCAAAGATAGCACTAGGGGATGCTCACCTGAGCTACAGGTTGAGAATATTGGAGTTATAGGGCCTACTCTGGTCCTATGAAGTTCTCCCACCCCAGTTTTTGAAGGGTCGTTGATTCAATTATTTACCCATTTGGAGGGTGAGTACACCTGGTGTTCCTCCATCTTTAAGAATGGTACCTATGTCTATGCCAGATTCTGCTTATGGTGTTCCTCTAGCCCCGAGTGTAGATCTTCCTATTGTACCAATATCTTCTTATGGTACTCCATAGACTCTAAGTTTTGTTCCTCTTTCAGTGCTTGTATCTGAGTATGGTATTCCGAGATTTAGAGTTTAGCCTCCTTCAACGTTTCCTTCTCAGGTGGATTCTCAGCCAACGAGATTTACTATGCCTCCTATTGTAGCGAGTACAATTATGTCTTTTGAGGATCGAAAGGGGTTTGAGAGATTCACTTGTTTGGGTCCTCCTAGGTTCTGTGGTGTTGTAGGCAAGGATGGCTATGAGTTATCGATGGATTGTATTAAGAAGTTCGATAATCATAGTTCGATCAAGTCATGAGGGGTTGCATATACTACTTGTTATTTGATAGATGTATCAAGAGATTGCTGGAGGTCACTTATTGGTTGTCGACCTTTTGGTTCACTAGAGATGAATTAGGATCAGATTACTGAGGCCTTTTTGGATAGGTTTGTGCCTTTTAGTTTGAGGGACCAGATGAGATATGAGTTTGATTACTTGAAGCAGGGCTCCATAACTGTCGTAGAGTATGAGGCACTTTTTCATGAGTTGTCTAGATATTCTTATGCCAATTTTGTCACAGAGTTTGAGATGATTCAAAACATTCTGATGGGGTTGGAAGTTTCTCTTTAGCTAGCTACGAGTCATACGGTAGTGTATTGGGATTATTTTAGATTATAGTGGATCATTCTAAGATTAATTAGTCTATTCTTCGAGCATCTTAGGGAGGCGCCAAGAGGGTGCGCCGTTAGAGTGAGTTCAAAGGTCATGCTTCTTGAGGAAGAGATTCTAGAGGCTTTTGTAGGTGCAATACCCTTAGTTTTACAACTCTAGACACCTCAAAAGATAGGCCACTAAGTTAGCTTGCCAATGTTTCAAGTCTCACCTTAATCCAATATTATGGCAAACAATTATGCGATTTTTCACTTAGGTGTCAGGCAGCTACCAGTGACTATGACTCACATGATGACTGATAAAAAGACGTTATGAGTCATTACGTGTAGTCGTAGTCACAACAGAAAGTACCTTCAATTTCACCCTTGTAACCATGACTCCACCCCACGATTCGTAATTAGACATTATGAGTCATTAGAAAGGACTCGTAGTCACAATAATGTTCAACCAAGAATTTAGCCCAGTAGGTAAGAGTCCAGCACACGACTCATATTCGGACCCTACGAGTCATTGCGTGGATCCATAACTTGACCAGTGTATGATCTAAAAGCCAAGCCTCAGACTATGACTCCCTAACGACTCGTAGATAGTCGTAATAAGTTGTAGGATAGAAGTCATAGTCATAGCAGAAAGGACTCAAAATCCCAGGACCTCAGGTTACGGTTTAGACTATGACTCGTAGCCAGACATGATGAGTCATAGGGTGAGTTTTAAGGATAGGGAATAGAATTTCCTGAGTGATTTTTTAAGTTCTTATAAGTCTTTTTCCATTCTATTAACTCCCAAACCCACGTCGTTTAAGCCTCCTTAAGAGTAGTATTTACGTCCAAACTTTCCTAATTTCACCATTCATTTGTGAAATCAAATCCCATGAGAAAAAGGGACCATTTCTCCCACTCAAAGAAAACTAGGATTCTTTAAGTTCAAGTTCAATCCTAAGAAATTTATTCAAGGCTTCTACATCCAGGTATGCGGGTATTCAATGAGGATATTCTTTCATCATAATGCCCAAATTATGATTTTTATTCATGAATTTTATGATTTCAATGATCTAAGATTTTACCCAGTTGTTACTCTAAACTTAAATTCAAACCCCCATGATATTATTCTAAAATTCAAGCTTGTTTTAATGCTTTATTCATGGATTCTTTGGCCCATATTATATCATACATGCTATTCTCTTGCCCATGTATGATTTACACGATATTACCCCAAATTTCAAGTACATGATCAAGCTGTATGAGTTTTCATAAATTCCCTTAGGTTATTCCGTAACTAAACCATGATTACATATTTTCACATAAGATTTGCATCTTCTCATGTTCGAGAATCATGACATTCTTTATTATAATCAATTTATGTAGTTTTAAAAACTTTAGATTATACATGCATTAATTTTTTGAAAATACCTTGACTTGAGCATATTCGTTATCAGTGCATGTACTAGTTTATGCTTATGTGTCTTTTAGTTATGAGTAACACTTAGAAATGAGTGAACACAAGGATGTTGAATCCCCGTCAATTAGGCATGAGTCATTAGTAGCAGTCCCTAAGTTCTAGAACTGTATTGCCATCTTAGGTTATAAAGGATCCCTTATCATTAGAGGCATGACACCCGAGTCCTTTGGCCCATCATGTTAGCGGATCCACACCAACCAGTGTTGGTACCCTTGGCAGGGTACTGACACCCTTCCAATCGGGGTTAGAAGTTGGATTCTGGTTTTGCTCAAATTAGGGTTTATTGGTTGTAGTTAGCTTTCACTGTTTCCAGTTCAGTCTTTAGATTATGTTCAATTAAGGTTTTCTTGACCAAGTGTTAGTATATTAGTTATTTAGTTATTCAGGTTATTTTAGTACATGTTTATACTTGGTCTTTCATTCGTTATTCATGTTCAACTTATGTTTCTGTTCAAATATGCATGACCTTGTATTCAATTATTCAGTTTTATACAACATATGTTTATACTTGGTCATTACATCAGTTCACTTCCCATAATTTCAGACGTAGTATTCATGCATGACCCTCAGTACAATTTTACAACATATTTAGCTTAAACGTGAGATTTAATATAGTATTCATGTTTCTACAACTTCTCAGTTTACAAAAATATTTTATCTCAAAATTTAGAAATTTCACTATGCCTTATAACTTTTATGTACGAACATTATTTGAATGCATATTTTAGCAAATGGCTTATGTCCTTGGTTTTAAAGCATGTCTAACGTATTTTATTAACTAGTGCATGTCTCACTTACTTAGTACATTCCAAACGTACTAACTACCTATATGTGTTTGTGGCTACATTTTTTCATGATATTGGTGCTAGATGTAGCCCACACATTAGAGTTTGACAGTTCGTAGTTTCCAGCCAACAGGTGATGACTTCTCTTATTGTGAGGACTAAGTCAGTTGCAGTTTTTGTATTGTATTTTCTTATCAGTATGTATTAATTTAGGGTAGTTGTGGTCTTTTCCTAACTACCTATAGTCAGTATTAGTTGAGGCTTCATAGATAGTCAATTAGAGTCATTGTATGTTGTTTCAGTTCTCCATCCTTTTAGATTACAGTGTTGTAAACAGTTTATAGAAATGTATTAAAATAACTTACCTTAAATTATGCTTCTGCTTAGTAAATTTAGCTTTTATATATGTTTTAAATTAGTTGCTCAAGCATCATGCTAGTAAATGGGTCAGCTTGGGATCACTTGGGCTTTTAAGCACTGTGCTACGACTAGGGGGTAGTCTCGGGTTAAAAAACTTGCTATTAGAGCACAAGGTTCAAGTGTCCTACTATATATATGAATCCGTCTCTACCAGAGTCTTGCAGAACGGCATGAAGATGTCTGAACTTTTCTTCAAGAGGCTACAAGACATTTAAGAAATATTTTCCTTCTTTCATACCTCAGATCGTGCAGTAGGGATGTCCTCTAAGATACTTATACAGATTCTTACATTTCTCCATTCATGCCAACTCTTTCGTATTTTTAACATAATAGAAATAGTCAAGCTTAAATTCCTTCTGATAGAGTTTTCTCAGATAGTCCCTACAAACAGTTATGAGATTGTATGTGGGCTTGATACCATAGTGCCTTTAAGTTCAAAACTTTGAAAGAGTTCGTTCTTATTTATAATAATTGTGCATTAAGACAAAGTCATATGTGCCCTCAAGTCCTTTCTCAGAATCCTATGGCTGCATGACCTAGGGTTAGAAACATGAGCTTAGAAGTTCAACAACATTACAGTGGTGATATTATTTATCTGAATTTAGTAGATTATGTATCTATGGAGCTAGAAAGATGGAGAAATTTGTTAAGGTTGAATCTGTTCATAAAATTCTATGTGGGTTAGTGTTTCATATTCCTATTTAGTAGTACTTAATTAGTATAGTTCATTAAAAGTTTAGGGTTATCCATGTTAGGTGTTAGAATCTAAGTTTTAATTATGGATGATAAAGCTAATAGAAAGAAGAGTTGAAATTCTAGAAGGAAAAAGTGGGAACTCAGGGTATTGTGATACTCCTGGAGATTCTAAGTTAGTAAGTGTTTAAGTTATTATATGATGACCATTTGGGATATATAAAGTTAAGAGTTGTATCTTAAAAGGAAATACTAGCAGCGGGTTTTACACTTTCAGGTTTAGTCTTTTAGGAGGAATTTAGTATTTATAGGTACTGATTATATCCCGAGCTCTATAGTAGAGTGATTACAATTCAGTTCAGCGTTTATTGTAGAGGTCCATAGAATTAGAATGATGGATTAAATCTAAGGGGGATATGATAGAACAAGGAACCAAGTAATGTTTTAAGATTCTAGTAGTGATGTCAGTGAGTTTTAGATCAATACTAGTGGAGAAAGGTGCCTAACCCATTCTTATTTTGGTACAAAATTTTGTACTTCGATCATTACAACACTTTACTCATGCCTTACAAGTTATCTCCATAATAAAAGCTTATATTCATGCACTTTATATAAAATCATGTATGCACCCAGTTCCTAGTATAAGGAGTGCTAGTGCACTTAGAAGCACGACTCTTATTCCATGAATTTATGAACCCCAAACTCCAGTCATGCAAATCATGATTCATGTACTCAGGTTTTACAGTATGCTCAGTACGCATAACTAATGTTACACCCTTAATGACCAGTGAAAATTTACATTATGGCATGTATGTTCTCATTTTAGATCTCTTTAATAAATCCATGCCTTTGATACTCTATTCCTCAAACCCCAGTTAAATGTCAAAGTTATGTATAGTATTCTTTCATGCTTCAAGTCCTCATGTTCTAACCTTTCAGTGACCTCTCTTTATGTAAAGGTAGTTATCATTACTATGTGAAGATTATAAGTGGCATCAAATAAAGTGTAGTTGAGGGAGTATTTGAGAAATGTGGCTATGCTTGAAGTTAGCAGTTGCATTGCCTAAGACTTAGTAGTTCTATCCTAGCTTATGTTCTATATGCCTATTCCATATGGTGATTAATTTACATTTATGCAAATTGTAAATTCAGTTGACTATTTACTCCTAATCTAAATCAGTCTTAACCATAAAGGATATCTAGATTCATAAATTAGCATCATGTTAGTTATACAACTTTAAAATTCAGCCAGAAAATACTATTGAGTTCCCCAAAATATCAAATTGTCACAACATGCATCCATGAATTCAGTTCAGTCCATGCTTGGTACATCAGTCTCAGATTGAGATATTAACTCATGTTTCAGCACATAAGTGGATAATGCAAAATATTATCTTTTCCTCAAATGCTTCATCCAAGTTTGTATCATTCTGGGATAAATAATCCCAAGGAGGAGATACTGTAATACCCATAGTTTTCAAACTCTAGACTCCTTAAAAGATAGGACACTAA
This sequence comes from Capsicum baccatum var. pendulum, assembly GCA_030864225.1. Taxonomy (NCBI): domain Eukaryota; kingdom Viridiplantae; phylum Streptophyta; class Magnoliopsida; order Solanales; family Solanaceae; genus Capsicum; species Capsicum baccatum. Next base: position 163,670,783 of record CM061555.1, on the reverse strand, counting down.
GTTAGCTTTCCAATGCCGTAAGTGTTGCCTTTATCCAATGTTGTGGCAAAAAAGTATGCAATTTTCCCCTTAAGTGTCAGTCAGGTGGCAGTGGCTATGACTCACATGAAGATCAGTTATCAGACGTTATGAGTCGTTACGTGTAGTCGTAGTCACAATAGAAAGTACCTTCAATTTCAGCCCAATGACCATAACTCCACAACACGATTCATAATTAGACATTACGAGTCATTAGGAGGGACTCATAGTTACAACAGTGTTCAATCTAGAATTTAACCCCGCATGTAAGAGTCCAACATATGTCTCGTAATCGAACCCTACGCATCATTGCGTAGACCCATAACTTGACCAGTATATGATTCAAAAGCCAAGCCTCAGACTATGGCTCCGCCTAATGACTCTTAGCCAGTCATAACGAGTCTTACGATGGAAGTCATAGTCATAACAGAAAGGACCCAAAATCCCAGGTCCTCAGGTTATGACTCAGACTATGACTCATAATCAGACATAACGAGTTGTAGGGTGAGTTGTAACTACTGAGAATAGAATTTCCTGCATAATTTTAAGGGTTTTTGTCTTTTCCCATTCTTTCAACTCCTAAATCCACATTGGTGAAGAATTCTCAAGAGTAGTATTTAATTCCAAGCTTTCCTAATTTCACCATTCATTTATGAAATTAAATCCTCAACAGAAAAAGGGCAATTTCTCTTCCCCCAAAGGCAACTAGGGTTCTTCAAGTTCAATTTCAATCCCAAGAAATTTATCCAAGGCTTCTACATCCAGGTATGCGAGTATTCAATGAGGATCTCCTTTCATAATCATGCCTAAATTACAATTTTTATTCATGAATTTTATGATTTCCATTATCTAGAGTTTTATCCAGTTGTTACTCTAAACTTTAATTCAATCCCTCATGATATTATTCTTAATTCAAGCAAGTTTTAATGATTTATTCATGGATTCTTAGTCCCATATTATATCATACTTGCTATTCTCATGCCCTGATAACGTTCAAATTACATTCTTGAATGGGTGTAAGCGATCGTTGTCAATATAAAACCCTACTAGGTTGGGGTCAAGTCCCACAAGGAACAATGTGAGTGGCGATTAAACTAGTTTGAAACTAAAGCTAAAAGTTAAATTCAAACAATCGATATAAAAAGATAAATGGGGGGTTTTGGAGATTAGCAAATAATTTTTTTCTTGGTCACTCTAATTTCAGTGTTTGAAATCAGTCTAAATAGGAAAGCAGAGTTATGTTCACCATGGGTTTTAGGAATTGACAGATACTAGGCAATGCTTGGGATTCTTGAAGTAAGTAGAAAAAACAAAATATTGCTGACGACGATACTATCTGACTTATCTCTCGACCTCACCAGACAATTTATCATCTAATTCTCTCAAACTTAGATAACTTATCTATTTCCAATAGGATTTTATCTCAGGTAGATCAATCCAGTTACAACATTGATCATTAAACAGAAGGTTGGTAGCTTCCGAGTCCTTTTTGATAATTCACGACCTCTAGTCTATTTCTCCGTTTAAAGCAAATAAAACCTAAGGCATAACCTAATGTTTGCAACCAGTAGATTTCAATTAAAACAACAGAATTTCAAGACGTCCTACTACTCTTTGAATTCATTAATACCTAGTAACCTATCAAACCCTAGTCCATGGATCCCATAACTCCGACTAATGGAATTAGCCGCTCATGATTTGATGAACAAAATAAAAAGTTGAATTCATGATAATGAGGATAAAATTACGAATGGATGAAAAGTAACAAGTAGTTTCTTCTATTTAATCCCGAAAATAGGAATCCACAAATAGTTGATAAGTGTTGAAGAAAATAAAACTCTCCAAAACTAAAAGAAGAGAAACTTACTGAATAAACCCTAAAAGATGCTATTTATACTAAAGCCTAATTAAGGAAATAAAATAGCAAATTCAATTAATTCTCGTATTAGGTGACGCCCAAGATGACGCCGCGTCAAGAGTCTGGCGCCCTATCACGGATGGCATCAGACTTGCTCCAGTTTCTTCAATTCTCTACCTTAGGCTGACGATGACTCTGATGTCACGTCAAGGATCTAACGGCGTATCACCAACGTCGTCAGATGTCTTCTTCTATCACTAATTTTTTTCTTAAGGCAGATGCCATTCTTGACGCCTTATCACCCACTTAACGCCATATCATAGACGTCGTCAGAACTGCTTCTCAGCTCTAATTCCCTAGTTAAGGCTGACGCTGCTTCTGATAGGGTATCATAAGGTTGACAATTTATCACGAATGTCGTCAGCCATGTTTTCTTCTCTTTTGCTCAGATTTTCAACTCTTTTGCTCCATTGTTGTTTATTTCCATTCCTTCATCCTTTTACTGCAATATCATGAGCAAACACATCAAAACAACAAGGGTTGCTTCAGAATTCACAATTATTTTGATCTAAAAAGCATTAAATGTGTTAGCTTTTGCTCACACATCAACACCCTTAACTTAAAACAATTGCTTGTCCTCAAGCAACAAACTAACTAAGAGTATACAAAGTACAAGTTGGCAGCTAACTATTCATATCAGTTCAGAATACATGCAATATCTCTAAGGTCTGTCAAATTAATAGCAACTATGTCTATTATTGAAAACACCCATGCAAATCACGAGGATCAAGATATGGCAACATTTTTAGTAGTAACAACCCAGCACATACCTAAATCACACTAACGAATAAGGCAGTGATTAGCAACATACCTAGTGTTCCCTCACAACAAAGAAATCCCTTTTTCACTCATGTCAGAATTTACATACATAAACACAGGGATAAACACAAAACTCACTCTCAGAACAAAGTTCCAACATTGCGCATCAAATGCCATAGGCTTGCCCTTATAGTTAGTACCCAAGTCGTCAGACATGTCAGTTAGGATCACTATAGGGCTTTTCTTAAGCTTGTAATGTAGGCTAAGGGCTGGTATGATATTCATGGATATTTCAGAGTGACTATGCCTTCTTGACACTATACCAAACTCTTGGGTTTTCAACTCCCAACCTTCTTTTCTTTCTCTCTTTTATTGATCACACATGCTCAAGATGGATGCGGTCTTTTCAATTATCATATTATCTTTTTTATCATTTTTTACACAACTTTCTATTTTCTTATTCCTTTTTCACCGCACCCAACTTTTTATTGTTTTTTTTATTCTTTCTCTCTTCATACTCATTTTGTATCACACACCCCTATGATAGCCACCCTCAACTTAGGCTGTTTGCCTAAGTCAAGGTGCACAGTGTCCAAGGAGGACCAAGGCTAAAATAGGTTCATTGTGATGTAAACGGGAAGAAAAGAGGTGTCGTAGAAATAAATAGGCTAATTAGACTCAAAACAGGGATCAAGAGATATTATGCACATAGGGAAGATCATTTTGGCTAAAGTGGACTAAAATAAAAAATGACCTATGATCCTTTCCTAACTCCTATCCTATGACCATGGCAAGACTAATAGGGCAAGTTCTAGATTCAACATACAACGGAAACTGAGTAAGTCCCTACACACATAAGGCACATAAGTATCTTGCATATCACTAAATATCCAGTTCATGCACTTTTTTAATAAAGGTTATTCAGTTGCCAGACTAATGCCACAAAAAGATACACCGTGGTCACAAAGGGATGCAATTCACATAGTAATATATCAGACGAATGGAGAGGTGCTCAAAAATCTCAAAAATAAGTTAACTGCCTTAGTTACTTGTATTTCTCCTAGTCAACTACAACACATCACAAAATAAGCGTAATACGCCTAAACATGCCAGCTCTACTAGGAACAAGATCCAAGAAAAAGAGGCATGACAACAAAAAACCCAGAAGGATATCAACACCCATAAGTAGCCCCACTTAAAATCATGCAATGTCCTTAATACGTAAAACTAAAACAAGAGAGTTAGAAACATACCTGTGGCACCATGGGTGCGAAGATCTGATGTCAATCACATAATACGAATACAAAAAACAAAATAACTTGGGTTGCCTCCCAAGAAGTGCCTAATTTAGTGTCGCAGTAGGACAATATCCAGACATCCTTTATTCCTCCACTTTGACGATTTAAATTATCAGCCCATCTTTTGATCTTTACATATTTTAAGTTTGTTGGAAAAATATGAGGGCATGATAAAGAATGTTCTATCACGACACTTTGAAGACTTGAACTGCTTTCCTTATTTTGCATCGAACTTTCATGTGGGCTCATTGGGCAACGATGAGGATCTTAAAAAGACACTAAATGGATATCGATCTTTAAGCTTCTTGGCCTTCAAGATTGGGGTTGTAGTATACCCTTTTGGAAAGATAAACTTAAAAATGTAAGAATTTTCCTCCCCATTTTCAAAATTCATCATTTGCTTGGGTGGTTCGACTTTCTTTACATCCACCTAGCATAATGTTGAAAAGTGGTTCGAATGAGGACTGACTCTCAATTTTGGAGTAGCGTCTCTATTAGTATATTTACCCCAAAATGGACTAGAGTCTTCAGAAGGATTGTTCTTGATTTCTTCTTTCAATTCTAGTACCATTTCTTCATCATTGGTATCTTCATTTATGAATGGTTCGGTTGGTTTAGAAATCTCCAATGGAAGATCAACATCAAGCTCATCATCAGTATAGGATTCTTGATCCTCATCTTCACACTCTTTGATTATGTTATATGATTCCACAGAAAAGATATTATCTAAACATAATATAGAAGAATGCTTTGAATAATTAACCTCTATATCCATCTCCTCATGAATGATCGGTTTCATATCTTGATGTATATCACATATGATATCATATATTTCTTTCTGGAGATCCAATATTCGTTGAAACATAGCTTCAATGCCACTCTTACCGATGCTTCATTCTTCTTTTTCTTGACCATAAGACCTATCACACTCATAAGAAGAACTAAGATTTGGGTTAGCACAATCGGGGGAGGGGGCATTTGGGCAATCACTCCAATGTCCATCTTGACCGCCATATAAAGAATAATCATACTCCTGGTAGGATGGAGATGGTGCACACATCTCTCTCTGGAGAGCATATCTATAATCTTTCCAAAAGTGAGGTCCACCACAATATGGACATAGATCATCAAGATAAGATTTCCAACCTCCAAGCTCATGTTCATTCCACGATGCCATAGTAACAAGTAAACTAAAATAAAAATCTACCTAACACAAGAAATAAAAGAAAACAAAAAACAAATATTTACAAGTTTGAATTCAAGCAAGTAGGCTAAAATTCCAAACCAACTCAATACGCCAAATTATTTCCCGACAACGGCGCCATTTTTGATAAAGCTCAAATTACAATCTTGAATGGGTGTAAGCGATCGTTGTCAATATAAAACCCAACTAGGTTGGGGTCGAATCCCATAAGAAACAATGTGAGTGGCGATTAAACTAGTTTGAATCTAAAGCTACAAGTTAAATTCAAACAATCGATATAAAAAGATAAAATGGGGGTTTTGGAGATTAGCAAATAATTTTTTTTGGTCACTTTAGTTTCAGTGTTTGAAATCAGTCTAAATGGGAAACAGAGGTATGTTCACCAAGGGTTTTGGGAATTGACAGATACTAGGTAATGCTTGGGATTCTTCAAGTAAGTTGAAACAACAGAATATCCCTGATGACGATACTATCTGACTTATCTCTTGACCACGCTAGACAATTTATCATCTAATTCTCTCAAACTTAGATAACTTATCTATTTCCAATAGGATTTTATCTCTGGTAGATCAATCCAGTTACGGCATTAATCATTAAACAGAAGGATGGTAGCTTCTGAGTCCCTATTGATAATTCACGACCTCTAGTCTATTTCTCCGTTAGAAACAAATAAAAGCTAAGGCATAACCTAATGTTTGTAACTAGTAGATTTTAGTTAAAACAACATAATTTCAAGACGTCCTACTACTCTTTTAATATGTTAATACCTAGTAGCCTATCAAACCCTAGTCCATGGGTCCCATAACTCCGGCTAATGGAATTAGCCGCTCATGATTTAATGAATGAAATACGAAGTTGAATTCCTGATAATAAGGATAAACTTACGAACGGATGAAAACCAACAAGTAGTTTCTTCAATTTAATCCCAAAAATAGGAATCCATAAATAGTTGATAAGTGTTGAAGAAAATAAAACTCTCCAAAACTAAAAAAAAGAAATTTACTGAATAAACCCTAAAAGATGCTATTTATACTAAAGCCTAATTAAGGAAGTAAAATAGCAAATTCAATTAATTCTCAAATTAGGTGACGTCCAAGATGACGCCGCATCACGAGTCTGATGCTCTATCATGGATGGCATCAGACTTGCTCCAGTTTCTTCAATTCTCTGCCTTAGGATGACGATGACTCTGACGCCGTGTCAAGGATCTGAAGGCGTATCTCCAACGTTGTCAGATGTCTTCTCTTATTGCTGATTTTCTACTTAAGGATGACTCCATTCTGGACGCCTTATCACCCACTTGACGCCATATCACAGACGTTGTCAGAACTACTTCTCATCTCTAATTCTCTGGTTAAGGCTGACACTGCTTCGGATAGGCTATCACGAGGCTGACGAGTTATAATAGATCTCGTCAGCCATGGTTTCTTCTATTTTGCTCAGATTTTTAACTTTTTTGCTCCATTGTCATTTATTTTCATTCTTTTAGCCTTTTACTGCAATATCATGAGCAAACACATTAATAAGAGTTGCTTCAGGATTCATAATTATTTTGAGATAAAATACATTAGATGTGTTAACTTTTGCTCACACATCATTTCCATGTATGATTTACATAATATTATCCCAAATTTCAAGCACGTGATTAAGCTATATGAGTTTTCCAAAATTCCCTTAGATTATTCTATAACTAAACTATGATTATATGTTTTCACAAAAGATTTGCATCTTCTCATTTTTGAAAATCATGAATTTCCTTATTATAATCTATTTACATTGTTTTTAAGACTTCAGATTATACATGCATTGTTATTTTAAAAATACCACGACTTAAGCATAACCATTATCAGTGATGTAATAGTTTATGCTTATGTATCTTTCAGTTGAGAGTAACATTTAGCACTGAGTGAATGCAGAGATGATGACTCCCCTATCTGTTAGACATGAGTCATTTGTAGCAGTTCCTAAGTTCTAGAACTACATTGCCACCATAGGTTATAAGGGATAACCCATCAGTAGAGGCATGGGACCTTAGTCTTTTAGAATATTAGATTAGTGGATCCACACCAGCCAGTGTTGGTACCTTTGGCAAGGTACTGACACCCTTCTAAATGGGGTTACAAGTTGGAACTTAATTTTGCTCATATTGGAGTTGCCGATTCTAGTTAGCTCCCGCAGTTTCCAGTTCAGTATTTAGATTATGTTCAGTTCATGTTTTCTTGATCAAGTGTTAAGTATATCAGTTATTCGGTTATTCAGATTATTTTAATACATGTTTATACCATATTTTGCATTTGTTTTCCATGTTCAGCCTATGTTTCAGTTAAGATATGTATGATCTTATATTTTGTTATTCAATTTTATGCAACATATGTTTATACTTGGTCATTACATCAATTCATGTCTCATACTTTTAGACTCAGTATTCATACATGACCCTTAGTGCAATTTTGCAACATTCATATTTAACTTGAGATTTGATTAGTATTCATGTTTCTATAGCTTCCCAATTTACAGAAATATTTTAGTTCAAAATTTAGAAATTCTAATTTGTCTTATAGTTTTTACGTACAAATATGATTTGAATGCATATTTTGGCAAATGGCTTATGTCCTCAGTTTAGAAAACATGTTTTACATATTTTAATGACTAGTCCATATCTCACACACTCAGTACATTCCTTAAATACTGAACATATAAATGTGTCTGTGGCTGTATTATTTCATGTTGTAGGTGCCAGATGAAGCCCATACATCATGGTCAGATAGTTCATAGCTTTCAACTAATAGGTGATGAGTTCTTATATTTTGAGGACTCAAGTCAATTGTAATTCTTTTATCGTATGTTCTTATCTTTATATATTGATTTGGGATAATTGGGGTCATGCCCCGACTGCCTGTAGTCCATATTAGCAGAGTCTTCATAGATAGTTAGTTAGAGTCATTGTATGTTGTTTTAATTCCCCATCATTTCAGATTACCGTGTTGTATACAATTTACAAAAATATATCAAAATAGCTTACCTCATGATTATTCTTTCGCTCAGTAAATTTAGCTTTTATACACATTTTGAATCAATTTCTCAAGACTCATGACCGTACATGGGTTAGCTTGGGATCACTTATATTTCTAAGCACCATTTTACGATTAAGGGGTAGTCTTGGGTCATGATAAAAGGTATCATGGTGTAATAGTGAAGGAAGCCTTGTAAAGTCCAAATAGTGGGTTTTCTGGTTTAGCATATTTGTGTGGTTATCCTATCTTAGCTTACCTCCTTCTATTAAGTCAGGCCCCAGGGTTTTCTTAGTGTGTGATAAAGAGGTCCATATGGCTAAGGACTGCCCCAACCAAGTTTTCAGAGATACTTCTATATTAGTGTGAAAGATTAAGATGCTACTAGGGATGCGAGTGGCAGAGGTAGTAGTTCCTGTGGTGGTTATGGTCATAGGACTACCTAATTAGTTAATGGACAAGTTAGTGTAATATTATACCTATCAGGATAAATGCATAGGCATCTGATACAGTCATCACAGGTATTGTCCCTATTTTTTTTAAGATTTTTATTTATGTTTTTTAATTTAGGATGGACTTTCTCCTATGTGTCTGCATATTTTGCTTTGGGTTTTAATTTTTTCTTATGAGTTTCTTGAAGTGTCTATCCATGTATCTACCACCATAGGAGATTCTTTAGTGGTTGATCGTGTTTATCAATCTTGTGTTGTGACTTTTTCAGGGAGTAAGACTTGGGTAGATCTGATTGTCCTTGATATGGTAGATTTTGATGTCATCTAATGTATGGATTGGTAATGTGTAAGACCCCACAAAATCCTAAGCTTAACTCAGTCCTTTAAAGCTTGTTAAGGGGTCCCAGACTTAGAAAATTTAAGCTTCGTATTCAGACGTAGTGTTATTTTATCCTTCATAGGTTGGCGACTCAATTTCATGACCCTCATGACCTTAAAGTAATAATTTTTAGGTTAAATCATGATTAGAAATGTTAGCGGGTATTCCCAGAAAAGTTTTGAATTTTTTGAACTTCGTTTGAAACACATTTGAAAGCTCAAACTAGTGGATCGACGTGATCTCGACGCGACACATCACCCATCACGTTGATGAATATTTTCCTCCAGCTCCTAGTGTAAATACTAGGGAGCCGACGCGGACTCAACGTGGTGTGTTGGCCATCGCATCGATGCCAAAAATATGATGCATCGATCTACATGTCGCTAAGCCAATTTTTCATTCATTAAAAATAGCATCCAGAGGGGTAAATTCCCCTAAAACACAAAATTCAGCCCTCACAGAGCAAATTATACTCTTTTCTCTCAAATTTCTCTCAAAAGTAAAACCCTAGAACATCAATTTCAAAATCAATTCTCAAGAACAGTCCATCAATCTTCAAGAATTCAATTGTTAAGGTATGTCAAGTGTTCATCCAATGGTCCCTTCCACCCTTGGAGTTCAAGAATCTATTTTAAAACTGCAAGTGTATTAATTTCATGAATTTCATATTGGGTTTGATTATATTGATGATTATAATGATTAATTGGGTTTCTAATCCATTTTTTATTATAAATTTCATGTGGAGATATTTGATATATGTATAGAATTATGTGAATCCATGCTAAACCCTAGAAATTGTAAATGAGGATTTGAATTATGGTGCCTATATGTGGTTTGTGTCATGTGCATGGATTATGTCCTCCAAGTGTTTGATAAATTGCTCATGTAAATAAAGAAATAGGGAGTAACAATCATGTCATGTTAGCTTATGTGCAATTTATATCATTTAAGTGTTTGATAAAATGTCTCTGTGAATGAGTTTTGATCAAGTGCAGATGGTTATGCGCTTTTAAATTTATGATATGATTTAACTTTCATGCGATCGAGTCCTGGGGGTATCCAATACCCAAAACTTTAGCTGTTTACCTAGAGCTGTGGTAGTTACAGAACAGTCTCTGTAGTGTCACAAATAGTAGCCTCAGTAATCAGTCACAGTTACAGTTCAGTATTCAGTCAGACCTCAGTAAATACAGTTACTCAATAAAACTCTGTAGTATTCCATCAGTTAATAGAATTAAGTAGTACTCCATCAGTTAACAAAACTCAATGAACTTGGTTTAGTTTAGTTAGAAAGTAAGATTAGTAACAGTTCAGTATAGCCTAGTACAGAAATAGGACTGTCAGATATAGTCACTCAGTTCAATACATAACTTAGCACAGTTCCACAAAATTAGGACTGTCAGATACAGTCATTCAACTATCACTTATAAAGTATCAGTAAACTCAGATATCAGTAAATCAGTAATTCATAACTCAGTATCCAGTCTTATCATGACCTTAGTTATAGTTTACGTATTCATGCATGTATTCTCTTTTAGTTATACTCATGTGAGTTATTCAGTATTGTTCATGCATATGAACCCATGCATCTCAACCTACCTCACTTAGCATACCTATACATTCAAAGTACTGATGCATACCTTTCTTTTGCGCTATGATGTATTATATCATAGGTTTAGACGCATGGGCTCCCGATCATACTTAGCATCCTGATCCATCAGCAACAAACTAGTGGTGAGTTCTCATTATTCGAGGATAGATTTAGAATTCCAGTTTTTTGGTAATCAGCTTATTCAGTAGTCGGAGTTAGTTGGGGACTTGTCCCATCAACTTCTTATTCAGATAGTAGAGGCTTTTCAGACTAGAGTATTTATAGGTAGATGTTCAGTTTTGGTATTGATATAATGTACTCAGTATTTATTTTAGATTTGAACCTTATGGTAGGTTTCCGCTTAATTTCCACATAATTACAGTATTACTATTCAGTTATTGCAGCAGGTACCATTCACGAGTTAGCTTATGGTCCCTCGAGATTATGAGCATCGTGTAACATCTGGGGTACAGACTTGGGGTATTACAAACTTGGTATCAGAGCCTAAGGTTCAACAGAGTCCTAGGAAGTCTAAAAGCCGCATCTAGTAAAGTCTTGTGCATGGGTGTGTAGCGCGCCACACTTATGGACAGGAGGCTATTAGATATTTTAGGAAAAGTTTCCCTTCTTTCAGTAATCATGTCTTGCGAGTGAGCACAAGCTCAAGTTAAACTCTCTGTCTAATCCAAGTTTCTCTTCCATTTACAAAATATACCTCTAAAAAGGACTAAGGAAAGAGAAACGGGAGACCAGCCAACACCTCAGCCTATCCAGCCAGATCCCCTGGGAGAACATGTCTCCCATGTTAAATTTAGAGCAGATTTCACCACCCTAGCTCATTCTATGGTAGCCTAGAATGAACGCACAAATACCGTTCCATCCAACCCAGTGGCTAATACTACTACAGCCAGGATTCAGGACTTCACCTGAATGAACCCTCTACCTTTTATCAGGTCAAAGTCAGATGAGGACCCATAGGAATTTCTTGATAAGGTGCAAAAGGTTACAAATATTATAGGGGTGACAACTAGTGAGAGTGTCGAGTTAGTTTCATATCAGTTACAGGATGCAGCTCACTTATGGTTCAAACAGTGGAAAGTAGAGAGGCCCACAGATGCAGGGCCCATAGAATAGGAGGAGTTTGCTATTATTTTTCTGGATAGGTTCTTCCCGCTAGATTTGAAGGAAGCAAAGGTTTTGGAATTTATAAATTTAAAGTAAGCAACATGACAGTATAAGAGTATTCTCTCAAGTTTACTCAATTAGCCAGATACGCTCCTCATGTGGTAGTAGATAACAAATCTAAGATGAGTAAGTTTGTGTCTGGCATGTCTAGTTGTAATGACCCAAAATTGCCTCCCAGGATGTCACACGGTGCTTAAGGCCACAAGTAGCCCCAAGATAACCCTTTGAGCATGTTTTTACTAATAATACTCATTTCAAAGTGAAATAATTCAAACACTAGCATAGTCATATCATATGAAAAGAGATACAGAAAAAATACTCGATCCAAAGGACCATAATACTGGAATTCTCAACACAATCACAATCTGATAACTAGTCTGACAAAGCCTCTACTAATTCATGAACTAGAGAGCCGTTGGGATAGGTCTCTAACTAACTCGAAATGAACTGGAAATAAAAACATAGTCTCTCAAGATATGGAGATGTCTGAATATAGGTCCTTGAACAATGAGGACTCACCACTGTAGGAATATAGATAGAGGTACTTAAAAATCACTGACGAGGTTGGGACTAAGCACCTGAACCTACATTATAAGATAATGTAGAACATAGATGTATATGCAGATCAACACTTGGGAATGTACTGAGTATGTGAGGGTGCATGCATTTATATAAAACAACATCAATACTCTTTAATCAATTCATGCATGTAATAAGTAATGACTCACATGTCTTGAATAAGTATAAAATGCAAAGATCATGAATCATGTAAAATGGAACATGTAACACAATCTCGTGAGTCATTATACTTTTAGCTTTGAAATTTGTACTCTTCTATTATTCTCATTACTCAAGGCTAAAGAAAACTTGAAGAAATACTTTCAACTCATGCATATGTCTCATGGAGAGTAAAACTTCTTCAATTCTCCAAAAATCATAACTCTTTTGAACTCAAATACTTGGAATTCGGAAGCATATAACTTTGGAACATACTTGAAGGCATTTCATTCATGTTAGGAAAATATCTCATTTCAATCTTTAGGGAAAAATACTCATATCAAGGGAAAGTATTTTATTTTTAAAGGAAAATATCTTATCTCAAAGCTTTAGTTTTAAGGGAGACTCTCTTAACCGACATAAACCATGCGAGCTACATGGAAACATTTTGTCCTCCTAAGGAAGAGACCTCACATTGGGGAGAGGCATCATAATCTTGTTGAGGAGTATAACCTCAAATCAGAGATCACTTATCTCGGCCTCAGGCCCAATATCTCGTCCTTAGATCCAACAATAATCTCGGCCTTAGGCCTCACCTATGGTGGCACATAGTTCAGGGGTAAGAAACTGTGGTAAATTACCCAACTCGATGCTAAATACTACCCCCTTTAGTTTATCTTGATCATTTTATGAAAATCCACTTTAGAATAGTCTCATGGTTCAATAAGAACCCAATAATCAAATTTTTAATCTCATGTAGTAGAGTGGATTTCAAAACTCAATGACCATTAGGTCAAAACATTTCTCAATAATCTCAGAATACTCAAATCATTGGTGCTTATAGCACAATATTTCATAAAATCTCAAGTAGGGATTAATAACCTATAATTCAATCTCAAGTTAAAACTCATTATAATCATAATAGATAGCATATAAATTCATAACTCATGTAGAAAGCTGGAAATTTCAGCAGTTTGTCTCAAAATCTCAACATACTCATATACTTCAATATCTCAAACATTTCAACTATTAAATTCTCAAGGATTAAAATCATGGGGTATAGACCTAGCTGCAATTTCTTAAGAAAACATGTAAAAGTCATGCCATTCGACTCTCAATTCAAGGAATACATCAAAATCTTGCAACCAATAACAATGGGTCAAAAATCCCAATTTAATTTCATGTAAAATCTCATAAATTACATAGAATTGTAGTTTAAATAAACCTTTGGGCACAAGGGTGAAAGGATTACCCGTGTTCAAAACCCCACATACCTTGAATTAAAAGCTTTGGATGAACTCTCGCTTTTAGAACTCTATTCGTACTCTTGAATGAGGGTTCTTGAAGCCCTTGACTTGGGAAACTTGAATTTTGACTTAATTTAGAAAATCTATGGTGGATTCTTGAGATTTTTGGAAGAGGTTTTGGATACTTAAGGTTCTTGTTGTGAGAAAACTTGAGAAAAACTTCATAGAATGCTTATAAATGACTTCAATTTGGTGTTTGCACGGTTTAAGAGGCTTGGAAAAAGTACAAAATGCCCTTTTTAACTTCTGTATGAGGTTGGAAAAATTAAACTGGGAACCCAATTTTATAGGCCACCATGATGCGCTACTATCATGGTGGCTCACTGGAAATTGACAAATGAGAATCTGGGAGTCACCGCGACATAGAGCCATCGCGTTGTCCCACTGGTTGGGACCTAGAACTTCAGTGCAATGCATCACAATCGCGCTAGGCCATAGGAAATTGACTATTAAGAAATTAGGGTCCTCCGTGACGTGCCACGATCACGGAGTTCCACTGGAATTTGGCAATTGTCAAATAGACCCTCTCCGCGATGCGCCAAGCCCTAAATAAGGCGGTTTTATGACTAGAACTTAAATTAGCCATAACTTCTTATCAAATTTCTCATTTGATAAAAAAGTTGAAATTAGGGAAATTCTATATGGTTAACACGATACTCACTTAGGAAGTCACTTCTCAATCTTTTAGGTACGGAATCATGCCTCACTTGACACGCCCTAAGGCTCATTCTATGAGAGAATTTTTGGAGGGTCTTACACTAGTAGTGTTGTCAAGGAGTGGTGGACCGCAATGTTGATTAAGGAGATGGACATATCCAGGCTCATAGTTCATTATTCACAGATAGAGGAGGCTAAGAATAAAGAGAAGGAGAGAGAGAACATAAGAGCTAGAACAAGTAGATTTAACTTTACCCAACCTATGTCAGAGGGTGGTAATCGTTCTTAGTTATGCCTAAAATCCTTAGTCCCAGCTCCATCCTCTGCCAGTGTTTCGTGCCAAAATTCAAAGATGACAATAGAGATAAGTCATCAAGCCCTAAACCCCAGGGTAGTGTTTGTAGTGCCCGAAAAAATCCACTCTGCCAGAAGTGTAGTAAAAACTATCAGGGTGTCTACAGAGCTGGTAGTGACATTTGTTTTGGATGTGGCAAGCCAGGCCACAGAGTTAGACAATATCCTCGGGTGAGTTCGCAGAGTCAGCATAATGGTCCCTCAGCTCAGTCTGGTTGCCTAAATTAGAAGGGCGCCGCCTCCAGTGCCACCAATGGGAAATGCCCAAATAGACTCTATGCACTTCAGTCCCAACGGGATCAGGAAAATTATCCAGATATGGTCACTGGTACGTTACAAGTTTATCATTTGCATGTTTATGCGTTGCTAGATCTAGGAGCTTCTTTGTCTTTTGTAACTCTTTATATAGCTGTTGACTTAGGGCAAAGAAAATGATATCTAAGGTATATGTCTACCATCTCATTTGAGGCCAGGACTCTAGATCAGAAACCCTTACTCTTGAGTCAGTATGAGTAGCATGTGACTTCCCAGACGTGTTTCTTGAAAATCTTCTCGGAGTTCCTCCCGAAAGGGACATCAACTTCGAAATAAACCTTCTTCCAGATACTCATCCCATATCTATTCTTCCATATAGAATGGCTCCAGCAGAACTCAAAAATTAAAAAAACAGTTGAAAGATCTCCTAGATAAGGGATTCATCAGACCCAGTATATCCCCGTGGGGTACACCAGTTCTATTTGTGTGTAAGAAAGACAGTTCTCTCAGAATATGTATAGACTACCGTTAGCTAAATAAAGTCACAATCAAGAACAAGTATCCACTTCCCAGAATTGATGACTTATTTGACCAACTTCAAGACGCCCGTTACTTTTCTAAGATAGACATTAGATTAGGCTATAATCAGCTCAGAGTCAGAGAATATGACATTTCAAAAATGGTTTTCAGAACTCGGTATAGTCACTTTGAATTCTTAGTCATGTCATTTGGTTTACTAATACCCCAAAAAATTTCATGGACTTGATGAACCGTGTATTCAAGCAGCACTTGGACATGTTCATTATAGTCTTCATAGATGACATCCTTGCCTACTTCTACAGTGAGAATGATTATGCAGACCATATCAGAATAGTATTACGGACTCTCAGAAACCATCATCAATTTGCCAAATTCAGTAAGTGAAAATTTTAGCTAAGGTCAGTAGTATTCCTCGGCCATATCATTTTCAGTGATGGCATTAGAGTTGATCTCCAAAATACCAAAGAAGTGAGAAACTAGTCCAGACCCATCTCTCCATCAGATATCCAGAGTTTCTTGGGTTTAGCTGGCTATACCAATGGTTTTTGAGGGATTGTTATCTATTGCATCCCTTATGTCCAGATTGACTCAGAAGAAGGTAAAATTTTAGTGGTTAGATTCTTGTGAGAAGAGTTTTCAGGAGCTGAAGACGCGACTCACTACAGACTTAGTTTTGAATCTATTAGCTGGTTTAGATGGATTTATGGTATATTGTGATGCTTCCAGAGTTGGTTTGGGGTGTGTTTTGATGCAGACAGGTAAGGTCATAACCTATACCTCTAGATAGCTCAAACCCCATGAAAAGAACTATCCTACTCTTGATCTTGAGTTAGCAGTAGAAGTATTTGCCTTAAATATTTGGAGGCATTATTTGTATGGTGTGCACGTTAATGTGTTCACTGACCATAAGAGCCTATAGTATGTGTTCTCTCAGAAAGACCTAAACCTCCATCAGAGAAAATGGTTGGAGTTATTGAAGGACTACAACATGAGCATCCTGTATCATTCGAGTAAAGCCAAAGTAGTGGCTGATGCTCTAAGTAACATGTCTATGAGGATAGTAAGAAGAAGTTAGCTCAGGTAGTTCATCAGCTTGCCCGACTAGGTGTCTGCTTAGTTGGTTCAACAAAAAGTAATGTATGGGTGTAGAGTAGTTTAGAATCATCTCTGGTTTCTGAGGTAAAGGAAAAGCAGGATAGGGATCCCAGCCTAGTTGAGTTGAAAGAATCAGTTAGAGATCAGAAGATAGAGGTTTTCTCCCAAGGGGGAGATGGTGTATTGCATTGTCAGGGTCGACTATGTGTGCCAGGTGTAGATGGCCTGAGATAGAGAATTCTTGCAGAAGCGTATGGTACACATTAATCTATTCATCCAAGGGCCACTAAGATGTACCGTGATTTGTGAGAGATCTACTGGTAGAGTGGGTGAAGAGAGACATTGCAGAGTTTGTAGCTAAGTGCTCAACATGTCAGTAGGTTAAGATCAAGCATCACAAGCCTAGTGGGGCTATGCAGGAGTTCAGTATTCCCATTTAGAAGTGGGAAAAGTAAAAATGTATTTTGTAACGGGTTTGCCTCGTACTCATCATCAGCACGATTCAGTTTGGGTCATTATAGATAGGATGACTAAATCAACTTATTTCCTACCAGTCCATACCTCTTATTTAACCAAGAACTATGCCAAGCTCTATTTCAGAGAGTTGGTATGATTACATGGAGTTCCATTATCCATTATCTCAGATAGAGGTACGTAGTTCACCTCTTATTTCTAGAAAGCCTTCCAAAAGGGTCTTGGTACCCAAGTCCACTTTAGTACAAATTTCCACCCTCAGACAGATGGTCAAGAAGAAAAGAATATTTAGACTTTAAAGGATATGCTGCGAGCGTGTGCGATAGACTATAAAGGTAGTTGGGATGACCACTTACCTCTGATTGAGTTTGCATATAACAATAGTTCTCATTCCAGCATTCAGATGGCTTCGTTTGAGGTTCTCTATGGGAGGATATATAGTTCTTCTATTGGTTGGTTTGAAGTAGGAGAGGCTTCAGTGGTAGGGCCTGATTTGGTGTTTGATACCTTAGATAAGGTTCAGTTGATCAAGGAAAGGCTTAAGATAACCTAGGGCCGACAGAAATCATACGCAGATGTGAGGAGAAAGGATCTCAAGCTTAAGATTGGTGATTATGTGTTTTTGAAGATCTCTTCTATAAAAGGAGTGAAGAGGTTTGGAAAGAAGGGGAAGCTCAGTCCTTGATATGTCGGTCCTTACCGAATTCTCAGCTGTTTTGGAAAGGTAGCTTAGGAGCTTGAGTTGCCTTCAGATTTAGCTTTAGTCCATCTAGTTTTCCATGTCTCCTTGATAAATAAATTCATAGGTAACCCAACATTTGTAGTCCCTGTAAGGGGTATAGACATTCAGAACAATCTCTTTTATAAGGAGATTCCAGTTGAAATCCTTGATTATTAGATTCGCAGATTGAGGAACAAAGAGGTCCCTTTAGTCAAAGATCTTTGGTGGAATCAGTCCGTTGAGGGAGATACTTGGGAAGCAGAAGTAGATATGTAGACCAAGTATTCTCACCTCTTCTCTGAAAACTCAAAATCAGCCCAAGGAACAGTTTTCCATTGAACTTACTAAATTCCATGCTCAGATTTCCCTTATAGACTTGGTATTAGTTACCATTACTTTTTCAGTTATGTATTCATGCATCAGATATGCATGTTAAACATGATAAACATAGCTTATCAGCAATTCCAGTCATGTATTCATGAATTATGTTCAGCCATGTACTCATGCATCAGATATGCATGTTTAGTACAAAATTTCAGCATATAATTAGTGTCAGTCATGAAATCATATTACAGTAGTCTATCAGTATTCTCAGCTCAGTCAGCCTCAATCAAGGATGAATGTTCCCAAGGGGGAGATATTGTAAGATCCCGCAAAATCCTAAGCTTAACTCAGTCCTTTAAAGCTTATTAAGGGGTCCCAGACTTAGAAAATTTTAGCTAAGTATTCAGACTTAGTGTTATTTTAGCCTTCGTAGGTTAGCAACTCTATTTCATGACCCTCATGACCTTAAAGTAATGATTTTTAGGTTGAATCATGATCAAGAATGTCAGTGGGTGTTCCCAGACAAGTTTAAGATTTTTTGAACTTCATTTGAAGCATATTTGAAAGCTCAAACCAGTGGATCAATGTGATCTCGATGTGCTGTGTTGCCCATTGCGTTGATGAATATTTTCTCCAGATCCTAGTGTAAATTCTAGTGAATTGATGTGGACTCAATGCGATGTGTTGGCCTACGCATCGATACCAATGATGCCATACATCGATCTGTGCATCGCTAGGCCAGTTTTTATTCAGTAAAAACAACGTCTAAAGGGGTAAATGGGATATTTTCCTTACTTCGAACCAACTCTTAAAACACAAAATTTAGTCCTCACAAAGCAAAATACACTCTTTTCTCTCAAATCTCTCTCAAGAGCAAAACCCTAGAACATCAATCTCAAAATCAATTCTCAAGAACACTCCATCAATCTTCAAGAATTCAATTGTTATGGTATGTCAAATTTTCATCCAAGGGTCTCTTCCACTCCAAGATTTTAAGAATCTATTTTTAAAACTGCAAGTGTATTGATTTCATGAATTTCATGTTGTGTTTGATTATATTCATGATTATAATGATTAATTAGGTTTATAATCCATGTTTTGTTACAAGTTTCATGTGGAGTTATTTGATATATGTATAGAATCATGTGAATCCATGCTGAACTCTTCAAATTGTAAATAGGGATTTGAATTATGGTGCCTATATGTGGTTAGTGTCATGTGCATGGATTATGTCCTCCAAGTGTTTGATAAATTGCTCATGTAAACTAAGAAAAAGGGAAAAACAATTATGTCATGTTAGCTTATGTGCAAGTTATATCAAGCAAGTGTTTGATAAAATGTCTCTATGAATGAGTTATGATCTAGTGCACATGGTTATGCCCTTTTAAATTTATGCTATGATTTAACTTTAATGCAATCGAGTCCTGGGGGTATCCAATACCCAAAAACTTAGCTATTTACATAAAGATTTGGTAGTTACAGAATAGACCTCTATAATGTCACGAACAGTAGCGTCAGTAATAAGTCACAGTTACTATTTAGTATTTAGTTCAGACCTCAGTTAATCCAGCTAGTCAATAGAACTCTATAGTATTCCATCAGTTAACAGAATTAAGTAGTACTCCATTAGTTAATGGAACTCAGTGAACTCAATTCAGTTCAGTTAGACAGTATGATCATTAAGAGTTCAGTCCAGCCTAATATAGTTTAGAAATCAGTCCAGTGTCTATTCAGTTGGGAGTAGGATTCAGTACCGAGTGAACCCAGGGATGGGGGCATTCCTGCCAGTAGAGGTTTTACCCTTAGTAGTAGTCCCTGTATTACAGAACCACGTAGCCAGTGTAGGTTGAGATATCTTCTCGCCAGACCAGGGTTGATACATCTCATACGAGTTTTTCCTATAAGTGAGGGTTGATGAAAGAGCTTTGTATCAGAGAGGGTTAACTCACAAACTTTTTTACTCGTGGAACAATACTAACACCCTTCTAACTGGGATTATAGGTTGGACCCCAATCTATTCAGAAAGGGGAATGTCAGTTAAACGATTACCTCCCACAGTCTCAGCTTCAGTTTCAGCCTCAGTATAGAACTTAGTTCAGTTTTATAAAATTAGGACTGTCAGATACAGTCACTCAGTTCAGTACAAAACTTAGTGCAGTTCCATAGAATCAGGACTGTCAGATATAGTCATTCAACTATTAGTTATACAGTATTAGTAAACTCAAATATCATTAAATCAGTAATTCAGGACTCAGTATCCAGTGTTATCATGACCTTAGTTATAATTTATGTATTCATGTATGTACTTTCTTTCAGTTATACTCATTTGATTCAGTCAGTATTGTTTATGCATATGAACTTATGTATCTTAGCCTACCTCACTTAGCATACCAGTACATTCAAAGTACTGACGCATACCTTTCTTTTGTGCTATGATGTCTTATATCATAGGTTCAGATGGACGGGCTCCCGATCATACTTAGTAACCCGATTCATCAGTAGTAGACTAGTGGCGAGTCTTTATTATTTGAGGAAAGATTTATTATTCTAGTATTTTAGTACTTAGTTTATTTCAGTAGTCAGAGTTAGTTTAGGACTTGTCCCATCAACTCCTTGTTCATACAGTAGAGGCTTTTCAGACTAGAGTATTTAAAGACAGATGTTCAATTTTGTTATTGATGTACCATACTCCGTATTTATTTTAGATTTGAACCTTATGATAGATTTCCACCTAATTTCCGCATAATTACAATATTACTATTTAGTTATTGCAGCATGTACCATTCGTGGGTTAACTTGTGATCCCTCAGGATTATAAGCACCATGTAGCATCCGGGGTACAAACTCGGGGCATTACCTAATGATTGGCGATTTTACCACTCGTTTATACTTATTATTCATGTATATTACCATATTATGAAGGAATAAATGAGATATAATTGTGATTAAATACACTAATATCCATGTTTTGTAGGCACATTATTGATGAGATGGAAATATGGGGATTGGAGCTAAAATGAATTAAAAGGAAGCCAAAAAGTGCAGCTGAAGACCTAGAGCAGACATAGTCTTAGTTACCCTGATTGCGGTTTGAGGACCGCGATCGCAATTAGTTAATATGGTCAAGATACCACTATTACGTATAATTCACTAAAATCGTGGTAGGCGCGATCACAATAGAACTGATACGATCGTGGCTTATCAGAAAATCAAACCAAGGTCAAAGTCATAAATATATATAGCTGTTCCTAAATTTTCCCTAAAGAAGACTCAAACCCTATCATTCTCATATTATTTATCTCTTCAATTCCCAATTATTGAACATTGTTCTAGCTCTTTGCCTCCATACATGGAGAAGAAAATATTGTATTAATTTTGGGTAATGAATATATTAAATCGGTTTCCAAGTGAAGGATTAGCTAACTCCCATTAGATATTTGTGAAGATTTAAAGTTTGAAGTAACATTCACTTAGTTTTCTATAGATCTAATCAATGGAGGTTATTGGGTATATCTTGTTTACTATTTCTATGAGTAGCTAGTTTTTTCTCTTGGGGTTATGCAAGAGTAGGGTGCAAATATGTGTGAGATGTGATTTACTTGTGCATTTACTAGTTTTAGATGTTAGGTTTTATTATTACTTGACTAAATTTGTTGGGGTTTGTGGGCGAAAACCTCAAATATCCAAATATGGTTTGTGGGTGAAAATCCCAAGCTCTTGAAAGACTAACTCGACCTTGAAAAAGGGGTTTAGGTGAACTTTAGGAACTCACATCATCCTTGAAAGAGGGATATGGGAACCAAGGTAATAATAGATAATTTATGAGCATGGTTGACTAGTTTTCACTATCTTAGACATAGGGGTGATTGTGAAGTTGACTATAGTTAGGGCACCATCCTAGAAATAGGGGTGTCTAATTGAGGTATTAGGTGGTTTTGATTGAAACACTCAGTAGTTACTCAAAAGGGTCAATGAGTGACACCCTTGAGGTTTTGTTGACAAACTAGCCCTAAGGATTTCTAACCTAGCCTATCGCATTACGAACATTTATAATTTACATCTAGTCACCACACGCTCATGCATATGTTACCCCTAGGAAAGAATAATACCAAGATCTTTGCCTAATTGATTAGATCTAGTTGCTCGTATCCCCAAATTAATGCTAGAAATCCCAAAAAGAAATATTAGATAAGACATTTCATAAGCCCATATTTTTATTTTCTTGTATTCTAGTTTTGAATTTAGCAAGTATCCATTATTTTGAGATAATTTGGTTGCCACTTGCATTATTTCTCATGGATTCGACCCTAATTCCAAAGTTGGGTAAATTTATTGACGACAACCATCTTGCACTTAAATTGATGTGTAAGTTGAGCATTATAAAAAATGGCGGCATTGCCGAGAAACAATTTGGCGTATTGAGTTAGTTTGGAATTTTAGCTTACTTGCTTACTTCTCTCTATGGCATCTCAAGACTACCATGATTTTGGTAGTTGGAAGTACTATCTTGACGATCCATGTCCATATTGTGATGGACCTAATTTTCTAAGATATTGTAGATATGCTCCTAGAAGAGAGATGGTATCACTATCTCGATTCTATTAGGAGTATGGTTGTTCTTTATGTGGTGGTAAAGATGGACATTGGAGTGATTGTCCATATGCCCCCTCCCCCTATTATACTAACCCAATTACTAGTTCTTCGTACGAGTTTGCCAAGTATCATGATACAATAAAGGAAGAACAACAAGCAAAGTCCATTAGTTTTAAAGAAATGTTTCAAACTATTTTGGATCAGGTAACTACAATGGCGGAGTATGTGCAAGACATACATTAATCCATGCGGGCATGTAAAGATGAGATTTCCAAGATAGGGGAAATGGGCAAGGAAACAAATCTTGTAAATACCATTACTTTGCCCACTTCCTAAGGGAAGGTGAATCAAGAAGAGAAACCAAGCTATGTGTTCAATGATGAGCTTGGTAGCAAAGAATCCTAAGTGACTTCCGAACCAATCAAACAAAATATTGTAAAAAATGCCAAAAATGATGAAATAGTACTAGAGTCAAAAGAAGAAGCTAAGCAAATCTCTTATGAAGACTCTAGACCATCTCGGGGTGAGAATGCCAAAAGGGATGTATTCCCAAAATTAAGGGATGGACCTCATTCAAGCCATTTTTCAACATTGTACGTGGTGGATTTGATGAAAATCTATCCATCCGAGTAAATTCTATATTTTAAAGAGAAGGAACACCACCGCTACATTTTGGAGTTTGATATTCCTAATGAGAATGTGGGCACCCCACACGCCAAAGCCAAGGATCTCAACGTTTGATGTTCAACTTATGGCCTATTGATGTTCCAACCCTTACTCGTAGAGCTAAATCAATAATTTGATATAAAGTTGGGTAAAAGGTTGAAGTATTCAAAGTGATGAGATAAAAGCTTTATCATCATGCCCCCATCTCTATCTAGCTTCACCTTAGAAGATTTAAATATTTTGTCCCTCTACCGTTCAACTCATAGTAAGTGAAAGTTGGGGCGGAGATTCAAATCTTCTAAGTGGAAACACAAATGATATTAGGAGGAGTGGTTTGCCACAAGATATGGGAAACAACCCATCATGACGTGAAAGTGGCCCGTAATTTTTTATTCATGGATGATAGAGTAGATTTTATTTTTGTTAGTTCATAATCCATGAAATTATGGTACTATGCAGAGTGTTGATTGAAATTGACAAAGAGGATAGTATGAAAACATCATATTTTAAATTGAATAGGGGAGTGAAGGGGACCTATATTTGGTCTCAGTTGCCGTGATCGCGGTCCATGTCACTACGATTGCGGTCACTGTGTGTCCACGATCGTGGGAATCTGACAGCGATTGTGCTCGAATCAGTTTAAAAGACCATGCGACTGCCATTCTCCCCACACGTTTCCTTTTCCAAATTCTCATAAAATCCCTTTGATTTTCACTTTTTGTGAGGGTCTAAGTGTGCATTCCAATATTTTTGCATCATCTAATACAATATGTTATCTCAACTCCCTCATTTGTATGTTTGTATTAAGCCTGCGACTTGTTTTTAGGAATAGGCTTGGAATAGAATTTAAAACGGAAAATCTTTGCTTATTTATGATGATTATTATGGTTATAAGTTCTAGTGGATGCACACGTTATCGGGGAGGTTTTGAATACCTAGATTTAGGCCAAAAACAATTAAAATAAATGTATGCACCATTTGTTTGATTTAATGCCCCAATGAATTCCTTGTCAATATAGTTGAGTTTTAAGGGTATAATCATTTATTCTAAGTAAATTCCTTAAGCATGCAGATTATATGGCTAGTTGGAACACAAATTTTGGGTTGAAATTTGGTGTTTGGAGTGATGTTTCAAAACTATAGACAATGGTCTCAGGTACCGTGATCGTGGCCCAGATGACCACGATCATGGCATCGCGATCAAGGTTAAAGCTCTGCGATCTCCATACCTGAGAATAGTTGTCTGTTGAAACCAAAAATTTTGCACACCTATTCCTCACGCCGAAACCCTATATAACACTTCCACATGAGTTTATTTGATTAATATAACATGATTTTGGCGAGATAATGCTAATGATGGTCTAGATTATATTGCTTATAGGTACTAGGTAGCTAAAATGGAAGACTTTGACAATACCAGGTTCATGGCTATTGAATCTCAAAACCTATACTATGCTGACCTGCCTAGGGTGAAATTAGTCCTGAAAAGGTGTATTTACTTAGATAAAGTGGAGGAGAGACTCCCGGGCTTCCATGCCAGGATCACTGCTATCGGGTGGATGTGCTTTGCCCCGGACCCTTACTATGATAATGAATATTGGATGTGTGAGTTTTATGCTAACCTTAGAATAGTTTTTCTCACAAACCCAGTGGTGAAGATTTGGGGAAAGGAAGTGCATTTCAGAGCTGAGCGGATCAATGGGATATGTCGGCTCCCAAATGCAGCCATGGCTTAGTTTCAGGCATAAGGATGCAAGCCAGGGACTTAGATTACAAACCTATTATGTCTTGGCAAAAAAGTTCCATGGGCTAACACAAAAAGATACATTTCCATGAATGACTTTACTACAGAGGCCAGGCTTTGGCTGAATATCATCTGAAGCATAGTATCACCGTAATTACACATGACTACCATCACAGATATGGGAGTTCAAATGGTGGCTTGCATCCTATATGGCATTCCTCTAAATATGGGTGAGATTGTTGATACGCCCAAATTACAACTCTCGTTAGAAAGTGCAAGCGGTCGCTGTCAAATATAGAACCCAACTGGGTTGGGTGTCGAATCCCACAGGGAATACTGTGATCACTAAGTATTGCGATTATTATTAGACTGTTGATCGAAGGTTCCAAGGTAAGGGGGGTTTCAATTTAGGTGCAAAATAATATTATCAGTGTAATGATGAGATGATATGTGTAATAATATTTGATCACAGAGAATGACAAGTTAGGGTTATGTCCACCTTGTAGCTTCTACTTCTCTATTAACTATGATTAATACGGATTTTATACATGCATGCACTTATAGAGAGACATATTCTAATTCCAAATCCAAGTGTTTTTCAACCATCAAGGATTTATTCACCTTAGTTCTCTCGAATCCAAAGTGTACAACCAATTTGTACGAACTCTCCAAGAAGTTAATCCTGCTAAGGCATTAACGTGTAAAATAGAGGTTGGAAACCCTATTTTCTTGTCACACTCTCTTTTCCAAACAGTAAATTTTCTATCGAACAAGTTATTGCTATAATGACGCATTCCCTATGTTTGCAACCACGAGAATTCAATCAAAATGAAGAGAGTAATGATATAAGTGGATTAACACATCATAAATTCAAAAACCCATAGCAATAGAGAGTATACTACAAGGTTTCCATAACCCTAACAAATAAACTTAGCTACTCATGTATAAAACGGAAATCAAAATAGACATATTCATCATACCAAAACTTATAACGATCTTGGTGATAAAGATGAATATCGAAAATAAGAGAGAAAAACGTTTCTCTCTCTCCGTCCTCAAGCTAGCGCTTTCTCTTGTTTTTCAAAAATAATATAGAATGTGAATAATCCCTAAAAATTCAGCAATAATGCTTTTAATAACATCCTTCTCTAATAAATTGCTATTGCATCCTTAACTATTTAAAAATATTGAGTTTGCCCGGGAAAAAGTTCCCATACATCACATTCAGTCCAAAAGCTGCTTTCCCTTTTATGTGAAGTTTTTCCTTTGCTGTCCACAGGTCCCCAAAGTGCTGTAATCTTCCTCATTAGTACCTGAAAAGCATGCTAATCACATAGGTCAGCTCACTTAACTAATAATAGACTAAAAGTGCAAGAATTATGTATTTTATTCTCAAAACTTAGCTAAAACATGGGTAAGTTATGGTGCTTAGACGTATAAATACGCCCAACATCACCACACCACACTTAAAGCTTTGTTTGTACTCAAAAAAAATTGTACATCCATGCGAATACCTAACTAAAATTCACAAGAGCAACACAAAATTTTCAACAAGACATACACGACAATTATTAACAAAGAGTATATTTCTTGATCATTACTAGAAACAACTCACTCTCCAACATAGACTCATTAAGTTGGTTAATTCGTATACACAAGTTAAGGAAAAAAACCCATATAAAACTACCCAACAATCATCAACCATGTACGCTCACACAAAATGTTACCCATAATCACTCATAGTTTTGCATTTTTTCAGAAATATGGGTATAAGAACTTGCTTGCTCTCACTCTTACAAAGAATTCTTAGATTACAACTGATGAACATATGCTTGCCCTTAGTATAATGCTCCACTAATATCAGAATGCTAAGGTTAGGATCAAATAGGTCTTTACAGGTTGTAAAGTAGGCTGAAGGGACGGGTAGGACTATTTTGGCCAGAAATGGTGACTATGTTCCCTAAGCGCTTTAATACACTACCTTATGCCATTTACACTAACTTTTAACAACCACTCTACCTTCCTTTCATCTACCAACCCCCCTTCACCTATTTTGTTACTCAATAAAAAACACTATGATGGGAATATACAACTCTTTATTTATTTATTTATTATTTTTTTTGTTAAGCATCCCTATGATAGCCACCCTCGATCACAATATTTTCATGTAGCAATAACTAAAATTTGGGGCATCACTTTCATCATTTTCCTCTTATTTTCCAGACTTTTTACTCAACTTGATTCTACAATTTAAAGCGCTTAGGAGCTTTTGGATCAAATTATGGTCTTTTAAAAAAAATGGATTAGGCTACATATGGGGTTGCCAAAGAAAATAGCTAAAGGCTCAATGGGTGTTCACTAGGACAATGTACAAAGGTAGGTGAAAAGAAGATTAAAAAATCAGGGCTGCCAAAGAAATGCCTAAATCATCTCCTAAACTCACAATCTTTATTTCGCTTCACACACACTCTAGGCAAGTTCTAGCATCAGCCGCAACAAAGAATTTACAATAACCTTACACACACATGGAACATGGTCAACTTAATTGGGAGCATTATAGATTCTTGACCCAACAGATAAATGAATTAAACCACAAACAATTATCACAGAATGAGTCACAACTTAGAGCCTAAATATTTCAATAGTAGTGATTCAGCACAAACTCCTGTTATAATGCCATGCCGTCTATAAGTATATTTCATGCAAAAATCTGACTAATTACAACTAACTAACTACGACTAAATCAAAAAGACTATAAAATAAATGCGGGCAAGCAGTATGCAATACAGCAGACAAGGCAAACCAAGCGTACACGTACTTATACCTGCACCCCACACTAAGAAGGAACACACTGCCCACAGTGTAAATAAATAAGCAAAAACCTGGTTAGTCAGACTCCTCTACATCCGGGGTCATACCCCCTGCATCAGAATCATCATCAGAGTCTTCATCATCAGAGTTGTCCTCCAGATCAGAGTCTAGCAGTCGGTGATCATCGTCTGTCGGCACATCATCATCTAGAGGTTCTTCAAAATTTACCCCCACTCCACACATGGCCTGAGCATCCTCATTAAGCGGGTAGTCATAGTCTAACTGCCGAATCTCTGCATCAGTTGGAACACGACCCCCATTCATCATAGTAAACCTAGTCATGCCATACAGATGACGAAAAAAACTCTCATCTCGAGCATGTCTCTCAGTAGTGGTAAGGTTGATGCTTTAACTAGTTTCTGGATCTTTGATTTTTGTGAGATCTACCTTCTTCGGGTTTTGTGGAAATTTATGGTCTACTGGCTCCTCCTCAATGTTCTCTTTCCTTAAAATTGCAGTCAACAAGTTGCCGAAACTAAAATGGGACCTTTTGTGCACCCTTGCTTTTTGCATCGATGTTCGTATAACTGCACCAATGTTGATGGGAAAATTCATCATTAGAGAATATACCAAGCAGACTCGATCACGCATGACCTTAGTGTATTGTGTCCCAGGAATCAAGCAAGAATTGACTATTCTTAACCATATGCGAGCTTCTCTGTTCAAACAAGCATATGGGTAAGTATTGTGACGACCATTGTCTTTATGACGAGTCCACCGGGTCATGGACCTTGATCCACACAACGTATGTCTGCTGGCTCTGTAGGGAGGTATGTTGTAGAGCTCCTTGAGTGGTGATTGATCCACACTTGGAGTACCCAGGAAAGAGTTGAAGAAATCAGCGTTCAATTGCAAGACTTTCCCCTGAATCTCTACTTCATTTCCCGTAGTCCTTGGGGACCAGTTGGCATAAAACTCTCGAGTCAAATCAAGATTACATTCGCCCATGTCTCAAAAGATAAAGTCAAGATTTAGTGCCATAATCTTTGCCAAAATGCGAGGGCAGTTCTTTGCTAAACTTTCCTTCTGCATCGACTCCACATGTACATATTTCTTCACTTTATTATTTCTATACCATTCCTTTCCTTCCTCCTCCAGAACCCGTTTGATCCCAAAAGTGCGTTGAGGTACTTGAAGAGAGGAGGAATCAGCCTGGTCCTTTCTTGATCTTTTTTAACCTTTTTGTAAGCTGGATGCTTTCTCCTTTCCCTATCGTCCTTTCGGAGCCATGTTACCTGAGGTCATAATAGGGTCATGTTAGTCTCATTTCGTAAAATTCACTATAATTGAAAAAGAAAATAGTGATGTCACCACCCCACACTTAATTTGTTTGCACAAACTAATTGAGTGAGTGATGTCGATTACTCAGACTTCATCGAGATATATTTAGATGGTATGTGCGAACAACATTATTAGTGCAGTCACACTTTCAACCCTTCACTTTACATAACAATTTCTCAGATTGATATAGAGAAGCAACACACAATGGTCCTGTAATCTTGACTATCATTTCAAACTTTATTTCATTGGAGCAATGCAATCTTTGAACAAGACTACCACATAGAAATCTTATCATGCTATAGTATAGAAACAATTACACAATCTTATGCTTTTGGTTAACCATGGTCATTACATCGATGAACGAGTCACTCACATAGTCAAGCTTACAACTCCCAAAATTATACATTAAACCTCAAAATTTCAACTCCATAATAATAAAACATTATGACAGTGAATACCAATCAATACATGCCGGAGTAAAATCAAGATTACCTAGGAGAATCCTTTCACCCAATGAGATGTATTTTTCAAAAATCATAACAAGCTAACCATACTCTTATCACCAAGCACTACTACAAAATCTAGTTAACCATTATAAGCGTAGCATTGAAAAAACTACGGAACATGAAAGAACAACTTACTTGGTGATAAATTCGTGATGAATTGGGAAAGTGAGCCTGCAGGATTAGATGAGAAAAGAGAAGGGCTTGGAGAGGGCAAGGATGTTGGGCGACGCTTAGGTTTAAGAAAAATTTAGTGGGGTTTAAGGGTAGAGGATATATTTAAAAGATGAGACATGGGTCGGGTTGGTCCATTCACAAACGGGTTATTAGGCAAAATTTACGTTGATAGGCGGCGCCTATAGAATCGCCTAAGCATAAGTAGGCGGCGCCTAACCTATCGCCTATGTGAGACAGTGAGCATAGGCGATGGCATAGGCGGAGCCTAACCTATCACCTATGTTGGCATAGGTGGCGCCTAACCTATCGCCTGTGTGAGGCAGTGAGCATAGGAGATGGAATAGGTGGCGCCTAACCTATCTCCTATGTTGGCATAGGCGGCGCCTAATCTACCGTCTAAGTGAGGCAGTGAGCATAGACAATTGGAAAAGTGGCACACTCTTGGTCGAAAAGGTCCATACTGTGGGGGCGAACCCCCGCACCCCCATCGAGGTCAGTGGTGGACTTTGGGATCGGGTTTATCAGCCCGATCCCTACGCTACCACCACAGACCTCATTGAAAGTCACAAAATAAAGTCGCACCGTAAAACTCTTTGGGTCGAATCTACATAATTCGAGGCGCGACTCTAATGTAAATCATACTTGAGCCTTACACATTTGACCACTCCCACTTACCTATAATGTTCCATCATTCCTAGACTTACCACCATTGACATGACTCACTTCGAAATCAAAATTGGGACTAATCTCCTCCTTTGTACTTCATGCACCTACACTTAATCAAAAACAACAAAAATGATTAGAAGGATGGGTTGCCTCCCACCAAGCGCCTTAGTTTTGGTCGTGGCTCGACTCTTCTTTTTGAATTTTTATTTACCAAAAACAAAATCCTAGTAAAATGATGGGTTGCCTCCCATGTAGCGCTTGATTTATTATTGCGGCACGACATAGTTATCTCGACTACTCAGACTTCATCAAGATATATGGTGGCTATACATTTTATCGAGTTGGTTGGACCGATATATAGCTTCACTCTTTGGCCATTCACCTTAAAGAAACTACCATCATCGTTTTCTAACTCCACTACTCCAGATGAGTAAAATTAGCTGATTCTGAATAGACCAGACCATTTAGACTTCAACTTACCTGGAAACACCTTCAGTCTAGAGTTGAAAAGGAGTACCAAATCGCCTTACTGAAAGCTTATTGGATAATCCTCCGATCATGGTACTTTTTCCATCCTTTCCTTGTAAAGATCTGCTCTTTCAAATGCATTTAGACTGAATTCATCCATCTCGTTTAGCTGCCCCAATCTCATATTTTTAGCATCATCCCAGTTTAGGTTAAACTGCTTCAGTGCCCGCATTGCTTTTTGTTCTAGCTCAATTGGCAAGTGACAAGCCTTTCCATAAACTAGTTGGTATGGTGACATGCCAATTGGTGTCTTAAACGCGGTCCTATATGCCCATAAGGCATCGTCCAGCTTCCTGGACCAATCTTTCCGGCTGGCATTCACAGTCTTAGCAAGGATCAGCTTGATTTCCTGGTTTGAAACCTCCACCTGCCCGCTAGTTTATGGGTGGTACGGTATAGCTACCTTATGTTGCTTAACCCCATACTTTGCCAATATGGCTCTAAACAGCTTGTTGCAGAAATGTGATCCTCCATCGCTTATGATGGTATGGGGTACCCCAAAACGAGAGAAGATATTTCTCTTTAAGAACGCCACAACACTCTTACCATCATTATCAGCTAGAGCGATTGCTTCGACCCATTTGGATACGTAATCCACAACAACTAAGATATATTTCATCCTAAATGAGCTCACAAATGGGCCCATGAAGTCAATACCCCAGACATCGAATAACTCTACTTCAAGCATTTTGGACATGGGCATCTCATGGTGTTTTGAGATAGAACCTTGCCACTGACAATGATAACATCTTCTTACAAAATCGTAGGCATCCCTGAATAATGAAGGCCAATAGTAGCCACTTTGCAGTACTTTCTTGTCTGTCCGTTCACCTGCATGGTGACCTCTAACTTGGGAAGCATGGCTTGCTTCCAGTATGCTAGGCACCTCTACATCTGGGATGTACCGCCTAATAATACCATCAACACATCATCGAAAAAGATAAGGCTCATCCCAGAAGTAATGTTTCACATCATGCATGACCTTTTTCTTTTGATGAAAGGAGAGATTCTCATGAATCACTTCGCTTACCACGTAGTTAGCAAAATCTGCATACCATGGTAAGTTTTCCACTATAGTTGCTAGAATCTCTTCATCGGGGAATGCATCATCAATATCAAGGTCGGTCTACACTGTGTGCTCACTCTCAAGTCTAGATAGATGATCAGCTACTTGGTTTTCACAACCTTTTCTATCCTTTACCTCGAAATTGAATTCTTGAAGCAGTAGCACCCACCTAATTAGCCTTGTCTTGGCATCCTTCTTTTCTATTAGCTATCTTAGAGCCGCATGATCTGTATGAACCACTACCTTGGTTCCCAACAAGTAAGCACAAAACTTTTCGAAAGCATAAACAACTGCAAGAGCTCTTGTTCAGTGACAGTATAGTTCTTTTGTGCTCCATTCAAGGCCTTGCTTGCGTAGTAGATTGGATGAAATAGCTTTTATCTTTTCTGACCAAGCACAGCACCCAAGGCTACACCACTTGCATCACATATAACTTTAAAAGGTAGAGACCAATCGAGTGCTACAATAATAGGGGCTTCAACTAGCTTTTCTTTGAGGCATTCAAATGCCTTCAAGCAATCTTCACCAAAGTAAAACTTTGCCTCCTTCTCCAAAAGTTTGCATAATGGGTTTGCAATCTTGGAGAAGTCTTTAATAAACCTCCGATAAAAACCAGTATGATCGAGAAAACTACGAACCCCCTTCACAGAAATTGGAGGTGGTAGTCTCTCGATAACTTCAATCTTGGATCGATCAACTTCAATTCCCTTTTCAGAGACTTTATGCCCGAGAATAATGCCTTCCTTAACCATAAAATGGCACTTCTTCCAATTTAACACCAGATTGAATTCCACACATCGCTGCAAAGCCATACTCAGATTTGCCAAGCATGACTCAAATGACTCACCTACAACCGAAAAGTCATCCATAAACACCTCCAAGGTGTCTTCAACCATATCAGAGAAAATGGACATCATACACCACTGAAAAGTGGCAGGTGCATTACATAGCCCAAATGGCATTCGTTTGAATGCAAAAGTACCATATGGGTATGTAAAAGTGGTCTTCTCCTGATCTTCAGGAGCAATGCAAATCTGATTATTTTCGGAATAACCATCCAAGAAATAGAACCATACCTTTCCTGCCAATCGATCAAGCATTTGATCCATGAATGGAATTGGGAAGTAGTCCTTTAACGTCCACGAGTTTAGCTTCCGGTAATCCATACACACCCTTCACCCTGTGACAGGCCTGAGTGGAATTAGCTCATTCTTCTCGTTTGCTACTATTGTCATGCCCCCTTTTTTGGGCACACATCGTACAGGACTCACCCATTTACTGTTTGAGATTGGATACAACACCCCTGCATCTAACCACTTTATGATTTCTTTTTTCACCACCTTTTTACATAGGTGGATTCAGACGACGCTGATGCTCAATAGTCGGTACGCAATCTTCCTCTAGCCGAATCTTGTGCATATATATGCTAGGAGGGATACTAATTATATCAGCAATAGTCCAACCAATAGCTCTCTTGTACGTCTTCTTAACAGAGATGAGAGCCTCTACCTGTTGTTCACCTAAATCAGTAGCAATAATAACCGGTAGTGTATTTCCACTACCCAATAACATATACCTTAGATGACTGGGTAGCTCTTTCAATTCTAGCACTGGTGGCTCTTCAATGGATGGCTTCGCCGGTGGTGAAGGTCGATTCTTAAGGTCAAGATCCAGCTTCTTGGGGGCATAAGAATACGACCCCATTCTTGTCAAAGAACAGATAGTTTCTTCGTACTCTTTAACATCCTCACGATCAAAGTTCAAAAGCACAACAACTAATGGCTCAACAGTAAGCTGCTTCTCTAAAGATAATTCCTTCTCATCCTCATAATAAACATCAACTATAGAGAACAAATTCATATCCTTGGGCTGCTTTATTGATTTGCATACATCAAAATGTACCACTTCGTCATTTATCCAAAATAAAAGCTCATTTGCTCGCAAATCAATAAACACACTTCCTGTTGCGAGGAAAGGTCGATCCAAGATTATGGACACCTCAAAATCCACCTCACAATCCAAAATAACAAAGTCTGTAGGAAAAATAAAGGTAGAAACCTTTACTAATACATCATATAAGATATCAACAAGTCATTTTACCGACCTATCTGCCATTACAAGACGCATGTTTGTTGGTGTAGGATCCCCCAACCCCAACTGTCTATAAATGGATAGTGGAATCAAATTAATGCTAGCCCCCAAATCACATAAAGCCTTAGCAAAATCTAAAGATCCAACCATGCAAGGAATAGTGAAAGCACTCGGATTTGCCTTGTTCTGTACCAAAGACCTCATGGCAATTGCACTGCAATGATGAAAATTATCTGCCAGTTCATAGCTCGCTGCCCTTTTCTTTGTCAAAAGGTCCTTCATGAATTTGGCGTACCCTGGCATTTGCTTCAGTGCCTCCACCAAAGGCACATTTATAGTCAGCTGCTTCAGCATGGTCATGAATTTACTGAACCTGGTGTCATCAACCTTCTTTTTTAGTCTCTGAGGAAAAGGTGGTGGTGGATTTGGAAGAGTTTTCTCCACCACTTCCTTTTTATTGTGCTTCCCCTTTTCAATCTTTTCAAACTGCTGATATCTAGGTGTAGTATCATGAACGTTCTCATCCTTATTTTTAACTTCTACAGAATCATCACAATCTGCTTCAATAACATTCTCCTCTATATTATTAACTACAGGCTTGCCCTTGGATGGATTTTTCAACACCTTACCACTCCTGGTGGTAATAGCCAAACATGATCCATCTTTCTTTGGATTTTGCATAGTGTCACTAGGTAAAGTGCCAACTTTTCTTTGATTGAATTCCGCCGATAGTTGACTCATTTGTTGTTCTAGCTGTTTTATTGAAGTGGAATACGAGTCAACCAATTGATTCATTGAGGATAAATCATTTTTTACCTCAGCTATTCCCGTGTTGGTTGCCTCCACTCCTTTCAACATATCCTCCATGGATATCTTCCCAGAGCTAGGTGCAACAACTTCATGATTTCCAGGAGGGACATACAAACTGCTCCTGTCATTCTTATTCTTCCAATTCCCTTGGTCTTGGTCCTTGTATCCGGATTTTTTCATAATAGTTACTACCTTGGTTTCCTTGGACATTACCTCGAAAACCCCCCTGATTATTTAAGTAATTTGCTTCCTCCTCAGAATCAGAGTCATCTTTTCCCTGTGATATAACAGCTTTGACCTTTTCTGTCTTCCCTGATAATAAATGCTTGGTAAGAAGGTCCATCTGCGTTTTTATGTGAGCCATATCCTAGTCACGTTCCTCTTCTCTTCGCCTCTATTTTGCCGTTATGCCAATAGATACAGTAGAGCTTGCTACCTCAGACTCCCTGGTTTTCCTCTACGGAAGTAATCGTCGAAATCTATTTCAGTTCCTGTGTCTATCGCTATCGCCCTATTCTCTCTCAATTGCCTATCCTTTCTAGATGAGGGGCAGTCCCTTAGCAGTAGCTTCCAACACTTAAGATTGACCTCCTCAAGTGCCAAATATGAATGTTTTCTGAATTTCATATGGGACTACTTACTTACCGCTCTGTGGGGTGAACTTTTAGTGCCAAGGTCTACTCTGCTTTGTCATACGATCCAGCATATCACATGCCTCAATAAAAGTAAGGTCCATGAATAACCCACCCGCAGCATTATCGACCACTGGCTTAGTCACCGAGTTCAAAGCCCTATATAATATTTCCATCAAGTGGACATTGGTCATCTGATGATTTGGGCACCGCATAAGCTTCTTCTTGAACCTCTCCCATGTCTCATGGAGAGATTCAGTTAGAAGCTGTCTGAAATTGCTTATCTCATCTCTTAATTGTGCTCTCTTGGATGGCGGAAAGAATCTTTCTAGGAAAGCTTCTTTCAGTTGCCTCTAATTGGTAATAGAGTCAGGAGTTAGCCCGTTTAACCATAGAGTTGCCTCTCCAGATAGAGACAATGGCAATAAGCGCAGCCGTATCGCGTTCTGTCCAACCCCTGGATTGTCAAATGATTTGCATGTTGAGATAAAATTAATCAGATGCATATTCGGATCGTCGCCTGCAAGTCCACCAAATAAACCTTTGAGTTGCAATAGTTGGATCATGGTGCTAGTGATATTGAACTTGGCTCCGGGTGCCAAGGGCAGAGGAATAATATCCCCTATCGCAGCAGCCCCATCCAAGTCGTCATCATCATCATCAAAAGTAACTTGCACAGCTCGGCGTTGCGGGTCTCATTCTAGCTTGACGATCTCTGTTGACATTCCTGTTCACTGGTGCAGCCACATCATCTACACGCCTTGGATTTAATAACTCATCATTACCCAGGTCCTCATCATCAAGATTCGGTACCCGACCTGGGTTATCAGCATTCTGTTGATTTACTTGCGCAGCTGCCAATACAGCTAATCTAGCCTGATCCTATTGAGTAACTATCCTTTCAAGGTCTCGTTTCGCATCCATTCTGCCTATGAGATGTGGTTCAGGATTTATTGGTAATAATGGCTGACCAGATCTTCGTGTATTTGGCATGCGCTCCACTAAACCTGAACAAAACAAAAACAACAAATAAAAAGTAAAATTTGAGAATCTTTGACCAAAGGGTCTATTAACTATCACAAACTTAGCGGACAACCGTATTCCCCGGCAACGGCGCCAAAATTTGATACGCCTAAATTACAACTCTCGTTAGAAAGTGCAAGCGGGTCGCTGTCAAATATAGAACCCAACTGGATTGGGTGTTGAATCCCACAGGGAATACTATGATCACTAAGTATTGCGATTATTATTAGACTGTTGATCGAAGGTTCCAAGGTAAGGGGGGTTTCCGTTTAGGTGCACAATAATATTATCAGTGTAATGATGAGATGATATGTGTAATAATATTTGATCACAGAGAATGACAAGTTAGGTTTATGTCCACCTTGTAGCTTCTACTTCTCTATTAACTATGATTAATATGGATTTTATACATGCATGCACTTATAGAGAGACATATTCTAATTCTAAATCCAAGTATTTTTCAACCATCAAGGATTTATTCACCTTAGTTCTCTCGAATCCAAAGTGTACAACCAATTTGTACGAACTCTCCAAGAAGTTAATCCTGCTAAGGCATTAACGTGTAAAATAGAGGTTGGAAACCCTATTTTCTTGTCACACTCTCTTTTCCAAATAGTAAATTTTCTATCGAACAAGTTATTGCTATAATGACGCATTCCCTATGTTTGCAACCACGAGAATTCAATCAAAATGAAGAGAGTAATGATATAAGTGGATTAACACATCATAAATTCAAAAACCCATAGCAATAGAGAGTATACTACAAGGTTTCCATAACCCTAACAAATAAACTTAGCTACTCATGTATAAAACGGAAATCAAAATAGACATATTCATCATACCAAAACTTAGAACGATCTTGGTGATAAAGATGAATATCGAAAATAAGAGAGAAAAACATTTCTCTCTCTCCGTCCTCAAGCTAGCGCTTTCTCTTGTTTTTCAAAAATAATACAGAATGTGAATAATCCCTAAAAATTTAGCAATAATGCTTTTAATAACATCCTTCTCTAATAAATTGCTATTGCATCCTTAACTATTTATAAATATTGAGTTTGCCCGGGAAAAAGTTCCTATACATCACATTCAGTCCAAAAGCTGCTTTCCTTTTTATGTGAAGTTTTTTCTTTGCTGTCCACAGGTCCCCAAAGTGCTGTAATCTTCCTCATTAGTACCTGAAAAGCTTGCTAATCACATAGGTCAGCTCACTTAATTAAAAATAGACTAAAAGTGCAAGAATTATGTATTTTATTCTCAAAACCTAGCTAAAACATGGGTAAGTTATGGTGCTTAGACGTATATATACGCCCAACATCAATTGTGATCTCAGAGTGGAGACATTTAAAGAATCTTATAGGTACAATTATTCTCTTTCCTTTTTTTATCACTGATCTAGCAATATTTTCCTATTTTTCTACTTACTTCTTTCTCTTTTTATTTTGGGGTTTTTTCCTATGATGTGTACCTCTATCTTTAAAGAAACACTATGCGAAAGAGCAAAAATGAAGGAATATGCTGCAGATACCTGGGAGCACCCAGGACCGTGCCCCTAGTTAGAGCAAGAAAAGAAAGGTAGACTAGGGCAAGGTAACCAAGAGGATACAGATTCTTGTAGGCCTTCTTCTGCAAACCCTTTTAATGAGATCTCAAGATAGCTGCGGGAGATAAAGGATCTAGTGTCCAGTTTTCCCCAAGGACCAGGAGAGTCCTCGATTGCTTACCACCCATATGTAGCTCGGTCGGATTATGAAATATACTGGAAGGAGCAGAAGAAGCAAGAAGCCACAGTTTGCAGATTGTAGAGAGCCTATTCAGACTTAATAAAATCACACAAGAACTTCAAGGAGTTGCATGACAAGATGAAGAAGAGGGAGAAAAAGAGAGACAAGTTCTTCACCAAAATTAATAAGGGAGTTAAGGTCCTTTGAAAGGTCCTAAAACCCCATGATAGATTGCCTTCTCCTCGAGTTGAGAGTGATGATTAGGTCCTTACTGATTGGTCAGATATTGCTACTGGTGGAGCTGATGCAGAATCTGTAGGAGAGATTAGTTCTTGAGATAGATTCAGGGAGCATCCTTTTTCCCTTGCATTATTTCTTATGCAATAAGGGGACTGCTATCTTTTCAGTTTAGGGTGCCCCTTGGTTTGTATTTTTTGATACATTTTTGGATAATTTTTATGTTCTTTTGATGACATTCTGGATGATTCTTTTATTTTTATTTTTGGGATGCTACTTTTGGGCACTCTGATGGTGCCCACATTTTCACGGATTAGTCATTTGGTTTATTTTTAAATTTTTATTTTACTTTAGTTTTAATTTGATGTAAGTGATGTGCAATAAGATTTTCCCTATGATAGACTGAGTAACGACATTCTTAAGGGAAAAGCATCATGTTTTGGGTTTTGAGTTTTGATGCAGAGGAATTCTGAGTACCCATGGCATCAAGGTTACAAATGCAAGGAAATTTGAGTACATGTGGCATTGTGAATTTAGGATTGCGCTCATGACATTGGCGAAGTCTTAGTATAAATATGATTAGGTTTCCCATATTGAGCCAAAATGTGAGACTAAGGTTTTGATTTTTTCCATAAGTTATCACATTGTGCGTGGTGAGAGTGCAAAATAAACAACCTCATCCATCCAAACTTTTTCAAAAATCGAGGGCATGCACTTGAGCAATATTTTAACAAAATTTGTTCACTTTTTGTGACTTCTCAAAGTTTTGTCTTGTGAATATTGATAGATACTTTAATTTTTGTCTCTAAAGGGAAGGGAAATTGAGCCTCCTTGGTGAGTTCACATGCCATGTGTGGTGAGTATGTTTGTTTAAATCTAGTGTATACTTGTGTCATATAGAACTTGCCCCCTTAGTCTTTCAAGTCTAGTTTTGATTGTATTTGGTTGGAGAAATGAACTTAGGCCATCTTTGTGATTTTGTAAGTCACTTTAGCCTAAAAGGCCTACCCATGCATAAATTTTATTCCTAGACACCCACTTTGAGCCTTTGTACCTCTCTATGACAAGCACATTACAAGCCAGGAGCCATTTAATTTTTATTCCTCTTTTGAACCATACCTTCTTTGAACTTAAAAATGCAACTTGAGGCTAAAAGCATAAGTTGGGGGTGGTAAAGATTGAAGGAAGTATGTTTTGGGCTACAAAATTGTTAATGAGTAGTTATGAGATTAAGCTTAGAAAGAAAGTTAGTGAGAAAAAAAAGGATCCAATAAAGGAAAGATTTTCATGACATATGCAAGGAAAAAATAGAAGAAAATGGGTGAAACAAAGAAGCAAATAGTAGGCATGTGATAAGAGAGAAAACAAGATAAGTGACCCATAGTCAAAAGTGGATTAATTAGTGTGATGTAGATGTTCAAGAAAGGTTTAAGCCATGTTGTTCCTAAGTGATATCCTACCCAAAACTGAACCTACGTTCCAAGCTCGAAAAGTCCTTTGAGATCTCTGACCATTTATTTTCTTTGTAGTGGTGATTGAAAATAGGGGCAAGCCTATGGTATGACACTTATTAACATAGAGAGTTCTTTTGAGGGAGAGAGTTTTACACTTAAATTCCTTGGTGCAAATTTGGTGACTTGGTGAGTGAAATTTTCTTTCTTATAAGGAGGCATATGAACAAGTTAAGGTTGGTAATTTTGTCATCTTTCGATAATTAAGGCAAAAAGGAGTATGGCTTGGTGTGGGTCAAAGGTGAGCCACTTTTATAGTATTGCTTGTTGTTGCATTTTTGTTCTTTAAAGTTTTTTGCACCCTTAGATATTGTATTTTTTTCGTTGAAAGGTGTAGTGAAAGTAACTTGACCCATGTGTAAAGAGCTACTTATGGTAGTGACTAAGATTAAAGTCATTGTGATCTTTGAGGCATCTAATTTGGGTATAAATAAGCATTGTCTCATGGTTAGAGGTAGCGCTGCTTGAGGACAAGCTAAGCTTTAAGTTAGGGGTGTTGATGAGTGGTGATTTTACCACTCATTCGAACTCATTATTGGTGCACATTACCATGTTATGAAGGAATAAATGAGACATAATTGTGATTAAATGTACTAAGATCCACATTCTATAAGCACATTGTTTATGAGATGGAAAGATGGGGATTGGAGCTTAAACATTTCAAAAAAAAAACAAAGAAGTACAGTGGAAGACCTAGAGTAGACATAGCCTCAGTTACCCCAATCGTGGTTTAAGGACCACAATTGAGGTCAGTCAAGATACTGCCATCACGGTAGTTGTAATCGTGGTAGAAAATATACGATTGTGGCAGAACTAATGTGATCACATTCTAGCCTAAAATCATCCCAAGGGTAAATTCATAAATGTACACAGTTGTTCCCAAATTTTCCCTAAAGAATACTAAACCCTATCATTCCCACATTGTTTCTCTCTTCATATCCCAATTATTGAATATTGTTCTAGCTCTTAGTCTCCATACTCGGAGAAGAAATATTGTTTTAATTTTGGGTAAAGAATACATTAGAGTGGTTTCCAAATAAATTATTAGCCAACTCCAATTGGAGATTTTTAGAGATTCAAAGATTGAAGTAACATTTACTTAGTCTTTCATAGATCTAATCAATGGAGGTTATCGGGTATATCTTGTTTACAATTTCTATGAGTGGCTAGTTTTTCCTCTTAGGGTTATGCTTGAGTAGGGCACAAATATGTGTGAGATGTGATATACTTGTGCATTTACTAGTTTGTGATGTTAGATTTTATTATTGCTTGACTAAATTGGTTGGGATTTGTGGGTGAAAACCTCAAATACCCACATAGGGTTTGTGGATGGAAATCCCAAGCTCTTGAAAGCCTAACCCATCCTTGAAAAAGGGGTTTAGGTAAAATTTAGGAACCCACATCATCCTTGAAAGAGGGATGTGGGAGCCAAGGTAATAATAGATAATTTATGAACATTGTTGACTAGTTTTCACTATCTTAGACATAAGGGTGATTGTGAAGTTGACTATACTTAGAGAACCATCCTAGAAATAGGGTTTTCTAATTGAGGTATTAGGTGGTTTTGATTGAAGCACTCATTAGGTACTCTAAAGGGTCAATGAGTGACACCCTTGAGGTTTATGGTTGACTAGTTTTCACTATCTTAGATATAAGGATGATTGTGAAGTTGACTATACTTAGGGCACCATCCTAGAAATAGGGGTGTCTAATTGAGGTATTAGGTGGTTTTAATTAAAGAACTCATTAGGTACTCAAAAGGGTCAATGAGTGACGCCCTTGAGGTATTGTTGACAAATTAGTCTTAAGGATTTCTATCCTAGCCTACCACATCACTAATATTTAGCATTTGCATCAAGTCATCGCATGCTCATGCATATGTTTACCCTAGGAAAGCATAATCCTAAGATCCGTGCCTAATTGATTAGACTCTAATTATTCGTAGCCCCGCATTAATGCTAGAAAATCCCAAGAATAAATATTAGTAGTGATATTTCATAAGTCCCTCCATTTTTATCTTGTTTTATTCTAGTTTTAAATTTTGAAAGTATCCATTATTTTGACATAATTTTATAGCCACTCACATTGTTTCTCGTAGATTCGACCTCAACTTTAAAGTTGGGTAAATATATTGATGATGACCGTCTTGTACTTAAATTGATGCATAAGTTGGGCGTTATTAATTGGTTAGCTCCTTATCATGCGGTCCTAGATTCTTATGCTAAGACCGTGACTTTAGAATTGTTGGGTGTGCCAAGGATAGCTTGGAAGTGTGTGCTTCATTTGGGTCCCAAGAGAGCCATACATTTTATTTAAGATCATTATTTGGTAGAGAGGGGTTATTTGTTATATTTTCATTATATTCATGATACTAGTGTGGTTTTCCCCTATTTTTTGTATTCTATTCTTATTGTCTGTGAGCATAGATATTTACCTATGGATTTTTTTAGTATGCCTCTGGATCGTGATATTAACTTTGGTATTTATATTGAGACGGGAACCAATCCTATTTCTTTTCCTCCTTATAGGATGGACCCATTAGAGTTGAAGGAATTTAAAGATCAATTGCAAGGGTTATTGGATAAGGGATTTTTATGACCTAGTGTATCACCTTAGGGTGCACCTGTCTTGTTTGTGAAGAAAAATTTTGGGTATATGTGTATGTGTATTGATTATTGATAGTTGAACAAGTTAACAATTGAGAATAAGTTTCCTTTTACTTGTATTAATGATTTATGCATTCAACTTCAGGGTGGTTAGATATTTTCAAAGCTTGATTTGAGGTTCGGGTATCATTAGTTGAGGGTCAGAGATTTGAATATCCT
The DNA here is from genome assembly GCA_030864225.1 of Capsicum baccatum var. pendulum. Lineage (NCBI taxonomy): Eukaryota > Viridiplantae > Streptophyta > Magnoliopsida > Solanales > Solanaceae > Capsicum > Capsicum baccatum. The sequence continues at coordinate 163,627,579 of CM061555.1, read as the reverse complement.
GAAGACAACTTTTTGAACTCGATACAGTCATTATGAGTTCTTGGTCATATCCTTCAGTTGACCAATGCCCCAACCGCGTTCATGGATTTCATGAACCGGGTATTTTAATCGTATCTTGACTCTTTTGGCATTGTATTTATAAATGATATCTTGGTTTATTCCAAGAGTGATGCCAATCGTAAGGAGTATTTAAGGACCATGCTTCAGAGATTGAGGGATGAGAAGTTGTATGCGGGTCGTTCTTTAGAGATTGAGGAAGATAAGCAGTATTCTAAGTTCTCCAAGTATGAGTTTTGGTTGGAGTGTATTTCTTTTTTGTGTCATGTGGTCACCAAGGATGGTATTATAGTCGATCCAACCAAGATTGTAGTGGTTCGTGGTTGGGCTAGGCTTACTTCTCCTACCAAAATTCAGAGTTTTTATGGTTTAACAGGCTACTATGATGTTTTGTTGCGAGTTTTCCATCAATTGCAACTCTATTGACCAAGTTGAATTAGAAGATGATTTCCTTTTAGATGTAAGATAGTTGTGAGGAAAGCTTTAAAAGCTAATGAATTTGTTGACCTCAGCTTTTATCTTTACTTTGCCCAAGGATGACGTGGGTTTTATGTTCTTCTGTGATACTTCTGGTGTTAGGTTAGGTGTTGTCTTGATGCAGGAGGGTAAGGTGATTTCTTATTGATTTCATGTAGTAGGGACCAGGCACTACCTGTAATGAAATTGTTAAATTTGCAGATATGAATATGTATGGCATGTTGACAGGGGGAAGTAAGTGATTTTCTGAATAAATGAAAGAAGAAAGGCATAATGATAGGGGGAAGTGAGTATAGTGGCAAGGGGATATGAATGAATGATTGGATGTCAACTGATAACAAGGGACCAAGTCTCTATGTTACATGGAGGTGGAAGTATATTGATTGAATGATATGGGAACATTCATCTTCAGCAGTGGTAATCACTCTGATTAAATGTGATGAATGAATGTTGATGCTCAAAGCTTTGTGGTTGGTCCCTGGATCTTCAAGGGTAAAGACACAACTGGCATGCGCCTGGACAATTTAGTAATCTAGTGTAACAAATTGTGCAGGTGATAACTATACTATTTGGTACACCTGGTCTAATAACATTACAACCCTAATCATCACTTCTCCATAAAAAGAAAAAAATGCTTCTCAATTTCTTGAGTTTTCACAATCCAGAAATTGACAAGCAAAAGAAGAGAAAACTCAACATTGATCCATTACTTAAGTTTAGCTCAAGTTCTCAATTCCTTAATGTACTAAAGTTAGAGAGAGTTCTTCAGTGTGTCATTGATTTGTAAATGAGTTACTCATTCTATAAGAGTAATGGATTTTTCATTGTTGCTTTGAGAGTGCTGAGGTAGAGTAGCCTATGTCCAAACCCGGTTAGAGTTAACCAGTATTGAGGGAGTATTGGCAGAGTTGTCAAGATAGGCTAGTAATAGAGTTATTACAAGCAGGAGGAGCCTAGAGTTAGGCTGAAATCGAGTATATAATCAAGAGATTGATTATAGTGGATTTCAAAGGATCTTGTGAGGGCAAACCATGGTTTTTCCTTCATTGAGCAAAGGGGTTTCAACGTTAAATCTTGTGTTGTTTAAGTTTCCTGCACTGTTTTTTGTTCCTGGCTAGTTTATGTGATGACCCAAGACTACCCCCTAGTCGTAACACAGTGCTTGGAACCACAAGTATCCCAAACTAACCCATGAACTGCATACTCCTTGAGAAACTGAATTAAATTGTATAAAACTAATTTTTTTAAGAGCGGAACATGATCATAAGGAAATCTGAATAAGTATATAACTTATAAAGTTTACAATCTGATGAAATCTAAAGAAAGAACATGAATTACATTTCACGACTCTAACTGGTGCATGCATTTCTAACTGCTAACTAATAAGCTCAGGTCATGGTATTCTGAAAATAACAGTGCATACAAATTCTGAGGTAATTATAACATATAAACTGATAATGCTCAACATGATCATGGTGTTCTGAATATGATATTAAAACTATGGTCTGATTGACTTGTTACTTGAAAAATGAAAATCATGTAAACATATAGGTATCAGGTGCTCATAATCCGCCAGCACTGAATGATTATAAAAATAAAATATCAACTTGAAATATGTAGTATGTAATCATAGTTCAAAGACCCAAAACATAGAAATTTTATCAAACATATGAGAATCATGAACTAGAACATGGGAATGTCTTAAAACATAGGAAAACAACATCTTGAGATATTTAAATTCATAATTCGAAACTGTGAAATGAAATTGATTGATCATGACATGGAAATTTGAATATAAAATATGAAATTCAATTGATACGACATGGGAAATCGAAACTTGAAATATGAGATAACCTAACTTTCTATGGAATCATACTAGGACATGAATTGAGTCAAACTAATAAGGAGAAACATAAATTAAACTCATCTTGAACATATGCATCTTCATAATAAAAGAAAACTCATATTTTTAAATCAAAGAAAGGTTTATGGGCTCCATGGGTGAAAGGGACCCGTAGATGAACACCCACATATAGCAGTAGATTATCTTTCATAAGTTTTTCTAACATACAACAGTAGCATATATGTTTGAATTTATATTGGATTGGATTAATTATGAGAAGACCATTTAAAAACAGAGAAGCTTTTAGAAAAATTAAAGAATCTTTAATTAGTAATTATTCAGAATATATAAGTCTAAATAAAACAAAAGAAAACCCACAAAGATTAGTCTACCTAATTACCTTAATATCTAGATATTGAAGCAAAATTAATAATCCATTTAAAATCTAGAAGAATGAGACACATACCACCTAATTATGATAAAATCAGATTTAGATATACACCAAAATATTATAAATATGATTTAAATGAATAAAGTATAAAAATACAAAGAACTAAAACAAACTATTTCTGAAAAACGTAAAGAATTAAAACTAAGAATAGAAAGACTACATTATAATATATTTACCGGAGTTAGTGAAAACTCAATAAATACACAAAAAGATGAAATATCAAAATTAGAATCACAAATAGATAGTTTAGAATATATATATTAACATGAACTATTTACAATAAAATGAACCAAGAAAAATTTATAATAGATGAAAAATATATGAAAATCACGAAGGATTAAAAATAAAAATACTATTTTCTAATCTAGGAAGAAGATATAAGAAAATGGGTGAACATTTATATTTAATGTTAGAAAAAGAAGAATTAAAATTAGAAGATAAATTGACTGCTATGGTAAGAATAGAAAGAGAAAATGAAGAAATAGATAGGAAAAAGGAAATAGAAAAAATAAAACAACAAACTACAGAAGAAATACGAAAAATAGAAGAAACTAAAAATAGTAGGATTGCTGAATTAGAAAAAGAACTACAAATATTAAAAGATTTGTATGAAGAAAGACAAAAAGAAAAGGAAGAAAAAGATAAACAACAAAAATTACTAAACGAGATAAATCAATTTAAAGAAAAATTAGAAATAAATAATAAAGAAATAAAAAACAAGGAATTAGAAATAAATAATATAGATGTTGAAGAGACAGATAATTATGATTCAGAAGATAGTGAAACATATACAGAAATATTAACAAATACAAAAAATTTAGAAATCAATGAAAAATAAAATGTAATTAATGAAGAAAACTTAGAAAATATCAACACAGAAATAAATACTCTTGATAAAAAACAAGATGAAAATATAATACCTAGAACATCAGAAATAAGAAAACCTACATATTATACGAATAAGTTTAAAAGATATAATCTAAAGAATGAATATGACAAATGGACACCAAAACAAATAGTTAATAAAAATTATAACTTTTTTTACTTCGATTGTGTAATAGATACAGAAAAAACAATACAATTATGGATAGGATATATGACAAAACAATTATTAGATAATAATATGAACATAACAGATGCACCAGAATATATAGAAAGAACACTAATAGGAACAGTGAAATTATGGTTTTCAAATTTAACTGAAAATAGCAAGAAGATATTAAGAACTAATAAACCTACAGAAGGAACATCATCAACAACAACTAAACTAACACCTATAGAATTATTAACAAAATATGAAACCACTATAAAAGATGAATTTGGTAGTATGACAACAATAGAAGAAGAACACAATGAAGAAAAAGATACAAATAGGAATTTAATGTTAAAATTAGCAATATGTAATATGTGTTATTTAGACGAATATACTTGCGCGTTTAAAGAATATTATTATAAAGGAGCATATAATATAGAAGAAAGTAAAGAAATAAGAAAATTATATTTTAATAAATTACCCGAACTATTTAGTTCAAAGATAATAAAGAGTTGGGAAGAAGCAAAAATAGTAGATAGTCTAGGATCAAGAATAAAATTTTTACAAAAATGGTATAGAAACTTATGTGAAAAATATAGAGAAGAATTAAAAATGGAAAAAACATTGATAAGAAATTTAGCATATTGCAAAAATAAAATAGCACCCCAATTTGGATGTGAAGAAAGATATTATAAGAAAAGAAAAAGACATAAGAAATATAAAAAATATAAAAAATCAAAATATAAATACAAGAAACCAAGAAAAAGATATTATGTAAAAAATTATAAATACAAAAGACCATATAGAAAAAAGAAATCTATAAAAGAATGTACTTGTTATAATTGTGAAAAATTAGGACATTTAGCTAGAGATTGTAAATTACCTAAAAGTCCAAAAAATAAACAAATATCAGAAATAAAACTAGAAAATACAGAATATATGCAAATAGATTATATAGATTATGAATTAGAAAGTGAGGATAGTATATATGAAATTTCAGAAAATGAAACAGATAATGAAATAGATAATGAAATAGATGAATCAAATGACTGGAGAAGATATAAAAATAATAACAAAGGAAGAATATTTAAATGATGAAGGAACAGACCAAAAAATAATATTTGACAGTAACATATTTGATGAAATAAAAGGAAAAGAATTAGACTTAAGTGTAGAAAAAATATTTAAAATGCGAACAGTAAAAAATATATTTACTAGGAAAAAAGAAGAATATTATGTAGTAAGCCAAAAGGAACATGTAATAGACTGTAGATGTGCAAAAGGTAAAGCTAGTATACCACTAGTAACAGAAAGAATAATTAATAAAGAGATAAACGATATAAAAAGTAGAGACCCAATAAAATATGTACACCATGGAGGTACAAAGATATTAATAAAAGCATGTTTTAGAGAAGGAATAGATACACCAATAGAATTATATTTAGCAGATGATAGAATTATAAAACCTATAGAAAAAAGCATAATAACTGCCATAAAAGGAAATTTAATATACCAAAAATTTAAATTTATAATAAGTGCAAATTATTCAGTAGTGGTAACAGATACAAATATAGATAAATCATTAGTATTATCGTGAAAAATATCAGGAATAGAATTAACCCTAGGAAGTAAAATATTTACAGTAAGATGCAAAAATTTATATGTATTAACAACAAAACATAAAATAACAGGAAAAAATAAGATTAACAAAATACGAATAGAAAGTCCATTCGAACAAATTGTAAAAACAATAGATTATAATGATTATAGCTATAGAGACATAGATATAGAAGAAAATTTAGAAATAATAAATGATAGAATAAGTACAACGAAAAGGATAGCTGATGAAAAAAGGATAGAAGAAGAATCTAAAGAATTAACCGCATTTACGGTACCACAAGGATTTTATGAATGGAACGTATTACCATTTGGATATAAAAATGCACCAGGTAGATATCAACATTTTATGGATAGTTATTTTAAGCAATTATCTAATTGTATAGTATACATAGATGATATATTATTATATACAAAAACTAAAGAAGAACATTTAAAATTATTAGGACAATTTACAAATATAATAGAAAAATTGGGAAAAAGTCCAAGTGAAAAGAAAGCTGAAATTATGAAAAATCAGATAGAATTTTTAGGAATACAAATATATAAGAGTGGAGTAAAAATGCAACAACATATAGTACAAAAAATAATAAATTCGAAAGAAGAATTAGAAACAAAAAAGAAATTACAATCATTTTTAGGATTAGTAAACCAAGTAAGGGAATATATTACAAAATTAGCAGAAACTTTAAAACCACTACAAAAAAAATTAAAAAAGGATGTAGAATATAACTATAATGAAGAAGATAAAAAACAAGTTCAGAAAATAAAATTACTTTGTACAGAATTACCAAAACTACAATTTCCAGATGAAAATAGAAAATTTATATATATAGTAGAAGTAGATGCTAGTGAATGTAGCTATGGAGGAGTACTTAAATACAGATATGAAGCAGAAAAGTTAGAACACCATTATAGATACTACTCAGGTACGTTCAATGAAACAGAAATAAAATGGAAAATAAATAGGAAAGAATTATGTTTATTATATAAATGTTTGTTAGCATTTGAGCCATATATTGTATATAACAAGTTTATTGTACGAACGGATAATACACATGTACGCTGGTGGTTAACAAAGAAAATACAAAATTTAGTTACAACAAAAGAGATTCGGATACTAGTCTTGAATATATTAAATTTCACATTTATAATTGAAGTAATTAGTACTAACAAAAATGTTATTGCAGATTACATATCAAGACAAAGCTACACAGACTGATATAATAGAAGAAGATTCTCTAGAAAAAATATTCAACACCCTAACTACGCTTTCAATGAAAGTGGACAGTATGGGTAATGAAATAGAAAAGCTAAAGACTAATGAAGTTAAACTGAAGTCTATAGCTACGAATCAGCTAACTCAGCATTGTGCAGAGCTATGTCGATCGGAAGACATTAAAGTTCCAGAGCTAGAAGGACACGATGGGACACTCCATAAAACCCATAACGTTTATCAATCTACTTCTGCAGGTACAAGAAAAGGAGTTAGGAAAAACACAGCTATTTGATAAACCATATATACCAAATACATCAAAAGATCCCATGTTTATACCCCTACAAATTACCACATACCGAAATAGTTTAAACCAAGACAAAAAGACTTACAACTACACAACCTGGACATATATTGAAAATATCTACAATGTACAAACCTTTTTAAATACTAACCCCAGAGCTATAAACATCCAAGAACCAGATACAAACTATATAACCCAAAGATTGACCAGATATAATAAACTAATTGCTTTACCTAAAACCAAACCAAGTCTAGTTAAAACTTGCTATGAATATGGACTACTCAGTACTGTATATACCTCTGACGGAAATGAGATATCCACTATACCGAAAATATATGAAGCATTTAGCATTTTTAAAAGAATAACCAAAGTAACTCTATTTCTTATAAAAATTTACACGGCACCAGCAGAGATATTATATGATAAAGTTAAAAAACCCATAAAAGTTGTAAAGATAGGAATGACACGAAATATGATTATACCACAAGATATTATTCCACAACCAGAAATACCTAGAATTGAGATACCAAAATTTTATGCGAATAAGAGGATTATCGGACTATCTACAATTTTGCAAGAGCTAGCAAACACATACCGCAACCAAAATCCCATATGGAGTTATTATTCAAGAAATCATGTACTAATATATTCAAATTCAAAGGAATTACGAGAAACAGATATGGAAATTATTAGGCAATGGATTCTGACGTTACTCAAACCAGAGACGGAATCATCGCCAGAGCTATCAGAGAAATTTATTTTAGAAGAATTATTAACCAGATATTGCAAGACAATTGGACATAAATATCCAAATCATAAATGTTCAAAATGTAATGGAGGAGATAATGATATCCCAGAAGTTCAGCTATAATAGAAGAAAAATCAACCAAGTAGATAAGAACGCCAGCTGAAAGATACAAGATAAGAAACAATAATGGAGATATGGAAAAGCAGCAGATACGACAACGAGAAGATATCAGTGGAGTAATGATAGAAGACAAGTTATTAAATTGTGAAAGCGACATGTAAAATTTCACAATTTGCTTTATGTAAAATATTGAAACCTTTTGTATAGGATTTTACCTATTATTAGTCTAGGCATTAATAATTTTTGTCTTATTAGGAGACTTTTCGTAAAGTAGACTATGTAGATAATTTTAGAAACGTGAATACTCTTGTAAAGATTTTAGAAATGTGAATACTCTTGTAAAGTTTCAGTCTATAAATAAGATGAACCGAAGACATTGCAAAGCAAGCCTTCATGAGTTGAAGCACAAAAACTCTCTCTTGTTCACAACAAATATTTTGCTTAGTTATTAAAAAATAAGCATATTTCAATGGAAAAAGCTATGGAAGAACAAACCTTATAAATATCAAACCTACCCGAACAGGTATTTATTTATGATTATGAATAGCTAAATTCATTATTCCCAACAATCATGATATGATAAAATAAATTCATGTTAGTTACTCTATAGTAGAATTATTCGAAGAATAATATGTTAAGAAGTTATTAGCAAAGTGGAAAAGGAGAAAAATCCTTAAGAACTATGCCATCCTAAAGGTGAAACCAAAGAGGCAAGAAGCCGAGGTGGGGAGTAACCAGAGTAGAGGTGCTGTTTAAGGGAAAAATATCTAGATTACCATGCTAATAGTGACCGAAGAACATGTTATTTAAGAATAATCTCGTATATAGTAATCTAAGATGACCATATTTTGTTATGTACATGATTGAAGGAAATATTTTGAAAAGAGCAATTTTATGAAAATGAATAATTATTTATCTGATGTAATGGTAGATAAATTTAAAATACTTATTTTGTATCCACTTAAGGATATAAAAGTAGTAGATATAAGAAAAATCATATTAGAAAAAGCATTTGGTAAATATTATGTGACTAAAATAAATTACATACCATACCTACCTAACTACTCTTACAAATACTTACCATGATAAATTACATATATCTAGAATTTTTGAAAAAAGATATGAGAAACATACAATTAATGGAAAAACAAATGAAAGTAAATTTAGACAAATACATGGAAACTAAAGATATAAAATATATAGAATTTCTTAATGAAAATATGCAAGAACTACTAAGACTAAAACAAACAACTACAAAATATTATAATAAAATATTTAGTCAATTTTAAATGATAGATAATCTTAAAGTCTTAATCTTATATATACTTAGAGATATAGAAATTATAGATATTAAGAAAATAATATTAGAAAAAGTATTAGACTATGAAATTGAAACTATAAATTGGATAGCACAGTTGTACCTGGATAATTACCCAGATGGATATTATTCAGATTAAGAGATGTTAGAATATATTAGAAAAACTTATGAAAGATAAGCTAATTGGATATTTATCACCCCCAAGATATGAATATCGATTAAACTAACACAAATAGACTTAAAATAAAAATATATAGAGACGTTAAGAAATATCCCCTACAAATGGTATTCTTGATGTTTTCTTGAATATTCTTGAACTTGGAAGCTTGAATTCTCGGATTCTTGGGGAAAAGGGTTTGGATTTTCCTTTCTTGGGAAGGAAAGGGTTTACATATGGATTTGATGATGAAATGTGTGAAAATAATGCCCTTTTTATTTTTTAATCTGTCACTTGGGTGCTTTGGTGCAAGGGTAAATGACTAAAATTCCCTTTGGGCTAGTATTTACGGATGCAAGAAAACATTACTCCACGTCTTGGATCTAGATGCGGTAACCTAGTCCTGCATCACGGTGCTGTCGCGATAGCTTACTGGTTCTGATAGAAATGATCATAACTTTTCGCTTGATATCGGATTATGGAGAAATTGGTATCATTAAGCTAATTCAATTATATACAATTTGGTGAGTCTTGATCTACAAAATTCCACATATATAAAAAGTTATATACGTTCAAATTTTACCCTTATAGAATTGAATACCAAAATTTGGTTGAATCAAAGGCTCTTAGCTCAACTTTGCTCTAAGTGATTCCTATGACATTTTTTACCTCAAAAGAAATTCACACTCTAGGATAAAGATTATGACACGTATTCAAATATAAATCATGGGATTATAGTTTACACACGTTGACATAACAATTTCATTTCTAGCTCAAGAATGCGGGGTGTTACATTATCTCCCCATTTGTAATTATTTGTCCTTAAATGAGACTGGTTAGACTGAAAATACTAAGGTAGCTGAGATTATATACTGAAAATACATGACTTAAAACATGATTGCATAATTGAGTCTGAGCATGATACATAAATTGAACTGATTTTGTGAATGCATGCAATGACATGAGAATGGTTATAAGGCTGAGATACAAATGAGAGAGTCAACATATGAGTCAGCATTACCTCAAGATCGATCTGGTTTTATAAAGAAAAGATGAGAGGTTAGGAAATGAAAAATTTGGGTATTACAACATCTCCCCCTTGGGATCATTCATCCCCCGAATGACACTGACTTGTCTGAAATACTAAGGAAAGACTGAGATGATGCACGACAAACTTAAGAACTAAATTATGACTGAATATCTGAATTTGAAACATGATGCATAAACTTAACTGAATTCAAATTTACATGGATACAAAAAAATTACCTCTTGAAATGGCCATACTCTTGAAACATTAGATAGTAAGACTAGATCGAAAGATGGAAAAGCCATAAGAACTTGTCTATTTGTCTACTAAGCTGAATTGCAGGCTATACAGATTGAATTATAATGAAAGCTTATACTCAACTGGAGTATTTCTTTAACACTCTTTCTAAGAAGTTCTAATAAAAGTAGGGAGCAAAGAACTTGGGCATGATCTGAATAAGATATATGAGTAAGGACTCTTGGCTATAACTCTGTATTATGGAACTTAGGACTATGAAACATAAACTAGTATAGAATTATTAGACCTTAGGTAATGCAACTGCCCAATTCTATCTTAGCCTTGCTCTTTAAATACTCACATGGGTACATATTACTACTCCATTTAAATTTTGAGTTAAACTACCTTCTCTCACACTATTTAAGCCTAACTCAAAATTACAAGGTACTGCACATAACACCATAATGCTAGTTTGAACCATGAATTCAGTACCCCATGCATTTTCACAACTTCTCATCTCAAGAATCATTTTTCTTACCACCTCAACAACTAAATTCATCCTATTACTAGGATTATACTAGCGCACAATGTACCCATCCACTTATATACCAACATGACATTCAAGCCTATCATTATAACCACCTACGAACTTCTAGGCAAACATCCATAGAAGTTTCTTTCTTATATTCTCTAAACCTCTATCAATAACAACCTTCTTGCACTATTATTATGAAGAAACACCTAGAATTCTTAAATAACCATGACATATATCAAAAGTTTTGCCTCAATCTTTCTTTAACCTTATAGCCTTACAAAAAATAAACATACACAATCTTTTCTCCACAAGAAACATTTACTCTCTCCCATTTAAACAATTGTCTATCACTACTATCTTTACACAAGAAGGGGTCACTGAAAGTTAAACATGAGGACCTAAAGAATTAAAGAATACTATGCATAACTTGAACACTTAACTGAGGCCTGAGGAATAGAGTTTCCATGACATTTATTAATTACAAAGATCAAAATTGAGGATATACATGACATAATCTACATTACCCAGGTCCTTTAAGGGTGTACCATGAGTATCTAGAACTGAACATTCTGTAAAGTATGAGTACATGATTACATGAGTCATGAGCTGCATAACCTGAGTTTGGAGTTTATAATTTCAGGGAATATCATTTGTACTACTGAGGGAACTGGAACTCCTTATACTAGGAACTGGGAGTGTTCATAATTCTCTATTATATGCATGAACAAAATCAATGATCATAGAGGTGACATGTACGACATGAGTAGATATCCTGATAACAAAACAATTTGCACTAGGATAAGAATGGGTTGGACATCTACCTCCCCTACCGTTGCTCTAAAACACACCAGTCTCACTACTAAAATCTGAGAGCCTGACTTGGTTCCTTATTCTATCATCTCCCTCTTTGATTTAAGCTATTTTTCTAAAGTTTGTGGACCCCTTAATAAACTCTAAACTGAACTATAATCACTTACTCTAGAGTCTGATATATAACAACACACATAAATAATAAACTCAGCCTGAAAGATACACCTGAAAGTGTAAAAGCCGCTGCTAGTACTTCCTTCTGAGATACAACTCTTATATTTCTATATCCTCAATAGTCATCATATAATAACTCAAACACTGACTAACTTATAATCTTCATTCGTATCACCATACCCGAATTTCACACCATCAAGAATTTTAACTCTTCTTTTTTAGCTCAACCATCCAACATTTAAACTTAGATTCTAACTCTTAACATAGATATCCCTAAACCTTTAATAAACCATACTAACTTCCTTCATATCCTACTAATATGACATCTCTAAACTTATATTTTTCTCTAAACGATGAGAATTATTATTACACCAACATACCCAACATCATCAACCTATAACCCATAAGTTAACTGATAAGAACATCATATACTACATAGCCTCATTCACACATAACAACTCAAGGGTACTATCTAAGAACACATACTATTAAAACTTAAACATAATTCAATCCTATATCACCTTGGGTACACCTCCAGATTATACACACATTATCATACTTAATTTTGACTCAACAACTTAAATTCTTTCATACACTGTTCAAGCCTACTGACTCATATTTCATACAACTAACCCATACATAATCTACTAAATCTAGATAAACGCTATCCCTACTTTACTGCTGCTAAACTTCTAGGTTCATGCTTCTAACTCTAGATCATATGCTATCATAGAATTTTGAGAAGGGATCTGTGGGCACATATGACTTTAGCTTAGTGCATGATTTTAATGAACATGAATGAAATATTTCAAACTTTGGAACTTAAAAGAACTAATGGGATACTTTTGAGCCCGTGTCCAATCCCATAACTGTCTGTGGGGACTATCTGAGAAAACTCTATTTGTAAGAATTTAAGTTGGCTATTTTTATTGCCTTACAAATGAGACCGAGATGGCACGAATGGATTAACGTAAGAATTTACATAATTTTCTTAGAGAAAACTGCTACTGTATGATCTGAGATATGAAAGAAGGGAAATATTTCTTAAATGACTTATAGCCTCTCGAAGAAAAGTACAGATATCTCTATACGATTCCACAAAACTCTAATAGACACGACATCAAACACACCCTAGGGTACTTGAACTCTGAGATTTGATACTAAGTTTGTCCCGACTCGAGACTACCTCAAGTCATAACACGGTGGTTGGAACCACAAGTGATCCCAAAAAACCCATGAACTGGAATACTGCTTGAGCAACTGAATTAAATTGTATAAAACTAAATTTTTTTAATTAGAGAAAACATGATCATAAGGAAAATTTAATAAGTATATAAATGATAAAGTTTACAATCTGATAAAATCTAAAGAAAGAACATGAATTACATCAATGACTCTGACTGACTATCTATGAAACCTTTACTATACAAACTATAAATAGCTGGGACATGCATCCAACTACCACAACTCAATACATAGAATAATCAAAGAAAAGTACATAAACTACTACTGACTGGAGTCCCAAAAAAAAAGAGAACTCATCACCTGCTGGCTTGAAGTTGCAAACTGTCTGATTATGTCATGTAGGCTACAACTGGTACCTACATTATGAGACAATGTAGCACATAGACATATATGTGGATCAATACTTTGGAATGTACTGAGTAAGTGGGGGTGAATGCAATAAGTAAAACTGATTTCATACATAATCTTAAAATATGCATGCTAAGTGCAAGTGGACTAACCAAGAGACTGAAATAAACTGAAAGCTAAAGTATTTTAAAACATGAGTGAAAAAACATAATCTGATAAGATGGTGAATTACTACACTTAGTTTCTTAAAATCTTCACTTTTGTAGAATAAGTAGAACTAAAACTGGGAAACGATAAATCATGAATATTGTATGTAAATCTCATATAAAACTAAATAGACTATAAAACTGAATTGAGGATCATGCATGGGTACTGCACTTGAAAAATAACATGGACACGTAAAACTGAGAATGCAAAACCAAGCATAAACATATTTTTGAGATAATCTGTAATGTGAAAGAATAAATTCTATATATCTAACTAACTAAAAATTTGTATGCTTTGGTTAAGCAAATATAAGCTGAGACATACTGAATATTGACTGAAACTGTGGGAGCTATCATGTAATCGACATAAGCCATGTAAGCTACCATGGAATCCAACATCGACTCATGTTAAGGAAGGTTGTTCAATCCTTCCCATCTGAGTAGAACCTAAACTAGTGTGATCACTAAGTTGAGCCCATATTGGGCAAGGGGAAACACTCTCTGGAGAGGACCCTAAACATAAATCTACGGAGGCATGTAGTTTCTGGGAAAGTAGGATACGCTGAACCCATACTTCCTACATAGTGCTAAATCCTACTTCCAATAGAAAGACATAGAACTACCAACTAGTGCATGCACTGATAGATAATAATTGATAAACTCAGGTCATGGTATTCTAAAAATAATAGTGCATATTGATTCTGAGGTAATTATAACATATAAACTGATAATGCTCAACATGATCATGGTGTTCTGAATATGATATTAAAACCATGGTTTGACTGACTCATTACTTGAAAAATGAAAATCATGTTAAACACATAGGTATCGAGTGTTCATAACCAGCCAACAGTGAATGATTATAAAAATATGATAAATACTGTAGGACGTAATCATGGTTCAAAGATCCAAAACATAGATATTTCATCAAATATATAATAATCATGAACTTGAACATAGGAATGTATTAAAACATGAATAATATCTTGACATAGTTAAATTCATATTTCGAGACTGTGACATAAAATTGATTGATCATGACATGGGAATTTGAATATAAAACATGAAATTCAATTAAATACAACATGTAAAATTGAAACTTAAAATATGAGATAACCTAACTTTCCATGGAATCATACTAGGACATGAATTGTATCAAACTACTAAGGAGAAATATAAATTAAACTTATCTTGAATATATGCATCTTCATAATAAAAGAAAACTCATATTTTTAAATCAAAGAAAGGCTTTTGGGCTCCATGGGTGACAGGGATACATGGATGAACACCCATATACTTTAATTGAACGAATTCTTTAAGAAACTTGAAATTAAAACTTGAATCCTTGAATTCTTAAGGAAGAAAATTTTAATCTTGGGACTTGAATGATGAACTTGTGAAATAAACCTTATTCTTGATGTTTTCTTGAAGATTCTTGAACTTGGAAGCTTGAACTCTTGGATTCTTAGTGAAAAGGGTTTGGATTTTTTTGTTCTTGGGAAGAAAAAGGTTTACATAGTGATTTGATGATGAAAAGTGTGCAAATAATGCCTTTCTGGTGTTTTATTCCATCTCTTAGGTGCTTGGGGGCAAGAAAAAATAACTAGAATGCCCTTTGGGCTTGTATTTACGGATGTAGGAAAACATTACTCTATGTCGGAGAGCTAGAAGCGGTAACTTAGTCCTGCATCGCGTCGCTATCGTGGAAGCTTACTGGTTCTAACAAAAATGATAATAACTTCTTGCTCAGGTATCGAATTAAGGCAAAACTGGTATCATTGAAAAGCTAATTCAATTATCTACAATTTGGTATGTCTTGAGCTGAAAACTTTCATATATATAAAAAGTTATATACATTCAAATCTGACCCTTGTAGGATCGAATACCAAAATTTGGCTGAATCAAAGGCTCTTAGCTCAACTTTGCTCTAAGTGATTCCTATGACATTTTTTACCTCAAAAGTACTTCACACACTAGGATAAAGATCACGTCACTTATATTCAAAGGTAAATAATAGGATTAGATTTTACACATGTAGCAATGATGGTTTGATTTCTAGCTCAAGACGGTTTGATTTCTAGCTCAAGAATGCGGGGTGTTATATTATCCCTCTTGGAATCATTCATCCTTGAATGAGACTGGTTAGACTGAGAATACTAAGGTAACTGTGACTATATACTGAACATGCATGACTTGGAACAAGATTGTATAACTGAGTCTGAGCATGATACATGAACTGAACTGATTTCATGAATATATGCAATGACCTGAGAATGGTTATAAGACTGAGATAGAAATGAGAGAGTCAACTTATGAGTAACCATTACCTTAAGTTGGTTCTACTTTTGTGAAAAAAAGATGAGAGGTTTAGAACATAAAAACTCAGTGTATTAGAATATCTCCCCCTTGGGATCATTCGTCCCCTCGAATATTACTGACTTGGCCTAAATACTAAGGAAAGACTGAGATGATGCACTGGATACTTATGAACTAAATCATCACTGAATATCTAAATCTGAAACATGATGCATGAACTGAACTAAATTCGTAATTTACATGGATACAAACAAAATACCTCTTAGAATGGCCATATTCTTGACACTTCAGATAGTAAGACTATATCGAATGATGGAAAAACTATAGGAACTTGTTTGTCTAACTACTAAATTGAATTTTTGGTTATACGGACTAAAGTTTACTGAAAGCTTACACTCAACTGGTTATTTCTTCAACACTCTTTCTAAGAAGTTCTAATAACAGTAGAGAGAAAAGCACTTGGGCATGATCTGAATAAGATACATGAGTAAGGACTCTTAATATGGCTATAACTCTGTAACATAGTACATAGGCCTATGAAACATAAACTAAGATAGAATTACTAGGCCTTAGGTAATGCAACTGCCCAATTAAAGCATAGCCTCGCTCCATAAATACTTGCATAGGTACATATAACTACTCCAGTCAAAGTCATAGTTGAACTACCTGTTCTCACAATGTTCAAGCCTAACTCGAAATTGAAAGGTACTACACATCACACCATAATGCTAGACTGAACCATGAATTCTATATCCCATGCATTTTCACAACTTCTCATCTTAAGAATCATTCTTCTTACCGCCTCAATAACTAAATTCAGCCTCTTACTAGGAATTTACTAGCACATAATAAACCCATCAACTTATATACCAACATGACATTCAAGCCTATCATTATTACCACCTACCTTCTAGGAAAACACCCATAGAAACATCTTTCTCATATTCTCTAAACCTCTATCAATAAAAACTTTATTGCACTATTCTTAAGAAAACACACCTAGAATTCTCAACTAACCATGACATATACCAAAAGCTTTGCCTCAATCTTTATTCAACCTTACAGCCTTACATAAAACAAACACACAATAATTTTTCCTCCACAAGAAATATTTACTCTCTCCCATATAAAAAATTACCCATCACTACTATCTTTACACAAGGAAAGGTCACTAAAAGTTAAACATGAGGACCTGAAGCATGAAAGAATACTAAGCATAACTTGGACACTTAACTGATGCTTGACAAATAGAGTATCCATAACATGGATTAATTATAGAGATCAAAACTGAGGATATACATAACATAATCTAAATTTCATTGGTTATTAAGGGTGTACCATGAGTATTTGGAATTGAACATTTTGTAAAGCATGAGTACATGAGTCATGAGCTGCATGACCTGAGTTTGGAGATTATAATTTTAGGGAATATGATTTGTACTACTGAGTGAACTAGAACTCCTCATACTAAAAACTAGGAGCGTACATAATTCTCTATTATGTGCATGAACGTGATCTATGATCTTGGAGAGTACATGTATGGCATGAAAAGATATCATGATGATTGAAAACGTTGCACTAGGATAAGAATGGGTCAGACATCTTCCTTCCCTACTGTTGCTCTACAACACACCAGCCTTACTACTTGAATTAAGAGCTTGACTTGGTTCCTTATTCTATCATCTCCCCTTTAGATTTAAGCCATCATTCTAAGTCTGTGGACCCCTTAATAAACTCTAAACTAAACTGCAATCACTTTACTCTATAGTCTGAGATATAACAATACACATAAATAATAAACTGAACCTGAAAGACTAAACCTGAAAGTGTAAAACCCACTGCTAGTACTTACTTCTTAGATACAACTCTTATCTTTCTATAGCCTCAATAGTCATCATATAATAACTCAAACAGTGACTAACTTAGAATTTCATAAGTATCACCATACCCAGAGTTCACACCATTTAGAATTTTAACTCTTTTTTTTATTAGGTCAACCATCCACGATTTAAAATTATATTCTAACACTTAACATAGAGATATCCTTAAACATTTAATGAACCATACTAACTTTCTTCATAGCCTACTAATGTCACATCTCTAGAATTATATTTTTCCCTAAACCATGAGAATTATCATTACACCAACATACCTAACATCATCAAACTATAACCCATAAGTTAGCTTATGAGAACATCATATACTATATAGCCTCATTCACACTTAACATCTCAAGGGTAATTTATAAGCACACACTATTAAAACTTAGAAATAACAGAATCCCATATCACCTTGGGTACACCTCTACATCATAGATAGATCTTCATACTTAGTTTTAAATCAACAACTTAAATTCTGGCATACACTATTTCAAGCCTATCGATTCACCTTTCATACAACTAGCCTCGTGGATACATAATCTACTATATCCAGATAAACATTATCATACTTTCCTACTGCTAAACATTTGGGTTTATGCTTCTAAGTCTAGATCATATGCTGTCATAGGTTTCTAAGAAGGGATCTGAGGGCACATATCACTTTATCTTAGTGAATGGTTTTCATAAACATGAATGAAATATTTGAAACTTTGGAACTTAAAAGCACCGATGGGATACTTTTGAGCTGTGTGTAATCCAATAACTGTCTGAGAAAACCCTATCTGTAAGAATTTAAGATGGCTATTTCTATTGCCTTTAGAATAAGGCAAAGATGGCATGAATAGATTAACATAAGAATCATCATAAGTTCCTTAGATAAAACTTATGAAGCATTATCTGAGACATAAAATAAGGGAAATAGTTCTTAAATTCCCTATAGCCTCTCAAAGAAAAGTATAGACCTCTCCAAATCATTCCGAATGACTCTACTAGACACAACTTCATAGACACCCTATGACACTTAAAATATGGGCTCTGATTCTAAGTTTGTTAAACTAGAGACTACCATCTAGTCGTAACACAGTGGTTGGAACCACAAGTGATCCCAAACTAACTTATGAACTAACATACTGCTTGAGCAACTGAATTAAATTATCTAAAACTATTTTTTTATGAGTGGAAACATAATCATAAGGAAATTTAAATAAGTATATAACTGATAAAGTTTGAAATTTTATAAAATCTAAAGAAAGAACATGAATTACATTCCATGACTCTGGCTGACTATCTATAAAATCTCTACTATACTTATTGTAAATAGCCGAGACATGCATCCAACTACCACAACTCAATACATATGAATAATCAAAGAAAAGTACATGAACTACTACTGATTGGAGTCCCCAAAATAAGAGAACACATCACCTACTGGTTAGAAGCTGTAAATTATCTGATTATATCATCTAGACTATAACTAGTACCTACATTATCAGACAATGCAACATATAGCCATATATATGGATAAGTACTTTGGAATGTACTGAGTAAGTAGGGATGAATGCAATATGTAAAAATAATTCATACATAATCTTAAAATATGCATGCTATCTGCAAGTATACTCACTAAGAGACTGAAATAAACTTAAAACTGAAGTATTTTAAAACATGAGTAACAAACATAATATGATAAGCTGGTGAATTACTACACTTAGTATCTTAAAATCTTTACTTTTGTAGAATAAGTAGAACTAAAACTGAGAAATGGTAAATCATGAATATTGTATGTAAATCTCATATAAAACTAAATAGACAGTAAAACTAAATTAAGGATCATGCATGGGTACTGCACATAAAAAATAACATGGACATGTAAAACTGAGAATGCAAGACCAAGCATAAATATGTTTCTGAGATAATCTATAATCTAAAAGACTAAATTTTGTAGAACTGAATAACTAAAACTCTGTATGCTTTGGTCAAGCAAACCTGATCTGAGACATACTAAATACTTATTGAAACTATAGGAGCTATCATGTAACTAAAATAAACCATGTGAGCTATCGTGGATTCTAACGTCTGACCCACATTGAGGAGGGATGCTCTATCCTTGCCATCAGAGTAGAACCTGAACTGGCGTGATCACTAAACTGAGCCTATATTGGGAAAGGGGAAACACTCTCTAGTGAGGTCCCTAAACATAAACCTATGATGACACGTAGTTTTAGGGAAAGTAGGATGTGCTGAATCCACACTTCCCACTTGATTCTAAATCCTACTCCCAACTGAAAGACACTTAAATACTAACTGGTGTATGCACTGATAACTAATAATTAATAAGGTCAGGTCATGATATTTTGAAAAAATTGTGTATACGGATTATGAGGTAATTATAACATATAACCTGAGAATGCTCAACATGATCATGGTGTTCTGATATGCTATTAAAACCATGGTCTGACTGACTTGTTAATTAAAACATGAAAATTATGTAAAACACATAGTTATCGAGTGTTCATAACCCGCCAACGCTGAATAATTATAAAACTATAACATTAACTTGAAATACTGTATTATGTAATCCTGGTTCAAAGACCCAAAATTTAGATATTTTATCAAACATATGAGAACATGAACTTAATATAGGAATGTCTTAAAACATGGGAAAACAACATCTTGACATAGTTAAATTCATAATTCGATACTGTGACATGAAATTGATTGAACATGACCTAGGAATTTGAATATAAAACATGAAATTCGATTGAATATGAGAAATCAAAACTTGAAACATAAGATAACCTAACTTTCTATAGAATCATACTAGGACATGAATTGAGTAAAACTACTAAGAAAAAACATAAATTAAACTCATATTGAATATATGCATCTTTATAATAAAGGAAAACTCATATTTTTTAATCAAAGAAAGGTTTTTAGTTTCCATGGGTGAAAGGGATCCATGGATGAAGACCCACATAACTTAATTGATTGAATTCTTAAAGAAACTTAAAATTGAAACTTGAATCCTTGAATTCTTGATGAAGAAAGCTTGAATCTTAGGACCTGAATAATGAACTTATGAAAGAAACCCTATTCATGATGTTTTCTTAAAGATTCTTGAACTTGGAAGCTTGAATTCTTGAATTCTTGGGGAAAAGGGTTTGTTTTTTTTTGTTCTTGGGTAGGAAAGGGTTTACATAGGGATTTGATGATGAAAAGTTGGCAAATAATGCTCTTTTGGTATTTTAATCTATCACTTAAGGTAATGTTACCTAAGTCTAAAACTAGTTAGAGGTAACCAGTATTCAGGAGGTCTTGGTAGAGTTATCAAGATAGTCTAGTAGTAGAGCTACCATAAGTAGGAGAAGCCAAGAGTTACGCTAAAATCAAGTCTATAATGAAGAAGTTGATTATTGTGGATTTTTGAGGAGTTTGTGAGGGCAAGCCATGGTTTGTCCTCCCCTTTTTAAGGCAATTTCCATGTTAAATCTTGCGTTGTTTAAGTTTCAAGCACTTTGTTGGTTTACTGTGTTTTGGACTGTGGTTAATTTTGAGAGACATGGTCCCTTACATTATGGTGAATCCCCTAGGGTTTTAACACTTATGATTCTCATTAGTTGAACCTCATGAAAAAAATTACCCTACCTATGAATTGGAGTTGTGCGTGGTTGTTTTTGCTTTGAAGTTATAGAGGCACTACTTATATTGAGTCTGTTGTGAGATTTTCTTGGATCATCATAGTCCTCAGTATTTTTTCGCCCAGCGAGATCTTAATACGAGGCAACACTGTTAGTTGAGTTTCTTAAGAATTATAACTTGATAATTCTCTATCATTCGAGCAAGGCTAATATAATTGCAGATGGGTTGAGTTAGAAGTCGACTAGCTTAGGTAGCTTGGCACATCTTTCTACCCAGGAGAGTCTTTTGGACTTAGAGGTTCAATCTTTGTCTTACTAGATGGTTAGGCTTGATGTTTTAATACCTAGGTGGCATTCATGGAGGCTAGGTCTTCCTTGATGGATTAGATCTGGACTTATTAATTTGATGATATTGGGTTGAGCATAATTTGGGATAAGGTATTAAGTGGCGAGGTTAAGAAACCCTTACTTGATCCTAATATTGTCTTACAGATTGGTGGCCGAGTCTGAGAGTGAGTAATTATATTAGATTGATTTTTGAGGAGGCTCATTATTCTAGGTATTCTATCAATTTGGTAGTAACTAAGATGTATCATGATTTGAGAAAACATTACTGATAGGGTGGTATAAGGAATAATAAAGCATATTTTGTAGATCTTTGCTGATGTTCCTAACAGATAAAGGCCGATCATTTGAGACCTGGTGGTTTGCTTTAGAGGTTACCTATTCCCAAATAGAATTCGAAATAGATCACTAAAGACTTTGTGACTAGGTTGCCTTGTACTTCTCATGGTTCTGACAGTATTTGGGTAATCATAGATCAATTGATATATTTGCTCATTTTATCTTAGATTAGGTTTTCTTCAGTGTTAAGAGGTTGGCTGATGTCTACATTTGTGAGATAGTTCATCCTTATGGTGTGCCATTGTCTATCATCTTAGGTCAAGGTTCAGTGTTGATATAATACTTTTGGAAGACTTTTAACTAGGATTAGGGTATTCGAGTTGATCTTAGTATAAATTTTCACCCCTTGACCATTAGTTAGGCAAAGCGGACTATTCAGGTTTTTGAGGATATGGTCTGTGCTTGTGTTATGGACTTTGGAGGTCAGTGAGAGCAATTCTAGTTTTGGAGGAGTTTTTCTATAATATTAGCAACCATTCCAGTATTGAGATGATTTATTTTAAGGCTTTGTATGCAGGCGTTGTCACTCTCAAGTTGGTTGGTTTGAGGTTTTTGAGATCGTACCTTAAGATACGAACTTTCTTTGTGAGCTTTGGATAGAGTTAGGGTTATTCAAGATAGAATTCTTATGTCTCAAAGTAGGCAAAAGTGCTATACATATCATAGACTCTGTGCCTTAAGATTTAGTGTTAGTAATTATGTTTTTCTTCATGTCTCACCCATGAAGGGTGTGATATGGTTTGGGAAGAGGGTCTAACTTAGCCATTGCTTTTGAGATTCTTTGAATTATTGAGAATGCAACTTATGAGTTAGTATTACCCCTAGATTTATTAGGTATTTGTCTATTTTTTCATGCTTCTATGTTGCAGTGTTACATTTCAGATAAGTCTTATGTCATTCATTAGGATTCAATTCAGGTGAATGAACGATTGTCTTTTGCTGAGGAGCCTGTCTCTATTCTAGCTAGGGATGTTAGTCGATTATGTTTTAGTGTTATTCTTGTAGTTAAGGTATAGTAGAGACATCAGCCTGTAGATGAGTCAACTTAGGAAGTTGAGTCTGATATATGTAATAGTTATCCCCAGCCTTTTGCTAATTTAGGTATTTCTATTGCCCTTAGTTTGGGATGAATTAGATTCTTAGTGCTGGATGATGTAATGACTAATTTTTGGTAATTTGTGTGAAATATTTATTTCTATGTAATTTGACCTTTTTACCCTTTCTCATGGTTGCATTGTGGTATTTCTAGGGTATGGGGATTATTGGCATGGTTCCCAATGCATTTTAGTATGATTTGTGTGAAATTGTGGGTTTTGTTGGTCTTAAAGGCTTATTAGTTGACTTTGATCAACATCTTTTGATTTGTGCATCGGATGGAACCGGATAACCCAAGTAGATCTGAAATGTTGATTTTAGGTTGGTAACATAGTTGGTGTGGTTTTACAGCTTTTATATCTCATTTTAGCCCTCGATTTGGAAAGTTGCAAAATTGAGTTTCGAAGGACAATTTCGTAGCATCAAATTTAGTAGGATAACATCATTTATTTGCATACTCGGGAGTCTAAAAGAATCCCACCATAGAGACTTGGAATTCTCCAAGTTTTCAGCTGGTGAACCACTCAGCTAATTCACTAACTTAAGAAATTTGTCCTGTCAACTAAAGTATCACATAAGTGACACCAAGCTCGTTTAAGGGATTGCCACTTAAGCAATGATCTGGTCGCTTAAGATACACTGATGTGCCAGGTGCTTGTCGATTAAGCGACAACTAATTTGCTTATAAAATTAGGCGAGCTTCTCTTAAGTAACACTTTGTAGCTTAAGTGTTGGCCGCTTAAGAAACCCAGTTGTTGCTTAGGTGATACTTAGGCGGATTACATCCCCATTTTTGAGATCCTTTCACCATTTTAACAATTTGATCTTAGGGTTTGACTTTTTGGGTATTTTCTTCCATTTTAATATTGGGTAAGCTCCAAATCTCTATTTCAATTTTTTTCTTTGATTTTATCTTTTAAATCTTATTTAACTCGGATTTAAAGGTGGAATTTAGGGATTTTGGCCCACAAGGCTAAAATTAGAATTTCTTCAATTCAAACCCCAATTTTACCCCATTTCACTTGTGTTTTCTCCTATGAGTTCCTTTAATCTTGAGAAATATGTTTTGGGACTAAAATTCTAGTACTACCCTTTTTTTTAAGACTCATTTTAGGGGTCTATTTTGACCCCAATCTATAAGTAGGCAATATGGGTATCGCTGGATTTATTTTAATGTGTAGGTTCTATATTTGTATGTTTTAGCTGATTTTAGGTCCGCGCGTGAGGTGTAAGATTGGTGTTAAATACTATCATACTAGTACTGGCATTCGAGATATGTTATGTCTTAACTTTCTTCAGACTAGGTTGGGTAGTTAATAATAATGTAAAAGCATGCTACAGGTATGGGTTTGTATCATGAAAAATGTATTTAGGTGATTTATATGCCCGTGCGGGGGCCTATGTGGATAATATTCATTGATTTTGAGATATTATTTGCTATGTATGACCATGTGGGGTCTTATATGATGTTGTTAGCCTGGCATTGATATATGTATGTTTGGTTGCACTTTTTTTGGTGGGAAAAGTTACGATTTTACGATTTATATGGTATCAATGACCTTTTCCTTAGATATCTCACTTGATGGTTTCTGGATTATATTGGATCATAGATAGTTGGTTAACTTGAGTGGATTTTTGGCTCACATGGTTGATATATTGGTTGGACATTGGAAATTCTCATTTTGGTTGGTTGTGAGCATTACATCCTCATATCATATTCATTCATTAAACATTGGTACTACCATGGAAATACTGTCTTTTTCTGATAGAAATGTGACTTCTTATTTTGGTTGGTTGCAAACATTGTATCCTCATATCACATTCATTCATGACACATTGGTGTCACTGTGGGAATATTGAAAATACTAGCTTTTTTTGATAGAAAATCAACATCCTTTAAAAACCTCTATTGATGTATGTGCTGGAGAGGAGTTAGGGATATTAGTTGTAAATAGGTTGATGAACCTACCATGAGTCCTACTTGGAAGCACAACTTAGTAGGTGTATATAGAGGTTGTGTGAAAACCTCATGCATTACACCATCATTATCTACCTTGCATTCCATACTTGTATTGTATCATGGATATTGTGCTTATCTTGTGATTGTATTTTCTTTTCTTAATTTAATGTCTTTCTACTTGTTCTATCTTTATATACATATATATGGTGTACATGGATATTTGTCCATCTTTCCCCTACCTATATTCATCATATGTGTATATAGTAAAAATGTTAATAGAGACGGTATGGGCTATAGTTTTGGACTATTTATAGGTGACGTTCCCATAATTTGTGTTTATATGCTTTACTTTCTTCTTAGTCAGCCTATGATGCCTACTGAGTACAAAAGGATTGTACTGACCCCTACTATGCCCTTTCAATATAGATCTAGGTATGAGTATACTAAATGGGTAGCTGATTCAGGTGACATTTGGAGTATATTTGAGGTAGCGGATGCCCTATGCCTCAGGAGTTGTCCTACTACCTCTTCTTTTCTATTTAATGTCTTATTTAGTATTTTGAGACAAATTTTGATTCTTTCAGGACTATTATTGTATCTTTGACTTTTAAGATGTATTTAGTTATTCTTACACTGTGACACCAAGTTTTGGGATTTGGTTAGGTATCTTTGATTATATTTCTGCTATTATTATGTATGTGAGGTTCAGCTTCGCTCTAGAATCCTTGCCTTGGGTTTTTAGTAGTGATATCCCTTTGTGTATCAGTTTGGGTGATATGCTTCCTTGTCAAGGTTGTCGCAACAAGTGCCATCATGACCTTTGATTTTGGGTCATGACAACTTTGGAAGTCATTGGGAAAAGCACTTGGATTTGGTAAAGTTCACATTAAATAATAACTACTATTCGAGTGT
This sequence comes from Capsicum baccatum var. pendulum, assembly GCA_030864225.1. Lineage (NCBI taxonomy): Eukaryota > Viridiplantae > Streptophyta > Magnoliopsida > Solanales > Solanaceae > Capsicum > Capsicum baccatum. The sequence goes on along the minus strand of CM061555.1, from coordinate 163,601,171 downwards.
TGAGATGGTACCATTTGAGGCATTACATAATAGAGAATGTCGATCTCCGATTGGATGGTTAGATACCTCCATTATTAGACCCTATGACACCGATTTTCTTCAATAGTAGTTAGATAGAGTTAAGAATGATTTAGGATAGGTTAAGGGCAGCTCAGAGTTAGCGAAAGGCTTATATAGATCATAGACTTCGTGCCTTGAAATTTGGAGTTGAAGATCAGGTATTCCTCTGAGTATCGCCAATTGAAGGGTGTGATGAGTTTCGGAAGGTAAGGCAAGCTCAATCTCATATGCATTATACCTTTTGATATACTTCTCATAGTTGGAGTGGTGATATATGAGTTAGCCTTACCCCTAGATGTTGCTACTGGTTATCTAGTTTTCCACATTTCTATGTTTCAGTAGTACATTCTCAATGAGTCTTATTTTTTTCTGTGGGACTTTGTTCATTTAGATGAGAGAGTGACATTCATGGAGGAGCCAATGTTCATATTAGAAGAGGATGTCAGGCTATTGCGCTCTAAAAAGATTTTAATAGTTAAGGCTCTATCGAGGCACCGACCAGTAGAGGAGGTATGATCACCTGTCCGAGGCTTTAGGTACATCCTAACCCTTTACTTTCGCAGAGCAAAGTTCTTTTAGTAGTGGATATTGTACTGGCCCTCTAGGTTATTTTCTACATTTTAACTCATTCTCATTATTTAGAGCTTTCCTTTAGTTGCTTCAAGTCATTTATGACTTGCTGGAGCTGACAGTTTAGATATAAGACATTTCATTTGGTTTGTAGAGCCAATTCCTTATTTTGAAGTCTTCTTTGGTAAGAATTGGCAATCGAGCAGAAACATCAGTCAAACAACCTCATATGATAATTCTAATTTTCAATAGCTTCAGAATGTCGATTTCAGGCTAGGGGGACCTTTGGTTTGGTCCAGAGGCTTCCAAACTCATTTCGGGCTATTGGCCAAAAATTGATAAAAATGACACTTAGGTGTGGGTCCACTTTTCATTGAAACAACCTTCGATGAAAATTTTGACTGCCCTATTGAGTCTGGAACATAGAATTTAATAGGGTAGCATAGTTTGTTTGTGCTCATGAGATTCCAAATGAATCCTGAGGGTTCGGTGGAGACTTGGAAATTTTCTAAGTCTGAGTCAGTGCATCCGATAAAGTGGCCATTTGGGTGATTTACTAGAGTCCACTTAAGCGGCCATCCAGTCAATTAAGCAACCTACCTTTTCCAGCTAAGGGCCACTAAAGTGGAGCCTGTACGCTAAAGTAGAGGTCCGCCTAAACGGCTCCCTTTTGATTTAGTGGAAAGAACATATCTGCGAGTACTGAGAGTACTTGATCGCTCTAGCGGTGACTGATTAAGTGGTCAAATGGCCACTTAAGTGGTACTTGGGGATGCCATTAATCCTTCTCCAACCTGATTTACTCCCTATTTTTTTCATAAGTTCAAGAGCTTACAGCCCTAGAGAGTGGAGAGTTGGAGAATCATTTATTAGGTGATTTTTGTGTGTTTGTGAGCTTGGGTTTCCCATTTTTTCATCATAATCTTTGTAATATTTCATTAAATTCATGTTTAATTTCTCAATTATTTTCCTAAATCCCTAGATTATTGGTGGGTTGATTTTAGCACTATTTTAGCTTGGAATCTACCCATTCTTGAAGGTAAATGTTCCCTGAACATACGGGTACGTGTTGATGATTTTGAAAGTGTTATTCTGTAAGAGAGCCCCAAGTGGAATTTTTTCTTGATTATTGACCCAAAGTATTAAATGCAATATGGTTATCATTGTTCTCTTATAGATGAGTAGATAGTCATTTTGATAGCATGTCATTATGTGGAAGCTTTTCAATAAGGTAAATCATTGATTTAGCAGATTTCGTTAGGCTTTCTTTGGAATCAAGGTATGCTAGGTTAATCTTCTTTACAAATTGGGCTAAATTATAGTATATTTATGATATTGTGATAGATGTGGGTTGGGAATTAGGACTTGGATTAGCATTTAGCATGAATTGGATTGACAAGTCAATTTAGAGACCGTAATTAGGTGTAATCGACTAAATTATTCATATTCTAGGTAGAATTGCTATCCTAGGAAAAATATGTGCCTCATTTAATATTTAGTAGTGAATTCAGGTACCTTAGCCTAGTTTGGGATAGAATTTTCCTTAGAATGGGTTTCAGAGATTAGAAGTGGGCCCTTTCGGCCCTTCATAAGTCACGACTACTATTATCTCCTTGTAGGTGTGTTACATTTTCTAAATGTATATTCTAGAGCCCAAATATTTTAGATATGTGATTCTTTATTTTGCATTAATACATGGGAGATGGTCTTCTAGTTCAAGTCAGATAATTTATGGCATTTAATTTGGTTTGAGTTCGGCCATTTATGGTACTTATTCTGGTTCGAGTTCGATGATTTATGTTATTTAGTTCTGGTTAGTGTTTGGCATTGAGAGGTTATCTATGATGGTTATGGAGCTGATTTGAGTTTGGTGAATTTGGTATGGATTGATTCATGGTTATGATTTTAAGATATGGCTATTTGGTATAATTCTATTTATAAATCCCCTTTTGATTGCACCCTATATGGGTTTATGGGTGCCTGTATTGGGTTATTTACTTTCCCTTACTTACTGGCTCATAGGGGCTAGTTTTTTAATAATAGTTATTTTTTCTTTCTTATTATTGTTGTTTTGGATATTTATTTATAATATTTGGAGTGTTATGCTATGCTTTCCCTCTTAACTTTACGTAGCTTACTTATCTTGCATTTTTATTATACTTATGTTGTGATTTAGCTCAATAGGATGATGATGTATATTGAGTACCTATGGCGTTGGTAATCATACTACACTTTTGTACGTTTTTAGTGTAGATCCGAGTACTATTTGCCGCCGTTGATGTCGAAATTTGTGCTGGTTAGAGTTAGGAGATAGGGGTGAGCTCTTGGAAGAGGATTTGACCTTTTCTTCTTCTCTTATTTATTCTTAGTCTTTCTACTTTTGAGATTTATGTATATTTGACTATTATAGTACTTGTACGCTTTTAGTTTAGTGGCTCTTGTACCACACTACTAGGTCGTGGGATCGTTATTATCTTATTTATCTTCCATCTTGTTATTGTTCCATGATTTGTTATTGTAAGTATTTTACTTGCATAATTCTGTCATTTATGCTACTTTCCACAAAATTAGCCCATTGCTTATAACTTAGGGCAACGGTTTAACGTACCTACTGATGGGATAAAGTAGGTGCAATCATGACCCATAAATCGGGTCGTGATAGTGTGAGCTACCATTGGGGAACTCTTATGCTTGTAGGTTGCGTGATCATAGTTTTTCCTTATTTTATTTTATACTTTTCTCAGTTGCCTATAATACCTGCTGAATACAAGTGGACTGTACTCACTCCTGCAGTGCCCTTTATGTGCAAATCCTAGCATAAGTACGATATGTGAAGGCTGATTTTGTGTAATTGAGTGGTGATTTTGAGGTATTGTCATGATCTAGGATTTCAGAGTCTACTCTAGGCCTCTCATTATATATTTTTGATGCCTTTATTTGTTTTTAAAGACAAACAGTTGTATCTTTGGTATTTTTAGGTGTATTTATTAGATGGTCTGCACTCTTTACACCAGACGTTGGGATTGTTACATCTTTTATATATACTTTCCCATATTTTTCATGTGTTGACCCAACTTTATTCTAGAGGTCTCGTCTTGACTTATTTGTTATTATGTAGTAACTTCTTTCCTGATGGGGTGTTTGGCTTACTATCAAGGCTAGGTCGCGATAGTGCTAACATGACCTTGATTTATTTGGGTCATAACAAATTAGTGTCAGCGTGCTAGGTTTATCAGTCTCATAAGTAGAAGAAAAACATGGCTAGTAAAGTCTCACAGATCGATACATAAATATCCATATCTATCTTTGTGAGTCTATAAGATGTCTATAGAAAAACTTCTCTAATTTGATTCCTTGTCATACGGGTTGTCATACCCAATGTTCTAAATTTTTATTCCGTACTTAATGCACAGATAGTAAGGACTAGGTCTAGGATACAGGGGTGCTGAGCCGATATCCGATGTGGGATACCCGGTTAAAGGACAAGGCAGGGGTCGTGGTTGACCCAGAGGTAGAGGACAGGCATAAAAAGCTTCCCCAGCCAGAGGATGTGGTATGGAGGCCACTCCTGAGCATGAGGTTGTGTATACCGTAGATGATTATCTGATAGGCGATGTGAGACCTCTTAGGTTCCATAGAGTTCAATTAATACTAATTCTTTAGAACTTGTTGATTTGCCTTTTGAGTTGCTCGAAGGGTGTTCCATTTAGTGTACCTGGTATTCCTTGATGGCGCTCAAATTATACCCTTAATATGTAAGCGGTCACCGTCTATATAGTAACTCAATGGGGGTCAAATACTCAGGGAGTCAAGACAAGGATTTCAATACTTGAAAGTGTGATAAATCAACTTGGAGTTGAACCGTAATGTGTAGTAAATAAACTTGAAAGTAAAAATAGGTGGTGTGTGTGTGTTGTTGATTAAATGTTTTCAAATATAACATTTTTTGTTGTTTTGAGAACCCTTAAGATGATTCTTAGGATGCAGGTCAGGTGCATGTCTAGCGTTGTGTTTGAGCATTTTTTGCCACTTGCGTGTGCATGTTCCTCAAGTCATCCTCCAAACAAATCAATCCTAGGATTTCCATTGGAATACAGTCGAGCAAGGTTCACAACCATATGTATATATAGGAATTATTCAAAAATCTCACCATACAAGGCATCATACTCATAGAGTAAAAAATTAGTATCTCAACCAAATTTAGCAATTTGAGCTTAATAAGTTACTCCGAGTCAAAGACATCCTTGTAAAGAGAGAGCCAAAAATTTAATTTTATGGTCTCACTCAAGAGAAAACTCATACACATCCTTGCTCTTTTTCAAAATGGAGACTATATTTTTATTTTTTCTAAAAATCATTTCATTCCTTGCCAATGAAATTTTGAAAGAATTTTTGAACTTTTGCCTACCCCTAATCAACTCAAAAGACTAGGTACTTCACCTAAATCCATCATGGGAGAAATACAACTCGATTCTACAAAGAAACTAAAATTTAAAAAAAAGAAAAAAGTTAAAAAGAAAGAGAAAAAAATTGGCTACTTGAGAAAGAAACGAGTTTTGAAGAAAACCCTTGGAGTTTAGTTGACAAATATATACAAAATGCGATAAGAACAATGCATAAAATTTTTGTAAGCATCACCTGAAATGCACCATCAATACCAATACAATCACAATCGGGTATCATATTTATATTAAGCACCTGAAATAAGCCCGACAAGGGAAATATCCAACATCATCATTAATATGTCCAACAAGGGCCAAATCCATATCAATGTCAATCATGAAGAACAACCCCCTCAAGGGCTAAATACAAATTAGCATCAAAATTTAAAATGTAAATAAACATCAAATGTAAAAATAGAGTATGTCTATACAATCCATCCAACCAATGCCAAATGAAATCAATAGGTACTAACCATCTAATGTAGTATAAGGATCCCTTATCCCTACTGTAAATAATTTTATTGCCCCAATGGAAAAATGAAAAGAGATTAGGGTAAGGTAAAGACTTCATGTGGCTCACTAGGTGCTTGGGTCCATGTTAGTTGATGTTCGTATCATCTTACAAAGAGCCTCATCAGACTAGGATCCTCTAGTCAGGTCCACTACAAAAGGTTAACTCATCATCATGCCATGAGAAAGAATTTGTCCCAACTATTTGTGCATGCTTGATGTACATCAAAGTTACACTTCTTCAAGAAAGCCTTTCACAAGAAGTCAAGCTAAGGACCTTCATGTATTTCAAGCTTTATGGATGAAGATGGAATCTTTGGAAGGCTCCAATATGGATGACTTAAAGATATTTAATAATCTAAGTTCCTACCATTTAAATTAACTTGTAATTTAAATGAAGGGCAATTTGGTCTTGCTTTACTTCTTTTAACCCTTAGTATAAAGAGTTAGCTATTAGGGTTTGAACCATTATTTTTTAAAGATTGGATTTTTGTGCTTCCTTGAGAGCTTGATAACTCTTTATTGATTTTCAAAACTTTCCTAGGATTTGCAAGTAAGGTTCTACCTTCTTGAAGATTCTAATAGAATCGGTACTTTTAGTTCCCAATTGAGTGGTGTTTTTTTCTGTTTCACCATTACATCTTTCAATTGTTTGAATCTAATTGTGTTTATATTTTCTTAATTTTTATCTTTAATTTGTATCTTGCTTTTATTTTCTTGTTTCACATCAAATTAGTATCAAGAGCTTGGATTAGTTTTGTTTTCACAAACCTAAATCTTGGGTTTGGATATTTTCAAACAAACAAAAAAAAGAAATTCAAAAAAAAAATTTGATTCAATGTTATTTGATATTATTCCTTGAGTTGCATGTTGTTGTTTTCTAGTTGAATTTTTTTTTATAAAAAATACATGACCAAAAAAATTAAAAGTCATGTTGAAGAAGAAACGTGAAAATGGGTTTTGTTGATTTGGTGTTTGGTTGAAGAAATTGTTGGTTAGAAGTTGTTGGTAAAGTTGTGGGGAAGTTATAGCTCAAATTTGAGCTCATTTTCTTGGATATTTAAGAAGATGAATTTGAGAATTACAAAATAGTTTAATCTTTCAAATTTGTTTCTTCTTTTCTAGTTAATTCTAGCTAGTTTGCTTTGAGTATTAATTCATACTGAAAGTTAAACTAGTTTTTGTCTGTTCAATTTATTCGTGTCAATTTTTTACGTGCTTTTTTCTTTCATTTCTTTGTATGCTTATTTGTTTCCTTGTCCATTAGTTTTAATTATCCGTTCTTGATTACATAAACTTCACACTATCTCGAAGAAGTAATACTACTTGTGAATTATTTGACGGTGTTGACTCTCAACCTTGGGTTATTCAAGAGTGGTAACAAGCAAGAGTAAAGTGAGTTCATTTGAGGATGGCCTTAGAATGATACATGAGTGTGAGTGGTGAAGAACTCTTTCTACTAACTTTTTATTTATTTTGTAGGTACAGTGACTCAATTGGAGGGAGAATCCTCTAGCAAAATGGAAATTTTTCTTCAAAAGCTATTGGAAGAAATGAAATAAATTAAGGGAAAATTGAAATATGTGGATAGAATGGTAGGAAATCAAGAAATAGCAAAGCAACCACTTGAGGTTTTCAATCCCATTGGTCAACATAATGAGGGATCGAGTAAGACTCCTCTTGATACAACTCCATCCCACATGGTAGTGCAAGATACCCTCTCTCCTAATGCCACTTTACCAAAAGTTTGCAATCAAGTAACACTTCCAAAGGGGAGAAATCAACAAAGAAATATTCCACCACAAGCTAATAGAACTCAAATGAGAGCCCAACATAACGTTAAAGAGCATGATTTTTTTGATGGTGATAATTATGATTATGGAGTCAATGATAAATTTCAACAAGAAAGATTAGGTAGGAGTGGAAGAATAGGGGAAAATGGAGTGTTATCTGATTGATGGTAGAGAATACAATAGAAGTATGATGATAAAGATTGAGGATTCGACAACATCAAAGTTATACTCCATTCTTCAAAGAAAATAGTGACCCAAATGAATATCTTGATTGGATTGTGAAACTTGAAAGGCAATATAATCTCAATAATGTTAGTGATGATAAAAAAGGTAAATTATGCTATAAGTCACCTTGAGGGTTTTGCTTCTACATGATGGGAGAAAATTGAAAGAGATGCTTTGGTGAATAAAGACTTTGTTACAAGTTGGAATGACATGTAAAAGTGTATGAGAGAAAGGTTTGTGGGTTAAGATTATGAGAAAAATACACTCAAGAAGTATTACAATCTTTAACAAGGAAGTAAGAGTGTGGAAGAGTATTATGAGGACCTATATCATACTAGGCTTTGAGCTAATGTCAATAATGAAGAGGTAAAGCCTGTTACTAGATTTATCTCGAGCTTAAATAATGAGGTAACATAACCATTGGAATTGCATTATTTTTTTACTTTATATAAAGCTTATCAAATGGCACTTAAGGTGGAGGTCCATCAAAAGAAAAACAATTTGAATGTGCAATCTTATTCTTGTTTATGGGCTAAAACAAGGAAGCTTGGAAATCATCTCCCACTTGGAATAAATCGAAAGGTGCAAAGCAAGAATTGAAGTCCAACTTGGACAAAGGCAAATAAAATATAGACTACAAGGATGGAGGTAACAAAGCTAAACTTGAAACTCCATCTAAAATATAGTTTTTTAAATGTCAAGGATATGTTCATAAAGCAAATGAGTGTCCAAATAGAAGAACTATCATTGTATTGAATGATGGTGGTTATCAAACCAAAGATGAATCTAAAGATGACTACGTGGAGGATGATAGTAGTGATAATTTTATGGGAGAAGGTGATGGAAAACTTGTTCTTATTGTGAGGAGAAGTATGATTGCTCTAGTGAGGGAGGATCTTGATCAAAGAGAGAAATTGTTTTAGAATTATTGTAGAGTTCAAGAGCAATTATGTTTCTTTATCATTGATAGTGGAAGTTGTGTCAATGTTGCTAGTGTATCTATGGTAGAACAATTGAAACTTACAACAAGAAGACATACAAAACTTTATATATTGCAATGGATCAACAAATGTTGTGAACTCAAGGTGACCAAGAGAGTGTTGATAAAATTCAAGGTTGGAAGTTATCATGAGGAAGTGCTTTGTGATGTTGTACCAATGTAAACTTGTCATTTATTGTTGGGTAGGCCATGCAAATATGATATGGGGGATAAATATGATGGGAGTTCAAATAAATATGCATTTGTTAAGGATGGTAAAAATAAAATTCTTAACCAACTTTCTCCTTTTCAAGTGAGTGAGAAATACATAAAATTGGGAGAGTTGAAAGAAAAACTTGAGAGAGAAAATAAAAAGAAGAGTAAGGGAGCAAAAAATGATAACTCAAGTGACGAAAAAGGAGAGGTTGATAGCTTAAGTGAGAATGAGTTATCACAAAAAAAGAGAGGTGAGAAAGAAAAACAAAAAAATAAAAATAAAGATAAAATGTGCATGATTTTGCAAAATCAAGAGAAAATGAAAGAGCTAAACATTGAGGATGCTACTCAAGTCATATTTAATAAACCTAAAGGTTATTATTTACTTTCTAGTAATGAACTAGCCTATTTATCTTTGCCAATTGTTATATCTTATTTGTTGCAAGATTATGAAGATCTATTTCTAAAAGAAATACCAAGTGGGTTGCCACCTTTGAGAGGAATAGAGCATGCAATTGACTTTTTATCGGGTTCTCAAATAACCAACAAAGCGTCTTATAGGAGCAATCCTAAAGAGATCAAAGAATTGAAAATACAAGTGGAAGAACTTGTGAATAAAGGTTTGGTAAGAGATAGTGTAAGTCCATGTGTGGTGCTCGTAATTCTAGTACCCAAGAAGGATGGGACATAGAGAATGTATGTAGATTGCCGTGCTATTAATAAAATTATGGTAAAATATCGATGTCCCATTCCTATACTTATGATATTCTAGATGAATTATTAGGTTCTACCTTATGTTCTAAAATTGATTTGAGAAGCGATACTATCAAATCCGAATGAAATCCAGAGATGAATGGAAAACTTCTTTCAAAACTAAGTTTGGATTATATGAGTGGATGGTGATGCCTTTTGGCATAACCAATGCACCAAGAACTTTTATGCAATTAATGAACCATGTGATTAAGTCATTTATTAATAATTTTGTTGTGGTTTATTTTGATGATATTTTGGTTTATAATAAATGTTTGGATAATCATGTGCAACATTTGATAATGATATTTGATGTGTGGAGAAATAAAAAACTATATGTGAATTTTAAAAAGTGTTCTTTTATATGGACCATGTTGTTTTCCTTGGCTTCATTGTAATTCAATAGGAGTTAAGGTGGATGATGAAAAGCTAGAGCTATTAGAAATTGGCTAACTACTAAGTACATTAGTGATGTTAGAAGCTTTCATGGGTTTGCAAACTTTTATAGGATATTTGTAAAGGGTTTTAGTTCCTTAGCCTCCCCTATAATCGAGGACATTAACAAGGATAAGCCTTTCATTTGGGGTAGAAAACAAGAAGAAGCCTTCAGAATCTTGAAAGAGAAATTTAGTTCCACTCCTTTACTTCAACTTTCCAACTTTGAGAAGATGTTTGAAATTGAGTATGGTTCTAGTGGAGTAGGAATTGGTGCGGTCTTAATGCAAAAAGGAAAACCCAAAGCGTACTTTAGTGAGAAATTAAGAGGAGCTCTATTGCAATACTCTACCTATGACAAGGAGTGCTATGCCCTAGTGAGAGCTTTAGCGAATTGGCAACATTATTTGTGGCATAAAGAGTTTGTGATTAGAACCGATCATGAGGCTTTGAAGCATATTAGGGTCCAAAATAAGATTAATAAGAGACATTCCAAGTGGATAGAGTTCATTGAGTCTTTTCCATATATGAATAATTATAAGCAAGGTCAATAGAATATTATGGCGGATACTTTATCTAGACGATATACAATGATGAAAATCTTGACTTCTAGGTTGATGGGTTTTGTGAGTTTGAAGGAGTTATATTCTAGTGATGATGGTTTTGGAAAATTATTTAGAGAGTGTCAAGTGAGCTTGAATAGGTGTGTGCAAATTATTCAGGAGGGAAATAAAGTTAGAACTCATAGGTTTGAATTAAAGGAAGGCTACTTGTTTAGAAATGGAAAACTTTGTGTGTCAATGTCTTTATGGAGAAAGTTATTGGTGAAAGAGGCACACAATATAGGTTTGATGGGTCATTTTGGAGTGTCAAAAATCTTAGCTATTCTTAGTGAACATTTATTTTGGCTTAAAATGATAAGAGGTTGTAATGACCCTTTAGTTCATTTTTCATATTTAGGCTTATATTAACTATTTGAGCTTCTCCATAGCTACCCTAAGTCATTTATCAGCCAAGTCATTTATGACTTCCTAGGACTGACGGTTTGATTAGCGGGCAGTTCGTGTGGTTTTTAGAGCCAATTCCCTATTTAAAAGTCTTCACTAGTTCCAAATAGCCACCGAGCAAAAAATTCAACGAAATAATCTTGGGTGAAAATTTTGACTGTACCAGCAGATTCAGAATATTGATTTTAGTTTAGGTAGACCGTTGGTTTGGGTCCCACTGTACCCGAGCTCATGTTGACCTATTGGTTAGAAAGTTAAAAATTAAAAAAAAAGGTGTGGGACCCACATTTAGTTGAACTGTCCTCAGATGGAAAATCCAATTTCTCCATCAGGGCCCGGAACATCGAATTTAGGCTAGGGAATCCTTTGGTTCAGGTCCTAAGGCTCCCAAACTAATTTTGGGCTACTAAGTAAAATGTATGAAAAATAATGATGTTTAGGTATGGGCCCCAATTTTCGGCCTAAAAAATCTCTAATGAAATTTTTGATTATTCCAATAGATTAAAAATGTTGTTTACACTCAAAATTCACTATTAGATCATGTTATATGGATTTCGGATGAGTTTGGAGGGTCAAAAAATCAAATATGAGTTTGCTGTCATCTGGTGCAACCGCAATCGCGGCCAAGATTGTGTGGTCACGACCCCTATGACTGTGATAGCAGTACCCAAGAACCTGTAGGGGCTATATAAAGGTCTCAAGACATGTTCGAACCATTTTACCTTCACCATTTAGACCTAGAAATACTAAAAGGAGTGTAATAACTCAAAATTGGTATTGGGGGGGAGGGTGACTTGGGAGCCTAGTTATCATCTGGTATTGTGATTATCTTTAAGATTAAGGTAACCACTCCTTGAATTCATGCTTGAATTTCTTTGTTTTGACCCCAAACCCCAATTTATCTTATGGCTTGATTTTAGACCAATGTATGCTTAGTTTTCACCCATTCTTTGAGGGTTATGATTCCTTGTCATGTGTGAACATTGAATTGGTATCAAAAATTCATTTTCCATATATGTGACCCACTTGGTGTTTTGGTGTCATTTTTAAACCTGAAGCACAATAGTGCAATATGGGTATTGTTAGACTTGTATTGATGAGTAGATTATGGTTTTATTAGTGTGATGACATTTTTAGGATTGTAAAGTGAAGACGAGCGTATGGTCCATGATTTGGGATTTTGGGATTTGGCTTTGAGGTAGGATTCTGTCTACTCTTCTTCATGGATGATGTATGATATATATTGTGTGTGAATGTGACTATTAATATTGATATTGGATAGAATCACTTAGTATTGAATATAGATAAAAGTTTGGGGATTAGATGGGGGTTTTGACCCATATGTTAAATTACTTAATACCCTTGTAGAATCCTATTGCCTTCTCCCTAGTTTGGGTAAATTTGTAGCATGGATATGATATAATGGTATAATTGGAATACGGTTTTATCATTTGAAGCATGATTTGTATATTTAGCCTTATTGGCCTAGTGTGATATGTTTAGAACCGTAAGTTTGGTAGAGTTGACTTGAGGACCCTTATTTCTAGTCAAAGTTTCTACCTTAGTCTTGAATATGACTTACTTGACATGTAGAAGATGAACTAGATACCTTATCCTAATTTGGGGCATAGTATGCCTAATTATGAAAATTGTAGATTAAAAGTGGGATCGTTCAGCCCACTTAGGCCAAAGCTTGTATTAAGTTTGGTGGACTTAGTTGTGGATGTTAGAAATTAATGAGGCTAGTAAACCTTAGAATGAGGTTACCTCATAACTTGGTGACTTGTATTGATGTTCTCAGATTGTGGCTTTTGAGTTATGGTTATGATACTACTTGTGGAAGTGATATTGGGCGTTTAGAGATGATATTCCCCCTAAATATGTTATTTGGCCTATAGAGATGTTATTTCCTCTTAGACTTGATGATTGGCCTATAGAGTTGCTATTTCCTTTAGTCATGATTATTGGACATATAGAGACGATGTTCTTCTTAGATATGTAAATTGGCCTAGAGAAGTGATATTCTTCGTAGTCATGATGTATGACGTTTTGATATATAATATCCCATAGACGATTACATGTTTATATATATTATGCCTCCTAGATGTGAGATGCCTATTATGTGAAGATGATTACATACTTATTGATATTGTGCCTCCTATATGGGAGATAATTAGAGATATGCTACGACTTATAACTATGATTATTGATATGATTCTCAGATATGTGTATGGGCCTAAGGTCGTGATTATGATATTGTAAATATTTTGAATAATCTGATGGAACAAGGGTCATGTTATGATATGATTGAATAGCCGAGAAATATTTATCATTATAAGTCATGTAATTACAATTTATGAATATGAATATGTATATGTATATTTTTGTATACACATCTCTCCGGTATAGGACAAAGGAAGATACGGTATGATACTTATTATTCTACTGATTGAATACTAGTGATGTCATGCATAGATTTGGTATGTTCATGATTATTTAACATTAGAAATGATATGATTATAGATGAAATATGATCTTATGACTGATCTTCTTTTTAGACAGCTAAGCTATGTGGTAAGTAGTTGTCTATTAGGAGACTATAGCACTTGATGGCTAGGAAGCTAATGTATTAGTTAATGAATCTTGCTTAGTTGAAATATGTAGCTATTAATGGTTAGTTAATGAATGGTGTCAGTTAATAAAAGATGGTTAGGCAATAAGTAGTAATGTGTTGTCTAGTAATGATTAACGAATATAGGATAATTAGTTGATAATAATGAATGAAGGATAAATGACAGTTTTTGTCTAATGATGAGCCTTGACTAAATGTTAGATGTTGACTAGTAAATGAATAGTGGTTAGTTGGTATCCCTTGAATAAGGATTATGTTAAAAAGGTTTAGGCTAATAATTAGAGGTTGTGTGATGACTAGCAAACTAGTGATTTTATAATAATAAGTGTTGGCTAATTAATAACAAGTAGTTGGGAAGTATTAACTACATAGATATTCTATGGTGATATGTCTATGATTATGAATATTTTAGTCTATCTTATCCGGTAATGGTAATTATAATTCTATTCATACTCAGTAAGGCTGGATGATACTATTGTGATGATATTAATACCCGACAAGGCCGAAGGATACTAGTGTGATGATGTTGATACTTGGTAGGGTCGGAGGATCTATTTATAATATGTTGATACCCTTTATAGCCAGAGGATATATTGATAATATGTTGATACATGGCAAGGATGGAGGATACTATTGATGATATATTGATACCCCGTAAGGCTGGATGTTGATTACGATAATGATAGGCCTATTGAGGACAGTTATGATGAGATGTGATATTGATTATGTACTTTGTATTCATTCTTGCATGTGCATCACCTATCACTAGTATGCGCCTATGTCTATCATTCGGTGTGGGATGGTTGCATAGATATGGGTGAAGAATATGCCTTGTGTTTTTGTATGTTGATTGAACCTTCCAAGTCATGGGCGGTGGCTGTACACATAGGCTCAACTAAGTATTTGTTTGTATGGAGTAGCCAGTTATTCACACTGTTATTGGTATTGTTGTTATCATTATTATGATCATTGTTATGGCTAGCTTATGATAGATTGGCTATTGATTGATCTGGCACTAGGATTTGAGGTACGTCTTCCGTCTCTCCTATATTATGATTGCAATATTATGCATGATTATTTCATGTGTAGCCATGTGAATTAGAAACCCCGAGTATGATAGTATTTAAATACAAAAAAGTATTATAATGAGGTCTTAAATAAGAATATAATGATATAGGTTATGCTTGAGATGACCTCATGTTTATATGTATATATCTATATCTATATCTATATCTATATCTATATCTATATCTATATATCTAGCTATATGAATCTATAGTACTACCGTATATCCTTTCCTTCGTTGTTCATTTTATATAGTCTTTACTTCATCTTGTATATTACTATATGTCTTTCTTTCGCTCTTTATTCGTATATTGACATGGGATATATGGTATATCATTGATGTATGTTGAATGTAGCTGGAATAAGATAGTTCACCCTGATACATCCTTAGTCTTATTATGTTAGACACTTGGATATAAATATGATAGTATTCCCTTATTATTCTCATTGACTTTTTATATGATTTATGGACTCTTGGGTGTAGTTTCTATTCTATTTATATGCTGTGTATATCTGCTTTATCTTTGGAGATTAGTTGGCAGTTGCCTACTAAGTACCATTCATTTGGTACTCATATTACACTTCTGAAGCCTGCACATCATTGTATAGGTTATCGTCGTTGATGTGTACATCATGCAGAGAAGCCCTGGTTTGGAGACTTAGAGTGAGCTCCTGACATTCGGAGTATTACTTATCTCTCTCTTATGTATTAGACTAGTCTCTAAGTTGTATTTGGAGACAAGTTGTATCATTGTATAATTATTGATTTATCACTTTTGTACTTTTATGATATTAGAAGCTCTTGTAATGATACCACTAGGTTTTGAGATTCTTCTATGTATTGATCTTTATTTTATACATTCTGCATTCTTTTCCTTATATTATTGAGTAGTCTGTTACTAGACGTTCTGGACTATGGGTTGGCTTGCCTATTGGTGGGTTATGATAGGCGCCATCATGACCCGAGGAAATTAGGTTGTAATAGAGATATGGAAAGAATTTGTGCTAGGTGTTTGGATTGTAAGCATGCTAAATCTTGTACCTAACTCTATGGATTGTATACTCCTTTGCCTATTCCTATCGGTCCTTGGCTAGATATTTCTAAGGTTTTGTTATTGGCCTCCATTGGACTAGGAATGGTAAGGATAGAATCTTTGTTGTTGTGGATAGATTTTCAAAAATGGTTCAATTTATTGCTTGTCATAAAAGTGATGATACGTCACATGTTGCTACTTTATTTGTTCTTAATGTGATGAATTTCATGGTGTTCCCCAACAATTGTTAGAGATAGAGATTCAAAGTTTCTTAGTCATTTTTGGTGGTGCTTGTGGGGAAATTTGAGAACCAAATTGCTATTTTCTACTTCTTGTCATCCTCAAATGGATGGTCAAACCGAGATGGTTAATAGAACTTTAGGTAACATGCTTAGAGCTATGGTTAAAGGAAAGTTAACTTCTTGGGAGGATCAATTGCCATTAATTGAGTTTTCATATAATAAAACTATTCATAGATCTATTGGTATAACCCCATTTGAGTGTGTTTATGACTTTAATCCCTTGAATCCATTGGATTTAACTCTTTTTCCTAAAGATGTTATTGTGAGTGTAGGTTTAAAAGCTAAGGCAAAAGATATGAAGAGCATACATGAGAAAGTAAGATTGCTAATTGAGAAGGCCAACAAAGATGCAACCAAAAGAGACAACAAAGGACGAAAAAAAGTCACTTTTGTACCCGGTGATTGGGTATGGATTCACTTTAGA
Organism: Capsicum baccatum var. pendulum; assembly: GCA_030864225.1. Taxonomy (NCBI): domain Eukaryota; kingdom Viridiplantae; phylum Streptophyta; class Magnoliopsida; order Solanales; family Solanaceae; genus Capsicum; species Capsicum baccatum. Next base: position 163,584,727 of record CM061555.1, on the reverse strand, counting down.
AAAGAGAGGTTTCCAAGCAAAAATAAGAACAAGCTTATACAAAGAGAGGATGAACCTTTTCAGCTGCTTGAGAAGATTGGAGGTAATGCTTACAAAGTGAACTTACCAAGTGAATATTTGGTCCATAATGTTTTCAATGTTAGTGATTTATCTCCTTTTGATATAGGATTGATGAATTCAAGGATGAATTCTTCTGAATAAGAGGAGAGTAATGTACATCAAAGTGATGCTACTTCAAGAAAGCCTTTCACAAGAGGTCAAGCTAAGGACCTTCAAGCATTTCAAGCTTTATGGATGAAGATGGAATCTTTGGAAGGCTCTAATGTGATTGACTTAAAGATATTTAATAATCTAAGTCTCTACCATTTGAATTAACTTGTAATTTAAATAAAGGGCAATTTGGTCTTTCTTTACTTATTTTAACCCTTAGTATAAATAGTTAGCTATTAGGGTTTGAACCATTAGATTTTGAAGATCTGATATTTGTGCCTCCTTGAGCGCTTGATATGGAGTTGTATTCTTAAGATAACAAATGAGAATGAGAAAATATTGAGTTTATAGGTGTGAAAATCGGCTAAGGCTCTTGTTTAAAAACCAAAATTTTGGCATGGACTTAATTGACTTGTGCCTAGCTGCCTAACCTGCGCCTGGTCTATGTGCGCAGGTTCCCCAGGTAGACCAAGGTAGTATTGCCTGTACCTGACCTATGCCTGTCCTACTTAATAGGGTCAAACAAATGTCAAGTTCGTAGGTATCTAGTTCTTGGATAAAAATTTGGGGCCATTTGCATGAGACATGCACCTGAGATGCTCAAGAAGGTCCCCCGCAGGCCGAGATAGTAGCTACAAATTTTTGGCTCAAACAATATTCCACATGCATGTAACATGCCTACATAGGTGGTCATTAAGATCTTGGGGCATAGTGTTTGATCCCCAAACCTAACTTTACACATCCCAACTTGTGTTATTACCTTCAAACACCCAAAACAAGCTACAATTAGTATCTAAAAAACTTAAAAACATCAAGAATAAACCTTGGGTTACCTCCCAAGATGTGCCTTAGTTATAGTCATGGCTCAACAACAATTGTTCATAATTTTTGATCTTTAAATCGTAGCAACTCAACATTAGATGCTCTGGGTCCACCCATGTGGTATACTTAAGCCTTTGTACTTTTGAGATCACGAATAGGCCCGACCACTCGATTTTAAGTTTGATTGTCAAAAGTTTTAACCTAAAGTCGAAGAGGATCACATCATCACTAACACAAAACTCTCGATTCAAGGTCCTAGCATTATTCCACCTGTTAATTTTTTATTTTATTTGAGCAAATTCCAGGAGAAATGCCTTTGATGTCTATTATGGTCCACCCAATAGCATGAATAAATGTTATCACAATAGACTTTGAGGCCTACACTTGCCAAGGCAATAAATCATCCACAACAATGATTGACAAAGTTTTGTTCTCTTATTAAAAGACATAACCTAAGTTGTGAAGTGATGAAGATCAAACTACAAAAGAGAAAAAAAAACCCAAAAAAACTAAAGAAATGACAAAATTGAAATACGGAGAGTAAAGGGATAAATGGATAGAGATAGATAGATTAACACAAGAAGATAGAAAGAAATGGGAAATAATGAGTAAATTAAGATCAAAAAGCCCAAATCAATTATCAACAAGCACCTAATCTCTTATGCTGACTGCAAGGGAATTGAAATGCCCTTACAACTATCATTTATAAAAAAAATATCAACAAGAGATTTTCCAAGATATCACTCACTCTCTCAAGAGTTTTCATATGTTAATTATCATAGCAAAAATTCATGAAATAACGACTAAGCTAATCTATTTATAGTCTAGGATTCAACTTATTATAGTGGGCCCAAAAGTGACCCATTTGAATTAATAAAGCAAGGCAGCCCACTCTAGCTTCTTTTAGACAGATGTGGTGCACTTTGAGGGAATTTATAGAGTAGATGAAACTATTTTGACTTGGTCTTGATCTGATTGAGCATGTCAAGCGCACCACCAAGACAGATTGGGCCCATGTCTCTTCCAAGGGGCCTTTTAGACCTTTCTTGTGTTCCCTCTACTCCAAGGACACTTGATCAAAGATAGGTGCAATCACCATCACATGACACCCTTTTGATAATAATACAATGTCATCAAGCACCTATAGCACCATAAGTATCCCATCCAAAGATTCAGAGGCTATTTTGATTGTATCATCCTCCCCTTATTGAAAAGGATTCGACCTCGAATACAAATCTTGAAAAATAAAAGGAAGGAAAAACAAACACAGTATCCTCATGATATGAGTGTTAGGGTTAGCATAAATAATCATTATATCATTCCAAGGTTGCACACACTTAAGATATAACCAAGGAACCTTTGTGTTACATCATAAAAGCTTAATGAAAATTGTATAAAGTAATTGGCAATGTCAATTATCAAGAGAAAAGGAGACCACAAAGGTCATAATGACATCAATAAACCAAGAAGGTAAGACTACCTTCATCTTAGGAGCCACAAGACATAATTGCTTCATTATCTCTTCAAGAGGCCACACCAAAAGTGGTATCACCAATGGTTCAAAAGTACACAAGGGTTTTTTAGGGTCAAAGATGTAAATAACCCACATAGCATTATTACCCAACTAAGTGGAACAACCAAAAAGTTTACTACCTCAAAATAAAATAATTCTAAGAGTAGAATTACATCATTGTAGGCAGAAAGGTAGTATAGAAAGGAATCAAGCATTAAAACATCACCAAGGTGCTATTATTTATAAGAATTCCATTTGGATTAAAGGATTTAGCATATAATGCACACAAGGATAGAACAAATTCACTTAGACATACCCTAATTTTCCTTTTTAAGAAATACATGCCAACACATGATGTAGATTCAACATGATTATGAACAACACCATATGCATAGAGGTAATAAAGAAAGGTACTAAGAACAATATTCTCATCCAAGGTGTGCTCATGATTAGGAACACACAAAGAGAGAAAGATACATTAGAAGCACATAGAACCTATCTTTTTTAAACAATTTCCAAGAGTCCCATAGGACGCTTTAAGCAGCCCCTCCCTATGAAGGTGATGAGAAGACTTTAACAACCATGAACTCTTCCACATATATGTAATCAACCTATAATCTACAATTTATGGTCCACACAACTTAAGTACAAGTGAGTCAAACAAGGATGCAAGTATATAGGCAACATCCTAAAGAGGTAATGTGACATTTGCCATATGGTCTTCAATAATGAAACCACCATTGAGAAAAAGGTCACCAATAGAAAGCAATTCATAAATAAGGGTAGCATATAAATGTAATTCATCCAAAGTGTTTTCAAGAGAAAACCCTCTCTTTGACCTACAAGTAGTGAAACCTTTGTTAAGAATGGAAACATACAATATTTAACTCTCTTGGATTTTTTCTTTTCCCCCCTTCTTTAAAGAACACCCATCTTTGTTGTAAATGCCTTACATACACAAATTGGGTTTATTAAGTGGATTGTAAGTCGCTAAGAAAGACTTTCCATCATAAGGAAGAATAAAAATATTCTCAATCAAACTTCTTTTGTCGTTTTGACCAAACACCAATTTGGGTGTATAGAGATCACCACATTGCAATAGGTCACCAGGGACAAATAGGAGAAGTAGCCAAGAACATTGGTCAAGGTAATGCTCACTTTCTCTAATGGTGCCATTTTCACAATTAGTTTTTCCCTCTATATGACCATAAATAATTTAATAAGCAAAGAGAGGGTAGAGAAAGGTATTACTCAAATTAACTTCAACTAAGGTGTCCTCATGCATATACTAACTATTCAGTTCTAGATCATCATCATGAGTATTCTCAATAATAGAGGCACACAAAGTAGAAGAAGATGTAATTTCCAACCTATTAACAACTTCTCTTTTGAGGGAAGAATCCTCAAGTAGACACATACCACTACTAACATCAAAGGGATCATGACTCAAGTTACCACAAGATTCAAGCGATTCATTCCCATATTTATCAAACAATGGTAAGGTGTTATACATAGGATCACAACTAAAATTATTTTCATGAGAACAATCACTAGTTGGGTTTTTCAAGCATTCAAGTAAGTATAAGTTATCATTGCCCAGTTGATCATGATTTTTCAAAAGATAGGGATCACTATCAAGAACTGTATAGTTAGCATAATCTTTAATCAACCTATATTTTTTAGGGATTTAAGGAAATAGGATAACATGTGAATGTTAAGCATGACATATTTTCATTTAAACATATCATATTGCACATCACTTGGTGTCATGCAAGGAATAATCTCACTATTTTCACACAAGACATCTTTTTTGGATCACTATCCAAAGGTAAGGAGTTAAAGCATACAAGTTCTCTCTAAAAAATACATGTTATGGTTCACAACACTTTTATTCACATGATATCCATGAATGAAACTAATAATAGGGTCTTCATCACACAATATGATTAAAGAATCATTTTTATTCACATGATAAAATCTATCAAAACCATCACTATCTTGAGACTCATCAAGCATACCGCACATATGCTCAAGTAGTGGACTACCTGCACCCATAAGTTGATCATTATACACACTTCACTAGTTGTTGGCAACTCACATGCCAACATAGACTCACATTTATCTTCACAAGGGTCAACTAGTGTGTTACTATTCTTATCACCTAGAAATATGACTTTATTCATTCCATAAGTGCTATCACTAGGTGGACACAAATTATTTTTACTAGAAAGATCAATTCAGTCATCTATAGGATCAACTAGGGCTTTCGTTCTTATAATAAGAACTTGATCATTATGCAACTTAGCAATACCAAGAGTATCACAAAGGGAAGACTCATGCAATTCCTCTTTAGGAAAGCCACCATCTACACTCAGTTGGCTACCAAAAACATCATGATATTCTAAGTTTAGAGAAGTGTAAGATACACCATTGTTACCTTGTAGCTCTCAAGAAGTATAGCCTCCACCTTGGTTTATTATGGGAGCTCATATGTTCCTTTTGTAAGATCTTATCATAAGGGATTTTGTCAAGTCTACTCCCTTAAGTTATCTCTTTCTCACTCTTTTCGAAGTTTGAATTCTTAGCCAAGAAATTTATTAGATCATTAAGCATGTGTTTATAAGGTGCTCTTCATGGATCCTCCGTTGGAAGTATATGTTCTTAAACCTACAAAAAAGAATGGGTGATACTAGGTAAAATGCTAGTAGTATGGTTAGTGGATAACAATGGAATTGCATTGACAAGTCCCATAATTAAGTGCTCCTTGTACACACCTTTCAAGCAACCACTTGGCTCATTATTCTTGGTCAAATATTCTTGTCATTGAGCCAATCATTTCTTTCCTTATTTAAGGGATATTTCCCTTTCCCTCTTCTTAACTTTCTCCTTCTTTATTACTTCCTAAAATCCTCTTATATTCTCATATTCCCTAGTTACTTGCTCATAATACTATTTAAGAGCATCAATATTGGCCTCTTGGTTGGGGAATCTTTAATTTGCTTAATGGAGTCAAATTACTTGTTTGTGCTTTTCATTTTAACTTCTATATTTGTTAGGATACCTTCTATGGAAGTTATATAACCTTCAGTACATCCCAATGTTACTTTCAATGTGTCTCTTCTCATAGGATTTGAGTATCTTTCTCCAAAAAATTGTAAATACTCAATAAAGACAAATCAATGTTAGCGTTAGCAAAATAACTGCTCATAATCACTCGCATTTACACACATTTGATTGCTTCACAATTGGATAGGCTGATGTTGAAAATTATTATACTTCGATAGTTTATTAGGTGTCTATTCCTACTTGTGGTCTAAATTGATTTTTCTTTAAAAGACTAAAAGAAGTATGTACAGACTTGAGTCAAGAAGCTACGACGAATTAAAAACTATAAAAACTCAAAAGAATAGGACAAAGAAAGAAAATGAGCTCAAGCACTAATAAACTAACTTAGTAGATGAATTACTAGATGTTGAGTAGTTAAGAATCAAAGAAGGAATTCAAGAATAAAGAATTGAAACCATAGGAATCAAACCTGAGCAAAAGGAAAATTGAAGTGTTGAATTTTGTTGGTGAAAATTGTTTGAAGTGTATTTGAGAAGAGCCAAGGCATCTTGGGTGCATCCCTAGCACATGCCAAGCGCATATAGGGTTGCCTTAACCTGCTTTAGTTGATATAGAGTAGCCTCCCTAGCACAGGCAAGGCATATTTCAAATGCAAAGCTCACTGTTTTAAAAAACCTTTGGGCTGCTGCAATAGTTCAAATGCACACCAAGGACATGTCAAAGGCAGATCAGCCGTCCAACCTTGCTTAGGTGTCAAGTTGTACTTCTGAATGATCCCCCTTTGTGATTTTCTTTGGAATATCCCTTTGGACATTCAAAAGGCACTTTGTACTAACACTTTTGTACACCTTTTCTTTATCTTTTTAGGATCAAACAACCACTTTTGCTGAAAATTTATCTTTAATATTTGAATTTCTCCAAGAACAAGAACACCAAATTTTCCAACTTCTTCTTCCTAGATCAAAATGCACTGAAATTTTGAATACAAGTACATTTTTTAACCTTCTAAGTATATTCCAAACATTATTTAGCTCAAATTCTTCACTAAAACATCTAAATTTTTGAACCACTTGAGTTTCTTCAAACTCAAGCTTTCAACAATGGTAGGATCTTTCAATATAGCTCCGATTTTGCTCAAATATGATATTTAGACTCCTATAGTGTTAGAGAAAATAGATCCATGTCAAGACCTGAGGCTACCCCCTAGTCGCGACAACGGTGCTTATGGTCCTAAAAGACCACAAGCTAACCCTTGAATCGGTACCTTCTCTGAGAACTAAACAATATGGTAATAAGATACACATATGCAGAATTGATTGAATAATACCAAAGGTTTTAAGTACTGAAATTAATACAATGAAATTATCAAGTCTGAAATATAAATGAACATATTGAAAATCTGACTGAAAGATTAACATATTAACTGACTGTCTGAAATGTCTGAAAGGCTCTAAACTGACTGTAGAGAGTTGATGGGACAAGCCCTAACTAACTCCACTTCATAACTAAAAAAAACTAAAATATTAAAGTAAACTAAAATAAACCACCATGTCCTCGATAGATGAGGACTCACCACAACAACTGCTGTTGATAGGATGAACTGTCTACGCACGGTCAGGAGCCTATGCATCCAAACCTATGATATTAAACATCATAGCACAAGAAAAGAGTATGCGATCAATATTTTGAATGTACTGGTATGAGAGATAAGGTTAGGCTGATATTCATGGTCTATGTGCATAAATAATAACTGACTAAATGAATAGCATGGAATAGCTAAATATAAATACATAAAGACTATAAAATCTAAGAATGCATGACCAAGTATAAAACATGTTCTGAAATAGTCTGTAAACTAAAGTACTAAAACAATGATAACTGAATAGCTGATAACTGTATGATATGGAAAAACAAACCTAAACTGGATTCTACACTGAATACCGGACTAAGACTGTGGGAGCTATCATCTAGACGACATGCCCCAATCTGAGCAAATCAGGGTCCAACCAATAACCTAGTTGGAAGGGTGTCAGTACCGTGTCACGGGTACTAATGCTGGCTGTGTGGATCCACTAAAGAGTCACCCTTAATTGAAAGGTGCTTTAATGAGATATGTGTTAACCTTGAACTGGCAGGATAACATCTACCTATGCTGGCTACATAGTTTTGGAATGTAGGGAGAGTCACATCCTCTACTGGCAGGTGATCCCACACCCCTGGGTTCACTCAGTGATAAATCCTACTCCCAACTGAACTGACTCGAATTACTGAACTAATCTAAGATTAACTAATTATGATAACTGACCGAATGAATAATGCTTATACATATTTGAAACCATTATAAAAGATATTGAAACTAAGTAAACAACTATGTTTTGGGTATTCATAATACCCAACACTGAATAGAAATGTCAATAAGGACATATATATAGCTTTACAAACCATAATAAGGATCATTGTTCAAATTTCATATCTTAGGCATTTCATTACTCACACGAGGGTCATGAGTTAAAGCAATAGTTAAAATATGTAATAATAGCATAATTGCAATTAAAATCATAGGTAAAGGATTTAACATGCGAATAATCATTATTCAAACATGTCAAGGGATAGTTGCACTGAAATCACATGGTAAACATGATTTGAAATCAAAGTTCATATGAGCTTCATGGATATAATTCATAATAACATGTAAAAACCATATTTTACAGCTTAAACATGGATTCTTGAACTCCATAGGTGAAAAGGGCCCAGGGATGAACATCAAACATACCTTAAAGCCTTAATCTTGAAAGAGGATTTACTTTTCTTGATCGTTCTTGGATTGGGAAACATAATTTCTTGGTTTTCTTGAAGGGAAGATACTTGAACTTGATGAACTTGGGGAAGGTTTAGGGTTTAATTTTGAGAGAAATTGAGGAATTTGGGCATATAATGCTTTAACTGAAGGTTAATCCTGTGTTTTTATGGATTGGGGCAATGGGAGAAGACAAGACTGCCCATCTGGGATTTAAATTCATAACTACAATGCCGAATTGAGCATCACCACAATATGATGAACCCCTCATCGCTATGCCTATCGCAATGCTATGTAATCATGCTAAGGTTCTGGAAATAAAATCCAAATGTTCCTCTATCCTCGTCAGAAAAATACAAAATTTCTTTGAGACATGCTCCTTACACTTCTGAACATGAATTAAATCAAAAATTTATCTCTCAGGGTTGGGAAGGTCACTTTAAAAATCATCAAAGTTACGAGTCCAGAAAAAACTAAGTCCCAAACACTGAACTAAATTTTCAGGTTCTAAGCTCTTATGCATGCACTATAGGCTGAACTGAGCTAACTTAATATGAGGTATTACAATATCTCCCCCTTGGGAACATTCATCCTTGAATGAGACTAATTAAGATAAGAATATTGAAGGAACTGAAATTCCATACTGAACATGCATAACTGAAGACATGGTTACATGACTAAGTCTGAAATAAGATACTTGACTAAACTGATTCGTAAATGCTTACAATGATAGGGAGATGATTTTATAGCTGGAATTGAGAATGGAAAAGAGATAATCTAAGGAAACTGTTACCTTAAATTGAGTCTGAGTTTGCAAAAAAAATGATGGTACTTGATACGCATGTCTGCTTATGCTTCCCAAGTGTCTCCCTCAACGGACTGATTCCGTCAAAGAACTTTGACCAAGGGAACTTCTTTGTTCCTCAGTCTACAAATCTGATGATCAAGGATTTCAACTGGGATTATTTTTATAAGAAAAGATGTCTTGAACACCTGTACTTTCTAAAGGAACTACCACAGCTGGGTCACTAATACACTTCTTTAAAAAAAATACATAGAACACTTGATACACTGATGCCAAATTTGCAGGAAACTTAAGCTCATAAGCGACCTTTCTAAAAAGGCTCAAAATTCTATGAGGGATAAAATATCAGGGACTGAGCTTCCCTTTGTTTCCAAATCTCTTCACTCCCATCATGGGAGAGATTTTTAAATAGACTAAGTCACCAACCTAAAACTCAAGATCACTCCTTCTCGTATCTGCATAGGATTTCTGTTAGCTTTGGGCTATCTTAAGCTTCTCTCTAATTAACTGAACTATCTCCATCACATCAAATACTGAATATGGCCCTATCAATGTAGTTTCACTTACCTCAAACCAACTAATAGTAGATCTACATCTTCTCCTATAAAGATCCTCAAATGGAGCCATCTGACTACTAGAATGATAACTATTATTGTAGGCAAACTCAATCAAAGGCAAGTGATCATCAGACAAACTCAATCAAAGGCAAATGATCATCCTCACTACCCTTAAAGTCAATAACACATGCTCTCAATATGTACTCTAGGGTATGAATGATCCTCTCTACCTGAACAACCATTTGAGGGTGAAAAGATGTACTAAGAAGAACTTGGGTACCAAGACCCTTTTGAAAAGCTTTCCAAAAGTGAGAGGTAAACTGAGTACCTTTATCTAAAATGATAGACAACGAGACTCCATGCAATCTAACCAACTCTCTAATATAGAGCCTGGCATAGTCCTTGGATGTATAGGAAGTATGAACTGGCAAGAAATAGGATGATTTGCTTATCCTATCTATAATAATCCATATCGAATCATGTTGACGATGAGAATAGGGCAACCTTATCACAAAATCCATGTTCACCTCTTCCCACTTCCAAGTAGGAATGCTAAACTCCTACATTGTACCATTAGGCCTATGGTTCTCAACCTTAACTTATTGACAATTAGGACACTTAGCTATGAACTCTGCAATATCCCTCTTCATACCACTCCACCAATAGATTTCCTGCAAACACAGCATATCTTAGTGGCTCCTATATGAATAGAATAATGCGCACCGTGTGCTTCTGTAAGGATTCCTTGTCTCAAAACATCTACACCCAGCACACACATCCTACCTTGACATCGTTACACACTATATCCCCCTTTGGAGAAAACGTACACCTTCTGATCTCTGACTGATTCCTTCAACTTAGCCAGACTGGAATACCTATCTTGCTTCTCCTTCACTTTGGCGACCAAAGAAAATTCCAAAATATTTTGAACTTATACACTATCCTCAGCTGAATCTACCAACTGCACACCAAATCTAGCAAGATGATGAACCTCTCTCACTAACTACTTTTTATCATCCTCTACGTGAGCAACACTACCATAGAAAATCTACTAAGGGCATGTCCCACTACATTGGTCTTTCCCAAATGATACAAAAAACACATATCATAGTCTTTAAGCAATTCTAACCACCTTCTATGACGGAGATTTAAATCTTTCTATAAAAATAGTACTACAAATGTTTGTGATCCGTGAACACATCAACATGAATCCCATACAAATAATGACTCCAAAATTTTAAGGCAAACCTAACAACAGCCAACTCAAGATCAAGGGTAGGGTAATTCTTTTCATGGGTTTAAGCTATCTAGAAGTGTAGGATATCACCTTACCTTTCTGTATCAAAACACAACCCAAATCAACTCTGGAAGTATCACAGTAAGCAAAAAAAACATTTAAACCATCTGGAAACATCAAAACTAGGGATGAGGAAAGTCGAGTCTTTAACTCCTGAAAACTCTTCTCATAAGAATCTGACCACTGAAACTTGACTTTTTTCTGAGTCAATCTAGATATAGGGGATACAATAGATGAAAAAACTTCAATAAACCATCGATAATAGCTAGCCAAACCCAAGAAACTCCTAATATCTAATGGAGATATGGGTTTGGGCAAGTTTCTCACTGATTTGATCTTTTGAGGGTCAACTCTAATGTCATCACCGGAAATAATATGGCCATGGAAAGCTACTGATCGTAGCCAAATTTGTACTTACTAAATTTGGTGAACAACTGATGGGCTCTAGGAGTTTGCAATACAATTCTAAGGTGGTCTGCATGATCATTTTCATTATGGAAATAAACAAAAATATAATCAATCAAGACTATGATGAACATGTCCAAGTACTTCTTGAACACTCGTTTCAAGAAGTCTATGAAGGCTACTAGAGAATTGTTTTGTCCAAAATACATAACTAGAAACTCAAAGTGACCATACCGAGTTTTAAAAGCTATTTTTGAAATGTCACATTCTCTGACTCTGAGCTAATGATAGCCGGATATGAGGTTTATCTTAGAGAGATAACTGGCACCCTAAAGTTGGTCGAACAAGTCATTAATTCTAGGAAGTGGGTAATTATTCTTGACTGTGAATTTTTTGAACTAGCGGTAATCAATACACATTCTAAGAGAACCTTCTTTCTTTATCATGAAAAGGACTAGAGCACCCCATAGGGAAACACTAGGTCGGATGAATCCCTTATCTAAGAGGTCTTTCAAATGTTCTTTCAACTCCCTAATCACAGCTAGAGCCATTTTGTAGGTCAGAATAAAGATAGGCTGGGTATCTGGAAGAAGGTCTATTTCAAAGTCAGTTTTCCTTTCGGGAGAAACTCCGAGAAGATCGTGAGGGAACATATTTGGAAATTTGCTTGCTACTGAAATGGACTCAAGACTGGGAGTCTCATAATTAGAGTCTTTAATTCGAACAAGATGGTAAACACACCCCTTTGATATCATTTTTCTGTCTCTAAGGTACAAAACAAGCTCCCCTAAATACTAAAGTACCACCCCTCCATTCAAGGACTGGTTTATTTGGAAACTGAAAATAAACAAATCTATTTTTACAATCAACTGAATCATAGCATGAGTAGAGACAATCCATGCTGAGAATGACATTAAAATCAACCATCTCTAACTCTACAAGGTCTACTAAAGTGACTTTCTGAGAAACTATTACCGTGCAGTTTCTGTATACCCATTGGCTAGAATGGATTTACCCGCTGGGGTAGACACTAAGAAAGTATTTACTAAAGTTTAAGGAAAGACATCAAAATTAATAACTATGTAAGGGGTTTTCTTAGGCTCCAGGATCTAACAAAGCATAAATATGTAAATAAAAGACCTGTTACGTATCCGTAACCTCTCAAGATAACTTTTTTGATCTTGTCAGTACTGGAGGGCATACAGTATGTTCGGGCACTGATAACGCTCAACTCACTCTCATAATAGAGGGGTGAGACAGTCCTTGTCAAGTAACCCAATGTAAATTGGGGTCAAATCAAGACGAGTGAATTCTATAAACTTCCAACCTATGGGTGTGCAAGTTACTATAAGGTTACCCAGAATGCTAAAGGAAACAACATGCATAAGTAAAGGGGTCATTTGTTTGAAAATTATTTACATAAACTTCAATAAGTAAGTAGTGAATGCTATCTTTGATTTGAATTCAAGGTGTGGAGAAATCATGGGATTATGTCTCCTTAGAGGTGAGGCATATGGGACAATGTTGGTTTATCATGAGATTTAGTCATTGATTAATGGATAGGCTAGGTCGAAGATCATTGGGGTCAATATTTTGACAAAACCATCCCAATAATTTTACCTATTATCCCTTTTGAGCACCTAACAAGTGTGGAGTTTGTATAACCACCCAAAACCTCAACCAAGCATCCCTATTTCTAAGATGATGCTCTTGACATGATTTACACTCCCTAAACACTTATTTCTAAGATTGAAAAGGGTAGCAAACCATAGACTTAGTTGTTCACAATTGCTTTGTCCCATGATAACCCTCTTTAGAGGATGTTATGAGTTACCTAATATTCGCCTAAATCTCTCTATCAAGGATGTAAAAGGGTTTCTAAAGCTTGGATCATTCACCCATCAAACCCATTCGGATATTTGGAGTTTTCACCCATCAAATTTCAAAACATAAGCTCAAGCAATGGTGAAATCGATACTCAACAACTAAAATCCATGCAGACCCAATAATACCCATACACAATCACACTCTAGTTCAGGATAATTCCATGGCTAAGGAAATTAGCTACACAGTAGATTAGGGAAAAGAAAGTTACCAAGCAATTCATCCATGGAATTCCTACTAAGAGAGGATAAAGTAATCTTCAATTCCACAATCCAATTTCACTAATTTCTCATTGAAAACCCAAATCACCAAAAATAATAGAAAAACTATCTAAAGCTCTCTTTTTCTCCTTTTCCAAATTATAGTATTTCTCCTCTATGTCTAGAGTGTTTTGAATTCTCCATATAAATCTTGACTCAAATGCATAAATTACCAAATTTCCCTTCGTTTAGTTAGCTCGCTATGCTGCGGTCGCGGGTCTTGACTGCGATCGTACAACCGCAGTCGTAGTTATTATCGAGCGATCACGTGATGCTAGCGAACTTGCCTGATTGCAATCGCATCCCTTAGACTGTAATCGCATTATCATAGGCTAAATTAGTTCTCTTCTTGGATGATAGTGATAGTGGTGCTCTGCCCATGAGAATGCTACCCGAGGTCCTTTCATCTTTGAGTATTTAGCTGTATTTTTTTGCTCCATTTTGATCATTTTTTTTACGCTTCGATCCATATCTTTTGATCTTCTCAACTATATGCCTGAAAAGAGTGGATATCAGTGCATTTAACCACACTCATGACTTATTTACTCATTTAAAATAAGGTAATGTGCACTAAAAATGAGTGTGTATGAGTGGTAAAATCACCACTCATCAACCCCCACAACTTAAGCCTTTGCTTGTCCTCAAGCAACACTACCTTACACTAAGAAACAAATGTTGATGCCCAAATTTTATGCCTTAAAGGTCATAAAAAAATTCAACTTGGATCGCAACCATAAGTAGCTTATTGCACATGTGCTAGACTAATTTCATGACACCCATACTTATAACATGCAATACTCAAAGGATGCATAAGACTATAAAGAGCAATCAAGCAGCAAAGACCAATACTTTAGAAGTGGCTCACCTTTTGACAAAAACTAATCCATACTCCATTTGTGTCATTATCCGAAAGGTGACCAAAATCAATCACCTCAACTTGCTTGCATACCCATCTCACAAGAAAGAAAATTTTCACACACCAAGCTACCGAACATGTAATAAGGAATTTTAAGTGCAAAATTCTCCCCTCAAAAAAGGAATCTCAATACAACAAGTGTCATGCCCTTGCCTCTATATTCAATCTCCACTACAAAGAAACTAAATGGTTGGAAATATCAAAGGATTTTTTAATCTTATAATGTAGGTACGGGTTAGGGTAAGATATCATTTAGGAACAACATGGTTGCACCTACCTTGACCATCCGCTTCTCTCTTTACGATCCTTCTCTTTCAACTAAGGACCACTTATTTTTATTTTCTTTTGTTCTTCATGCCTATCTTTTGCTTCTTTTGTTCACCACTTTTCCTCCTACTTCTATTTACTTGTATTTTTTTACAATTCATTCTTTTGTCGGGTCCATTCCTTTTTCTAAACATTGATTTTCAACGCTTATGCACATTAGGAATTTCACTAATACTTCAAGACCCCAAACTCACTTCCATCAATCTTTACCACCCCCAACTTAGTCTTTTAGCCTCAAATTGCATTTTTAAGTTCAAGAAGGGTATGGTTCGAAAAAAGGGATAAAAGAATGGTTTACGGCTTGTAATGTGTTTGCCAAAGAAAAGTCCAAAAGCTCAAAGTAAGTAACTAGGGATTTCCATTATGTATGGGAAGACTTTTTAGGCTAGAGTGGGTTCCAAAATTATGAAGTAAGCCTAAGATCATTTCTCCAACTAAGAACAATCAAAATTAGTTTTGAAAGACCAATGGGACAAGTTTTTAGATAACACAAGTGTACAAGAGATGAATATTAAGTAGCTACTTTAGTCGGAACTTAATAAATATTATTTAATAATTATTTTTCCGAATACTTTAGTCAAAATTTTAATAAAAATATTCACCTACTAATTATATAATTAAATGTTGCATTAGCTTACATTGCTCCCATATTATAAACAACATAACTAATGTATTTTTCACAGTAGGATCAAACACGACAAAAATTTCTAAATATAATCACTTTAAAACATGCAAAACAAACATCAAATCAAATAGTTTAAGCATCTAAATGTCACAACCACAAACAAGAATAATTACTACAATATAATTATCATCAGATCCACTCTCTTCCTCATCATGAAAAACTTGAGGCATGTGCTTCTTAACCAACTCCTCAAATTTAGCAAACTTAGCATCGTTAGCTATACATTGTTGTATCAATTTCATAATTTATTTTTTCATCGCATCCATTTCTTCCATAGTTTGCAAAGTAGAAGAGGAATTGGGAAACAATGAAGGAATACTCGAGGATTGGAGAACCCCTGTGCCGTAGGTTCTACCTTTCTTTGGACCACCTACCACAGTTGTCTACATATTAGTCATATCTATAGTTGATGGTTGGACCATGGTACCATCCTCTGAAGTAGGTTGGGTTTGACGCCAATCCTCTATGCTTTTTTTAAATTCTTTCTAAAAGAAAAATTATATGTCAGTATGTAAATAAAAGCTAAGTTGAATAATAATAAACCAATGTATCTAAAAGTTTATATCTTACGTATGCATTCTTCGCAAGCATTTTGACCCAATCTCCTCTTGTATCGTCCTTCTTTTTCTTCCTATGCGTCTCTTCATAGACCTCAAGAAAAGTGGGTTCTTTTCCCCCATTTTTATATTCTTGCAAAATTTTAGAAAAAGAGATAATGCAAGTATGAACAACTTGTTTGTCAACCAACCACATGTGAATTGAAATCCAAAGCCAAAAGTGGTAGAAACTAATAGGTGTTTAGGAATCAAACGCAGTTATTGTTGTTGTATATTCAGTCATATCTAAGTTTAACAAAAGGATAATATTGAACAGTACAATATTTAGAAGTAGTTAAATCAAAGCCATATTACAAGAGGCATTAACACTATAAATTGAAAAGTTTCACTAGCATAGCTTAGGAAAACATAGCACTCAGTAGCGATCGTATCAGTATTTTTTTTCATTACCCTTTAAATGAAAGAAAGTCATTTACTATAGTGATTCAATTCATTATTATTGAATACATACAATACATAGCTTCATAGAGTAAACTAATTAATATCAACAAACTCTCATAGATTAGATTGTTGATATTAGCCAAATTGTTGATATTAATAAGGAAAGACAAAAAAAATGAAGAAAACACCAATGGTGTTGTAGATAAAAGATCTAGGGAGAAAATTAGTGAAATCCCTCTATCCATAGATTACATAGGAATCATGGATGTGTCCAGATGTAATAAACAACTTAATAAGGTACAATTCTAAGCTACATTATCATAGTGCAACTTAGAAGTACCCAGAGACAAATCAGCTCAAATGTAAAACTACAGGACTAAGCTTTATAGGCTTTTGAATACAAAATAAATATGGAGACATAGTAGATGAAAGAGCTAAGGGGATAGGATGGGCTACTAATATAGAGGCTGAGGCTAAAGCTATTCAATAAGCTCTGCAGTACAATTAGGATAAATGGTTACATGAGGTGACCGTAGAACCAGACTCTCTTAGTCTCACAAAGATAATCATTAGAAATGGATCAACTCTTTGGTACGCCATGCTTTCCCACACCCTTCAACCCTAAGTTTCAAGAGAAATCCAACAAAATTAAACACATAGTATTCTCAGATATGGAGAAACATAAATAAAAGTCCCAAATTAAGATAAGAAAAAAAAGAACAGAAAAATAAAAAAAATGTTAGCACATGCATATCTCTAGGGGAAGAAAGTAGGAGAACAAAACTTATTGGTAAACTTAGAAATTAATTTGAAAATCCCAATAAAAATAGCTAATCAAAGAGAAAAAGATGACATTTTGCTACAATTTCAGCTAAAATCCAAAAAACCCATAAATCCAGGAACTATTAAGACTCTTCCAACCCCCCCCCCCCCTCACCCACCCACCCACCCACCCACAAACACAAATAAAATAAAGATAAATCAAAGGAAAAGATGGATTTTTTATGCAAATGAAGCTAAAATCCAATAAACCCATAAAACCAGGACACTATTTAGACTCTTCCCGACCTCCTACCCCAACTGCACACACACCAAAAACCCATTAAGAAGAGATTGAATTCTATGAATCTGGGGTTGTATTTAAAGAATAAATAAACACAAAAATAGCAAAAAGAGAGTTTTAAGAACTATTTTGAGAAAATTTACCTTCTCCAGGTTAGATAAAGAACTAGTTAACTCTTTCTAAAAAAGTTCCTAGATGATTAAAAAGCAAGAGAAAAATCATATGTTTTTCTTCTTTTTAATGTATTATATGTTGTTTGTATGTTAACAATCTGTAGTATTAACTACTTGCAGTCATTGTTGTTTAGTAGATGAGGGAATGCAATATTTTACACATATGAGGAAACGGTATGGTTTCACCCCCAAAGAAGAAAATTATACATGTGTAATTGATTTATTGGGGCATAATAGAAGACTTGAGGAAGCATTGCATTTGGTGAAGGGAATGGAAGAGAACCATCTGAGTGATGGGTGCTCTACTGGTGCCATTTGGGCTTCACTTCTAGTACAAGAATAATAGCAGGTTCCTATTCCAAGAATATTTTATATATGTCAAATAGAGAATCTACAAGAACATTACCAAGGTGTTCCCAAATAAACTAAATAAGAGATTAAATTAAAGTGACATAACAGCTTTCATTAGATTCAACTCTCTCAGATGGTAAACAATCACGTGAACCAAAACATTTTATAATCTGTCATGCTTAGATACTAAAGTTGAATCTAAAGTTTTTCACATCGGCATATGAGTTCTCAATCCCAACCAGTGGGAGCTCATGCGATCTTTTGTTTTAGAAGATTAAGTCGAACTCTACAGAGAAAGATTCTAAACAAGGTACTCGTGAACATATCTATATTTGGCAAGATCAATCTAGACACCAATCAACCATATATAGTGCAACAAAAGAATATATATTTGGCAAGAAGTTAGTACTGATTTAGAACATTGAACTAAACTAAACAAATCAGAAATTTAAGCTAATATTACCAGTCTTCATCAGTGGGTAGCAAAACTCATCAAACCTCTAGTGTGCAATGAGCCACCCATTTCAGATGGTCTATTTTCCTTTTCCTATTTCCTCCTCGCCCTATATTCAGGAGTATCCTAATTTTCTAAGAACTAGGCCCACACATCAGCATTCAGCCAACCAGGTTTTTCAAGTTCTTTCGGGCCTCATACAAGTATTCTTTGATCCGTAAGCTGCTTTCAACTTGAAAATGCATTGTATTTCATTTTCATGAAAATAATTCCGTGCATACTTTGTCTGCAAAATAGTTTAATATAAAGTCACAAAATTAGTTTATGGATACAAAGGTAAATTCATCATTGATAGCATACTGAAATAGTAAATTCTTTGAATTTGATTTTACCTTAAACTTTTTCCATAAAAGAATTCTGATGTCGAGTCTAATCTCATTCCAACTACCCCATGACTTTGTGTAAAATGGTTTAATTGCTTCTATAACCATATGTTCGGTGCTATATGTAGGATGAACCTAGAATAAAATTATATTAAATCGTCTTAGCTTTCGAAAATTTTAAAAATTATGAAAAACCATAAGGGTTACTTACCCATTACTATCAGGGATGATAATTAGCATCCCGTTGCAACCATAGTCTACTACCTTTTTAAATTTCGAATCTGGGAAGTAGTTGTTGTAGCATTAGATACGGTAGCACTATCAATGGATGGCAATGTTGATGTGCTAGGATCTCCAATTCTCAATCTAGAAAGGCTATGTGTGGATATTGTCTAAGGTACAGATGAAGAGCTACTATATAGATTATTATAGGGAGAAGAGGTGTGGAACTAGTTGGATGGTGGGGGCATGAAAAATGCATTTGGTAGTGAAATTGTTGCCCTTGGAATAGGAAGAACATTTGTAGTATATGGTTGAAGAGTTGTGGTAACAGGTGGTGGTGGTGGTGTATATTGACCTATGGGAAGATTATCAGGTCCTTTCTTACCTTTTTTATGCCGTTCATTACCATGACCTTTTAACGCCATTGATTTTCTTTATTAACCACCTGAAAAAAAAGAACAACCAAATTGAATAAAATAGAAAACACATATAAAACATCTTATAAAGCATAATAAGTTGTTTTCAATGTATCAAGCATAGGCTGAAGATGACTGAGACCTACAACCTATTAGGTCCAATGAGTCAATGGACAACAATCACCTTGATTTATTGATATTTTTCTAATTCTAAGCCTTCAAATTGAAATCATGGAGAATTCATATAATCATATTACTTTGAGCTCATAGAGTACTGCCCTTAGCTGCTTCAAATTATTGTGCAGAAACGCCTGAAGTATTTACTGAACACTCTAGTTAACTTCCCGTGATCTTTATTCCAATTGATGGTACGAAATCACACGGTGATCACTTCCCAATCGTGAATTATTTGAAGATCAAGCAAGCAATAATAACAAGCTTATAGAGGTTTACACTATTGAAAATCTAGAGGTGCTTCACTCCCAAAATAAATGCTACCCCCTTTTAGATCGATTAAACTCAACTAAATAAAGCACCAAGAGTTTGAAACAAACCAACTCCAATTAAGATATAGTTGCACAAGATCAAAGTCGAGGAGAAATGAAGTATGTTATTAAAACATAAATATAATTACAAGATATTAAGTAAGAACTAGCAAGCCATAACAGAGACTCGGTACAGATTAACAATTAGCAAATCGAACAAAATTAGTAGAAATATACAACAAATATGTAACAAAAAAGTAGTTTTACCACTGCTATTTAATCAAATAACCAAAAATGTTCTTACTAGCACTACAAATATTAACAAAGAAAATACACTATATTGTCAAGTAAAATAGCAAAATGAAGCAACTAAAATACAATTCAAGACCCTATTACTACACACTACTATTAATAACAACTCAATTCTCATCTCTTGTTTCATAGTCATTCATCAATACTTCCTCATCACTTAATTCATATTCATTCATCGATTCTTCCTTTTCACTTGTTTCATTTTCATCAAGTAACTCTTCCTCGCTTTTTTTGTTTTCATCAGTTGGATCTATCTCGTCATTTGCCCTAGATGTTCCTTATCCATAATCATTAACATTCAATCTAAGTTTAGAAGGATCAAATTCTTCATATAGGCCTTCATTATGCTACAACTCACCTACTAATTCATCATTCACCCTTTCTTCAACACTTGAAATATCATTTTGAAATGCTACATCTAATGCATCCTCTACTCCAACTCTACCCACGGGCTTTATTTTTGTAACTATCCGCCATGCAGATTTATTTTTACACAAAGGACAAGGAGTGTAATACACTTGTTTCATATTTTGTGCAATGAAAAATAGATCATAGAGTCCATAATCCCTTGTACGCTTAATTTCAACTATTTTGTACTAAGGGTGCACCTTTGTATGTAACCTAGGCATAGGATCATACCACTTACACCAAAAGAGAACTAATTTTTTCTTTGGCCAACCAACATGATAATCGAGTTATAAAATCTCGTGAAACACACCATAATAATCAACACCACCGTCACCTTTCACCTAAACCCCACTATTGTTAGTTTTCTTACCCTTAGAGAACTCTTCCGTATGAAATCTGTACCTATTGACAGAGTACTTAGAAAACTTTCTAACTTTAGCATCAGGTCCCCAAGCTATATCACGTAAAAATTAGCCATTTGGGTCACAATTAAGGGATTATGAACCTATAAAAATTCAAAAAAGTTAGAATTTAAAATACATAAGATTGAACAAAAGTGTAAATCATGTCAAATATTTAAGTTACACTTAGATATTCTCTAAACCACACTGAAAACATAGGATAAACAACAACATCCCTGTGTAAAGCCATGAAGTAGCTGTACGATAAAATTATGTCTTTCATTAGTTAAAGCTTAGATAGACCATGAATGATTGTCCTTAATATAAATATACTCACTTATAAAAAGGCAGGACCTCAAGAAAATTTAATAATACATGGGTTGTAGCTGACTTAAGCTCCACCTCACTCAAATATCGAAGTGGACCACCTTTCGGACTTCCTTTACCTAGTTGCTTGAATATTGAAAATGGTGGTGCTGATAGATCTGTATTGTCTCCATCATCATGCCTATTAGGTCAGTTTCTTAGACATGTTACATTATGTTCAAAATAATATGAACAAAAATAAGAGGTCTCTTTATTCAAATAAGCCTCACATATTGATCCCTCAATTCGGGATCTATTTTTTATGGTCCGCTTATATTTGCCAATAGTCCTGCATAGTATGATCTATTAGATGAAATAATGTTTAATTAAAATACCTGAAAGTAAATGTTTAAAGTCAATACCTCTTAAAGTGATACATCCATCGACACTAAACAGGCCCTCAAAGTCATGCCTCACGCACAAGGTGAATTAGAAGATGCTCCATAACATCAAAGAATTCAGGAGGAAAAATTTTTGCCAACTTGTTTAAGGTTAAGCAAATGTTGATATCCATCAAAGATAGGTTATCCTCCCTTAATGTGTTTGAACATAAATCTTTGAAAAATAAGCTTATCTCTGGTATGGTCTTCCATATTCTATCGGGCAATGCACTGAATGCAGTAGACATCAGTGACTCCATGAAAATATGACAGTCATGGATCTTCATAGAGGTTAACTTCCCTTCCTTCATGTCAATGCACCTGGATAAATTTGATGCATATCCATTTGGCATTCTCAAATTCTTAACCCAATCATAAATCACTCTTCTATCATGCAAAGTGAATGTGTAACTAGCCTTGGGCTTCTGAATTTTATTGGTTTAGTATGTCAGGTACAACTCACTGCACCGACAATACTTCTTTAAGTCCATCCTGGATTTCAAGTTATCTTTGGTTTTGTTACTTACATCCATCACAGTATTAAATAATTTGTCAAAGAAGTTTTTATCAATATGTGTGGCATCCAGATTATGAGGCATAAAATTGTCCTTCCAGTAATCTAACTCCTAAAATATGCTTTGTTTAGTATAGTTATGTGTAACACCATAACCAAGTATCCTGGATGGTAGAGACTCTGTTACTTTAGTCAGATTCCTCACTCTATCCTAAATTTCTTCTCACGACATAATTGGCGGTGGCTCATCAAAATTAGACTTATTCTTCATAAAATCACTAGTATTTCTCCTAAAATCATGTTGCATTGGCAAAAATCGACGGTGATAGTCAAACCATGAGTTTTTATCCCCATGTTTCAAAGTGAATGCTTTTGTGTCTTCCATACAACAAGGGTAAGCTAATTTGACCACAGTCACCACCCAGACATCATTCCATAAGCAGAAAAGTCATTTATAGTCCACATCAAAGGATCGCACAATCTAAAGTTTTGTTTCATAGACACATCAAATGCTTCCACACCTTCATGCCACAATAAGTTTAACTCATCAATCAATGGCTACAGATATACATCAATCAAAACTTGTGATTGCGAGGACCTGAAATAATGCAAGTTAGAAATATATACTGACTTGTCAGGCACAATTCAGGTGGAAAATTATAAGGAATCATAAGTACTGGCCAACATGAATATGGCGTAGCTGAGATAGAAAATAGAGTGAATCCATCAGTAGATAATCCCAGCTTAATGTTTCTTGGTTCACTAGCAAAATTAGGATACACACTGTCAAAATAATTCAATGCTTCTCCATCTGACCGATGACATAAAACACCAGGTGATTTTTTATTTTCATAGTGTCATCTCATATGAGGGCAGAGCTCATTGATGCATACAACCTCTTTAACCATGGTATAAGGGGTAAGTAATGCATCAACTACACAGGAATCTTCTTTCTTTGGCATGTGTGACTTCCTTATAATGAGGTTGATTACAAAATTTGCAATATTCTAAATTTACATCGTCCTTGTAGAATAACATGTAACCTTTTTCGCAATAGTGAATCCTCTCTGATGAAAGTCCAAAATTAGAAACCAACTTCTTTGTTGTGTAGAAATCTTTGGGTAAGTCAAGTTTATTTGGGTTACGTTCATTCATAAGTCCAATGATAGAATTAATGCTCTCTTGAGAAATAGAATAATCTGACTTAATACTTACTAACCGAACGACAACAAATAACTTAAAATGCACTGATCCTTCATACAATGGATGAATAGCTTCCTTGAACTATTCATAAAAGTTCTTAGCCTCATTATTTGGATCATTTTGAGTCCCTGAGGATGTCCCAAAAGCATCCCTGACCATCTCACTATATCGTGAACTATCAATATTATTCTCTCTTATTGGACTTTCGACATAATTCTAAAAGGCAAAATTGTTGGTAGCACTACTCTCTCCATGATCTATCCACATAGTATAATTAAACATAAAACCCTTCTTATAAATATGTAATGTGACAACATCTGGACTCAATAACTTACAATACTTGCAATTCCAACAAGGACATCTAGTTGTCTCTTCAGTAATAAAATCAGTAAGTGTCATTGCTTCAACAATAAATCCAGCTACACCAGCTTTATATTCCTCCCTTAACCCCATACGGTTAGGAAAAGTTCTATTATATATCCATGTACGATCTTGATTTTCCATCTACACAAGAACGACAACAATAATAATAGAGAAGAGAAAAAACAACAAGAGAACCAAAAAAATAACAGAAGAAAAAACACCAACAGTAGTTTTCATACATTTCAGGGCATAAAGAACCATTTGTTTTCAATGCTTGACATAGTTTCAATAGTTATTTATGAAATTTTTTAAACATTTATTATTGTACCACAACCATATTAGGAATGATAGTTAATTTCTCATTTACCCACTAACAAAAAGTTACTGATCCGAACCGCATAACTGCAGAGCTTGTTGAGCAATGAACACAATAATAATTAAACAAAAGAATAAAGTAATCCATCATTTAGTGTATAAATTATATGTTGCACAAAATTTCTATTTGTTTTTTCTATACAGAATAGCCAAAAATCTACAGAAATGTAAAGAAAAATGAAAAACTGAACTAATAATATCCATAACTGTCTAACCAAAAAGTTTTAAACAGGCAACTAAAAATTTCTACTACAAAGAATACAACAACAACAACAACAACAAACCCAGTGTATTCCCACCTGGTGGGGTCTGGGGGGGGGGGTAAGATGTACGCAGTCCATACCTCTACCTCTAAAGAAGTAGAAAGGCTGTTTCCGATAGACCCCCGGCTCAAGACACAAGATACCAGGCAAATACATATTAAAGCACCGAACAAGGTTACAAGACAACATAACATAAATAACATAACATAAATAACATAAATACGGCAGCCATAAATAGAAAGAAACAGAAGAAAGCACCCAGCCTCTTACTAAAACAAGGAGCACGGAATCATAACAAGAATACTACCCCCAACAAGTAAAACCCTACACTAGCGACCCAAACTGGCCCTAGTCTTCTGCCCTAATTCGCGTCCTCCAGACCTTCCTATCTAGGGTCATGTCCTCGGTGAGCTGCAACTGCTCCATATCCCGCCTAATCACCTCACCCCAATACTTCTTCGGCCTACCCCTACCCCGCCTAAAACCATCCAACGCTAGTCTATCACACCTACGAACTGGGGCATCCATGCCCCTCCTCTTCACGTGTCCGAACCAGCGCAATCGGACTTCCCGCATCTTGCACTCCACTGGAGTCACACCAACCTTCTCCCTGATAGTCTCATTCCGAACTATTTCCCCCCTAGTCAGCCCACACATCCAGCGCAACATCCGCATCTCTGCCACCTTCATTTTTTGGATGTGGGAAGTCTTAACTGGCCAACACTCCGCTCCATACAACATGGCCGGACGGACTACCACCCTACAAAGAATGAACTACTGTAAAGGCTGGTATAATTCCCAGCATTAAATCATTCTCATGTGGAATCAAATTCAAATCTAAGAACAATTTCTTATCATTACTTGATTTATTCTCTTCATCTGCCTTAAAAAATCTAGTATATGTAAAAGAATCTAGTACAACCACACTTCTAAGAAAATTAGTGGGTAATCCAAGAGTTTTATAAAATCAGTTTTAGGTACCCTTGTGCATATAATATATGTGAAATATTGTATATCTCATACAAAATTCATTACATTAACAACATTTGCATGTTAAAGGCTGGAAATATATCTCAATAAAAGGGTTATATAGATACAGTTTACCGTCACTGAAGTTTTCACAGTTGGATGAGGCCATAGCACATATAATAAGGATACTGCAGTGTAATAATTCTTCATAGAAGTCACAACATTGTTATTTTCCTTGGAAAAAGTTAACAAGCAATCCATACCTCTGTATGGAACTCCTTCTCTCCTTGTTTTGAGTCGGTAGTAAGAACTTTCATGGCAACTACTTCACCAGAAGGCGATGTAGCTTTGTTCACTGGGTCAAAAGATTTTTGTCCCAAAATGATTGTAAAGTTTTGGGTAGCTTTTTAAATGTCCGTAGGGTCCGACAAAAGATCAGCAGCAGCTAATATGGAGTTCGTAGAGACAATGTATCCAATAAAAAACTTATTTCACAATGTAAAGAAAAATGTCCAATTATAGCTTCAAGGAATTCTTCATACCAATTACCTAACACATTCAATGCATTCTTGATTGGGGAAAAAAGAAACATAAAAATTTTTTTTACTGCATTCTGGATTACATAATCTCTTGACATGCTTATGAGATGACAAACGGAGAAAGCACAGAGACTAAGGAGAGAAGAAGTGATCAACTTGCCACTAAGAAAAGAACCAATACCTGAAGGCGATGTCAGAGAGAAATTATAGAGAAAAATAGAAAAATTTCTGAAGTACATGGGATCCAAAGGTATCTATAAATGCTTTTATGCATTTAAAATGCTCTTACTCAATAGATATGGAGAAGAGGAACCATGATTGAAGAGTTTCCCTTAGTTACTATTTAGGATGCAATAACATGAAAAGCTGTTGAATCTACAGGGATGACTATATCAGGCACGATAGGCACGTCCCGAAAACTAGCTATTGAGATGGGAGAGTATAAGTCTATATAAGCCCCACATTAATTTCTCATTTACCCACTAACAAAAAGTTATTGATCCGAACTGCATAACCGCAGAGCTTGTTGAGCAATGAACACAACAATAATTAAACAAAAGAACAAAATAATACAGTATTTAGTGTATAAATTATAAGTTGCATAAAATTTCTATCTGTTTTGTCTATACAGAATAGCCAAAAATCAACAGAAATGCAAAGAAATATGAAAAACTGAACTAATAATATCTATAACTTTCTAACCAAAAAGGCTTAAACAAGTAACTAAAAATTTCTACTACAAAGAATGAACTATTGTAAAGGCTGGTATAATTTACAGCATCAAATAATTCTCATATGGCGTCAAATTCAAATCTAAGAGAAATTTCTTATCACTACTCGATTTACTCTCTTCCTCTGCCTTGAAAAAATTATCAGATTTGCATTCAGCATTATCTTTTTCTTCCTGTTTCTCCATTAATTTATCAAACAATGAATTGGAAATATGCTTTTAAGAAAGCGAATCGGAGAAAGAAATTTTACCTTGAAATAGGAGAGAACAAAATTAAAGCAGTGCCTTTGTAACTGTCGCCGTCTTCTTTGAGCGTCGTCACCGTCACCATCGCCGATCGAGTATAAATTTAAAGAGAAGGCAGAGAGAGAGATATGCGACGGTGAGATTAGAAAAGTGGAGAAGGGTTTTATCTATTTATATTTTAATTCCTACCACCCCGGTTGGGTATAAATTTAATATATTTGATAATTTGTATTTTCCAACTACAGTAGTCGGATAAACTTTTAACATATTTAATATTTATGACTACATCGGTAGGTTATATATTTAATAAATTTTTATATTTTATATAATTATTGAATAATTTAATATAACATTCCGACTACAGCAGTCGGATAATTTTTAATAAATTTAATTATTTAATATTTTTGACTACATCAGTCGGTTATATTAAATAAAATTTTATATTTTTTTAAATAATTAAATATAATATTTCGACAACTTCAATCAAGTAAAAATTTAATATATTTAACTATTTACGATTTCTGACTAGAGCTATCGAAAACATTTTTAGTATATTTAATTATTTAATATTTTTGACTACATCAGTCGGTTATATATTTAATACAATTTCATTATATATTTAAATTAATTAATACAATTTAATTTTATATTTAAATTAGTTAATATAATTTAATTATGTATTTAAATTAATGAACAGTAGTTGAAATATATATTTTCGGTAATTTACTGCTAAATCTTATGACTGTTGTCGCCAAAAATAGTACAACAACAACAAACCTAGTATAATCCCATATAGTGGGGTCTAGGGGGGTGGATAAGATCTATGCAGTCCTTACCACTACCTCCGGAGAAGTAGAAAGGTTGTTTTCGATAGACTCCCAGCTCAAGACATAGAATAATACATAAATCCTTAATAAAGCATGGAACAAGATGACAGTACATACCTATGACACCCACAAGGAATAATAATCAAAGAGCAGTAAACAAACTCGTAATAAAGCATGCAACAAGGTGTCATAACAAGAATAATACCCTACTAAGTAATGACCTACCCCAGCGACCTAAAATGGCACTAGCCTTCTATCCTAATCCGCGTCTTCCAGATCTTCCTATCTAGGATCATTTCCTCTGTGAGCTGTAACTGTTCCATGTCCCGCCTGATAACCTCTCTCCAGTATTTATTCAGCATACCCCTGTCCCGCCTGAAACCATCCAAAGGAAGCTTATCGTACCTACGAATCGAGGCATTCGTACCCCTCTTTTTCATATGTCTGAACCATCTCAAACGGGCTTCTCGCATCTTGTCCTCTGCCGAAGCCACTTCAACCTTTTCTCGAATAGTCTCATTTTGATCACTGTCACCCCTAGTAAGCCCACACATCCAATGCAACATCCGCATTTCCGCCACCTTCAATTTTTTAATGTGAGAGTTCTTGACTGGACAACATTCTGCTCCATACAATATGGCCGGATGGACTGCCACCCTGTAGAATTTACTTTTAAGCTTAGGCAGTACCTTCCTATCACACAACACCCCCGAGGCGAGCTTTCACTTCATCCATCCCGCCCCAATCCGGTGGGAGACATCCTCATTAATCTTACTATTCTCCTGAATCATGGACCCAAGATACTTAAAACTATCCCTCTTACACACCACTTGGGAATCCAACTTTACTGCCACCTCATCTTCCTACCTCAAGTCATTAAACTTGCATTCCAACTATTCTATTTTGCTCCTGCTCAACCTGAACCCTTTAGACTCAAGGGTCTGTCTCTACACCTCTAATTTATCATTCACACACCCCGCGTCTCGTTAATCAAAACTACATCATCTGCAAAAAGCATACACCAAGGCACCTCTCCTTAAATACGGCGCGTCAACATATCAATCACTAAAGTAAACAAGAACGGGCTAAGAGTAGATCCCTGGTGTAACCTTGTCACGACAGGGAAATGCTCCGAGTCTCCTCCCACTGTCCTCACCTGAGTCTTGGCTCCATCATACATGTCCTTGATTACTCTGATATACACCACGGGGACCTTGCTCACCTCCAAGTATCTCCAAAGAACTTCCCTAGGGACTTTGTCGTACGCCTTCTCTAAGTCAATAAACACATCCTTCTTCCTTTCCCTATGCTGCTCCACCAGTCTTTGCATCAGGTGAATCGCCTCCGTTATCGAGCGCCCGGGCTTAAATCCAAACTGGCTCTCCGAGATAGAAACTATCCTTCTCAATCTTAACTCAACCACTCTCTCCCAAATCTTCATAGTGTGGCTCAATAACTTAATACCACTATAGTTATTGCAGCTCTGAATATCACCCTTGTTCTTATAAAGAGGGATAATTATGCTCCATCTACAAGCCTCGGATATTTTTTTTGACTTGAAATGTCGTTAAACAATTCAGTCAACCACCTTAAGCCCGCTTCATCAGAATACTTCAAAAAATCCACAGGAATCTCATCAGGCCCCGTCGCCCTACCCCTACGCATCCTTCCAACAACTTCTTTAACCTCTTCTACCTTAAAACGTCTATAATAACTAAAATAACTACAGTCCTCTGAGTGCTCCAGCTCCCCTAACATAATATCTCTATCCCCTTCGTCATTTAATAACCTATCAAAGTATGATTGTCATGTCTTCTTAATGTGATCATCCTTCACCAACACTCTACCACTCTCCCACTTAATATACATCACCTGGTCGAGGTCACGACCCTTCCTCTCCCTAGCCTTTTCAAGCCTAAACAACCTCTTTTCCCCTCATTTCTCTTCTAACCCCGCATATAGTATCTCGAATACTGTCGTCTTAGCAACCGTAACTGCCAACTTAGCCTCTTTCCTAACTGTCAGAGGAAATAGTATTAGAAAAATATTTGATAAAAAATAAAAATAAAAAATTGAATTTTCCAATTGAAGTAGTTGGAAATTTTTTGACTGATTATTTTCAGTCGGAATTTGTAGTTGGAAAAAGTTGAATTTCTGGTAGTATCACTAGACGTGATACCCATAATGTCAGTCACCTTCTGAACTATGAAAACTCCTGCGGATCCTCATCAAACTTGGGTCTCATAAACAAGGGAGGGTTTATTCGAGTAAAGTCTCGAATCCTAGCTGCGACAGTATTATCCACTGGATTGGCTGGGATAGTAGCCTGTTGATTATTTTAAGCTGCTACCGATTGAGCTAAGGTAGTGAATGCAGCTGACAGTGCCCAAGCGCACACGAAAGTGTACGTTGTCTTATCAAGTAGTAAAGTGGCCTTCAAGAAAGCCCAAGTATCTATCTCTCAGGGACTTGCGTTCGCCAACTATCCAATTCTAGTTTAACCAATTGAGGAGAGTAGAAAATAGTCTTTTAGAATTGTAATTTAAGAATAAACTAAACTAATGTGGAATAGTAATGACTTACGAAAATCAATGGATAGAAACCCACGGTTAAAGCTTAAGAACAATCATACTATGCTATTGAACTTCATTTATTTACTTGCTTATCTTGGTTGTTGATTCATAGGGCTAATAACATGATCATGGTCTCCCGACCTCTAATTGTTTACCTAATATGGATATTACAACTACATCATTGAGCGGGGATGCAATAATCCAATTAAGTGTATTAAAGCTATCATGTTACGTTGAATCAAGTAAGGCATCTAAGTACATCTCTGTCCTTAATGCTAATTCAAATTCTTTATTTAATAAAAGAATAAAAATCATCCTTTATTTATTCCCATGTTATATCTCCCTATCCCTCTCCCGAGATCAAAAGGTTGAAAATTGATGTATTCTAAGGGTAGATAATCCTTAAAATAGTTAAATTAAGAATAAACAAACAACCAATAATGATAAGCAAATTAAACAAAATTAATTCAAAATAAAAGTATTCATGATCTTGGCCTTAACCCCGGAAAGGGAGTTTAGCTGGAATAGAAATATTCATCATCTAATCCTTAGAGTGATGATACAAACCATAAAAAAAACTAAATTAAATAATGATAAAACCTAAAAAGAAGTTGCAGTAGCCTCCAATGATGTCCCAAGTGATCTAGGGTGTTCCAATATGTCCCAAGATTGTCAAAAACATGTGTGGGCCATTATATTTAACAAATATAAGTCATAACCCCACTTGGATTAGGTTTCCACGTCGTTCTTGGCTGAATTATCCCAATTTTGATGGTTACCACGTCGCGTTGACATGCCAGTTCACAATTGTCAAAAAATCTATCAAATTCCAGTGTCTCATCACGATTTGAACTCATCAGTGAGCCTCCTTAAATCCAATTATAAGATACACGAAACATATATTCAATAATTTGGGCCTCTTTCTAATCTAGTGGCTTTTTGTATGTATCCATTGGACACTCTTACTTCTCACATGCGCCCCATATATTTTAGGGGCCTAAATTACATCAATTTTTGTATTGTGCTTTCGTTGAGCCATTCTGAGCCTTCTTGAGTTGTTTCCACTTGATTTAAAGATTGTATATCCTTAATATATCATCATAATCCATTCTGAAAGAATCCTATAGCATTAAAAAAAACAATTTAGAGCTCAAAACAACACAACATCCTCAACAATGAACTAGAAACACGAGGTAAGCATAGGCTAAATTCACATTGAGCTTTAACTTATTGTTTTGACTCTTTTCTTGAACCAATTGACGCTTGGACATTATAAATAAGTTGTTACACATCTAAATACATAATAAAAACCTTAATAACTCATTCTAACACATTATAAACCAACACAAGAGACTAGATAAACATCTAGCTCAAGCTAGTTACACTAGTTTACTCGGTTGAACTCTAAATGCTCAAATTGAATCAAAACTCATGTGAAGCCACCATTAAACATTGTAAAATCATACTTGGGCAGATAAATGCCCATTTATATCCTTATAAACACATATAGCATAGGAATCATCCTCAAAATAAGGCTAAAAAGGCTAGAATAGTAACACTAGAATGCATAAATACACCCAACATCACTACCCCACACTTAAAGCATTGTTCGTCCTCGAACAACTCTTAACTATAAACACCATGAGCTAAAGAGACTACGCACTTCTACTACATACAAGACACTCAAGCTAGTACTACAATGACTACACAATGCAAGTTTCTACACTAAGCATGTTTTACACAATTGAAAGCTTAAGAATTCTACTTCAAAACATCCTAGCCTCAAGAATGGACTCCACAAGTGTCCAACTCATGCTAATTTCTCAATCAAAGACATCAAAAGAATCATCCATATTCATCAAACATGTGACATCTCAACAAGAGAGTTACCCTTAATCACTCACAAAAATGTAATTATCATAATGGGTATATGAATCAACTTACGCTCACTCTCACAAAGAATTCACAAGCTACACTAGATGAACCATAGGCTTTCCCTTAGTATAATTCTCCATTAATAGTCGAATGTAAAGCTTAAGATCAAGTAGGTCTTTTTCGGGTCGTAATGTAGGCTAATAGATGGATAGGAACTATTTGGGAATAGTGACTACCTCTCTAAGCATTTTAATACACTATATTAAATAATTAAAACCAATCTCCAACAATCAAATTTCACTTTTTCATCTACCCATAACTTTTGTTTTTGCCCAATGTCTCTTAAGAATTTTCACTAATACTTGGTGGACACATAGTTTACTACAACAAGAATCAATTTTTTTCTTTTTCATAATCATGGAGATGTTTCTACCTCAATTATATCACATTAATCCACCACACATCAATTATTAACACTAATAACTATTACCTTGGGGCATCAAATTCACCTTTTTCTTCTTTAATTTCTCAAACTCCTCACTAAATTAATTTTTTTTGAATTAAAGCACTTAGGGGATTTTTGGATCAAATTATGGTCTATCAAAGAAGGGATTATGCTACATATGAGTCTTCCAAAGAAAAAGCTAAAGCCTCAATGGGGTTAACTAGGATAATGCATAAGGGTAGGTCAAAAGAAGGTGTAAATAAGGCTATCAAAGAAATGACTATATCATCTCCTAAACTCACATTCTTTATTTTGCTTTACACACACACCATGCAAGTTCTAGACATCACATGCAACAAGGAATATACAAAAATCTCACACGTACATGGAACATGCTTAACTCAATAAGATCATCATAGGCTCCCAAACAACAATAACATGAATTCAAATTTAAGCCAACAAGAACAAGAGTAAAAAACATGAGCATAAGAGTCTCAAAAATAGCAATTCAATCAATCAACATGCTTTTACCAAAAAATCCACTTGCATCATGCAATCCAAAAAAGCACCAACAATAGTATCTCACTTATTCCTAACCTAATTTTTTTTTAAATTGAGCCAAAAATTGGGAATTTTCCCACCCCACACTTAAAAATCTACTTTGTCCCCAAAGTGAACTTAAAAGTAAGAGATAGAAATACTCCCTGAGGCCTCTAGTACTAGATAGTAGCATCTTTACACATAAAGAAAACCCATAGGACCCCACACTCAGTCTTTGCCATTGTCCAAGCTCAAGTTTATGGTACTCAGACTTCCCATTAACTTGTGACTCAACCAAAAACAACAACTACGTGAAATAAAACTAAAAAAAACTGAAAAAGTATACCTAATCAATTTGGAGTGCCTCCCAATCAGCGCCTAATTTACTATCATGGTACGACGCAATTATGATTTTTCCCCTACCTTAAGGATATAAATTTCACCCCCAACTTTGCATCTATCTTTTACCTTGCTCATAGGGTGGTGGTACAAAGATTAAGGAATCGAGTAATGGAATGTGTATGATAAACCACTCGGCCTTAAAGTGAGGTGTATTTTTATATTGCTTATCCGGTGTAAAATCAAGAATATAGAATTCTTGTTCCTCATCTGCACACTCTTTCACTATTTTAAATGATTCCACAGATAAGACATCATCTAAATATAATGTAGAAAAGTGCTTTGAGTGCGGTCCAACAAATTCTACTTCAAAATT
Organism: Capsicum baccatum var. pendulum; assembly: GCA_030864225.1. Taxonomy (NCBI): domain Eukaryota; kingdom Viridiplantae; phylum Streptophyta; class Magnoliopsida; order Solanales; family Solanaceae; genus Capsicum; species Capsicum baccatum. The sequence goes on along the minus strand of CM061555.1, from coordinate 163,550,594 downwards.
TACATTATCTTTAACACCCTCACTTTTATTCACCTTCTCAATTTCAATCTCAAGATAAAGATGACAATCGAGCGGCTATGATTCTTGTGTTTGCTACACAAATTATCCAATATTCTCCTCATATTTTTCTGTGTTTAGCCATGTAGATATGGTGGCAGTGGTATCTCCTTAACCTATTCAACAATTTTAGTTTACGATTACTCAGACTTTCTCAGATTATTTGCAACTATTTCTGCAAATGGTGGGAAATCCACTTGCTCTGCAGCCTCCCTCTGGTTCTTCATGTATGCCAACAACTTAACCTGAGATGATAAAATTTGTTTCAGCATCTCTTCCATATTGCTAGTTAACTGATTTGGTTGGGCATATTGAAACTGCTGCTGTGGGTTATTCCATGATTGTGGCTGATTCTGCGCCATTTAATTGTAGTTGTTTATATAATTTTGCTTTTTAGCATAGCCCACAAACATTGCTGAATCAGGATTGATAGCACATATATCTTCAGAATGATTACTATGGCCACAAACCATACACCATATAGAATCGTCATTACTCAAAAACCATCTAACCCAGGCTGCCATGTCGAGAAGTGAGATAAAAATAAATATAAAGAATATAAAAGGAAAAACTAATAAACTATTAACAACTCAATATAGCTAAACTAAAAACAAGATAGTTGCCTAGTTACAAGTGCCCGACAATAGTGCCAAAAACTTGACAGCGCCCAAGCACACACGCAAGTGTACGTGGTCTACCAAGTAATATAGTGGCCTTCAAAAAAGCTGAGTTATCGATCCCACAGGGACTAGGTTTGTCAATGATTTGATTTTAGTTCACAATTTAGATTCACTTGATGTGAGAGTGACCAAAAGAGATAATTGAGTTTGTAACTTGCAAGTAAAGTAAATAATGCGTAAAGTAAAGATCTTGTAACACTCAATAGAAGAAAACCCAGGGATGAAGCACTCTGAACAATCATATTATTTTATTGGATTTCGTTCATCAACTTGCTTATCTTGGTTGATGATTCATAGGGTTAATTATATGATCATGGTTTCCCAACCTCTAATCCTTTACCTAATATAGACATTACAACTACATCATTGAGCGGGGATATAATAATCCAATTAAGTTAATTAAAGCTATCATCCTACATTTGAATCAAGTAAGGCATCTAAGTACATCTCTATCTTAGTTTCTAAGTTCAATTCTTTATTTCATAAAAGAATAAGAACCCATACTTTGTTTATTCTCATGTTCTATCTTCCTATTACCTCTCCCAAGATAAAAAATGTAGACAATTGATGTATTCTAAGGGTCGCAAATCCTTAAAATAGTTATAACAAGAATAAACAAAAAGCCAATAATGATCAGCAAAACAAATGAACTTAATTCGAAACAATCGTACTCATGTTCTTGGCTTCAACCCCGAAAAGGGAGTTTTTAACCACTCATGACCATAATAAACATCCAATTAATTGTATAAATGAATAAAACCATAAAATAAAGCTAAATTAAAAAAATAAAAACCTAAAAAGAAGTTTTTGGTATCCTCTAAGGGTGTTCCAAGTGATCTAGGGGTTCCAAGATTGTTAAAAAATATGTTTCTGACGTGGTACTGATAGTATATAAGTCATAACTCCACTTGGATTATGTTTCCACATCGTTCTTGGCAGAATTATCCCGATTTTGGTGGCCTCTGCATCACGGTGACATGCCAGTTCACAATTGTCAAAAAACTGTCAAATTCCAGTAGCTCATCGCGATTTAAACGTGTCATGGAGCCTCCTTAAACAACATTATAAGCTACACGCGCCTATGGGTAACAACTTGGTCCTCTTCGGAATCCAGTGATTTTTTGTAGGAGTCCTTTGAACTCTCCTACAGTCCACATGCACTAAATACTTTCCAGGGGTCCAAAATTGCGTCCAACTTGTATCCAGTGTTTCCGTGGCCATTTTCGAGCCCTTTTAAGTTTTTTTAACTTGATTTGAAGCTTGTATATCCTTCATATAACATCATAATCAATTCATAAAGAATACTATAACATTAAACAAAAAAATTTAGATCTCAAAACAACATAACATCCTCACCGATGAATAAGAAACACGAGCTAAGCATAGGCTAAATTCATATTGAGCTTAAACTTATTTGTTTTGACTCTTTTATTGATCCAATTGACCCTTGAATTATAAATAAGTTGTTTCACATATAAATACATAATAACAACCTTAAGAATTCATTCAAACACATTATAAACCAACACAAGAAACTAGACAAACACCTAGCTCAAGCTAGTTACACTAGTTTTCTTAGTTGAACTCTAAATGCTCAAATTGAATCAAAACTCATGTGAAACCACCATTAAACATTGTAAACAGATACTTGGACACATAAATTCTCATTTATATCATTATCAACATATATAGCATAGGAATTATCCTCAAAATAAGGATAAATAGGCTAGAATAGTAGAGCTAGAGTGAATAAATACACCCAACATCATCAACTCTAAACTCGGCATGAGAAATAAGTTCATTTAGGGGATCTTCTTGAAAAGGCCGAGGTGCGGTCTGATTCCCATTTCTTCTTTTGTTATTCTTTCTAGGAGGCATGTTCTATAAATAGAAGGAAGATGAATTAGAAAGAGAGTTTCAATTGAACTCATGCTCATTTGCATGGCATGAATACTGGAAGAAGGGAAATTTTAACAATAATGTCTTGTAGCCTCCTGTCCAATAATGTTAAACCTTAGGCTCTGATACCAAATTTTGTCACAACCCGAGGCTACCCCCTAGTCATAACAACATTGCTTACGATCCTGAAAGACCACAAGCTAACCCATTAGATGGTACCTGGCATAAGAACTAAATAATATGGTAATAAGATACACATGTGTGGAATTAACTAGATAATTCCAAAGGTTTTAAGTACTGAAATTCATACAACAAAATTCTTAAGTTCGAAATATAAATGAACATAATCAAAGTCTGACTGAAAGATTAACATATTAACTGACTGTCTGAGTGTCTAAAAGCCTCTAAAACTGACTGAAAAGAGTTAATGGGATAGGTCCCAACTAACTTCAATTAACAACTGAAAAAAAATACTAAAATATTGAAGTAAACTGAAAAACCATCATATCCTCAATAGATGAGGACTCACCACGACTACTGCTACTGATAGGCTGAATTATCTATGCATGGTCAGGAGCCTGAGCATTCGAACCTGTGATTTTAACATCATAGTGCAAGAACAAAGTATGCAACTAGTACTTTGAATGTATTGGTATAAGAGATGAGGTTAGGCTAATATGTATGGTCTATGTGCATGAATCATAATTTACTAAATGAATAGCATAGAATAACTAAATATAAATACATGAAGACTGTAAAATCTGAGAATGCATTACCAAGAATAAAACATATTCTAAAATAGTCTGTAACCTAAAGTATCAAAATACTGATAACTGAATAGCTGATAACTGTATTCTATAGTCAAACAAACCTGAACTGGAATCTACACTGAATACTTGAATGAAACTATGGGAGCTATTATCTAACTGACATGCCCTAATCTGAATTAATCGGGGTCTAAACGTAACCCTAGTTGGAAAAATATATGTACTGTGACAAGGGTACTAAAGTTGTTTGTGTGGATCAACTAAAGAGTCACCCTCAACTGGAAGGTACTCTAATGAGATATGTGTTAACCCTCAACTAAAAGGTTAACATCTTAAACCTACACAGGCTACGTAGTTCCGAAACATGGGGATTGCTACTAAGAGTCACACCTTCTACTGGCAGATGATCCCTCATACCTAAATTCGCTCGGTGCTAAATTCTACTCCCAACTAAACTGACTCAAAATACTGAACTAGTCTAAGTTTAATTGATTATGATAACTGACTGAATGAATAATGCTCAGACATATCTAAAACCATTCTGAAAGATACTAAAACTAAGTAAACAACTAAGTTTTAGGTAATCATAACCCCCAGCACTGAATAGAAGTATCAAATATGGATATATATATATAGCTTTACAAACCATAATAGAGATCACTGTTCAAAATTCATCTCTTAGGCATTTCATCAAACATACGAGGGTCATGAATTAAAGCATGGGAATAGTTAAAATATATGATAATAACGTAATTGCAATATTAAAATCATGGGTTAAGAATTTAACTGCGAGTAATCATCATTCAAACATTTCAAGGGATAGTTGCAACGAAATCACATGGTAAACATGATTCGAAATCAAAGTTCATATGAGCTTCATGGATATAATTCATAATAACATGTAAAAACCATAATTTAAAACTTTAAAATGGATTCTTGGACTCCCAGGGTGAAAAGAGCCTATATATGAAGATCAAGCATACCTTAAAGCTTTAATCTTGAAAGAGGATTTACTTTTCTTGAACATTCTTGGATTGGGAAGCACAATTTATTGGTTTTCATGAAGGGAAGATGCTTGAACTTGATGAACTTAGGGAAGGGTTAGGTTTTAGTTTTTATAGAAATTGAGGAATTTGGGTATATAATACCTTAACTGAAGGTTAATCTCGTGTTTTTATGGATTGAGGCAATGGAAAAAGACAAGACTACCCCTCAAAGATTTAAATTCATAACTAGAAACATGACTTGAGAATCACCATGACTCAATGAAACCCTCACCACTATACCCTCCACAACGCGATGCAATCGCAGTGAGGTTCTGGAAATGAAATCTAAACATACCTCAATCCTCATCCAAAAAATCCAAAGCTTCCCTGAGAAATGCTCCTTACACCCTTGAACATGAATTAACTCAAAAACTTACATCTCAGGGTTGGGAAGGTCACTTTAAAAAGCATCAAAGTTAAGAGGTCAAAAATAAAACTAAGACCCCAACACTTAACTAAATTTTTAGTTTCTAAGCCTCTTATGCATGCACTATGAGCTGAACTGAGCTAAGACTAATACTTTGTATTATAATCTAACACTAGAAAGACAATAAAACACTAAAATAAAAAACTCAAATTTTTATCTTAACCTAAAAAACATGAATAATAATTTTTTTGTAGTTTTTTGATCTTCTTCAACAATAAGACCCAAGATTGACTTCAGGGGAGCAAAATTAATCTCAGTTCTAATACTAAATGATAAATATTAAATTTCAAAAGGTAAAATAACCACAAAAGCTAAAGAAGCAATGAAATTGAAATATAAAGAGTAAAGGAATAAATGGATACATATAGATAGATAAATATATTGACACAAGAAGATAGAAATAAGTAGGAACAAATGAGTATATTAAACACAAAACCCCCCAAATCAATTATCAGCAAGCACCTAATCTCTTACATAAACCACAAGCAAATCAAAATGCCCTTACAATCATTGTTTCTAAATAAATGTTAACAAACGATTTTCCAAGCTATCACTTAGTCTGTCATGAGATTTCATATCTTCATTATCAAAACAAAAAATAATGAAAGAAACACTAAGCTAATATATTTATAGACTAGGGTTTAACTTATTACAATGGGCCCAAAAGTGATCCATTTGCATTAATGAAGCAAGAAAGCTCACTCTAGCATATTTGACGAAGATTTGGCATACTTCAAGGGCATTTATAGAGTGGACAAAACTATTTTAACCTGCTCTTGATCCTCTAGAGCAGGTCGAGAATACCTCCAAGGGAAATTAGGTGCATCTCCCTTCTAAGGGGCCTTTTATCCCATTCTTGCATTCCCCCGACTCTTCCAAGGACCTTTGATCAAATGAAGGTGCAATCACAATTACTTAAAACCCTTTTACTAACAATAAGATGTCTTTAAACACCTCTTGAACCATAAGTATCCCATTCAATGATTCGAAGGCAATTTGGATTGTATCATGAATACAATAACTTAATTTTGAGTTGAAGTGGTTCAATAAAAGAAGGTTTGATGAATGAAATTTCACAATTTTTTAAATTAAGATTTAATTTTCAAGGATTTATTGTATAAAAGCCAAGACCCATAAATGAAGAAACCACCTCATCATATTTTTCAATCACCTCACTCTCTAAGTTCAAAGATATACCCACTAAGGGGTCATCTATAAGATTTGCCTCCATGGTGTTAGTTACCTAATCATTAGTCAAATCAATTATTGAAACAACATACAATTCCATTGGTTGCTTCATAGATTTTCATACATTAAAAGACACTTCTTTATCATAGACTCAAAACTTCATTTTACTAGATTCAACCTCAACCAAGACCCGTACGGTAGAAAAGAATAGCCTACCAAGAATGATGGGGACCTCATGGTCTATCTCATAATCTAAGACAAATCGTTTGGGAAGATAAATCAGTCAACTTTCATAAGAACATCATACAAATTTGCCACTGGCCTCCTAATAGATAAATCAACCTTTAAAAGCCTCATTGTGGTCGGCTTGGGAGAACCCATGCCTAACTTTTGAAATATAGCCAATAGCATCAAGTCAATGATTTCCCCAAGTTCACAGAATATTTTTCCAAATTTGTACACCCCGATAATTCAACAAATAATGAATGCACCCCGGTCTTTCTTCTTCACTACCATTATGCTAGACATGGAACTATAATTGTATGTTACCTGATAGTTTAAAAATCATGACTTATCTCAATAGTTTCAAAATCCATGATTTTTTTTCTTTGTGACCTAGTACTGTATGAATATAGCAAATTGGGTCCTCTCTTGTAAAGCTTTTAACAAAGGAATATTTTCTAATAGGTTGCTAAATTTTGTAAGAAATTTCTTGAACTTGGTATCATTTTTTTCTCTTGAGCCTTTTTTGGAATAGGGGAGGAATTTTGATTTGTGGAATATGAACAACTATAATTTCATCATTTGTGTGACATTGTCATCAAATGCTTGTGGAACTTCCTCACTTTCAACCCTTTCTTCATCTAGCTTTGGATTTTCAACAATTAACTAATTGGTCTTTGGAATGAAATCATTTAAATTCTTAAGACATTTTTTTCATTGGCTATCTCATCATATTTCTTTTCATTAGGGTCTTTATAAAGATCAAAAACATATTTACCAAGAGTTTGACCAATCCCAGTGACAATGTACATGATGTGAGCATCAATCTTAAGATTATCAATCATGTCACTAGGCAATCCACCTTTCATCCTTGCATTGAAATAAGCAAAGATTTAAGTCACTTGAGTTTTAAGTTTCTTAATAGGGGGAAAATGAGATATCACCATTTGATTGATTTGTGAGAAATAACATTTCATATTTCTCAATATCTTATTGCTTAATATAACAACTTAACTTAAGTTCTTGAAAATTTATGAGTTTTTAGACTTACTTCCCAGACGACGACCCTCCCTATGACTCGGCATGGGTCATTATGAGTCTTAAGGACCCAATTATAGCTTGGATAGTGTGTTGGCCTAGAGTTTCTATTGTCACAATGACTATGGGTTGCGATTCATCAAGACTCATAATGAGTCTTAATTTTCCAATTATAAGGGAACCAATGTACTATCCTAAATTCTAGTTGTGACTGTAAAAAACTTGTGACGAGTCGTATGGTGTGACTAATTACCATACCGGTATGGGGTGTACCTTGACACTATCCAAACTATGACTAGACTAAATGAGTTATAGGGTGACCCTACAAGTTATGAGGTCACCCATAACGAAAGGGCATCGATTTAGCGATAGGGTATCAATTTTTACTCTTTTAATGAAGAGCATCTTGGTAATTTCCCTCATACCATACTTATTCACCATGACTTAAAACCCCCTTTGGGTATTCATTAACATACTATTCACTCAATACTCCCTCAAACTCTCTAAATTCTCTCAAGAAAGATACTTAGTATTTTTTATGAAGTTGACCAATAAGAGCTTCCAAGGAAAAATCTCTCCATAACTTTGGATATTACAGGCATGTTACTCTTCCCCAGCTATTAATTCGTAAAAGCATGTGTTTTAAATATTTATCCATGTGGGTTGATGCTGATTTTTTAACATGGGTTGAGCATTTTTAATTATTGTTATTTATGTGATATTTTATGTTTACATATGCACTATTTATGTTTTAAATAGTGTTTTGAAATAAATTTGATGCATGGGTCTTGTGAATAAATTAGGGGATTGTGATTTCCCCAAATTTTGTGAATAATAATGATTGAATTGGTAATAACCCCAACCCAACTTTGTGAAAGCCATTTTGAGTATGAGTAAGAATTGCATCGAACTATTTTTGTAATAATTTCATAATATAAAGTGGTTATTAAAACATGATGGTTTGATTTAATGAACAAAGGGAGTCAGTGTTCACTCACATTTTATTAATAGACAAAAGGGAGTTTTTCTCTCGAGTTAAAGGAAATAATTTGGCTTGTTGATGATACCATACAAGTGTAGTTTGTATAATGATATCAATAGTGTATGCATGAATATGTATTATGGTTAAATGAGTGAGAATGTGTGATAAATATGTTATTGGGTCTTAAAAGAGGGTTGTGTAGTTGGTACATAAAAGTGATGGTCCTGAGGGAACAAAATTAGAAACTATGCTTGCCAGCGCAGGGGTCTAAATGGCTTGGGTTTTGAGTCCCCTTACTTATGAACAGGTTATTTGAGTCCACTTTACTATATGATTTGGGAGGTATAAGTCCCTTATAATATATTTCATTATTGGGTGCTTAAGGTACCTTAGTATATAATTGGGAGGTTTGAGTCCCCCATGCATATATATGAGATTATTCTTTAATTAGTGTGGCAACACGCACTGGTTCCCAACCAGGGGGTGAGTTATGGGTACCATATAGCCCATGGGTACTATTAAATGATATTTAAGCTACATGATCCATGCTAAAGTTTCAAAATGCATGATAAACCTTATTCCCTATTCCAACATCTTATATAAGTATATTTGTATGCAGATATTTATGTAAACATATAAACTGAGTTGAACTAGATTATTAAACTATCATTCCTTTATCCTTATCCCTTAGTTACATGCTAGTTCTCATCCCACTAACAATCTTCGGATGTTGTTTCCCTATATGATACAGGGTACAAAGGCCATTCTACTTTTCTTGTGCAGTGTTAAGTGGATCAACGTGGTTCGTTGGCCATTATGGTGAATTGGTGAGCTTTCATTCTTTGGAAGACTTGATCATTTCATTAATTTTTTTTATCATAAACTGGAATTAAAGATTTTACATTAACATTGTCATTGTCATTGTCATTATCATTGTCATTATTATTGTCATTGTCATTGTCATTGTCATTGTCATTTTCACTGTCATTGTCAAGGTTGGGGGCATGTCTCAACTTAGATTATTTTTGGTTTAGTAGAGGCTTCATGGATATTACTGTGGACTTGGGTATTGGTTGTTGGTTATTGGTTATTAGTTACCGATTATCAATTATTAGTTGTTGAAAAATCTTATGTATCTTTATAAGCATGTTATATTGTTATAGTGTTATATCCTATTTGGCTAGGCAAGAAGGGGGTGGTCTCCATCCTTGGTAGGGACTTGAGATGCCCATCATGGCCAGGCCCTAGTTTAGGTCATGATAAACATGTTATCAGAGCCTATGTTTGGTGTAATTAGGTGTTCACAAAGCTGTGTCAAGTAGAGTATCTTTAACGGGTGTGTAGCGTGCCATATTTATAAGGGATAAGCTATGAGATATTTTGGAATATTTATCTTTCTTGTTGTTTTATTTTGGGATAAAGAGTTTGAGGTATTGAATCTCATTTAATCCCTATTGATTTGTATTTCAGATCATGCCTTCAAGAAGATATGATGTGCGTGAAACTCTTTTATTCCTCTGAGGAAAATATTGATGGAGCTTGTTCTACTTATTGATTTCAAACTCGGTCTAGGGTTCTAGCTATTAATTTATCTCGTAGAGTTCCATCAGTTCCTACCAGTCCTCCTCGGTCCCCTCAGGCTGATGATGATCATGCCCAACCGCCCTAGGAAGATATTTCTAATACCAAGTTTCGCTAATCTATTCATTTGTTAATCCAGTTGGTGATATCTCAATCACGTTAGTTGGGTTCGGCTAGTACTATTGTGAGTTCTTCTATGGTTACTTAAGTTGTACAGTTTATGAGGCTCAATCCTTTAAGTTTTACTGACTCTAAGGTTAAGAAAGATCCTCAAGAATTCATAGATAAGGTGGAGAATATTTTCTATGTGATACATGCTACTGATGTGAAGAGTGTGGAGTTTGCTTCTTTATAATTGAATGATATGAAATATCTATGGTATGAGGAGTAGGATTAGTCAAGGGGTGTTGATGTGAAGTTGGCACAATAGGATGAGTTCTCAGGTGCTTTTATGGATTATTTCTTTCCTCTGAAGCTGAGGGAATCAAAGGTCATGGATTTTGTGAATTTGAGGCAAGGCAGAATGACTGTGAAAGAGTATGGCTTAAAGTTTCACCAATTATCCCTTTATGCTTCTGAGCTAGTTTATTCTATGAGAGATAGAATGAGGAAATTTACTTCTAGGTTATCTCACAACCTAGTATTTGAGAGCAAGGCCGCCTTGTTGAACAAGGATATAAATATCTCTTAATTTATGGTGTATATACAATAGGTTAAGGAGGAAAGGAAGAATAATAAAAAATTAGGGAACGACATAGTAAGAAGTTTAGTATTCAGATTAGGGTGGATGTCAGTAGCAGAGTAGTAGAGATGTAGGAAAATGGTCTAAGAAGAAGTGGGGCAATATTGGTTCTTATTCTATGGCTAATGCTCCATATCCTAAGTTGTCCAATGACCCTTCATTTTTATAGCAATAGTGGATTTAGCTCACAGGGTGCCTAGTCTTATGCTAATGGAGCTAATTCTACCCTATCTTATCCCCTTTTCTAGTTCTGTGGGCAGGTGCATTATGGAATTTGTAAGGAGGGGAGGAATAAGTACTTTAAGTATGGTTAGTTAGGACACCTGCAACAGAATTATCCATCAGTCAGAGTTGCTACTAGGGCTAATAAGGTTTCAGTTACTATTTTTTCAGCTCATTCACCAAAGGGTGCTACTTTTGGCTTTAGCACTGGTTGGAATTGCCTTTATTATGCTCTTACCACTTGCCAAGAATCTGAGGCATATCTAGATGCTGTCACTGGTACATTACAACTCTTTTATCATGATATGTATTGTCTTCTTGATTTGGGGTCTACTTTTTTTATGTGACCCCTTATATGGCTATTCATTTTGGGTTTGGTCCCAAGTTTATTTTGGATCCCTTTTATGTGTCTACTTGGTGGGTGACTCTTTTGTGTCTAGAAGAGTGGTTATATGGTATCTATACATGGTAGGGAGACGTTAGTTGATCTAATAGAGTTGGGACATGTTAGATTTTGATGTAATTTTTGGGATGGATTGGTTTCACTCATTCTGTGCATCTCTTGATTGTACAACCCAAAGGGTCTATTTCCAATTCCCAAATAAATTGGTGATTGAGTGGGAAAGTAGTTCCCTAGTGCCTTTCTAGGTTGTCTATAAGTTTTCTGAAGTGTTTCCTAATAATCTTCCAGTTGTTCCTCCCGATAGGGAGATTGATTTTGGGATTGATCTTCTTTTGAACACTCTTCCTATGTCTTTCCCTCCCTATAGAATGGCTCTGGATGAGTTGAAAAAACTTAAGGAGCAGTTGAAAGACCTTCTACATAAGGGTTTTACTCATCATAGTGTTTCCCCATGGGTGCTCCTGTGCTCTTTATGCGTAAGAAGGATGGGTCCCTTCATATGTGTATAGATTACCGTAGTTGAATATGGTGACAGTAAAGAATAAGTATGCTCTTCCTAGGATGGATGACCTTTTTGATCAGCTTTAGGGTGCTAAGTACTTATCTAAGATTGAACTTAGATCGGGTTACCGTTAGTTGAAGATTAGGGAGGTGGAATCCCTAAGACTACTTTTTGGACCCGCTATAGTTATTTTGAGTTCTTTGTGATGTTATTTCATTTGACTAATGCCCCTACGACATTTATGGATCTTATGAACTGAATATTCTGTCAGTTTCTGGACTTATTTGTCATCGTGTTTATTGATGACATCCTTATTAAATTGAAGAGTGAGGTGGATCATCTTGATCACCTTTTTGTAGTTTTGTAAGCCCTTAAGGATCATTAATTGTATGCTAAATTCTCTAAGTGTGAGTTCTGGTCGAATAATGTGACCTATCTGGGCCATGTGGTGTCTAGTAAGGGGATTACGGTGGACCCACAGAAAGTTGAGGCTGTTAAGAAATGGCCTAGAACCATGAGTCCAACTAAAATTCAGAGCTTCTTAGGTTTAGCCGGTTATTATAGAAGGTTTGTAAAAATCTTTGTTTCTACTACTGCCCCATTGAATAAGTTAACTCATAAAAAGATGAAGTTCCTATGGTCTGATGCTTGTGAGGGTAGTTTCGATAAGTTGAAGGATAAGTTAATGTTGGCTCCAGTTTTGACTCTACTCGAGGTTGCTGATGGCTTTATGGTTTATTGTGATGCATCTTTGTGGCATTAGGTTGTGTGTTGATGCAACATGGTAAGGTGGTTACATATGCTTCTACGCAAATAAAGGTTCATGAGAAGAACTATCTGACTCATGATTTGGAGTTAATGGATTTGGTGTTTTCTTAGAAGATCTGGTGTCATTATTTATATAATGTTCATGTTGACATCTATTCAGATCCTAGGAGCTTGCAATATGTTTTTACCTAGAAGGAGTTGAATCTTATGTAGATGAGATGGCTTGCATTGCTCAAGGACTATGATATGAGTCATCACTCTCATCCAGGTAAAGCTAACGTTGTTGTTGATGCCTTTAGTTGGTTATCTATGGAAAGCTTATCTCATGTGGAGGGAAAATAACAAGATTTGGTGAAGGATATTCACTTGCTGTATAACCTTGGGGTTTGTCTCTTGGACACAGAGGATGGAGGCATGATAGTGAAAGAGGTGGTGAAGTGTAACACCCCAAAACCTGGTCGCGAGATTCCACACATTGCTCAAGACTATGAGTAGCGTCAAGCTAACCTTGTAAGCCTACTACTAAGTCTATAACTCCAATTAATGTAAATAGGTCAAGCATCAATATTGAATTATATCATAACTATCTGAGATCAACTGGATATACTATCTGCATAACAAATGCTGAAAGTCTAAAAATAATAGCTAGTAGTACGACAAGTCTCTACTACTAAGGAACTAGAGAGCCATTGGGATAGACCCCCAACTGACTCGTACTAAATTGAAAACAATACATCAAATCCTATGACAGATGGAAATCTGGATAAATAGGCCCTCAAACCATGATGACTCACCAACTATAGGGGCGTAGATAGAGATGCCTGAAACCACTCACGCTGCTTAGAATGAGCAGTTGAACCTACATTATGAGACAATGTAGCACATAAATGTATATGTGGATTAATACTTTGAGGATATACTGAGTATATGGGGGTGAATGCACAGTAAATCAATATCTTAACTTTATAAAAATTCATAGAATTTATATGCTGTGTGTAATGACTCACATTGATGGAATAATTGAAAGCTTAAAATCATAGATCATGAACAATTAAACATACTGTATAAAACTGCTAAGCCATCACCTTTAAAGTCTATAAATTGTACTTATATACTATTTTTAAATCATACAGCTAAGTCTAGAAAGGACTCACTTTTACTTCTAAAAAATGAAAGCTAAAACCTAATGATTGATGTGCTATGCAAGATATTATCGGAGTAAAATTGTGAGCCTTTACACCTAGTTTCTAAAAACTTTTCTGTTATGGAGGTTCTTCTAACCAATATAAACCATGTGAGCTATTATGGATTCCAACGTCTTATTATCCTAAGGGAAAAACCTCACGTTAGGAAAAGGTGTCATACTCTTACCAGGAAGTATAACCTGAGATAAGTGATCACATATGTAACTATCATCCATATAGAAATGGGAATACTGAATTTGTTTCTTCATTTACTCGTAGTTCTAGGAAAGTAGGATATGCTAAATCCACACTTCCCATTTTGATCTAAATACTACTCCCTTAATTATATGTTCATTCTTGAGGAAAATCCACTTTAAGTCATAATATTTCACACTGAAAGCTAACTGTGCTCTGTTCATTCAAAACTAAAATTAAGCTGTAAAGTGGATTCCATTTCTTGGCTAAAGATTAAAAGATCAAATGTTTATTCAAAGTTGTCCATAAACATATCATGGGATTCTTAAAAGTATAATCATTCTTGAAATAACAACATTCAACTAAGGATTGATAAAACATGCTTCAAATTCATGTCAAAAGATCATAATGTTTATGCCTAATAATGTAAATATTCATAATTGAACTCAAAATATGGAAAATATAATTATAAGCATCAATTTACGAGAGTAGACCTGTAATTCAACATCAAAAACACTTAAAACATCATAATCTTCAAATAACTATAAATAGATATGAACCCTAAATTGAAATTCATGTAAAAACATGTAAATTTGTAATTTAAAACTAGTTTTGAGCACAAGGATGGAAAATTTATCCTTGTTCAAAACCCCACATATCTCAATTGATGAACTAGATGAAGAAGCTTGGTTTTGAGATCCTATTTGTGCTCTTGAAGATTGATTCTTAGAATTCTTAAATTGGGAACCTTGAATTTTGAACTATTTTGGGAAAAGAATGGTGGAATTTTGAGGATTCTTGAAGTTGAATGTTGAAGCCTAGGATTTATAATTGAGAGGGATTTGATACAAAATAAGCATATTTTGTTCAATATTATGATTAATCCTTTGTTTACACGATTTTGGGGGCTTGATGAAAGACAAAATTGCCCTTGGGATTTAAATCCTACAACTGGAATGCCGATTAAGGCCTTAGTGCGATGCAGTGGAATCGCAGTGACTCACTGGATTGTGATAATTGCTGTTTTGGGATTCACCACCATGCGGTACAATCATAGTGACCCTTTGTAAATTAACATATGCTGATTTGTCCTCCACCATGATGCAGTGGTCTCCTCATCGCGATACTCACCGCAATGCGGCCTAATCGCAGTGACCTATTATTTTGCCAATATGAACGCAATCCAATCCTCGTCCAAAATTCTAAAACATACCCGAGATATGCTATTTTCACCCCTGAATATAATTAACTCAATAATTATTGTCTCAGATCCCGGAGGGTCAACTTAGAAATCTTTGAATTTTATAGGGAGTCAAAATGACTAAGTCCCTCAACTCTTAACTTTATTTTTTAGATTCAAAGTGTTACAAGTACGTACTAAGAGCTGGACTGAGCTATAAATATTTGGGGTATTACATAAAGTCATTTTTTTTCCAAGGTGAAAGAAAAGTAGGTCTTGGACCCTACCATGATACGATTTGGAAAGAAAGGAAAACTTAGCTTCCATTATGTGGGCCTTTATTTAATTTTGAAGAGAGTGGGTAATGTGGATTATGAGTTGGAGTTGCCTCCCTATTTGGGTTTCTTTCTCCCAATTTTTCATATGTCGATGTTAAGGAAGTGTGTGGGCGATTCTTTCTTGGTGGCTCCGTTGGAAGTGTGCTGGTGTTTTGGACTCGTTGTCGTATGAGGAGGTCCTAGTTAAGATCTTGGATCAGCAAGTCTATTGGTTGTGAACGAAGGACGGTAAAGGTTCTATAGAGGAATAAAAAGTTTGAAGAGGCTACCTGGGAATCCTAAGAGAACATGAAGTCAAAATACCCATTCTTATTCCCCGTTCCAGATACTTATGCCTAAGGCTGTTAATCTTACCATCTTGTTTTCTGTCTTTACTAATAGGAATTATAATTTGCTCGACATCCTTGTTTTCTATCTTTGTTAGAGGTAAGTGTAGTTTTATTCTGTGTCAAATCATGCTAAGAGATGCCTTGTCTAATCATTCATGGAGGAATGGTTCTACGGGGGAGAATGTAACACCCCAGTAATCTTGCTTATCAGTTTGAGTTGCCTCCCTGTTTGGGTTCTATTCACCCAATTTTTTATATGTTAATGTTAAGGAAAAGTGTGGGCGATCCTTTCCTGGCTGTTTATTTGGAAGCTGTTGTCGTTTCAGACTCATTATCATATTAGGAGGTCTTAGTTGAGATCATGGATTGGAAAGTCTTCCAGTTACAAATGAAGGACGTGGCTTTGGTAAAGGTTTTATGAAGGAATCAAAATTTTGAAGTTTGAAGAAGCTACTAGGGAAGCCGAAGAGGACATAAAGTCCAAATACCCATTCTTGTTCCCAGTTTCAGCTACTCATACTTATTGAAACCCTGGGGTTGCATTACACTATGAGGGACTAGGTTCCTCAAAGTTAGTCAAAGGCAAAATCACAGTAAGCCAACCAAGAACACAATATAGTGCAGATAGAGCAAAAAAATGCAAGATTTAACATGAAAACGCTCTTGCTCAAGGGAGGAAAAACCTCGGCTTACACTCACGATCTTTCAAGAATCCTCTATAATCAACCTCTTGATTAAAAACTTGAATTTGATCCTAACTATAGGTTCCTCCTACTTGTAGTAACTCTACTACAACTTTACCTTGACAACCCTGCCAAGACTACTTAACACTAGTTAACTCTAACAAGTTTTTAGCTTAGGCAACTCTACCTAAAGCATTCTCAAAACAAGACAAAAAGATCATTACTTTTATAACTTGAGTAATTCAATTACAATTAAGAATCACTCAAGAACACTCATACTTTTATGATTAAAAGAAATAAGAACTTGAGCAATGTTGAAATTGAATTTTTTCCTTTCTTTCACTCTTATGCTTCTCAAATTATCAAAAGCTGCTTGATAAAGAAGCACATTTTTATTTTATAGTTAAGTGATGATTAGGGTTGAAATGTAATTTGACCAGGTGCCCTCAATAGTACAAGCAACACCTGCATAGTTTATTATACAAGAGGAAAACACTGTGTAGACGCGTTCCAGTTGCACTGTTTCCTTGAACATCTAGGGACCTGGTCCCTTGAGGTTAGTTGCTCATCATCAAAACAAGATACAACGATTTACCCCATTTTAATGATGACAAACCAACCATAGAGTTTTGAGAATCAATGCTCATGCTTATTCATCAGATTTAATTAAAGTGATTACCACTTCTGAAGATGAATGTCACCCTATCATGCAACACCATTCTTCCACAACTCAGGGACCTAGTCCCTTGATCTCAATTGCTATCAAGCTTTAATTACTTATCCTTTTCATCATGCGCCATTGGTCTTTCAGTGTA
This sequence comes from Capsicum baccatum var. pendulum, assembly GCA_030864225.1. Taxonomy (NCBI): domain Eukaryota; kingdom Viridiplantae; phylum Streptophyta; class Magnoliopsida; order Solanales; family Solanaceae; genus Capsicum; species Capsicum baccatum. The sequence continues at coordinate 163,533,346 of CM061555.1, read as the reverse complement.
TTTTACATACTTTCTCCATTAACATGCCATCATATTTAAATCTATATCCCAACACATTACATAGTACCTGTATATTACACCTAGTTCGTTCTATATAAGACTAGTATTCCCCCTTTTGGCATCATTGAAAAGGAATAACAGTAAACCAAGAGTAAAATAAGCCTAGGTTAGTTAACTTATGGCCACTGGGGCAACACTAACATTAAGATTATCTTGAAAAAGGAACAAATGTAATACACAAAACAAGATTCATTCATTCATATTAGTCAGTACCCGTACAGTAAGCTAAAATAATCAACATAAAAACAAATGTCTTTAAAATCCATCATGAGAATCAAGAAATAAAACTGAAACAAGGCTGATGAGAGAATAAGGATAACAAGGCTCAGGTAGAGGAAGGATTGGGGGAAAGAGACTTAAGAAACATCTCCATTCTTTTATTTTCAGCACTGTGGGAATCCAATAACCGTTTGGTGAGGAACTTAACTTTAGCATTCAATCCTTGAACTTCACCATTAAGTTCTGCCACTTTGCTTTGGAACTTTGTATTTTCAACTGCAAGTTCCTCATTGGAACCTATTCCTTTAGAAGATAAACTTTGATTCTGTAGCTTCAGGTAAATTATTTCAGCATCTTTTGAAGCTAACTTGATTCTTAATTCCTCTATTTCCTTACCCAACTTTTATTGTATATCCAACTACTCAGACACTTAGGACACTATTACAGTCTTGCCTTCTATGCACTCATTCTCTACTAGAGTTGTTAAGCTTAACATCAACTTCACTGTACCTAGAGTTCCCTTGGTTCCTACCACACCAATGTTCTCAAATACTTTGTTCAAAAAATAACCATATGGCATCCCATGTATACCTTTTTTTTTCTTGAACCACCTTGTGCATATACTTTATCATTAGGGAAGGTAGATTAGTCAGTTCAAATTTACTCAAGAATTCAGTCAAAAACAAGTCAACAATTGATGCTATGGTTCTTTTCTCAGCTCTTGACAACAGAGCCTTGTTAATGAACTCATATACCAGCTGAACTCACTAATTAAAACTTTTTTTCCCTGCAGCTATCAAGGTCCCTCCCACCTTTGAGACATTAATCATAAAATCAGTTGTAGGTTGTTGCTTTACCACAGTTCTCACACCTACAATAGGTATATCTAAGATCCTGCCTAATATCTCTCCATCTAATTTGATAGGCTTTTCTTGCACTTAGGAATTCAAACGTAGCCCATCTTTTAAGAATTCAATGGTGTAATAAAATTCTCTGACATCATTATCAAGCACCATGGGAGTTTATTCCTTAAATAAGTGCATCCAACCTCGGTGTTTGACATACTCAACCAACTTTATCATTCCAGGTTTTTCATAAATCGTGGGATTCAAAGTTCTTCCTGACAAAACCTTCCGTGTCTTCAATATTTCTTTTTTCGTTCTCTAGATACATCCTTTATCTCTTCTTTTTTTGGCTTTTCTTGGTCTCACTTCTTGCCTCTTTCTTTTCTTTTCTCAGGACCAAGTCTCCTAGAGACTTTCTTTATTTTTACAATTTGGCTTCTTATTTTTCTTGCATAGCTACAGGACTTTATACTAGAGGACCTGTTCTTGTCAGCAACACAAACTTCCTTTCTTCTTTCCTCAGTTACAACAACAACCTCTAAATTAATTTTATCCCTTTCTTCAACCTCTATAACATCAATATTTTCTTTATTATCTACCACAACAATATTTCTGAGCCTTCATAGCATCTTCTAACAAATTTTTAGATGCTTTTATGGAATAGGATCTAGCCACTTTTACATCCGAGTCCACCATTTTCTCCTTTTCTCTATTTTCCCTCTACTTCTTCACATATTCTCTCAGAGGTAGTTTATCTTCATCTTCCTCATCATCCTCATTTGGAGGTAACAATAATCTTTACCCTTATTTACTTCACCTTTATAACTTATTTCTTGTTCTTCTCAACTAACTGAGCATTCCTTGTTGTCACATGCAAATGGTAGTAATTTTTCTGCTACCCAGTCACATTATAGGAAAGATCAACCCTTTTAATTGGAATTTCTTCACCAAATAAATAATAAAAAATATTTTTTGAATCTAAAGGTGTAGGAGAGTCAGGTGCTTATGTGTTTTAGAGGGTTCAAAATTTTCATATTTTTTAGATGAACAAGGAAAATGGAAATTTTTAGGTAGTTTTAAATTTCCTAAAGAAGATGGAGTTTTAGGTTGAGAAATTTCATTTTTCATTGGTGACCCAAACAGAAGGTTTGGATTCTTTATCATGATATTTTGAGCATAAATTTCTAAGGTTAAGGAGGGTTCCATGAAGACTAACTCGATTGGTGATTTTAGACTTTTTAAGGAAGATTTAGCTAGAAAAATTCACCTAGGTAGTTGTTAGGGACTCAAGGTGATATTTTCCATGGTTTTGATTTCTGAAGAATTAAAGTGTTTGATTTGGGTATGTTCAGTTTAATTTTTTGGAGTTTTATCTACTTTAGAGTTTTTAACAGAACTTAAGGAAGTAGGACCATCAACCATTTGGTCTTGTGTGTGAAAAAAAGTGAGAAAGACCAGTTTCTTTTATAGGAGGCAATTGATCAAGAGTGATGAATTGAGACTAAGAATGAGAAATAGCCTGATTTAGCAATTTGAAGAGGTGACCTTTGTTATTAAAAGATGTTCTTTTTGAATTGACATGTGTTATCCTAATAAGTGCGACTCTTCATTTTGTAAAGGAACTGACTGGTTTTATAGAGAAAGAAAGAAACATGGATCCTTTAAGATAACATTTTATGATTTTTAGAGCATCCTATGTAGGTACTAACCTGAGATGGGATCGGGTTTCTCTCCTTTGAGTGAATCTTTAAATTTGAGTTTATCATATTTCTCCACTTCCTAAGTTGTTCCCATGGGTGTATACCTATAAATGTATAGTACTGATTTTGAATAACATGCAACTATTCTATCAGGTATACCTGCTTCCTTATCGTATCCATATTTGAGAAGATACTTTCATTCATATGTTAGGACAGGTTAGTTTGATCAATACATGATTTATCCTATACATAGACCGTTTTATTGTTAAACTATTCCTTAATGCAGGTCTGAGGACCAGGTCCTTTGTTATCATTTATTTTAAAGTCAGACACTTTCACCTTAAAGTGTCTTGAGAGAGAGAAAATAGTCAAATCTTCCAATATTAAGCTTTGAACACATACTATCAATAGCCCATTCCTGACTTCAATCCCCTTTCTCACACCTGGTACCATAGTCACTTGTTGAATTTGGGAATCAACTTCATATTGATTTTCGAATAGGATGTTAATGGTCTGATCAAAATATTAATGGCCTATCTAGATAGGGAATTCCTTTTCACACTTTTCAAGAGTTTTGAACCGTTAGGATGTGAATTCCTTTGCTGAACATCTCTGGAACCATTTATTTTAACTCTAAGCCATCTTTGACAATATTCTTCACGTGCCCATCTCTTCCACAATGAGTGCATAGAGGTTTGTGAACCTTATTTCTGGCATCATGATGTGTGAGCTAATGCTAACATATTTGAAGATTTTAACTCTGAATAATTGCAAAGTCGTAAGAAAATTTTATTGTTTTTGATCGTTTTTGTGTTTTAATGCAGATACAAGTGATCGGGGAGGAAACCAAAGAAAAGAAGAATAAAACAGTTGAAATCTGGTAGAAATAAGATGAAATGTATCTGACGATCATTTAAAAGTGCCGTCATACATGGGACAAGTTGTTAAAGTCACCATCAAGATTAGATAGAACCTAAGAAGATTAGAAGAACTATGACAATTATTTGGATGGGCCGTCAAATATTTGACATCTCGTCAAAATCACCGTCAACCAGAGGGCAGTTTTATGCTGATTTCTAGTGAAGTGTGACGCCAGTTTGCAAGCGCCGTTAAGATCTTTGACATGCCATTAGGATTACCGACTGAAGAGTCACAAGATAACAATTCACTAAAATCTTTGATGATATCTCGTATACGTCGCCAGGTGTCTGACATGCCGTCAAAAGCATCGTCGTCTAATCCGAAGAGAAAACTAAAATTTTAATTTTGTTTCCTTATTTAGGGTTGACTATTTAAAGACTTGTTTTAGGGTTATTAAGAGAAATCGATCATTAATTATCAGACAAGTACTTTTGAAGAGAAGCATGTAACATTGCTTCATCTTTACCATTAAATATTTTTCTTATTTCTTATCAACTATTTTTGGTTTACCACTTTGTGATTAAATTGAAGGAACTACTTGTTGTTTTTCATCCATTCGTAAGTTTATCCTTATCGTCATGAATTCAACTTGTTATTTTGTTCATCAAATTATGAGTGGATAATTCCATTAGCTGGAGTTATGGGATCCATACATTAGGGTTTGATATGGTACTAAGTGTTTAACGAATTCAAAGAGTAGTAGAACATCTTGAAATTCTATTATTTCAACAGAAATCTAGTGGTTGCAAATATTAAATTATGCCTTAGGTTTTATTTTCCTCTAATGGAGAAATAGACTAGAGGTCGTGAATTATCAATAGGGACTTGGAAGCTACCAACCTTCTGTTTAATGATTGATGTCGCAAATGAATTAATCTACCCGAGATAACATCCTATTGGAAATAGATAAGTTATCTAAGTTCGAGATAATTAGATAATAAATTGTCTGGTGAGGTCGAGAGATAAGTCAAAAAGTATCATAGTCAAGGATGTTTTGCTATTTCTACTTACTCCAAGAATCCTAAGGATTACCTAGTATTTTTTAACTCCCAATAACCATGGTGAACATAACTCTGGTTTCTCATTTATATTGATTACAACACTAAAATATTGAAAGTGACAATTGACTCACAGTGAAAATTTAAAACCCTATCTTCGGAAACATTAAACTACCATTAAAGCATTTCGTAAAAAAATGAAAGTTCACACCCTATTCCCTATGGGATTCGACCCCAACCTAGTTGGGTTTTATATTGACAACGATCGCTTACACCCATTCAAGAGTGTAATTTGAGCGTTATAAAAAATGGTGCTGTTGCTGGGGAATATGATTGTAGACTACAAATTTGTACGCGAAAATTTGTTGATTGTTGAGTTTTCTAGATTTACATTTGGTTGTTGTTTTTGTTTATTTGTAGGATCTCTATAGGTTACACTAAGCGCTACTCAATCCGGAACCCCACCGCATGAGCAAAATGGTAGAAAAATCACTGCGGTATAAGGCTGATGATGATGATGATGTAGATGGAGCAGGTGCAATGGGTGCGATCATTCCCCCACTGTTGGCACCTGGAGAAAAGTTCAATATTACAAGAATGATGATGGAGCTCTTAAATCTGAAGGGGTTGTTTGGAGGCCTTCCTAGGGATGACCCCAACCTGCATCTGGTGAATTTTGTCACTATTTGCAAATCCTTTGACAATTCGGGAGTAAGTAAGAGTTCGATCCAGTTAAGGCTAATCCCATTGTATCTATATGGAGAGGAAACATTGTGGCTAAGTGAGTTGATGCCTGAATCTATAACCAACTGGAGGTAGTTGAGAGGAGCTTTCCTAGAAAAGTTTTTTCCGCCATCCAGGAGGGTACAGTTGAGGGATGAGATCAATAATTTTAGACAACTTCCGAATGAGGCTTTACATGAAACTTGGGAAAGGTTCAAGAATAAGCTGACATAGTGTCCAAACCATAACATAATGGATATACATTTGATGGAGACTTTGTACAGAGCCTTTAACTCTGCGATAAAACCAATGGTAGATAACGCTGCTGGTGGGTCATTTGTTGCTCTGTTATTTCAAGATACTGCTAATACGCTGAATAGGATGACCAAACTAAGTAAGGCTTGGTACACCAGTGATTCTGTGGTGGCAAGTCCAACTATTCCTATTGGAATGAATGATGAACAACGCACAAGAGATAAGGAGAAATTAAGAAATAGCCCATCTAAAGACTTAAATAGACCTGCTCACCAAGCATTTATTGTCAGGAAGGACGAAAAAGGTAAAAGATGCAATAATTTGGGATTGTGTTGATATGAAACCTAAAGTAGAAGCCAACTATATTGCTAATCAGGGGGTTTCCGAGGCATAAGAATCAAGGTCAGAATGGGTATGACAATTCTAATCACAGAGACAGAGAGCAAGAAAACATAAGAAGCAGCAATGACAGAAGTGGGTTGTATGTCCATGCTGGAAATCAAGTAGCTGCTGCAACTAGCTCAGGAAAATGGCCTATGAAAGATATGATGAAAGAACTGTTAAAAGGAGTAGAGGCCACCAACGCAGGAGTGACTAGCATAAGGAGTGAATTTTCCACTCTGGTTCAATTGGTTAGTTCATATTGAAATTCAATCTAGCAGTTAGAGTAACAAATGAATCAACTTTCATCAACACTAAACTAGGAAAGAAGTGATACTTTACTTACTCAAATAGTTTAGGATCAGAAGACAGATAGTTCATGTCTAGTGATGGCCACTAGGAGTGGTAAGATATTATCTGTCTCTTCTGTGGGCAAATCTGTGAGGATTGAGAAAGATGCAGAGGAACCAATAGAACAACACCCAGAGGAGACTGAGAAGGCAAAAAGTTTTATTAATATATCAGATAAGGAGAAGGAAGAGGAAGTGATGTTGAAACCCATCCCAACCCCACCACCTCCATTTCCTCAACAAATAAGAAAGAAGGTGGATGATGCAAAATTCAACAAGTTCCTAGCAATGCTCAAGCAATTGACTGTGAATGTGCCATTGATAGAGGCATTTAAGCAAATGCCAAACTATGCTAAATTTATGAAGGAATTTCTAACAAAGAAGTGGAAGGTAATCTATGATCCAGTAGACAACATCCACCACTGTAGCTCTGTTTCTTTACAATCCTTAGTGCAATAAAAGCTTGACCCTGGAGCATTTACCATATCATGTACAATTGGGTCCATGAAGTTTACCAAAGCTTTATGTGACTTAGGAGCAAGTATTAATCTGATGCCACTTGATATCTATAAGAAGATTGGATTGGGGGAACCTATCCCTACAACGATGCGTCTTGTGATAGTAGATAGATCGGTGAAACGACCAATTGGTATATTGCACGATGTGTCGGTAAAGATGGATGACTTTATTGTGCCAGCAGATTTTGTGATATTGGATTGGGATGTTTATTTTGAGGTACCCATCATTTTGGGTAGACCACTATTAGGCACGGGAAGAGTATTGGTTTATATGGAGCTCAATGAGCTAAAGTTCAGGTAAAGAAAAAGGGAGGCCACATTCAAAATGCACCCTCCTATGAAGCAGTTGGAGGAGATGAATATCTTCTTAGTTGTGGATGTATTCTAGGAAAATGGTAATGAGGTATCGACATGGTATCTTGAGGAAGTCTGAGTAGTCAACATAATCAAGTCGTGCCACGATGTTAAATCAAGCGCGGTTTGGGAGGCAACCATATGTTTTAATTTTATTGAACTTATGTTTTTAATATTTGTAGCTAAGATTCGTACAATAGAGGTAAATTGGTTTCAGTTAATTTGAGGAGGATTAACGTCAATTTTGACAGGCTATCATAAGTATGACAAGCCGTGAGAAATAGCATCAAATTACTCAATCTAAAGCCCTATTCTATTAAGGTTGACGAAAATTTTGAAGTTCTGTCAGGTATCTAACGTGCTGTCAAAAAAATTGTCAAAAGAGTTGAGCCCAGCTTAAAAATTTTGGGCTAACCCGGCCAAGCTACAGCTGTTCACATTCTCGCGTACCATAGGTATTTTCCTATTAGTTTTAATTTTCTTTCCTTAGTGAGTTATTTACCTTCCTTTGTCAAAGTTATTTCCATTTAAGGAAAATTTTTTGAAACTTTCCTTGTGAAGCCTGAGGATTAAGTCAAAAAACCTTCTCTCTTTCTCTCTCATCTCAATCTTCTTTCACTCAAAACTAAGTGCTCAAAGTGCATCAACTAAGTGTCGACACTCAGGTATGAGAAAAACTTCAACTTCATCTTTCTTTGGATCAATTGTGAACTACAAGAAACCTTAGTTTTGAAGGAGTGGGCTAAATCCATTGACATTCTTCAAGCTCCTTCGAAAACTAGGGTTTGTAGGAGAATACGGTATAATTTCGTGGAAATCTTAGTAAAGAACATCACCTAAGTTGAAATTGAGAATAATGGTAGAAAAATATCAAGTAAAAAGAAGTTAGAAGTTATAATGTTTTCTGACGGCAATGTTCACGACCTTGCACCTGTGTGACGACCATTAAAAAATGCCGTCAAAAGCTGAGAAAATTTTGCAGATTCTAGTAAAGGTTGACGACCTTTTGAAGTTCCGTCACAACTGTGACAACAATTTATAAAGGTCGTCAAACCTGAGAACTAAAAACAATGTTGATGTTAAACTGAGGTGATTCTTCTTCTTTTCTTGTTTTATTATGAGTAATAATTGAGGATTTATATGATGTACAGAACTGAGCATGGCACCCAAGAGAAAGAATCCAACCACACCAAAGAAAGCAGATAAAGAGAGTGTACCTCGACAACTTGTCAATGAGGACTCTGATTATGAAGACGAGGAGCCTTTGCTCAGATGGAAAAGAAAGAGGACTAGTCCAAAGACTCCACCTCTACCTACGCCTATTGAGGTGGAGGATATTGATGATACTAATTTGACAACTTTATCTGAGAAAGATTAGGAGGAATAAGGATCAGAACACACTGAGCAAGATTATTATTGCACTTAATATGAAGTTAAAACTAAAGATTCTAAGAGGCCTGCAGCTAAAGAAATTGAGTCTGAATCACCATCTTCAGAGCAGTAAGGTGATAAGGATTCTACAGTACGGGGAACTTTAGTGAAATGCAAAAACCCCAAGGTTAGGAACAATGTGAGATATCAAATCCCTGGAGCTGAAATGATCTATTTGGATGGACTTCACAGAATAGATCGACGAAGTACCAGAAGGCCAATTCTAGAGGAGAAGAAGATTATCACTACCGGGTTGATCCGATGCCCTGAGATGATGCATAAACTCAAGGAGTATGGTCTGTAGTGGACTACTAGGGGAAGCGGTGTTTACTGTCCTTCGTTGGTTTGGGAGTTCAACGTAAACTACCAGGCTACGGTGGAAAATATGTGCAAAGAAGGGGATAGAACTTTAGATAAGTCTCTTTTGACCGAAGTTGCAGTACGTGGAGTGAGGGTGGATGTATCAGATGCCACCATAAATAGGTTTCTTCATTGGCCAACATTCATCCTACGAGTCACCTCACCTACATTCTATGACCCGTTGAAGCATTAGGAAAATCAGCACAAGTGGCTAGCGACTCTCATAGAAGATGGGGAACCAGAGTGGTTGAATAATCTGGCAGAAAAGATTACCAAAACATCTATAAATTTAGAGGCAAGATTTTGGTGGGGTTTAATATGGATTCATCTGATACCCACTGAGGGAGACAACATATTAGGGGATAAATGAGCAATATTGGTTGCAAGTTTGATAGATAAAACCTCCTTGGATTTTGAAGAAATTATAGAGGAAGAGATCAAGATTCGACTCGCAAGACCCGATGCTGCATATCCATTCCCATGTCTGATTACTAGGTTGTGTGAAGCATCTCATGTACCTGAGATTTTAGGTATTGATGATGAGATACATTCCAAGAAGACTCACAACCCTATCAGCAAAAATGAAATTCGGTCGGGCTTAAAACTTAATCAAGATGCAATTAGTGCAGCAAATTCTCCAGTCACTGAGACTATTTCAGCACCAGATATGGGGGTGCAAAACCCCAAAACTGTACCACCACCACCACCACCGCCAGCATATTCAGCTCAGGCAGGTTTAGTGCCTCAAAGTGAGCTGACCGCTTCAGTACCTCCAACAGTAACAAGGTCGGCATTTTAGCCGATGGATATTAGAAAGGTGGCTAGGCAAGAAATTTGGTGTTAGGTAAAACTACAGGCCTTCGACAAACAGTTTCCTACCGCTGTGGACAAAAGAATCAAAGCTGCACTCAAACTTGTCATGACTTTGCCTGAGCAAGTGCCAAATCTAGAGAACAAACTTGATGCTCGGGCAGGAGAGATGACCGGTGCTGATCTTTCCACATTTATGGATGCATTGTATAAGGTGAAAGATGAGGTTGGGATGATGCAGCAACACCAAATCATGGTGCCAATAGGTTCAGCTATGCACTATGTAGAGGAAGAAATTTCTATACTCGATCTCATTATGGATTCCTCGAAGAAATAGAAGAAAAAAGGGGAAAAGAAAGGCAAGAACAAGAGAGATGAGCCGCATAGTGAAGAAGAGAGAAAAGCTAAAAAGAAAGCAAAGAAGAAAGAAGAGAAGGAATATTTGAAAAGGGAAAGATTAGAGTCCCTGGATAATACAGAAAAATGGGAAGCATCCATCAAAGCTAGGGCTGCAGGTGCTTCATCAAGCTAGGCTCCAACCACTGCAAAGATAGATGCTATGAGTGGGGAGAAGATCGTAGATGATGCTGTAGCAGGGTCGGAAACCCAGGATCCATAAGCTTGACTTTCTTCAGGTATATCCTAACCCTTAGTGCATTTTATTTTTGATTTTTAGTTGACAGTATTGGGAAACTGTTGTTTTAACATGTTCTGTAAATAATTAGAAATAGTACAAATACTTGAGCCAGTTAGCTTATTTTGTAATTTTTGAGTACCTCTATAGTGGTCTAATTTGTAATGAATTGTGTGAATTGCATCTAGTGTGACCACTGTGTATCTATTTGTGGCATTAGTAAGGCAAATAAATAACCTCTAGAAAATAAATGCATGAAACGGATGAGTAGTGATGTGCTATATACTTGTTTGCTATGTGCGTGTAAGGTCTTACTCAGTTCCCATTGTGCGTTGAATCTAGAACTATCCCAGTTAGTTGTACCATAGTCATAGGATAGGCGTTAGGAAAGGATCATAGGCCGTTTTTGCATGTTAACCCATTTTAGCTTAAATAACCATCCAAATTTGAATAATATCCCTTGATCCTTTTTTGTGCCTAAATAGCCCAGTTCTTTCTTATACACCTTTCACCTTCCCATTACATCACAATGAACCTGTTTTGGCCCTGGTCCACCCTGGACACTGTGCACCTCGACTTAGGCAAATAACCTAAGTTGAGGGTGTCTACTATAGGGGTTTGCGATGCATTATAAGTATGAAGAGAGGTAAAAGAAGGAAAATGAACAACAAGTTGTGTGTAGTGAAAAAGAAAAAAATATAAAACTAAAAAAGTTAATGTTGAACAGACAACACCCATCTTGAGAATGCTTGACAAATAAAATAGGGAAGCAAAGAAGGTAAAAAGATGAAATTCCGTGAGTTAATGTAGTGCCAAGGAGGTGTAGTGACTATGAAATACCCATGAATATGATAACAACCCTGAGCCTACATTACAAGATCAAGAAAAGCCCTATAGTGATCCAAACTGACTTGTCTGAAGACTTAGATACTGACTATAAGGGAAATCTGTTGGCATTTGATGCGCAATGTTGGAACTTCATTTTGAGAGTGAGTCTTACGTTCATCCCTATGTCTATACATGTGAATCTGAGTGAGAAAGGGATTTCTTTGTTGTAAGGGAAGACCAGGTATGTTGCTATTAACTACTTTATTCGGAGAATGTAATTTGGGTATGTGTTAGGATGTTATTGCTGAGATTTTTTCCATATCTAGATGCTTGTGAGTTACATGGTTGTTTTCAAATATTAGACACAGTTTATTTTATTTTGATTGATCATGGAGATGGTGCATGTATTCTGAACTGATAAGAGTAGTTAGCTGCAAAATTGTACTTTGCTTACTCCTAGTTATGTTTTAGTTTCTTGAGGACAAGCAATTGTTTAAGTTGGGGGTGTTGATGTGTGAGTCGATGCTAACATATTTGAGGCTTTTAACTCTAAATAATTATGAAGTCTTAATCAACTTTTGTTGTTTTTTTATCATTTTTGTGTGTTAATGCAGATACAAGTGATCGGGGAGGAAACCAAAGGAAAAAAGAATAAAACAGTTGAAATCTGGTGGAAATAAGCTAAAATGTATCTGACAATCATTTTGAAGCACCGTCATACATGGGACAGGCTGTCAAATTCACCATCAAGATTAGACAGAACCCGAGAATATTAGAAGAACTGTGACAATGATTCGGAAGGGCCGTCAAATATTTGACATCTCGTCAAAATCACCATCAACCAGAGGGCAGTTTTATGCTAATTTCCAGTGAAGTGTGATTCTAGTTTTCAAGCACCGTCAAGATCTTTGAAATAATGTTAGGATTACCGTCTGAAAAGTCAGAAGATAACAATTCACTAGAATCTTTGACGATATCTTGCACACGTCGTCAGGTGTCTGACACACCATCAAAAGCATCGTCGTCTAATCCGAAGAGAAAATTAAAATTTTAATTTTGTTTTCTTATTTAGGGTTGACTATTTAAAGACTTGTTTTAGGGTTTTAAGAGAAATCGATCATTATTTATCAGACAAGAACTTTTGAAGAGAAGCACGTAACATTGCATCTTCTTTACCATCAAATATTTTTCTTGTTTCTTATCAACTATATTTGGTTTTCCACCTTGTGATTAAATTGAAGGAACTACTTGTTGTTTTTCATCCCTTCATGAGTTTATCCTTATCATCATAAATTCAACTTGTTATTTCATTCATCAAATCATGAGCGGCAAATTCCATTAGCCGGAGTTATCGGATCCATGGATTAGGGTTTGATATGATGCTAGGTGTTTAACGGATTCAAAGAGTAGTAGAATATCTTGAAATTCTATTGTTTTAACAGAAATCTAGTGGTTGCAAACATTAGTTTATTCCTTCGTTTTATTTTCTTCTAATAGAGAAATAAACTAGAGGTCGTGAATTATCAACAGAGACTCGGAAGCTACCAACCTTCTGTTTAACTATTGATGCCGTAACTGGATTAATCTACCTGAGATAACATCCTATTGGAAATAGATAAGTTATCTAAGATCGAGAGAATTAGATAATAAATTGTCTGGTGAGGTCGAGAGATAAGTCAGAAAGTATCATATCAAGGATATTTTGTTGTTTCTACTTACTCCAAAAATCCCAAGCATTACCTAGTACTTGTTAACTCCAAATACCCATGGTGAACATAACTCTGGTTTCTCATTTATGTTGATTACAATACTAAAATATTGAAAGTGACAATTGACTCTCTGTGAAATTTAAACCCCCATCTTTGGAAACAGTAAACTACTAGTCAATCATTTCATAAACAAATCGAAGTTCACACCCTATTCCCCATGGGATTCGACCCCAACCTAGTTGGGTTTTATATTAACAATGATCTCTTACACCCATTCAAGAGTGTAATTTAAGCGTTGTCACATCATGAATAGTCTTTTCTTTTGATCCAAGAGGTTGTGATTTTCTTTGATAACTAAGACCCTTGCCATTCTTTGCACCCTAATTGGTCAAATTAGATAGGATCTGTGAAGATGTAGTCCATTCAAGAGATTTGTTAAGCTCTTCTTTTAAATGGACTAGTTCCCTTTCTAAGTCTTCATTCTTGTTGAGTGCAGACATAAAGTCTTTTTGAGAATCCCTTAATTTTTTAAAAAGATCAATTTGAGGCCTTGAAGATTCTTCCTTCCCTTTTCCATATACCTCTTTTACCCTTCTAGATTACTCACCAAACTTAGATTTTCAAATTTTATCTATGTGAGAAATTCTTTATTTTTAAAATTTTGGAGAGCTAAAGCAATCAGTTTGAGTTTTTCTTCTAAAATAATTTTCTCAGCAGTCAGTTCACATACATAGTCAATCAAGAAACTAGCAAGCCTTTTTATCTTTTTAGCAGAGTAGTTATCTAGGTATCCTTAATGTCAGAAAGAGTTACCTCTTTTTCTTCTTTATCTTTTGTGTTGTCCATAAAGGAAAACAACGAATCATAGATAAGTGGACTGTCTTCCATTGCTAACATAGACACATCTCAAGGATTCTCATTTTTATTAGATTTTGGGGAAGACTCTCCCTATACTGCTAGAGCTTGTTTTATTACATAATCAGCTGCAACTTTCTTCTTGAATTTTCAGGTACTTGGTCCCTGCTCTTTTCTTTTTCACCTCCAGTCTTGAGGTATTCCCGGTAATTTAATTTCTGCATAAGACTGTCCTTAATGAAATGCTTAGGACTTTCACATCTGTGACACACATCAGCATTGTTCTCTTTTTTGTTGCTATTTCTTTTTATTTTGAATTGACCACTCTTCTTCATGGCTCTAACAATCCTATTTGAAAAATAGGAAATATCGGTATCTTTTTTTGTTGGATCGTGTTTTGAAGCTTTCAATGCCAGTGGTTTTTCCCTTTTTGCTTCATTTTTATCTAGGCCTTGTTGCTCATGGGTTTTCAGATTTCTTATCAGTTCATCCATAGTGAGGATCTTTAGGTTTGTTACCTCAGTTATAACATCCACTTTGCTTTACCAGGTCTTTGGAAGAACACCAAGAATCATTCTCACCTGCTTGTACGATAGAATCACTTCTCCCAAATAATAAAGCTCATTCAGGATAGAAATGAATATTGTATGCATTTCTTGGATTGTATCTCCTTCTTTCATGGTGAAGGTTTCTTACTGAGTAGTCAACATGTAAACTTTAGTATCCTTCACATCAGTAGTACCATCATGAGCAGTCGTCAAGCAATCTTAGATCTCCTTGACATTTTCAAAGGGTGAGATCCTGTTATATTCATCAGGTCTAATACCACACACTAGCAGATTCTTGGCCTTTTAGTTTATTTTAATTTCCTTTCTATCTTAATCATTGATCTCCCTCCTACTTTTGACAACCATTCTTGTAACTTTTCTTTTTTGACTTCTCTAATAGGATCATAGGGACCATCAAGAATTATGTCCATCAGCTCACTGTCCTCAACCATAATAAAGTAAAATGTCCTGGTTTTCCACAACCCATAATACTACCCATTATATTTAGATGGCCTAGTGGTAGATTTCCCTTCTTCCGAGTTAGGTGGAGCTACCATGCTAACCAAATCACTATAGGTGTGAACCTTTTAGAGTGTTTTTGATTTAATATCGATTATTGAAACCCTAGGGGTTGCACCACACTGTAAGGGATTAGGTCCCTCAATGTCAGTCACAGGCAAAAACACAGTAAAATAAATAGGAACATAATAAAGTGAATAACAAGTAAGAGAAACAAGATTTAATGTGGAACCCCCCTGTTCAAGGGAGGAACGACCACGACTTTCCCTCACAAGCTCTCCAAAATCCACTATAATCAACCTCTTTATTATAGACTTGAAATTGAGCATAAATCTAGGTTACTCCTACTTGTAGTAACTCTACTACTTCACCTTGACAACTCTGCCAAGACTCCTCAACACTGGTTAACTCTAACTATTTTTAAGCTTAGGCAACTCTACCTAAATAACTGTTAAAACAAGATGAAAAGATCATTACTCTTATAACTTTAGTAATTCAGATATAATTTAGGACTTACTCAAAAACACTCAAACTTTTGTGCATACAAGAAATAAGAACATGAACAATGACAAGGAGGCCCGGGATGGCTGTCATAATCAGACCAGTGTAGGATGGCTGTCACACCCCAAATCCCATTGGAGCAGACTGGCACCCGTAGCCGAGGAGGCCCGGGAGAACCCGTTCATAACCTATACTTTCACATTCACATTACTTATGAAAATTAGAAATTTGGGCAGCACTTCGTTGTAAATAGAAGAAAACAGTACCTGTATCAGCCCAGCAGACACGCATATATATATATATAAACAGTAATTGGCCGTCAGAGCCATCACGTCTATCAACCAAACACTCCTATGGCTGTACAATATGTCTACAAAGGCCTCTACATAGATACACAACTGAGTTGGGGTCGGGACAAACTCTCGCCCACAAAAGACTTTTATGCAAATACCAAAAGTACATATAGAGACGACTTGGGATGCCCCGAAACAACTGGAGCTCACCACTAACAACAGAACGTCCTGGCTCTTACTGCGGAGGTGTACGACCTGAAGTACCTGTTCCTGCAGGCATGAATGCAGGTCCCCCGTGAGGGACGTCAGTACGGAAATATGTACTGAGTATGTAAGGCAGTGAGTATCAAGATGATATACAAAAGGTCAACAGAAACCAGATACGAGTGAATAAACAGTATGAGTAGACCACACTTAAAAGAACTGATGGGATACCTGCACATTACTTGCATATCATTACTTCCCGTAATCCTTATCAATACATAACATATGTCATACAATGGCCAACTGATCAGTGGTACTAATACAATACATCAAATCATCAATTTAAAATATAGACATTCCATTTCATAATTCAATTAATCTTTGAGATTGGTTACTTTGTGGTCACACTTTATGGAACTTGAAACCATGATACCTCAATAGGAAAAACATGTAAATAGGTAATCAATATCATTAAGATGAAGTAGAGAATCATGGATACCTCATTAAACCATTTCGGAGTCAACAATAGTATATGGACGTTTTTGACTAGCCGGACATCTTAAAAGTGAAAACAAGTTCAATAGGTAGTGTCGAAGATCATATGATGTTATTATGTGTCATGTGTCGTAGGACAATGTTGGAAGCTTACTTGAGAGTGCCATGGGTCATTATTCATGCCAAAGAATAGATAGAGTATGTCTTACATACCTTGATATAACCACTTCAATACAAGTGACTTCCCGTACTCTTCGAACACTTATCTACAATAAGTCATTTGTGGCAAACTAGTATTAGCAACCAAACCTTACCATTTAGGTATTAACTTCACCAAATAATGTCTAGGAAGTAATCCTTTAGCTCATCAATAGGAGTACTACATACATCCTCTTATACTCTTATTACATTCACATATCATGCATTTTCATGAAATATCCCTCAACATCACTCTTAGCCTTTATTTCCCTTCTTAATCATCATCCAGTACCAACATGATCACTAGGCATACATAACCACTAATATAATGTTATATCACCACAATTAATCCTCCATAATCCAATACAACAACTTTCATAATTTACTACTAACAATTTATACACAACAATTCATAACTATGTTTCTAGTTATCTTCCAACATCAAGACAATACTCATAATCCTTTATAAATACTTATTCATGGATAAGAATCAAGAATAAACAATATTCATACCTTAACAATGAACTCTTATATTTAGAATCCTCCTTACATAACCATGGGGTGCTTCTCGAAGCTTTCGAGATGGTGAACACAACTACGGAACCAATTTGAATTTTCTGCGGTTGAATCACAAAATATTTGAGGTTGAAATTGGCTAGGGTTTCACCTCTCTTACTAATTTGGATAATTTCTGGGATAAATGAGGCTAAGTGCAGGTTTTTAAGACCAATTTTCGTCCAAAGGTAATAGAAAATGACCATTGTGCCCTCAAAATTTAAATAAATCCCGAATCTGTCCCCAGTGGACAGTTTTGACAGGCTGAAGTAAATCGATCATAACTCTTTGCTCCGATATCGGATTTGGGTGAAATTGGTATCATTGTAAAGATAATTAAAAGGGCTATCATTTCATATAAATACGGCCACCCAGTTCGTCCTGTACAAGGAGTTATGATCGTTTGAAGTTGACCCTAAAAATCTGTTTTGAGAGGCTGAAGTAAAACGCGTATAACTCCTTACGCAGATGTTGGATTTGGATGTAACCAATTGCATTAGAAATAAGACTCAAAGATCTTTCTATTGATATATGGTAGATCACCCAGTTCATTATATTGATGAAATTATGATCGTTCAAAGTTGACCCAAAAACTGGCAGGCCTCAGTATTTTCTTGCTAATTTACTGTTCACAAAAATCTGTTTTGAGAGGCTGAAGTAAAACGAGTATAACTCCTTACTCAGATGTTGGATTTGAATGAACCCAATTTCATTAGAAAGAAGACTCTCGGATATTTTCGTCTATATATAGCAGCCCACACAGTTCCGTTTGCACAAGGAGTTATGATCATCTCAAGTTGGTGTGCCTAGCTGCAGAAATTTTCCTGCAGAATCACTGTTCACAGGCTTCCCGGCCACCGTTTTGAAATTTCGAACGTGCTCGCTTATATGAAATACTCCTCTGTTTTGGGCAAACTTTATATCGTTGGAAAGCTTATTCCAATACCTACTCATACAACTATTGACGGGATACTTCCGAACACCATAAACTTAATTTAACTCATACGCAAGTCTTTAGGACTCCATATAATCGCGATAAGTGTATGAAAAAAATTTACGGGGTGTTACATTATCCCCCCCTTAAGAACATTCGTCCTTGAATGTTAGAATAGTTACTCAGTTAAGACATGTCCAAGCTTACAATTAACACATTCATCATCATAACATCCTTGCATAAAAACAAACACTTACTTGTTATTGTACTTCTTCCGTCTCATGAACCTCCTCCTCATCGTTGAATAGGTAAGGGTACTTAATCTTCATCGCTTCCTCAGCTTCCCATGTGATCTCCTCAACTTGTTGATTCCTCCAAAGTACTTTTACCGATGCTATCTCTTTATTCCTTATCTTTTTAATTTGGCGATCAAGAATAGCAATAGGCATTTCTTCAAAAGTGAGATCTTTTGTAATTTGTACATCTTCCGTAGTAGTGATGTGCGATGGATCTCCGATGTACTTGCGAAGCATCGAAACATGAAATACAGGATGAACTGCTGAGAGCTCTTGAGGTAGCTCTAACTCATAAGCAACTTGTCCAAATCTTTGAATGATCTTATACGGACCTATGTATCGTGGACTTAACTTTCCTTTCTTGCCAAACCTCATCACTCCTTTCATCGGTGATACTTTCAAGAATACCCAATCATCGATAGAAAACTCAAGTCCTCTTCTTCTAACATCCGCATAAGATTTGTGTCGATTTTGAGCTGTTGCAAGCCGTTGTTGGATCACTTTAACCTTCTCCATTGCTTGATAAACAAGATCCGGTCCAAATAAGACCGCATCACCTGCTTCAAACCATCCTATTGGCGATCTACACTTTCTTCCATACAATGCTTCATATGGTGCCATTTTGATACTTGAATGATAGCTATTATTGTAGGAAAACTCGATAAGAGGTAGGTGATCATCCCAGTTGCCTTTGAAATCTAATACACATGCTCGTAGCATGTCTTCAAGTGTCTGGATGGTACGTTCCGCTTGTCCGTCCGTTTGAGGATGAAAAGCCGTACTTAGATTTACTTGTGTCCCCAAACTCCTTTGAAAAGACTTCCAGAAATTCGCGGTAAATTGGGTTCCTCGATCGGATATAATGGAAATTGGAACTCCATGTAACCGAACGATCTCCTTAATATACAACTTCGCATACTCTTCCGCCATATAAGTTGTCTTAACTGGTAAGAAGTGCGCAGATTTGGTAAGCCTATCAATGATCACCCATATGGAATCAAACTTCCGATATGTACGAGGCAAACCCGTGATGAAATCCATATTGATCTTGTCCCACTTCCACACTGGAAGATCTATACATTGCATGTAACCACCGGGTTTCTGGTGTTCTACTTTGACTCTTTGACAATTCGGACATTCAGCTACAAATTCGGCAATATTCCTCTTCATGTCATTCCACCAATATATTGCTTTCAAATCTTGATACATCTTAGTCGACCCTGGATGGATGGAATACCTTGAACAGTCTGCTTCTGTCATAATTCTCTTTCTTAGTTCAACTACATCAGGTACACATAAACGATTCTGACACTGAAGCACTCCTTCTCGCGTAAGCTCAAATGCCTTTGTCGTGCCACTCTGCACATCCTCCTTAAGCTGCAATAAAATTGGATCTGCATACTGCTTCTCTTTCACTTCAGCTATCAATGAAGATTCCGCTACATTACGTACAATAACCTCTTCATCTGGAGTTTCGAGAAGTCGAACTCCCAAATTAGCTAGTTGGTGAAGATCCTTAATAATCCCCTGCTTTTCTATAGATGCCATTTTATACTTACGACTCAGTGCATCCGCTACCACATTCGCCTTCCCTGGATGATACAAGATATCAACATCATAATCTTTCAACAATTCAAGCCATCTCCGCTGCCTCAAGTTTAGATCTTTCTGACTGAAGATATATTGCAGGCTCTTATGATCGGTATATATGTCAACATGAACCCCATATAAGTAGTGGCGCCATATCTTCAAAGCAAATACAACTGCAGCTAGCTCAAGATCATGCGTGGGATAATTCCTCTCATGAGGTCGCAACTGTCTAGAGCCATAGGCTATTACTCTACCATGTTGCATTAGTACGCATCCTAAGCCAATTCTCGAAGCATCACAGTACACTGCATACCCTTTTGTGCCTTCAGGAAGTACCAATACCGGTGTAGAAGTCAACTTGCTCTTCAGATCCTGGAAACTCTTTTCACAGGCATCATTCCATTGAAACTTGGAGGCTTTATGCGTCAACTTAGTCAAAGGTGCAGAAATAGAAGAAAAACCTTCAACAAACCTTCTATAATAACCTGCCAACCCGAGGAAACTACGAATCTCCGTAGGCGTCGTGGGTCTTGGCCAATTCTTCACAGCCTCAATCTTCTGAGTGTCAACTTTTATGCCTTCACTGGATACAATATGGCCCAAAAATGCCACTGACTTGAGCCAAAACTCACATTTAGAAAACTTCGCATACAGCTTACGATCACGAAGAATCTGCAACGCCTGCCTTAAGTGATTAACATGGTCCTCTTCTGATCTAGAGTAGACCAGAATATCATCTATGAAAACTATCACGAACACATCTAGAAACGGCTTAAACAGCCTATTCATCAGATCCATAAAAACTGCGGGTGCATTTGTCAGCCCAAATGACATAACCAGGAATTCATAATGACCATACCGTGTTCGGAAAGCTGTCTTGGGTATATCTTTATCCTTGACCCTCACTTGATGATAGCCTGATCTCAAGTCAATCTTGGAAAAACACTGGGCACCCTGCAACTGGTCAAATAAATCATCAATTCGGGGAAGGGGGTACTTATTCTTAATAGTCACCTTATTCAATTGCCGATAGTCAATACACATCCTCAGCGAACCATCTTTCTTACGCACAAACAATACTGTTGCTCCCCAAGGGGACATACTAGGCCTGATGAATCCCTTCTCTAGCAAGTCTTTCAGTTGCTTTTTCAATTCTCGCAACTCTGCTGGTGCCATTCTATAAGGAGGAATTGAGATTGGCTGTGTGTCTGGCAACAAATCAATACCAAACTCCACTTCTCGTTCAGGAGGTAAACCTGGTAGTTCTTCAGGAAATACATCAGGAAATTCATTCACAACCGGAACGGTCTGAAAAGTTGGCGGCTCTGCCTCTACATCCCTTACTCTAACCAGATGGTATATGTACCCCTTGGAAATCATTTTTCTTGCCTTAAAGTAAGAAATAAATCTACCTCTCGGCGCGCCAACATTACCCTTCCATTCAAGGACTGCCTCATTTGGGAAATGGAAATATACCTTCTTAGAACGGCAATCTACTGTAGCATAACAAGACGCTAACCAATCCATGCCCATAATAACATCAAAATATACCATTTCCAACTCAACAAGATTGGCCAAAGTATCACGACCACAAATATTCACAACACAATTTCGATAAACATTCCTAGCTATAAGAGATTCCCCCACTGACGTTGATACTTCAAATGGCTTGGCTAATAATTCGGGTGTTCTTCCGAACCTTCCCGCAACCAAAGGAGTAGCATACGATAATGTAGAACCAGGATCAATTAAGGCATACACATCAAATGTAAAGATGGACAACGTACCTGTAACCACGTCTAGAGAAGCCTCTAAATTCTGCCGATCTGCTAGGGCATACACACGGTTCTGAGCTCCGCTAGCACTAGCTACTCCTCTATCACCTCTACCATGACCCATAGGTTGTGCACCCCTACTCAAAGGAGGCACCGAAGATGACGCAACAGCTGATCCGGTAGGTCGTGTTATACTACCTGTGGTCCTGCGTGGGCAATCTCTAGCCATATGCCCCGGCTTACCGCACCAAAAGCAATTATTCGTCCCAAGCCGACATTCGCCAAAGTGAAATTTTCTACAAATGGGGCACGGGTGTCGTGGAGGTCTCAATTGACTCATACTTCCTTGCCCTTGATACCCCACTGTTCGCGAACTCTGATTTTCACTGCTTTGCCCGAACTGATTACCTCTGAACCTTTGAAATTGTGGTGGAGCACTAATTGCAGGATAAGAAGATAACGGGCTAGGCAATCTATGAGAGAACGAAGGCCTAAAACCTCCCTGAGATACCACAAACTGCCCTATAGCTCTGGGTCGCTTAGAATATCCTTTTTCTGATTCCTGGGTTCTTCTTCTTTGCCTCTGCTCTTCCATCTTCTGAGCGAAAGCTTGTATCCTCGCTATATCCATGTCCTTGTTCAAAGCAGCAATGGTACAATCTCTAACCAAGTATGGTTCCAATCTATTCACATAGTGATGAACTCTGTCGTCCATAGTAGCTACCACATTAGAAGCATATCGAGACAAGGAGTTAAATCGAAGACTATACTCTCTTACACTCATATTACCCTGACGAAGATTCAAGAATTGATCTGCACGGGCCTGACGAGTCTCAAATGGAAGATAATGATCAATAAATGCATTTTTGAACTCTCCCCACGTAGTTGGAGGTGCATCAATACCCCTAGATCGTTTCCAATCCTCGTACCATAATATAGCCTCTCCTTTCAGTCTATATGCTGCTAGCTCAACCATCTCTTTACCGGATACATGCATAACATCTAGAACCCTTTGGGTTTGATCGACAAAGTCCTGCGGGTCTTCATTAATATCTGATCCGGTAAAAGTAGGAGGATCCAGTTTCAGAAAATCCTGAGTCCGAAGGCTAGCTGCTCTATCCTTACCACTAGAACCCGTGGTAGGAATAGCTTGCCTTTGAACTTGACCGGCAACTATACGCGTCAGAAGTTGTACTGCATCCCTCAAATCTCGATCAACAACATTAATAGACGGCCCTTCCGGAGGAGAAGAAGCGCCTGATATATGCTCAGCTTGAGACTCACTTTGCTCAACTTGTGCCGGTGGTGACTTACTAGTACCTTCTCCGGCCACTGTATCTACTCGCTTCCACTTATTCTTTCTCCTTGTAACCGGCATCGTCACTATAATAAATAAAAAAGAAACAATTGGATTAAGCGATTGATTATGACTTTATCTCTAATATGGGATCTATTGCACAATCTAAGAAATGAAGAGTGGAAACAATCCCTAAATGTCCAATAGCCTCCTGTTTATAGATGTGGTGCACAACACACCGATAAACGAGATTCTACGTAGACACGGCTTTGTAGACTCACTAGGACGAACTTCTCTGATACCACTTCTGTCACACCCCAAATCCCATTGGAGCAGACTGGCACCCGTAGCCGAGGAGGCCCGGGAGAACCCGTTCATAACCTATACTTTCACATTCACATTACTTATGAAAATTAGAAATTTGGGCAGCACTTCGTTGTAAATAGAAGAAAACAGTACCTGTATCAGCCCAGCAGACACGCATATATATATATATAAACAGTAATTGGCCGTCAGAGCCATCACGTCTATCAACCAAACACTCCTATGGCTGTACAATATGTCTACAAAAGCCTCTACATAGATACACAACTGAGTTGGGGTCGGGACAAACTCCCGCCCACAAAAGACTTTTATGCAAATACCAAAAGTACATATAGAGACGACTTGGGATGCCCCGAAACAACTGGAGCTCACCACTAACAACAGAACGTCCTGGCTCTTACTGCGGAGGTGTACGACCTGAAGTACCTGTTCCTGCAGGCATGAATGCAGGTCCCCCGTGAGGGACGTCAGTACGGAAATATGTACTGAGTATGTAAGGCAGTGAGTATCAAGATGATATACAAAAGGTCAACAGAAACCAGATACGAGTGAATAAACAGTATGAGTAGACCACACTTAAAAGAACTGATGGGATACCTGCACATTACTTGCATATCATTACTTCCCGTAATCCTTATCAATACATAACATATGTCATACAATGTCCAACTGATCAGTGGTACTAATACAATACATCAAATCATCAATTTAAAATATAGACATTCCATTTCATAATTCAATTAATCTTTGAGATTGGTTACTTTGTGGTCACACGTTATGGAACTTGAAACCATGATACCTCAATAGGAAAAACATGTAAATAGGTAATCAATATCATTAAGATGAAGTAGAGAATCATGGATACCTCATTAAACCATTTCGGAGTCAACAATAGTATATGGACGTTTTTGACTAGCCGGACATCTTAAAAGTGAAAACAAGTTCAATAGGTAGTGTCGAAGATCATATGATGTTATTATGTGTCATGTGTCGTAGGACAATGTTGGAAGCTTACTTGAGAGTGCCATGGGTCATTATTCATGCCAAAGAATAGATAGAGTATGTCTTACATACCTTGATATAACCACTTCAATACAAGTGACTTCCCGTACTCTTCGAACACTTATCTACAATAAGTCATTTGTGGCAAACTAGTATTAGCAACCAAACCTTACCATTTAGGTATTAACTTCACCAAATAATGTCTAGGAAGTAATCCTTTAGCTCATCAATAGGAGTACTACATACATCCTCTTATACTCTTATTACATTCACATATCATGCATTTTCATGAAATATCCCTCAACATCACTCTTAGCCTTTATTTCCCTTCTTAATCACCATCCAGTACCAACATGATCACTAGGCATACATAACCACTAATATAATGTTATATCACCACAATTAATCCTCCATAATCCAATACAGCAACTTTCATAATTTACTACTAACAATTTATACACAACAATTCATAACTATGTTTCTAGTTATCTTCCAACATCAAGACAATACTCATAATCCTTTATAAATACTTATTCATAGATAAGAATCAAGAATAAACAATATTCATACCTTAACAATGAACTCTTGTATTTAGAATCCTCCTTACATAACCATGGGGTTCTTCTCGAAGCTTTCGAGATGGTGAACACAACTACGGAACCAATTTGAATTTTCTGCGGTTGAATCACAAAATATTTGAGGTTGAAATTGGCTAGGGTTTCACCTCTCTTACTAATTTGGATAATTTCTGGGATAAATGAGGCTAATTGCAGGTTTTTAAGACCAATTTTCGTCCAAAGGTAATAGAAAATGACCATTGTGCCCTCAAAATTTAAATAAATCCCGAATCTGTCCCCAGTGGACAGTTTTGGTAGGCTGAAGTAAATCGATCATAACTCTTTGCTCCGATATCGGATTTGGGTGAAATTGGTATCATTGTAAAGATAATTAAAAGGGCTATCATTTCATATAAATTAGGCCACCCAGTTCGTCCTGTACAAGGAGTTATGATCGTTTTAAGTTGACTCTAAAAATCTGTTTTGAGAGGCTGAAGTAAAACGTGTATAACTCCTTACGCAGATGTTGGATTTGGATGTAACCAATTGAATTAGAAAGAATACTCAAAGATCTTTCTATTTATATATGGTAGCTCACCCAGTTCATTATATTGAGGAAGTTATGATCGTTCAAAGTTGACCCAAAAACTGGCAGGCCTCAGTATTTTCCTGCTAATTTACTGTTCACAAAAATCTGTTTTGAGAGGCTGAAGTAAAACGAGTATAACTCCTTACTCAGATGTTGGATTTGAATGAAACCAATTTCATTAGAAAGAAGACTCTCGGATCTTTTCGTCTATATATAGCATCCCACACAGTTCCGTTTGCACAAGGAGTTATGATCGTCTCAAGTTGGTGTGCCTAGCTGCAGAAATTTTCCTGCAGAATCACTGTTCACAGGCTTCCCGGCCACCGTTTTGAAATTTCGAACGTGCTCGCTTATATGAAATACTCCTCTGTTTTGGGCAAACTTTATATTGTTGGAAAGCTTATTCCAATACCTACTCATACAACTATTGACGGGATACTTCCAAACACCATAAACTTAATTTAACTCATACGCAAGTCTTTAGGACTCCATATAATCGCGATAAGTGTACGAAAAAAATTTACGGGGTGTTACAATGGCCCTGTACACTATACAAACTATGAATGGACAAAAATAGTATAGGGTTACCCCACGATTCGTGAGGTGACCCGTAGAGACTGTGCATTAGTTTTTGATCTTTTAATTAAGAGCATCCTGGTAATTTCCCTCTACCGCCCTTAGCACCTATGATTTAAAACCCTCTTTGGGACTTCATTAAAATACTATTCGTACTCAAAACACTCTATCAAACTCTCTAAATTCTATCAAGCAAGATACTTAGGGTTTTTTAAGAAGTTGATCAATTTGAGCCCCCAAGGGTATATTCTCTCCATAACTCTTGATAGGCATGTTACTCATCCCCAACTTATTAGTTTCTTAAATCATGTGTTTTAAATAGTTATCCATGTGGTTTTGATAGTGGTTTGGGAACATGGATTGAGGGATTTGAATATTTATTATTTATGTGATATTTCCTGTTTACATATGCATTGTTTATTTTTTAAATGGTGGTTTTGAAATTAATTAATGCATGGGTATAGTGAATAAACTAGGGGATTGTGATTTCCCAAAGTTAAGTGAATAATGACAATTGAATTGGTAACAACACCAACCCAACTTTGTGAAATTGGTTTTGAGTACGAGTAAATTGCATCAAACTATTTTCAAAACAATTTCATGATATAAAGAGGTTATTGAAACATGATGGATTGATTAAATGAACAAAGGGAGTCGGTGTTCCCCCACCTTGTATTAATGAACAAAGAGAGTTATTCTTTTGAGATAATGGAATTGATTAGGCATGTTGATGATACATTGCAAGTGTAGTTGGTATGACTATACCTATAGTTTATGCCTGAATATGTATTATGGTTCAATAAGTAAGAATGAGTGATAAATGTTTTAACGGGACTTAAAAATGGGTTGTGTAGTTGGGCCGTGAATGTGTAAGTCCCGAGGGGGAAAAACTAAAAGTTGTATTTGCCGTCACGGGGATCCAAATGGCTTGGGGTTTGAGTCCCCTTACTTATGACCGGGTGGTTCGAGTCTTCCTTACTATATGATTTGTGAGGTTTGAGTTCGCCATAATATATTTCTTGATCCGGCACTTAAGTCACCTTAGTATATGATTGGGTGGTTCGAGTCCCCCATTCATTTATGTGATATTATTCTCCAGTTCATGCGACTACATACACTGGGGCCCGACTAGGGTAAGATCTGGGGCCCATATAGCCTAGGGGTACTATTAAATGATGGTTAAGCTACATAAGCCAGGCTAAAGTTTTAAAGTTCATGATAAACCTTGTTCCCTATCCTAGTATCTTATGTAAGTATATATGTATGCACGCATGTATGTAAACATGCACATTGTGTTGATCTAGATCATTAAACTATCATTACTTTATACTTATCCCCTATTTACATGCTAGTACTTAACCCACTAACCATCTCCAGATGTTGTATCCCCATATGATATATATTCTAAAGGCAATCCTACTTTTCCTACACAGTGTTAGGTGGATCGAATTGGTTTTATCAGTCTTTGCGGCTAAATGGTGAGCTTCCTTTATTTGGAAGACTTGATCATTCCATTGAATTCATTTTTATAAACTAGAATCAAAGATCTTACATTAGCATTGACATTGTCATTGTTAGGGTTGGGGGCATGTCCTGACTTAGATTGTTTCTGGTTTAGTATAGGCTTCGTGGATATTACTATGGACTTGGTTATTGGTTATTGGTTATTGGTTATAGGTTATTGATTGTCGATTGTAGACAAACTTAAGTATCTTTTAACTTATTAAGCATGTTATCTTGTTATATGTTTGGAATTTAGTCGTTGCTAGTGTTGTATCCTTTTTTCTAGGCAAGAAGAGGGTGGTCTCTGATCCTCGATAGGTATGGGTCATGACAATTTCCTCAATACCTATTGAGATACGAGTAATGGTATCTTCATTTTTGTAATTCTATAGATCAATAGAGCTTGACTCTTTATCCTTAGACCCAACACCTAGAGGTACGTACTGATCATAATCTATTAAAATTTTTGTTCTTGTCTCTCCAATCCCAATCTCTATCACAATCTCTATCATGCTAATCCCTTTTATGATCATGATCCAATTTCTTCAAACCTTGATTTCCACCTTTCCTTCGATAGGTAGAGTGAGAACCCCCCATTTGGTTCACAAGAAACAAATATCCTCATCAAGAGACTCTTCTTCCTCATAATCATAGGCTTTAACACTCGTTTCACGCTTTGAAGGAGCTCGCGTTCTATGCTTGGTGAGAAGATCATATTGAGTCATCATTTTGACCATGATTTTATCTTTTTTCATCTTTTTCCTTTACTTTTGGCTTGGAAAAGATGTGGAAGGATCCCTCATGGACACTTCGGTATGTCTTATGTGCCAATATCTACTTTGCTTTGTTAGTTGATCTAATAAAGTGCCTGTGACACCATAACCTTGTTTGATAATAGATCCTCTAGCCACATTATCGGCTACCATCTTATTCAATTGATCCAACGCCTTATAGAATATTTGAAGAAGCATTTTTTTTTGGGACCTCATGATTTTGACATTGCATTATCTTATTGTTGAATCATTGACAAGCCTCATATAAAGGTTTGCCATTAAGTTAAGAAAATTTAATGATTTCATCCTTAAGTTGCAAGATCTTAGAAGGAAGACAGTACCTTTCCAAGAATACTTTCGTGAGCTCAACCTATAAAGTGATAGATTCCATGGACAAAGACCACAACCATACGAATGCTTCTCCTGTCAATGATAATATAAAATGACCTAAATGGATTGATTCTTGAGAAATATAAGTGATTTCAAATAGAAGAAACAAATCAATGAAATTATTCAAGTGTAGATTGTCATCCCATAGGCTGGATCTCCAAACAATCCTTTCATTTTAGGCAAATTAAGAATCAAGCTAGTAATGTGAAAAACTCCATTTTTAATAATGGTGGAATATGAATAGCACCAGCTTAACCAGCATCTCCAAGGTGATCCTCGTCGTCTAAATACCATCATAATAACTAGGTAATACTTCTGTATTGGATCATAGTATCATGTATACTATTATCTTCACGTGATAAAGAACAAAAATTATAAATAATTTAAATAAACACTATGGCTAACTCAAGTGACTAAAAACACTGCAACAATAAAAACTATATTTCACTCCCAGATAGAGACGCCAAAATTTGATGACGCTAAAATTACACCCTTAAGATATAAGCAACCCTCTTCAATATAGTAACCTAATGGAGGTTGGGGTCGAATTCTCAGGGAGTGAAGACAAGGATTTTAATAATTGAAAGTGTTAGAAGTCAACTAGGGTTGACACATAATGCATTATAAATAAATATAAAACTAAAAATTAGGGAGGGTAGGGGTTTGAATGTTTTCAGATTTAACACTTTTGTTGTGTTGAGAATTCTATTTCAAAGCTCTAAATAACTAGAGATTTATCTAGTGTGGATGAGGCTTGGGGTTTTTCCTTCCTAGTTCTGAGTTCATGCATAGGTGTTTATTTTTTTTCCAAATTTAGCTAGAAGTCATGGGTAGGCTACATCTAAAAGTTTTAGTGTTGATTTGTCAATAAAACACCAAGTATCACAAATGAGTTCTTTAGAACACCTCATAAGTGTAATAATTATAACGATCTATGGCCCCAATTAACATCCTGACATCTAAGAGATACAATCAAATGAACTAATTCAAGTTATTATTTACTTCCATTCCTCAACCATATCCCCTTTGTAAAAGATTATGTTGGTTTTAAAGTAATTAGGGTTTGCAACCCCTAATTCTTAATTGTTCAAATGATGATTTAAATTCAAAGGTAATTAAATTTCCTTTAAATTGATCCATAAAAAGTAAAGAGAATACAATATCCAAGATTTAGTTATGATTAATCTTCAATAAAAAATACTAATTCTTCACTTAAAAGTCACTCCAATGTTTCTTAGCTCAAGAAAACTACAATAATGGTGGAATGAGTTGAAAGCTCACTTTTTTGACCTTATATTACTGTTTGCCTAATGTTACAAAAAATCTACTACACTATTTACTTGCTTGAGCCAGTGGGGCATAGGTTAGGTGCATGTCCAGTGTAAGTGACACTTTTGGGCCATTTTGGCCACCTACGCGCGCTTGTGCCTCAGGTGCATGCATAGGTGGACACCCGATACGTCCATGTGAACTCTAATGCTCTTTTTCTTTTGTATTTGACCTCCCGTTGACTTGAATGTCTTTCTCATCTTCATTTTCAACCATTACTTGCACAAATAAGCATTACAATGGAGAGCAACACCAAATCAATGTTAAAACATGAAATTTAAGCTTAAAAGTATTAACAAGTGATCAAATTGACGAATTATCATTCCTTAGACATTGAGTGTGGTCCAACATTTGTATTCCAACATCTTATTATTTTATTCATACTTCAGGGGAACAACTAAAAACTATGGTACCCACATGTGAGGATTCAATGCCTGTCGCAATTACTATCCCTTTAGCTGCTTTAGGTATGGTGATGTCTTCTGATGATCAGAAAGAGTTTGAGAGGTTTATTTTCCTGTCTCCTCCCAAATTCAATGGAGCGATTGGCGAGAATGCCTATGTGTTTCTGATTTACTTCTAGGAGAAGTTACATAATCTTGTATGCCTTGAGTTTCATGGAGTTGATTATGTTACCTATTAGTTGACAGATATGTCTAAGGATTGGGTCCGCCTACAATAACTTGGGCATAGTTTTTGAGTCTTTCTAAGAGATATTTGTGTTCTATAGATTGGTAGATTATATTCATGATTAATTTGATCACTTGTGTAAGACCCCACAAAATTCTAAGCTTAACTCAGCCCTTTAGAGTATGGAAAGAGGCCCCAGGCTTAGAAAATTTCAGTTAAGTATTTACACTTAGAATTATTTTAGCCTTCATAAGTTGGTGATCTTATTTCACGACACTTATGAGCTTAAAATGTCGATATTTGGATTGAATCATTATCAGGTGTGTCCATAGGTCACTCCGGATTAGCTTTGGATTTTTCAGACCTCATTTTAATTGAGTTTGGACGACCAAAACAGAGGGTCCACGCGATATCAATGCGCCACAATATCGACGCGCCGCATCGACCATTGCGTCGACAAATATTTTTCCCCAACTTTTAGTACAATTCTAGTGAACCAACAAAAACACGACGTAACATATTGGTTAGTGCGTTGATGCCAATGAAGCGATGCGTCGGTCTATGCATCACTGGGCATGATTTTAGGCTTTAAAATCCTGCATCCTGAGGGGAAATTAGGTTTTTTTCCACCCGTATTCATCCCCAAAACTGAGATTAAATAATTTCTAGGGCAAGAATATTCACTCTATCTCAAATTGCTCTCAAGAAGAAACCCTAGGGGATCTAATTTCAAATTCAAGATTCAAGAACACACCATTAAACTCTATTAATTCAAGCACCAAGTTATGTGAAGTATTCATCCAAGGCCTAATTTCATGTTAAAATACCTTGATTTGAAAATTGGGATTTGGAATTATGATGCCAACATGTTGTTTAGTATCATGTGTATGGATTATTTTTCCCAAGTGCTTGATAAATTGCTTATGTCAATAAAAGGTGAAAATCATGACATGTTAGCATATGTGCAAGCTTATATCATATAAATGTTTGATAAAATGGGTCTATGAATGAGTTTTGAGTAAGTGAACAATGTTATGCTTTTCAAGTTTATGCTATGCTTTATTTTTCATGCTATCGAGTCCTGGGGGTATTCAATACACGAAAATTAAGCTACTTACCTAGAGATACAGTAGTTATAAAAAAATCTCAGTAGTATCATAAATAGTAGTACTCAGTAATCAGTCAGAGTCTCAGTTCAGTATTCAGTTCAGAACTCTGTGAACTAAGTCAGTTAATAGAACTCAGTAGTATTCCGTCAGTCAGCGAGACCTAGTAAACTTAGTTTAGTTCAGTTAGACAACATGATCAGTAATAGTTCAGTCAAGCCTAGTACAATCTAGAAATCAGTTCAATGTCCATTCAGTTGGGAGTAAGAATCAGCACCGAGCGAACCCAGGGATGGGGGCATTCCTGCTAGCATAGGGTTTGACCCTTAGTAGAAATCCCTGCATTAAATAACTACGTAGCCAGCATAGGTTGATATATCTTTCTGCCAGACTATGGTTGATACATCTCATATGAGTTTTCCTGCCAGGGAGGGTTGAAGAATTATCTTCCTATCAGAGAGGGTTAACTTAAAGCTTTGTCTTTACTCGTGGAATGGTTCTGAGACCCTTCCAACTAGGGTTACAAATTGGGGGATTTTCCCATAAAATCCATATTCAGACAGTTAGAGGCTTTTAGACTAGAGTATTTTCAACATCTATTTAGTTTTCAGTATTCAATTATTAGTATTCAGTATTTGTTTTTAGTTGTGAACCTTATGGCGACTTCAACCTAATTTATTCTTTTATTTCAGTTATTTTATCATGATTACAGTGTTATTATTCAGTGCTCACAGCAGATATCAGTCATGGGTTAGCTTGTGGTCTTTCGGGTTCATAAGTACCGTGTAGCATCTAGGGTACAAGCTTGGGGAATTACAAACTTGGTATTAGAGCCTAAGCTTTAATAGAGTCCTAGGAAGTCTAAAAGTCACGCCTAGGAGAGTCTTGTGCATGGCTGTGTAGCGCGCCCCACTTATAGAAAAGAGGGTATGAGATATTTTTTTAGGAAAAATCTCCCTTCTTTTAGTATTTAGGTCGTGCGAGTGAGAATAAGTTTAAGTTAAACTCTCAGTCTAATCGTTTCCTTCCTTTTATTTATAGAACATGTCTCCTAATAAGGACAGAAGAAGAATATGAAATCAGCCAGGCTCTCAGCTTGTTCTGGTAGATCCTCTGGAAGTGTATGTCTCCCATGCAAAATTCAGGGCTTTATTTACTTTTCTAGCCAATTCAGTAGCATGCACGACTGCCGTTATGGCCAACCTAGTAGACAATACTGCCGCCTCCAGGATTCAAGACTTCACCCGAATAAACCCTCCATCATTTACCGTGTCTAAGTCAGATGAGGACCTATAGAAATTTCTTGATTAGGTTCATAAAGTCACAAATATTAGGGAAGTGACTTCCAGTGAGAGTGCTGAGTTGGCCACATATCAATTACAGGATGTGGCTCACTTATGGTTCAAGCAGTGGAAGGTAGAGAGGGCTGCAGATGTACGACCTATAGAATGGGAGGAGTTTGCCACTCTTTCCTTGATAGGTTCTTCCCATTGGAGTTAAGATAAGCTAAGGTTTAGAAATTTATTAATCTAAAGAAGGGTAACATGACCGTACAAGAGTATTCTCTCAAGTTTACTCAGTTATCCAGATACGCTCCTCACGTGCTAGCAGATCTAAGAAGAGTAAGTTTGTGTCTGGTGTGTCTAGCAGTATGGTTAAGGATTGTAGGACTACAATACTTTTTAAAGAGATAGAAATATCCAGGCTCATGGTCAACGCTCAGCAGATAGAGGAGGATAAGAATAAGAACAAGGAGAGGGGGAACAAGAGAGCAAGAACAGGTAGCTTCAACGTTGCTCAGCCTAAGTAAAAGGGTTGAAATCGTTCTTAGTTCTGCCTGAAATCTTTTGTTCCAACTCCTTCCTCAGCCAGTTCTCTAGTGCCAGATGGCAATAGAGATAGGGCATCAGGCCCTAAACCCCAGGGTAGTGTTAGCAGTGCCCGCACAAATCCTCTTTGCCATAAATATAGAAGAAACCATCAGGGGGTCTGCAGAGCTAGCAAAGATGTATGTTTCAGATGTGGCAAGCCAGGCCATAAGATTAAACAGTATTGCTAGGTGGGTTACTAGAGTCGACAAAATTATCCTCCAGCTCAGTCTAGTCGCTTGAATCAGCAGGGTGCCTCTTCCAGTGCCACCAGTGGGTAACACCCAAACAGAATCTATGCACTTCAGTCTCAACAGGATCAGGAAAGTTCTCCTAATGTGGTCACTGGTACGCTAGAAGTTTATCATTTACATATTTATTCTTTGCTAGATCCAGGAGAATTTTTGTCCTTTGTAACTCCTTAAATAGTTATTAACTTTGGAGTTAGTCCCAAAATTCTAGCAGAGCCTTTCTCAGTCTCTGCCTCAGTGGGTAAATCTATCATAGCTCAACAGGTATACAAGAACTGTCCAATTATGATATCTCAAAAAGTCACCTCAGCAGACTTAATAGAATTATAGATGATAAATTTTGATGTCATTCTCGACATGGATTGGCTTCAGTCATGCTATGCCTTAGTTGACTGCAAAAACAAAATTGTTCAATTTTTGTTTCCAAATGATTCTTTCCTAGAATAGAGGGGTAATACCTCAGCACTTAGGGGTCAGCTTGTTTCGTACCTTAGGGAAAGAAAAATGAATATCAAAGGGGTGTGTCTATCATCTCATTCAAGTTCAAGACTCTAGTTTGAATACCAAAAAAATTTAATCATGTCAGTAGCATGCGGATTTCCAAATGTGTTTTTCGAAGATCTTTCCAGAGTTTCTCCCAAGAGGGAAATTGAGTTCAAAATAGACCTTCTTCATGATACTTAGCTTATCTCTATTTTTTTCATATAGAATGGCTCCAATAGAACTCAAGGAATTGAAACAACAATTGAAGGATCTCCTAGATAAGGGATTTATCAGACCCAACATATCTCCTTGGGGTGCGCCAATTCTATTTATGCATAAGAAAGATGGTTCTCTTAGAATGTTTATCGATTATCGTCAGCTAAATAAAATGACAATCAAGAACAAGTATCCACTTCCCAGAATCGATGACTTCTTTGACCAACTTTAGGGTTCTAGTTACTTTTCTAAGATAGACCTCAGGTTAGGCTATTATCAGTTCAAAGTCAGAGAATATGACATTCCAAAAACAACTTTCAAAACTCTGTATGGTCATTTGAAATTCCTAGTCATGTCATTTGGTCTTACCAATGCCCCAACAGCTTTCATAGAATTGATAAACCATGTGTTCAAGCAGTAATTGGACGTATTCATCATAGTCTTCATTGATGACATTCTTGTCTACTCCCTTAGTGAACATGATCATGCAGACTATCTCAAAATATATTAGAAACCCTCAGAGCCCATTAGTTGTTCGCCAAATTAAGTAAATATGAATTTTGTCTAAGGTCAGTAGCTTTCCATGGCTTTATCATTTGCGATGATGGCATTAGAGTTGATCCCTAAAAGACCAAAGTGGTGAGTAACTGGGCCAAACCTATTTTTCTGTCATATATTAGGAGATTTTTGGGCTTGGCTAGCTATTACCAGATGGTTCAGATGGATTTGTGGTATATTGTGATGCTTCTAGAGTTGGTTTGGGTGTGTTTTGTTGCAGAGAGGTAAGGTCATATCCTATGACTCTAGATATCTTAAGCCCCATGAAAAGAATTATCCCGCTAATAATCTTGAGTTTGCAGCTATAGTGTTTGCCTTAAAGATTTGGAGGCACTATTTGTATGGGGTGCACGTTGATGTGTTCACAAACCATAAAAGCCTAAAACATGTGTGTTCTTAGAAAAACCTGAAACTACATCAGAGGAAGTGGTTAGAGTTGTTGAAAGACTATTACATGAGTGTTTTATACCATTCGACCAAGGCCAATGCAGTGGCTGATGCTCTCAGTAGGATGTCTATGGGTAGTGTTGCTCATGTGGTGGCTGGTAAGAAGGATTTAGTTCAGGAAGTCCATCAGATTGCCTGACTAGGTGTCCTCTTAGTCGATTCAATAGAAGGTAGTGTGTGGGTTCAAAACAGTTCAGAATCATCTCTGGTTTCCAAAGTGAAGGAGAAGCAGGACAGACTTCCCAGTTTAGCTAAGTTAAAAGAAGTTGCCAGTGATAAGAAAGTAGAGGTTTTGTTACGAGGGGGAGATGGTGTGTTGTGTTATCAGGTTCAACTATGTATGCTAGGTGTGGATGACTTGAGGCGGCGGATTCTTGCAGAAGCGCATAGTGCACGCTACTCGATCTAGGGGTCCACAAAGATATACCATGACTTACGGGAAGTATATTAGTGGAGTGGGATAAACAGATATATTGTAGAGTGTGTAGCTAATTGGTCGACATATCAGCAGGTTAAGATCGAGCATCAGAATCCTAATGGGTCTATGCAGGAGTTTAGTATTCCCACTTAGAAGTAAGAGGAGGTGAATATGGATTTTATGACGGGTTTACCTCATACTTGATAGCGCTCAATTTACAGCTCTCGTAGGAGTGTAAAGCAGTCGTTAGCAAATATAGAACCCAACCTGGGTTGGGTATGGATCCCACAGGAATAGCTTGGCCAACAAGTAAGAAAAATTACTAAACTTTTGGTGCAAGTCTCGTAAGAAGGGGGGATTGTAATGTGTAATGAAAATAATAAAGTAAAAGCTGAAAATAGCAAAGTAAAGAGAGAAAGATTGTTACGTAAGTTGTAAACAATGAGAATTGAAGCGTTGGGGTTATGTCCACCTTCTGAGGTATACGTCTCTATTGCCTATGAGTGTGTAGAATTCTGACATGCAATTGCTTATAGAGAATTGTAGTCGATGGTAAATCCAAGCGTCTCTCGACCTAAACAAGGACTATTTCACTTTAACTCTCTCGAGCTTAAAGCGTGTCTAATGGTACGAATTCTCCAAGAGGTTAGTCCAGTTACGAAACTAGCTTTTTAATAGGAAAGGTTGTCCTACTACCTTGACATTATCTCTTTTCCATACAAATAACTTTTCTCTCGAACAAGTTAAATGTTAGACTGGCGTATTCTTGCGTTTGCAACCGCAAAGAATGTATATTAAGATGAAGAGAATAATGATATAAGCAATATACGTGTCATGAACTCACAAACTCACAGCAATAGATAGTATCTCATTCGGCTTCCATAACCCCAACAGAGAGGTTTAGTTACCCATGAATGCGAAGGAGATCACGATTGACATTGTTATTATATCACAATATTGAGTAATGGCGTGTAGATCAAGTGATAGGCGTGAGGCGTGATTCCTTAGCTTGGTAACGATTCTCTTGTTGTGGAATTTAAGAATAGAAGAAGAATAGAATTAATGGAAAGATTAGAAGAGTTGTAGAATTGTTGTGGTGGAAGAAGAGAGGGATGGAAGAATATTAATTGTTGAATGGATCTCTCCACTAAGGGAGGAGTTAACTAAAAATCTCTAGCATGATAGGGTATTTATAATACTCCTATCCTACTCCTACTATGCTAATGAAATAAATAACCAAATCCTACTAAACTAAGGAAATACTTAACCCATTTGTACTAGGTTAATGTAACATTCTCCTAATCCAAATAAACTAATGAAATACATAACCCAATTGTACTAGGTTAATGTATCATTGTCAAAATCCAGCTTTGTGTCTGTAAGTCCCCAAAGTCTTCAGAAATATTGTTTTAGCCCGAGACAGATTTTCCATGCAGCAGTTTTGGTCCTTAGGCGTGTAGACTTCCTTCCCTTCCAATGTGAGCTTTCTTTTGCGTCAAGTAAGCCATAAAATGCTGAATTCTGCATCATTTATACCTGAAACTTTACTAATCATGTTCGTTAGCTCATTTATAGGAAAAAGGACTAAAAGTGCATGAAATATATAGTTTGTTCTCAAAACTAGGCTAAAATATGGGCAAAATATATTGATATAGGCGTGTAAATTCGCCTATCATCAACACCCCACACTTAGAGCTTTGTTCGTCCTCGAACAACATATCATGTCCTTCTAAGCATCAACTTCAGGTTTTTACAGCAACAACATAAAACATTTATCAAGACAAGCACAACAATTATCAACAAAGAGTATCTTTTCGATTATAAGTAGAAACAATTTAACCTCTAGCATAGACTCGTGATGGTGGTTAACTCATATTCAAAAGTCAAGGCACAAAGAATCATACACAACTATCCAAAACTCATCAACCATGTGTGTATCACAATATATTACCCATAGTTACTCACAAGTATAGCATATTTTTCAAACATGGGTATCAAAATATCCTTGCTCTCGCTCTCACAAAGAATTCGTATGCAGCAACTGCTGACCATAGGCTTTCCCTTAGTGTAGTACTCCACTAAATGTCAGAATGTTAAGATTAGGGTCAAGTAGGTCTTTTGATGGTTGTAATGTAGGCTAAGGGACGGGTAGGATCAACTATTTTGGCCAGAAATAGTGACTAAGCTCCTAAGCGCTTTAATACATCACTTTGTATCCTTGACACTTTTTTCTTTCAACCTTTCTTCTTTCTTTTATTCTACCACCCTTGTTCTCCTCTTTTGTTTTTCAATTTTAAGACAACTCACTTTTCAGCTTTCTTTTCCTTTTTCTTTTCACAACATACCTCTTATGATAGCACTTTCTTTTCCATAACACATTCAAGCACCATTTACAATTTAAAACATCATACTTACCCAATTTCCTCTTATGTTGTCACATGACTTTTTTAATTTAAAGCACTTAGGAATTTGGATCAAATTACGGTCTTGAAAAAAATGGATTAGGCTTACATACAAGGTTGTCAAAGAAATAGGCTAAAGGCTCAAAAGGGTTTGACTAGGATGATGTCCATGGGTAGGTAAAACTAAAGGTAAACAAATATAGGTTGCCAAAGAAATGCCTAAATCATATCCTAAACTTACACTCCTTATTTTCGCTTGGCATACATACCAGGCAAGTTCTAGCATCAGCCACATACATAGAAGATACTATTAATCTCACACACACAAGGCACATGGTCGACTTGATTGGAAGTAATATAGACTCTCGACCCAACAATTGAAGGAATTGAATCACACAATATGAGCCGCATAGTCTATGACATATGAGATACTGAGACCAAATGCCATAGCATAGGCGGTGCATAGTCAAAAGCATACCTAGGAATAGGTGGCGCATAGTGTATAGCACACTAGATTCCGAGACTTTAGGCTATAGGATAGGTTGTGCATCATTCGTGGCCTAGTTTTTCCAAGGCCTAGCCTTCCTCGAAGCCTATTTTGGTGTGAGAAAGGCTCAATCCATAGCATTATGCATCACCGTTCCTAACTTACCAACTTTACCATAAAATGCATCCAAATAGTCAATTGAAATCAATCTCCTCGTTGAATACCTCTTGCACCTATTTTTGCTCAAAACCAAATGAAAACGATTAGTACTATGGGTTGCCTCCCACCAAGCGCCTTAGTTTTGGTCGTGGCACGACTCTTATTTTTATATTTTTCATTTATCAAAACAAAACAAGTACTAAAAGAAAAACAATAAATCGATAAAACAATAAAATGATAAAACAATGGGTTGCCTCCCATCTAGCGCCTTATTTATTGTCGTGGCTCGACATAGTTACCTCGAGTACTCAGACTTCATCGAGGTAAGTGATGGATCATTTTCTGAAAGGGTTTAGATGACAATGAGGCTTACCTGTGGGCATGTGATCTTTGTCGAGAGGGCTTATACATCTCCCCGGAGAGTCACCAATTATATCATCAATAGTCCAACCCATAGCTCTCTTGTATCTCTTCAGAGCAGAGATGAGAGCTTCTACGTGCTGTTCACTTAAATCATCTGTACTCTCCGGAAGTGTATTTCTACTTTCCAAGAACACATACCTTAGATAATCGGGAAGCTCTTGCGATTCTAGCATTGGTGGCTCATCAAAGGGAGTTTTCATTTTTGGTTGATTCTTGAGATCACAATATGGTTGCTTAGGAGTATAAGGCTCTATTTCTGTTAGAGCACTCATAAGTTCTTCATAACCTTCATTATCTTCATGCTCAACTTTCAGTGGCACAACAGACAATGGCTCAACAGTAGGCTGTTTCTCTATAGATAATGCTTTCGTATCCTCATGATGAACATCAGCTACAGATAACTCATTCATATCGCTGGGTTGCTTCATTGTTTTGCATATATCAAACTGTACCACTTCGTCATTAATTCGAAACAAAAGCTCATTATCTTTCATGTCAATAAGCACACTTCCAGTTGCAAGGAAGGGACGTCCCAAGATGATGGGAACTTCAGAATCCTCCTTACAATCCAGAATAACGAAGTCTGCATGAAAGATGAATGAAGAAACTTTCACCAACACATCATTCAAGATACCCACAGGTCATTTTACCGACCTATCAGCCATCACGAGCCTCATATTGGTTGGTGTCGGATCGCCTAGCCCCAACTTCTTGTAGATGGATAGTGGCATCAAATTGATGTTAGCACCTAGATCGCACAATGACTTGGCAAAATCCAACGATCCAATTGTGCAAGGAATAGTGAAAGCTCCAGGATCTGCCTTCTTTTGAACTAACGACCTTGTAGCGATTGCACTACAATGATGAACATTATCCGCAAACTCATAACTTGCTGCCCGCTTCTTTGTCAATAGGTCTTTCATAAACTTTGCATATCTAGGCATTTGTTCAAGTGCCTCCACCAATGGAACATTAATGGTCAGCTGCTTGAGCATAGTCATGAATTTGCTGAACTTTGTGTCATCTGCCACCTTCTTCAATCTTTGGGGAAAAGGTGGTGGTGGGTATGGAAGTGTTCTCTCCACGGTTTTCTTCTTCTCTTGCTTCCTTTTTTCCACTTTTTCAGGCTGCACAGTGCTGGATGTGGCGTCCTTGATGTCGGGAGTAGTGGCTGGGGCATCTTCTCCTTTTGTATTGTCATCCATTTCCGCAACTTCGTCAATCACTTTCTTGCCTTTTGCTGAAGTTTCCAGCACCTTACCACTTCTGGTAGTGATGGCCATGCATGACCCATCATTCCTTGGGTTTTGCACAGTATCGCTAGGTAAAGTGCCGGCCTTTCTTTGGTTGAGTGCTGCTGAAAGTTGACTGAATTGCTGCTCTAGTTGTCTAATTGAAGTGGAATGTGAATCTACTAATTGTTTCATGGCGGACAAATCATTAATTACCTCCGTAACTCCCGCGCTCGTTGCTTCCACTCCTTTCAATAATTTAGCCATCATGTCTTCCATACTTCCAGAATTAGATATGGTGGTATCACGTCTGCCAGGGGGAACGTACAAACCACTCTTTTCATTCTTGTTCTTCCAACTACCTTGGTCTTTGTTTCCAGATTTATCATAATAGTCCCGACCTTTGTTTCCTTGGGAATTGCCTCGGAAACCCCCTTGATTATTCAAGTAGTTGGCTTCTTCTTTAGAGTCGGATTCCTCTCTTCCTTTTGACGCAACAACTTTGACTTTTTTGGTCTTCTTTGATAATAAATGCTTTGTAAGAAGATCCATTTGTGTTTTCATATGCGCTATATCTTGATCGCGCTCCTCTTCTCTTCTCCTTTGTTCTGCAGTCATGCTAATAGATAAAGTGGGGCTTGCTACCTCAGAATCCCTGGTGTGCCAAGCTCTACTTTGCTTTGTCATCCGGTCTAGCATATTGCTTGCCTGAACAAAGTTGAGGTCCATAAATGATCCTCCAGCCGCATTAGCAACCACTGGCTTAGTCCCCGAATTCAAAGCTCTGTATAATATCTCCATCAAGTGGACATTGGTCATATGATGGTTTGGGCACTGCATTAGCTTCGTCTTGAACCTCTCCCATGTAACGTGGAGAGCTTCAGTTGGAAGCTGTCGAAAATTGGTAATCTCATCTCTCAACTGTGCTCTATTGGATGGCGGAAAGAATCTTTCTAGGAAAGCGTCTTTCAATTGCCTCCAATTAGTAATCGAATCAGGAGTCAGCCCATTCAACCATAGAGTTGCCTCCCCAGACAGAGACAATAGAAATAAGCGTAGTCGAATTGCATTCTGTCCAACGCCAGGATTGTCGAATGACTTGCATGTAGAAATAAAGTTGATCAGATGCATATTCGGATCATCGCCTGCTAGTCCACCAAATAATCCCTTGAGTTGAAAAAGCTGAATCATGGTGCTAGTGATATTGAACTTTGCTCCAGGTGCTAAGGGTGGCAGAATAATGGCTCCTGTGGCACCAGCTTCATCCAAATCCTCATCAACGTCATCAAAAGGAATTTGCACAACTCGGCGATCAGGTCTCAATCGCGTTTGACGATCTCTCCTCTGCATGGGTGCCGCCATCTCAGCAGTATGCCGTGGGTTTAGTAGCTCTTCATCGCCCAGATCCTCATCGTCAGGATTTGTTGCTCGCCTACGGTTATCAATATTCTGTTGATGCACTTGAGCAGCCATCCTTTCAATTTCACGTTCTGCCTCCATTGATGCACTGAATAAACCTAAATAAAACAAACACAACAACTAAAAGTAAAAGTACGAGAATCTTTGACCAAAGGCTCTAGTAACTATCACAAACTTAATTGACACTCGTATTCCACGACAACGGCGCCAATTTTTGATAACGCTCAATCTACAGCTCTCGTAGGAGTGTAAAGCGGTCATTAGCAAATATAGAACCCAACCTGGGTTGGGTATCGATACCACAGGGAATAGCTTGGCCAACAAGTAAGCAAAATTACTAAACGTTTGGTGCAAGTCTCGTAAGAAGGGGGGATTGTAATGTGTAACGAAAATAATAAAGTAAAAGCTGAAAATAGCAAAGTAAATAGAGAAAGATTGTTACATAAGTTGTAAACAGTGAGAATTGAAGCGTTGGGGTTATGTCCACCTTCTGAGGTATACGTCTCTATTGCCTATGAGTGTGTAGAATTCTGACATGCAATTGCTTATAGAGAATTGTAGTCGATGGTAAATCCAAGCGTCTGTCGACCTAAACAAGGACTATTTCACTTTAACTCTCTCAAGCTTAAAGCGTGTCTAACGGTACGAATTCTCCAAGAGGTTAGTCCAGTTACGGCACTAGCTTTCTAATAGGAAAAGGTGTCCTACTACCTTGACATTATCTCTTTTCCATACAAATAACCTTTCTCTCGAACAAGTTAAATGTTAGACTGGCGTATTCTTGCGTTTGCAACCGCAAAGAATGTAGATTAAGATGAAGAGAATAATGATATAAGCAATATACGTGTCATGAACTCACAAACTCACAGCAATAGATAGTATCTCATTCGGCTTCCATAACCCCAACAGAGAGGTTTAGTTACCCATGAATGCGAAGGAGATCATGATTGACATTGTTATTATATCACAATATTGAGTAATGGCGTGTAGATCAAGTGATAGGTGTGAGGCGTGATTCCTTAGCTTGGTAACGATTCTCTTGTTGTGGAATTTAAGAATAGAAGAAGAATAGAATTAATGGAAAGATTAGAAGAGTTGTAGAATTGTTGTGGTGGAAGAAGAGAGGGATGGAAGAAGATTAATTGTTGAATGGATCTCTCCACTAAGGGAGGAGTTAATTAAAAATCTCTAGCATGATAGGGTATTTATAATACTCCTATCCTACTCCTACTATGCTAATGAAATAAATAACCAAATCCTACTAAACTAAGGAAATACTTAACCCATTTGTACTAGGTTAATGTAACATTCTCCTAATCCAAATAAACTAATGAAATACATAACCCAATTGTACTAGGTTAATGTATCATTGTCAAAATCCAGCTTTGTGTCTGTAAGTCCCCAAAGTCTTCAGAAATGTTGTTTTAGCCCGGGACAGATTTTCCATGCAGCAGTTTTGGTCCTTAGGCGTGTAGACTTCCTTCCCTTCCAATGTGAGCTTTCTTTTGCGTCAAGTAA
This sequence comes from Capsicum baccatum var. pendulum, assembly GCA_030864225.1. Lineage (NCBI taxonomy): Eukaryota > Viridiplantae > Streptophyta > Magnoliopsida > Solanales > Solanaceae > Capsicum > Capsicum baccatum. The sequence goes on along the minus strand of CM061555.1, from coordinate 163,489,530 downwards.
GCCATAAAATGCTGAATTCTGCATCATTTATACCTGAAACTTTACTAATCATGTTCGTTAGCTCATTTATAGGAAAAAGGACTAAAAGTGCATGAAATATATAGTTTGTTCTCAAAACTAGGCTAAAATATGGGCAAAATATATTGATATAGGCGTGTAAATTCGCCTATCATCAATACTCATCATCAGCATGATTCAATTTGGGTCATTATAGACAGGATGACCAAATTAGCTTATTTCTTACCAGTCCATACTTTTTATTCAGCCTAGGATTATGCCAAGCTCTATGTTAGAGAGTTTGTCAGATTGCATGGAGTTTCGTTGTCCATTATTTCAGATGGAAGTACATAGCTCACCTCTCATTTCTGGAAAGCCTTCCAAAAGGGTCTTGGTACCCAATTTCATCTCAGTATAGCCTTTTACCCTCAGACAAATGGTCAAGCAGAAAGGACCATTCAAACTTTCGAAAATATGATAATAGCTTGTGCCATTGACTTTAAGGGTAGTTGGGATAACCACTTGCCCTTGATCGAGTTTGCATATAATAACAGTTACCATTCTAGTATTCAAATGGCTCTGTTTCAGGCGCTTTATGAGAGGAGATGTAGATCTCCCATTGGTTAGTTTGAAGTGGGTAAGGCTGAAGTGGCAGGGCCTGACTTGGTGTTTGATACCTTAGAAAAAGTTCAGTTGATCAGGGAAAGTCTTAGGACTACTCAGAGCAAAAAAAAAATCATACACAGATGTGTAAATGAAGGATCTCGAGTTTGAGATTGGTGACTATGTATATTTGAAATTATCTCCTATAAAGGGAATGAAGAGGATTGACAAGAAGGGGAAGCTCAGTCTCCGATATATTGGTCCCTAGTTTACGAGCTTGAGTTGCCTTCAGACTTAGCTTCAGTCCACCCAGTTTTCCATGTCTCCTTGCTATATAAATGCATAGGTGACCCAGCAGCTGTAGTCCCTATAGATGGTATAGATATTCAGAACAACCTCTCTTATGAAGAGATCCCAGCCGAAACCCTTGATCATTAGGTTCGCAGACTAAGGAATAAAGAAATTCCTCTAGTTAAAGTTCTTTGGAGGAATCAGTCTGTTGAGGCATCTACTTGGGAAGTAAAAGAAGATATGACGACCAAGTATCCTCGCGTCTTCTTTGCAAACTCAAATTTAGCTCAGGGTAACAATTTTTCTTGAATTTACTCAGTTCCATATTCAAATTTCCTTTATGAGTAGACATCAGTTCAGCTGCATAGCATTCTCATATCATGCATACCCTCATGAAATAGCTCAGTCATGTGTCACGTCTTTAGAATTAGTCATGCTTTAGTTATGCATTCCCAGTATGTAAAATTCAGTCTATCAATATTTTTTCGCTTAGTTAGTCTCATTCGAGGACGAATTTTCCCAGGGGGGAGATATTAGAAGACCCCACAAAATTTTAAGCTTAACTCATCCCTTTAGAGCATGAAAAAAGATCTCAGACTTAGAAAATTTCAGCTAAGTATTTACAGTTATAATTTTTTTAGCCTTCATAAGTTGGCGATCTTATTTCACGACCCTTATGACCTTAAAATGTAAATCTTTAGATTGAATCATGATCAGGTGAGTCAATAGGTCACTCTGCGTGAGTTTTGGATTTTTAATACCTCATTTGAATTGAGTTTGGATTACCAAAATAGAGGGTCGACGCGATATGGATGCACCGCATCTACATATATTTTTCCCAAGCTTTCAGTGCAATTCTAGTGAACTAATGCAAACTCAACGTGGTGCATTGGTTAACACGTTAATGCCAACGACATGGCGTGTCGGTTTACGCATTACTAGGCACAATTTCAATAATTAAAAGCCCGCATCTTAAGGGGTAATTGGTTTTTTTTCCACCCATATTCAGCCCCTAAAACATGAGATAAAGTCATTTCTAGGGCAAAAACATCCACACTCTCAAATTTCTCTCAAGAAAAAACCCTAGGGGATTTGATTTCAAACTCAAACTTTAAGAATATTAATCAAGATCCCAAGTTACCCCAAAACCTAATTTGAAGTCATCAAACCTTCTTAAGGTTTATAGGTCTAAAATGAAAAAAATAACCAATACATCGCCTAAGGGGTTATTTTATACCCATACCATGTATGGTGCACGACCCAAACCAGGTCCTGGTTATGACAGATATCTTAAGTCCTATGTGAACTGAAGATCATCTACTTTACCTAACCTAACAAACATATCAACCATAAATGTCGTATGAATTCCAAATATAAAACAAGATAGCAGAGATATGTCTAATAATAACTCAGAATTATCTAATTTAATCCACTAACAACATGATAAACCATCACACCCAAGTCCACAGTAATCCACAAAGCCGCTATAACACCGAAGTCAATAATATGCCAAGACATGCCCTTGACAATAGCCGAAAATAATGTCTAAACCAAGTCTAAGACAAAGAGTAAATGACCGTAAATGAATGGCTTCTAAAGTATTGAAGCTCACTACTTCAATGTATATCTCATGTACCAATGGATCACCTGGTCACTGTGCGGGAAAAGAAGAAGAAGCTCCGGTACCTATATCACATGGGAAAACAACATTCAAATATGGTTAGCGGTTGGAGTGCTAGCATATAACCCAGGGATAGAGGAATAAAGTAATTGCATCAATGAAACCAAGTTAAATTATAATATATGCATGCATATATATATATATATATTATGTTAGGATAGGGAAGAGGCCTTAGCATGAACTTTTAAAACATTTACCTGGGTTGTGTGGAATAATCGTCATAATACAAGGCACTCACAGGCTACATAGGCCCAACTCTCCCCTAGCTGGAATGACCTAGTGCATATAGTCGTACAAACCAAAGAATATCCATATCCGTATATGCCATTATGAGGAACTTGAACCTCCTGACATAATCAAGGTGACTTAAGCACCAATGTATAAAGAATGGGGGACTTGAATCTCCCATTAATATATCCATTTGGGGTATTCGAACCTCTTGATACATAGACACCCACACCAACTAGATCAATTTCCAATGTTAGTCCTTTAGACTCTATATTCATAGACCGGCTACACATTATGCTTTAAAGCCTAATTTAAAATATTCTTTAAACATGGACACAACCATTAGTCCAATTACTTACCAAAGGCATCCTATTGGTATCGTCATGCCAACCCTGCTTGTGAGCGTACAACATGCCATAACCATTATTATTTGACTTTGTGACTTAAACCCATTTTCTATAAAAGTCATCAATTCAATTGAAAATTTATGGACAAAAACCCATTTAACCATTTAAACCAGCAATGTTGAAATTTAATTCAATTTATAGAAAACAAGGCCTTTCATGTAACCATTTACCAATCATTTACATTATTAGGTCAATGCCTTAGTTTGAAACACAGTCCAATTCAATTTATGGTAATCAAGAACTTTACAAAATCATTTATCCTTATTTAACATTCTTATACCAATCATTAGTTCAAAACCCAATTCATCATGTGACAAGATCCTTCTTTTAGGCATTTTCACAAACAGGTTGAGGGCATACCATTATCAAACCATTATTCAAGTCAAAGACCATCAAGTTAGGGTTAACCATGACACCTTCATTAAACCACAATTTCCATACACCTAAATGTTCAAAACCATTACCAAAAACATATATAAACACAAGTAAAATCATGAGAATAATACAAAACATTAGACATTCAAATCCCCAACCATAGGTTTCAAAACCACCATTTATGATTTAAGAACAATTCTTAAAACACATGATTTTTATGAACTAAAAATGATGGAAGATTCATATGCCTTATTCACAAAGATTCACACAAATAACTTGACTCTTGAGCTTCTATATAAACTCTTTGTAGAAACCCTAGCCGAATCTTCAAGAGAGAGTTTAGAGAGGATGTTGATAGTGTTTTAATCCTTCTAAGTATGTTATGAGAGGCTATAATATGTTATTAGATATGGGGTCTTAAGGGTTTTGGGGTGAGAAATGTCTAAAATATCTTTAGCTTAAAATATAAAAAGTATGACTAGGGGGATAAGGTTGGATCCCTCAAGTCGTACAAATATCATAAGAGGGGTACCCTCTACTCGTACCTTGATCAGAATGTTGGATACCATATTTTATCCATTATACAACTCCTTAGCCTAAATCATACACATTCCATAGGATAAGCACCTTTAAATCATACCCTAAGTAGAATCCTCTAGGCTAGACTTTGGGCATTATATGATTCAGCATAATACTTCTCGTACCCTAACATAAAACAAGTATGATGGCATCTCATACCAATAACAAAACTCGGAAAATTTGACACTGACCAACATATGACCAAGGACTTCAAACCTTATCCACTCTATACGAGTGGTATGATGTAGTCATATGATGCCTAGAATGTTCAAGGATCTAAAAATTTTGCAAGGGACAAAGTTTGGGGTGTTTCATTCTCTCTCTTAGGATTATTTGTCCTCAAATGATGAGACAAGGCACTACAAACATGAATAAACTCCAAACATGTATACTCTTACCTTTAAGACAAACAAACAAAACATCAAGGAATCCACAATCTATCTTTAATAAGACATAAATAAAAGATATAGAGAACAACACATATCTCAAGCACAATTTTCTGAGATCAAGAATAGGAATTGATAATTTGATTTCATGTCCTCCTCTGCTTCCAAAGTAGCTTTCTCAGACTTTTTATTTTACCATTAAACCTTTATCGAAGCCATGTCTTTGATTCGCAACCGGCGAACTTGTAAATCCAAGATCCTCATCGAGACCTTCTCATAGGACATGGAATCCAATATACCAATGTCCTCTAAAGTGAAAACCAATGAAGGATCACCTACAAATTTCTATAACATAGACACATGGAATATCGGATGAATGGAACTCATTCTAGAGGGAAAATCCAACTCATATGCAACTCTACCAATCGTTCTCAAAACGATATATGGGCCAATATATCAGGGACTAAGCTTCCCCTTCTTCCCATAATGCATCACTCTTTTTATGTGAGATACCATAAAGAACACCCAATCTCCAACCTCATAGTCTAAATCCTTCACCTCACATCTATATAGGACTTTTGATGATCGTGGGTGGTCTTCATCCTATCCCGAATTACCTTTACCATTTTTAAAGCTTGGTGAACTAAATATTTCCAATTCATAAACCTCAAACAACCCAATAGGATACCTACACCTCCTACCATACAATGCCTCAAATAGGGCCATACCAATGCTACAATGATAATTATTATTATAAGAAAATTCAATCAAAGGCAAAGGGTCGTACCCACTAAAGAGTGGTTATTTTATTACTCATTTGCACTCCTTATTTGGGAATATTGCCTTGATATGAATGAATAAATGATACATATTCATGAGATAATACACTAATATCCACTTTTTGCAGGTATAGAGTTGAGAAGATAAAGAGTTGTGGATTGGAGCTCAAATTAATAAAAAATAGAGCAAGAAAGTGCAAATGAAGACTTGGAGAAGCAACGCCTCAGGTACCGGGTTCGCAGTCCACTGACCCCAGTTGTAGTGGTCTAGTAAAAGTCCTCCAATAGTAATCGTTGATGTTATTCGTGGTTACATAGCTGCGGTCGTAGTGAGACCTACACGATCACAGCCTAATGAAGGAGTTCAACCCAAGGAAAAAATTATAATTACACGTACTGATCCCAATTTGACAAAATTGACTCAAATCCTATCATTATTCATTAATATCATCTTCCTTAATTTTTAGGTTTAGCATGAGACTTCATAGCCTCAATTTTTGGAGAAGAAAATAATGTATAAATTTTTGGTGAAGAATACATTGGAGACTTTCTAACTGGAAGAGTTGCTCACTTTTATTTTTTATATTATGGGAGATCCAAGTTTGAAGTAACATTCTCTTAAATCTTCAAAAAATCATTTTAATAGAGATTATGGGTATATCTATGCTTATTTATCTTATGTGTAGCTAAATCTCCCTCTAGGGGTTATGTGTGAATAAGGGTTAAAGTGTGTGTTGGTTATTATTATTAAGATCTATTTGGTAATTCATGTTTATGGGTTTTGTAATTGCTATGCTATTTTGGTTGGGATTTGGCGGGTGAAAGCCCCAAATACCCACATGGGTTTGATGAGTGAAAGCTCCAGTCTTTAGAAAGTTCAATTCCATCTTTGAAAGAAGGGTTTTGAGTAAACTTTAGAAATACATATCATTCTCTAAAGAGGGATATGGAGATCAAAGAAATGATAGATAATTACGTGTGTAGTTTGCAAAATTTTCACTACGTTAGACATAAGGGTGAATGTGAGGTTAACTATTCCATGGGTATCATCCTAGAAATAGTGATGCCTAGATTTAAGTTATGCTTACTAATTGTTGAACACAACTATTAGGTATTCGAAAGAATCAATGTGTGAAAGTTTGGTGTTTTGTTGAATGACTCGCATTAAAATCTATAACCAAGTCTGCCCTTATTTGATTTACTAAATTGATATTAATGATTAACACCCACGTATCACTCCCTTAGTAGTGTATAATCCCAATATCCATGCTTGATTGTTAAAACTCTAATTATTTATATCCCCAAATTTTGTACTAGAAATATTAGTGTAGGAACCTATCTCCCCCATTTTATCTTTTTGTACCATTTATTTGAATTTAAATTGTATCTATCATTTCAAATTAATTTGATCGCCTTTCATATTGTTCCTCATGGATTTGACCCCAACTCCAAAGTTGGGTAAATATATTGATGATGACTTCCTTGAACTTAAATTAATGTGTAAGTTGAGTGTTATAAAAAATAGCGCCTTTACCAGGGAACAATTTAGAGTATTAAATTAGTTTGGAATTTTAGTTACTTGCTTGAATTCAAGCTTGTAAATATTTGTTTTTGATTTCTTTTGTAGGTAGCATTTAATTTTATTTTCTCTATGGTATCTTCCGACAAATATGATGTTGACTATTGGAATTCCTATCTTGACGATCCTTATCCATATAACAATGCACCACATTTCATGAAAGATTGTGACTATGCTCCACGAAGAGAGATGGATTCACCATCTAAATATTAAAGGAAGTATAGGTGCTCCTTATGTAGTGGTCAAGATGGACATTGGAGTTATTGTCCACGTGTTCCCACCCCCATTATACTAACCAAGTTGCTAGTTCTTCTTATGAGATTGATAGGTATTATGAAGAGAATAAGGAAGAGTAAGATATTGTGTCCAATAGCTGGGACCCAAGGTTACAAGCCATTTTGGATCATTTAGAAACAATTGGGGAGGGCCTAGAACACATCCATCAAGAATGGAAAAGTGTCAAAAAGGAAGTTATGGGAAAAAAGAAAAGCTTGAAACTATCATTACCATGCCCATTACCTAAGAAAAGATATATTAAGAAGAGAAATCAAGCTATGATGATGATCTTGGTAGCAAAGAATCCTCGATGGCTTCCCAACAATCCAAATCATATGAGGAAGAAGAAGCCAAAATAAAAGAAATGAGCTTAGAGTCAAGTGAAGAATCAAAGTAAACCTCTTATGATAACTCTAGCTCATTTAGGGGTGAATATGCTTTGGAGGAGGCTAACCCAAAATTGGGGGTTGGACCTCATTCAACCCACTTTTCAACATTAGGCATAGAGGATATGATGAGGATCCATCCCTTTGATCAAATGAAATATTTTGGGGAGGTGGAGTCCAACTCTTATATTTTGGAGTTTGTCATTCCGAAGGAGCACGTGTAAACCTATCCATTAAAGGACAAGATGCTCAACTTCCAAAGTACAAGGAATGGACTATTGATGAATAATCTTTTACCCATGGAGCCAATCCAAAAGATTGATGTGAAATTGGGTAAAAGGTTCAAGTTTTCAAAATGGTGAGATCGAAGCTTGCTTTCCATTTTACGACCTCTTCCTAGTTTCCTCTTGGAAGATTTGAATTTTCTATCCTTCTGTCGATCATTGCATAGTAAGCAAAAGTTGGGATGGAGATTCAAAATTTCTAAGTGGAGACATAAAAGGAAGGAGTGGAGGTATCATTCTACAACATTAAACTAAGAGTTCAATGGGAGGCAACCAATCAGGCCACAAAAAGTGGCACATATCTTTTTTCTTTATTACAAGATAGAGTAGAACTGATTTACATTCTTATTATTGTGTATGCAATATCCATAAAATATTGGTACATAGAGGTATTTTGGTTGAATCTGGGACAAAAATATGTGAAATTGGAAAATGGACTAAGAAGGGCATGCAGGAGACCCAGTTATTGGTCTCAATTACCGTGACCGTAGTCTGTGTCCCCACGATCGCGGCTTATGAATGACCATGATCGTGGAACTAAGATCGTGACCGCGGTCTAATCAGTTTAAAATGACATCTATTTTACCATCCCCCCACGATCCTCTCTCATTTTCTATAAAAATCCTCTCTAATTTTTGGGCATTCTATAGCATATCCAAGAACAAATTCACTAGTTTGTATCCCTTTATTTGGTAAGTTGTTGAACTTTCCTTAGTTTTTATGTGAAATTCCATATTTAGAATGTGTGGTATAGAAAAAGTACTGAGTGGTGTTTTCAATGGTAGATACATGCTTAATTATTGTAATTGTTGTGGTTAGCTATTGTAGTTAGTGTACATGATAATGGGGAAGTCTTGAGCACCCAAAATTGCACTTTAATTGGTTAATGGAATTGTGTGCACAATGTGTTCGATATAAGTCCTGAAAGAATCAAATTCTAATTCTTTCAAGTTTAGGGGACGTGATCACACATTCTGGGCAATGTTTAGAATGTTGTTATGCTTAGTCAAAATAGGAGATTGGAGGTTAAAATTGTATTTCAAAGTACTATACAGAAACTGTAAACTCGGTCACAGGTATTGAAATCATGGTCATGTCACTGCTATCGTGGTCATATCCCTGCGATCTCCATACCTGAGAGTTGTTTCAGGAAGACGTTAAAATTTTTGCCAACCATTAGCTACCCTTAAAACTATCTATAACACTACCTCATGAACCTATATGTGTATTCTAGCATATTTTTGTACAATAACACTAATGTTGCCATAAGCTGCATTGCTTACTGGTTCTACAACTCGACAATGAAAGATTTTGGCACTACCTGATTCACGGTCGCCTAATGCCGGCACTCCTACTACGATAATTACCACAGGACAAAGCTACCCCCTGAAAGAGGTATAAACTTAGACAAAGTAGAGGAAAAGTTACTAGAATTTCATGCCAGGATCACTGCTACCCGGTGGATATGTTTTTCTCCAAAACCATGCTATGGTAATGAATAGTGGCTAGGTGAGTTTTATGCAAACATCAGCGTAGTTTCACTCACAAACTTACTAATAAAAATTTGGGGTAAACAGGTGAACTTCAGAGCTGAGTAGGTTAATGCAGTGTATGGGCTCCCCAATGCTGACAAGGGGCAATTTCATGCTAAAATATTTGAGCCTGGGTCCTAGATGGCTGATGTCCTATATCCAGGAAAAGTAGTCCCCTGGTCCATCACTAAAAGAGATATTTCACTGAATGACTTCAAGGATAAATCAAGGTTATGGCTGAACATCATTTTTAGTAAGGTTTCTTCTTGCACTTATATGACCATTGTCACAGATGCCCGGGCTTGGATGGTGGTATGTATCCTACCTGGCATCGCTCTGAATATAGGAGAGCTTGAAAGTTCAGAATGGAAGTACTTCTAAACTGATGGAGGTACTTTATATTCCCTTTACTTCTCTTATAACTGAGCTGTGTAAAATGGTCGGAGTAGTGGAATATGCTGCAGATACTTGGGTGCAACTAGGTTTCCTCATATATCCACTCAAATTTAGAGGTGAGGGTGCCCTAGGTTAGAGTAACAAGAGGAAAGTGGACACGGGAAAATAAGTCTAAGAGGACATATATTCTTGCAGACCTTCGCCAGCGGATTCGCTAGATGACCTCTCAGGTTAAATGAGGGAGGTTAGGGAGCTAATGTCCAGATTGCCTTAGCGACCAGGAGAGCCATCCACCACTCACCACTTATAAGTGACTTGGTCATATTATGACAAATATTGTGAGGAGCAAAATAAGCAGGGAGCCACTATTGCCATTTTAGAGAGAGCCTACTCAACATTGGCAGGACCACATAGAGACCTCAAGGAGTCACATGAGAAGATGGTGAAGAGAGAAAAGAAAAGAGACAAATTCTTCAAAAAGGTGTGGAAGAGGGTAAAGGGCATATTTAAGGTGCTCAAACCTAATGAGCTACCACCTTCACTGAGGTTGAACAGTGAAGACGAGGCCCCTGCCAATTGGTCAATTGATGATTCTTATGGTGATGGTGCAGAGTCGGTAAGAGAGAGCGACTCATGATGCATATTCAGGGAGACCCTTTTACTTTCAATTGATTGCACTTGCAGTAAGGACATTGCATTCTTATAGTTTTGGTGCCCCAATATATTTACTTTGATTTTTGGTTGATGTTTTGGATATTGTTTTTATTTTTTTAGGGGGGATGCTACATTGTTGAGGTCCTCTGATGATGCCCATGTTTTATGGATTATCATGTTTTTCTTTTAATTTGAGTGTTCTTGTAATTTAATATTATTTTGATTTTGTTGATGCATGACTAGCTTTACACTATGGTAGATTGATTGATGACACTCTAAAAGGTGAAGCATCGTGTTTTAGGTTTTGAGATATAGATGTAGGGGAATTCTTAGTACCCGTGGCATCAATGTCATGAATGCAAGGGAAGTCTGAGTACCTGTGGCATTGTATGTTATAAAGTTAGGGTCACTTTGTGCACCATTGGCAAAGTTTGAGTAGCCATATGGATAGTTTTCTTGTTTTGAGCCTAAATGCGAGACTAAGGCCTTGGCTGTAACCATAGTTTGGCAAATTGTGCGAGAGGCAAATTCTAAATAAACAACCCCCTCCGTCCAAATTTTTTTGAAAATAAGGTCATGGACATAAGGACATTTGTAACAAGACTTCTTTTCTTTTTGTGACTCCATAAGCTTTTGACTTGTACATAATGATAGATACTCTAATTTTGTCTCACAAGGGAGGGGTAATTGAGCCTCCTTGGCGAGTTTTGAATGCCACGTGTGGTGAGATTTTAGTATTCATCTTTTGTACACTTGTGTCATTTAAACTTTGCTCCATTAGTCTTTCAAAGCTAATGTTCATTATATTTGGTTGGAGAAATGATCTTAGGCAACCTTTGTGATTTTGGAATCAAATCTAGCCTAAAATCCTACCCATGCATAATTGCAATCCTTTGTTACCCACTTTGAGCCTTTTAACCTTTCTTTGGAAAACTCATTACTAGCCGTGTCCCATTATTTTTATCTCTCTCTCTTAAAACATAACTTCCTTGAACTTGAAAATGCAATTTGAGGTTTAAAGCTTAAGTTGGGGGTGGTGAAAGCGATGGAAGGAATTTTGAAGCCACGAATTGTTAGAAAAATGTCCATTGTGCCTAAGTGATTAAAAAAAATATTTTGAAAAAGGAAAGGATCCAACAAAGAAATGAATTGCTCGTTAGTTGCATGAAAAAAAGATGAAAGAAAAGTGATGAACAAAGGAAGCAAAGTGTAGGCATAAGAAAAGAAAGAAAACAAAGAAAAGTGGCTCATAGTCGAAGAAGGAAGAATTGAAAAGTGTGAAGTAGATATTCAAGGAAGAAAGTAGCCATTTTGTTCCCAAACTATATCCTACCTTAGCCAGAACCTACATTACAAGCTTAGAAATTCCTTTGAGATCCCCAAAGAATTACTATCTTTGTAGTGGCAATCGAAAATAGGGGAAAGACTATGGTATGACACTTGTTGTACTAAGATTTCTTTTGTAAGGGAGAGAGTTTTTGCACTTAAAATTCCTTGTTGCATATTATTAGATCAATTTGTGGAATTCTTTTTCTTGTGAGGTTTGTATATGAAACAAGTTTCAGTAGGTGATCTGTCACCTTTTGGCAATAAGGAACATGGAGTATAACTTAGTTGTGATCATAAAATGAGTCACTTCTAGAGTATTAGTTTTTGTTGCTTGCTCACTCTTTGAAGTCCTATGCAGCCTTGGATTGTGTATTTTATAAGGAGAGGTGTCGCAAAATTAGCTTTTCCCATGTGCAATGAGCTACATGTGGTAGTGACTAAGATTAAAGCCACTGTTATAGTTAAGGCATGAAGTTTGGGCATAAACGTTTGTGTCTCATGGTAAGAGGTAGTGTTTCTTGAGGACAAGAAATAGCTTTAAGTTGGGGTTGTTGATGAGTGGTGATTTTACCACTCATTTTCACTCATTATTTGGGAACATTGCCTTGATATGAATGAATAAATGAGACATATTCGTAAGTAAGTGCACTAATATGCACTCTTTGCTGGTATAGAGTTGAGGAGATGAAGAGATGTGGATTAGAGCTCAAAATGATCAAAAAGGGAGCAAGAAAGTGCAAATGAAAACTTGGAGCAGCAAGGCCTCAGGTACCACGTTTGCGCCCGCTGACCGTGACCGCGACGGTCAAGCAAAAGTCCTCCAATTGCGATCGATGATGTTATTCGCATTCGCGTAGCCACAATTGCAGCCAGACCTGCGCGATCGCGACCTAGCGAAGGAGTTCAGTCCATGGGCAAAACTGTAATTGAACGTGCTGATCCCAGTTTGAATAAAATGACTCAAACCCAATCATTATTCATTAATATCATCTTCTCCAATTTTTAGGTTTATCTTGAGGCTTCATAGCCTTCATTTTTGGAGAAGAAAGTATTGTATAAATTTTGGGTCAAGAATATATTGGAATTTCTAAGTGGAAGATTTGCTCACTTCCATTGTCGATATTGTGGGAGAACCAAGTTTGAATTAACATTTACTTAAATCTTCAACAAATCATTTCAAAGGAGATTATGGGTATATCTATGCTTATTTATCTTATGTGTAGGTAAACCTCCCTCTTGGGGTCGTGTGTGAATAAGGGTTAAAGTGTGTGTGGGTTGTTACTATTAACATTTATTTAGTAATTCATGTTTATGGGTTTTGTCCTTGCTATGCTATTTTCGTCAGGATTTAATGGGTGAAAGCCCCAAAAACCTACATGGGTTTGATGAGTGAAAGCTCCATGCTCCAAAAAGTTCAAAGCCATCTTCAAAATAAGGTTTAAGGTGAACTCTAGGAATCCATATCATCCTCGAAAGAGGGATGTGGAGACCAAACCAATAATAGACAATTACATGTGTGGTTTGCTAAATTTTCACTATCTTAGACATAAGGGTGAATGTGAGGTTAGCTATGCCATGGCTACCATCCTAGAAAAAGGGATGCCTAGATTGAGATTGTGGTTACTAATTGTTGAACGCACTTATCAGGTATTCGAAAGAATCAATGGGTAAAAGTTTGGCATTTTGTTGAAACACTCATATCAAAATCTATAACCAAGCCTACCCATATTTGATTTACTAAATTGATGTTGATGATTAACACCCACATGTCACTCCCTTAGCAGTGCATAATTCCAAGATCTGTGATTAATTGTTAAAACTCTAATTATTCATAGCCCCAAATTTATACTAGAAAAATCCGAAAAAGAAATATTAGTGTAGGAACCTATCTCCCCCATTTTATCTTTTCGTACCATTTGTTTGAATTTAACTTGTATCTATCATTTCAAATTAATTTGATTACCACTTACATTGTTCCTCGTGGATTCGACCCTGACTCCAAAGTTCGGTAAATATATTGACGACGACCGCCTTGCACTTAAATTAACACGTAAGTTGAGAATTATCAAATAGTCAATCACAAAGGATCACAACATATCTTTCAAGGTCTGAATAGTCCTTTCGGATTGCCCTTCTGACTATAGGTGAAACGTTATATTAAGACTAACTTTAGTCCCCAAACCACACTGGAAAGAGCATAAAAATACAATGAAAATTGAGTGCCACAATGTAAAATAACCAAGACAGGCACACCATGTCACTTTACAATTTTCTGAAGGAACAACTTCACATAATCCCCGGCAGAAAAAGTAGTCCTCATGGGAAAGAAGCGAGCGGACTTAGTCATCCTATCCACGATGACCCAAATGGATTCATACTAATTCTGCAACTGCAGAAGGCCAGTATTAAAATCCATATTAATTATCTTCCACTTTCATACCAACAACTCAATCTCTCAAGTACTCCACCTTCACTTATTGACATACTATACATTTATCCACATAGTAGGACATATCCCGTTTCATGCCATTCCACCAATACATCCTCTTGAGATGATGGTACATCTTTGTTCAACCAGGATGAACCGTATACTAAGAATAATGGGCCTCAACTTAAATCCTTCCTCGCAAACCATCCGCATCCAGAATACATAACTTCCCTTGGTCCCTCAAGATACCATCTCCACCGATGTCGAAAACCATCACCTTTTGCCTACCCACGTCATCCTTGATTTTAATCAAACGAGGATCTAACACATACTTCTCTTTTATTTTCAAACAAAGAGATGACTGAGCCACCCATTATACAAGAACACCTCTATCGTCAGAGTCCAAGAGACGGACTCCTAGATTCGACAGACGGTGAATATCCTACACCAATTCCCATTTATCCTTATTCACGTGCCACAAGATACCCATGGACAACCTGCTAAGAGTATCAACAACTACGTTAGCTTTACCTGGATGGTAGTGAATACTCATATCATAATCCTTCAGTAACTCAAGTCATCTCCTTTGACTGAGGTTAAGTTCTTTCTGAGTGAACATATACTATAGGCTCTAATGATCGGAAAGATGTCAACATGCACCCCATAAAGATAGTGATGCCAAATTTTCAAAGAAAACACCACAACTAACAATACCAAATAATGAGTCATATAGTTCCTCTGATAAACCTTCAACTATCTAGAGGCATAGGAAACCAACTTACCATGCTGCATCAACACACAACCCATACTAACCCGGGTCGCACCATAATAGACCACAAAACCCTTAGTACCCTCAGGTAGAGTCAAGACCAGAATGAAAGTCAACTTATCCTTTACTTTCTAAAAGCCACACTCATAAGCATCAGACCACAATAACTTCACCTTCTTCTGAGATAATTTGGTCAATGGAGCAATAATTTTTGAAAAACTCTCCACGAACCTCCTATAATACCCAACTAAACCCAAGAAGCCCCAAATATCGATTGAAGTCATGGGATTAGGCCACTTATTAACCACATCTACCTTTGAGGATCAACCATAATTCCTTCACAAGACATAACATGACCTAAAAACATTACGACATTCAACCAAAACTCATATTTAGAGAACTTAGCATACAACTGCTGATCTTTCAAGGTTTGTAACACAAGACGAATGTGATTTGCATGATCCAACTTGCTCTTAGACTACACCAAGATATCATCAATGAAGACAATTGCAAATAAATCTAGAAATTGACAAAACACCTTATTCATCAAATCCATAAACGCCGCTGGGGCATTGGTCAACCCAAAAGACATAACTAGAAACTCAAAATGCCATACAGGGTACTCAAAGTTGTCTTAGAGATATCCACCTCCCAAATCTTTAACTGATGATACTCAAATCGACTATTGATCTTAGAAAAAAATTTGGCACCCTAAAGCTGATCAAAGAGATCATCAATTCTCTGAATGGGATATTTGTTCTTTATTGTTACCTTGTTTAATTGTTGGCAATCAATACACATCTGAAGGGAACCATCCTTCTTATGCATTAATAACACTGGTGCACCCCACGGGGACATACTAGGATAGATAAAAGCGTTATTTAAGAGATCCTTCAGTTTCTTCTTGAGTTCTGTCAACTCAGCCAAAGCTATTGATATAAGAACTAACCTAGAACTAGTACAAAAATGTGAGAACACACTAAGGAACAAAATATCAGTAACTGGAAGAAGAGTAGATGAAGAAGAGAACGCACGGATTCAACACAAAAGAAAAGAAAAGTGCATAAATGAAAAGGATAGATAGTGAGACATACACATACACTAATGAATGGAACCAAGGTGTGTATCAAACACCAAGACACACAACTCCAATGGATAATAACACCACACTCTTAGGTGAACACAAAGGGATCATCTTCTCAATCACCCATATTTATTGCCAAAATATCAACAAGAGTGATTCCACACTCAGTGATGACCCTAGTTCCAATGTCTTTTCTAAGACCTACACTAAGATGGCATTTCCATGCCCTACACTAAGGAAAGAAAATACAATTTTAGTTTCACTCAATTGATTCATCAAAACTAATGAAAAGTAAAGGCCTAATTGTCTATTTATAGTTATTACACACAGAGAATAAAGTACCATTAATGAAGGGTTCTCCTTTGAAGTGTAAAAGAAGAGTCTCAAAAGAACACAATTACCCTAAGTTGAGGATCCTTTGGAGTGTATCCAAGGCTTCCTAGGAATATATTCAAGGTCCCTCTTCATATTTTAGCAAGTACACTCCCTTGGATGAATACATAATACTCTCACAAGCCTCCATCTTCATAAATAGCTCCTTGTGTGTTTGGACTTGATGAATGGTGCCTCTTTAATGCTCTCAAAATAGAGGATGGTTCATTATTCAATGCTTATGGATCTTGAGTTAGAATCATGGAAAGCATCTAAGAAACCTTCCACACACGGGATTGCTTTATGACTTGCTCAAAATGGGTCTTTTTTGTATATTTTTATACCCTCGGGGTGACCAAGTCTTGAGATTTTAGGTTCTGACCTCCAAAGATGTCATGAAAAGCTAAGGCGGCCATTTAACTTGTATTATCATCCCCTTATTGAAAAGGATTCAACCTCAAATCCCAATCTTACAAAACCAAAGAGAGGACAAACAAATACAAACTCCTTATGGAATGAGGGTTAGGGTTAGCACAACAAATCATCTCAATATGCCAAGGTTTCACATATTTGCGATATTACCAAGGATCCTTTAAATTAAATATTAAAAGTTAAATGAAAAATGCACAAAGGATTTGGTTATGGGATTCACCAAGAGTGATACTTTTCTTGTCTTGTAGACCAAGCAACAAGTTAGGTGCACTAACATCATCAATTCTATATTTGGCACCGAAGTCAAACAGAATGAGTGGCCATAAACACGGATCTAGACAATACTCCTCTTTCCTATGGTCTCCATGCAAACTAAATAGTATACTCTCTACAATAGCATACATAGTATCAAAGGTAAATAGAGAGTAGAGAAAGGTATCACTTAATTCAACTTCTACTAAGATGCCCTCATGTGTGTACTCACTACTAGTTTTCTAATTTTCACCATGAGTACTCGCAATAATAAAATCATACAAAGTAGAAGAAGGAGTAGCTTCCAAGACTACACATTACTTACCTTTAAGAGTACCCTCATCTTTCAAGAAGAGATTTCCATCTTTAGGAGGAATGTTATCACACCATGGTGGGTTAGCATATAGGTTATAGCCTCCAATGTAAGCTATACCATCCTTTTCACCACTAGTCTCATTAGGAGGGTTTATATCATCTTCAAACAAGACATTATACCTAAAGAGTACATGATCTAATGCACGGGCAGATTCGGAACACGTGAGTTCTTCACTCTTTAAAAGACAATTGTCAAGTTTCAAAGAGCTTTCAAGTACAAGATTATCCCAAGAATAGCTCTCAGGTTCACTCCTATTTTATTGACCAAAATCTTCAAGTACTTCACTCTCTTGATTTCTATTAAGCACATCACATACATAATCAAGTGGTGGGAAATTTTACATAAATTTTACACTAGGTAGACATAAATTGATCTTACAAGAAGAGTCAATTTGGTCATCAATAGGATCAACTAGTGTATCCATACTCACAACATGTACATCATCATCAAGAGGCAAAAAATAATAGGCTCACAAATAGATAAGCTACTACTCACACTCAATGGGCTACTAGCCTCACAATCATTATTCGCATGCACAAAAGTGTAAGAGTTAGCTATTTTACCTTTAAGTCTTTGAGCACATTCTTATTTACCTTGGTTCGGATCATAGCAGCCCACTTTCTCCTTTGGAAAGCTCTTATCACAAGGTGTTTGGACAAGAGGAATTGGATTTTGTGGAAAATGTTTAGGTAGTAATTAGCATAGCCTTTCAATGTGCCATTTCACATCTCCAAGATTGTCATTGATGCTATCACAATAGTCTTTGAGGCGATCAAATGTGGCATTGAAATTTTTGGCAGCCATGGTACCTAAAAGAAAGAAACAAACCAAAAAAAACAAACAGGTTAGTTCAAATAGCCTCACCAACTCTCTCACTTTATTCTCACCTCACACTTGGTTTCTCAAATATTGATTCTTTGGTACGTACTTGGCAAGTTAATGAGGGATGATTCTACTTTGTACCATAATGGATTTTTGTTTGATATGACTAAAGAAAATTCTTTACGGACTTGAACCAACAAATTACAACAATTTATAAACAAGAAAAGAACACAAACAATGAAGACACAAAACAAAAGGACTCTAAACTAATTATCAACCTAGTAGGTAGTTACTAGTTTAGTAATTATTGGTAGAATCAATACAAAAGCAACTAGAAATAACAAATGTAAACTTAGAAATCTAATTTAGGACTTAATTTTGTTGTTTATATAAGTGATGATGTGGCAGCTTGTGATTAGACATAACTTTTTCAAAATTTTCAATTCTCAAATTCTTGTCTTGGCCAAACAACACTTAGGGAAGGAAGAGAATTCATTTGGAGGAAAAAATATACAATTTTGGAGCCTTTTCTAGCTTCAAAATGGATTTGAAATGTATTGGTCCCCCCTTATACTTGCAATTGTACTTGAAGATTCCTTTCATCTTTCTTGTTTTCTTGTTTTGGCAAGACTAGGAAGCTTCTTGGAAATTGCCTTTAACAACTAGTACACTCTCTTTCCTCCATTTTCACAATCAAACAAGAACATTTAAATATTCTTCTCAAACAAGTTATGAATATTAAGGAAGAACAATATGAATCAAGAGTTGACGAAGGTTTGACCACTAGGTAAATGAACCATAAATTTAATTTTTCCTTTGGATCTAGGTTCCTTTTGCCAAGAAAAGCACAACCAACACAAAATCAGCCACAAAACGCTACAAACAAGGTATTCACCACGAGATGCCACCTCAAAAAGCTTCAAACACGCCTCAACAATGGTGGATCTAGCTAAAAAACAACCAAATCTTGTTCAAAATTAGATTTAGACTCTTTAAGTACTAGGGAACAAGGACCTAGCACTAGAAACAAACAAAACAAAACAAAAACGTGTAGATCAAAGATTTAAAATGCTTTCCAAACACAAAAATGTGAAACACCTATTTTTTTTCTTGACTCTAGACTCTTTTTTTGTGGAGATTTTCTTAGATACAAGACTTAGAGATGTGGGAACAACTCTAATACATTGCTCTTGATAACAAATGATACAAGAACAAACCCAGAACTAGGACAAAAACGTGAGAACACACAAAAGAACCAAAAATCAGCAACTAGAAGAATAGTAGATGAAAAGAGAACACACGAATTCATCACAAAAGAGAAAAGTGCATAAATAAAAACGATAGATAGTGAGAGATACACCTACACTAATGAATATCACCAAGGTGTGTATCAAACACCAAGACACACAACACCAATGGAGGATAACACCACACTCTTATGTGGATACAAAGGGATAATCTCCTCAAGCACCCACCTTTCTTGCCAAAATGTCAACAAGAGTGACTCCACACTCAATGATGACCCTAGTTTCAATGTCTTTTCCAAGACCTACACTAAGATGTCTTTTTCAAACCCTACACTAAGGAAAGAAAATACAATTTGAGTTTCACTCAATCAATTCACCAAAACTAATGAAAAGTAAAGGACTAATTATCTATTTATAGTTATTACACACAAAGACTAAAATACCCTTAATGAAGGATGCTCCTTTGGAGTGTAAAATAGGAGTCTCAAAAGACCACAATTCCCCTAAGTTGTGAGGCTTCTTTGTAGTGTATCCAAGGATGCCTTAGAGTATATTCAAGGTCCCTCCTCACATTTTAACAAGTACACTCCATTGGATAAATGCATAATACTCTCATAAGCCTCCATTTTCATAAATAATGCCTTGCGTGTTTGGACTTGATGAATGGCGCCTTTTTAATGCTCTTAAAACCGAGGATAGTTCATTATTCAAGGATTATAGTTCTCAGGTTAGCATTAAGGCAAGCATCCAAGAAGCCTTCCATAAATGTGATTGCTTTAAGTCTTGCTCAAAATGGGCCTTTCTTTCATATTCTTATGCCCTCGGGGTGACCAAGTCTTGAGATTTTAGATGACGGCCTCCAAAGATGTCATCAAACTCTAAGGTGGCCATTTGACTTGTATCATTCTTCCTATACGAGGGAATAAAAATTGGATGAGTGTCCAGAACGAGATCAATACGAAAATCAATCTCACTATCGGGAAGGATACTGGGAAGGTGATTAGGGAATGCCTCGGAAAACTCATTTACCACAGGAACCAAATGCAAAGAAGGACCTTTCAAGTTAGAATCTAAGGTAGGATAGCACGAATGAAACCAGTCCATCCCTATAATTACATAAAAATCAACCATGTATAACTCTATCAAGTCCATCAGTGTTTCCCTACTAACAAAATCTACCAAACACCCCTTATAGAATTTTCTGACAACCAAAGTATCTCCTATTAGGGTAGAAATAGAAAAAGGGACCGATAGACACTTAGGACCAAAACCAAATTACACATCCATAAATAGGATTACATAAGAGAGAGAGAGGACCCCAAATCAAGTAAATAATACATGTATCAAGAAAAGAGTCAACATACCATTAACAACATCCAGAGATGTCTTATACTCTTAACAAGTAGAGAAAGTGTAAAAGCAGTTTCTACCAGTGCCAGAGCCAGAGGTAGCACCCTTTGGTGTTGGAGCTTGAAAAGAGGCAACATGAGCCTTGTTTTCCCCAAAATAAACTCTAGAGGGACAATCTCGGTGTATATGACCAATCTGACCACATATTAAACATTGATTCCTCCCTTTATCACATTGATAACAATGATATTAAACATAAAATAAACAAATAGGGTAGGATGGAGTTGATTGGGCCCCACTATCATGAGATTGGAAACCTTGTGCCCCAGAAGCATCACCCTTTAAAAATATCTATCTCCTGATGGCTTTGGGTAGGGAGGACTAGTCATAGAATAAGAGTTGGAACTCCCCAAACTCTTTCTATTAGGCCAATTTCTACTCCGCTGATGGCCCCCACTCTATTTTGAAAATTAAGACCTCGTACTCTGCCTCTCACCAATCTCACCCTATTTATTCTTCCCCTCTACGACCTATTTTATATGCACAACCAATCTGGAGATATCAATGTCCTTAATTAACAAGGTAACATTACTCTAAAGGATCAACTCATGAGACAGTCTTGAAGCAAACTTTCTCATTCGGGCCATCATATTACATACCAATTCAGGAGCATATCAGGACAATTAATGGAATTTTAAGGAGTACTCCTTGACTGTCATCCTTTCTTTCTTTAAGTTAACAAATTTTTCTGCTTTAGCATCCCTTAACTCCTGAGGAAAGAAATAGTATAGAAATATATTTAAAAAATCATAACATATGTCCAAAATAGCACCCCCAACTCTCGACTACTACAACTCCTCGTACCATTAGTATGCCACATCTTTCAATTAGTAGGTAGTCAACTAATGCCTTTCAGTTCCAAAGCATTGCATAACTCGAAAGATCTTTTCTATCTCATCAATAAAGATTTAAAGATCCTCTCCAACCTTTGTACCTATAAATATCAGGGGATACAACCTCCTAAATTAGCCAACTCTATCAGCCTCAGATGAACCCATTACAATACTAGAAGAACTAGACTATTATGATTGAGATGTCACCAACTAAGTTAATAGGGTAATGGAGCAATGAAACTCAACATTAGTAACTTTATCAGGAGTCGACTGAGTATAGGTGTCACCATTAAGAGCAGTATTTGTAGGGGTAGGTGAAACCCTATAAGGACAGTCAGATGTAGTGACCCTTGATGGGGTATGGACCCCAGAAGTTGTACGAGCTCCATCCACATTGTCCTCAGATGGGACAAAATAGTTAGCATGAACACCAAATCTTTTTAGAGGCATGATATGAAAGATGAGCAAATGGAAATCAAAAGAATCCAATACCTTAAACTATTTATCTAAAAAATAAGATAGTAAGAAAGGGAAACATCCTAAATATATCATAGCCTCTCTCTTATAAGTGTGGCACACTACACACTCATAAAAGAAACTTTACTTAACATGGCATTATTGACACCAAATTGACCATGAACCTAGGCTCTGATACCAACTAGGTCATAACCTAAACCAGGGCCTAGTCATGATGGGTATCTCAAGTTTTACGTGGACTGGAGATCATCCCCTTCACCTAACTTAATCAACATATCAAGCACAACATATAGCAAGATAGCAAAGAGTAAGTCGAATAATAACTCATAAAGTATCTAAGTCAATCTACTAAATAACATACTAAACCATCACACCCAAGTCTAAAAAAATCGACAAAGCATCTGCAAAACAGAAGTCAATAATATGTCAGTACATTCCCCAGACAATAGGCTAAAACATTGTCTAAACCAAGTCTAAGATAGAGCAAATGACCTTGAAATAAATACCTTCCAAATACAGAAGCTCACCACTTTAATATTAATCTCATGAACTACCAGATCACCTGGTCACTGCACAAGAAATGAAAAAGAAGCTCTGATCCCTATATCGCATGGGGATACAACATTCGAAGATGGTTACCACTTGTATCACGTGGGGATACAACATCTAGAAATGTTTACCGATTGGAGCGATAGCATGTAATTTAGGGATAGAAGAATAAAGTAATTCCATCAATGAAACCAAGTAAAATCATTATATGAATTGACATGTATGCATACATATATATCTATTTATCTTTTCAGGATAAGGAACTTAGCTTAGCATGAGCTTTAAAAACATTAACCTGGGTTGTGTAGCATAACCATCATAAAATAAGGCAGCCACGGGCTATATAGCCCAGCTCTCCCCTTGCTAGAAGGGCCTCAATACATGTAGTCGTATGAACCAGAGAATATCCATATCCATATATGCCATTATTAGGGACTTGAACCTCCCATCATAATCAAGGTGACTTAAGAACCAATGTATACAATTTGGGAGACTCGAACCTCCCATTCATATATGTATTCAGGGGACTCAAACCTCTCTGTCATATAGACACCCGCACCGTCTAGCATAATTTTTAGTATTTTTTCTTCGGACTCCACTTTCACAGCCCAGCTACACATCCCACTTTAAAGACTAATTTAAAACATTTTGTACACATGTACAAAACTAATAGTCAAATTACTTACTAAACACATCCTGTTGGTATCATCATACCAACCCTAATTGGAAGAGTACAACATGTCATAACCATTATTATTCATCTTTGGGACTGGAACCCATTGTCTATACAAGTCATTAATTCAGTTAAACATTTTGGTACTCAAACCCATTTAACAACTTTAACCACCAATGTTGCAATTCAATTCAACTTATGGCCAACAAGGCCTTTCATGAAACCTTTTATTAATCATTTACATTATTAAGCCAATACCTTATTACAAAACACATTTTAATTTAATTTATGGTCATCAATACCCGTACAAAATAATTTATCCATCATTAACATTCTTTTACCAAGCATTAGTTCAAAACCCAATTCATCGTCTGACATGATTCTTCTCCTAGGCAATTCACAAATAGGTTGAGGGAACACCATTATCAAACTATTATTCAAGTCAATACCATCAAGTTAGTGTTAGCCATGACCGCTTTATTAAACAAAAATTTCCATCCACCCACATGTGCAAAATTGTTACAAAAAATATGTATAAACATAAGTGAAATAATGGGAGAATAATATTCAACATTAGACATTCAAACCCCTAACCATAAGTCTTAGAACCACCATTTATGATTCAATAACAATTCTTAAAACACATATTTTGTATGAACTAACAATGAAGGAAGAGTCACATTACTTATTCACAAAGATTCATAGAAAGAACTAGACTCTGGAGCCTCTAGATGAACACCTTGTAGAAACCCTAGACAAATCTTCAATAAATAGTTTAGAGAGGATTTTGAGAGTGTTTTGATCCTTCAAAGTGTATTATAATATGATAAAAAAATTATAAGATTTTTGTTCTTAAGGGTTTTGGGGTGGGAAATGTTTGGAATACCCTCGGCTTAAAAGATGAAAAATGTGTACATGAGGGTACGTTTGGATCCCTTTATTCGTAGCCATATTATTTGAGTGGTACCCTCCTATCATACCTTAAATAGAATGTTGGACACCATATTCTATCCATCATATGACTCCTTATCCTAAGTCGTATCTATACCATATGACAAGTACCCTCAAACCGTACCCTAAGTAGAATCTTCTAGGCTAGACATTGGACATCATATAGTTTAGCACTATACTTTTTGTACCTTAACATATGACTAGTATGATGCCTTCTTGTACCAAAAACAAAATAGGGCCAATGTGACACTGACAAACATACGACCAAGGACTTCAAACCGTATCTACTTCATACGAATGATATGATATAATTGTATGATGCACAAAATGTTCAAGGCTCAAAAAAATTTTCAAGGAAAAGATTTTGGTGTGTTTCATATGGAGATATTTCTATCATATTCTAGGGATGGAATTCGTACTAGGGTAATTGCCATACCCCTTGTGTAAATTTAGTACCCCCTCTGTGCACCTAATATCAACAAAGTTAAAAACTTATGTTTAACCCTCAGAAGTCATTTAGAACCCTATGAACATGATTCAATCATGAGATGTAAGTGTAAACCATATTTAAGATATAATGTAATTATCAAAACCTTAATCTGAGCTCATTTTGGCAAAATATTTACACAAACCTATAGTTTTGTTTTTTATAAAATCCGCTCAATAGCCCAAAATATGTCTAGAAGCCTTGGGAACTTAACCTAGGGTCTACCTAGCCTAAAATAAATGTTCAAGACATGATGGATAAGTTATATTTTTCATCTGAGGTTATCTCAACAAAATATGGGACCCATAACCAAATTACCGATTTTCCAACTTTTTGACCAATAGGTCACAATAAGCTCGGTTGCATTGGGGACCAAACCAATGGTCTAAATATCCTAAAATCAATATTATGGAGCTGATGGTGAAGTCAAAATTTGTATTTGAAATCATTTTATTGATGTTTTCACCCGACGGTCATTTGGAACTAACGAAGGCATCTAAATAGGAATTGGCTCTTAAAATCAAATGAACTGGTCGGTAACTAAATATTCAATCTCATGAATTCAAAAATGGATTAAGGAATTTATGGGAAAGACCTAGTGGCAAAAATAAGATGAAATATGAAAAATGACCTGAAGGGTTATTATAGGCTCTAAGGTTGAGGTGGTTCCTCAAGGATTCATTGATGAGTAAGAAAAAATATTCATATGTTATTTTTTAATGTTGTAGAGGGTGTTGTGTTTGTTGTATATTAGTTAAAATATATTTCTTATAAGTATTATAAGGAGTGGGTGCAATCAAGGGGTGATGATTCTTAACGGGCAATGTGCGAAGAGTTTTCTAATACTTTTCTTAATTGTTTATTTCCTCAAGAGTTGAGGGAGTCTAAGGATGAGGAATTTGTAAATCTGAAGCAAGGGAAGATGAGTTTGAAGGAGTATGCTTTGAAATTTCTACAATTGTATCATTATGCTCCTGAGTAGGTGTTTTTTATGAGGGAGAAGATGAGAAAAATTGTTTTTGGGTTGTCCCATGACTTAGTATTGCAGTGTAAGGTGGATATGTTAAACAATTACATGGATATCTCTAGGCTTATGGTTTATATACAACATGTAAAGGATGAAAAAAAGCGATAGGTGGAGATGAGAAAGAGCTAGAATAAGAAGTTCAGGTATTCAAATAAGGGTAGAGGTCAGCAAACTAGTTAGATAAATAACAAATATTGTATCAAGAAGAAGAATTAAGGAAATTTTTGTTCATATTCTTCAGCTAGTGCTCCTTTTCCCAAGCCATCTTACGATCGTCATTTTCAGGCTAGTAGTGGTC
Source organism: Capsicum baccatum var. pendulum (assembly GCA_030864225.1). Lineage (NCBI taxonomy): Eukaryota > Viridiplantae > Streptophyta > Magnoliopsida > Solanales > Solanaceae > Capsicum > Capsicum baccatum. Next base: position 163,463,281 of record CM061555.1, on the reverse strand, counting down.
CTAAGTCATAGGGTGCCCAACTCACTCTTGTAGAGATTAGTCATCCCCACCATATCCTCCTTATAGATTTTGCAGTCACCTTTACTGGGGTTATTATGATGAGGGGAAAAAATCAGTGCATTAATTGTTATTAGCTTGTTTAGATTCAGTGAGACTTTTCTATGGCTAAGGTAACCACTGGTGCTAATAAAGTTCTAGTCGCCACTTCTTTATCTTCTGCACCAAAGGCTTTTACCTTTGGTGCCTACACTAGTTGGAATCGTCTATGTGCTCTCGCTACCCAGTAGGAATTTGAGGCATATCCTAATGTTGTTATTAGTAAATTAAGGATTTTATCTTGAGATATGTATTGTTATCTTGATTTAAGGTCTACTATTTCTTATGTGAACCCTTATGTGGCTATGCCTTTTGATTTTGGTCCTAAAACTATTTTTGACCCCTTCTCTATGTCTACTCATATAGGTTATTTTGTTGTGTCTAGAAATATCTATAGGGGTTGTGTGGTGTCTATATTTCATAGGGAGACATTGGTGGATTTAGTCGAGCTTGACATGATAGATTTTGATATAATCTTAGGGATGGATTGGCTTCATTCGTGCTACGTGTCTCTAGATTGTTGTAAATGAAAGGTCAATTTTCAGTTCCCTAGTAAATCGATAATAGAATGGGAGAGGAGCTTCTTAGTACCAAAAGATAGATTTATTTCTTTTCTTAGAGACCAAAAGTTGATTTCCAATGGCTATATTTATTATTTACTTTGGGTTAAATATTCTAGTTCTAAGGTTCCCTCCTTGTAATATGTCCCTATGGTTAATGAGTTTCTTGTGGTATTTCCTGATGATCTTCCTGGAATCCCTCCCGATAGGGAGATAGATTTTGGGATTGATCTTCTACAGGATACTTTCCCTATCTTTATTCCATCTTATAGAATGGCTCTAGAAAATTTGAAGATTTGAAGAAGTAGTTAAATGACCTCCTTGATAAGAGTTTCATTCATTATATTATTTTTCCGTAGGGTCCTCTGGTTCTATTCTTGGGAAAGAAAGATGGGTCTTTTTGAACAGCTTCAAAATGATAGATACTTATCTATAATTGATCTTTGTTTGAGTTATCATGAGTTGAAAATACAAGAAATTGATAATCCTAGAACTTCTTTTCAAGCCTGATATGGTCACTATGAGTTTTTGGTCATGTTATTTGGGTTGACTAATGCTACAGCTGCTTTCATGGACCTTATGAATCAAGTATTTAGGGAGTTTCTAGATTTTTTTGTTATAGTGTTTATTGATGAAGTCCTTGTGTAATTTTAGAGTGAAGAAGATCATGTTAAGCACCTCATAATTGTGTTGCGGGCTCTTAAAGATCAGAAGTTATATGCTAAGTTTCCTAAGTGTGTGTTTTTATTGAATGCTGTGACTTTTCTCGGGCATGTTTTTTCTAGTGAAGGGATCAAGGTAGATCCACAAAAGGTTAAGGTGGTTAAGAGGTAGCCTAGACCCATAACCCCAACTGATATTCAGAGTTTCTTAGTCTTGGCTGGTTATTATAGGGGTTTGTAGAGAGCTTTTTGTCTATAGCAGCATCGGTAACAATATTGACTTAGAAAAAGGTGAAAGTTTTTTGGTCTATTGCTTTTGAGGGTAGTTTCAAGAAGTTCAAGGATAAGTTAACCTTTGATCTAGTTTTGAACCTACCCGAGGGTACTACTGTATTTGTTGTATATTGCAATGTGTCCAATATGGAATTGGGTTGCATCTTGATGAAGCATGGTAAGGTTGTGGCCTACACTTCTAGAAAGCTTAAGGTTTATGAAAGGAATTATCTTACTCATAATTTGGAGTTGGACGTTGTGGCTTTTTGTTTGAAGATTTGGCGCCATTATTAATATGGGGTGCATGTGGATATCTACTCTAATCATAAAAGTTTCCAGTATGTTTTTAGTCAGAAGGAGTTGAATCTTTGGTAGAGGTGATGGCTTAAATTGCTTAAAAATTATAACATGAGTCTTCACTACCATCCAGGTAAAGATAACGTGGCTGCTAATGCTCTTAGCAGGTTGTCTATGGGGAGCCTATCTTATGCGGATGAGGAGAAGTGAGGATTAGTAAGGATTAGTAAAGGTTATTAATTGTTTGTCGAACTTGGGAGTTTTTCTAATGGACTTCAAGGATGGGGGGGTAATTGTACAAGAGATGGTCAAGTCATCTCCTGTACTGAGGTAAAAGAGAAGCAGGATTTGGATCCTATACTCGTGTGAATTAAGGATGATGTGGGTCAACAAAAGGTTATGGATTTTAAGATATTGGGAGATTGTATTCTGAGGTATCAAGGTATGCTATGTGTTCCTAATATTTATGGGATGCGAGAAAGGATTTTTATTGATGCTCATGAGTCTAAATATTTAGTTCATCCAAGTTCGACTAAGATGTACCATGTCTTGAAGAAAATCTTTTATGGAACAATATGAAAAGGGATGTGTCTAACTTTGTGGCCAAGTGTATGGTTTGCCAGCAAGTCAAGGTTGAGCACTAACTCAAAATAAATGAATTACATTTTAAAACCATGCACTTTGGGCATAAGGATGAAAGAATAACCTTGTTCTTAAACCCCATATACCTCGATTGGATGAATTTTTAAAGAATGCTTGAAATTGGAACTTAACTTCTTAAGTTCTTGAGGGAAGAAAATTGAATTTAATTCTTGGGAAAAAGGTAGGGTTTTAAGTCATGTATTTGATGTTTAGGGTTAAGAGAGGGGAAATAACATGTTTTAAAATCCCTTAACTCATTTAAGATTGATTAGAAATGGTTTAGGGGTGTGAAAAGGCCTCAACGCCCTTAAATAAAGTCAAAATAGAGAAACTTTGGCACTTTGCTTTTACTAGGCGGTGCACAACGAAAGCAGACCTAATGGTGGGCGTTATATATGAAAAGCATACCTGAGGGTGTGCAGCACACACTAAAAGCACACCCCATCCAGTGGCTATTGGCATTTGTCGTGTGATGCACGACCTTAGAAGAGTGCCTATTTGGCAACAAACACCTAATTGCAATGTTCAAAAACACCCCCCAACACAACCTATATCATCTAAATATGGTATACCATTGAAATGGGGGTCTTAAAGGTCAGTTTGAATGCATTATTAGAGAGTTAAAAGCACCAGTTTTTACACTTATTGTTTCTCATGAAAATGGTCATAACCTTTTGCTCGGATATTGGAATAAGGATAAATTGTTATTTTTGTAAATATAATTCATTTATCTATAATTTAGTGGGTCTTAATATGAAAAACTCCACATATGTAAAAATTGATACACGTTCAAAGCTGGCCCCTATAGAATCGAATTTCAAAATTTGGTCGAATCAAAGGCTCTTAGCTTGACTTTGCTCTAAGTTATTCCTGTGAAAATTTTTCCACCTCATAAGAACTCTTCACACTAGGCCAATAATTATGACAAATGTATTAAAAAATAAATAATGGGGTTAGAGTTTACACACGTAAGAATGACGGTTTGGTTGAAAGCTAAAAAATATGGAGTGTTACATTATCTCTCTCTTGGAATCATTCGTTCTCAAATGATGGGTAGAAAAATATTGAAACTTTAGAAGTATGGAATAAGGTACACATGGCATGTTTGTTTATGAAAGATGTATCTGAATTGAAACATTAAAACTTCTATCATAAAACTGATTTCTAAGATAACTAGACTTTAACAACTGTAAGGAGCTAATTCATGCTGAGAGATTAGACCTCACTTGAAATATTCATGATACAATTATACATATACAACGGTGAAGTGATAAATGATTCAAAAAATCCCAAGAGTTACTAAGGATGGAATAGGGTATGTAACTTCTCATTAGGAATTGTCCCTCAACAAGACACATATAAGAATCAAAAGAAAAAGCCTTCATAGCATTGCTAAGTACTCTATGTAAGCATGAATCATGAGACAATGAGACTAAGTCCGTGCAAGGGGTATTACAATGTCTGAGCTAGAATACTTGGAAAACTGAGATTATTCACTGAAAACTTATGAACTGAATCATGAATATCTGAATTGTAGACTTGCTGCAAGGTCTGAACTGAAATAGTAATTTGTATGGATGCAAATATTTTACCTCAAAATAATAGCCATACTCATGAAACTTTAGATAGTAAGACTATAAGACTGAATCAACTAAAAGTTTATACTCATCTGGGGTATTTCCTTCAACACTCTTTCTAAGAAGTTCTACTAATATTACGGAGCAAAGAGTTTTGGGCATTATCTAAGTAGGATATATGAATAAGGAATTGGAACATGGCTACAATCTATAATCATGGATTATAGGCTTATTAAACATAAAATAGGATAGAACCACTTTTCCTTAGGAAATGCAATTGCCCACTTAAATCTTAGCCATGCTTCTCACATTCCCATATGTGTACGTATAACTACTTCGGCCAAAGTCTGAGTTGAGCTACATACTCTCACCATGTTCAAGCCTAACTCAAGATCACAAGGTACTACCCATAACATCAAAGTATTAGACTAAACTATGGATTCAATATCCTATGTATTTTTAGAGCTCTTATCTCAAGATTAATACTTATCACCTCTTACAATAAATTCACTATCACACAATGCATTCATCTACTTATACACCAAGATAACATCAAAGCCTATCATTAGAGCCATATATGAACTTATAGGCAACCAACCCACTAAGGATATATCTCATATTCTCTAATATTTTAATCAATAACAACTTTCATGCATTATCCCATGAAGACACATATAGAATTATCAAATAACCATAACATATACTAAAAGTTTTGCCTTACTCTTTCTTCACACTTATAGCCTTTGATAAAATAAGCATACAATAATTTTTTCATTAATAAGGAACATTTACTCTCTCCAATCAAAATCATTGTTCATTTATCTTCATCCCCACTTCTTTACATAATGAGAGGCCACTTAAAAGTTAGAAAATGAGGTATACTATACATAAACTTGACAATTAATTGAGATCTAAGAAATAGAGTATCCATGACATGGATTCAGTAAAGAGATCTAAACTGAGGACATACATGACCTAGTCTAAACTTCACTGATCATTAAGGGTGTAGAATAAATACTTGGAATAGAACATACTATAAAGCATGAGTACATGAGTCATGAGTTGCATGACCTGAGTTTGAAGTTCAAAAATTCATGGAACATGATTCGTACTGTTGAGTGAACTGAAACTCCTTATACTAGGAACTGGGAGCGTATATGATTTTCTGGCAATTTCAAAAACATTAGCTATGATCATGAAGCTGATATATAAGTCTTGAGTAGATGTTGTGATTATAAAGTACAAAATTTGTTTTGAAATAACAATGGGAAGAGCATATTCTGAAACACCTTGGCTTTGAACTCTTACAAAAATTCCCTTAGTTAAAGCTTCTGGGAAAGGTATAGCTTATGGGTACTAGTCGTACCCTAAGATATGATTTGGTGTTCTCCCACTCATAGGTTAGAAAGTGGGTCAACAAAAGGTTATTGATTTTTCGATTGGTGTTGATGATATGTTGAGGTATTAAAGTAGGATATATGTTCTTGATGTTGATATATTGAGAGAAAAGATTATTGCCGAGGCTCACAATCTTGTTATGCTATTTATTTGGTTCTATGAAGATATATAATTATCTTAAGGAGATTTATTAGTGGAATAATATGAAGTGAGATGTGTCTAGATATATTGCTAAGTATATGGTGTGTCAATAAGTGAAAGTTGAGTCCTTGAGAACTGGTGGTTTATATAAAGAGATAGAGTTGTCCGGATAGAAGGGGAAAGTGATTAATATGGATCTCTTCACTGGTCTTCCCCAGTCTCAGAATCAATATGATTCTATTTGGATCATTATGGATAGACTGACCAAGTCTGCTTACTTTTTATCGGTGAGGAATAGTGTTTTGGTAGAGGATTAGGCTAACTTGTATCATGTGAAGATTGTGAAGTTACATGGTTCTCCGATTTCAATCACATTAGATCATGGTACTCCATTCTCTTCTTACTTTTGGAAGTCATTTTAGAAAGTTTTGAGACCTAAAGTATGCCTTAGTACCACTTTCCACCCACAGATGGATGGATAAGCGAAGAGGTCCATTTAGACATCGGAAGATATGCTCCATGCTTGTGTGATTGATTATAGTAGTAGTTGATACTACCATTTGACTTTGATTGATTTTTACTATAATAATAAATATCATTATAGAATTGGCAAGGTTTCTTTTGAGGCATTTTTTGGTAGGAGATGTCGTTCTCCTATTGGGTGGTATAAAGATGGTGAGGGTAAATTACTTAGCCCTGATTTGGTGCACTAAGCATTAGAGAAGGTGAAGGAGATTTGTGGTAGTTTTAAAGCCTCTAAAATTCACCAAAAGTCCTATGCAGAAGTAAGTCATAGGGATTTGTGGTTTAATATTGGAAATTAGGTATTCTTGAAGGTATCTCCCATTAAAGGAGTAATGCAATTTGGTAATAAGGGGAAGCTTAGTCCCTGGCATATTGGTCCATATTTGATTTTGAAGAGGGTAATTATTGTGCCTGTTAGTTGGCGTTGCCCTCTAGTTTGAGCTCCTTCATTCGGTATTCCATGTGTCCATGTTGTAAAAATGTATGGGTGATCTGCAGTTAGTTGTTCCTTTGGAGGATGTTGGTATTTTAGACTCCTTGTCCTATGAAGAGGCCCAGTAAGAATCTTAGATTGACAAATTCGCTAGTTGTGAATGAAAAAAATGGCTTCGGTGAAGGTTCTATAGAGGAACCAAAAGTTTGAGGAAGCTAATTGGGAGGCAAAAAAGGATCAGATGAAAAAATGATAAAAATAACTCCGAGAATGATGGTTCTAAGGAAAAGATGGATTTATTTAGATAGATTATGGAGGGGATAACTTCGAATGGATAAAATATGATATAGGTAGTAGGCAGCCTAGGGGTGGTCTCTCAGAAAACTGAGAGTAATACCCTCAACTTTGAGGGTAAGGCATGGTGGACATTGGCCAGACACAGGTTGTGTCCCACCACAGGAGGTAATATTCTGAGCCCAATTCGGGCAGCTATGATAGCCAGGTTCATAGACAATTATGATTTTGATATTGGTGAATTCTTAGCTCGGGAGTTGAGAGACTTAGATGTAGGAGGTAACAAGTAACTATTGGTATATCCTTACATGTTCATAAAGATGTGCTTATTTATGGGAGTACAAGAACTCCTAGGTATAGATGAGATCTTGGAGGCCATGAATACCATTGACTTAGGCCTAATTCGAGATGCAACCAACCCTTTAGCCCAACAGGCACGACAGGTATCTGACTTAATGGATGATATATTTTTGAAGAGTGGTCAGGCTGTGACTGTCGAGGCAGTTGAGATGGGTGAGCAGTCGAAGACTATGTAGAGTGATACAATGGGAACTTTGAGTATTGCTCCTCTATTTAGTTTGTCCCACCTAGGCCATAAATATATTTCTTTTAGACTTTTCTTGATTTTACAGTCAATATGGATAGTGGTTATGACCAGGTTAGCCACACTAGAGGTGAATATAGGTCATATAGAAGGGGGCATGAAACCCTAGCTTGATACACAGTTTACAAATTAGAATAGATGGGTTCAGGGCAGACTTGATATGTTTGAATCAAGGATTATTTGACTATTAAGTGGTGGGCAGATGTACAATGTTACATAAATAAAGACCTAATATTTGGGATATTCTGAAGGTGAGAGATGAGGAGACCTGAGATAAAAAAAGATAAATAAAAAGATGATGCGGGGAGAAAGAGGCTGAGAAGAAGGCCAGGGTAGAAATCATATTTAATGAGCTAAACTGATAGATGAGGGTCAGTAAGATGGCCACTAGAGCTGGTGGTTCAATACCACCTATTATTAATAATGAGAGGGATAGTGTTATGCCCTAGACTATTGTTGTTGATTCAGTACCAGTAGCTAATGGGATGATTGCTGATGATAGTAGGAACCAACCTGAGGGCCCACTTATTGATATTGTGAAGCCAATGCTTTGAGCTCCCAGTTATGATCTTTCACCTGTACTTTACATATTTTTTTCACTAAAGACGATGCCATTATTTTCAGTTGGGGGTCAAGGTATATCTAGTTTTGAATTTTTAGGAGTAGCTAAAAATTATATGTATCTCAAAGTCTATTATGACTTGTAGGTTTGGTACTGACAAGGGGCTGAGATAGGGAGAAAATCGACACCTATGGCAGAAGATTATTTTTTAATGATTTTAAAATAATATTTCAAATAAATTGTAATTTTTGAACTAATTTAGAAATTTAGGAACATTTATGGATGTGAAATGATTATGTTGAATATTTGTGTTTAATAAAATTGTGTTGAAATGTTGAGACCCCTTCTAAGATTTTGTTATGTGCCATATGTAAATATGTGAAACCATTGTTACTATGATAATGAAATTATGATTAGGGATTATATAACTGTATAAGTAGTACTTAGCAATGAAACCCTGTGCAAGTGTACATGAGGTATTACTGAGTTCCCGGTGTAGAGGAATCTAGAACTTGCTCGATTGCTTTTACTTAGGTCTAGGTGAGTTAAATAGGAGATGATCATAGGCCCTTATTGTTGTATGTCCACTTGAGCCTAAATGTCCAATCAAGTAAGTATGAATCCCTTTGATCCAAATATTTTTGTCTTAAGTGACCATTTTGTGTTTAATACATTGATCTCACCTTCCCATTTCTACAATGAAACTGTTTGGACCTGGTCCTCCTTGTACACTGTGCCCCTTAACTCAGGCAAATTTTCTAAGTTAAGGGTGGCTATTATAAGGGCGCATAGGAAGAAAAATAATCTAGAAATAAGTATAGAAAGGAAAATTAAAAGGGATAGGTATGGTAAGAGAATAAATAGAAAACAAAAAAAATAGAGAAAAGAAGTGAACACAATAAAGAAAAAAAAGAAAATAAAAGCAAGAAAACCATGCCTGGCTAAGTTTAAATGTCCTTTAAAGGTAAAAAGAGAGAAATAAGGGAAAAAATAAAAGTCGAGAATAAGTGGACCCCAAAAAAGGCATAGTGTCTTGGAGTCACTAAATAATATCCCAAAAAAGAGTCTCATACTAGCCCCAAGCCTACGTTACAAGCCGAATAAACTCGTATAGTGATTCTACTTTGACTATTTAAAAACTTAAGAAGAGAGCATAAGGGAAAGCTTATGGTATTTTGAATACACCGGTGATACTTATTTGAGAGTGAGAAAGTATTTGTTATATCCCTGAATTAATTGATTGATCTTAGCTGAGTGAATGGGATTTCTTTGACTGTGAGTGCACAAGGAGTGCATTGTTAGGTTGCTGATTTGTTATGTTGATGTGGCATATGTTGATGCCCAGTTGTTTGTAAATAATATACTGCCATCATTGGATTCCCTCGTGTTTCTTTGTGTGCTGAATTGCTACACATATTTTGACTTTTGGAAAGTGAGATTAGAAGAGGGAAACAATGTATGAGAAAATTGAGTTCAAAATCACTGTCATGGGCAGCTCATTATCTTCTTGTTTAAGAATTGTGTTAAGTTATGGAGCTTAATTATTGTTTTCCTGAGGACGAGCAAAATTCTAATTTGAGGGTGTTGATGTGCCTTGGAGACATGACACTTTTGATGCTTAAAACCATGAATTTATGCAGGTACTTTGATAGTTTTAGAGGATACAATGCACTTTTGCATTTATATTAGGTAAAAATAGGTGTAAAGTAGTGTTGGGATGAAAATAGAAGAAAAGGACCTAGAAATATCAATTCTGACAAAGATACGAGTCTCCTAGTGAGTTATCAACTCACTATACGACTCATAGGATAACTCGTAAGCACAACAAAACCTAAACCCAAACTGATAATCTAAGTATGGAGTAGATACAACTCAATCATTCGATTCGTAAGAAAGGATATGAGTCGTATATAAAAATCTTAAGCATTGAAGAATCTAAATATACTATCCAAAGTTGAAGTCTCAGAAGTACATGAGTCAAAAGTCTGAGTACAACTCATATCGAGAAGATATAAGAAGACTAGTGCTAAAAGCTTGGAAGGACAGAAGTCTCGGGTGGATACGAGTGAAGGACATGAGTCATATTCTCGTGTATGAAACATAAGTAGAAGTCGTATGTTGAAAAGAAAGTTAAAGCCTTGGGAGTTCAGACACTAAAATAGATACGAAAGGCACAGGTGTGACTCATATGATGACGGTACAAGTTGAAGACCGAATTGTACCGAGTGCCGACATAACTTTACCTTTTCCATTTTTATTAGGATTTCTATGTTATTTTGAGATACTATAAATACCCTTGGATTTATATTTTATTAGGTTACATATTCTTACAATAGGTTACTTACTTTTACATTACAATTATTCTTGAGATTTTAGGTTTTTATTCAATTCAAGACTGGAGTTTATTCATCTAATTCTTGTGCAATTAATTACATGTCTTATTCAGTGATAATCATGGGTTATTGCATGAACATGAGTGGCTAATCTCCTTGACTAGGGTCGTAGGAACCCTGATAGATTAGCTTCATAGAGGAAATGTGATATTCAACTATTCTAGGGTTTATGTATGTATCTTAATCTTTTTCATAATAATTAATCTCAGAGTTACTGCAAAAGGTTGAGATAGTCTATATTTGTAAACATCTTCACAAGGGAGTTTGTGATTAGGAAAAGAAGATTAAGATAGTAATTTGAGATTCACCTCCTTCTTATAATTCCTTTTATCTCATTTAATCACTTGAACTCAAAAGGTGATAGTGAACTAAGGTCATAGCAAAGAGAAACAAGGTGACGCCTTGAGACTAAACTGGTAAAGGGTAAGATTTATCAATCCATTCACAAGACGATTGATAATACATATCTTATAGACTTTCTATGTAGCATAACAGGATAGTTGGGTTGATCATGAAAATTTATGGAGTTAAGAAGACAGGGGGAACATAAGCCTAGTGTTCATCTTTTATTGTTTACAACGCAAACGCATTCAAGATTTGGTTAATACTTGAGAGTGATACTAAAATCCCCCCTCTACTTTCCTGTGCTACTTGTGAATTACATCAAACCAAGAAACTATTCAGCATTTTCCCTAGGGGTTCAACCCCAACCTACTTGTGTTACTATATTTGGCATCGACCAGAATATACTTATTTAGGAGGTGAATTTTAGATGACATCAATATGCAACAAGAGGAGTAAAAGAAAAAGAAACATGTTGAATTTAGTGAAAGACAAGAAAATAAATTTAGGCCTTCTGAGAAAAGTTGTAGAGGTGGTGGTAGATAACCAAGAAAAAAGTGGTAGAGTTTTAGTTCTTTCTCCTCGGCTAGTGATCCTTACCTGAAGCCATTAGGAGATCATCAGCCTCAGTTTGATGTTGGTTTCTAGGACATGGTGCCTATTTGTAAACTAGTGGCTCGGTCAACTCCATCCTACCCTTCTTGTAGATTTTATGGCCAAAATAATTGTGGCTAGTGTGAGAAGGGGAGGAATAGATGTTTTAGATGTCATCAAATTAGGTACATACAGTGAGAGTGCCTCTATCTAGTGGCTTCTTGGGCTAATAGGGACCTTATTGCTATTTCATCAGATCCTACATCAAAGGGTGATACTTCTATTTCTGCTTTTATTTTTGGTACCGACACTAGCTGAAATTAGTTGTATTCACTTGCAACTCACCAAGAGTTCGAGGTATTTCTAGATGTGGTTATAGGTATGTTGAAACTTTCTCCAATGATTTTTATTATTTACTTAACCCTAGGTTGACTATGTCTTATGTGACCACTTTTGTGTTTATTCAATTTGATTTTGGTACTGAGTGTCTATCGGGTTCTTTTTTTTTTGTTTTTACCTCTGTCGATGACTCTATGGTTGTTAAGAGAGTCTATAGGTGGTTTCTGGTAGCTTTTGGTAGTAAAGAAACTTTGGTGAACTTGATAGAGTTAGACATCATTGATTTTGATGTGAATCTGGGGATGGAGTGGTTGTATTCATGCTATGCTTCCTTACATTATCGGATCCGTAAGGTCGTATTTAAATACCTTAATGGGTCGGTCATTGTATGGGAAGGGGTTCTTTAGTGACTAAGTGGAGGTTCATCTCTTATCTTAGAGCCCAAAAGTTGATTTCTAAAGGGTGTTTATATAATTTGGTTCGAGAAAATATTCTAACTCAGAGGGTCATTCTCTAGAATCTGTTCCCGTGGTTAATGAGTTTCTCAAGATAACCTTGTCGGTATTCCTCCCGATAAAGAAATTGTTTTTGGAATTTATCTTGTTCCTAACACTCATCCAATTTCTATCCGTCTTTATAGAATGGCTCTGACTGAGTTGAAGGAGCTTATGGAGCAATTGAAGGATATCTTAGACAAAGGTTTAATTCATTCTAGTGTGTCTCCTTTGGGTGCTTCTATCTTGTTTATGTATAAGAAGGATGGTTACCTTTTAATGTGCATTGATTATCATTAGTTGAAAAAGGTAACCATAAAGAATAAGTATGCTCTTCGTAGGATCGATGATTTGTTTGATCAACTTCAAGTCGCGAACTATTTCTCGAAGATTGATCTTAGTTCGAGTTATCATCAGCTTAAGATTAAGGAAGTTGATATCCCTAAGATTGTCTTTAGAATCCTGTATGCTCATATGATCTCCTAGTTATATCTTTTGGGTTGACCAATGCCCCGATGCAATTCATGGATTTGATTAATAGAGTCTTCCATCTATTTTTGGATTTTTTTGTCATGATCTTCATTGATGACTTCTTGGTTTATTCTATGAGTGAGGTGGATCATGTCGATCACTGTTGTGCTATGTTGTAAACCTTGAAGGATTATCGTTTGTATGCCAAGTTCTGTAAGTATGAGTTTTTGTTAAAGACTGTGACATTTATCGGTTATGTTATCTTTAGTGAGGGGGTCATGGTAGATCCACAAAAGGTTACGGTACTTAGAAGTTGCCTAAAACTATGACTCCAACAGATATTCAGAGTTTCTTGGGTCTATCCAGTTACTATAGGGATTTATGGAGATTGTTTTAACAATAGCTACTTCAATGACTAAGTTGACCCAAAAAGGTCATGTTCTTGTGGTCAAATACGTGTGAAGCTAGTTTTAAGAAGTTGAAAGATAAATTGACTTTGACTCTAATTTTGACCTTGCCCAAGGGTAATGATGATTTTATAGTCCATTGTGATTCTTCTTGTATTGGGCTCGATTGTGTATTGATGCAACATAGTAGGGTGGTGGCCTATTCTTCTAGGAAATTACAAGTTCATAAGATGAACTACCCTACTCATTATTTAGAGTTGTTAGCCATGGTATTTTTGTTAAAGATTTGGCAGCACGATCTTTATGGGGTTTATGTCGACATATTTTTTTATCATAAGAGCCTACAATATGTGTTTACTCAAAAGGAGTTGAATCTCAGGCAAAGGATATGGCTTGAGTTGTTGAAGGACTACGATAAGTCTCCATTACCATCCAGGCAAAGCTAACGTAGTTGTTGATGTATTAGCAGGTTATCCATGGGGAGTTTAGCTCATCTGGACTAGGATAAGCGGGTTTGGTAAAAGACATCCATTATTTGGCTAATCTCGGAGTTCGTCTCATGGACTCTGGGGATTATGGTATAATTGAGCATTAGGTATCACTTTCGTCTCTTATTATTGAGAGAAAGGAAAATCAAATATTGGATCATGATTTGATGAAGATTAATAGTAAGGTAGGTCAATAAAAGGTTGTTTATTTTGAGATTGGGGGTGAAAACATCTTGAGGTACCAAGGTAGGCTATATGTTCCTGATGTTGATAAATTGATGGAAAGGAGTATGGCCAAGGCTCATGGATCTCGTTATGCTATTCATCCCAGTTCTACTATGATGTATCGTGATCTTAGGTAGTTTTATTTGTGGAATAATATGAATAGAGATATCTCTAGCTATGTGGCTAAGAGTATGGTGTGTCAATATATGAAAATTGAGCACTTGAGACTCGGTGCTTTATATCAATAGATAGGTTGGCCGAATGGATATGGGAAGTGATTAGTATGGATTTCTTCATCGGTCTTTCCCAGTCTCAAAATCAATATGATTTTATTTAGGTCATTGTGGATAGAATGACCAAGTCCATTCACTTCTTGCCAGTAAGGATTAATTTTTCAACGGAGGATTATGCTTAGTTGTATCTTGCAGAGATTATGAAGTAACATGGCGCTCTGATTTCTATCATTTCAGATTGTGGTTCTCCATTCTCATCTTAAGTTTGGAAGGTTTTTTAAAAAGGCTTGGGAAATAAGGTATGCCTTAGTACTGCTTTCCACCCACAGATGGATGGACAAGCAAAGAGGACCATTCAGACACTAGATGACATGCTCTATGCTTGAGTGATTGGTTATGGTGCTAGTATGTATGACCATTGCCTATGATTAAATTCTTCTATAATAGTATCTATCCTTCTAGTGTCAGCATGGCTCCTTTTGAGGTATTGTATGGTAGGAAATGTCGTTCTCCTATTTGAAGGTATGAGGTTGGTGAGAGAAAATTGCTTGGCCCTGATTTGGTTCACCAAGACTTGGAGAAGGTGAAGGTGATTCATGGTAGTTCAAAAACTTCTCAAAGTTGCCAAAATTCCTATGCAGATACGAGGCATAGGGATTGGAGTTTTATGATGGCGATTAGGTATCCTTGAAGGTATCTCCCATAAAAAGAGTGATGCGGTTTGGTAAGAAGGGGAAGCCTTGTCCCTAAAATGTTGGTCCATATTCGATTTTGAAGAGGGTTGGTAATATTGCCGATCATTTGGAGTTTCCCTCTAGTTTGAGCCCCATTAATCTGGTATTCCATGTGTCCATGTTGAGAGAATGTATGGGTGATCCTTTGTTGGTTTTTTCTTTAGAGGTTGTTGGTATTTCAGATTCTTTTTCCTATGAAAAGGTTCCGATGAGGATCTTAGACTGCCAAGTCCGCCAGTTGGAAATGAAAGAGGTAGTTTCTGTGAAAGTTTTATGGAGGAACCAAAAGTCTGAGAAAGCTACTTAGGAGGCGGAAGAGGACATGAAGTCCAAGTATCCACGTTTCTCTTCTGTTCTGGAAACTCATTCTTGAGGTTTGTGTTAATCTTCTTGACTTGAATTATTTATTTGATAGGTAGAGGTTTCAAGTTCCTAAAATTTTAATTTATGAAAGTGTTTTCATAGACAATGGGTCAGAGTTCCAAAGTCAATTAAATGAATTGTTGAGAGATAATGATCATGGCATGTGTCTTATACTTGTTGTATGTCTTTGTTTTTTAACTAGGTTACAAGTTAGTTTGATGTTTTATGATGTGTTAACTCGTGCTTGTGATTGTCTTATACATTATTCGAGGACGAATGATCCAAGTGGGGAGAATTGAAACACCTTAGCTTTGAACCCTTAGAAAAATTCCATTAATGTAAGTTTCTAGGCAAGGTTCGACTCATGGGTACTAGTCGTACCCTAGGATATGGTTTGGTGTCCTCTCAGGCGTATGATTGGCAGTATAGTAGGGGTTACATTCTATCCAAGGTAAGGTTTAGCCTCTCCCAAATCGTATAACTGGGTACTATTCGTTAGATGTCAAGTCAAATAATGTGTTAAATTTGGTCTAATAGACACTATTTTGGGTATGGTTTGTATGGTAATACTCGTACCTTAGGATACTAGTTCTGGATGCATGGTCATATGTTGGGTAGATTAGACTTCCATGGTGAGGCTAAGGGTATGAGTTAGGATACCACTTGTACCCTAGGGTACGAGTCAAGGTGGTGAGTCGTACCCTCCTAGGTTCACTTTTCAGCTTTTAAGTTAAGGACATTTTTGAATTTTCCCACCCCTAAACCCTTATGACCCACGACTTATAACCTTGTTTGGACCTTCATTCTTCACATATACGAGATCAAAAACATCCCAAAATCCTCTCTAAAATTCTTCAACAAGATTAGGGCCTAGGGTTCATTAAGCAGGCCATTTAGAAGCTTGGAGACCAAGAATCTTTTCATGAATTGCCATGTATAAGGCATGCGAATCTTCCCTCATTGTTATTTCTCAAATAACATGTATTTTAAACATTGAATTCGATTCTTAAATGGTGGGTTTTGAAATCAAATGTTGAGGGTTTTGATGTATAGTGATGAGTATTGTTTACTCTTGTTTAAATCTTATGTTTGTACATGTTTGTGGTGATGATTTGAACCTGTGGGTGCTTGATGATTATGGTTTTAAAAATGGGTCATGAGCAACCCTAATGTTTATGGTTTTCACTTGGGGTTTTGACATGATAAAGGTATGTCCTCCTGGTGTTTGTGAAATTATCTAAGAGAAATCACTAGTTACATGCAAATAGTGTTTTGAACTAAGGCAATGGCTTAATGAGTAAGAATGGTTGGTAAATGATATTGTAAAGGCTTTGTTGGCAATGTAAGGAGTGAATTGATGATTTTGGTGTTTTTCTTGGTTAAAATGGGTTAGAGTCCTTAATATGAAATTTAATTGTGTCTAGAACTATGGTTTTGTATATGAGTGCTAATGAAGAATGAATGGTGATGTATAGTTCTCAATGACAACAAAATTGACTTGAATGATGGATGAAACTAAGGTATTGGCCTATTCAAGTTATTCATTGAGAAATGATTCATGAAGACCAAGTAGTCATATAAGGTGTTGAATTATAGCCTTGTGGTCTTGAATTGTCTAAATGGGTTTGAGTCCTAATACAAGCCTAAAGTGCTTATGGATTGCCCGGACTTCTCAAAGGACAAAGCTTCAGAATTGAGTAAGTGTTGGAGCATTTTGAAGTCTTGTTCAAGAGAAGAAAAGGAGGGAAACCTAGGCACTCAAGAGGCACCTCAATTAAAGGGCAAGATGGAATTTGCACACTCCAATTTAACACTCAAGAGGCGCCTCCTTTAAGCTCTTATTAATGGAATTCTAGTCTTTTATTATGTAATAGTGTAAATAGACATTTTTATCCTTTATTTTCATTAGATTTCGATGAATTGAAATTAAGTATAACTCTTAGTGTAGTTTCTTTCCTTAGTGTAGGGCTTGTAAAATCCATCTTAATGTAGGTCTTCGAAAAGACATCCAAACTTGAGAGATTAATCCATTTGATGGATTTCACTTGTGTTGATCAATTGGCAAGAAAGGTGTGATTGAGGAGTGGGAATTCCTTTGGTTTACCTAAGAGTGAGGATTGGACTACCATTGGTGAAGTGTGTTTGAATGTTTGAGACACATTCTTATGCTAATCATTGGTGATAGTAAGGGTCTCATTACCTATGTTTACATTTATTCTATCTTCTTCTTCATCTCCTTTCTATGTGTTGTTTTCCTTTACTTGTGGTTGCTGATTTTTGTGTCTTTAGTGTCCATTTTTGATTTTAGTAGTTTATTCTTGTATCATTTGGTATCAAAGTATTTTTTAGGGGTGTTCCTGCATCTCTAAATCTCGGTTTTAGTGTTCTTATTTAAAAAATCTCAACCAAAAAAAGCCAAAAATCCAAAAATCTCAAAAAAAAAAAAATGGTGTCTAGTTGTGTTTTGTTGTAGTTCCAAAATTTAATCATTAGATCTACACGGTTTTTCTTTGTTTTAAAAGTTTTTTGTGCCAGATCCTTTCTCTCTAGCACCTAGGGAGTCTAGATCTATTCTTGGAACAAGATTTGGTTGAGTTTGAGCTAAGAACATCCATGGATATGGCATTTTGAAGCTTCTAAGCTCTAGATCCGTGTGGGTTTTGCTTTGTGGGTGTTGTTTGTTGCTTATTTTTACATATTTGAGTTCACCTTGTCCTAAGGAACCTATATCTTCAAGAAAATCAAGATTTGGAGCTCATTTGATTAGGGGTCAGACTTTGGTCAACCCTTGAATATTCATCTTGTTATTCTATGTTCATCCAATCTTGTTGAAGAATAATGTTCAAGGAAGGTGTTTGATCTAAAAAATGAGAGAGGAAAGAGAGTGTACTTAGTGTTTGTGAAAGAATATTCCTTGGCATATTCATTGTCATCCAAAGGAAGGAAGAAAACAAAGGAGACAACCAAGTACAAATCATGTACAATCCAAGTACAAAGGGGGGACCAATCTTTTGAATTCAAATTGGAGCTTTAAAGAGCTCCAAACTTGTTTTTGTTCCCTCCCAAAGCACTTTCTCTTCTTTCCTAAAATGTTAGGTTAAAACTTGTGATATTGGGATTGAAAATTTTTTAAAACTCAACGTCCAATCAAAGAATGCCACGTTATCACTAGCTAATTGGCCATATTGAGTTCTTAGGTAGATTTCCTAATTTCAAATTTTTGATTCTAGTTTCTTATAAAGTTAATTATATCTCTAATTAGTAAGCTAGTAAGTACCTGCTAGTTTGGTAATTATATTAGAGTCCATTTTTTTTCGTGTCTTCGATTTTTGTGTGCTTTTTTCATTTTTCAAGTCATAGTAGTTTGTTGGTTCAAGTCCGTACATTATTTTTTTATTTGAGTCCTATCAAAAAAGATCTATTTCGTACCAAAGCTTATTCACCACTCAATTCACTTACAAAGTATTGCCAAGTATTCAACACTTGTGAGACCAAGTGTGAGGTGAGATTCGAGTGTGAGTGTGGTAAGGATTTTTTTAAGCTAACTTGTTTGTTCATTTTGTAGGTTTTTCTTTGATATTTTTTCTGCTTCTTGTTTGGTATGCTTGAACATGGAATCTGAAGGTTCAGAAACCCAAAACTTGGATAATAACATGCTTGGGATAATTATAGCAGGAATTGAGGCTCTTGGACGAAAGGTAGACATAGTGCAAACTGAAATGACATTTTTGAAAGGTGGTGTGATTAGAATGAAAGCGGGGGTTGATGGAATATATGATAGATTATGTCCACCTAACCCTCCACAAGTTCGAACCCCTCCAAACCAAAGATCCTACACTCCACCAAATCCAAGGCCACCAATTTAAATCCTTCTTCAATCAAATCCGGTTTCCCCAATCCAAACATCTCAAAACCGAATTCCCTCTATCCAAGTAGAAGAAGAGGAAGAGTTAGAACCCAAGAAAAAGTGAGGTCAAGCCTCAATATGGAGAGAAACTAAGTGGTGGGATACAAGAAGAATGTGCTTAAGAACTCAAAGGTAAAATAGCTAACTCTTACACTTTTCTATATGTGAATGACGATTGTATGGCTATTATCCCATTGAGCATGAGTGGTAGCTTATCTATTTGTGAGTCTATTGTTTCTTTGTCTCTTGATGATGATGTACATGTTGTGAGTACAAATACACTAGTTGATCCTATTGATGACCAAATTAACTTTTCTTGTAAGGTCAATTTAAGTCAACCTAGTGTTGAAGCCAATGTGATGAATGAAAGTACATCGTCTATTGATTCTTTTCCTATTATTGATGATGTAAATTTTGTGAGAGTGGATAAACTAGTTGATCCTATTGATAAACGAATTGAATCATCTTGTAAGATTATTTTTTGTCCATCTAGTGTTGAAGCCATTGTGTTGAATGAACGTACATCGT
Source organism: Capsicum baccatum var. pendulum (assembly GCA_030864225.1). Classification (NCBI taxonomy): domain Eukaryota; kingdom Viridiplantae; phylum Streptophyta; class Magnoliopsida; order Solanales; family Solanaceae; genus Capsicum; species Capsicum baccatum. Next base: position 163,443,699 of record CM061555.1, on the reverse strand, counting down.
ATTGTAAAACCTATATTGATCAACTCGTGTGTGAAAATTGCCCACCACTTGACGTTATGTGTGTTGTAATTAATAGAACTCAAGTGAGTGAAGAATTTGATAGTGTTGGTCAACAAAATGGGAGTAAACCCGAGAGCTATTCTAGAAATAATCTATTGCTTGAAAGCGCTTTGAAACTTGATATTGATCTTTTCGAGAGTGAAAAAATCACGTGTTCTGAATCTTCCCATGGATTAGATCATTCTCTCTTTAGGGATAATGTCTTTTTTGAAGATGATATAGACACTCCTAATGAGCCTAGTGGTGAAAAGGATGGTATAGCTTAATATGGAGGCTATAGCCTATATGCTAACCCACTATGGTGTGACAACATTTCTCCTAAAGACGGAAATCTCTTTTTGAAAGATGATAGTACTCTTAAGGGTAAGAAATGTGTAGTCTTGGAAAGTAATAATAAATTGGGTGACGAATGTTTTGATTTGCTTGAATACTTAAGAATCCCAATAGTCGGTTTTTCATTTAAATATGATTGCGTATGTGATCCTTTGTATGAAACCCCACCTTTTTTTGATAATTATGAGGATGAATTGCTTGCTTCTTGTAAAGACTTAAGCAATAATGCCTTTGATTTTTGTGGTGGTATGTGTCTACTTAAGGGATCTTCCATAAGAGGAGAAAGTGTCCATGACATGGAAATTACTTTTTCTTCTACTTTGTGTGACCTTATTGTTGAGAGTACTTATGGCGATGATGTTGAAACTAGTGGTGAGTACATATATGAAGACACGTTAGTAGAAGTTGACTTGATTGATACCTTTCTCTACTCTCTACTTGCTTTTGATGATATTTATGTTATTGTAGAGAGTATGTCATATAGTTTGGGTGAATCCTATGGGAAATGGGAGTGTTTTCTAAAGCTGTGTCTATGGCAACTCTTCCCATTTAACCCCAGTGCCAAATATAGAATTGATGATGTTGGTGCACCCAACTTATTTCTTATTCTACATGACAAGCAAAGTATCACATTTTGTTAATCCCATAACCAAATCATTTGTGCATCTTTCATTGAACTCCTAATATTTGATTCAAAGGATCCTTAGTTATATTGCAAATTTGTGCAACCTTGGCTTGCCTACATTACTTGTGGTACTAATTCTAACCCTCCTCCCTTGAGGAATGTGTGCTTTTTTCTTTCCTCTCTTTGGCTTTTCAAGGTGAAAATTTGAGGACAAATTCCTTTCAAGATGGAGAAGATAATACAAGCCTAAAGTGCTTATATATTGCAAGGATTTCTCAAAGGACAAAGCTTAGGAATTGACTAAGTGTTGGGGCATTTTGAAGTCTTGTTCAAGAGAAGAAAATAAGTGAAACTTAGGCACTCTAGAGGTGCCTCAATTGTAGGGCAAGATGAAATTTGCACACGCCAATTTAACACTCAAGAGGTTCCTCCTTTAAGCTCTCATTAAGGGCATTCTAGTATTTTGTTGTGTAATAGTATAAATTGACATTTTTATACTTTATTCTCATTAGACTTTGATTAATTGAAATTAAGTATTACTCTTAGTATAGTTTCTTTCCTTAGTGTAGGGCTTGCAAAAGCCACCTTATTTTAGGTATTGGAAAAGACATCCAAACTTGAGAGATTAATATATTTGACGGATTTCACTTGCGTTGATCAATTGGCAAGAAAGGTTTTATTGAGTAGTGGGAATTCCTTTGGTATACCTAGGAGTGAGGTTTGGAATACCATTGGTGAGGTGTGTTTGAATATTTGAGACACATTTTGTGCTAATCATTGGTGATAGAAAGGGTCTCATTACCTATCTTTATATTTATGCTATCTTTTCCTTCATCTCATTTCTATGTGTTGTTTTCCTTATGGTTTTTGATTTTTGTGTCTTTAGTGTCCATTTTTTATTTTAGTATTTTATTCTTGCATTAGTCCTTAACTATTGAACTAAGTGGATTTGAATGCATGGACAAAAATTTAGAGTCCCAATGTCGAATAATAATAGACACGATGGCTAGTGGTTAGAGTCCACTTACTAAAAAAGATGGCTTGTAGTTAGAGTCCCTTGCCTAACGAAAGGGATTAAGATTAGAGTCCCTTTCCTAATAAAATGTCTTGAGGTTAGAGTCCCTTGCCTAATGAAGGGGCTTGAGGATAGATTCCCTTTCCTAATGAAATTGCTTAAGATTAGAGTACCTTACCTAATAATACAATTTGAGGTTAGAGTCCCTTGCCTAATATTATCGGGAATTTCAATCCCTCTAACTTATAAGGGTGGAAGGTTAGAGTCCTTCACTGCCTATATCACGTTTGGATGCTTAGAAAGGCATACTAAGATTTATTCTCTATTTGGAACTTATAGTATCGATATATCTACATATATTCCTATGTGTATAAATATGGTTGCATGTGATGGTTTGATTGGATTTAAAATAATGAGACTAATTTATCCTTATCTTTGAGTTACATGCTAGTGATCCAACCGCTAACTATCTCAAAGCGATGTGTCCCCACACGGCGCAGAGGCTAGAGTTTCTTCTTCTCTTCCTACGTGGTGACTAGGTGTTTGAGTGGATCGTGTATTGACTCTGAAATGGTGAGCCTCCATACTCAGAAGGCACATATTTCATAGTCATTTTGTCTTATGTCATAGAAATGTATTAGTCTTGGTTTTTTCGATATTGTCGGGGGAATTCCCAGACATATTTTAGACGTTGAATTGGTAAAGGATTTTGAATGACTGTAGACTTGGGTATAATGCTTAGTAAGTTGACATTAATGGTTCGATTAGACATCTCTTAAGTAATGATTTCTAGTATTGTTTCTGCTATCTTGTTAAATAATTGGAGTTCATCCGATACTTATGGTTTTATATAGTGGTTGGGATAGGTTAATGGGGCTATCTCCGAACCTTGTTGGGATAAAGATGACCATATGATAAGGACCGATTTCATGACATGTAAAGTTGGTATCAGAGACTAGGTTCATGGTCAATTAGGTGTCCACAAAGCTATGTCAAGTAGAGTCTTTTTTATGGATGTGTAGAGTGCCATACTTGTAAGAGAGAGGCTACAAGGAATTTAGGAATATTTTACCTTCTTGTTATCTTATTTCAAGCTATAGAGTTTAAGGTGTTGGATCCTTATCATTTTTGTTTGCTCATCTTTCAAATCATGCCTCTAAGAAAATATAAAGTTCCTACAAAACCTTCCATCCTGACTGGGTACTATGTTGATGGGACTCACCTTACTTATAGAGTCCATACTCGGTCTAGGGGTCCGGTACCTGATGGTCTAGGAATTCCACTGGTTCCCTCTAGTCCTCCTCCAATTCCTTAGGCTGACGTGATGAATGTTGAGTTTCGTCAGTCAATTCATATGATTTATCAATTGGTAGTTTCTTAGCCTGAGCGTGGTTCATCTGTTACTCCATCTTCTGAGGCAACAAGGGTTGGCTAGTTTATAAGTTTGGGTCCTCCGACCTTTACCGATGTTAAGATGGAGGAAGATCCCCAAGGTTTTATGGATGAGTTGGAAAATATTTTCAGATATATGCATGCCACTAAGGTGGAGGGGTGGAGTTTGTGGTCTATTAGTTGAAGGATGTGGCGTACCAATGGTACGAGGAGTGGGAACAAACAAGAGGTGATGCTGATAATACATCCTTGTAGAGGATTTAACTAATACATCTATAGACCATTTCTTTCCTCAAGAGATGAGGGAAGCAAAGGTGGAGTATTTTGTTAATCTGAAATAAGGAAGGATGTTAGTCAAGGAGTATGCCTTGAAGTTTTATTAATTATCTAAGTATGCTATAGAGATGGTGTTGTATATGAGGGCTCGAATGGGGAAGTTTTCCTCAAGATTGTCTTTTGAGTTAGTCCTTGAGAGCAAGGTGGCTCTGTTGATCAAAGGCATGGACATTTCTAGATTGATTATTTATATCCAACAAGTGGAGAAAGAGAAAAAATAGGTTGAGTTTAGTGAATGGCAAGGAAATAAATTTAGGACTTCTGAGCAAAGTGGAAGAGGTGGTGGTAGGTGGCCAAGAAAAAAATGGGAGAGTTCTAGATCATTCTCCTCGGCTAGTGCTCCTCAACCCAATCTATATCGGGTGATCATCGATCTAAATTTGATGGTCGATTCTGAGCACATAGTGTTCATTCTCAGACTAGTAGGGCTCAGTTGGCTCTACCCTACCCTCTTTGTAGATTTTGTGGAAAGCATTATCATGGCCAGTGTGAAAAGGGGAGGAACAAATGTTTTAGATATTGTTAAATTTGACACATGCAGTAAGAGTACCCCTCTTTAGTGGCTTCTTGGACCAACAAGGTCCCTATTGCTAATTCATCAGCTTCTACACCAAATGGTGCTGCTTCTACTTCTTCTTTTGTTTCTGGTATCAACACTGGACGAAATGGGTTATATAAACTTGCTACTTACTAGGAGTCTGAGGTATCTATAGATGTTGTTATGGGTATGTTGAAACTTTTCTCCTATGATATGTATTGCATATTTGACCCCGGGTTCACTCTGTCCTATGTGACCCATTTTGTGTCTGTTCATTTTAGTTTTGGTCCTGAGTGCTTATCTATTCCATTTTTTATTTCTACCTCGGTAGAAGACTCTATGGTTGTTAACAGAGTCTATAGGAGGGGGTGTGGTAGTTGTTGGTAGTAAAGAAACTTTGGTGCACTTGATAAAGTTGGACATAGTCGATTTTGATGTTATTCTAGGGATTGATTGGTTTCATTCGTGCTATGCTTCCATAGATAGTTAGACCCGTAAAGCCGTGTTCAAATCCCCTAATGAGTTGGTCATTGTATAAGAAAGGGTTTCTTTAGTGCCTATGGAGAGGTTCATTTTATATCTTAGAGCCCGAAAGTTGATTTCTAAAGGGTGTTTTTATCATTTGGTCTGAGTTAAAGATTCTAACTAGGAGGGTCCTTCCCTAAAATTTTTTCCCACGGTTAATGAGTTTCTCGAGGTTTTTCCTAATGAACTTCCCAATATTTCTCCTTATAGGGAAATTGATTTTAGGATTGATCTTGTTCCAGACACTCGCCCAATTTCTATCCCTCCTTATAGAATGGCACCGACTGAGTTGAAGGAGCTTAAGGAGCAATTGAAGAATTTCTTAGACAAAGGTTGTATTCATCCTAGTGTGCCTCCTTGGGGTGCTCCCGTGTTTTTTATGTGTAAGAAGGATGGTTCCCTTCGAATGCGCATTGATTATCATCATTGAACAATGTAACTATAAAGAATAAGTATCCTCTTCCAAAGATCGATAATTTGTTTGATAAACTTCAAGGCATGAAGTATTTCTCTAAGATTGATCTTAGGTCGATTTATCATCATCTTAAGATTAGGAAGTGGATATCCCTAAGACTTCATTCAGAACCCGGTATGGTAACTATGAGTTCCTAGTTATATCTTTTGGGTTGACCAATGCCCCGGCGACATTTATGGAATAGGGTCTTCCATTTATTTTTGGATTTGTTTGTCATTGTCTTCATTAATGACATCTTAGTACATTCTAAGAGTTGGGTAGATCATGTAGATCACCTCTAACTTCTGTTGTAAACCTTGAAGGATCATCGTTTGTATGTCAAGTTCTCTAAGTGTGTGTTTTGGTTGAAAACTATAACATTTCTCAGTCATGTTTTCTCTAGTGAGGGGATCATGGTGGATCCATAAAAGTTTACGATGGTTAAGAAGTGGCCTAGACCTGCGACTCCAATCGATATTCGAAGCTTCTTTGGTGTAGCCGGTCACTGTAGGAGATTTGTGGAGTGTTTTTTAATGATAGCAAGTCCATTGACTAAGTTGACCCAGAAAAAGGTCAAGTTCTTATGGTCGGATGCGTGTGAGGGTAGGTTTGAGAAGTTGAAATATAAATTGACTTCGTCTCTAGTTTTGACCTTGCCTGAGGGTAATGATAGTTTTTAGTGTATTGAGATGCTTCTTGTATTGGAATCGGTTGTGTATTGATGAAACATGGTAGGGAGGTGGCCTATGCTTCTAGGACATTAAAGTTTATTAGAAGAGTTACCCTACTCATGTTTTGGAGTTGTTAGTCACGGTATTTGCATTGAAGATTTGGTGTCACTATCTCTACAAGGTTTATGTTGGCATATTTTCTAATCATAAGATCCTATAGTATGTGTTTACTCAAAGTGAGTTGAATCTCAGGCAGAATAGATGGCTTGAGTTGCTGAAGGACTACGATATGAGTCTCTATTACCATCCAGGTAAAGCTAACATAGTTTCTAAAGCTCATAGCAGGTTATACATAGGGAGTTTAGCTCATGGTAACGAAGATTAATAGAAATTGGTGAAAGATATCCATTGTTTGGCTAATCTTGGAGTTCCTCTCACAGACTCTAAGGATGGTGGTGTATTTTTGCATCAGGTATTGCAGTCGTCTCTTGTTGTTGAGATAACGTAAAAGCCAATGTTGGATCCCTATTTGATAAAGATTAAAAGTAATATGGGTCAAAAAAATGTTGTTGATTTTACGATTAGCGTTAATGGTATCTTAAGATACCAAGGTAGGCTATGTGTTCCCGATGTCGATTGATTTAGGGAAAGGATTATGGACGAGGCTCATAACTTTCATTTGTAAGACCCCGCAAAATCCTTAGCTTAACTCAGTCAATTAAAGCCTATTAAGTGGTCCCAAACTTAGAAATGTTTTAGCTAAGTATTCAAACTTAGTGTTAGTTTAGCCTTCGTAAGATGACAACTCTATTTTATGAATAGCAGTGATGTTATCTTGAGCTACCAAGGTAATGATTTTTAGGTTGAATCATGATCAGGTATTTCAATGGGTGTTCCTGGACAAGTTTTGGATTTTTAAGACTTCGTTTGAAGCACGTTTGGAAGTCCAAACCAGTGAATCGATGCAATATAGATGCGCTGCATCGCTTATCGAGTCGATGAATATTTTCCTCCAGCTCCCAGTACAAATTCTAGTGAACCGACGTGGACTCGATAAGGTGCATTGGCCATCGCATCGATGCCAATGATGCAATGCGTCGGTCTGTCCATCACTAGTCTAATTTTTTGTAATTAAAACCCACGTCCGGAGGGGAAAATGGGTCTTTTCCCATCTTATATCATCCCTCAAAATATGTAATGAAGTCATTCGAAGGCAAAAGTTAATTATTCTCTCTAGAGTTTTTCAAGAACGAACCCTAGTTCACACATTCAAGAATCCAAGTTCCATGGAAATCTATCAAACTTTTCGAATTCAAGCTTTAAGGTATGTCAAGTGTTCATCCAAGGGTCCCTTCCACCCTTGGAGTCCAAGATACTTTTTTAAACTTTAAGAAAATTGATTTCATGATTTCCATGATTTGGATTCAAGTGTGTTCATGATTATAATGTTGATTCGGTTTCTATTCCATGATTTATGTAAAAATAATTATTATGTATGTAGTATCTTGTGAATTCATGTTAAAGCCTTAAAATTGCGATGGTCATGTGTTGTTTAGTACTATGTGCATATACAATGCCTTCCATGTGTTTGATGAGTTGTTCATGTGAATTAAATGGTGAGAATATATCATGTTAGCATGTATACTAGTCCATGCCATTCAAGTGTTTGATAAAATGCCTCTAAAGATGCATTATGAACAAGTGTACATTCTATGCTATAAAAGGTCATGCAATGCTTTACTTTTCATGTTATCGAGTCCTGGGGGTATTTAATACCCGACAATTTAGTTGTTTACCTAGAGCCAGTGTCAGTTACAGAATAATCTCATCCATGTCATGATCAGTAGTACTCTCAGTCAGTTACAGAACTTAGGAAACACTCAGTAGACTCAGTATCTGTCTAGTCTAGTTCAATATTCATTTTAGACCTTAGTAAATTTAGTCAGTTAATAGAATTTAGTAGTATTCCATCAGTCAATGAAACTCAGTGAACTCAGTTCAGTTCAGTTAGACAGTATAATCAGTAACAGTTCAGTCAAGCCTTGTATGAACTAGGAATGAGTTCAATGTCTATTCAATTGGGAGTATGATTGAGCACCGAGCGAACCCAGGAAAAGGGCATTCCTGCCAGCAGAGGGTTTGACCCTTAGTAGCAATCCCTTCATTACAAAACTACGTAGCCAGCGTAGGTTGGGATATCTTCCTACCATACTTGGGTTGATACATCTTATACAAGTTTTCCTACCAGTGAGGGTTGACCAAAGAGTTTCCTATCAAAGAGGGTTAACTCATAGTTGTCTTTACCCATGGCACAGTACTGACACCCTTCCAATTAGGGTTACATGTTGTACCCTAATCTATTCAGAAAGGGAAATGTCGGTTATATGATTACCTCTCACATCCTCAGTTTCAGTTCTAGTCTCAGTATAGAACTCAGTTCAGTTCTATAGAATTTGGACTATCAGATACAGTCACTCAGTTTAGTACAAAACTTAGCACTATTCCATAAAATCAGTACTGTCATATACAGTCACTCAGTTATCAAAAGTACAGCATTAGTACAGTCATATACTAGTTAATCAGTATTTAAACCTCAATATCCAGTTCTATCATGATCTCAGTTATAGTTTACATATTCATGAATGTATTCTCATTCAGTATACTTATGTCATTCAGTCAGTATTGTTCATGCATATGAACACATGCATCTCAGCCTACCTCACTTAGCATACCAATACATTCAAAGTACTGACACATTCATTTCTTTTGTGCTATGATGTCTTATATCATAGATTCAGACACACGGGCTCCTGATAGCACTTAGCTACCCAGACCTTTCAGCAGTAGTGTTGGTGGTGAGTCCTCATTGTTCGAGGATATGATTATTATTTTAGTACCCTAGTTTATTAGTTTCAAAACTCGGAGTTAGTTGGGGGCTTGTCCTATCAACTCCTTATTTAGATAGTAGAGGCATTTCAGACTAGAGAGTATTTATAGACAGATGTTTAGTTTTGGTATTGATGTACTATAATCAGTATTTATTTATAGTTTTGACCCTTATGGCAAGTTTTCTGCTTAATTTTTGTATAATTACAGTATTATTATTCAATTATTACAACAGGTACTAGTCATGGGTTAGCTTGTGGTCCCTCAGGATTATGAGTATCGTGTGGCATCTAGGATACAGACTCGGGGTGTTACAAACTTGGTATCAGAGCCTAAGGTTCGATAGAGTCCTAGGAAGTATGAAAGACACATCTAGTAGAGTTTTGTGCATGGGTGAGTTGCACGCCACATTTATGGGTAGGATGCTATTAGATGTTTAGGAAAGTTTTCCCTTCTTTCAGTAATCATGTCATGTGGGTAAGCACAAGATCAAGTTAAACTCTCTGTCTAATCTAAGTTTCTCTTCCATTTACAAAATATGCCTCCAAAGAGGGCTAAGGTAAGGGGAACGGAAGACCATCCAGCCCTTCCAGCTAGATCCCCTAGCCGAACATGTCTCCCATGCTGAATTAAGAGCAGCTTTCACCACCCTAGCTCATTCTATGACAGCCTAAAATGAACGCCAATCTTTCATTCTGGCCAACCCAGTGGCCAATACAGCTGCAGCTAATATTCGAGACTTCACCCGAATGAACCCTCTATCTTTTATCGGGTCAAAGTCAGATGAGGACCCACAAGAATTTCTTGACCAGGTGCATAAGGTTACAAATATTATAAGGGTGATAGCTAGTGAGAGTGTTGAGTTAGCTGTGTATCAATTGCAGGATGTGGCTCACTCATTGTTCAAATAGTAAAAAGCAGAGAGGGCCACAGATGTAGGGCCCAGAGAATGGGAGGAGTTTGTTATTACTTTTCTAGATAGGTTCTTCCCGCTAGAGTTAAGGAAAGCAAAGATTTTAGAGCTTATAAATTTGATATGATCCTCTTATGGTAGCAGATAGCAGAGCAAAGATGAGTAAGTTTGTGTCAGGAGTATCGAGCGGTGTGGTCAAGGAGTGTAGTGTTGTAATGATAATTAAGGAGATGGACATATCAAGGCTCATAGTCCATGCTCAACAGATAGAGGAGGCTAAGAATAAGGAGAAAGAGATGGATAACTAGGGAGCTAGAATAAGTAGCTTTAACTTTAACCAACCTAAGTCAGAGGGTGGTAATCATTCTCAGTTCTTCCCAAAATCTTCAGTTCTATCTCCACCCTTAGCCAGTGCTCCAATGCCAAAATTCAGAGACAACGACAAAGATAGAGCAACAGGCTCTAAATCTCAGGGTAGTGTTAGCAGTGCCCGAACAAATTCTCTCTACCAGTAGTGTGTCATAAACTATTAAGGTGTCTGTAGAGCTTGCTGTGATGTATGTTTCAAATATGGCAAGCTAGGCCACAGGGTCAGACAGTGTCCTCAGGTGGGTTTTCAGAGTTAGCAAAATCATCCCCCAGCTCAGTCCGATCGCCCGAATCAGTAGGGTGCCACTTTCAGTGCTACTAGTGGGCAGCGCCCAAATAGACTCTATGTATCTCAGTCCCGACAAGATCAGGAAAGTTCTCCTGATGTGGTCACTAGTACATTACAAGTTTATCATTTACATATTTATGCTTTGCTAGATCCAAGAGCTTCTTTGTCTTTTGTAACTCCTTATATAACTGTTGACTTCGGAGTAAGTCCCAAAATTCTAGTAGAGCCTTTCTCAGTCTCTACCACAGTAGGTAAATCTATCATAGCTCGACGAAAATACAGGAACGGTCCAATTATGGTATCTGAGAAAGTCACATCTGCTGACTTAGTTGAATTAGAGATGACCTATTTTGATGTCATTCTCAGCATGGATTGGATTCATTCCTGCTATGCCTCAGTTAATTGCAGAAATAAAATTGTCCCATTTTAGTTCTCGAGTGAACCCGTCCTATAGTGGAAGGGTAGTACTTCAGCACTTAGGGTTCAGCTTGTCTCCTACCTCAGGGAAAGCAAAATGATATCTATGAGATCTTTCTACCTTCTCGTTCGACTCCAAGACTCTTGTTAAGAAAATCATAATCTTGAATCAATGTCGGTAGCATGTGAATTCCTTGACGTGTTTCCTGAATATCTTCCCGGAGTTCCTCCTTGAAGGGATATTGACTTTGAAATTGACCTTCTTCCAGATACTCAGCCCATCTCTATTTTGCTATATAGAATGGCTCCAGCAAAACTCAGAGAATTAAAAGAATAGTTAAAGGATCTTCTAGACAAGGGATTCATTAGACCTAGTGTATCCCTATGGGGTACACCAGTTCTATTCGAGTGTAAGAAAGATGGTTCTCTCAGAATGTGTATAGATTACCGTTATCAAAATAATGTCACGGTCCAGCACAAGTATCCACTTCCCAGAATCGATGACTTGTTTGACAAACTTTAGGGTGGCAGTTACTTTTCTAAGATAGACCTCAGATCAGGCTATCCTCAGCTTAGAGTCAGAGAATGTGACATTCCAAAAACAGCTTTCAAAACTCGATATGGTCTCTTTGAATTCTTAGTCATGTCATTTTTTGTTAATAATGCCCCAACAACTTTCATGTACTTGATAAAACGTGTGTTCAAGCAGTACTTGGACATATTTGTCATAGTCTTGATAGATGATATCCTTGTTTACTCTCGTAGTGAGTATAATCGTGCAGACAATCTCAGAATAGTATAGTAGACTCTCACAAACCATCAGTTGTTCGCCAAATTCATTAAGTGATTTTGGATAAGTTCAGTAGCTTTCCTCGGCTATATTGTTTTTGATGATGGCATTGGAGTTGATCCCCAAAAAACTAAAGCAGAGAGAAACTGGCCCAGACCCATCTTTCCATCAGATATCACGAGTTTATTGGGTTTGGCTGGCCATTATCGATGGTTTGTTGAGGGATATTCGTCTATTGCATCCTCTAGGTCCAGATTGACTCAGAAAAAAATCAAATTCTCGTGGTCAAATTCTTGTGAAAAAAGTTTCTAGGAGTTGAAGACTCGACTCACTGCAACCCCAATTTTGACTCTACCAGATGGTTCAAATAGATTTGTGGTATATTGTGATGCTTCCAAGGTTAGTTTGGGGTATGTTTTGATACAGAGAGGTAAGGTCATAACCTACGCCTCTAGATAGCTCAAACACCATAAAAAGAACTATCCTACTCATGATCTTGAGTTAGAAGCAGTAACATTTTCCTTAAATATTTGGAGGCACTATTTGTATGGTGTGCATGTTGATGTGTTCACAGACCATAAGAGCCTGCAATATGTATTCTCTCAGAAAGACCTAAACCTCCATCAGAGAATGTGGTTGGAGTTGTTGAAGGACTATAACATGAGCGTCCTATATCATTTAGTTAAGGCTAATGTAGAGGCTGATTCTCTTAGTACAATGTCTATGGGTAGTGTTACTGATGTGGAAAATGCTAAGAAGAAGTTAGCTCAGGAATTTCAGTAGCCTTCCCGACTAGGTGTCCCCATAGTAGATTCAGAAAAAGGTAATGTATGGATATAGAGTAGTTCAGAATCATCTTTGGTTTCTAAGGTAAAGGAAAAGCAAGATAGGGATCCCAGCCTAGTTAAGTTGAAATAATCAGCCAGAGATTAGAAGATAGAGGTTTTTTTCCAAGGGAGAGATGGTGTATTATGTTGTTAGGGTCAGCTACATGTGCCAGGCATAGATGACCTGAGACAATGGATTTTTGCAGACATATTACTCTATTTATCTAGGGGACACTAAGATGTACCATGATTTTTAGGAGATCTATTGGTGGAGTGGGATGAAAAGATACATTTTAGAGTTTGTAGCTAAGTGCTCTACATGTTTGCAGGTTAAGATTGAGCATCAGAAACCTAATGGTTCTATGCAGGAGTTCAGTATTCCCACTTGGAAGTGGGAAGAGGTGAACATAGATTTTGTGATAGGTTTACCTCGCACTCAACGTCATCTTGATTCAGTATGGGTCATTGTAGATAGGATTACCAAATTAGCTTATTTCCTACCAGTTCATACTTCTTATTGAGACGAGAACTATGCCAAGCTCTATGTCAGGGAGTTTGTCAAATTACACGGAGTTTTATTATCTATAATCTCAGATAGAGGTACCCAGTTTACCTCACATTTTTAGAAAGCCTTCCAAAAGGGTGTTGTACCCAAGTCCACCTCATTAAAACTTTTCACCCTCAGACAAATGGTCAAGTATAAAGGACCATTCAGACTTAAGAGAATATGCTTTGAGCGTGTGCGGTTGACTTTAAAGGTAGTTGGGATGACCACTTACTTTTGATTGAGTTCGCATATAACAACAGCTATCCTTCCAGCATTCATATGGATCTGTTTTAGGTGCTATATGGGAGGACATGTAGATCTCCCATTGGTTAGTTTGAAGTCGGTGAGGCCGCAGAGGTAGGGCTTGACTTGGTGTTTGAAACCTTAGATAAGGTTCAGTATATCAAGGAAAGGTTTAAGACAGCTCAGAGCTGACAGAAGTCATACGAAAATGTCCATAGAAAGGATCTCAAGTTTGAGATTAGTGATTATGTGTATTTGAAAATATCTCCTATGAAAGGAGTGAAGAGGTTTGGAAAGAAGGGGAAGCTCAGTCCTTGATATATCGATATTTACCAAATTCTCAGCCATTTAAGAAAGGTAGCTTACTAGCTTGAGTTATATTTAGACTTAGTTTTAGTGCATCCAGTGTTCCATGTCTCCTTGCTTAAAAAGTACATAGGCGACCCAACAGTTTTAGTCCCTATTGAGGGCCTAGATATTCAGAACAGTCTTTCTTACGAAGAGGTCCCTGCCGAAATCCTTGACTATCAAATTCGCAGACTGAAAAACAAAGAAGTAACTCTAGTCAAAGTTCTTTGGTAGAATTATTCCATTGAGGGAGCTACTTGGGAACCAGAATGAGATATGTTAACCAAATATCCTCACCTCTTCTTCGAAAACTCAGACTCAACCCAAGGTAATGGTTCTCCTTAAACTTACTTAATTTCATGCTTAGATTTTCTTTATAAACTTGGTATCAGTTACCATTGCATATCCTCTCATACATTCATGAGTCCGTTTAGCCAGATATTCATACATTAGATGTGCATGTTTAGTATAAGAGACTTAGCTTATTAGCAATCCTAGCCATGTACTCATGCATCAGATATGTATATTCAGTATGAAAGTTTAGCATATCAGTAGTGACATTCATGAAATCATGTTACAGTTGTGCATGTCCTGTATCTAAATTCAATCTATCAGTATTCTCAGATCAGTTAGCCTCATTTGAGGATGAATTTTCCCAAGGGGGAGATATTGTAAGACCTCGCAAAATCCTAAGCTTAACTCAGTCCTTTAAAGCTTGTTAAGGGTTCCCAGACTTAGAAATTGTTTAGCCAAGTATTCAGACTTAGTTTTATTTTAGCCTTCGTAAGTTGGTGATTCTATTTCATAACCCTCATGATCTTAAAGTAATGGTTTTTAGGTTGAATCATGATCAGGTATGTCAGTGGGTGTTCTCGGACAAGTTGCAAATTTTTTGGAGTTCGTTTGAAGCATGTTTGGAAGTCCAAACTAGTTAATCGATGCGATATAAATGTGTCGCGTCACCTATCGCGTCGATGAATATTTTTCTCCAACTACCAGTGCAAATTCTAGTGAACTGATGCGGATGCGATGCGATGCGTTGGCCATCGCGTCATGCCAACGACGTGGAGGGTTGGTCTATGCATTGCTAGTCCAGTTTTTAGTAATTAAAACCCACGTCCAAAGGGGTAAATGGGTCTTTTTTGTCTTATATCAGCCCCCAAAACCTGTAATTAAGTCATCCAAAAGGCAAAATTTACTCATTCTCACTAGAATGTTTTCAAGAAAAAAACCCTATTTCATCACATTCAAGAATCCAAGTTCCAAGAAAATCCATCAAGCTTTAAGGTATGTCAAGTGTTCATCCAAGGGTCCATCCACTCTTGGAGTCCAATAAACTCCTTTAAACTTTAAGTAAATTGATTTCGTGATTTTCATGATTTGGATACAAGTGTATTCATGATTATAATATTGATTGGGTTTCTATTCCCTGATTAATTGCAATATTTATGTAAAAGAAATTATTATGTATGTAGTATCATGTGAATTCATGTTAAAGCCATAAAATTGTGATGCACATGTGTTGATTAGTACTATGTGCATATACAATGCTTTCCAAGTGTTTGATGAGTTGTTCATGTGAATTAAATAGAGAGATTATATCATGTTAGCATGTATACTAGTTAATTCCATTCAAGTGTTTGATAAAATGCCTCCATAGATGCATTATGAACAAGTGTACATCTCTATGCTATGCAAGGTCATGTGATGCTTCACTTTTCATGCTATCGAGTCCTGGGGGATTTAATACCTGAAAATTTAGCTGTTTACCTAAAGCCAATGTCAGTTATAGAATAAACTCAGTTATGTCAGGATCAGAAGTACTCTCAGTCAGTTACAGAACTCAGGAAAAACTAAGTAAACTCAGTACTTGTCCAATCCAGCTCAGTATTTAATTCAGACCTCAGTAAATTCAGTCAGTTAACAGAATTCAGTGGCATTTCATCAGTCAATGGAACTCAATGAACTTAGTTCAGCTCAGTTTGACATTATAATCAGTATTAGTTTAGTCAAGCCTAGTATGAACTAGGAATCAGTTCAGTGTCTATTTATTTGGGAGTAGGATTCAGCACCAAGCGAACCCAGGGATGGGGGCATTACCGCCAGTAGAGGGTTTGACCCGTAGTAGCAATCCCTGCATTACAGAACTACGTAGCTAGTGTAGGTTGAGATATCTTCCTATAAGACTAGGGTTGATACATCTCATATGAGTTTTACTTCCTGCAAGGGTTGACGAAAGAGCTTTCTATTAGAGAGGGTTAACTCACAATCGTCTTTACCCATGGCACGGTACTAACACCCTTTCATCTGGGGTTACAGGTTGGACCCCAATCTATTCATAAAATGGAATGGAGATTAGATGATTACCTCACACAGTCTCAGTTTTATTTCTAGTCTTAGTATAGAACTCAGTTTAGTTCTACAGAATTAGGACTATCAGATACAGTCACTCAGTTTAGTACAAAACTCAACATTGTTCCAATGAATCAGGACTGTCAGATATAGTCACTCAGTTATCAGTAGTACAATATTAGTAAACTCAGATACTAGTTAATCAATATTCAAAACTCAGTACCAGTACTATCATGATCTCAATTATAGTTTACGTTTGTATGCATGTATTCTCACTAAGTATACTCATGTCATTCAGTCAGTATTGTTCATTCATATGAACTCATGCATCTCATCCTACAACACTTAGTATACCAGTACAGTTAAAGTACTGATGTATGCCTTTATTTTGCTCTATGATATCTTATATCATAGGTTCAGATGCATGGGCTCCCGATCGCACTTAGCTCCCTACACCTTTTAGCAGCAGTGTTAGTGGTGAGTCCTCATAGTTTGAGGACATGATTATTATTTTATTACCCTAGTTTATCAATTTTGGTAGTCAGAGTTAGTTGGGGGTTTGTCTCATAAACTCCTTGCTCATATAGTAGAGGCTTTTCAGACTAGAGTATTTATAGATAGATGTTCACTTTTTGTCTTGATGTACCGTCCTCAGTATTTATTTACAATTTTGAACCTTATGGTAAGTTTTCCACCTAATTTTCTCATAATTATAGTATTATTATTTAGTTATTGCAGTAGGTACCAGTCATGGGTTAGCTTGTGGTCCCTTGGGATTATGAGCATCGTGTGGTAACTGGGGTACAGACTCGGTGTGTTACATCATTATTCTATTCATATAGGTTCTATGATGATGTATAATGATCTTAGTAAGTTTTATTGGTGGGATAATATGAAGCGAGATGTGGCTATATGTATGGTGTGTCAACAAGTGAAAGTTGAGCACTTGATACCTAGTGGCTTTTATCAAGAGATAGAGTTTCTCGAAATAAGTGGGAAGTGGTTTTTATGGATTTCATCACCGATCTTCCCCTATCTCAGAATCAGTATGATTTTATTTGGCTCATTGTGGATAGAATGATTAAGTCCGCTCACTTCTTGCTAGTGAGGTCTTTTTTTTTGGTGGAGGATTATGCTAAGTTGTATCTTCCGAGATTGTGAAGTTACATAGTGCTCCAATTTCTATCATTTAGAATCGTGGTACTCAGTTCTCATCTCCCTTTGGGGTGTTATTTCAAAAAGGTATAGGAACTAAGGTCTGCCTTAATACCATTTTTGACCCACAGACAAATTAACAAGCGGAAAGGACTATTTAGACATGGGAAGATATGCTTCGTGCTTATGTGATAAATTATAGTGGTAATTGGTATGACCATTTTCCTTTTATTGGATTTTCCTGTAATAATAGTTATCATTCTAGCATTGGCATAGCTCATTTTGAGGCATTATATGGTATGAGAAGTCGTTCTCCTATTAGGTGGAATGCAGTTGGTGAGGGTAAATTTCATGGCCCCGATTTGGTTCACCAAGCCTTGAAGATGGTGAAGGTGATTCATGGTAAGTTCAATAGCTCAAAGTCATCCAAAGTCCTATACGGATGTGAGGTGTAGGGATTTGGAGTATAATGTTGGAGATTGGGTATTCTTGAAGGTATCTCCCATGAAGGGAGTGATGTAGTTTGGTAAGAAGGGGAAGTTCAGTCCCTGGTATGTTTGTCCATATTTTATTTTTAAGAGGGTTGGTAATATTTCCTATGAGTTGGAGTTTCCCTCTAGTTTAAGCTCAATTCATCCGGTATTCCATGTGTCCATGTTGTGGAATTGTATGGGTGATTCCTCGTTTGTTATTCCTTTAGAGGATATTAGTATTTTGGACTCTTTTTCCTATAAAGAGGTCCCAGTGAGGATCTTATATCGCCATGTTCTTTGGTTACAAATGAAAGAAGTGGCTTCAGTGAAGGTTCTATGGACAAATCAAAAGTTTGAGAAAGCTACTTGGGAGGAGACAGAGGACATGAAGTCTAAGTATCCGCATTTGTTTTCCATTCTGGAATGTCATGCTAGAGGAATGTTTTAATCTTCTTAACTTGATTTATTTCTCTGACAGGCAAAGGATTCAATTCCCTAAACTTTGAATCAAGCAAGTGGTTTCATAGACAATGGGTTCGAGTCCTAAAGTCAATTAAATGAATGGTTGAGTTATAATAATCTTGGCATGTGTATTATCCTTGTTGTATTCTTTTTTTTCTAACTTGGTTTAAGGTTGGTTTGATGTGTTAACTTGTGATTGTTCTTGTTTTACCCATCATTTGAGGATGAATTATTCAAGTGGGGGAGAATTGAATCACCTTGTCTTTGAACCCTTAGAAAAATTCCCTTAGTTGAAGTGTCTAGGAAAGGGATGACTCAGGGTACTAGTGTTACACTAGGATACGGTTTGGTGTCCTCTCAGTCATATGTTAGGCAGTGTAGTGGGGGTTACACTCTATCTAACGTATGGTCTAGCCTCTCCCAAGTTATATAATTGGGTACTAGTCGTAAGATGTCAAGCCGTATGATGTGTTAAGCTTGGTCTAGTGGACACTGTAATAGGTATGGTTTGTATAGTAATACTCGTACCTTAGGATAAGAGATATGCATGCATGGTCGTATGTTTGTACAATTATAGGTCCATGGTAAGGCCTAGGGTATCAGTTAGGGTACCACTCATACCTCAGTGTATGGTTCAAGGGGGTGAGTCGTACCCTTATAGGGTTCACTTTTCATCTTTTAAGCTGAGGACATTTTAGACTTTTCCCACCCCTAAACACTTATGACCCATGACTTATAACCTTTTTTGTCCCGTCATTATTCACATATACAAGATAAAAAAACATATCAAAATCCTCTCTAAACTTCTCCAATAAAATTGGGGGCTAGGGTTCATCAAGGTGGCCATTTAGGAGCTTGGAGGCTAAGAATCTTTCTGTGAATAACCTTGTATAAGGAATGTGACTCTTACCTCATTGTTATTTCTCAAATAAATTGTATTTTAAACATTGAATTTTATTCTTGAATAGCGGGTTTTCAAATCAAATATTGAGGATTTTGATACATAGTGGTGAGTATTATTTACTCTTGTTTAAATTTTATGCTTATTCATGTTTTTGGTGATGATATGTACATATAGGTGCTTGTTGATTGCGTTTTAATGAATGGGTCATGAGTAACCCTAATATTGATGGTCTTAAATTAGGGTTTGATCATGATAAAGGTATGCCCTCAAGGTGTTTGTCAAAATGTCTAAGAGAAATAACTAGTTACATGCTAATAATGTTTTGATCTAAGGTAATGGCTTAATGTGTAAGGATGGTTGGTAAATGATAATGTAAAAGCCTTGTTGGCGATGCAAGGAGTGAATAGAAGATTTTGGTGCTTTGATTGTTTAAGAAGGGTTAGAATCTCTAACATGAAATTTAATTGTGTCTTGAACTTAGGTTTGGTATATGAGTGCTAATGAAGTATGAATGGTGATGTATAGTGTTTAATGACAACAAATTGACTTGACTGATGGTTGAAACTAAGGTACTGGCCTATTAAAATAATTGATTGAGAAATGATTCATGAAGACCATGTGGTCATATATGGTGTTGAATTGTAGATGTTGCGATTCAAATGCACACGCAAGTGCACGTGATTGTTCAAGTAATATAGTAATTTAAACAATCAGATATCGTTCCCACGAGGACTGAACAACTAGGAATTTAACAAACTTTTAGTTTTAGACAATGAGTATTAAGTGTTGTAAAGTATCATGATGATTTTGACCTTGAGAATAAAAATATAAATTAATTAATTAGAAATAAAATTTTATGACTAAAGCAAGGCAAGCAACGGTTCTAAACAATAATGATAAGAATTCAAGGGTTGAGGCTTTTCGAACAATCATACAAATCTCCATTCTTATAGTAGTCTAATTGGTTATCGGGTAGTTGGTTCGCAAAGTTTAGGCAATTATTTTTGTCTCCCGACCTCAAATCTTCTATCTATTGAATGTTGTAGCTACAATTCCTGCAGAGATACAACAATTCTTCTAGATTCATTAAGTACTCTTCTTGCAATTGAACCAAACAAGGCTTCTACGTATATCCCTATCCTAGATGCCAATTCAAACCCCTTATTTTATAAAAGGGTAAGAACTTTGCTCCTTAATTTCCTCGTTCTAATCTATGATTCTTCTCCCAAATTCACATAGAAATATAAATTTATTCTAATGGCGGCCAAGAATTAAAATAGTAAGCTCAAGAAATTAAGAACAACCCAGGTGATAATCCCAAAAAGAAACTATTATAAAGAATATCAAAGAGTAATCATGTTCTTGTCCTCAACCCCAGAACAAGGGTATTTAGCCACTCATGTTTGAATTAAACATCAAATACAAGTAATTAATCATACCCAAAATTAGTATTAAGGAAAAGAAGTTCAAAAGAAATAATAAGAACCCTAAAAGAAAGAATTCTTTGTTTTTCCGCCGCTGCTATGCTTTCCAAAAGTGTTTGGAATTGTTCTCACGTATTCCTTTTATACTTGGGAAAATTTCACCAGATGTGAAGCCTTAACGCGATGCATCGATACGCATCAATAAAGCCAATGTGTCGCATCAAGATTGCATTGATGCTCTGGAATTTAACTTTAAAAATCATACTAAGTTAAGTTCTTCAAGACACGATGCGACGCGTTGACATCTGTTGTATCACTGGAATTTTCTCCTCAAAATATGACTAAGTGTCAGAACTTTTAGCCTCAACGTGACACATTGACATCTCGTCGATGCACTAGAAGTTGCATAAGGCACAAAACTTACGCATCGATGCAGCACGTTGACATAGTATAGATGCACTGGAAGTTGCTCTTCAAATTTTGGCTAAGGTACACTTATTATCAATTGACGAGACGCATTGAGATAGGCCCGCGTCACTGGAATTTTTCTCCATTTCTTCTCTTTGTTTTCATCAATCCTCAGCTCCATTCTTTATCCTTACACTCGTTCATCTACAATATTTTTTATTTTGATCAACATAGTCTTTTGCATCTTCATGATATGTATCCAATTTTCTTCTAAATCCATGGGAAATTTACCTTGTATCTTTAATCACATCGGTTAGCTACGAAACACAATTTAGCTCACAATTCCATATAATTAGCACAATTTTCATTCTCAAAATAAGTCCAAATATGGGTAAATAGCGGTGTTTGGACATATACATACGCCCAATATCACCACCCCACACTTAAAATCTTGTTCGTCCTTGAACAACTTCAAGAAACACCATCATCAAACATTTTAATCACAACGTAAGAGTCATGCTAGTGTTGGGCACATGAACACTTTATTTCACACTTCATCGTCTCAACAGTGACATTCAATTCGTTGGCAAACTTAATAAAATCATGTAATCAGGCAACTCAATAAGTAAACCAAAATTTCATCCACATGAACCCTCACAACAAGAAAATTTTCCCAATATCACTCATAATTTAATAATTTTAGTCAGGCGGGGAATATCAAAATTCAATCACTCTTAACAAAAAATCCATACATAATAGGTGATGAACCATAGGCTTGCCCTTAGTGTATTATTCCACTAATAGTCGGATGTTGAAATGTAGGATCAAATAGGTCATTTTATGGTTGTAGTACAGGCTAAGGGATAGGTAGGAACTATTTGGGAAATAGTGACTAATCTCCCTAAGAACTTTCACACATAACCACCTTCAATCAAAATCACATTTTTTCAACCCAACTTTTTATTTCATTATCTTTACACATTCATTGTTTCACCCCAGTCTTTCTAAGAACATTAACAACACTATGGTAGGAGCATTTTTCTTTGTACATCATAATTCAATTTTCAAATTTTCTTCTTACACCAATTCTTGTTATGCACCCCTATAGTAGCTACCCTCAACCTAAGCAATTTGCCTTAGTTGAGGTGCACATTGTCCTTAACGGACCAGGCCCAAAACAGGTTCATTGTAACACAAAATTGGGTAACAATAACAAAAATTGTCATCATATTTTTTTTCTAACTCCTAACTGTCACAATTCAACGCACAATGAATGCTTCTCTAGGCTTCACTTTAACCTTTTTCCTTATTTATATTTCCATTCCCTCTTATTCCATCATCTGTATTAAAGCGCTTAGGAACTAAGGATCAAATTAAGGTCTATTAAAGAAAGGATTTGGCTATGAGTGAGGCTACCAAAGAAATCGGGTTGTAGACTCAATGGGGCTTTAAGGTAATGCATAAGGTAGGTAAATAAAGTCTTTACAATTTGGTCAAAACAGAAATGCCTAAATCACTTCATACACCCAACACCTTTCATTTTGCTTTGTAAACACACAGGGCAAGTTCTAGTCATTCCTATACATGTAGAATACAAACAAGTACTCACTTACCTGATGCATGCTAAGAATCAAGTTGGATCCTTATGGTTTTCGATATTGTACTTTATCAAATTCAACATTAATCTAACCAAATCAAACTACACTTGTTGGGATTTAATATCTAAAAACATCTTATTTGTTTCAATTAAAACATTTTTGCCCAACAGCTTCTAAAAATGTACCTCCCTTAAGACGGTCGCCATCCATCTACCATAGGGAAAGGCAACTAACTATGACTTTACATAACAAGAATTGCCAAAAAGGGCACACATAATACTTATAATCTAAAAATTACCACAAAGGGTGAAAATAGAATACTGTAAATAAAACAAACACTTTTAAACTTAATTTGCCAAAGAGGACAATCATCTTTCCAAAAAGGGCAATATTGTAAACTTACAGCCCACAAAACATAAAACAGAAATAAAAATTGTTCAACCAACACAACCAAAAACCAACATTGTTCAGATATTAAAAACAAAAGAAATAAAGATGAAGATGAACAACGACCAACCACCCCACACTTAAACATAGCACTGTCCTAGTGCTTGCAATATGCATAAGGAAAGGTAGCGTCATATTCCCTGCTCAGTCAAATGATACCATGGCCATCATATCAGAATCAGCATCAGCACCATCATCATCACCCAAGCCATCACCAAAATCAACATCATAAGACTTTTCCTCATCCTCGGACTCATCATCAAAATAATCCATGCACCTCTCCTTATCTGTGGGGATGTCATAATCTACTGGCTCATCAAAATCTAGGCCAATTCACTGTAAAGTCCAAGCATGAGGTCCTAATAGATAGTCCAGCTCCACCGCATGAATCTCCTATTGGGTGGCTGGACACCCCTAAGTCCTCAACTGCAACATAGTCAGCCCATACATTCGAGTTGTGATCTCATCAATACGAGCTTGATGCTCGAGCATAGTCAAATTTACACCATGAGGAGCTGGTCCCTTGGTAAGAGAAATATCCAATGGCCTGTCACCAAAAGGTGGAAAATAATCTGTCTCCTCCTCGGGAACACCTTATTGCCTTAAAAATCTAGTCAGTAGCTCTCCGAACACATATCTACGACCCCCTAAGAATTGAGCCTTCCTCATCACCGAAAAAATAATGGAACCTACATTCAAATCCACATCATCACACTTCAACTAATAAATAAGACACACCCTATCACAGGTCACCTCCTCCATATGATTCCCATGAACAAGACAGGCATAGATGATTCTGGCCCACAAATATGTCTCCCTATTTAGATGAGCAAATAAAAGTGATACATCTGTACCTCCCTCTTTATGGAGAATCCACCTCGCCATAGATCGAGTGTTGCATAGAAGATAATGGATATACTGATATAGTGGCTCAATGATCATTGTCTTCTGTGGCTCCGGATCCGCAAAGGCTGTACCTAACAACTATTAATAGTATTCGTAATGAAAGTTATCACATGACTACGTACCTAGACCTCAGAATCTTTTGGGTTCCAATTTGCATAGAATTCCTGAACTAAGATTAATTTGTATGCACCCCGGTTGCTCAAAAAGAAAATTCATATAGTGGGCCTCTATCTTTCTCACCATAGATGGATATTCTTTCATCAAGCTTGTCCTATTGATAAATTGATCGACTTAATATTTTGACTCTTTGTGTTGAAAGTACCACTTTCGTCCTGCAACAACCACCGCCTTAGTTCCGAACCTCTTTTGACCACTAGGAACATATGGGGCTACAGGAACCTTTTCAGCTTAATGGTTTCTCTTTTGTCTAAGATATGATGGTCCAGCTGCACTCTTTCCCTTGCTCCACTATTGATGGCTGCTCGACATTATACCTATTAAACATAACAGCCCAAAAACATATAGAACAAACACCTTCAAAACTAGCCACCACTAAGTGTGAAATTTACCACACATTTAGTTTCTAGCACAGGTTCATACAAAAATATGCACTAGGGTACTCAGACTTCTCCTTTCTATTTCACGATTCCTATAATCAGTCATTCGGCATTTCACACTCTCAGCATCAATAAATAAAAACTCTAAAATTTTTATAAAAATATCTTCACCTATGTACTTTTACTATATTAAACTCACTCCACTAACACTCACTTCCATACCTCATAGCGACCACTAAGGTGTTGTGACATTAGTATTTACCCCACACGTAGTTGCTATCATGTAGTGAAGCAAACACATCCTAAATTGTTACAATTCTACATATGGTGCAGCCAAATACTCACTTGTTTGTCAATTTAAATTTCTATCCCTTATCTAACCCAAATCAATTAAATCATAGTTGAGTTTTCATCAACATGCTATGTAAGAGAGAACACAGCTTTAATAACATAGGAACATATCACCAACCCCTCAACATGCTTTCACACATGAGAAAAAGCAAACTAACAATAATATCATGTTATTATCTCCTCCTTATGCTCTCACACAATATCTAAAATTAACATTCAATGGAGGTTCAAATAATTTAAACATATTTCACTTTAATTCAATCAAATTTTCAGATCATAAAACTTATAACATAAGTAAACCACATGGATTCATAAAACTAAAAATATTTAAAATCAAAACTTACCTAGCCTTAGTTGAAAATAAGGAAGATGAAGTTGAAGCTTGTTGAAAATTGACTAAAATTGACTAAACTCAAAAGAGAGCAAGTTTATGGTGTTGGGGGAAAGGGGGGAGCCGCAGCTAGGGTTAGGTGAAAAGAATAAAATTAGTTAAGGTCAAATATATAGAGATGACCCATAAATGAAAAGACAATACGACATGTTAGATATCGCGTTGCAGAATCAATGCATCGTATCAAGTTCGCGTCTTTTCTCTGGAAGTTGTATCAAATAATTTTTCTATCTATTATATGCATGGCAACCAATGCGTCGCGATGGGTAACGAGTTGTAGGACCAAAGAGACACATAAAGATCGCATAAGTTCATTGGAAATAGCCTTATAAAATTTTTATAAGTGTGGGCATGATGCACGTCGATGCAACGCGTCAAGATAGCATCGATCCACTGGAAATTGCATTCAAAAAATTTTCTAAGGCCAAATTTCCTATATTTTAATGCATCTTTTCTTACCCTTTACCTTTTTCTCACCATGTATCACCTATTTACTTAATCAAAGGCCCATGTTCATCATCTTCTCATCCTCTCTTTCTCCGCCAAGTTTTACGTTTCTGTATATCAATCAAAAACAACAAAATCATATAAGTAAAAGTGGGTTGCCTCCCACGAAGCGCCTTATTTTTGGTCGTGGAAGGACTCATCTTTTTGTATTTTCCTTCTTGTTATATATAAAATTAAACTACCTATTACATTATATTTGTGGGTTACCTCCCACACAGAGCCTTATTTTATGCCGTAGCACGAATTAGCTCAGTACTACTTATCAGCAAATATGATGGACTCCTTGTGCTTATCTGGATGATCCACCTAATAATGCCTTACGTGCTGTCCATTCACCAGAAACTTCTCCGTCTTCTCTTTATTCTACAACTCTACAGCTCCATGAGGTGTCATTAGCACCACCTCAAAAGGTCCAGACCATTTCGATCAAAATTTACTCGGTAACAACTTAGGTCTTGAATTGAACAACAAAACAAGTTGTCTGGGTTCAAACACTCTCTCTTCAATTTGTTTATTATGCCACCTTTAGGTTTTCTCCTTATAAAGCTTGGCATTTTTGCAGGCATGAAGAATAAACTCGTCAAGCTCATTCAACTACAGTAATCGTTTCTCCCATGCGGCTTTTATCTCAAAATTCAACTTTTTCACGGCCCAATACGCTCGATGTTCTAGCTCTACAGGTAGATTGAATGCTTTACTATAAACCAAGCGATATGGAGACATCCCAATGGGCGTCTTATAAGTTGTTCTGTAGGCCCAAAGTGCATCATCTAACTCTCATCCCAGTCTCTTCGCTGCCCATTCACCATCCTTTGCAGTATCTGCTTAATCTCCCAGTTGGACACCTCAACTTGTCCACTAGTTTGGGGATGGTACGCAGTGACAACCTTGTGCCTAACACCATATTTAGCAAGAAGATTTTTGAACCAAGTGTTGATAAAGTGCAGACCTCCGTCACTAATAATTTCTCTAGGTGTACCAAATTGGGAAAATATGTTATTCACAAATTTCAGCACCACCTTTCCATCATTAGTCGAACTAGCCACAGCATTCACCCATTTAGAGACGTAGTCAACCGCTACAAGAATGTATGAATTTCCTTTTGAAGGTGGAAATGGGACCATGAAATCGATTCCCTAAACATCAAAGACTTTGATTTCTAAAATATTATTGAGGGCTATCTCATGATGCCTAAATATAGTGCCCAACCTTTGACATTGATCATAATTTTTCACAAAAGCAATTGCGTCTTTAAACAATGTAGGCCAGAAAAAAACTGATTATAGCACTTTTCTAGTAGCCCTCTCACCTCCATTATGTCTACCATAAGGAGATGAGTGACAATCTTCAAGCACCTTTAAAAATTCAGCCTCTTGAATACACTTGCGAATAAATCCATCTAGACCCTACTTATAGAGATACGGTTCATCCCAAATATAGGCATGAGAATCATGAAGTAATTTCTTCCTTTGTTATATAGTGGTATTAGAAGGGTACACCTCACAAGCTATCAAATTCACAATATCATCATACCATGGCAACTCAACTACCTCTAAAGACAACAACTTTTCATTAAGAAACTCTTCCTTAATACTAAGAGAGTTGTCAAAAATATGGTTTTGACTTTCCAACTGTGACAAGTGGTCAGCAACTTGATTTTCAGACTCCCTTCCGATCTCGAAACTCAACATCAAATTCTTGGAGTAGCAGAATCCACCTAATCAGTCGAGGTTTTGCATCCTTATTTTTCACAAGATACTTAATAAAAGTATGGTCAGTATGAACAATTAACTTAGTGCCAACTAAGTAAGATTTAAACTTGTTGAATGCATAAACTACTGCTAATATCTCTTTCTCTATAACTGTATAATTAGCTTAAGCATCATTCAACACTTTGCTAGAATAGTAGATCAAGAAAAATACCTTGTCCTTTCTATAACCTCAAACGGCTCCCACAGCAACATCACTAGCATCACACATCAGCTCAAACGGTAAATCCCAATCTGGTGCAATCAGAATAGGTGCTTCAATTAACTTTTTCTTTAGATTTTCAAAAACTGCTTGGAAATCAACCCCGAACTTGAACTTGGCCTCTTTCACAAATAATTTGCACATAGGGTTTGCAATCTTTGAGAAATCTTGAATGAACTATCTGTAGAAATCAGCATGTCCCAGAAAGCTCTACACTCCCTTGACTGTGACTGGATGTGGCAACTTTTCAATCACTTCAACCTTCTCCTTATCTACTTCAAGTCCTTTACATGACACTTTATGGCCTAGGACAACTCCTTTCTTAACCATAAAGTGGCACCTTTCCTAATTTAGCAGCAAGTTTGTCTTTTCGCATCGAGCTAAAACTCTGTTAAGATTCTTCAAGTACTTTTCAAAAGAATTACCATACGCAGGGAAATCATCCATGAATACCTCAACAAAGTATTCAACCATGTTAGAGAATATCACCATAATACATCTCTGAAATATAGCAGGTGCATTACATAGGCTGAAGGGCATGCATCTGAACGCGTATATGTCATATAGATATGTGAAAGTGGTCTTCTCCTAGTCTTTCAGTGTTATGATTATCTGATTGTAGCTAGAGTACCCATCCATAAAACAATAATACTCTTATCCTACCAATCTATCTAGTATTTGGTCAATAAAAGGAATCGGATAGTGATCTTTATGAGTAGCTTTATTCAACATCCGATAGTCAATACTGATCCTCCAACCGGTCACCATGCGTGTAGGGATCAACTCATTATCATCATTATTTACCATGGTTATCCCTCTTTTTTTCAGTACACAGTGCATTGGACTCACCCATTTACTATAAAAAATTAGGTAGACAATACCACTATCTAACCATTTGATCACTTCTTTTCTGACCACCTCCTTCATCACAGGATTCAACCTTCTTTGTTTCTACACTCTCGGTCTGTAACCCTCTTCCATGTAGATGTTATACATGCAAAATATTTGATAGATACCTGTAATATCAGATATTTTCCAACCAATCGCCTTTTTTTCCTCTTTAGGACTACTATAGCTTCTTTACCTGTACATCTGTTAATCCTGTAGAAAAAATAATAGGAAAAATATCTTGATCACCAATAAAAAGATATTGTAAATAAGGAGGGAGAACCTTAAGCTCCAAGTTAGGAGCTTCTTCAATTGAGGCCTTGGGTGATAAACTGATTGGCCTATTCAATGGCTCAAAAGGTACTTTGTTTGTCTTAATCACTGCCAAATTCATAACCTGGACCAATTTTAATGCTTCCATATCTCCATAAAGATAATGACCTATCAAAGCTCTCTCTAATAGATCATTAAACAACATCAACTGCCAATCTGAAGATAGGTCAATAACTGATATAGATACAACTCCTCATATATTACTGGAAGTTTCAGCACCTTGTACACATCAAAGACTTCTACTTTATCATGCACTCACATTGTCATTTTCCCAGCTGCTATATCAATTAGTGACTATCCCATTGCTAAGAAGGGTCATCCCAAAATAAATGGAACCATAAGATCATCCTCAAAGTCAAGAATTACAAAATCCACCGAAAAGATTAAAGATCCTACTTGCACCAACATATCTTCAATAATACCAACCGGCCTAGCAAGTGATCGATCTACCAACTGCAAAATAATAGTAGAGGGTTTAGACTCCCAAGACCCATCTTCTGGTACCACAACGTGGGCTAAGATTAATGTTAGCTCCCAAGTCACATAATCCCCGTGCACAAATGGCATGTTCAATAGTAATCCGCAAGGTGAAATTACCTAGATCCTTAAGATTGGGGGGCAATGTGTTTTGAATCTTCGACTACACTCTTGAGTAAGTACAACTGTAGCATATTCGGTCAACCAGTTCTTATTTGCAACTATGTCCTTCAAGTATTTTTTATATTTTGGAACACTCTGTATAATATCAACAAGAGAAATATTCACTTAAACCTGCTTTAGAAGATCTAAGAACTTATTGTAACTCACTTTCTCTTGATGCTTCCATGCCCTTTGAGAAAAAGGTAAGGGGCGAGTCTTCTTCTCCACATGAATTTCTTTACTTTCCACTTTTTCTTTGATTTCTTTCTCTGCATTGTCTTTAGCACCCTTATCATTAATTGTGGGACTAACCTGCTCCTAAACTATCTTCTTAGTTTGCATCCTACTCCTTATTGTAACCATATTTACTTACTTAGGATTTGTCTCTGTATCGCTAGGTAATGCTCCTTGAGGTCTTATATTCTATGCCCCTGAATTTTGACCCAACTACAACTCTAGATTTCTCGTAAGCAATTGTTGACTCTTCAACTTAGCTACAAACTATGCTTGTTGAGTCTTAATTTCAATTGCAAATTTTGCTTGTTGATCCATAAATTTCTTCATTAATTCCTCCATATTGCCAGTTTAAGCAGTAGTAGCTTGATTATTTTGCGCCAACTATTGATTTGGTTGTACTTGTCGCTTGTACTAATTTGCATTTTGTTCCTGATTTCTACATCATGAGAAATTGGGATGGTTCCTCTAGTTGGGATTATATGTGTTACCAAAATTTTGGTGTCCCTTCCTATTTGTATTTCCCAC
The DNA here is from genome assembly GCA_030864225.1 of Capsicum baccatum var. pendulum. Lineage (NCBI taxonomy): Eukaryota > Viridiplantae > Streptophyta > Magnoliopsida > Solanales > Solanaceae > Capsicum > Capsicum baccatum. Next base: position 163,413,593 of record CM061555.1, on the reverse strand, counting down.
ATAGTTGACAGTCTCTGGATTAATAGAACATGCATCTGATGTGTCTCACCGCATCCGCAAACCTCACACCAAGAATTCACCTTTTGGATTGCATTCGCTATGGTTGTTAGTTATATAACACCCAACTTTATGTTATTAAGCTGAGTAATCATATGATTTTGCATGGCTGTGATCTATGCCTGTAATGTGGTAAGCTAATCTACCTCTAATACCCATGCAACTTTCTAGAAGTACTCCTTAAATTTGTATGCCAGTTTGGGTTCCTTTATGAAATATGATTCAGTAGTGTGTACAATTCTTCATATATCTTCTCAAAAGACCGTCCACCTACTGATAAATCTAAGAGAATCTTTGTATTTGACTCTAATCTCTCAATTAAAGTATGCACAATACATTATTTGACTGGTGATGGTGAGGGTAATTTTTTAGCATACCCTATATCTCTCCCAAGCTTAGTAGAGATTATCTCCTTCTTTCTGTCAGAAACTCAAGATCTCACTCCTCAAGTATGCAGTCTTTCTAGATGGAAAGAATTGAATAAGGAATTTTCACGCTAGATCTTCGCATGTAGTGATGGAGAATGGTAGTTCAACATGTAACCACCTTTTTGCTTCCCCCATTAGAAAGAAGAGAAAGAGTGTCAACCTGACATAATCAGAACTTACCCCTTCAGGAATGTAAGTATCGCTTATTTCCAATAAGGTCTGTATATGCTGTTGTGGATCTTCGTGTGAAAGGCTATGATATTGCCCCACTGAATTCAGCAATTGCACCATATTCTGCTTCAATTCAAATTGACCTCCTGGTTTGTTCTTGAGAATATTGCTCGTCACATAGTTTGTGAGTGGAATTTCCACCTCGCGAACAGGTCTAGTAGGTGGTTAAGTAGGAAAAATTGGAATAATAAGAGATGGAATAGTTTTGGAATTTGGATCGACAGGTTCATTTCTTTGTTCAGCCACTCTTTGCCTTTGTCGAAAGATCTATTCTAGTTTTGTAAAAGGCTCTACCAACTCTTTATCTCTCACCAGTCCTAGATTTAACTAAACCTGCAAAAATTCAGCCATTAAGATCAAGTAGTTAACACTTAAACTTAATATCAAAAATCCAAAAATTTAGCAATTTACTAATTATATTAGTCCCCAGCAATGACGCCAAAAACTTGTTGTGACTCAGATGCACACGAAAGTGTTCGTGATCGATCAAGTAATATAGTGATTTAGATAATCAGATATTGTTCCCACGAGGACTAAACAACTATAAATTTAACCAACTTTTAATTTTATACAATGACTATTAAGTGTTGTAAAGTATCAAGATGATTTTCAACTTGAGAATAAAAATTTAAATTAATTAATTAGAAATAAAAGTTTATGACTAAACCAAGGCAAGCAACGGTTTTAAACAATAATGATAAGAATTCCAGGGTTGAGTCTTTTTGAACAATCAAACAAATCTTCATTCTTATAGTAGTCTAATTGGTTATCGGGTTGTTAGTCCGCAAGGTTTAGGCAACAATTTTTATCTCCCGGCCTCATCTTCTATCTATTGAATATTGAAGCTACAACTCCTGCAAAGATACAACAATTTTTCTAAATTCATTAAGTACACTTCTTGCGGTTGAACCAAACAAGACTTCTAGGTATATCCCTATCCTAGATGTTAATTCAAACCCCTTATTTTATAAAAGGGTAAGAACCTTTCTCCTTAATTTCCTCATTCTAATCTTTGATTCTCCTCCCAGATTCATGTAGAAATATAAATTTATTCTAATGGAGGCCAAGCATTAAATTAGTAAGCTCAAGAAATTAAGAACAACCCAGGTGATAATCCCAAAAAGAAACTACTACAAAGAATATCAAAGAGTAATCATGTTCTTGTCCTCAACCCTATAACAAGGGTATGTATCCATTTATGTTTGAATTAAACATCAAAAACAAGTAATTTGAGGTAAAGAAGTTCAAAAGAAATAATGAGAACTCAAAAAAAAAGAATTCTATGTTTTTCCGCCGTTGCTATGCTTTCCAAAAGTGTTTGGAATTGTGCTAACGTGTTCCTTTTATACTTGAAAAAATTTCACCAGATATGAAGCCTTGACAGGATATGTTGATTATCGCATCAACAAAGCCAAGCGTCGATCAACATCGCATTGATGCACTGGAATTTACCTTTAAAAATCATACTAAGTTAAGTTCTTAACACACGACACGATGCATTGACATCGCGTCGTGTCCATAGAATTTTCTCCATAAAATATGACTAAGTGTCAGAACTTTTTTCCTCGACGCAATGTGTTAACATTATGTCGATGCAATGGAAGCTGCGGATGAAATCTTTGCTAAGGCATAGAACTTACGCATCGACGTGATGTGTTGATATCCTATCGATGCACTAGAAGTTGCTCTTAAAATTTTGGCTAAGGCACATTATTACCAATCGACAGGATACGTTGAGATATCATCGCGTCATTGAAATTTTTCTCCAATTCTTATCTTTTTTTCGTTAATCCTCAGCTCCATTCTTTATCCTTACTCTCGTGTATCTACAATTTTTTTTACTTTGATCAACATAATCTTTTGCATCTTCACGATAAATATCTAATTTTTTTCTGAATCTATGAGAAATTTACCCTGTATCTCTAATCATATCGGTTAGCCATGAAACATAATTTAGCTCATAATTCTATATAATTAGCATAATTTTCATTCTCAAAACAAGTACAAATATAGGTAAATAGTGGTGTTTGGACATATAAAAATGCCCAAGATCAGTAGACTTGGGGGATTGAATAGGCTAAATGGGTTAGAGTCCTTGAATGTTGAATTAAGTGGATGTGAATGCATGGACAAAGTGTATCATGGACACGATGGCTAGTAGTTAGAGTCCACTTTCTAAAAAATATGGCTTCTGGTTAGAGTCCCTTACCTAAAAAAAGGTCTTAAGGTTAGAGTCCCTTGCCTAATAAAATGGCTTAAGGTTAGAGTCCCCTTCCTAATGAAGTGTCTTGAGGATAGAGTCCATTGCCTAATGAAATGGCTTGAAGTTAGATTTTCTTACCTAATAAGAGGGCTTGAGGTTAGAGTCCCTTTCCTAATATGATAAGGAAGTTCAATCCCTTTAACTTATAAGGGTGATGGTTAGAGTCCTCCACTTCATGTATCATGATTGGATGCTTTGAAAGGCATGCTAAGCTTCGTTCTCTTTTTGGCACTTATTGTATATATATATCTCCATTTATTCCTATGTGTATAAATTTAGTTGATGTGATGGTTAGATTGGATTTTAAATGATGACACTAATTTATCCTTATTATTGAGTTACATGCTAGCAGTCTAACTGCTTACTAACTTCAGGTGATGTGTCTACACGTGACACAAGTGTTGTAGTTTCTTCTTCTCTTCTTGTGCAGTGACTAGGTGTTCGATCGGATCGTGTTTTGACTTTAAAATGGTGAGTTGCCATACTTTGGAAGGCATACATTTCATAGTCTTTCTATCTATGTTATAAACTTGTATTAGACTTGGTTTCTTGGCTATTGTCGGGGGCATGTCTTGACATATTATAGATATCAGATTGGTAGAGGATTGTAGATTACTGTAGAATTAGGTATGTTGTTTAGTATGTTGACATTAATGGTTGGATTAGACATTTCTCGAATAATAATTGCTAATCTTGTTTATGCTATCTTGTTAAATGATCAGAGTTCATCTGATACTTGTCGTTTGATGTGATGCTTTGGATAGGTAAATGGGGCAATCTCCGGTCCTTGTTGGGCTCAAGATGCCTATACGACCATGCCCAATTTTGGGTCGTGTCATCTTCCTCCTCTACTAATGTTCTACAATCACTAGCATCACTACTAGAATCTAAGAGTCTGACTTGGTTTATTGTTCTATCATACATCATCTCCCCCTTAGCTTTAGGCCATCATTCAAAGTCTGTGGACCCCTTTAATAAACTCTAGACTGAACTACAACCACTTCACTCTAGAGTCCGGTATATAACAATACACATAAATAATAAATTCACCATGAAAAACTACACCTGAATGTGAGAAATCCACTGCTAATACTTCCTTGTAAGATAGAACTCTTAGCTTTCTATAGCCCTAATAGTCATCATATAATAACTTAAACAATTACTAACTTAAAATCTTCAAGAGTATCACCATACCCTGATTTCACACCATCTAGAGATTTAACTCTTCTTTCTATTAGCTCAATCATCCAAGATTTAAACTTAGATTCTAATGCTTAGCATGGATACTCCCAAACTTTTAATGAACTAAACTAACTTCATTCTTGAACACTTCCTTAATATATACTATTTGTAACTTTCTTTAGCTTCAGCAATCACCATCACATACTTACACCCTTTTTGACAATATACTTCCCTTACTAAACACATAATCTACCTCTTTTCCTTCATAGCCTACTAATATTACATCTCTAAGATTATATTATCCCTAAACCATGAGAATTAACATTACACCAACATGCCTAACACCATCAACATATAACCCATAACTTAGTTGTTAATAACATTATATACTACATTACTAGCCTTATTCGGACTTAACAACTCAAGGGTACTATCTAAGAACACATACTTTAGAAATATAAATATATTGCAATTACATATCACCATGGATACACCTCTAGATCAAACCCACACCATCATACTTAATTTCGAATCAATAAACTTAAATTCTAGCATGTACTATTTTAAACCTACTGGTTAAACTTTTAGACAACTAGTCCCGTGGATACATAATCTACTAAATTCAGTTAACACTATCCCCACTTTAAAACTGCTAAACTTCTGGGTTCATGCTTATTACTCTAGGTCATATGTTACCATAGGATTCTGAGAAGGGATCTAAAAGTATATCTAACTTCAACTCGATGCATGATTTTTCATTATCATGAATGAATCTTTTATACTTTAGAACATAAAGGCGCTGATGGGATTTTTTTTTCTAATATACAATCCTGTAGCTATTTGGGGGGACTATCTGAGAAAACTCTATCAGTTACAAGTTAAGCTTGACTGTTTTTGTTACCTCAAAAATAAGGAAGATTTGGCATGAATGGAGCATGATGATAATATATATAATTTTTTTAGAGAACATCTCTTTATAACGATCTAAGATATGAAAGAAGGGAAACATTTCTTAAAGCCTTGTAGCGTCTTGAAGAAATGTGCAGATGTCTACGTACTATTCCAAAAGACTCTATAAGACACGGGTTCATAGACACCCTAAGACACTTGAACTCTAGGCTCTGATACCAAGTTTGTAATGCCCCGAGACTACCCCCTGGATGTCACACAGTGCTTAGAGCCACAAGTGATCCTACTCTAACCCATGATACTTGCATAACTCGTGAGAAACTGAATATGTTCCATAAATATGAAAAATAAGAAAAAGAGATGTCTTTGATGAATACATTCAATACAAAACTGTTTAAAACATTTACACTTTGGTTATACAAAATAAAACTGGAAGTAAATACATCAACTCTAAATGACCATCTATGAAGCCTCTACTAATACTAACTATAGGTAGCCGATACATGACCCCAAACTATCCTTAATCAATATGACTGAATATATAATGATACTTGAACAATAGTTGACTCGAGTCCTCAAATTAAAATAACTCATCACCTACTGGTTAGGGGCTGCGAACTGTCTGATTATGTAATAATGTAGCCACACAGATGTATATGTGGATCGGTACTTCCAGAATGTAGTGAGTAAGTGGGGGTGAATGCATTAAGTAAAACTAAAAAGATACATAATCTTAAAACATGCATGATAAGTGCAAGTAGACTCACCAAGATACTGAAATAAACTGAAAGCTGAAGTATCTTAAAACATAAGTAACAAACATAATCTGATGAGCTGGTGATTCATTACGCTTAGTTTCTTTAACCTTTTCTTTTGTAGAATAAGTATAATTGAAGTTGGTTATACTTCCAAATCATGCAAGCTAAGTGTAAAAAGACTCACCTTGATCATACGTAAGTTGAAAGCTGAAATCTCATGGGCAATAACTTATGTAAAACAATATTTGAATTAAATTGTGAGTTGCTATACTTAGTTTATAAGATCTTTACTTTTATTCTTTCTTGGGGGAGATTATTCTAACCAACATAAACCATATGAGCTACCATGGAGTCCAGGGTATTACCCATGTTGGGAAGAGCTATTCTACCCTCGCCATCATAATAGAACCTTAACTTAAGTGACCTCTGAACTTTATCCATATTAGAAAAAAGCTTAAGCTACGGTGGCTCATAGTTTCAAGGAATTTAGGATACGCTCATCTGCATTCTCTTCTCAATGCTAAATCCTACTTCCAGAATACTTATATACTCATACTTTGAGAAATCCACCTTAAAATAGCATAAGGACTTATAGAATGAAAACCAATTATGCTTCTATTTACTTTAAATCATAATTAAGATGAACAGTTGTGGATTTCATAACTTATCTTAAGATCAAAAGATCAATATTTTCTTTGTATCACAGTATAAACTTATCAATGGGTCTTAAGAGAATAATATTATAGTAAACTCAATACTTGTACTTAGGGCTTATAATACATACTTAAATTCTTAGAAATTCATGAAAAAACTTCATGCTCAATAATCATCTTGAAATCTTTCAACAATATCAAGTCAAGATAATGAAATTAAAATCACAATATGAATCTTATAAGTCAAAACATGAATATATGCAATTCTTGATACACTTAAAGATTTAAATCTCATGGTAGTGACATACTTCATGAATATAGTAATTTGGTTATGAACCCTAACCCAAAATAAATGAATTAAATTTTAAAACCATGTACTTTGGGCACAAGGATGAAAGAATAACCTTGTTCATAAACCCTGCATACCCCGATTGGATAAATTTTTAAAGAAAGCTTAAAATTGGAACTTAACTTCTTGAGTTCTTAAGGGAAGAAGCTTGAATTTCGCTCTTGGTAAGAGAGGAAGGGTTTTAAGTTATGTATAGGATGTTTGGGGTTAAGAAAGTGGAAATAACTTGTTTTAAAACCCCTTAACGCATTTAAAAATGAATAGAAATGGTTTAGGGGTTTGTAAAGACCTCACCACCCTTAAATTAATCCAAAATGGAGCAACTTTAGAACTTTATTTTTGCTGGGTGGCACACAACAAAATCACAACCGAGGTTGGGAGGTGCATATAAAAAGAATACCTCAGGGTGTGCAGCACACCAAAAGCCCACCCCATCTGTGGCTATTGGTGTTTGCTATGTGATATACTGCCTTAGTGGAGGGTCAATTTGGCAATGGAAACCTAAATCCAACATCCAGAAACACCCCCAACATAACCCATAATATCTAAAGATTCTCTACTATCTAAATGGGATCCTAAATATAATTTTGAATGCATTATTAGAGCATTAAAAGCACAGGGTGTTACACTTACTGTTTCTTATAAAAATGGTCATAAGCTTTTGCTTGGATATCAGACTAAGGTGGAATTAGTATCATTGGAAATCTAATTTAGTTATATATAACTTGGTGGGTCTGGAGATATGAAATTCCACATATGTAAAAATTTATACACATTCAAAGTTGACCCTTGTATAATCAAATACCAAAATTTAGCCGAATTAAAGACTCATAGCTCAGCTTTGTTCTAAGTAATTCTTATGAACATTGTTCCACCTCATAAGCACTCTTCACACTAGGATAATAATCATGAAATATGTATTCAAATATAAATCATGGGATTAGAGTTTACACATGTCGGAACGATGGTTTAATTTCTAGCTTAAAAAATACAAGGTGTTACATAGAGTTGCCCATGTGGATGTGAGAGGTAATAAACATGGATTTCATTATAGGTCTTCTACGGTCTTATAATCATTAAGATTCAATTTGGATCATTATGGATAATATGGCTAAGTCTGCTCATTTCTTGCTTGTGAAGACTACTACTCTAGAGAGGATTTTTCTAAGTTATTTATTAAGGAAATAGTTAGATTGCATGGACTATCGATGTCTATCATTTTGGATTGAGGTATGTAATTCTCTTCTCACATTTGGCATTTGTTTCAAAAAGATTTATGCACTATAGTGAACCTAAGCACCATTTTCCAACCTCAAATGGATGGACAAGTAAAGCAAACTATTAGACTTTGGAGAATATGCTAAGGTCTTATTAGATTGACTTTAAATTAATTTGGTTGGATCTCTTACCTCTTATCAATTTCCATACAATAAGAGTTATCATTTAAGTATTTTGATGGCTTCATCCGAGGTTCTTTATGGTAGAAGGTGTAAATCTTTAATTGGGTGGTTTGAGGTTGTTGATTCTAGGTTTATTGGTCAGGAATTGGTTCACTAATCCATGGATAAGGTGAATGTAGTTAGAGAAAGTCTTAAGACTACCCAAAGTATCCAAAAGTATTATACGGATGTGAGGCAAAGAGAGTTAGATTTTGATGTAGGTGATTGGCTATTTTTAAAGGTTTTCCCTATTAAGGGAATAATAATTTTTGGGAAGAAAGTGAAGCTTAGTATCCGTTATGCTGGTCCATATCAAATTTTGAGGAGAGTTGGGGAGGTTGCTTATGAATTGGAGTTGCTTGCAAATTTGGGTTCTATTTATCCTTTTTTGTCTTAATATTGAAAAAGTGTGTGGGTGGCCCTTTCATAGATGTCCTTGTGAAATATGTTGGTATTTCAGATTCCTTGTCTTATGAGGAAGTCCTGGTGGATATATCAAATAGGCAAGTTCATAGGTTGAGAACTAAGGATATGGCTTCGGTAATAGTCCTTTGGAGAAATCAAAGGGTAGAAGAAGCCACTTGGGTAGCTAAAAGGGACATAAAGGCTAAATATCTATTCTTATTCCCCCAAGTTGGATCATGAGGTTTGAGGTATACATTTATTCCCTTTTAATTACTTTCCGAATTTATTCATGGTGTTGTGGTTGTATTCCTTCTTATTAATGTGCTAATGGATGCCTTAACTCCTCATTTAGAGACGAATTGTCCTGTGAGGAAGGGTAATATAATACCCTAGGTTTTGGCCTCTGAAAATTTCTTGACTTTTGTCATTACAACCAAAGTAATGACTCAAGTGATGAGTTATTATCACTCATCATGAGTCATATGGAGCCAGTCATAGTTTAACCAATGAGGTTACTTAAAGTTATTAGTTAGGTCATGACTAAAGACCCTAGAGTTGTGAGGTGTGGTAAAGATTCATGGTTAGTGACTCGTGACTATAGCAGTATTAGTACCTAATGTTGCTGCCCTGACTACGAGTCCAGACAAAGACTTGAAACCAGTCATTACAAGTCATCACTTGACCCGTAGTGATTGAAAGTTATGATTTTGTGCCATTTTTATTAGGGGTATTATGGTATTTTCTATATATCCCATTACTTTCCATAACTTAAAACACTCAATAAGCCCTATTATTATCAGATTTTCAATATCAAAACACTACTCTCTCTCTCTCTCTAAACTCCTAAGTCAACAGTAAGGCTAGGGTTTCTAAGGATTAAGCACCTAGGGTTCAAATTGTAATTTATTCTTCAAATTACTTAGTGTCTTCAGGCATGTATCTTTTCCCTAAATATATTTTATATAAAGGCATGTGATTAATTATGATTATATGGATTTTATGGTTTGTTTTGAATAATAGGTTTAGGGGTATTTTATGGCTGTTATTTGAATTGGATTTCCATAGTTTAAATACATTGATTATGCTTTACTTGTTTAATTTTGGAACTAATTGGGTGCCTGGGAATAGTTGATGAAATAAAGGACATGGATTCCCTCAAAATTATTATTTTTGGTTTGGAATTGTTATTAACCTCAACCCACTTGCATAATTATTTTTAATTATGGACAATTACATTATTTTGCTTACTTTTCTAAACTATTGCATTGCATTAATGGCTAAACAAATAAAATTGATTGTGGAAGGCCATGGTTTAATTTCAAATGGTTTTGAAAGACCCTAGTGGCCATGGATTGATTTCTAAATTTGTACCTTGTAGTTTATTTGGCTAATTGGTTTGGAATGACATAATGGAATTGACTTGATAGTTCTATTTGAATAATGATGTCATTCGATAAACACCTTAATGGATGAATCCTTGGTTAATAGATGGGAATGTGTAAATGGTTTTAATATGGGCTTAAAGGGGGTTGTGTAGCTCGCCATGAAAGGTGGAGGTCCTAGGAGGGATAGATACTGGAAACCATGGTTTTTGGTATGGTAGTATTGGTGACTGTGTGGATAGTTACACATTATACATATACATTTTGGGAATAGTTGAAGCCTCGATGGCTCTAGTCCTTTCTTGGATTTACCTATTTTGTTCAACTAACATGCACTGAGACCCTTTCAGCAGGGAGAGTTGAACTATATAGCTCATGGGTGCCTTTAGGATGGTTAGAGCTACACAGTCTAAGTTAATGGTTTTGAAATATCATCTTTAAACCTTATTCACAATCCCAAAATCTTATATATATATATATATATATATGAATATGTGTATATGGTTTTTGGAGTGCTTTGTACTTGACATTATTTTATCACTTCCTTGAGTTATATGTTAGAGCTCATCCCATTAACCATCCCCAAATGCTAAAAAGCATCATAATGTAGAGTCCTAAGGGTTCTTCAATTACCTGGTGTAGAGTTAGATGATTTTGCTTCGTCGATTGTTCTGTATTGAAGTGGTACGCCTCCATCTTTTGGAAGGCCTTAACTGTCTTCTTTATGAGTACCAAAATCCCATTGGTTTATTTTTTATTTTGGATTCCCTCTTTGGCATGGTTAAGGGCATGTATATTTGGTTATCTTTTGTTGTTATTCATATTGTGTTGTTGTTAGCTAAGCTAAGGGGGTGGTCTTCAATCCTCGGCGAACTTGAGGTACTCGTGATGAATAAGAGTTGGTTCGGGTCATGACAATGAATGTCCCTATAATATTTATGGAGTTCATAAATTAGGTGTTTCCTCAGTAACTTGGCTCCTTTTTTACTGTATTTATTGAAGATATTTTTGTTTATTTCAAGAATAAAGTCAATCATGTAAACTACTTAAGGATTATACTACGAAGGTTTCATGATGAAAAGTTGTTTTCCTAGTTCCTCAAGTGCTAGTTTTTCATAGATTATATCTCTTTCTTGGGTTATGTGGTGACCAAGTATGGTATTATGGTTGATCTGGCTAAAATAGGAGCCAGTCACCTTTGAGCTAGACCTACTTCTCATAGCGAGATTCAGTGTTTTGCTGGTTATCATAAGTATTTCATAGAGTTTTTCTAATTTATTATGTCTCCTTTGAAAAATTCTATTAAAAATAAGGTGGTATGTTTATAGTAGGATGCGTGTGATAAGAACTTCCAAAATCTTAAAGAGTTGTTGACGTCTGCTTCTATTTTGACTTTGCCCAAGGAGGGTATGGGCTTTATCATGTTTTGTCATTCTATAGACTTTGGTTTGGATGTAATTTAGGTATGGGAAGGTAAGGTGATTGCTTATGCCTCGCATCAGTTGAAGCCTAATGAGAAGAATTACCCTACCCAAGATTTAGAGTTAGCAGACGTGCTATTTTTGTTAATGTTGTGACATCATTACTTGTATTGAGTTCCTTGGAAGATTTTATTGTATCATTATAGTCTTAAATACTTTTTCAATTAGCGATATATTAATATAAGATCACAACTTTGGCTTGAGTTAAATAAGGATTATGACCTCACTATTCTATATCATTCGAATAAGACTAATATGGTTGTGGATGTCTTGATCCAAATGTCAACTAGTCGGGATTTTAGCTTATCTTTAACCTAGGAATGCCCTTTAGCCTTAAAGGTTTAGTCTTTAGCTAACCGGATGGTTACGGTTGATATTTTAACACCCGAACGTGTTTAAGCCTTTGTTGATGCTAGATCTTTAATTGAGAAGATTTGAGATCTTTAATCCAATAGTATTTTGAGTATTTGTGGTCGAATTTGTATGCCCAGAGTTAGTGGACTAGTGAAATTGATTTCAGAGCAGGCACATTATTCCAGATATTCTATCCATCCTGGGGTGACCAAGATATAGCATGATTTGAAGTAGCACTAATAGTTGGGTGGTATTAAAAAGGATATAGAAAACTTTTAGCTCGTCACTTGTATTGTCAACATGTGAAAGCCAAACATTTTAGATCGAGTGGTTTCCTTTAGAGATTACCGATTCTTATATGGATGTTGGTTTAGATCACTATGTACTTTGTGAGTAGGCTGCCTCATACTACTCGTGGTTCTGAAAACATTTAGGTCATCGTAGATAAACCGATAAAACTAGTGCATTTCATACATATTCAAATTTCTATCAGTTCTGAGAGGTTCACTCAATATATGTTAGTGAGATAGTTCACATACATTGGGTACCCATGTCTATTATTTCAAATAGAGATTAATGTTAAATTTTATCTTCTGCCAGATATTTCAGTAGGAGTTGGGTACTCAGGTTGATCTTTGCATAGCTTTCCACCCCCGTACAAATGGTCAGTCGGAACGTACTATTCATGTTTTAGAGGATATACTCTATGCATATGTTATGGACTTTGAAGGTCATTGGGAGTGATATTTGTCCTTAGCAGAATTTGCTTATTATAATTGCTTCCAATCGAGTATTGGGTTAGTACCTGTAAAGCCATTATATGGTAGGCGTGGTCGATATCCTATCAGTTAGTTTGAGACATCATGGGTTATACCTCATGGTGTGGACTGGCTTTATGAGTCTTTGGATAGGGTTTAGTTGATTCAAGATAGGTTTTAAGAAATTTTTAGTAGGCTGAAGAGTTAAGAAAACTGTAGGCTTCATGCCTTGAAGTCTAGATTGGTGATGAATTCTTCCTTCATATATCGCCCATGAAGGGTGTGATGAGGTTTTGGAAGAGGGGAAGCTTAGCTCAAGGTATATCAGGTCATTCGAGATTTTTCAGACAGTTGGTGACGTTGCTTATGATTTATCCTTACCTCAAGAAATTTCTTCAATGTATCTAATTTTTCATGTATCTATGCTTCAATGTTATATTTCAGATGAGTCTCATGTGCTTTATTTCGACTCAGTTCAGTTGGATGAGAGGATAAATTTTGTAGAGGAGCTAAAGTATGTTTTAGCCAGGGGTGTTAAACAGTTGGCTTCTAGAGATATTTTTGTGGTTAATTTTTAGTGGAGGCACCATCCTATTAAGGAGGATACATCTGAGTTTTAGTCCAACATGCATAGTAGTTACCCTCAGCTCCTTACTGATTAAGGTATTTCTTTTCCTTTTAGTTTGAGTACAAACTAAAGTCTTAGTGGTGTGAGAATGATCAACTTTCACATCAATTTAAGTGGACGACGGTCGTTGTCAATATAATAACCCAACAAGAGTCAGGGTCGAATCCACGGGGAGTAATGTGAGTAGCGAATGGATAAGTTTGAAATGAAAGTACTTACAAAACTCAAACTCAAGGTACAAAGACTTAGGGGTTTCAAACGTTTTCAAAGATATGATTAATTCAGGGCTTCTAAATGACTAATTAAAGATTAAGAATAATTCGAGTATAATCAGTTAGGCACGGATCTTGGGATGATGTTTTACTAAGGGAAATTTATGCATGGAAACATGATGATTCGGTGCAAATTCTAATCATTAATGATGTAGTAGGCTAGGTTGAAAGTCCTTGAGGCTAGTTGGTAAACAAAGTCTCAAAGATGTCACTCATTGACCCTTACGAGTACCTAATGAGTGTGTCAATTAAAGACACCCAATGCCTTAATTGGGTATCTCTATTTCTAGGAAGATGTCCAAAATATAGCCTACCCTCTATTCACCCATATTTCTAATATAGCAAAAAGATAGTAATCTACATCCATAATTGTCCATTATTTCTTTGTCCCCCATAGCCCTCATTCAAGGATTCATATGTTCCAAAAGTTCACCTAAACCCCTCTTTAAAGGATGGTTTGAGCTTTCAAGAGTTTGTGGTTTTTACCCACAAACCCATTTTGGGTATTTGGGGCTTTCACCCACAAAACCAAACTAATTTAAACAAGCAATAGTAGAACCCATGATCAACAAACTAGAATCTATAGAAATACATCACAATTCACATACAAATACCACCCTATTATAACATAATCCCAAAAAGAATAACTAGCAACTCATAAAAATAATAAACAAAAATACACCAAAATCTCCATCAATTTGATTCATGAAAAAAGAAAGAGAATGCAAACTACACTTTAAATTTCAATGAATCCTCAATGGGATTTGCCAATTCTTTTCTTTGGAGTTTCTCTAATTAATTCTTAACTCTAATTAGTATAAATTCAAGCTCAAAGCTCAGAGTGATAAATCCTAAAATAAGGATAGGATAATATGTAAGATATAATATAGGATGAAAAATGAGCTAAAAAACCCTAGTTTAGCCCCAATTCGACATTTTCCAAAAATTACAAAAATGCCCTTCAAACTTTTCCACTCTACCACGATCGCTATCCTTTGATTGAGATTGCGGTACCGCTATCGTGGTAGTCATATCATGATCTCCCTTTGTTTGACTTGTTGAATGACCGCGATCACGACCCTAAGTCTGCGATCGCGGTAACTAAGGGTCGACTCCTAGGCCTGTAATTTCAGTTTTTGTTCTTTTTGATCGCACTTCTTCTCTTCACCTTCTCAGCTCATTTTTATCAAGTTTCCTTGATCATCTTCTCTTTGCAATTTATACCTACTCAAATGAGCATTAAGTAAGAAAGTAACAATTGCTTGTCCTCAAACAACAGAGAAAAATTCAACAAGATAGGGTATTTAACTCAAATCCACCCAAAAGAAAACTATACTAGAAGAATGAGCTAACAAATCTCTAAAAAGACTTTTCAAATATGTCATGGCAACAAGTAAACCAAAATTTTCTAATATGCATATGTTATAAAGAAAGGATGCAAGTTTGTATCAAATGAATCTTCAAAATCAACAAATCACCTTAAGATGAAACACAAAATCTTCAAACAATTTCTCAATATACACAATGCAACTTACTTCACCCATTTACCCAAACCGAGAGTAAGACTTCACCCTCTACCCCAAAGTATCGATGCCTCTCACAAGCAAGAGTTAGCTTCACACATAAAAAAGAATTGAAATTTCTAAATAAGCTCAAATAATGAAAAAATTCACACTCAATCTCGCAAAGAAATTCAAATACAATGAGTATAACCATAGGCTTGACCTTCGTATTTTTTCCCACTAATATAGACTTACCTAGTTGGCAATCACCAAGGTATTGTAGGACAAGATGAAGGTTTGAGGTGTGGGAAGGTATATATATGGATCAAGTAACTAAAATACCTCTTTCAATGCGATTGCTCAATCATTTCTACCCCCTAAATTTTTAAACTCTCCACCTTATTCTCCTTCAATTCATTTCCCATATTTCCCTACATCTTTTTTTTCTTAGCATTTAACAAACAATTCAATGCCACCATTTTATTTCTTTATTTCTTTGACTTTTTTAGTCATCCAATTTCTCTTCAAGTTCTATGGGCTAGGCTATTCAAATTTATTATTAAGCATATCTCTTGTCTTTTAATAACATGAGTTGACAAATTTACATATACCTTTCTTGGCTCATCTTAGCACTTTACATTCACCCGCCACCCTCACATTATTATCCCAACTACACGACCCTCTTCCCCCCAAACTTAAGGTTTTGCCTATATTTTATTTCTTAGAATCATGCAAGCATAGAAGGAGGTTAAGTGGAAAAATAAATATTTTTAAAAAGTTTTAAGTATTTTAGCAAGGTTATGGTTAGACAAATAAATAAAAATGGGTAAAAACGCGCTAAGGGATTAACAAGGGAAAAATGTTAAGATAGAAATTTGGTTATGTGACGGGCCAAAAAATGGCCTCAGGTCATTCTCAAAACCAAGCTTGACTAGGATTTTGCTTTGAATATATTTGGGGCAAGTTCTAGACTATACATATGTACTAGAATTATACAAAAATATCACCACACATGGCATCATACTCATAGAGCAAAAAGTTAATCTCCCAACCAATTTGAGCAATTTGAGCTTAATAAGTTACTCTGAGTCATGACTCGTCCTTGTAAAGAGAAAGCCAAAAATTGAATTTAATGGTCTCACTGAAAAGAAAGCTCAAAACCATCCTTGATATCTTTTTTTTTTCAAAAATAAAACTATTGTTTCATTTCTTGCCAATGACATTTTGAAAAAACAATTGAGCTTTTGCCTCTTCCTAATCAATTAAATAAAAACTTGGGTGAATGCAGGACAACATTATCATTACACTTCATTGGATTCTTTCCTCACAACTTTACATATCATCCATTTAGTTCATAAAATACTCATGGAACCAATGGAAACAAAAATATCCTATGCCCTTAAGAATGGCGTCAACCAATCTATCATAGGTCAAGGCAAGCATTCACGTCCCTCGGGTTACTTAGACTTCACCCGGATATGATATGATAAGCACACTAATCGATCACACTATGAAAACAACATTCATCCATAATTTCAATAGAAAAACACCAATTAAACCACTTTTAAGACCAATTGGACTCAAAGCTATACTCCAAAAATGATCACACAATGCCCAAAGAAATTTTACATTACCTTTACAAGCATATAAGACATTTCTCTCTTATTGACATTTTAACAAACATATGGTGTGCATGTAAAGTAAGAGCTTGAATAGGTAAAATAACAACACATGTAAACAAGCCCAATGCACCAATTCATCACCAAACACACCACTTGTAATCATACTAATCCAATTAAATCATCCACCACTCAATTAAGAAAATAAACCTCAAGTGGGTGTTTCATCAAACATATGGTATGCACTAGTGTGTGAAAGCAAGAATTTTACAATTTAGTATTTGAGACAAGGCACACATTAAAAATATATTCATCCCAACAACCACATTCTACCAAATTAAGCTCAAATGAATTAAATTCAAACCAAAAGAACCATATAATATGATTATAATTCGTATTTTAAAGATCATACCTTGTAAGCTTACTAAAGAGAGGAAAAAAATGAAAAGAAAGTTCAATATACATATCCGGGGTTTCATTCTTGAGGTACCCATTCCAATTTGTTCTATCACCTACAAACACCTAAAAACAAGCTAATAATAAATTAAAAAAATTAGAAGACATCAAGAAAAAAATCCTTGAGTTTCCTCCCAAGAAGCGTCTTAGTTAAAGTCACAGTACGACATATTTTTCCTATCAAATTTATGTCTCCATCTGGATGACTTGAAAAAGATGCCCAAATTTAGATCAATACATCTTTGTGGCATTTGGGGCAAAGGTGAGGACATAATAAAATATTTTATATCTCACCATTTTGTAGATTTAAACCTTTTACTGAACTTCACATCAAACTTTCTAATAGGCTCGTTGGGTATTGGTGAGGGAATGAATAACTCACTTGTTACACACTGAATTTTGCATTTATTGGTCTTCAAGTGAGGAGCTTCATTTTTCCCTTTTAGAATAACAAACTCCAAAATGTAGGAATTTTCCTCCTTATTTCCAAAATCATCATTTGCTAGAGTGGTTCAACTTTTATCACATCTACCAAGCATAATATTTAAAAGTGGTCTGAGTAAGGTCTTCTCTCTAATTCAGTAGTTGCGTCCATTTTGACATTCTCACCCCGAAATGGACTAGAGCCTTCACAGGATTTGCCTGGCTTTTTCTTTTGACTCTAGTACCATTTCCTCAATCTTGGCATCTTCTCTCATGTTTGGTTCGGTTGGTAGGGAAATTATAGAGGATTCATCAACATTGAGCTCATTTGGAAGAGTGAGTATACCCATGGTATTTGAAAAATTAGCCTCCGTATCCACTTCCTCTATCCTTTTGATTACTTTTTTACATGTCCTCACGGCTTGATGTTGAGATATATATTATCCCCTATTATTTCCACCCGATCCAAGATATGTTAAAGCATTGCCTCAACATCATTATGTCTGAAACATTGTTATTCCCTTTTTTCTCCTCATAGGACCTATCAAACTCATAATAAGAACTAGCATTTAGGTTACTATAACGAGGGGAAGGGATATTTGGACAATCACTCCAATGTCCATCTCGACCACCACATAAGGAGCAATCATACTCCCAAGAGGATTGAGATGGTGAACATATCTCTTTACGGGGATCATATCTACAATATTTTCAAAAGTGAGGTCCACCATAATATGGACATAGATTATCAAGATAAGATTTCAAACCACCAAACTCATATTCATTCCAAGATGTCATAGTAATAAATAAAAGAAAATAAAAATCTACCTAATCTAAGAAACACATGAAAATAATAAAATAATATTTACAAGCTTTAACAAATCAAGTAAGCTAAAATTTAAAACTAACATAATATGCTAAATTATTCCCCAGCAACGACGCTATTTGTGATAACGCTCAACTTACACATCAATTTATGTGCAAGGAGGTCATTGTCAATATAATAAAACAAAAAGAGACATGGTTGAATCCAAGAGGAATAAGTTGAGTGGAAAATCGGTAAGTTCAAAAAGAAAGTTCATACTAAATTTACACTCAAGATACAAACACTTGGAGCTTTTAAACATTTTCAAAGATTTGATTGATTTTGGGCTTCTAAAGGACTAATTTAAGACTAGGAATAATTCAAGCATAATCAATTAGGCACGGATCTTTGGATTATTCTTTCCTAAGGGCAAGTTATGCATGAGAACGTGATTATTCAATGCAAATTCTAATCCTTAATGATATGGTAGGCTAGGTTAAAAGTCCTTGAGTCTTGTTTGTCAACAGAGTCTCAAAGATGTCACTCATTGACTCTTTTGAGTACATAATGTGTATGTTAATTGAAGCCACCCAACGACTCAATTGGGCATCACTATTTGTAGGAAGACGCCCAAAATATAGCCTACTCTCTATTTACCCTTATTTCTATGATAGCAAAAAGATAGTAATCTGCATCCTTAATTGTTCACTATTGCTTTGTCCCCCATATCCCTTTTTCAAGGATCATGGGTTTTAAAAGTTCACCCAAACCCCTCTTTCATGGATGGTTTGAGCTTTCAAGAGATTAGGGTTTTCACCCACAAACCCATTTTAGGTATTTGGGGCTTTCACCTACAAAACCAAACTACTTTAACCAAGCAATCGTAGAACTCATCATCAACAAACTAGAATCTACACAAATACATCCCAACCAACACATTACACCCTATTCTAACATAATTCCAAGAGAAAGAACTAGCAACGCATAAAGATAATAAACAAAAAGACCCCAAAATCTCCATCAATTTAATTCATGAAAATTAAAGAGAATGCAAAATACACTTTCAATTTCATTGAATCCTCAATGAGATTTGTCAATTCTTCATTTTGGAGTTTATCTAATTAATTTTTGCCTCAAAATAGTATAAATTTAAGCTTCAACTGATAAACCCTAAACTAAGGATAGGATAATAAGTAAGATAAAAGATAAGATAAAAAATAAGATAAAAACCTCTATTTTAGCCCCAATTCCATATTTGTCAAATATTACAAAAATGCCCTTTAAACTTTTCCACTATATCACGATCGTCATCCTTTGAATACGATCGCAGTACTGCTATTACAATAGTCATATTATGGTCTCCATTTTGTTGAATTGTTGATTGACCGCGATCATGACCCTCAGTCTGCGATCATAGTAACTGAGGGTCGACTCTAGGGCCTGCTATTTGAGATTTTATTCTTGTTGCTTGCATTTCTTCTCTTTCACATTTTTCTTAGCTCATTTTTATCAAGTTTCCTTTCTCATCTGCTCATTGCAATTTTTACCTACACAAATGAGCATTAATTAAGAAAGTAACAACAAATCAATGAAAAACCATGATAATTTAGGCTTAAAAAATGCTAGTAAGTTGTCGAATTGACGACTTATCATAATGCATGCTGAAAAGACCTAATATATGAAATTTTCCATTTTATGTGATTTCACCATTTTCCCCTACCCCATAGTTGCTACATGTTGTTATTGGGGTGTGGAGATTGTTAGCATGGTTACCAATGCCTTTGAAAGGGTTTTGGGAGAGTTTGAGGTGTTTCAGAGTTTTAAAAATTTTGTAGTTGACTTTAGTCAATATTTGATATTCTTAGTGCCGGATGGTGATTGGAACAATTCTATTAGATCAAAAATGTCTAATTTAGGTTACTAGTATTTGTTGGATTCGAATACTTTTGTTTTCATTTTGACCCGTATTTGTAAAATTAGCAAATTATTACTTACGGGGATCCTAGGGTTAATTTTTTGAAAATAATCAGTTTTCAAAAACTCGACGTGTCCATTGATTCTAAATCATCAAAATTAGACAAGTAGCATACATGGCTTATTTCTATGGGGTCCCAATCAAGTTCTGACGTTCCGTTTGAAGCATTGTTGGCTTGAACCAACTTAAACCTTGTAAATATCTGGTGCAATCACTTAAGAAATTAAGGACCACTTAAGCGGTAGCTGCTTTAGTGTTCAAGTACTGCTTTAGCAGTCTGGAATCACTTAAATGACCATTTGGCCACTAAAGTAACCATCACTGAATATATACTCCCTCTTCATAATATTTCACTATTTTTGGACTTTTAGCTACAAGTTTTGGCAATTTTAGCATTTTCATCACCATTAGAGTTTGGGTAAGCTCCAAAACCTTAATTTCATTACTTTACATTGAATTATATTATCAAAACACTTTTTAATCGTAATTTTAAAATTAAATTTTGAGGATATTGCTGGCAAAGCTTAAAAATAGTTTTTTTCAATTTGGACTTCATTTTTACGTTGGTTTTCATCTGTAAACTCTAATAACCTTAGAAAATGTGTGTTTTTTAAATAAAATTTCAATTATATCCCTTTCAATTTTATACTTATTTTTCGAACCCATTTTGGACCAAGCTTATATATAGGAAATATGGATATGATTAGCCTTCTTTTAAACACATAAATGATATATTTGAATATTGTAGTTGATTCCTAGGCTGTTCGAAAGGGTAAGGCTCCTTGTTGAAGCACTTTATGCTTGAATTTCCATGTTTCGGGGTAGGTTATGACTTAGCTTCCTTCCGACTAACCTAGATAGATCATGAATAAATAAAGTATGTTATGTGTTATGAAATTAACTATTGGATATTGTTTTTTGAGCTATTATATATTGTGTGATTTCCATGTAGGTCTTATATTATATTATTATTGACTTATGATATTATATATTGCATGTTGCCCGTGCGGGGCAGTATTTGACATCATTGGCCTTATTTATCCATTTGACTATCTTATTTTTTAATGTGAAGCCTGTACGGAGGGATTGAATAGATATTGCAGGCCTTATTAAGCACCGTTTTCCTTTATCAATATAGAAATGCTCGAGTTATGAGTTGATATGATATTAATGATGCCTTACATGCATATTTATTCTAATGGTGCTCAACTAGAACTGATGTCATAAATTACTGATGGGATTGTTATATCTTTTGTTTAGACTTCTGCTTATTTTGCATATGTGTTGACATGACTTTGTTCTAGAAGTCACATCTTAAATTTTGTTATTATTTCATATCCTCTTTCCTTTTGGGGTGTTTAGCTTACTATCAATACTGGCCCGCGATAGTGATATCATGACCTCAGTTTTTTTTGGATTGTGACAAAATGCAAATTTGAATCAGTTAGGGCAATATGGTCTCGATACATGTTTAAACCCAAAAAAAAGGGAAAACAATACCAACTGCCCCTTCTAGTATAGTTAATTACCCAAATTTTCCCACATACTTGTTAATTGTGAGAAAACTTATGGCTACAAATATTCATTTGATCTCACTTAGTTTACAGGTTAGACCGGTACTTCTTTCTGTCTTTTTTTATCCATTCATTTAATGGTTTGTTCATTCATTAATTACTTTTGTCATTTCATTTGTTACTTCTGTTCTTTTCTTATTTATTGTTTTTATCCTTTTTTTCTTCTTTTATCCTTTGTAAGAGATGTTATTTTCTATCATTTTTATTATTTATTTTCTTTCTTTATTAGGTTTGTTTCTCTTTTTCATCCAAGTTTATCTCTTACTTCCATTTTTTTATTTTTTGTTTTCTCTCCATTTGTCTTTTTCAAAAAATAAAAATATTATCTAACTATTTTTATACTAATGAAATTAAAAAATTAAATAATCAAACTATATTGAGAAGTAATTTAGAATAATCTTGACTAGCTTATTTACTAAAATATAAATTAATAGAAAATATATTTTTATAATCCATTTATTTATATTTCAAACGTAAACAAAACTTATATCTAAGATATGTCTTTGTTTTTGTAATTTATTTTCCAAATAAAACTTGCTAAAATTATATTTCAAAATGAATCTGTCTTTTATGATATCATTTCAGTACATAATATATACCATGTTTGTATAATAGAGGATGAAACTCATATTTAAAGGAATGAATCAGTCTTCTATTTACACTATCTACATATGATATATATCAATTTGGTTTCAGAGAAGTTTTTCTAAGGAATAAATTAGTGTATATGATTCTCATTTAGTACATGATATATATATCATGCGTGTATCATAGATTTCTAATTTTTTAAGGAATGAATCAAGCATTAAATTATTTTGTCTGTGTATGATATTTTAAGTGTGTCAGTCATCCATAAAATCCTATTAATATATGTTGTCATTTTTATATTTTTCATATGGTTTTCTCATTTAGACCTTTCCTGTAGTTTCTATAGTGTTTGTGATCTGCAAAGATTGGTGGTTTTCTTATTGGGGAGTTTCGTTGATTTTTTATTCTATTTTTTAGTTTAGCTTTTAAGTTAGAAATGGTTGACTTAGGTTAGTATTATTGGAAAATGGGCTTCGAAAGAAATTTTGTCAATTCAACTAGCTTGGGAAGGTGGTTTTTGGGTAGGAAGACCTTTGATTTAAGTCTCAAGGATTTTGGACTTATTATGGGCATATGGTTAAATCTTTGGAATATAAACATTTGATCCAGACGACCTTCATTGGTAATTTCATCAATTTCATTAAGTCTGGAATCCGATTCGACAATGAACACTAAATGAAAGAGGCAAATCCATTTTCTCACCCACCGAAGATTAATTTTAGAATTATTTTGTAGGTCCTCCTTCCCTACAAAATGGAATTCCAGGGGTCTTGAGACAATTACATTTTCTTTCCCTTACTTACAATCAAGTGGTTGAATGTTCCTCTCCTTTCAGTCGAGTTACTTTGCTTCTCAGTCCTTGCATACTAAGATTATTCTTATTCATGCTTTCTTTCATGCAAGTCTCATCTATCAAGGAAGTATGGCAAAGATAGTTTATCCCTGTAGAGAGGACCTTATCTCAGTATGCATAAAAGTACAACTTACCTTTATTTAGCTCTACTAGCTTTCTTATAACTTTGCAAGATATCCGAGCCTATCTCTTCTGGTTGAAGTTTTGATTGTCATTTCCAGTTGGTTAGCATGTTCAATTTGTATTCACAAGACTCTGAGAAATCCTAAGGATCCAAGTTTTAAATTGTGCTAGTTTTTTGTTTTTCTAGTGCAAGGACATGTTGTGCTTCGCTTTTAGTTTTTTTTGCCTTTATGAAGGGAAAGTTTTTATGATCTTTTCCTTTGAAATAGTAGGATTTAGATTCCCAAAGAAGATTTTGAGGACCCGATTTATGTTTTTTCTTGTATTCATAAAGGGAACCATCGCCTTTTCGATGGGTTGATTTAGGGAAACCTCATCTTAGCAAAGAGGTCCCCGCATGTAATGATCCTCCAAGTAATTTTCTTTTTTTTTGTGCATTTTTTGTGCTTAGAGTATTCCTATAGCTTGCGCATGTCAAATATGACTTGCTATGACTAGTGATTCGATTTTCAAGCAATTTGTTTGGGTTTTATGCCCCTTTTTCTATTTTATAGTATTTGAAGTTTAGAAATTGGTCTTTGGCCTATATTTTTAGTAAACAGCCTCAGATGAAAATTTTGATAGTTCCATACAACAATAGAACCAGTGTATTCCCGCAAAGTGGGGTCTAAGGGGAGGGGGTAAAATGTACGCAGTCCATACTACTACCTCAGAGAAAGTAGAGAGGTTGTTTCTGATAGACCCCCGGATCAAGATAGAGAATAGTATACCAAGGTTGTAATAAAACATGAGACAGGATGGATAGAATAAGAGAAATAAAAGATAAGAAACAATAACAATTTATATCCGACAAATAGGAAATAAGAGAAATACGAACAATACAAAATATGAAAAAAAAAATGGTTACCCCTGTAGTAGTAACATAGACTCATAAACCTAAGACAACTACCACACCCAAACTCTCCTAACACCTAGGCACAACGCACATACTAATACTAGCCTTTTTCGCTAATCTGCAACCTCCACACCTTCCTGTCAAGGGAATTTTGATAGTTCCATAAGTTTTGAAATATGGATTTTAGGCTAAGAGGACCTTTGGTTCAGGTCTCGAGGCTTTCGAGCTCATTTTAGGCTATTGGGTAGAGTTTGGAAAAAATGAAACAGTATGTGCGGGTCCCACATTTTTGTTAAAATAATTTTTGGATTTCTATTTTTAGTGGGGTATCATAGTTTATTTATATACACGAGGTTCTAAATGAATCTCGTGGATGCGTTCAGAGTTAATTCTAACTTGGTATTTTGATGGCGCAGTAGCAGTTTATACAAGAACATGTTACGCTTCTCATAAGAGGGGAGTTGACCGCCTTCGTTAAAGGTTAAGATTTTGACAATAGCATTTCCTCTTGCATTCTGAAAGAAGGACCGATTTACCTCAGTCCAACTTCCTTCTTTATGTTTGTGATAGACCCCTTGCATTCACGATGGTCTAAAGAGTGGGGTCCTCCGATCTTTATTAAGGACTCTGTCAGTATATATTTGACTTCCTCATATTTTCTAGCTATTTTAAAAGTCCCAATTCACCATTGTTAGAGATTAGAGTGTCAAAAATTATGGGACATCATGTATTAAAGACGAGGTATGTTAATTAAGCACCTCTTAATCATTTTTCATTATTTTCCCCATCAATTACGTCCTTTTTACCTATAAATTCCTAGAATATAAATTCTTGATTTCTTAAACTTTTTGGGTTGTTTTGAGCATCAATTCAAGATCCATTTGTGCTCAAATTTTGAGCACGTACTCCTTGAAATTTAAGAGACCTCATGACATATCCAATTTTCAAATTCTATTAAAGGATCCAATAGGCCTATTTTTTACCCAATTCTTATCTTGAAGATTATTACATTAGTAATATTAGTCTTGTTTTACTGGAACTGACCCATAAATTGTGTTTTTAATAGTGGAATGGATTTTTGGAGATCGTGTGGTGGGAACAACTAGCTCGTGTTTGGTCTGACGCTATTGTTCGGCATCCGAGTATTCTATGGTCTACTTTATTCTAGACTTTGCTCCATGAGATTTTGTAGTGTATAAATTGCATCCAGGTGGGGGGATAGAATAGGTTTAAGGCTATACGTATCTTTTTGTTGATATTTGACCTATTTTAGGGTGGGGATTTTAGAATAGATTTGTAATTAGAGACCTTGCCTAGAAAACCTGTTATAGTTATAGGTTATGTTAAGCTTGCTTACGCACTTTATATGACCTTAGGTTGAAATTAGGAATCCCTAGCATAAATTTATGGTAGCACAGATTGATGTGGATGATATCTTTTTAATTAAATCCTCTCAGTAGCACGATGCCCTTATTTACCTAAGTATTCTGAATTATGATACTGATCCTTTTGTTGTATATTGTTCGGTCTAAGCCCTTAGTTATAAGACCAGTTGGATACCAGGCTAGTATTTTGTGCTCTAAAAGAGTTGTGGCTTGGTTAGTATTTTATAGATGCCTTGGCACTTTTATTTTCATTATTTGAATATCGGTGATGGAATACAATGTTTATACACATATTTGGTGGTACAACTCCAATAAAATCATTGTTTTACTAATATTTTCAAAAGGGATTTATTCTCACTTTTCACTCTTTATTAGTTTTTAAAATAAAAATCATACCACAATTTTCTACTGATGATAATATTTTAAACTAACATGCACCACTTTGAAATTCAAAACTAAGAAGCTTCAAGTCCATTCTCGATCTACTCATTTATCAGTATGTACTTATTTCAATTGAGGAAGATTCTAACCTTTTCTGCACCATCCTATTATTTTAGTCTTGGTTCGATTTCTAGATAATGACTCCTCAGGGCATTTTCCGTATTTCAGTTTATTTTCACTGTTAGAGCTTCTCTATAGCCTCCCCAAGTCATTTATGACTTTTCAGAAATGACAGTTCGAATATTGAGCAGTTTATTTATTTTTTAGAGCCAATTCCCTATTTTAAAGTCTTTGCTAATTTCAAATGTCCATCGGGTGATAACTTCAGTTAAAAAGCCTCAAATGCAAATTTTGACTGTTCTAATAGCTCAAAAATGCTTATTTTAGTTTTGGTGGACCTTTGGTTTGGGTCCTGAGTCACACAGGCTCATTTCGACCTATTGGTTAGAAAGTTAAGAAAATTGAAATTGGGTATTGGACCCACATTTTGTTGAAATAATATCGGATGGAAATTTTGACTGTTTCATTGAGTCTAGAATATCCAATTTGGTGTGTTAACATAGTTGTTTGTGTATACAGGATTCTAGTTGAATCGCAAGTGCTTGGCAAAGACTTAGAAAATTTCCAAGTCTTAGATGTAACCTGGTGCACCCACAATCACGGACCATAGATCGCGATCACAATCTGGAAGCACCAAGTAAGTGTCATAATCTTGACACTTTAAGTCACAAATGCGACTCCTCAATATGTTGACCAGGACCCTAATCAAAGAGGGGAGATATCGCGATCACGACATTTTAGTCTGATGCCTAGTATCGTAAATGTGAATATTGGGTCACGATAGTGAGATCCCAGGACCTGGAGTGGGTATAAATACCTTATTTTTGCCTGATTTTGCTCATTCTTTACCTATTCGCTTGAGACTAAAACCTTAAATAGGGAGATAACTTAGAATTGGAGCTTGTGGGTAATTTGGGAGCTTGTCTAATACTTATTTATGCAATTATCTAATAATTTGAGATAAGATTTCACCATTTTCATGATAGAAATTATCATTTCTTGTTCAAAGTTCCTAAACCTTGGGGCTTGATTTTAGACTCGAATTAGTTTAGAATTCACCCATATTAGAGAGTAATGATTTCTTGAGCATGTGGAAACATTAGGTTGGTTTAAGAAATGTGATATTCCATAAGTGGGATCCACATGGGATTTTGATGTGATTTTTGGACCCGAAGCACAATGGTACAATATAGGTATCATTATTATCGTATTAATGAATAGAATGTGATTTTGATAGCTAGGCATATTGCGAAAGCTTTTCAGAAAGGAAAAGTAGTGTTTAGCAATCTTGTGAGTTTTCTTTGGTGTCCAGGTAGGCTAGGTTTTACCCCTTGTTAGATTGAGCCCATTCATAGTATGTTTATGATATTTAGTTAGATTTGGGATGGGTTTTAGGTGTTGGTGTGATAAATTAAAATACTTGAGACTAGTTGGATCATTTAGGCTATTTTACATATCGATTTGGGCATAAAGACTTGTTATTCCTATCTTAGGTGAAATTGGCTTGTAGGCTTATTTTTAAGGATAGAAGTACTTTTTTTACTCAATTAATAAGAAGATTGCCTTAGTCACTTGATTTTAGGATGATGCTTACCCAAATTGCCCTTTAGGTAGAATTGACTTAGTTATTATGTATTAGGAGGATTTACAATCCTAGGGCTAGTTGTTACTTTTTTAACATCTAATAGTAGATTTAGATACCATAGATTTGTCCGGGGTTGACATTGCTTGGTAAATAATTTTAGAGATTTAGAAGTGAGCACTTCACCCCCCTTAGGCCAATACTTGTAATAGTTATTGAAGACCTTTAATACACTCGTGTACATCTAGGAAGATGGTGTTTTTGGTTATATTTAGACACCTTGATACTTGTTGGTTACAATGAACGATATTGAAGGTAATGCTTAATGAGTATGCTATGAATGATGTATTGATTAGTCTTAAGTTATTGATGAGCTATTTAATATGCTATTGATCTGGCAATTGAATAGGCTACTGAATATACTACTGAATAAGCCTTTGACTATGATATTGACTAAGCCATAAATTATGTTATTGGTTATGCTATGAAAAAGCTATAGATTATGCCACAAATTAAATAATGATCAAGCTATTGATAAGCTATCTCTTATGCTAATGATAAGTTGTTAATTAGGCTATTGAGAAGTTATTTCCTTTGCCTTGATGATATGATTTTGATTATTATCATTGACCATGTTAATATACTATGTCAATAGTTATGTTATCAAATACTCTAATGATTATGCTATTAGACATATTGATAACGGTACTGATTATTTGTACTCGATAGAAATTTAGAGGATGCTTATGATATTGATGATATTGATGATGGCATTATGATGATATATATACCTAGCAAGGCCAGACAATTATTTTGATGATATTTATGCTAGAAAATGCCAGAGAAAGATTATGATGATATACACATGCCTGACAAAATCAGAATATGATTTTGATGATATTTATGAGAATATTGTTGAATATCCATACCGGTTTGAGTTTGACTATACGTATTATATTATGATGGTATACTATTATGATGAGATGACTTTGGGATGTGAAATTGACAATCTAACTAAGATGAAAATGAAGAAATAGTTATAATGTGGTGCGATATAACTAGATTCTAGTACAATATTGATTAGTTGATAAATATTGATTAGTTGGTAACTATTTTTTAGTTGATAAACAATGATTAGTTGATAACTAATTATTAACTGCTATGAGAACTCGTCGATAAGTGACGTTCAGTTGATAAAGGGTGATTTATTGATACCTAAGGACTAGTTGCTACTTGGCAGATAGTTGATAAGTGTTGATCCATCTACAAATAATGAGTATGGCAAATTAATATTTATTTTGAGGTATGCCTTTGATGAATTCCAATTGTATTATGAGAGTTGATAAATGATGGTGGTGGGCTATGCTATCTTATTTGTCCCCTCCAATCTTATGGGACTTCTGATGGGTTATTTACTTTTCTACACCAATTGGCATATGGGAGTCAATTTTGTAGTTATATTTGTGTTTGGTGATTCTTTATGTTATCTTATGCTATTATATTGGTTTATTGACCTCTTTATGTATAGTGATGTTGGAGTTGATTTAGGTTTATTTCTACCTTGACTTAATTAATTATCTTGCATTTTTACATAGTTATATGATGATTTATCTAAGTTTGTCGATGATGCGTATTAAGTACCCATAGTTTTGGTACTCATACTACACTTTATACCTTTTTTATGCAGATCCGAGTACTAGTTTATATCGTTGATTGATGTTTGTGCTGTGTTGGTAGCTGGAGATAGGTTGAGCTCTTGGAGTCAGAGTTACCCATTTCCTTCTATCTTTCATGTCTAGTATTTAGTTTCAAGATGGATTATATTGACTGATTAATAATTGGGTTGTATTATTATTACTAGATGTTCTTGCACTAGCTCTACCAGGTTGTGGAATGGCATTTATGTAGTGACTACCTTTAAATTATTATTGTTGTCTTGCTTATTTATTATGTTGGATTGCCTATTAGGCACTTTTAGGACAATTTCATCAAGTTAACCCATTGTGTTTAATTGTAAGTTACAATTTGGCTTACCTATCAGTGGGATAGAGTAGGTTTCATGATGACTTATAAATTAAGTCATGAATAATTAGTATCAGATCCTAGGCTACACTGATATTATTGGTACAAGAGTAAATATCTTGTAGAGTCTAGCGGATCAGAATGATGATGTCAATTTCCTATTTTAGGAGGCTATGTATAAACTTAGGAGTTCTTCACTTTCTTAACCCATATTGTGCGAAGAGTCTGAGTTGGTTTATCATGTATTCCTTTGACTTTATTCATTCGCAGATGGCTAGTACACGTGCTACCGCTACACGGGATGAGGGTGTCGAGATTGAGCCCATGGATTCTTCTTCGATATTTGGATGACCTAGAGATCGTGGAAAGCCTAGAGATGTGTCCCCAACTAGTGTCTACTATAGGGGTACTTCACCAAACCCTATTTTTACTCTTGATCTAGAGATTTTTCCTCCTTAACTAGCGGTGGGCCAGGGACTATCCAAGGATCCACTAGGATTTATTTCTTCTTCAGTGCTTAGAGATGCTTTAGTTCAGCTTTTGGGGTTAGTTAGTTGTTCACCATCTGATGGTGCACAGTCTATAGATTAGAGTGGTACTAAGGTCGAGGCATAACTTATAGCTACGACTTCTATAGTTGAGGTCCCTCCTATACCAGCAGTTGCTCAGTCGGTAGTTGCTCAGACAATGGTTGCCCAGCCTGCTATGTCTATTGAGGATCATAGAATGTTAGGTAGATTCTTGAGGTTAGCTTTGCCTAGGTTTGCTAGTGTTCCTTGAAAATGTATATGAGTTTCTAAATTCTTATGAGGAAAGGCTTCATAATTTGGGCCTTGTTGATACTTGTGGTATGGATTACACTATATTTTAGTTAGACTTGTCTGCTCGACATTGGTGGAGAGGTTTTATGGATTCCATACTAGCTGGATATTCTTTCTTGATATGGACTCAGTTCGCCGAGATATTCTTAAATAAGTATATGCCTCGCAGCCTTAGGGATCATTTGAGGGATCAGTTTACTAGAATAGAGTAGGGCTCCATAATAGTTGTGGAGTATGAGGATAATTTTCATGAGTTAGCTAGGAATGTGACATCTATTATGGATATTGTGTATGAGAGAGTTCATTATGTTCTCCGATGGTTGAGACTTCCCCTTCATATATCTACTCAGAGTTTGGTTGCGGGTAGGTCTTTTGCCAAGGTTTTTAATCATGCTCAGTTTATAGAGGAGATACATTATGAGTCCTGTAGGGCAGTGATAAGAGGCTTAGACATAAAAGCAGCTTCAGTGAAAGCTGTAGTAGTTCTCAATTTAGAGGTAGTTATTTTCATGGTAGATATCCTCAGCGTCCATCCTATCTGCCTCAGAGTCACCCCAGTCGATCAATATAGGTATCTCTTTAGTACTAACGGAGGTGAATCTAGTGTGAGTGATTACCCTGGTCAGTTTGGCGGTTCTTCTTTGAGGAGTTTATCTTTTGGCTATTCTAGTTATGGCGATTACTCTGAGTTAGCCGGATCTATTGGTTCTAGTTCAACTCATGGAGCATGTTATAGTAGTGGATTTTTTGTCACTGTTCTTGTCATTGCCTTAGTCATGGGGCAATTATTTCTTCATCTCAGAGTGGTAATTCATCCCATAGTTAGAGGTGGTTCTTAGGGTCATTGCAATGGTTTCCAGGATACTCAAGGAGGTTCTCAGGTAGGAAGACAGAAGGTCACTCAAGATCCTTGCCAAGTGGAAAGTGCGGTCAGTTGTATGTAGTACCTGCCAGACCCGAGGCTGAGTCTTCAGATGTTGTTATTACACATATAATTTTTATGTGCTATCAATTTGCCCTTCCTTTATTTGATCTGGGATCCATTTATTCTTATGTATCTGCTTATTATGCTCCACTGTTAGAGTTATCTTGGGAATTATTATTTGTGCCAATATGTGACTTCCCTTATTGATTCCTTAGTAGTGGATCAGGTTTTCAGATCATATGTTATGATAGTTAGAGATGTTAATACCCGTACTTATCTTATTATTCTGGATATGGTGTATTTTGAAGTGATTTTAGGCATGGACTAGTTATCCCACTATCATGCAGTCATGGATTGTTTTCCCAAGATCTTTACCATAGCCATGCCCAAAAAACCCTTAGTCATGTGGCAGGGCGTGGTTAGCCGTGGGCCGACAGGGATTATTTTCTATGTTTATGCTACAAGGCTTATTTCAGGGGGTTTCATGTCTTATCTTGCTTATATTTGTGATATTAGTGTGGAAAGTTCATCTCTTGACTCTGTTTCTACAGTTAATTAGTTTCCTGATATGATTCCTACCGACCTACTAGGTGTTCCCCTTATATGTGAGATTGAGTTTTCTATTTATCTTGAGCCGACCTATTTCTATGGCACTTTACTGTATGGCTCTTGCCGAGCATATGGAGTTGAATGCTCAGTTGTATGATCTTCTTAGTAAGGGTTTTATTAGACTGGTTGTGTCTCCTTGGGGATCTCCTATGTTGTTTGTGAATAAGAGAGATGGCTCCATGTATATGTATATTGTATTGATTATAGTAAGATTAATAAGGCAACAGTAAAGAACCATTATCATATGCTCCTTGCATTGATGATTTGTTCGGCCAGCTTCAGGGAGTGGCACTGTTTGGTAAGAGTGATTTAAGATCTGGTTACTATTAGTTGAGAATTCAGTAAGAGTATATTACGAAGATAGCTTTTAGGACCTGTTATGGTCATTATAAGTTCTTAGTGATGTCATTTTGCTTGACTAATGCTCCAACAACATTTAGAAAATTTGACGAATTGATTCTTTAGACCTTACTTAGATTCCTTTGTATTATGTTTATTAAAGACATCCTTGTTTGTTCAAGGAGTACAAAAGAGCACAAAAATATTTGAGGATTGTCCTCCATATTTTAAGAGTTCATGTGCTTTTTGCAAAATTCTATAAGTGTGAATTTTGGCTTGAGTCAGTGACATTCCTTGAACATGTAGAGTCTAAGGATTGTATTATGTAGACCCAACTAATATTGAGGTGATTTGTGATTGGGCTAGACCTACATCTTTGATTGAGTTTCATATATTTATCGATTTGGTCAGTTATTATAGAAGCTTCATCAAGGGTTTTGCTACTATTTAGGCATCTATGACATGATTGACTCAGAAGAAGATTCCTTTCTGATGGTTCAAGGATTATTAGTTGAGATTTGGAAAGCTTAAGGATTTCCTCACATCAGCTCCTATTCTAGCTCTTCCCATTGAGGGTGAGGGGTTCACCATATATTGTGATGCTTCTGGCATTGGTTTAGGTTGTGTATTGATTCAGTAAGGTCGTGTTATTGCTTATGCTTTGAGATAGCCTAATATTTATGAGCGCAGCTACCCCACACATGATTTGGAGTTGGCAGTGGTAGTTTTTGAGCTTAAGATTTAGAGGCATTATCCTTATGGCATGCATTGTGAGATTTTCACCAATCATTTCAATTTTAAGTATCTTATGACTCATAGGGAGCTTAATGCTACACAATGTAGATGGAAGGAGTTTCTTAAGGATTATGATATCTCTATCTTGTATCACCCGAAAAGGGAAAATATGGTAGCAGATGTCTTGAGTTAGAAGGTAGTGAGTATTGGTAGCTTGGATAGTATTTAAGTTTCTTAGAGGCTATTCGCAGGAGACATTTAGTCCTTAGCCAACTTGATGGATTTCCTTGATATTTCAGACCCCAGGAGGATTTTTGCTGGTTTTGAGGTGAGGTCTTATCTTTCTGAGTAGATTTGGGATCATTAGTTTGAGGATGGTAACCTTTTCTTCCTTCGTGATCAAGTGTTAAATGGTGAGTTTGAGAGGAACACCATAGATTTTGAGGGAGTTTTGAGATTTTATAGCCGCATTTGTGTTCCAAGTATCGATCACTCGATTTAGTTGATCTTGCATGAGGCTCAAAGATCTAGATTTTCTATTCATCAAGGCATAGCTAATATGTATGGAGATTTGGGACAACATTATTAGTGGAGTGGCATGAAGAGATATATGGTGGAATTTATAGATTATTTCCTTTGTTGTTAGTAGGTAAAGGCCGAGCATCAACGACCAAGTGGTTTGATTCAGAGCTTGGACATCGTGAGTGAAAATGGGAGTGGATAGCCATGGATTTTGTTAGTAGTATACCTTGAACTTCCAATGATTTTGATGGCATTTGGGTCATTGTGGATTGCTTGACCAAGTCAGAACATTTCATTCCTATTCATATGTCCTTCAACGTTGAGAGGCTAGCTAACATCTATGTGCGTGGGATAGTCCGTTTTCTTGGTCTGCCCATATCTATCATTTTTGACAGAGGTTCTGTGTTCATTTCAAGCTTTTAGAGATCTTTTTAGGAAGATTTGGGCACTCAGGTAGATTGAGTATTGCCTTTCATCCACAGATAGATAGCCAGTTCGAGCGGACCATTCATGTGCTTGAGGATATGCTTCGATCTTGTGTTATGAATTTTTTAGGAAAGTAGTAGGATATATATGCCTGACAAGGCTCGAGGATAATTTTAATGACATATAGACCCGATAAGGTCAGAGGCTGATTATGATGACATATATGCCCAGCAAGTTTGGAAGATAATTATGATGATATACACATGCCTGGCAAGACCAAAAGATAATTAAGATGAGATTTATAAGGATATTGTTGAATACCCATAACGGCTCGAGTCCGGCTCTATGTATTATACTATGATGATATAATATTATTATGAGATGACTTTGGGGTGTGAGATTGACAATCTAGCCAGGTTGAAGATGAATAAATAGCTATAACGTGGTGAGATTTGACTATATTCTAGTGAAATATTGATTAGTTGATAAATATTGACTTGTTGGTAACTAATGAATAGTTGATAAATAATGACTAATTGATAAGTGATGATTAACCACTATATGAAAATTAATTGGTAAGTGATGTTTAGTTGATAAAGGATGCCCATCTACAAATGATGAGTATGGTAAATCGATATTTATTGTGTGGCATGACTTTGATGAATTCCAATTTCATGTCTAGTCTTTAGTTTCAAGATAGGATTATACTGACTATTTAAGACTTTGGTTGTATTATTATTACTAGATGCTCTTGTACTGGCTCTACCAAGTCGTGGGATGATATTTATATTGTGACTACCTTTAAAATATTACTATTGACATTCTTATTTATTGTGTTTGATTACCTATTAGGCCTTTTTGGGGTATTTCCATCGAGTTTACCCTTTGTGTTTAACTCCGGGTTATGGTTTGGCTTACCTGCTAACGAGATAGAGAAGGTGTTATCATGACTCGTAAATTGAGTCGTGACATTCTGACATTAGATTTTATGTATTAATACTAGTTTATTCTCAATACAATTTTGAGCACTTATTACACAGTTATCTTTGATATGATTAAGGAACATATTTATTATGAATTATTATCAAAAGTCCTAGTACCGAACCAAGTAGTATATATAGATATCTCAAGTATCCTATAGGTCCCACTATTTGAGAACCACATGAGGAGGAAGTATATCTTATTGGTCCTACCTTGTGAGTTGGTCAGCTGAAAAAAGGTGTATGGCATGCCCCATTTTTCTCGCAAAAAGCGAGATGCGATGTGAAAACTCTTTTCAGGAATTTTAACGAGTGAAGAGTTTCCACCTAACGAATTAAGTTGCGTTACGACATCGTTATTTTATGTGTTTATTATATATTTAGTTTAGTTCACCAGAAAATTGGGTAAGAATTGAACCACCTCAAAGGGAGGGTGTTAGGCATTCGAGGTCCATAAATATGGGTCCCAACTGAATTCGTGTATTATGTGGAGATTCTATGTGATTAAAAGGGTCACCAATTTTATTAAGTTAGATATTAGTAAGTTATTTAAAATAGCAAATAAACAAGATATCTATCTTAAATATATTTAATCATCAATTATCTAGGTGATAAATAAAAAACAAGATATAAATCAGATAAGCAGGGAGACACAAGTGACACAATCAATCTAACAAAATACTTATTAAGTAATAGAACCTAAACTACCCCAAATAATTAAAACATTCAAAGTAAATAAAAGAGACAACGAATTCGAAAGGTTGGACAAGGATTTATTATTCTTTATTATTTGGATCAGTGCCCGACTTATTAATGGATGACCTTGTCGTATATTGCATTGTCGGATTATGCTCGGGTCAACTTTCATTATTTTTGAATGTCTATCTACCCTCCACCTAGTTTGTTATTTAAGTCTAAACGCGTTCTAAGAAATGACGAAAACTAGTGTCCCGTAAATGCTTACTCGTCCTAACATAATATCCAAGATGCTTTGGGCTTACTATTTTGGATTTGATCTAGATAAAAGAAAGTTACGTTACCTAATTAGACTCAAGGATCACCCCAAGTAAAATACATTGGACGAACAAGTAGCACGTAACGATTTCAACCAAGCCTCTTGATTAATTAAATGTTGGCTGGGTGATTAACATAAATAACAAACAATTATTTACTTTTTATAAGATTGGACCTATATGCATGATACCTAAGTGACAATAAGTTATTTGCGTCGCTAATTAAAAATGTCAAAAATAAAAATAGACATGTTGGATAATTTAGATAAGGGTGATGCCAATTGATTCTAATATACGAAAAATTAGTGAAAAATGCTGAGAGTTAAGAATTAGTTGCTGGAAATAATATTAAAATGTTGAAAAATATAAGTTTAAATGTTGTGGCTTAAAATATAGTTGTTCTAACTATTATTTAAATATTAGGATAATTAAAATTAAGTGCTAAAAGTTAATTTAAATACTAGAAAAAATAAATTACAGGTGTTGGAATTATATTAAGGTGCTGGGAAGTACATTAAAATGTTGAAAACTGAACTCTATTTGCTGAAAATATCATTTACATGTTAAAAGATAAATTTTAATTGCTGAAAATATTACTTAAAGGCTAAAAAAATTCAAATGTTGAAGAAGTTATTTAGCTTGCTGGACATTAACAAAAGTGGTCGAGAATCAGTTTTAAAATGTTGAAACAAATTGCTGAAAAACTATTTTTAAATATTGAGACTGATCTTTATATTACTGAAAATTGTCATGCGTAAACATTGAAAATTAATTATGATGTCTAAAAATTAAACAGAACATATCAAAATTAACTTTTGACTGAAAGTTAATTAATAATCCCTAAAGGCTTGATTTTTAAGTAACAAACAAATAAGTTAATAACCCTAGGTTTCGTTTTGACTAAGTGATTCACATAAACAGTTAAAGCAGATAAACTCCACCCCCACAAGCAGCCCTCATAATTTTATTATTACATAGTATAGGTTTATACAATAATATTACAGACCAATGAATAATTGAAAAAAGAAAAAAAACTAAACTAAGAAGAAATAGATCTCCCCTCTCCAAACTCCTGAGAAACTCTTAACATCCCAAAATATCTTTTAATGATACCTGTTAGATACAACAAAGTAGCAGAACAAGCACAAAACAAAAAGTCGAATACACCAAAACATGCCCCCAAACACGGAAATAATGAAACAAGGATATAACAAACAAAACCCAAACACTGAATAATTACTTTCGATTAGTTCCTATAGGCATGTTTTCTATACTTTCAAGCTATTACAAATACTACAACATACGGTGTAAAAAAGAGTACGTCAATAGAGACTAACTTGTTAAACTGCAAAGAAATAATAATAAGAAGGAAACCAAATGCCTTCTTCGAAACCCAAAAATGCTCAAGAACTTGAAAATATGTTTTACTTTTTGTATAGGAAAGAATAGATATAGCTTGAAGTTTCTCTTGTAAAGAGTTATTATAAATGAAATGTGTCTTATGATGAATGAGGGGAGGTCTTTGTATAGTGAGGAGAAGTAAAAAAAATAAAAGAAGAAATACATAAAAGAATCAATCAATGGCAGTAGAAAAGGAAAGTAAATATTCCAAAAATCAATTAGTGTAAGTCAACAAGCTGAATCAATAGAGGAGGGAACTACACTAAAAAATACGATAAATATACATAAAAATTTTGTAAAAAGAATGTAAGAGAAGAGCCCATACAATTTTTAACTTTTTACCATAACTTGGTAATAGTGAGGCTAGTTATATTTAAAATTTAAATTGAGCAAATCAACTAATACACATATTCTCAATCACATATGAATCACATTTTTACCATAAATATGTAAGTACAAAGGCTACATATAAAGGAGAAAGTAACCAGAGTAAAACCCACCCAAAATAATTTAATCAGCCAGCCATTTCAATTCCCATAAAGGGGATTAGATCAATTAAATAGTGTAAATATACTTGAGTAATTAACCAAGTTCACCCCAAATAATTAACAACTAGTTTGCCAATCGGGTTTACCATATAAAACCCGAATTAGTCGCAACGATTATTCACAATAATGGATCAATAAGCAAGCACATATATTTTGAAAGAGAACTGAATAAAATCAATATCAAATTCAACATTAGGGTTAGAACAACACCTATGCAAATTTGGGAGTTTACATATATATCAATCTAGAGATGGACATAAACATATAATTGAAGAAACTGAATCAAAATTTAAAGACAAACATTACAAATTTTAAATATAAAAATCTGCCTAAGAAAAGAAAAAGGGAGAGGAAGATTTAGGCAAAACTTAAATAGGGAAAATTCACATCTATGAATCCTCCATAATAATAATGATTTTTCGGTGAATTTTAATTGTACTTAGGGGCAGCAAAGCAACAGTGGTGGTTGGCCTTCTGTCAATAGGGGTGGGTCACCGGTGCACTCTGGTCGGAGGCATTGATGTGATGTTTCTCGCCATTGTTATTTTTTGTTTGGTTAGAGATGACATGGAGAAGGGAGTGGCGACTGTCATGACCTAATTTATGATTCATGATGACAACTACTAAATCCCACCAGTAGGTAAGCCAAATCATAACTTGGAGATAATGCAATAGGTTAATTCGGTGGATAATGCCCACTTATAAATGACATTAAAAAACAAAATTATAGATAAACAAGGAGTTCTAAATAGATAAATCAGTCAATACAAGATACCATCTCACAACTTGGTAGAGCTAGTACAAGAGAATCTAATAGTATTATAATATTAAGACTTAGAATAGTCAACAATAACTGACTTGATAACAAAGGACTGTCTATAAAAGGTAGAGAAAAATGGGTGACTTGAACCCTAAGATCTCACCTTATCTCCTGAAATATCAACACAAAATGATCAACGATCACGGTGACAGATAGTACTCGGATCTGCACCAAAAAAGTATAGAAGAGTAGTATGAGTACTCAAACAATGGGTACTTAGTAGGCATCATCATCTGACTAAGATAAATCATAATATATGTATGATAAAATGCAAGATAACATAACCAAGGGTAAGCCAATGTATAGAAATAAACTTGAATCATCTCAAACACTGCTATACATAACAAGTAATTACATCAAAATAATAGCATAACATAAGACATCAACCCATGTCAATATCACTATGCATAATAAGTAAACAATGTAGAATAATAATAATAACTAATCATAAAGCATCAACACAAGAAAACATAACTAAAAAATTGCCTCCCATATGTCAATTAGTGTGGAAAAGTAAATAACTCATCACAGTCTCCCATACACCTGAAGAAAACACTCAAGGATAGAATAAAGCAACTAAACAACATTATAACTAACCTTCATAATTATTTAACTATCATCCCATAATCATCATCAATTGATCCTTTACCGATATTTTATAATTTACCATTATTTGATAATTTTATCATCGATAATCAACCTCATCATTAATACTCACTAATCATAATTTATTAGCTAATCATCTCTTATTAACTAATTTATTTGATTACTAGCCATCATATAACCTCTAATGACCAATTAAAAACTATTCACTATATATCCGCTAATCACTATTTATTAGAAAATTATCATTTATCAGCTAAAATCATCTAATATCTAAACATTAATAACCAACTAATCCTCAATTATCAACTAGTCATTATTTTACCTTTAATCAACAATTATCACTAATCATAAAATATACCATCTTCTAATCATTTAGCATTTTCAGGCCATATTCAGCCTCGCTAATATTGATTTCATATCAACTACACGTAAGTGTGTGTGTGTGTGTGTGTATATATATGTATATATATATATAATATCCATACATAGGGTATAGCTGGACTTGAATCGGTTGATGTACATATAAGCACATTAATATAATCATCATCCGTCTTTGTTAGGTATCAATACATCATCATAAGCATCTTCCAAACTTTTTGGGTATCAATATATAATCATAATCATCCTTCGTTCTTGTCAAATATCAATATATCATAATAATCATTCTCTAGCCTTGTCGTGTATCAATATATTATCATAATCGTCCTCTGGCTTTATCAGGTATTAATATATCATCATAATCATCTTTGGCCTTGCAAGGTATTAATATATTATCATAATCATCATCCGAAATTAAACTGCATATAATAACATCATAAATGATCACACAATCAAGATTCATGATTCCATGCATAATTAATAGCATAAATTCCCATAAAATCAATAAACATGACTTATAACATAATTCATGGCACAATTGCTAATATAATAAATAGGGATATTTTCTAGCTTGATAACGAGAAAAATTTCTTAGCATAGTCATAATCATAAGCATTATCATGGAAAATGACTTATTAATAGCATGGTCAAAGGCTTGTCATTAGCATAATATATAGATTTTACATGGCATAACCAATAACTTGTCATAACTTGATTCATATCAAATCATAGAATGAATGAAAATATAATCCACTAGTATATGAACATTACTTCTAATGTCATCATTACCATAATCATCAAGTACCAAGGTTACTCAATATTGCCTCAAAAGGGCATTCTCCAAGCATTTAAGAAGCATATAAGGGTTTTAAGAGGACTAATCCTCAACCCTGACTTGGGGTGGGTCAAAGAGCCCACTTCTAAATGTCCAAAATACATTCTAAGAAAATTTTTACCCCAAACTAGGCTAAGGTATCATAATTCATTCTTATATATTAAGTAAGCCACAATAGTCCTAAGGTAGAGATTCTTTCACAGATACTTTAACTAAGTCTAATGGAAAATAAGGAAACATTTCTTAGTATAAGCAAAAAAGTCCAATCCTACCCTAAGAATGGGTGTCTAAAGCATTATGACTTAGGTTGAGTGATCTAAGTCATTTTCATGCTAAACAGGAGGAATATAGTCCAATACACCTAAGGTACAAGGAACCAAGTTAAGATTTTGACTTTATGGTCTCAAATAGCCTAAATGGTCAACCTAACCCTAGTCTTGCATTTCATCAATCAATACGTAAAAATCATCTCAAATCTAGCACAAAATAATAAGTATACTATGAATGGCTCAATCTAACAACGGGTAAGTCTAGCCTACCTTTATATCGAAGAAAGCTCAATGAACTGCTAAACCACCGCTTTATCCTTTCGTGAAGCCTTATTAAGATGCAAGCTATCATAAATACATTATACTCATTAATACGAGAATAATGATACCCATATTGTACCATTGTACTTAAGATCCAAAAATCATGCCAAAATCCCAGTGGGTCCTACTTACGAAAATCACATTTTCGAATTCAACCCAAT
Source organism: Capsicum baccatum var. pendulum (assembly GCA_030864225.1). Lineage (NCBI taxonomy): Eukaryota > Viridiplantae > Streptophyta > Magnoliopsida > Solanales > Solanaceae > Capsicum > Capsicum baccatum. The sequence continues at coordinate 163,372,032 of CM061555.1, read as the reverse complement.
ATTCTTACATGCTTAAGGAGTCATTACCCTAAAAAATGCATGAAAATAAGCTTAAATTGGGGCTAAAATAAAGTCCTACTGTTTTTGGAGTTGTGAGAAATAAATCAAGAAATTTCACCAAAAAAGGGATGAATTCTTACCTCAAATCGAAAGATAATTGTGAAAATAAATGTTAAATAACCTCCCAAGTTACCCAGGAGTCTCAATTTTAAGAATTCATAGTATTTATGGTTTATGCTCTCAAGAGAGGGGAGAGAAATGGCTAAAATCATGTATAAAGGTTTTATTTATACCTAATCCAGGCCCTCGAGAGTCGCTATTGTAACTTGAGGCTTGCAATTATGGCACTTCTCTCTATCACACGAGTTATGATTGAGACCATCAGTATGAAATCACCACATCTAAGCCTGCATAAACGAGTCACGATCATTGTCAATATTGTCACTATCGCGGTGCACTGGAAACCTGGTGCACTAGATTTTTCAAAGTCCAAAATGGGTTCGACTGGGTGTTCAAGATTCGTTCATAATCTTGTATACGCAAAAGAACTGTGTAACCATACGAAATCCAATGTTCCAAACTCAATGAAGCAATCAGATATTCCATTCGAGGTTGTTTTGACAAAATGTGGGTCCCACACTCATATTTTATTTTTTTAACTTATTGACCAATAGGTCAAAATAAGCTGGGTGTCATGAGACTGAAACCAAAGGTCCACTTATCCTAAAACCAAAATTTCAGAGCTGCTGACATAGTTAGAATTTGCATACATGATTATTTTGCTGAAGTTTTTGACCGGTGACGATTTGGAACCATTGAAGACTTCAAAATAGGGAGTTGTCTCTAAAAACCCAATGAACTACCCGATAATCGAATTGTCATTCCTATCAAGTCTTAATAACTTAGGGCAGCTATGGAAAAGCTCAAATGGTAAAAATAAGCAGAAATATAGGAAATGGTCTGAAAGATCATTGCAGCGGTGTTTTTGTATTGGTTGGAACTCATTGGTAGTCAATTTTGGCGAGTCATTAGTTAGAGAGAGAGAGAAAATATTATAGTTTTTGTAAATGGCAATTAGTCATAAGGGTTTTGGCTTGTATTATGTAAAAATAGTATAAAATATTTAATTTATTCTTGACATTGATCATCAATGATGAACAGTTAGGATTAAATTTGACGAGATGGTCAAATTGGTCAACAGTGGGCTAGAATTGACATGAAATATGCACACAATGGCTAAAAATTAAATGAATTGGGGTAAATTAGGTTTAAAAATTGAATTGGGAATTTCAATTTGCTAAAATTGAGGCTAATAGTTAAATAACTTGGGAAAATTAAATTGAATTGTGTTGCTATTTAATAAATGTGTATAATAATAAAGATAATCAAAATAAATAAAATACTTATTCTCAAATTACTTTAAGAAAATAAAATAAAAATGAAATTAATTAGTATTTTTTTAAAATATAGCGACAATAATAATTTGAAATAAATTAGGCACCTGCAAATTATAAATACAAATTTTAGAAAATATTATAATATTAATAGTAATGATGATAATAATAATAATAATAATAATAATAATAATAATAATAATCAATGTATTTGTAAATTATGAGTAAGCACAATTTTGGAGCTGAATTAATAAATATTAATAAAATATTATATTTAAATTAATAAATTATCTATAATTTAAGAAATGATAATATAGGAAGTAATAAGATAAATTGGGTACTTCAAAATCATGATTGTGACATGTCAAGATTTATCTGATGCTAAAATAATATGTAAAATTATTACTACCCAATGTTAATAAATTCTATAAAAATAACAGCCTAAGCAAATGTCGGAAGGTCAAAATTAAGTGTAAACAGCTGTCCCTTCAATGCTTGAAAATGATAAAAGAATTATCGAGTAATGAAAATTGATATAGTAGCCAATTTTGTCCAATCCAGAAAATGAATTTATTAGAATTAAAGCAATAAGAGGTGGTTTTAAAAATAGTGTGGCCTGAGGTAGTGGTATGGTTTGCGTAAACTCTACCCTCCCCAGACCCCACTATATGGAAATACACTGGGTATGTTGTGGTTGTTGTGTTTAAAAATAGTGTGGTCGAGACTTTGATTTTAAGTCACCTACATATTTTTGATTTTATAAGAATCAAACTGTTTGTGGTTCTAGATTTAGGAACGAACAATAATCCTAAGGAATATTAGTGATGAAGGATAGGCATCAACGATTATATTATGGGACGATGGGATCAAAGTGAATGTGATTTGAAACAATGGCGTAATGAGAGGTATGAAAGGTAAGTGGATTTTAAAGTTGTTCTTGTACAACGAATGGAACGGATTGCATTTCAAAAATGAGAGAAAAATTATTCATGTTTATTGCTCCTTCTTTCGTTACCTAAGTACTTTTTTGCATACTAGATGAAAAGAGTTAGCATGTATGCTAATAAGTAATTGTCATAAATATCCAATCAAAAAGGAATAAAGAAAATGTATCTGTTATATTATCAGTATGGTTGTTGAGCCTCTTAATGCAGTATCGAATTGGCCATTGGGCCTCTCGATGTTGAATTTACTGTCTATCATCTTGGTGCAGTATTGGATCGATTGTCAAGATTCTCGATGTCAAATTGGTTGTCAGGCCTCTTGATGTAGTTATTGATTGGATATCGAACCTCTCAATAATGGATTGGTTATCGGACCTCTTGATGCAGTGTCAGGTCGATTGTCGAGCCTCTCAATATTAGATTGGTTGTCAGACCTATCAATGTCGAATTAGTTGTTGGGCCTCTCGATGCAGTGTCAGATCACTTGTTGGGCCTCTCAATAATGAATCAATTATAAGACCTCAAGATGTCGAATTGACTATCGGGACTCTCGATGTCATATTGGTTGTTCAGCCTCTCGATGTTGGATTAGTTGTCGGTCCTCTCAATGTCGGATTTATTGTGGAGCCTCTCAATATGGGATTGCCTGTAGGGCCTCTTGAGTTATTATGGATTAATTTATATCATTAGCTTGCACTAAAACAAAATTAAGAGTTTGTAAAAGTGGGAGGTTGACTTGTGCCTCTGCGTCGACTCCTCTACCCTGACTGAAGTGTCCTCTTCTCCATGTCACTAACCATTGATAAGCTTTATTGAGGTTCACACTTGGGTATAAAAATAAATAATTATGTAGTCATATTCAAAAATTATTGTCTTTTTAAAGTGATAAGTAAAGCTTATTGTAAAGAATATGAAATGTTGTGAATCATTGACTATGGAATGTTTCAAGACAATACAACATCTTATCATAACTTGTTCACTTGTCACAAAAGTTTTGAGGATTGCTCAATAATTTCTGCCCTAATATAGAGTTGTCTTATTATAAAAGATCGCAAAAGACTGCTTGTTAGAATTTTTTAGATCATCTCAAAAATTCTTCCACAATGTCATAGTTGTGCCAATGTCCGACCTTATAGAATCTTTGAGGTCCTATAAAAAATTCTGCCCCCGTTACAATGATCATTAAAGGTAAATAAGAAAATTTTATTACAATGAGACCGAACTCCATAGGAGCACCTACATATCCCTCTTAATTGGGAATCAGGTCAGACGTAGTTCTAATTACAAAGTAAGAGGGCATGAAATAAAGATTAAACATAATATCTCTTAACAACATCTGAATTGATGGGCTTAGAAAAACTATGCCATCAATCTATGTATATATGAGTGCCCCTCCTATCAAGACTCGATGAACCACGAAAGGACCTTGCCCATTTGGCAAGAATTTGCTCTTTGCCACAACTTGATGAGGAAAAATTCACTACAAAACTTATTGTCCAGGCGTGAAGTGTCTTGGTTTAACCCTTTTGTTAAATGCTTTGGCCATTCTGTTCTGGTAGAGATTATTCATGAAAAACTGTATTTATTCGTCTTCCATCAATGAGTTCTAGTTTCTTGAATCTCCTTTGTACCCATTCAGTGTCGCCTCAAGTCAGCCTCCTGTATGATTCTTAAAGATGGTATTTCTACCTCAGTAGGTATCACTACTTTACTAACATAAACCATCAAATCGAGTGTGGCCCTTATTAATATTTTGATTGTGGTGTGATAGCCCAACAATGCAAATGGTAAATTCTCATGCCAATGTTAGCTATTGTCAATCATTTTCTGCAACATCCTTTTAATATTTTTGTTCGCGGCTTTTACTGCTTTATTCATTTGTGGCCTATATGCTGTGGAATTTCTATGCTTGATCTTGATCTTCTCACACATTTTCATCAAATCACTGTTGAGGTTGGTACCATTGTCTATGATGATAGACTCAGGAATTCCAAACCGACAAATGATGTGATTTTGAACAAATTCATCCAAGACCTTCTTTGTGACCAATTTATAAGAAGTGGCTTCCACCCATTTTGTGATGTAACCAATTGCAACAAGAATGAACCTGTGGCCATTGGACATAGCTGGTGTAATAGTACCAATGATATCCATTCATTATGCTGCAAAGGGCCTAGGTGAGCTAGTAATATAAAGAATGTTGGGGGAAACTTACATTATATTATCATAAGTTTGACACTGTGGGCACTTCTGCACATAATGGATGCAATCGGTTTCAATAGTTAGCAAAAAGTAACCCGATCTCAATATCTTCCTTGACAACATAAAGCCATTTATTTGGGGACCACATATCCCTCTTCAATCAGTCAAGATACCTCTGTAGCTTAGAAACACCATGGAAAACCCAAGCTGAGAGTCCTCCTGTATAGGATTTCCCCACTCAAGAAGAATTGGTTGGCTAACCTCCGAATGGTGAGTTTTTGAACACGTGTCATATTCTTGGGATAATATCAATTCTTCAAATACCCCTATATATCTTTATACCATGGTTTTCTATCTTGTTCCTCTTAAACATGGGAACAATATGTTAGTTACTTATGTACGCAGACAGGAAAGAATCAATGTAATTCTTGTTCGGATGTCAAATCATGGAGGACAAAGTGGCCAATGCATATGCAAACTCATTCTTAATTCTTCGGACATGCTTGAACTCTATTTGCAAAACGTCTGGAACATTTCTTGTACACAATCAAAGTAGGATAGGAACTTTGTATTTTTGATGGCACACTCACCTCATACCTAGTGGAATAGAATTCTAAATCTCCAATCACCAATATTTCTTAGAAATCCAAATCAATAGCCAAACTAAGCCAAAATATTCAAGTTTCTTATTTAACCATGTTATTAGTGCAAGGAAATATGAGCTTGGCTATCACAAGATAATGTTGACCAGTCACTGAGATTACAACAGAACCAATGCATACTCCTTTCAAATTTAAAACTTCATCAAAGAATAATCTCCAATAATCATATTCGTCAGAGATATCCTCCTCCACTAATGCTATCTCTTCATCAGGAATGTAAGTATTCAATGGATGATACTCTTTGTACAAGGTTTCTCAGCCAGATGATCTGCTAATGCTTGTGCTTTTACAACCTTCTGTGTGACATAGACTATGTCAAATTTACTCAACAGTATTTTCCATTTAGCTAGCTTTCCTGTAGGCATCGATTTCTAAATTATATACTTCAATGAATCCATTCTTTATATCATATAAGTAGTGTGTGCTGAGAGATATTTCCTCAACTTCTAGCTACCCAAGTCAAAGTACAACAAGTGTGCTACAATAAAGAATATAGAGCCTCATATAAAATAAACTTATTGCTCATATAATACATTGCCTATTCTTTCTACCTCATTTCATCATATTTCCCCAGGATACAGAAAAGACATTATTTATTATAGACAAATACAATAGCTACGAACAACCAAGTTTAGGAGGAACTAAAATAGGAGGGTTTGATAGATAATCCTTGATTTTGTCAAATACCTATTGACACTCTATAGTCAATTCAATAGCAATATCTTTCTTAAACAACTTAAAAATTGGCTCATAAATGACTGCAGACTAGTATATGAAAAAACTGATATAGTTGAGGCGACCAAAGAAACTCATCACATCCTTCTTACTCTTCGAAAGTAGAAGATCCTGAATGACTTTGGTCTTTGTTGCATCCAACTGTATACCCCAATGACTGATAATAAAGCCCAACAACTTTCCTATAGGGACTCCAAATACACACTTTGCTGGGTTAAAATTTAGATCATACTTTTGGTGTCACGACCCGAACTAGGTCCTGGCCGTGACGGGTATCTCAAGTCCACCGAGGACCGAAGACCACCCTTTTGCCTATTCAACTTGAAAAAAAGACATATATATTCTAGCAATAACGGAAGCAAGCCGATAAACATAAGCAAGATAAGAGAATACCTCAAATGACACTAAGAATCTAACTCAATCATAATCCACAGTAATTCACAAAGCCTCTAGTATCTAAGGAATAACCTAGGTTGGGACATGCCCCCGATGATAGCCAAAAAGTGAAACCAAATAACCAGTCCATGATATGACTAAATCAAGAATAAATAGACCTTCCTAAAGAAGGAGGCTCACCACTTTTATCTGACTAACCAACAATTTTGGAACCACCAATCTTTGTGCAGGAAAAATAGAAGAGTCATCGTTCCCTGCATCGGGTAGGGATACAACATTCAAAGATGGTTAGTGCGATGAGCATCAGCATGTAACTCAGGGAATGGGCTAAAATAATGCCAAGTCAAAACCACAATAATGTCCATATGCACATAGTATACATATATATATATATACATATATAAACGTCATGCTGGGATAGAGTATAAGGCTTATCATGAAAGTAAAATATTATCCTGTACTATGTATCTTAACCATCATATTAGTCCCTACGGTCTATATGGGCCCCAGCTCTCTTCCCCCGTTAGGCCCCAGGGGGTGTTAATCGCATGAAATGAAGACGTCATGGAAGGTCGGGTAATCCATGACCCTTTGTATATCCCTGATGAAATTTATATCAAGTGTGACATTATCACACAGTCATCAAGACTAACTCTCATGCCAGCAAATGTGGAATTCCAGTATCGGTCCTTCGGGACCTCTACCTTCATGGCCAGCTACACAACCACCTTTAAGCCTAATTAAAACATTTACACATTTCAATAAATTGAACCATCATTATCTATTAAGTCATACACTATTGGTATCATCATACCAACTAAACTTGCAAGCTATTATTATCAGTCGTTTCAATTATCATAGCTAAGGAGAATCCATGACTCTACAAGGTTTAATTTAAAACCATTATGTTTCAATAGACTTTTATATCATGAAATGATTCCAAAAGTAGTTCAATATGCATAATCTCATGTCCAAAGCAAGTTTCACAAGATTGGGTTGAGGTTATACTAGTTCCAATTTTCAAAATTATCGAAGATGGGGGAATCCATGAACGCCATACTAATTTCCCATGCCTATGCACTCAATAGTTCAAATTCTTCAATTCAAATCATGAATAATCAACAGTAATCATGGAAAAAGAATTGCATTCATTAATGCTTTAAATCCCTCAACCTTCATTCAACTTCATCAATTTAATCACATAAATACAATTTTAAATGCATGCTATTAGCAAAACAAGTTTTGGAGAAGAGTAGCATTCCTTATATACACACGAATTCGAAAGCTATTTAGAGCTTCGAACCCAAAAGACGAATGTGTGGTGAAACCCTTAATCTTTTTCTTAGTTTTTAGTTTGAGAATGAAAGAGAGCAATTGATATTTGAAAACTAATGAGAATAAACTTTTTTTATGTTTAAGGGTCGTACTGGGATGAAAAAGACCTAAAGGCCTCTCACCCCAAGTAAGAAAAACAAAACTACTCAAAATTTAAATATCATCATGGCATGGTGCTTATCACGGAGGCTATCCTCTGTAACATGCCACTTATCATGGAGATTATCCTCCGTGACATGCTGCTTATCACAAAAATTATCCTTCATGACATGCTTCTTACCATAGAGATTATCCTCTGTGACACGGTGGTATTGCGGAGGCATACTACCTCAGAATTCCAAAATAGCTCCGAACCCCTTTTGAAAATTCTAAAACTTCTTCGAGAATTTCTAATAACATATCTAAAAAAAATTTAAGTTAAAATTGTTGTTTCAAACATGGGAAGGACAAAAATAAAATGCTCAAAACTTAGAGGGTTTTACATTACCCCCCCCCCCCCCTCTTAGGATTATTCATTATCGAATAATTGATAAGCCCAAATTACAACTCTCATTAGAGAGTGTAAGCGATTACTGTCAAATATAGAACCCAACTGGATTGGGTGTCGAATCCCACAGGGAATACTGTGTTAACTAAGTGTTGTGAGTATTATTAGACTGTTGATCTCGAAGGTTCCAAAATAGAGGGGGATTTTGATTTATCAATTATATGCAAAATATTTGTCACAAAAATTAATCCAACTATACGTTATATTGCTAATAGTAATTCAATAAGAGAAGTCAAACTAGAGTTATGGTTACCAAGATGTTTAAGCAACTAGGGTTGTGAACTATTTTTGATTCCCAATGAACAATTCTTATTGCAAAAGTAATTGAACTCTATGGTTTACCCATTAGTTTCTTAGCCTAAATGAGTAACTTATCCTTTAATTCTTTCAGACTTAAGGAAAATAGTATTAATTCAACTAGAATCTCATATGAGTTGATCCGGTTAAGGCATCTACCCTATATCCAAAGGTTAAAGCCTTTAGATTTATGTAAACTATTTTTTTTCAACAAGCACTTTTCTATTTAAACAAGTGTTGTTCTTGGGCTCACTTTTCAAGTTTGAAACCAAGAAAAGTTATTAAAGTGAAGAAAAGTTTATGCAATATCAATTACTCATGGGAATCTACTAAATTCACAACCCAATATCAGCTTTTCAAATCAAGGCTCCCATAACCCTAGTTATGGGAGCTTAGCCACACATTTCCACCCAAGAAAGAGAAGAAACCATAGTGTTATTAATAAATTAATTCAAAGTTTAATTACAAAAGTCAAAATTTTTGTCCTTCAATCTTCAATAGAAAATATAAAAAAGGAATCTAGATCTACAAATCTCTAATGAATCATATAGAAAAACTATGTAACAATCTATTTTTAGTATGAAAAACCCTAATAAAAGATGGGAGATAAAAGATACCTAATAAAATCTAAAGCTGGGTATTTATATGTTCCCAAGTTAAAAGGATTTAAATTTGAATTCAGAAAAAAAAATGTGTCCAAATTGGTGGTCAAATTGGTCGTCCACCGTAAAACTGGTGGTCCACCATTTTGACCTTCACTGAGTGTTCTGAAATCCTGCATTCTGTTTGGGTCTGGTGGTCAGGTTGGTGGTCCACCACAAAACTGGTGGTCCACCGCAAAACTGGTGGTCCACCACAAAACTGGTGGTCCACCATTTTGACCACCAGTGGGTCTTCTGAAATCCTAAATCTGGTGGTCAAATTGGTGGTCCACCGCAAAAATGGTTGACCACCATTTTGACCTTTGTTGAGTGTTCTAAAATCTTGAATTATGTTTGGGTCTTGTGGTCAGGTTGGTGTTCCACCGCAAAACTGGTGGTCTACCATTTTGACCACCAGTAGGTCTTCTGAAATCCTGAATCACGTGGTCAAATTGGTGGTCCTCCGCAAGACTAGTGGTCCACTGCAAAACTAGTGGTCCACCATTTTGACCTTTGCTGAGTGTTCTGAAATCTTGAATTTTGTTTTAGGTCTGGTGGTCAGTTTGGTGGTCTATCACAAAAATGGTGGTCCACCATTTTGACCACCAGTGGTTTTTTTTGCTATTTTCTTGAGTCTTTTCCTTCAGCTAGCTCCTTACCCTGAAACACTAAAATCCAGCATTAAATGCAACCTTGGTTGCTTGAAAATATGCAATTTTCCAAAGAAAAAGATGCACAGTATTTCGTCAAAAGCCGAAACATCAACACCCTCAACTTATAACAATTACTTGTCCTCAAACAACTACATAATACCATACTTAGATGCTTAATCAAGAGAAACATAAGATACCTATGACATTCAATCATCAATTTTAGTTTAAAACACATTACCCTCTCCAAGTTCAATCACTTTAAACCCAACTGTGTATATTAATGAAAGTCAACAATGCGACACAAAGAAATCAAGATATGGCATCACATTATTAACAAACAAACATGTATATGTACAATTTACACTACATAAACAAGTAAGCAGCTAATAATACAACCCTTGTGACCTCACAATGAAGAAGTCCCTCCTCACTTATATATGAAATCAAGGATGTCAATGCGGGGATGGTTAAGAGACACTCACTCTTACAAAGAAGTTCCAATTAGTGTATGTCAAATACTATAAGCTTTCCTGTATTTTCATCCCCTAAGCTTTCAGACAGTTAATTTAGGATCACTATAGGACATTTATTCAGCTTGTAATAAAGGCTTGAGGCTGGTATGATACGTAAAGATATTTAAAGTGACTAGGCCTCCTTGGAACTACACTAACTTTTGGAGTCTTATTAACTTTTAACTTATTTCTCCCTTTCTTTATTAACGCAACTTCAGGCTGGGTACGGTCGTTTAGTCTTTCATTTTCTCTTTTTTCACAACATTGCTTTTCTTATTCTTTTTCTACCACACCCAGCCTTGCTGTCTTTTCTCTCATTTTACCTTTCTTCATACTCACTTTATATCACGCACCCCTATGATAGCCACCCTCAACTTAGGATATTTGCCTAAGTTAAAGTGCACAATGTCCAATGAGGGCCAGGGCCAAAATAGGTTCATTATGATACAAATATGAAGGTGATAGGTCTACAAGAAAAAAAGGCATACAAGCTCAAAATCAGGATCAAGGGATATCATTCACACATGGATGGCCATTTAGGATAAAAGTTGAATAATATAAAAAATGGCCTATGATCCTTTCCTAACCACTATCCTACAACCTAGGCAAGACTAACCGTTCTGGATTTAACACACAAGGAAACTTGGTAATATCTCACATATACTTGGCATAAAGGTATATCACAAGCTACTACCTGACCGGGTTATGCAATTGTTAGCAATGATCATTGTGTCCCTAATACTAATGCCATAAAAAGATTCGCAATAGTCGCATTTAGATGCATATCACACAGTTTCAAAATAGACAATTCGAGTGTTATTTATCATTTGTCCCAAAAATCAACAAAAATATGTCAACTGCCTTAGATACTTATTTTTCTCCTAATTAACCATAAAACATCATGAAATAAAACACAATACGTCTAAACATGCCGGCACCACTAGGAACAAGACTCTGGGGAAAAGAGACACGACAATAAAAACCTCAAGAGTACATCAACACCCACAAGTCGCCCCATACACCCTCAACTTAAAATCATGCATTGTCCCCAATGCATCAAACCAAAATAAGAGAGTTAGAAACATACTTGTGGTACCATAGGTGCGAAGATCTGATGTCAACCGCATAAAACGAATACAAACAACAAAATACCTTGTGTTGCCTCCCAAGAAGCGCCTGATTTAACATCGCGGCATGAATCAGTCATCTTGAATACTCAGAATTCGTCAATATACCTTATTGGTGCCTCTTTACTTCACTTGTTGAATTAAGAAAATGATTTATTCCTAGTCCAGTCACTTTGGAAGAACTAACACCCTTTCTTTCAAGTTCAACCGAACCATCCATGGTCTCCACAGTAGACCTATCCTTAACTGGTACATCTCACTCATCTTTATAGAAAACATCAACAATCGAGAAGACACTTATCTCTTTTTGTTGTTTCATGGCTTTACACACTTCAAAACTAACCTTTTTCCCGTTAAGCCTAAATTTTAGCTCATTTAACTCCAGGTCAACTAACATTATCCCAGTTACTAAGAAAGTCCTGCCCAAAATTTTGAGTACTTTGAAGTCCACTTCGCAATTAAGAATTAAAAAGTCGGTAGAAAATATAAAATCGGCCACCTTTACAAGTACATCATGTAAAATCCCTATCGGCCTTTTAATCGATCTATCCGCCATTAGAAGCCGCATATGGGTAGGCGTAGGATCTCCCAAACCCAGTTTCTTGAAAAATGCCAACGATATCAAATTTATACTTGCCCCAAGATCACAAAGGGCCCTTTCAAAATTTAGCAATCCAATCATACATGGGACAGTAAATGCTCCTAGATCTGCATTCTTATGCATAATAGATCTTGTAGAAATAGTGCTACAATAATGAAGATTGTCTATTGTTTCATAGATCACAGTCATTTTCTTTGTCAACATGTCTTTCATAAACTTAGCATATTCGGGCATCTATTCCAGTTCTTCAACCAAGGGCACATTCACTGTCAACTACTTCAACATAGCCATGAATTTGCTAAACTTACCATCATCTTCTTTCTTCTTTAATCGTTGTGGAAATAGGGGTAGTGGCCTTGGGATTTCACTTAAGTAACTTCTACCTTCTTTCTTATACTTTGCTCTACATCACCAACATGCTTCGGCTTAGGTGGTTGTTCCACTTCTGAACTCTTCTTTTCTGAACCTCCCAACTCTATAGGAACCACTAGAGATTCATCAACTATCTTCCTATCCATTTTGACCTTATTAATATAACAGGGTGCTGCTCCTTGACATGGACTAGATAACATCTTACCACTCTTAGTGGTGATAGCCATAGACACTCTATCAGTTTGCAGATTCTGAACTATATTACTTAGTAGAGTACCATTCATTCGTTGGTTGAATGCTGTGGATAATTGGATCATCTATTTCTCCAGTTGTTTGATAGCAGTTGAGTGCAAATTTACTAATTGACTCATGGAAGATAAGTCACTCTTCATCGTCGTTACCCCCGTATTTGTTGCCTCAACTCCCTTCAATAGTTTCTTCATCATGTCCTCCATGGACATTTTGCCTGAACTGGTGGTAGCATTATCACGACTTCCAAGAGGTACATATACTCTATTTCTGTCATTATTATTCTTCAAACTCCCCTGGTCCCTATCTTTATAACCAACTTTGTCATAATAGTTCTGACCTTGGTTCCCTTGGCTATTGCCATGGAAACCCCCTTTTTGCTTAGATAGTTTTATCTTCTTTCGAATTAGAGTCAGCTCTGCCTTGGGATCATACATCTTCCAATTTCTCAGTCTTTCCAGATAATAAATTCTTGGTTAACAAATCCATTTGTGTCTTTAAGTATGATATGTCCTGGTCATATTTCTCCTTCTTCTTACATTTCTCTATAGTCATACCACCAAACACAGTAAGGCTTGCAACCATAGAATCCCCGGTATGCCAAACTCTACTTTGTTTGGTCATCCAATCAAGCATCTCCGAGTCCTCTGGAAAAGTGAGATCCACAAATGATCCTCCTGCAGCATTATCCACGACTGTCTTTGTAATACAGTTCAAGTCTCTGTAGAGAGTCTCCATCAAATAAATATCAGTCATATTATGATTCGGGTATTGCATTATCTTTTTTTTAAACCTCTCTCAGGTATCATGAAGAGCTTCAGTGGGGAGCTGCCGAAAGTTACTGATTTCATCCCTCAAATGTACCCTCCTGGAAGGTAGAAAGAACCTTTCTAGGAAAGCCTCTTTTAACTACCTCTAGTTGGTTATAGAATCGGGAGTTAGTCCATTGAGCCATAGTGTTGCCTCTCCAAATAGTGACAATGGAAACAAGCATAGTTGGATAGCATTCTGTCCCACTCCCGGGTTATCAAAATTTTACAAATAGTGACAAAGTTCACCTAAATGCATATTAGGATCATCCCCTAAGAGTCCATCGAACAACCCCTTGAGATGGAGTTGAATCATTATACTAGTAATATTGAACTTAGCTCCTGGTGCTAGAGGTAGAGGAATAACACCTCCAATAGAACCTACTCCATCTATTCCATCCTTTTCATCATTAAGATTAAATTGCCCTGGCTAACGGTCCTGCCTTGCTCTAAAAGGATGATTTTTTATTACATTTTGGTTTACCGGCACAGTTATATTCTCAGCATGCCTTGGGTTAGCAGCATCTAATAAGTCCTCATCCCCTAAATCATCATCATTAGAATTAGGATGATGTGAAGGTTGACCGTCATTCTGTTGATCAATCTGGACTCTAGCCATAGCGGTTAGTCCTTTAGCTTCCTAAACGTCTGCCACTCTACCAATTAACTGCGGTTCCAAATGTACTGGTAATAATGGTACACCCGATCTCTATGTACTTGGTATACACAATAACTCTCTTCAAAAATCAAAAACAATAAACAAAGGTAAAATTTGGGAAACTTGACCAAAGGTAAATTAACAAACACAAACTTAATTTACAACCGTATTCCTCTACAACGGTGCTAAAATTTGATACACCCAAATTACAACTCTCATTAGAGAGTGTAAGTTATCGCTGTCAAATATAGAACATAACTGGGTTGGATATCGAATCCCACAGGGAATACTGTATTCACTAAGTTTTATTATTATTATTAGACTGTTGATCGAAGGTTCCAGAAGAGAGGGGGATTTTGATTTATCAATTATATAAAAAATGTTTGTCATAGAAAGTAATCCAACTGTAGGTTATATTTTTAATAGTAATTCAATAAGAGAAGTCAAACTAGAGTTATGGTTACCAAGACGCTTAAGCAGCTAGGGTTGTGAACTATTTTGGATTCCCAATGAACAATTCTTATTGCAAGAGTAATTGAACTCTATGGTTTACCCATTACTTTCTCAACCTAAATGAGTAACTTATCCCTTAAATCTTTCAAACTTAAGGAACATAGTATTAATTCAACTATAATCTCACATAGGTTGATCCGATTAAGGCATCTACCCTCTATCCAAAGGTTAAAGCCTTTAGATTTATGTAAACCCTTTTTTTTTCAACAAGCACTTTTCTATTTAAACAAGTGATGTTCTTAGGCTTGCTTTTCAAGTTTGCAACCAAGAAAAGTCATTAAAGTAAAGAAGAGTTTATGCAATATTAATTACTCATGGGAATCTAATCTACTAGATTCATAACCCAAAATCAGCTTTTAACATCAAGGCTCCCATAAGCCACACATTTCCACCCAAGAAAGAGAAGAAACCATTGTGTTATTTATAAATTAATTCAAAGTTTACTTACAAAAGTCACAATTGTTGTCCTTCAATCTTTAATAAAAAATATAATAAAGGAATCTAGAACCACAAATCTTGAATGAATCTTAAAGAAAAACTATGTAACAATCTATTTTAAGTATGGAAAACCCTAATAAAAGAAAGAAGAGAAAAGATACCTAATAAAACCTAAAACTAGGTATTTATATGTTCCCGGGTTAAGAGGGATTAAATTTGAATTCAGAAAAAAAAATGTGTCCAAATTAGTAGTCAAATTGGTGGTCCACCACAAAATTGGAGGTCCTCTATTTTATCGCTGAGTGTTCTGAAATCCTACATTCTGTTTGGGTTTGGTGGTCAGGTTGGTGGTCCACCATTTTTACCACCAGTGGGTATTTTGAAATCCTGAATCTAGTGGTAAAATTGGTGGTCCACCGCAAAAACTGGTGGTCCACCATTTTGACCTTCTTTGAGTGTTCTGAAATCTTGAATCTGTTTGGGTCTGGTGGTCAGGTTGCTGGTCCACCGCAAAATTGGTGGTCCACCATTTTGGCCACCAGTGGGTCTTCTAAAATCCTAAATCTGGTGGTCAAGTTGGTGGTCCACCGCAAAACTAGTGGTCCACCATTTTGACCTTCGCTAAGTGTTCTGAAATCCTGAATTATGTTTTAGGTCTGGTGGTCAGTTTGGTGGTCCACCACAATAATGGTGGTCCACCTTTTTGACCACCAGTGGTGTTTTTCTGCTATTTTCCTGAGTCTTCTCCTTCAGCTAGCTCCTTACCATGAAACACTAAAATCTAGCATTAAATGCAACCTTAGTTGCTTGAAAACATGCAATTTTCCCAAGAAAAAGATTCACAATGTTCCGTCAAAAGTCGAAACATCAATAATGATCTTGGACGCTTTTTGCACTATAATTGTATGAACACCCCAGAATCAAGTGGTGATGAAACTTATACCTTAGGTACCTTCATTCAACACATTAAATAAGAATGGGTACTTAGACTTCATATCCTCCTCCACTTCCTAAGTGGATTCTTACACCTTTTGGTTTCTCCAAAGGAATTTTATTGAAACTACTTTATTAGTCCGCAATCTAGGAACTTGTCTATCCAAAATCTCGAATGGTACCTCCCCATATGACAAGGAATACAAAATACCAACACTCTCTATAGGTATAACCAAGGAATGATCACCTAAAAATTTCCTCAACATAGACACATGAAACACAGGGTGAATAGAACCCAAACCTGCAGGGAATTCTAGCACATAGGCAACATTCCCCACTCTCTTTAAAATCAAATAAGGGAGAATGTAATGGGGGCTTATCTAACCCTTCTTCCCAAACCACATCTCTCCCTTCTTGGAAGACACCTTCAAGAAAACTGAATTACCAATATCGAACTCCAACTCCCTTTGCATCACATCCTCATAGGACATTTTGTGACTTTGGGTGGTCTTGAGACTATCCTTTATCACCTTCAACTTCTCCATATCTTGGTGAACTAAGTCAAGGCCAAACAACCTATCCTCGCCACTTTAAACCACCCAATAAGAGAATGACATCTCCCACCATATAAAGCCTCAAATGGAGCCATCTGAATGCTAGAATAATAGTTGTTATTATATGCAAACTCTATAAGAGGCAAATGTTCAAACCATCTACCCCCAAAGTCAATCACGCAAGACCCTTAGCATATCCTCCAAAGTCTGAATTGTCCTCTATACTTGTCCACCCATTTAAGGGTGGAAAGTGGTGCTAAGGTTCAACTTAGTCCCCAAACCTCTCTGAAAAGAACGCCAAAAGTGAAATGAGAATTGCGTTCCTCTATCTGAAATGATCGAAACTAGAGCACCATGCAATTTGATGATTTCATGAATGAACAACTTTGCATAATCATCAGTCGAATAATTAGTACAATCAAGAAATAAGTGAGCAAACTTAGTCATCCTATCCACGATGACCCAAATAGAATCTAACTAACTCCGAGACCGCGGAAGACCGATATTGAAATACATATTAATCACTTCCCACTTCCACATAGGAAACTCGATATTTTGAGACAACCTACAGAGCCGTAAGTGCTCTACTTTTACTTGTTGACAAATCATGCACTTAGCAACAAAATTGGCCACATCTCTCTTCATGTAATTCTACTAATACATTTCCTTTAAATCATGGTACTTCTTTATCAAACCAGGATGAACCATATACCTAAAATCATGAGCATCAGGCAAGATCCTTTGTCACAACCTATCAACATTAGGAACACACAGTGTACCTTGATATTTCAAATACCATCCCCACTAATATAACAAGAATTACCTACAACTGACCCATATCATTCTTAATCTGCATAAAGATATGATCTAAATCCTGCTTCTCTTTTATCTCAGCACCAAGAGATGGCATTGCCACCTCTTGAACAAACACATCTTTATCTTTAGAGTCCAAAAGACAAACTCCAAGGTTGTACAAATGGTGAATATCCTATACCAATCTACGTTTCACTTTATCCACATTAGATAGACTCTCCATATATAAACTGCTAAGAGCATAAGCAACCACTTTAGCTTTACCTGGATGATAATAGAGGCTCATGTCGTTGTCCTTGATCAACTCAAGCCATCTCATTTGCCTGAGATTCAGCTCCTTCTGGGTGAACACATACTGCAGTCTCTTATGATTAAAATAAATGTTAGCATGAACCCCATACAAGTAATGTCGGCAAATCTTCAATGCAAATACCACAACCAACAACTCCAAGTCATGAATTGATTTATTCTTCTCATAGACTTTCAACTACCTAGAAGCATAGACCACCACCTTATCATGCTGCATCAAAACACAATCAAGACTTACACGAGATGCAACGTAATTAACCACGAATCCACAATACCCTTGGCCAGGGTAAAGATTGGAGCCGAAGTCAACTTATCCTTCAGCTTCTCAAAACTACACTTAAAAAAATCCGACCAAAAGAACTTTATCTTTTTCTGAGTCAACCTAGTCAATGGAGCAGCAATGAAGGATAAACTTTTCACAAACCTTCTATAGTGCCTGACTAAAACCAAGAAGCTCTAAATGTTGGTTGGAGTCGTGAGTCTAGGCCATTTCATAACCACAATAACTTTTTGTGGATCGACAATAATCCTCTCACTAGGAACAACATGACCTAGAAAAGTGATCGCATTCAACCAGAACTCACACTTAGAAAACTTTGTATACAAATGCTGATAATTCAGGGTTTAGAACACATGCGGAGGTGATCGACATGATACGCCTCACTCTTGGAATTCACCAAAATATCATCTATAAATACAATAATGAACAAATTCGAGAATTGATGGAATACTTGGTTCATAAGATCCATAAATATCATGTAACACCTCGGAAGTACCCCCTGGATGACACACGGTGCTTAAGACTACGAGTAGTCCCAAGCTCACCCATAAAGACTACTTAATTTGAAACTCATATGAAAAGTAAACTAACATATTGGAATCTGAAGGTAGATAAATTCATATCGTAACTAAAAGTCTTTAACTTGGGAATCTTACACAAACACTTTGAACATAAAACATAAACAGTCTAACAAGCCTTTAATTCTAACTAGAGAGCCACTGGAACAAACCCCAGCTGACCCAAACATAAATTCACTTCAAATAACTAAATACTTTCATCGACAAACAGAAGTCTGATAAACTAGGTCCTCAAACTATGAGGACTCACAAATGTCAGGATGTAGGTGATAATGCCCGTAGTCAATCGTGCTACTGGAAATGAGCACCAAAACCTACATTATATGACAATGTAGCACATAATCATATATATGGGTCAGTACCACTGGAACATACTGAATATATGAGAGTGAATGCATAAGTAAAATGATAAATAAATATTCATATAAACTTTCAAAGGATGCATGCTAAGTGTAAATGAATAACCTTGAGCTCGAATAAAAAAAAGACTAAAAAATCATGAACATGCATAATAAAGCATAATAATAAACTTTGTGAGCCATAACACTTAGTTTCTAAAAGCTTTACTTTTTATTTTTTCTTTGGGAGATTCTTATAACCAACATAAACCATATGAGCTACCATGGAGTCCAATGTCTTACCTACATTAGGGAGAGTTGTTCTACCCTTTCCATCGAAATAGTACCTTAACTTAAGTGATCACTGAAATTCACCCATATTGGGAAAAAGCTTAAGCTATGGTGGCTCATAGTATCTATGAATTTAGGATACACTCTTCCATATTCCCTTCTCAGTACTAAATACTACTCCTAGAATACCTATATGCTCATACTTAAGAAATCCACCTTAAAATAGGACAAACTTTTATGGACTGAATAACCAGTTATGCTTCTGTTTACTTTAAATCATAATCAAGATGAACAGTTGTGGATTTCATGTCTTTTCAGTAGATCAAAAGATTAAGCTTTTCTTTAAATCATGTTATAGAACATGTCAATAGATCTTAAAAGCATAAACTTTTTGTAAACTCAGTACTCGTACTTAGGACTTGGAATGCATGTTATAGTTCAATGAAGTTCATAACAAAACATCATGCTAAATAATCATCTTGAAATCTTTAAATAGTAACTTAGTCAAGGTAATGAAATTCATATTACAATATGAATTTTATTAGTTAAAACATGGACATATGTAAAGCTTAATGCACTTAAAGCTTTAAATCACATGGTAGTATCATACTTCAAGAATATGGTTATTTGGGTATGCACCGAAATTCAAAACAAGTAAATTCAATCTCAAAATCATACACTTTGGGCACAAGGATTGAAGATTAACCTTGTTCATAAACCCGATATACATGAATTTCTTGACTTGTGAAGAAAGTTTGAATCTTGAGACTAGAGGGATGAGTTTTTGTAAGATTAACCCTAATCTTGATGTTCTTGAAGATCGGAGGAGAAAGTGTTATTATTTGATTGAGTAATAGAGAAAAATAATGCCTCTTTAAGGGTTATAGGTCATGGATGGGAAGTTATAAGAGAGGAAAAGGACAAAAAGCCCATAGCTGAACTTTACAGAAATCAACCTTTAGTCTTTACTACTCAACCATATGACTAGTATGGAAGGGTACGACTATTCCCCTCAACTCATAAGCTTTGAAGAATCTAGGAGTGTACATACTAGTAAACATACGAGTCCTACATATGACTAGTATCATCATTATACAACTCTTATCCCCCACTCATAGCTTGGTCAATATCTTAGGCAGTGTATACTGATGTACTGACGACCTACCTCTATAGGACTCGTACCCTACTTGACTACTTCTAGGGGTCAAGTCATACCTACAACTGAATGTGAACCATGCCACACTGCCTTGCATACGACTACAACATACAACTTATATGTTGTACGTATAACTCAAGTACCAAGTCATATGATGTATAAAAACTTCTAGACACAGGGTGTTACAATATCTCCCCCTTGAAAACATTTGTCCTCGAATGTAATTCATTTAGGATTTGGATTTGGACCAGAATCAACACCTCCGCAGTGATATTTACAACTAGGCTTACCACTATCATAAGGATTCAGTTCCTCATAACATAAAGTACGATACAAGAGCACTTAAAAGGACTTTAAGGGAAAGAACTTGCTAGAAATAACACTTTACCTTAGGTAGGAATGTAACAAAAGGAAAAAAAATGAGGATACTTGGACATTATGCCTGATTCAGCTTCCCAAATGGCCTCTTTAACCAATAAGTTCCTCCTAACAACTTTCATCAATGCTACTTCCTTAGTCCTTAGCCTTTGGACCAGCGTATCAAGTATCCCAAAAGGAACTTCTTCATACGTCAAGTTATATTTGACCCCAATACTCTCTAGGGGAACTACCAAGGATGAATTTTCAATACACTTCTTAATCATCGAGACATGGAACACCGGGTGAATTGCAAATAAATCTATCAGAAGATTCAATTCATAAGCAACCTCTCCTACACACTTCACTATCTCATAGGGACCAAAAAATTACAAACTCGGCTTCCGTTTCTTTCCAAATCACATTATTTCCTTCATAGGTGAAACCTTCAAGAATAACCAATCGTCTACTTAAAACTTGAGCTCTCTTTTCCTTACATCAGCATATGATTTCTGATGGATCAAACTAGTTTTCAATCTCTCATGAATCAACTAATCTTTTTCCATAGCTTCTAGAATAGAATCCTGCCCAATCAAGGCTTCTTCACCAACCTCAAACCATCTTATAGGCGATAGGAACCTACGCTTATTCAACACTTCAAACAGCGCCATCTGAATGCTAGCACGATAACTATTACTGTAAGCAAACTCAATCAAAGGTAGAAGGTTATCCCAACTTCCTTTAAAGTCTAAAATGCAAGACCTCAGCATGTCCTATAGTGTCAGAATTGTATGTTCAAGATGACCATTGGTCTGCATATAAAATGCAGTACAAATCTTAACCTTTGTACTATGGCCCTTATGAAAAAACTACCAAAATGTGAAGTAAACTGCATGCCTCTGTTTGAAATAATGGATAAAGTTATCTCATGAAGTCTTACTAACTCGCCGACATACATTATGGCATAAACCTCCATCGTATTTGAAGACTTAACAGGTAGGAAATTGGCTGACTTAGTTATTCGATCTACTATGACCCAAATTTCATTATGCTGAGGCAACCCTATAATGAAATCTATATTCACTACTTCCCACTTCCAAGTAGGGATACTAATCTATTGCAACATATCACCCAGTTTTTGGTGTTCAACCTTAACTTGCTGAGAATTGGGACACTTAGATACAAACTCGACTATGTCCTTCTTAATACGATTAACGAATAAATTTCTCGCAAGTTACAATACATCTTAGTAGCACATGGATGAATGGAATACCTCAAACCATGAGCCTCGGCTAGAATTCTTTCCCTTATCCAGTCTATATTTGGAACACAAAGTGTACCTTGATAGAGAAGTACACCATCTCCCCCTTGTGAGAAAACCTCAATCTTTTCTTGCTAAATTGCCTCCAATATCTGGCTAAGTATAAAATCACTTTGTTGTTTCTCCTTCACTTCCACTACCAAAGATAATTCTAAACTATTTTGAACTACTACTCCTCCATCATTCTATGAAATTCCAAGCAAACATACTCTCAAATGAGCTAACCTATGTTCCTTATTATCTAACTCCTATTCTACTCCTTCATATAAGATATACTACCCATAGACAACCTACTTAGCAGATCTGCTACTACTTTAGCCTTACTCGGATAATAGAGCACATTCATGTCATAATATTTCAACAACTCCAACCATCTTCTCTGATGAAGATTCAGCTCCCTTTGAGAAAATACATACTAAAGACTCTTGCAATTAGTGAAAACATCAACATGCACATTGTAAAGGTAATGCATCTAAATTTTCAAGGTAAAAGCAAAAACAGCTAACTCCAAGTCGAGAGTTGGGTAATTCTATTTCTGATCCTTAAGTTTCCTTGAGGCATAAGCTATCACTCCCTCATTTACATCAAAATTTCATTGATGATATGAAAAAATCTTTCATGTGATATATGTGTAACGCCCTAATTTTTTAGAATCAGAACATCACACGGTGCTCATGATCCCGAAGGACCATAAGTTAACCCTCTACTGGTACCTGTAACTGAGCACTGCATAATATACTAAAGTAAATATGGAAAACTGGTGGAAACTTGCCATCAAGTTCAAAACATCTAAAGTACTCAAAACTGAAAACTAAATACTAATACATCTATCTGAAAACACTATAGCCTGAAAGCCTCTAAACTATTTGAATAAGGAGTTGAAGGGATAGGTCCTTAACTAACTCCATCCACTAAAATAAACTGAATCGAATGTAATACTGAAATAAGAAGTAGCCTCGAATTATGAGGACTCACTACTACATCTACTGTTGCTGACTGAGTCTGGACTGCTAAGGGTGCTCTGGATCCCATACGTCTGAACCTATGGTATAAGACACTATAGAGCAGGAAAGTATGTGTTACTACTTTGAATGTAATGGTATGCTAGATGAGGTAAGGCTAAATGGAAGGGCTTATGCATGAATATTACTTAACTGAATAAAATGAGAATACTGAATGGGGATATATGCATGAATGTACAGAACAAAACTAGAGTCGTAGTAACACTGAATACGAGCTCTGAATACTGATTTTTTTAATACTAACCTACTGATGACTAGGTCTACTAATACTGATATCTGAGTTTACTAACTCTGGAATAATGAATAACTGAATCTACTCATATCAATAACTGAGTTTTGAGCTTGCTACTATCGACTGACTAAATCTGATATCAAACCTCTCTAACGAATGATCTCTGAATCAACTAATAATGATAAGGAATGATTATATCTAAGATCAGGCCTATCTAGCAAAAATTCTTTAAATCTTTTAATACTGATATTGTTTAAATTTATGTAAGACCGGGCCTATTTAGTGGGTGGTCTATAAATCTATGGAACTATCTAAGTTCCTTATTGAGATAGGTGACTATATTTGACAATCCTGATTTCTGAGTTCTACTCTAAAGACTGATACTAAAACTATAACTGTGGGAGTTCTCACTTAATCGACATGCCCTGAATTTGATCTAGTGGGGTCCAACCAGTAACCCCAGCTGGAAGGGTGTCAATACCATGCCACAGGTAAAGACACTACTATGGTCAATCCTCTCTAATGGGTGACCCTAAACAAAAAGTTAAGCCTAAGGCGACGGGTGACTCCTAGAAGATATTCAAGCCTTAATCTAATGGGTGACTCTTGGTCCTGCGCTGGCTATGCAGTTCTAGAGTTCAGGGACTGATACTAATGACTCTGCCTCTCTAACAGGGAAGTCGTCATCCCTACACTCACTCGGTGCTAGTTCCTACTTCCAACTGAAAGAAACTGAATTAAATCTTAAACTATATTAGACTAAGCTGAGTCTGTTACTGATCATCTTACTTGACTGATCTAACTGAGTTCACTTGATTCCGTTGTCTGACGGAACACTTCAGAATTCTACTTTCTTTCTGAATACTATTAAGTTCTGTAACTTACTAGGCTATACTAAAATCTAAACTGAAATCTAAATACTACTGAGGTCCAAACTATATATGGAACTGAGTTAGACTGATTCGGAAACTGGATTGAACTAGTACTGAAATTACTGAATTTTCTTAAGTTTTTCAGCTGACTGAATTCTACTGATCATAGCAAAACTGAGATTATCTTAAGACTGACTCAGCTCTAAACAAGAAACAAAGTTTTTGGTATAAATACCCCCAGGACTCGATAGCATTAATAAATAAGACAAAACTACACTTGAATATCATGACAATGGACTTTCATTCACAACAAAATCAATACAATATCTCGTTAATCACTTGAACGTCATAAATATGTAAATGTATAGGGTATGCATACTAATATCGCATAGTTGTTCAATAAGGAATACACTTGGATAAGAATGCATGCAACTTATCATAATACATTCACTAGAGAATTTCAACAAATGCTTGGCATGTACTAGTTATCACATAATTGGGAATTTCATGCTTAACATACTAAAAAGGCACTATTCTCTTTACTTAAGCATTCTATCAAACATATAGGGAGCATGCTTTGATTATACCACAGATTCTATACTTAATTATCATGAATACATCCATATGATACAACTTGAAGGGGATTTTTCATGAACATCACATAGTACGATCAAAGCTTGGATCTTTGAAATCAAATCATGAATTAAAACTCATCAACAACATGAACTTCAATTTCTATTCAAAAAAATTATGACAATCTCATAAATATACAATCTTGAATTTAGAAAAAGATTCTTAAACTTCTTAGGTGAAAGGAACCTAAGAATGAACATCTAACATATCTCAAAACCTTGAATCTTGAAAGATAATGACTTTTCTTGAAGGTTCTTGAATTGGGAATGATAATTTCTTGGTTTTCTTAAAGGAGAGCTTGAATCTTGTTCTTGGGAGATGATCTTGAGAGGAAACCGAATTTTCTTGTTCTAGAGAGTGCAGAGGATTAATGGTTTTTAAAACAGATTTATGATGGTTATGTACATGATTTTGATGATTTAAGTCATGGAAGGTGAAGGAAAATTCCAAAATACCCCTACGAAACCGCTTTCTAGTTGCTGAAATTCTTGGCTGACGACCAAGGCTGATAAGTCGTCAGATCTGTGATAGCCCATCAGCCCAAATCATCACCTGGGAGCCAAAATTAATGGATTTCTATCTAATTCTGATGACATGGGATGATAAGCCATCAGATCTGTGATGGCCAATCAGATATGTCGTCACTCAGTTGCCAGGCTAACACGCTGGAATAAAATGGGTATAACTTTTTTCTTCGATATTGAATTTGGGAGAAATTGGTATCGTTGGAAAGATAATTCAAATATATATTTGTTGGTGGGTCATTATATCAAAAATTCATAGTATAATGATAGATATACGTATTTGAAGTTGACTATACCAATATCCTTACCAAGAATTCAATCGGTAAAGAATGTTTTGATTCGTCTAATAGCTAGGACTTATTTGAGACCTTAATATACATCAAACATGATCATAAAACTAACAAATCACTAGAACTTATTTCTCATGATCTTGAATCATGGTTCTAACATTGGTTGGAAATCTCGGGGTATTATAATATCTCCCCCTCAGGAACATTCGTCCTCGAATGTTGCTTGTTAGGCTAAGAGTACTGATCGGCTGAGCTTACTTAAGGCACGAGAACATATAAAACATGACTATGCAACTGGAACTACTGATATTTTGAGTTCTTATTCTTAACATGCATATCTGATGCATGGGATATATGGTTGAAACTATTGATAAGCTGAATTCTTATAATGAACATACATATCTAATGCATGGATACTTGACTGAGTTTCTCTCCTAAATGCATGACTAAATACATTGATGAACTGAACTTTTCTACTGAGCATGCATGTCTAATGCATGAACATTTGGCTAAACTTACTCTTGAAAGCATGACTGATTATGCAATGATAACTAATGCAAAGCTTGTAATGAGAGTCTGAGCATAAATCTGAATGGGTTTTAGGAATTAGAAACATTGAGGAGTTATAGGGTATCCCCCTCTTTGGGACACTATGTCCCTCTAAGAACACTTACTTCACCGATGTACTTGAGAAAACTGAGGCGATGCACAAGGCACTTATGAACTGGTTCATAACTAAACGTCTAGGATCTGAATCTAATGCATGATGCATAAACTGAGTTATAATCTCAACTACTAGAATGATCTATCTTGGGATAGTTACATCCCTGAGGTTTCTGATTGCATGATTAGACAAAAAGATGAGAAAACAAACTATGCGAATCTGATTGTGTGACTGCTAAACTGAATACTTGCTCTACTAACTAACTCATGCTGAAAACTTAAGCTCAACTAGGAATGAAGGATCTAACAATGCATATGATAAATATGAAGGACTTATAATGTATTCGAATCTATGTTAGGGAACCTTTCCTAATTATGATGAGTCAAAAGCGCATAGAGTCTATTTTGACGTTGACCACTATTGACACCAGAAGTGGCACCCTGCTGATGAAATTCTCTACCCTTTTGAGCTAGTACTCTACACTCCCTCATTCTATGTCTTGGCTTACCATATCCAAAATATACCTAACTATTCACTCTACACACACCTAGGTGATTCTTGCCACACTCTTCACAAAGCGAAAAGGTACGAACATTGCTAGCACTACCCTGGGTTTTGGAGTCTGGCGCCCCATCATGACTGACATCCCCAAACTTTGGTGTGGGTACACAAGATAAGTATGGAATTGGGACTAAACAATTCTGGTTGTATTGATAACGGTTACCACCTTGTGACCCTACTTGAGAAAAGTTGTAATTAGCATTTTTAGGTCTCGTATTATATCTCTCTCTCTCTCTTTTTAGATTTATCTACCTCTATCTGCTGAGCATGCATCATTAACCTAGAAAGATTTATTTCTCTATTGAGCATGGCAGTTTTACACTCCTTCAACACCAACCTAGATACACCAGTCACCAACTTACTCATACTCACTTAGGGTCAGCTATCAAGTCAGGAGCATACTTAGCTAACTAGTTGAACTTAAGGCAATACTCTATCACTGTTATGGAGACTTGTCTTAGGTTCATAAAATCTTCTACCTTATCTTCTCTTATCTATAGCGGGAAAAACTTATCTAAGAAGGCATCCTAAAATACTTGCCAAGTTATGGGGGTTCCACCCCCCCTCTACTCTTCTTCCATATCACTACCCAATCATGAGCAATATCCTTCAGCCTATAGGACACTAACTCTACACTCTCCTTCTTAGAAACATGCATAATCTGGGTGATCTTCTTTACCTCCTCAAGATAAAGTTATGGATCCTCACCTGCTACTGACCCAAAGAATTCTAGAGAGTTTATGCTCATGAAATTTCTAATCCTGGCTATGGCTGAATCCCCATATTGCTGAGGTGGGGATGAAGCCTGATGATTCCCCTAAATATTAGTCGTCACAGCTTAGGCTAGCGCTTAAAAAGCTACCTGGAACCCTACATGTGACACATTCTCACTTGGAGGATCTACGGGCTGAGTTGGCTGGTTATCATCCCTATGAGCACTGCATAATATACTAAAATTAATGCAAAAAACTGGTGGAAACTTTCCATAAGTTTCAAAACACCTAAAGTACTCAAAACTGAAAAACTAAATACTAATACATCTGTCTGAAAACACTGTAGCCTGAAAGCCTCTAAACTATCTGAATAAGGAGTTGAAGGGACAGGTCCCCAACTAACTCCGTCTACTAAAATAAAATGAATCTAATGTAATACTGAAATAAGAATCATCCTTAAATGATGAGGACTCACTGCTATGTCTACTGATGCTGACTGAGTCTAAACTACTAAGGGTGCTCTGGATCCCGTACGTTTGAACCTATGGTATAAGACACCACAGCACAAAAAAGTATGCGTCAGTACTTTAAATATACTGGTATGATAGATGAGGTAAGGATGAATGCAAGGGCTTATACATGAACATTACTTAACTGAATAACATGAGAATACCAAATGGGGATATATGCATGAATGCACAAACCAAAACTGGAATTGCATACTAGTTTCTAAATACTGATCTACTGATGACTGGGTCTACTAATACTGATATATGAGTTTACTAACTATGGAATACTGAATAGCTGAATCTACTCATATCAATAACTGAGTTCTGAGCTTGCTACTATTGACTGACTAAATCTAAGATCAAACCTCTCTAACGGATGATCTCTAAATCTACTAATAATGATAAAGAATGATTATTTCTGAGATAAGACCTATCTAGTGGAAAATCTTTAAATCTTTTAGTACTGATACTGATTAACTCTATGTGAGACCAGGCCTATCTAGCGGGTGCTCTAGAAATCTATAGAACTATCTAAGTTCCTTACTGAGATGGGTGATTGTATTTGACAGTCCTGATTTTTGAGTTCTACTCTAAAGAATTATACTGAAACTACAACTGTGGGATTTGTCACTTGACCGACATACCTCGAATCTGATATAGTGGAGTCCAACCTGTAACCCCAGCTGGAAAGGTGTCAGTACCGTGCCATGGGTAAAGACACTAGTATGGTCAAGCCTCTCTAATGGGTGACCCTAAATAGGAAGTCATGCCTAAGCCATCGAGTGACTCCTAGAAGGTCATCAAGCCTTAATCTAATGGGTGACTCCAGGTCCTATACTGGCTACGCAGTTCTAGAGTTCAGGGACTAATACTAACAACTTTGCCTTTCTTATAGGGAAGTCATCATCCCTGCACTCGCTCGGTGCTAGTTCCTACTCATAATTGAAAGACACTGAGATGATTGTTAAACTATATTAGACTGATTTGAATGTATTACTGATCATCTTACTTGACTGATATGACTGATTTCACTTGATTTCATTGTCGGACGGAAAACTTTGGAATTCTACTTTATGTCTATATACTATTGAGTTTTGTAACTTGCTGAGCTTTACTGAAATCTTAATACTACTGAGGTTTGAACTAGTGGAACTGAGTTAGACTGATACAGAGACTAGATTGAACTAGTATTGAGATTTCTAAATTTTCTTAAGTTCTGTAGCTTACTGAATTTTACTGATCATAGCACGACTTATATTATCTTGAGACTGACTCGGCTCTAGACAAGATGCTAAATTTTTGAGTATAAATACCCCCAGGACTCGATATCATAAATAAATATGATAGGATACACTTGAATATCATGACAATGGACTTTCATTCACAACAGAATCAATACAATATCTCGTCAATCACTTGAACGTCATAAATATGTAAATATATAGGGTATGCATACTAATATCTCATAGTTGTTCAATAAGGAATACACTTGGATAAGAATGCATGAAACTTATCATAATACATTCACTAAGGCATTTCAACAAACGCTTGGCATGCACTAGTTATCACATAATTAGGAATTTCATGCTTAACATACTTAAAAGGCACTATTCTCTTTACTTAAGCATTCTATCAAACGTATGGGGAGCATGCTTTGGTTATACCATAGATTCTATTATTGATTATCATGAATACATCAATATCATGCAACTTGAAGGGGTTTTATCATGAACATCACATAGTTGGATCAAAGCTTTGATCTTTGAAATCAAAGTATGAATTAAAACTCATCAACAATATGAACTTTAATTTCTATTCACAAAAAGCATGACAATCTCATAAATATATAATCTTGAATTTAGAAAAGGATTCTTGAACTTCTTGTGTGAAAAGAACCCAAGAATCAACATCTAACATAGCTCAAAAAGTTGAATCTTAAAAGAGAATAACTTTTCTTGAAGGTTCTTGAATTGGAAATTATAATTTCTTGGTTTTCTTGAAAGAGAGCTTGAATCTTGTTCTTGGGAGATGATCTTTAGAGGAAACCCTAATTTTATTATTATAGAGAGTGAAGAGGATTAAGGATTTTTAAAATTGATTTATGATAGTTATGTACGTGATTTGATGATTTAAGTCATGGAAGGTGAAGGAGAAGTCCAAAATACTCCTATAAAATCGCTTCCTAGTTATTGAAATTCTCAGATGATGACCAGGGTTGATAAGGCGTTAGATCTATGATAGCCCATAAGCCCAGGACATCACCTGAGAGCTGAAATTAATGGGTTTCTATCTGAGTCTGATGATATGGGCCAATTAGCCATCAGATCTATCACGGCCCGTCAGATATGTCGTTACTCAGTTGCCAGGCTAACATGTTGGAGTAAAATGGGTATAACTTTTTGCTCCCTATCAGATTTGGGAAAAATTAGTATCGTTGGAAAGCTAAATCAAATATATATCTGTTGGTGGGTCATGAGGTCACAAATTCATAGTATAGCGAGAGATAGGCTCATTTAAAGTTGACTATACCAATATCCTTCCCAAAAATTCAATCGGTAAGGAATGTTTTGATTCGTCTAATAGCTAGGACATATTTGAGGCCTTAATATACATCAAACTTGATCATAAAACTACCAAATCACTAGAATTTATTTCTCATGAGCTTGAAGCATGGTTCTACCATTGGTTGAGAATCTTGGGGTATAACAATATGCTACCAAGGTGGAGGGTGTAAAGTTCTCTACTTATCTATTGAAGGATATTGCATGCTAATGGTATGAAGAGTAGGAGCAGATTAGGAATGATGATGTTAAGTCTGCTTTGTAGGATGACTTCTCTACTGCTTTTCTTGAGCTTTTTTCCTCAGGAGTTAAGGGAGGCAATGGTTGAGGAGTTTGTGAATTTTAAGCAAGGTAGGATGATAGTGAAAGAATATTCCTTTAAATTTTAATACCTATCGCATTTTTTCTAGAAATAGTATCTAGAAAGAGGTTTAGAATAAGGAAATTTGCCTCTGGGTTATCCCCTAAATTAATCTTGTAGAGCAAGGATGCCCTGTTTAATAAGGATATATACATCTCTAGACTTGTGGTGTATATACAAAATGTTAAAGAAGAGAAAAAAGCAAGCGGAGATAGGTGAATGCCAGAATAAGAAGTTTTTCTATTCAGATCAGGGTAGAGGTCAGTAGTAGAGTGGTAGAGATGGTGGAAAGTGGTCTAAGAAGAAGTGGGGCAATTATAGTTCATACTCTATGACCAATTCTCCCTATATAAATCCATAGGGTGCTCATCATTCTTAGTATGATACTGGTTTTAAAGAACTAAAGGTCCTATCCTCAGGCTAGTGAGGCTCAGTCAGCTCCATCGTATCATCTTGTAGATTATATAGTCAGTTTCACCATGGTGATTATGAAGAGGGGAGGAACAAGTTCTTTAAATGTGGTCAAACTAGTCATAAGTAGAGGGATTTTTCTTCTAAGGTTGCTTCAGTGAAAAATAATATTCATGTTGCTACTTCATCATCTCCTTCCCCAAAAAAAGCTTCTTCTTCTTCTAGCTCTGATATTGCTCAGAATCTTCTGTATGCTCTTGCTACTTGCCAAGATTCTGAGGCATCCCCTAATGTTGTTACTAGTATGCTTAAACTTTTCTCTTATTGTGTATATTGTCTGCTCGATCCTGGGTTTACCCTCTCTTATATGACCCCTTGGGATTGATCCTCTTCTAAACACATATCATATTTATATCCCTCTTTATAGAATGGCTTTAGTTAAGTTAAAAATACTCAAAGAGTACTTAAAAGATCTTCTTGATAAGGGTTTTATCTACCCTAGTATATCTTAAGCGGGTTCTCCTGTTCTTTTCATGTGTAAGAAGGATGGGTCTCTTTGGATGTCTATTGATTACCACTAATTGAATAAGGTGACCATAAAGAATAAGTATCCTCTTTCGAGGACTGATGATCTATTCGATCAGCTTTAGGGTGCTAAGTTCTTTTCAAAGATTGATCTTCGGACTGGGTACCATCAATTAAATATTTGGTAGGTATATATCCCTAAGACTGCTTTCCTAATAATGTATAGTCATTTTGAGTTTTTGGTGATGTCATTTGGTTTGACAAATTCCCTGACAGCATTCATAGATCTTATGAATCAGGTTTTTCAGCAGTTTTTGAACTTTTTTGTTAGTTTTTTTATTGATGATATTTTGGTGTATTTTAAGATTGAGGCGGATTATACTGATCCCTTTGCCTAGCGTTGCATACCCTTAAAGAGCAGTAGTTGTATGCTAAATCTGTAAGTGTAAGATCTAGTTAAATATTGTGACTCATTGGGTCATGTTATTTCTAATAAAGGTATCATAGTTGATCCACAGAAGGTTGCAGTAGTTAATAAGTGGCCTAGACCCACGACTTCAATCAATATTTGGAGATTCTTGGGTTTAGTCAGCTTTTATAGAAGGTTATGGGGAGTTTCTCTTCTATTGTCTCCCCATTAACTAAGTTGACTCAGAAAAAGATAAAATTCTTGTGGTCTGATGCTTGTGATGGTAGTTTTGAGAAGTTGAAGGATAAGTTGACTTCAGCTCGGGTCTTGACTCTGTCGGAGAGTAGTGATGATTTTTTTGTCTATTGTGATGCATCCAGAGTGGGATTGGGCTATGTGTTGATACAACACGGCAATATGGTTGCTTATGCTTCTACACAGTTGAAAGTTCATAAGAATAATTACCCGACTCATGATTTGGAATTGTTAGCTATGGTGTTTGCATTAAAGATCTAGGACATTATTGTTATGTGGTCCATGTTGATATTTATTCTTATCATGAGAGCTTTCTATACGTTTTAACTCAGAAGGAGCCAAATATCAGGCAATGTAGATGGCTTAAATTGATCTAGGACTATGACATGAGTTTTCACTATTATCCACGTAAAGCTTACGTGGTTGCTAATGCTCTTAGCAGGTTTTCCATGGAAAGTTTATCTCATGTGGAAAAGAAAAAATGAGATTTGGTGCAGGATATTCACTGTTTAGCTAATCTTAAAGTTTGTCTCTTAGATTCATAGGATAGTGGTGTGTTTGTTCAAAAATTGACGAAGTTATCTCTTGGAGCAGAGGTAAAGGAGAAACAAGTGTTGGATGTTATCTTGATGCAAATCAAGAATGATGTGGGTAGGTAGAAGGTGATGGATTTTTAGATTAATGGTGAGGGTATCTTGAGGTACCAAGTTAGATTATGTGCTCCCGATGTTGATGGGTTACAGGAAAGAATTTTGGTCAAAGCTTATGAGTCACATTATACTATTCATCTTGGTTCGATGAAAATGTATCATGATCTAAAGGAGATTTATTGGTGGAATAATATGAAGCGTGATATGGCTAATTTTATGGCTAAGTGCATAATGTGTCATCAAGTGAAGGTGGAGCACTTGAGGCCCGGTGTGTTGACTCAAGAGATTGAGCTACCGGTATGGAAATAGGAACTAGTTAATATGAATTTTGTTACCATTCTTCCATGATCTCATCAATAATTTGATTTGATCTGGGTCATCATGGAAAGGATGGCTAAGTCTGCTCACTTCTTGACAGTGAGGACTAATTTCTCTTATAAGGATTATGCTAAGTTGTTCACTAAGGAGATGGTGAAATTGCATGGTACTCAAATTTCCATCATATCTGATTGAGGTACCCAGCTATCATCTCAGTTTTGGACGTCGTTCCATCAAGGTTTTGGGACTAAGGTAACACTTAGTACTGCTTTCCACCCGCAGAAAGGAAAAATCAAGCCTTGGAAGATATACTTCAAGCTTTTTTTATTTTTGTGGCAATAGAGTTGACCACTTGCCTCTCATAGAATTCCCTACAACAACAGTTATCACACTAGAATTAGTATGGCTCCGTTTGAGGCCTTGTATAGTTAGAGGTATAGGTCTCCTATTGGGTGGTTTGAGGTTGGTAAAAATAAGTTATTTGGCCCTAATTTGGTTCAACAATCCATGGAGATGGTGAAGGTGATTTGAGATAGACTTAAGACCACCCAAAGTCACCAAAAGTCCTATGTGGATGCGAGGTGAATGGAGTTGGAGTTCAATGTTGGTGATTGGGTGTTTTTGAAGGTGTCTCCCATAAAGGGAGTGATGCAATTTGGTAAGATGGGGAAGCTCAGTCCCTTTTATGTTGGTCTGTACTTAGGTTTTAAATAGGGTTGGTAATGTTGCATATGAATTGGAGTTGCCTTCTAATTTGAGCTCCATTCATTCGGTGTTTCATGTTTCAATGTTGATAAAGTGCGTGGTGATCCTTCGATGGTTGTTTCTTTAGAGAAAGTGGTTATTTCAGATTTCTTATCTTATGAGAAAGTCTTGATTGAGATTTTGGATCAACAAGTCTAACAGTTGTGAACTAAGGATGTGGCTTTGATAAAGGTTCTTTGGAGGAACTAAAAATTTGAGGAAGCTACGTGGGAAGACGAGGAGGACATGAAGTCCAAGTATCCATTCTTGTTCCCTATTCTGAATAATCATGCTTGATGTATGTTTATTCCTTAACATCTTTGTTTTCTATGTTTGTTAAAGGTAAATGTGCTTATGTTTGGAGTCAAACCGTGCTAATAAATAACTTGTCCAATCATTCAAGGATGAATGTTCCTAAGGAGAGAGTATGTAAGACCCTGGGTTTTCAATCTTCTAAGTTTTTTTTTGAAATTTTATCCTCACTGTCCTGACTAAGACTCCCCTTATGAGTCATAAGGAGTCTTGACGAGTCCTAGGGACCTAAATCATAACAAAATCAGTGAGTATGTAGCTAAGTACTCTTATTATGAGTGGCTCACTATGTTGTAAGGACTTATCACGAGTCTTTGGGAGAAAATAATAGGGTGTCCAGTGTCTACCTCAAATGGTTTCTATGTTGATTATGACTGGACCCTATGAGTTGTACGATCCCATTACAAGTAGTATTAGCTTAGTTGTAGGGTCAACAATGTGTGGGTTCCCTGGGAAAGTGTCCTAGATATGACTCATGGTAGTAAGTCGTAATGAGTCCCTACGAGTTGTATAGTGACTCGTAGTCACTAACGACTAAATTTTTATTTTTAAATTGAGGGCACTTTTGATAATTCCCTTCTCACCCAATTAAAACCCCATGTTCATAAAGCACTAAAGGGGTTATTTCTCATTCATAACATACTCAAACACTTCAAATACTCTCTCAAGTCTCTCAAGCGGCCATACTTAGGGTTTCCAAGAAGTAGTTCATCCAAGGGATCAAGGTTTGAATTTATTATGTGAAACTTGGTATTTCAGGCATGTTACTGTTCCCTAATTGCTAATTTGTTAAAAGCATAAGTTTTAAAGTATTGTTCATAAGGTATTTATATTGGTTTGAAAACATAGGCTTAGGTTTTTTAATAAGTATTGTTTATGTGATGTTTAATGTTTGTCCCTGCATGGGTTATCTTTAAAGGGTGGTTTTAAAAATCAGTTTGATTCAAGGGAATGGTAGTGAACTAGGGATTGTGATTTCCTTAACCAGTTACTTTTGAAGTGGTTATGACCACCACCCCATATTGTGGAATTGGATTTAAATATGAGAAGTATGCATATTGAACTATTGCATAATGTAAAAACTAATGTAGCAAAATAATATTAACTTTAACGAAGGGGGTTATGAATTCCCAAAGTAATGATAAATTGTATGGCATGTTGATGTTACCTAGCAAGTGTAGTTGGTATAACGATACCAACAGTGTATGCCTAAATGTGTATCATGGTTCAATGAATGATAATATATTTACTAATTGTTTTAATTGGGCTTTTATGAGGGTTGTGTAGCTGAGTCGTGAAAGTGGAGGTCTTGAAGGACCAATACTGGAAACTACAGTTATCGACGTGGGGTTCTATATGATCTGGTGGTTTGAGTCCCCCTCGTTAATATCATTGATTGGGAGGTTCGAGTCTCCCACATTATATCGCATGATTTGGTGCTTGTATCACCTTGATGTGTCGAGAGGTTCAAGTCCCCTATAGTACATATGTGTACCCTCTGGTTCCGTGTGGCCACACGCACTAGGGCCCTACCAGTTGGGGGAGAGTTGGGCCTATATAGACCATGAGTGCCTTCGTATGTTATGACAGTTGAGCTACACAATCCAAGCTAAAGTTTTAAAGTGCATGTTAATCCTTGTTCCCTATCCCGACATGCAATATATATATATAAATATATATGTATGTATATGCATATAGTTATGAGCATAGGATTTAGAATAATTCTCAAGTGTTGATCATGGAATTATTTTCTTTCCATATCCTTGAGTTGCATGCTAGTGTTCCTACCACTAACCGCATACGGATACTATATTCCCATTCAATACAGTGTCCGAAGGAGAGTCAACTTTTCCTGCGCAGAGTTAGGTGGATCGTCTCAGTTCATCAGTTCATTGTGGCAAAGTTGTGAACTTCCATACTTTGGAAGACTTAGACATTTCATCAATTCTTATCATATATTGGATTAGAAAGTTTCATTATCATTAACATTATCATTTTCATTGTCATTGTCATCTGTCAGAGTTAAGAATATGTCCTGATCGAGATTGGTTTTTGGTTATTGTTAGAAGGCTTGTTGGATTATTGTGGATATTGGCTGATGATGATCGGTTGTTTGGACCATTACCAAACATCAATTATAGGCATGTTTTGAGTTTCCTTAAGCTTGTCGCATGCTATTTTGTTATATGTTTGGAATTTATCCGACGTTAGGCATATTGGGTTTGGTTGGGTTAGGTGAAAGGGGTGATCTTCTGTCCATGTGGGACTTGAGATACCTATCATAGTTGGACCCTGGTTTGGGTTATGATATTTACTTCCTTCCAACTGTCTTAGCCTTTCAATGATAGATTGCATGATAGGGTCTTTTTTTTAAAGGATCAAATGTATTCTAAGGGTAGGTATATGGGATGATTTCAACATATATGAGGTTTGGAATGTGGTTTCCAGATGCATGATGGTAGGATATGTTTTGGACATTTTGGTTTGGAAGATTTTGTGGAGGTAGATGAATTAAATATTTGGAATCTTGGATATGTTAGGTAGGAACATATGGTGTGTTTCAGATGGTTAGGATGGAATTTGGGAGACTTTGGATATTTGGAGGAGTTTGATATAGAGATGGTGCTATTTAATGAATTGGAGTGGGCATTTGTGATATTGGTATGGTATGCCTCTGGTTCCAGAGGGGTATTCAAAGTGAGAGACAATTTGGCTAAGTTGCGTACCTATGTTATTTCTCCTTATAACTCCAAGGTCCTCTATTCCATTTTCAGTATTATTTGATTCTGCCAGCAATGCTTTCTCCCTCTGTGCTATAGCCATATTTGTTCATTAGATTGTGATGATCTCCCATTACTTCTTTAACCTTATGACTTGCGAGGAAAGGAGGAGAAGGAGAAGCCACTTTTGATTGGGTGCGGTAAGACAGAGTACACAAATCAACATTTTAGGTGACAGAAAAACAACAACAAAAATTAAAAATTCGTACGTTAGTGACATAAAGAAGTAAATAAAATAGCACACAATAAGCACAATGTTTGACGTTTACTATTTTGGGAGCCTCTTTTGAGCCAGAGGTTGGCCTATAGTTGTCTTAGAGATAAATACGTACTAAAATAATTTCATTTTCTCATAAATGATAAAACCACCCAATTAAAACTTTATTAAACTAAATCATCTCATAAATTGAAAAGAGAAAAAAATACAAGGAAATCATAAGGAAAACTAAATAAAATTCTAAAAATATCTTCTTCTTGACTCTCTTTCTTGTAGGCTTCTAGAGCTTTGTCAAAATGATGGTGTCTGGTCAGGATATAGGATAATGTTAATGTTTCTCCTATACTTCCCATGCCAAGACATTATTTACCTTGTTTGTCAAATTCTTTGCGGGTTCTTTCATCTTTACTTCTCCGCTCAAAGAACTATTCTTCCAAAACTTTAACTCTTTTCCTATTTAAGCTATCTACTTTGCATTATCCTCATGTAATTGGTTGTGGCGTGTCTCAAATTCCAAAAATCTCATCTTAAACATGTGGTATAATACTTGTGCCTCGACTTCTTTATCACTGACATGCTTTCCCTCCTTGATTCCCAGAGTCACCTTATTATTCAAGTAAGTATGCAGTCATTCAATGTAGCCTAACATATAACCCACCTGATACCTATCTAACTCGACGTTCTTCTTATCTAGATAATTTTTCTTTACCTAAGTCATGTAAATATCATTAGCATGTGGAATTTTGTTGACTTTTTAATCCACTCGTTGTGCATCTATATTGGTTACCCTTGGGATTTCCTGCTTCCTTCCCGCTTGCCTCATTACCCTTGTAGAAGCATATGGTTGAAGGCCTTGAAGTCTCATTAAAATCAAGAAGTCTTGGTTCTAAGTGTATATCACAAAGTCTATACTATGAAACCATTAACACATCCATTGAATGCAGTCTTCAGTCAAAGAACATAACATTTGTCCCCACTTTTCCACATCATTTGGACGTTTGATTTTTTGTATCCCATGGTGACTCAAAATTCATGTATTGAAATATTGTCGGTTCCAATTGATCTATGCATGCTTTGAAAACCATAAATATTTTTTAGATGCTCAATCAACCATACCTATAAAAGATAATTACACTCCTCAAAATATTTTGTCCTATTCTTACAACAACAAAGAGCCCAATAGATGTAGGCTACTATTATGGGTATGCAAGGGCCCTTATCAGTCTTGTTACACAAAGCATCAACCACTGTAATCAAATGGGTATAGATGATCTCTTCTGCTCTATTTGGGAAGAACACTATTCCCAAGAAGTAGACGATAAATGCAGAGATTATTTTACTTGTCCATGATTGAGGATCAGGACTCTCTGCTTTCTATGTTTACCTCCCTTGATTGTCCCTAAATCTATCTACCAAATAAATTCCAATAATTTTAGACTTCATCACAAATGATACCATCGTGCTCCCTAAATATCACCCTTGTTGCGAACCTATTCTAGAGTGACATTCTTTGGAATAATAACCTCTTCTTTTTGCCAACTCTCTTTTTGCAACACATTTATGTCTTATACATACCCTCAAATTTCCTTGAGGAGTGGGTTTATCTCAATGTATAGAAATATGAATACCAACCTTGTCTTATCCCAAAATATGTGAGTTCCCTGCATGGGGTGACTTGCATAAAAAATGGCAAGATCCCCAATGCATTCTTTATCGTGATTTGCCCTTGTAAACCTAAGTCTATCCACTAAAACACAATTTTTCTTGGCATGCACCAAACCATACTAAACCTTGAATATGAAGCTAGGGGTGACATTGAACCTGAAAAACAAAGTGTTAGCCTACTCCACCCCCAAAGAGTAAATGATAATATTTAGGCATATTTATCTCTAAAAATACGCATAAATAATGTGGCGTTCTCTTTCAGGATTATAAAATTCCATATAACTTAGAACAAGGCTTTCTAAACAAAACATCCTAGGCTTCAGGATGCTTATTCCTTAGTGAAGGAATAAAAAGTTGGATCAAGGAATAAAAGTGTTACATGACACAGTCCCCTCAAGCGGACAACTTTAGAGTGGAAAAACTCCTTACTGCTGACACAATGCTAATTGACAGATTCATGAGGCATTTTTGTAGGGTGTTTTAGAAAAAAATATCCATGCAACCATGCAATAGTTCATAAAAAAAATAAAAGGGGTTCCAAGTGGAGGAAAATATGAGCGGAATGACAGTTATAGAAAGCTGTAACACATAGAACATAACAAGAAATACAATAACATATTCAGTAACATAAAAAGTAAATAAATACAAAAAATAAAACATTTTGTCAAACAACAAGGAAAAGAGGGAAGGGGGTAAGAATGGAGAGATACATAAAAACACATAAAGAAAAGGGGAAAGGACCGACACATAAAAAATAAATCATGATGTTAAAATAAACAATATTATGAAAAATACACAAAAATAAAATTAAGACAAATAATAGAATCCCACATAAAATATAAATTCATAATTGTTA
The DNA here is from genome assembly GCA_030864225.1 of Capsicum baccatum var. pendulum. Classification (NCBI taxonomy): domain Eukaryota; kingdom Viridiplantae; phylum Streptophyta; class Magnoliopsida; order Solanales; family Solanaceae; genus Capsicum; species Capsicum baccatum. Next base: position 163,331,933 of record CM061555.1, on the reverse strand, counting down.
GAACCTAAGTATCCCCAGCAGAATCATCAAGTTGTTGTACTTCATTTTTCACACAAAAAGTTGAGATTCGGCGTGAAAACTCTATTTAAAATTTTTAATGAGTGAAGAGTTTTCATCTAACGAATTATGGTGCATTAGGGCACCGTTCTATTATGAGTTTATTATTTATTTAGTCTACCTCACCAAAAATTTGGTTAAGTGTTCAAATTACCTCAAAGGAAAAGAGTTAGGCACCTTTTGAGGTCCACAAATATGGGTCCCGACTGAATTCATATATTATATGGGGATTCTATGTGACAAATAAAGGTCACTAATTTTATTAAGTTATATATTACTAAGTGATAGAAAATAGCAAAAAAATAAGTCATTTATCTTAATTATATTTTAATCATCAATTACCTAGGTGAAAAATAAAAACCAAGATATATCAGATAGGCAAGGAGACAGAAGTGATACAATCAATATAACAAAATATTTATTAAATAAGAGAACTTAAACTACCTAAAACAATTAAAACATTCAATGTAAATAAAAGAGAAAATGAATTTGACAGGTTGGACAAAGATTTATTATTCTTTATTAATCAGATCAACGCTCGTCTTATTAACAAGTGGCAATGTCATATGTCGCATTGTTGGATTATGCACGGGTCAACCTTCATCATTTTCGAAGATCTACCCATCCCACCTTGTTTGGTTATTTAAGCCTAAAGGTATTCTAAACAAATAACAAAAGCTAGCATTCCCTAAATTCCTACCCATCCAAAGATAATGTCCAAGAGGTGTCGGACTTACTATTTTGGATTTGGTCTAGACAAAAGAAAGCTAGGTTACGTAATTAGACTCAAGGATCGCACCAAGAAAAACACATTGGACGAACAAGTATCACGTAATGATTTCAAATAGGCCTCCTGATTAATTAAAGGTTGGTTAGGTGATTAACATATAATAACAAACAATTATTCACTTTTTATAAGATTGGACCTATAGGAATGATACATAAGCGAAAAATAGTTATTAGCGTCGCCAATTCAAAATGTCAAAAATAAAAATAGACATGCTAAGGAATTTTCATAAGCGTGATGCCAGTTAATTCTAACATACAAAAAATTAGTGAAACATGCTGAGAGTTAGGAATTAGTTGTTGGAAATAATATTAAACTGTTGAAAAATATAAGTTTAAATATTATGAAAAATAAAATTAAATATTGAAAGTTAGTTTAAATACTAAAAAAATCAAGTTAGAGGTGCTGGAATTGTATTATGGTCCAGGGAAGTACATTAAAGAGTTGAAAACTGAACTCGATTTGCTGAAAATATCATTTACAAGCAGAAAGTTAAATTTTAGTTACTGAAAATATTTCTTAAAGGCAGAAAATTATATTTTAATGTTGAAGAGGTTATTTACCTTGCTGGAAATAAAGAAAAGTGGTATGAAATTAGTTTTAAAAATTCTGAAAGAGATTGCTGAAAAACTATTTTTAAATATCGAGGCTGATTTTTATATTACTGAAAATAGCCATGCGTAAATATTGAAAATTAATTGCGATGTACTAAACTCAAACAAAACATGTCAAAATTAATTTTAGAACAAAATTTAATTAATAATACCTAAAAGCATGATTTCTAAGTGACGAACAAATTAACTAATAACCCTAGATTACGTTTTGCCTAACCGATTCACATAAACAGTTATAGCACCTAAACCCCTCCCCCACAAGAAATTCTCATAATTTCACTATTACATAGTAGAGGTTTATATAATAATATTACAGACCAATGAATAATAGAAAAAAATGAAAAAAGGGACTAAGCTACGAAGAAATAGGTCGCCCCTCCCCAAACTCTTGGGCAACACTTCACATCCCAAAATATCTTTTAATGATACCTATCAGATACAACAAAGTAGCGGAACAAGTACAAAAGAAAAAAACTGAATACACCAAAAGATGATCCTAAACACAGAAATAATGAATACAAAAGAAAAAAACTGAATACACCAAAAGATGATCCCAAACACAAAAATAATGAAACAAGGACATAGCAAACAAAACGTGAACACCAAATAGTTACTTTTGATTAGTTCCTATAGGCATGCTTTTTATAATTTTGTGCTATAACAAATTTTACAACATAAAGTGTACAAGAAATACATTGATACAGACTAACCTGTTAAGCTGCAAACAGAAAATAATAAGAAGATATTAGGCAAAGCAATTGAAGTAATAAGACAAAATTGAATGCCTTCTTCGAAACACAAAAATACAAAAGAACTTGAAAGTATTTGTTACTTTTCTATAGAAAGAATAGATATAGCTAGAGGTTTCTCTTGTAAAGAGTAATAGCAGATGAAAATCGCCTTATGATGAATGAGAGAGATCATTACATAGTGATGAATAGCAAAAAAAATTAAGGAAGAAATATATAAATGAATCAATAGTTGGTTGTACAAATGGAAAACAAATATTTCAAAAATCAGTTAGTGTAAATCACTACACTAAATCAATAAAGAGGAAGGAAATATGCTAAAAATATAATAAATATACGAATAAAATATTTAAAAACAACGTAAGAGAAGAGCCCACATGATTTTGTAAAAAACATTTGCTGGGTAATAGTATGACTATTTTCATTCAAAATTAAAATTGAGCAAATCAACTAATATATATATATTCTTGATTACATATGACTCACATTTTTACCATAATTATTTAAGTACCAAGGGTACATATAAAAGAAGAAAGTAGCTAGAACAAAACCCACCAAAAAAACTTAATCAACCAAACAATTTTATCAATTGGGTTTACCATATAAAACCCCAATTAGACACAGTGATTATATTCCCTTCACAATAATTGATCAATTAGCAAGCATATAGATTTTAAAATAGAAATTGAATAAAACCAATATCAAATTCAACATTAGGGTTAGAACAAAACTCATAAAAATTTGGTTGTTTTCATATATATAAATCCAGAGATGGACATAAACACATCATTGATAAAATTAAATTGAAATTTAAAGCTAGACATTTCCAATTTTAAATCTAGAAATCTACATAAGAAAAGAAAAAAGGGTAGAGGAAAATTTATACAAAACTTAAACTGGGAAACAAACCTAAGACAGATTCACATTTGTGAATCTACCGTGATTTTAATGATTTTTTGGTGAATTTTAATTGGACTTAGGGGTGACAAAGCGACAGTTGTGGTTGGCCTTCCATCGATGGGGGTGGGTCACCGATGCACACTTATCGGAGGCATTACTGTGATGTTTGTCTCCATTATTGTTGTTTTGTTTAGTCAGAGAACACATGAAGAAGGGGGCAACAATATTTCTGCATTACTGGTGTCTAGATGGAACTCGCCAATCATTAATTTCAGTGAGTCGGCGGTTAGAGAGAGAGATGAAGTGTAAAGATAGATATGATAGTATTTTGGAAATGTGGATTAATCATTAGGGTTTTAGTATATGTATTATGCCAAAAAAGGAAATAAAATATTCAATTCAATCTTGAGTGTTGATGATGTATGATGAACGACTGACATTAAATTAAGGAGATGGTCAAATTAGTCAGCATTTGGCTAGAATTGATACCAAATATGCACAAATTGGCTAAACATTAAATGAATTGGGGCAAATTTTGTTTAAAAATTGATTGGGAATTTAAGTTTTGCTAAATTTTAGGCTAATAATTAAATAACTAGGGAAAATAAAATTGAATTAGGCTTCTATTTAATAAATATGTATAATAATAAAGATAATAAAAATAAATAAAATACTTAGTCCCAAATTAGTTAAAATAAAATAAAATAAAAATAAAATTAATTATTATTTTTTAAAATAAAATAATAACAATAATAATTTGAAATAAATCAGGCACCTGTAAATTATAAATACAAATTTTAGGAAATATTATAATATTAGAAGTAATGATAATAATAGGAATAATAATAATAAATGTCTTTGTAAATTATGAGTATACAAAATTGAGGAGCTAATTTAATAAATATTAATAAAATATTATATTTAAATTAATAGATTGTATATAATATAAAAAATTATAGTATAATGAGACATCTTGGGTTTTGATCCTTCAGAATTTTCTAGGTTTTGGGCATTTTGGCCATCATACGACTCACCATACTAGTCGTATCGTGAGAGTATGAGTCAGGTGACCCATTTGTATGTTTTCCAGTGTTGGGCGATTGAGTTTCTGGAAAATGTACGACTTGGGTTGGTATGATTCATATGGAGGGTGACGGATCATAGATTGGATTTTTTTTCACTTAATCTAAAGCTTAGTAAAGTAACTTAGATCTGAGTACGAGTGGCTCACTATAGGTTGTGAGATAGGGTATAAGTCATATTGTCCAACTTATATGCTGGACAATGTCAACCCCTGTAGGTTCTGTTAAGGGTACAGGTTAAGGGTACTGGTCGTACCCTTTGATATGATTGGGCTTGGTGGTCGTATGTTGTAAACTGTTGTGGGTCTAAGAGATTTCTAGGGTACGAGTGGTGGGTGCCATTCCTATGATAGGGTATGGATAGTATGGTGGAGTCGTACCTTCTTATGGGAAATTAACACAGTTTAAGTTAAGGGTATTCTGGACATTTTTCCTTATGACATCTCGGAACCCCACTACTTAAAACACTTTTTTTAGGGCTTCATTAACCTATTTGCAATCAATCAAACACTCCACACTCTCTAAAAATCTTTCAAGGCTCTTGGGTTAAGAAAAAACTAGGGTTTCCTTCAAAATGGTCAATTGAGGCTCATAGGGGTTATTCATTCTCATCTTCTTCTCAATCTAAGGAATGTTACAGCTCAAGGGAATGATTTATGAATTATTTTCATGGAATAATTATTGTATGATTTTGGGTTTTCAAATATATGTTAGGGGTTTTGGTTATAAACACTTGGTTATGGTTCTCCTATTTTTTAATTATGGATTTGCATGTTTTAATGGTGGTTAGGACTCTTGGTTGCATGAGAATGGTTAATTGGTACTTCAACATGGTTTAGGAAACACACTGCCCCTAATGTGTTTGATTAAATGCTTATGAGAATGCTTTTACTATATTATTAGAGTTTTAATGGAACTATTGCATGGTATTACTTTGTAATGGAACCCTAAATGGTATACATGGTTTAAATAGTTTGGCATGGTTAAATGGTAAGGTCTTGGTGGTTATGGTTGGCGTAATTGAAAGCCTTGTGGGGTATAGAGGAATCCCCCAAGCAAACCTAATAATGATCACTTGTGTGGTACATGGGATTTCATAAAGTCAACTTAATAATGTAATCTATTGGTACATGGGAATCTATTCTTCTTGAAAAGGATGGATAATGACATTGTTTTAAGACTATAGTCGGTATGACGATACCACTACTTGTAGCCTTTGTTAATAAAAAATAGAATGGTAGTTTGCCTGTGTGGTAATGGTTTTAATTATGCAATAATGGCTTGGTGTGATAGCCAACCGTGAAGGTGTGAGTCTAATGGACAGACACTGGAAACATATATTTGCCGATATGAGGATTGTCCGTGATGACCATATATGATATGGGGTACACAGAAATCTCATAAGTACACTCGTACATATGTATCATAGAGAGTAAAGAGTACTTAGGAATCCCCTACTCCTATGGTATCTCTGGTTTATATGGCTACACGCATCAGAGCCAATTTAGAGAGTTACATTGGACCCATATAGCCCGTGTGTGATTCTAGGATAGTTAAGCTATATATACCCAGGTTAATGGTTTTAAAGGCATGATACCAGTTTCATTTCCCAGTGTGGTTATATATATGTATGTACTTTTGTGAATACATATGGTTGGTTTACTTGGTTTTCAAGGTTGGCATTCTTTTATCCTTATCCTGAGTACCTGATAGCATTTACTTGCTAACCATCTTCGGTCAGCTGTATCCCCATGCAATGCAGGAATCAGCCATTCTACTCCTCCTGCTTAGTGGTCGGATTTAGGTTCAACTCGGTTGGATTAAAGTGGTGAGATTACATACTTTGAAAGGCTCAATTTCATGTCATCGATATTTTTTTACATACTTTAGTCATTATATAGTCTATAGTTTTGGCTATGGTCAGGGGTATATCCTGACCGAACATTATTTTACTTTCAGCTAGAGGCTTTATGGAAATACTACAGGTAGATATGGGTGGTGTTGGTATTGGTGTCATCTTTAGTATTGGCATTGGTATTGGGGTTGATACCATTGGATTGTATTTATTATTTTTTCATCCTTCTATGTTATGGAATAACATTTGTTATTGTTTTAGTTTTGGTATGGTTATTGGTTGGGTATCAAATCATTGTCCTTGTTTGGGTTGGTCACTGTTATGGACCTATTCTAGAGTTTGGACTTTTAATAAATGCTATTTTTTAATATGCTCAAAATTCAACTGACTCAGGGTACGTGTTTGGAGTTTGGGTTAGGTAATAGGGATGGTTCCCAATCCTGGTAGGAGTTGGAATGCCCATTATGACAAGGCCTTATTTTGGGTCATGTCAAGTTGGTATCAAAGCTTTAGGTTTATGGTCAATCAGGAGTCAACAAAGTTGTGTCGAGTAGAGTCTGTTGTAAGGGTGTGTAGCGTGTAATACCCCGTATTTTTCCTAGCTCAATTAGCTCCAAGAATAGTGAAGTTGGATTCTCAGGCGGTTTATAAGAGGGGTAGTTTTAAGTATCTCGGGTCTATGATTCAGGGGAATGGAGAGATAGATGAGGATGTATCTGATCGTATTGGGGTTAGTTGGATGAAATAGAGGCTTGCTTCAGGAATTTCGTGTGATAAGAAGATTCCCCCAAGCTAAAAGGCAAATTCTATAGAATTACAATCTGGTGTGCTATGTTGTATGGAGCGGAGTGTTGGCCAGTTAAGAATTCTCATATCCAGAAGTTAAAAGAGGCAAAAATGAGGATGTTGCATTAGATGTGTGGTTTCACAAGGGATGACAGGGTTAGGATTGAAATTATTTGGGAGAAGGTGGGAGTGGTATCTGTGGAGGATAAAATGCGAGAAGTGAGGTTGAGATGGTTTGGTCATATGATGAGGAGGGGTACGGATGCCCCAGTTCGTAGGTGTGGTAGGTTGGCTTCGGAAGGTTTCAAGTGGGGTAGGGGTAGACCAAAGAAATACTGGAGAGAAGTGATTAAATGTGAAATAGATCAGTTACAGTTGACTGAGGACATGACCCTAGATAGGAAAATATGGAGGAAAAACATTAGGATAGAGGGCTAAGGTTGTGGATGAGTCGTAGTCAGTAATTAAGTGGACGTTGGTGTCCTTTGTTTGGAAATTACAATGTTTTGTGGATGCCATACCTATGTTATTTTATCAGGTTCTATGCTTTTGATGCTTTTTTATAGTGCCTTGTATTTTAGCTGGGGTTCTATCAGAAATAGCCTCTCTACCTCTTTAGGGGTAGTGGTATGGACTGCGTACACTCTACCCTCCCCAGACCCCACTTTGTAGGAATATACTGGGTTGTTGTTGTTTTTGTAGTTTATCTCCTAGAATGTCAAGGGTCAACTTCAAAAATGAATAACGTCTGATGCATATAGAATTTTCAAACTCTAGACCAACCATTGTGTAGATAATTGAATTAGCTTATCAACAATACCAATTTTGCCTTAATCCTATACTCGGTTGAGAAGAAATTGCAATTTTAGTGATAACAGTAGGGCATTTCCACAGGCACCGCATCGCGGTGAAGGGAAAAATTGCAATTGTCTAATTTTCAGTGGAGCACCACGATTACGTTGCATCGCAGTGAAACTCCAGTTCCCATTATTCCCATTCCAGTAACTCACTGCGATTAGCCTATGTCCCACCAAAATTCTCAATTGGACAAATACCGCATCGCGGTGGAGTGCAAAATGGCACTCGTCCTTATCTTGTGGCGCAACGTGATTATGCTACATTGCGCCAAAGCTAAATTGGCGCTCATTCTTTTTTCAGTAAGCCACCACGATAGTGGCGCATTGCGGTGGTGTGCCAAATCAGAATTTCCAGTTCCAAACTTATTTTTAAAAAGGGAAATTTAGTCATTTCCCCAGCCCGCAATTCGTGAATAACACTAAATTAATACTATTCTAACCATTATATGCTCACTTTTCACCAGTTTTCCCTCAAATAAAACCCTAGAACTTAAAACTTAATCCCTAAGAAATCCAAATTACACCATTCTTTCTCCAAGGAAACTCAAAATTCAAGGTTCCCAATCCAAGATAATTAAGAATACAATCTTTAAGATCACAAATAGGAACTCAAAGTTCAAGTTTCTTCATCTAATCATCAATTAAGGTATGTGGGGGTTTACAACAAGGATAATCCTTTCATCCTTGTGCCCAAAATTAGTTTTTGAAGATAATTTTACATGAATTTTGAATTAGGGCTCAAACCCAATATTGTTATTTGCAAAATAATGAGATTTTAAGCAATTTAGATGTTAAATTGCATGTCTTATTTCGTATTTTTATGCTTGTTGCAGTAATTTCCAGATTTTGAATTGAATTATCAATATTTACATTACTAAGAATGAACATTATGATGCTTTGACATTAAATTGATGCATGGGTTATTAAGACCTAATTTGAATGTTGAGATTCCAAGAATGATTGTGCTTTAAGCACCTTATGACTAGTTTATTTTTTAGATTTTGATAAAGATTTGATCTTTTGATCTTAGCTTTGATATGAAATCCACTTTACAATTTCAGTTATATAGATACACAATTGGTTTTCATTATAAACCTTTAAATTAGTTTTAAAGTGAATTTCCAACAGAATGAGCATTCAGATTAAAAGGAGTAGTATTTAGAACCGAGTTGAGTACGTTCACATGCCTCGAAACTATGCTCCAACGTAGGTTCAGATTTATTAGATTATTCCCATTTCTATATGGATGACAGATACAAATTGTGATCATTTAGATTAGGTTATACTCCTTGGTAAGAGTATGAAACCTCTTCCCAACGTGAGGTTTTCCCATAAGGGAACTAGACGTTGGATACTATGATAGCTCACATAGTGTATGTCGGTTAGAATAACCTCTCTAAAGCCTACAAACTACAGATTTCAGAACAGAATAGTCCTAATAGAAAAGATTTTAGAAATTAACTGAAAAGGCTCATAATTTTATTCAGATATTGCTTTGTAAATATCTTAGCTAAATATTTTAGTTTTCAAATTTCATAAATAAAAGTGAGTCTTTTCTATACTTAGACAACATGATTTACAGACTGAACACCTTTTATAACTATATGTTATGACTCCCTAGATTTATGCAGCATGTTTTGGCTATTTATGATTATGATTTTTAGTTTTCAGAGATTTCAACTTATGTGAGTCATCTACATTTAGCATGCATTCTTTTACAAATATACAAAATTGTTGAGATATTCATTTACTTATGCATTCACCCACATATACTCAATACAATCCAGAAGTACTGATCCACGTTTACGTCTATGTGCTATATTGTCTCATAATGTATGTTCAGGTGCTCCGTTTCAGCAGCATAAGTGATTTCGAGCATCTCCATCTATATCCTGAAAGTTGGTGAGTCCTCATAGTTCGGGGACTTAGTCATTCAGTTTTTCAGCTTAGTAGTATAGTTGATTTAGTATTTTCAGACAGTTTGAGTCAGCTAAGGGTTTATCCCAGTGACTCTCTAGCATTAGTAGTAGAGGCTTTTCAGACTGCTAGATATGATTTAGATTTTCAGTATTGATTGATCGGACTCTTGAGTTTAGTATTTTCAGATGTTATATTCAGTTAGTTTTAGCTTAGCTCATATAGAATTCCATATTTTAGCTTTGATTATATATATCTATACTTCTCTATTATGAGCTTTAGATTTTGTAGATGGCTTATAGGGTTAGCTTAAGGCTACTCATATTCTTGAGCATCGTGTGATGTGTCGGGACCCATTTTCAGGGTGTTACAAAGTTATAAGAGTCCTAGGGAGTCATACAAGCCACGTTACGTAGAGTCTTGATCATGGGTGTGAAGTGCACCATATTTATAAGCAAGAGGCTATGGGAAGCTTCTTAGAAAATCATCTCTTCGTTCATGCTCTAGCGTGCTTAGAATATCTCTATCTATTTTTAACTTTCCCTCTTATATAATAGTTGAATATGCCTCTTCACCGAGCTAATTCCCGTAAAAATAATAACCAACCACCCTAGCCTGCTGACCCTCTAAATAAGAATGTATCCCATGACGAATTTTGGTCTACCTTTCAAGCATTGGCCCAAGCTATGACTGCTAATGTTCTAGGCAACCATCAGGCGGTAGTCCTACTTTAGTAGAATAGTGATTTAGCAGTATCCAGAATTTATGACTTTATGGGAATTAACCCGCTAGAGTTCTTAAGATCAAAAGTAGGTGAGGACCCACAGCTTTATTCAGATAAGGTGAAGAAGATCACCCAGATTATGTATTGTTCTGAGGAGGAAAGTGTAGAGTTAGTATCCTACAGATTAAAGGATGTAGTGTATGATTGGGTGGTTATGTGGAAGAATGGTAGAGGTGAGAATGCAGCTCCTATGAGTTGGCAGGTGTTTTAGGATGCATTTCTAGATAGGTTTTTTCTGTAAGAAATGACAGAAGCTAAGGTAGATGATTTTGTGAACTTGAGGCAGGGCTCGATGACAGTGAAAAAGTACTACCTTAATTTCAATTAGTTGACTAAGTATGCCCCTGATACAATGGTTGTCCCTAAGGCGAGTATGAGTAAGTTTTTTATTAGAGTATCTAGTTTGGTAGTCAAGGAGTGTAGGACTGCCATGCTTATTGGGGGACATGGATCATGTTAGGTTGATAATTCATGCTCAATAGATTGAGGCATAAAATTTAAAACTGAGAGAAAAGGGGAAATAAGAAGGCTAGAATCGGGCAGTTTGAGTATGGCTAGACTAGATTTGGAAGGGGAAATCGTTTACAGTTTTAGAATCGTTCATCTATGTTAGTGCCATATTCATCTATCTCTCCCGCTCCTAGAGCTAGACAGGAGCAGTGGGGTAAGACTTCGATGTCCAGATCTCAGAATAGTGTGAGTAGAAAACCTAGTTATCCTCCATGTGCTAAATATGGTAACAATCATCCCGATGAGTGTTTGTTAGGACAGAAATGTTGTTATGGTTATGGTAAGTTAGCACATGGAATCAAAGTATGTCCACATGCTAAGCAGGCAAACAGGGATGTTGTCCCCAAACTTAGGCTACTAGCGCACCAGCCCTCTAGGTCGCCCAGTCCCTCTTCAGGGTGCATCATCTGGTATCGGCGGCAGTTAATGCCAGAATTGGTTATATGTTTTACCATCCTATCTAGAGTAGGAGAATTTACCAGACATTGTTACCGGTATACTTTGTTTATTTTATCTTAATGCTTATGTGTTGTTAGACCCTGGGTTGAATGTATCTTATGTGAGCCCATTAGTTGCAGTAGATTTTAAAGTAGGTCCTAAAAAGATCCCTGAGCCCATCTTAGTATCTACCTTGGTGGGTGAGTCAATTGTTGCCAAATAGATCTATAAAAAGTATCCTATCACTATCCTTTATAAGATCATGTTAGTAGACTTAATAGATTTAGATATGGTTGACTTTGACCTTATTCTTGGTATGGATTAGCTCCATTCCTGTTATGCATCCATAGAATGTCACACCCGAGTGGTAAAGTTTTAGTTTCCAAATGAGCCAATCTTAGAATGTCACACCCGAGTGGTAAAGTTTTAGTTTCCAAATGAGCCAATCTTTGAGTGGGAAGGTAATTCAGTATCTCCCAAGAGTCATTTCATATGCTATACTAAATCCAGAAAGTTGATATCAAAAGGGTATATCTATCATCTAGTTCGAGTCAAAGACACTAAGTCTGACACTCCAATAGTTTAGTCAATCTGTGTAGTCAATGAGTTTCCTGATATTTTTCCCAAAGATTTGCCAGGGGTACCTCTCGATATGGAAATAGAATTTGGTACTGACTTTTTTCTAAATACGCAGTCTATCTCTATTTCTCTATATTGTATGGCTCCAGTTGAGCTTAAGGAGTTAAAATAACAACTTAAATACCTCTTATATAAAGGTTTCATAAGGCCTAGTATCTCTCCATGGGTCACTCTTATCCTATTCATGCAAAAGAAAAATAGTTTTTTGCAAATGTGCATTGACTATCGTCAGCTGAATAAAGTCATAGTCAAAAAGAAATATCCTCTTTTCTAGGATTGATGACTTATTCGACCAACTCCAAGGTTCAAGTTACTTCTCAAAGATAGACCTTAAATCCTGCTATCATCAGCTTAGAGTAAGGGAATGTGATATCCCAAAGACCCCTTTCAAAACCCGTTATGGTCATTTTGAGTTCTAGTCATGTCATTTGGTCTTACCAAGGCCCCAGCAACCTTCACTGACTTGATAAACAAAGTGTTCAAACAGTATTTGGACATGTTTGTCATAGTCTTTATAGATGATATTCATGTCTATTCTTGTAGTAAGGATGACTATGCAGACCACCTTAGAATTGTGTTGGAAACTCTTAGAGATCACCAGTTGTTCACCAAATTCAGCAAATGCAAATTTTGGCTAAGATCAATAGCTTTCCTCAGTCATATTATTCCCAGTGATGGCATTAGAGATGATCCCCAAAAGACAAAAGTAGTAAGAAACTGGCTATTACAGACATTTTGTTGAGGGTTTTCCATCTATTGCATCTCCCATGTCTAGATTGACCCAAAAAAAAGTTAAGTTCCAGTGGTCAGATTCCTGTGAGAAGAGTTTTCAGGAGTTGAAAACTCGACTCACTTTAGCCCCAATTTTAGCACTACCTAATAGTATAGATGGGTTCAATGTCTATGGTGATGCCTCTAGAATCGGTCTGGGTTGTGTTCTGATGTAGAGAGGTAAAGTTATAGTCATTCCTCTAGACAACTTAAGCCTCATGGAAAGAATGACCCTACCCATGATGTTGAATTAGTTGTTGTGGTGTTTGCATTAAAAATCTAGAGGCACTATCTGTATGGGGTGCATGTTGATGTGTTCACGGATAACAAAAGTTTGCAGTATGTTTTTACTCAGAGGGAGTTAAATATTTGTCAAAGAAGGTTGTTAGAATTGTTGAATGATTATGACATGAGTGTTTTATATCATCTAGGCAAGGACAATGTAGTAGCAGACGCCCTTAGTAGATTTTCTATGGGCAGTGTTACTCATATGGAGAATGATAAGAAAAAACTAGTTTGAGAAATTCACCGGTTTGCTAGATTGGGTGTAAGATTGGTTGAATCAGCCGAAGGGAATGTTTGGGTTCAGAGTAGTTCAAAATCTTCTCTAGTTTCTGAAGTGAAAGAGAAGAATTATAAGGATTCTAGTTTGGTCAAGCTGAAGGGTTCAGTTAAAGACTGAAAAGTAAAGATTTTATCCCAAGGGGGAGATGGTGAGTTGAGATACCAGAGTAGATTGTGTGTGCCATGTGTTGATGATTTGAGGTAGCGAACTATAGCAGAAGCGCATGGTGCATGTTATTCCATTCATTCGGGAGCCACCAAGAAGTACTGCAATCTATGAGATGTTTATTGGTGAAGTAGTATGAAGAAAGATATTGCAGAATTTGTAACCAAGTGTGTGACTTGTCAACAGCTTAAGGTTAAGCATCAAAGACCTGGTGGAACTTTATAGGAGTTTGATATTCCTACTTGGAGGTGGGAAGATGTGAATATGGACTTTGTGACTAGATTACCCCATTTGCATCGTTGGCATGATTCAATTTGAGTGATTGTAGACAGATTGATCAAATCAGCTCATTTCCTGCCAGTTCACACGTCCTACATAGCTAAATACTAGGCTAAGATGTATATCAGGGAGTTGGTTAGATTGTATGGAGTTTTCTTGTCCATCATTTTAGATAGGGGTACTCAGTTTACCTCTCAGTTTTGGAAAGCCTTTCAAAAGGGCCTTGGTACCAAAGTTCATCTCAATTCAGCTTTTTATCCGCAGACAGATTGTCAGGTAGTCAGAACAATTCAGACCTTAGTGGGTATATTTAGGGATGTGTTCTTGATTTCAAAGTTGGGATGACCACTTACAGTTGATCGAGTTTGCCTACAATAACAGTTACCATTCTAGTATTCAGATTGCCCCATTTGAAGCTTTTTATGGGCAGAGATGTAGATCACCAGTCGATTGGTTCGAATTGGGTAAGGCCACTTTGATTGGGCCAGATATGGTGTTTGAAGCCATGGAGAATGTTCAGTTGATTTGAGAGAGATTAAAAGAAGCTCGGAGTCATCAAAAATCTTATGTAGACGTAAGAAGGAGAGATCTTGAATTTGAAGATTGATGATCTTGTGTATTTGAAGGTTTTACCCATGAAGAGGGTGAAGAGATTTGGCAAAAAGGGGAAGCTTATTCCCGGAATGTAGGTCCCTACCATATTTTGAGTCATGTTGGAAACATAGCGTATGAGCTTGACCTACCCGCAGACTTGTCATCAGTTCATCCAGTGTTCCATATATCCTTATTGAAGAAGTGCATGGACGATTCGGCTGCTGTAGTCCCTCTAGAAAGCACAGATATTTAGAATAGCCTTTTATACAAAGAACTCCCAATAGAGATTCTTGATTTTCTGATTCGTAGACTAAGGACCAAAGAAGTTCCCTTGGTCAAAGTTCTGTAGCAAAATCAGTCTGTTGAAGGTGCTACTTGGGAAGCAGAAGTAGACATGCAAACCAAGTATCCTTATCTCTTCTACACAAACTCAGATTCAGCAAAAGGTAACAGTTTTCCTTATTCAGTTCTTTTCCAGTCTAAGACTCATCCACATAGTTACCTTCATGTAAATTCATGCATTCACAGATTAGTTCAGTCGCTCAGTATGTTTTAGGTTCAGTCATACAGCTTGTTTCATTTATGCATGCCAGCATATAGCCTTAGTCCCTCAGTATCTTCAGTTTAACTAGATTCATTTGAGGACAAATATTCTCAAGGGGAAGATAATGTAATACCCTATACTTTTCCTAGCTCAATTAAGCTCCTAGAATGTCAAGGGTCAACATTAAAAATGAATAACTCTTAGTACATGTATAATTTTCCTATTCTAGAACTAGCATTATGTACATAATTGAATTATCTTTCCAACGATACCAATTTCATCTTAATCTGATACTTGATTGAGAAATTATGACAATTTTCATGAAAATAGTAGGGCATTTTAACAGGCACCGCGTTGCGGTGAAGGACAAAATCGTATTTGTCTAATTTCCAATGGAGCACCATAATTATATCACGACATGATGAAACTACAATTCCTATTCATCCTATTCTAGTTACTCACCACGAATAGCCTATGTCACGCCAAAATTCTCAATTAGACAAACTCCGCGTCATGGTGGAGTGCATAATGGCGCTCGTCCTTTTCCAATGGTGCAATGCAATTACGCTGCATGGTGCCAGAGCCCAAATTGGCGCTTGTCCTTTTTCCAGTAAGTCACCGCGATAGTGGTACGTCATGGTGGTGTGCCAAATTAGGATTTTCTAGTTCTGAACTAATTTTTAAAAAGGGCAATTCAGTTATTTCTCGAGCCCCCAATTCGTGAATAATACTAAATTAATCATATTCTAACCATATATGCTCATTTTTCACCAACTTTCCCTAACGAAAACCCTAGAACTCAAAACTTAATCCCCAAGAAATCCAAATTCCACCATTCATTCTCCAAGGAAACTCAAAACTCAAGGTTCCCAATCCAAGATAATCAAGAAGCAATCTTCAAGAGCACAAATAGGAACTCAAAGTTCAAGTTTCTTCATCTAATCATCAATTAAGGTATGTGGGGATTTTCAACAAGGATAATTTTTTAAACCTTGTGCCCAAAATTTGTTTTGGAAGATAGTTTTACATGAGTTTTGAATTAGGGTTCATACCCAATATTATTATTTGTAAAATTATGATATTTTAAGTGATTTAGATGTTGAATTTCATGCCTTCTTCCTTATTTTTATGTGTATTGCAGTAATTTCTAGATTTTGAATTGAATTATCGATATTTACATTGTTAAGCATGCACATTATGATGCTTTGACATAAATTGATGCAGGGGTTATCAAGCCCTAGTTTGAATGTTGAGATTCCAAGAATGATTGTACTTTAAGCACCTTATGACTAGTTTATATTCAGATTTTGATAAAGATTTGATCTTTTGTTCTTAGCTTTGATATGAAATCCACTTTACAGTTTTAGTTACAGAATAGATTAATAGATACATAATTAGTTTTCATTAAAAACATTTGTACTAGTTATAAAGTGGATTTCCAATAGAATGAGCATTCAGATTAAAGGGAGTAGTATTTAGCACCGAGTTGGGTATGTTCACATGCCCTAGTACCACAAGCCAACGTAGATTCAAATTTATCAGATTATTCCTATTTCTATATGGATGATAGATATAGATTATGATCACTTAGATTAGGTTATAATCCTTGGAAAGAGTATGAAAGCTCTCCCCAACGTGAGGTTTTCCCATAAGGGAACTAGACGTTGGACACTAAGATAGATGACATAGTGTATGTTGGTTAAAAGAACCTCCCTAAATCCTATAAACTATAGATTTTATAATAGAATAGTCCTAATAGAAAAACTTTTAGAAACTAAGTGTAAAGTCTCACAGTTTTATTCAGATATTGCTTTATAAAGATCTTAGCTACAGATTTTAGTTTTTAGATTTCATAAATAAAAGTGAGTCCTTTCTACACTTAGACAACATGATTTACAGACTGAATACCAGTACAACTTTTATAACTAAATATTATGACTCACTAGATTTATGTAGCATGTTTTGGCTATTCATGATTATGATTTTTAGTTTTCAGATATTCCAGCTTATGTGAGTCATCTATATTTAGCATGCATTTATTTACAAATTTAAAAAAATGTTTACATATTCATTTCATTATGCATTTACCCCCATAAACTCAGTACAATCCAGGAGTACTAATCCACGTATATGTCTATGTGCAACATTGTCTCATAATGTAGGTTCAGGTACTCAGTTTCAGCAGCATAAGTGATATTGATCATCTCCATCTACATCCTAATAGTTGGTGAGTCCTCATAGTTTGGGGACTTAGTCATATAGGTTTTCAGCTTATTAGTTTAGATTATTCAGTATTTTCAGACAGTTCGAGTCAACTGAGGGTTTGTCCTTTCTAGCATTAGTAGTAGAAGCTTGTCAGACTGCTCTAGATATGATTCATATTTTCTATTTTAATTGCTCAAACTCTTGAGTTTAGTGTGTTTCAAATATTATATTCAGACAGATTCAGCTTAGCTCATACAGAATTTTGTTAGCTTTGATTATATATATCTATACTTCCATATTTTGAGCTTCAAATTTAGTAGATGGCTTATAGGATTAGCTTAAGGCTACTCGTAGTCTTAAGCACTGTGTGATGTCTCGAGACCCATTTTTGGGGTGCTACAGTGCACCACACTCATAGGAGGGACACTATAAGGCATTTAGGAATTGTTTCTCTTTCTTTGTAATTTATTTTCAAGCTTGGAGTCTAAGTCTTAGAATATTCTCTAATTCCATTTGTTTGCTTTTTAGATCATAACTCAATGATCTAAAGTTCATGTAAACTCCTCTTTCCTAACTAGGGTTAATATTGATGGGATATGCTCCACTTAGGGGATCCATAATCGGTCAAGGGGTCTAGTCCCAGATATTTTTAGAGTTCCACCAGTTCCTTCTACACCTCCTCGGGTAGACATGACAAATACGGAGTTTTGTCATTTGATTCATGTGATTGCTCACTTTGTGGATTCTCAGGCTGAGCGTGGTGCAACTGCTATTCCATTTTTTGAGGACACAACGGTTGAACAAAGCATGAAGTTGAGTCCTCTAGCCTTTACTGGTGTTAACGTGGAGAAGGATCATCAGGATTTTCTTGATGAGTTGGAAAAGATATTCAGGATCATGCATGCCACTAATATAGAAAGAGAAGAGTTTACAGCTTATCAGCTTAAAGATATGGCATACCAATGGTATGATGAATAGAATAGGTAAAGGTATGATATTAAGGAGTCATCTTTATGGGAGACATTCTATAATTCATTTCTTGACCACTTCTTTTCTCAAGAGTTGAGTAAAGCGAGAGCAGAGGAATTAGTTAATCTAAAATAGGAAAGATATCGGTCAAGGAGTACATCTTAAAATTTCACCAGTTGCCTAGGTATGCTCTAAAAATATTATTAGATATCAGGGCCAGGATGAGAAATTTACTTTAGGACTATCTCGGGAGTTGATCCTTGAAAGAAAAACTGAATTGTTGATCAAGGACATGGCTCTAAGTTGGTTATTCATATGCAACAGGTAGAGAAAGAAAAGAGAAAACAACCTGAGATAGGGAAAAGGCAGGGTAAGGAGTTTAGGTTCTCTGAGTAGGGTGAACAACAGCAAGGTGGTCTGGATGGTGGTAAGTGGCCAAAGAAAAAATGGGAGAGTTCTAGTTCCTTTTTTACAACCAGTGCTCCTTACTCGAAGCAGTTGGGTGATAGACGTCAATAGGGTGGCAATAACTTTAGGGCATAGGGTGCCTAATCTTAGGCTAGTAGGGCATAGTCGGCATCATCGTGACCTATTTGTAGGTTTTGTGGTCGGTTACATTAGGGTTTTTGTGATGAAGGGAGGGATAGGTGCTTTAAATATTGTCAGTCAGGCTATATTCTTATAAATTATCCTATTTGTAAGGTTTCTTTAGGAGCTAATAAGGTTCCATTTTCCTCTTCATCTACTCTAGTACCAAAGGGTGTTGTTTCTATATTTGTTTCTGTTTGAAGTACCGGCATAGTCTAGAATAGGCTATATGCTCTTGCTACCCGACAGGAATCTGAGATATCACTTGATGTCATGACTGGTGCATTACAACTCTTTTCTCATGATTTTTATCGTTTACCTTAATTCGAGGTCCTATATTTCTTATGTGACCCCATTTGTGGGTGTGTATTTTGGTTTTGATCTCGAAGTTATTTCGTATCTTTTCGTTATTTCTTCCTTGATAGGTGAATCTGTGGTTGCTAAAAGATTCTATAGGGGGTGTGGTATCTATTGGTATTAAGGAAAATTTGGTGAATTTGTTCGAATTAGAAATGGTGGATTTTAATGTCATTCTGGGATGGATTAGTTACACTTATGCTACACGTCCTTAGATTGTTGAACCCATAACGTTGTCTTTAAGTTCCCCGGTGAACCAATTATTGAATGGAAGGGTGGTTCCCTAACTCCTAAGGGGAATTTTATATCACATGTTAGAGCTCGGAGGTTATTCTCTAAAGGGTGTCTCTATCATTTGGTTTAGTCTAAAGTCTCTAACTCGAAAGGTCTTTCCTTGCATTCAATTTCATTGGTGAATGAGTTTCCTAATGTCTTTACATATGATCTTCCTTGTGTACCTCCGGATATAAAGATTGAGTTTGGGATTGATTTGGTTCTGGGCACTCGTCCAATATCTATTTCTCCTTATAGGATGGCTCCGGTTGAGTTGAGAAAACTCAAGGAGCAACTTAAGGATCTTTTGGATAAGGGATTCATCCATCCTAGTGTATCCTAGTAGGGTGCAGCAGTGTTATTCATGTGCAATAAAAATGGCTCCCTTCGGATATGCATTGACTTTAGAAAGTTGAATAAGGTAACGGTTAAGAACAAGTATCCTTTCCAAGGATAGAAGACTTGGTTGATTAGTTGCAAGGTGTCAAATTCTTCTCAAATATAGATATTTGGTTTGGATATAATCAACTTAAGATTAGGGAGATGGATATCCCTATGATGGCTTTTCATTCCCGATATAGGTAATTTGAGTTCTTGCCTATGTCATTTGGTTTAACCAATGACCCGGTGATATTCATGGATTTGACAAATAGGGTATTCCGTCAGTTTTTGGATTTATTCATTATTGTGTTCATTGATGACATTTTGGTGTACTTTAAGAGTGGGGTGGATCATGCCAATCACCTTTGTTGGTGCTGCAGGCCTTAAAAAGGCAATAGTTATATGCCAAATTCTTGATGTGTGAATTCGGATTGAACGATATCACTTTTTTAGGTTATATTATTTCTAGTGAGGAGATTATAATGGATCCATAAAAGGTGGCGGTGGTTAAGTCATGACCTAGACCCACGACTCCAACCGACATTTGAATCTTGTTTGATTTTGTTGGGTATTATAAGAGGTTTGTGGAGAGTTTTTTTATAATAGCTACCCCATTGACTAAGTTGAATCAAAAGAAGATAAAGTTCTCTTTGTAGGATACTTGTGAGGGTAATTTTGAGAAGCTGAAGGATAAGTTAACTTTGGCTCCTATTTTGACTTTGCAGGAAGGCAATGAAGTATTCGTGGTTTATTGTGATGCATCCCAGGTGGGACTTGGCTGTAATTTATACAGCAGAGTAAGGTTATTTCTTATGTTCTTAGGAAGTTGAAGGTACATGAGAGGAACTACCCTACTCATAATTTGGAGCTTTTAATTGTGTGTTTGTGTTGAAAATCTAGCGACATTATTTGTATGGAGTACATGTGGATATCTGTTCTGATCATAAGTGTCTATAGTGTGTGTGCACTCAGAAAGAGCTTAACCTCAAGCAGAGGAGATGTCTTGAGCTTTTCAAGGATTGTAACATGAGTTTTCACTACCATCTAGGTAAGGCTAATGTTATTTCTAATACCCTTAGCAGGTTGTAAAAAAAAGTGAGATTTAGTGAAGGATATTCACCGCTTGGCTAATCTTAGGGTTTTCTTTTTGGATCCTAAGAATCGTGGTGTTTTTGAATCCAAAGTAATTCAGTCGCCGCTTGGTGCAAAGATCAAGAAGAAGCAAATGCTATATCCTGACTTAATAAAAATCAAGGGTGATATAGGTGAGCAAAAGGTAATGGTATTTAAGATTAGTGGTGATGGAACCTTGTGGTATCAAGGAATATTATGTGTTCCTGACATCGATGGTTTGTGAGAAAGGGTATTGGCTGAGGTGCATAAATCGCACTACATTGTTCATCCCTGTTC
Organism: Capsicum baccatum var. pendulum; assembly: GCA_030864225.1. NCBI lineage: Eukaryota > Viridiplantae > Streptophyta > Magnoliopsida > Solanales > Solanaceae > Capsicum > Capsicum baccatum. The sequence goes on along the minus strand of CM061555.1, from coordinate 163,310,857 downwards.
AATGAAAATATATCATGATCTCAAGGAGATGTATTGGTGGAAGGTATAAGGAAGGATGTGACTGATTTTGTGGTAAAATGTTTGGTGTGTCAACAAATGAAAGTTGAGAACATGAGACCTAAAGGCTTATAAGGGGAAATTTAATTGCCTGAATAAAAATAGGAAATAATCAACATGGATTTTGTTATGGGTCTTCCTTGATCTCAGAACTATTTTGATTTGGTTTGGGTCATCGTGGATAGGATGGCAAAGTCAGCTCACTTTTTTCTAGTGAGGACTAACTTTTCGGGTGGGGATTATATGAGGTTGTATCTTTATGAGATTGTGAACATGCATGGGGTACCTTTTTTACTATCTCTGATCATGGTGCATAATTTTTATCTCACGTTTGGTGGTTGTTTTAAAAGGGCTAGTTACTAAGGTATGTTTGAGTACTGCTTTCCACCCATAGATGGATGGGTAAGCAGAAAGGACTACCTGGACATTGGATAATATGCTTCATGCACGTGTGATTTATTATGGTGTTAATTGGGTTGAGCATCCACATCTTGTAGAGTTTTCTTACAACAATATCTTTCATTCTAGTATTGGGATAGCCTCTTTTGAGGCATACCTATTGGGTGGTTCGAGCTTGGTGAGACAAAAATATTTGGCCCGGACATGGTATATCAAGCTATAGAAAAGGTAAAGGTGGTTTGGGATAAGATTAAGGCTGCCCAAAGTTGCCAACAATCATATACGGATGTAAGGCATAGGGACTTGGAGTTTGAGGTTGGGGATAGTGTGTTCCTAAAGGTGTCGCCCATGAAGGGAGTAATGTAATTTGGGGAAAAGGTAAAGCCTAGTCCATGATTTATTGGTCCTTATATAGTTTTGAGGAGGGTAGGTAACATGGTGCATGAATTAGAGTTTCCTTCTAGTTTGAGCTCCATTCATCCTGTATTCCATGTCTCTATATAAAGAAAGTATATAGGTGATCCTTCATCTATTATTCCTGTAGAAGGTTTGGGTATCTCAGATTCTCTGTCTTATGAAGAGATCCCGGTTGAGATCTTGGATCGACATATTTGTCGGTTGCGGACCAAGCATGTAGCTTCTGTTAAGGTTCTGTGGCGGAACCATAAGGTGAAAGAAGCTACTTGGGAAGTGGAAGAGGACATGATTTCAAAGTATCTGCATCTAATTATTGCTCCGTATATAAGTGCGGAAGGTATCTATTCTTGATCATATAATTTTTTCTAACTTGATTAAGGGATGGTTATTTCCTTGCATCTTTGTTTATTAACTTAGTTAAAGGTTGAAATGGTTGTGTTCGGGTGTATTTCGTGCTTGTACTACCTTATCCATTATTTGGGGACGACTGATCCTAGTGGGGGAGTCTAAAACATCTTAGGTTTTGACCCTTATGAATTTCCTAGGTTTTGGACTTTTTGGACATCATATGACTCACCATACTAGTCGTATGGTTTGGGTACAGGTCAGGTGACCCAGTCGTATGTTGTGCAGTGTTTGGTGATTTAGTTTTTAGAATGGGTATGACTTAGGTTAGTATGAGTCGTATATGGGTGATGGGTCGTAGGTTGGGTTTTCACTAAGTTAATCTTAATCTTAATGAAGTAACTTGGATCTAAGTACGAGTGACTCACCATGGGTCATGAAATAGCGTATGAGTCATATTGTCCAATGCATATGTTGGACAATATCAACCCCTGTTGGTTCTGTTATGGGTACATATTAAGGGTACTTATCATACCCTAGGATATGATTAGGCTTGGTGGTCAAATATTGGACAGTGTTGGGGGTCTAAGGGATGCCTAGGGTTTGAGTGGTGGGTACTACTCGTATGATAGGGTACGGGTGGTATGGTAGAGTCGTACCTTCATACAGGAAATTAATATTGTTTAAATTGGGAGTAGTCTGGACATTTCCCCTTATAACTCTTTGGGATCCCACGACATAAAACACCTTTTTTGGAACTTCATTAACCTATTTGTAATCAATCAAGAATTCTAAACTCTCTTAAAATCCCTCAAGGCTCTTGGGTTAAGCAAAATCTATGGTTTCATTAAAGGTGGTCAATTGAGGTTCATAGGGGTGATTTCTTCTCATCTTCTTCTCAATCTAAGGCATGTTAATCCTCCCTCATTGTTAGGTCCAACAAAAAGGCGTGTTTTATGAATTGTTTTCATGGCATAATTGTTTTATGATTTTGGATTTTCAAATATATGTTGGGGGTTTTGGTTATAAATGCTTGGTTATGGTTTCCCATGTCTTAATTATAGATTTACATGTTTTAATGGTTGTTTAGACTCTTGGTTGCATAGGAATGGTTAATTGGTACTTGGTCTTGGTCTTGGAAACACTATTCCCCCATGTGTTTGATGAAATGCCTATGAGAATGCTCTTACTATATGTTGTACTTTTAATGGAACTATTGCATGGTATAACTTGGTAATAGAACCTTAAATGGTTTAAATTTTTTGGAATGGTTAAATGGTAAGGTCTTGGTGGTTATGGTTGGCCTAATTGAAAGCCTTGTGGGGTACAAGGGAATCCCCCAAGCAAACATTATAATGATCACTTATGGGGTACATGGGATACCCCCAAGTCAACTTAATAATGTAATCTATGGTTCATACGAATCCCCTCTTCTTAAAAAGGATGGATAAGGACATTGCTTGCAAGTTATAGTCGGTATGACGATACCACTACTTATAGCCTTGGTTAATAATAAATGGAATGGTGGTTTGGATGTATGGTAATGATTTTAATTGATCAATAATCATAGGATTTGATAGCTAACCATAAAGGTGTGAGTCTAATGGATGGACACTGGAAACTCATGTTTGCCGACATGAGCATTGGTCATGACGACCATATATGATACTTATGGGGTACACGAGAATCCCCTAAGTACACTAGTACATATGTATCATGAAGAGCAAAGGGTACTTGGGAATCCCCTACTCCTATGGTATCTCCATTCGTGCGGCTACACATATCAGGGCCTATTCAAAGGGTTACACTGGACCCATATAGTCTGTAGGTGGTTCTAGGATGGTTAAGCTACACATACCCAGGTTAATAGTTTTAAAGGTATGCTAAACCCGACGCCCATTCCTAACATGTATTTATATATATGCATGTACTATTGTGAATGCACATGGTTGGTTTACTTAGTTTTCAAGGTTGGCAATATTTTATCCTTATCCTAAATACTTGCTAATGTTCACCTATTAACCTATCTTTGGGAGGTTGTATCCCTATGCAATGCAGTAATCGGCCATTCTACTTCTCATGTTTAATGATTGGATTCGGGATCAGCTTGGTTGGATTGAAGTAGTGAGCTTTCATACTCCAGAACGCTCTATTTCATGTCATCAATGTTTCTTATATACTTTGATCATTATATAGACTATGGTTTTGGCTATGGTTTGGGCATGTCCCACAAGACATTGGTTTACTTTCGGTTAGAGGCTCTGTGGAACTACTATGGGTTGGTATGAATGATGTTTGTATTGGTGTCAACCTTATTATTAGCATTGGTAATGGGGCTAATACCATTGGATTTTATTTATGATTTCTCCATCCTTCTATGTTATGGACTCATACTTGGTTGTTGTTTTGGTTATTGATTGGGTATCACATGGTTGGACTTGTTTGGGTTGGTCACTGTTATGGACCTATCCCAGATTCTGGACTTATAATAATCAATATCTTTTTATAAGTTCAGAATTCATCTGGCTCGGGGTACGTATTTGGAAGTTGGGTTGGGTAATAGGGGTGGTCATCGGTCCTAGTTAGAGTTGGGATGCCTATTACGACAAGGCCCTGATTCAGGTCATGTCATATAAAAAATTGTAAAATAAATTGGCTACTTCAAAATCACTACTGTGACATGTCAAGATTTATCTGACTCTAAAATAACGTGTAAAAATATTACTACCCAATGTTGATAAATTTTATAAAAGTAGCAATCTTCGGAAATGTATGGAGGTCAAAATTGTGCTCCAACAGTGTGTATACTTAGTATGATATGCCTCTCATTTTGTATGGCAACATTGGATTTTCTTTGCATTCATACATTCATATGCACTACCTATCACAAGTATAATTTTTTCGTGCTTGTACCTACCAGTCTTATGGGGGCTGGATAAGTATAGGTTATGTTAGTTGTTTGTTCAGTGACTTTTCTTGCTTTTTGGGCTTACGGGTGCCTGATTAGGTTATTATTTTCCAGTGCTCATCCATTTATATTATTGTCGCCTATTGATGTATAGTTTTTGGTAGGATGGTTCTGGATTTGTACCCGAGGGTAGGTACATTTTTACCACAACCCAATTTTCAAGTCATGATGGCACCTACGAAATCCCACCATTAAGTAAGCCAATATCATAACCTAGAGCTAACACAATGGGTTAATCCAACAAGAAAGGCCCAACATAAGCGAAATTCAGGAACATCAATTGTAAACAAAAGGAATCTAGATAGAATAAACAATCATACAAGATACCAATCCCAAAACCAGGTAGAGCTAGTACAAGAGCAACTAATAGTACCAATACAACCCCAAGACTAGAATAGTCCATACATCTTTCTTGAATACTAAACACTGAATGCAAGAGATAGAAGGAAATTGGATGACTGGAACTCTAAGAGTTCACCCGATATTTGAAAATCAATCTCTGCACGAACCATGATCAATGACAACAACTAATACTTTTATCTGCACCAAAAAGGTAGAAAAGTATAGTATGAGTACAAAAACAACAGGTACTTAGTAGGCATCAACGACCGACTGAGCTAAATCATGATACAAGAATGATAAAATGCAAGATAATCATATACTAAGTCAAGGTACAGAATTGAACCTGAATCATCTCCATGATCATGGTTTATCAAAAGTAAGCGATCATGATATATCAGAATCATAATATAACATAAGGCATTAACGCATAATAATACCGTGGTACATAACAAGTATTAAATATCGAAATAAAAATATAACATAAGGTATAATGCATGACAATTCCCTCGTGCATAAGAAATAAACAATTCAAAATCATAAAGCAACACAAGTGAAATCACAAGCAAACACAAGTACAAAGTTGGTGCACATACACCACCCATACACCAACAAGTGCATTAAGTAAATAACTTATCTCCACGTCCCATACCACCAGAGAGTACATCCAAGAGAAACATAAGAAAATCAAATCATCGATATAGCCAAACTTTCTTATTATCTATAGTTTTCCACAATTACCATCAAACTTCTATTTGCCAACATTCATAATCATCATCCATTATCGCAATTGAATAACATATATAATCTTGGATGTATTTATAAATAAAAGCACCATAACCTACCCATACTTTAGCTAAGTTTTGAGAATAATGTGCTTACTTTCTTATGTTTTTATTCTACTTTTTATGTAATTGAGCAAACCTATGTGATTAGCATGATTTCATGTGTAAATGAAGTAGATTGAGACATAAAGGGACCATGGATTGCGGATAGCATCGGACACAAGAAAAAGTAGCATGTTGGATGCAATGTGGTGCCTAAAACTATGTACTAAGACTATTTAGTCATTAAATTAAGCCTAGGGACTTAGAAGGCAGTTTGAGAGAAAAGTTACTAAGAATACCCCAAGCTGACAATTCATGAATTATTCAGTATTATTTTTTGAATGGAGTTGGCGGCTTAGGACAAGAAGAGAAATGACTTCATCTTGTTCACGTACATCTACACCAAGATCGTTTTTACCTTTTGGTATGATGAATATTATTATTGTGATTTCTATTTTTTTCATGAGTAGCTAAGTTTATTAGTTAGACTTATGGGAGCCTTGTAACATACAATCTATTACTATGTGTTTTGAATTCATTTTGCATTGATTTACTTATATCACACTCTTTTCAATTATCTTGAATTCTCACGGTTACAAACATAGAGAATGTTCCATTAAAACACAACTTGCTCAATAGAAAGGTTGATGTTCGAAAAAAAGAGTAGTGACAAGAAAATAGGGTTTCCAACTTTATTTCATACGTTAATGCAATAATAGAATTAACGACTTGGAGATTTCATATAATTGGGTAAACACTTTTGACTTGAGAGAACTCAAGTGAATTAGTCCTTGATGGTTGAGAAATGCTTGGATTAAGTTATTGAATACATTTATCTATAAGTACAATCCATGTATTAATTCTTAACACCCATAGTTAGAAAGTACTGAAAACTACAAAGAGGACATAACCCTACCTTGCAATTTCTCTGAATTCAAATACTACTAGATATATCTCATTTTGTTTAAACTGAAACTATAAATTTGTGAACTGAATCAAACCCCCTTTCTGTTTTACAAAAACAAATTATTAAAAGTCAAATAATCTATATACAACTTAATTAACACCATATTCCCGGTGAGATTCGACCCCAACCTAGTTGGGTTATATATTTGACAATGACTACTTACACTCTTGTAAGAGTTTTGTAATTTGGGTATATCAATATACAAATCTACTCATGACCATAACCATACCATCATAAATGCCTCTATCTCATCAACATACCCTATTCACTCAATATTAGCTAACCAACACTTATTATTAAACCTATTTACTCGCTAGCAATCATACAACCTCTAGTTATCGTCTATCTATTATTCAAGACATAAATACTATTCATAGGTTAATGACTGACCATTATTCACTTGGTCACAATTTAATCAATTACATGGCTGACAACATTATCACAACATCGGTTATCAACCATTCATACTCATTGGACCATCACATGATTTAAATCTATAAACTAATTCATTACATGATTTAATAAGGTTCTTATCAACTATCTACTAAGCATTCACAATCATTGTAACTCAACATATGGCCAACAATCCCTTTACCAACCATTTACCAAGTATTCAGATTCATTTAGTCATTATCATGAACCATTCATGTTCACTAAACCAATTCCATAGATACACATTTGACCTTCACAAAACTATTTAATCACTAATTACTTCAATGGACAAAATGTATTGATTCAACTCATAATTTAATTAAATTTACCATCATCAAGGCCCAAATAACCATTCACATTTCATTAGTAAGCTTACACTGCATTATCACAACATTTAGGCTTAACACACATATCAAGCTTATTTTCATGTTCAGGGGCTTCTACCCCTTATTAGTCATTAACCCAACAATGTCATCAATTACCTAATACATGACTTATAATAACCTTACCATATTATTTAGCAATCATTCTTTCTTATTGGTCCATTGCCATAATTCAAAACATCAATAACATATGACTAGATAATTCACTTAGACATTTTCACAAACACCTTGTGTTCATACCTTTAACGAGGCTATTTTCATGGTAGAAAGCATCAAGATTAGGGTTACTTAAGACCCTTATGTTAAAATATACACAACAAGCATCCACATATGCAAATCATTATTAATAACATATATAAACACAAGTCTATGTAAGAATCAACATTATTCATCTTTAGGCAACAAAAGCCTTTTTAATTGATACCAAAACCACCATGTACACTTACTAATCCAAGTTTTAAATACATGGGTTTTAGAGTAATTTAATAAGGGGAATAGTTACATGACTTAAACAAAATGATACACCAAGAATCTTAACTCCTTCTTGCCACTAGATGAGAATCCTCAAAACCCTAGCCTCCAATCTTGCTTCAAGAAACTTTTAAAGTGTTTTGGAGTGTTTAAGTCTTTTAAATAAAGACTTAGGAGGCTACAATGCCTTATATGATATCTCAAAAAGTTACTTTAGCATACCTTGTAGAACTAGAGATAGAGGATTTTGATGTCATTCTCGACATAGATTGGCTCCTTTCATGCTATGCCTCAGTTGATTATAGAAATAGAATAGTTCATTTTTTAGTTTCCAAATGAACCAATCCTTGAATGGAGAGGTATTACTATAGTGCTTAAGAGTCAGTTAATTTCATACCTTAGAGCAAGAAAACTGATATCTAAGGGATATGTCTATTATCTAGTATGAATCAATGACTCTAGTTTAGAGACTTCCAGTCTTTAGTCAATTCCAGTAATAAATGAATTCTTAGATTGTTCCCCAAAGATCTTCCTGGAGTTCCTCCCGTTAGGGAAATAGACTTCAAAATATACCTTCATTCAGATACTCAACCCATATTTATTCTTCCATACAAAATGGCACCAGCAGAACTTAGGGAGTTAAAAGAATAGTTCAAGGATCTCCTATATAAGGTATTCATCAGACCCAACATTTTCTCATGGGGTGCACCAGTCTTATTCGTGTATAAGAAAGACGGTTCTCTTAGAATGTGTATAGACTACCATCAGTTGAAAAAAGTCACAGTCAAGAATAAATATCCACTTCCTAAAATCGATGACTTGTTCAACCGACTTCAGGGTGCTAGTTACTTTTATAAGATAGAGCTCAGATCAAGCTATCATCAGCTTAGAGTCAGAGAATGTGACATTCCAAAAATAGCTTTCAGAACCCGCTATGGCCACTTCAATTTTCTAGTAATGTCCTTTGGTCTTACTAATGCCCTAATAGCTTTCATGGACTTAACGAATCGTGTGTTCAAGCAGTACTTTGATATGTTCATTATAGTCTTCATCGATGACATTCTTGTCTATTCCCATAGCGAGAATGATCAAACAGATCACCTCAAAATTGTACTTCAGACTCTGAGAACTCATCACTTATTCGCCAAATTCAGTAAGTGTGAATTTTGGCTATGGTCAGTAGCATTCCTTAGTCATATTATTTCTGGTGATAGAATTAGAGTTGATCCTCAAAAGACCAAGGCGATGAGAAACTGGCTTAGACCCATATCTCTATCAGATATTCAGAGTTTCTTGGGTTTAGCTAGCTATTACCGTCAGTTTGTTGAAAGTTTTTCATCTATTACATCCGCCATGTCCAAATTGACTCAAAAGAAATTCCAATTTTAGAGGTCAGATTCTTGCGAGAAGAGTTTTTAGGAGTTGAAGACTCAACTTACCTCAACCCTAGTTTTGACTCTACCAGATGGTTCACACGGGTTTGTTGTGTACTATGATGCATCTAGAGTAGGGTTAGATAGTTTCCTCATGTAGAGAGGTAAGGTCATAGACTATGACTCCAGACAACTTAAGCCTCATGAGAAGAATTACCCAACTCATGATCTTGAGTTAGCAGCTATAGTGTTTGCCTTAAAGATTTGGAGGCATTACTTATATGGGGTGCATGTTGATGTGTTTAAAGTTCACAAAAGCCTTTAGTATGTATTCTCTCAGAAGGAGATTCAACAAGAAGGGAAAGCTCAGTCCTCGATATATTGGTACTTATAGAATTCTCAATCATTTTGGAAAGATAGCCTACGAGCTCGAGTTGTCTTCAGATCTAGCTTCAGTACACCCAGTATTCCACATCTCCTTGCTAAAGAAATGTATTGGTGACCCAGTAGTCATAGTTCCCTTAGAGGACATAAATATTCAGAATAATCTCTCTTTCGAAGAGGTTCCAGTCTAAATCATCAATCATCAGATTCACAAACTGGGGAATAAAGAAGTTCCCTTGGTCAAAGTTCTTTAGCAGAATCAGTCCGTTGAGGGAGATACTTGGGAAATAGAAGCAGATATGTAGACCAAGTATCCTCACCTATTCTCTGCAAACTCAGATTTAGTTTAAGGTAACAGTTTTCCTTAGCTTTACTCAGTTCCATGTTCAGTTATAGGTATAATCTTGGTATCAGTTACCATTGCATAGTCAGTTATGTATTCATGAATCAGCTTAGACATGTACTCATGCATCAGATATGCATGTTCAGTAAGAAAAATCAGATTATCAGTAGCTTCAGTCATGAATTTCATGCATCAGATATGCATGTTTAGTATAAGAACTCAGCTTGTCCGTAGTTCAGTCAATTAGTCATGCTTCAGTGTGCATGTTCAATGTGTAAACTCAGTCTATAAGTGTTTCTAAGCTTAATCAGTCTCACTCGAGGATGAATGTTCCCAAGGGAGAGATATCGTAATACCCCTTATTTCCCTAGCTTAAATTAACTCTTAGTCCATGAGTTATCCTATATAAAAATTTTAAAATACTCAGAAATTTTCAGTTTTGGGCTTACCAAATGTAGGAAATTCAGTCAGATTTACAACAATATAAGATTCGCCCAAATTCGATATCCGGGTGAAGAGTTACAGCCGTTTTAGAGAAACGATGTGCCAAAATGCATGCCAGTGATTCGCAAAGGCCAGACAAATGGCAATTGGCAGATTCCAATGTTACTCTGCGATATTGGTGCGTCACTCTACTAACCCAAATCACAATTTTTCTTTTTCTAGTGTCCCAACGCGATCCCACCGCATCACAATGAGTCCGAAATTCAGAATCATAGGGGCACCGCAATTCCAACGCACACATCAAGCCCCCATTTCCCATTTGTAAATTTCCAGTGACATAGCAAGATAGTACCGCGTTGCACCAGGGCCCCAAGCTAAAAAAATTTGATGAAAATTAAAAGTTTCTTCTAGGGATAAACCTATTTTTTCCCATGATTTTAATATGCCCAAATAGGGGATTTAATCTTTAAAAACATTATTAAGTCATTCTTTACACAATTTTTCCCCAAATTAAATCATTCTCTCTCAAGAATACAAAACCCTATCTTTCAATAAATCAAGAAGAAAGCTTAAGAAACTCACTAAGAACTCCAACAAATTATCAATTCAGGTATGTTAGGTGTTCATCTATGGGTACCTTTCACCCATAGAGTCCAAGAATCTCTTTTTAAAACTACAAGGGTATGGAATTATGAATTCCCATGTTTGAAATTGATTGTATGCATGTCTATGATGTTAATTGGGTTTTCAATGCATGATTATTATAAGATTTCATCAAATTAGAATAGTGTTTATGAGGAATTATATGAATTGAACGCTAAACCCATGAATTTGCAAGTTTGGGCATTGTATTTGCAATGTTTATATGTTATCCATGATTATGTGCATTAAGTTATGCTCCCCAAGTGTTTGATAGAAATTACATGTGAATTAAATGGAGAAATCATGACATGCTAGTATATGTACAAGCTTATGCCCAACAAATGTTTGATAAAATATCTCTATAATGAATTATAGATAAGTAATTATTGTTATGCCTTTCAAGATTATGCTATACTTTACTTTTCATGCTATCGAGTCCTGGGGGTATTTAATACCTGGAAATTTAGTTGTTTACCTAGAGCCAGTGTCAGTTATAGAATAGTACTAGTCATGTCACCATCAGTAGAATTTAGTCAGCTATAGGACTCAGTAGAACTCAGTCAGTTGCAGAACTCAGGAAACTTTATTAAACTCCGTATCAGTCCAATCAAGTTCAGTATACTCAGTTCAGTGTCTTTCAGTTAGGAGTAGGATTCAGTACCTAGTGAACCCAAGGATGGGGGATCACCTGCCAGTAGAGGGTGTGATTCTTAGAAGTAATCCTTGTATTCCAAAACTATATACCCAACGTAGGTTGAGACATCAAACCTACCAGTTGAGGGTTGATGAGATGTTTTAACCTGCCAATTGAGGGTTCCACTGTTCTCATTAGAGTACCTACCAAATGAGGGTAACTCTTTAGTGTCTTTACCCATGGCACAATATTGACACCCTTCCAGCTGGGTTACAGGTTGGACCCTAAATCTATTCAAAAAAAGGGCATGTCGGTTAGATAATTACCTTTCATAATTTTAGTTTCAGTTTCAGTCTTCAGAATAGAACTCAGTTCAGTTTTACAGAATTAGAACTGTCAGGTATAGTCAATCGGTGTCAGTAACTCAGTTATCAGTAACTTCATATATCATTCACTCAGTATCAGAATTTAATGGTTAGCTTTATTAAGCTCAGTTATAATATACACGTACATACACAGTATTGCATGCCTGGTATTTACAGCAGGTCAATTATCTATGTACTTTCATATCCAGTTATGCTATATCATTCAGTCAGTTATTGTTCATGCATATGAACTCTTTTATTCAACCTTACCTCATCTAGTATACCTATATATTCCAAGTAATAATGCATACTCTTTCTTTGTGCTATGATGTCTCATATCATAGGTTCAGACACTCAGGTTCCTGACCGCGCATAGACAGATCCAGTTATCAGCAACAGTTTCAGTAGTGAGTCCTCATCTATAGAGGATATTTTATTATTTTAGTTTCTCAGTAGATGTAGTATTTTAGTAGATGGAGTTAGTTGGGGGCTTATCCCACCAACTCTGCTTTCAATTAGTTCAGTTAGAGTCTTTTCAAACTAGACTAGTTTAGATAGTATTTTAATTTTTAGATATTTTATTAGATATTATTACAAAGGTTTTCTTTTATCAGTATTTATAGATTTTGAACCTTATGGAATTTTTGCCTAATTTTCATATTTATTATAGTATTATTACTCAGTGCTCACAGCAGATATCAGTCATGGGTTAGCTTAGGGTCCTTCGGGTCGTAAACACTGTGTAGCATCCGGGGTACAGACTTAGGGCATTACAAACTTGGTATCATAGCCTAAGGCTCAACAGAGTCCTAGGGAGTCTAAAAGCAACATCAAGTAGAGTCTTGTTCATGGGTGTGTAGCGCGCCACACTTATGGATAGGAGGCTATGAGATGTTTTAGGAAAATTTTCCTTCTTTCAGTATTTATGTCGTAGAGTGAGCATAAGATCAACTTAAACTCTCAGACTAATCCATTTCTTCCTTTTATTTACAGAACATACCTCCCAAAAAGACTAACGGAAGGAGAACCAGAAATTAGTCAGCACCTCAGCCTATTCAGGCAGATCCCCTGGATGAGTATATCTCTCATGTAGAATTCAGAGTTGTATTCACTACTCTAGCCAATTTTATAGCAGCTCAGAATGAATGACTAGCTGTTGTTCAGGCCAACCCAGTGGGCAATACTGCTGCAGCCAGGATTTGGGACTTTGCCCAATTGAATTCTCCCCCATTCTCAGGATCTAAGTTAGAAGAGGATTCACAAGATTTTCTCGATCAGGTTTAAAAAGTCACAGATATTATGGGAGTGACTTCTAGTGAGAGTGTTGAGTTCGCTGCCTACTAACTACGAGATGTACGTCATACATGGTTTAAGCAGTGAAAGATAGATAGGGGAACAGATACAAAGCCCATAGAGTGGGAAGAGTTTGCTACTGCTTTCCTAAATAGATTCTTTCCCTTAGAGCTAAGAGAAGTCAAGGTGTTAGAGTTCATAAATCTAAGGAAAGGGTAGTATGAGTATGAATGAGTATTCCCTTAAGTTTACTCAATTAGCTAGGTATGCTCCCCATATAGTAGCAGACAGTAGGTCCAAAATGAGCAAGTTCGTGTCTATGGTATCAGATAGTATGGTTAAGGAGTGCGGAACTATGATGTTGATTAAGGAGAAGGACATATCCAGGATTATGATCCATGCTCAGTAGATAGAAGAGGATAAGAATAAGGAAAGAGAGAGAGGCAGAACAAGAGATCTAGAATAGGTAGCTTTAATTTCAATTAGCCTAAGTCAAAGAGTGGTAACCGTTCCTATCTTCATCCAAAGTCTTTATTTCCACCACCCTCAGCCAGTGCTCCAGTACCTAAGTTTAGAAATGGTAACAAAGATAGGGCGTCAGGCTCTAAATCTCAGGGTAGTGTCATTAGTGCTTAAATAAATCCTCTTTATTAGACATGTGGCAGGAACCATCAGGGTGTCTGCAGAGCTGGTGGTGATGTTTGTTTCAAGTGTGGCAAGCCAGGACACAAAGTCAAAGATTGTCCTCAGTCAAGTTCTCAAGGTCAGTATAATCATCCTTCAGCTCAGTCCGATCACCTGAATCAGCAAGGTGTCGCTTTCAGTACCACCAGTGGTCAATGCCCAAATAAGATCTATGCACTTCAGTCCAGACAAGATCAAGAAAATTCTCCTGATGTGGTCACTGGTATGTTACAGATCTTCCATTTATATATTTATACCGTGCTAGATCTGGGAGCTTCTTTATCATTCATAATTCCTTATATAGACATTAACTTTGGATTCAGTGCAGAAATCCTAGCAGAGCCTTTCTCAGTTTCTACCCTAGTGGGTAAATCTATCATAGCCCGACAGGTATACAAGAACTATTTGATTATGATATCTCAGAAAGTTACTTTAGCAAACCTTGTAGAGCTAGAGATGGAAAATTTTGATGTCATTTTCGGCATAATTGGCTCCATTCATGCTATGCCTTAGTTGATTGTAGAAACAGAATAGTTCATTTTCAGTTTCCAAATAAACCAATCCTTGAATGGAGAGGTAGTACTACAGCACTTAAGAGTCAGTTGATTTTATACCTTAGAAAAAGAAAAATGATATCCAAGGAATGTGTCTGTCATCTAGTACAAGTTAACGACTCTAGTTCAGAGACTCCCAGTCTTGTGTCAGTTCCAGTAGTAAATGAATTCTCAGATATGTTTCCCGAAGATCTTCCTAGAGTTCTTCCTGTTAGGGAAATAGACTTCGAAATAGACCTTCTTCCAGATATTCAGCCCATATCTATTCCGCCATATAGAATGGCACCAGCAGAACTCAGGGGGTTAAAAAAACAATTGAAGGATCTCCTAGGTAAGGGATTCACCAGACCCAGCATTTCTCCATAGAGCGCACCAGTCTTATTCGTGCGTAAGAAAGACAGTTCTCTTAGAATGTGTATAGACTACCATCAGTTGAACAAAATCATAGTCAAGAATAAAGATCCATTTCCTATACTTGATGACTTATTCGACCAACTTTAGGGTTCTAGTTACTTTTATAAGATAGACCTCAGATCGGGCTATCATCATCTCAGAGTCAGAGAATGTGACATTCCAAAAATAGCTTACAGAACACGGTATGGTCACTTCAAGTTTTTAGTCAAGTCCTTTGGTCTTACTAATGCCTCAATAGCTTTCATGGACTTAATGAATCGCATGTTCAAGAACTACTTGGACATGTTCCTTATAGTCTTTATCAATTACATTATTGTCTATTCTCATAGCGAGAATGATTACGTAGATCACCTTAAAATTGTACTTCAGACTCTTAGAACTCATCAGTTATTCGCCAAATTTAGTAAGTGCGAATTTTGGATAAGTTCGGTAGCATTACTTGGACATATTATTTCTGAGGATGGCATTAGAGTTGATCTTCAAAAGATTGAGGTGGTGAGAAACTGACCTAAACTCATCTCTCCATCAGATGTCCAGTGTTTCTTGGGTTCAGCTGCCTAGTATCGTCGGTTTATTGAAGGGTTTTCATCTATTACATCCCTCATGTCCAGATTGACTCAAAAAAAGTCCAGTTTTAGTGGTCAGATTCTTACGTGAAGAGTTTTTAGGAGTTGAAGACTCGACTCACCTCAGTCCCAATTTTGACTCTACGGGATGGTTTAGACAGGTTTGTTATGTACTATAATGAATCCATAGTAGCTTTGGGTTGTGTCCTCATAAAGATAGGTAAGGTCATAGCCTATGCCTCCAGACAACTTAAGCCCCATGAGAAGAATTACCCGACTCATGATCTCGAGTTAGCATCTGTAGTGTTTACTTTAAAGATTTGGAGCCATTACTTGTATGGGGTGCATATTGATGTGTTCAAAGATCAAAAAAGCCTTCAGTATGTGTTCTCTCAAAAAGATTTAAATTTACGTTAGAGAAAGGTGGTTAGAGTTGTTAAAAGATTATGATATAAGTGTTCTATATCACCCGAGCAAGGCCAATATAGTGGTTGATGCTCTCAGTAGATTGTTTATAGGTAGTGTTGCTCATGTTGAGAATGATAAGAAGAAGTTAGTTCAGGAAGTTCACCATCTTGCCTGACTAGGTGTCCGCTTAGTCGATACAGCAGAGGGTATAGTATGGGTGCAGAATAGTTTAGAATCATCTATAGTTTTCGAAGTGAAGGAAAAGCAGGATAGAGATCCCAGTCTCTTTATGTTGAAAGGTTCAGTTAGAGATCAAAAAATAGAGGTTTACCCCTATGGGGTAGATGATTTGTTGTGTTTCCAGGGTCGTTTATATGTGCCAGGTGTAGATGAATTGAGGCAAAAAATTCTTGCAGAAGTGCATGGTGCGCGATACTCTATTTATCCAGGGGCCACAAATATGTACCGCGATTTGCGGGAGATCTATTGGTGGAATGGGATGAAGAGGGATATTGTTGAGTTTGTAGCTAAGTTCTCTATGTATTATAAGGTTCAGATTGAGCACCAGAAGCCTAGTGGGTCTATGTAGAAGTTCAGTATTCCCACTTGGAAATGAGAGGAAGTGAACATGGACTTTGTGACGGGTTTACCTCCTGCTCATCATTAGCATGATTCCATTTGAGTTATCATAGACAGGATGACCAAATCAACTCATTTCTTTCCAGTTCATACTTCCTATTCAGTGTAGGACAATGCCAAACTATATATTAGAGATTTGGTTAAGTTACACATAGTCCCAGTATCCATCATCTCTGATAAAAGTACCCAATTTAACTCTCGTTTTTGGAAAGCATTCCAAAAGGACCTTGGTACCCCAGTCCACCTCAGTACAGCCTTACTCTCTTAGACAGATGATCAAGAAAAAAGGAGTATTCATACTCTAGAAGATATGCTAAGATCCTGCATTGTCAATTTTATGGGTAGTTTGGATGACCACTTGCCTTTGATAGAATTCACATTCAATAATAGCTATCAATCCAGTTTTTAGATGGCCCCATTTGAGGCTCTCCATAGTAGGAGATGTAAATCTCCAATAGTTTGTTCAAGATAGGTAAGGCCACAGTGGTAGGTCCTGACTTAGTGTTTGATGCCTTAGAGAAGGTTCAGCTGGTCAGAAAAAGGCTTAGGGCTGCCCAGAGCCGACAGAAATCGTATACAGATATGAGGAGAAAGGATCTTGAGTTTGAGATAGGTGATTTTGTGTTCTAAAAAAGCTTTTCAATGAAGGGAGTAAAGAGGTTCGGCAAGAAGGGAAAGCTCAGTCCCCGATATCTCGGTCCTTATAGAATTCTCAATCATTTTGGAAAGGTAGCTTACGATCTTGAGTTGCCTTCAGATCTTGCTTCAATACACCCAGTATTCCACGTCTCCTTGCTAAAAAATTACATTGGTGACCTCGCAGTCATAGTTCTCTCAGAGGACATAAATATTCAGAATAATCTCTCAATCGAAGAGGTTCCAGCCCAAATCCTCGATCATCAAATTCGGAGACTGAGGAATAAACAAGTTCCCTTGGTGAAATATTTTTGGTAGAATCAGTCCGTTGAGGGAGCTACTTGGGAAGCAAAAGTAGATATACGGACCAAGTATCCTCACCTCTTCTCTGCACACTCAAATTCAACTTAAGGTAACAATCTTTCTTAGCTTTACTCGGTTCCATGCTTAGTTACACTTATAATCTTGGTATCAGTTACCATTGCATATTCGATCCTGCATTCATGAATCATCTTAGACATGTACTCATGCATTATATATGTATGTTCAGTATGAAAATCCAGCTTATAAGTAGCTTCAGTCATGTATTCCATGCATCAGATATGCATGTTCAGTATAAGAACTCAGCATGTCAGTAGTTCGGTCAAGTAGTCATGCTTCAATATGCATGTTCAGTGTCTAAACTCAGTCTATAATTATTTCTCAGGTTAATCAGTCCCATTCGAGGACGAATGATCCCAAGGGGGAGATATTGTAATACCTCATATTTCCCTAGCTTGAATTAACTCTCAGTCCATGAGTTATCCTATATAGAATTTTTAAAATACTTAGAAATTTTTAGTTTTCATCTAACTAATAAGTAGAAAATTTAGTCAGCTTTCCAACGATATAAAATTCGCCCAAATCTGATACTCGGGCGAAGAGTTAGAGCCATTTTAGTGAAACAATGTGCAAAAATGCATACCAGTGCATTGCGAAGGCGGGCCAAATGGAAATTGGCAGATTCCAATGTTACTCCGCGATATTGGTGCATCACTCTATAGACCCAAATCAGAATTGTCCTTTTTCTAGTATCGCAATGCGATCCCACCGCATCGCAATGAGTTTGAAATTCAGACCGCATTACATCAAGCCCCCAGTTCCCAATTGTAAATTTCCAGTGACATAACAAGATAACACCGCATTGCACCAGGGCCCCAGGCTAGAAAAATTTGATGAAAATTAAAAGTTTCTTCTAGGGATAAACCTATTTTTTCCCATGATTTTAATATGCCCAAATAGGGGATTTAATCCCTAAAAACGTTATTAAGTCATTCTTTACTCAATTTTCCCCCAAATTAAATCATTCTCTCTCAAGAATACAAAACCCTAACTTTAAATAAATCAAGAACAAAGCTCAAGAAACTCACTAAGAACTCCAAGAAATTATCAATTTAGGTATATTAGGTGTTCATCTATGGGTACCTTTCACCCATAGAGTCCAAGAATCTCCTTTTAAAACTACAAGTGCATGGAATTGTGAATTCCCATGTTTGAAATCGATTGTATGCATGTCTATGATGTTAATTGGGTTTTCCACCCATGATTATTATAAGATTTCATGAAATTAGAATAATGTTTATGAGGAATTATATGAATTGCATGTTAAAATCCATGAATTTGCAATTTTAGGCATTGTATTTGCAATGCTTATATGTTATCCATGATTATGTGCATTAAGTTGTGCTCCCCAACTGTTTGATATAAAGTTCATGTGAATTAAATGGTGAAATCATGACATGCTAGTATATGTACAAGCTTATGCCCTACAAGTGTTTGATAAAATGTCTCTATGAATGAATTATGGACAAGTAATTATTGTTATGTCTTTCAAGATTATATTATGCTTTACTTTTCATGCTATCGAGTCGTGGGGGTATTTAATACCCAACAATGTAGCTATTTACCTAGAGCCAATATCAGTTATAGAATAGTACCAATTATGTCACGATCAGTAGAATTCAGTCAGCTACAGGACTCAGTAGAACTCAGTCAGTTACAAAACTCAGAAAAAATCAGTATACTCGGTATCAATCTAGTCCAGTTCAGTATACTCAGTTCAGTGTCTTTCAGTTAGGAGTAGGATTCAGCACCGAGTGAACCCAAGGATGGGGGCTCACCTACTAGTAGAGGGTGTGATCCTTAGAAGCAATCCTTGCATTCCAGAACTATGTAGCCAGCGTAGGTTGAGACATCAAACCTGCCAGTTTAGGGTTTACGAGGTGTTTTAATCTGCCAGTTGAGGGTTCCACTATTTTTATTAGAGTACCTATCAGATTAGGGTAATTCTTCAGTGTCTTTACCCGTGGCATGGTACTGACACCCTTCAAATTGGTGTTACAGGTTAGACCTTAAATCTATTCAGAAAAGGGGCATGTCGGTTAGATGATTACCTCCCACAGTTTCAGTTTCAGTCTTCAGAATAGAACTCAATTCAGTTCTACAGAATAGGACTGTCAGATATAGTCAATCAGTATCAGTAACTCAGTTATCAGTAACTTCAGATATCAGTTACTTAGTATCAGATTTCATTGCTTAGCTTCACACAAGCTCAGTTACAGTATACATGTAAATGCATAGTATTGCATGCTCAGTATTTACAGCAGTTCAGTTATCTATATACTTTCATATCCAGTTACTCTATATCATTCAGTCAGTTATTGTTCATGTATATGAACCCTTACATTCAACCTTACCTCATCTAGCATACCAATACATTCCATGTACTGATGCATACTCTTTCTTTGCACTATGAGGTCTCATATCATAGGTTCAGACTCAGGTTCCTGACCGCGCATAGACGGATCCAATTATCAGTAACAGTTTTCAATAGTGAGTTCTCATCTATCGAGGCTATTTTATTATTTTAGTTTCCTAGTAGATGCAGTATTTTAGTAGATGGAGTTAGTTGGGATCTTGTCCCATCAACTCCACTTTCAATCAGTTTAGTTAGAGGTTTTTCAGACTAGACTAGTTCAGATGGTATTCAGTTTTCAGATGTTTTATCAGATATTATTGTAGTGGTTGTCTTTTATCAGTATTTATAGATTTTGAACCTTATGGTATTTCATCCTATTTTTCGCATTTATTGCAGTATTATTAATTAGTGCTCACAGCAGATATCAGTCATGCGTTAGCATGTGGTCCTTCGAGATCGTAAGCACCATATAGCATCCGAGATATAAACTTGGGGCGTTAGAAAATCAACCTTTATGCAATGTTAAATCATGCATTCAACAAGGACACAATACACATCATGTTGATCATCAATTCATTCATTTCATCAACTTTGTAATTCAGACCCATCATTTATCAGAACACTTTATCAATCCAAGGATTAGGGCTTAAACTTGACGACTTTCAAGGATATAAAACAACTCAAGCATTTGGAACTTTAATCCCTTATCTAACAAGGATATGAATCAATTATAAGTATTGGGGGTACACCCATCATCTATCAATGATATAAAGGAGATTAACACATACCTCCATCATAAGTTACCGTAATAGGAAACAAATGCGGATACTTGGACTTTATGTCCTCTTTCTCCTCCCAAGTAGCATTCTCGTACTTTTGGTTCCTCCATAGAACCTTCACCGAAGCTACGTCTTTCATTTGCAATTGGCAAACTTGCCGATCCAAGATCCTTATAGGGATCTCCTATAGGACAAGGAGTCCGAAATATCTATATCCCTCAAGGGTACAACCAACAAGGATCATCCACATATTTCCACAACATAGAGACATGGAAAACTAGGGGAAATGGAGCTCAACCTAGAAGGCAACTCCAACTTATAGGCAACATTACCAACACCCTTTGAGACCAAATAGGGACTAATATAATGGGGACTATGCTTCATTTTTAACCGACTTATACCACTCCCTTCACGGGAGACACCTCCAAGAATACCTATTTGCCAACACCAAACTCTAAACTCCTACGACACATGTATGCATAGGACTTTGGCGACTTTGAGCGGTTTTCAACCTCTGACAAATCACCTTCACCTTCTCTAAGGCCCGGTGAACTAAATAGGGATTAAGAAACTAACCCCTACCAACCTTATACCACTCTATAGGAGATCGACATCTCCTACCATACAATATGATGCCTTGAAAAGTGTCCTAGAATATCCCCTACTTAGGGACTTTTACACTTCCCATTTCCAAACATCACCATCTCCTCGAGCCCCTAACCAACACAAGAAGGGTCATGGAGGAACTAAAGCACAAGAACCACTCCCGTCACTTAAGGCAAGACCCCAAGAAGAGATACAACACCATAAGTATAGAGTGTTTTATAGTAACCAACTAGGTCACAATGAGACCCATCCTGACACAACATACGAAAGAAGGAGTCCTTAAGACTGGGCACCAAAGACACACCACTGCTTACCCTTCGGGGATCTACTATGATCCTATCACTAGAAATAAATAACATAACCAAGAAAGTTACGACTTTCAACAAAACTCACACTTGGGGAACTTAGCATACAAACATTGATCCTTTAAGGTTTGCAACATGACACAGAGGTGATCTTACATGTCCACCTCACTCTTAGAATAGACTAAGATGTCATCCATGAAGACAACAACAAATATATCCCAAAAAGGGGTAGAAGACCCTACTCATTAAGTTTATGAATGTCGCCGAGTCATTGGCCAACCCAAAGTACTTGACAAGGAACTCATTACCCACGGTAATGGGTTTTACAGGAGCCCCTTCCGAGTTAGAATCTTTAATTCGTACCAAAAGGTATAAATACCCCTTTGAAATCACCCTTTGGGACTTCAGACAAGAAAAGAATCTTCCCTTGGGCACTCAAGAACTAGTTTCCTATACAATGATCGGCTTATCAGGGGATTTGAACATGACCCTACAAGTCTGACAATCTAAGAAAGCATAGCAAGATGCAACCAACCCATCCCTAGGACAACATCAACAATAATCAATCATGCCAAACTCTATCAAGTCTACAAGTATCCTTATAGCTCTAAAAAATACCACATACCCTCTATGAACCCTTCTAACAATCACAGGGTCTCTGACTAGGGTAGAAAAAAAAAAAATAACAAACTCTTGGAACCACAATCAAGATGCGCAGCCACATACGGGGTAACATAAAAAATGTAGACCCTAGAACAATCATCAATACACATCACTGGATAAAAGTCTCAACATACTCGCATCAGCATTTGAAGAGGCCTCAGGCTTTTGAGGGAAAATAAGGGCAATAAGACGGTCCCGACCAATGTCAAAGCTAGAAGTAGCATCCCTTAGTGAAAAATCTATAGAAGTGGTAACCGGCATCCTTTTTACCAAGAGACAATCCTTATGGGACACTCCCACTGTATGCGACCTAATTGGCCACTCTTAAAACATCAGTACTTTCTTTGCTCGCAATATCTATGGTGTGATCGATCGCAAAACCAATAAGAGGGGATAGGTGAATGAGGATTGGGCTTTACTGGTCATATATTGGATACCTTGTGCCCTATAAGCAATATCAATCTGAAGATGCCCATCTCCCAATAGGTTTGGGTAGGGAGCACTGGCCATGGAGCGAAAACTAGGACCTGCCCAATACTTCCTGCTAGACCACTTTCCACCAACATGAGCCAACTAAGCAAAAAAGTGATGGAACCCTGCATTTTGAGGCTACTGTGGGGAGATGTCACCCCTAATAGTAGGGTTAGTGAGAACAGGTATAAAACTATGAGGAAATTCAAATGTCACAACCCTTGACCAGGCCTAAATCCTAAAAGTTGGATGAGCTTTGTCCATATTGCCCCTAGTTAGTATAGTTTATCTTGCTTGAACGTCAGATCTTCTTGGATACATGATCTAAAAGATAATCAAGCAGAAATCAGAGTAATCTAAGACCTTAGACTCTATATAACTTAATATTGAAACACAATAAGGGAAAACATTCCTAAATACCTTATAGCCCCTCTCTTATAAGTGTGGCGCACTTTACACCCATAAAAAAGACTTTACTTAACACGGCTTTATGGACTCCAAATTGACCATGAACCTGTATCTGATACCAACTTGACATGCCTTAAAATCAAGCCATGTCGTATGGGCACCTCAAGCTCACCTAAACTAGAGGTCACCCCGATAACCCAACTTAACCATCATCAAAATAGCCATGAGGGCCAAATAAATTCTGACCTTATAATGAGATAGAGAAAATATAAGGCTAATAGGCAATACTTAGTCAATAACTAACATTCCATTAATGTCAACCATTTATCCAAACTACCTAAGTCCACAGTCATCCATAAAATCTCTACCAAATCAAAGTAAATAATATATCGGGACACGCCCCCAGAATAACAAAGTACCAAATCTATACAAGTCTATGACATAGAATAACATGACTATGAAAGGTAGGCCTTTCGGAGTATGAAAGATCACCATTTCAAAGTTAATTCCCAAACCACACGAATATCTGTTCAATGCATAAAAGAAGAAGAAGATACTTCAGCCCCTATGTCATGTGGGGATATAGCATTTGGAGTTGGTTAGCGGGTGGAGCTCTAGCATATTACCCCAAGATAAGGAAAAAATAGCATTATCATTATCATATTCAATCACATTCATGCACTTATCTTTATGTATAAATATACCACATACCGACAAGATATCAATAATTAACAACATTTTTAAATTTTTCAATTATAAGACATGAGGTGGAGGACTTCAACATTCCACATACACATAGATATATACAACATGTTTATATTTTGCCTCCAAGGGGAAACAAGACTTAGCATGTATTCTCAAATCATTCATTTGTAAGACATAGACTGAAGAACTTTCAATCTTTCACCTTACCAATTTTACAACCTTAAACTTCTTTGTCACATTAGTTAAGGGGATCTGAACCCCAAACCAACTCAATCAATTTGACTGATTTAACTAATTCACTAGGCATAGGACTATACCACATGATTATATATTCAATTAGGCATGGAATTCTAATCACATACTCACACATTCAATTAGGCATAGAACTTTAATCACATGATTACATATTCAATTAGTCATGGAACTATAATCACATTCTCTTACATTTGATCGGTTATGGAACTTTAATCATATGAAGTTTCATAAGGTGAGGTACGTTAACCTCAAGAGATCTCTTAGAGCAAGGGACTCCAAACATATGTTGTTAGACGAGGTACTTCAACCATAAGCCATTAGACGAGGGACTTCAACCATAAGTCATTGGAGAAGGGACTTCAACCTTAAGTCATTAGACAAGGGACTTTAACCATAAGCCATTAGACAAGGTACTTCACCTACAAGTCATTACATAAGGCAAGGGACTCTAGACATAAGACATTTCAATCACCACACATGACCACATGGTCCTCATGGGAGACTTCATTTCTCAAAAATTTCAATGGGCCAATGCCCTAACTCAATTCATCATACAATTCAATTCATGGTCATCAAGACCCACACAGGACCCTAAACTCTTCATGGAAATATTTATCGATTCAAAACTTTAATAGGCCAATGCCTCAATTCAAATTATCATTCAATTCAATTGGCAGTCATCAACACCCTTACTAACTTTAGATTTCACACACAATTTCAAGTTCAAACTTGGAGAATTGAACCCCTTTCATAACCATCGGACCAACATGGTCACAATTTAATCAATTACATGGCTAATAAAATTATCACAACATTAGTTATCAACCATTCCTACTCATGGGACCATCACATCATTTAAAGCCATAAACTAATTCATTACATGATTTAAAAAGGTTCTTATCAACCTTCTACTAAGCATTCACAATCGTTGTAATTCAACACATGGCCAAAAAGTCCTTTACCAACCATTTATCAAGTATTCACATTTATTTAGACATTATCATGACCCATTCATGTTCACTAAAATAATTCCATAGATACACATTTAACCTTTACAAAACCATTTAATCACTAATCACTTCAATGTTTTAAACTTCTTAATTCAACTAATAATTTAATTACATTTATGGTCAACAAGACCCACATAACCATTCATATTTCATTAGCAAGCTTACACCGCATTCTCACCACATATAGGCTCAACACACACATTAAGTTCATTTTCATAGTTAGGGGCTTCTATCCCTTATTAGTTATTAACCCAACAATATCATCAATTACCTAATACATGGCTTATAATACCCTTATCATATCATTTAGTAATCATTAATTCTTATTGGTCCATTGACTTAATTTAAAACATCACCAACATGTGACTAGATAATTCACTTAAACATTTTTACAAATACATTTTGTGAATACTTTTAACGAGGTTATTTTCATGGTAGAAATCATCAAGATTAGGGTAACTCAATACCCTCATGATAAACCATATGCCACAAGCATCCACATATGCAAATCATCATTAATAACATTTATAAACACAAGTCTAAGTGAGAATTAACATTATTCATCATTAGGAAACAAAACCCTTTTCATTTAATATCAAGATCACCATGTAAACATACTAATCCAAGTGTGAAACACATGGGCTTTAGAGCAATGTAACAAGGGGAAGAGTTACATTCATTAAACAAGATTATAGACCAAGAATCTTGACTCCTTATTGCCACTAGATGAACATCCTCAAAACTCTAGCCTTCAATCTTGCTTCAAGAAGCTTTTAGAGTGTTTTGGAGTATTTGAGTCTTGTAAATAAAGACTTAGAATGCTATAATTTCTTATATAGTGAGGGGACTTAGGGTTTTAGACAAGGTAAAGGACCACAAGGCCCTTATTTAAAAGTTGGAAAATTACCCCATCCAGGGGTATGACTCCCCCATATGATTCACAAGGGAACCGTACCATAGGGTACAAGTGGTACCCTAACTCGTACCCTAGGCTCCCCTAGGCCACACATACTATCAAGGGTACGACTACCCATTATTGAGTCATATCCATGGGGTATAACTTACACCCCAACCATATCCAAGACTCGTATCAATAATAGTCCACTCTTCACCAAGAATTATGCACTATATGACTCACCTAGGTATGACTCATACCCTTATGTATTAGGGAGAAAGGCCAAGTCATATAGAGGATAGAATACTTCTATCATAGGCTATTTAGGGTATGAGAAGGGAGGGGCAAGTGGATAGAAATTGTATACAAAGGATACGAGTGGCTTGTCCAATCGGACCTTGGCCAACTTACTCAAATCCAAAAATTTTGCAAGGCCACATTCTTGGGTGCTTCATATATTAGATGATTGCATTCTAGATTTAACCTTGTGGTTAAGTTCCAGTAGTGACATCGACCGGTAGATAAGGCTACTTAGGGGGTCGAGTCTGATATACGTAGTTCTTATCTCCATATCTTTGATGATTAAGTATTTCTTTATATTAGTTTGAGGACGAACTAGATTTTTAGTGGTGAATGATGTAATAACCTGATTTTTGTTGTTATATGTGAAATATGTATTTTTATGTGATTTGATTATTACCCCACCCATAGTTGCATTGTGGTATTTCTAGGGTGTTGAGTTGATTGGCATGGTTCCCAATGCAGTTTTTGATACTATTTATGCAATATTATAGTTTTTTAGGCTTCGAGAACCTTATTATGGAATTATGTGTTTATCCTTTTATTTGTATGACTGATGGTTGAATGGACAGCGCCAGCAGATAACCTATTTTTATCTGGTTTATGACTTTTAAATCTCATTTTGACGCTCGATTTGGAAAATTTTGATTTTGGGTTTTGGGGGTCAACTTTGTGAAAACGACATCTTTTATAAAATTTGATATGTCTATTGAGTCTGGAGAGTCAAATTTAGTGTAGTTACATAGTTAGTTTGCATGTACCAAAATTTGGATAAATCTAGAAGGATCTGCGAAGACTTGAACTCTATATATACCCATGTTTTGCCATTTATTTTTAAAAAAAATAGATTTGAAGATTAGGATTTCACACTGTTGAGCTATTTCTTCCACTTCTAATCTTGGATAAACTCCAATACACCTATTTTAACTAATTTCTTCCAACTTTATCATTAAATTCTTGTGCTAATCCGGATCTTAAAGTGGAAATTGAGAATTTGGGCACCAAAGGCCCTAATTTGTGTTTCTTTAAAAAAAAACAATTTCTACCCTTTTTTACTTGGATGATGTTTATAAACCTATAGTTATCATTTTCCCCTTGAATTCATCTTCAAAACAACTTCAAACTTTTATTTTAACATGGATTTCGAAGGTTTCACCTAGTAAAGTTTGAAAATGGTTTTTTTCCAATTTGGACTTCATTTTTAACTCATTTTTTGCATGGATTTTCAGATGTAGATTTCTAAAAATATGGAAAACATATTTTTGAAATGAAATTATGGTTTTGTTCGAATTTTTAGACACTCATTTTGGGCGTTTATTTTGACTCCGAACCAAAAGTAGTCAATATGGGTATCATTGGCTCTTTTTGATGCGTAAAATCTATATTTCCATGTTGTAGTTGGTTTCAAGACCTTCCGTGAGGAGTAATGCTTTGGGAGTGAAGTCTTGGTTGTGGTTTTTTGGCCTTCGAGATAGGTTATGGCTTAACTCTTTCAGACTAGGGTGGGTAGTTAATGTTGGTACAAAATGCATGTTAAGGGTATGGGAACTAATCATGAAATTGGATATCTTATATGTTTTGACCATGTGGGGGCCTTTATGTGATGATATATGGTGAAGTAGAAAATAATATATGATATGTGTGACTGTGTGGTGTCTTATGTTATATTGATAGCCTTATATAGATGTGGAAAATTGTATTGTCTTGTTGAAAATTTCTTAATATGGTACCATATGTGTATTGTGATTTATTCATACTCTATTGGCAGATGAAACATATGGGATTTTATGGATGGTGGAATAAATAAGTAGAGATTGGATCATGTTATTGGTGTTATAGAAATACTCATTGTAATTTGTTATGAGCATTGCATCCTCATATCATACTCATTCATAAAACATTGGTACCACCGTGGAAACACCTAAAAAACACTGGCAACACTTTTTTAAAACCCTCTCTGAGGTATGTGCCGGGAAGGAGATATTGTAACACGTTATAAAACTCACCCTAAGAGATATACTCGGGAGGAGGTATGATATATATAGATTGTATATAGGTTGATAAAATCCCCTATGGGTCCTACTTCAGGAAGTTTTAGCTCCTTAGGTGTATATGGAAATTGTGCGATAATCTCAAAGGTTGTGCGACGACCTCGTACATCATCATCATATACATTTCATCTACTTTATTATGTTATGTTATGATTGTATTTCCATATTGACTTGTTATTTATCTATTTGTCTTATCTTTCTTTATATTGTACTTGATGAGTGTTATTTATACATGTTCTTTTTGTTTCTCATATATGTGATATAAAGTGTACTTGTGTTCTACCATTTTGTGTTCTTGCAATATATGTGATATAGTAGAACTGTTAGTGCAAGTGTAGTGTTCTACCGTTATGGGATATTTTCTGGTTGAAGGTAGCGTGCCCTTAGTGTGTATTTTGTACACTTTATTTTCAACTTTGCTCGGTGGTTCAATGATACCTTCTAAGTATAAGTGGACCATACTGACTCCTACTTCACCCTTCCAGTGCAGATTCAGGTTTGGGTGCACCTCACGTGGCTTAATTTTAGGCACTTTTAGAGTATTCAAGCTAGCGATTGGACTTGCATGTGTGTGGGGTCCACTTCTATCATTTTGCATTAGTCTGTCTTTTCTAGTATTCAGAGATAGACATTGTTCCTATTAATTTTTCTGATGTATTTGACTCATGGATTGAATTAGTAATTCTTACACAATTGACACCTGGCCTGGGGAATGTATGGTAGTTTGGTCATATTATTCTTTCTTTATTGATTATATTTATATGGTTCGTCTTTATTGTAGAAACCTTGCCTTGGGGTTATTTATTTATTTCCCTCTTTGTACATCAGTTTGTGTGGTCCCCTTAATTGTCAAGGTTTTTTATGACAAGTGACATCATGACCTATGGATTTTGGGTCATGACAATACAAAAAGGCATGTTATGCCTTTCAAAATATTCATTTCATCATCCCTTGCATTGCATTTGCATATGTATTTATGTGTTGTTTTCTTGTTTTACTTGGCATGTAATCAGTTTCTATATACTTTCATGTATGACTATTTACTTTGACACACACACACATATATATATATACATATATATAATAGAATTGTTAGTAGAGACGTGTGAGCTACCATTTGGAAACTTTTTTGCTTGTAGGTTGTGCGCTCCTAGAATTTTCTTTACTTGTATTATTTTTTACTTTCCTTAATTGTCCTATGATACTTACTAAGAACAAGTGGACCGTACTCACTTCTAAGGTGCCTTTTTGGTGCATATCCTAGTATGAGGATGACACGCGGAGGCAGAGTTTGTGCTTGATTTGTCAGAGATTTTGAGGTACTCGCACGCTCTAAAGTTGTAGAGTTAATTCCAGGCCTCATCTTATCTACTTGATGTTTTTATTTATTTTAGAGACAGACCCATGTATTGTAGAAAATTTGAATATAGTTTTAGATGCTCTTGCATGTACAATACCAGGTTTGGGATGGTTATATATTTTATTCAGACTTTTGTATTTTTCTATATTTATAGCCTAACTTCATTCTAGAAGTCACGTATTGTTCTACTTTATATATGTTTCTAAATTTTCTTAACTTTTGGAAAGTGGCTTACTTATCAAGACTGGACATAGATTAGTGCCATCATTACCTCTTTTTTTGGATTGTGACACAATAGCAGCACTAAAGAGCAAAAACATAAATGACATAGAACCGCACTGCTTTGATTATTACAAGCCAAAAACATATGTCAATACCTATGAGGTTCCAATGATATTGATACCCAATAAAAAGGATTGGCATATGCCATAGGATATCATGGAAGAAGTAGTCCTACCACCAAATTATAAAAAGACCAACTGGAAGGCCAAAAAAGAGGTATAATAAATTCAAAGAAACTAAATCATCTAGCACAAATTATTGTGAGCCATGTGGTTATGAAGGTCACAACAGACGTAATTGTAATTTCTTTCCAAGATAAAAGTGAACTTCTAGTTTGCATCCAGTTAGCATGCTACCACTATATTAAATTCATTAGAAATTTTATATTTTGTTGTTTGAACAATGCATATTCAAATTTGAATAATGATTGGTGTAATGATAACACAGTTTCTTAAATTGTTCTTAATATTGCAACCGTATTTACTTTACTTTTATTAATATATTAGATTAATTATAAATATTTTATTAACATCTTGTTATATGTCAAGGAGATACACAATGTGTATTCATAACTTTGTGTCAAAAGATACATCACTTGTAAAATTTCATAATGACACATTGTACATGATATATTACTCAAAGG
Organism: Capsicum baccatum var. pendulum; assembly: GCA_030864225.1. NCBI lineage: Eukaryota > Viridiplantae > Streptophyta > Magnoliopsida > Solanales > Solanaceae > Capsicum > Capsicum baccatum. Next base: position 163,280,403 of record CM061555.1, on the reverse strand, counting down.
AATATATCTAAAAATGTTGATGATAATAATGGTATTGTTAAACTGTTTTAATTGATTTAGAATGCATTAGCAAGTAGTGTTCATTTATATAAAGTAATAGGTAAATAAGTTACATATCTTAAATATAACTACATAAGATAAATGAAAACTCAAGGTTGATTGGTATGTGTAATGTATCTAATAGATAACTGACAAATGATACATAAGTTTACTGCACAATTTGTTAGATACATTAGTAGACAGTAAGCTGGATTGCATATAGTTATGTATCTGATACATAACTATATAAGATAAATCATAATTCAAGATACATTAGTATATGTAATGTATCTGTTGGTAACTAACATAATTGATAACTCTCAACTTACTCCCATGTTTAAGGGGTAAGGCGGTCGTTGTCAATATCCCAACTCATGTTGGGGTCGAATCCACAAGGAGTGAAATTCAAATTTCAAGTCCTATGGGTGCTCTAATTACTAGAAGGATACACAAAATGCAACAAAAACAACATTTAAATTAAAATGGGGGGGGTGGAGTTTCTTTATAATAATCTTTAGTGAAACAACACACTAGTATAGCACTTTTGATTTAAAATCAAATTTGAAGGTAATCTTGGGATTATGCCTACCTAAAAGTAAAAGTATGTGGTTAAATGATGGTTTAACAGGAATCTTAGTTGTTAAGTAAGAGATAGTCTAGGTTGAAGGTCTTTGTGGGTAGTCTTTCAACAAAACCATATAGATGTCACCATTGGCTCTTTTGAGCACCTAATGAGTGTGTCATTGTAGTCACCCAAAACCTCAATTAGAAATCCCTATTTCTAGAAAAATGCATATGATATACTTACACTCCCTTTACACTTATGTCTAAGATTGTAAAAGGTAGTAAACCACATGCTTAATTGTCCACCATTGCTTTTTCCCCCTATAGCCCTCTTTCAATGATGATATAGGTTCCCATATGTTCACCTTTATTCGTCTTTTAAGGATGATGAAGGGCTTCTAAAGTTTGAGGTTTTCACCTATCAAACCCATTTGGAGATTAGGGATTTTCACCCACAAATTCATACTATTAAACTCAAGCAATGGTGGAATCCATACTTAACAACTAAAAATTATGCAAACACTACAACACCCACACACAATTACACTTTAGTTTAACATAATCCCAAGACTAAATTACTTAGCTACTCATGAAGAAAGTACAGAAAGATATACCATAAGGATTATCCAAAGCATCCATCTTTCACAAAACACTAAGAATTTAAGTCTCCAAAATTAGTTACAATCTTGCCCAATTAGGGTTCTTGCTTCAAATTCAAAAGTGTCTATGAGGTAAGAAATACCCAAAAAAAAAGGTTTTTACCTATATAAGGTTTGGGATTCGGCCAAATGAAATTAAAAAACTCCCTGGGCAACTTTCGTACTTAGCCGCGATCGCATGAGGTTGTCCGCAACTACGGCTAACACGACCGCAATATGGTTTTGCAATTGCATTCTATTGACCATCTTGACTGACCCTGACCATGGCCTTTGGCCCGCGATCACGGTTACTAGGGTTGATGACTGCTTCAGGTTTTCAGCTGCACTTCTTTGCTTCTACTTGATCTCTTTTAGCTTTAATCCACATCTTTTCATCTCACCAACTATATGCCTGCAAAATGTGGATATTAGTGCATTAAATTATGATTATGTCTCATTTATTTATACAAAACTTGGTAGTGTGCAAGAAAGTTGAGTGAAAATGAGTGGTAAAGTCACCACTCATCAACACCCCCAACTTAAAACTCTGTTTGTCCTCAAGAAACAACACCTTTTATCATGAGAACATTTCACATGTATGCCCATATTCTATAACATAATGATCATGATGACTTTAGCTTGATTACTATCATAAAAATCTCTTCACACACAGGCAAAATGATTTTGAATACACCCCTCAACATAAAATGGAATATTAAAGGACTCAATAGACTTCCATTGTCAACTATTAATACTCTAGGAATAACTCACTTCTTGACCTCAACCACATTATACTTTCTTTTGCCTCATTTCTCGAAAGGTTACAAAATCACCCACCTCAACTTGATCACATTCCACCTCACAAGAAAGAAGAATTCACACACCTAGCATTAACCATGCAATAAGGAATTTAAATGCAAACATTCTCTCTCTCAAGAACTCACAATGCTAATAAGTACCATGCCATAGGCTTGCCCCTATTTTCAATTGCCATTATAATGATCACATTTGGTTAGGAATCACGATGAACTTTTTAAGCTTGTAATGTAGGTCTAGAGCAGGTTAGGATATTAATTTTAGGACAACAAGGCTAAACCCTCATTTAACTTCTACAACACACTCTTTTCAATTTTACTATTGGGCCACTTCTTTTCTTTCACTATTGTGCTTACATTGCCTTTCTTGGTTTTCCCACTTTCTTTCCACTTCTTTTTTGTGTGTGTGCATGTGCATAAGTCATGTATTTCTTTCCTTTGTTGGATCCTTTCTTTCTTCTAATTATTTTTCTTTATTTCTTTAAGCATGTCAGAACTTTCTTATGACTCATGGCCCAATGACACCTCTTTCAACTTTTACCACCCCCAACTTAGGTTTCTAGCCTCAAATTGCATTCTTTAGCTCAAGGAGGATAAGGTTCAAAAGAGGGATAATAGAAGGGTCACGACTTGCAATGTGTTTCACAAAAAAAAGTTCAGAGGCTCAAAGTGGGCGACTAAGGATTATACCTATGTATTGGTAGGCTTTTTAGGCTTAAGTAGGCTTCCAATAACACAAGAATGGCCAAGGATCATTTTACCAACCAAATACAATTCATATTTATCCTTGAAAGACTAATGGTGCAAGTTTTATATGGTACAAGAACACATGAGATATAGATAAATAAGCTTCTGCACATGGAATGCAAATCTCGTCAAGGGGTTTCATTATCCCTCCTGCTCGAGACAAATAATTTTCCTAAGTCAATTTTTTTGGTGTCATAAAAAAGAGAAAAAGTTTCGTTTCAAAGTTGCTCAAGTCCATGCCCTTGAATTTTGCAAGAATTTTTGATGGAGTGGGGTGTTTGTTTTGCAATCGCACCACACATAATTTGTTAATCATGGCAACAACCCAAGCTTTTGTCTCACATTGAGGCATTAATACGGGCTACCCACTTATATGGCTACTCAATCTTTGCCAATGGGTATGAATGTAATCCCAAATCAACAATGCCACAATGCCACAGGTACTTAGACTTCCATTGCATTTGTGACCTTGATGCCATGGGTACTCAGACTTACCCTGCATCCATGACTAAAACCCAATGATGATGCTTTCCCATTAAGAATGTCGTTACTCAATCTATCATAGGGAAAAGCTCGTTAAGTGACCAAAATTAAATAAAACAACAATTAAGGAACAAAGTAACTAATCTATGCAAATGTGGGCACCATCAGAGTGCCCAAATACTACAACCCACATAAGAATAAGAATCATCTTAAAAAGCTGAAAAACATGCAGAAATATCAATAATACAGGCCCAAATTAGATGAATATGGAGATAGTCCCCCCAACTTAGAAGGAGGCAGTTTCTAAACTTGCATAAATAATCAAGGATAAAAGAGATAAGGGTGCTCCCTGAAATCGCATCAAGGGCTACTGTAACTCTCAGACTCTGCATCAATATTGTTTTCCTCAAGATTAGACTAATCGGTGGGTGCCTCATCATCACTATCTTCCTAGGAGGAAGAAAGTCGATCTCGGGGTTTTAGGACCTTCCATAGGCCCTTCACCCCTTTTCAGTATCTTGTTAAGGAACTCATCCTTCTTCTTCTCCCTTATGACTATTTTTTCATGCGCAATCCTGAGATCTCGATGTGATTACTCCAAAGATGAGTAGGCTTTCTTAAGCCTACCAAAGGTATCTTCCTACTTCTTTTGATCCTCTCTATACTTCTCATAATTGGACCATGACACATATGTATGATGGCCGTTGTGCCCTCCCCTCAAATCCTCAAGGGGTAGATGGGGGGCCAGGGCGCACCCAAGTATCTCCAGCATACTTCTCAACCCTTGCTATCCCACAAATCTTAATAATCAATAAGGGAAAGAAGAGATATGTATTACCTTGGTCCTTGAAGAGGTCCATTTTATTGACCACGAGCTAACAAACATCCAAAGAAATGTCGTCTAAAATGCAAACAGCCATTCAAGCATGCATATCTGGGACTGATGTCATGTGGGTCCAAAGAGAGACTCGGCTACATATAATTTGTAACCAAATTCAAGCCTCGAAAGTAAAGTCATTCATGGAGATGTTGGTTTTTGTTTTCGTGCAAAAGACTTCCTTTTTGGTACACCATCTTTTCGCCAACCAACTTCCCAGATTACACCCTTTTGCTTTGAATTCCCCTATGTATTCATATGGGATCCTATAAACATTATTGATTTGTTTTGTCCCAAAGTACATCATTTGTTCCCAGATCTTAATAGTCATGTTGGATGGATTCGAGAAAGAAACAGAGCTAATATTAGCATAGAATTCATGGATCCATTGCTCATTTGCATTGCATGGGTTAGGGAAAAATACCGCCACCCTGTGGCTTCAAGCTTTTCATGGAATGTTATAAGATTTTTCATTACATTGTCCAAGAAAATTCCTCTCTATGGGAGAAGCTTCGCCCTTAGAAGATCACTATAGTAGTGAGTGTGGCACTCAGGTGCCATGATTTGGATGTGATCATACTTGCCCATGAGATTTGTCCTGAAATCACTAGGAACACATGATATTAATCAATGACATTTATTATACACAAACTAATCCACATTGTTCACTAAAGCTCATTGCATGGGAACTTGGTGGTGTTTGGTTAAAAATTTGGAGTGCAGGAGTTTTAGCTTGACAAGAAATCACCCTCGGTTACCACATCCACACTGAAGCGATCGTGGTCCAATAATTGTGATCGTGGTAACTGAGACTAGTTCCTACCAGCTTCCCATATTCAACATTTCCAAATTCTTAGTCCACAAACATGTTCTACAATATAGATTCACATTAAGACCAATGAACAAGGCTATTAGGTGCTCAATTATGCCTTTTCGAATGCAAAAACCATTATTGAATACTCATTTGGGAAATATATCGAACAATTAGTGTGCACACTCTATTTCTTACATATTTTTAGGTACTCAATACTTTACCACTTATGCACACCATACTCTAGCAGTCAAACACCATATAAATACACAGTATGAAACATAGAAACATGAGAATCAAAGACCTAGGCCCTTTTTACATCATGCATTCTTTAGCCTATTTTAAAAAATAAAAGCATGGATTTAAGGAACCTACCGGATATGTGGTGCAATAGGAATGCAAGGGTGTTTTTGAGAGCTCACAAACTTGGCCAGAATTTGGTCCAATTAGAGAGTAAGATTTGAAAAGTGAGTGTGAGAGAAATGGGGGATTCAGCTAGTCAAATAGCTGAAGCTACCGTGATCGCGGGAATGTGGGTGACCGCAATTGCGATGAAGGGCCCACGATCATGGTAACTGAGAGCATTTTTGCTCCTCTGTTTTCCCATGTTCAGCTCAATTCACATATTGATAGCTCTTCCCCTTGTTCAATTTTTTATACAAAAATTTCACACTTTCCCCTTTTTTAAGCTCATCAATGCGCTCTATAGTGCCATAAATGCATGGGTTATTGAAATTCCAAAAGGATGCAAGCCACTTTTATGATATTTGTGGGTTGCCTCCCTCACAGTGCCTTAGTTAACATCGTGGCACGATGTCTTTTTCTTTCATTCTTAAGGTGGGTCCTTATGCCCGCCTTATTTTTCCTCCTCAATCTCAACATCCACCTCGGACACAACTTGAAGCTCCATGCATTGCTTTTTTATCTTACAAACCTTGAAAGAGACCTCATCCTCTTGCACCCTAAACTTCAACTCCCCTATTTCTAAATCAATAATGGCTCTTTCGGTGGCTAAAAATGGACGACCAAGGATCATAGGTACCTCTTGGTCTATTTCACAGTCTAAGACCACAAAGTCTGACGGAAGTATAAACTTGTCCATTTTAACCAGGATATCAAATAAACCCCCACCGGCTTTTTGATAAATCGGATTGCCATTAAGAGTGTCATAGAGGTCGGAGTGGGGGCATTCAAACCAAGATTCTTGTAGATGTCAAATGGCATGTGATTAATGCTTGCACCAAAGTCGCATAGGGCTTTTGTAAACACATGAATTCCAATGGTACAAGGAATTTTGAAAGCTCCGGGATTATATTTATTTTCCACAACGTACCTATCCACGATAGCACTAGAACCATAGGTGACTTCAATGGTATTACCTTCTATAAGCTTCTTTTTTGACATCAATTTCTTCAATATCTTAGCATATCTCTGGATCTCTTGGATCTCCTCAAGAATGGGATGTTTATCGATAGATTGCTAAGCTTGGCCATGAATTTTTTTGATTTGTCACCCTGTTCTTTTCTTTGAAATCATTGAGGGGATGGGGGAAACTTGGGTTGTAGGCCACTTGTTTCACTTTTTGGATTTTCAACCTCAACCACTTCTTCATCATATTTCTCATCTTCTTCTTCTTGATTTTGAGGTAACACCTCCTTTGTCTTAGCCATAGTTATCTTCCCACTCAAATCATCTTTCAAGTTCTCATAAAGTTTCTTCCCACTCGTAGTGACAATTTCGAGTACTTTAGCATCATTCTTTGGATTAGCAATTATGGAACTCGAGAGTCCACCTCTAGGCCTAGTATTTAGTTGCATGGATATTTGCCCAATTTGGGTCTTCAATTGTTTGATAGGGGTGGAGTGTACCACCACTATTTGAGAGAGTTGAGATAAGTCACCTTTCAATTCACGGACCATCTTGTCCATACCTTTCACCCTATTCAAAATTCAAGCCAAAACATCCTTGGTCTTGAACTTTTGGGATCAATGGAGCTTGAATCTTTGTCCTTAGAGTGATCATGGGGGGAACATAGTTTTCATAATCACACTCTCTAAACCTTTAATCCCTATCACGCTCACGATCCATCCAACCGTCATTCTCAGTTTGCCTTTGATAGGTGGGGCGGGAACCCCCCAAATAGTTTGCTAAATAACAAATCTCCTCATCCAATTTCTTGTACTCCTCATAATCCTCATAAAACTTAAATACTACAGGGTTTACCACTTTCGCGGGTGCACCCATAATATGTTTTGTCAAGAGCTAAAGTTGGGTTATTATTTTTACCATGCTTTCCTCTCTTTCCTCATCCCGCTTTTTTTGTTCTTTGTCAACCATGGATGTAGAAGATATTTTGGGAATTTTGGTGTCTCGGGTATGACAACCCTAATTTTTCTTTATCACCTCTCCCAATAATTTAATTGCCTCATGGTAGTGCATCTTTACTAGGGAACCTCTCGCCACGTTGTCCACCACGATTTTGTTAAGCGAATCAATGGCCAGGAGAATATTTGGAGAAGCATTTTCTTTGGGACCTCGTGGTTTGGACACTTTGCCAATTTTCCATTGAATCTTTCCTATGCATATAACAATGGTTCCCCGCTCAATTTCCTAAAATTTATGATATCATCCCGCATTTGGAGCATTTTAGATGGTGGGAAGTATCGATCAAGAAAAACCCGGGTAAGCTTATCCCAAGTAGAGATTGAACCGGGTGGGAATTAACAGAGACACAACATCGCCTTGCCCATAAAGAGAATAGGAAAAGGCAAAGACGAATAGACTCTTGAGTGATGTGTGTGATGTTGAAAGGTGCACACTCCTCTATAAAAATTTTCAAGTGAACATTGGGGTCCTCATATACTTGTCCACTATATAGCCCCTTTATTTGTAACATGTGTAACATAACATTAGTTACATGGAAAACTCTGTTCCCATTAATTTGTGGGATACAGATTGCACTTGTTTGTCCCACATCATTCAGTTGTTCCTCGTTATTTAGAGAAACATCAAAGGGGCCCACGTTACTAGCGTTGTCACTCATTGTTGCGTTAACACTACGATCTCTAACAAGAATCAAAAACAACAAATAAAGTAAATCACACCACTCTGGGTATACCTAAATAAAAATCATACAGCACAAGGGAAATCTATATTCCACTCCCCAGCAACGGCGTTATTTTGATAACGCTCAACTTACTCCCATGTTTAAGGGGTAAGGCAGTCTTTGTCAATATCCCAACTCACGCTGGGGTCAAATCCACAAGGAGACAAATTCAAATTTCAAGTCCTGTGGGTGCTCTAATTACTAAAAGGATACCCAAAATACAACAAAAACAACACTTAAAGTAAAATGGGGGATTGGTTTGGAGTTTGTTTATAATAATTCTTAGTCAAACAACACACTAGTATAGCACTTTTGATTTAAAATCAAGTTTGGAGGTAATCTTAGGATTATGGCTACCTAAAAGTAAAGAGCATGTGGGCAAATGATGGTATAACATAAATCTTAGTTGTTAAGTAAGAGATATGCTAGGTCGAAGGTCTTTGTGGTTAGCCTTTCGACAAATCCATATAGATGTCACCCATTGGCTCTTTCGAGCACCTAACGAGTGTGTCATTCATAGTCACCCAAAACCTTAATTAGATATCCCTATTTCTAGTAAAATGCCTATTATATGACATACACTCCATTTATACTTATGTCTAAGATTGTAAAAGGTAGTAAACCACATGCTTAATTGTCAACCATTGCTTTGTCCCCCTATAGTCGTCTTTCAAGGATGCTATGGGTTCTCATATATTTACCCTCATCTCTCTTTCAAAGATGATGAAGGGTTTCTAGAGTTTGGGGTTTTCACCCATCAAACCCACTTGGAGATTTAGGATTTTCACCCACAAATTCCAACTATTAAACTCAAGCAATTATGGAACCCATACTTAACAACTAAAACTCATGCATACACAACAACACCCACACATAATTACACTTTAGTTCAACAGAATCCCAAGACTAAATTACTTAGCTACTCATGAAGAAAGTCAAGAAAGATATACCATAAGAATTGTCCAAGGCATTCATCCTTCACAAAACACTAAGAATTTAAGTCTCCAAAATTAGTTATAATCTTTCCCAATTAGGGTTCTTGTTTCAAATTCAAAAGTGTCTATGAGGTAAGCAATACCCAAAGAAGAAAGGGTTTTTGCCTTTATAAGGTTTGGAATTCGGCCAAGTGAAATTACAAAACTGCCCTGGGCAACTTTCCCACTTATCCGCGATCGCATGAAGTTGTCTTCGACCGCGGCCAATGCGACCGTGGTATGGTTACTCACTTGTACTATATTGAACATCTTGACTGACCACAACCACGAACTTTTGCTCGCGATCGCAATAACTAGGGCTGATGATTACTCCAGGTCTTCAGCTGCACTTCTTTGCTTCCCCTTGATCTCTTTTACCTTCAATCCATATATTTTCATCTCACCAACTATATGCTTACAGAATGTCGATAATAGATCATCAAATCACGATTATGTCTCCTTTATTTATATAAAACTTGGTAATGTGCACAAAATTTGAGTGCAAATGAGTGGTAAAGTCATCACTCATCAATAATTCAAACTTTTTCCCTAATGTTGTTTTTGTATATGATGTTCTTTCCCCATTTTTACCAATTTCAAGATCCAAATAGTATTCTCTCTTTGTAAAGAAATTCTAATATTGTCAATTCTCACACCTCAATAAGCTTTTTATTGATACATTTAGCGATATTAGATAACACGACCCAAAATTGGGCCATGTCGTATGGGCACCTCAAGCCCACATGAACCAAACGTCGCCCGATAACCCATCAAAATCATCTCATCAATCACATGGGTTGGGTTGATCCTAACCATATAATGAGATAGCGGAAAACATACTACAAGTCATAACTTAAACAATGTCTAACCATTTAATAAATATCAACACACTAGCCGATATACCCAAGTCCACAGTCATCCATAATACCTGTGTAAGAATTGAAGTTTAGAAATATATATGTCGCGACAATCCCTCAACAATAGCCAAACCTGGTAAAAATGAGACTAAGTATAAACATAAGGGACCAAGAATGAATATCTTCCAAAATAAGGAAGCTCACCACTTCGTAGTCAATGCACGAACCACTTCGATCACCTAATCACTGCGTAGGAATATAAGGTGATGGTCCGGCCCCTATGTTGCATGGTCACATAGCTTTCGGAGACAGTTAGCGGACGGAATTCTTGCATGTAACTCAAGAATAAAGATAAAACAGCATCCTCATTCAACAAGAAGTCAATATATATCATATTCAATCATATTCATATTTATAACCTTATCTATACATATAGACATATCACATGCTAATCAAGGGGAAAAGTCTTATCAACACTTAGGAAGCACTCATTCATTATGCATGCAATAGGGGACTATAACCTTCCATACTTATAGATTCAAGCATTTCTTATTAGTCATAGGACTTTAACCACATTCCCATATCATCAAGTAAGGGATTCTAAATGCATACACATCCATTTAAGTGAGGGACTCTAACCACTCATACACATTTATTCAAGCAAGGTACTCTAACCACATTCTAACACATAAGGCATGGGATTAAAACATCATGACATATTAGATAGGGGACCCTAACCTAAAGCCAATTCATTTAGAGAGGAACTTCATCCTCGTGAGATCTCATTATGCAAGGGGTTTTTAACCACAAGCCATCACGACTCTCATTAGTCGACATTGAGACTCTAACCCATTATCCATGCATCCACATGTATTCAATTCTACACATAAGGACTTTAACCCATTTAGCCAATTCAACACCATACTTGACCACATGGTCTTCATGGTAGCCTTCATTACTCAACCATTTTAATAGGTCACTGTCTTAATTCCACTCATCATACAATTCATATTATGGTCCACAAGACCCTTACAAGTCATTCACCCTTCATTATCAATTCTATACCACCATTTCGTTCAACACATAATTCAAGTTCATTTTCATAGTAAGAACTTTAACCCCCTTATTATTCATCAAACAATCAAGGTCATCAAATACACAATACATGGCTCAATTTACCTTCACCGTATTATTTTTCTAGAATTCATACATATTGGGCCATAGTCCTAGTTCAAAGCATCATCATTATGTAACTAGATATCTCACTTAGACTTTTTCACAAACACCTTGTGTACATGCCTTTACCAAGGCCAATTTCATGGTAGAAATCATCAAGACTAGGGTTACTCAAGAATCCCATGTTAGACCACATACAACTAGCATTCACATGTGCAAACTACTATCAATAATATGTATAAACATAAGTATAAGCATGAATCATCATTATCTATCATTAGGCAACAAAGGGTTTTAAAACCACCATGTATACTTACTAATACAAAGTGTGAAATACATGGGTTTAGAGTTATTAAGCAAGGGGAAGAGGTACATGTCTTAAACATGATGAATTACCAGTAATATTGACTCCCTTTTGCCTCTTGAAGATCACTCTTGAAACCCTAGCCTCCAATTCTTCAAAGATGAGTTGACAGAGTATTTAGGGTGTTTGATACAACAAAATGGATGTTTAGAAGGCTACACACACTTATATAGTAAGAGGGATTAGTTTTTTAGACATGGTAAATAACCATAAGGCCCTTAGTTAAAAGCTAAAAATTAAACTCGCACAGGGGTACGACTTACTTAAGTAGTCGTGCCCTAGGGTACGAGTGGTACCCTAACTCATACCCTAGGCTTCTCCTAGGTCACACACACTATTAAAGATATGGCCATACACCCATGAGTCATATACAAAGTGTATGAATCACCCCTAACTCGTATGCTCCACTTGTAACAAAATCAGTCCAGTCCAAGATAAGACCTCACCCTATACAACTCATCTAGATACGACTCATACCCTTAGGTATGATTGAGGGGAGGGTCACTCATACCTAGGATAGTGAGTGACTCTCACCACACTGCCTCAAATATAAGAGAAAATGAGGATAAGTATAAGGCTCATATCTAAGGGGTACGACTCAAGCCTCTAGTCGTACCCACCCCAATGACTCCAAAAGATGATATTTTTCCATGGTTCTAAGTCAAGGTGTTTCAATTCTCCACCACTTGGATCATTCATCCTCAAATGAGGGGCAATAAACACAATCAAACAGATTATCACAAATCAAAACATCCTTCAAACAAGTTAGAACAAGCACACAACAATGATATAACACACATCATGCTCATTATCAATCAATAATTCACGTCATCGTCTTTGGGACTCAAACCCATTATTTATCAAGACACTTGTTAATTTTAAAGCTTTAGAACTTAAACCCTTACTTATCAACACTTAAGCATTTCACAACTTAGGGACTTCAACCCATTAAATTATCAAGGATACTTACTCAATTCAAAGATTAGGGACTCGAACCCATCATTTACCAAAGACATGAATCAACTCAAGATACTAGGCACTTAAACCCATCATAACAAGGACACATATAGTTTCAAAGCATTAGGGAATTAAACCCATGGTCTTTCAAGACACAAATCAACCTAACCTATCAGGGACTTTAACCCATTATCTATCAAAGACATAAATCAAAGAAAGGAGATCAACACATACCTCCATCCTAAGTTTCTAGAATAGGAAACAAATGTGGATACTTGGAATTCATGTCCTCTTCCACTTCCCACATAGCTTCCTCAAAATTTTGGTTTCTCTATAGAAACTTTACCAAATCCACTTCTTTCATTCGTAACCGACAAACTTGCCTATCCAATATCCCTATCGGTATCTCCTCATAGGACAAAGATTCTAAAATATAAACATCCTTCAAGGGACAACGAAGGATCACCCACATATTTTCACAACATAGAGACGTTGAAATTGGGTGAATGAAGTTCATACTAGAAGGCAACTCCAACTCATAGCCACCACTTTCAACCCTCTCCATGATCAAGTAGGGGCCAATATATTGGGGACTAAGCTTTCCCTTTTTATTGAATACCATCACTCCCTTCATGGGAGACACTCTAACGAATACCCAATAAATAACACTAAACTCTAAGTCCCTACGCCTCACATCTACATAGGACTTTTGGCAACTTTAAGAGGTTTTCAATCTATCATGAATCACCTTCACCTTCTCTAAGGCTTAGTGGACTAAATTAGGGCCAAGTAATTTACCCTCGCTAACATCGCACCATCCAATAGAAGATCGACATCTCCTACCATATAATACCTCAAAAAGTGCCATGCTAATATTAGAGTGGTAACTCTTATTATAGGTTAACTAAGTCAAATGAGAGTGGTCACACCAACTACCACCATAATCGATCATACAAGCTAATAATATATCCTATAATGTTTGGATAGTCCTTTTTGCTTGTCCAAACATGTATAGGTAGAATGCAATACTAAGGCACACTTTAGTACACAAACTCTTTTGGAACGACTTCCAAAAGTAGGATGAAAATGGAGGACCACGATTCAAAATGATAGTAACTAAAGCACCGTGCAACTTTATGATCTCCACAATTTATCCTCACAGGAAAAAAGTGAGAGGACTTGGTCATTCTATCAAAAATAACCCAAATAGAATCACATTGATTCTGAGATCTAGGAAGATGAGTAATGAAATCTATACTAATTGCCTCCCAATTCCATTCGGGTAATGGGATCTCTTAATACAAGCCCCCAAAACTCATGTGCTCAACTTTTACTTGGTTACGCACCATACACTTGGCCATATAACTAGCCACATCACACTTCATATTACACCACTAATAGAACTCTCTAAGATCATGATACATCTTGGTGGAACTGGGATGAATGGCAAATAGGATCCATGAGTCTCGGCCATGACCCTTTCTCTTAATCCATAGATGTTGGGAAAACATAGCATACCTTGGTATCTCAAGATACCATCACCACTAATAACAAAGTCTGCAACCTTGTGTTGACCCACATTACTTTTGATCTTCATCAAGTTGGGGTCCAATTCTTGGTTTTTTTTGCTAAACAACAAGAGACGACTGAGATACTGGAAGTGCAAATACACCACCATTCTCAGAGTCCGCAAGTCAAACTCTATGATTAGCCACATGATGAATGTCTTCCACCAATTCCCTCTTATCCTTATCTACATGGGCCAAACTCTCCATGAAAAATCTACTAAGAGCATCGGCGACCACGTTCACTTTACTGGGATGGTGATGAAGACTCATATCATAGTCTATCAATAACTCAGGACACCTTCTTTGCCAAAGATTCAACTCCTTTTGGGTAAATACAAATTGGAGGCTCTTATGATCGAAAAAAACATAAATATGAACCCCATATAGAGAATATTTCTATGTCATTAATGCAAAAACCATAAGTAAAGTAGTTCTTCTCAAGAGATTTCAATTGTATAGAATCATACGCCACCACTCCACTATGTTGCATCAACACGCAACCAAGACCAACACTAGAAGAATTACAATAAACCACAAAACCATCACTACCTTCAAAAAAGGTTAAAACTGGAGTCGAAGTCAATTTATTTTTCAACTTCTCAAAATTACCCTCACACACATAATTCCACAATAACTTGACCTTCTTTTAGGTTAATTTGGTCAATCGGGCAGCTATAGTTGAGAAACTCTTCACAAATCTTCTATAGTAATCGGCTAGACCCAAGAAGCTCTGAATATCAGTTGGAGTCGTAAATCTAGGCCACTTCTTAACCATTACAAATTTTTTGGGATCTACCATGATCATTTAACTAGAGATAACATGACCAAGAAAAGCTACGACTTTCAACTAAAACTCACACTTGGCAAACTTGGCACACAAATGATGATCCTTCAAAGTTTTGCAACATGGCATGCAGGTGATATACATGATATGTCTCACTCTTAGAATACACTAAGACATCATAAATGAAGAAAATGACCGTAATACCCCGTACTCTTCTTAGCTTAAATTCATCCTTAGAATGTTAAGGGATAGCTTCCAAACTGAATAGCATTTATTTCATGTAGAATTCTTTAGATTTAGAATTTCCGTAGTGTGGAAAATTGAATAAACTTTCCGTCGATACCAAATTTACCCAATTCCGACACTTGATGAAGGAGTTAAGACATTTTTAAGTTAACAGTGTACCACCTGGCCAGTCACCGCGTCGCGGAGATGGTGAAATTCCTAATTGTCATTTTTCAGTGGACCTCCACAATATATGAGCATCGTGGAGAGGTCCATTTTCCCATTTATCAATTTCCAGTAGTCCAAAATTATAGTGGCGCATCGTGTTGAAGGCCAAAATGGCATTACTATAAGGCACCGCGATGGTGGCGCATCACGTTTAAGTTTTAAGTCCCAATTTTCAAAATCCAGTAGGACAATGTGATATCTCCATGTTGCGAAGGCCCCTAATTTTCTAATTTTCAAATTCCAGTGAGCCACCATGATAGTGGTGCGTTGCGGTGGCCCATTAAAACGGGAACCCACTTATGTTTTTCCAGCTTCGTTTAGAAGTTTAAAGAGGGTAGTTTGGACTTTTTCCAAGCTCTCAATTTGTCCAAAACACAAGATTTTTCATACTCAAAGCACTTGGTACACATTATTCATCATTCTCTTCCAAAAAAAAAAAACCTTAAAGCTCCAAAGTTTCTTCTCTAAAAAATCAAAATCTTCCATTGATTCTCTAAGAAAGCTTAAATATGAGGATTTTCAGGGCAAGAAAATCAAGAACCCATCATTAACAACCCAATAGAAATCCAAAATTCAAGGTTCCTTCATCTAATCATCCAACAAGGTATGTGAGGGTTTTCAACAGGGATCTCATTTCATCCTTATGCCCAAAATTAGTTTTCAATCACAAATTTACATGATTTTGAATAAGATTACATGTGATTTGAATTAAGGTTCATACGCATTATTGCTATTTGTAAGGTTTTGAGATTATGAGATATTTTGAAGATGAATTGCATGTCTATTTTTATATTTTGATGCCTATTACAGTAAATTACATATTTTGCGATGAATTATCATTGTTTTCATTATCAGACATAATTATTATGATCTTTTGACATGAGTTTGATACATGGGTTATTACCCTAAGATTAAATATTGTTATTTTGAGAAATATGATGCTTTAATCACCTTATGAGCTGATTATATCAAATATATAATAAAGTTTTGATCTTTGATCCTTAGATGAGTTTTAAAATCCACTTTACAAATTTATTACAGATTACAAAAAGCAAAATAGCTTCATTTATAGATTTATTTAGATAAATGCATAACTGGTTTCATAATAAAACCTTATGTGAGTTTTAAAATGGATTTCCATGAGTGAGCACAGCAAATTAAAGGGAGTAGTCTTTAGCACCGAGTTGGATAAGATTCCAAGGTCTCATGCCCCATAACTATGTGCCACCGTAGGATTGAGATTAAGTGCCCATAGTGGGAAAAGTTGTGATCACTTAGCTAGGGTTATACTCCTTGGAAAGAGTACGACACCTCTCCCCAACATGAGATTTCTTCTTTAGAAGGACGAGACATTGGACTACATATAACTCGCATGGTTTATGTCGGTTAAGAGAACCTCCCAAAAAGTTTAAAGCCTAATAGCAATGATTTTAAGATAAAGTATTCTCCTTAATAGTAAAAGAAGAACAGGAAAGCTTTTAGAAAACTAAGTGTTAAGACTCACAAGTTTTACTCAAATTATACCTTACAGAAAAGATAATATCTACAGATTTCAGCTTTCAGATTCAGTAGTGAGTCCTTCTACACTTAGACAGAATGTTTTAAAGGGAAAATACAAGTATAACTTTTAGAACTAAATGTTATGGCCCATAAGATTTATAAAGTATGTTTTGCTTTTTATTGCTACATATTTCAGTATTTCAGACATTCCAGCTTATGTGAGTCATTTACATTTAGCATGTATTGTTTTATAAATGATAATTAAGAGATGATGTTTTACTTATGCATATCACCCCCATATACTTAGTACATCCTCAAAGTACTAATTTATATATACATCTATGTGCTACATTGTCTCTTAGTGTAGGTTCAGGTGCTCAATGTCAGCAACGTGAGTAGTTCGAGCATCTCCATCTTCATCCAATAGTTGGTGTGTCCTTATAGTTCGAGGACTTATTCATTCATATTTTGCAGTTTATCAATTTATGAGATTTAGAATTTCTTTTTAGACAGTTTGAGTTAGCTGGGGGTTTGTCCCAGTGACTCTCTAGTATGACCAGTAGAGGTTTGTCAGACTACTAGTTTTGATGCATATTATTCAATTTTGATATTTCGGTATTATGTTTGGATTATTCTCAGATATTACAAACAGTTTCCATATTCTAGTATGACTTTTATGACTATATTTCAATTATTATAAGGTTTAGGCTCAGTGGCATATAGACAGGGATATCTTAAGACTACTTGTAGTCTTCAGCACTGTGTGATATCTTGGGATCAGATTTAGGGGCGTTACAAACTTGGTATCAAAGACTAGGGTTTTTAAGTCCGAGGAAGTCAGACAAGTTGAGTTATGTAGAGTCTTAGTCATGGGTGTGAAGCACTTAATATTTATGAACAAGAGGCTACGGAACATTCTTAGGAAATCATCTCTTTCTTTCTTAGGAAAAATTATAACCATCCACCTCAGCCCGCAGATCCTTTGAATGAGAATGTACCACATACAGAGTTTTGGGTTGCATTTCAGGTACTAGCTCAAGCTGTGATAGATAATATTTAAGGTAACCATCTGGGTATGGTCCCACCTCAGCAATATGGGGACCTAGCCATAGCTAGAATTTAGGATTTTATGAGAATGAACCCTCCAGAGTTATTTGGGTCGAAGGCAGGTGAGGAACCACAGTTGTATCTTGATAAGGTAAAGAAGATCATCCAAAATATGTATATTTCTAAAAAGAAGAGTGCATAATTAGCATCCTATAAGCTGAAGGATATTGTATATGATTGGGTAGTGATATGGAATAAGAGTAGAAGGGAGAATGCAGCTCCCATGACTTGGCAAATATTCAAGGATGCGTTTCCAGATAAGTACTTCCTACGTGAGATGAAGGATGCTAAGATAGAAGAATTCATGAACCTAAGGCAGGGCTCAATGATAATGAAGTAGTATTGCCTCAAGTTCAACCAGTGGTCTAAGTATGCCCCTGATCAGATGGCTAACCCTAGATCAAGCATGAGTAAGTTCATGACTGGAGTATCTAGATTAGTGGCCAAAGAGTGTAGGACTGCCATGATTATTGGAGACATGGATCTTGCTAGATTGATGATGCAGGCTCAGTAGATTGAGGCAGAGAAGTTGAAGAAAGTGAGAGGGAAATAAGAAGTCTAGAATAGGGTAGTTTAATTATGGTCAGAATAGGTCTAGAGAAAGAAATCATTCGCAGTTTTAGAATCACTCATCCATGCCAGCACCATCTTCATCTAGTTCTCCCACTCCCAGAGGTATACGAAGTAGTGGGGTAAGTCTTCTATGTCTAGATCTCAGAATAGTGTAAATGAGAGGCCTCATTATCCTCTTTGTGCTAAGAGTGGTAAGAATCATCTCGGAGAGTACTTGGCTCGACAGAAGGGTTTTTTTGGTTGTGGTAAGTTGGGTCACAAAATTAAAGATTACCCACATACTAAGCAGGAAAATAGAGATGTTCATCCCCAGACTCAGGCTACTAGTGCACCAGCTCTTTTAGGTTGCCCAGTTCCTCCTTGGGATACATCATCTAGTACGGTGGAAATAAGCGCCAGAATCGGTTTTATGCTTTACCATCCCGCCAGGAGTAGAAAGTTTCACCAGATATGGTTACGGGTATGCTTTGTGTCTTTCATCTTGATGTTTATGTGTTGTTAGAATCTAGGTAAAGTTTATCTTATGTTACCCCAATAGTTGCCATAAATTTTGAGATAAGTTCTGAAAAGATCCCTAAACCTTTCTTGGTTTCTACTCAGTAGGTGAGTCAATTGTAGATAAACAAATTTATAGAAAGTGTTCTATCACTATCCTCCATAAAGTCACGTTAGCAGACTTAATAGAGTTAGATATAATTGACTTTGATCTTATTCTTGGTATGGATTGGCTCCATTCTTGTTATGCAACCATAGATTATCGCACCCGAGTGGTGAAGTTTCAATTTCTAGACGAGCCAGTCTTTAAGTGCTCAGATAATTCAGTGTCTCCCAAAAGTCATTTCATATCTTATCTTAAAGCCAGAAAGTTGATTTCTAAAGGATGTATCTATCATCTTATTCAAGTTAAAGACACTAAGTTGGAGACTCCAACAATTCAGTCAATCAGTGTGGTCAATGAGTTTTTAGATATTTTTCCAAAAGATCTCCTAGGGGTACTTCTAGATAGAGAGAAAGAATGTGGTATTGACCTTCTTCTCGATACTCAGCCTATTTCTATCCCTTCATACCATATGGCTCCCGTAGAGCTTAAGGAGTTGAGAGAGAAACTCAAAGATCTACTAGATAAAGGTTTCAAAAGGCCTAGTATTTCTCCATTGGGCGCTCTCGTCCAATTCGTATGAAAGAAAGATGGTTCTTTGCGTATATGCATTGACTATCATCAGTTGAATAAAGTTACAGTCAAAAACAAATATCATCTTCCTAGAATTAAACACTTATTTGATCAACTCTAAGGTGCAAGTTATTTCTCGAAGATAAACCTTAGATCCGGCTATCATCAGCTTAGAGTAAAAGAGTATGATATTCAAAAGACAGCCTTCAGAACTTGTTATGGCTATTTTGAGTTTCTAGTCATGTATTCAGGCTAACCAATGCCCCAGCAGCCTTCATGGACTTGATGAATAGAGTGTTCAAATAGTATACATATATGTATTTTATAGTCTTTATCGATGATATTCTTATCTACTCTCATAGTGAGGATGATCATGCAGACCATCTTAGAATTATGTTACAAACTCTTAGAGATCACCAGTTGTTCGCCAAATTCAACAAGTGTGAATTTTGGCTAAGGTCAGTAGCTTTTCTTGGTCATATTATTTCCAGTAAGGGTATTAAAGTTGATCCCCAAAAGACAGAAGACGCAAAAAATTAGCCTATACCTATCTCTCCATCAGACATTAGGAGTTTCTTGGGTTTAGCTAGTTATTATAGATATTTTGTAGAGGGTTTCCCATCCATAGCGTCTCTTATGTCTAGATTGACTCAAATGAAAGTTCAGTTCCAGTGGTCAGATTCCTACAAGAAGAGTTTTTAGGAGTTGAAGACTCGACTTACTTCAGTCCTAGTTCTAGTATTACCCGATGGTATGGACAGTTTTGTGGTATTTTGTGATGCCTCTAGAGTTGTTTTGGGTTGT
Organism: Capsicum baccatum var. pendulum; assembly: GCA_030864225.1. Lineage (NCBI taxonomy): Eukaryota > Viridiplantae > Streptophyta > Magnoliopsida > Solanales > Solanaceae > Capsicum > Capsicum baccatum. The sequence continues at coordinate 163,260,035 of CM061555.1, read as the reverse complement.
GTGTTGATGCAGAGAGGTAAGATCATAGCCTATGCCTCTAGAAAACTTAAGCCTCATGAAAAAAATTACCAAACCCATGATCTTGAATTAGCTGTTATGGTGTTTGCTTTAAAAATCTGGAGACATTATCTTTATGGGGTTCACGTTGATGTGTTCATGAATCAGAAAAGCTTATAGTATGTGTTTACTTAGAAGAAGTTGAATCTCTGTGAGAAAAGGTGGTTGGAGTTACTAAAGGATTATGATATGAGTGTGTTGTATCATTCGGGCAAGGCCAATATAGTGGCAGATGCCCTTAGTAGATCGTCTATGGGCAGTGTTTCTCATGTTGAGAATGATAAGAAAGAGTTATCCTGAGAAGTTCACCATTTAGCTAGATTTAGTGTTAGGTTGGTTGACTCAACTGAGGGCAATGTTTAGGTTTATAGTAGTTTCAAATCTTCCCTAGTTTTGGAAGTAAAGGAGAAGCAAGACATGGATCCTAGATTGGTCAAACTGAAAGAGTCGGTTAAAGACCAAAAGGTGGAGGTTTTCTCCAAAGGGGAAGATGGCGTGTTGAGATATCAAAATAGATTGTGTGTGCCTTGTGTTGATGATTTAAGGTAGAATATCATGGCGGAAGTGAATGGTGCGCGTTATTCTATTCATCTAGGTGCTACCAAGATGAACCATGACTTGCGGGAAATATATTGGTGGAGTGGTATGAAGAGAGATATATCAGAGTTTGTAGCCAAGTGTGCAACTTGTCAATAGGTTAAGGTAGAGCATCAAAGGCCTGGTGGTACGTTGCAAGAGTTTGGTATCCCTACTTGGAAGTAGGAAGAGGTGAATATAGATTTTGTGACTAGTTTACCCCATTCACGTCGTCATCATGATTCAATTTGGGTTATTGTAGACAGATTGACTAAGTCAGCACATTTCTTGCCAGTCCATACGTCCTATACAGCTGAGGATTATGCTAAGTTGTATATTTAAGAGATGGTTCGATTGTGCGGAGTTCCTTTTTCCATCGTCTCAGATAGGGGTACTCAGTTTACCTCTCAGTTTTGGAAAGATTTTTAGAAGGGTCTTGGTACCCAAGTTTATCTTAGTTTAACCTTTTATTCGCATACAGATGGTCAGGCAGAGAGTACCATTCAGACTTTAGAGGATATGCTGAGAGCTTGTGTTCTTTATTGCAAAGGTAGTTGGGATGATCATTTTCCATTGATCGAGTTCGCCTATAATAATAATTATCATTCTAGTATTCAGATGGATCCTTTTGAGGATCTCTATTGGCATATCCGCAGCTTGAGTTACCCGCAGATTTATCCTCAGTTCATCCAGTATTCCATGTGTCCTTGTTGAAGAAGTGCATGGATGATTCAACTGTTGTAGTTCCTCTAAAAAATATAGATATTCAGAATAGCCTTTCGTATGAAGAAGTCCCAGTAGAGATTCTTGATCATCAAATCCTTAGACTAAGGAACAAAGAAGTTCCCTTGGCAAAGTTCTGTGGTGAAATCAGTCCGCTGAGGGCGCTACTTGGGAAGCAGAAGCAGACAAGCATACCAAGTATCCTCATCTCTTCTCCATAAAATCAGATCAAAACGATGGTAATAGTTTTCCTTTATTCAGTCTTTTCCCATTCTCAGATTCATTTATATAGTTATTTTCATGAGAATTCATGTACTTACAGATCAGTTCAGCAGCTTATTATATTTGAGATTTAGACATTAAGTTTATTTTACTTGTGCATGATAGCTTATAGCTTCAGATTCCTCAGTATTTTCAGTTTAATTAGCCACATTTGAGGATAAATGTTTCCAAGGGAGAGATATTATAATACCCCATACTTTTCTTAGCTTAAATTTGTCCTTAAAATATTATGGGATATCTTCCAAACTAAATCGCATTTATTTCATGTGGAATTCTTCAGATTTAGACTTTCCATGATGTAGGAAATTGAATAAGCTTTCCATCGATACCAATTTTTTCCAATTCCGACACTCGGTGAAGGAGTTAAGAAATTTTTAAGTTGACAGTGTACCACCTGGGTAGTCATTGCATCGCTGAGATGGTTAAATTCATAATTGTCATTTTCTAGGGGACCTCCACGATATTGACGCATCGTAGAGAGGTCCATTTTCCCATTTGTCAATTTCCAGTAGTCCAATGCTACAGTGGCGCGTCGTGCCTATGGCCAAAATGGCATTCCTATAGGGCACTGCGATGGTGGTGCATCACATTGAAGTTCCAGGTCCCAATTGTCAAAATCTAGTGGGACAATGCGATAGCTCCGCATCGCAGAGGCCCCTAATTTTCCAATCGTCAAATTTAAGTAAGCCACTGGGATAGTGACGCATCGAGGTGGCCTATTAAACCGAGACCCCAGTTACATTTTCTAGCTTTGTTTAAAAGTTCAAAGAGGGTATTTTGGAATTTTTCCAAGCTCCCAATCCGTCCAAAACACAAGATTTTTCATACTCAAAGCACTTGGTATTCATTATTCATCATTCTCTTCAAACGAAAAACCCTAATGCTCCAAAGCTTCTTCTCTAAGAAATCAAAATCCTCCATTGATTCTCTAAGAAAGCTTAAAATTGAGGATTTATAGGGAAAGAAAATCAAGAACCCATCAGCAAGAACCCAATAGAAATCCAAAATTCAAAGTTCCTTCATCTAATTATCCAACAAGGTATGTGGGGGGTTTCAACAAGGATCTCCTTTCATCCTTGTGCCCAAAATAAGTTTTCAATCACAAATTTACATGATTTTGAATGAAATTACATGAGATTTGAATTAGGGTTCATACCCATTATTGCAATTTGCAAAGTTTTGAGATTTTTAGATATTTTGAAGATGAATTGCATGTCTATTTTCATATTTTCATGCCTATTGCAGTAAATTACATATTTTAAGATGAATTATCATTGTTTTCATTATCAGGCATGATTATTATAATGTTTTGACATAAGTTTGATACATGGGTTATTACCCTAAGATTGAATATTGTTATTTTGAGAAAGAGGATGTTTTAAGCATCTAATGAGCTGATTATATCAGATTTACAATAAAGTTTTGATCTTTTGATCCTCAGATGAGTTTTAGAATCCACTTTACAGATTTATTATAGATTACAGAAAGCAAAATAGCTTCATTTATAGATTTATTCAGATAAATGCATAAGTGGTTTCATAATAAACCTTTATGAGAGTTTTAAAGTGGATTTCCATGAGATAAGCGTAGCAAATTAAAGGGAGTAGTATTTAGCACCGACTTGGGTATGATTCCAAGGTCTCATGCCCCAGAACTATATGCCACAGTAGGATTGAGATTAAATGCCCATAGTGGGCAGAGTTGTGATCACTTAGCTAAGGTTATACTCCCTAGAAAGAGTATGGCACCTTTCCCCAACATGAGGTTTCTTCTATAGGAGGACGAGACATTGGATTCCATGTAGCTTGCATGGTTTATGTCAGTTAAGAGAACCTCCCTAAAAGTTTAAAACCTAGAAACAATGATTTTAAGATAAAGTATTCTCTCTAATAGTAAAAGAAGAACACAAAAGATTTTAGAAAACTAAGTATAAAGGCTCATAAGTTTTACTCAGATTATACCTTATAGAAAAGATAATAGCTACAGATTTCAACTTTCAGATTTAAGATTCAGTAGTGTGTCCTTCTACACTTAGACAAAATGATTTAAAGGGAGAATACAAGTATAACTTTTAGAACTAAATGTTATGGCTCACAAGATTTATAAAATATGTTTTGCTTCTTATTGCTGTATATTTTAGTATTTCAGATATTCCAGCATATGTGAGTCATTTACATTTAGCATGCATTGTTTAATAAATGATGATTATGAGAGAGAAAATACAACAAATCACCCCTAAACTTGTGGTCAAAACTTACTTTAGACCCTAAACTAATAGGGCAATTATATACCCCCCTTAATAACTTTAAAGTAAATTTCTTACCCACCAAATTACTGACGTGGCAAATTCTTTAAAAATCTACACGTAAATAGCCCAAAAAACATAGAAAAAAATGGAGCCCACCTTCTAAATTTTATAAATTCTCTTTTTTATATAAATATATATATATAAATATAGAATATTCTTCTTCATCTTCTTTATTTCCCCCTTTTCTCGCTTCCCTCACCCCACCCTCACCCTCCAACACATTTCTTTATCTTTTTCATAACCCCCACCCACCCCATTTCCTCAGAAGCCATGGAATGTTCCATTAATTATATAACTAAAACATTAATTGGAAATTAAACCACTAAGGAAAAACAAATTAAACTTAAACAAAGAGGAGAAACAGCAAACTTACACTGAAGAAATTTGAAGACCAGATTCTGTAAAATAAATAAATAAATAAAAACTCAAATTTAGCTCAAAAAATATTTAAATATGATATTAATGATATGAACAAGTGGAGGAAGAAGGAAGATAGTTACGATAGGCTAGGTCATAATCCTCTGTACTTAGATGCTAATGATGTTAATGGTGAAAAAGAAATTAAAGGAGAAAGAGGAACGGGGGTGGGGGTGGGGGGTTGTTGAAGCATAAAGAGAAGGAGGAACGAGAGGGTGGGGGAGGGGGCTGTTAAAGCATAAAGAGAAGGAGGAACGAGAGGGGTGGGGGGTGGGGGGCTATTGAAGAAGAAGAAGGAAGAGGAGGAGGGGTGGGGTGGGGGTCTATATATATATATATAAAAATTATTTATATATTAATTATATATATATATATAAATAATACATATATATTTTTTGCTTTTTTAAAAAATATATATATAAGAATATATATATATTATAATTTCTTACGTGGCAATGATGTGGCACTGATTTGGCAATGACATGTGGCGTGTGTACTTCACTCTCCATACTGAGAGTGGTATAATTTTTTTAGAATGGTAAAAAACTCACTTTAAAGTTATTAAGGGGGGTATATAATTGTCCTATTAGTTTAGGGTCTAAAATAAGTTTTGGCGACAAGTTCGGGGGTGATTTGATGTATTTTCTCATTACGAGATAATATTTTACTTATGCACATCACCCCCATATACTAAATAATTCCTTAAATTACTGATCCACATATACTTTTATGTACTACATTGTCTCATAATGTAGGTTCAGGTGCTCAGTGTCAGCAGCATGAGTAGTTTGAGCATCTCCATCTACATCCTACAGTTGATGAGTCCTCATAGTTCGAGGACTTATTTATTCATATTTTGCAATTTATCAATTTATGAGATTTAGCATTTTCGTTCAAACAGTTTGAGTTAGCTGGGGGTTTGTCCCAGTGATTCTCTAGTATTAGTAGTAGAGGCTTGTCAGACTACTAGTTTTGATGCAGAATATTCAGTTCTGATGTTTCAAATGTTATGTTTGGATTATTCTCAGATATTACAAATAGTTTCCATATTCTAGAATGACTTTTATGTCTATATTTCCATTATTAAAAGGTCTAGGCTCAGTAGCATGCAGACAGGGTTAGCTTAAGGCTACTCATAGTCTTGAGCACCGTGCGATGTCTCGGGATCAGATTTCAAGGCGTTACAATGACAAACATATCAAAGAACGGATGGAAGACCCTATTCATCAAGTCCATCAATGTCGCCAGGGCATTGGTCAACCCAAAAGACATAACAAAAAACCCATAGTGACCATACCGGGTCTTAAAGGTTGTCTTAGGGATATTCGCATCCCTAATATTAAGCTGATGATAACCCGATATAAGATCAATCTTAAAGAAACACTTCGCACCCTAAAGTTGATCAAACTAATCATTGATCCTAGAAAGAGGATAGTTATTCTTTACGGTAACTTTGTTCAATTGACGATAATCAATGTATATACGAAGGGAACCATCCTTTTTGTGCACGAACAACACGAGAGCACCCCACGGAGACACACTAAGGCAGATAAAACCTTTATCTAAGAGGTTTTCCAATTGCTTCTGAATTTCTTTTAGCTCCGCTGGAGTCATTCTATTAGGAGGGATAGAAATCCAACGAGTGTATGGAACAAGATCAATCCCAAAATCAATTTCCCTATTAGGAGAAACTCCAGGAAGATCACAGGAAAACACCTCGAGAAACTCATTAACCATAAAAATGAATTCTAGAGAAGGCTTTAACTCAGACTAAATGATACAACACCCTTTTGAAATAAACTTTTGGGCATTTAGATGAGAAATGAACCTTCCCTCAGGCACTAAGGAACCACTTTCCCATATAATGACCGGCTCGTTAGGAAATTGGAACAAGACCCTACGGGTCCACCAATCTAAAGAAGCATAGAAAGAGTGAAACCAATCCATCCCCAGAATGACATTAAAATCAACCATGTCCAACTCTATCAATTCTACAAAAGTATCCCTACCACCAACTGATATCACACGCCCCTTATAGACCCTTCTAACAACCACAGGGTCTTCGATTGGGGAAGAAATAGAAAAAGGAACCAATAGACTCTCGAGACCATAATCAAGATGACCAGTCACATAAGAAAGTGTAGACCCTGGATCAGGAAAAAAATACACATCACGGGAGAAAAGTCTCAACATACCCATGACAACATCGGGAGACGCCTCAGAATCCTGGCATGTAGCTAGTGCACACAAGCGGTTCCAGCTAGCGTCGGAGCCAGTAACAAAAGCAGAGGCAGAGATATCACCCTTCGGTACGGGAGTAGATGGAGTAGCAATAGGGGCCCTCTTGGCCTAAAAAACTGCTAGAGAAAGGCACTCACACTACATGAGCCTAGTCTGACCACAATGGAAACATCTGTTTCTCCCTTTCTCACACGAACCATGATGACTCTGACTATAGGAACCATAAGGAGGGTGAGGTGGAGCCGACTGGGTACTACTAGCCTAGAATCGGGCACCCTGTGCTCGGGAACCACCACTAAAATGAGTCCAACGATCACTAAAAACTTTGGGTAAGGAGAGCGAACACTATCCGAGGAGAAAGAAGTCAAACACCCTCACTTCTTTTGTAGCAACTTGACACCATCACCACCACTATTCTTAGTAGGCCAAAATTTCTTTCCTTTTCTCTCACTAAGCTGAACTTGCTTCTTTTTCTCTTCTTCTACTTGCTGTAAATACACAATCAACCTAGAAATATCCATGTTATCAATCAACAAGGCAGTCTTGCTCTCAAGGAATAACTCACGGGACATTATCAAGACAAACTCACACATTATAGCCCTTATGCTAGAAACTATCTCAGGAGTATACCTTGACAATTGATGGAATTCAAGACATACTCTTAAACAAACATCCTCCCTTGCTTCAAGTTTACAAACTCTTCCGTTTTTGCCTCCCTCAATTCTTGAGGGAAAAAGCGATCTAAGAAAGCCTAGGAAAAGTCCTACCACATGGAGGGACTAGCATCAACACCTCTAGATAGCTCCCACCCGTCGTACCATTGGGATGCTGCATCTTTCAATTAGTAGGACGCAAAATCAAAAGCTCAATCTCAGAAGCATGCATGATTTGAAAGATCTTCTCTATTTCATCAATGAAGCATTGAGGATCCTCTTCAACCTTCGTACTAAAGAACATAGGTGTAATACCCCGTATGTTTCTAAGCTAGGAGACACACCATTTTTCCTACGTATGAAACCTCCTATCCTGTGAGTAGTATTTTTGTGAATAACTTACAATGAGTATCCTAGTGATAAGATAGCTTATGATACATTAAGCATGTTCATATGAGTTACTTAAGGTAATACAAGCTAAGAGTTTTTGAATTCATCAAGTTTTAGTGTTCGATTTTGTAAGAGTCATTTTTGAATAAGTATAACTCGATGTTAATGTGTTAGTTTGGCTGATTTAGATACACAAAATTGTAGAGAATCTAATTAGCTTTCCAACAATACCAATTTCACCTTAATCCAATACCCGAGCGAAAAGTTATGCTCTTTTTTGTGAGAGACAGTAAGGATAGGCGATTGGTTAGGCGCCGCCCAACCTAAACATAGGCGATTGGTTAGGCTCCGCCCAACCTAGCTTAGGAAATCACTTGGGTGCCGCCTAAGTCAGTTCTTGGTGCCAAAAACACTGCGTTTTGAGTTATTTTAAGGGTAATTAAGTCTTTTAACACTCCCTACACGTCCCTAAATTTAACCCTACGAAATATATAGATTCTAAACACATTACAACCCTATTAACATCTTAAAGCTCATCATCCAAGAGCACTAAAAGATAAAAACAACTAGGGTTGCATAATTAATTTTGAAGATCCAATTTCAAGGAAATTCCTCCGTCAATCATCAAGAACCTCCCTTCCAAGGTATGCGTAGTGTTCATCCACAAATTCCTTTCGTCCGTGGAGTTTAAGAATCAATCTTTAAAATACAAAAGCTTGATTGATTGTGGTGATATGATCATACCCATGTTGATGCTTGTTTGTTTTGCTATATAATAGTATTCTGACTATATATCTCATGAAAGTTATGTTGTTAGTTGAAAAACATGATCTTTAGATGGATTGATAGAATGCAAGTATGAAATCCACCTATGCCTTAAAGAATGCATGCAAGGTGTTCGATAAAATGCCTAGTATGTTAGAACTTCATATTTACATGATTTCATGATATCTAAATAACAAGTTCATGTTAGTCATACACTCCAATATAAATTTCCATGCAAATTATATGTTGTTATTGTTGTGGTATAAAGCATGTATGATAATGGAGATATAAATTATGTACACAAAATATATCCATGATTTCCCTACCATGTTTGAGATGTTGAATAAATACATGAAGTATAATATCCCCAAATCATTACAATATGAACTAAACGTTACATGTTGTCGTTCCCTTACGCTTGAATGGTTTCCATGCGATTTCTATGAATAGTATATGTTGTCGGAATGCCCATGATATTAGAATATGAGATTTATGACTTGATGATAAGCATTCCTATTCATGATAGATATTATGATGACCATGTACTTCATGAAATCCCCTACTCATGTATTATGGATTTTTATTGATGGTCGTGTACTCAAGAAATTTAAGTTGTGTCAGTTTCCTTCCATCGAGTCCTGGAGGTACTTGTACCAAAAAAATATAGCTGTGTGCCTAGAGCCATGTCATGTTTTCACGATACTCTTAGTCAAGCTATGATCTATAGAATTCAGTCAGTCATATGACTCAGAAAAACTCAGAAATCTCAATAATCTCAGTAGTCCAGTAATCTCAGTGCTCAGTAACCTCAGCAACCTCAGTATTTACAGTCAATCTCAGTAAGTTCAGTACTCTCAACCAGTTCTCAGAACTCAGTACATTCCGTCAGTCATTGGAATCCAGTAAACTTAGTTTAGCTCTGCTAAACAATACCACTAGTATCAATCCAGTTAATCAATATTAGTTCAGCTAATTAGTTCAGTTCAATTATTCAGTTCAGCTTAGTTATTAAGTTCAGTGTCCTTTAGATGGGAGTAGAAGTTAGCACCAAATGAACCCAAGGATGGGAACTCACCCACCAGTTCAGGGTGTGATTCTTAGTAGTCATCCTTGTGTTCCAGAACTACGTAGCCAGCGTAGGTTAAGACATTTTAACCCGTCAGATTAAGGTTGATGAGGTGGCTTAACCCGTCAATTTAGATTTCCCACCATTCTCATTGAGTACCTGCCAGTATAGGGTTCTCACACCTGTCCTTACCAGTGGCGCGGTATGACACCCCTCCAGTCGGGGCAGAGATTGGACCCCAGCTTAGCTATTATAGCCTATTTGGGGCATGTCGGTTTGATAAATACTTCCTAAAGTTTCAGTAACAGATTTCAGGATTGTCATCTATAGATACCTAGTCTTAGTAAAGAACTCAGATAGCTCTTCAGATTTCAGTATATCAGGGTTGTCAGATACAGTCAACTCAGAAATAGAATGGAACTCAGATAGTTTCCTTCAGATTTATGGACTATGAGATATAGTCACTTATGCTATCAATCACAACAGTTATCAGAACTCATGCTATCAGTACTCAGCTTCAGTACTGTCAGATACAGTCAATCAGACCAGTTCTTCATAATTTAAACTGTCAAAAACAATCATTCATTTATCAGTAATAAATATCAGTCTCTTAGTATATCAGTAATACAGTATCAGATCCATCACTTATTAGTGATTTACATATCAATATTAGTAAACTCAGTCCTTCAGAATCTCATTATCAGTACACTCATGTTGTTAGTATTCAGACTCAGTAGACCGTATCTCCATGAGTTCAGTTATAGTTACGTATGTATGTATGTACTCTCACGTTCATATCAGTCAGTATTGTCCATGCATATAACCCTTTGCATTTAGCCTACCTCACTCGTATACTCAGTACATTCAGACGTACTGACGCATTTGCGCTATGCTCTTTCTCTTAAGTTACATCATAGGTTCAGAGGCATGAGCTCCAAATCAGCAGTAGATTCAAGGATCAATAGTCAGAGTTAGACGTGAGTCCTCATCCTTCGAGGACATAATGATTTCATTTCTATTTCAGTTTTTACTTTATTTCAGTAGTTGGAGTTAGTTAGGGACATGTCCCATCAACTCCTTATTTAGTTTAGTTAGAGGCTTTCGGACTAGATGTCAGATTAGATGTTCAGACTTCAGTATTTATGTTCCGTTTTGGTATTGATATACCATATTTTTCAAATATGTATTAGTATTGAACCTTATGGCCTTACAGTTCATGTTTCCGCATATTTTATGAGATATTATGCAGTTTATAGGTATAGATATCAGTCATGGGTTAGGTTGTGTTCCTTCGGGGTCATGAGCACCGTGTAGCATTTCGATTTAGAAAATCGGAGCGTTACAATAGGAGGGATCAACCTCATAAATTAGCCAATTCGGTATTGTGGACATCCAACTGACTATGAACCTAGGCTCTTGTACTAACTTGACACGACCTAAAATTAGGCCATGTCATATGGGTACCTCAAGCCCACATAAACCGGAGATCGCCCGATAACCCATCATAATTATCACATCAATAACATGGATCGGGGGATCCCGACTATATAATGAGATAGCAAAAATCATACTATAAGTCATAACTTAAACAATGCCTAACCATTTTATAAATATCAACACACTAGCCGATATACCCAAGTCCACAGTCATCCATAATACCTCTACATAAATCAAAGTTTAGAAATGTATATGCCGGGACAAGCCCCCAAAAATAGCCAAACCAAGTCAAAATGAGACTAAGTCTAAAGATAGGGGACAAAGAATAAATGTCTTCTGAAATAAGAAAGTTCACCATTCTGTAGTCAATGCACGAATTGCTTTGATCACGTAATCACTGTGTAGGAAGATAAGATGATACTCCAGCCCCTATATCGCATGGGGACATAGCGTCTAGAGATGGTTAGTGGATGGAATGTTAACATATAACTCAAGGAGAAGGATAAAATAGCATTATCATTCAACAACAAGTCAATATATATCATATTCAATCACATTCATAACTTTATATTGACATAGCACATGCTAAACAAGGGGACAAGTATCATCAAAACTTAGGAAGCACACATTCATCATTCATGCAATGGAGGACTCCAACCTTTCACTCTCATAGATTCAAGCATTTCTTATTAGGCGTAGAACTTTAACCATATTCACATATCATCAAGTAAGGGATTAAAAACACATACACATCCATTTAAGTGAGGGACTCTAACCACTCACACACATTTATTTAATTAGGGAACTCTAACTAGATGCTTACATATTAGGAATGGGACTCTAACCTCATGCCATATTATATAGGATACCCTAACCCCAAGCTAATTTATTTAGCGATTCACTTCGACCACATGAGATCTTATTATGCAAGGGACTTTAATCACAATCCATCACGAATCTCATTAGTTGACATTGAGACTCTAACCCATTTTCCATGCATCCACATATATGTAATTCTACACATAAGGAATTTTACCCATTTATCCAATTCAACACCATACTTGACCATATGGTCTTCGTGGGAGCCTTCATTGCTCAAACATTTCAATAGGCCAATGCCTTCATTCAACTCATCATACAATTCAAACTTTGCTCCTCAAGACCCTTACAAGCCATTCACCCTTCATTATCAATTCTATACCATAATTTAGTTCAAAACACAATTCAAGTTTATTTTCTTACTATGAACTTTAACCTTCTTCTTATTCATCAAACTATCAAGGTCATTAATTACACAATACATGGCTCATTTTACCTTCATAGTATCATTTATCAAGCATTCATATATATTGGGATATTGCCCTAGTTTAAAGCATCATTATCATATAACTAGACATCTTACTAAGAAATTTTCACAAACACCTTGTGTACATGCCTTAACCAAGGAAAATTTCATGGTAGAAATCATCAAGACTAGGGTTACTTAATACCCCCATGTTTGACCACATACAAAAAGCATTCACGTGTGTAAACTACCACCAATAACATGTATAAACATAAGTCTAACCAAGAATCATCATTATCCATCATTAGGAAACAAAACCCTTTTCATTTAGTTTTAAAACCACCATGTACACTTACTAATCCAAGTGTGAAATACATGAGTTTAGAGTTATTTAGTAAGGTGAAGAGGTACATGCATTAAACATGATGAATCACTAAGAATATTGACTTCCCTTTGCCTCTTAAAGACCATTCTTGAAACCCTAGCCTCCAATTTTTCAAAGATGAGTTGAGAGACTATTTAGGGTGTTTGATCCATCAAAATGGATGTTTAGGAAGCTACACACACTTATATATTTAAATATATTAGGGTTTTATACATGGTAAATAACCACAAGGCCCATAGTTAAAAGTTAAAAATTATACCCATCCAGGGGTACGACTCACTTAAGTAGTTGTACCCTGAATCGTACCCTAGGCTTCTCCTAGGTCATATACATTATTAAGGATACGACCATAAACGTATGAGTCATATCTAGAGGGTACTACTTATCCCTTAATCGTATTCTCCACTCGAAACAAAATCAGTCTACTCCAAGCTAAGACCTCACCACATACAACTCACCTAGGCATGACTCGTACCCTAAGGTACAATTATGGGTAGGGCCACTCATACCTATGACAATTAATGACCCTCACAATACTTCATAGGATATAAAAGGGGAGTAGAAGAAGGATACAGCTCGTATCTAAGGGGTACGACTCATGCCCCTAGTCGTACCTACCTCAATGACACCAAATATGAATTTTTTCAATGGTTCTAAGTTTAGGCATTTCATTAGATGTCATCACTCTACCTGTATTAGTTGGTCCATAGACTCGTGCACATTTTTAATGACCGACCTTTAGTATGTAATCATTTACCCTATGATACACCTTTATTATAAAAGCATCAAAATCTTCTTTTTTGTTAGCTTTTTCCATTGCATCGTATGTTTTGCTAAGTCTATGTTTGCTTCTTTTGAATTTTGTGTGAACATTCTTCCACTGATGTCAAATGTACAAAATATGAAACATCGGGATACATGATGCTTACACTCTTCAGTGTACTTTCTTTTTGATCAAATACAACTCATATATTATCATGTTCTCCAAAAGTACTTTTAAATTGTTCAAGAAATAAACTTCCAGAGTAATTAGTTTTTGAGTCTACGATCCCATATGCGATTGGCAGTATGCAACCTAGAAATAAGAAAAATATATTACCTTACTTTTACAGCTCTGGAAAATAATTCATGTATAAAAATCAGTTTCAAACCATTTTATTTGATATATATCAAACTACTTACCTGCCCCATTGAGAGTGCTAACCGAAATAAATGTTCCTTTATGTGCTCCACCCAATTGAGTTACATACACGATAATTACTAGTTTACAAAACTCAAATTCTCTCATTAATAGGTGTATGGCTATAAGATATACATGATTCATTTGCCTCTGACTTGTGCATCCCATGTGTGACTCGGGATATACTGAATTTAGCATATATATGTATCTCGATATTTCACGATAATCATCAGCTGATTTCTCCTTAGCATCTCTATTGCATGCTCCTTAACCTGCTATACTTTTTGGTAATTAATATTCATACCAAAAGCAGATTTAATATCTTCTAGTATGTCATTTTGGGTTTGTATTCCCTAAAAATTTGCTAATTTTGGAGTAGTAAAACCACTAACAAACAACATTGTAGCTTGAACTTGGTTGAACATCCTATTCTCCAAAGAACAGGTATGAACATCTTGAAAATATCTCGCTTTAAAGGGATCTGAATTTTAGGACAAAATGCCTTAGAAATCTAACTACGATAATCAGTATACAAAAGATGAATATTTAAATTTTTCATTATGCACGACTATCTACTAATCAATGTATCTTGAATTAAAAACAAAAGCATAAATAATATGTGGCTAGTTGATGTACCTTGTAAAATACTATGGGGACAGTAAGTAATGTATTTGGATCATTATACAAATACAGTATGTATCTAATAAATAAAACATGTAACAAAGATACTGTAACATGTATCTCAGTACAAAAGCTATGGAATTATTAGTACGACAATGTATCAGACTAAAAAACTATGTATCAAGAAGCATACATAATATTCAAATTGGTTAACAACAATATAGCTGACAAATTTGGGGATGTTGTGATTGTTCAACAAAACAAACTGTATATGTATATTTTTGTAATAAAACATCTAAACATATTCATACCTTTCTTTAAAGGATCGTTTGGCTCTAAATTGAAACAATGATCAATGACATATTTTTTCATGACAGATACAAGCATAGCTTTGTCCTTATAAATATGTTTCTCCTTAACAAAAGTACTTTTGCAATCAGTTATTAAGTTCTCTTTCTCATTATCTATCAAAGGTGGTGACTCAATAATAGACAATGCAAGGTCTTCTACATTCTTTCCTTCTAAAGAAATAATAGCTCCAATGTCTTCCTCGTACAACATCTCACTTGAGGCTTTGTCGATCATGTTTATGCACAATGGATACATTCCAATCCGAAGAACACTTTATTACCTCTAAATAAAGTTTCACTCACATATTATTCTGAATCAACATCGGTGATGAACTTCCTTCAGTAATGTACCCGGTATAAATATTTTCCTTGATTTGTCAATTTCAATTCAGTTGCAATTTGATCACAATCCTATCATATCTGTATCGTTCATAATTAATATCCGATATCCAAACCCCGAAATGACTTAACATAATAGAAATGTTCATGATGTATCATAAAAAGGGAAAAATTGAAAAGAGAGGAGAGAGAATCAACTATTTTTGGATTGAACAATTGTGATATTGCGTTTGAATTTTGAGTCGATAACGTTGTATTTGGAAAAGTATGAAGTCATAAAAGCATGTAACGTGTGATTTGATCAATAATGGAATATTTTTCTTTTATTTTCCATTTATAACACGCTTCATTTGATTCTTATATGTTGACGATAGTGTTGAATCCGACTTTAATTTATGTATTAAGATGGGCCAATTTTGGGATTTTTGTAATTACGGTAAAATTAGAATAGGAAGTAATTATCACTTAAAAGTGTTGAGATTTATGTAATTTTTATTTTATTTTTTATGTTAGTTTGAACCGGTCTTAACATGAAAATAAACTTACAACTAGACAAAGTCAGAGAAATATGATCTACTTTATCTTATTATATAAGAGGGAGTTGGAGATGAAGCAAGCACCACTCCATCAACATGCTTGCTAGGATTATGATTGAATTGAGGGATATTTTAGTTATTTAAGGTTTTACATTTGAACCTTTATGTTTTCACTAAATTGTACAAATGTTACGTTGGATGAACTTTTCTCGTTTTGGACAAAAAGGTACGTCTTTAGTTCATCTCTTCTACTATGTAGGCCCCTTCTTAAATGTGAGCTAACTAACTTGTTTAATTTGTTCCGCCTTAACTTAATTATTTTATTTGTCTCAATTTATATGATATAACTCAAATTTTGAGAGTCAAATAACTTAATTTTGACTTCAAATTCGATCATGGATTTCATAAGTTTTTAAAATAAAATCTACATATTTAAAAACTACATAAAAGTTACTATTAGACACAATAATTGATAATTTATATTTTTTAAAAAGAAGTACATAAATTTTAACGGAGACAACACTTTTGTGTCGGGACAAAAAAAGGAAGTGTATAATTTTTTCAAAATTGTGGGACCCACTTATGCTACACAATTTACATTAAATTCATATCATTAAGTGATAACTTTATTACTTAGATTCATATCATTTAGTGATAACTTTATTACTTAGAATACTATTGGTATTTGTATAAATTTTGTATCTATTTTATGTATAAAGACGACAGTCGATGAAGGAAATGTTTCAATTATGGATATTTAGGTGTGCCTTCTCCCATAGCATTTCGAGAAAGAAGAATGAATTTCCGATCACACAAATATATATAACCTGTTTTCAATAAAAAAAAAAAAACTTTTTAATCAGTGTCACTTAAATTTTATTATTATAATAGTAATATTTATCACATATTTATTTTACACTTAAAATAAATAATTTATGAACAAATACTTTTCCTCACTACTAGTTTAACTATAAACTTAAGCCAACTGATATAGGATAAAAATCTCAAAAATAACACGGGACAATGAATTAAGGGTGATAAATAAGTTCTAAAATTGAGTGTAGGTAACTTAAGTTTTAATTATTGAGTATGAGTGATTATTTTTAGACTAGTGTAATCACGTGTCACGCACGTGTAGCGTTTGATTAATTAAAACTAAATAATTTTATTTATTGCAACGATTTTTAATGAAGTACAAAAAGTTCAAATCACCTTTCAAAGATTATTCATAGTTTAATATAATAATATAAATATAAACATATATTTTAGTGTAAGCATATTTAATTTTACCATCAAAAGTTTCACGTGATTTTCGGATCATCATTTTTGCGTTTGTCATGCAGTACCTCTTCCCCTTGTTGCTAGAAGCTAAGAAAAACGCATCAATTTGAACCATATTTATGGTATGATTATTTTTCTTTTTTTTTCTATATTTAAATTTTGTATTTAAAGTAAAATTCTTACAAAATCACTGATTTCATTCTTATTACATATTTAAAACTTTTTAAAATTTGGTACTTCTTAAATTTTTTTATTCTAATGCTTTTATATATATATATTTCTAGATTTTTCAATTTTTCTTAAAAACAAAGTTAGTTGATTTATTATTCTTAAATCAATGGGAAAATGTTCAATTGTCATTCATTCTGATGACTTCTAATAAGGAAAGATTTTACCGTAAATATTTTTAGTTAACTTTTAATTTTCAAATATTAGAAAAATAGTGAAAAAATGATTTTGTATAAAGCAAAAACTTTTAATGAAGGCAAAGAGTTCAAACAACATTTTTAACACCCTTCACACTTTTAATATAACCAGTTGAACTGCCCGTGCCTCGTAAGCGTAATTTTTTATTATTTAAAATTGTGTAATTTTACCTATTGCGAAGATTTTTAATTAATTGGTCAAATCACTTCTCAAAGATCCTTTACATTTTAATATAACAATGTAAACATAACATATACCACCAGAAGTTTCAAGTAGTTAATGGATGTCACTTTTACGTTTGTCATGTAGTACCTCTTTTCCTAGCTGCTAGAGGTTAAGAGAGATGCATCGATTAGAATCATATTTGTAGTATGATTAATTTTTCTATATTTAAAATATTTTCTTATTTTTAAAGTTAAATCTTTATAAAATCTTTGATTACTTACTTAAAACTTTTTTAAATGTGGTACTTCTTATATTTTTCTTATTCAAACGCTTTCATAATTATTTGTAGATTATTCAAATATTCTTAAAATCCACTTTAGTTGATTAAAGTTGATTTAGAATTCTTAAACTAATGAAAAAGATATTAGTTGTCATTAATTCTAATGACTTCTAATAAGAAAATATTTTACTATAAATATTCAATTAATTTTTAACTCTTAAATATTAGAAAAATAGTAAAAAGACGATTTTGTCTAAAGCAAATACTTTTAATAAAAGTGTTTGAACTAAAATAAATATATAATAAATAGAAATACTATACCTTTTATGGTTTTGTTATTCTAGTGTAGGATGACGTCTTATTATAACAATAACTTGGCTAGTGTGTGTACCCTCACTAAGTGAGGTTTGTGGAGAGGAGAATATACGAAGACATTATCTCTACCTCAACAATAAAGCTATTGTTCTCGATAGAACCTTAGGATAAAAAACATATTTTCAATTATCTTGAGTCCTCGATAAATTGAAATTGTGTAAAGTATAAGATACCAACTTGAAGTTGGGGTGGAGAAACACCATAAGACCTAACCAATTTCAATTGGTATGTCACATATATAATTTAGTAAAATTGTTATTGTATGGGTTCTACTTCTTTAGAGGTAGAGGTATGGACTGCGTACATCTTACCCCCCCCAGACCCCACCAGGTGGGAATACACTGGGTTTGTTGTTGTTGTTGTTGTTATTGTATGGGTGAAAAAAATGGAAAGACATTTTTACAAAAAGGCCTCACAACATTGTATTATATTCATTTAAACAATTCTTTTCAATCTAAGGGATGTCTTTAGTCTCACAATTATAATACATGATAATAGACAATGCACTCAGATTCCTACAAATTTAAACCTATCGAACATTAAGTCAAAACATAACTATCTAACTTTTTACCCTAATCTGTGACCTTCATACTCTTCTATCTAATATATTTGTATAAAAAAAATATTATAAATTTCTTAAAACAAATATACTATGTGAATACAACAATATTATAGTTAAATCACACATAAAAGCTATGATGTTATAAAAAAATATGATTTATAATCAAAAATATTTTAACCTTCTACCCTAATCTGTAACTTCCATACCCTCATACCTAATGCACATGTATAACAAAAAATCACAAATTTTTGAAAATAGATATACTAATTTACTATGGACCTGCAACAATATTAGAACTAAATTACTCACAAAAGCTACGACCTTCTACCCTTATACCCTTCTATCTAATGCAGTTGTATAAAAAAGAATTATAAATTTTTAAAATAAATATACTAAGGGCTTGCAATAACATTAGAACTAAATTACACATAAAACTACATATTATAAAGAAAAGTAAAAATTATCCCAAATAGACTTCTTAGATTGTTTATTGCAAGTTATAGCATAACTTTTCAATAATTACCAGACTAAAGAAATAATTACAAGCTATAGCAACTTTTGAAAAAAAAATATTTTAATTAATTGTTCGAAATTTAGTTTTTTAAGATTTATTATTTATATTCTTTCCTTATATTTAGCATTTAGCATTTATCTCTCTTAATTAAAGCTTTGGATAATTATGGCAAGTTAAGGTATCAATGTTTTTTTATTTTAGTAATTAATTATTAAAGTTTGTTCACAATTTAAGGAGTCGTATATGAATTAAGGAATCAAATATGGTAAACATATATTTTTTACATTTATACATGATATTTGACTTTTTGTTAACTTTATTAATTAAATTGGTAGGCTAATGTTTACAGGATTTTCAAATCAACTTTACTGATAAAAGTTATTTTCAACCACTAATTTATCTTCTTTAAACTATTTTTTTAAATATTAAATAATATTTTTTTCATATTTAATATTCAAATATATTCTTATTTATAGCCTATAATATTTATCACTCTTCATTAAATCTTTTGATAATTATGGCAAGTGTTGTTGTTGGTATCAATCATTATATCTTGTTTTTTATTTTGTTAATTAAGTTTCATAATTTGTTCTCAAATTAAGGAATCAAATAGAGTAAAGATATTTTTTTTTACATTTATACATGATATTTGACATTTTTTTAACTTTATTAAATAAGTTAGTAGTCCAATGTTTACAGGATTTCCAAATCAACTTTATTGATAAAAGTTTTTTTCAACCACTAATTTATCTTCATTTCCATAAATTATTTTTTTTCTATTCTTTTCATATTCATGTGTATGAATTTAGATTTTCCCACATTCATTTCTTTATTCGGATTTAAATTTTCTTCAATTTAGTGTTTTTTTTTCCTTGAGTCACGTCTGTAAAATAAAAATTTGATTTTACTCATAATAGGATATTTTATCACTGGATATTTTATATTCAAAACATCTTTTTATGTTGTTAATTATTATCTTGATTTTGTTACTCTTGTATATTCATTTTGGCACATTAATAAATTGGTAGATTAATTTTTTTATTCAAGTTTCATTAAAATATAATAGATAATTTATCTTGCAAATTGCATACAATGGTAATTGTTTTTTCTTAATTAATGGGAATGATCTTTTGTATTAAATTTGATATAAAATAACTTAAAATTGTTTCTTTCGCGAACTTATACTTTGCGATATAAATTGTATTCTGCTATATTTTACTTATATCAATTTTTTTTTGGCTTAAAATTGATATACGTTTTTCTTTAAATCTTAAAATTGATATCAAATGTCTGAAATTATGTATTTTAAAATTTTATTATCAGTTATCTACTTATATTTTTCAATATACATATATAACATATTGAGTCTACAATTTCAAAAACATAAATTTATGTTATTGAATCTAAAGATGATATTGTTTTAATAAAATCAACAAAAACATATTTTGATATCTGAAAACATCATGCAGAAACATAACAAAAGTTTAACATGACTTTATCATTATGTATGATTATTGATAACAGTCTTTTTTCGATCTAGATACATCATGACTCCTGTATCATTGTGTATGATCATTGGTGGGAATCTATCAATCAAGAACTTAATCTCAAATTTAAATTGAGTTGATGTCGATCTTGAGTTATTTTGCTATTGTATTTAGCAATCCTTTACATTTGGTATTTGTATCATACATAATTTCATCTATAAAAAAATCTTTAGATTTACCTGCAAATATAATACAGACATGTTAAGTAACTAATACCCAATAATCAGTAACGATATGTAATTAAAAATTTACAACATATTTTAAAATTCACAAAACATACACATCAAAAAAATTAAAAAAAATGATAAACATATGAAATTTGATAATTTCAACATATTTTAATACTATCAAAACATACACATCAATAAATTTAAAAAATTAAAAAAAATTACTAAAATAATAAATATAATATCATAATAGGTCACTGAATGTAATATAACCGAATGAAAATATTTGATAACCAATAATCATACACCTATATATTGATTGAACAACCTTTTTTTGTGATTTTCCACCACGTTCTCGTGAATAATTAACATGCCAACATCACATAATTAAAAACAAATATAAAAAATAGTATTAACTTTTTCTCTGAATGTCTTTTTCTTAATTAATAATTAGACAATATATATTTCAAAAAGAAAAGAAAAAAATTAATACAAAATATCAAAGTTAATAACCAAGATATACCCGAGGCATCCCATCTTCCTCCATGATATATCATGATTGAGTGTAAATTAGCACAATTCATATTTGTGTGTCTTGTTTTTTTATTTTTTGCAGACTATTGAACGTTTTTTCTCAATAAAAATATTCAAACGTTGTATGAAACAACAACAAATTGTGAAAGCTTTTCATTGAAATAATAATTTCTGATTAAAAAATTGATTGTATATCAAGGTAAAAAAAATTGGATTGTTTAAAAATGGTTAAAAGAGAGCATAGTGGTGTGAAAAATGGTTAAAGAGAGCATAGTGGTGTGATTAGTATCTATTAGTTACGATTAACTATATTTAAGAAAGAGATATTGTTATTTAAGCTTATCTATATTTAAGGAAAGAATATTGCATTTTAATTATATTAAATCTATATTTTCCTTTTCTGTAATGATTTTGATATGCTTTTTATTAAATAAAAAATATAAAAAAAATATTTTTTTATAAAAAAAAATGAAAGTGCTATAACTTGAAAACTAAAAAAAGTTGTTATAACTTGCAATAAACAATCTAATATGTTTATTTAGTTAATTTTCCCTTATAAAAAGTAATGTGATTCATAAATCAAAAGAATTTAACCTTTTTCCCAAATCTGTGCACACAAAAATTACGACATTGCAAAAAATATGATTCATAAATCAAAAAGAATTTAACCTTCTATTCTAATTTGTGACCTCCATCTCCTTCTATCTAATACACATGTATAAAAAAATCACAATTTTTTGAAAATAAATATACTACCGACATGTAATAATCTTAGAACTAAATTGCACATAAAAGTAACAATATTATAAAAAACATGATTCATAAATTAAAAAAAAATAATCTTCTTCCCTAATTTCTGACCTTTATACCTATGTTGTCTGAAAGAGAGAAACCTATGACCTATGATTTAACAACTACAACTAATTAAACTATAATACTTCAAAATTTACCTGATAAAGCCAATACAACACCTCTTCTCTCCTTAGTGTTTCTTCCTCGCTCTCGTACAACAAACTCTGATTTCTTCAAAAACTAAATAATCATAATAATTAAAATCAGTCCAAATTCATAGGCAAAATTGAGTTCAAATACATAAATCAAGAAACTGGTCTCTTCAAAAACAAAAAAAATAATTCAAAATCATACTAATTCATAGGCAAAATTGATTTAAATAAAATGTAAACCAAGAAAAAAAAAGAAAAAGTTACTACCTTTCTAATTGCCCAACAAGAGACAAAGGTCTCGTGACTCCCATGTTCATGATTTCAAGACCACATATTCATTATATAAATTTAGGGTATAAAATAAACTAATAACTTAAAAACCTAAACCAAATTAAAGACATGTGTTAGGATATCATTATGGCCTAAACGCTTTTTTTTGGCCTTTTACAGAAGTTTTAACCTATTTTATGTAAAATAGTTTCATGAATTTTGTAAAATATTTAGAACTTTATATAGAATTTGTTTTGTATAATGATTCCTTTTTAAATTGAATCTTCTTTAATAAAATATTACCATAAATTTAGAAATCCAACTACAAGTAGAGAATCTTTTCTATTTAATTTTTTATATATTTATTATAGTCAATATTTAATATTATAAATTAAAGAAAAATAGTGAAAAGACGATTTTGTCTATTGTGAAGTTTTTTAATGAAGGGTAAAAAGTTCAAATACTATTTCTAAGGTCCTTCACACTTTTAATATATTATAGATTATAGATATAGATTAAGGATTAGGGGAATAAATTTCATATCCCCAAGTTTTGAGACTTGCACTTTAGCTCATCTATATAAAACCCTGAAACTAAAAAAAGAGGGGAAAATGACACTTCTTCTCCTTTTTCTCTCTCTTCTCTTTTTTCTTTCATTATTGTTATTGTTGTTGCTATTTTTCTTCTTCATCATCATCATCTTTTGTCGTTCTTACTGCTTCTCCTTAGATTATTGTTGTTGTTGCTACTGCCTCTACTACTGCTATTGGACCAAATTTTATTTGTATATCTGTGCTCATTACTTAAAGATGATTTTGGTAAGTAAAATTAATGATTTTTAGTTCAATTTCTCATCAGGGTATATCTACTGCTTTTTCGTTAATTTTTAGTAAACTGTTGTTGTATATGAATACAACAGTTGTTGGATTATTTTCATTCCTATTAAAGTATTTTCAACAGGTAACATATTTGTTGCATCAAATGACCTACTTATTGGATTCATATTTACAACAACTCAATCCAACAGGTAAGTCATCTATTGCAACAAATGACTAGTCATCTGTTACAACATATAACTTGCCCATTGGATTGAGTTACTGGTTCTCCAGCTCAATCCAAAAGGTCTTATGTTGCAATAGATATATCGTTTTGCAACAGATGCCTCATCTGTTACAACGAATGACTTGCCTGTTGTATTGAGCTGTAGAACTAGTAGCTCAATCCAATAAGTAAGTCATCTACTACAATAGATGGCTCATCTTCTATAACATAAGGCTCATCTGCTGCAATTGTTAGGTCATCTGTTATAACAGATGACTTACCTATTGGATTAATCTTACATCAGATGGCAAAAATAGTTTAAAACTAGAACATAAATCCAACAGATAAGTCATCTGCTGCAATAGTTAGGTTACAGATTGCTCATTTGTTGTAGCAGATGACTTACCTGTTAGATTGAGCTACTGGTTCTGAACATACACCCAACAAATAGGTCATTTGTTGTAGTAGATAAGTTATCTATTGAAACAGATATAGTGTATATGATTTTGATGTTGTACATAGCCACTTAACTTTACTATAATATCACTATTAATATTTTAAATAATTTTTTTTTAGATACCATCATGGAGGATTCAATAATAATTGGTGTTGATATTCATGTTAATGTTGTTATGGAAAAATTAATACCAAAGTACATTAATTCGGGGAATAAGTTATTGGCCTATCAAATAGTCAATTACAAGTTTAGTGTCACTGA
This sequence comes from Capsicum baccatum var. pendulum, assembly GCA_030864225.1. NCBI lineage: Eukaryota > Viridiplantae > Streptophyta > Magnoliopsida > Solanales > Solanaceae > Capsicum > Capsicum baccatum. The sequence continues at coordinate 163,235,600 of CM061555.1, read as the reverse complement.
TCATGGTGATGTTGTCATAGTCGATCTTCAAAGAAGAACTTATATATGTAAAGTTTTGAACTTGGACAAAATACCTTGTCCATATTCTATAAAAGTGTTCCGGACCCAATATGGTGCGCGATTTACAAATTGGATTAATGAATACCCATTTCTATATTATTCGGTGGAAAAATACAGAATTATATATTGTGAGGATATTAATCTGGTGCCTTCTGAAGATTCTTGGATTGTTCACAAAGATATTATGGAGAGAGAAATACCTCTTTCATATATTGACCCAAGCGAATTAGGAAGAAGGCGAATAAATAGGAGGCGTGGAGTCGGAAAATTATTTCTAACAAGAAAAAATAAGTGATCCATATGTAAGACGGTTGGCCCCAAAAGAACTACATGCCTGGATCAAAATGCTCCATAATTATTATAATAGTAAATAGTTTTGTTGTTGGTTTAGTTATGAACTTGATAATTTTAACTCATTTTAGTTGGTAATGTATGCTATTTATTATATAACATATATTTTTATTTATTATCCAAAAACTATTGAAGAAGAAGAAGAAAACAAAAAGATTACAATTAACTTGTGCATCATTGAAAAAAAGGTAACAAGAAATTTAATAAATACCACGCAGTACAAAAATATTTCCAATAAATGACCTATCTATTGCAATATATGTGACATTTATTGGAAGAAATCTAACCACTAGCAAAACCTGTTTTGATTTCTTTCAATATATGAGTCATCTGTTGCAATAGACAAGTCACTTGTTTGAAGAGATCAAATCACTAGTAAAACCTATTTTGATTTTTTCCAACAGATGATCCATCTATTGTAATAATGTCTATATTTGTTTTATAATTTTCTATAGATGGGTCAGTTGTTGCAACAGCTTAGGCATCTGTTGCATCAAATATTTATATCTATTTGAATAATTTGATGTGAAATACTTCATATTAAATCATGAGTAATAAAAAATTGATTTAACTACAATTCCTTTCAATTTATAAGTTCAATTACAATCATAATGAATTACATAGTAATTACATGATCAACTAAGTGTATTCATCCTAAATAGAATGATCATTTGACTAATTTGATGTCAAATTCTCCATATTAAACCATGATTAGTAATAAATTTATTTATTTAACTATAATTAACTTTCAATTTATAAGTTCAATTACAATCTCAACGATATCCATAGTAATTACATGATCAACTAAGTGTATTAATTCTAAATAGAGTGATAAACTTACTAATTTGATGTTAAATAATTTATATTAAATCACTAGTAGTAATAAATAAATTGATTTAATTATCATTACCTTTCAATTTATAGGTTTAGTTTTAATCTCAATGAAATACATAGTAATTACATGATCAACTAAGTGTATTGGTCCTAAATAGAGTGATCAATTGACTAATTTGATGTGAAATGCTTCATACTAATCATGATTAGTAATGACAAATTGATTTGACTATAATTACCTTTCAATTTATAAGTTCAATTACAATCTCAATGAATTACATGGTAATTACATGATCAACTAAGTGTATTCATCCTAAATAGAGTGATTAATTAACTAATTTGACGTGAAATACTCCATATTAAATCATGATTAGTAATAAACAAATTGATTTAACTATGATTACCTTTCAATTTATAATTTTAATTACAATCTCAATGAATTACATAGTAATTACATAATCAACTAAATGTATTCATCCTATATAGACTGATCAATTAACTAATTTGATTTGGAATGCTTCATATTAGACAATATTAGTAATAAACAAACTGATTTTACTATAATTACCTTTCAATTTATAAGTTTAACTACAATCTCAATGAATAATAATTACATGATTAACTAGGTTTATAACTTATTGCAATAGATATCTATATCGGTTTGATAATTTCCAACAAATGGGTAATATATTGCAATATTTAGTCATCTGTTGCAATAATTGTCTATATTTGTTTGATAATTTTTAACAGATTAGATATTTGTTGCAACAAGTATCTATATTTGTTTGATAATTTCCAACAGATGAGTCATCTATTGCAATAAGTTAGTTATTTGTTGCAACAAATGTCTATATATGTTTGATAATTTCTAATATTTGGATCATCTGTTGCAACAGGTTAGTCATTTGATGCAATAGATATCTATATTTTTTGACTAATTTAATGTGAAATGCTTTATATCAAATCATGATTAGTAATAAATAAATTCATTTAAGTATAATTAGCTTTAAATTTATAAGTTCAATTACAATCACAATGAATTACATTGTAATTAATGATCAACTAAGTGTATTCATCCTAAATAGCGTGGTTAGTTGACTAATTTGATGTGAATTGCTTCATATTAAACCATTATTAGTAACAAATAAATTGATTTAACTATAATTACCTTTCAATTTATAAGTTTAATTACAATCTTAATGAATTACATAGTAATTACATGATCAACTAAGTGAATTCGTCCTAAATAGAGTGATCAATTGACTAATTTGGCATAAAATTCTTCATATTAAACCATGATTAGTAATAAACGAATTGATTTAACTATATTTACCTTTTACATTATAAGTTCAATTATAATCTCAAAGAATTACATAGTAATTACATGATCAACTAAGTATATTCGTTCTAAATAGAGTGATCAATTGACAAATTTGATATGAAATGCTTCATATTAAATCATGACTAGTAATAAACAAGTTGATTTAAATTAATTACCTTTCAATTTATAAGTTATTAAATCTAAGTGAATTATATAGTAATTACATGATCAACTAAATGTATATCTTGTTACAACAGATGTCTATATCTGTTTGATAATTTTCAGTAGATGGGTCATTTATTGCAACATATTAATAATCTATTGTAATAGATGTCTATATCGGTTTGATAATTTTTAACAATGAGTCATTTATTGCTACAGGTTAGTCATTTATTACAATAGATGTCTATATTTCTTTGATAATTTTCATCAGATGAATCATCTGTTGTAATAGATGCCTATATTTGTTTGATAATTTCTAATAGATGGATTATCGATTGCAACAGGTTAGTCATTAGTTGCAATAGATGCCTATATATACTTGTTTATTTCCTATGCATGAATCTTTTGTTGCAACGATAATGCATTTATTGCAATAAATATCTACAACTATTTATTTATTTTCAATAGATAAGTCATCTATTGCATTGTAATAGTTGTCTATATCTGTTTCTATATCCAATAGATGAGTCATCTGTTGCAATAGGTTAGTAGTCATTTATTTCAACAAATGTCTGTATCTGTTTGATTATTTTCAACAAACGAGTCATTTGTTGCAACAAATAATGCATTTGTTGCAATATTTGAACTTAGTAATCCACTTTTAGCAATAATCTAACATTTTTCAAATCTAAGAATAAAATAGAATTCATGAAAGAATAGTTGGTCATCAATTAAAATAAAATTTATAACAAAAAATAAGCCCAAGACATCACAAATTACATAAAATAATTCAACAAAAACATGAAATATAAAAATTGTTATGTTATAAGAACCCACATCTACATATAAATAAAATTCATAACAAATTATAAATTATTTGACTAGGGCTCTAAACTCTTGTATATTACATTAGCAACACATACAACTTACATCATTTTAATAGAATTATCACACATTAAAGTGTCTAGAGTTGTCAAATTGGTCCCGATTATCAAATGCTCTATGAAGGAAAGTGAATATGATGCGCACACATTACAAGTTTTATTTTTGGAAAGATTTGATATGCTTCCATTAAAATTTCGTTGCTTATTGAGAAATTTTTCTGGCAAATGACCAAACATGCTACTTTGCTTCAACAACTTGAGAAACAACTCTAAAAGACACTAGAAAGCCCCTTCTTTAAAGACTGGATATTTTCATCATACACATTTATGACTCCCTTCTTGATAATTATCTCAAGACTCATAAAGTGTCTTTTATTAAGGTTCATCACAACCAAAATCATCTAAGCATTTGTTTAGGGTAAAACACTTGGATAGGTTTCTTACCTCTATAGTAATTGAGCATATCATCATCCCATTTGAATTCAGCAAGTATTGATTAAGTGGCTTTCAGCCTCTGATTGTCGCTTCCTCGATCAACTCATTATACCTATATAGGAAGTTACTGTGGAAGTTTATATCCATATTTCTATCTTTTATATCATAGTACTCAGAGTATTTGACATGTTGCTCATGCATCAGATATAGAATTTCATTAACATACTGAAATAATTTTTTTTACATAAATATGTTTAATAAAAATAAAGAATATGCAGTAGATAGTTAATCTGTTACAATAGCTGATCCATTTATTGCAACAGATATATAATCTGTTACAACAGATGAGACATTTATTGTACTTATATCTATATTTGTTAACAATTACCTAGCCTAGATACTATAGGTTATGCAATAAATGGATAAATTGCTACAACAGATGTCTCATCTATTGCAACAAATATGTAATCTATTGCAATAGATGAGAAATATTTACAAGTTTCAAAGCCCTAAAATTAAAATAAATTAAAGGTTAGAAAAATTTCATTGTCCGCTGAAATGCCTTGGGGTTTGGCCCTTGAAAATTTCCTAAGCTTTGAGCTCACTGTCCTAGTAATGACTCACCATACGAATCGTATGGTGTGGGTACGAGTCAGGTGACCCTAGTCGTAGGGATTCTAGTGTATGGTGGTTAGGATTCTGTTATAGTAACGACTTGGTGGTACGAGTCATTAGTGGTGATGGGTTATTAGGACGGTCCCATAATTAAATCAGTAACTTGACATGACTCTGAGTATAAGTGGCTTAGTAAGAGCTATGAGGATAGGTTATGGATGGTAAAGTTGAGTCGTATATTGTCCAGTGCCCAATCCCTTTGGGTTCTATCTGGGATACGACTAGAACATATGAGTCATATGGTCTAGTAACGAGTAAAGCCATGGGGTCGTATGGTGGACAGTGTATGGGTTTCCAACTAACCGTCCTGGTGATGAATCGAGCGTACGAATTGTATGTTGTGGTCACGAATCATGGGGGTTAAATCGTAACCACCTGCAAAAATTTTATAGTTTTAACTTAGGGGCATTCTTTATATTTTCCTTTTTAACTCTCTTTGAGGCCACGACTTAAAATACCTTTTGGAAATTCATTAACCTATAATTTCCAATCAAGCACTCTTAAAAATCTCTCTTAAACTCTCTTTCAAGCAAAAGGCTAGGGTTTCATCAAGATAATCAATTAAGGCTTTCAAGGGTAGTTTATCTCTGTACTTCTTGGTGTCTAAGGCATGTGACTCTTCCCTTATTATTATTTTGCTAAAGGCATGTGTTTTAATGTATGATTTCTATGTTGTTGTTGTAGTTTTGAAGTAAAGGTTGGGGGTTTTGGATTTTCATGGTTGATTAATGCTCCTCATGACTTAATTATGGTTTTTCACATTTTTAATTATGGTTTTCCACATGTGGGTGTGTGGGGATGGTGAATCATTTGAGGGGTCATATTTTAGCCCCAAATTTGATGATTTTGACTTTAATAATGGCCTGCCCTCAATCTGTGTGTGAAATTGTCAATGAGAATGATTTTATCACATAGTTTGACTATTTTTAAATCCTTACATTGCATAAATAGTTAAAAGAGAATGGATTGGTTTTGGTAGTTTTTCATATGGTTTTGGAAAGGCTTTGGTTTCCATGGTTTCATTATAAATAGTTTTAGTTAATTGAAAATGATGGAGTCTAACTTGGTTTAATGGTTTATATAGCATAAGGTAATAGACGTGCAAGCTTTAATGATGGTATGACAATACCAATGTTTAATGCCTAATTAAAAGAATCCTTGGTAAATGGTTGAGAATGTGTAAATGGTTTTAATATGGGCTTAAAGAGGGTTGAGTAGCAAAACTGTGGAAGGTGGGGGTCCTAAAGGGACCGACACTGGAAACTTGCCGGTGTGAGGGTGTTCTTGGTGACCATGTGCATAATGTCACACTTTATATTTTAGGAAATGTACTAGTAATCTTAGTTTTTTTTTTTGGTCATGCGTCTAACACGTACTGAGGCCCTTTCATCAAGGGGAGTTGAACCCATATAGCACATGAGTAGTTTTGGGACGGTCAAGCTACTCATCCCAGGTTAAGGTTTTAAATGCATTCTAACCTTATTCCCTATCCTGGCATGGTATACATGTATATATGTTATTGCATGTGTTTGATTTAGATTTAAATTGATGGCATTATTTTATATTTATTCCTAAGTTACGTGCTAGCATTTACATGTTAACCATCTACGGGCACTGTATCCCCACGCGATGCAAGAGCTGACTATACTATCATTCCTCCTGCTCAGTGACTTAGATTCTGGGATAACTTTGAGTCAAATTGAAGTAGAGAGATCCCATACTCTGGAAGACTCTATTTCGTGCTATGGACTTTCTTCCCTTATTGATATTTCTTTGGTTATAGTTTTAGCATTGGTCAGGGATATGTCCTGATCGGACATTCTTTGATTTCGGTTAGAGGTTTTGTCAAACTACTATGGACATGGGCAGTGTTGGTATTGGTGTTAGTCTTGGTATTGGTATTGGCATTAGGGTTGGCATCGGTTGGATATCTGGTTGAGGTTGTTGGATTATGACTATATACTTTATTTAATGTCTTTGAATTATTATTATTTTATCTTATTATATGTTTAGAATTCATCCAACATAAGGTGATAGACGGTTATGGTTGGGCATTAAAGGGTGGTCTTCAGTCCTTCTTGGACTTGATATGACCGACACGACTAGCCTTAGTTTGGGTCATCTCATATTGGTATCAGATCCCAAGGCTTATGGTTAATTGGATATTCGACAAATCTATGTCAAGAAGAGTCTCTGTTAAGAGTGTGTAGCACACCACACTCATAAGGGGGAGGCCACGAGGTATTTAGGAATGTTTCTCTTTCTTGTGTTCTATTTTTGAGCTATAGATTCTAAGGTCTTGAATTTTCCTTTAATTCTCATTTATTCTCTTTTCAAATCATGTCTCCCCATTGATCGGAAGCTCATAGAAACTCCTTTGTCCTACCTGGGGACAATGTTGATGGGACCCATCCTACTTATGGAGTCCAGACTCAGTCTAGGGGTCAGTTCCTGATTGCCCTCCTAGAGTTCCACCAGTCCTTCTCGAGTTTCTCAGGCTGATGTGACGAATGTTGAATTTTATTAGTCTATTCATATATTAGAACATTTGGTAGCTTCTTTAGCCAAGAGTGGTGCTTCTGTTACTCCATTTTTTAGGCCACAAGGGTTTGCCAGTTTATGAGGTTGAGCCATCCTATGTTCACTGGTGTTAAGGTTGAGGAGGATCCTCGAGGTTTTATTGGTAAGATAAAAAAGATCTTTCGCGTCATGTATGCTTCTAACATGGAGGATATGGATTTTGTTGTCTACCAATTGAAAGATGTATCATACCAATCGTATGAGGAATGAGAGCAGTCAAGGGGCGACAATGCTGAGTCAACCCTATAGGATGATTTCTCTACTGCTATTGTGGACTATTTTTTTCCTCAAGAATTGAGGGAGGCGAAGGCAAAAGAGTTTGTTAACCTAAAGCATGAAAAAATGTCAGTCAAGGAATATTCCATGAAGTTTCACCAGTTATCTCGGTATGCTCCAGAGTTGGTTTCTATAATGAGGGCTAGAATGAGGAAGTTCACTTCCAGGTTGTCCTAGACTTGATTTTAGAGAGTAAGGCTGCCACATTAAATAAGGAGATGGACATCTCTAGACTGGTTGTGTACATGCAGCAGGTTGAGAAAGAGAAGAAGAAGCAGGCCAAAATTGGGAAGAGGCAGAATAAGAAGTTTAGGTTTTCTTATTAGGGTGGTGGTCAACATCAAAGTTATAGGAATGGTGGAAAGTGGTCCAAAAAAGAGTGGGGCAATTTTGGATCTCACTCGAGGGCTAGTGCTCCCTACCCAAAGCCTACTGGTGATAAATATTTTTCGAGTAGCAATAATTATAAGGCACAGGGTATCCAATCTCAGGATAATGAGGCCCGATCAGCTCCATTATAACCTCCCTACAGATTTGGTGGTCGATTGCATCGGAGTTTCTGTGATAAAGGAAATAACAAGGGCTTCAACTGTGGTAACATATAATTAGAAATTATCCTATTGGTAAGGTTTATTTGGGGAAAACAAGGTTCCTATTGCCTCTTCATCAGCTCCAGCACCAAAGGTGCATCGTCTGGCTCCATCACTGGTTGAAATCGACTCTATGCTCTCAGTACTTATCAGGAGTCTGAGGTATTTCCTGATGTTATTACTGGTATATTGAAACTCTTTTCCAGTGATGTATACTATTTACTTTATCTGGGGTCCACTCTTTCATTTGTGACCCTATTTGTGGTTGTGTATTTTAGTTTCGATCTCGAGTGTATTCCGGACCCTTTTTTGTTTCTACCCTAGTGGGTGATTCTGTGGTTTTTAGAAGAGCCTATAGGGGTGGTGTAGTGTCGGTAGGTCATTGAGAGACCTTGGTGGATCTATTTGGATTAGACATGGAGGATTTCAACGTCATATTAGGGATGGTTTGGCTACACTCATGTTATGTTTTTCTAGATAGCCAAACCCGTAAGGTAGTCTTTAAATTCCCTAGTTAGCCGATTATTATATAGGAAGGTGGTTCCCTAGCTCTTAAGGAAAGGTTTATATCATATCTTAGATCTTGGAGAGTGATCTCCAAGGGGTGTCTCTACTATTTGCTCCAGGTTAAAGATTCTAACTCAGAGGGTCCCTCTCTGTATCCCATCTCGATGGTGAATAAAATTCCTGAGGTCTTCCTTGATGACCTCCTTGGTGTTCCTCCCGATAGGGAGATTGATTTTGGGTTGATCTTGTTCCAGACACTCATCCTATTTTTATTCCCCCGTATAGAATGGTTCAGCTAAGTTAAAGAAGCTTAAAGAGTAACTAAATGATCTATTAGACAAAGGTTCCATCCTTCCTAGAGTGTCTCCATGGGGTGCACCGATATTGTTCGTGCACAAGAAGGATGGTTCCCTTCGAATGTATACATCTTAATTACCGATAATTAAATAAGGTAAAGATAAAGAATAAGTACCTTCTTCCAAGGATAAGTGATTTGTTTGATTAGCTTCAGTATGCTAAGTTTTTCTCCAAGATTAATCTTTGGTCTGGGTATATTTAGCTAAATATTAGGGAAGTGAATATCCCTAAGACTATTTTTCGAACCTGGTTTGGGCATTTCGAGCTCCTGGTTATGTCTTTTGGGCTGACTAATGCCCCTGATGACATTCATGGACTTAATGAATGGGGTTTTTCATTATTTTATAGATTTTTTCATCATTGTTTTCATAGATGATATTTTGATGTACTCTAAGAGTAAGGTGGATCATGCTGATTACCTCCGCATTATGTTGCAGACCCTAAAGGAGCAGTAATTGTATGCCAAATTTTTGAAATGTGAACTTTGGTTGAACGTTGTCACTTTTTGGGTCATGTTATTTATAGTGAAGGGATCATGGTGGATCTGCCAAAAGTTGCAGTAGTTAAGAAGTGGTCTAGACCCACGACTACAACCGATATTCGGAGCTTCTTGGGTTTAGTCGGTTACTATAGGAGGTTTGTGGAGAGTTTTTCAACTATAGTTTCCTTGTTGACTAAGTTGACTTAGAAGAAGTTGAAGTTCTTATGGTCTGATACTTATGAAGATAGTTTTGAGAAGCTGAAGAATAATCTAGCTTCGGCTCCTGTTTTGACCTTGCTTGAAGGCACTAATGATTTTGTAGTCTATTGTGATACGTCCTATGTAGGGCTTGGGTGCATTTTGATGCAGCATGGTAAGGTGAACTTATGCCTCTAGATAGTTGAAGGCAAATAAGAAGTATTATCCGACTCATGACTTGGAGCTATTGGATGTGGTGTTTGCGTTGAAAATCTGGCATCACTATCTGTATAAAGTGCATATGGATATCTTTTCCGATTATAAGAGCCTGCAATATGTGTTTACTCATAAAGAGCATAACCTAAAGCAAAGAAGATGTTTTGAGCTGCTCAAGGATTATAACACGAGTCTTTACTATCATCCAGGTAAAGCTAATGTGGTTGCTGGTGATCTTAGCAGGTTATCCACGAAAAGTCTGGCTCATGTGGATGAAGGGAAGCGGGTGAAAGATATTCACCATTTTTCTAACCTTAGAGTTCGTCTCTTGGACTCTGAGGATGGTGGTGTGCTTATGTAAAAGGTGATGCAGTCATCTCTTGGTGCTAAAATAAAGGAGAAACAAGTGTTGGATCCTGTCTTATTAAGGATCAAGGGTGATATAGCTGGGAAGAGGTAATAGCCTTTGAGGTTAGTGGTGATGGTACCTTGTGGTACCAAGGGAGATTATTCACTCCGCATGTGGATGGATTGCAAGAAAGGATCTTGGCTAAGGCGCATGAGTCGCGCTATACTATTCATCCTGGTTTGACAAAAATGTATCATGACCTTAAGGAAATATTTTGGTGGAACAATATAAAGCGGTATATAACTAGTTTTGTGGCTAACTGCATGGTGTACCAATAACTGAAAGTTGAGCACATGAGGCCTAGAAGATTGTATCAAGAAATTGAGTTGCCTGTCTGGAAAAGGGAGGCAATCAATACAAATATCATTATAGGTCTTCCTCAGTCTCAAAATCAGTTTGGTTTATCATGTATAGGATGACAAAGTCTGCTCACTTTTTTCCAGTGCAGATAAATGTTTTGACAGAGGATTATACGAGGTTGTACCTCCATTAGATTGTGAAGTTTCATGGGGTGCCTATTTCCACCATCTCGGATTGTGGCACGTAGTTTTCATTGCACTTTTGGCGGTCGTTTCATAAGGGTTTGGGGACTAAGGTGAGTCTTAGTATGGATTTCTACCCGCAGTCGAATAGGCAAGCATAAAGGACGATTCAGACATTAGAAGATAATATCTGTACTTACATGATTTGACTTTAATGGTCGTTGGGTTGATAATGTGTCTCTTATAGAGTTTGCATATAATAATAGCTACCATTCTAGTATTGGGATGGCTCTATTTGAGGCCTTGTATGGTAGGAGGTGTCGGTCTCTTATTGGGTGGTTTGAGGTTGGTAAGATGAAGATGTTTGGCCCTAATTTGGTTCAATAAGCCATGGAGAAGGTGTGGGTGATTTTGGATAGGCTTAAACCCGCCCAAAGTTTCCAAAAGTCCTATACAGATGTGAGGTGTAGGAAGTTAGAGTTTGATGCTGGGAATAGGGTGTTCTTGAAGGTGTCTCCTACGAAGAAAGTGATGTGGTTTGGAAAGAGGAGTAAACTTATTCCCCGGTATGTTGGTTCGTACTTGGTTTTAAGAAGGTTTAGAAATATTGCGTATGAGTTGGAGTTATCTTTTATTCTAAGTTCCATTCATCTGGTGTTACACGTATCTATGTTGAGGAAGTGTGTGGGTGATCCATCGCAGATTGTACCTATAAAGGATATTGGTATTTTGGGTTCTCTGTCTTATAAGAAGGTCACGATTAAAATCTTAGATCAGCGGGTTCATAGGTTACACACCAAGGACGTAGCTTCAGTTAAGGTTCTATGGAGGAACCATAAGGTGCAAGAGGCTATACAGGAAGCTGAAGAGGACATGAAGTCCAAGTATCCATTCCTATTTCCCATTTTGGAAAATCCTGCTTAAGGTATGTGTTGATCTTAACATCTTTATTTTCTATCTTAAAGGCAAGCGCAGAGATGGTTTGGGGTTTAATCATGCTAGTCACTGCTTTTTCCCATCATTTGAGGATGAATGATCCAAGTCGAGGAGAATTGAAATGCCCTGGGTTTTGGCCTTTGGAAATTTCTAGAGCTTTGAGCTAACTGCCCTAGTAAAAACTTAACATACAAGTCGTATGGTGTGGGAACGAGTCTTTGACCCTAGACGTAAGGAGTCCAGTGGATGGTGGTTAGGATTCTATTATGGTAATGACTTGGTGGTATGGGACATTGGTGGTGGTGATGGGTCGTTAGGAAGGTCCCTTAATCAAATTAGTAACTTAGTGACTTAACTTGGCTATGAGTACGAGTGGCTCACTAAGAGCTGTAAGGACAGGTTATGGATGGTAAGATTGAGTCATATGTTATCCAGTGTCCAATCCCTTTGGGTTCTGTCTGGGATACGACTAGACCATACGAGTCATATGGTCTGGTAATAAGTGGAGCCATGGGGTCATATGGTGTACAATGTATGTGTGTCCAACTCACTGTCTTGGTGGCGACTTGAGGGTACGAGTCGTATGTTGTGGTTATGGTCATGGGGTCAACTCATAACTACCTGTGACATTTTTATAATTTTAAGTTGGTGGTATTCTGGATATTTCCCTTTTTAACACCCTTTGAGGCCACGACTTAAAACACCCTTTGGGACTTCATTAATCTATTATTCCCAATCAAGCACTCTTAAAAATCTCTGTCAAACTTTCTTTCAAACAAAAGGTAAGGTTTTATCAAGATAATTAATTAAGGCTTTCAATGGTGAATTCTCTGCGTACTTCTTGGTGTCTAAGGCATGTGACTCTTCCCTCATTATGATTTTACTAAAGGCATATGTTTTAATGAATGATTTTCATGGTGTTGTTATAGTTTTGAAATAAAAGTTAAGGGTTTTGGATGTTCATGGTTGATTAATGCTCCTCATAACTTAATTATGGTTTTTCACATTTTTAACTATGGTTTTCCACATGTGGGTACATGGGGATGATGATTTAATTGAGGAGTCGTGATTGAGCCCTAAATTTGATGATTTTGGCTTTGATGCCCTCAACCTGTTTGTGAAATTGCCAATGAGAATGATTTTGTGACATAGTTTGACTATTTTTAAATACTTGCATTGTATAAATGGTTACAAGAACATGGATTGGTTTCCGTTGTTTTTCATATGGTTTTGGGAAAGCCTTGGTGGCCATGGGTTGATTATAAATAGTTTTAGTTAATTGGAAATAACGGAGTCTAACTTGGTTTAATGGTTTATATGGCATAAGGTAATAAAGTTGCAAGCTCCGGTGATGGTATGACGATACCAATGGTTAATGCCTAATTAAAAGACTCCTTGGTGAATGGTTGGAAATGTGTAAATAGTTTTAATATGGTCTTAAAGAGGGTCGAGTAGCAATGCCATAGAAGGAGGGGGTCCTGGGGGGACCTACATTGGAAACTCACATTTGCCGATGTAAGGGTAGTCTTGGTGACCATGTGCATAATGTCACACTTTGTATTTTAGGAGATGTACTAGTCATCTCAGGTTCTTTTTATTCGATCGTGCGACTAACAAGCAATGGGGCCCTCTCAGCAGGGGGAGCTGAACCTATATAGCCCGTGAGTGGCTTTAAGATGGTCAAGCTACTCAACCCAAGTTAAGGTTTTAAATGCATGCTAAACCTTGTTCCCTATCCCAGCACGGTATATATGTTATTGAGTGTCGTTGTTTTATATGGATTTAAATTGATCGCAATTTATCTTTATCGCTGAGTTACATGCTAGCGTTTACCTTGCTAATATGTAACGACCCAAAATCACCTCCCGGGACGTCACATGGTGCTTAAGGCTACAAGTAGCCCCAAGCAAACCCTTAGATCCGGTTTCTACCAAAGAAAAACACCCAATTCAAGATAAGGATAAACTTAAACACTCACATAGCCATATCACAAGAAAGGAAATAAGAAAGGATAATTGGTTCATATGACCACAACATAGAGAAATCTCAACAAAACCACAATACTGATCCTCTCGACATATCACAAGTCTGATACTAGTGTGACAAAGACTCTATGAATCAAAATCTAGAGAGCCATTGGGACAGGCCCCAACTAACTCAAAATGAACTGAAGATAAAACATAGTCTCTCAAGTATGGTAAATATCTGAAGATCGGGCCTCGAATGATGAGGACTCACCACTGTAGAAAACGTAGGCAAGGTACTCGAAGAATCACGGGCAAGGCTGGGACTGAGCACCTGAACCTACATTATGACACAATGTAGCACATAGACATATATGTGGATCAGTACTTTGGAATGTACTGAGTATGTAGGGGTGCTTGCATATGTATAAAGTAGTACCGATATTTTCTTCAATCAAATCATGTATGCATAATGAGATGACTCACATAGCTTAAACAAGTGTAAAACATAAAACTCATAAGTCATGTAGAATGAAGCATGTAACACAATCTCGTGAGTCATCATTATTTAACTTCAAAATCGGAAACCTTCTCTTACTCTCAATGCCCAAAGGCTAAGGGATTTCAAACCACACTTTCAAGTCATGAATATATCTCAAGAGAGTAAAAGTTCTTCAATGCTCAACACTTCACAATCATTTAGAAACTCATATAATTGAAATTCAAAATCATAAAACTTGAAAACATACTTGAAGGTATTTCATTCACTTTAGAAAATATCTCATCTCAAATCAATACCTTGATTAGGGAATATCTTTGCAATTTAACCATTTAGGGAAAATATCTTATAGGGAAGGAAAATAAGCATTTAATTTTGAAGTTCGAAAGGCAAGGGAGGTTTTCGTAACCGACATAAACCATGCAAGCTACATGGAGTCCAACGTTTTGTCCTCCTAAGGAAGAGACCCCACATTAGGGAGGAGCGTCATACTCTTGCCAAGGAGTATAAACTAGGTCTAGTGATCACTAAACGAAAATTGGCCTTGGGCCCACATAATCAAATCGGTCTCAGGCCCACTTATAATCATAATATAATCAGCCTCAGGCTCACATCCTACAGTGTCACATAGTTTTGGGGTAAGAAACCGTAGTATCTTACCCACTCGGTGCTAAATACTACTCCCTTTAGATTACCTGTGCTCATCTCATAAAAATTCACTTTTAGAACAATCTCATGGTTCACCACGAACCCATTCATCAAATCAATAATCTCGTATAGTAAAGTGGATTTCAAAGCTTTCGTACCATTAGGTCAATTCAATTTTCAACCATCTGAAAATACTCAAATCATGGGTGGTTATAGCACGAGAGTTCATAATTTCATAAGTCTCGAATATGGCTTACTAACCCATAGTTCAGTTTAGAGTTAAAGCTTATCAAAAGCTTAATATATAGCATATAGATTCATAAATCATGTGGAAATCTGGAAATTTCAGCAATTCATCTCAAAATCTCAATGTAGTCATATGCTTCAATATCTCAACATTTCAAATATAAGCTTCTCAAAGAGTAAAGTCATAGGGTTTATCTAGCTGTAAAAACTCAAGAAAACATGTAGAAATCATGCCATTTAACTCTTAATTCATGAGAAATATCAACATAATGCATTCAATAAATATAGGTGAAAACCCCAATTCAAACTCATGTAAAAACCCCATAATTTCAGCAAAATCATGATGTAAATAAACATTTTAGGCACAAGGGTGAAATGGTTACCCAAGTTCAAAACCCTACATACCTTGAATTTGAAGCTTTAGAAGAACTCTCACTTTTGGAACTCTACTCTTGCTCTAGAATAAGGGTTCTTGAGATCCTTCACTTGGGAACCCAGAATCTTGAATCAATTTAGAAAATCCATGGTGGTTTCTTGAGATTCTTGGAAGAGGTTTTGAGTATTTAGAGTTCTTATTGAGAGAAAACTTGATAAAACACTTATAGGATGCTTGCAAATGGCTTTGATTTAGTGTTTCCACAATTTTATAGGATTGGAAAAGTCAAAACACCCTTTTAAACATCTGTGAAAAACTGAAAAAATTGATCTGGAACCTGATTTTGCTGGCTTCTACGATGCGCCACTAATCACGTTGGCTCTCTAGAAAATGACAATTGGGAAATTGACAGCCTCCGCGATATGGAGCCATGCTTTTCCCACTGGTTGGGACCTGGGAATCCTCCGTGATGTGCCACTATCACGGAGTCCCACTAGAAATTGACAATTGCTAAATGCACCCTCTCCGCGACGCACTAGGCTCTCAAAATGGCGCAGTTTTTACGACGAAGGCCTAAATTGGCCATAACTTCTTGCCCAAGTGTCCAATTTAGGCAAATCTTATATTGATGGAAAGCTTATCAGATTTTCCATGTGATAAAAATTCAAAATTTCGGAAATTCTACATAGTTATCATGATACTCACTTAGGAAGCCACTTCTCAATCATTTAGGGCCGGAATCATGTCTCACTCAACAAACCCTAAGGCTCAAACTACTAGGGAAATTTGCGGGACCTTACAAACTGTCTATAGGCGTTGTATCCTAACATAATGCAGGAACTAACCATACTACCATTTCTCCTGCTCTGTGACTTGGATTCGGGGACAACTTTGAGTCAAATTAAAGTGGTGAGCTTCCATACTCCGAAAGACTCCATTTGATGCAATGGATTTCTTTTCCTTATTATTATTTATTTGGTTATGGTTTTGACTATGGTTGGGGGCATGTCCCGGACAGAGGCTTTAGGTTTCGGTATTGGTGTCAACTTTAGTATTGGTATTGACTTTAGGTTTTCACTGGATGGATTTTTGGTTGAGGTTATTGGATTAATTATACACTTTATTTAATGTCTTTGAATTATTTTTATTTTATCTTAGTATATGTTCGAAATTCATCCGACGTAGGGTGCAGGGCAGTTACAGTTGGGTATTGGGGGTGGTTTTCGGTCTTGGTTGGACTTGAGATGCCCAAAACGACTAGACCATGGTCTGAGTCATGTCATCCACCCACCAAACATCCATACTAGTCATATTTTCGAATTTTTATTCACTAAATTTATGCATGGTGTAGACTTCTAGGGACTTTTTTAATCTCATCACTTTGTTCAACTTAGCATTCTTTTGCACACTCATAATATTTTAAATATTCACCTTCTTTAGCTCATGTTGCTCTCTTGTGTCCTTGTACATTGCTCAACAGTGCAAGAATTATTTTTACGCCTACCATAACCTCAAGATCCGTTCGTAATTTTTTACGCTCTAATTATTCTAAGTCTCGAATTATTCCCTTAGAAGCCCAAGAATTATTTATATGATAAAAGCTATTTCAAAACCCCTAAACCATTTTGTACCGTAGGTTTTAATCTAGTTAGTAGCTCTCATTTCAAACCTACTAAATCGCCACTCACATTGTTCCCCGTGGATTCAACCCCGACTCTTAGTTAGGTACATATATTGACAACGACCGCCTTGCACCTAAATTAATGTATGAGTTGAGCGTTATAAAAAATGGCATTATTGTCGAAATATTTGTTTGGTTCAAACTTGTAAATATTTGTTTGTTATTTTCTTTTGTCTTTTGCCTTAGGTAGATTTTTATTTTTGTTTATTTATTACTATGGCATCTTGAAATGAATGTGAGTACGGTGGTTCGAAATCCTATTCTGATAATCTATGTCTATATTGTAATGAACTACACTTTTGGTAAGATTGTAGAAATACTTCCCGGAGAGAGATATATGCCCCATCTCAATCTTATAGGAAGTAAGTTTGTTCTTTATGTGGTGATCTAGATGGACATAGAGGTGATTGTCCGAATTCCACTTCCCCCCGTTGAAGCAATGACAATGGGATTAAAGTAATGCTTTAACTTATCTTGGATCGGATAGAAACAATGGGGGATGACACACAACTCATGCATCAAGACATGGGGCATGTAAAGAGGAAATCGAAAGGATAAAGAAAGTGGGTATGGAGGCTAACTTTTCAAATACCATGGGTATGCCCACTCTTCCAAATGATCTCAAAGTTGATGAATCCTTAGTGTTTTCCCAACAGACCAAACCAAATATGAGAGATGATGCCAAGATTCAGGAATGGTACTAGAGTCAGAAGAAAAAGCCAAGCAAATCCTTTGTGAAAGCTGTAGTCCATTTCGGGGCAAGAATGTCAAAATGGATGCAACTCCAAAATTAGGGAAACGACCTCACTCGAACCACTTTTCAACATTACGCTTGGTAGATGTGATGAAAGTTAAACCACCGAAGCAAATGATGAATTTTGGAGATATGGGGGAAAATCCCTATATTATGGAGTTTGTCATTCCAAAAGGGCAAAATAAAGCCCCTCACTTGAAGGCCAATGAATGCTAAATTTGGTATATAACAAGTGAATTTTTTATGCTTTAACCAATGAGCCTATTATAAATCTTGATGTGAAGTTAGGTAAACGGTTTAAATCTTCAAAGTGGCGAGATAGAAAATATTTCGTTGTGTTCCCACCTTTGCCCAAAGTACCACAAAGATATATTGATCTCAAGTTGGGCTATCGTTTTATGTCTTAAATGGAGACATAAATTTGATAGGAAAAAAATGTCGTGCTGCAACTTTAACTAAGGCGCTTCCTGGGAGGAAACCCAAGGAATTTTTCTTTATGTTTTCTAATGTTTTTAATTCATTTTTAGCTTGTTTTTGGCTGTTGTAGGTGATAACATAAGTTAGAATGGGTACCTCAAGAATGAAACTCTGGATAAGTATATTGGACTTTCTTTTCATCACTTTCCTCTCTTTAGTAATCTTACAAGGTATGATCTTTAAAATACGAATGATGACTACATTCCATGGTTTATTTGGGTTTGAATTTAATTCATTTGAGCTTAATTTGGCAGAATGTGGTTGTTGGGATGAAGATTTTTTAGTGTGTGCCTTGTCTCAAATGTTAAATTGTAAAATTCTTGTTTTCATACACTAGTGCACACCACATGTTTGCTAAAATATCAATAAGACAGAAACACCTTATATACATGTAAATATTAGTATGAACTTTCTTGGGGCATTATGTGTTCATTTTTAGAGTATGACTTTGAGTCCAATTGGTCTTTAATATGGGATAACTAGTGCTCTTTGGTTCAAATTATTGAGGAATATTGCGCTAAAAGTAAGAGAGACATGGATGCTTGCCTTCACCTATGATAGATTGGGTGACGCCATTCTTAAGGGTATAGGGTCGTATGTTTTTCTATTGGTGCCATGAGTGTCTCATGATCTAAATGGGCGACATGTAAAGTTGTGAGGAAAGAATCCCATGAACTATAATGATATTGTTTCCTTGTATTTACCCAAGTTTTTCTTTAATTATTTAGGAAGAAGTAAAAGTTCAAAATACTTTCATAATGACATGGGCAATAAATAAAATAATTTTGATAAAAACCTAAATATATACATATACATGTAGTTTTTTTCCTTTTTAGAAAGATCAAGGATGTTTTTGAGCTTTCTTTAGAGTGAGACCATTAAACTCAATTTTTGGATCTCTCTTTACAAGGGTGAGTTCTTGACCCGGAGTAACTTATTAAGCTTAAAATTTGCTTAAATTGATTGGGAGACTAACTTTTTGCTCTCTGAGTACGATTCCATGTGTGGTGAGATTTTTGAATAATTCTTTTACATATGTGTAGTCTAGAACTTGGTCCAAGTATGGTCAAGGTGAAATCCTAGACAAGTTTGGTTTGAAAGATGACCCGAGGCCACTTTTGGCCCAACACATAGCCAAATTTCCACCTTAACATAGTTCCCTAGTTAACCCCTTTGAGCCTTTTGACCCATTTCTCTTTCGTTTTGTAATGATAACCTAGCTAAAACACCTAAGCCCTTTTTAAATCTCTCTTTTGGCACTTAACCTCCTTTGATGCATTGCATAATTTGAAGAAATAAAATATAGGCAAAAGCATATGTTTGGGAGGTTTGTGTAGTTGAGAGAATAATGTAAGGGTGGTTAGCACTCCAAGTTTGAGGGGATGAATGTGATATGCCGAGATAAGAAAATAAAGGTGTATGTAAGGTGGTCAAATCATGTGCTTAAGAGACAAGATATATACTTGATGGTAAAGTTGTACAGCCTAATACATATAACTTACAGAGAAATAAAACAAATGGGGGGGCTAAGAAGAGCTTGAAGTTAGAAAGTCTCTTGAAAAAGTTAATGAAATGAAGAAATAAAATGGTGGCTATGAATTGTTTGGTTAATGATAATAAAAAAGGTAGGGAAATATGGACAATGATTTAAAGGAGAATAAGGTGGGTAGTTTGAAAATTTTGGGGGAAAAGGGTTGAGAAATTGCATTGAATAAATTATTTTAGTCACTTGATCCATAGATATTCCTTCCCACAACTTAAGCCTTCATCTTGACCCGCAAGACCTTAGCGATTCCAAACTAGGTAAGTCTACATTAGTAGCGAAAAACACAAAGGGAAAGCCTATGGATCTACTCATTGTACTTGAATTTCCTCGCGAGAGTGAGTGTGAATTCTTTCATTATTTGAGCTACTTTAGAAATTTAAATGTCTTTTGTGTGTGTGGAGCTAACTCTTGCTTGTGAGTGGCATAGATACTTTGGAGTAGAAGGTGAATTCTTACTCTCGGTTTGGGTAAATGGGTGAAGTAAGTTGCATTGTGAAGATTGAGAAAGTTTATGAAGATCTTGTGTTTACTCTTAAGATGCTTTGTTTTGGAAGATTCATTTGATACAAACTTGCATCTTTACGTCATAATATGTGCTTATTAGAAAATTTTGGTTTACTTGTTGCCATGACATGTTTGTAAATTTTTTATAGAGCTTTGTTAGCTTATTTCCTTAGTATAGCTTTTCTTTGGGTGAGATTGAGCTAAAAAATACCCCATCTTATTGAATTGTTCTTGGTTGCTCAAGGACAAACAATAGTTTAAGTTTGGAGGTATTGATAAGTCATCAATTTGACTACTTACTAGCATTTCTAAGCCTAAATTATTATGCTTTGTCAATGATTTATTGTTACTTTCTTACTTAATTCTCATTTGTGTAGGTAAAAGTTGAAATGAGAAGATGAGCAAGGAAACTTGGTAAAAATAAGCTAAGGAGAAGGTGAAAGAGAACAATTGTGAGCAAAAAGAATAATAGCTGAAATTGCAGGCCTAAGAGATGACCCCCAGTTACCGCGATCGTGGAATCGGGTTTGCGATCACGGTCAATCAATAAGTCAACTGAAGGTCCATCACGATATGACTACCGTAATCGCGACAACGCGTTCATAGTCAAGAGATGGCGATCGCAGTAGAGCGAAAAGTTCTAAGGGCATTTTTGTAATTTTTGGCAAATGTGGAATTGGGGCTTAAATAGGGATTTTTAGCTCATTATTCATCCCTCTTTTATCTTACATATTATTCTATCTATAGTTTAGGGTTTTGTAATTTTCTTGGAGCTTGGTGCTAAAATTTATACTAATTTGAGCTAAGACTTAATTAGAGGAACTCCAAAGAGTGGATTTGGCATCTTTCATTGAAGATTCATTGGAGCTTAAAGTGTGGTTTGCCTTATATTTATTTTTAATGAATAACTTTGATGGAAGTTTTAGTTTATTTGTGTTTATTATGTGTATGATTTGCTAGATCTACCTCTTAGGGTTTTGTTTGAATAGGGTGCAAGTGTGTATGGGTAGTGATATATTTGTGTAGATTCTAGTGTCTTGATGATGAGTTCTACTATTCCTTGATTAACTTGGCTGGAATTTATGGGTGAAAGCCCTAAATACCCAAATGGTTTTGATGGGTGAAAATCCCAAACTCTTGAAAGCTCAAACTATCCTTGAAACAGGAGTTTAGGTGAATTTTAGGAACCTACATCATCCTTGCAAGAGGGATATAGGAACCAAGGCAATAGTAGATAATTAATGGCATAGTTGGCTAATTTTTGCTATCTTAGAAATAAGGGTGATTATGAGGTTGACTATACCTTGGGTACCATCCTAGAAATAGGGGTGCCCAATTGAGGTTTTGGGTGATTTTAATTGACACACTCGTTAGGTACTCGAAAGGGTCAATGAGTGACATCTTTGAGGTTTTGTTGAAAAACTAGCCTCAAAGACTTTAAACCTAGCCTACCACATCATCGTCTATTATAATTTGCACTAAATCATAATGCTCTTATGCATAGGTTGCCCCTAGGAAAACATAACCCCAAGATCCATTTGTAATTGTTTACGCTCTAATTATTCTTAGGCTCGAATTAGACCCTTAGAAGCCCAAGAATTGTTTATATGATAAAAGTTATTTCAAAACCCCCAAACCATTTTGTACCATAGTTTTGAATCTAGTTAGTGGCTCTCATTTCGAACCTATTCATTCGCCACCTGTATCTTAGTTGGGTAAATATATTGACAACGATCTCCTTGCACTTAAATTGACGTGTAAGTTGAGCATTATCATGGGTCCTCATTCACCTTTGACCCATGGAGCTCTAGCAGACTCATCCTCATAAAGTCCTAAATTTGGGTTGCAGCTAAATTACCATTCTCCTGAAGTGGGACCACTTCCTATTGGTTCCCTTGAACATTGGCAGTCACAACTTAGGACAACGATTGAAAAGCAGCCTGAAACTCAGCATGAGAAACATTCTCATTCTAAGGGTCAGCTTATAGGGGTGGTTGAACATTATTTCTATGGGTGTCGGCTCGACGAGTAGGCATAGTTTGTTACATAAAAGCACGAGTTAAGGCAGATAGAGACAGCTATAAGCACTCTAGATCATGAAAAAATTGATGATTCCTAATTTATTTTGTAGCCTCTTGCTCATAAATATGGCGCGCTTTACACTCATGATCAAGACTCTACATAACGCGACTTGTCTGACTCCCTAGGACTCTTTAAAACCTTAGGCTCTGATACCAAGTACGTAATGCCCCGAAGATACCCCCTGGATGTCACATGGTGCTCAAGACTACAAGTAATCCCAAGCTAACTAATGATATCTATTCAACTCAGATTATTTGATATAGAGGTAGAACTAGTATATACAGGAACAGAGAATGATTATCTTAATATCACAAAGTGAAACTTCAATCTTTAAAATACTTGAACAATCTTCGTGAAGCTTAAAACACTCTCCATTATATAAGCCTCTACTAACAACTAGAGAGTCACTGGGACAGACCCTAGTTGACCCAAACATCAAACTGAAATCAAATGACTAAGTTCTAACATCCATAAAGGAAATTTCATAAACCTGGCCCCTCGGACTATGAGGACTCACCATTAGTAGGAGTATAGGTAATAATGTCAGAGTCAATCGTGCTGCCGAGTACGAGCACCAGAACCTACATTATAAGATAATGCAACACATAACATATATGTGGATCAGTACTTTTGAAATGTACTGAGCGTGTGAGGGTGGATACATATAAAAATGATAACTGATTAAATATTCAAGCTTTCAAATAATGCATGTTAAGCATAAATGACTCACAGTGAACTTGAGTACAACTTTGAGACTGCAAAATTATAAATCTTAACTAATGTAGCATATGTCTAACTTAGTGAGCCATAACGCTTAATTTCTTAAAAATCTTTGCTTTTAATATTCCTTATGGGAGATTTTTCTAATCGACATAAATTATGTGAGCTACCATAGAGTCTAACGTCTTACCCGCGTTGGGGAGAGTTGTCCTATACTTTCCATCAGAATAGAACCTTAACTTAGTGATCACTATACTTAACTTCATCCATATTGGGAAAAATCTTACCTATGTTGGCTTGTAGTTTCCGGGAACTTAGGATAAGCTCAAATGCATTCCCATCTCAGTGCTAAATACTACTCCCAGTATACTTATATGCTCATACTTTAAGAAATCCACCTTCTAATAGTATAAGGGTTTTCCTACTAAAAACCAATTATGCATCTCTTTACTTTAACTCATAATCAAGATGAATACTTATGGATTTCACTTCTTGTTATTAGATCAAAAGATCAAATTTGCTTATAAAATTAGTGCTTGTACTTAAGTCTTAAATCTCATGATTGCTTTCATATAACTTGTGATATAATATCATGGTCAAAACTTAATTGGAAATCTTTAATCAAAGTATCATATGAAACTCATGATATTCAAACCATAATAAAGAATCTTTAAGTCAAACATAAATAGATGAGAACATGGATGCACTTTAATACTTCTATCACATGTTAATATCATAAACTTAAAATAAGAGAATTTGGGTGTTAACCCTCATTCTAATTCAGGAAATTTGACCTTTAAAATAAGTTCTGGGCAAAAGGAAGGAAGAAGATCCTAGTTCATAAACCCCACATACATTAGATTTCTTAACTTGGTGAAGCAAACTTTGACCTTGGAGACTTGGGAAATGTTCTTGAAATAAAACCCTAATTTTGTTCTTGAGATTGGAATGAGAGATTTCATTGTTTAATCGACCAAGGAAGAGGGGAAAATAGCGCCCCTTGGGGTTAATATGTCATGGGTTGGACTCATACTAAATAAGTCGTAGAGAGACTATATGAGTCGAATGGTCCAGTCATAATTATCTCGATGGGAAAGCTAAATGTTTTTGGTCACATGACGACTCAACCCCACTAGACGTTATGAGTCTATACGAGTCATACAATGAGAGTCATAGTGACAATAGTGTACGACCCCTAAGTTTCTATTCAGGTCACAGTTGGAGGTTATGAGTCATAGTGACTAACTATGAGTCGTAGGGTACGACTCATAGCCAGACCAGTAAGTATCCTTCCTGTTACTGCCAAGGTTATAAGTCACTAGAAAGACTCATAGACAGACGTCACGAGTCACGGGGTGACCCATAACGACTGGCGGCCAAATTTTTATGTGTTTAGTTAAGGGGTCTTTTGGTCTTTCTCCTCTTAAAACTTCTAACCCACAACTTAAAAACATAAAAGATGAGTTATTTTTCCCCATTTTCAATCACTTAACAACATTCTTTCTTCCCCCACTCTCAATAATAAAAAGGCTAGGGTTTATTCCTTAAATTATCTCTCAAGTCCCCAAGTCTAAGTTTCCTTCAAAGAAGTAAAGCAAATCCAGGTATGTGGGGTTTGAGAAATAATAATCTTTCATCCTTGTGCCCGAAAACTTGAGTTTAAAGTTGAATTTATATAATTTCAATTAGGGTTCATACCCAATTCTTATATTATTAAAGTTATGACATTATCATGTGAATTTAAAATTTAAAGTGCATAAGAGTTTGTCTTTATTCATGTTTTGACTTGCATGATTGTTACTATGGTATGATTTCCATTATTTTGACTTGGATTTTAATGAATAGATGAAAGATTCCAAATTAAGTATTGAGCATGATATTTTGCTATGAGTTTCCATGAAGGAATGCATGGATTTCAAGACTTAAATACAAGTTGTCAAGTTACAAGAAGTTTAAGCTTATAAGTTCATTCTACAAGTATTACTACATGAAGAAGGATCAATTTAGATCTTATGATCACATTTAAGATTCAAAATCCATAACTTCGCCCCATGAGTATGATTTAAGTAAATGAAGCATAGTCGATTTTCGGCTTGCAAACTGACATGCTATTTTAAGGTGGATTTCCTAAGTATGATGTATATATATATATATATATACATAGGAGTAGGACAACTCTCCCCGATTTGGGTAAGATATTGGACTCCATGATAGATCACATTATTTTTATTGGTTATAAGAATCTCCCACAAGAAAGAACAAGAAGTAAAGATTTTAGAAACAAAGTGTAATAACTCACTAAGCTTATTCATTATGCTTTATTGTTCATGTTTTATGATCTTCCAGCTTTCAATTTTACTCGTGTCCAAGGTGAGTCCTTTTATACTTAGTAAGCACGATTTGAAAGTTTATTCAGTTTAGTCTTACTTTTGCATTCACTCCCATATACTTAGTACATTCTATAAGTACTGACCCACATATATTTCTATGTGCTACATTGTCTTATAATGTAGGTTCTGGTGCTCGTTCTATATAGAACGATTGATTGCGGGCATCATCTCCTACATCTGGATACTTGGTGAGTTCTTATAGTCTAAGGAACAAGTCTATTAGAGTTTCAGACTTTATGGATGTTGCTTAATTTGTTCATTTGTTTTATGGTTTAGCTAGGTCTGTCCCAGTGACTTTTTCAGTTATAAGATTAGAGGCCTGTCAGAAAATATTTATTTCAGCTAAAGAGATTTTATTGAGATTTCTAAGTTGTAAGATTTAAAAAGGGAGATTTAAAAGTTGGTTTCTTTTGGGAATTATGTACATCTTAGTCCACCTTCCAATGAGTTTAGTGCTAATTAGATATCATGGGTTAGCTTGGGACTATTCGTAGTCTTAAGCATTGTATGACGCTCAAGGGGCATTTTCAGGGCGTTATAAACTTAGTATCAAAGTGAGGTTTTAAAGAGTCCTAGGGAGTTTGACAAGCCTCATTACGTAGAGTCATGATCATGAGTGTGATGCGTACCACACCTATGAGCAAGGGGCTACGGGATATATTAGGAATTATCCCTTTTTCATGATCTATATTTTGTTTTAAAGGTATTTGTATTTGCTCTAATTCATGATTTTGCGTGATAGAGAATACCTCCTCGCAGAGCTTATGCACATAAAAATAGGGACCATCCAGCCCCACCACCACCTGTAGACCCCCTGAATGGAAATGTTTCACATGCTAAGTTTAAGGCTGTATTCCAAGTGTTAGCCCAGGCTATGAATGCAAATGTTTAGGGACACCAGCCAGAAATAGTCCCACTCCATCAGAATGGTAACTTAGATACAGCCAGGATTAAGGACTTTATGAGGATGAACCCACCTGAATTCTTTAGGTCAAAGGTGAATAAGGATCTCCAGTTCTTTATTGATAAGGTAAAAAAGATTATGCAAATTATGCATGTTATTGAAGAGGAGAATGTAAAGTTGGCGTCTTATCGATTGAAGGATAATACTTATGATTGGGTTACTATGTAAAAGAATGAGGGGTAAGGATATGGCACCTATGCGTTGGCAGGTGTTTTAGAGTTATTTTCTGGAGAGGTTCTTTTTTCATGAAATAAGAGAGGTCAAAGTGGTGGAGTGTATGAACTAAGTCAGGGCTCTATGTTAGTAAATGAGTACTACCTTAAGTTCACTCAGTTAGATAAGTATGCTCTCGAGTTGTTGCCTGACTTTAGAGATCATATGAGTAAGTTTGTCACTAGCGTGTCTGATTTGGTGGTTAAGGAGTGTAGGACTACCACACTGATCGGAGGCATAGATATTGCTCGGTTGATGACTCATGCTCAATAGATTGAGAAGGAGAAGTTGAAAGAACGAGAGAGGAGAAACAAAAAGGCTAGGACTAAACAGTTTGAGTATAGTTAGCAGAGGTCGGGAGAAAGAGAAGTTCGCAGCTCCAGGGTCACTCCCTAATACCTGCACTATCCTCAGTCAATGTCTCTGTACCTAGATCCAATCAAGAGAAGTGGGCCAGATCTTCGAATTTGAGATCTCAGGGTAGTATGGCCGGGAGGCCTACTTATCCAACTTGTGCAAAATGTGGTAGGACCCATCCTATTGAGTGTTTGATGGGTAAAAAAGGTTTCTATGGTTATGGCAAGACATGCCTCAGGATCAAGGAATGCCCGTATGCTAAGTAGGAAAGTAGATATGTTCTTTCTCAGACTCAAGCCACGAACCCAGTAGCTCAGCCAGGCCGCCCAGCTCCTCCACAAGGTGGATCATCTAGTATCGATGAAGGTCAATGCCAAAATCCATTTTATGCATTACCTTTCCATCAGGAGCAGGAAAGTTCTCTAGATATTGTCACTAGTATGCTTTCTGCCTTTCATTTTAATGTATATGTGTTATTAGACCCAGGATCAAACCTTTCTTATGTGACCTCTCTTGTTGCGGTACATTTTAGGGTAAGCCCTGAAAATATTCCTAAGCTCTTTTTCTGTCTCTACTCTAGTGGGCGAGTCAGTTTTAGCTCGGTAAGTCTATAGAGGATGTCCTATTATCGTTCTTTATAAGGTCATTTTAACAGACTTAGTAGAGTTAGAGATGATAGATTTCGATGTTATTTTGGGCATGGATTGGCTCTACTCATGTTATGCATCAGTTGATTGTCGTACTCGCGTGGTGAAGTTTTAGTTTTTCAATGAGTCAGTCTTTGAGTGGGAGGGTAGTTCAGTGCCTTCCAAAGGTCGTTTTATCTATTACTTTAAGGCCAAAAGGTTAATATCAAAAGAATGTATCCACCATTTGGTTCGAGTCAAAGATAATAAGTCTAAAGCCCCAACAATTCAGTCGGTCTGTGTTGCTAGTGAATTTCCAGAAGTATTCCCCAATGATTTGTCAGGGATACCTCCAGACAGAAATAGAGTTCGGCATTGCCTTTTTCCTGATACTCAACCCATCTCTATCCCTCCATATAGTATGTCTCCAATCGAACTCAAAGAGTTACAGAATTAGCTTAAGAATCTCTTATATAAGGGTTTCATCAGACCTAGCGTTTCCCCATGGGGTGCTCTAGTTCTATTCATGCGCAAGAAAGATGGCACTCTCAGAATGTGTATAGACTATAGACAAATAAACAAGGTTACCATCAAGAATAAATACCCTATTCCTAGGATCGATGATTTGTTTAAGCAACTTCAGGGTGCTCGGTAGTTTTCCAAGATTGACCTTAGGTCGAGGTACCACCAGTTGAAAGTCAAGGAGCGTGATATTTCGAAGACTGCTTTCAGAATGCGGTATGGTCACTTTGAGTTTGTAGTTATGTCGTTTGGACTAACTAATGCTCTTGTAACCTTTATGGATCTAATGATCAGGGTCTTCAAGCAGTATTTAGACATGTTTGTCATTTTCTTTATAGATATATACTGTGTACTCTCAGAGTAAGGAGGAGCATGAAGACCATTCGAGGATAGTGTTGCAAATCCTCAAGGACCGTCAATTATACGCAAAGTTTAGTAAGTGTGACTTTTGGTTGGAGTCCATTACCTTTTTGAGGCACGTCATTTTAGGGGCGGGTATTCACGTAGAGCCTCAGAAGACTAATGCAGTAAAGCACTAGTCTAGACCCATCACTCCATCCGATATTAGGAGTTTTTATGGGTTTAGTTGGGTATTAAAGAAGGTTTGTTGAAGGGTTTACCTCCATAGACGCACCATTAACTAAAAAATTTAATATTGGATTTGGTCATAACAAATGTCTCCGAAAAAATTTAATTGAAGTTTCACTATTTGTACAACAATGTTCGAGAACAATAACTACAACAAGAAAAGAAAATCCTATTTCACTCAAAAAATGTACCCCATTAACATCAACCATCATATTAAGAGAGGAAATACCACAAATTAGGATTTTCTTGAGTTTTTATTTTGTTTTTAAGCATCATATACTAAAATTATTAACCCATACCAAAAGAGAAGTTAACTCATCTTTTTATTCATAACTAAAAAATCCTAATTTTTTTTAAAGCCCCCCAAAATGAGAAGCATTTACCTATGAAGAGAGAGAAATTGATGGTTAAAAGTCGAAAAGAAACAATGAAGAACTCAAAACTATTATCACCGAAGGTTGAAAGTCACCGGAGATTGAAAGTCGCATCAATCTGTCGTTAATGATTTACAACAGTTGTTGGATAGTTTCTTTTGAGAGAGAGAGAAAGAAAGTCGAGACGTTTGAGAGGAGAAAGGGGGGTTATGCTCTTTGAAAAGTTGATTTTAATAAAAATTTAGTTGTGGGTTGATTTATAATTTAGAAAAGATTAAAAAGTTTTAAAAATATTAACTAAATTTTCAATCAACTTAAGCTTGGTCAAGTATGTAACGCCCCGAATCTGGTACCCGAAATGCTACACGATGCCCATGACCCCGAAGGACCACAAGTTAACCCATGACTGGTATCTGTAAACTGAGCACTGAATAATAGTAATAATATCATAAATGCGGAAACATGAACTGAAAGTCCATAAGGTTCAATACTAGTACATAACGGAAAAATATGGTATAACAATACCAAAACAACTGAAATAACTGTCTAACATGTTATAGCCTGAAAGCCTCTAAACTATCTGAATGAGATGTTGATGGGACATGTCCCCAACTAACTTCGACTACTGAAAAAAATTAAAAATTGAATTAGTAATAAATCATCATGTCCTCGAAGGATGAGGACTCACTGCTAACTCTTATCGCTGAACTAGGATGCTACTAGTTCTCTAGAGCTCGTGCTTCTAAACCTATGGTATAAGACACCATAGTGCAAATGCGTCAGTAATTTAAATGTACTGGTATGCAAGTAAGGTAGGTTGAATGTAATAGGTTCATATGCATGAACAATACTAACTGACTGACTAACATGAGCGTGAGAATACATGCATGTATATGTAACTGTAACTGAGATCATGATAGGACTGAATACTGAGTTTTGACTACTGAGTCTACTGACATTGACATCTGAGTCACTGATGAGTGAGAAACTGATACTGTATTACTAAATACTGAGGGACTGATACTATGTTTCTGATACATGAATAACTGTGTCTGACAGTTCTGATTATGAAGAACTGGTCTGGTTGACTGTATCTAACAGTCCTGAAGCTGAATGCTAATAACATAAGTTCTGATAACTAATATAATTGATAACATGAGTAACTATATCTGACAGCCCTGAACCTGATGGAACTAGTTGAGTTTCATACTGTATCTGAGTAACTGAATCTGAGATCAGTCCTATCTAGCGGGTGATCTCTACATCTGAAGCTACTGATACTAATTGACCATAGTTGAGATCAGTCCTGTCTGGTGGGTGATCCCGAGGTCTATTTATAATGATAAGGATTGACTATATCTGACAGTCCTAAATCTATACTACTGAGCTGAATTGACTATATCTAATAGTCCTGATTCTGTAACTGAAACTGTGGAATGTAATCATTTAACCGACATGCCCCATACTAAGATAACTGGGGTCCAACCTGTAACCTTAGTTGGAAGGGTGTCAGTACCGCACCACTGACAAAGATAACTAATGTGGAGTCAGTCTTAATCTAGCGGGTGAACCGTGGGATCAGTTCTATACATTTAAATATGCTAACGGGTGATCCCTGAGTATGTCAGTCCTATCTAACGGGTGACATCTTGTACTTACGCAGTCTACGTAGTTATGGAACTTAGGGATTGCTTCTAGGGATCTCAGTCCTATCTAGCGGGTGAGTCCCCATCCCTAGGCTCGCTCGGTGCTGAATTCTACTTTTATCTGAAAGACACTGAACTGATTAACTGAACTGAGCTTATTAACTGAACTGAACTAATACTAGTGGTATTGTCTAGCGGGGCTAAACTAAATTTACTGAGTTTCGTTGACTGATGGAATGTAATGAGTTCTGAGGATTGACTGAGAATACTAAGCTACTGAAATTACTGAGATTTCCAGAGTCACATGACTGACTGAGTTCTATGGATCATAGCTTGATTGAGGAGATCGTGAAAACATGACATGGCTCTAGGCACACAACTAAATATTCGGGTACAAGTACCCCTAGGACTAGATGAGAAGAAACTGACATAGCATGGCTTACTTGAACACATAACCAACAACACAATTCATAATTCATATATTGAAACACTTCATCAAACATGTGATATGCATAAGCTTGTACATACATGGAGATTTCATGATATCATACTAGTTGGGCATTGTTCCTTTATCTAGGCATTTAATCATACACATGGTAGGCATATCACATGTAGACAACATTATACAATAATTAATCATCATGATTCATTTCTAATTTCATCATCCTAAGGTTTATTTATAGGTTCATATGAATATACATCTATACAAATCAATTCCATATAAAATTGATCACCCAATATGGATTTGAATTCAATTGCTCATTCTCAACATAAACAAAACAAACCCAACATGAAATTCATAAAGAAATCGATAAACTTAAACTTAGAAAAGAGATTCTCAGGCTTTATGGACGAAAGGAGTCCATGAATGAACACTACACATACCTTAGTTCGTGATTTCGTGAAGATTGACGGTGAAACCTTCTTGAATTTGAATCCCCAATAGAAACCCTAAATTGTTATTGAGAGAAACTAGTATATTTTAGGTGAAGAATGGCTAAATCACGTGTTATTGGGTTTAAACAGGGGTAGAAAATTGACCCTTTTAACCCTGGACGCGTCCTTAATTTCTGAGAATTTTTTTTCGATTTTCATCCTTGGTGCGACGCGCTAAGTTACTAGAAAGTAACAAATGGGAAATTGCACGGTGGTGTGACGTGGAGCTATCGTGTTGTCACCTTGTCTGCGACCTAGAAGTTTGGCGCAATGTGCCACTATTGCAGAGTAACACTGGAAATTGACAATTGTCATTTGAGCTATTTCCGCGATGCGCTGAAGCTCAAGTGATACATTGTCTCACTAAAAAGGCTCTAACTCTTTACCCGGGTGTCAAATTTGGTATCGATAGAACGCTTATTGAATTTTCCACATGACAAAAAGTGAAAATCTTGAAAATACCACGTGTAAAAAAGTGGATTCATCTTTCAAAGAAAGCTTCTAACATTCTTGGGAAACTTTTCAAGCTAGGAAAAGTACGGGGTATTACAAAGTATCACCAATATTTTAAATCAAACTTGGATGACATCTTTTGTTAAATTTTCATAATAACACACACAAGAAGTCAGAAAATAAGGGGTGTGTTTGGTATGATGGAAAATATTTTCCATGGAAAATGTTTTCCTAGAAAATATTTTCATAGAAAATAAGTTGGTGTTTTACTTATTTTCTTATGTTTGGTTGCTGAGTGAAAAATATTTTCCAAAAAATATTTTATGGTGTTTGGTTGGTGAACAGAAAATATATTTTTTTTACCTAAATTTAAACTTTACATGAGCGTGGACCTCTAATTAAAAATCTAATATATTTTCTAAAACGTAATATTTAACTACATATTTTTAATCATTCGATCAGTTTGTATGAGATGTAACATCAACAATTATACATTCATCAGACCAAATTTAGAAAATAATGTAATTTTTTATTACATATTAATAAAATAAATTTATAATTATGTATTTTTTATTTTTCTATTTATTAAAAAGTAACTTTTAATACGATTTATGAAAGAAAAAGTCAAAAAGAGTGAGCTAGATGGTACTTGATTTGACAAAACGAAGTAATAACTTTTAATTTTTTTTTTTGGTAAGAAACAAATAAAAAGTTATAATTTATAAATTGTAATAACAATTTTTAATTTATAAAACTTAAAAAAGTTATAAAATTTTAATTTATAATTTTTTTTTAAAAAATTCAGTGTATTATCATATCATTTCTTTATGTCAAATCATGTAAACGTAATAAATTATTATGTTTTACAATTTTTTTTGTAAAATTCAATAAATTATTATGTTTTATAAATTTTTTTGTAAAACGTAATAAATTATTACTACGTTTTATTAAAACATTTTTACTGTACACATCCACTATCAAACTGCTAAAAAAAGGTATGAAACGTAATAAATTATTATATTTGATCAATTTTGATAACTTATTAAATAAGTGACCGATTTTGATCACTATATTCATATTTTGGTTCAAAGTTCTAATAAATCACATCTCAATATTTTATAGAAAATGACTTTCCTTTGCCCACAGGTGAAATCATTTTCTTTCAAAGGAAGAAAAATGAATTCTTTTCAAAAATATTTTTAAAAAAATATTTTCCAGAAAAAATATACCAAACACAACCAAGATGGAAAAAAGTCCATGTCAGATGACAAAGACGAGAAAACGTGGCCAGGGAAGTGAGGCGGTTGAGTGGGCATTAAACCGCGGGGCTAATGTTGGAAATAGAATATTATTCTGGTTTGTAGTTAACATAACATTTTTCGTCGAAGTTCAGGAAATGGCTGGCCGGTCTCTGTGGCGCGTCACAACCAAGCTGTTAGTGGCCACCACCG
Organism: Capsicum baccatum var. pendulum; assembly: GCA_030864225.1. NCBI lineage: Eukaryota > Viridiplantae > Streptophyta > Magnoliopsida > Solanales > Solanaceae > Capsicum > Capsicum baccatum. The sequence continues at coordinate 163,201,829 of CM061555.1, read as the reverse complement.
CCCTTGGTGGTGGAGCAGCGGCAGCCACAATTGCCAGCTCCGACGACCCAGCCATGTCCCTCAAGCTTTGCACGATTGTTCCTCTCCGCCTCTGTCGCGATTCCGTCACGGCTGCCACCATTGCGTTCGGTACTCTGATTCAATCCTGAGAATCTCCTCTTTCTTGTTTTCATTTTCCCTTTTCCCGTCCTTTGAATCTTGTAGCCATGGCTAGAAATATACAACTTTATTTTTATCAATTGATGCTGGATGTGTCTTCTCTTTTCTCTAGATAACCATAGGATGGAGAAACAAATGACAAGTAATAATTGGTACATCTTTTTGAGCTAATATAAAGGCTATCACACTTTAAAAGCCCCACTGCTTGGCCTACGTGCTCTATCCCATCGATACAAATAGGCTGTGTAGCTTCTGCTTGTTCATAGGTTTTAGGCGTACCTTCCCCAATGTCTTCATCTCTGCCAGTGTCCTTTTCATGATCACCGGCAATTCACACCAAATAGGGATCTTTATACACAACTCACACCTTCTATTTCAACAAATTTAGGGATCTCATCCAGAGAACCCTTTATCTTGATTTGAGCCCTCATCAAATGATTTTTGAGGTTGGTTCCCTCCTCGGTTTCCAGTTAGCTACCACAGTAATCGACAACTTCATTCATAATATTGTGAGACCACAGATGAAGAGGAGGACCAATGTCTCTGATCCAGGACCAGTCTCGTTTCTTCCATGCCGACAAACACCCTCCGGTTGGAGATCACCATTTGAGATACCATGTTGCCTGCCTTCATTTCCACACCCCTAACATATTGTGTTCCGTCATTTTCCCTGTTGGAAACTAAAAAAAAAAGATGAGAACCATACATTTCATAAATTTGAATCCCTCTTATATGACTCCATTTATTGCCAATCCACCTCCTAAAACCAGAGCAAGTAGGAATTCCAATTCCATGATTACAAAACCCCACAATTATACACCTACTTAGCAGGTCTCTTTCTAAAATGTTAGATGAATCTTATTTGATGAGGGATGGAGTATATTGGTAACAAAGATAAGAACTTCATTAATAGGAATCTAATAACACAAAATCTCAAAGAATATCTTGGGATACGAAAGCTACATCGATGGTAGGGGAGAGGAGTTGCAAAGAAACGCTAGACAAGAACATATGGACTCGGAGAGAGAGCTGATGATGAACAAGGTTAGTTCCATTTGTGCACATCAAAATTTAGATGGCAAGGACCTTCTAGGTAGATGATTGGTTGGGAAGTTTTATGGTGTGGAAAACACTCCAACTTGCAATGATGTTAGGAGATGAGCTCAAAATAACCTGGAAAGGTGCTCAAGGAATCCTGGTCTATGACATGAGTGGCATCCAGTTCCTCTTTGAATTCCGATCCAGAGCAGCGACATAGCATATTTTAATAGGGGATTGGAGGAGGTAGAACAGATAGCTAAAACTTAGTGGTGGTCACCAACAACGGGAAGTTTCCCAAGCCATAGAAGTTTTAATTTGTTCTAGATTCTGTAGGATTCGGTCACCACTTACCTTTGGTCAAATTCATTTTGAAGAAGACCGAAGAAAAGTGTGGTGGGTGGTTTGAGACAAAAGAGGAATCCAAGATGAAGAATCATTTGAGATGGGCTAGTGTTCGCGTTAAAGGACTACTAGAGAAGATTTTGGCATCGCCAATAGTGACTTGGCATTCACACTCCCAGTATGGTTAGAGGCTTGGTGACTCACCGTAAACTGGAGAAGGGAGACAGTAGTTCAGTGGGAGTGAGAAAAGGGTTTTTTTTCTAGGAGAGGTACAACCTGTCTTGGCAGCATAGGATGGAAAGATATGCGACACAAAAGCACAAAAGAAGGGCTCTGTTAACGTGCTTTAAGGTCAACCCTATGGTGAAAGGGGATCTCATCTAGAGCACGAAACTTTTAAAATTGGGGTACATTAGAATTTAAAAATGTATGTTTTGGCTTTCGCCTAAGGGTGCGATACTGGTCCTCTTAATTAAGACCTAGAATTAGCCAAAGAAGAAATGCCCAAGAGCCTTTTGTTTAAGACAATTTTCAGAGCACCTTAATTTTCTTTGAACACATAGTGGAATTGATGTTTTCATGGAATTAGAGAAGGCGACATTCAACATTTGCGCAACTTCGAATAAGGAAGATGATCGTCTCGATGAACCAGTAAAATTGGATCTTTCTGAGGTTCTTTACCTTTGTCCCTAGGAGAGCAGTCGGAAAACATGGGAAAATATAGAAATTCAATTGGTGGCTTGTGAGGACCTATCTCAATTCAATCCTATCCATTAAATGCAATGTCTCAACAGTGAGGTCGAGGTCAGATCGACAACATGGGTTCAAAACAACATTATCCCACTAAGCAAGTATTTGGGGGTTTTGTTCAATGGCCATGAAAAAGAAGTGGAGATTCTATTTACGAAACTAGATAAAAAAAACTGTAAGTGAAAACTGTCACTATCAAATGAGCCAAGCAACACCAACTAGCAGGTACCAAAAGAACTCAAAAATCTTATCATTGACATAAAATATAAGTATCATTGGTGCAGCAATTAGGAGCTGACATATATATGTTTGTAGAGACAAAACTATGGGGGACAATAGGAAATTTTTTTCAACTGCTATGGGAAACAAATAGATTAGAGGGGTTTGGATGGCCTCTATAGAAAGAAGTGGAGGGATAATTGTTCTATGGGACAAGAGAGTGTGGAATGGCGTGCTCATAGGTAGTGGAACTAGATTCTCACTTATGAATTCTTTGGGATCAACCAAGACCTGACTTGGTACCTTTTTGTTTTCTATGTCGAATGTGATATGAGAGAGAGAGAAGAGTTGTGGTCGGAATCGTTTGTAATAAAAGAAATTTGTGATGGCCCTTGGGTAGTTTGTGGTGACTTTAGTGTCTCCAGATTTTACTATGACTGTTTTTTATACTTGTATAAATGACTTGGAGTTGCTAAACCCTTCTTTATTTGGAGGGTCTTACACTTAGAGAAGAGGATATAACCATAGATGTGCATAAAATAATTTTGTATTGTACTCAATGGGATAAGAGTTTTTGGCAAATCAAAGTGTTCACCCGCAATTGCGCTCTGACCACATTCCTATTATGCTAGCTCGTGGCCGGGAATTTCAAGGTATCTTACTTCAAATTTGAAAATTGTTGCCTAAGGAGAAGGAATTCAAAGACACGATGGAGAATTGGTGGTCTTCCTTCATTGTGATCGGAGTACATGATTTCCCGTTGGCCTCTAAGTTAAGCCTATTACAAATTTCCCGTTGGCCTTTAAGTTAAGCCTATTACAATGCAAACTCAAAGAATGGAACAAAGTAAACCGAAACAACTGGAAAGAAAGGATAAGATTCTATCACAAGTTAGCAACTTGGAATCTATTCAAGATTATAGACATAGAACACTAACAGTAGATGAACAATTGCAAAAGGCACATCTAACGATGTAGTTTGAAAAAGTAGTTAGAAATGAGGAAATAGCTCAAAGACAAAGATTTAGGGTCCAATGGTAAAATATGTTGATAAAAACACCAATATCACCACAACAAGGTGGCCATTGCTCCTAAGAGATTCAACTCTTTTGATATTTTGAAGGTAGAAGGGGAACTTATTTTTAGGGCATTAAAAACTCTATTATGAGTTTCTACCAGGAGCTTTATAAGGAATCAGAGAATTGGAGATCAGATTTCAACTTGCAAGGGAATCTTGGGATCTCCACAGAAGAAAAGTTTGGTTGGAAAGACAATTTGAGCGGAAGGAAATATAGTCAGACTTGGTGCAGTTGACAACACCTGTGCCAGATGTTTTTTCTCCGTGTTCCTTCCAGCTTTTTGGGTTATCTTGAAGGATAACATACTTCTTGATCTCTAGGACTTCCACTCTCAACCGTTTTTTGAGAAGAGCTTTAATGCTACCTTTGTGGTAATAATTCCAAAAAGAATATGAGCTATTTAATTGAAAGACTTTAAGCCCATTTGCCTCATTTCTTATTTCTTGAATGTACAAGTTCATAGTCGAATTGTTGGTTGAAAAATGGAAAGTCATAGCCAAGCAGATCAACACCTATTAAACACAACACCGTCCACAGTAAAATTCCACAAGTGAGGTCTACAACAACAACAACGTACCCAGTATATCCCCACAAAGTGGGGTCTGGAAGGGTAAAGTGAAGCAGTCCATATTACTACCTCAGACGAAGTAACGAGGCTGTTTTCAATAGATCCTCGTCTCAAGTATAGCAAATCCAGGTGCAAAAAAGAGGAGCACATTAAAGAAAATATGGCAACACAAGATAGTGCAACATTTACCATAAAAACAATAATCAATCACAAAATAGTGCGATAATAAATACACAATAAACGACAACAAAGATTGATATCTACGGCTAAACCATATGCTACCATACTATGACTAGTGCACGCCAACACTCGTACTCAACAACTAACCTTCTACTCTAATGCACGTCCTCCACCTACCCTCTATCTAACGTTACGTTCTTAGTAACCTAAATATGCGCCATGTCCTGTCTAATCGTCTCCTCAATACTTTTTCGACCTACCTCTACCCCTATTTATGCCTACTATATCCAACCTCTAGCACCTCTTCACTGGGGCTTTTAAACCTCGCATCACATGTCTAAACCATCTCAATCTCCCTTTCTTTATCTTGTCCACCTCGGAGGCTACTCCTACCTTATCTCGAATGTCCTTATTCCTAATTCAATCACACCTAGTATGCCCATACATCCATCTTAACGTCCTCATTTCTATAACATACATCTTCTAAACATGAGAGTTTTTGACTGGCCAACACGCCGCCCCTACAACAATGTCGGTCTAACCACCATTTTATAGAGCTTACCTTTAAGTTTCAATGGTATCTTCTTATCACCCAAGACTCCGGAGGCAAGTCCCCACTTCATCCTCGTTTCACTAATACGATGAATGCCATCACCATCAATGTCCCCACCACCTTGGAGAATGGAACCAAGATATTTGAAAATATCCTTTTTAGGGAGACTCTGTGTGTCTAGTCGCACTTCCACGCCTTTTTCCTATAACCTTCACTGAATTTACACTCCAAATACTCCATTTGATCCTGCTCAACTTAAAACCCTTTAGCTTCCATTGTTCTATACCTCTGGCTTATCATTCACTCCGATTACATGTCTCATCAATCAGTATTATGTCATATGCAAATAACATGCACCAAGACACTTCATCTTAGATGCACCGCGTCAATACATCCATCACCACGGAAAAGAGAAATGGACTAAGTGTTGATCCCTAGTGCAACCCCATTTCTACAGGAAGATGCTTCGAGTCTCCTCCTACCATTATGACATGTGTAAGATTGGTACCAAAAGTGTACATTTTATTCATCAGAGAGCTACAAATTTATAGTACAGGAAAGCAAACATAACAGAATCAAATCACTTGATTCCAATAGATATTACAACTAAGATATGATCTTTTTGATGTAATTACCTAAATTATCTACAACAAATCAGATATGATTTTATCAAATCAATTAAGATCCGATAAAATCAAATCTTAAATATTCATAAATCAACACTCTCCCTTAAGTTGGTATGTAAATACCTGTCATGCCTAACTTTCTTACAAGAAATTCAAAATTTGATTTAAACAAGCCTTTTGTGAAAATATCTGCAATTTGCTGATTTGTTGGGACGAAAGGCATGCACACATTTCCTTCTTCAATCTTCTCTTTTATTAAGTGCCTATCCACTTCAACATTTTTTGTTCTATCATGTTGAACTGGATTGTGAGCAATACTTATGTTCGCTTTATTGTCACATTTCAACTTCATTGGTAAACCAAATGGTTTTTTGAGTTCTTCATTTTGAGCACATTTCACAAATCCCATGGGCCATAGATCGGTATTTAACTTTAGCACTGCTACGGGCTATAACATTTTGCTTTTTACTCGGGTCACAAGATTTCCCCAGATAAATGTACAATTATCCCGATGTGGGCCTCATGTCAGTAGTAGAACCTGCCCAGTCTGCATCTGTAAAGCTTCAATGCCCCTATGTTGACTTTTTCTAAAAAACAATCCTAAACAATCCTTTTCCTGGAGAACTTTTAAGATTATCTTAGGATCTTGTAGACCGCTTCTTGGTGCTCTTCCTTGGGGGAGTGCATAAACTGACCGACTAAGCTTACAGAAAAAACTAGTCGAGTATGTGACAAATAGATCAACTTCCCTGCTAGTCTTTGATATTGACTGTGGTCAACTAAATTTTCTTCTTTATTTTCGATATTTATATTCGGATCAATGGGTGTTTTAGCGGGACGACTCATTCCCGTCTCTCTTAGAAGATCTAGTACATACTTCCTTTGTGACACCATAATGCCTTCTTTTGATCTCGCTACTTCCATGCCAAGAAAATATTTCAACTGGCCCAAATTTTTAATCTCAAACTCCGAGGCCAACTGTTTTTCTAAATTCTCCATTTCGGACAAGTCATCTCCTGTAAGTATAATATCATCACCATACACTATCAGAATAGTTGTCATTCCCTCAAAAGAATGTCGAATGAACATGGATTTGCTTGCCCTTAAGTGTACCCTTGTTTTTTCACAAATTGAGTAAACCTCTCAAACTAAGCTCTTGGAGATTGTTTGAGCCCGTAGAGAGATTTCTTTAGCTTGCACACTCTAGTTCCATACCTTTTTTCAAAACCTGGAGGAGGGTCCATGTAGACCACTTCTTCGAGTTTTCCATTCAAGAATGCATTCTTTATGTCTAGTTGTTGGAGGGGCCAATCAAGGTTGGCCGCAATGGTCAGAAGAACCTTATTGAATTCAATTTGGCAAATGGAGCAAATGTCTCAAAATAGTCATTCCCGTAAGTCTGAGTGAATCCTTTTGCTACCAAACATGCCTTATACCTCTCTAGGGCCCTATCTGATTTAAATTTGATGGTGAACACCCACTTGAAGCCCACTGGTTTCTTTCAGTGAGGTAGTTCCTCCATTTTCCAGGTTTCATTTCTCTCCAGAGCGTTCATCTCCTCAAGAATTGCCTCTCTTTCACTCGGGAACGTTCAAAGCATCCTGCACATTTCTCGGTATCTCCATTCCAGATAATTGAGAAAGAAAAGCTATATAGGAAGGGGATAAGTTTCTATATGACACAAAATTTGCCATGGGATAGTTGGTGACTTTTCTTACCCCTTTACGTTTGGCAATTGGAAGATCAAGGTCTAAACTAACAAGGGGTAAATCAGAGTTGGGTTCTGGAGAATTACCTTGTGTGTTAGTAAGATCTTGAGGGTCGGACATTTGGTTCTGATAAGAGTCCTTGATTTGTTTTTTCTTGTTTCGGTTTCTTCTCATGTGTTCCCTGTTCTTGTCATTAATTGTATCATTAAAATGCTCTATTGCCTCAGTATCCTTATTTTCATTATTTAAGTTAGGATCTCTTACCTTATCTAAGTTGTTATTACTAAAAAACTATTTCCTGTATCTATCATAAAGCTTGGATCCTTTTGTTTCTCACATGTGAGGTCAAGAAGATTTTTATCATCCCTCGAATCTTCACTATGTTTCTCCCCCCTGAAGATGAGCTTCAAAAAACAGTTGCGATTCAAAAAAAAGTGACATCCATTGTGACAATAACCTTTCTAGTAATTGGTCACAACACTTGTAACCCTCTTGACTAGGGGCATAGCCAACAAAAACACATTTTTAGCATGTGGATCATGTTTACTCCTATTATGATCATGAACATGAACAAATACACTACACCCAAAAACTCTCAAAGATAGATCAGTTGTCAATTTAGAAGTTGGGAAGTATGTCTTGAACATATTGAAAGGGGTTTTAAAACTTAGAACACGGGAAGACATCCTATTAAGATAGGTAGATGTCAGAAGAGCTTGTCCCCTAAAGAAATTTAGGGACTCCACTTGTGAACATTGAGGCTCTAGTTACTTCCATAAGGTGCCTATTTTTTCTCTCCACTACTCTATTTTGTTGGGGTGTATCGGGACATGAACTTTGGTGCACTATTCCTTTAGAAGTGAAAAAATTGCTTAGGTGGTCATTAAAAAACTCTCTCCTATTATCACTGCGAAATATTTGAATCTTCTCATGAAATTGTGTCTCAACCATAACATAAAAAGCCTCAAATATATGTTTTACTTCCCTTTTGTCTTTCAATCGGTACAGCTAAGTTAGTTTCATGTGATCATCTATGCAAAATACAAACCACCTTTTTTCCATTTATGGTTGCTATCCTAAAGGTCCCTAAACATCACTATGGATTAACTTAAAGGGTTTTGTGGCATGGTAACTTTGGGATGAAAAAGATGTACGTCTGTGTTTAGCCATTTCTCAAAATTCACATTGAAAAAAGGATGTAGTTTTATTCATAAACAACTGTGGTAACAAGAGTTTCAAGTAATGAAAACTAGGATGACCAAGGCGATAGTGCCATAACATGACTTTATTATCAACTAGCAGAGTTCAAACAAGATGAACTAAAAGTTATTGAATTGCCGCCATCTTTAAGAAAATAGAGACCTTCAGACTCTCTAGCATTGCCAGTCCTCCTCCTCGAGACCTTGTCTTGGAATACATATGAAACATCGTCAAGGATAGCACGTCAATTAAAGTTTTGAGTCAACTTGATGTACAAAAGATTATAAGACAATTTTGGAACATGAAGGACATAAAAAAGAGTCATAAAAGGGTTTAGTTTGACTGTCCCTTTCCCAACAATTGGTGGGAAGAACCATCAACAACTTTGACTTTTTTATTTCCTGCTAAAAAACTTTAAGTCGAGAAAATATAGGAGTTCCATGTCATGTGATCACTAGCCCCTGAATCTATGATCCAAGAGCTTATATTAGTAGAATCTATACTAAAAGAACACATGGCACATGACATGTTTGGGTAAAAGTACAAGTGAGAGTAGAGGGACTAGGTTTACTGGATTGGAGTTGAGATTGGAGAAGTTTGTGTAGTAGCTCTAGTTGTTCCTTGGTTAATGGTGGCATTTCTGAAGAAGATGTCAACCCCGGTTCTTCGCTGGTACACTGAAAGGCTTGATTGCCATGGTTTTCTGCCCTTTTTTGTTCCCGATGGGCAGTTTTCCATGGATCTTCCAGCAAGTCTCACGAGTGTGCCAGTATTTTTGGCAAAAATCACACAACTTTTTTTTCTTATCATTCTCATTTTTCGCAGCACCTAAAGCAGATGACTATATTTTTTGCTTCCAAATTGAAGTCTTTTTTTTAGCATAACATTCCTTGTTTCATTACGCCTAATTTCAGAAAATGTTTCCCTCAAAGTGGGCAACAAATTTTTTCCAAGAAGTCGAGAACAAAGTTCATCAAAGTCTTGGTTCAACACTGCTAAAAATAGATATACCTTCTTACTTTCTTCCTTTTGCATTGCTTTTACGCTATCCTTCAAACATTCCCATTCATCATTATAGCATTGATCTAATTCTTGCCACGGGGAAATCATCTCATTATCGAAAAGAGTAACACGTCTCTCTCTGCCTCACTTTCCACAGTTTAATTTTTAATTAAAAAATCTGAGTGGCATTTTCTACATCAGAATAAGTTTCTCTAACCGTCTCCCAAACATCCCTAGTAGCGGGAAAAATAAATATGGTTTACCTATTGTTCGTTCCATGGAGTTTAGTAGTCAAGCAATTATCATCGAGTTTTCTGAGCTTCAGGTGTTCATTTTCGAGTCTCCTGGTTTAGGCTTTCTCGTTTCTCCAGTCAAGTGCCTAAGTTTTCCTCGACCATCAATTGCCAAACGGATAGATTGCGCCCACTCCAAATAATTCTTTTCATTCAGCTTGTGAAAAGTAAGCTAAAAGGAAAAATGAGAAGAATCGCCGCCTTGGTTCATTGTTGTCTTGGTCAGGACTTTGTTAACAGAACTCTCGGCTTCTCTTAATGCCGTTGGGTGATGTAGCCCAGTAAATGCTGTTTTAGTCATCAACAACACAAGAATAAAGCTGCTCTGATACCATGTAAGATTGGTACCAAAAGTGTACATTTTATTCATCTGAGAGCTACAAATTTATAGTACAGGAAAGCAAACATAACAGAATCAAATTGCTTGATTCTAGTAGATATGACAATCAAGATGTGATCTTTTTGATTTAATTACCTAAACTATCTACAACAAAAGGGACGACCCGGTTCATACTTACTCCGTAGGTGTCGGGGAGGGGGGACCACATGGCCTTACCTACGCGTCCTCACCCCAGCTTTGCTGGAGGGACGTTTCGAACCCCCGACCCTGGCACACCAAAACTATCTACAACAAATTAAATATAATTTTATCAAATCAATTAAGATCCTATAAAATCAAATCTTAAATATTCACAAATCAACAACCTACATTTTAGCTTCATCATACATGTCCTTTATTGCCCTTATCTAAGCCATTATTACACCTCTGGCCTCCAGACGCCTCCAAAGGACTTCTTTTGCAATGTTTTCATAGGCCTTCTTACTGTCAATGAACGCTATATGTAAGTCCCGTTTTGTTTTTCGGTATTTCTCCATCAATCTCCTCACCAGATGGATGGCTTTCGTAGTAGATCTCCCTGGCATGCATCCTAATTGGTTCTCGAAAATAGACCAGACCCTTCCTTACTCTCAGCTCCACCACTCGCTCCCAAACTTTAATAACGTGACTTAACAATTTGATAATCCTCTAATCATTACAATTTTGGATGTCGCCATTATTCTTGTACGACAAAACCATTGTGCTGCATCTCCATTCTCTAGGCATCTTAGCTGTCGTAAAAATGACATTGAACAACCCAGTCAATCACTCTATATTTGCCCTGCTCGAGCTCTTCCAAAACTCTACCGAGATCTGATTAGGTCCAGTTGCTCGCCCCTGTTCATCTTGCTAATAACGCGCACCACTTCCTTAACCGTAATGCAACCACAATGTCCAAAATTCCCATCTCTTGAGTGCTCCAAATTCCCCAACACAATAGCTCTATCGCCTACTTTGTTCAATAGTTTGTGAAGGTTGGCTTGCCATCTTTGTTTGATGAGCATCTCATCCGCCAACACCTTGTCGTCTTCATTCTTGATGCACTTCACTTGATCCAGGTCTCATGTCTTCCTCTCCCCCGTCTTTGCAAGCCTGTAAAGTTTCTTATTGCCACCTTTGTTCCGTAGTGCCACTTAGAGTCTTTCAAAAGCTGCCGTCTTAGCTTCAGTGATCGCGAACTTAGCTGCTGTCCTAGCCTCCTTATAGATCTCCTTATTCTTCCTCCTCCCTTCCTTGTCTCTGCATTCCACCTAAGTAGCATAGGCTGCCTTCTTAACGTCCATTTTGCCTTGAACTTTTCCATTCCACTACCAATCCCCTCGATGACCACCGAACTTGCCTCTCGACACCGAAAGCACCTCTCTAGCTGTCTCTTTAATGCAACTAGCTGTCTTTTCCCACATGCTATTCGCATCCCCACTAATCCTCCAAGCCCCAATTCCATCAACTTCTCCCCCAAATCCTGAGAGAGTGCAGGGGTCAAGCCACACTATTTAATCCTTGGCCGGACATAAAAATTCTTCTTCTTTGTGCCTCGCAAAGTCCATCACCAAAAGCTTATGTTGGGTAGTTAGGTTCTCGCTCGGAATAACCTTGAAATCCTTACAAAGGCTTCTCTCTCCCTTTTGCTATGTTTTAGCCACCGTGCTACGGAAGGTAACCAAAAAACTGAAATGTGTTGACAGTGGGATTTGAACCCATGCCCTTTCGGACCAGAACCTTAATCTGTCGCCTTAGACCAACTCGGTCATCTCAACTTTTTAAAGGAAAGCAAATTATGGATGTTGCCTTGATATCACATGTGTGTTGAGAGCAGACTGAGGGGCATAAAACCTGGGTAATGTGTAATCTGGATATTGAGAAGGCTTTTGACCACATCAATTGGAATTTCCTACTCATATTCTTAGGCAATTGAGATATGTTAAACAAATAGCGAAGCTGGATTAGTTTTTGCATTAAAACCACTAGGTTCTCAATTTTTGTCAATGGAGAACCAGTTGTTCTTTTCCCGGTAGAGAGGGGGCTAAGATAGAGAGATCCTGTGTCTCGTTTCCTTTTTAGAATAGCCATGGAAGGATTCCATTGAATGATGAAGACTGCCACCCAGAACACATGGTTACAAGGCTTTAAGATTGGAAACAGGGCAGATGAAGCATGGGAAATTTGCCACCTTCTATATGCAGCTGACAGAATACTCTTTTATGATGCCACCCCTGAACAGATCAGCTATCTAAAAGTGAAGTTAGTATTTTGAATCCATATCAAAACTAAAAGTAAATTGGAGGAAAAGTAACATCTATCCTATCATGGATGTTACACAAATTCAAATGCTGACCAGCATTTTGGGATGTGGGCTGTAAAGGTTGCCTATTGTCTACCTTGGACTACCCCTGGGATCAATGCATAAATCCCTTGAGATTTGGGATAACTTTATTGTGGAAGGAGAAATGAAACTTGCATTGTGGAAATCTCAGGAAATCTGCTGGTGAGCCATTGACAAGCACAAATAATCTCACAGTTGAGATGCAATGTTTAATGCATTGAATCCATTTCTGTCCAAAACTCATTTTGTTTATTGAATCCAGAATGCCTTCTCCATGTCTTAAATAGAATTCCAAGCTTCTTTTGCTTCATTCTTCCCATGCTAAAGCCATCTGGACCAGGTGCTTGTCAATAGCACATAATTTAGGCACCTCAAAACTTCACTTTCCTCAAAGTTTCCTTGTAGCGACTCTTTTTCCTCTTTTAACCTGGGACAATTTGTGAACAAATAGGCAGCTCTCCATCTTGTGGTTTCAGAGTACAGCTTTTTGTAATAATCCACTATTTAGTTCCCCCTGAATTAGAAGTTGGTCGATGTGTTGTATCTCATGTGTGCGTATGTCATTTTGTGAAAGAACGTGGTGTTTCTATCACCCTAAGCTATGTCACGACTTTCAAGTTGCTGATGAAATGCCATGAAATAACGTGTACTAATAGTCATTGCTACCCCTTTTATGTGCTAATATGATAAGATTGACGTGGTTTAAGAAGGTCATCTATAGTTAGGACTTTTTAAAGGAGAAGTGCTTTCCGAATACTAAGAGATGATCCAATTGTGACTTCTTGTTAGATTATGAATATTCACTCCGGGGACTGCCAGAAGGTAGCACGGAGAGAGCAAAAGCCAAACATGAAGTTCACATGAGGGGTGCACGCAGGCTTGAAGAACTTTGTTTCAGAAATGGTGGAATTTACATTAAGCTTGGTCAACATTTAGGACAGCTGGTATGCAACTTCTCTCCTTAGGTGATTGTATAGATAATTGTGTCATATTTACATTAAGGCACAAGAAGGCTCTCGCTTCCAGAGTAATTGCTCAACACTATTGGGCTTAGCCAACTTGACCTTTGGTTTTGCTCAGGAGTACTTAATACCTGAGGAGTATGTTCATATAATGAGGGAATCAATGTTAAATAGATGTCCTCATTCTTCTTATGATCAAGTGCATGAAGTTGTCAAGAAAGAGCTTGGAGGTGCACCGGATGAAGTATGTTTTAATTTATTGAATTCTTCTCAAAAGCAATCTTATGGTTTAATATAGAAGCACAGTCAATTTGATTTTTGGTGAATATATGGCTTTTAAATTCTTGGAATTGGTTGCTTTGTTGTGCACCAAACTGAGTTAAAAATTTTGTCGACAGATCTTTGATGAATTTGATCCTGTGCCAATAGCAAGTGCTTCTCTTGCTCAAGTCCATGTTGCTCGAATGCATGATGGGCAAAAAGTTGCTGTCAAGGTCCTAAACGTTACTATTGTTATAAATTGGGCGTGGAGAATTTTCCAAAACTTTTAGATCTCTCATTTTACGAATTGCAGGTTCAGCACACACACATGACCGATACTGCTGCAGCAGATTATGCAACTGTAGAGTTGATAGTAAACACACTGCATCGATTTTTTCCTTCTTTTGATTACAGGTTAGAAATATTCTTTTTTTTTTTACAAAGTTTCATAAAAAACCTAATAATTTTTTTGTCAAGAAATTCCATCCTTGGGTCAATGTTTTCTTGAAACATTTAAATTTCCTTCTAACTTTGTATCTAAAATAACGAGCAGACCAGATTATTAATAGCTGTTCCTCACTTCCATTCGTATTTGCACTCTTTTGTGCTTGTCTAGGACCACTCAAATATACTCACAGACTCTAGTCTTTTATCACTCAAGGATCCGGCCAAAGTTGTTATTCAATACGATCAATTGCTTGCCAAGAGTCACAAACCAACCTTAAGGGTAGAATGGATTTTGTTAGTTGAAGGACGGACGACTCAATAAAAAATAACAGACTTGAATCAAGGAAATTAACAACAAAATAAAATTAGAATAGCACAAGAAAGAAATTAGCACGAAAGAAAGAAATTGGACTCAAAAGAACTTTATAATATTTAGTAGGGTAATATACTAATTAAAATCAAGTCATGAAGAAAAGAAAAGGTTGAATTAATAAAAAGAAACTAATTTACCAAGATTTGTACCAAGAAAGTCATGTTTGAGGAAGTTGGACTTGATTTCCTGTAGAATGATCCAGAAAACGTGGAGACATTTTTGAAATGTGGAGCCTTTTCTTATAAACACGGAGAATTTTTTGAAACGTCGAGATGTTTCTCAAGATCATGGGTTGTTTCTTAGAATCGTGGAGACGTTTTTGACTTCTTCTAGGCCGAATGTCGCATAGTGAAGAGGCTGCCCAAGTTTCGGGATGAATTTTATACTTTGTGGTCCCGTTCTACCTCCTTTTGTCCTAATGCTTGCCCCTTTTGGTAAATTCTCTTTTTACTAACACAAGTACTCTTTTTTTTTTCTTTTCCTTTGGACCTAACACCTCCTTTACAAAGATTTTTATTCTTTTTCAATATATGAATATCATAAAGAACACCAAGAACATTATGAACTTTAAAAATTCATAACTCCTTCAACTTAACTCCGATTAACACGAAATGTGAAACCTATACCCCCCTTGCTATGGAGAACAAATCCCAATAACTTTGAAGCCTAGATTCCCGACAAAAATGTTCATTTCCTTCTCTTTCAAGAACACTTGAAGAACACCAAGAACATACACCAAATCAAATCTTATCCAAATCAACTCAGAATGGGCTCTAATTTAGTTTACTTTCCGCACGACCTAGAGAACAAAACTCACTAATTTTTTAATCTCCAATTCAACCTCAATCGAAAGACCCATTTGTCAAGTTTATGAAGTTCTTCAAACCTTCAAGATCATCAAGAACACCCAAATTTCCAACACCCTTTAAATCAACTTGAAATCATATCAAATTTTAGGGGTAACTTCCTTTCAAGCTAGAGAATAAAACCCAATAACTTTCTTAGCTCGAATTACTCCTAATTTTCAAAACTCAATTTCAAGTTTCTAAGCTTCAAGCTCAACAATGGTGGATTCTTCTTTCTAACTCCAAATAACTTGAAATTTTTGATCTAGACACAAAAACACTAGGTAATACAAATCTAGCGTAAAAAACAACTAAAGCATGAAAGTTTTTGGATTTTTAATTTGATTTTCGAAATCAGCTTCACAACCCAAGGCTAGATTTGTTGGAACAAATCAATCCTAAGCTCTGATACCAAATGATGTATGAATGAATATGTGGAAACGAAACCCTAACGAAACCCTAACTCTAAAGCAAGAAATTAAAGATAAAAGAATAAAAAGGTAGAGACACAAACTGAAATCAAAACAGTCAATACTATGTTAAAGTAAAGACCTCTTTAATATTCAAAATAAGCACCAAAACCTATGGATGGAAGCAAGACACAAGCATGAGATCTAATAGGCAACCATGGTTATACTAAAATCAAGACCTCATATTAAGAATTTAAACAAACACCTATACTATAGAAATACCTTCAAGAGGAATGATTTCCTCAAGCAAGCAATCCCATCAAACATTATAGCCACTTAGGCCTTAGCCATACCTCACAAGAGTTTCACTCTTTCAATTAAACATATATATATCAAAATAGTCTAACTCAAAAAATGAGCTAATCACAATTGTTTATAGTCTCAACAACAACAACAACAAACCCAGTGTATTCCCACCTAGTGGGGTCTGGGGGGGTAAGATGTACGCAGTCCATACCTCTACCTCTAAAGAGGTAGAAAGGCTGTTTCCGATAGACCCCCGGCTCAAGACACAAGACACCGCACAAATACATAGATACATAGTAAAGCACAGGAATAAAAACGGCACCCATAAGTAATAAAAACAGAGAAAAGCACACAGAATCGTAATAAAACATGGAACCAGGTACCATAGCAAGAATAATACCCCCACCAAGTAATTCCCTACACTAGCACCCAAACTGGCCCTAACCTTCTGCCTTAATTCGCGTCCTCCAGATCTTCCTATCTAGGGTCATGTCCTCGGTGAGCTGTAACTGCTCCATGTCCCGCCTAATCACCTCACCCCAGTACTTCTTCGGCCTACCCCTACCCCGCCTAAAGCCATCCAACGCTAGCCTCTCACACCTACGAACTGGGGCATCCATGCCCCTTCTCATCACGTGTCCGAACCATCTCAATCGGACCTCCCGCATCTTATACTCCACTGGGGTCACACCAACCTTCTCCCTGATAATCTCATTCCGAACTCTATCCCCTCTAGTCAGCCCACACATCCAACGCAACATCCGCATTTCTGCCACCTTTATTTTTTGGATGTGGGAGTTCTTAACTGGCCAACACTCCGCTCCATACAACATGGCCGGACGGACTACCGCCCTGTAGAATTTGCCTTTAAGCTTGGGCGACACCTTCTTATCGCATAACACCCCCGACGCGAGCTTCCACTTCATCCATCCCGCCCCAATACGATGCGAGAAATCCTCGTCAATCTCGCCGTTACCCTGGATCACGGACCCGAGATACTTGAAACTATCCCTCTTACCTACCTCCTGTGATTCCAACTTCACTACCACCTCATTCTCCAGCCTCACGTCATTAAACTTGCATTCCAAATACTCTGTCTTGCTTCTGCTCAACCTGAACCCTTTAGACTCAAGCGTTTGTCTCCACACCTCTAGTTTGTCATTCACACCCCCTCGCGTCTCATCAATCAAAACTACATCATCTGCAAAATGCATACACCAAGGCACCTCCCCTTGAATATGCCGCGTCAACACATCCATCACCAAAGCAAACAAAAAGGGACTAAGAGTAGATCCCTGATGCAATCCTGTCAAGACAGTGAAATGCTCTGAGTCCCCTCCCGCCGTCCTCACCTGAGTCTTCGCTCCATCATACATGTCCTTAATTGCTCTGATATACGCCAGCGAGACTCCACTCACCTCCAAGCATCTCCAAAGCACCTCCCTGGGGACTTTGTCGTATGCCTTCTCCAGGTCGATAAACACCATGTGCAGGTCCTTCTTCCTTTCCCTATACTGTTCCACCAGCCTCCGTACCAGGTGGATTGCCTCCGTCGTCGAGCGGCCAGGCATAAATCCAAACTGATTTTTCGAAATAGACACTATCCGTCTCATCCTCACCTCGACCACTCTCTCCCAAATCTTCATAGAGTGACTCAATAACTTAATCCCCCTATAGTTATTGCAACTCTGTATGTCACCCTTATTCTTATAGAGAGGGATCATGGTACTCCACCTCCAAGCCTCGGGCATTTTTGTCGTCTTGAAGATTTCGTTAAACAATCCAGTCAACCACCTTTCACCAGCCTCTCCAGCGAACTTCCAAAACTCCACCGGTATCTCATCCGGCCCCGTCGCCCTACCCCCTCGCATCCTGCGAACAGCCTCTCTAACCTCTTCTACCTTGAAACGTCTACAATAACTAAAATCCCGACACTCCTCTGAGTGCTCCAGCTCCCTTAGCATAATAGCTTTATCCCCTTTGTCATTCAAGAGCCTATGAAAGTACGACTGCCATCTATTCCTAATGTGGCCGTCCTCCACCAGCACTGTACCGTCCTTCCCCTTAATGCACCTCACCTGGTCGAGGTCGCGGCCCTTCCTCTCCCTAGCCTTAGCGAGTCTAAACAACTTTTTCTCCCCTCCTTTCCCCTGTAACCCTGCATACAAGCTCTCAAAAGCGACCGGCTTAGCCGCCGTAACTGCTAACTTAGCCTCCTTCTTAGCTAGCCTGTACTCTTTCCTGTTCACCCGCTTCTCTACTTCGTCCTTACTCTCAACCAACTTATCATACGCCTCTTTCTTGGTCCCCACTTTCTTCTTCACCTCTTCATTTCACCACCTATCCCCCCGATGATGCCCAGTCCGGCCCCTAGAAACACCCAACACCTCCCTTGCATTCTCCCTGATGCACCTAGCCACCCTATCCCACATACTATCCACGTCCCCCCTACACTCCCACACCCCCATTCCCGCCAACTTCTCCCCTATCTCCCACGCATTCACTGGCGTCAAGCCGCCCCACTTAATTCTAGGTCGACACTCCTCACCCCTCCTCTTTCTGTTCTTCTTTATACCCAAATCCAGAACCAGGAGCCTATGCTGGGTCGAAAGGCTCTCACTCGGGATGACCTTACAGTCCTTACACAACACCCTATCCCCTTTCCTAAGCAACAAAAAGTCAATCTGGGTCTTGGCTATCGCGCTTCGAAAGGTGATCAGGTGGTCGTCCTTCTTCGGGAAGCCCGAGTTCACCACCACCAGCCCAAAGGACCTCGCGAAATCCAATAGAGTAGCCCCCTCTTCATTTTTCTCCCCAAAACCAAAACCACCATGCACATCATCAAAGCCTCCCGATAACGCCCCGATGTGCCCGTTGAAATCTCCTGCTACAACAATCTTCTCCGAGCTAGGCACGCCTCTCACCACCTCATCCAAAGCCTCCCAAAATCGCCTCTTCTACTCCCCCTCCGAGCCCACTTGTGGCGCATAGGCACTACACACGTTCAGGGTAAACCCCCGAATGACCAATTTAATAGCCATCAACCTGTCATTGATCCTCTTCACCTCTACTACCTGACCCCTGAGCTCTTCATTTACTAAGATGCCAACTCCATTCCTATGCCCCTCGCTCCCAGAGTACCACAGCTTGTAACCATCCACATCCCTAGCCTTAGACCCCACCCACTTGGTCTCTTGAACACACGTAATATTAATCCTCCTCTTTCTAAGAATCTTCACAAGCTCTATGGACTTACCCTGAAGGGTCCCTATATTCCAAGACCCAACCCTCAGCCTACCCTCACTATCCCCACGTCTTTCTCTACCGCCCCTGGGGCCAAACCTTGGCCTCCCTCCCATTCCCGCCCTTTCCTCACCCCCCGCCCCCACAACAGCCCCCCGCCCCAACCCCTCGGACATGACCCTATCCAACCATCACCGCCCACCGCCACTATTACAAGCAAATATAAGAGAGTATAAACAGTGGTAGTAGTAGTAGCAAAACAGCAGCAAGAATACAAGGCTCACACAAATACGAAAGAAATAATGAAGAAACAAGATTAAAGTCAAATAGAGAGCAAACACCACTGGGCTCAACACCCAAAGCCCCAAACAGAGCCCCGAGCCGCTAACCCAATAGACGCAGTGCAAGAAACGACAACAGGCAACAGACAATATCAACAAATCAAACACAGGTCAAGATACAGGAGATAGTACTAGCATAATGCGAGGAATGAAATACTGAAAATAACAAAGGTTAGAAGTCACCGGGTTACGCTTGTAGGCCAAGTCGGAAACCAAAATCCAACGTAGATCGGACTCCGGTCGCCGGTGCTGAGACGGAGAGGGCGGCGGTGCTAAGGGTTTTCTTTAGTATGAGACTTGTATGTCAAGAATAGCCACTTTGCGTCCATAGCCTTTTTCTCCCTTTTCACATTTCTTCCTTGTACTTCCACTTGACTATATTCTCGAGCTTCAATTCTTCATTCCGTGATATTGATGAAACTCGGCTTGCTTCACTTGTGATCTAAAATAAGTCATGACCTTTTCCCTTTTTAGCAACTCTTTAATTTCACCTTTGAGGGATGGCTCTGGCTCAGCGGTAAGCTTGCTTACCGTGGTGTGCCAGGGTCGGGGGTTCGAAACGTCCCTCCAGCAAAGCTGGGGTGAGGACGCGTAGGTAAGGCCATGTGGTTCCCCCCTCCCCGACACCTACGGAGTAGGTATGAACCGGGTCGTCCCTTTAATTTCACCTTTCCATATAACATGTTTAAGATCACAAGATTGAGGAGCATTTTAGTACGTTTCACATGTATTTAATATAAGACCACAAGACTCGGAAGTCTTCTTTATTTTCTTAAACTCTATGTCAAGTTAAAACAGGTCAATCAACTTGAAACAAAGGGAGTACTAAATATAGACATATGACATTATTTTTGGGGCTAACTAAAAAGGAAAGTGTGTCATATAAATTAGAACACAAAGAGTATGTTTCAGTACGAATCTGGGTGCTTTCCTCTGTTTTTCCTCTGTTTTCTTTCTGTTTTTATTTCTTTTACTTATGGCTGCTGTATTTATGTTATGGATGTTATGTTGTGTAATCTTGTAACCTTGTTCGGTGCTTTACTTTGTATTTGTGTGGTATCTGGTGTTTTGTGTCTTGAGCCGGGGGTCTATCGGAAACTACCTTTCTATTTCTTTAGAGGTAGAGGTATGGACTGCGTACATCTTACCCCCCAGACCCCACCAGGTGGGAATACACTGGGTTTGTTGTTGTTGTTGTTAGATATAAGTAATATGGTTGGCTGAAAAAGAATGTTACTGTAGCTGCTTTATAAATCTGGACATAGAATTTTTATTTATTTATTTAAAAAAAGTTAAATTTACATATTTGGAAGCTACATAAAAGGACTATAAGACACAATAATTGACAATTCAAAATATTTTAAAAGACGTTATGACAAATATTTAAGATGTATCTCTTCACTGAAAAAATATGAAAAATACACTTGCAACTTATAATCTTTTTTTAAATCTTTAAATTTTAAAATATTAAAATAACTTTCGAGAATTGAAATATGACAAGTATTTGGAACGAAGAGAGTAATGAATTACCACCATATTTACGTAACTATATTTTTAAAACTGAGCAAATTAATAGAAAGAAAATCTATTGGACTAAACTATATTCATTTATAGCTAACTTGCTCACTTTTAATTTGTGATGGACAAATTTCCTAACCATATAAAGGCAAGAACCAATTACTAATGGTTTAGGG
Organism: Capsicum baccatum var. pendulum; assembly: GCA_030864225.1. NCBI lineage: Eukaryota > Viridiplantae > Streptophyta > Magnoliopsida > Solanales > Solanaceae > Capsicum > Capsicum baccatum. Next base: position 163,180,525 of record CM061555.1, on the reverse strand, counting down.
CATCAATTTATGATAATAAGTTAAGAATTTTACAAAATTTTCTTTTATTTAATTCAGGGAGGTAGGGAATAAGGGAATAAGAGAAAACGTTATTAATAGAATTTGAACTCTTCATTTTAGCTATGAAAGGCAAAGAACTCACCAATTAAGCTAGAGCCCAATTTGTTAGTCTATATATGAAATTTAGGACTATAACAAATGATATTTGAATATATTGAATCATAATTGTCTTTATTACTACCTCTGTCCCAATTTATGTGGCATCCTTTCTTTTTTGGTATATCCCAAAAAGAATGTTACCTTTCCATATTAGTAACATTTCAACTTTAAAATTTTTCCATTACCCTTGATGAAATGATTTATAGCCACACAAATATCTACGATTTCTTTTAGACTATAGATTCTAAAAGTAAGTGACTTTTTTTTTAGGCGGACTAAAAATGAAGAGTGCCACATAAAATGGGACGGTGTGTGTGTGTGTATATATATATATATATAAAATTACAAATTAATGTAGAGGTACAATTACATAAGGAGATAAAAGTATTCTTGTGCCTAGCGTTTATCTATGGAACTTTTGTTAGAGTTGGAGACTATTTGACGTGTCTCAATACTCCTCGTGCAAGCTGATGGTGGAAAAGACACATTTAGCATTGAAGCAGGAGGTTTAGTGGTTTGATGAGGACATCAACTAGTTGATCCTTTGACGATAAGAACTGAGCTGTGCGATCCTTGCAAGTTACTTTGTCACACACAGATGAAAATCTATCTCAACACGCTTCATGTGTGCATGAAACACCGGGTTTATTGAAAGATAAGCTGATCCAATGTTGTCACACAATGAGAGTGGAGCTTTTGGAATAGTGATAACCAACTCGAGCAGAAGGGACTGGCTCCAGGACATTTCAGCAGCTGCATCAGCGAGAACATTATATTCAGACTCAATAGATGATGTAGCGACACTGCATTGCTTTTTGGAGTACCAAGAGACGAGAGCAACTCCCATGAAAATGGCAAATTTTCTATCATCCATGGATGCAACTCAATCCAAATAGGTGAAGGCGTAAAGCAAAAAATGTGAGGAGTGCGGAATATGGAAACAAAGATGTTGAGAGTGCTTTAAATAGTTGAGGATTTGTTTCACTGTTGCCCATTGATTCATTGTGGGATTATTCATAAACCGGCAAGCTTTATTAACCACAAAGACAAGATATGGTCGAGTAAGAGTAACATATTGCAATGCTCCAACGAAGTGTTGATACAAAGTTGCATCATGGTTTAGAGGACTATCACCATTATGTAGCTTGCAGTTGACCACCATAGGAGTTAGAGTGGGCTTACAATTTTGAATACCTACTTTTGGTAGAAGATTCTAAATATATTGATGTTGAGACAATGAAATGCCATCTGATTGTTGTAGCACTTGAACACCAAGAAAGAAGCTTAACCCTTAGTCACGAATGGAGAATTCAGCACCAGTTGCGAGATCATTGATTCCAGAAAGGTTGCATGGTTGCCTATAACAATGAAATCATCTACATACACCAAAACATAAGTAATGACATTATTTTTGTTATAGACAAATAGTGATGTGTCAGGCTTGGAGGGATTAAATCCGACAGCAACTAAACTTTAAAAAAGTCTCATGTAAGCTCGAGGAGCTTGTTTTAGCTCATATAAGGACTTCTTGAGACGACAAACATGGTTCGAATTGAGTGGATGAACAAAACTCGATGGGTGACACATAAAGACTTGCTCTTGTAACTCATCATGAAAGAAGGCATTTTGGACGTCCAACTGAGTAGAGACCATTTGTATGTTGTTGCAAGTGACATGATAATCCGAATAGTGGCTGGTTTCACTATGAGATTTAATGGTTCAGAATAATCATGTCTTTCAATTTGGTGGAATCCTTTTGCAACAAGACGAGAGCTCTGTAGTGCTCAATATCACCTGGCGAATTTCTCTTGATTTTGAACACCCATTTGCACCCTAACTCATTCATGGAGGAATTATTGGGAACCAATGGCCAAGTATCATTGCGTAGCAGTGCATTCCAACGCCATAGCTGCACATCATACTGTGAATTTGTTTGCTTCAATGAAGCAGATACAGTGGAAATAGGTGAAGGTGGAGAGAGTGTATTTGTGACAGAATTTGCGGAAGGTGGCATGTGTCAAAGCCTCATTGTGTGAGTACATTGAGGTTGGATTGTGGAAGTGGTAGGATGACTGGCAGGTGAGACTGAGGGCTGCGATGGAGTAGGTACAGGATTGTAGTTGTTAAAATCAACTACCAATGGAAGAGCGTGTGGAGAGGTAGCCAAGGGGGGTTGAAATTTACTAGTGGTGGGTGTTGGAGTTGAGCTGACGGTAGCGTCCGATTGAGAGATGTCGGAAGGTAATGAAAGAGCGGTGGACAAAGATGGCACTGGAGACAGAATTGTTCTCGGTGAGACAACTTGTGAAGAATGAGTAATAACTGGAAAAGAGACCCACGGAGTGGAAGGGGCTGGCTGAAGCAAAGGAGGGACAATAATGGAGGTTGCAGCAAAAAGAAACTTGCTTTCATCCAAGCGTACATGTCGGTAAAGCCGACCAGTGGAATGATCAAGACAATAATAACTGAGATGAGTAGAATTGTATCCAAGGAAGACACATGGTTTACTCCGAAAGTCAAAAACTTTTGTTGTTGTAAGGTCACAAGTAGGGGAAATAGAAGCAACCAAATGCTATGAGAAAAGAATAATCGGGTTTAGAATGATGACCAGTTCATATGATTAGAGGCTTTATGTTGAAGTTAAGTGTAGTCGGTTTATGAGAGCACATCAATCTCGAAGGCAGGGGTCGAGCTATGAGCAAGGAGCCTTAGACCCGTCTCGACAATGTGTTGATGTTTTCTTGCAACTCTACCTTGTTGTTCATGAGTATGGAGACATGAAACACCATGAGATATGCAAAGATTTTTGAGAATCGGAGACTTTGAACAAAATTCCTTGCCCTAGTCTGATGGAATGGCTTTAATTTGAATTTGTGTTTGACCAGAGCTTTATAGTGCTGAAACACAATTAGAACGTCGGATTTAAGTGCAATTGGATTGCCCCAAGAATAACTAGTGAATAACCCAAAATATAACTAGTGAAATCATGACAAAACAAGCAAATACTTGTCCCTGAGATGGAAGTAGTGGCGCAAGACCCAAATATCCACATATAATAATTGCAAAATGGAAGAACTTTTATTAATGCTCAAAAGTACAGATAATTTTCGTGACTCGCCTAACTGACAAGATTCACATACTCTATTAAAGCTAGAACTAACACTAGAACAAGGTAAGCTATTTTTCCTGAGAATTTGCTGTGGAACTATATGATGTGGGTGGCCAAGACGGAGATGCCAGTAGAAGGGTGAAGCCTTGACTGAGTATAGAGTAGATGAATGGGATTTAATTAGCGGAGGAGATGACTGGAGTGTGTAAGATCACCATTATTCTGATGAAAAGAAGAGGTGTCTTGGTATCTCGATCCTTACAAGAAAATGATAGGGGTGAATTAAGAAAACATCATTATCACGAGCAAAATGTTGAACATCATTATTCACTTAGATCGCGCCAAAGCTTTGTTATATCTAGCCTCTAATGTTAAATTTCAGTAATTAATCTCTTAATGCTTCGAAGTGAGTTGTTCGACAAAAACCTAATCTCACAGTCTCCCTCGAAATAAACAGAAGATAACGGCGCCATTAATCGCTGGGCAGTCAATTAACTACAATTACTACGTTGTTGACAATTAGAGATAAGTAGCGAAATCATAAGTTTATCCAACAAAAGGTTTCATCAATCATCCTAAAAATAATCTAGCTACTCATAATAGTGTTTAAGAACATACAACGCACAGGTAAAGAAGTAGAAAGAAAAGAAACTCTAAGTTGAATTCCAAGCATGTTTGCTCCTTGTGTTGTTCTTACCTCCCAAATGTCGATGTCCCACACTTAGGTCAAAAGTGACGCCTCTAAAATCAATTGTAACCCTTATAGATAAGTTATTGATTTATTTATACCTCGTAAAAGGACCCTTGGACCAAAATACCCTTAAAATAAAAAAAAATCTTGAAGTCTGCTCAATTTGTCCTGGCAGCATAGTTGCGTCGCGGACGCCTAATTTTCTAGCCACTCAATTTTCGGCAAGTCTCTTCTTTTTCAAAGTTGGCACAATGCGGGCCTTGTTGCGTGGCTGTGTTGCGTCCACTGTTTTGCTACGAAATATCGATTTTCTTCATTTTTAAACATTTTCAATTGATCCTTGAACCCGAAACTTGATTTTGATTACTTTTCTTGGGCTTCTACTCAGATTTCAAAACTCCAAAGTAGTCATTTTAGCTCCAAACGCGCTCATTAAATCGAACATCATTCCTACAAAAAGAATCATGCATAATAGGGACGAAACAATTATAATTGTAATCAAATGAAAATAAAGAACATATATGAGGGCTTGGTCAAAAGAACATATATGAGGGATAAATAATGGCTAAATGTATGCATTTTATGCCGATTATCAACACTCCACACTTGAACTCTTGCCCTTCCTTGAACATGCGCTTAACATCTCTCTCCAAATGTGTCACTATAAAACCTATGCTAATTTCTTGGACTCATACTAAAGTTTCTATTTAAGCAATTTTTATACATGTCATGCTTCAACATCAATTATCTATTTTTGATTAAATGACAGCCTCCTGACCACATCCGAACCTCAAACACAGACTCGAAACAAATCAGTATTGGCAACAACTTATGCGTAACTTCAACCACTTGTTCAGATAATTCACTCCTCTTTTGTCAATCATGTAACTCACCAACAAGAAAGATGCTCGATTCTAATTTATTAGAAGTATTCAACACATATCTAGGCAACGATCAAAACACTCTCACTCTCACAAAGAACTTCTCATGCAATCATGTATGACAACCGATATAAGAATGTCAAATTCAAGATCAAGTAGGACTTTACGGGTTATATGTAGGTTGAGGGACGGGTAGGTATCATTTTGATAAAGTGACTATCTTCCATAAGCACTTTAATACATCTCAAACTCTTACTTTTTGCACGTTCTTCACTTAATATGACTACCCAAAACCAAAAAAATAGACTAAAGGCTCAATAGGATGACTAGGGATATCAACAAAGAGAAGGCTAAAAGTGTGGTTAAGCAAAAAAAATAAAATACCTATATCATCTCCTAAACTCAACATTTCTCATTTCACATCATACACACAATGGGCAAGTTCTAGATATCAACATGAATGCATGGAACATGAACAAAATCTTCTTGCATTCACATGGCACATGTTAGTCTCAAGAAGGAATCCATAATGACTCTTATTTTAGCAAACAACAAGAAGAATTCTATTTAAGCCAATATAATTATACAAGAATCTAGAATTTGAGCTTAGGTGTCTCAACAGAGGTCAACCACTTTTCATAGCATGCTTTCAAAAATCCAGAACTACCTTATTAGGTCAACATTATACCTAACCCGAGAGCCTAACATTTGCACAGTTCTTTTATCAATAAACTACTAACTAACGTTTATGTTCCCTCAAGAAGGTCGTCAACCATCCATCGTCGGGACAAGGCATTTCTAATTCTACACTTAACGAGGTGCAACTACCCGTAGAAAAATCAAAATTACTCGGTTCAAGTGAAAAGAATCAGGGCCAAAAGAAAACCAAAGGGGTGCATGAATTATGCTAACAAAGAAGCTACAAAATTATAAAAAAGAAAATACCACTCACTAGCTAACTTAAGTAATAAAACAAGCAGTAGCTTTCTAAAAATAAATTTTATCATATGGTATAGTTCATCTGCAACCTCAAAATATGCATACGATGCCCCACCCCACACTTAATTCATGCAATCTACTCAAGCATATAAAGCAGATAAAAAATCAAGGGGTTAAGGTACTCTTTGGAAGCCAAAGGCCGAAGCATTAACAACTAATGAGATACTCAGACTTCTCCCAACAAGATTTGATTCTTTATGTAGGCACTCCACAGTCCACACTTCGTTCCAATCATATCGCTTGCTTTTGCTTCCTATGCTCCTATAGAATAAAAACAACACTACAAGGAGAAAAAAAAATAGAAGAAAAAGGTAAAGTTAAGTTGGGTTGCCTCCAAACAAGCTTAGGATTTAACGTCGTGGCACGACGTGAACCACATTTTGCCCCCATCTTGAGCTTATGAGTTGCACATCCATGTTTTCTTCCAATTTTGCTTCATGTTTTCAGTTATGCTCCAGTGGTGAAGGTGCAAATCCGTTTAAGCCAAGAAATAAATATTTCATTCTGCTCTTTCTGGCTTTCAAGTGAGGAGTGTCATTTTACCTAGACGGCATTACAAATTTTAGAATATCATCCTCATCAACCTCTTCCCTTGACCCTCCTTCATGTTCGTTCCGGACACAATGTAGAGAAGTGTTTGGAGTGAGGTCTTATGCGCTTGTTAACTTCCTCTTCGTGATACAAACCAGAGTAACTAAAATTGTATCTTTTTTGTCCTGGGTCGACTCTAATACCACTTATTCAGTATGGACATCATTGAATTCTAGTTGGTTAGGTTGTTGGTATTCCACTCTTAATTCCTGCATTAGCACGTCAAGTTCTTCCTCCCATTCATGCTCTTCTTGGCTACTATCCACAATGTTAGCTTGTTGAGCACTGAAAGCTTCAACCAATTGTCTCACTTGACCTTACAAGTTGCAAATAGTTACATCATGCCTTTGTATCAGTAGTTCTACCTCATTACCCTTTTCCAGCAGACACTCTACCATATCCTTAATCTCTTTCAGATCAGCTTTGTTTTTCCAATTATCATCCTCCACTTCATTGTTCCTGTTAAATTCATAAAGAAAAGTCGACTCATTATAATAGGGGCTCGGAGAAGGGCAAGACAAATAAGCCTAACCAAAGAAGTGACCATCATGACCACCACCTATGTCACACGCATTCCACACCTAAGATTGAGAAGCACATAGTATAAATAACCATCATCTAGCTGGCTGTAGTTTCCAGATGCTACTTATTTATTTTATTTCGTATAACAAAACAAATATGTATAAAACCTAGAAATTTTTCGAACTATCTTAGCAATATTTACAAGCTACAACTAAACCGTTAGATTTCGGCTTTCGGCAACAACGCCAAAATTTGATCAGGCCCAAAGCTAGTCCTAAAAGGGATAAGCGGTCGTTGCAAATATTATTCGGTTATTCAGTTTGGAGTCAAATCCCACTGAGAACTAAAGTTAGCTATAATTGTTCAATAACACCGGGTAAATAAGTTCGAAAAATTATTTAGTTTCAAAGGTTACTAATTAACTAACAAGAATAAACAAAAGAAAATAATAATATTTAAATAATCAAGTGATTGATGACTTTCTTTCAAGAATCTTCTCTTTTCACAAATATCTCTTGACCAAGTATAGTAATTTCCTAGTGCTATTCTCTCAAATAAATCCTAGTTAACCGTCTATTCACTTAGATCGCATCAAAGCTTTTTTTATCGCTAATCTCCACTTTGAAAACTCAAGTCATTAATCTCTTAATGCTTTGAAGTGACGTTTAACTAAAATCTTATCTCATAGTCTCTCTCGAGATCAACAAGATATAACAACACCGTTAATTTTGGCCAGTCAATTAACTACAATCACTATGTAGTTGAACATTTAGATATAAAAGAGAACGACTTGATTATAGTTAAGCCAAATCACTAGTTCATCCTACGAAAGGTTCCATCTGTCATCCTAGAAAATTAATCTAGTTGCACATAATATTGTATAAGAGCATAACATCGATTTTCAAAATGAACAAGGAAAGAAGTAGAAAAAAATGATACTCTAGGGCGAATTTCGAGCGTGTCTGCTCGTTGTGTTGTTCTTGCCTCAAAAAACTTGATATCTTCGAAATTAGGTGACGCATCCAAAATCAAGCGTAACTTTTCTAGAGTTACTGATCTATTTATATTGCGTACAAAGGGCCTTTAGGATCAAACAACAACAACAACAAACCCAGTGTATTCCCACATAGTGGGGTCTGGGGAGGGAAAAATGTACGTAGTCCAACCACTACCTTTGGAGAAGTAGAAAGTCTGTTTATAATAGACCTCTGACTCGAGACAAAGAATAGTAAACAAATTCATAATAAAGCGTGAAACACCATGGAATAATAGAAATAAGACCCCCATAAAGTAAAACCCTACACTAACTAACCAAAGGCACCCCCACCCCCATACCCTTCTACTAGCAGCTTCAACCTATGGACATAGCCCTAAGACTACCAGCCCGGGTACCCCAAAGCTCTCCTAACTACTGGCTACGACCCACCCATATGCACTAGCCTTCTAACCTAATTCGTGTCCTCCATACCTTCCTATTTAGGTTCATGTTCTCAGTAAGCTGTAACTGCTCCATGTCACGTCTAATCACCTCTCTCTAGTATTTCTTCGGCCTACCCTTACCCCGCCTGAAACCTTTCAAAGCTAGCCTCACACCTACGAATTGAGGCATCCATGCCCCTCCTTATCACATGCCCGAATCATCTCAACCTAACTTTCCGCATCTTGTCCTCTACCGCAGCCACTTCCACCTTTCATTCCTAATCGTATCACCCTTAGTAAGCCCACACACCCAACGCAACATCTGTATTTTTGCCACCTTTAATTTTTGAATGTGAGAGTTTTTGACTGGCCAACGTTCTTCTCCATACAGCATGGCCGTACGGACTGCCACTCTATAGAATTTGCCTTTAAGCTTGGGCGACACCTTTTTATCACACGACACTCCTGTGGCAAGCCTCCACTTCATCCATCTTGCCCCAATATGGTGGGAGGCATTTTCGCCAATCTCTCCATTCCCCTGAATCATGGACCCGAGATACTTAAAACTATCCCTCTTACAAACAACCTGGGAATCCAACCTTACTATCACCTCGTTCTCCTGCCTTGATTCATTAAACTTGCATTTCATATACTCTGTATTGCTACTACTCAACCTGAACCTTTTATACTCAAGGGTTTGTCTCCAAAGCTCCAATTTCTCAGTGACACCCCCCCACGTCTCTTCAATCAAAACAACATCATCTGCAAAAAGCATACACCAAGGCACCTCTCCTTGAATACGCTGCGTCAACACATCCATCACCAACGCAAACAAAAACGGGCTAAGAGTCGATCCCTGATGCAACCCTGTCAAGATAGGGAAATGCTCTGAATTTCTTCCTGCATACCTTTAAAATAGAAAAAACCCAAAATCTGCACAATTTGGCCTGGCGACACGCGAGCCGGGTAGTGTGGCTGAAGCGCGCACACCTATTCTAACAACAACTCAAGTTTTGGCTGCCTCTTCTTTTTCAAAGCTGGCGCGATGCAGGCCTATAGTGTGGCTACGTTGCACACTGTTTTGCTATGAAATCTCGATTTTCATTTTTTACATGTCTAATTGATACTTGAACCCCGAAATCGATTTTGATTACTTTTCCTAGGCTTCTGCTCAGACATTAATGCCCCAAAGTAGTCATTTTAGCTCCAAACACGCTCATTAAATCAAACATCATCCCTACACAAAGAATCACACGTAATAAGTGCAAAATGATTATAATTGTAATCAAATGACAATAAAAGAACATATATGAGGGATAAATGTGAGCTAAATCTATGCATTATGCCGATTCTCAGTGACCATATATTCATTTATTTCTTTTACAGAAACGACAATATTGAAAATTGTTACTAAACAAAATTACATTTCAAGAATAACAATCACTTTTAAGAAATTTAGTTATTTGTTTTTAAAAAATTAAGGTTATCACAAAAGTAAGATAATATTTTATATTAAAAGCTCAAGTACTTACATAAAAAATAGGTACATCCAAACAATTTATCAATATACACCCCACGACTAAGTTGCAGAGACACTTTGGATTTTCGCCGAACCCGTCTCGACGCAACACTGATGCTGGTGCGGGGTCCTCTCGGAGACGTTGAGCAAAATCAAGACAAATTTTGGGGGGAAATTGAGATTCGATTTCTTTATGATGTCGCATCGAACCAGATCTCGCGCAGATAATCGTAAAGTTGGCTGTAGTTTTCGACTTCGGCTGGGGAAGAAAGAGAGAAAATCGGGGAAGAAAGAGAGATCTCATTGGTTGGGGAAAAAAGGGACCGACGGGGGTTGTGTCAACAACAATAACAACATACCCAGTGAACTCCCACCTAGTGGGGTCTGGGGAGGGTAAAACATACGTAGTCCATACTACTTCCTTCGAAAAAGGAGAGAGACTATTTTTGACAGATCCCCGGCTCTACTAACGTGGGTTTTTAATTCTTTAATAATTAATATTTCTATTAGTACTCCTAATTAAGTATAATTAATTACCATAATTATAAACACGGCTAAATAGTACTCCTAATTGAAAAAGTAAAACTAATTATTGCAAAAGTAACGAAAAAAGTAAATAGCCGCAACTCCTAAACCTAATCCCCTATTTTTAGAATATTTTTATAACTCTATTTTTATAATATATGATCTTTTTTAGCCGAATCCTTGTACTTGTATCCATACTTGAATTTGCACCCCCGAATCTTAAAATTTAAATTTTGATGAATTCGACTTTGGGATCCACACCTGTCTTGGATTCCCACACCTGAGTTCGAGCAACTTAGCCCCACGATGAATAAGTTAACGTAATTAAACAAAACTCAGAACGGATATAGGAAATTTTTTTTATACCTTATCCTACACAATGCAGATTGTCAAAATTTTATTGGGTACTTACACAAGGTAGCTGTGAAGTCTTTTACCAATAAGCAAATCGGTTTAAGAATTTGATTTCAACAGAAACTTGTTTTTCCTAATATTTAGTACGAAGGAGTCCTTTGATTAACTTTGAGAAAACTAATCTATAGGTCTTTAGTTTTAGGTAGGATTGTTCCACAATTTTAATCAGTACGTTTAAATTAGTAAAAGGAGTAAGCTAGAAATCAAAAGAATGATTACAATAATTTAAATATTATAGTTTTTAAAAGGGTATTTAATTACTGGTTTAGATAATAAAAAATGCTCTCTGGCACTTTAACCGAGACAAACTTTTAGCGATCCCTTCTGGGCCCTAGAATCCTCTTTCGGCGATCTCCCATTGCCTGAAAACCTACCTTCTTCCTCCTTTCTTTCTTAAACCGCCTTTTTTTCCCTTATTCTTTCTTTCCATCAACACTATGGGGAGGACACCATATATTTCACCATTGGTTTCAAATCTTATGACATCACCAGGGTAACTTCCAGAGCTGAAACATGGTTTAACTGGGTGGAGAGAGGTCGCAATATGATGGCAAGCTCCAGTATTAGGCAGAAGACGATGTAGTGGCTAGTATACACTCTCAAGGAAGCATCGAAAAGTCATGGGAACTTTATATGCAAATGGAAACTTCGGGATCACTTTACAAAGTTTTTCTGCTCAAGAAACTACAACAAATTTGGTCATTATATTAGCACTATAAAGTTGCAGGACAAGAGAAGAAGTGTCATCATCATCCCTGAATGGTCATTAAACTCCGATGGATGGATGGACAAGAGAATTATATGGTTCCAGGACTCAACAAAAAGGGAATACACTCTTTATTTCAGAAGCAACTCCTACAACTCAGAACGAGTCACTAGCAAAGAGCATCATCTGTACCCTTCGAGAGGAAATCTCAGGTGTCACTTTATTGGAGATTCGACGTTGGGTTGCGAGCACTTGGAGTCACTATCATGGTATTAACATCTACGATTTGAGAGGTAACCGTCTCCTTTTTGAATTTCCCAATAGAACAGTTGCTAATCACATAATAAGGGGTAATTGGTTTGGGAAATCCCACAAATTTAGTCTTCAGTGGTGGTTGCCAACCTCAACCGCCATTCACCATCGATTAGATCGAGTCTAGATTAGAGTAGTTGGACTATCCCTCCAACTCTGATCCCAAAAAGTCTTCCATGAGATTGGAAATTTCTGTGGAGGGTGGATCCGAACTGAAGAAGAGGTTGAACTACGTCACCTCCTCAAATGGGCGAGATTCAAGGTGCGTGGAGATGGTGAATCATTTCTGAGCTCAAATCTTGACTCATGAAGGCTTGACCTATAAAGTGCAGATATGGGTCGAGATGCCGGCAAGAGTGATCTTCGGCAAATGAAACCCAGAACCTACAAATATCCGATGGTCTGAAGAAGAGACAGGTCACAATGGGGGAGATAGCCTTATAGGGTCTACTGAGGTGACTGGGCACGTGGGTTCTTCGTACGATTTGGAGATTTCAAAATGGCTAGATATTCCACCACGTGCAACCGCATGTGAGCTAGTGACCAAAGTTAATATTCCTTTTAAGTTGGTGAATAATAGGAAAAATTTGGGCCCAGACCTTTTGGCCTATTTTATTTCAATTGGGCTTCCTGAAGTGAATTCTCTCTATTTTATCCATTCCATTTGCTACGGAACTTGAGGCTAATCTGATTTACCTCTTCCGCAGCTCCATAACAGATAGAGGAGAACGTAACAGAGCAAGGGATCTTGCCAAGGGAGAAAGAAAAACCGCAGGGGAAGAGAGCAACAAAGACGGTGATGGGAATTAATCCAGATACCTCCGAGGTATTTTGAAGCCCTGGTTTGACTTACTCCAATCCCTCAAGAAAACCTTTAGTTAATGGGCTTCAGATATCAAAGAGAGTGGGATTTGAACTGGAGATCACACATTTACAATACGCATATGATACCCTCATCTTCTGCAATGCCAATAGAGAACAACTGAGGATTTTGAGAGTAATCTTTATTCTTTTTTAAGCAATATCTGGACTTCATATCAATTGGAACAAGAGTTTCTTATATCCAGTTAATATAGTCCTAATCTGCTAATCTCTGGCCAGGGAAGAATTGGTGACCTTCCTACTATTTGGGGATACCTCTTGGAGCTAAAAGCAGTTCTATAAGTATTTTGAATGGGGTGATTGAGAAATGTGAAAAAGATTGGTTAATTGGAAGAGTCAATATCTATCCTCAGAGGAAGACCAACACTAACCAATAGTGTTCTGGATCCATGCCCACCTACATGATTCCCTTTTTACATATTCCTGATGGTGATGGTGTTATTGGTAGATTGGATACTATGAGAAGGAACATCCTATGGGAAGGAAACAGTGAGACCAAAAAATTCCATTTGGTTAAATGGAAGGTTTGGATTGGGAGCAAACAGGCTAGGGGTATGGGGGTGAGAAATTTGAGAACTCAGATTCAATATCTATTGATGAAATGGCTCTGGAGGTTAGGATCAAATGAACAAGCACCGTGGAAAGAGGTAATCCAACCAAAATATGGAATGGAAGACTACTGGTCAACTAAAATAGTTACCAGCACTTGTGGAACTAGTCTCGGGAGAGCCATAAGACATCTCTGGCCAAAGCTAAAAGAGGAAACTGCAAAATCAAAATTTGAAATAGTGTGAAGGTATCCTTTTGGGAAGATAGTTGGCTGGAACAGGGCTGCTCTTTGAAAGCCCTTTATCCAGATGTATTTAACCTCAACCAACAGCAGAGCGCCTCTGTGGAAGAGGTCTGGTCAAACCAAGGATGGAATTTGAGCTATAGAAGGCATTTAAATGATTGGGAGATCCAGAGATTAGTAGATTTCTATAGAACTTTGGAACAATTCAGAAGTGACTTCTGTCCAAGATTGTTTGAAATGGTGGGGTCACAAGCGAGGTAGTTTCAGTGTCAAAAGGGCTTACAAAAAGTACAATCCTTGTTTTAGTCAGATCCATGGGTGGCTCTGGCCCTGGAAACTGATATGGAAAGCCAAAACTTCCTATTGAGTGTCTTGTTTCACCTGGTTACTTGCTAAATAGGCTGTTTGACTCAGGAAAACCTCATGAAGAGGGGTTTCCATTTGAATCCGAGATGTTTCCTATGTGGGGAAGAGGTTGAGACTGTTACTCACCTGTTTCTTCACTGTAGGATTACCAATCTTTTGTGGTATCTTTTCATCAATAGGAAGGGACTGAACTGGGTGATGCCAAGGAGAATAACACAGACTCTGATGATATGTAGTAGTTATGCCAACATCTCTGGAGATAAAAGATAGATGGAAAATTATTCCTGCTTGCTTATGTTGGTCAGCGTGGCAAGAAAGAAACCTTAGATGTTTCCAGAACAAGAGCAACACTATCTAGAAGTCGAAGATGAATTGCTTGGTGTTGTTTCATTTTGGTGTAAACAGGAGTATATGGAAACTCTAGAATTAGTTATGAATGTTTCATGCTCATTGTAATTTTTTCTATAGGGTTGAAGATCTTCATGTATACTCGTGCTCTCTTGTAATTAGGAGCCTGTAACATGTGTCAGGTTTAATTTTTTGGAAAATGGAATACTAGTTGTCACTTTATCAAAAAAAATAAAAAAATAGCAAAGGAAGTTGACCTTTTAGTTAATTTCCATTTATGCTGCCGGTGTTTTTGTTTACACGTGATGTTTATGTTCCTGTGTTAATTGCTGGAATGATATATGGAATATTATACTTGTTTCCAATAACTGCTACTGCCTTTTATTGGTGGTGCTTCTTTTATCACATTATCCTGCTCTGTACGGTCTGCTATGATTTCTCTATTATTTGCTATGCCTTATTTTACCTCTTTATTGTCTCAAGCTGTTGTGTTATGTGTTGCTTCAGCCGAGGGTATTTCAGAGACGACCGCTCTATCTTCACAAGGTAGGGGTAAGGTTTGAGTATGCTTACCCTCTCCAAACCTCACTTGTGAGAGTATACTGTGTATGTTGTTGTGTGTGTTTATCGAATATTAGCATTCAAAGAGATCAACGCACAAAGAATGAAATATAAATCAGTATGCTAATAACTTACCTTACATAAATAAATTGAATAGAAGGGCCAGATTCCTTAGCTCTCTATGGAGGCCATGTATGCTTCAATTTTGTTTACTTTATAGTAAACATTATAGTACTCAGAATTGTCTTTGCTTGTTCTTTTTTTGGTACAAACAGAATATGTGGGGGGAAGTAGGTGAGTTAGTAGATTTAATTGGCAATGTATAATTCTGTAGGGTTCTGGGCAGGGGTTTAAGTACCCTTTTTATGCTTGTAAAGTTTCCAACTTTTAGCACCTTTTTCTGGGGTGGCTAAGTTTTTACTGAATAGAACTGTCACTTATCTAAAAAAAAAGTACTCATGTTTTCTCTCAATAGAAGTCTTACCATACTCTATTTGATAGGGAATCAAATTCATGTCTGTTAGATCGAAACTCAATTAAGTAGATAGTATTCACCAAAATATCCAATCGAAGTCTGGTGGAATTAGACTAAAAACGTATATAAGTCGATCAATATTTTTGGGGATATTATTGTGGTTCAATATTGTTATTCGTGCTTTATACACTTAAGGAATAACCTATTTTCCTTTATTTCTTTTTGGTGCACCCATAGGATTCTACATGTATAGATAAGTTGGTGTCATTTGTAGAAAACCATGTCCTCTTGTAAGGTTTTCTACAGGTTTTCTACTTTTGGTTTACATGTATACTGGCAAGCTTTTCCCCTTGTCTAATGAAATTTATCACTTTATCAAAAAGATAATTGTTGAGAATATAATTAAATAAGAGAAGTGTGCTCTCTCTAACAACTTAAGCTTTTAGATGAGATAGGTCACACACTTCATATGGTATTAGAGCGGGCTAAGGTCCTGGAATCGAATCTCACTACCACCCATTATTAAAAAGAATTTCCATGTACTTGACCCATGAAAAGAATTAGTCCCGCACATAAGGGGCGTGTTGAGAATGTAATTAAATAAGAAAAGTGTGCTCTCTATAATAGCTTAAGCTTTTAGATGAGATAGTCACATACTTCATCACTGTAAAATTAGATCTTGGGCCTAATTCACACCGCAAAAGCTAGCTCTAAGGGAGGAAAATTGTCCAAGAATTATAAGAGACCGCCCATCTCATTAACCACCAATGTGGGATTTTTTTCATTCTTCAACAACAACAAGAACAAAAAGAAGAAGAAGAAGAACAACAACAACAACAACAATAACAAGTGGAAGGAATACCGGAATTTTACGTCGCCGGAAGGAATACCGGAATTTTCCCCTTGTTCGGACCGGTCTGCTGGCTACCGGTGTGGAACCGGATCGGACTGGAGCGACACCGGAACATTACTGGAACATAACGTACTGCTACAGTGTTTGGAATCACAGGAGGTATGTAAGAGGGATAGTTTCAAGTATCTCGGGTTCGTGATCCAGGGTAACAACGAGATTGACGAGGTTGTCTTGCACCGTATTGGGGCGGGATGGATGAAGTGGAAGCTCGCGTCGGGGGTGTTGTGTGATAAGAAAGTGCCGCCCAAGCTTAAAGGCAAATTCTACAGGGCGGTAGTCCGTCCGGCCATGTTGTATGGAGCGGAGTATTGGCCAATTAAGAACTCCCACATCCAAAAAATGAAGGTGACAGAAATGCGGATGTTGCGTTGGATGTGTGGGCTGACTAGAGGGGATAGAGTTCGGAATGAGATTATCAGGGAGAAGGTTGGTGTGACCCCAGTGGAGTATAAGATGTGGGAGGTCCGATTGACATGGTTCAGACACGTGATGAGGAGGGGCATGGATGCCCCGATTCGTAGGTGTGAGAGGCTAGCGTTGGATGGTTTTAAGCGGGGTAGGGGTAGACCGAAGAAGTACTGGGGTGAGGTGATTAGGCGGGACATGGAGCAGTTACAGCTCACCGAGGACATGACCCTAGATAGGAAGATCTGGAGGACGCGAATTAAGGCAGAAGGCTAGGGTCAGTTTGGGTCGCTAGTGTAGGGAATTACTTTGTGGGGGTATTATTCTTGTTATGGTACCTTGTTCAATGTTTTATTACGAATCTGTGTGCTTTTCTCTGTTTTTATTACTTATGGGTGCCGTATTTATGTTATGAAATCTTGTTCTGTGCTTTACTATGTAGTTGTGCGGTATCTCGTGTCTTGAGCCGGGGGTCTATCGGAAACAACCTTTCTACCTCTTTAGAGGTAGAGGTATGGACTGCGTACATCTTACCCTCCAGACCCCACTAGGTGGGAATACACTGGGTTTGTTGTTGTTGTTGTTGTAATTAAAATTATAATATTACATAATGGCATTAATATAAAAGTTTAACTTAATGACATTAATATATAAGTTTTATATATATATATATATATATTAACTTATATAATTTATATAATTTATTAACTCTTTTTTAATAAGTTTAAGTTTTAATACATCTTAAAATATTTAAAATTTTAACTTAAAAAAATATATGTTAAGTTTAAGTTAATATAATATTTTTAATAAGTTTAAGAAGTTAAAATTTTTTCTAACTTTATAAAGTTTTGTATTAATTTTTTTTTCCATAAGACAAATTTTAAAATAAAATTAGGCGAATAGCCGGTATATTTATTCAAATTTCATACGTTGTACATTTATTATAAAGATATTAAATGAAAATCTAATCTACACAACCACCTTTTAGGAAGGGTTCTGTTTGAATGAGATCTCTATTGTAAATTCTTATTAATATCTAAATTGTCTATAATATTTTTGGCGTAACTTTTCTATTTCTTCGGCGGATAAATCTTCTAGAATTGGTCTTTTTCCTTCTTCTTCCATTGCTTCCATTCCGTCATCACTATTTTCCTAAAAAATTTCATCTATTTCGTCTTCAATATGGGGCGGTATTTTGGGGAGCCCAAAATTTCTTTATTCGACATTGATCCAATATCTAAATAATACCGAAATCTCCAAACTATCCCTTGCTAACGAATATCGATGATCTCCTATTATAAATCTTCCTGCACTGAAAGCTTGCTTCGAAGCAACTGAAAAAGCTTGAGCTGATAGCAAATTTCGAACCATCCTTGAAAGTTTTGGGAATTGCCTAATACGGGTCTTCCACCATGATAAAAGTTGTTTTCCATTTTCATCTCTAATACTTTCCCGATCCTGCGAAAGATACGAATCAAAATCATTACTCCTACAACATTGAAGACCAAGTTCTTTGCCCATCTCGTCATTTAAATCATCATATCTACGTCTAGAAGTAGTAGGTTCGATCGGACCAATATTTTGTTCCATAACTTTATACAAGTTATATAAACTCTTAGCGGTAGGTACTATGCTAGCACAAGAAGTTTCAACTGATGGCTTTTCATGAGGTCCAATTTCTAAATTGTTGTATAATTTTCTAACCAACATCACTATACCGTGTTCTTTATAAAATAGGTTGAATAAATTAGTTGTCAAAAAAATTTGTGGAATAGGAAAATAATATTTTTAAAAATTTTCAAACATAGATTCAATTGCCTCTTTGTAAGGGCATAATTTTTTATATTTAGAAATAACAGTAATAGTTACTAAAACAGAAGAAATAGTTGGAGTATGTTGAGTAGATACTGTTTTCGTAGCTTGATGAAAAGTTTTCAAAAATTTGCAAAGTTCTTGTATTTCAGTCCAATCATCTTCATCTAACATTAAATTAACATCCTCTTTATAAGCATTATAAACTAATTGTATAGGTTTACGATATATAAAAGCAACTTCAAGCATTTGAAATAAAGAATTCCATCATATAGGAATTTCTTTTGGAACTTTTCTATATGAAAGTTCACATTGATTACATTTATATTTAAAATCATCCACTACAGTCTTTCTTTTATTTTTAAAAATATAACTACAAGCAATTCGAACTTTAAGACAACCATTTCTAAACAAATGAACACCTTCATGTACTATCAAATTTAAAATATGCGCAACACATCTAACATGAAAATGATCTTTATCCATAGGACATAATCTAGTTTTTAACATTTCAATAGCTTTCAAATTATTAGAAGCATTATCTAATGTGCATGTCATAGGTTTACCAATAAATCTAAAATATTTCATGCTCTCCGCTATTGTACTAGCTATATACATGCCAGTTTTAGACTCATCAACATATTTATAAGCAATAATTCTTTTTTGCATGTTTCAATCGTGATCAATTCAATGAGCCGTGAGAGTAAAATAATCATTATCGATAACACTATGACTCATATTAGAAGTAACAGATATTCTACCATCAAATTTATCAAATAAGCAACGAAGAAAATGGCAATGTTCAGCTTGAAATTTAAAAATATCATTTTTAATAGTATTTCGTGAAAAACCTTTAAAAGAGGGATTATATACTCGTTGAATATAATGAATAAAACTGGGATGCAAAGGAAAACTAAAAGCCAAACCCATAACAACCACCATTTTCGCTAGTTCTTCTCTATCTACATCTTCACTATATGTCGATGATGAACTTGCTTCAGCCGGGTTAAACATGTCTAAACGCGTTTGAACCATATTACCTTCTACAGATTCATGCACAAATTGTGTATCATCTTTTTTTGCCTTAGCCTCATTTTTTAGACAAACAAATTCTTTATAACATCTCGTCAAATGCGAATTTAGCAACCCTGTCCCGCCATTTTTTCCCCGGTCAAATGTTTAAAAACTTGCTTGCATTTATTGTAAGTAGCAGTACTTTTTACCCTATCATGCCCTATAAATTTCCAAACTAAAGACCTTTTAGTACGTTCGGTACCTTTGGCGCTAGTAAATTCCGGTAAAGGGAGAAGTTCACCGTGTTCCGGTAATTCCGTAACCGGACTAGTAGGGGTAGGGGTATCATCTAACTCTTGTTCTTCTATATCATCTTCCTCCGGTAAGTCTTCCTCAAAATTATTATAACGCTTACTTAGGGTATTATCTAATTCCATACTGATACCAACATCGAAACCATTAGGTTATGATAAACAAGTTTCATTAAATCTAGGCGGTAATGAACTAGTAGTAGTACTAGCCTTACTTTTTTTATTTCTACGAAAAATCTTACCAAATATTGTTTTTTTACCATTACTGTTTTTTTCGAAATCCATAATTTAAATTAAAATATTAAAACAAGCAATACAAATATTATAAATTAAAAAATTAATGTAAGTAAACAAATGTAGATACTAAAAAATAAAAATATAGATATTAACGTAAATAAAAAGAGATTAAAGTTGGAACGTATATACCGAACGTCTGCGTAAAATCAGACGTATACCAAATGTCGGAATTAAAAGATTGTAATTGAAGCTTGTAATATCTTCAACAAATCTTCAACTCTAACTAATATAATAATTGAATTTTCAACTCCAACTAATATAATAATTATTAATATTTAGAGAGAATGTGAGAATATTAAGAGAAAGTATGAGAATTGATAATATTTATGGGAAAAAAGAATTAAAATGAAGGATATTTATAGTGAAAATTTTAAGGGGTGGTGTGGGGTAATTGGGAGGGAGGGTTGTTTAAACGGCTACAAAGCAACGACAAAAAGAGCCGTTGCCAGATACCTCCCCATTTCAAAAAAAAAAAAGGCAGATTACGGATCGGAACCGGTTAACCGGTACCGGAACCGGTCAATCGGAACTGGAACTACCGGATTTTTTCGAAGGTTCGCACCTCTAACGTTATTTGGACCATTGGGTACTGGCACTAACCGGTACCGTGGCGTTACCGGTAACGGAACCATGCTGGAATCGGAGTTGGCGGAACGGAATTTTTCGGTTCCATTGCCAGGCTTAAGGCCCGTGCAATATATGTTATTTTTTGGTCACAGTAATTGACTCAAATAGAATTTAGATAATTAATCATATTTTTAATATATCTTTAGATATTTAAAGCTGTTAACTGTCGTAATTTATAATATATTTAAACTCTTGTGATTTATAATACTTTTTTTCATTCCAATTTAAGTGATACTGATATAATTTGGAGAGTCAACTAGATATTTTGTATCTTTTAAGTTTTTTAAGTTGTTAATTATTGTGATTTATAGTATTATGTAATAGATTAATTTTTAGATATTTTAAGTTCTTATCTCTATTGTAATTTAAATAATTTTTATGTAATACATGTTATAACAAATAATACATGTTACCCCCTTTGTTCAAACTTTTGTGGCATTAATAGTTATTTATATTTTTAACTATTGCAATGAAAGTGACACTGATATATTTCAAGAGTCAGCCAAATATTTTATATCTTTTAAATTTTTTAAGTTATTAATTATTGTAATTTACAGGAATTTTTTCGTATTTTGTAAAAATTATATAACAAATTAAAATAAATAAGACAAACAAATTAAAACAGCTGAAACAAATGAAGGCACGGGAAAGGACCAATAAAGTTATGCCAAAGCAAGCAAGTTGACCTCTAAATTTTTTAAGTTGTTAATTATTGCGATTTATACTTTTTGTATGTAGTTTTTTGAAATATATAACAGATTAATTTTTCTTAGATATTTTAAACTGTTACTATTGTAATTTATAATACTTTTTATGTAATTTTCAAATAATATGTTACTCTTCTTGTCCAAACTTTTGTGTCATTGATAGTCAATTATATTTTTTAAATAATTTCATTTTTTACTTATTGTGATTTATAGTAATTTTTCTTTTATTCCAATTTAAGTGACACAATGCTTAGATAACCATAATAATTAATTAGGGGTGATATAGTAAAATTGCAATTGAAGCCGCGAAACAGACATGTCTTAAATGAATTATAATAACTAATTAAAGGTGATATAATAAACTTACTATAAAAAATACTTGTTGCAAAAAAATTTAGTGGACCTCATAGAAAACGTCAACTTAATTTAACATTAAATATTATTAGTTTTTATAATACTTAGATGACTTATAATAATTAATTAGGGGTAGTATAGTAAAATTACGATTGAAGCAGCTAAAGCAGACATGTTATAAATGTCTATTTTACTTTTTTTATTAAATATTATTAATTTTATAATGCGTAAATAACATATAATAATTAATTAAGGGTGATATAGTAAAATCACAGAGCAAGCAGCTGAATGGTCGGCAAGCAGGACGACTGAAAGCTGCTCACTCCCTCTTATAATATTAGAGAATTTTCTCTCAGAACTTGTTGATATTAATATTCTCAGTTTTGTTAGTTCTTTACCCTTCTTCTCCCTTAGGTGTGTAAGTTGATACATTTGTCTCTCCTTTTTTTGTGCTTATTTTTTGCTACAAGAATTTTAATGCTTATCCGGGATTCATTAATCACTTCTTAGCTTCTATATTTTCTCTATCCAACAACAACAACATACTCGGTGCAATTCCTCAAGTGGGGTCGGGGGAGGGTAGGATGTATGTAAACCTTAACCCTACCATTATGAGGTGGAGAGTTTGTTTTCGATAGATGTTTGGCTCAAAATTTTTTGTATAACATAGATAAATAATATATTCAGGAACCTAGTAAGCAAAAATGATTGTGATTTAAAACCCAAAAACTAAAAATCCCGGTCCCGCCTTTGGACTACCCTCCGTCACCCCTACAACCAAAAAAGGAAACCCCAAAAGGAGCCTGAAAAAGAAGATATCATAGATAACATACATTATTTAGAAAGATCTAACTTTTGTTCTCTTAAACTCTTTAATGCTCTTCTATATTTTGCTATTGGCAAGTTTCTTTACCACTCCAGATCCACTTTAGTACTTTTTTTGCGTGTCCTCATTCTAGCACCACGATTCTTGTGCTCAAAGACCTAGGCCTAACTTGACACGTTACCTTCTTAATGTAACATGTCATTGTCTTCCAATTGCTATATCTGCTAGCTTCTTAGCCTTGTGATCCCTCCTTCAGTTTGATTGTCCTTAAACTCCTTTAGTTTATTGGTTTTAGTGTCCACCAAATTATTGGTTTCATATAATAACTTTTTAAATTTTCCACTCTAGTTTCTCACTTCACATCAAGGATATTCAACGAGCAAATTCAACTCATTTATATATATATATAATATTGTATGCACCAATATCTAACTACCTCCTTCAGTCGATAATCGATATATTATACTGTTTGATTTTTCCTTGAATTGCATATTGAAATATAGTCAACAACAACAAAATGCCCAATGTAATCCCACCAAGTGGATTTTGGGGGAGGGTAGTGTACACAAACCTTACCACTACCTCAGAGGTAAAGTAGAGAGCTGTTTCCGGTAGACCATACTGAAATAGTATGTTGCATTGATCAGATTTGTGGTTTAAAGTATAAACTAAACCCTTCTAAAGGGGTTCAAGACACTCATGATTCAATGCCTAGTTCCCATTTGTTTTACTCTACCCTAGCTTTCATTTCTGACCAAGCTTATTGAAGAGTGCAGGTGGTTGGTTGCTGAAGTTCGCGAAAGTATACCTAAGGTAGCTTCTGAAACTCAGTCAACTTGTTCTTGTATCAATTTATGAGTGCTCTCCCCATTTATCATATCCATGGTGGGTACTCGATTCTGTGAGCACTCCATGTTTTCGAACAACGTTTTATTACATTTCCAACTTTTCTTATGTCTTTTAGCTCCTTTGATCTCGATGTTTCTGTCCTGCCTCTTGAGAAAGCATTGAGAACCCTTGCCCCATGTACTAGTGTCTTTTTGTTTTTTGAACATTTTTGGTGCGGTCACTAATTCTTATGTGTATATATATATATGATTGCTACTTTTCAAAAGTCATGTATTTGTGGAAGATTTTTATATTTTTGTACAGATTTTACACGGGATTTCCCCTTCTCCTGTACATATGGAGAAAGTATGCTCCTAGGTCCTAGCTGGTGCTTTGATCCAGTACTTTTTAAATTTCTCCACATTGAAAAGAAAAGTTTCTTTGGTAGGTACCTTGAAAGTAAATTGAAGACATTTGGCTAAAGTTTTGAAACCTTTTTTTAGAAAAAGAGTTAGTGGAAGTAGCAAATGTGTTTGGATATATGTAGCTTCTTTAAAGATGTGAGATTATTCTTTAATTTCATCGAAAAAAAAAAGATGTGAGATTGTTTTGTCTATGAGTGTCTTTTGAAAAAGATTCTCGGGGAAACACTCCAAGAAGAACTTCTTCATTTATTTTCATTGGTAAAAGATAGCTTGCTCTTTCAATCCACTTCTAACTATTTTCAATAATCTGCTTTATATGTTAGTAAGAAATTTTCAAGATTTGTTTCCACTTTGAAGGTTTTACTGTTCATTATTTTCTGTATTTTATGGGGCATTACTTTCATTTATTGTGATTTTAATGTTTGTCATACCTTTTATTTTCACGAGGAGTGTCCTTACAGGTTTTGACAAAATCTTGATAAGTTATATGATATCTATCAGGAACTAGATTTTTTGGTTGAGGCCAAAAACAGCATTAAATGTATGGATAACTTTCGGAAGCTATCTCCGCATATCGCAGACTATGTTTATGTCCCAAGGGTATATTGGAATTTAAGCACATCAAAGCTGTTAACCATGGAATATATGGAGGCTGCACAAGTAAATGACTTGAAGAGCATCCGAAGACTTGAAATTCAGCCAAGTGATGTGGTAAAGTTGGTAAGTTTTTTGCTTTCACAATAAGATATTATGTGATAATGACAAGTTTTCATGGTATCCTTGGTCAAGAAGGTTTATAGCTTTCATTTCTGGTGTATTGCAATTTATTCATATTGGTCATGGTTTTTGGATGCTTCACGTCCCAAGGTTATATATCCCACCTTATCAGCAGGGGCAGAGCCAAGTAGGAGCAAGGGGGTCCCCCTTCGACAGAAACTTACACAGTGTATACAAGGTTAAAATGATTTTTTGTTCATATATAGTAGAGGCTGAATCCCCTTGGCTTCTTGTGTGTTTACTTCAAATTTTAAATCCCCTTGGTGAAATTTTTTGCCTCCACCACGTATCATTTTCCAATGTTCAAATAGATGATTTAGCAGAATGAGTGAGTTTAGCTTCTACAGGTAACTGGATTGACCTTGTCTCTCATTTAGTTTATCATGCTATTTCACATTTCAGTCTTAATGGGCTATTTCATGATTTGGCGCAAGGACCATGCTGGGTAATCATTACTCAACATTCCATTTGATTTCTGTTGTTTTTGCATAGATGTCCATCTCATTACATTCTTTTTAGAAAATGTGAATCAATAGGTGTCTTCTCTAATATAGTTTTATACTTGTCAATTGAAGATAATGATTAAAGGATCATTATAATACCACCTATGTAGGTTAGTGAGACTTTTGCTGAAATGATGTTCAGACATGGTTTTGTTCATTGTGATCCACATGCTGCAAACCTGCTAGTCCGCCCTTTGCCTTCTGGTCGTAAGAGCATTTTTGGTAAGCCTTTCATATCTATCGTAATGTTTTATGTTTTTGACTCGAGTTGGATGGTAATACCTGCTGTCTATCCAAAGAATTTCAATTAAATATAAATATTGCTGAAAGTTGTCTTTCCTTTGCTTTAGTTGTATGTAATCCAATTATCCCATGTTGAAATATCTTATGTGTATCATGGATCAAAGTTACCTTCCAACTCTAGAGGCAAATTGGTTGTACTTTTTGGTCTATATCAGTTACACCTTACCTGAAAGGTGAATAATTTTCTGTTTTCTGTGTCTGCCTGCAAGTACGTTAGGGAGGTAAAGTGATACGGGTACAACAAGCTCAAGGCCATTCACAAGGAGCCAAGCTCGGGAGTTACAAAAACTCCAAGGCATGTTCATGAATATGGCCGTGTGTGAGTGTGCTATTAATCCATCTATGGGATTACACTTATTGAAGTGTGAAGAGGGCCTATAATCACACTACAAGGCCACCCCTTGGACCAAGGGTGTCTTGGTCATTTTCCACTCCTTTTGTAATAGACTATATATAGAACATATTAGGGTTATTTTTAGTCTTAGTTCATTATTTATATTACACAAGAAGACTTGTAACATTTTGAAAACTTCTCTCTTTTGAGAAGTCCACCCAAAACTTGTAGCAAGTGTGGTGACATGTGTTGTTCTTTGGCTAGAAACTTTAGTTCTTGAGGTGTTTGAGTTCCTCTTGGGTCCAAGTAAGAGTTGGTGTTGATATCTCTTAGTCTTAGGGTCCTTGTATTTGATACATATTAGGGTTCTTAGACTTTGGGATATTGTATGTCAAACTAACTATCTATTTCCATTGTAATCTTCTTGTTGTTCTCTCTTGATCTATTGAAAGCCGTGTGTAGTGTTACTTCTATCTTCTTGTTATTATCTTGTTTTCCTTGTGTTGTTGGTTGATTGCGATCATTTGGTATCAAGAGCAAGGTTTGATTTTGTTCCAACAAAATCAATCTTGTGTTTGCTACTTGAAAAGGTCTCACAAAACTTTGTGTTCTTGTTGTGTATCTTGGCCGAGACTCTAAGACTAGATCTAGAAGTCTTTTTGCTTGTTTTGAGTGTTTCTAGTATTAGTTTCTTCTTTACTAACACTAAAGGAGTCTAGATCTAAGTTTGAGTTTGTATTGTTGTTGTTCTTGGTGGTTGTTGTTGTTGCTCTTGATATTCTTCATCACTTTTCATATCTTGCTAAACATAAAGTGAGTGTTAGATCTAAAGAGGTTAAGAACAAAGGTGTAGTACTACTTGGTGAAAAGACTTGCTCAAATCACTCAAAGACTTGACGACGACTTTTCAACCACCTTCTATGTTTGAAGGACCATGTTTTGAGGAAGAAGTACAAGTAAAGTCATGCCTTTGTGTTTGAATTTGAAAAAGGGCTCCAAGACTTGTATTTCCCTCCATTAACCAAATTCCTCCATTCCCAATTGTGAATTGATCAAAACTTGAAATTGGAAAGTTAAAAACTTGATAAAACCACAACCAATAGTGGACTGTCACGTCTCCATTTACTGGATACATCATCAATTTTAAGCTCAAATTTTGGATTCTTAGTTTCATTTTCTTGTTCCTTAGTTGCATTTGTTGGTCCTAGTATTAATTAAGAAGCTAGTAATAACCTACTAGGTTGTAAATTAGTCCTTGAATTCGTTGTTTGTGTCTACGTTCCTTGAGTGCTTTTATCTTTTTGATTCGTTGTAAATTTTTGGTTCAAATCCGACAAGATTTCTTTGAGTCTTTCAAACAAAAATCTATTCCGGACAAGAGTAGACTCATCCCTCGACTTCTCACGGGTTACTAGCCGGTTTACAACACTTGTGGAGCTAAG
Source organism: Capsicum baccatum var. pendulum (assembly GCA_030864225.1). Taxonomy (NCBI): domain Eukaryota; kingdom Viridiplantae; phylum Streptophyta; class Magnoliopsida; order Solanales; family Solanaceae; genus Capsicum; species Capsicum baccatum. Next base: position 163,153,375 of record CM061555.1, on the reverse strand, counting down.
TGTTAGGAATCAAAGTGTGAGAGTGGTGAGGCTATTTTGAACTAATTTATTTGTTGTTTTGTAGGTATTCTTTTAGGTACATTGCATCCACTCCACAAACCGTGGACACCAATACACTTAGTACTATCATGGCATCTCTTGAGGCCATAACTCGGAACATGAAAAAGATGTAAATGGATATGATTTTGATGAAGGGGGATGTGTCATCGTTGAAAGGGGAAGTATCAACAATGAGTGAGAGGTTGGAACAAGTGGAGAGTCAAAGGAACTCCCGCCCTTCTACGCCTCAACACTACCATGTTTCTTCTAGTGGACATGATCAAAATACTTCCGCTACCATTACTTCCCAAACCTTACATCAAATGCTCAATCCACCAAGACACCAAGCCAAGCTACTCCTTACCCCCAAAACCGAGACTTCAATTGACCATTTCATTCATAATCCCCTCAAATCCCACAAGAAGGACTTGGTAGCCAAATACCACCACTAAATCCGAACCCTTCATTCCAAGATCCACCCAATCAAAGACCATAACCTCCACTAAATCCAATTCCTCCAAACTAAGTTCCACTTAACCAAAATCGACCCATCCACATAGAGAAATATGGTAGAGAGGAACGTGAAGGGTATGGAGCTTATGATGATGCTTATATGAGGGAAGAAGAGATGAGAGAAGGCCGTATGGATCAAAGGGGATACTGAGGGCATGAGGGAAAGTTGCTCAATGGAACCAACAAAGAAGCCGCCACCAAGAAAGGGATATGGGTATCAATACCATTAAGTTGAGTCTTCCAATCTTCAATGGTGAAAGTGATCTCGAGGCCTACCTTGCTTTGGAGTCATCTTGTGACAAGATCTTCAAGTCAATGATCTCTCCGAAGAAAAGAAAAGTTGCTATGCCGTGGCTTATTTTGAAGGGTATGCTAACACGTGGTGGGAATATGTTAAGAGGTTTGGGAATGAATTGATTGATGGGCAACTCCGCCTTGGTTTAGATTGAGGTACCTCATGAGACAAAGGTACCTACTTGAGAGCTATAGACATAAGCTCCTTGCCAAGTTGTACAATTTGAGGCAAGGTAGCAAGAGTGTCATGGCTTACTATGACGAGTTCCAATGATTGATGTCGAAGCTTGATCACCGAGGGGAACAAGTAGGTTATGACATTATTCGTTTCATGGTCGGGTTGAACAAGGACATCTCCACTCACTTGACTCTTGACAAGTTTGATACCATTGATGGTATCTTCCAAGCGGCACTAGAAATTGAAAGAGAGCTCAAAGAGAGATCAACTTACAAGGCAAGGGGACAAGCACCCTCGGGTTGGCCTAGAAACAAAGAATTGACTCAACCTTCCTCGGGTTGGCACAAGGGCAAGGATCAACCCGCCAATGCAAGGCAACTCGAGACCAAGGCCATCCAAAAATATCCTTCGAGACAAGAAGGTAGCAAGTATCCTACTCCTAATCCTAAAGGGTTCCAATGTTTTAAGTGTCAAGGGTAGGGACATAAAGCCGATAAATGTCCAAACCGACGGAATGCGATCCTTAGGGAAGGGAAGTTATACTATCTTGGAGAGGAGGTGGGCATTGAATTCGAAGAGAAAGAGGTCGAGCCTCAAAGATGGAGAGCAACCCGAGAATGAAATGCATGAATAAGAGGATGGAGAAGATACTTGGCCGCAAGAGGGCGGGTGTCTAGTTCCATAATTTGTGGTGAGACGAGTCATGGTTAATAAGGCTTTAGATAATCCTAGCCAAAGGGAGAATCTATTCCATTCTAAGTGCCTTGTCAAAGGAGTTGTGTACCATGGTGATTGAGAGTGGGAGTTGTGCCAATGTTGCTAGTGCCACTATGGTCGATTTCTTGATACTACCCACTACTCCACATGCTAGTACTTACAAGCTCCAATGGTTGAACGATTGTGGAGAATTGAAAGTCACAAGGCAATATGTGATTCGGTTCAAGGTGGGAAAATACCATGATGAAGTGCTTTGTGATGTGATTCCGATGCAAGCATGTCACTTATTGTTTGGTACACCTTGGCAATATGATAGGTCTACCAAGCATGATGGGAGAACCAACCGATACTCTCTTGAGTTAAATGGCCGAAAATTCACACTTCACCCTCTCTTACCATCTCAAGTGAATGAGGTGCATCAACAAATGAGAGAGTTGAAGGAGAAAGGCAAGAAGGCCGAGAAAGAGAGGGAACCCGAGGGTGTCTCAACTTCAAAGGGCAAGAACACTATGGTGAGGTTGGCTAGGAAGAGGGATCTTTTCTTGGAACACGATGACAACACTCCTATGCTTCTCTTAGCTCAAGTTTTTAACACTAACCTCTCTAATACATCTATTCCGCATTCTATTTCTCTTGTTTTGCAGGAATTTGAGGATGTCTTTCCCAAGGAACTTCCGCAAGGGTTACCCCCACTTCGGGGCATTGAACATCAAATTGACTTCATGCCGGGCTCACAATTGCCAAACAAATCGGCCTAAAGAAATAACCCAATGGACACCAAAGAGCTACAACGTCAAGTTGAGGAACTCCTCAACAAGGGGTACATCAAAGAGAGCATGAGTCTATGTGTAGTTCCAGTGTTGATAGTGCTAAAGAAGGATGGAACATGGCGCATGTATGTGGACTGCGAGCCATCAACAAAATCACGGTAAAGTATTGCTATCCCATTCCTAGATTGGATGATATGCTTGATGAGTTGAATGGTTCTTGTGTGTTTTCTAAGATTGACCTTAGGAGTGGCTATCACCAAATTAGAATGCAACCCGGTGATGAGCGGAAGACTGCCTTCAAGACCAAATTTGGTCTCTATGAATGGATGGTCATTGCCATTCGGCCTAACTAATGCTCTTAGCACTTTCATGAGGTAAATGAATCATGTGATGAAACCGTTCATTGGAAAGTTTGTTGTTGTGTATTTTGATGATGTCTTTGTCTATAGCAAGTCCATAGCCGAACATGTGTTGCATTTGCAAAGTGTCTTTGATATCCTTAGAAAGGAGAAATTGTATGCTAATCTTGAGAAGTGTTCTTTTGGTGTTGATGAAGTTGTTTTCTTAGGTTTTGTTGTAAGCTCAAGAGGGATCGAAGTGGATGAGTACAAGATAGACGCTATAAAAAATTGGCCGACTCCACAAACCATTGGTGAAGAGTCCAAAGCTTCCATGGGTTGGCTAGTTTTTATAGACGGTTTGTCAAAGGGTTTAGCACCATTGCTGCCCCCTTGACCGAGGTCATTCGAAAGAACCAACCATTTAAGTAGGGTGATGAACAAACTAAGGCCTTTGAAACCTTGAAAGCTATGCTCATTTCTGCCAATTTGTTACAGTTATCCAACTTTGATAAAATGAAGTTGAATGTGATGCAAGCAAAGTAGGTATAGGGGCTGTTTTGATGCAAGATCTAAAACCTATTGCCTACTTTAGTGAGAAGCTTAAGGTTGCGACTCTAAATTAGAGCTTTGGGTAATTGGCAACACTACTTATGGCCCAATGAATTTGTGATTCGAACGGACCATGAATCCTTGAAGCATCCTACGACCCAAGATAAGCTCAATAAACGACATGCTAAGTGGATTGAATTCCTAGAAATCTTTCCTTATGTCATTCAATACAAAAAGGGGTAAGGAAAATGTGGTTGCCGATGCATTGTTTAGGAAATGTGTACTTGTGTCTACATTGTCTTCCAAGTTGATGGGATTTGAGAGCCTCAAATCATTGTACCCCGAGGTCCCTCACTTTGCTCCTATCTTTAGGGAATGTGAAGAGCAATATCATCAAAATTTTTTTTGATGCCATTGCTTAGTTCCTCAAACGCAAGAGATTTTTTTCTTGATTGTGGGTGTTGTTTTGGTGGAAAAAGGAGGAGTAAAAGTGAATTTTAATGGTGGAAGAATAGAGTAAGAAGAAGACACAAAACTGGATTTAAAAAAAAAATTATTATTATTGCTTATTATATATGAGTGTGTGTTGTATTGATATTCTTTATCTTGGTTGTAGCCATTAATGGAGAAGAAGATATAGAGAAGAAGATGAATATGGTGACCATTTCCTTTTTTATTTATTTATTTTATGTGTTTTTTCTGATTGGTTGGGGTATTTTATATTTAATTTTTTTGATTATTTATGGTTTCTCACTCTCCATTTGGAGAGTGTGTTACACTTGCCACGCCATGTCAGCGCCACATCAGCGATTGTGCTCAATTGACACATTTTGTGAAGAAGTAAAGGGTTCAATAGATACATGGTTTAATTGAGGTGCTTATACGGAAAAAGTCAAATAGTTGAGGGGCCTGTATATGTATTCAACCTATTTTAAATTTTGTACTAAATACAGCTATAATGGAAAAAAGCGTGCGCTTCGCTTCACGCTTCTCATTTCTGTGAAGCGAGCCCTCGTCGCTTTTTTTCGCCTCTCGCCTTTCAAAACACTGTCTCGAAAATACACTTTTGCGATAGAGACAAGAATCATGAAGTCCCATAAAAATCAACTTTTCAAGCATAGTATCAAGAACTTTACTCAAAAGTATACCACAATCATAAATAATGTTAAAGAAACTAATAATTTTGCACATTAGAACTTTCAAGTCAAAACTAGTTTCTTCAACAACTTGGACCAAATAGTTTCTCTTTATTCACAATTGAATTGTACTCTTCTAACCACATGATTAAGAGAACTAACAATATCATCCACAAATCTTAAATACAAGTATGCATTCCCGGAATCAAATACAAACATCAATCCCAAAACTTTCTTATGTTTCTCAATTAGTAACTCACAACATGAATCAAATAGCAACATTAAAAAATTCTCACTAATCACAGCAAAGTTGCTACTATAAAGGTCAGAGGCATAGAAATTTACCTTTATGGCTTTAGAAAGTCCAAAAAATAAGCACTAGCCATTCAAACAATTCATTGTTGGATTTTGAAAGCAAAGATACCTCAAATCATTTTGTAGCCCAAGAAAATGCTCCCAAGTATCTTACCTCATTGTAGATCCTCTCTTGATGGTGTTCCACAAATAGATCAACAAGGTTAGTAAACTCATCAAAAGAAGAATTGCCACATTTATGCTGATAGATATTTGGCAATGCTTTAGATAGATCATATTTACATTTCCTTCAAGATGCATTTAAAAATTTAGTCCAAAGTATATCCTCAAAGACAACATTAGAGTAAGTAAATAAATTGGCACAAAAGTTAGCATCTATCAATTTACTATTCCATCACTTGTGCCTCTCGCATTCTTTATAAGATTTTCTTCAATTTTAGAAGACTTTTCAACACAAGTACTTTCCACAAATAATTTGGGAGTTAGCTTGTTAACATCCAAACAATTAACACCCCTCAAACAAGTCGGAAGAATCATTTTCACAAGTCATGCACTCTTAAAATTTTGGATCATTACTTTCATCAAGTGTATATGAGTCAACAAGGAATGAATCATTCAATTGAAAATCACCAAAAGAGGATTGTCAAAACTTTTAAAATTTTGACTTTCTTTAAGCTCAAAAAGACTATCATCACTTCTCATGCTCTATTTCAAGAGTACTACTACCAAGAATATGCATGTCCTTACGAGATAAAGAATTGTTACAATAAAATTTACTTGCAAAGAGACAATCACCATCAATCACATTTTTAGTATTCCGAGTAGCTAAAGTAGAAATATATTCATCTTCATCACAAGAATTCAAGGAAACGCCATGTTTTTTCATATTTGACATGCCGCTAGCTTGAAGCATTTTAAGCTTATAATCAATAACAATTTAGCTCCACAATCATATTCAACTAGTGTATGGTCATCATTCATTTATCTATTGACACAAAGTAAAAAATCATCAGCCTCACCAAAAGATGGTCTAACATTCACACTCAAGTCACTATCAAGTTCATTTGAAGTAACTACAGAGTTAGGATTATTCTTTTTACCTTGATGAACACTTAAGGAATCTTCTTTACCTTAATTTTTTAAAATTAAGCTCACTTGCTCTCTTGAAGTAGTCCCAACTTGACTTGCTTCTTTCGATTCTTGAACTTCTTTTCATGTTGAATCGTTCTTTTTATGCTCTTCTTCAAGAATACCTATAAAAGAAGTGCCTACACTAGAAGAAGAAAAATTCAAAATGGTAGAGTTAGAATAAGAAGACTTCCCTTCTCAAAAAGTATAAGAAGACTTCTTCCTTTCTTCTTCTGACAATTCACTCTCATTTTTCAACTTTCTTTTCTTTTGTGCTTGTAGTCACTCAGTCACTTCATTCTAATTATTTTTTTCTTTTTGCTCTCTTGAATTTTCATCATTCACTCCCTTATTCCTCTTTTTCTTTTCTTTCTCATTCAGTTTATTGGTAGTGCAATAGGCTCCAATGATTCCCTTTGAGTCATTGGGATGACTCTTCACATCAAGTTTCAACTTGGCATCTTTAGAAGCTTCCAATACTCTACTTGGATTGTTGAAATGAATTTGCATAGCAAAGTTCAAGTTAGTAGTCTTTATTTTCACTTTCTTGACTTTCTCATTTGTTGTTGAAGATTTCTTAAAGACCGCGGGAGTTGAGACATGTTTTCGTTCCATAGAATCTACAACAAGAAGCTTTTTCAAATTTCTATCTAACCATAATTTATTATGCTTGAACCATGGAGCTTCTAAACACACCAAACAAGTAGACAAAAGGTAGATATCACACCAAATTCCCCTTTGATAGCTCCTGTGGTAAACAATGATCTTCACCTTTTTGTCAACCACCCTTCCACCAAATTTATATGGTGAAGTTTTGTATGACAAGGTATTCCCAACCACTTAACCAAAGAAGAATCAATGAATTTGGTATAACACAATTTATCTACACCCAAGATGCAATCAAATGTGCAACCGCTCTTATAGTCCTCCACAATGACGTCAAATTTAATCAAACTTCCATTAGGCTAATGCTCTCTTATTCTCGTAGAATCACTCCTATAATAATCATGAAAACTTCACAATAATTCTTACTAGAAGTAAAATTATAAGATGAAGTTCTCCTTTCTCCATTGACATCCAAACCTCCATTGTAACTCCTTGAACCTGTATGACATAATTTGTACAAAAAAAGTGGTTAGTAAAATAATGGACCTCACAAGTAACTCCCTCACGTGTATAACTCAAATGAGGACACTTTTCTTTTCGCTCGTGTATACACTCAAAGGTCGTAAATTTTTAGGAGCACACTCAAATGCTCTTACCACTCAAGCCTTTTACCACTCAAGGGTATTCCTTAGTCTTTTCACAGTTCTATAATCTCAATGTAAACTTTCAAGTGTTGGCTCGGAGTAGAGTTTATGTCGATTATGAAGAAGGACAAAACACACTAACAGACAAGGAATGGATTAAACACACAATGAAACTAAAAAGAGAAAAGTAAGAAAGAAATTGACGCGAAATGAAATACGAACACAAAAATAACTATAGATAACATAAGTTGAACTAATACTCAATGTTATCTAGATAAAGAAACTGACATACTATATGATTTGCCCATAAATCAAACAAACTCAAATTTAGAGCTTAGGGAGAAAGATTTCTCTAAACTTCACTTTCATCAAATCTATCAAATCCCAACTCAAATCAAGTTTACTTAATCAATATGAGATACTTTTAAGCATCACCCGATAGTTTTCGAAATAAGGAATCAACTCAAACTTTAAAATTTCACTAAAATTCGCACTAGAAAAAATGCCCAATTTTTTAACCCCAAATTCATCCTTAGATCCCAAAATTGGAACCTAATATAGTTTATCCCTGATCAAAACAACTTAGATCTAAAGATGGGATAAAATTTGCACAAGAGCTCAAAAACTCAATTATTTCACTCTAGAAAGTGCTAAAATTTCAACTAAGAAAATGAGGCAAAATCAACTTTAAATCAACATTAAATGCTCCCAAATTTGATATTCAAGCTATCTAAACTATTTCTAACAACCTACTTGAAAGTTTCTCCAATTTTCAGTCTGATTTTTTCCCTTTTTTAATCTCTTTTTATTTTTCTATATATTTTTTTTTGAATTTTCAAACGATACAAGTCAAGGATTAAGAATTGTAGGAACAATTCTTTAGCCTTGCTCTGATACCAATAGATGTAAAAACAAATACAAGATAAAGAGATTGAATGAATAATCAAGAAATAGATAGAAGATAGAGAAGAAAGAATGAAACAATTCCACAATTAAAGTAAATTAGAGACAAATATAGATTTCTATTTCCCTAATTTGAAAAAATAATTACATGATTGAATTCAAGGAAGAAGAGAATTGAACTCATACATGAATAATCTTATCAAAAGATATCCAAGAGAGATCTGATGTATAGATAAAGGGATTCAACCCACAAACCTCCTCACCAAGAGAGAACCTAAAAAAATTGTCTCCCCTAAAAAAGTTCATCATATTCTATTTATACTACCACGGCTAACTTAAATTAAGAAAAGACAAATGCCTCTTAATTACATGTACGTTATACTATGATCAAAAGAACCTAAAATATAATGTTTATCTTCTCTTGTATTGGTTCTTTGGCTTTCATACTCTCTTGAAACACTCTAGGCTGTTGATGTCAAGTTGAAATCTTTTAATGCAATAAGTACTTGCCGAAATTGAATCATTTGGAGGGGATGTGGGATACTTTCCTAGTTCCATAAGGATTAAGCTTTCTATTGATGTAATAAGTATCCTATTTAAAGGGAGATTTGAGGAATAAGACGTACGAATAGTTTCAGTCAAAAGCAAGAGATTAGAGTTCTCTTTCCATTGAACTTTAAGGTTTCAACCTCTCTTTAACAAGCTGAAGTTATGTACCAAATAGGTCGATCTAGGAATTCGAGCAAAGGCAAGTGAAATTCAAAGTCAATTGATTCAAGTTTTTCTGATTATCGTCTTGTGACTGGATCCTTCTCTAAAGATCCTAATAATCCTCGGCTCAGGTGTAGCAAATTCAAGTACAAAGAAGAAGGAAACAAACAAACAACAACAACAAAAAACCCAGTGTATTCCCACAAAGTGGGGTCTGGGGAGGGTAAAATTTACGCAGTCCATACCGCTACCTCCAAAGACAAAGAAGAAGGAAACAGTGAAGAAAAATAATGCAACTTACAGTCAACATGATAAGTCTGCAAGAAAAACAAAAACAACAAAATAGTGCAATAATCGAAGCACAGTAAATAACAGATTATGATAGATATCACAAGCATGGAATACAATACTACGACTAGTACAATAACAAACACCAACAAGCCTAAACCTTTGAAAAGAAGAACAACACTCCTACCCGATAACCTTTTACCCTAATATGTGCCCTCCATACCCTCCAATCTATGATCATGTCCTCAATAATTTAAAGTTGTGCCATGTCCTATCTAATAACCTCTCCCCAATACTTCCTCCGCCTACCTGTACCTCTCTTCATACCGACTATATCTAACCTCTCGCACCTCCTTTCTGGGCTGCTGCATCTTTTTTCTTCATATGTCCAAATCATCTCAACCTCACTTCTCTCATCTTGTCCACTGTGGAGACGATTCCAACTTTATCTCGAATATTCTCATTCATAATCTTGTTGCACTTATTTTGCCCACATATCCACCTTAACATCCTTATCTCCGTAACATGCATTTTCTGAGCATGAAAATTTGACTGGCCAGCACTCCATTCCATACAAACGACATTGGTCTAAGTACCACTCTGTAGAACTTACCATTAAGTTTCGGTGGTATATTAGGCAATCCTCAACTTCATCGATGCTCGTATAAAGATGTGTGGCATCATTGTTAATGTCCCCACTTCCCTGTCCTTACTTCCCCGGATTATAGACGTAAGATACTTGTCACCGTCTCTCTTAGGGAAATCTGTGTGTCAAGCCTCACTCTCATGTTGGCCTCATGCAACCCCTCCCCTCACTGAATTTGCACGCTCCAAATACTCTGTTTTGATCCTGCTTGACTTGAACCCTTTTAACTTTCAGAGTTTTGTTTCCGCACCTCCAATATGGCATTAACTTTGCTATGCATCTCATCAGTATTGTATCATCCGTAAATAACATATACGAAGGCATGTCATCTCTAATGTATTGCGTCAATTCATCCATTAACGAGGCTAGGAGAAACAAGCTTAAAGTTGACCCCTGGTGCAACCCCATTTCTACCGAGAAGTGCTTCGAGTCTCCTCTTACCGTTATCAAAGGCACACTTAAAGCGTGCTTAATCCCTAAAGTGAGGCTCAAAACGTGTTGAGTGCTTCATATCACTTTATGTGCGCTTCAGTGTCATCAAGTTTTTAAGGTATACTTTTCCTTTCCAATGAGTATCTTCTGAAGCAGCGACACTAAACAATTGATATTTCACTTTATCGTAATTGTTTTTCAATTTCTTTGTTTATATCTTTTTCACTCATGCTTGTTATTATTAGTCTTGAACTAAACGTAGATATTTGTACTTTTTCTCCCTTTACACCTTTTTTCATTGAAGCCCACACTTTTATTTGCGCTTTCAGTCTCACTATTAGGAAGTGCTTCGAATCTCCACCTACCATTCTAACCCACATCTTAGCTCCATCATATATGTCCTTTATCGCCCTATTGTAGGCCACCGGTACACCTGAGTACTTCCCTTAGAACTTTATCACAGACCTTTTCAAGATTAATGAACAACATATGCACGCTCTTCTTTCTTTCCCAGTATTTCTCCATCAGTCTCACAAGATGGATGTCTTCCGTAATAGAATGCCTGACATGAATCCAAAATGATTCTCAAAAATGGACACACCCGTCCTCACCCTTAATAGCACCACTCTCTCCCAAACTTTCATAGTGCAACTTAATAACTTGATACTCTTGTAATTGTTACTATTTTGGATATCACCCTTGTTCTTGTACTACGGTACCATTGTGCTCCACCTCCATTCTTCAGGCATCTTAGCCGTCTTAAAGATCACGTTGGACAAACGAGTCAACCATTCTATACTTGCCTTGTCCTTGCTTTTCCAAAACTCCATCGGAATGTCATCAGGCCCGATCACTCTTCTCCTGCTCATTTTATTAACAACGTGAGTCACCTCTACAACCTTAATGCGCCTATAATATCCAAAATCCCGATGTATCTCATAGTGCTCAAAATCATCGCACAATGATTGCCTTCCTTCTTTCAATAGTTTGTGGAAGTAGGCTTTCCATCTTTGCTTAAAGAGTGTCTTTCCGCCAATACCTTGCCATCTTCATCCTTAATGCCCTTCACTTGATCCAGGTCTCTGTCCTTCTTCACCCTCGTCTTCTCGAGCATGTATAACTTCTTATCTCTGTTTGTTTCCCTTAGTTTAGTATACAATCGTTTAAAGGTTGTTGTCTTTGCTGCTATAACCGCTTAACTTAGCCGTCATCTTCGTTGCCTTATAAATTTTCTTATTCATCTGCCTCTTCTTTTCCTCGTCCCTGGATTCCACCCACTTTGCTTAAGCAACCTTCTTAGCTTCCACGTTGTTTTGAACCTCTCTATTCCACCACCAATCCCCTCGTCTTCCACCAACATTGCACCTCGACACCCTAGCACCTCTCTAGTTGTTTCCCTAATGCAACTAGCTGTCTTTCCCCACATGCTATCCGCATCCCCCATACTCCTCCAAGCCCCCATCGCCACCAACTTCTCCCCTAATACTCGGGAAAGAGTAGGTGTCAAGCTACCCCATTTATGTGCTACCCACTTGGTCAAAAAGTTAAAAAGGAATTTGTGGACCCGTTTGGCTATAGATATCACAAGTAGTTTTTGGGAAAATTTGTTTGTCCTTAGAATTTGTCAATTTTTGGCTAAAGAATAAAATCCCAAAAACTAGGAAAAAGTGATTTTTTGGCCAAAATCCAGTTTAGGGGTTCTTTAAAGATTTATTACTTAGTCCATCCACTAATTATTATGCCAACTATAATTGGGAACAAGTGAAATTTAACAAACTGTTTTCTTGTTGATGGCTCTTTCTGGTGTCTTTGTTTATGCTTAGAAAGAATTCACTGTGGTAGTGTAGCTTTGTAGTGTAGAGCTATTGATGCTTGTACCTTTTTGGTTGGTTGGTGAATGAGGTAATTGTGTTATTAACAGTTTTTATTAAAATGTCGTGTTATGATTTTTGGATAATGTATTATCTAGTTCATTATAAAATGATAATTTTGTGTCAAACTTATGGGCATTTTAAATAATTTTTAGCACTTATGGGTATAAATCATACATACTTCATGTTGTTGTTTTTTTTTTTTAAAGAATTGAAATATGTTTCCCAAAAACTATGGCCAAACACATGTTCTAACTTCATCTGAAACTGATTTGTCAAAAATATTTGGGAATCTATGGCCAAATGCTAGCTATTTGTTGGCCATATGAATTGAATAGAAGAGGAGGGAAAGGGACTGCCATAAAGTTTGCACAACTGGTAGGAAAAATTAGTGAAAGATCACTTGAGAAATGTAGGTGACTAAATGGAAAGGTTTTTTTTGGGGTGCGGTTGGAGTTGGGTGGGGTGGGGGTGATTGGATTAAATTTCTGGAAATGAGAAACCAAACCCAATATCAGCTGTTGAGCATATATCCAAAACCTCGTAGTTGGTCAATCCCAAAAGTTGGTTTTGCGTTTGTTCAAAAGGCTTTTGAAACCAATCACCATGTTAGGGTATAAACAAAGGTAAGTTGTTTGATAATATGAAAGATTTAACATTTGAAAATCTACAGAAAAGACATGGAACTCATCCATTACCCTCAGAACTGTCGAATCTTAACTTTTACATAAGTAGGTTATGAAAAATGGCATGAAGAATTACTTGGGAGGTAAGTTAAAGGGAAATAAAAAGATCTGTAAAAGAGGTCTTGATCCTGATGTTTTCTTTTTATTTTTTTTTTTTTTTTTTTGGAGCATAATTTTCGTTCCAACTTGAATAATTAAAGTATGATCATCCTGAGTAGGAACACTTAGCCTTTTTGTTTTTTTCTTCTAAATATCTTGTATGTGGCAGTATCCTTTTTGTCCCTTCTGTTTAGTAAAACTCTTTAATCCAGCATAAAAGTTTGTGTATTTTCATGCATGTATGCCATCTATTTCCTTGTCCTTGTCTTGAAAGTTTGGTTTAAGAGTATTTCCACTTTAGGATCCAAAAGTCTTCTTTTTTTTCCGTAATGGACAAGGTGGTTCTTCATAATCTACTCTCCAGCTGTGTTCTAATTGTCTTTCCACTCTTCTAGTCAGTCTTGAGATTAACACATCTACTAGTTGCCAAAAAATTTGAATGTTTGCTTGAGCAATGAAGATGACATTATGTAGTTTCTTTCTCTCAGTATTTGTTCCCACTTTCACAGGAAGGAGAAAACCTCAGTTGATACTTTTGGACCACGGTTTATACAAAGAACTTGATTACCACACCAGAATAAACTATGCTGCACTATGGAAGGTTATTTTCACATCATTGATAAGTTGTACATTCAGCTTTGATTTACTCGTTCCATTAACATTACGATCTGGCATGTACTTCAGGCTTTGGTATATTCTGATGCAAACGGGATAAAGGATAAGTGTGTAAAACTGGGTGCTGGAGACGATCTTTACGCATTGTTTGCTGGGATTCTCACAATGAGGCCTTGGAACAAAGTGATAGATCCTTCAGTGGATCATCTTGTTGTCAATGGTACGGACAGTGACCGTTCAGAACTGCAGGTGACTTATTCTATGATAGTATGGAGCTAAAGTTAAGATCATGAATCTGCTAACCATCTATCCTAGATACAGGGAGTGATTATTTCTCCTTTAGCTTTATTATCTAGAAATTCAATATTTTGCCTTAATTCCTTTTAATTTTTCTGTATAGTCTACCTGGAGTATTTTCAGAAATGCCGTAAAATAGGTTTCAGAGCGATCTGTCACGAACAGGCTGATCATTTATCTTTAGCTGTATTTAGTGGGGTAATGTTATAATGTATGATGTAAGTATTTCTTCCCTGTAGTCCTACTAAGGGTGGCAACGGTCTGGTTTTTCTCCGTTCCGTTCCGGTTCCGGTACCGAAGCGTTACCGGTAACACAACGGTACCGGTTGCTACCGGTATACCGGTACCCAATGGTCCGGAATCTGGTACCGGTGCGGACCGTGACTTTTTTCTGGTAGTTCCGGTTCCGGTTTACCGGATCCGGCGCCGGAATTAACGTTTGATTTTTTTTAAAACTTAATATAAATATAATTTAACGTATTAAAAATATTATATTAACTTAAACTTATAAGATATATTTTTTAAGTTTAGGATATATTAAAAAATGTTATATAATTTAAATTTAAAAAAAAAAAAACGTGAAGTTCGTCTTTCCGGTATAGATTCGGTTGCCGGTCCAGTTCGAACCGGTTCCACACCGGCAACCAACTGGCCGGTGCAGAACAACCTAAAAATCCGGTATTCCGATTCCGGTATTCCGGTAGTACCGGTTCCGGCAAAAAACTCCGGTAAGGCTGTGCCGGTATCGGTGGTTCCGGTCCGTTGCCACCCTTAGCTCCTACTGTGTTAGGTTTGTGTTGAAATAAAAAGGAAAGAGAGAATGACTTGTGTGAGGGAAGTTTTTCTTTTCCTTGTAAATGACTTCAAGTATTTTCTTATTATTTATTTTTTCTTAGTAACTTTGCTCTCAATGAAGGTTTGGATCCCTTTTTAATTTCATTTTCTTCTGTCAACTATTTATGTTGTTATGCAGATGTATGCTTCTCAATATTTTTCGCAAATCACTGAACTTCTGAGGAGATTGCCCCGAGTTATTCTTCTAATGCTCAAGACGAATGACTGCTTACGAGCAGTTAATGGGTCATTGGTATGAGTATATTTTTGCTATTATTCATATGGTTATACTAGCATGAAAATTTTACAAACTCTAAGGACCCTCTTTTATCGGATTCATTGACCAACTTATTCAAATAAGAAATTTGATGCTTATGGACCCTTATTGATTTTGACGTTTAGTTAACAGTCAGGAAATTACATGATATAGCCCCAATAGTGGGTGGCTTTGAATTTTTGACCCCAATAAGAAAAGTTTTTAAAGACTAGCCTTCCTTTTTAAGTATGGTACAAGTACAATTTTACCTCTTAACATCTCAAATATTTTTAAACTTCCCATACTCATTTCTCTCTCAAATTCTATTTTATTTTTATTGTTTTCACTTTTTTATTTTTTTTTAATTTTATTTTCTTATTTTAATTCATTTGTCTCAACCGTTATTTTTTCTCTTTTTCTTTTTTCTCAAACATTATCTATTTCTTCATTTTTTTTTTTAATTTTTTTTAATTCATTTGTCTCAACCTTTATTTTTCTTTTTTTTATCATTTCTCTTTTTTTCCTCATTTTTTCTCAAACCTTATTTTTATTTTTTCTCTCATTTTTATTTTTCTCAATTTTTTTTAATTCTTTGCTTTTTTGTTAATCTTTATTTTTTTCTTGTCTTTTTTTCTCAATCTCATTTTTTTATCTCTTTTTTTTTACTCAACTTCTATTATATTTTGCTAATAAATAAAAAATTAGATAATCTACAAAGGGATATTCTTTTTTTGACATCAAAACAAATTTAAGGGCATTGTTGTTAGGAAGTTCTTTGGGATAAGTTTTGCCTCTAAGACAAAAATTGTAGAACAACTCATAAATCAAGGTACAATGTGGTAATGTCACGTCTTATTTGTGGAGTACAACTTCTTGTTTGAAAATCCTCTAAGGAAGAGTTATAAAGCATTTCGTAAATCAATACACAATTTGGTGGTGTCAGCTCTTGCCCATAGGGCATAACTTGTTGTTTGATGGTCCTTAGGCTGAGTCTTACCTCTAGGACAAGAGTTATAGTGCATTCCATAAGTAAAAAACATAATATGTTAGTGTTGACTCTTGCACAATAGACGTAACTTGTTTGAAAAATCTTGGGATAAATCGTGCCTCTAAGGCGAGAGTTGTAGAATATCTCATAAATAAAAACATAACGTGGTAGTGTCAACTCTTGCCCGTGGGGCATAATTTGTTGTCTGAAAGTTCTTGGGCGAAGTTTTGCCTCTAAAGCAAGAGTTGTAGAACATCTCATAAATGAAAACATAATATGGTAGTGTCAAATCTTGCCCGGGGGCATAGAAAGTCCTTGAGCTAAGTCTTGCCTCTAAGACAAGAGTTGTTGAACATATCATAAATCAAAATATAACGTGGTAGTGCCAACTCTTGCCCGTGGGGGATAATTTGTTGTTTGAAAGTTTTTGAGCTAAGCCTTGCCTCTAAGGTAAGAGTTATAGAATATCTCATAAATCAAAACACAATGTGGTAGTATCAACTCTTGCCCATGAAACATAACTACTTGTTGAAAGTCATAAGTCTTACCTCTACAATGTGGCAGTGTCAACTCTTCGCCTCGTAACGTAGCTTGTTATTTGAAAGTCACAAGTATGGTCTTTATAATGTGATAGTGTCAACTCTTACTCATGAGATGTACCTTGATTGGAAGAAATCAAAGAAAAAAACAAAAATAATAAAAATTGCGAAAAAAAAAGAGAATGAAGGAAAATATTAAAAAGATAAAAATCAAAGAAAATGTGGAAGTTGAGAGAGAACGAAAAAAAAAAATAAAGGTTGATAAAAATAAAAAAAAGATGAAATAAAAATAAAGGCCGAGAAAAATTTAAAAAGAAAAAAAATAAAAGAAGAAAAAAATCAAAGAAAAATAAAAAAAGTTTTTATTTTTATCAAAATAGACGTTGAGAGGAGTAAATAAAAAAATATGGATTAATAAAAACTAAAGAGAACCAAAAAAAGAGGAAAGAAAAAATAAACTAAAAAGAAAAAAAAAAAGCTGAGAGGAAAAAGAAAAAAGAAAAAAAGTAAGGGTTTAAGAAAAATTAAAAATAAAAAGAGAAAAGAAAAATTAAAAATTAAAGTAAAATTAAAAAGAGAAAAAAAAAGTTGAAAGATGAATAAGTATGGAGTTATTATCCATTATGAGGATCATTTTATGTAATTCACTGCATTGGTCAAAGGTAATTTTGTCTGAAAATATATTATTTAATAGCTGAAGGCTATTTACTTGAAGCCTTTTTTATTTGGGGTTAAAACTTGAAAGCCACCTTATTTTGGGGCTATTCGTGTAGTTTTCCCGTTAACAGTCCAACGTGTTGAGGCAGCAAATAGAGGAAAAAAATTCCTGCTGTTATCCAAAAGGTTTCTTTTTTCTTTATTTTTCTTTTTGATTTAGTAACGTCCATTTGTCAAAGCCCTGGCCCAATATGTCATGTTTTCACTTTATTCCTTGTTGCGAACCTTAGAGGTAGAAAGATCATAACCACTAGGCGATTCCTTCCTCGTCTTCCAAAAGGTTTTATTTTAATTTTATGTTTAGAAGTATCTGAGTCATATAAATTGACACATTGAAGTACCAAAATAGCTGGTTTGTAAGAAACTAATAGATGAAAGTATTTGTGAATTGTTTGTCTATCTTGGAAGGGAGATTTGTTCCATTCCTGTGCTTGTTGGTTCTGCATGTCACATGAAGCATCCTGTGAATTCTTTTGACGTGACTTCTGCAATGATCTGCTGATGTTTCTTTCATTTTTTATCAACAGATTAAAAGGCCTTCTCTTGAGTCATTCTTGATCATTGGAAGGGTTTCATCTGAAGCCGTTCTTGAGTCTCTGCTGTCGCAAAAGACATCGTTATTATCTTGGATCAATTTTTGGGTACAGAAGATTTTGTTGAAAGGCCGGCTTTGCATAATGCATATAGCACTGCGGCTTTTGCAACTTCAGAAAACCTTGACATTGTGAAAACAAGTGTACTTTCAATTTTATTGGACGTCCCAGAATGAACTTACATAGTGAAAGCAACTATCAGGAGATGTTAAATGTGAAATTTTGTTAAAACTTTCTTTAGTAGGTGGATGCATTGATTCTCTTGCAACTTGTCCTTGATCTTTCATCATTGCAGAGCCTGAGTCTGGAAGATGGTAATTCTTTTGTAATAAGCCTCATTTACATTTTTAAGCAGAATGATTCTTGTAGAGTAGGCAAGGTAAACAAAAACTGATTGTTTTTAGTAGTTAGTAGAACAAGTGGCTTCTCGTTGTAACATCCTTTGATACTCCCAGGGTAACAGCATATTTATTGGGGTATTATGGTAAGTTGGTCATAAATTGTGCGGTTTCTTTTATAGCAGACTTGGATCTCAGGATGATAACTTTTGTAGAATCCCGTTTTCGATTACAAGCTTCTAATCTTTGTGCCATATTTAAGCATATTAGGAGTTGACATTCGCTTGAACGATTGTTGATGGGCAAAGCCGTACTGGTTGATTTTCCTTGAGTCGTATGATTCACTTGTACATGCACGAGCTTTATAGACTTCTCACTTATGTTAGTAGGATGCTTTGCTATAATTTTGATCTATCGATTATAAATTGGGGAGATGCGTCATGGTGAGTTGGTATTCTACGTTGCACAAAATGTGGTCAGAAAATGATCTTCTATCCATCCTTCTAATTAGAATAGAGCAAAGTATTACTCCCTCGTCTCATTTATGTGTTGTCATTTTTATTTTTTTTTGAAAAAAGGGCAAATATACCTCCAAATTATGATAAATTGTATGGATATATCCTCCGTTGTACTTTGGTACACATGCTTTTACCATTAATGAAATGGTATGTATAAGGCCCTCACGCTAACGGCTGGGGCATTTGTGTACCACAAAGTATAATGGAGGGTATAAACATACCATTTATCATAGTTCGGGATATATTTGTCCCTTTTCTATTTTAATATTTTAATCTCAAATAATTAACTCAAACCACTATTCGACCCAATACACCCATCGAACCCGATTTCAAACTAACTCAATTTGACCTTTATTTTTTGTTTAAAATTTGATATTCTATCTATTTTTCTCTTAAACGTGAACCTCAATCAAATTGAAGTGATTGGTTGTTGCTACTAGTTGGTGTTTATTGGTTGCATGGAATGGAGATTAGGCCAGAGCTAGGGGTACAACAATGGTGCAGTGTTTTTGGTTTGAAGGAGAGAGTGGATACGTGGTGTTGACCGATGGTGGATAGTATTTTTTCGACGAAGTTTTCTTGAAAATTAAAACGTGAGGGGTTTAATTATTTGTTGTTTTGGGTGTTATGGGTTAATGGTTTATTGTGTTTGTACATCGTTATAGGGGCAAGAAAAATGTGTTTGATAGATAGGCGTGTCTTGGATTTTAATTGGGACTAGATCAGGTAGTGACTTTGAATTAATTATTTGAGATATAAAATTAAGATGAAAAAGGGATGAATATACTCTTGAACTATAATAAATGGTACGTATATATCATTCGTCATACTCTGCATACACATATACCCCTACCTAGTGTGAGGGGCATATACGTACTATTTCATTAACGGTAGGGGCATATGTGTACCCAAAGTATGGTAAAGGGTATATGCGTAACGTTTATCATAGTTTCAGGGTATAATTGTCTCTTTTCATTCTTTTTTTGGTCGTTCCAAAAGAATGTCACCTTTTCTTATTTAGTAATCATTTAAAGAAACAATTTTACTTTTATCTTTATTGGTCTCATTTATAATGTTCTAGTTAATTAAAGAGAGTAGTTATTGTGGGAAACAAAATTTTATTAAATTAAAATTCGTACGAAATTTAAATTGTATTAAATTCAAAATATATTAGTGCCAGATAAATATTGTGGGTTAATATAATTGGATTAATTATTTAAGTTCAAGTATGGATTTAATTAAAGTTTAATTTTTATTGGGCTAGCCCATTGATTTGGGCTATAAATGATGAACCCACTTTCCTAAGTCTAAGATATTTTCATATTCTAGAAGCCTAAATTAGCGCCATATATCGAATGACGTAGCATGCCAAGTCAAGTGAAAGAGCCAATAGGATCATGTCACATGCCAAAATGATGCAACTGGCCTAGTGAAATCAAAACCTGTAAAAGGCGTCATGTCACTAGAATCTGATTGGTCGAAAGAAGTTTATATTCAACATGATTCTTTACCTCCTACAATTATAAATAGGGGTCTCATAATTCAGAAAAAGAACCAATAACTCTAACAAGAAGTAAGAGAAAACTCGTGGATCAAACATCGTAATTTCTTTACAAAACTCAAGCATTCAAATTCAATTGGTAATAGAATTTAAATTAAAAAAAATTAACATCCCCCACCCCCCGCAGTCCTCCCCCCAATCGATTTAGCAGAAAAGTAAAAAAAAAAATTTTTTTTTTGTATTCTCTTCTTCTTCTTCTTCTTCTTCATATCTCTAAATATTATATACTACTACAATGCTAGTATTTCGATGGTGGTTTAGTGGTGTTAGAGGGTAGTTAATGTATTTAAATAGTTCTTTCGACGAAAGTTTTTGCCAAAAACATCATCTATGAACACTGCAACATCAACACAACAACATCATTAAAATTTTTTTTGATGCCATCGCTTAATTCCTCAAACGCAAGAGATTTTTTTCTTGAATGTGGGTATTGTTTTGGTGAAAAATAGAGGAGTAAAAGTGAATTTTAATGGTGGAAGAACAGAGTAAGAAGAAGACACAAAAATGGATTTTAAAAAAAAAAATTATTATTGTTGCTTATTGTATATGAGTGTGTTGAATTGATATCCTTTTTCTTGGTTGTAACCAGTAATGGAGAAGAAGATATGGAGAAGAAGATGAATATAGTGACCATTTTCTTTTTTATTTATTAATTTTATGTGTCTTTTTCTGATTGGTTGGGATTTTTTATATTTAATTTTTTTGATTAATTATGGCCTCTCATTCTCCATTTGGAGAATGTGTTACACATGCTGCGCCATGTCAGCGCCACATCAGTGATTGTGCTCAATTGACAGATTTTGTGAAGAAGTAAATGGTTCAATAGGTACATGGTTTAATTGAGGTACCTATATGGAAAAAGTCTAATAGTTGAGGGGCTTGTATAAAAATGTGCACTTCGCTTCACGCTTCTCATTTCTGTGAAGCGAGCCCTCGTTGCTTTTTTTCGCCTCTCAACTTTCAAAACACTGTCCCGAAAATACACTTCTGTGATAGAGACAAGAATCATGAAGTCCCATAAAAATCAACTTTTAAAACATAGTATCAAGAACTTTACTAAAAAATATACCACAATCATAAATAATGTTAAAGAAACTAATAATTTTTCACATTAGAACTTTCAAGTCAAAACTAGTTTCTTCAACAACTTGGACCAAATAGTTTCTTTATTCACAATTGAATTGTACTCTTCTAACCACATGATTAAGAGAACTAACAATATCATCCACAAATCTTAAATACAAGTATGCATTCCTGGAATCAAATGCAAACACAATCCCAAAACTTTCTTATGTTTCTCAATTAGTAACCCACAACATGAATCGAATAACAACATTAAAAAATTCTCACTAATCACAACAAAGTTGCTACTATAAAGGTCAAAGGCATAGAAATTTACCTTTATGGCTTTAGAAAGTCCAAAAATAAGCATTAGCCATTCAAATAATTCATTGTTGGATTTAGAAGGCAAAGATACCTCAAATCATTTTGTAGCCCAAGAAAATGCTTCCAAGTATCTTACCTCATTGTAGATCCTCTCTTGATGGTGTTCCACAAATAGATCAACAAGGTTAGTAAACTCATCAAAAGAAGAATTTCCACATTTATGCTCATAGATATTTGGCAATTCTTCAAATAGATCATATTTACATTTCTTCAAGACACATTTAAAAATTAGTCCAAAGTATATCCTCAAAGACAACGTTAGAGTAAGTAAATAAATTGACACAAAAGTTAGCATCTATCAATTTACTATTCCAATCACTTGTACCTCTCGCATTCTTTAAAAGATTTTCTTCAATTTTAGAGGACTTTTTAGCATAAGAAGTACTTTCAACAAACAATTTGGGAGTTAGCTTGTTAATATCTAAACAATTAATATCCTCAAACAAGTCAGAAGAATCATTTTCACAAGTCATGCACTCTTAAAATTTTGGATCATTACTTTCATCAAGTGTATATGAGTCAACAAGGAATGAATCATTCAATTAAAAATCACCAAAAGAGGATTGTCAAAACTTTTAAAATTTTGACATTCTTTAAGATCAAAAAGACTATCATCACTTCTCATGCTCTATTTCAAGAGTACTACCACTATGAATATGCATGTCCTTACCGGATAAGTAATTGTTACAATAAAATTTACTTGCAAAGAGACAATCACCATCAATCACATTTTTAGTATTCCGAGTAGCTAAAGAAGAAATATATTCATCTTCATCACAAGAATTCAAGGAAACGCCATGTTTTTTCATATTTGACATGCCACTAGCTTGAAACATTTTAAGCTCACAAGCAATAACAATTTTAGCTCCACAATCATATTCAACTAGTGTATGGTTATCATTTTTATCTATTACCACAAAGTAAAAAATCATCAGCCGCACCAAAAGATGGTCTAATATTCACACTCAAGTCACTATCAAGTCCATTTGAAGTAACTAAAGAGTTAGGATTAGTCTTTTTACCTTGATTCTTCTTTACTTCGATTTTTTAAAATTAAGCTCACTTGCTCTCTTGAAATAGTCCCAACTTGACTTGCTTCTTTCGATTCTTGAACTTCTTTCCATGTTGAATCGTTCTATTTATGCTCTTCTTTAAGATACCTATAAGAAAGTGCAAACACTAGAAGAAGAAAAATTCAAAATGGTAGAGTTAGAATAAGAAGACTTCCCTTCTCAAAAAGAATAAGAAGACTTTTCACTCACACTCTTTTATTTTTTTATTATCTCATTTTCATTTCTCTCGCTTGCTTCACTTTTCTTCCTTTCTTTTTCTAACATTTACTTTCATTTTTCAACTTTCTTTTCTTTTGTGCTTGTAGTCACTCACTCACTTCTTTCTAATTATTTTTTTCTTTTTTGCTCTCTTGAATTTTCATCATTCACTCCCTTATTCCTCTTTTTTTTTCCTTTCTCATTCATTTCATTAGGAGTGCAATAGGCTCTAATGATTCCGTTTTAGTCATTGGGATGACTCTTCAGATCAAGTTTCAACTTGGCATCTTTATAAGTTTCCAATACTCTACTTAAATTGTTGAAATGAATTTGTATATCAAAGTTCAAGTTAGTAATCTTCATTTTCACTTTCTTGACTTTCTCATTTGTTGTTAAAGATTTCTTAAAGACCGCAGGATTTAAGACATGTTTACGTTCCATAGAATCTATAGCAAGAAGCTTTTTCAAATTTCTATCAAACCACAATTTATTATGCTTGAACCAAGGAGCTTCTAAACACACCAAACAAGTAGACAAAAGGTAGATATCACACCAAATTCCCCCTTGATAGCTCCTATGGTAAACAATGATCTTCACCTTTTTGTCAACCACCCTTCCACCAAATTTATACGGTAAAATTTTGTATGACAAGGTATTCCCAACCACTTAACCAAAGAAGGATCAATGAAGTTGGTATAACATAGTTTATCTACACTTAAGATGCAATCAAATGTGCAACTGCTCTTATAGTCCTCCACAATGACGTCAAATTTAATCAAACTTCCATTAGGCTAATGCTCTCTTATTCTCGTAGAATCACTACTATAATAATCATGAAAAATTCACAATAATTCTTACTAGAAGTAAAATTATAAGATGAAGTTCTCTTTTCTCCATTAACATCCAAACCTCCATTGTAACTCCTTGAACCTGTATAAGACACAATTAGGACAAAAAAGTGGTTAGTAAAATAATGGACCTCACCAGTAACTCCCTCATGTGTATAACTCAAATGAGGACACTTTTCTTTTCACTCGTGTATACACTCAAATGTCGTAGGATTTTAGGGGCATACTCTAATGCTCTCACCACTCAAGCCTTTTACCACTCAAGGGTATTCCTTAGTCTTTTCACAGTTCTATAATCTCAAAGAAAGCTTTCAAGTGTCGGCTCGGAGTAGAGTTTATATCGATAACGAAGAAGGACAAAACACACTAACAAACAAGGAATGAATTAAACACACAAAGAAACTAAAAAGAGAAAAGTACAAAATAAATTGATGCGAAATGAAATATGAACAAAAAAATAACTATAGATAACACAAGTTGAACTAATACTCAATGTAATCTAGATAAAGAAATTGACATACAATATGATTTACCCATAAATCAAACAACTCAAATTTAGAGCTTGGGGAGAAAGATCACTCAAAACATCATATTTATCAAATCTATCAAGACCTAACTCAAATAAAGTTTACTCAATCAATATGATATACTTTTAAGCATCACCTGATAGTTTTCGAAATAAGGAATCAACTCAAACTTTAAAATTTCACTAAAATTCACACAAGAAAAAATGCCCAATTTTTTAACCTCAAATTCACCCTTAGATCCCAAAATTGGAACCTAATATAGTTTATCCCTGATAAAAACAACTTAGATGGGGTGAAATTTGTACAAGAGTTCAAAAACTCAATTATTTCACTCTAGAAAGTGCTGAAATTTCAACTAAGAAAATGAGGCAAAATCAACTCTAAATCAACATTAATTGCTCCCAAATTTGATATTCAAGCCATCTAAACTATTTCTAACAACACCCACTTAAAAGTTTCTCCAATTTTCAGTCTGATTTTTTCCCTTTTTTTATTTTTTTCTATTTTTCTATATATATTTTTTTGAATTTTCAAATGATACAAGCTAAGGATTAAGAATTGTAGGAAAAATTCTTTATCCTTGCTCTGATACTAATTGATGTAAAAACAAATACAAGATAAAGAGATTGAATGAATAATCAAGAAATAGATAGAAGATAGAGAAGAAAGAATGAAACAATTCCACAATTGAAGTAAATTAGAGACAAATATATATTTCTAATTCCTTAATTTGAAAAAATAATTACATGATTGAATTCAAGGAAGAAGAGAATTGAACTCATACATGAATAATCTTATCAAAAGATATCCAAGTGAGATCTGATGTATAGATAAAGGGATTCAACCCATAAACCTCACCAAGACAGAACTTAAAATAATTGTCTCCCCTAAAAATATTCATCATATTCTATTTATACTACCATGGCTAACTTAAAATAAGAAAAGAAAAATACCTCTTAATTACATGTGCGTTATACTATGATAAAAAAAAACTAAAATATAATGTTTATCTTCTCTTGTATTGGTTCTTTGGCTTTCATACTCTCTTGAAATACTCTAGCCTATTGATGATAAGTTGAAATCTTTTAATGGAATAAGTACTTGCCGAAATTGCATCATTTGGTGGGGATACGGGGTACTTTCCTATTTCCATAAGGATTAAGCTTTCTATTGATGTAATAAGTATCCCATTTAAAGGGAGATTTGAGGAATAAGACGTACGAATAGTTTCAGTCAAAAATAAGAGATTAGAGTTCTATATCCAATGAACTCTAAGGTTTCAACCTCCCTTTAACGAGCTGAAGTTATGTACAAAATAGGTCGATCTAGGAATTCAAGCAAAGGCAAGTAAAAGTCAAAGTCAATTGATTCAAGTTTTTTTGATTATCGTCTTATGACTTGATCCTTCTCTAAAGATCCTAATAACCCTCGGCTCAGGTGTAGCAAATCCCAGTACAAATAAGAAGGAAATAGTAAAGAAAAATAATGCAACTAACATGCAACATGATAAGTCTTCAAGAAAGAAACAAGAACAACAAAATAGTTTAATAATCGAAACACAGTAAATAACAGATTGTGATAGATATCACAAGCATGGAATACAATACTACGACTAGTACAATAACAAACACCAACAAGCCTAAACCTTTGAAAATAAGAACAACACTCCTACCAGATAACCTTTTACCCTAATATATGCCCTTCATACCCTGCAATCTATGATCACGTCCTCAATAATTTAAAGTTGTGCCATGTCCTATCTAATAACCTCTCCCCAATACTTCCTTGGCCTACCTGTACCTCTCCTCATACTGACTATATCCAACCTTTTGCACCTACTTTCAAGGCTTCTGCATTTTGTTTTTTCATATGTCCAAATTATCTCAACCTCACTTATCTTATCTTGTCCACTGTGGAGATGATTCCCACTTTATCTTGAATATTCTCATTCATAATCTTATTACACTTATTATACCAACATATCTACCTTAACATCCTTATCTCTGCAACATGCATCTTCTGAACATAAAAATTTTTGACTAGCTAGCACTCCATTCCATACAAATGATATTGGTCTAAGTACCACTTTGTAGAACTTACCACTGATAACGCTCAATCTACAGCTCTCGTTTGAGTGTAAAACGATCGTTAGCAAATATAGAACCCAACCTGGGTTGGGTGTCGATCCCACAGGGAATAGCTCGGCCAACAAGTAAGCAAAATTAATAGACTTTTGGTGCAAGTCTCGTAAGAAGGGGGGATTGTAATAAGTAACCAAAGTAATGAAATAAAAGTTGAAAATAGCAAAGTAAAAAGAGAATATTTCGTAGGTTGTGAAACAATGAGAATTGAAGCGTTGGGGTTATGTCCACCTTCAGAGGTATACGTCTCTATTGGCTATGAGTGTGTAGAGTCTTGACATGCAATTGCTTATAGAGAATTGTAGTCGATGGTAAATCCAAGCGTCTCTCGACCTAAACAAGGACTATTTCACTTTAACTCTCTCGAGCTTAAAGCGTGTCTAACGGTACGAATTCTCCAAGAGGTTAGTCCAGTTACGACACTAGCTTTTTAATAGGAAAGGGTGTCCTACTACCTTGACATTATCTCTTTTCCAGACAAATAACCTTTCTCTCGAACAAGTTAAATGTTAGACTGGCGTTATTCTTGCGTTTGCAACCGCAAAGAATGTAGATTAAGATGAAGAGCGTAATGATATAAGCAATATACGTGTCTTGAACTCACAAACTCACAGCTATAGATAGTAACTCATTCGGCTTCCATAACCCCAACTAAGAGGTTTAGTTACCCATGAATGCGGAGGAAATCACGTTTTGCATAGTGGATGGCGTGAAAAGTAGGTGTTTAGGCGTGTGGTTTTGGTGATTCCGTAGCAAGTAACGATTCTCTTGTTGTGGAATAGATGAATAGATTAGAAGTGTTTGTGGTGGAAGATGAGAAGGATGGAAGAAAATTAATTAAGTGAAGAATGAAGAATTAAGAATGTATTGTAAGAAGATGTCTTAATTGTAAGGAGATGAATAAAAATCTCTAGCATGATAGGGTATTTATAATACTCCTATCCTACTCCTACTAAGCTAATGAAATAAATAACCAAATTCTAATATACTAATGAAATCCTTGACCCAAATGTACTAGGGTAAGGTTATAAAATTATAATCCAAATAGATTAGTGAAACACATAACCTAATTGCACTAGGTTAATGTATCTTGGCAAAAATCCAGCTTTGTGTCTGTAAGTCCCCAAAGTCTTCAGAAATGCTGTTTTAGCCCGGGACAGATTTTCAATGCAGCAGATTTGGTCCTTTAGGCGTCCAGCTCCTTTCCATCTCGTTCGTGAGCTTTCTTTTGCGTCAAGTAAGCCATAAAATGCTGTATTTTGCATCATTTATACCTGAAACTTTACTAATCATGTTTGTTAGCTCATTTATAGGAAAAAGGACTAAAAGTGCTGAAATAGATAATTAGTTCTCAAAACTAGGCTAAAATATGGCAAAATATATTGATATAGGTGCGTAAATTCGCCTATCATCAACCACTAAGTTTTGGTGGTATATTAGGCAATTCCTTACTTTATCAATGCCCGTACAAAGATGTGTGTCATCATTTTTAATGTTCCTATTTCCCTGTCTTTACTTCCCTGAATTATAGACGTAAGATACTTGACACTGTCTCTCTTAGGAAAATCTATGTGTCAAGCCTCACTCTCATGTTGGCCTCATGCAACCCCTCACTGAATTTGCATGCTCCAAATACTCTGTTATGATCCTGCTTGTCCTGAACCCTTTTATCTTTCAGAGTTTTGTTTCTGCATCTCCAACCTAGTATTAACTTTGCTACGTATCTCATCAGTATTGTATCATCCATAAATAACATACAACAAGGCATACCATATTGAATGTATTGTTTCAATTCATCCATTAACGAGGCTAGGAGGAATAGACTCAGAGTTGACCCATGGTGCAACCCCATTTCCACTAAGAAGTGCTTCGAGTCTCCTCTTACCGTTATCAAAGACACACTTAAAGCATACTTAATCCCTAAAGTGAGGCTCAAAATATGTTGAGTGCTTTGTATCACTTTATGTGCGCTTCAATGCCGTCATCAAGTTTTTAAGAAATACTTTTACTTGCCAATGAGTATCTTCTGAAGCAGCAAAACTAAACAATTGATATTTCACTTTATCGTAATTGTTTTTCAATTTCTCATGCTTGTTATTATTAGTATTGAGCTAAACATAGATATTTGTACTTTTTCTCCCTTTACACCTTTTCTCATTAAAGCGCACACTTTTATTTGTGCTTTACGCTTTCAGTCCCATTATTGGGAAGTGCTTCAAATCTCCACCTACCATTCTAACCTATATCTTAGCTCCATCATATGTGTCCTTTATCTCCCTATTGTAGGACACCAGTACACCGAATTACTTCCTTTAGAACTTTATCATAGACCTTTTCAAGATCAATGAACAATATATGCACACCTTTCTTTCTTTCCCAGTATTTCTCCATCAGTCTCACAAGATGGATGGCTTCCATAATATAATGCCCGACATGAATCCAAACTGATTTTCAAGAATGGACACACCCCTCCCCACCCTTAAAACACCACTCTCTTCCAAACTTTTATAGTGCAACTTAATAACTTAATACTCTTGTAATTGTTACAATTTTGGATATCACCCTTGTTCTTGTACAACAGTACCATTATGATCCACCTCCATTCTTCAGCCATCTTAGTCGTCTTAAAGATCACATTGAACAAATGAGTTAACCATTCTATACCTGCTTTGTCCTTGCTCTTCCAAAACTCCACCGGAATGTCATCAGGCCCGATCGCTCTTCTCCTGCTCATTTTACTAACAACGTGAGTCACCTTTATAACCTTAATACGTCTACAATATCCAAAATCCCAATGTATCTCATAGTGCTCAAAATCATCGCACAATGATTGCCTTCCTTCGTTCAATAGTTTGTAGAAGTAGGCTTTCTATCTTTGGTTGATGAGTGTCTTTCCGCCAATACCTTACCATCTTCATCCTTAATGCCCTTCACTTGATCTAGGTCTCTGGCCTTCTTTATCCTCGTCTTCTTGAGCATGTATAACTTCTTTTCTCCATCTTTTCCCCTTAGTTTAGTATACAATCGTTTAAAGGTTGTCGTCTTTGCTTTTGTAACCACTTAACTTAGCCGTCGTCTTTGTTGCCTTATAAATTTTCTTATTCTTCTGCCTCTTCTTTTCCTCGTCCCTATACTCCACTCACTTTGCTTAAAAAACCTTCTTAGCTTTGACTTTGTCTTGAACCTCTCTATTCCACCACCAGTCCCTTCGTCTGCCACCAACATTGCACCTCGACACCCTAGACCTCTCTAGCTGTTTCCCTAATGAAACTAGCTATCTTTCCCCACATGCTATCCACATCCCCTATAATTCTCCAAGACCTAAGTGCCACCAACTTTTCCCCTAATACTCAGGAAAGAGTAGGTGTCAAGATACCCATTTATGTGCTACCCACTTGGTCAAAAAGTTAAAAAGAAATCTATGGACTTGTTTGGCTATAGATATCACAAGTAGTTTTTGGGAAAATTTGTCTGACCATAGAATTTGTCAGTTTTTAGCTAAAGAATAAGATCCCAAAAACTATGAAAAAGTGATTTTTTGGCCAAAATCTAGTTTAGGGGTTCTTTTAAATATTTAATACTTAGCCCATCCACTAATTATTACGCCAACTATAATTGGGAACAAGTGAACTTGAACAAACTGTGTTCTTGTTGATGGCTCTTTCTGGTGTCTTTGTTTATGCTTAAAAAGAATTCACTATGGTAGTGTAGCTTTGTAGTGTAGAGTTATTGATGCTTGTACCTTTTTGGTTGGTTGGTGAATGAGGTAATTATGTTATTAACAGTTTTTATTAAAATGTCGTGTTGTGATTTTTGTATAATGTCTTATCTAGTTCGTTATAAAATGATTATTTTGTGTCAAACTTATGGGCATTTTAAATAATTTTTAGAACTTATGGGTATAAAATATACATATTTCATGTTGTTTTTTTTTTTAAAAAAGAATTGAAATATGTTCCCCAAAAACTATGGCCAAACACATGTTCTAATTTCGTCTGAAACTGATTAGTCAAAGTTATTTAGGAATCTATGGCCAAATGCTAGCAATTTGTTGGGCATATGAATTGAATAGAAGAGGAGGGAAATGGACTGCCATGAAGTTTGCACAATTGGTAGGGAAAATTAGTAAAAGATCACTTGAGAAATGTAGGTGACTAAATGGAAAGGTTTTTTTTGGGGTGCGGTTGGAGTTGGGTGGGGTTGGGGTGATTTTATTAAATTTTTGGAAATGAGAAACCAAACCCAATATCAGCTGTTAAGCATATATCCAAAACCTCATGGTTGGTCAATCCCAAAAGTTGGTTTTGCATTTGTTCAAAAGGGTTTTGAAACCAGTCACCATGTTAGGGTATAAACAAAGGTAAGTTGTTTGATAATATGAAAGATTTAACATTTGAAAATCTACAAAAAAGACATAGAACTCATCCATTACCCTACAAAAAAGATCACTAAAAGAGGTCTTGATCCTGATGTTTCTTGTTTTTTTTTTTGAAGCATAATTTTCGTTCCAACTTGAATAATTAAAGTATGAGCATCCTGAGTAGGAACACTTAACCTTTTTGGTTGTTTCTTCTAAATATCATGTATGTGGCAGTATCCTTTTTGTCCCTTCTGTTTAGTAAAACTCTTTAATCCAACATAAAAGATTGTGTATTTTCATGCATGTATGCCATCTATTTCCTTGTCCTCGTTTTGAAAATTTGGTTTAGGAGTATTTCCACTTTAGGATCCAAAAGTCTTTTTTTTCTCCTTAATGGAAAAGGTGGTTCTTCATAATCTACTCTCTAGCTGTGTTCGAATTGTCTTTCCTCTCTTCTAATCAGTCTTGAGATTAACACATCTACTAGTTGCCAAAAAATTTGAATGTTTGCTTGAGCAATGAAGATGACATTATGTAGTTTTTTCTCTTAATATTTGTTCCCACTTTCACAAAAAGGAGAAAACCTTAGTTGATACTTTTGGACCCCGGTTTATACAAAGAACTTGATTACCACACCATAATAAACTATGCTATACTATGGAAGGTTATTTTCATATCATTGATAAGTTTTACATTCAACATTGATTTACACGTTCCATTAACATTACAATCTGGCATGTACTTCAGGCTTTGGTATATTCTGATGCAAACGTGATAAAGGATAAGTGTGTAAATCTGGGTGCTGGACATGATCTTTATGCATTATTTGCTGGGATTCTCATAATAAGGCCTTGGAACAAAGTGATAGATCCTTCAGTGGATCGTCTTATTGTCAATGGTACGGACAGTGACCGTTCAGAACTGCAGGTGACTTATTCTATGATAGTATGGAGCTAAAGTTAAGATCATGAATATGCTAAGCATCTATCCTAGATACAGGGAGTGATTATTTTTCCTTTAGCTTTATTTTCTAGAAATTCAATATTTTCCTTAATTCCTTTTAATTTTTCTGTATAGTCTACCTAGAGTATTTTCAGAAATGCCGTAAAATAGGTTTCAGAAATGCAGTAAAATAGGTTTCAGAAATGCCGTATTTAGTGGGGTAATGTTATAATGTATCATGTAACTATTTCCTCCCTGTGCTCCTGCTAAGGGTGGCAGCGGTCTAGTTTTTCTTCGTTTCGCTCTGGTTCCTCCGGTTTTGGTATCGGAGCATTATCGGTGACACAACAGTACCGGTTTCTATCTGCATACCGGTACCCAATGGTCTTGAATATGGTACCAGTGCGGACCGTAAATTTTTTTTGGTCGTTTCGATTCCGGTTTACCAGATCCGATCGTTTGATTTTTTTTTAAACTTAATATAAATATAATTTAACTTATTAAAAATATTATATTAAATTAAACTTAAAAGCTATATTTTTTAAGTTCAACATATATTAAAAACTGTTATATAATTTTTTTTTTTAAAAAATAAAGTTTGTCTTTCTAGTATAGATCCGATTGCAGGGTCGGTTTGACTCGGTTCCATACCGGCAACCAATGGGCCAGTGTGGGATAACCAAAAAATTTGGTATTCCGGTAGTATTGGTTCGGGTAAAAAACTCCGGTAAGACTGTGTCGGTATCAGTTTTGGTTAAATCCATAAGTTACAACATCCTAGATGGAGGAAAGTACTTGTTTAAGAATTGCTTGAACAACTTGTTCCATGTAGTGATAGAGACTTTTGGTAGTTTCCCTGATCATAAAGATGTTTCTTCTGTATGTCAGAAGGGAAACTACCTCAGTCTGAGTGCTTTCTGATCCACCCAGGATTTGTATACAAACTAAAGATCCTAATGAAATTGGCAAGGTGCAAGTTTCCATCATCTGTAGGTAGACTTGTAAACATACCCTTCAGATTTAGAAGTTGGATGATTATGCACGTGATGTCGAACTTGATGCCTGGGCATAAAATAGGAGTAACTATGGCTCCCATCTCTGCTAGGTCAACATCTCCCAAGTCTTCTTTATCATCTATTTATGGATTCACAAATTGATATACTGGGATTACTTGAACACGGGTACCTCTAGCTTTGTTTTGATTCCCACCGAGTGCTGCTCGATGGCCTGGTGTTGTCTCTACTCAGCTAACTCTGCTTCCCTATCTACCTACTAAGATTCTTCCATTGCCCTCCTCTTTTCTTTATCTTTAGCGAATATCTCACCAGTCTAACAACTAACAATATCTTGTACTCCTTCAATAGTAGCGGGAAGTACAACATCATGAACCCCTTAAGGAGGTTCATCTCTTTTTTGTTGAGATATCCTACTGGTGTTTGTAGGATCCTCTCTAGATTTAGATTCAGTGGGAGTAAGGTATTTCCTATATCTGTGTTCTAGGCATACACTGGCATATGTCCAAATAAGAACACATAGAAAGACTAAAACCCAAAAATTGCAACAACTTCAAATCATAAATCAACATCGTGTTCCCCGACAATGGTGCCAAAATTTTGATGACGTCCAAACAACACCTCCTCTTAGTTGATGATATGGTTGCTGTCAAAATATAGTAATCCAACAATGGTTACACATGGAATCGTAAATCTCAGTAGTTGTAGTCAAGAGACAGAATAAGAAAAGTAAATGGGGGAGGGGGGTTGATATACCAATCTTGAGCAAGTAAATATATTAACTTTGGTTGTAATTAGTGTAGATGAACACTATGATTGTGTTCACCCCGGCTTTTCAACTCTGTAGGCTTATCGTGCTTTTTTGTATCAACCCAATACTTTACATGTAGCATCGATAAGTTATGTACCTTCTGCATTTATTTGGACGAGCAGAAGGATTTCACCCTTTACCTTTTAAGTCTCATGATGTCGACTTACTAACCCTTATTTTGATCCCAGTTAACTATTACCTCTTGAGTCTCTAGTTATTCGATAAAATATAACAATCTTACTAAGATAAAACCTAGAAGAGTGGATCGACAGTTGAACTTCAAATTATTGTTGTCTTTATCTTCTCCTAGTCACTACTCCTTTTTTGGAGTAAGCAGAAATATCTTGGCGGGATCCTAACTTGTGCACCCATTAAGAGTACTATTGTAATAAATATAAAGAAATGCATACATGTGTATCGGTTTAGAACAACAACAACACTTCCCTTACTTTATCAATCCGACAGGGTTTTCATAACCCTAGCTATGGGTTTTAGCAGCTCATGCTTGTGAAGAAATCAATAACATTCATAATCAAAAGCATAGATTAAATCACAATGATAAGAAGTGTAAAAACCCACAACTATAATTGAATTAATGAACCAAAGTAAATAAAAGATAATCCCACGATCAAAATCAAATCTTGGAATCAAAATATGTTTGTGAATATCAAAAGTACATAAATCCTATTAATAACCACATAAAGGGTATTTATAGTACATGAGGAAACCCTAAAATCAAAGCCCGAATGAAATAGGAGAAAATAGGGTCAGTGGCTACATATGGTTTGTACCTGTGCTCTGACCTTGGGAGTAGGTAGTACCTATGGTCCTGACCCTGGATGTAGGAACAGGGTGCAGGTAGCAGATGAAATAAGTCTAGAAGTTTAGCTCTCAGGATTTTGGACTTCTTGCACTTACTTTTCCTACTTACGGTTTGTAGGTCCTACTTGCAGTCCACATATTGACTTAGTAAGTGTCGGTAGTTATCTTTTCATCTCTTCTTTGATTCTCAAGCATGCTTTGATCATGATCAAGGAAAAAACTATCCCAAACATCCATAATTGGTCCAAAAAGTAGCCAAAAATAACTTTTATCATATTTTTCACAAACTTAGCATCCAAAATATGATTTCCTACTAAACATACCCAAAATGCATCATATCTAACAAAATAACCTCAGAAACCTGCATATTTTTCTCTTTTTAAGCATCAAAAGTGCTATATTTCTGTATCACATCACCACATCCCCTAATCCCCAATTATTAGATCCACTCAACATACTCTCCAAACACGTTAAAAATATAGTTTTTTAAGTTAGTTTAAGTTGAGTAGCTTTTTTGGCATTATATCTAACCACTTGAGACTTGGATGCATGAATTTTAGGGTTATATTAAGATTATTTATCTAAAATTATAAGAGATATTGAGATCACATGCTAATTGGAGATCAAATAAGACATCAAGTAGCTCAAACTACGATTCTTTATTTTTTTATTTTTCTTTCTTGTTGTTCTATTTTATGAATTCATTAATGATCACTTTTTGTAAACCTATGAGTGGCTAAACCCCTTCTTTATAGGTTTGAGTCTAAAATAGGATTACTTAATTATGGTCTTATAGTTTGATTTATATATTTATCATGTCATGCATTTGTTCTTTTATTCTTGCTTTACTATTCTAAAGAGTCACAAATATTAGGATAATGCTATTGTCTTAAGGTGAACTGACCATTAAATTCAAGGGATAGAACAAAAAATGTAGAGAGTATGGATCTTATCTTTTCTTTATTAGAGGAGAATTTATGGTTACAATAGAGATATACCTAAATTTCCCACTAGGTTAATAAATAGGAAGATAGCTTAATGCACAAAAATTAGAGACTCGCATCCCTGCGCAACAATATAGTTGTGAGATGAATTTAGGTAGACGACTTAGAAGTTGACCATCCCTGAGTTATAATATCAATCCTATAGAAAAACAATCATGATAAAGACACACACCGACTAGAAACCATAGTTATGCATAAATGTGAAGTTTTCCTCAACCTTGAAAACTCTCCACATATTATTTACAATCCCAATTTCATAACATTGTTCTTTTTTACTTAGATTATATTTACAATTTTAATAATATTTTTATAAACTTACACTTGTAAATTTATATGTATAATTGGAATTAGAGCTAAACTAACTTCAAGTCCCTTGGGTACGACAACCTGGCTCTCAAAAAACGTCACTTTACTAATTGTTTGACCACATACCTTGCATGTGCAAAATTCTCAACACTTGGTGAATTTTCAATTGAAATTAAGCTAATTCCAATTTAGTATTTATTGATAAGAGTCATATTAATGCGTAAGTAACTAATATCTTGGGATAGCTTGGTGTTGATTTTAATTATGACTTTATGACATTAGGTGTTTTTGTCAAGTTACTGGTAATATAGTGTGTGGATAAATATGAACATGAAAACTACATTAATCCCTTTGTGTTTGTATTGGTATGTGTTATATAATTTTTTTGAAGAATGTTTGTAGTTGTATGATTTGCTTGACAGCTGTAACTTGAATTATGTGAATTGGATAATCATAAAAGAAGGTTGGTTGAGAGGGTGTATATATTAGACCTTGACATTAAATTTTAATAATGTGGTTGATAAGATATTATGTGTTGATATCCTAAATATCTAATGTAGGTATTATTGTCTGTTTAAGGTGTCTACATACTTAAATGCCAAACTTTTTTAAACCTTATGGTTTTGACTATTGATTTAGTGAACTACATATATTGTAATGATAACGTGTAGTTGATCAGGAAATCATGAGATTATGGTAGAACTAGGTTCCCTTGTATTCGTGAAATGATAAGTAATGCTGGATATTGGTAGAATTAGTCACTCATATGTTAGTTAAAAAAATGACTTGTAATTGGCTGATTATGGTTTGACATTGCCCATATGCTTATTTTATAGGAAAAATTATCGATTAATAGTATCCCTTGAATGTGTTATAATTGAATTGCAAAGACTTATGAAATAAGTGAGCTTGATTATGATTAATGATCCTTAGTTGTATGGTAGATTGAGGGTATAAAGTTATTAGATCTGTTTACGCATATTCATATCCCTTTCATTGTTACATGATACTACTTGGTTGTTATTTCTCCTTAAGTTGTCAAGGTATGTTGATTTAGTAATTTGACTAACCATAAGCTAGTTGTGAGGCTAAATGAGTTTAGTTTGTCCTGAACTGAAAAATGGTGAGCTGGGTTGTTTGTAAAAGATTGATTATTAAGGTTTAAATAAACTAATGTGAGTTGTGGTGGAGAATTTATGTATTAATGAAACCTATAGTGGAGTGTTGGTTGGTGTTTGTACTCTAGAGGATATATTCTTGTACGCTGACCACGAAGGCGTGAAAAAAGAGTCATAAAATAGATTTCTTAATGGGAAAACATGGTATAGTGTTTGGTGGGGTTGTGTTCTTTGTAGCATTGGTTCGGGGTGAAAGTGCCCAATAAAGTTTTCCCTAGGACAAGAGTCGGTAAAATCTTAGGTTAGGGAGGGTTCTAATGAAAATTTGGTGTTTTGTGATTTAGAGATATTTGGTGTCTTTAGGTGTAGTGTTTGACATAAAGTGGTTATTTTGTAATGTCAAATCTGAGCTTTGTGTTGTAAAAATTCCAAAACTAGAAACAACACTCTCGCAATAGCAGGCATGAGGGTTGCTATAGTAGGAGTCTGGGTTAATATATTGATGTCGCCAAAACTACACATCATAATTAATGTATTAAATGGTCACTAAATCAAATATAGAACCCAACTAAATTGTCATTGATCCCATGAGGGAATACTATTAGGACCTAGGTTAAGATGGTTATTTGGGATTTAGTTGTTTATTTTCACTCAGGGTTTGTAAATGAAGAAGTAATTTATTTGCAATTTTTGTAAAAAGTAAACAGTTATCAATTTGTATTGAGAAAATTAGAGAGAGTTGACTAGGATTGTGTTCCCTATGATCTCATAACTTAGTAAGTATGTTGTACTAGTGATCTATCCTTGTATGTAGCATGAAAAATCGGTAATTGAAGCTCACTTAAATAGTTTGTCACCTAGATAAATAAATATCACTGTGCAACTTGGTTATTCTACGAGTGATTTCCTTACTAACCCTTACTCTTGATATAAGATGGCGGTTTTTAACCTCAATTCTGCATTGTTAATCCCTTTTTTTATGCTCTACCTCTTTGTCAAGCAAGTAAAGAATTAAGACGAGGTCTAACATTGGTCATCTGACCAAAACTAATCAATACAAAGGAAAGAATAATACATCCATAAACACCATTCAAGAACCACTAAGAACTTATCCTACTTTGTTAATTCATCATGGTACCCGCAACCTTAGTTTTGGATTTATCTACTCATGCTTGCAGAATCATAATTAGAAGTTATTGATGATTTCTTATTATGAAATTAC
Organism: Capsicum baccatum var. pendulum; assembly: GCA_030864225.1. Classification (NCBI taxonomy): domain Eukaryota; kingdom Viridiplantae; phylum Streptophyta; class Magnoliopsida; order Solanales; family Solanaceae; genus Capsicum; species Capsicum baccatum. The sequence continues at coordinate 163,115,422 of CM061555.1, read as the reverse complement.
GAGAGTGATTATATGAAATCCCGACACTTGAATTATCAAAGACACTTTTATAACCAAGAATATATATATATATATATAGTTTATAGACAAAAACTAACCTATCATAAAAAAATTAGAATGAGGGTTTTAGCAGTGGCAACAAGTCATATAATGTATTCACGACTCGTAGGCAGTGGTCATGGATCAGTTTTCAGCCATCTTCAGTTCTTATACAATGGATTATAACGAGTTGTTCTTGGATGGCATGAGTCATACAGTGAATCATCTTCATTATGACTTTATTTGCACCACTTTAGGAATTCTACCAATGATTTATCAAAATGAGTGGTCATACTTCAAGGTTTATCAGAGTGAATCAATACGAAGCATTGCCTGACATCACGACTCTTTATCAACGGTCATATGTTGAGCCCAATTTTTAGTCTTCATGATTTCGTCTCTATTCCCCACAACACATTTGAGTATGCCTCATGGATTGACCCTATGAGTCGTATATGGCTCTTCAAAGTCCATACTAAGCTATTTTCAACCCTTTTTCATCATACTTTCAAAAACTATTTTTCTTTACAGAATTAAAACATACATCAAATCCATAAACAAATACTTATGGACATGCAATAATTCCTTGTTTTGGGAATTGAGAGTTCTGAAATACATGACACATCAACACCCTCAACGTAGAACATTTGTTGTCCTCAAGCAACAAACTAAAACTATTCTATCACAACTCTTTAGTCAAAGAAACCTCGGAAAACTACAGTAGTCACATGATATTTGGAAATATCTTTCATAGTTCAAATATACTTCCTTTCTAAATCTTTATAAAATAGTTGCAATAATTCCACACTAATCAAAATAACTCAAAAGGGATTTATGTAGGACATCACGATATCAATATATAATTATACATACACAAATGACAACACCTAATAATCAACTATTGATAGGTGACTCTAGTTCCCTTATTATAACAAAGTCTTGCACACACACACACACACACATAAGACTATTAATAAAATAGGGACTCAAATGATGCACTCACACTCATACAAAATTTCAAACTATGCATGTCTAATACCATAGGATTGCCCTTATTTTCTACACTTATATTTTTAGACAATTGGATTAGGATCACTATAGGAGTTTACTTGGCTTGTTATGTACTCTTATATTTTAGAGATAATGACTCAACCCTTCTTTGTGCTATATTTTTTCATCTTCTTTTTCCACTCTTGTTCTGCCTTTTCCTTTGTTCACTTTCGACCACATGTGTGGTTTTCAACTTTATCAGATCATTAATTTGTTTCTTTTTTTTTTTAGGTTTTTCCTTTTTTTTTTCATCTTACCACCCCCGCTATCCTTTGAAGACTAATCTATTCTTTTCATACCCAACTTTTTCTTTTCATTTCTTCTACAGTAGCTACCCTCAACTTAGGCAATTTACCTATGTTGAGGTACACAATGTCAAACAAGGGACTAAATAAAAAATAAAGGTCAAAGTAAAAATTGGGAAGATGATTACCTTAATAAACAAAAAGTTTAATTTACTCTCAAATCAATTATCAAGGGATAAATGCATTCATTGGACAATCATTTAGGATGGGGTGGACTGTAAATAAATAATGAGCTATGATCCTTTTGTAACCAACTATCCTACATCATTACCATGACTAACAAGAAAGTTCTAGATTGCACATACGTGTAAGAACTAGACTAGTACATCTCACATACACATAGCATATTGTTTCACTACACTAGCTATCAGATCCATGTCCTAGCTTAAGCGTAGATTAAAAAATCAATATACATAATGTCATTTCCTAGATTAATCATATATTAACACATCAATATACATAGTGATGCATCAATTCATTTCAATTATTTTATCAAAGTACAAAATAGACACGATTAAAATTTGGAGGGGTCCATTTTCCATTCAAAACATCAATATTCCATTCAAAACATCATGCCATTACGAACTACCGAGACTACGATCAATTTTCCTATTGTTCTTATGATAAAAAACAAAACACACATAAACAAAATTAACTCTTAAACTTGCCGGTTCTACTATGATAGAACACCCTAAGAAAAAAAAATTAAAACACTGTAAATTTTGGTCCTTGAAAAATTTCTGAGTTTTTATACTCATTGTCCAGACTACGACTCTCCATACATCGTAACATGTCATAGTGGGTCTTAAGGAACCAAACATAGCCGGACCAGTGTGCTAGCCAGATGTTACTTCCTTGATTATGACTGGTGGTTATGAGTCGTAAAGACTCAAATAGAGTTATATTTTCCAATCCATATCTAAATAGTGTGTGCTCAAAGTATTTATATCTTGACTATGACTTGGACCTTACTAGTCATAGGGTCACCTGACGAGTCATATGATGAGAATTGCAGGGTCACCAGAGAAGGGTCCTTCAACTACTGTCTTGATTGCGAATCATGGTGATGATCTATAGCGTGTCCTTACGATTCATATAGTGACTCATAGTCACTGGTGATAATTTTTCAGCTTTTAATTAAGGGCATTTTTGATATTTTTCCTTTTCCCAAAATCTTGACCCATAACATAAAACCCATTTAGTGTATCGTTATTACTAAAAAAAAAATTAAAGTAACTTCTAAAGAACTATCAATTATCCAAGGTCAAAATACCAAGGATTTCTAAGAAATTGATCAATTAGAGCTTCCAAGGGAAAATTCTCCCCATAACTCTTGATATTTTAGGCATGTGAGTCTACCCTTAAATTTATTTTACTTAAAGCATGAAATTATATGATTATTTATAAGGATTTGAACATGGGTTTTATTATGGGTTGAGGGTTTTTGAATGAATGTTTCTTAAACTGTCTTCCCATGATTTATTATGCATTGTTCATACTTTATATATGGTTTTAAACTTATGGGGTAAATGGGCGATTGTGATTTCTCCATATTTTATGAATATTGACAATTGAATAGGTGCTAACCCCAACCCAATTTTGTGAAAGTGGATTTGAGTATGAGTAAAATTACGTTGAACTACTTTTGGAACAATTGCATGATATAAAAAGGTTATTGAAACATAATGGGTTGATTTAATGAACAAAGGAATTCAGTATTCCCCCACCTTGTATTTATGAATAAAGGGAGTTGTTTTTCCTAAGTTAATGGAAAATGCAATGGCTTGATGATGTTACCTTTCAAGTGTAGTTGGTATGACGATACCAACAGTGTATGCCTTAAGGTGAGTTGTGTTTTAATGAATGGTTATTTGTTAAAAGTATTTTAATTGGGCTTAAAATGTAGATGTGCATTTGAGCAATGAAAGTGGAGGTTTTGAGGAACCAATATTGAAAACTGTGGTTGCTGACGTGGGGCTCTAAGTGATTGGGTGGTTCGAGTCCCTCATATTGTATGATTAGGAGGACTGCGGGGTTCTAAATAACTAGGTGGTTTGAGTCCCCCTTATTATATGATCGAGAGGTTCAAGGCCCCCATGTTAAATGACTAGGTCCTTAAGTCACCTTTGATACATGTTGGGAGATTTGTGTCCCCCATGGTGAATATATATATATATATATATATATGATTATCCTCTAGTTCATGTATCTACATGTACTATGGCCCTTTCAGTTAAGGAAGAGCTAGACCTATATAGCCTGTGGGTGCCTTATTATGGCCGTTATGCTACATTGCCCAGCTTTAAGATCTTGATATAAATGCTACACATTGTTCTCTATCCAAACATTTATTATAAGTATGTGTGTGTGTATATATATATATATTCATACATGTATATAAACATGTACATAGAATTGAACTAGATTTTGAATTGTCATTACTTTATCCTATCCCTGAGTTACATGCTAGTGCTCAACCTACTAATCATATCTGGATACCGTATACCCATGTGACATAATGTCCGAGGGTAATCTTATTTTTCCTGTAGAGTGTTAGGTGGATCGGCTCAGTTTATTGATCATTTTGGTGATGTGTTAAGATTCCATTCTCTAAAAGACTTGATCATTCCATCAGTTCCCCTTCCATAAATTAGAAGTAAAGACTTCCCATTAACATTATCATGGTCATTTTCATCGTCGAGGGTGTCTCAATGTAGGTTTATTTTATGGTATATATTCTTTGTGGATTACTGTGGATGGGTTTTTGGTTGTTAACATTCATAGACTTTTGAGTCACTATTTACTCTATCTTGTTATATGTTTGGCATTCAGCCATTTGTAGGTGTGTTATGTATGGTATATTTAGGAAAAGAGGGTAGCCTCCTATCCTCAGTGGACTTGGGATAATCGTCACGGCCAGGCCATGGTTTGGGTCATGAAAAAGTTTGTTTCAGATACTAGGTTTGGTTTTATTAGGTGTCCATAAAGTTATGTCAAGTAAAGTATCTTGTATAGGTGTGTACAGTGACACACTTATAAGAGAAAGGCTATGAGGCATTTAGGAATGTTTCCCTTTCTTTTTATATTTTGGGCTATAGAGTCTAACGTCTTCGGTCTTCTTGGCTTCCTATTTGTTCATATTTAAGATTATGCCTCCAAGAAGATCTGATGTTAATGGAACTTATCAATCCTTCTTGGAGAAAATATGGACGTAGATTATCCTGCTTATGAAGTTTAGACTTGGTCTAGGGGTCCAGCTCCTGATTGCCATTGTGGAGTTCAACCAGTTCCCCTAGACCTCATCAGACACCTCAGGTTGATGTGTCAAATCTTGAGTGTTTCCAATCTATCCATTTTCTTACCTAGTTTTTGGCATCTTAGACTGAGCATTTTACTTCTATTGCTCCATCTTCTGAGGTCACTAGAGTTAGCTAATTTATGAGGATGAGTCCTTCGACTTTCACTTGTTCAAAGGTTGAAGATAAACCTTAAACTTTCATAGATGAGATGGAGAAGATTTTTTGTGTGATGCATGCTTCTGAATCTGAGGGTGTTGAGTTTTCCACATACAAGCTAGAGGATGTGTCATATCAGTGGTATGAGGAATAGGATCAATCTACGGGTGATAATGCAGAGTTGGCACTATGGGATGAGTTTTTGGGTACTTTTTTGGATTATTTCTTTCCTCAGGAGTTGAGAAAGGCTAAAACTGAGAAGTTTGTAAATTTGAAATAGGGTAGGATGACTGTGAAAGAGTATTCCATGAAATTTCACCAGTTATCTTATTATGCTCCTGAACTAGTGTTTTAGAATGAGGAGATTTTTTTTGGGTTGTCCCATGATCTAATTTTTGAGAGTAAGGTGACCTTGTTGAATAAGGATATGGATATCTCTCAACTTATGGTGTATATTAAAGAGGTCGAGAAGGAAAAGAAGAAGCAGTAGAAATGGGGGAAAGGCAGAGTAATAAGCTTTGGTAGTCAAATCATGGTAGAGATCAACAACAAAGTGGTACATATTGTAAAAAGTGGTTTATGAAGAAGTAAGGCAATTCTGGTTCCTATTCTATAGCGATTGCCCCATATTCTAAGATATTCGATGATCGTCATTTTTAGAGCAATGGTGGGTTTCAGGCACATGCTACCCAGTCTTAAGCCAGTAAGCTCAGTCGACCCTATCTTATCCTATCTTATCCTCCTTGTTATTTTTGTTGTCAAGTGCATAGTGGGGTATGTGATAAGAGGATAAATACTTATTTTAATTATGGTCAGCTTGGTCACATGCAGTGGGATTATCCTTTGAAGGTCGCTTCTAGAGCTAACAAGGTTCCTGTTGCTACTTCTTCAGCTTTAGTACTAAAGGATGTTGCTTAGGTTATCGACACTGACTAGAATCGTCTATATGTTCTTTCCACCCATCAAGAATCTAAGGCTTCTCTTGATGTAGTCATTGGTATGTTACGATTCTTTTTCCATGATGTGTATTATCTGCTCGATCTTGGGTCTACTATTTCTTGTATGACCCTTTATGTGGCTATTCATTTTGGTTTTGGTCTCGAGTGTATTCTTGATCCTTTTCTATGTCTACCCTGGTGGCTGATTCTATTGTAGATAAGAGAGGCTACAGGGGTTCTGTGGTATCTATCTGTGGTAGGGAGATGTTGGTGGATTTGATAGAGTTGGAGATATTAGATTTTGATGTTATCTAGGGAATGGATTTGTTGCACTCATGCTATGCCTCTTTAGACAGTCAAACCCGTAAGTTTCTTTTCAAATTTCTTAGTGAGCCAGTTATAGAATGGGAAGATATTTCCCTAGTAATTAATGAAAGGTTCATTTCACATCTTAGAGCTTGAAATTGATTTCCAAGAGGTGTCTTTATTATTTGGTTTGGGTTAAAGATTCTAATTCAGAGGGTCCTTCATTGCAATCTATCCCTGCTGTTAATGATTTTCCTAAGGTTTTCCTGGATGATCTTTGTGGTATTTCTTATGATAGGGAAATTGACTTTTGAATTGACCTTCTATCAGATATCTATCCCATCTCTATCCCTACTTATAGAATGGCTCCATATGAGTTGAAGTAAACCAAGAAGCTATTGAAATATCTTCTTGACAAGTGTTTATCCACCCTAGTGTCCCTCTATGTTGTGTGCTGGTACTATTTATATGTAAGAAGGATGGGTCCCTTCAAATATGTATAGATTAGTGCTAGTTGAATAAGGTGACAATGAAGAATAAGTTTTCTTTTCCAAAGATTGATGACCTATTGATTAGCTTCAGGGTGTTAAGTACTCCTCTACAATGACCTTCAGTCGAGTTATCAGTTGTTAAGGATTAGGGAGGTCGATCTAAGAATGCTTTCAAAACTCGGTATAGCCATTTGAGTTTTTGGTTATGTTCTTCTATTTGGCTAATGCACCGATGAAATTTATGGATCTTATGAACTGGGATTCCGTAAGTTCTTGGATTTATTTTTCATAGTATTTAAAGATGATATTTTGTTGTACTCGATGAGTGAGGCGGATTATGCCGATCACCTCCGTATAGTGTTGCAGACCCTTAGGGATCAACATTTGAATGCAAAATTTTCTAAGTATGAGTTCTAGTTGAATGTTGTTACTTTTCTAGGTCATGTTGTTTCTAGTGAAGGGGTCATGGAGGACCTATAAAAAGTTACGGTGGTTAAGAAGTAGCCTAGACCTACGACTCTAACTGGTATTTGGAGCTTCCTCAATTGAGCTGATTAGTATATGATGTTTGTGGAAAGTTTCTCATCTGTTGATGCTCAATTGACAAAATTGACCCAGAAGAAGGTAAAGTTTCTGTGGTCTGATGCATGTGAGGGAAGTTTTGAGAAGTTGAAAGAAAAATTGACTTTTTCTCCTGTTTTGACCCTACATGAGGGTACTAATGGCTTCGTTGTTTATTGTGATGTGTCCTTTGTGGGATAGGGTTGTATTTTGATGCAGAATGGTAAGGTAGTGGCATATGTTTCTAGGAAATTTAAGGTCCATGAAAGGAATTATCGTACTCATGATTTAGAGTTGTTGGCTGTAGTTTTCCCTTGAAGGTCTGGCGCCACTACTTGTATGGAGTTCATATGGATATTTATAATAGCTTGCAATGTTCACTAGAAGAAGTTAAATCTCAAATAGAGGAGATAACTTGAGTTTCTCAAGGATTTGATATGAGTCTACATTATCACACAAGTAAAGCTAATGTAGTTGTTGATGCTCTTAGCAGGTTGTCCATAAGGATCTTATCTCATATTTATAAGGAGAAGTAAGGTTTGGTAAAGGATATTCACCGGTTAGCAAATATTGGGGTTAGAACCAATGTAAGTGTTTCTATCTTGACTACGACTTGGAACCTACAAATCGTAGGGTCACTTGATGAGTCATATGGTGTGAATTTTAGGGTCATCAGAGTAGGGTTTTTCAGCTACTATCTTGACTGTGACTCGGGGTGATGAGCCATAACGTGTCCTTAAGTGTTGTATAGTGAATCGTAGTCACTGGTGCCAATTTTTTAGCTTTTAATTAAGGGCACTTTGGACATTTTTCCTCTTTCGAAAATCATGACCCATGACTTAAAACCCCTTTAGGGTATCATTATCACTCCAAAACAAATTAAAATAACTTTTAAAACACTCTAAATTTTCCAAGATTAAGATACTTAGGGTTTCCATGATATTCATCAATTAGAGCTTCCAAGGGCAAATTCTCCCCATAACTCTTAATATTTCATGCATGTGACTCTATCCTTAAATTTGTTTTACTTAAAGCATGAAATTATATGATTGTTTATTAGGAATTGAACATGCATTTTGATATGGGTTGAGGGTTTTGGAATGAATGTTTTGCAAACTATTTCCCCATGATTTATTATACGTTGTTCATGGTTTATCTATGGTTTAAAACTTGTGGTGTGCATGGTCATAGTGAATAAACCAGGGGATTGTGATTTCCCCAAATTTTATGAATATTTACTATTGAATTGTTGGTTACCTCAACCTAATTTTGTGAAAGTTGATTTGAGTATGAGTAAATTTCATTAAACAACTTTCGGAACAATTGCATGAAATAAAGAGGTTATTGAAACATGATGGTTTAATTTAATAAACAAAGGGAGACGGTATTTCCCCACCTTATATTAATGAATAAAGGGAGTTGTTTTCCCCAAGTTAATGGAAATTGTAATGACATGATGATGTTACCTTGCAAGTGTAGTTGGTATGACGATAACAACAGTGTATGCCTTATGGTGAGTTGTGTTTAAATGAAGGAGAATGTGTGAAAAGTATTTTAATTGGTCTTATAAGAGGGATGGTATCCGTACCGTGAAAGTGGAGGTTCCAAAGAACCAATATCGAAAACCGCAGTTGGTGATGTAGGGATTTAAATGACCAGGTAGTTCGAGTCCCCCTTATTTTATAATTGGGAGGTTCAAGTTCCCCATGTTAAATGACTAGGTGCTTAAGTCACCTTCAATATATGCTGGGAGGTTCGAGTCCCCCATGATGCATATGTATATATGATTATCCTCTAATTCGTACGGCTACATATACTGGGGACTTTTTAGCTCGGGGAGAGCTGGATCTATATAGACCATGGGTGCCTTATTATGACGTTTATGCTACACATCCCAGGTTAAGATCTTGAAATGCATGCGAAGCTTTGTTCCCTATCCTAACATTTATTATAAGAGTGTATGTATGTGTGTATATATATATATATGCATACATGTATTTGAACATATACATTAAATTGAATTTCCTTTTGAATTGTCATTACTTTATCCTTATCCCTGAGTTGCATGTTAGTCATCAACCCACTAACCATCTTCGGGTGCTGTATCCTTACACAGTATAGGGTCTGAAGGCAATCCTACTTTTTCTTCACAGTGTTAGGTTGATCAACTAGATTCATTGGTCATTTGTGGTGAAGTGGTGAGCTTTTATTCAATGGAAGACTTAATTATTCCATTTGTTTCCCTACCCTAAATTAGAAGTAAAGACTTCATATTAAAATTATCATTGTCATTGTCAAGGTCGTGGCCCAACGTAGGTTGTTTTTAAGGTATAGAGGCTTTGTAGATTACTATGGACGGGTTTTGGTTATTGACATTCATAGCATTTTGAGTCACTATTTACTCTATCTTGTTATATGTTTGGAATTCAGCCACCGCTAGAGTAACAGCCTAATTTGATGAACCGGAATGCTACATGGTGCTCATGACCCCGAGGGACCAAAAACTAACCCATGACTGATATCTGTACCTATATACTGCAAATCATGATATAATAATGCGGAAAAAATGGAACTGTAAGGCCATAAGGTTCAACTGAATACAATCATGTGGGTGAAAATACCAAAAACAAATCAATCTGAATGTAAATCTGAACATAAATTTGAAACTAGATTTGAAAGCCTCTAAATTTTCTGAATAAGGAGTTGAAGAAACATGTCTCAAACTAACTTCGTAAAACTGTACTAAAGAAATAAATAAATGTATAAAATCATATTGTCCTCAAATTAATGAGGGCTCACTATGTCTCTGCGATAGGAATGCTACCGCTACTGCTGGGCTGGAGCTCGTGTCTCAGAACCTATGGTGTAACATGAAAAGAAAGCACCATAGCACAAATGCGTCAGTACAACTGGAGTACTGAGTATACAAGGAGGGTAGGGTGAACATAAAGGGTTTTATGCATGAACAACACTGACTGACAAATATGAACATGGGAGTGCAAACACACATATATGGAAACTGGGACCGTGAATATGTGATGGCATGACCTGTAAGCTAATACTTGGTTTACTGATAACTGTCATGACTGTTACTAAAACTAATAACATGTACGAATGTATCTGACAGTCCTGTATATACTAAAATCTGAAGAACGCCCTGAGTTCTTTTACTGAGACTGATACTGAAACTGTGGGAAATAGTGTTTAACCGACTGCCCCATGTATGCCGTTATGGCTAAGTTGGGGTCCAATCTCTTCCCCGATTGGAGGGGTGTCAATACCGCGCCACTGTTAAGGACAGCTGTGAGACCCTATACTGGCAGGTACTCAAATGAGAATGATGGGAACCCTAAACTGACGGGTTAAACCATCTCATCAACCCTAAGCTGATGGGTTAAGATGTCTCAACCTATGCTAGCTACGTAGTTATGGAACACAAGGATTGATTCTAAGAATCACACCTAGAACTGGCGTGTGAGTTCCCATCCTTCGGTTCACTCGGTGCTAACCTCTACTCCCATCTAGAGAGATTGTACATGAATAATTGACTGTGCATGACTTGATCTTACTGAATTCCGTTGACTGGCGGAATGTTACTGATATCTGACAACTGACTAAGATCATGAGGTTTTCCTAAGTCACATGCCTGACTGAAGTCTATGGAATCATAGCTTAAGTTCGGATATCGTGAAACATGACATGGATCTAGGCACACAACTATAGTTTTTGGGTACAAGTACCCCTAGGATTCGATGGAAGGAAACAAACACAGATGACTAACTTAATCATAAATGTAGAGTCCATAATATATAATATCATAAGTAGGGATCTCATACTATGCATGGTTATCAACAATGTATTACATGGAAAGGATTTCATATCACATGGAAGTACTTGCGCAATCTTAATATCATGTTCATTGCATAATCATATTGGCAACACATACTAATAGCAAGGTAGTTCATGTGGATTTCATGGTTATCATACATCTTGTTCATAAGTATGATTTGCAGGTAAACATAGTATAATATCATAAGAATAGTTCATGAGTATTCCAAAAACATTTACAAGGCACATTAACAACATAGAAGTCATTGGAACGTAAGGGCATATCATGAATCCTTCACTTAGTCACAATTTAGCTATATTGCATGGTTTCTAGTTCCTTAGGCATTTTACCAAACACCTTACATGTACATCTTAAGCATAGGTGAAATCACCAAATTATACATCATGAACAACCAAATTTTCATGTTTCCAACTTATATGATATCATGAATTCACAAAAACATATAAAGATAATATCGTAGGAATCACCCAATATAAACAACATGATCATCAACACCCAACAATATAGAAATCATACTTTATAATGAAAAAGAGGAAAACAAACAAGAATCAACATGGGTATGATAATATCACCACAATCAACCAAGCATTTGTATTTTAAAGATTGATTTTTGAACTCCACAGATGAAAGGAATCCGTGGATGAACACTACGCATACCTTAGAAGGAAGATTCTTGATGATTGATGGAGGAATTTCCTTGAAATCAGATCTTCAAGCTTAATTATGAAACTCTATTTGTTTTTCTTCTTTAGTGCTCCTGGACGATGAGCTTTGAGATGAAAATAGGGTTGTAATATGTTTAGAAGCTATATATTTCGTAGGGTTAAGTTTAGGGACCTGTTAGGAGTATTTAAAGACTTAATTACCTTTAAAATAACTCAAAACAGAGTGTTCTTGACACCTGGAATTAACTTAGGAGGCACCCAAGTGATCTCCTATGCTTGGGTTGGGCGGCGCCTATCCAATCGCCTATGCTTGGGTTAGGCGGCGCCTAACCAATCGCCTATGCTTATTGCCTCTCACGAAAATGGGTATAACTTTTCGTTTGGGTATTGGATTAAGGTGAAATTGGTATCGTTGGAAAGATAATTCGATTCTCTACAATTTGGTGGGTCTAAATCAGCCAAAATACCATATTAAAGTCGAGGTATACTCATTCAAATATGACCCTTGCAAAATTGAACTCTAAAACTTGATGGAGTCAGAAACTCTTAGCTTGTATTACCTTAAGTGACTCATATGAACATGCTTAATGCATCATAAGCTATCCTATCACTAGGATATTCATTGTAAGTCATGTACTAAAATATGAATCACAATATAGGGGATTTCATACGTAGGAATACTTATTCACTTCCTTGCTTAGAAACATGCGGGGTATTACAATATCTCCCCCTTGGGAACATTCGTCCTCGAATGAGAATTTACTGAGAAGGGATACCAGACTATAGAACCTGAACTGAACATGAAGAACTGAAACTTGATCTCATGACTAACATGCTAAACATACTGAACTCGTGCATATCTGATGACGGACAACTGACACATGAATGCATGACTGAGTATGAAACGGTTAATAGGTACCAAGTTTATACTGGAAGCATGAACATGAAACTTAGTAATCTTAAGGAGAACTGTTACCTTGGGCTTGATCTGAATTGGCAGGGAAGAGGTGAGGATACTGGGTACGCATATTTACTTCTACTTCCCAAGTAGCTCCCTCATGATACTGATTTCACGAAAGAACCTTGACTAGAGGGACTTTTTTGTTCCTCAATCTACGAGTATGATAATCTAAGATTTTGAATGGAATCTCTTCATAAGAGAGGTTGTTCTAAATATTGATGCTCTGAATAAGGACAACAACTGCTGGGTCACCTATGCACTTCTTTAGCAAAGATACATGGAAGGCTGGATGGACTGAGGCTAGATCTGAAGGCAACTCAAGCTCATAAGCTACCTTGCTGAAACGACAAAGAATTCTGAAGGAACCAACATACCGGGGACTGAGTTTCCTTTCTTGCCAAACCTCTTCACTCCCTTTATAGGAGAGATCTTAAGATAGACATAGTCATTGACCTCGAACTCGAGATCCTTTCTACGAACATCTGCATAGGACTTCTATCGGCTCTGATCAGCCCAGAGTCTCTCTCTGATCAACTAAACTTTCAAATACTAAGTCAAGACCTATGACTAAGGCCTCACTAACTTCAAACCAACCAATCGGAGATCTATATCTCCTACCATAGAGAGCTTCGAATAGAGCTATCTGAATACTAGAATGATAGCTATTGTTGTATGCAAACTCAATAAAAGGCAACTGGTCGTCCCAACTTCCCTTGAAGTCAATTGTACACGCCCTTAGCATATCTTCAAGAGTCTGAATGGTCTTCTCTGCTTGGCCATCTGTCTAAGGCTGAAATGCTGTGCTGAGATGGACTTGGGTACTGAGACCCTTTTGGAATGCCTTCCAAAATTGAGAAGTGAATTGGGTACCTCTGTCTGAGATGATAGATAGTGGAACACCATGTAATTTGACTAACTCCCTGATATAGAGTTTGGCATAATCCTTGGTGGAATAAGAAGTACGAACAGGAAAGAAATGAGCTGACTTAGTCATTCTATCTATAATGACCCAGACTGAATTATACTGATGACGAGTTCTAGGCAAACCCATCATGAATTGCATGTTAATATCTTTCCACTTCTAAGTAGGAATGGTGAACTATTGCAAGGAACCACTTGGTTTCTAATGCTCTATTTTAACCTGCTGACATGTAGACGACTTAGCCATAAACTCTGCAACATCTCTCTTCATCCCACTCCACCAATAGATCTCCTGCATGTCATGACACATCATAGTTCCCCTGGATGAATAGTGTATCGCGCACCATACGCTTCTGCAAGTATTCACTGCCTCAATTTATCTAAACCTGGAACACATAGACGACCCTGACAATGAAGAACACCATCTCCCCCTTGGGAGAAAACCTCAACTTTTAGATTATGAACTGACTCTTTGAGCTTGACAAGGCTAGGATCCCTGTCTTGTATCTCTTTCACCTCAGAAACTAGAGATGACTCTGAACTACTATGAACACATACACCACACTCTGAAGAATCGACTAAGCGAACGCCTAGTCTGGAAAGCTGATGGATCTCCTGAGCCATCTTTTTCTTACTATCCTCAACGTGAGAAATACTACCCATGGAGAGTCGACTGAGAGCGTCGGCCACAACATTGGCCTTGGTTGGATGATAAAGAACACTCATGTTGTAATCCTTCAAGATCCCTAACCACCTTCTCTGGCGAAGATTGATATCTTTCTGGGAAAAGACATATTGGAGGCTTTTATGGTCTATGAAGAAATCTACATAAACTACATAGAGATAATGCCTCAAAATCGTCAAGGCAAAAACTACCACTGCTAACTCAAGATCATGAGTAGGATAATTTTCCTCATGTGGCTTTAACTGTCTAGAGGCGTAGGTAATGACCTTACCATACTGGATGATGACACAACCTAAATCCACTCTGGATGCATCACAATAGACTACAAAACCGTCTGAACCATCTGGAATAGCTAAAACTAGAGCGGAGGTGAGTCGAGTCTTCAACTCTCTCGCATGAATTTGACCACTAAAACTTAATCTTCTTCTGAGTCAATATGGACATGGGAGATGCAATAGAAGAAAATCCCTCAACAAATCATCTGTAATAGCCAGCCAAACCCAAGAAACTCCTAATATCTGATGGAGATATGGGTCTGGGCTAGTTTATTAGTGTCTCAGGTTTCTGAGGATCTACTCTAGTGTCATCACCGGAAACAATATGGCCAAGGAATGCTATAGATCTTAGCTAAAATTCACACTTGCTGAACTTAGCGAATAATTGGTGATCCCTGAGAATCTGAAGAACAATCCTTAGATGGTCTGCATGATCACGCTCTGTGCGAGAATAGACCAGAATATCATCTATGAAGACTATGAAAAATATGTCCAAGTATTGCTTGAACACACGGTTCATCAAATCCATTAAAGCTGTTGGGGCATTGGTAAGACCAAATGACATGACTAAATATTTGAAGTGACCATACCGAGTACGGAAAACAGTTTTCGAAATGTCATATTCTCTAACTCTGAGATGATGATAACCTGATCTGAGGTCTATTTTGGAGAAGTAGCTGGCACCCTAAAGTTGTTCGAATAGATCATCAATCCTGGTAAGAGGATATTTGTTCTTGACCGTGACCTTGTTGAGTTGACGATAATCAATACACATCCTAAGAGAACCGTCTTTCTTGCACACGAATAGTACTGGTCCAACCCATGGGGAAATGCCGGGTCTGATGAATCCATTATCTAAGAGATCCTTCAACTAATCTTTCAGTTCCTTGAGTTTTGGTGGTGCCATTCTGTATGGCGGAATAGAAATGGGTTGAGTATCCGGAAGAAGGTCTATGCTGAAGTCTATTTCCCTTTCGGGAGGAATGCCTGGAAGATTTTTGGGAAAGACATCTGAGTATTCATTAACAACAGGGACTATTTCAAGGCTGGGAGATTCAGAACTAGAATCTTTAATATGCACGAGATGATACACACACCCCTTAGAAATCATTTTTCTTGCCCGAAGTTAGGAAACAAGTTGACCCTTGAACGCTAAAATGCTACCCTTCCACTCTAGAATGGGCTTATTCAAGAACTGAAACTGAACTATCCTACTTCTACAGTCGACTGTGGCATAGCAGGAATGAAGCCAATCCATGCTGAGAATGACATCAAAATTAGTCATCTCTAACTCCACTAAATTTACTTACGTGGATTTTTGAGATATCATAAACGGGAAGTTCCTATATACCCATCGGGCTATGATGGTTTTACCCACTGGGATAGAGAATGACAAGGGCTCTGCTAGGACTTTAGGACTGATTTCAAAATCGCCTGCTACGTATGGAGTAATAAAAGATAAAGATGCACCTGGGTCTAGCAAACCATACACATGAACATGGAAAATCTATAACGTGCCAGTAACGACATCAGGAGAATTTTCTTGATCCTGCTGGGACTGAAAAGTATAGAGTCTGTTTGGGTGTTGCCCACTGGTAGCACTGGAAATGGCACCCTACTGGTTCGGGCGACTGGACTGAGCTGTAGAATGATTTTGCTGACCTTAAAGACTTGACTGTAGACACTCCCTAATCCTGTGGCCTGGCTTGCCACAACCAAAACAAATATCACTACCGGTTCTACAAATTCCCTTGTGGTTCTTACCACAAGTCTTACAAAAGGGATTCATTTGGGCACTGCTAATACTGCCCTGAGATTTAGAGCCTGGCGCTTTGTTTCTATTGCCATCTCTGAACTTTGGCACTGGAGCGCTGGCAGAGGAAGGAGTTGGAACGGTTGAATTGGAACAAAAATATGAATGGTTTCCTTCATCTGACTTAGGGTGAGCAAAGTTGAAATTACCTGACCTTGCTCTCTTGTTCTGCCTCTTCCTTGTCTTAAGCTTCTACTCTGCTACTTGTTGGGCATGGGTCACGAGTCTTTATAAGGTCATATCACCTATCAGCATCGCAGACCTACACTCATTTACCACGCTATTGTTTACCCCTAACACGAACTTGCTCATCTTAGCTCTATTGTCGGCAACCACATGAGGAGCATACCTGGATAGCTGAGTAAATATAAGAGAATACTTCCTAACCGTCATATTCCCTTGCCTGAGGTTGATGAACTCAAGAACTTTGGCTTCGCTCAGCTTTTGGGGAAAGAATCTATTTAAGAAGGCTGTGACAAATTCCTCCCACTCAATAGGGCCTGAATCATCTAAACTCTCAGACTTCCACTGTTTGTACCAATCATGAGCAACATCCTGTAACTGGTAGGTGGCTAACTCAGCACTCTCAATAGAAGTAACACCCATGATGTCAATGACCTTCTGGACTTGGTCAATGAACTCCTGAGGGTCCTCATCAGACTTAGACCCATGGAAAAATGGAGGGTTTATCCGGGTGAAGTCCCGAACCCTAGCTGCTTTGGGAGTGACCACTGGATTGGCCAGAATAACTGGTGGCCGTTCATTCTGTGCAGCCATGGACTGAGCAAGTATGGTAAATGCGGTTCTAAACTCCACACGGGAAACATGTTTAGCCAAAGGATCTTCGGGCTGAGGAGCTGGCTGGTTTCTTCTCTATGAGGCCATGGTCTGGAATAAGAGAAGAATGGATTAGACGGAGAGTTTAACTTGTGATTATGCTCACTAGCATGACATGAATAATGAAGAAAGGGGACTGTTCCTAAAACATCTTATAGCCTCCCGCACATAAATGTGGCGCTCAACACACCCATGTACAAGACTCTACTAGATGCGGCTTTCAGACTGCCTAGGACTCTATTGAACCTTAGGCTCTGATACTAAGTTTGTAACACCCTGATTTGCTGAACCAGAATACTACACGATGCTCATGACCCCGAGGGACCACAAGCTAACCCATGACTGATATCTGTACCTGTATACTACAAATCATGATATAATAATATGAAATACATAGAACTATAAGGCCATAAGGCTCAACTGAATACAATTATGTGGCTGAAAATACCCAAAACAACTCAATCTGAATGTAAATCTGAACATAAATCTGGAAGTAGATCTGAAAGCCTCTAAACTATTTGAATAAGAAGTTGAAGGAATATGTCTCTAACTAGCTCTATAAAACTATACTAAAGAAATAAATAAATGTATCAAATCATATTGTCCTCATATCAATTAGGTCTCATTGTGTCTCTGAGATTGGAATGCTACCGCTATTGCTGGGCTGGAGCTCGTGTCTCAAAACCTATGGTGTAACATAAAATGAAAGCACCATAGTGCAAATGCATCAGTAAAACTAGAGTACTGAGTATACGAGGAGGGCAGGCTGAACATAAAGGGTTTCATGCATGAACAACACTGACTGACTAATATGAACGCGGGAGTGCAAACATACATATATAGAAACTGGGACCGTGAATACGTGATAGCATGACCTATAAGATAATACATGGTTTACTGATAACTGTCATGACTAATACTGAAACTAATAACATGTACGACTGTATCTGATAGTCCTGTATATACTAAAATCTGAAGAACGCCCTGAGTTCTTTTACTGAGACTGATACTAAAACTGTGGGAAGTAGTGTTTAACCGATATACCCCATGTATGCCGTTATGGATAAGCTGGGGTCCAATCTCTACCCCCAACTGGAGGGGTGTTAATACCGTGCCACTGGTAAGGACAATTGTGAGACCCTATACTGGCAGGTACTTAAATGAGAATGGTAGAAACACTAAACTGACGGGTTAAGCCACCTCATCAACCCTAAGCTGACGGGTTAAGATGTCTCAACCTACGCTGGCTACGTAGTTCTAGAACACAAGGATTGATACTAAAAATCACACCCTGAACTGGCGAGTGAGTTCCCATACTTGGGTTCACTCGGTGCTAACCTCTACTCCCATCTGGAGGGACTGGACATGAATAACTGATTGTGCATAACTGACTGTGCATGACATGATCTTACTGAATTCCATTGACTGGCGGAATGTTACTGATATCTGATAACTGACTAAGATCATGAGGTTTTCCTGAGTCACATGACTGATTGAAGTCTATGGAATCATAGCTTGAGTTCGGATATCGTGAAACATGACATAGATCTAGGCACATAGCAATAGTTTTTGGGTACAAGTACCCCCAGGACTCGATGGATGGAAACTGACACACATGAATGACTTGATCATAAGAGTAGAGTCCATAATATATAATATCATAAGTAGGGATCTCATACTATGCATGGTTATCAACAATGTATTGCATGGAAAGGATTTCAATCACATAGAAGTACTTGCACAATCTTAATATCATGTTCATTGCATAATCATATTGGCAACACATACTAATAGCATGGAAGTTCATGTGGATTGCATGGTTATCATACATCTTGTTCATAAGTAGGATTTATAAGTAAACATAGCATAATCTCATAAGAATAGTTCATGAGTATTCCAACAACATTTACAAGGCACATTAACAACATAGAAGTCATTGGAACGTAAGGGCCTATCATGAATCCTTCACTTAGTCACAATTTAGCTATATTGCATGGTTCTAGTTCCTTAGGAATTTTACCAAACTCCTTACATGCACATCTTAAGCATAGGTGAAATCACCAAATTATACATCATGAACAACCAAATTTACATGTTTCCAACTCATATGATATCATGAATTCACAAAAACATATAAAGATTCCATCTTGGGAATCACCCAATATTAACAACATGATCATCAACACCCAACAATATAGAAATCATACTTTATAATGATAAAGAGGAAAACAAACAAGCATCAACATGGGTATGATCATATCACAACAATCAACCAAGCTTTTGTATTTTAAAGACTGATTCTTGAACTCCACAGATGAAAGGAATCTGTGGATGGACACTACGCATATCTTAGAAGGAAGATTGTTGATGATTAACGAAGGAATTTCCTTGAAATCGGATCTTCAAGCTTAATTATGCAACCCTAGTTGTTTTTCTCCTATAATGATCTTCGATGATAAGCTTTGAGATGAAAATAGGGTTATAATATGTTTAGAAGCTATATATTTTGTAGGGTTAAGTTTAGGGATGTGTTAGGAGTATTTAAAGACTTAACTACCTTTAAAATAACTCAAAATAGAGTGTTTTTGACACCTGGAATTGACTTAGGCGGCGCCCAAGTGATCGCCTATGCTTGGGTTGGGCGGCGCCTAACCAATCGCCTATGCTTACTGCCTCTCACAAAAATGGACATAACTTTTCGCTCGGGTATTGAATTAAGGCAAAATTGGTATCGATGGAAAGCTAATTCGATTATCTACAATTTGGTGTGTCCAAAGCAGACAAAATACCATATTAACATCGAGTTATGCTCATTCAAATATGACCCTTGCAAAATCAAAAACTAAAATTGGATGGATTCAAAAACTCTTAGCTTGTATTACCTTAAGTGACTCATATGAACATTCTTAATGCATCATAAGCTATCCTATCACAAGGATATTCATTGTAAGTCATTTACTCAAATATGAATCACAGGATAGGAGATTTCATACATAGGAATACTTATTCACTTCGTAGCTTAGAGACATGCGGGGTATTACAGCTAGGTGTGATAAGTTCAGGTAAAGGGAGTGGTCTTCAGTCCTTGGTGGACTTGAGATACTCGTCACGGCTTGGACCTAGTTTGGGTCATGACATAAATAAAACAATAAAAACCTCTAGGTTCAAAATATAGACTTATAAATGCACCCCACCATTATAAAAAAGTTGCATCATCCCTAATGCAATACAAAAATATAAAACTAGAGGTTAGGTATACCAAAGGCACCCTAGGTACACTAGTCTAGTGGACCGGTGCGGTATGTAAGTGTAACTCGAAAATTAGCTATAGCGGGATTAGAGGTGATCTACGTTCTCATAGTAACCACAGTAGCAATATTGGCACCGATGGTTTTCGATGCACTTAATGATGAAGGTTCAACCCCATGGATTTCACCTCTAAAAACTTAGACATCTGTAGCAATGATTGTCAAAGTAGTAGATTCACCTAGCCATCTCTATTCCTGTTCAATCTACCCTACATGGCAATCATTATGGGAGGTATTATTCTAATCTAACTCGGCCTCCACAATCGCTCTCTTTCCACTAGCTTTTGTGAAAGGCTACTCAGTAAAGAAACCAAATCTTGAAAACTTCTTTGGCTCCTCATAATCAACTGGAAGTATAGGTAATGGGATATCACATAATTCTATCTTGATTACAACTTTCTCACCTCCTCTCTATAAAAACTCGAGCTTCTCATACCCTTTAGTCAACAATAGTGCCTTCATTAATGCTATTAACCTATCCATATGCTGCTCAAAATCATCCAAATAACCATGCAAGACCATTGCCATTCTCTCAAGATTCACTTGTTCTCTTAATATTTAAACTCGGAAGATTGCATTGGCCTGCTAGTTTTCTTTAAAAATTATCCTTTAGGCATATCAGCAATATACTACTGAGAAACTATGACGAGGCCAAATGATGCGCCCTAAAATAGATGATAAAAAATAAACTAGAAAACAAAAAGAAACAATAGAATCAAAAATGTGAAAAGTAAAGGAGAGAGATGGAGATAGATAGATAGACACAAATGGATAAAGATAGGACGACCAGAGGATGTATCAAATCCAATGATATCTCTTTATATTACCAACAAGTACCTAGATCTTAGATGATCGAAAGGGAATCGTAACACCCTTACAACCACCAATTCTAAATAAGAATCAACATAAGCTTTTCCACGATCTTATGCTTCCTCAAGAGTCTCATAATCAAAATTTTTCAAAAACAAGGAAATAAAGACCCAAGAGTTTCTATTAGTAGTCTTATTACAAAGGCCAAAAAGTGACTTTACACAAATAAAGAAAATAGCCACAAAGTGGTGATCTGGTGGCTTGTGACTCTTTGATGGTAGATAGTTACTAAGGCGATTGATCATCCAGCCAAACTTTAATGAAAGATAGTGTGTAAGATTCCCTTGGAATCCTTGGAAGTTCATGGGATGATTAGTCAAGCTTGTGGCGGATCTTCAAGCAAGTCATCAATATCAACTAGTGTTCTACTCATTTGGCTTTCTTTTGGAGGCTCATAGGATAGTTGGTCAAGTACTTGGCTAATCATCAAGTGAGCCATTACTTGATGTAGTGAGTTACCTTTTTCCTCTTGAGTCCTTGGTCCCATCTTTAACACATGGAATCTCTTAGATGAGATCAAAAAATTCTCCAATATGCCCATCTTCATTAAATTCCCTTGAAGAGTTTGCATCTCTTGATGTTGGCATCTTCAGTTATGGTCTTAAAAAGATTGGTGCCATTTTGGCTCATATCATCCTCTCTTTCTTGAAAAGGATTAAATCTAAAATCCAAACCCTACAAAACCATAGGGAAATCAAACAACAACAATATTCTCAAGGCATGAGGGTTGGTATTAGTAAAATAAAATCTTATCATCATGCCAAGGTTGCAAACACTTAACATATAACCAAGGGTCCTTTGCGTTTAACATAAAAAACTTATTTAGAAGGGTAAAAAGCGGCCAAATATGAGAAATATCAAGAGATAAGGAAACCATAAAGATCATAAGGGCATGAACAAATTCAAAATGTAAGACCACATTCATTTTAGGATCCATAAGACACGATTGTTTAATAATTTCTCCAAGTGACCACACCAAAAGTGGAGCTACAAAGGGTTAAAATGTACACAAGAGTTGCCTGAGGTCTATGTTGTAAAGGACCCACACTATATTTGACTCAAAAATGTGGACCAACCAAAGGCCTTACTACCTTTAAAGAAAAAAATTCTAAAATGCGCATGGGTGTCATCTTAGGGAAAGAATTTGTATAGAAAGGAATCAATAAGTATATCATCCAAGATATTACCATCTATAAGAATGCCACATGGATAAAGATATTTAGCATACATTATTAATAAGGATGAAATCAAATCTTGTAAGCACATATTACCCTTCTTTTCTAAATAATTCATTCTCATATAAGATGTTGAATCAATATGTCAAGACCCAAACTAAGTCCTAGTCATGATGGGTATCTCAAGCCCACTATAAGCCGAAGACCACCCTCTTAGACTAAGATCCAAAACATAATTAAAGAATACAATGGAAGCCAACCAAACATGATGATAAGGAAACTTGGTAAACCAAATGAAAACTAAGAGTCAAGAACAAATATCCAACCCACACTTGTCCACAAAAGCCTCTAAAAATCAGAATACTAAACCAGGTCGGGACATGCCCCCGTCTATGACAAAAAAGAGTTCACAAATCCCAAAATCTAAAGAGAAACCTAATCAAATGTCAAGGATTTTTGAAAGATGGAGACACACTAAATTACAACAACTCGACCAATGCACCACACCACCTAACACTACATATAAGTAATAGTAAAGCCCTAGGACCCAACATCATGAAATGATGCAGCATCCATGGATAGTCAGTAGGATAAGCACTGACATGTAACTCAGGAAAAGTGATAAAGTAATGCCATTTAAAAAACCAATCAAAACCACATGCACACACATTAATATATACATATATAAGATACTGAGTGTAGGTTCAAGGGTCATGAACATGAGATTATAAAATATTAACTTAGATTGTGTATCTTTATCCAACCTAAGGGCGACCACTGTATATATAGGTTTAGCTTCTATGGCTGAAAAGGCCCTAACAGATGTCAGCCACATAAACCAAGGAAATTTAAAGAAGAGCCAGAGACACCAAGCCTCCAGCCATCCAAAAAATATAATGTGTGAAGCAAGCACACGGTCATATAGACCCCAATCCCAACAAATATGGTTTCTAGTATTGCCCTCTTCCCCCCTCTTGGGACCTCCACTTTCATAGTGAGTTACTCAAACCCCTTTTAAGTCCAAATTAAAAAAAATTTTGCACATAATCCCAACAATAAACCAAGGTGTCCTTTTTTAATGAATTTACCACTTGTTATCATCATACCAATTATTCTTGCAACATTATATAATTAGGCCATTCCATTTCAATTAACCAAATAAATCCCCAGTTCCTTCAAAAATCCAAATCCATTTTTATCTATTTTCCATTAATTTAATGCAATACACAAGGAATTGAAAGAAATGTAAAGATTGAAGGCTACTTGTTGAATCTCTTATAAAACCCTAGTGTTCTTGCTTTGGGAGTTGTAGAGGAAAAAGTATTGTTTGATTTTGATAACTGATGGAAAAGGGGTCCTTTAGTTATTTTTAAGTCATGGTGAATAGTGTAAAAGAATAAAACGGACAAAGCACCCCCAGTTAAAATGTGCTGGAAATTCTTGTACTAGCCATCATGACTCAGGTAATGACTCATGACGACTAACCATGGTCATTACCTAGAATCATTACCGAAGACTAAAAACCTAGTTCCTCACTTTCATTTTCATAATTCACTTATTACAGCACGTTATCAATCATTATTAGTTATGGTAAAGACTCATGATCAAGTCAAAAACCCCGATCAACCTTACTGCCATGGAAATGATTCCAACCTCATGACTAGTTACATTAGGTAAATACTCATCACTTGAGTCGTCGTCATGGAATTTTTTACAGTACATAAGAAATAAAATAATTCAAGAGCTTCTTACCTAAAGGACCTTGAGTTCAAGTACCTAGGGTGTTACATTACCCTCTCTTTACCATTAGGATCATTCATCCATGAATGAGAAGTTAGGGAACCCTTGTCAAAACTCGAGGCTACCCCTAGTCATAATATGATGCTTAAAGTCATAATTCTCCCCAAGCCAACCCATGATCTGGCACAAGCTACAAATACAAAAGAAAGGTAACAAAAACCTATGTTGAAGTCATTTAAAAGTAACTAATAAGTGGAAATAGTACCAAAGGTAACTGAAATAAATCTCTAAAATTATGTCTAAGTGACTGACTGTCTGAAATCCTTTAAACACGATGAGTTATTGGGAGATGTCCTTTACTAACTTTGAGTAACGAAAATAGCATGAAATAAAATACTGGGATGAATAACTAATAATATAACTAGTCCTCAACTAATCAGGATGCACCAATGATGCAACTGAGTGGAACAGGAATGGACAACGTGCTATTTGGGAACTAAGCGTCCAAACCAATGTTATAAGACACCATAGTGCAAAAGAGAGTATGCGATTAGTACTTTGAATGTATTGGTATGTGAGATGAAAGATTACTGGTAAGTATAAATGTACTGAGCATGAATGCATGGACATCAGAATCGAATGCAAGACTAAGCCTAAACATGTACTAAAATAATCTGAATAACTGAATAACTGAGATACTGAACACTTGGTCATGCAAACCTCATCATAACATAATTCTGAATACTAAACTAAAAATGTGGGAAATATCTACAACTACATAGCCTAATTTGAGCTAATCGAGGTCTAACTTATAATCGTAGTTTGAAAGGTGTAGATACCTTGCAAAGGGTACCAACACTGGCTGATATGGATCTAATAATTTGATGTTCCAAAGGACTAGGGTGCCATACCTTCTCTGATAGGGGAACCCATATAACCTAGGGTGGAAAGATCATTTTGGGACTTAGGGACTGCTACTAATGACTCATGTCTAT
Source organism: Capsicum baccatum var. pendulum (assembly GCA_030864225.1). Lineage (NCBI taxonomy): Eukaryota > Viridiplantae > Streptophyta > Magnoliopsida > Solanales > Solanaceae > Capsicum > Capsicum baccatum. The sequence continues at coordinate 163,090,182 of CM061555.1, read as the reverse complement.
CTGAAGGGGGATCCACCCCCCCATTCACTCGATGCTAAGTGTTATTCCCAACTGAAAGGCTCTGAATTATAACTAAAACATAAACTAATAACTAATATGCTCAAGTCATGGTATTCTATAAATTAATATTGTATACATAAAATGGAGAAATCATGAACTATTAAGATGATGAATGTTTAAGCCCTAAGTATCTGGTATTCATAACCCACAAGCATAGACTAATGCAACTGATCATGAAAGTTGTAAAATAGAACATATTATGGAAAATCATGAATAGTACTCAACATTTCAATCACTAATTTTGACATGGACAATGGCGATTAGAAAACATATGGAAACTCAATTTTTCATACGGATACATGTTCTCATGGTACAAATCCAAAGAACTATGAGAGAGTTGATATAATTCATAATTTTCTTAATATTTCAAAAAAGGGGAAAGGGTTTGTATCTGTAAATTTTTGGAATTTCTTAGGACTCAATGGGTGAAAGGAGACCATTTATGAATTTCCTAAATGCTTGAAATCAACCCGTTGAAAACATCTTATTGAAACTTGAACTTTCTTGATGAACCCTAATTGGCTTTGGAGAGAAAGGAATCACTTCTCGTGCTTTATATTAAGTGGTTTCTGAAGTTATGAGTGGTTAGGGTAGGGTAGTATTTACCCTTGATAACTAATGTTTTGGAAGGGTAAACGATGTGGGTTTGGGCTGAGAAGGGGTAGAAATTACCAAACAACCCTTATTGAAACCATGGAGGAATTCTGTTCCCAGTCGTTATGACTCAACTCATGACTCGTTATTACTGGTCACGAGTCGTAGTTTGAGTCATAAACTGGAACCTTAAGGTCTGAGATTCTTTCTACTATGACCATTCCATCACATTATGAGTCATGTCCTAGACTTGTAACCACTAGAACTGATTCTTGGTTGAAGACTGTTGTGAATATGAGTCCCTTCTAACTACTCGTAATGCCTAATTATGAATCATGGAGGAGATTCGTGGTCACTGGGCTGAAATGGGAGAATCTTTATGTTGTGACTATTACTACTCGTAGAGACTTGTAATGTTTGATTATGTGTCATCACGTGGGTTGTATCCACTAGCTTCTGAATTACACTTAAAAGGGAAAATTGTATAACTTCTTTGGAATGACAACTTTATGGCCTATAATTTAAGGGGTTTAGTTCTTTAAAATTCAGGGTATTAGAATGTCTGCCCCTTGGGATCATTCATCCTCGCATGAAACTGTCTAAGCTAGGGTACTAAGAAAAGCTGAGATCATGTGCTGAACACTTACGAGATGAATCATGACTAACTATATGAATCTAAAACATAATGTATGGACAGAACTGAGCTCATGATTGCATGCTATTACATGAGGATGGCTATATAGATGAGGTAGAGAATAAGGAAATTAATTAATTAAAGAAACAATTACCTCAAGCAGGAACTAGGTTCGTAGAGAAAAGATAGGGGTACATGACTCACATATGAGCTTCTTCTTCCCAAGTAGCTCCCTCAACTGACTGATTTCTCCGTAAAACTTTCAGAAAAACAACTTTTTTTATTCCTCAACCTATGAATCTGACGGTCAAGGATCTCAACTTGGACTTTTTCTTAGGAAAGGATATCTCCCATGCCCATACTTTCTAAAGGAACTACTGAAGCATGATCACTAATGAATTTCATTAGAAAAAAGAGCTGGGCCAATATAGCAGGGACTGATCTTCCCTTTTTTACCAAATCTCTTCACTACTTTGATGGGTGAAATTTTCAAATAAGCAGTCACCAATATCAAAATCAAGCTTCCTTTTCCTCATATCTTTATAAGATTTCTGATGGAATTGGGTAGTTTTAGCCTTTATTGAATTAACTGAACCTTTTTCATCACCTCATACACTCAATATCCATATCTAAGCACTTTTCCAACCTTAACCAACTAATAGAATACCTACACCTCCTAACATAAAGAGCCTCAAAAGGAGACATCTGAATTCTTAAGTGATAACTGTTTTGTAGGCAAACACTCATTTAAAGGAAAGTGACCATCTTGACTACCCTTGAAATTGATAACACAAGCCCTCAATATTCCCTATAGGGTTTGAATAGGCCTCTTTTCCTAACCATCTATCTGGGGTGAAAATCCATACAGAGATGAACTTGAGTACTGTGACCTTTCTGAAAAGCCTTCCAAAAATTACAGGTAAACTGAGTACCTCTATCGGAAATGATGGTCAATGGGACTCCATAAAACTTTACCAACTCCTTAATATAAAGTCTAGCATAATCCCCAATAGAATATAAAGTATGGACTGACAAAAAATGAGTTGACTTGATCATTCTATCCATAATAAGCCAAATAGAATCATGTTGATGACGTATACGAGGTAACCCTGTAATAAAGTCGATATTCACCACTTCTGAATTCCAAGTGGGGATGTTGCATTCTTGACACGTGCCACAAGGCTGCTAGTTCTCAACCTTAATTTGAACACTTATGCTCGACTTCTTTAATATCCTTCTTCACACTATTCAACCAATAGACTTCCTGCAAATTGTGGTACATCTTAGTAACTCCTGGCTGAATAGAACACTAAAAACCATGCACCTTTACTAATATTCGCTGCCTTAAATCACCCATATTCAAAACTCATAACCTACCTTGACAACGAAGTACACCATCTCCCTTTTAGGAGAAAACCTCAACCTTCTGATCCTGAACTACCTCTTTCAAGTTAACCAAACTAGGAATCTATTGTGCTTATTTTTTACCTCTAAAACCAAGGAAGATTCCTAACTATTCTGAACCCATACACTACTTTTGGCCGAATCAACCAAATGAACACCTAATCTAGAAAGCTGATGAACCTCATGGAGTAACTCTTTCTTATTATCCTCTACATAAGCAACACTTACCATATACAATCTACTAAGGGCATCGTTCATAAAATTAGCCTTACCATGACGATACAACACACACATATCACGGTCTTTTAAAAATTCTAGAAACCTTCTCTGACGAAGATTTAGATATTTTAGGTTAATACATACTGTAAACCCTTGTGATCAGTAAACACATCAATATGAACCCATAAATGCAATGCTTCCAAATTTTAAGGCAAAAAAACAGCTTCCAACTCAAGATCATGAGTCGAGAAATTCTTCTTATCATATTTGAGTTATCTAGAGGCATACACAATAACCTTGCCTTGATGCACCAACACACAACCAAGAAAAACTCTAGAAGTATACTAGTACACTACAAAAACATCTGAGCCCTCTGGATAGGTCTAAACTAGAACGAAAGTGAGTCAAGGCTTCAACTCCTAAAAATTATTCTCACAGGAGTCGGACCACTGAAATTTGACTTTCTTCTAAGTTAGTATGGACATAGGAGAAGCAATAGAAGAAAATCCTTCAACAAACCATCTATAGTAATTAGCTAAACCCAAGAAACTCCTGATATCTAATGGAGCGATGGATCTAGGCCAGTTTTATACTGCCTAAGTATTTTAGGGATCAACTCAAATGCCATCACCAGAAATGATATGGTCGAGGTCACACTTGTTGAACCTAGTAAATAACTGTTGATCCTTAAGGGTCGGCAATACAATCCACAAAGGGTATGCATGAACACTCTGTTCATCAAGAAGACTATCACGAACATGTACAGGTAATGCTTGAACACCCTGTTCATAAAGTCCATAAAAGTTACAGGGGTATTTTTAGTCCAAAAGACATATCTACAAATTCGAAATGAACAAACCAAATTGAAGGCTCTCTTCAAAATGTCATTTTCTTTAACTCTGAGATGATGATAGTTGGATCTGAGATCTATCTTAGAGAAATAATTTGCACCTTGAAGTTAGTCAAACAAGTCATCAATCTTGGTGAGAGGATAGTTATTTTTTTAACTAATAGTAGTCGATGCACATTCTGAGAGAACCATCTTTCTTGCACATAAAGTAAACTAGGGCACCCCACGAAGAAACACTAGGCCTGATGAAGCCCTCATCTAAGATATCTTTCAACTATTCTTTCAATTTATTGAGCTCAGATAGAGATATTCTGTAAGGTGGAATTCAAATAGGCTGGATATCTGGGAGGAGATCTATTCCAAAGTCAATTTCCCTCTCAAGATAAACTCTACGTAGATCTTCAAAAAATACTTCCGAAAACTCATTAAATTCTAAAAATGATTTAAGACATGGAATCTCAAAATTTAAGTCCTTCACTCAGACAAGATGATATATGAAACCCTTGGATATTATCTTTCTTTTCTTAATGTAGGAGACAAATCTACCTATAGGAGCGGAGGTACTACCCTTTGATTCTACGACAGGCTTGTTAGGAAACTAGAATTGGGACTATTCTATTTCTACAGTCAATTGATGCACGACAAGAGTAGAGCCAATCTATGCAAGGAATAACTCAAAATAGATCATCTCTCATTCTATAAAGTAGACTGAGGTAACTTTCTGGGACACTATGATTGGTCAGTTTCTTTACACCCATCTAGCTATAATGGAACTACCAATTAGGGTACACTCTGAGAATGTTTTTGCTAAGATTTTGGGACTGACGCCAAAGTCCATTGTTATATAGGGAGTCATAAATAAAAGTGTGGCTCTAGGGTTTAATAATACATATACCTAAATATGAAAGACTTGTAACACATAAGTAACCATATTAAGAGAACCTTCATGCTTCTACCAAGTCTGAAGGGCATAGAGTCAATTCTGGCGGGGTTCATTGGTAGCACTAGAAGTGGCACCCTACTGAGTCGGGCGGCCTGCTAGAGCTGATGCGGAGTTAGTCTGGACCCCTTGGCGATCATTCCTACTTTTACACATATATTTAGGGAAGTCCCTCTTCATGTGGCATAAATTACGACACCTAAAACATGTATCACTTCTTACAATATACTCACCCTTATGGTTCTTACCACATCTCCTACAAGTTGGGTTAGTGCAACCACCATCCATGCTACCCTAGAATTTGGAGCCTAGTGATCTATCTTGATTATCTTGTTTGAACTTATGAAATAGAGCACTATAAAAATGCGGCTAGAGTTGAGGATTTCAGGTGGAATTAATGATGATTACCACCTTCTGACCTTTGCTAAGACAAGTTAAAACTACAAATCCTAACCCTCTTATTCTCTCTTTTCGCTGCTTTAAAATTCTCCTCCTCAATTTGCTAAGAATGAACCATCAATCTAGAAAGGTCCATTTCCAGAATCAACATAGCTGTCCTACATTCGTTGACAACATCTTCTAAAACACTAGATATGTACTTACTAATCCTAGACCTAGAATCAGCTATCATATTTAGAGCATATCTTTCTATATGGGTGAACTTGAATGAATAACCCTTTACACTAATATTACCCTACTTCAAATTAATTAACTGTTGCACCTTGGGATACCTCTATTTAAGTGGAAAAAACCTATCTAAGAAAGCAGTTGGAAACTTATCCCACTCTAGAGGTCTTGCGTCAACACCCCTATCCCCATTCCACTACTTACACAAAGTATGGGCTACCTATTACAATTGGTAAGCAGCTAAATCAGGACTATCACTCAGGGTAACACCTATAATATCAGTCACCTTCTACACATAATCCAAAAACTATTGTGGATCCTCATTAAACTTGGATCCAGAGAATGTTGGGGGATTCATCCGAGCGAAATCCTAGATTTAGTGGATGCCGTGCTCAACATAGGATTGTCTAGGGAAAAAACCTGATAATTGTGCTGGGAAGCTATAGACTGGGTTAAGCCAGTGAAAGTGATCCTGAATTCAGCGTGAGAGACCTGCTTATTCAGAGGGTCATTAAGAACAGGTGGTGGTGTGCGCTACCCTTTTTCTCCTTTTATTAGATTTTTTGGGAGGTATTTCTTTAAATAGCATAGAATGAGGTAGAAGCTGTTTAACAGAACTGATGCTCTGTCACACGATATGAATACTTAAAGAAGGGAGACTTTCCTAAAATAGTTCCTAGCCTTTTACCTATAGGTATGGCGCACTTTATACCTATCGGTAAGACTCTACATAAAGCAGCTATAAGACACTCTAGGATATTTTAAACCTTGTGCTCTGATACAAAGTTTGTCATGACTTAAGGCTACCCCTAGTCGTAACATAATTCTTAAGATTACAAGTAACCCAAAGCCAACCTATGATTTGGCACAAGCTGTAAATATAAAATAAATGTAACAAAATACTATGTACAAGTGATTTAAAAGTATCTGATAATCAAAAGCAATATCAAAGGTAACTAAAATACATCTTTGGAAACATGTCTAACTCATTGATTGTTTAAGCCTCTAAACATGATGAGTTTTTGGGATAGGTCCCCAACAAACTCTGACTAACTAAAATTGCACGAAATAAAATAATAGGATGAATAACTAACAATATAAATAGTCCTTGACTGATGAAGACTTACCAATATTATAGCTGAGTGGTACGAGAATAAACTACGTGTAATCAGGGAACTGAGCATCCTAACCTACATTATAAGACAATATAGCACAAAATACAGTATGCGATCAATACTTTGAATGTACTAGTATGTGATATGGAATATAACTGATAAGCATAAATTTACTGAGTATGAAAGCATGAACATGAGAATTGAATGCAAGATCAAGTCTAACCAAGTACTAAAATAATCTGAATAACTGATATACTAAATACTTGGTCATGAAAATTTTATCATAACATAATTCTGAATATTGATTTGAAACTATGGGAGATAAATACAATCTATGTAACATAATTTGAGCAAATAGAGGTCCAACCTATAACCCCAAATGGAACTGTGTCCATATCTTTCCAAGGGTATCAATAGTCGCTGGTGTGGGTCTACTAATCTGATGTCTCGAAGGACTACAGTGTCATGCCTCAAATGATGAGAGACCACTTATAACCTATGGTGGTAAAATAATTCTTGAAATTAGGGACTACCACTAACGACTCATACCTATCTGACAGAGGATCTTCCATTACTATGTTCACTCAATGTTAAGAGTTACTCCCAACTAAAAGATTCTGAAGTATAATTAAAACATAAACTCATAAGTGATATGCTCAAATCATGATATTCTAAAAATTAATACTATATACATAACCTGGAGAAATTGTGAACTTGTAAACTGATGCATGTTCAAGCCGTAAGTATTAGATACTCATAACTCACCAGCATAGACTAATACAACTGATCATAAAAGATGTAAAATTAAACATAGTATGGAAAATCATAAATAGTACTCAACATGTCAATCACTAATTTTGATATGGACAATGGAGATTATCAAACATATGGAAACATAATTTTTCATGTGGACGCATATTTCATGGTACATAATCCAAATGAATGTGGTAAGGTCGATAGAATTTGTAATTTACTTTAAATTTCATACAAAATAGAAAAAGGTTTGTATTTGTAAATTTTTGGAATTTCTTAGGACTTAATGGGTGAAAGGAGCCCATTGATGAATATCTCACATACCTGAAATCAACCCCTTGAAAAGATCATTTTGAAACTTGAACTTGCTTGATGAACCCCAATTAGATTTGGAGAGAAAGAAATTGCTTCTCTTGCTATATGTTAAATGGTTTATGAAGTTATAAGGGTTTAGGGGAATATTTATCCTTGATAACTAATGTTTTGGAAGGGTAAACGATATGGGTTTGGGTTGAGAAGCGGTGGAAATTAACAACATTCCCTTATTAAGAATGTGCAAGAATTTTTTTCCCAGTCATTACGACTCACCTCACGACTGGTCATGAGTTATGGTCTGAGTCATAATCTGAAACCCTGAGGTTTGGGTTTCTTTCAACTATGACTATGACCTTCATCCTATGACTTGTTAACTGACTAAGAGTCATTAGGTGGAGTCGTAGCTTGAAGCTTGATTCTTGGATCATTTACTTGTTAGGCTACAGGTCCACACAATGACTCATAATGTCTAACTATGAGTTATGTACTAGATTCATAACCATTGGAATGGATTCTTGGTTGACCAATGTTATGACTATGAGTCTCTCCTAATGACTTGTAATGTCTGATTAAGAATCATTGAGTAAAGTCATGGTCACTGGGTAGAAATTAAAGGTTCTCATTGTTATGACTATGACTTCTCATAACACTTGTAACATCTGATTATGGATTGTCACATGAGCCATAGCCACTGGCATCTGATTGAAACTTAAAGGGAAAAATTCATAACTTCTTGCCATGATATCAAATCGAGGCGAGGCTTGCGACGTTGGAAAGAAAACTTAGTGGCCTAACTTTTGAGGGGTTTAAAGATTAAAAATTTATGGTGTTACAACTCTTGGCATGACAATGGAAAGAATGCAACTGAAACCTAAAACTTATTAAAAAGCGATAAGGATAAAAGAAACTCATATACTAAACATTTTCATTCAACATGGGGAACAAGAATAGGTACTTAGCCATAATATCCTCTTTAGATTCCCACTTAGTTTCTTTCACATTTTGATTCCTCCAAATTACCTTTCTCGAAGCCATATCCTTAGTCCTTAATCTATGAACCTTTCTAATCAATATCTCTATATGGACTTCCTTATATGACAGCAAATTTAAAATGCTAACATCAACAACAAGAACTATAAAAGACAATCACCCACATACATTTTCAACATAGACATATGAAAAATAGGATGAAAAAAGCATAAACTCACAAGAAAATCAAAATCATAAGAGACATTCCCATTCCTTATTAAAACCTAAAACGGACGAATGTAACAAAGACTGATCTTCACCTTTCCCCAAATCTCATAAATCCCTTTATAAGAGAAACCTTCGGAACACCCAATCACTAACCTCAAATTCTAACGCTCTCCGCCTTATATCTGCATAAGACTTTTGTTGACTCTAAGTACTTGTAAGTCTTTCTCTAATCACTTTCACCTTCTCCATGGATTGGTGAACCAAGTCAAGATAAAAACACCTCTCACTAACCTCAAACTATCCAATAGTAGACCAACACCTCCTTCCATAAAGAACTTCAAAAGGAGCCATTTAAATGCTATAATGGTAAGTATTATCATCCGCAAACTCAATAAGAGGGAAATGGTAAACCTAACTACTTTGAAATCAATAACATAGTCCCTTAGAATATCCTCGAAAGTCTAAATAGCACATACTGGTTGTCCATCTATTTGAGGGTGAAAAGCAGTCCTAGGGTTCACCTGTATACCCAAACCTTTCTGAAATAAATGTGAAAAGTAAGAACAAATTGAGTACCTTGATCTAAAATGACGAACACTGGTGCCCCATACAACTTTTTATATCATAAATAAATAACTTAGCATAATCTTTTCCTGAGTAATAAATCCTCGTAGGAAAAAAGTGAGCAGAATTAGTCATTCAATCCATAATGACCCAAATGGAATCATACTGATTGCTAGGCCGTGGAAGCCCTATAATAAAATCCATAATGATTATCTCCCACTTCCATATGGGTAACGTTATCTCTTGGGATAGGGCACCAGGCCTTAAATATTTAACTTTGACCTACTGACAAACCATATATTTAGCCACAACATTTGCCACAACTCTCTTCATATTGTTCCACTAGTAGATCTCCTTCAAGTCATGATACATCTTTGTTGAACTATGAACTGTATATCTGGAATCATGAGCCTTAGTTACAATGCTCTCCCTCAACCTATCCACATTAGGAACACATAACCTTTCCTAATACCTCAGAATGCCATATCCCCCAATCTCACAAGCCAAAACCTTTTGCTGACCCACACAATTTTTAATTTACATAATTATAAGATCCAAAGCCTTCTTCTCCTTTACCTCAACACCAAGAGATGATTTAACCACTTTTTGAATAATCATTCGCCATTCTCAAAGTTTAAGAGACAAACTCCCAAATTAGCCAATCCATGAATATCCTTCATTAACCCTGTTCTCTCATCCTTTATGTGAGAAGAGCTCCCCATGGACAACTAATTAAGAGCATCAGAAACCATATTAGCTTTACCTGGATGGTAGTGAAGACTTATGTCATAATCCTTAAGCAATTCAAGGTACTGACTCCTCCCGAGAATCATTTTGTTTTGCATAAAGACATACTACAAGCTCTTATGATCTGAATAAATATCTACATGCACCCCATACAAATAATGGCACCAAATATTCAAAGAAAAAACCATAATTGCCAACTCTAGGTCATGAGTCGGATTATTTCTCTTATAAAATTTAAGCTTCTCGATAGCATAAGTTGCAACCTTACTATACTACATCAAAACACAACCTAGCCTCACACGGGATGCATCACAGTATACAACAAACTTATCAATACACTTGAGTAGGGTCAATATAGGGGAAGAAGTCAAATTATCCTTCAACTTCTCAAAACTACCTTCACAAGCATCTGACCATAAGAACTTAACCTTTTTTTAAGTCTACTTTGTGAACAGAGCAACAATAGAAAAGAAACTCTAAGACAAACCTCCTATAATACCTAGCCAAGCCTAAGAAGCTCCTAATAACAGTTGGAGTCATGGGTCTAGGATATTTCTTAACTACCTTAACCTTCTGTGGATCCACCTTGATCCCCACATTAGAAACCACATGCCCAAGGAAGGTCATAATACTTTGTCAAAATTCACACTTAGAAAAGTTTCCATATAATATATGTCCTTAATAGTCTATAACATAATTCAGATGTGATAGAATGATCTTCCTCACTCTTAGAGTGCATCAAGATGTCATTAATAAAGACTATAACAAACAAATCCACAAACTGCCTAAACACTTGATTCATAAGATCCATGAAAGAAACTAGAACATTAGTCAACCTAAATGACATAAAGAGAAGCTCAGAATGTCCATATCGGGTTTAGAAAGAAGTCTTGGGAATGTCCACCTCCCTAATTTTAAACTAATGATAGCTTGAACAATGATTAATCTTAGAGAAACACTTAGCACCCTGAAGTTGGTCAAAAAGGTCATAAATCCCAGGAAGAGGATACTTATTTTTCACCGTCACCTTATTCAATTGGCGATAGGCTATACATATCCAAAGAGACCCATATTTCTTTAACATGAAAAGTACAGGAGCACCTCACGGAGAAACACTAGGTTGAATGAAACCCTTATCAAGAAGACCCTTTAACTGTTCCATTAGGTCGTTTAGTCCATTCAAAGCCATTCTATAAGAAGGAATGCAAAAAAGATAAGTATCCAAAAGAAAATCAACCCCAATGTCTATTTACCTATTAGGAAGAATTCCTGGAAGATCATCAGGAAATACTTCAGGAAATTCAATAACCATATGGACAAATTGCAAGGAAGGGATTTTAAAGCTAGAATCTTTAACCCAAACTAGATGATGTAGACAACTTTTTGATATCAACTTCTGAGCTCTAAGATAAGAGATAAACCTCCCTATGGGTAATAAAAAAAATCCCTCCCATTCTAACACCAGTCCATTAGAAAAGTGAAAACTGACCTTTTGAGTCTTATAATCCAGAGAAACAAAATACGAATGAAGCCAATCCATTCTAAAATTACATTAAAGTCTACCATATCAAGTTCTATCTAATCCACTAATGTCTCCTTATGAAGAACGGACACTACATAACCCCTATAGATTTTTGTAGAAAGTATAGAATTACCCAAGAGAGTAGAAACAGTAAAGGAGTCAAAAATATTTTTAGGACCAAAGCCAAAGTGTACAACCATATTAGAGGTCACATAAGATAGGGTAAAATCTAGATCAAGAAAGTAATAGATAGTATCGGATAAGAGTTGTAGCATACTAGTAACAATATTCTAGGTGCCTCAGATTCCTAACGAGTAGCAAGTGCATAGAGACGATTCTGGCCTGTGCTAGATCTAGTACCTAAATTAGTGCCCTAGGTACAGGAGCCAAAAAAGTAGCTATCAAAACCTTATTAACCCTAGTGGAAACCCTGTCTAAAGGACAATCTCTCTTATGACAAAGATGACCATAATTATAGATCTGATTTCTCCCCTCCTCATAGTAAACATAGTAAAGTTGTCCACAAAATAGACAACGACGATAAGGTAGGTTTGATTGAGATCTACTAGCCTAAGACTGGACACCCTAAGCCTTAGAACCACTGCTAGCCAAAAAACGATGATCACCCAAAGTCTTAGGATAAGGAGCACTAGTCGATGAATACAAATTAGAATCTCCCTAATTCTTATTCTTGGTCCACAACCTACTATCCTTACCACTGTTCTACTGACCTGCACCCTGCTCTGAGTATCCAAACTTCTTGTTCTACCTCTTTCCTATCTCTACTTTCTTCTTTTTCTCAAAATTTACCAGCTACATATAAACTACTAGCCTAGAGATGTCCATATCATTGTTCAACATCGCATTCTTACACTCCACTACCAAGTCACAGGACAAACTAGAAGAAAACTTCCTCATCTTGGATCTCATGTTAGATACCAACTCCGGAGTATAATGAGACAACTACTGGAACTTCAGGGCATACTCTTCATACTTATGTTACCCTACATCAAGTTTACAAATTTTTTGGCCATAACCTCCCTCAACTTCTGAGGAAAGAAGTGATCAAGAAAGGACCTTAAAAATTATCCAACCCCACTGGCTCAGCATCATTACCTCTCAGATGTTCCAACTCCTCATACCACTAATAAGCCACATCCTTCAACTAATAAGCAGCAAACTCTACACCTTTGGACTCAGTAGCATGCATCACTTTAAAAATCTTCTCAATCTTATCAACAATCCCCTAAGGATCCTCCTCAACCATAGATCCTATAAATGTTGGGGGATTTAACATCATAAACTGGCCAACCTAAGTGACTTCAGATGAATGAGTAATAGAGCCAACATGGTCAGACTGACAACACTCTAATGCCACTAATTAGGCAAGTATATGAATAGACTAATGGAAATGCGAGTTAGAAATATCATCCTAGGATGGATGAGTATAAGTATTACCAGCCTAGAAAGAAAATTTAGGACTAGTAGGAACTGGCGGAACCCCACATAGACTAGTACAATAAGGAGTAGGAACCCTAGACCGAGTCTACACTTTATAGAGAAGAAAAGTCCCCTCCATGTTTTCATCAGGTGGGTTAGAGGTTCCATCTGAGTTTCTAGACCATCAGATCTTTGCGGAGTTATGATCTGAAATGTGAGTAACCAAAAGTTAGAGAAGTTTCAAGAAAACTAGACTCTATAACCTGAAGTAGAACATAAGAAAGGGAAATATTTCTAAATTCCTTATAACCTCGCCTTTATAAGTGTGGCGTGATACACCCTTATTAAAGGGACTCTACTTGACATGGCTTTATGGATACCCAATGACCCTAAATTGTGTTCTGATACCAAGCTTGTCATAACCTGAACTAGGGTCTAGTTGTAATGGGTATCTAAATCCCACTATGTGCTAGAGACCACCCCATTAGCCTAACATCTAGAACACAATAAAAGAAAACATCGGATGCCAACCAAACATGATGATAATTAAAATACATAAACTAAATAAAAACTAAGAGTCAATAATAAAAATCCAACCCACCCTTTTCAACAAAAGCCTCTAAGAACCAGAATACCAAACCAGGCCAGGACATGCCCTTGATCATGACAAAAGAGATTTCACAATTCCCAAAATTTGAAAATAAACCTAATAAAAAGGCCAGGTTTTTCAAAAATAGAGTATCACCACTTTACAGCAATACGACCAACGCACCACACCATCTAATGCTACACATTTGTAATAGAAAAGCCCGAGAACCCTACATCATGAAATCATATAGTGTCCAAGGATAGTCAGTGGGATAAGCACTGGCATATAGCTCAATAAAATTGATAAAGTAATGCCATTTCTTAATAAACCACATGCACATACATTATATGCACATATATTGAACGTTGGGGAAGGGGTAAGGGTCATGAACATGAGATTATAAAATATTAACCTGGATTGTGTAGCTCTATTTGTCCTAAGGGAACCCACGGGCTATATGGATTCACCTTCCCTACTGAAAGGTCCCCAACACGTGTTAGATGCATAAACCATAGCAATTTGAGTAGATCCAGAAACCCAAAAACTGCAGCTATCCCAAAAATATAATGTGTGAACCAAGAAAACGGTCATATAGAATCCCACACTGGCAAATATGGTTTCCAGTATTGGTCCCTCCAGGACCTCCACCTTTATAGTAAGCTACACAACTCTCTTTAATCCTAAATTAAAACCATTTTGCACATTATGCCAACTACAAACCAAGGAGTTTTATCTTAAGGAATTTACCGCTTGGTAGTGTCATACCAATTAATCTTATAAGCTTATATAATCATGTCAATCTATTCAAATTAATCAATTGACTCCTAAATTTCCTTAAATAACCAAAACCATGGCCATCTAGGCCTTTCAAATATGCTTTTATACATTTATCAATTAATGTAATGGATAGTTTCTATGGTGAGTTAAGTAAGGCAAATTTCACATTTAAAACTAGAATCATGTAGGTGGGTTGAGGTTAATGCCATTATCAAGATAAAATCCATTAATTTGGTAAAATCCATGTTCCCCATTAAAATCCCATAGTAATGTACCTATTTAGTCCTTAATATCAATTTAAATATACATAAAACATTTAAACCTTAGGTAATATAATTCAAGTGATAATCATCAAAAGCCCCAACCCAATATTAAACCCAATAATTAATCACCCTGAACAATGATTAAAACAAAACATATTCCATAGTATAAAATTCAAGTTATGGATGAGAGACATTCCTAAAATACATAAGGAATTGAAAAAAATCTGAAGATTGGAGCCTAATTGTTGAATCTCTTGTAAAACCCTAGTGTTATTGCTTTGGGAGTTAAAAAAGAAAAAGTATTGTTTGATTTTGATAACTCATGGAAAAAGGGTACTTTATATGTTTTTAAGTTATGGGGAATAGTGTAAAGAAAGAAAAATACCAAGGATCCCCTAATTAAAACATTTAGGAAATTCTGGGCCAAGCCATCACGACTTAGGTAACGAATCGTGATGACTGACCATAAGCAATTACCTGTACTCCTTACCCAAATACCAAAAACTTAGTTCATCACTATTATGACCATGAGTCACTCATCACAACTCATTATCAATCATCACGAGTCATGGTGAAGACTCATGATCTAGGAAAAAACTCCGAGTAGCCTTTGTACCATGGATAATGCCCAAGCTACACCTTTCATATAATGATTATGCGGCCATTATCAAATATAGTAACCTAACAAAGGCTGGGGTTGAATCCAAAGGAAATATGTGGAATTATAGATTTTAGTTGCTGTAATCAATAGGAAAACTAGAAAAGTAAATGGTGGGGATTGAATTATCGATATCAAACAAATAACTAGTATCAACTTTGGTTGTAATCGTCGTCGGTGAACACTAGGATTGTGTTTCCCTGGGACTCTGATATTCATAGGATTATCATGATTTATTGAGCCAACCCAATACCGTGTATGCAAAATCTAATAAGTTATGTACCACAAACCGTCTTTTGGACTATCTAATAGATTTTACCCTTTACCTTTTGAGTCTCAGGATGTCGCCTTACTAACCCTTATCCTAGATCCAAGTTAACTATTATCTTTTGATTCTCTAGTTATTAGGTGATAGCTAACCATCTTACTTATATAATACCTAGTGGCATACATCGACAGTTAAACTTCCAATTAATATTGTAAATATCATTTCCCAGCCACTACTCCTCTTTTGGAGTGAGTGGCAATAATCTAGGTGAGATCCTTGCATTTTCAACCACTAAGATTTCTAATAAAGGGAAGATAATACAATGTATGCATGTGTATCAATTCAAAAAAAATATAGTACTTCCCCTACTTAAACAATCTGCCAGGGTTTCCACAACCCTAGCTAAGGGTTTTTAGTTGCTCATGCTTATGAAAGAAAACATTCATGATTGAAAGCATAGATGTAATCATAATAATCACAACTAAAAACCCAAAACTTTAACTGAATTAATCAACCAAAATCAATATAAAAGAATTCCAAGACCAAAATTGGATCTTAGAATAAAAATACGTTTGTAAGTGTTAAGAATGTGTAAATTTTACTAAAATACACACCAGGGCATTTACAGAACATGAGAAACTCTAAAAATCAATGCCCGAACAAAAAATAAGATAAAGGGTAGATGACCACTTACCTATGTCAACATGCTGCCTACCAGTAGGTGCATGTACTACACGCGACCTGCCAGTGGTCACATGTTGACATAGGTAAGTGCCAGAAAATTTCCTACACTATCTGCTCTTTAGACTTTGGACTTCTGCCACTTACCTTACCCACATGTGGTCCGCATGTGCTACATGCGGTCCGTATATAGATTGAACTTCTTTTTCAGCTCTTTATCTGTATGGATCTTCAATTATTATACTTACCTTGGTCACATACAGACCACATACAGACCACATATGCTACATGTGGTCCACATGTTTACATAGGTAAGTGCCAGGACTTCTAATTCTTGCAACCAAGCTTTCAAACATCAAGTTTCAACACATCTTTGGACAACCGAAAAGTATCACAAATACCCTAAAATTAATAAGTATCCAAAATGTAATTCACCGAGAGTACACCCTAGATGCCGTATGGTTCTTATAGTCACATGTGACCAAAATCTAACCCATAAGCTAATACCTACTGTGAGCACTGAACGAAACTACTTATAAAGTATACACATATACAGAATAACTGAATATGCCATGACGATTTATAACATTAAGATATTACAAAACTCTTAAATCTGAAACAACTGTCTGAGAATTATGTAAAGGCTGACAATCAATTGAAAACTACATAACAGTCTGAAAGTGTCTGAAAGACTCTAATTGAAATGACTGTGGAGTTGATGGGACATGTCCCAAACTAACTCCAACTGAATATTGGACTGAAGTACTAAAATAAACATAATTGGCCCTCAAAATATGAGGACTCACCACTGCTGTTGCTGATGCACTTAAAGGTCTAAATGCGGTCAGAACTTGAGCGTCCAAATCGATGATATGATACATCTTAGCAGAAGAATCAAGTATACGGTCAGTACTTTAAATATGATGGTATGATGGATACTGTTAGGCTAATATACATGGGCTCATGTGTATGAATAACAACTGACTGAATGAATAACATGAGGTAACTGGAAATGCATGCTTGAATGTTGTAAAATATGAGAATGCATGACCAAGTATATTACATTATTATGAAATAGTCTGTAAACTAAAATACTAAAATATAATAACTGAATAATTGATAAACAATATGCTATGGTCATGCAAAACTGAACTAAGTTTTGAACTAAATACTGAAACTAAAACTGTGGGAGGTATCATCTAACCGATATTCCCCAAATTGAACTAATCAGGGTCCAACCTGTGACCCCTGTTAGAAGGGTGCTACTAACATGCCATGGGTACTAATATTGGCTCTTGAGTCTATCTTAATATGGCGGGTGACCCCTGAGATCAATCCTAAACTGGTGGGTGATCACTGAGAGTCTTAGTCCTAAACTGGTGGGTGATATCTCATAACCTATGCTGGCTACGTAGTTCTAGAACTTAGGAATTGATTGTAAGGACCCATTTCTAGGTTCACTCAATGCTGAATCCTACTCCCAACTGAACTGACACTGATTACTGAATGGAACTAAGCTTAACTGAACCCACAACTGATTGTATTAACTAACTGAATAATATTGCTCATAGTATGACTAAAATCATTCTATAGATACTAAAACCTAGGTAAAAATCTAAATTTTGGGTATTCATAACCCCTAGGACTCGACAACTATAACAATAGGGATACATGAAATCTTCAAAACCATGGAAGGGAAATCATGGTTCATAATTATTCACTTAAGCATTTCATCAAACACATGGAAGACATGAATTTAATCATGCGAATACCTTTAAACACGATGAGGTAGCACGATCACATAACAAGATCATAAACTAAGGAATTATTTTGAATTCTCATGAACATGATATTGAAACCACCATATTTAAAACATTCTATAATGCATTCTGCTTTAAACAATTTATAATCTTGAAATTTAAATGGTAAGGAATTCATGGACTAAAGCATGGGAATGAGTGAAACATGTGGGAATAGCATAATTGCAATACTAAAACCATACTCAGGGATTTAACAATGAAATTTCACGATTCAAATGTGTAAGGGATACTTTCAACAAAAATAGATTGTAAACATCATGTATAATCGAAATTCATAAAAGCTTCATGGAGATAGATCATTATAAACATGTAATTTCATAATTTAAAAAATAAAAGGTAGATTCTGGGACTCCATGGGTGAAAAGGGCCTATGGATGAACATCTAACATACCTCTAAGGATTAAATCCTGAAGAATATAACAACCTTAAATATTCTTGGCTTGTATACCCCAATTTTTCATATTTCCTTGGGGAGGGGAGGGGAAGGGGAAGGTTTAGCTTGATGAAATATTAGAGAGTTTAGGGTTTCTTAATGAATGAAATTGGACAATGTGGGCAAAATATGCCCTTTTAGCTATTTAATCCTATGTTTTCACGATTTGGGGCAGTGGAAAAAGACTAAATTGTGCCTAGAAATTAAAATTTGTTACTGTAATACCGTTTGGGCTCTCACCGTGACGCGCTAAGATTCCATCACTATAGCCACCACGACGCGGTGCAATCACTTTGAGCTGCTATTTTGGAAATCTAAACGTGGTCCAAACCTTATCCAACAAATCCAAAACTCACCCGAGACATGCTGCTTACACCCTTGAACATGAATCAACTTAAAAAATTACATCTCGGGATAGGGAAGGTAAATTTAAAAATCAACGAAGTTAAGAGGCTAAGAATAAAACTAAGTCTCCAACACTTAACTAAATTTTCAGGTTCTAAGCCTCTTATGCATATACTAAAAGCTGAACTGAACTAAGAAAAGTATGGGGTATTACATAAAAACTCCATTTTTTATTTTTTTCTACAACTTCGCCTCAAAAACCTAGTTTCTAGCAAAAAATACACAAAATACATCATGTCTAACTAAAAAACCTAAGAAACTTGCATATTTTCATCGTTTTATGTGTCAAAAGTTCTATATTTCTATAACACATCAACACCCTCAACTTAGAATGTTTGGATATTCTAAGAAAACACAACACAAAAAACAAAAAAACACAATGTTTAACTAGATGAATCTAAGCTATTCAAGGTAGTCAGTCAATACTTTTAACTCAAACCACAATACCCTATCCCATTTTAACCTATCAAAAGCAACTATGTATAAACATTAACAGTAATGATGTGATACAATGAGATCAAGGTAATGCATTAAATTATCAATAGACAACCATGCATATATAGATGAGTTACACTACCCAGAACAAGTAAGCATCTAGTAATATGATGCATGTGCCCTCATAATAAAGAAGTCCATTTCACTCATATGAAATAATGAGTGTCAATGAACAGACAGTCAAGAGACACTAACACTCAAAAGAGAAGATCCAATTAATAGGCATCAAATACCTTAGGCTTGCCCTTATTTCTTTACTTTAGTTTATAGACAGTCAAGTTAGGATCACTATATGAGTTTATCAACTTGTAATGTAGGCTTGGGGAATGGTATGGTACATATGGATATCAAGTGACTAAGCCTCCTTGTCACTACACTAACTTTGGGGTCCACTCATTAACCATTTTTCTTTTTATTCCACCCTTTTTTTTATTCTTAATTACACATTCAGGTTGGGTGTGGTCTTTTATTATTTATTTTTTCTTTCTTTTTTTTTCTTTATCTCATGCTACCACACATATCCCTACAAACTTTTTCTCTTATTTCACCCTTCTACATACCCACTTTACATTACACACCCCTATTATAGACACCCTTAAATTAGGCAATTTTCCTAAGTTAAGGTCCATAATGTCCAAGGAGGAATGGGCCAAAATAGTTTACTACAACACAAGTGAGAAAGTGATAGGTTAAATAAGAAAAACAGGCTATAATGATGAAAACAGGGATCAACGGATACTATTTCACATTAGGAAGACCATTTAGGCTAAAAGTGGACTAAAATAAAAAAAATAGCCTATGATAATTTCCTAACTAACTATTCTATAACCTAAGCAAGACTAATTAGACAAGTTTTGAATTTAACACATACAGAGAACTAAGTAGTATCTCAAACACACATTGGCACATAGTCATGTCACAAGCTAGTACCTATCTGGTTCATGCACAAGTTAGCTATGATTATCATGTACCTAATTTTAATGTCATAATAAGTTCCACACTTTTCACATTTATATACCTTTACACAATTCTAAAATTTTTGAGGGGTATCATTTTTCTCAAAAATCAATCAAAAACATGACAACTTCCATAAATACTTAAATATCTCCTATTTACCTAAAAATACAACACCATACAAAATAAAACACAATACTACACAAAATTTACCCTAGACATCCCGGTTCTACAACCATACCGCGGACAACAAGAAAAGAACCACGGCAATAAAAAATTACGGTGGCTAGGGTATACCAAACCCCTAACTAAAAATTGCACACTATCCCCAATGAGCTAAAATAATATAAAACAAAGGGAATAAGGACATACTTGGGACACACTAAGCATTAGTCTCATAAGCATCCCTAGATAGGGTATATCCACTAATGGAGGTGGTGGTGGTAGCGATGCACTAGTAGAGGATGCACCTGCTACTATCTCGACATACATCTACCTTTCAACAACTATAGAGTCCATCAAATTATGTATGACCTTTTTAAAGTCTTGGTCATATGAAAGATTGGATTCTACAGATCCCCCATGTGTCCTCTCTTGGTCCTAACTACTAGGGTCTCCTTATTATTCTCCGCAAATAAAGTAAAATATCTGGGTCCATGCAGAAGTGATATCCAAATCACTTGGGGTATGACTGAAGGAGTGGCTATTATATGGCTCTTTATGAGAGAGAGTACCTCTGCACATAATATATCCACCTCCTCCCTAATATGATCTAGGTTTGGCATCTTAATCACTACAAATTGGGTTGTAACACATCTCTCAAAAGCATCAATACGTTCTTGTAAATTAGCACACAACTCTGACATAGCAACTCTATGTGTGGCATCCGATCTTACCTCTCCCATTTTAGTCTAATTCAGATTCATGGCAAATCTGTCCATATAGAGTAGCCACCTTGGTCTCAACAACACATAACTACTTATCAGTGGCTCTCTCACTGTCCACTAAGCTCTATAAGAACTCACAAGACATCGAAGAAAATTAGGGATTGCAAAACCTAAAGAAAGACATCGAAGTTTCAAAAGTTTAAATTTTTCCTCTATTTTTACACCCTTATAACTTATTTACAGTCCCAACAAGTCCAATGTACACACCTCTATCAAGAATTATGATTTCCAATGTAAACTAACATGCCCAACTTTTGGTATTCCTCTACTTTTTCAAGTTCATCATCTGTTTAGGGCCTAACCTTGGAATTTAATTCAAAATAAATCCCCACATCAAGATTTTAGGATACTTCAAGGCTCCTACACACAAACATGCCTATTTCTATATATTTTGCATGTAAAGACACATATCAACTTGCTTGTTTACTATTTAAATTAGGATATAACTATTTAGAGCCAAGAAAGTTACCTTTTCTTTGAGAATTCGAAAGTGAACTATGAAGAAATAAGGTAAAAACCATGATTGAGCCTGTATTTAGTGTGATGTGACAAATTGGTACCCCAAACAAGTTTTAATTTAGCCCTTTTTAAAGTGTGGGATTAGTTTATGTTTTTAGAGAAAAGTTTGGATTCAAAGAGATAAATGAGATTTTGAGGATTTAAATAAATTAGAATGAGGCAAATTATGTTTACAGTGCAAAAGAGGGCCGCATTAGGTCTTGTTTAAGCATTGGTGGGCCAAAAATTTTAAATAATTTTTTTTCCCACAAATAATCCAATTACGACAATCACATGCGCCCTGCCAGTGGGCGTATGTCCTGTATGAAATCCACATGTGCTGGGCGCAAGTGGGCCTGATATTTCAACATAATTTTCCTACTTCCTGGACTTTGCATTTTGAAGTTTACCAAATAAATTATGGTTCCTGAACTTAAATTTGGTGTCAAAGTCCAAAAATTTCCATTATTATCATTAAATTTTCAACTTTTCAATTATCGCTCAACATTAACTGGCCCAAGTAAGACTTGTGACCCTAATAGGTTGGTCACAAAGTCCCATTACCTAGAAAGTTATGAAAGTAACAATCCTACCATATTCCGGGAAAGTCCATAAGCTATAAACCTACAAAATAAAAACAAATAAAAGTTATCAATAAATTAGTGGGTTGCCTCCTACCCAATACTTGATTTAACGCTACGTCATGATGTGGCTTTGTCGGTTATTCAGAATTCACTAACAAGCCCATGGATTGCCTCCCATGTAGATCTTTATTTAACATTACGGCATAATGTGGGTGCCTTGATTACTCAGAATTAATCAAGATACCCATAGGAATACCCCTTGGGTCATCAATACAATTTATCACTGATACCACATTCAACTCTATTAGTTTCTTCATTGCTTTTCAAATATTGATTGTGGCCTCTTTGACATTGACATTAAACTTGAGCTTTTCCTTCTCTATGTCAACCATCGCTCGACCTGTGGCCATAAATGGTCTCCCTAATATGATGGGCATCTCGTTGTCAACCTCATTGTTCAGAATGACAAAGTCATCCAAAAAGATACAGATATCAACTCTCATGATCATATCAAAAAAATGCCCACAGGTCTCTTTACAGTGCAATCAACCATTAACAAGTGCATTGCAGTTGGTTTAGGAGGTCTCAAGACGAATAGGTTTAATACAACCAGCAACATCAAATTTATGGTGGATCATAAGTAACATAAAGCTTTTGGAAATTGGGGTGACCCAATAGCGCATGGTATAGTGAATACTCTGAGATCATCCTTTTTCTTTGCCAGATACCTAGTCGTGACTGCACTACAGTGGTGAAACCCATCAACATCTTAAATTATAGCCCCTTTTTTCTTTGTAACCAATTTCTTCATAAACCTGGCATATCCAAGCATCTGCTCTAATTCCTTAAAAAAAGGGATGCTCAAGCTTAACTTTTTCAACATCTCAATGAATCACTTGAACTTTCCTTCCTCTCTCTTCTACTTCAGTCTCCGAGGAAAAGGTTGAGTGGTCTTGAAATTTTTCTGATTTTTGACTCAATGAATGGACTCTCATACCTTTGTCATTACAATTTGTACCACTACCAGCCATTGCCTTTTCTAACTCAACAACAAGTTCCTCAAGTGTATCATTAAATTTATGCCATGGTACTTTCATAGCAGGTAATGGGTGATCCACAGTAGTCATACCACTCCTTGTTTTAATGGAAAGAACATGACTATCATTTTTTAAATTTTGCACAATGTTGCTTGGAAGGGTACCTAGCTACCTCTGGTTTAGTGTTGCTGACATCTGCCCAAATTGTTGCTCCAACTGCTTGATGGTAGTGGCATGGGATTCAACCTTCTAAGTCAACTCTGAAATGTCAGCTTTAATTTCCTTAAGGTCGTTCTCCTAATTTTCTTGACTATTTACTAACTTAGTCAGTATCTCTTCCATTCTTGATTTTATATCTCGCCTTCCAAGAAAAATATATCGGTATTCCTTCTCTCTGTAGTCATCCTTGTTTCTTCAGTTATTATCTCGCTCCCTATTACAGTCTATGTATCTTTTATAATTGTTCCAACCTTTGTTTCCTTACCATTGGGTTTAAAAACCTGCTACCTCATGAACCAGATAGTTTGCTTCCTCCTCTAATTCTGACTCATAAGCTTTGGAAGCTGAACCCTGTGCTCTTACTATGTTTCATTTCTCCAAACTTCCAGATAGAAACTTCTTTGCTAGTAACCTTAGATTATCTCTTAGCAATGCAATTTCCTATGCCATTGAATAATCAACTACTTTTTGGTCGTAGGAGCCACCAATAACAAACGTGCCAAATCCCCTCTGAACCACCCGAGTTTGCTACCCTCAGTGGGCGAGATTTTATATAGTATATCCAAAGCTACCTTTCGGTATAGTCTCTTACAATATACTCTAGAGATAGTGTCAGCCATGGATCTGTAGCTGAAGGTCAAGGCATTGTAGAATATCTCCAAAAAGCTCATCCCTAAAATCTGATGGTGGGGCACCATACTAAGCTTCTTCTTGAACCTAAAACAAGCATCGTATATGGATTTTGACTATAGCTGGATGAAGTTATAAATCTCATCCTTAAGCTACAATATCTTATATGGAGAAATGAGCTGGTTCAAGAATTTCCTTCAAAACTCATTCCATGTAGTGATCGATCATCTTGGTAATTCTCCTAGCCATACTTCTGCTTCTCCTATAAGTGAGAAGGGGAACAATCTCAGTCTAAGCACCTTCTGATTTATTATGAACTACAGAACCCAATGAAATTTTCAAGGTGCATATTTGCATTATCTGTAGGAAAACCAGCAAAAATACCCTTCAAATTTAAGAGCTGAATCATTACACTCATTATGATAAACTTAATACTTGGGGGTAAAACAGGAGGAATAATAACTCTAGTATCTATCGGCTTAACATACCTAGATTCTCTTCATCATCCTCATGTGGCTGCAAATATTTATATGCTGGGATCATTTGAGCTGATTACTACCGAACGCTGCTCGGCGGTCTACTTTCTGCCTTGGAAAAGCTAACTCTGCCTCCGAGGCTATCCGCTGAGCATCGTTTTCCCTCCTCTGATTAGAAACTTGTGCTAACAACACCTTCGTCTATAGGTAAACAATGTCCTAAACTCCTTCTGGATGAAGGGGGCACCTAATGTACATCATCATGAACCTCTTTAGAAATATCATCTTTTTACGGCTCCATTATCCAGCTAGGCATTTATAGGATCCTCTGTGGATTCAAAATCATGGGGAGCAAGGTATCGCCTCTAATCCATGTTATCAGCATATACCAACGTATACCTAACTAAGAATAAAAACACAATGGCCAAAAATTGCAACAACCTCAAGTCACAACTCAACACAGTAGTCCCTGGCAACGACACCAAAATTTGATAATCCCTAAGCTACACCTTCAATCTTAAGATTTTGCGGTTGCTATCAAATATATTAACCCAAAAAAGTGTAGGGTCAGATCCCAAGGGAATACGTGGAATTTCGGATTTCAATTGCTGTAATCAACAGGCAAAACTAGAAAAGTAAATGGGGGGATTGAAGTATCTATATCAAATAAGTAGCTAGTATAAACTTTTGTTGAAATCAGTTGTCGGTGAACACTAAGACTCTGTCCACCCTGGATTCTCAACTTTGTAAGCTTATCGTGCATTATTGAACTAACTTGATACCTTGAATGCAGAATCTGATAAGTTATGTAGAACCAACTATCTTTCGGACTAGCTGACAGATTTCACCCTTTACCTTTTGAGTCTCAGGATGTCACCTTACTAACCCTTATGCTAGATTTAAGTTAACTATTACCTTTTGAATCTCTTGTTATTAGATGGAAGCTAACCATCTTACTTAGATATACCTAGTAGCGTGGATCTACATTAAAACTTCAAATTATTGTTGTAATTATCTTTTTCTAGTCACTACTCCTATTTTGGAGTGAGTCACAATAATCTAGGCAAGATCCTAACATTGTCAACTGCTAAGATATCTATTAACGTGAAGATAATACAATGCATGCATAAGCATCAATTCAGAAAAATATAGCATTTTCTGTACTTCATCAATGCGCTAGGGTTTCCACAACCCTAGCTAAGGGATTTTAGCCTCTCATACTTGTGAAAGAATAAAAAAAATTCATGATTGAAAGCATAAGATGTAATCACAAAAGTAACAACTGAAAACCCAAAACTTTAACTTAATTAATCAACCAAAATCAATACAGGAGAATTCCAAGACAAAATCGGATCTCAGAATCAAAATATATTTGTAAGTATTAAGAGTGTGTAATTTTACTAAAATACACATAAGGGGTATTTATAGTATATATGAAAAACATAAAAATCAAAGCCTGGATTAAAAATAGAAAAAAGGTCGGTGGACACTTACCTATGTGTACATGCGACCTGCTAGTGGGCACATGTACCATATACGGCCTCCCAGTAGGTGCATGTAGACATAGGTATGTTCTAGAAAAATTACATGCACTGTCTACTCTATGGACTTTGGACTTCTGGCACTCACCTTACCCACGTGCAGTCTGTCTGCAGACACAGGTAAGTGCCGAAAGTTCTTTTGAGATCTTTCAGTCTCTGGATCTTCAATTTCTCTACTTACCTTAGTCACATAAGGATGACATATTATACATGCGGTCCACATATATACATAGGTAATTTCTAGACCTTCTAATTCTTGCATCCAAGCTTCCAAACATCAAGTTTAAACATATACATTGGTCGAGTACATCCAGAAAGTGTCACAAATACCCCAAAAAGATTAAGTAAGAAGCCAGAAACTCTATTTTTCATCTTTTTCTTGAACTTCGCCTCTAAATCCTATTTTCTTGCAAAACATACCCAAAGCAAATCATATCTAACAAAAAAACCTACGAAACTTGCATATTTTTATCATTTTAAGTGTCAAAAGTGCTATATTTCTATTGTACATCACCTGGCAATGAGTCCCATATTATGACTCATTATGTGAGGTAATGACTCATCACTTAAGTTGTTGTCATGGAAGTTTTTCCATTACATCAGAAATCAATCAATTCAAGAGCTTATCACCTGGAGGGCCTAGAGTGCCAAGTACCTGGGGTGTCACACAACATGGTTAAGAATAACATCATATGCTAAAAGGTAAGGAATAAAGGTGCTAAGAGACTATTCTCATCCAAGATGATCTCAAGAGTATGAATAATGAAAGAGAAAGAAAGACATTGGTCATGACCTAATTTCTGAGTCATGATGGAACCCACTTTATCTCGCCAGTAGGTAAGCCCAATAGTATCCTAGAGCAATAAGTAATGGGTTAATTTAGTGGAAAATAGCATAGAAGCCTGAAATTTGCGAGTAATGACTAACAAGAACAACTTAGGTAATAATAATAATAATAATAAAAAAGGTAGATAAGATAGCAATAACAATCCACGACCTAGTAGTATCGATACTAGAGCCACTAGCGAAAAGGAATATAAGTATTGTAATAGTCAATGTACATCAATCTCAAATAATTAAAGACTAAGCAAAGTAGAATAAAGAGAAAAGGGAAACTTCGACTCTGAGAGCTCACCCTGCCTCTAAACTCTAAGCATCACGATCTTAACATCAACGAAGACCACTAATACTCGAATCTACACTGAAAAAGTAGAAAATTATAGTATGAGTACCAAAGCCATAAGTCTTAGTAAGCATTATCAGCTGAATGAGCTAAATCACAGTTCAAGTAGAATAAAGATGTAAAATAAATAAACTAAGTCAATGTAAAAGGGAAAACCTGGACTAATGCTCTAATAATGTAAGCAAATAATATAAAATGATATAATATAAAGAAAGCATAATTAATACTAGAAGACTGTCCCATATAAGCTTGTAAGAGTGGAAAGGTAGAATTACCCAATGCGGACCACTATAAGCTCAAAGGGTGCAATCAAAGGAAGTAAATAAGAGGAATTCCATTACTTAACCAAATCTCAAGTCATAGCCTAAATCCATCCATACCATAACATTTCATAAATAACCTTTCGATGAAGGACTCAAACCAAAACACAATATCATCATCATTTGTTGGACTTGAATTGGAACTCATATCATCAATTGCCAAACTCGAATTAGAACCCAATATCAGTAAATCGTCGGACTTGAGTTGGAACTAGCACCAACTACCAAGAAATCTAGATAATTATTATGTATGTATCCTCTTTAACCTACACAATAAAGATTTAAAGGATTTACATTATCTACAAGGGACTTGGTAGAGTTTTGGCATTAGGTGGCCTGGAGGGGCTCACATCGAATCTTTGAAATTTGTTCTAAGGAAAATTATGTCCTGAACTTGACTAAGGTATCTAAATTTACTTCAAGATGTTAAATAAGCCACTTTTATCCTTAAGATGGCAATTTTACCAAATGAGGAACTACATTGATTGCCCCTAATTTACAGTTCCATAATAGGGTAAATATTTCAAATAGTACTAATTATATCTCTAAGACCAAATTCACAATCTATATCTAGCATAATAACATAAATATACTATGAGTTAGGTTAATCTATGAGAAAGGTAAATCTAGCTTACACAGACGCCAAAGTAAAGCATGGAGAAATCTGGTAAGTCAATGAATTTCCCTTTCGAGAAGCTTTTATAAAATGCCACTCTTTCAAAATCATAATCTACTCATCAATACGATAGCAACGATATTCATATTTTACTTTTATACTTTGAGACAAAAATTATGTAAGAATTCCATATAGGGACCACTAGTAGAATTGCACTATCGAAACTGTCAATGCATCCCTCTATGATCAAGGAATATTTACCCTCAAGAATGGGTAAATTTGAAGCCCAAATAGTGCTACAATCAACCCACTATATTCTAGGGATTTTGAGAAATAATAGAGAAATTACACATGGAATTGATGAAAACTTACCAAGAATTTGGAGAAGAAATGAGTAATCTAAGCTCACAATTACTCCCAAGTCTCCTATTAACCACACTCCCACTTTCCACACTCTTTAGGGCTTTAGCACTTTGAGACTTGTGGAAATATAGGGTGAAAATTAGGAAAGGGGATATTTAGTCGTCTGACTAAAGTTTTTTCCTGATAACCAATTCTATCCAGTGAAGACTTCAAAATAGGAAATTGACACTAAAATCAAATGAACTTCCCTGTAACTGAACTATCAGCTCTAGGAAGTCATAAATGACTTGGAACAACTATAGGAAAGTTCTTAAAATTGAAAATGAGTGAAAATGTAGAAAATGTCCTAGAGGGTCATTACAATATATACTATTAAAAGAACTTTTGTCCACAAAAGTAAAGGGTTAGAATGTACCAGAATCCTCAAACAAGTGAGGATACTGGGCCTGGATCTCTCTCCTGATCTCCCAAGTAACCTCCTCTACTAAGTGGTGCCTCCACTAAACCTTAACTACTAGAATCTATCTAGTGTGAAAGCACCTAAAATCGCTAGAAAATATGAACGTTAGCTCCTCCATCAGCCATAAGATATATCTGGAATACGATGTATCTGGAATATACTGATGCTACATCTAGCTCCTCCATCTACCATATAAAGCCTCAAATAGTGTCATCTCAAAACTCGAATGGGAGTTATTATTATACACTAACTCTGCCAAATCTCAGTGTTGCTCCTACCGACCTCCAAAATCCTTAACATAGGATCGAAGCATATGCTCAAGAACCTGAATAGTTGCTCCAACTACCCGTCAGTCTGAGGGTAGAAGGCTATACTAAGATCTACTTAAGAACCTAACTCCTAAAAATCTCCCCATAAGCTAAAAGTGAATACTCTTGGTCTGAAATAATATATATGGGCACTCCAAGAAGATGAACTATCTCACAACCATAGATATAAGATAGTCATTCAGCACTAAAGGACATCTGTATAGGAATAAAATATGCTGACTTGGTCAACCGATCAATAATGATCCAAATACTATCACAACCATAAGAAGTTAGAGGGAAACAACTAACAAAGTCCATGGTTATACGATACCACTTATACTAAAAAATGGGAAACTTGTTAATCAAGCCACCAGGTCTTTGATGCTTAACCTTCACCTGCTAACAACATAGGCAATGAGATATAAAGTCTACCACATCTCTCTTTATACCACTCCACCAATAATGCTGCCTCAAATCCCTATAATGAATAGAATATTTGGAGATGTGAGCTTTCTATTAAATCAACTAAATTAAGTGAATAGAATATTTGGAGATATGAGCCTCTCATAAAACAGATTTAATCAAGTCCCCGAACCTTGAAAAAAAAATACGACCATTTAATCTCAAAACACCCTTAGAATCTATGGTATCTCTATTGGTGTCACCACTCAACAATTGTTTATAGATGATGCAAAGTCTTATATCCTCAAACTTACTACTTCAAATCTCCTCAAATAAAGTTAACCTCGCCTCAACACTAGCAAGAATCCACTTGGGGTGTAAAATATCAAGTTTCATTATCAAATTGGCTAAGGATCAGATGCCCCACACCAACAGCTGAGAAACTAAAATCACAGCCAAGCTACCCATATTCACTGATTTATAGTTCAAGGCATCTACTACCATGTTCTCCGTTCCAAATGATACATAATAGAGATGTCATAATCCTAAAGAAACTCCATCCATCACTATTTCTTTGAAATATGCTCCCTCTAGTTCATAAGATGCTAAAGACTGATGATCCATGAAGATCTCACAATGCACACCATAGAGATAATATCTCCAAATCTTAAGCGTGAAAACTACCACTGCCATCTCTAAATCATGATTGAGGTAGTTGCGCTCGTTCACCTTAAGATGCCTCAACACATAAGAAATAACTAAACCCTGCTATATCAACACATAACCTAAACCAATATTAAAAACATCACAATATATAATGAATCCCTCATCCTTAACAAGAAGAGAAATTATAGGAGCTAAAGTGAGATGTTCCTTGAGCTTCCAAAAACATAACTAATACTACTCAAACAACCAGAAAGGAACCTCCATTTGAGTCAATCTTATCATTGGTGCAGTAATAGTAGCATAACCCTCAATAAATCATCTATAATAACTTACCAAACCAATAAAGCTACAAACTTCAAATGGAGATATAGGCCTGGCCAAATCACAAATCACTTCAATATTTGATGGATCCACCATAATCCCATCCTTGTAAACCACGCATCCAAGAAATGTCACTGACTCAAGCCAAAACTCACACTTAGAAAATTTGGCAAAAAATTATGATATCTTATAGTCAGGAGCACAATCCTCATATCTTACATATGCTCCTCTTTACTCCTAGAATATACACAAATGTCTTTGATGAACACAATCACAAAAGAATCTAAATAAGGTCTGAACAGGTGGTTTATTAAATCCATAAATGCTGTTGGGGAATTGGTCAACCCAAAATACATTACTATGAATTCATATTGGCATAACGAGTCATAATGGATGTCTTTGGGATATACTTAGAGCGAATCCTCAAATGATGTTAATCAAACCTCAAATTAATAATAGAGAACATCATTTCTCCCTGAAATTGGTCAAACAAATCATCAATGTTAGGAGTAGGGTACCGATTCTTCATCATTACTTTATCAAGATGCCTATAATCAATAAACATACGCAAGTAACCATCCTTATTCTTCACAAACAAGATAGAAGCTCCCCAAGATGACATACTTTGTCTAATAAAAACCTTACCTAAAAGATCCTGAAGCTGAGAGTTTATCTCTTTAAGCTTATAATGAGCTATACGATAAGGTGCCAATAAAATAGGTCGGGCTAATAGCTTAAGATTAATAACAAACTCAATGTCACACTCTGGAGGAAGACTAGGTAGATCGATAGGAAAAACATTAGGGAACTCACAAACTATAGGAATAAAGTCAAGTGATAGAATCTTCATACTAATATCACAAAGATAAGTAAGATAAGACTCACACCCCTTAAAATATATCTCATTTCTAGAATGTAAGAAATAATCTACATCGGCTCCTGGCAACTTGAGGGATAATAAACAGACACATAAGAATAAGTGGATCCAAGATCAAACAAAGCAAAAGTTGGATAATGAAACACTAAAATCATACCTATAATAATAACATCTAAAGGCTTAGCCTTGGATCTAGAAGGTATGATATACAACTAACCACACCCACCACCTAGATGGGCTCCTGATCTATCTCCTGTCCTACCTTCTTGAGGACCTCTATGAGTACCCTAGGGACTACCTCGCTGACTATGCATTATGCCCTAATTGGTGGAATACTCTGAGGTAAAGGAACTATCGCTCCATGACTAGGGCACTCTTTCGAGAAATGTCCAAAGGCCCTACAACCAAATTAAGCCCCTGGTGTTATACTAAAACCAAAAGATCTAACTAACCCAAAATATCTACCAAAATTAGAAAAACCAAAAAAAAAAACTTGTTGGATGATGTCTACTAGACTAGCCTCTATCGATAATCTAAAGTACAACATGAATGGGTCTACTAGACTGGCCCTGATGCTGATATGGCTGAAGAGGAAGGTACCTACCCTGAGAACCACTGCTTGTGAACCATGGGCTACTATGACTCCCACTAAAACTACTTGATATCTCAACCCCTTATCACTGCTCCCTTAGGCCTTGCGATACATATCCTCTATAACCTTAGTATGATTAGAAACCTCAACAAAAGGCCTATCTGCCACAACCAAACTCTGTGTAAACATGTGCAGAGAAAGTTTTAACCATTGAATCAAACACTAAACCCACCCATACTCAATTATTAAAATAGATATTCATGCCTATCCAACTCATAAATTGAGCCTCATACTTCAAAAAAATCATAGATCGCTACTCCAACCTCGATAACTAATCCATTAAATAATCCACAAGACTGTGGATGTATACACTTCTCCAAGAAGACCTTGGAGAACTGAGTCTATATCAATGGGGGAGATCCAGCTAGCCTAGAATAAGATGACACCTCCACCAGTTTTGAGCCACTAAATCTAATTGATAAGTAGTGTTATCCAAATCAAAAGTCTAAACAAGGCCTAAATTATGGAACCTATCTACACAAGTAATCAAGAACTCATAAGCATCCTCGCTCGGTGCAACAAAAAAACCAGGCAGAGATAATTTAAAGAATCTACCCATCATTTTTTGCTTCTCTACAAACCTAGCAAACTGGGCAACCAATGGTTGAGTAACTAGCTGAGCAACTACCGATGTAGGAGGGACCATAACTCTGGGAGTATAACTATAAGCTACACCCCTACGTTAGTAGTACTTTGATTTGCAGAATATGCACTATCAAATGGTGCATTACCAACCAATCCCAAGAGCTGAACTAATATATCCTTGAGCACTAAATAATAAATAAAACCCTGGTGGAGCTGGGGGTGGTCTACAGCCCACGTTGGCTAGGGTGGAAGAATCTCTAGCTTAGAAGCAGGAATAGGGTCTGGTGAAGGACTCATATCTGGTTCTATGGATGAGGATGCATCTATAGTATTTCCTAGACCTTCATGTCATACACGAACTATAATACTAGTTGAAAACCTGTGGTCCTCATCTTATGTTGTGGTAGCACATGTCTAAGCCATCTGCAAAAGTGTGAAAGCAAAGGAATTTTAAGAAACTAACTCAGAATCTTTGAATGAAATGAATGAAAAAAGTGAAGAACTTTTATGAATGTCCTATATACTCCCAAAGAGAGAAAACAAACATCATCTTTCTAATCTGTAGGATGCTACTAGATATTTGCTATTGTACCAACAATACTGGTGAACCTAGCATTCTGATATCTATTTGTCATGACCCAATTTACATGTCATAAAGGCACTTACTTTATTCTATTAGTACGTAAGCTGAACTGTAGCTCACAGTAAGCAATAGGCTAATTTAGTGGAAAATGGCATAAAAGCCAAAAATTTATAAGTAACGACTTATAATAATTTAAGTAGTAATAATAATTCAAAAGATAAATAATATAGCAATAACAATCCCACGACCTTGTAGCATTAGTACAAGAGCCACTATAAAAAAGGAATATAAGAACTATGTTAATTAATTTACATCAGTCTCAATTAATTAAAGTCTAAGCAAAGTAGAAGAAAGAGAAAATGGCAACTCTGGCTTTGAGAGCTCACCCTGCCTCCAAACTCTAATCAACATGATCGTAACATCAACGAAGACTACTCGTACTCAGATATGCACTAAAAAGGTACAAAAATGTAGTTTGAGTATCAAATTCATGGGTACTCTGTAGGCATTATTGGGAAACCAAGATAAATCATAATACAAGTATAATAAATATGCAAGATAAATAAACCTAGTCAAGGTAAAAGGGTAGACCTAGAATAATGCAACAATACTATTAATAAATTATGTAAATGGATATGATATGAAATAAAGTATAATTAATACTACAAAACTGGCCCACCATAAGCTAGTAAGTTTCAAAAAGTAAAATAATCCAATGTAGGCCCCTATAAGCCTGGAGGGTGCAATCAAAGAAAGTAAATAGTTGGAATTCCATTAGTTAACCAAATATTAAGCCATAGATGTGAATACATCCAAACCCTAACATACCATAAATATCTTCTTACTGTCAGACTCGAACCAAAACTCAATATCATCATTATTTTCCAGACTTGAACCAAAACTTATATCATCAATTGCAGAATTTGAATCAGAACTCAATATTACTAAATTGCCAGACCTAAGTTGGAACCAACACCAACTCTCAAGTACAAATCTAGCATAATTATCATGTATCTATCCTCTTCAACCTCTACAATAAAAATTTAAAGGGTATAGATTCTTATAAATGTTAATAAGCAGCTATCAAGAGTCTTGGACTAATATGTCCTAGAGGGACTCACTTCTAATTATCAAATCATTATATTACAAATTATACCCCAGACTCAGCTAAGGTGTCCAAATTTACTTCTAGATATTAAATAAGTAGCTTTTATCCCTAAGATAGCAATTCTACCTAAAACATGAGCAACCATATTGATTACATCTACTTTACAATTCCTTAATAGGATAAATATTAAAAATAGTACTAATCATATCTCTAAGACCTAATTCCCAGCCCATATCAAGAATAATATCATAAATATACTATGAATCAGCTTAATCTATGAGAATAAAAACCTAGCCTACTAGGACGTCGAAGAAAAGCCTGGAGAAATCCGTAAGTCAATGAATTTCAATTACGAGAAGCTTTCACAAGATGCTACACAATAAAATCAATAATCTACTAATCAATACGAGAACAATGGTACCCATATTGAATTTTTGTGCTTCAGGTAAAAAATTATGTAAAAATATAATGTGGTGCCTGCTTATGGAATCTCACTATCGAAACCGTCAACGCATCCCTTTATGCTAGACAAACATTTACCCTCAAGAATGGGTAAATTCCAAGCCCAAATTGTTCTACAATCAACCCGCCAATATTCTAGTAATTTTAGGAAATAATAAAGAATTTAACCATAGAATTGATGAAAACTTACAATGAATTCAAAGAAGAAACAAGTAAGCTAATCTCACAATTACTCCCAATCTCCTATTAATCACTATCCTACTTTCCACACTTTGTAGGGCTTTGGCTCATTGAAACATATTGAAAATGTGGTGAAAATTAGGCAAGGGGAAATTTAATTGTCCCTTGGGTTCCACTAAAGTAGTCAATGGGCCTCTTTATCAGTCTGCTCTAAAGCGCCCAGGTGTCACTAAAGCAGTACTTATCCACATTTGACATGCAGCTAAAGTGGATAATTGAGTCTTGTCCAAGTCTGGTTAAGTTCCTAGAAGTCTTCTTAAGCAGCCTCTGCTAAAGCCTCTAAAGGGCAGCTTTAGCGGTCGCACCAGCTCGAGACTTAGAATTTTTGCAAGTCTCTATTGGGCCCTCGAATTCGTTCAAAACCTCGAATATGCAAAACAAACTATGATACCCAATTAAATTTGATATTTTAGACTCAATTGCTCAGTCAAAATTTTAATCTGAGGTCGTTTCGATGAAAAGTGTGTCCCATACCCAAGTGCCAGTTTTTCAATTTTTGACCAATAGCTCAAAATGAGTTTGGAAGCCTTGGGACCTAAACCAAAGGTCCATCTAGACTAAATTAAATGTTTCAAAGTAGTTGGGCTTTTATAATCGGCATACGAGGTTGTTTGACTAAAGTTTTCACGCGGTAGCTAATTTAACCAACGAAATATCAAAATAGGAAATTGACTCTAAAAATGAAACAGACTGCCTGAAAACTGAACTACCAGCTCCAGCAAGTGATAAATGACTTGGGATAGAAATAAGAAAGTTCTATATAATTAGAATGAGATAAAATATAGGAAATGACCCAGAGGATCACTACAATATTTCAAGCACATTAAACCTCTTTTTTTATGTAAATTTCCAAGGAAAGTGAATTCATCAAGGGAATCATGTTACCAGGTAAAATACAGAACCTATTATATAATAAACCAATACAAAACAAGAGGTTTGTTCACTCTATTAATGATACTAGACATGCTCCCAAGAGTCCTATTTGACACTTCAAATTGTCCAACACAATGAAGGTGACAAGAAGTCTTTAATAACCATGGTCTCTTTCCTAAAAACGTAATCAAGTTGATATCAATGAATTGTGGTCCACACAACTTAAGAAAAATATTTTCAAATCAAAATGCAAGTATATAAGCAACACCCAAAGGAGGAAATAATACATTTTACCTAGGTTTTATAAGTGTGTTACCACCTTTCAAAAAGGGGTCACCAATTGCTAACACGTAATCAAGAAAGGTATCACATTAATACAATTCATTGAAGTATTTTCAAGGGGTGACTCACTGTTTTACCTATAATCAATAAAGCCTAAATCATAATTAAGAACACATAACGGTGAGTTCTTTTGGACCTTTTTATTTCTCCCCTTGTTTAGATACACTTATCTTTGTTGGAGCTATTTCTCTTACATAAATTTTAATACGAGCATGGTTAGCGTGGGGGCATATTATGATGGGATTATACATATGAATGATATCATGGAGCTCGAAGAAAGCCATGAAACAATAAATATACAAGGCCATAGGTAATAAAAATGCTAAAGTAGAAACTTTTGGGCTATTTTTTGGTAGTTAATTTTTGCAAAGTCAATAACTATAAATAGTTGCCTTAGCCATTTTCTTTTATCAATTTTGAATGATTTAATAGTCTTGAATAGAATTTATAATTAGTTACTTTAGTTTAGGATATTAATTGGGTTTAATTTCAATTATTAGATTAGATTGAGTGATTAGCATGGATTCCTCAAGCGCATGTATATCTTCTTTGCTTGATTGATCATCGAGTTATCATATTGTGAATTTAATTTGGTTTCTCATGCATTAGATTGAATTATATTTCTTCATTAGTTCAATTGTTATTTACTTGAACCTTTCTTTCTACACTTTTTATCTCTTATTTCTCAACTATCCTTTAATTTTGATGTTTAATTCTGTATTTTAATATTTATTTTAGTTGCCTCCAACTAGGATCATTATCATTTGACATTAGAGCTAGGTTTAGACTTGTTCCTATGAATTTATCTTGGGGTTTGTGGTGTTAAAATTTGAAGAGCGAAAAAAAGTTGAAAAATGTTTAAAGAAAAATCCAAAAATATTCTTTTGATTTTGAGTCCTTCTTGAGTTTTGAAAACTAGATTTGCTTTTTCTAATATTAAATAGGTCAAGATCTTGTGTTTCGGGTTATTTTGAGTTGCTTTGAGTGTTCTACCGTTGTTGAATTGAATATTTTAAAGTGAAATTTTAGATTTGAAGATTTTGAGTGGAAATCAAGGGTTAAAAGCAATTGAAATTTTTTACCCACCTAATTTGCAGTATGGATCTAAAATTTAGTCTGATTTAGCGTTAATTTTTCAACATTTTTCAGCTTAAAACTTAAAGAAGAATAAGAATTATGTTCTTAGATTAGAGCTAAATTGGATATTCATTTATATTAGAGTTCATCATACTAATCATTTGGAGCTTGAATATGAAATTTAAGCAAAAATAGTGAAAAAATTCATCCGAGTTTAATTTGGTGTTCGTCTTGTTCATGATGAGACCTGTAAAAAATTTTAATTGGGTTATAGAATATTATCATTTTGGGTTTGAATTTAGAGATAAAAAGTATTGGGGGTTATTTTCTATATCAAAAGGATCTTAGATTTAAAATTTCCTGCAATTTTGAGTTAAATTGATAGAGTTGTGAT
This sequence comes from Capsicum baccatum var. pendulum, assembly GCA_030864225.1. Taxonomy (NCBI): domain Eukaryota; kingdom Viridiplantae; phylum Streptophyta; class Magnoliopsida; order Solanales; family Solanaceae; genus Capsicum; species Capsicum baccatum. Next base: position 163,052,094 of record CM061555.1, on the reverse strand, counting down.
TTTTGGGTCTTCATGTAAATGATGTTCTTCATAGATTGAAGAATAAGAAAATGGGTCTAAAAGTCTGAACATCTTGGTTAGGAATTAAGGTACTAATATTATTTGTGTTTGTTTCCATCAAAAGGGAGTTGAGTTTTAAATGTTTTGTTAATCGAAGCTAAAATTAATAAGATGTGACTTTTTTTAAGTTCAATATTCTTTGTGTTCTTTATGATATATTTTCAAGAAGAAGAATAAATAAAATGGGTTTTTGGTCGAAAAGAAAGAGAAAGAGAAATTGTTATGGACTAGTACAAAATGAAATATTTTAATAGGAGAAAAAGACAAGGAAGTACAACGGTACAATTTCTTGGAAGCTTCCTCAAATGTCCTTTAGGGACAAGTTTTAGCTTTTTCCCTCCACCTTTTTGGAGAATTTTCTCATAGATTTCAACTTAATTTCTTCCTAAATATTTTTTTAAAGTTCAAATATTGGTAAATTGCTTTCTTTTTAATTAGTTTACCTTCTTTAGGATGGAAAAAATACATAAATTTTCTCTCTAAAATATTCTCTCTCTAGATGGTTTTCTGTTTCTCACTTAGTGAAGTCGACAGTTATGGCTTTGCTGCTGTTGACAAAGCCACTTTGGCCATCTAAAACTTCCACTTAGGGGTATCACACTTGTCTACACCCCCCCCATAGAGCATCGGTTACACAATTCCCACATATATCTTTGTAATTGTAGAATCACGCAGGGATATCAAATTGAATTTCTGTAGAGCAGTTGAATTGGGCTCAAGCCATCATCTCTTAAGATCAACTGGATGCACATAAGAACATTGGTCAGGATGTTAATGAAGAAGGAACATATGGGAAGAATATAGAGCAAAAGGAGATGATTATGAATGACAGCAATCATGAAATGGGTGTGACAACAATGTCTTCCATAAATAAATCTTCTAAGGATCCTGGCACTTCAAATACTAGTGATACATCTGATTGTAAGCTTCCCATAATATGCAATAATGATTTAAATTTATCAGATTAAATGCTAAGAAGTTAGAATAATGTTCAAAAGAAGTTAGGGGCTCTTCCTCCCATCAATGTTTGGCACAAAATCTCTCATGTCGCTGAACTCCTCATAACTAGAGCGGTCCACTCTTTGTCTACAAAATTATGAGTTCAGGAAGAAATGAAGGCAGATCTCCTACAGATAACACCCCAAAAATTTACTTCTAAACAATGCCTTCCCGCTATAGTCTTTAAACCTGAAGATTTCAAGGTAAAATTAGCCCAATGATCCAGATTCACATTAATTGGAAAATTTGATAATATAATGCCCAGGATGGAAGTGATTAGAAAGAAATTTATCTTGCAAATAGAGTTAAGAGGACACGTTAAACTTATGCACTTCAATTCCAAAAACTTGTATATTGATCTAGATAATTAATATGATCACTCAACTATTTGGTCAAAAGGAAAAATATACATTTAGGGAAAATAATGAGGCTTCAATTGTGGATAACTATATTTAATCTGGAGGAGGAGGCATCATTAGTTTTTATTTGGGCTGTTCTACCAGAATTACCTTGGCACTGTTACTGTATGGATATGATTACGCCTCTCTTATATTTTATTGAAAAAGTTTTAATTCTTGACTTGGCCACCTATAAGAAGACTAGGGGTAGTGTGGAAAAAGTGAAGCCGCAGATTGACCACACAAAAAGTAGACCCCAATATGTATGGATGGGATATGATGATGATAAGCATGGGGAGATAAAATGGCTAGCCATTCAATATAAGGGTGTACTAGACTACTGTAGCTATTGCAAGGATCAGGGAAATATTGCTAGTACTTGTTCAATAAGATAACACGATGAGGCTGCAAAGAAGAAAATGGTATCAGAACCAAATGCACATGAGGTAGGACAACAGATTAAGCAGAAGGACCAGGTAATGCTAGAAAATAAAAATCAACAATAACAAACATCTCCTCTCTAATATCATGAAACTAATTCAAAAGCAATATCCAACTCCTTTACATCCCTCCTATAAGATACTAGTGGTAATGAAGAGATTATTCCTAAGGAGCATATAGAAGATGATAAAGTACATAATGTGGAATGCCCCAATAAGGACAACATTGAGAAAGGGACACCAATGGAGGGAAATGTTTTATCTCTGGTGATATACTCTACAAAAGATGATGATGCTTTATCTTAACAATTTGCTTTCTCTCAGACCCCTTCTGAGGTAGTTGGATACAATGAAAAGGGAGTATTGCAGCCTAGGGGGCAAAAAAGTAGGTGATTCTGTGCAGGATGATCTGATTTATGATAATAGCTAGTCCCAGCCTTCCCCCACTAATTTTCCTGATCATGAGATAGATAATGAGTACAGCTTAATATATTTAGAATAACAAAAATAAAGCACCTAGTAAGATGGAATATGAAGGAGATGTTGATGATGATTTGTTTAATGTATTTGATCCTGGGAATCAGGAAAACTTTACTACTGAGATTTCACGACTTACTTACCAACAAAGACTCTCCCCAAGAGGATCCATGGGTAAATATAAAACCATATCTAAGAAAAAGGTGTCTAAATATCTGTAGTCACAAGTAAACCTCTCACTAGGTCCCATTCTACACATCCTTCCAAATAATCAAACATCTCATCTAAAATTCTAGGTGTATTTACATCCGAGGTGTCCTGGAAAGACTTCAAAATAAAATTCAAATCCATCAGATATCACTCATTGCTATTTTAGAACCCTTTCCAATAATACTCATATTCAAGAAGCTAAAGGAAGGTTGAAAATAGAGCATTCTATATGTAATCGTAATAGGAAGATTTGGCTCTTTTGGTCCTTAGATATTAACTGTGATGTTATTGAAATAGATGATCAATAGATTACCTACTCTATCAACCATATTGAAATTGCTCAGCAATATTTGATGACCTTTGTATATGTTAAGTGCTGAAATAATTTGAGAAGACCAATATGGAATAGCCTGGTTTAATTAGTCTCTACAACTATACCTTGGTGTAATATTAGGAATTTTAATGTAATCACTGGTATTGAAGAAAAGTTAGGTGGGATTCCTTATGACATGAGGAAAAACTTTGAATTTTTTGGTGATATTGAAGCTTGTAGACTAACTGACTTGGGCTCTCATGGTTCTAAATTAACCTGGTCCAATCTCAGGGGTATAAGTTTTAGAATATGGAAGGGACCTGATAGGGAAATGGTGTTAGATAAGTGGTTAGAAATAATACCCTTATCTTCCATCTCTCACTTATCCTCAGTTTGTTCTGATCACTGTCCCTTATTATTGGAGATGCAGGAAAGGAGTACTATATTCATAAAATACTTTAAATTCTTGAACTGTTGGGTAGATAATCCTTCATTCCTGAGCACTGTGGAATCCTACTGGCAGAAACCACATACAGGTGAGGTTATGTGAAAATTCTAACAGAAGATAAAAATATTATCTTCTACTTTGAGTCACTGGTCCAAAGCTGAATATAGTGACATCCATGCTAATATGAAGACATATGAGGAAAAGGTTAAGATTGGAGAGGAGAACTTAATCCTAAATATAAATGATGATAATAAACAAGAATTCCATAGGTTGCAAGATGAGTATATTGGATACCTCAAAGTAGAAGATATTGTATTATGATAGAATAATATTGTATTATGATAGAATACCCAATTACAATGGTTCAAATATAGAGATGCCAACTCTAACTAATTTCATACATTAACAAGGGGGAGAATAGGGAGGTTGTTCATTCACAATGTTAGGAATAAAGAAGGAACATGGATTCAAGATTATCCTGATATTGCAAATGCTGCCTAAAATCACTTTCAAGAGATTTTCACTGGAAAAAATAAATATATATATATAAGAAGATGTACTATCCTGTATCCCTAAAATTCTCTCAGATGCTCACAATGAATTCCTCCAATCCTTTTCTACTATAGATGAAGTTAAAAAGGTAGTCTTCTCTATGAATTCTCACTCTACAGCTGATCTAGATGGCATGAATAGGAAACTCTTTCAAAGCTGTTGGCATATTATTTGTGAAAATCTGTTCTAGGCTGTGTTGTCTTTCGTCTGTGGGAAAGCAATGCCCAAATACTTTTCTCAGACTTGCCTGGTCCTACTACCAAAAGTTGCACTACCAAATAAGCTTTCAAAATTTAGACTTATTAGCCTTAGCAAATTTACCAATAAGGTCATCTCTATACTAATATACCTTTGGACAACCCCTATTCTTCCTTCCCGTATCTCTCCCAATCAGTCAGGGTTTATGAAGGGTAGAAACAATGCTAAAAATATCATGCTTGCTCAAGAGCTTATCAGTAGAATCAAGAAACCTATGATTGGGGGAAATATGGTCTTTAAAATAGATATGGCCAGGGCCTATGATGGGGTATCTTGGTCTTTTGACTTCCTAGTTCTCAAAAGGTTTGGCTTTGGAGAAATCATCATTGATATGATTTGGAGGACACTTTCAAACAACTAGTACTCTGTGATTGTTAATGGCACTAGGCATGGATTTTTTCACTCCACAAGGGGCTTAAAATATGGTAATCCCCTGTAGCCTGAACTATTTATTATTCGGGCTAAAGTAATCTCCAGAACTCTAAATAATCTACATCAACACCCTTGGTATTATGGTTTTCAAATGTAAAGGACTGGTCCTCAGATTAATCACATCATCTTTGTTGATGATGTTATCATTTTCACTACTACTCTAGAATGATTAGCAAAATAATTTCCATGATTTCTTGTTGGCAGTCAAGATTACTCATCTATGGAGGAAGAGCAATCATGGTAAAACATGTTTTGAAATCAATCCCAGTGCATATTCCTTCAGCCTGTACCCCTCTTAAAACTACTCTTTAATAGCTCATGAGATTATTTTCTGACTTCTTTTGGGGATGGAAACACAATAAGAAGAGGCGTTGGTATCAGGCATATTGATGATGTTTGTAGGACCATACAGGTCAAATAATAGTGGATTCTAAGGATAAGAGGGTCTCTTTGGAGTAGTTTTTTGAAAGCCAAGTACTACCAAAGAGTTGACCTTATAGCTAGAAAATGGTATAATGGCCAGTCCTAGATATGGAAAGACATAATAAGAATCAAGACAGAAGCAGAGAAGCATATTTTATGGAGACTCACATCTGGTAATTGCTATTTTTGCAGTGGGACAATTGGACAAGTCTGGGGCTACTACACAATCACAGATTTGGTGGAGTAAGATCAAATAATATTAAAGTAGCATCCTTCTGGATTGAGGGTCATAGGATATTCTGAAGTCGACAATAGCACTCCCACCATGTCTGGTTCAAAGTTATGAAAATTTCCTTTCAATTCGAGGAAGTCACCCCTGATCAACCTATCTTAAAGTTGTATGGCTGTGGAGAGTTCTCATACTCCTCTACCTAGGAGGTAATAAGGGAACATAGAGATGGTAAAATGATGGATAAATACTATAGGAATTAGAAAATCCCATTTTAGTTCTCATTCCTTGGGTGGAGACCCTTAAGAAAAAATTGCCTACTAATGAATGCCTCAACAAATTTGGTATTGGTCCTGTTACATGTGTTTGTTGTCCTAATCCTTTCCCTGATACCATTTATCATATCTTAGTTGCTGGACAAGTTGCAATTAGTATTTGGCAAACCTTCTATTTTTCCCTGGGAGTGGTCCATGCCATAACTTCCCTCATAAACCTGCTGATGAAATGGTGGACACTGAAGCCCATTAATATTGCTAATCAATTTCTAGCACAGGCACTTTCTATCATTATTTGCTAGAACCTCTGGAAGAATAGGTGTGAAGAAAAATATAGGGGCAAGAAGTATCGCTCAACTAGGATGAAATTCCTAATCTATAAAGACATCTTCCATCTATTAAGTACTTTCTTTCCCCATATTCCTTGGCTTTCTGAGTGGACTAAGATGATCTCTTTTGTGGAACAATGTAGGCAAGAGAAAACTATGAGACCTGTGTATTGGTCCAAGCCTCTAGTTAATATGATTAAGCTAAATTCTGATGGTAGTGCACTTTCTAATCCAGGAAGAATAAGAGATGGCCGAGTCATCAGGGAACACAATGGTGATCTCATCTATGACTATGCTACACTTTATAGGCATGGGACTAATAATCAAGTAGAGTTGGAGGCTACTGTTTGGGGTCTGTTGTGTTGTCTGAATAATGGCATATAGTAAGTTGTCCTGGAGGTTGACTCTGAATTACTTGTTCATTGGATCAGGGCCCAAAAACCACCCCCTGGCACCTACAACCATTAGTTGTTTCTCTCAAAAATATTTCTCAATTCTAGCTATGTATTAGCAGACATGTATACAGGGAAGCCAAATTTGTGGTAGATTCTCTATCTAAGATCAACTACCACTCCAACAATCCCTAGCATTATTTCTACTATAATCAACTCCCACTAGAAGTACTTAGATACATTTGGATGGAAAAGTTTGGCATTCCAAACTCCATGAGAAGGAGGATAAAATTGCTTAGAAAACCCCATATTAATAGAATGTATAGAGCATCATCACACTTGTACAGGACACACCATACTCTACTACATAGTCTTACATGTTTACATTTCAAATGTACATTGAGAGTCAATTGTATCTAGCTGTTGGAGGTCAGGTTATGTCCCCCTCTATTTGTACAGAATTGTGAATAATTATAAGGCCTGGGGGTGATGCTCAACCCCTAAAATACTTTTTCTTTAAAAAAACCTTCTTTAGGTTCATAACTTGATTTTTACTTAGTACATTACCATACTATGTATTACCATTTAGGTATTAACTTCACCAAATAATGTCTAGGAAGTAATCCTTTAACTCATCAATAAGAGTGCTACATACATCCTCTTATACTCTTATTACATTCACATATCATGCTTTTTCATGAAATATCCCTCAACGTCACTCTTAGCCTTTATTTCCCTTCTTAATCACCATCCAATACCAACATGATCACTAGGCATACATAACCACTAATATAATGATATATCACCACAATTCATCCTCCATAATCCAATACAACAACTTCCATAATTTACTACTAACAATTTATACAAAACAATTCATAACTATGTTTCTGGTTATCTTCCAACATCAAGACAATACTCATAATCCTTTATGAATACTTATTCATGGATAAGAATCAAGCATAAACAATATTCATACCTTAACAATGAACTCTTGTATTTAGAATCCTCCTTACATAACCATGGGGTGCTTCTCGAAGCTTTCGAGATGGTGAACACAACTACGGAACCAATTCTAATTTTCTACGGTTGAATCACAAAATATTTGAAGTTGAAATTAAGCTAGGGTTTCACCTTCTCTTAATAATTGGATGATATATGATATATATGAGGCTAATTGTAGGTTTATAAAGACCCATTTTCTTCCAAGAGGTAATAGAAAATGACCATTTTGCCCTAAAAATTTAAATAAATCCGAATCTGTCCCCAGTGGACAGTTTTGACAGGCTGAAGTAAATCGATCATAACTCTTTGCTACGGTATTGGATTCGGGTGAAACCAATTTCATTGGAAAGATAATTCAAAGGGATTTCATTTTCATATAAAGTATACCACCCAGTTCTTGCTGTACAAGGAGTTATGGTCATTTAAATTTGACCCAAAAATCTGTCCCACAATTCTGTTTTTTTTTTTGATAGGCTGTAGTAAAACGGGTATAGCTCCTTACTCAGACATTGGATTTGGATGAAACCAATTTCATCGGAAATAAGAATCGCGGATCTTTTCGTCGATATATAGCAGCTCACACAGTTCTTTTTGTACAAGGATTTATGATCGTCTAAATTTGATCCAAAAAAATAATTGCCTAGATGAAGTAATTTTCCTGCAGATTTACTGTTCACAGGCTTCCCGGCCACCGTTTTGAAATTTCGAATGTGCTCGCTTATATGAAATACTCCTCCGTTTTGAGAAAACTTTATATCGTTGGAAAGATTATTCCAATACCTACACATACAACTATTGACGGTATACTTCCGAACACCATAAACTTAATTTAACCCATACGCAAGCCTTTAGGACTCCATATAATCGCGATAAGTGTACGAAAAAAATTTACGCGGTGTTACAATAATAACATTATAGGAATTCTCTACGTAACTTTTGGGCACAAGAACAAAAGGGTTTTCTTGTTCAAAACCACATACCTTAAACTTGGAGCTTTTGGATGACTTCAAAAATTCCAGAAGGTTATTCACGAACTATTGGGTGTCCCTTATATCCCTCTTAATGGGGAATTCAAATATGCAAGAATTATTGAATTCTCATGGTTGAATCTCTAGATAATTAAGTTTTTATGTTGAAACCCTAACCTTGTGGGTGGAGAGAATTTTGAGATGTTTAACTAAAGAAAATGGAATATAATACGCTCCTTAAGGGTTATAAGTCATGGGAAGTGAAGGAAAAAGACCAAAATACCCTTACTAAACTTCGTTCCAATTACTAAAATTCTAAGGCTAACGATATTTGTGATAGGCCGCCAGACTTGTGATAAGTCATCACAAATGTCATCACTAGGGGGCTGGAATGGGTGGATTTCTACCTAAGGCTGACGACATTCGTGATAAGTCATTACACTTGTGATAATTTATTAGAAATTTCATCACTGGGGGATGGATTCTGCCTAAGGCTGACGACATTCGTGATAAGTCATCAAACTTGTGATAAGTTATCACAAATGTCATCACTCAGTTTTCCAGGCTAACATGCTGGAGTAAAATGGGCATAACTTTTTTCTCCGGTATCGGACTTAGGAAAAATTGATATCTTTTGAAAGATAATTCGAAGAGATTTCATTTAATATATGTAAGTCACCCAGTTCATCATAAACAACGAGTTATGGTTGATTGATGTCGACTCAAGTTTCGATACTCACTAAAATTCAAATGACAGGAAAGCTTTCAACTTGATCTTGAGATAGCAGATCTCTATGATCTTAATTCATGCTCAAATAGGTTCCCACACTACATAATTGATTAACATACCAAATTTGAATAGGATTTATGGTTTTTGGAACATCTACATGTAGAAATGACAATTTTCATTCTAGCCCAAAATGCGGGGTGTTACATTATCTCCCCCTTGGGATCATTCATCCCCAATTGTCGCTCTTTAGGTTAAGAATACAGAGAACATTGAGGATACACAGTTGAAATAAATTATTAAAGTAAATCTATATGTTTTTAAACTTTGGCCTACTTCGATGAATTCATAAACTCATGATAAGTATAGTTATTTAACTGAATCTTTGATTAGAGAGGAGCTGAATGATGAAAGGATTTTACCTTCATCTAAATCTTAGCTAACTTGCCCTTTTTACTTATTTTTGAAGAGCTGACTCATGCTGAGGGTTTAGAATTTGCTTGATGTGCTCATGGTGTGATCTTACTTATAGACTGTGAGGTGATATCTTATGTAGGCACAAATCATGAAAAAATAAGGCTAAGATCACACAATGGGTATCATAGTGTCTGATCTGGAATACTTGGAAAACGAAGATCGTTCGGTGAATATTTATGAACTGAATCATGACTAGATATGCAAATTCTAAAACTGGTGCCTGATACGTATACAGAGCTAAATTCGCAATTGCAAAACTATTTCGGAATTACCGTACTTATAAAACTTCAGGTAGTAAAACTAGGCTAGTTCAAAAAATAGAAATCCATAGAAATCTATGTACCTGATTGTTAAACTGAACTGTTGTCTATTAAAACTGAATCATACTAGTTACTCATGCTCAAGTGGAGGGTTTCTTCAACACCCCTCTAGTGAGTTCTAATGATTTGAAGGAGCCAAGAATTTTGATCAAGATCTTAACAAGACATCTAAATAAGGGATTACAATATTGTTACAATTCCATAGCTTGGAATCATAGACCATTGAATCATAGACTGGGGTAGAATTTACTAGGCTTTAGGCGATGCAACACCTTATTTAAAACTTACACACACTTCTAAAATATCCTGTCAACTAATCCTTTACCTTAAAAACCATACTTATTGATTCATCTTCTAATTCAAGCAAGGCCGTTGATACTTCCTTCTACTCATGTATAAACTGAACTAAATTCCCTCACCATCTTCAAGCCTAACCCACAATCATAGGGTATACCATATAATACTGTACTACTAGTTTAAACTATAATTCAACACACCCTGCACTTCACAACTTCTCATCTCATAAAAATCCACATTACTACTCCAACAACCATATTCAACCTCGTACTAGACATTTTACTAATATGCAATGCATTCATCTAAATATAAAAACATGATGTTCAAGCCTCACTTCTATAACCACATATGCACTTCTAAACGCACTCCCCTAAAATACCTTTGTGACAACTTACAAACCTCTATCAAGAACAACTTCCATGCACTACTCCTAAGAAGTAATACATAAGATTTCAACTACCCAAACATCTCATATAACTTCGACTAAACATGACGGGTATTAAAGACTTGGCTTCAATCTTACTTCACACTTTGCTGCCTTAGCTAAAATAAGAATACAACGATCTTCCAGTAACAAGAAATGTTTACTCTCTCCCATCCAGACAAATAAATATCATCACTATCTTGACCAAAGAAAAGGTAATAGAAGGTTAGAATATGAGGGTCCGAAATATGAGGGGATACTATGAATATCTTGACACTCAAATGAGGCTTGAGGAATAGAATATATAGCACTATGGACTTATCAAAGAAGTATGATCGAGGAAATGCAAGATATAAATTTGAATTTCACTGGTCATTAAAAGTATTACTTGAGTACTTGGACTGAACATACTGTAAAGCTTGAGTACATGAGTCATGAGCTGCATGACCTGAATTTGAAGTTCATAACTTATGAAATATGATTTCAAATGTTGAAAGAACTGGAACTCCTCATTTTTGGAAAATAGGAGAGTACATAATTCTCCATTATATGCATGAACACGAATTAAGATCATGGAGATGAACGTAAGGCATGAGTAGGTATTGAGACAACTAAAAATACTTAATGCTACTCTCAAGCCGCTTTGTGTGAATTTTGAAGATTCTTGCTAGACAATCTGAGAGTGTTATCTGGGGAGGAATTGGAACTTACTAATCATGCTATCTCAAGAGTAATACAAGGATAGGGAAGTATAGCTTTATAGTATAGATTCTGAGGAGGAATCTAGAAGTACATCTGGCTTGGTCTTAGTTCACGACTTTTATGAATCCTGAATAGAGTACTTCAATCATCGAAAATCAAAAGCACTGATGGGGTACTTTCTAACTCGCTTATAATCTGATAACTATCTGTGGAGACTGTCTGAGAAAGCACTATCTATAAAGATTTAAGCTTGACTATCTCTAATAACTTAAAGATAAAGTGGAGGTGGTTCAGATAGAGTAAGATGAGAATCTATATAAGTTTCTTAAAGAATATTTCTATAGCATGATCTGAGACTTAAAAGAATAGACATTTCCTAAGTGCCTTGTAGCCTCTCGTAGAAAAGTACAAACATCTCTGTATCGTTCCGAGAGACTCTACTAGACATGGCTTCACATATACCCTAGGACAATTGAACTTTGTACTCTGATACCAAGTTTGTAATGCCCCAAAATCAGGTCCTGAGATGTCACTTGTTGCTTAGTGTCACAAGTGACCCCAAGCTAACCCTTCGATTGGCATAACTCATAAGCAACTGAATAAAATTCTTAAATCTATATAAAATCAGTGAGAACATAAAACTTTTTGAACTTGATCAATACAAATCGGAACTTTACAAGATTACAACTCTGCTTTTACCAAAATAAAACTAAAACTGAATACATCAACTCTATTGACTGACTATGAAGCCTCTACTAGTACTGACTTTAGATAGTCGGGTCATGACTCCAAACTATCCCAACTCAATACGACAAAAATAGGAAAATAAAGAACTTGTCAAACTGTCTATCTGGCTCAAACCCTTGAATCAAAATGATTCATCACCTACTGATTGGAAGTTGCGAGCTGACTGAATCTGAAAGTGGATACTAAGTCTTGTACCTATATTATGAGACAATGTAGCACATAAATGCATATGTGGATCAAAACTTTGGGAATATACTGAGTATATGGGGGGTGTATGGAATTAAATAATCAATATCATAAATCCTTATTGAAAAAATGCATGCTAGTATAGATGACTCACATAGCTTGAAACTAAACCATCATAATCAAGGATAAGAAAACAGGTAATGTAAATCACGTGATTCATTGCATTTCATTCTAAATCTGCATACTTTCTTTATTGTCAAACTTGTAAGATAGATAATGTCTTAAAACAACATCTTACAGAGCATACACTTAAATCTCATGAAAACTAGGAACTTATTTGGAAACTTAAAGATTGTGACACTTGAGAGCCGTAGAAATCTTGGACTCATAGGTTTCAAAATACATATACTTGTATATTAGATAGAGTGGGGGACTAATTTGGGAGTTTCTTCTAACCGACATAAAAAATGTGAGCTACATAGAGTCCAACATCTTACCTACATTAGGGAGAGTTGTTATATCCCTGCCATCAGATAGAACCTTAACTTTAGTGATCACTATCTTAACCCACTTGGGGTCTATCAAGAACCTACGGAGGCACGTAGTTCTGAGCCATGAGACCTCGAAATCATGCCCAACTGGGTGGTAAATACTACTCCTTTACTTATCTCAAAACTTTAGAAAAATCTACCTTAAGATAATTCAAAAATATATGTATATATAATGGGGGCCAAAATGCATCCCCTTTAACTCAAGAAGGTGGATTTCTATCTTAACTTACAATCAAAACTCACTTCTTCATATTCTTTAAAAATTACTAACATCTCATTCTCAAAATCATGCTTTAACCATAAGTTTCAATTCACAATAATAGGACTTGAAATTCTCAAAACATGATATAGACGAATTATGAAACTTAAATCATAAATTGACAATTTAAAACATTAATATGCATAATAATATTATAACTCAAAGCTTGGGTAAGACATAGTTTCATAAAACTCACAATATAATAACATGATACGAATTCTCTATGATTTTACAAAATACTTTATGAAAATATGTAACTTTTGGTCACAAGAACAAAAGGGAGTTCTTGTTCAAAACTACATACCTTAAATTTGGAGCTTTTGGATGACTTCAAAAATTCCGGAAGGTTATTCAAGAACTATTTGGTGTCCCTCATAGCCCTCTTAACAAGGAATTCAAATATTCTAGAATTATCGAATTCTCATTGTTGAATCTCTAGAAAATTGGGTTTTTATATTGAAACCCTAACCTTGTAGTTGAAGGTGTGCAGAGAACTTTTGGATGTTTAACTAAAGATATTGGAAGATAATATGCTCCTTGAGGGTTATAAGTCATGGAAAGTGAAGGAAAAAGATCAAAATACCCTTACTAAACAGCTATCCAGTTGCTGAAAATATAAGGCTGACAACATTTGTGATAGGCCGTCAGACTTGTGATAAGTCATCACAAATGTCGTCACTGGGGCTGGAATTAGTGGATTTCTGTCTAACTCTAACGACATTCGTGATAAGTCATCACACTTGTGATAACTTATCAGAAATGTCATCACTGAGGGCTGGATTCTACCTAAGGCTGACGATATTCGTGATAAGTCATTACACTTGTGATGAGTTTCATGAATGTCATCACTCAGTTTTCTAGGCTGACATGCTGGAATAAAATGATGATAACTTTTTGCTTTGGTGTCGTATTTAGGAAAAATTATTATCATTGGAAAGATAATTCAAAGAAATTTCATTTGATATATAGTAGGCCACCCAGTTTGTCAAATACAAGGAGTTATGATCGAATGAAGTCAACTCATGTTTCGACACTCACTAAAACTCAAACAACAGTAAAGCTTTCAACTTGACCTTGAGTTAGGGGATATATATGATCTCAATTCATGCTCAAATAGGTTCCTACACTACATAATTGATTAACATACTAAATTTGCATAGGATTTGTGGTTTTTGGAACATCTACACATAGAAGTGACGATTTTTGTTCTAGCCCGAAATGTTGAATGTTACATTTCTACTGTTAGTTGGAGTGGATTATTATTAAATAAAGATGGACTACTTAATTATAAACAAATGGACTTGAATCAAGAAGTTAATTAAAAATTTAAAACTAGAAAATCATGAAATAAATGGGATAAAGAAAGAAATATGGCTCAAGAACTAAATCATAACTATTTAGGTTGATTACTAGTTGGCAATTAGTGTTAGAATCAAGTAAAAGATGCTTAAGAATGAAAGACATGAAACTAAGAATCTAAATTGAGCTTACAAAATCTTTTTCTATGTGACTAATCATGTGACTATCCGTCCGGTTGGTGATTGATTGTCAGGTGAACCATTACCTCTTTCCAGAATGTAGGCTAAACTTTTTCTTGGTGACTGATTAGTTGACTAATCATCATGGGTGCCATCATTTGCAATATAGAATAGAGTATAAACTTTTTCTTAGAGACTGATCAAGTAACTGATAGTCAACCTCGTGTATGATTGTAACGCCCCGAGATCCCATCCCGAGACGTCAACGGTGCTTATAGACCTGAAAGACCACAACCTAACCCTTTTTTGATATTTGTACCTGTACACTGCATAATATCTGAAATAAAAATGAAAACTTGCGATAAGGTTTAACACATCTATATATACTCAAAACTTAAAACTGAATACTAATACATCCGTCTGAAAAGCCTCTAAACTGTCTGAACTGTGGAGTTGATGGGATAAGTCCCTAACTAACTCCATCAACTAAAAATAAACAAAATCAGAAACAATAATAGTAAACTGAGATTCGTCCTCCAAAGAAGAGGACCCACTGCTACTACTGCCGACGGGGACTAAACTGCTGAGGATAATCTGGATCCTGTGCCTCTGAACCTATGGTGTCAAATAAAACACCATAGCACAAATGTGCCAGTACAGGAATGTACCGAGTATGAAGATAAGGTAGGCTAATGCAGGGGCTCATGCATGCACAATATCTAAACTGAATAATCATGAAAGATGTCCCATGAGAACACATACATGAATGCATAGAACATGAACCCAATCATCGCAACTCTAGATACTGAAACTCGCATACCACTTTATTTTAGGGTATAAATACCCCTAAGACTCGATAACATAAAAGTAAGACATAATCATTCTTCATCACAAATCATTCATGCATCATCACGGTCATCCATTCATCAGTACCATTATTCATTCATTATTACAAGCATTCATTCATTATTACAATCATTCATGTATTGTCACAATCATTAAAGAATCACTTCAAGTAGTTGGGCATCACAACATAATTTCCCTCTCAAGATCCTTAGGACATCGCATTAAGTATTTAGGAAACATAGACCTTTATTCATCATCATATACTAGTCTAGGGAAGACATGCTATTAGATTATAACCCATTCAACGAGATCTTACATCAAGTACTTCATACCTATATCGGTCTTGTCATGTATTTGGATATCACTTGATTTAGGGGAAACTTCATACTAACACGTAACTATTTACTTGCTAACCACTTGACATGTATTAAAAGCTTAGCATATGACAAAGAGCACAAAATCGGGGAATTTACAACCATCATATCTCGACTTGTTCTTTTGTTCCCTATGGTCTTTCAACAACCACTAGACATGACCGATTTTACACCTACTTGGGGATTTCATGCTATCTTGGCACATTTCACTCACTAAGGCATTTTATCAAACATTAGGCATGCATGGACTAGCTCACAATTTGGAGTTTCCTATTCAACATACTATAGCGGCCCTTATACTTCACCTAAGCTCTTTATCAAACCTATGGGTAACGTTCTTTACTTATTCAACCATTTCTACACCCAAAAGTCATGAACACATCACATGGCAAAACAACTTCAAGAGGGTCTATCACAAACATCACATGAATTCCATATACTAGGGTCAAAGCTCATAAATTTTGTAGGCAAACATAAATCAAAACTCAACAATATATTAAACATCCATTTCAAATCATAAAATCATTAACAACTCATAAACATAAAAATCTTTTAGTTTTAAAAAGGGTTCTTGAGCTTCTTGGATGAAAGGGACACAAGAATCAATATCTACATACCTTAACCTTTGAAATTGGATGAACTTTAGTGCTTGAAACTTTATCAACACTTGAAATAAATAAATTCTTGAAGCTCACACTATGAGGAACTTGATTCTTGAAGACACCTTGAAGATTTATGGATTATTTTTGAAAGATTAGAGTTCTTGATTGAAACCCTAGTTATACTCTCTTGAGAGAGTTGAAAAAGAAAATGATTGAATTAGGGTTTGAATGAGGGTTCCTCATATTTATAGAGGCTCAAAAAGGGTGGAAAATGACCAAAATACCCTTGCAAAAACTCCCTTGAATTGCTGAAAATATAAACTTGACGCCATCCGTGACAGGCCGTCAGGTTCGTGATAGGCCGTCACGAATGGTCATCACAAAAGGGGTCCAAATTCTTGATTTTCTGCCCAGGGCTGATGATGTTGTCAGAAATGTCGTCAGAATGTAACGACGTCGTCAAAAAGGGCGTCAGAAACGTGATAGCCCGTCAGAAACGTCGTCACCGTTTTTCAGCTTGACATACTAGAATAAAATAGGCATAACTCTTTGCTCCGATATCGGATTTAGGAGAAATTGGTATCGTTGGAAAGCTAATTCAAATATCTTTCATTTGATATATATCAAACCACCCAGTTCTTAATATACAATGAATTATGATTGATTGAAGTTGACCCTAATTTTGACGGTCACTAAAACTTGAACGATAGAAAAGTTTTCAACTCGTTCATGAGTTAGGAGACCTTTATTATCTTAATTCATGCTCAAATAGATTCCCACATGATTTCAGAGTATTTCATACTTGGAAGGATATTTCTTAAACATTTTTGACTCAGATTTTCTCTTTACCAAATATGCTCTAAGGCTCAGACTGAAAGAGAATTTTGCGGGGCATTACACAGACTATTGAGCAAGCCATCCATCCTTACTAGAATATGATCCAAGATAGAATTAGTGACTGATCTTCACTCGGCTCACCAGTCCCTTTAGATAAGGATTCCTTATAGGCCCTTGTACTTTCTTTGGCACGAACAGTTACACTTCCTTTTTCTTCCCTATTTTTTGTCAAACCCTCATTTTTGAATGTCCTTCAACATGATATGAAGAACAAAGAACACCTAAAAGTTGATTCTCACTCAAACAAACTCAAAATCTGACCAAATTCAAAATTCAAGCTCCTTTCAAGCTCCCAAACACAACCTAAGAAATTTTAAAACTAAAATCTCAATCACAAATTTTTGATTTGAGAACCCACTTTATTTTTTCTTCAAAATCGAGCGTCAACAATGGTGGAATAGTCAAATCTTATTGGAATAAACTCAAATTTCAGATTTTAACTCAAATAGTACTAGAGAGAAAGATTCTAATACTAGTAACTCAAGAAGACACAAAAATCAAAAACTCAAAACTTCAAAAATGACCAAAACATTTTTTGATCCTCTTTTTGATTTCTAGAAAAACACCCCAAGATTAAATTTTTGGGAACAAATCCAAGCTCGACTCAAATACCAAATTATACGACCAAAAATATGAAAATTAAAATAAACATGAAAACTAAACGAAATTATAGGATCAAAAATACAAAAGTAAAATATATAAATAACGTATAGATAGACACAAGAATATAGGGAAAAGGACAACCAAAGAATGTATCAAATCCAACGAATTTCCTTTATATTATCAACAAGAACCTAACTTTTACTATGACCGAAAGGGAATCATAGTGCCTTTACAACAATCATTTCTACACAAAAAACAACATGAGCTTTTCCAAGGTCGCATGCTCTCTCAAGAGTCTTATAATCAATATTCATATTAAACTAAGGAAATAAAGACCCATAATATTCTATTTGCAGTCGTATTATAAAGGCCTTAAAGTGACCTTGGACAAAATTATGAAAAGAGCCATAAAGTGGAGATTTGGTGGCTTGTGATAGCTCTAGTGGAAGATAGTCATTGAGGTGATTGGTCTTCAAGACAACAGTTACCGGTAGATAGTGTGAGATTTCATTTTTCTCCTTGGTGGTTAATGGGATAGTTAGTCAAGGTTGTGGTAGATCTCCAAGCAAGCCATCAAGGTCAAATAGTATACTACTCCATTGTCTTCCTTTTGGTGGCTCATAGGATGGTTGGTCAAGCTCTTGACTAATCATCAAGTGAACCATCACTTGATGGCAGTATGTGAATTTATTCTTCTTGTGTCCTTCTCCCATCTTCAACACTTGTTATCCTTTGAATGAAACCAAAACATAATCCAATTTTCCTATCTTTTTGAACTTTCCTTAATGATTTTATAGTTCTCGACCCTAGAATCTTGTATCATCTTGAGTTATGGGATAAAAAGTATTGGATCCATTTTGGATTATATCACCAACAATCAACGGACAATGAGAAGATGAGCTTGGTGTAGCAGCTGGTGTAGTGGATAAAGAGGTTAATTCTACAGTCAGGTTAGTAGTAGAAGTTGTGGAAGTGCTTGTGTCAGGGACAACACCCTCGACTTATAAATGAGTGGCAGTTTCCTCAACCATGAAAAAACCCACTGTCTCAATCTACTGACCCCTCTAAAATAACTCCATATGTATGGGGTACATAGGATAAATTTGTATAATAAGTTTCAACCAATATTGGATTTATGTCATCTCAATGCAACCCTATGTCCTTAGTCCTATTCACCTCAATAAAATAATCCACCATAAGTAACTCAGGCATAAATGAATCCCTTCATAGACGTGAAACCAAGCATGGGAATGGAATGATAGTGCTAACTTGTATTTCTCTCTCCCATATCTCTTCCATGATGTACCTTGGTATATTCAATTCGTACCCCTCCACAATGTTAGCAGTCAGTGTATCACAATTTGAGGACACAGTGTTGTCATTATTGGTCGACCCCAAATGATTTCTCATAATTGACCACAATAACTTTGCATTAAAATCTAAAGATTCCTTTTTTAATTTGGTACTCAGTACTTGCTATCCATTCTACATCAGTACCCTTTGTGGCAATGATCTACCCAACCAAATGTAGTGCATTCTCTTATCATATGTACTCAATTACTCTATTCGTATCCTTTTTAGTTCATCAGCCTTATAATCATATTCAGTCGTTTTTATTGGGGCGTCATACTCTATACCATACAAGAAGCGTGAGATTTCCCACTCAAATTATCAATTGATATGCCTCGATCTAGGAATGTAGGTAGTGTATGATGTTTTTTCTAATCTTTGTTTAAAAGAGTCTTATTCTTCATTATTACTACATATGTTGCATAAAACTCTTGTATCATCTTGGGGCTATATCTACCCGAAGGCTCACCATCCATTTGAACCCATAATGGTTGAACAATGATATTGCCCAAATTACACCTCTAAACAAAGTATAATACAGTCATTGATCAAATATAGAACCCAATAGGTCAGGGTTGATACCGATGATAATAGGTCAAAATATCAATCAAGATGTTTGTTTGCGTAATCATTAAAAATCTTCACTGAAAAAGAGGGGTTTTAAAATAGAATTCCAACAATAACAATTGTTGATTTTGTTCAATATATTATCAAAAATAGAGAAGAACTAGGATTGGGTTCCCCAATACCTTCATAAATGTATAAACCCTTAAAATTTTGATCATTTTATTTTTGACCTTCCCACATGTGTAGTATCAATTTTTGACTTGAATTGTGTTTAGAAAGGTTTAAAAGGGATTTTGGGGATTGGATTTTTGGAAGAGGTTTGGGGATATTTTGGAACTCCTAGGCAGTGTGCCTCTATGATATCAACTTTCCATGGAGTTTAATGTCAACCACTACAAAAAAAAATAGCATTTAGCGACACGACATATTCATCGCTATCATATGAAAATCCATCGCTAAATAGAAATAGCGACGGAATAGCAATGGAAAATGTTCTGTCGCTATATTGTGCGTTGCTAACCTCATAGAGATAAAATTTTAAATTCCATCGCAAAATTTGTGACCAATTAGCGATGAAATAGTTTGGTTGTTGATATTACTGACGTACATTTCCGTTGCTATAGCGTTGCTATTCCCAAAATTCATTTTGGTCGCGGCTTAATTTACGATAAAATATTTTGTCGTTGATCTGTTGCAACATAATTTGGTCGACTGAGTAGCCGTATTTAGCAACAAAATTTATCCATCGCTAAAGTTTTTCAGTAGCTACGACTAATGTTAGTCACTAATTTTTTGTCGCTAATTGCAGCCGTCTTTAGCAACTAAATTAATCTGTCCCTAAAGTTTTTCAGTAGCAATGAGAAAAGTTAGTCACTAATTTTTTGTCGCTAATAATTTATAAGAAAATAGTTGAAACACGTAAATTATAAAACGATTAAATATCCAACATTCAAATAGATAACAAAATTCACAACAATTGTGTCCAACACCCACAATTTCAAGTATTTTGTCAAACATAAACTAATGTCCGAATAATCTATCAAAAATTAGTGCAACGATCATGTACTATGAATAATATGAAGCTAATAATCAACGTCGTCATCATCATCATTAGTAGGAGAAGGATCAAGAACGTCCCCTTCTTGTACCCCAATACCACCAACACGCTCAATAACTATCGGAAGAAAAATGAGTAGTAAGGGCCGAAATTAATTGCTTCACAAATTCCTCCATATTTGTTGTCGGTATAAAAATCAAAGGTGGTAATGATGATGTGGAAGCATTCCAGGTACAAAGTTTTTTCCCAAAGTAACTGGCAGCTTCAGATCCAAGATCAAATAATCTATTCTTCTTTGCTCCTCCCGCAGCTTCATAATATGTCTCCAATTGGTCAATTTCAGATTCATATTGTACTTTTTCCCGTACAATTTCTTCATACCTTTCCTGTAACAAGTGAAGTTATTAAAATAGACTAAAGTTCATGTCAACACAAAAGAAAAATAAGAGATGAGTATCATATATTTAGTTGTAAGTTATGGACTTACATTTAGAAGTCGAGAACGCGCACCAACAAAAGATTTTCCATCCTGATTATGTGTATGGACGTGGAAATGTAACTCACTTGGAGTTGGATCTCAACCGATTTTAAGAGCCTATATAGAATTTTCAGGTATTTAGAATGAGACCAAGTACATTAGTAGTAAACCAAAAGAGAATCATGGCATACCATCAAGTTTCTTTGCCCTATTCTAAGCAAAAAAATATCACCAAACATCTTGACATAGCAACAAAATAAAGAGAAAAAAATAAGAGAAGCTTGCAGAAAATATAGCTGCAAAATAAAGTGGCATAGCAGCATCTGCTTGCAGGAAAAATAGCAGCAGCTGCTTGCTAAAAATAATAGCATAAAAGTAGCAGCAGCTGCAATAATAGAAAACTTTCAGAAGCAGCAATAATTTTCAGCAACAATTATAGTAACAAACAAGATATGCACTACAATAATGTCTTAATAATAGGTTAACACCTCTGATGATTGGGACGAATTTCCTCACTATCAGCAAAATTATTCATGGTTTTTGGGAGGTGATATGGACCATTGCGATGGAGATAAAGAAAATAAAGTTGTTAATAGCTCATAACTTGGTCGAAGTGGCTCATACCTATAGAGAAGGAAACTTGCTGGCAGATTTTTTAGCTAACCATACTCATTATTTTGCAGGTACACAGCTACTAACTTTCCATTCCTTTCAGGAACTACCAAAGGCAGGCAAGGACATTTCTCATAATGGATAAAGACAACATTCCAAACATCACAGTAAATAAATTACAGAATCAAAATTTCAACTTCAGAAATGCAACATAATACAACACCTTTCAATAAAGATGAGAAGAGGAATATTGCAATAAGGAATGATAGTCTCAACTACATTATTCATTATTTGGAGTTTCTGTATGACAAGGGAAATGAAGAAAAAAATAGGAACATTAAACTTGGAATATGAACAGCATAAGTAAAGATTCAATTTCTTTTATGCTTGACGCTAAAATATGCACAGTTCTCATTTGAGAATGTATATGGATTGGTTATTTACTATAATTAATCTATGTGTGTCTCTTTTAGTCCCCCAAAAGAAAAACTAACAAAGCTGTCATTGCAGCTGCTTGCTGGAAATATAGCAGAAAATTAACAGCATCTCCAATAATAGAAAATATTCAACAGCAACAAAAATTTCCTGCAACAATTATTGTAACAAATCAGAATCAACACAAACAAGCTACTTATTCTTATGGTTCTATTTAAAAATCAAAGCTTAACTAACCGTAGCTCCTTCAACCTTCAAAAATAAAAATAAACATAGCTATCAACAATACTCGACAAGTGTTAAAGAACGATAAGAAGACAACCATGTAAATCTTGACGTAAGCAAAACTTGCTCTTATCATAAATTATTTAACATAGAATTCAACAATTCAAGGGTTGTCATTAAAAAGAGCATGGGTAGCAAACTTGATTATCTAGATAAATACCAAATAGTCCAAAGATTTGTTTGTTTTTTAGAATGGTAAGGATAACGTCCAAAAATATTTCTTTCGGTAATATCTTAAACCATACAATATGATAAATTTGTATCTTGTGAGAACTGAATGCACATATAGATCATATCTATAGCCAAAAGGGAATAGCAGCAGCCCAAACAAAGTAGCATCACGACCAGTTGATTGCTATGCACTTTAGACACAACCGTAGCTACTACAATGGCGAAGAAATGATTGAAAAATAATCAATTATTTCAAGGTACGTAGCAACTGAACAGAGTATCACAAATAGGACCAAAATAAAGAGGAAAAACTAGCATATCAACACCTAAAATAGCATAGTAGCAGCCCAAACAAGGTAGCACCACGACCAGCTGTTTGCTACGTACTTAGACACAACCATAGCTACTAATACGATGAAGTAACGACTGAAAACTACTCAGCTATTTCAAGGTACGTAGCAACAGACTAGATCATCACAGATAGCGCCAAAATAAAGAGGAAAAACTAGCATGTCAACAGCCAAAAGAGCATAGCAGCAACCCAAATAAAGTAGCATCATACGACCAACTGCTTGCTACACACTTTAGACACAACCATATCTACTAAAACGGAGAAAAAATGATTGAAAACTAATTAACTATTTCAAGATACGTAGTAACAGATAATTTTCATGAAATATATACTTATAAGTTTTTTTCGGTGCTCTCCAGCTGTGATAGAGCCACTAGTGTGTGTCCCAGCAACTATTTCCTGTCCACCACAATGATTCATTGAATTTATCTAGGATATCTTAACACAGTCATCACTTTGCCAAAGTTCTATCCATTTTTCCCATACATTGTCATTTACAAATAATCTCTTTTATCCGCCTATAATAATCTCCAAAATTTGGATCCAAGATACAAACTCCACTGTTCATTGTTGATCTCATGCTACCATGACATTCTATGTGAAATTTATATTTGTTAACAAAATAAACTGAATGGGATGTAGCTCCTATTAATGGTCCACGAGCAAGACTATGCATGTATTCATTTTCAATGGGATTGCACCGAGCTTATTTAAAAAAAAACAAAGATCTAGTTAAACATGAGAAGACAATTTAAGTACATGCATCATTATATGAAAGTTAATATTTATTTAAATATTACATGTCCCTTGAACCATATAGTGAAATTTTCTTTAAGGCTCTCGTCTATTTCACTTTGAGAGAGATTCAGAAATTCTTCTTCCAAACATTGCAGGTATATACTTCATTGTAACAAATTAATTTAAATATGAGAAGTCATGATATAAGAATATATTTTATTATTATTAAGAGAATTTGGTTACCTCACAAATGGCTCAACCTTCTCACAATTTAGTAAAATATAAGTTTGGGCCGCCTTGATTTCATCTAAGGTTAAATCTCTTTTCTTTTCTTCTCCCCAAAGTCGACCTGGATGGGAGAATATTGAAAGATTTTCTTTAAGATCTTCTACAACACCACCATCATCATTATGATCCACATTATGATTTCACAACATGGCATGATGTTCAAAATAATGAGAAAATAATTGTGTTAACTCCATCATCAAGTACGCTTCACAAATGGAACCCTCAACACTAGTTTTATTCCCAATCATATTTTTAAGAGTTCCCAAACCTATATACAGAAAAAGATGTAACATTATCTTTTGGAATGTTATGTATTAATTAACTGTCACAAGTTTAACATTGAGTTACATATTTACCTATCAAAAGGATACATCCATCGATATTGCACAGGTCCAGCAACCCTTGCTTCATATAGAAGGTGCATAGAAAGATGTTCCATTGAGTCAAAAAACCCTGGAGGAAATATACCTTCCAATTTGCACAAAATTTATGGAATATCTCTCTCTAATCGCACCATATCATCTACTCGTAAAGTGGTCAAAGTAAGATCATTACAAAATAAGCTCAATTCTGTAAGTGCCTGCCACATAATACTAGGAAGCAGTTCATGAAAAGCAATAGGAATTAGTCTTTGGATAAATACATGACAATCGTGACTCTTAATTCCAAATAACCTTTTCACATTTGTGTCTGGAAACCTACCCAAATTTGAAACATACCCATCTCGAAACTTTAAGCCTTTCACCCAATTAAACAAGATTGCTCTTACTTCCTTATCTAATGTATAGACAGCTTTTGGATATTGTCCATTACTATCTTTCCTAATTGAGGTCGATCACAATACTTTATCGTATCTAACCATGACTGTGGACTATCTTTGGTTTTGTCATCAAAATTAAGAACAGTGTTAAATACATTATCAAAGAAGTTTTTCTCAATATGCATCACATCAAGATTATGTCGAATCATGTTAGAACTCCAGAATGGAAAATCACAAAAGATGCTTCACTTTTTCCACCCACATGTCTTACATATTATTTTATTAACTTATTCTTCATCTAACTCTATAACATTTCTTATCCTTAAATTACAAATCTAGTCCAAAATTTCCTCTCCTATTCTATTTGTTGGGGAAGGTGTTTTGACAATCTGGCCTTTAAGAAAGTTCTTTCGATCTCTCCTAAATGGGTGATATTGGTCAAGGAACATTTTGTGGCAATCAAACCACGATTGTTTTCTTCTATGCTGCAATCTAAAATATTGTGTTTCCTCCATACAATAAGGAAATTCTAATTTACCCGCAGTACTCCATCCCGATAAAATAGAATATGCAGAAAAGTCACTAATTGTCCATATCAGAGCTGCCCTTGATTGAAAGTTTTGCCTTTTTGAGATGTCAAATTCTTCCACATCTGTCTCCCACAACAAAGTCAATTCCTTTATTAGGGGTTACAGATAAACATCAATTTTATGTTTGGAATTGCTGGGACCTGGAACAATGATTGTTAAGAACATATAAGCCTCTTTCATGTAAATTCCTGGAGGTAAATTGTATGGAGTGACAATCACTGGCCACGAAGAATATTTTCTTCTAGACTAATTGAATGGTTAAAAACCATCTGTACACAACCCCAACCAGATATTTCTTGGTTCAGTGGCAAAAAAGGGATGTGTTTCATTGAAGTGCTTCCAAGCCTCAGAATCTGATGGATGACGCATCACACCATCCTCTTTTTTTATGCTCATGATGCCATCTCATGTCAGCAGCTATAGCATGGGATGCATATAATCTTTGCAATCTCAGAATCAAATAAAAATAATACATTCTCTTGTAAGGGACCAATTTCCTCTTATGAGAGCCAACACAATGCTTATACCTTGTCTTGCTACAAAATTTACAAGATATAAGGTGTTCATCATTATTACCCCAATACAACATACATCCTGATTCACAATAATCAATCTTTTCAACTTGCAAACCCAAGCAATGCACTAACTTCTTCGTCTGATAATAGCTATCAAGCATGATGTTATCTTCAGGTAAAGACTCTTTAAGCAATTGCATCATTTGGTTATATCCTCTCTGTGACATATTGTTCTCTATTTTGATATTCAATATTTGAGAGACAACTACAAGTTGAGATAGGGATGAACCGGGATATAATTCTACATCAGCAACATCTAGCAAATCATAAAATTTTTTGGACACAGGATTAGGATCTTTCTCCATGACCCGGGTTCACTATTGCAATAAGATTGCCAGCTTGAACCCTGAGAAAAGTTGGGACCAGCTGCATCCAAAATTATTTGTTAGTATGGATTCTCTCCGAATGCAAGTTGACCACCACCATGCAATGCATTACCATAAGAAGTCTCACTTATATCATCTCTTTCCCCTTGATGTTTCCAAATAAAATAGTTCTCAATAAATCCAGATTGATAAAGGTGATATTTAACAGTTTCAACATCCATGAATTTATAGTTCTGACATTTTGCACATGGACATCTAAATTTGTCACCAATCATACGATTTGGTTGAGAACATACAAATTGAATAAATTCATCCACCCCGATTACAAATCTAGAGTATGAACCCCCTCGGCCATCTAACCTCTCATACATCCAACTATGCTCTAGATTATTCATCTTTCTATTAAGGTTGAAATAAAAAAAAGATAATCAGTTCTAATTAACCAGCTTAATAAGAAACACAACAATTAGTCTTAATTAATAATTAACCTTGTTGGAAATTTTAATTAGTGATAATGTATGATCAGGCTCTATATAAAGAACTAGTTAGCAAAGAAAGCATAATTAAGTTGATCAATTGAAACTTAAATAGTTTCACTAAATTATTCAAAATTATGCTCTTAAAGTAGAAAACAACACTAGTTTACCTTAAAAATAAGATAAAAGTGATACATACTTCTATTTTAACAACAAATTTATTGCTACATGCTTAATATCAAAAATAAGTTACAAACATAATCGAGAAGCCAACAAGCTTAGCAAGAAAAATAAAAAAGTTGAAACAAAGTTTAAAAACAGACCTAATTGAATACAATACTCCACTTATTTTACCACCAATCTACAACTTCACTGCACCAATTCCAGTAAAAAGACACTTGAAAGATAAGTGACTCAAATAAGTATTTCAACTTGAACATTAAAGTTCTTAAGAATAAGGTCTTTCTTAGATTTGTCTCATTCTCCAAATTTTCTATTGATCAAGACCCATTGAGTTTTGAAGGTACATTTTCTCAAAGTGTAGGAGCAACATTAATTTCAAATTAAAACAACAATACTATTGTCTTTCTATACGTGTGTAGATGCTTACTTTTTCTTGTTTATAGTTGTGGATTGTTCCTTATTAATAAGTGGTACCAGTTTCATAAACTCAATTATTTTCACTCAAGAAGATAAAGACTTGAAAAGGAAACTATCAGCAGTATAGTACAAACAATGCAATCGACGTAGATACTTAAATACAATTATCATTATTCTAGATAAATGATAAATAAAAAGAATGATAGCATTACATGAGTATATGATGCATCAGTGTCAATTCATTCAATTTATGTGATACATTCAGATGTACCGTGGGACCATAGATCATTGACCACAATTTCTTTATATCGTTACTACTATTTACTAAAATTTAAAACTACTTCTCTCATATATTTTAGAGCTTCCGTGGGATATAGAAGTATTATGGAATACTAAATTTAAGCAACCCTCTAGGGATGCATATGGGGCATTTTGGTTTGGTTTTGAAGTTTATTGGTTTGACATATTTATTATCGGTTTGTAATAAAGCTAAACCATTAAGAACTATTAAGATATCGGCTTATCGGTTATCAGTTTATTGGTTATTGATTGTTATCAATTCGGTTATTGGGTTAAACCATTAACATTCAAATATTTTCCAAACATAAGCAAATCATACAGAAGAATATAACTATGCCTTGCAAATAGCTACTGGTCTAGCACAAATAAAATAGAAAATCCAACCAAAGTAACAGTCACACATTTGAAAATTAAGTTCAAATTTTAAACATAGTAATAATACTAATTACTAATCAAGTCTTATACTATGAGCATGATACTCCATCCTCTCCAAGCAAACCAAACAAGCGGTACAATTTGAAGGCAACAAAAGAAATTATTTCAGAGAAAACACAAACAACAATACCCAGAATGTCTTTAACTTACATGGAATGAACTACTGTTCAGGAAAATAGCTAGAACTGGTTACAGTACACTCTAGTAAGCTAAAAAGGAAAAAAAAAGAAAAGAAAAGTATATTGACTGAATCTTTGATTACTAGATTCTTTATTTCTTTATGACATTTCAAAAAGCAGAATCATTTGTACACTAGAGCCACATGATAACTTAATCACGCAAAAAAATGAATAAAAATCTTTTCTTTAGGTTATTAAGGAACCGCAGAAAGTTAAAACCTTCTGTTGTTCAGAGAAAGAATAAGACTAGTAGAAAATAAAGTTGTAAGTGATGAAAATGGCTCATCTCTTGCTTTATTCATAGTGTTTGTAAGGAAGATAATATGTGAGATAAAATGGGACAAGTTTTGATGCTTAGGATAACAAAAAATGGACCAACAACAACTATTCAACTTTCAAGAGGTAATACTAGTGACATTTGATAAGATCGAGATCAGACAGAAAATGAAGATAAAGTAGAAACTAGAATACTATCAACAACAATAGAAATTGAACATGCAAATGAGATGGATAAAAAGGGTTACCTAAATTTTTTTGAGTTTTGACCTTCAATTTTTGATCGGAGATAGAGATGTGAGATAAAAGATAGGAGATTAGAGATGTGAGATCTTCGACACTGAGAGGGCATGAGATCGAAGATGGAGATGTGAGATTGGAGATAGAGATGTGACTAAGAGAGAGTGAGAAGTGTGAATGTGAAAGAAATCAAGAATAATATTAATACCCTAACCCTATTTCCCTCTTTTCTATACTAATAATAATTAATTAGAAAAAAATTTAATATTTTACAATGGCTTCATTGGTCGCTAAATAAAATACTTTTTTTTTAAAAAAATGAAGGGAACCGATGAAAGTTTGTTGCTAAATCCATTTCTACGAAATAATTAACATAGCGACCAACATTTCATTGCCAATCTGTCACTAAATTTAGGCGTCAATTTTTTTGCGCTATTATTTATGGATGAAATTACAATTACGTCACTGATTCATTGCTAATAACATATAAAAAAATTAGATTTCTATGTATGCGATTAAATTGAAATATCCATTGCTAATCCGTCGCTATATAGTGACGAAATTTGGTCTGTCAGTAAATTTCGTTGCTAAACATAGTTTTTTTTGTAGTGAACGATATTGGCGTGGCAAGATTATTAGCCTCCATGATAACGTCATGCCATGGTGGTGTTTTGATTTTAGTGTAGTTTATATTTTTTCACTTGGGCAAGGGGATTTTGGAGTTTTTCCCCGTGTACGACCTTTTAAAATAAAATAATTCTCTTTTCTTCAATCTTCAAAGATCAAAATCATCCATTCTCTCTTCAATCTCAAAACCCAAGAACATCCAAGGGTTTCACAGTGCATTCATCATTAGGACTCCAAACATAAAATTCACTTCAATTTCTTGTGTTTTTGAAACATATTTCTCTTTCCTAAATTTTATTTTTACATTTTGATATGATTGAATGGATTTTCATGTGATTTAAATTATGAGTTTTGAAATTGGGTTGAGGGGTTTTTTCATTATTACTGATTGAATTACCTTTCCAATGTTTTGAATTGACTATTCAGGCTTTAAATTATTATTTTTAGGATTGAATTGGTACATTATTTAAATGGTTTGAATGGGGGACATGGGTTTTCCAAAATTGGATGAATTTTGGCTTCCAATTGCATGAAGCTCAACCTACTTTGTAAATTTGATTTTTTTATTATTAATAATTACATGGTTTAACTTGTTTTTGAACTCAAAGCATTGCATTAATGGATAAATAGCTATAAAAATTGATTTGGATGGCCTTGGTGTCTATGGTTTGCATTTTAATGAAACTTAGGGGTCAATGTGGTTATGTGGATTGGTTTTGCAAATTTAATTTAGCTTGCAAGCATATTGGTATGACGATACCAAGTGATAAATTCCTTAACAAATGACTCCTGGTTTAATGGTTAGAATTATGTACAAATTGTTTTATTTAGGATTTAAGAGGGATGTGTAGCTCACCGTAAAGGTGTAAATCCTAGGGGGATAAACATTGAAAGCCACATTTTATGGTGTTGGGGGTCTATATGACCGTGTGCTAGATACACACTTGATAAATCTATATTTGGGATAGCTATTCCCATGGTGGATTTAGTTTTCCCTTTGATTTTCTTTGGTTCGTGTGATAACATGCACTAGGGCTCTTTCAGCAGAGAGAGATGAACCCATAAAACCCATGGTTTCCCTTAGGATGAATTAAGCTACATAGTTCAGGTTAATGGTTTTAAAACTCTTATGTTTATAACCTTTACCCTATCTCGACATCTTACATATGTTTATATGAATGCGTACATGTTGTTTTGACTGATCTTTCACATGGATTTATTTTATCACTTTACCTGAGTTATATGTCAATACTTATCCTACTAACCCTTCTAGGATGCTACATCATTTCATAATGAAGGTCCTGAAGACTTTTTTATTGCTTTTATGCAATGTTTGGACTCTTTTGGTCATTGTAGAGGGCATGTCCCGACATAGATGTTATTTTGGTTTTAAAGGATTTTATGGACATATGTTGGTTTGTTGTTGTTTTTACTCCTAGATTTTATTTGAGTCATCTATTCATCTTTTTATTACTATTTGATTGGTTTTAACTTTATCTTTGTTATTATTATTGTTCTCTTTAGGTTAGTTTAAAAGTGTGGTCTCCAGTCCATGGTGGACTTGAGATGCCCTTCATGGCTAGGACCTAGTTCAAGTCGTCACAAGCTTGGTATTAGAGCATAATTTAGGGTTTTTGGGTGTCCATAAAGCTGTGTAATAGAGTCCATTTTATGGGTGTGTGCTGTGCCATACTTATAAGGAGGAAGCTACAAGTCATTTAGGAATGTTTCCCTCTATTGTGTTCTATTTTGGGCTATAGAGTCTAGTATTATGAAACTTCACTAACTCTTGACTTCCTTACATTTCAGATCATGCCTCCCCTAATATATGGCATTCATAGAAAATCTATTGGGAACTCTATTCTACTTGAGAAGAATGTAGAGGGGACTCACCCTATTTATGGAGTAAAGACCTAATCTAGGATCCCTACTCCTTATTTTACTAATCTACATGGAGTTCCACCTGTCACTACTAGTCCTCCTTGAGCTTCCCGTGCTGGTGACAGTTATGAACAGTCACCTTGGGAGATATCTCTAATATAATGTTTTGTTGGTCTATTTATTTTCTTACTCAGTTGGTGACATCTCATTCTCATCAATTTAATTGTGTTAGTTCTATTGCTCATTCATCTAATGTCACTCAGGTTGGCCAGTTGATAAGGTTGAATCCCTCAACCTTTCTAGGCTCTAAGGTTGATGAGGATACTCATGGGTTTGTGGAAGGGATGGAGATGATTTTTGGAGTGATGCATACTACTAATATATAGGTGTGGAGTTTGCTACTTATCAATTAAAATATATTTCTTAGCAGTGGTATGAGGAGTGAGACGTAATGAGGAATGACGATGTTAAGCAGTCAGTGTGGGATAAATTTTTGAGTACCTTTCTTGATCACTTCTTCACTTAGGAGTTGAGGGAAATTAAGGATGAGGAGTTTGTTAATCTGAAGTAGGGTAAGATGAGTGTCAAAAAGTATGTTCTAACATTTTAGTAGTTGTCTTATTATGCTCCAGAGTTAGTATGCAATATGAGATCCAAGATAAAGTTTTATTTTTTGTTTTTTCAGTGACTTAGTATTGGAGTGTAAGGTTGCAATATTAAATAATGATATGGACACTCCAGACCTATGGTTTATATTCAACTGGTCGAGGAGGAAAGAAAGATACAAACAGAGATTAGAGAGAGGTAAAACAAGAAGTTAAGGTATTTAGAGGAGGATAGGGGTAAGCAGAATAGTGGGAAAGATGGTAGACAGTGGACCAAGAAGAAGAACTGGGAAAATTCTTAATTTTTTGCTAGTTCTTCCTATCTTAAGACTTTATGTAATCATCATTTTTATGCTAGAACTGGTTCGAAGGCATACAATGCCTAGTCTCGAGATAGTGGAGATTAGTCATCCCCACCTTATCCTCCTTGCTATTTTTATAGGAAGATTTACTATGGATATTATAAGAAGAGGAGAAATTGGTGCTATAATTATGATCATCTTAGTCACATGCAGTGAGATTATTCTACAACCAGGGTTGTCACTAGAACTAATAATGTTTCGATTGCCAAATCTTTAGTTCATGTGCCAAAGGGAGCTACTTCTTGTACTGGCACTTTAACAACCCAAAATTACCTCCTGGGATGTCACACACTTCTTAGGGCTACAAATAGCCCTAAGATAACCCTTTGAGCCTATCACTTCTCATAATAACTCATTCAAGAAGGAATATACAAAACACTAGCATAGTCATATCAAATGAAAGAAAATACAAAGATAATACTCGGTCCAAACGACCACAATACTGGAAATCTCAACATAACCACAGTCTGATAAATAGTCTGACAAAGCCTCTACTACTCCATGAACTCAAGAGCTATTGGGACAGGTCCCAAACTGACTCAAACTGAACTGAAAGTAACAACATAAACACATGAATACTGAAATGTCTGAAGATAGGTCCTTAAAGCATGAGGACTTACCACTGTAGAAATATAGATGAAGGTACTCGGGAATTGCTGACGAGGCTGGGAATGAGCACCTGAACCTACATTATAAGACAATGTAGCACATAGACGTAAATGTGGATTAGCATTTAGGAATGTACTGATTATATAGGGGTGTATGCATTTACATAAAACAATGTCAATACTCTTTAATAAAATCATGCATGCAAATAGGAATGACTCATATGGCTTGAATAAGTCTAAAATGTAAAGATCATAAATCATGTAGAATGAAGCATGTAACACAAATCTCATGAGTCATTATACTTTGGCTTTAAAATCTGTGCTCTCCACTTATTCTCATTGCACATAGGATGAAGGAAGATTTAAACAATACTTTCAACTCATTCATATATCTCATGGAGAGTAAAACTTCTTAACTGCTCAAGAACTTATAACTCTTTTGAACTCAAACACTTGGAACTCGGAATCATAAGACTTTGGTTTAAAAACTGATGATCAACTCTTATTAGTAAAGAAAACAACTTTCTTCTTTGGAAAATACTCAAAAGAAATTCGTTCACTTTAGAAAATATCGCATCTCAAAGTTTTAGGGAAACTATTCTATCTCAATGGAAAATACTTTAGTTAGGGAGGTTCTCTTAACCGACATAACCAATGCAAGCTATATCGAGTCCAACATCTTGTCCTTCTAAGAAAGAAACCTCACGTTGGGGAGAGGTGTCATACTCTTGACAAGGAGTATAAACTCAACTCAGTGTTCACTTATCTCGGCATAGAGCCCAATTATCTCAGCTTCAGGCCCAAAGTCTCAAACCTACGGTGGCACATAGTTCTTGGGTAAGAAACCGTGGTAACTTACCCAACTCGGTGCTAAATACTACTCCCTTTAGTTTATCTCACTCATCTCATGGAAATCCACTTTCAAAATAATCTCATGGTTCATAAGAACCCAACAACCAAATTTAAAATCTCATGTGGTAGAGTGGATTTCAAAACTCTATGACCATTAGGTCAAAACATTTCTCAATAATCTCAAAATACTCAAATCATGGGTGCTTATAGCACAATAGTTCATAAAATTGCAAGTTTCAAGTAGGGCTTCATGACCCATAATTCAATCTCAAGTTAAAACTCATCATAATGCATAATAGATAGCATATAGATTCATAATTCATGTAGAAATCTAGAAGTTACAACAATTTGTCTCAAACTATCAACATACTCATATACTTCAATTTCTAGAACATTGAAAATCTTAAATTCTTAAGGAGTAACAACATAGGGTATAAACCGAGCTTTAATTTCTTAAGAAAACAAGCAAAATCATGATATTTGACTTTCAATTAGTGGGAAACATCAAGATATTACAATCAATAACAATGGGTGAAAAACCCTAATTCAATATCATGTAAAATATCATAGATTGCAGAAAATTATAGTTTAAATAAGCCTTTGTGCACAAGGGTGAAAGGATTACACTTGTTCAAAACCCCACATACCTTATATTATGAAATTTGATGAACAAGTTTTCTTCAAACTCTTCTTCTTACTCTTGAGAGAGAGTTATAGCAACCCATGAACTTGGGGAACTTAAATATCAACTTAATTTGTAGAATCTATGGTGAGTTCTTTGAATTCTTGGAGAAAAGTTTTAGATTTCATCATTAGGGAGAAACCCTAGCTCTCTTGTGTTTTGGATGATGAATGAAGTGATTTTCTTCGTTTGGAATATATCTGGTTTATAAAAGAGTGGAAAGACCTAAGAGTCCCTTTTAAAAATCACTTAAAATACTGAATGGGGGCTGCGACGGTAGGAGCGACGGTCTGTCGGATCGTCCGTCGTACATCGGTCAGAAAAAGAACACACAGCCTTAATGTGACGGTCTAAAAAATGGTCCGTTGCAAAATCAATGGTTGTTCGTCGGATCATCCGTCACACGTTGGCTAGGATGAGGCCATACTGCCTCAGCGGTGATGGTCTCAACGACTGTCCGTAACAGTTTTGATGGTCCGTCGTCCTGGACATCACACTTGGGATAGAAAAGGGAGTTACTTCCTTGGTTTCTATGGTTCGGGCGACGGTACGTCCCACACTAGATGGTCCATCAACCTGTCCATCGCACCTGGGCGGTTCCAACAACTCTCGATAAAACAACCATAACTTCCCTCCCCAATTCTGGATTTAGATGAAATTAGTATCGTCGGAAAGTTATTTCAATTCTCTATACTATAGGAAGTCATTTTCAGGAAAATTCAACAAGATTAAAACACTAATCACTTGGGAATTCTCTTTTCAATCTTTTAGCGATGGAATTACACTTCACTCGATATGCTCAAGGCTAAAACTACAAGGGAACTTTGCGGAGTCTTACAGTATCTCCCCTTGGAAACATTCATCCTAGAATATCGCTAGTAAGACTAGAAACACAGGAAAAATAGAGTATACATAGCTAAAGCAATTTGCTAAATAGGCTCAAAATCTTTTTAAACTCTTGAATACCTCAGAAATTGCAAGAACTCATGTAAGAATAGATATATACCTGAACTTTAGATTAGGAGGGCTGAATTAAGGAAGAATAATACCTTTGGATCGATCTGAACTCACGGAAAATAGGTGCGGGTACTTGGCTCGCATGTCTACTTCTTCCTCCCAAGTAGCGCCCTCAACTAACTGGTTCCGCCACAACACTTTGACCAAGGGAAGCTCTTCTTTCCTCAGTCTACGGATCTGAAAATATAGGATCTCAACGGGAATATTATTGAATGAAAGAATGTTATGAATATCAGCACTCTCTGAAGGATCTACTAGAACAGAATCACCAATATGCTTCTTAAGCATAGAGACATGAAAAATAGGATGAACGACTGATAACTCCGCAGGCAACTCAACCTCATAGGCTACTTTCCCAACATGGCTCAAACTCTATACGGGCCAATATAATGGGGATTAAGCTTTCCCTTTTCACCAAACCTCTTTACCTCTTTCATGGGTAAAATATTCAAGTACATCAAATCATCTACTTCAAACTCAAGATCTCTTCTCCGCACATCGACATATGACTTTTGACGACTCTGAGCTGTCTTTAACCTCTCTCTAATAAACTTAATTTTTTCCATAACTTTAAACACTGCATCAGGCCCAATCACGGGAGATTCACCCACTTCAAATCAACCTATGGGTGATCTACATCTTCTACCATACAAGGCCTTAAATGGTGCCATCCCGATGCTAGCTTGGTAACTATTATTATAGGCGAACTCTATCAATGACAAATACTTATCCCAACATCCTTTGAAATCAAGAGAACAAACCCTCAACATGTCTTCCATGGTCTGAATGGTCCTCTTAGCCTAACCATCTATCTATGGATGAAAAGTGGAACTTAAAAGAACTTGGGTACCAAGACCCTGCTGAAACGCCCTCCAAAACTGAGAAGTAAATTGAGTACCCCTATCCGAAATGATAGATGAGGGAACTCCGTGTAGCTTGACTAACTCCCGAATATACAATCTAGCATAATCCTCAGCTATATAAGATATATGCATGGGTAATAAGTGCGCGGACTTAGTCAGTCTATCTACAATAACCCAAATAGAATCATGATGATGATGTAAAAGAGGTAACCCGATTACGAAGTCTATATTCACCACCTCCCACTTCTAAGTAGGTATACCAAACTCTTGCATCAAAACACCAGGTCTTTGGTGCTCTACCTTAACCTGTTGGCACGTTGCACACTTTTCTACAAACTCAACTATATCCTTCTTCATACCATTCCACCAACAGATTTCCCACAAGTCGCGATATATCTTTGTAGTACCGAGATGAATAGAATACCGCATGCCATGTAATTAAGCCATAATCCTCTCTCTCAGATCATCAACACACAGAACACACAGTCTACCCTGCAATCTCAACACACAAACTTTCCCTTGGGAGAAAATCTCTACCTTTTGGCTCGTAATTGTTTCCTTCAGCTTGACCAAACTAGGATCTCTATATTGCTTCTATTTCACTTTCGAAACTAAAGAGGATTTGGAACTACTTTGTACCAAAGTACTTTCCTCAGCCGAATCAAGTAACCTAACACCCAATCTATCCAGACAATGTATATCACAAGCTAACTCTTTCTTACCTTCCTCTATATGAGCAACACTACCTATAGACAATCTACTAAGGGCATCCATCACTACATTGGCCTTGCCCGGGTGATACAATACTCATATCATAGTATTTTAACAACTCTAACCACCTCTTCTTCCTAAGATTCAACTCCCTCTAAGTAAATACATACTGCAGGATCTTATGATTAGTAAACACATCAACATGAACACCATAAAGATAGTTTCTCCAGATTTTCAAAGCAAAGACCACAACAGCTAACTCAAGATCATGGGTTGGGTAATTCTTTTCATCTGTCTTTAACTATCTAGAAGAATAGGCTATAACCTTACATATTTGGATCAACAAATAACCCAAACCAATTCTAGAGGCATTATCAGAGAGATCAGATAATGCAGGTCCTTTAGAGTGGGAGAAGTTTGTCACTGTATTCTTAGACAGATTCTTTCCCCAAGAACTTATAGAGTCTAAGGTTCTAGAATTCATCAACCTCAGGCAGGGCAATATGATGGTAAAAGAGTATTCTCTTAAGTTTACTTAATTAGTCAGATATGCCCCTCATGTGGTTGCAGACAATAGAGCCAAGATGAATAAGTTAGCTTTAGGGGTAAATGGTAGCATAGTAAATGAGTGTAGATATTACATGCTAAATA
The DNA here is from genome assembly GCA_030864225.1 of Capsicum baccatum var. pendulum. NCBI lineage: Eukaryota > Viridiplantae > Streptophyta > Magnoliopsida > Solanales > Solanaceae > Capsicum > Capsicum baccatum. Next base: position 163,014,447 of record CM061555.1, on the reverse strand, counting down.
ATGACATGACATTATCCAGGCCTATGACTCATGCTTAACAGATAGAGGATCAAAAGATTAAGTAGAGGGAGAAGCAGAATAAAAGAGCGAAGATAGGTTGTTTCAACTTCGCTCATCCTAAATCAGAAGGAGGAAACCGCTCCCATTTTCATCCTAAGTCAGTAGCTCCAGCTCCTTCTTCAGCTAGCGCTCCAGTTCCTAAGTTCAGGGAGGGTAACAGAGATAGAGTGCCAGGCTCTAGGTCTCAGGGCAGTGTTAGCAATGCCCAAACTAATCCCCTTTGTCAGACATATGTTAAGAACCATAAGGGTGCTTTCATATCTAGTAGTAATGTCTGTTTTGGTTATAGCAAACCAGGCCACAGAGTCAAAGACTACCCTCAGTCAGGTTATCAGAGTCATCTCTACTGAGCTCAGTTTGGTCACCCAAATCAGTAGGGTGCCACCATTAGTGCTACTAGTGGGCAATGCCCAAATCATCTCTATGCTCTTCAGTCCCGATAGGATTAGAAAAATTCTCTTGATGTAGTTACTGGTACATTACAGATCTTTCATGTGGATGTTTACGCTTTGCTAGATCCAAGAGCTTTTTTATCTTTTGCCACTCCTTATATAGTAGTTGATTTTGGAATCAGTCCTAAAATCCTAGCAGAGCTCTTTTCAGTCTCTACCCCAGTGGGTAAAACCATTCTAGCCTAGCGGGTATATAGTAACTGCCTGATTATGGTGTTTCAAAATGTCACTTGAGTAGACTTAGTTGAATTAGAGATGACTAATTTTAATACCACTTTCAGCATGGATTGGCTTCATTCTTGCTATGCCATAGTCGACTGCAGAAACAGAATAGTCTAGTTTTAGTTCCCAACTAAGCCCATCCTTGAGTGGAAGGGTAGTACTTTAGCATTTAGAGATCATCTTATTTTCTACCTTCGGGCAAGGAAAATGATATCTAAGGGATGTGTCTATCATTTTGTTCATGTTAAGGATTCCAGTTCTGAAACTCCCAGTCTTGAATCAGTTCCAGTTGTTGGTGAATATTCAGATATCTTTCTCGAGGATCTTCCAGGAATTCCTCTTGAAAGGGAAATAGACTTTGGCATTGATCTTATTTTATATACTCAACCAATATCTATTCCACTGTATAGAATGGCACCAGCAGAACTTAAAGAACTGAAACACCAATTAAAGGATCTCTTAGATAAGGGATTCATCAGGCCTAGCATTTCCCCGTGGGGCACTCTAGTATTATTCATGCATAATAAAGATGGTTCTCTTAGGATGTGTGTAGACTACTATCAACTCAATAAGGTCACGATCAAGAACAAATATCCTCTTCCCGGAATCAATGACTTGTTTGACCAACTTTAGGGTTCCAGTTATTTCTGTAAGATAGACCTTAGTTCCTGCTATCATCAACTCAGAGTTTAAGAATATGACATTCTGAAAATAGATTTCCGTACACGCTATGGTTATTTTGAATTCTTAGTTATGTCCTTTGTTCTTACAAATGCTCTAGCAAGCTTTATGGACTTGATGAACCGTGTGTTCAAGTAGTACTTGGACATGTTTGTCATAGTCTTTATAGATGACATTCTGGTCTATTCTCGCAGTGAGCATGATCATGCATACCATCTCAAAACAGTACTTCATACTCTCAGAGATCATCAGCTATTCGCCAAATACAGTAAGTGCGAATTTTGGCTAAGGTCAGTAGCATTCCTTGGTCATATCATTTCTGGATAGGAAATTAGAGTTGATCCTCAAAATATCAAAGCAGTAAAAAACTGGACCAGACCTATCTCTCCATCTGATATCAGGAGTTTCTTGGGTTTGGTTGTCTATTACTGATGGTTTGTTGAGGGATTTTCTTCAATTGCATCCCCTATGTCTAGATTGACTATGAAGAAAGTCAAGTTTCAATGGTCAGATCCTTGTGATAAGAGATTTTAGAAGTTGAAGACTCGACTCACCTCAGCTCTAGTATTAGCTCTCCCAGGTGGTTCAAATAAGTTCCTAGTATATTATGATGCATTCAGAGTGTGTATAGGTTATATCCTAATGCAGCATGGTATGGTAATAGCCTACACCTCCAGACATCTTAAGCCCCATGAGAGGAATTATCCTAATCATGATCTTGAGTTAGCAGTCGTAGTCTTTGCCTTGAAGATTTGGAGGCATTATCTCTACAGAGTTCATGTAGATATCTTCACAGATCATAAAAGTGTTTATTATGTTTTTTCTCAAAAAGATATCAATCTTCGTTAGAGAAGGTGGTTAGAGCTCTTGAAAGATTATGACATGAGTGTCCTTTATCATCCGGGCAAGGCCAACATAGTGGCCGACACTCTCAGTAGACTATCCATGGGTAGTGTTTCTCATGTTGAGGACAGTCAGAAAAAGTTAGCTCCGGAATTCCACCAGCTTGCAAGACTAGGAGGTCACTTAGTCGATATAGATGAGGGTAATATATGGGTTCAGAGTATTTTAGAATCATATCTAGTTTTTGAGGTAAAATAAAAGCAAGATAGAGATCCCATCCTTTATAAGTTGAAATAATCAGTTTGGGATCACAAAGTACAGGTTTTATCCCAAGTGGGAGATATTGTTTGGCATTGTCAGGGTCATCTCCGTGTTCCTCGTGGATGACTTAAGGCAATGAATTCTCTCAGAAGTGCATGGTGCGCGTTACTCTATTTATCCTGGGGCCATAAAGATGTACCGCAACTTGCAGGAAATCTATTAGTGGAGTGGGATAGAGAGAGACATTATAGAGTTTGTGGCTAAGTGCTCTACATGTTAAAAGTTTATGATAGAGAATCAGAAGCCTATTAGGTCAATGTAGGAGTTCAATATTCCTACATAGAAGTGGAAAGTTATGAACATAGAGTTCGTGATGAGTTTGCCTCGAACTCTTCATTAGCATAATCCAGTTAGGGACATTTTAGATAGAATGACCAAATCAACTCATTTCTTACCAGTTCATACCTCTTATTTAGTCGAGGATTACACCAAACTCTACATCAAGGAGTTTGTCAGATTTCACGGTGTTTCGTTGTCAGTTCACCTATTACTTCTAAAAAGTATTCTAAAAGGGTTTTGGTACCCAAATTCATCTTAGTAGAGCCTTTCATCCTCAGGAAGATGGTCAAGAAGAAAAGATAATTTAGATATTAAAAGATATACTAAGGGCGTGTGCAATCACTTTCAAGGGAAGTTAGGATGACCACTTACCTTTGATTGAGTTTGGATACAACAACAGCTATCATTCGAGTATTCAGATGGTTCCATTTGAATCTTTCTATGTTAGGATATGTATATCTCTAATTGGTTAGTTTGAAGTTAGTGAGTGCTAAGTTATAGGGCCTGACTTAGTATTTGATGCCTTAGAAAAAGTCCAGTTGATTAGAGAAAGACTCCGGGCATCTTAGAGCTGACAGAAGTCTTATGCATATGATCATAAAAAAGATCTTGAGTTCGAGTTTGGAGACTATGTCTATCTAAAGATCTTTCCTATGAAGAGAGTGAAGCAGTTCGGCAAGAAAGGGAAACTCAATCCCCGATATGTCGGTCCCTTCAAGATTCTCAGTCGATTCAGCAAGGTAGCTTATGAGCTTGAATTGCCTTTAGATTTATCCTTAGTTTATCCAGTCTTTTATATCTCTTTTATCAATAAGTGCATAGGTGATCCATCAGTTGTATTCCCTACTCAGAGCATTGATATTCAAAACACTCTCTCATATGAAGAGATTCCAATCGAAATCCTAGACTATCAGACTCATAGATTGAGTAACAAATAAGTCCTTCTAGATAAAGTTATTTGGAAAAATCAGTCCATCGAGGGAGCCACTTGGGAAGCATAGGTAGACATGTGTACTAAGTATCCACACCTCTTCTTCGCCAACTCAGATCAAGCTCAAGGTACCAGTTCTTCTTAAGCTAACTCAGTTTCATGTTCTGTGTTCACCACAAACTTGGTAAGTAGTTTCATCCTTATGTCCCCATTATAACTTCGTATCAAGTACCATTGCATATTCAATCATTCATTTATGTATCAATTAAGTTATGTAATTATGCATCAGACATGCATTCTCATTGTGAGAAACTTGGTTCTTCAAAACACTCAGTCATGTATTCATGAATAAGTTGCACATGCATCAGATATGCATTTTCAGTATTATATGTTCAGCTTGTTAGCCATGTCAGTCATGAGATCATGTTCCAGTTATTCATGTTCAGTATGTACGTCAGTTGTCTTTTCTTCCTTCTTAGTCAGTCTCATTCAAGGACGAATGTTCTCAAGGGGGAGATATTGTAATACCCCATACTCTTCCTAGCTAATTTCATCCCAAGAATGTCTAGTATTATATTCTAAATTGAATGATGATTATTCCATGAGAAATTTTCAAGATTTTAACCTTTTTCATGTGGGAAATTCAATAAGCTTTCCATCGGTATAAGATTCACCCAAATTGGATAATCTGGTCAGAAGTTACGACTATTTCAAGTTCCCGTCGTAAAGTTGTGCCATATTAGTCAGTGGCGCACCACACCACAAGAGTAAATGGCATTTGGTGAATTCCAGTAGTGGTCCATAATTATAGCGCGTTGCTCCAGGGCCCAAATTTAGAATTGTTCTTTTCCAATGTCTTAGCACTATTTCCTCCGTGTCGCACCAAAGTTCCATGTCGCAAAAGAATTGGTAACACGATGGCTCCACATCGTGCCATCCCTCATTTTTTCAATTTTTAAATTCCAGTGACATGGGTCGATAGTACAATATTGCGCTAGAGGTTCAATTCGGGAAATTTTTACTAAAATTACAAGACGTATCCAGGGTTAAAAGGGTTAACTTTCTACCTCTATTTAATCACTTTAACACGTGATTAAGCCTTTTTCACCCAAAATACACTCTTTTCTATCAAAAACCACTCAAGAACAAGCTAGGTTTTTCATAGAAGATCCAATTCCAAGAAAGTTTCTCCATAAATATTCATGAAATCACGAACTAAGGTATGCATAGTGTTCATTCAAGGACTCTTTTCATCCATGAAGCCCAAAAATCTCTTTTCTAAAGTCAATATTTTATATTTTCTTTATGAACTTCATGTTGGGTTTATTTTATTTATGTTGAGAATGATCAATTGAATTCAAATCTATGTTGGGTGATTAATGTTATGTGGAATTGATTCGTATAGATGTATATTCATGTGAACCTATGACTAAACCCTTGAATGATGAAATTTGATGTTGAATCATGATGTGTAATTGTTTAATAATGGTGTCTACATATATTATGTCTATCATGTGTTTGATTAAATACCTAGATGAAGGAAAAGTTCCTAACTAGCATGACACCATGAAATCCCCATGTATGTACAAGTTATAACGATTACATATTTTGATGAAATGCTTCTATAAATGTATTAAGGATTGTGTTGTTAGTTATATGTTCAAGTAAGTTATGCTTGGTCAGTTTCCCTGCATCAAGTCCTGGGGGTACTCATACCCAAAACACTAGTTGTGTAACTAGAGCCATGTCTTATTTTCATGATACTCTTAGTCAAGCTATGAATCCTGAGACTTCAGAAAGTCTTATGACTCAAAAAATCTCCAGGATCTCATGAAATTAGTCAGTTGTCAGATATCAATAGCATTCCATCAATCAACAGAATTCAATAACTTAGCCCATGTTCAGTTCAGTAAATCATGTTCAAAGTCTATTCAGATGGGAGTAGGAATTATAACCGAGTGAACCCAAGAATGGGAACATACACTATCAGGTGAGGGTGTGATTATCGGACGTCATCCTTGCATTTCAATATTATGTAGCCAACATAGGTTGAGACATCAAAACTATCTGATGAGGGTTGATAAGGTAGATAAGCACAGTCAAAAAAGGGTCCCACCGTTCTCTTTTAGGGACACTATTTAGATGAGGGTCACCCACAGCTTATCCTTACCAGTGGTGCGGCATTGACACTCTTCCAATTGGGCTTATAGATTGGACCCCTAATCATCCATAATGGTATTTTAGGGGTATGTCGGTTAGATAACAACTTCCTATAGTTTCATGCTACATAATCAGGACTGTCAGATACAGTCAATCCGTCTCAATAATAGAACTCATATAGTTCTTTATATTTTAGGACTGTCACATACAGTCAACTTAGATACAGTATGGAACTCAAATAGTTTTATCCGATCCAGGATTGTCAGATACAGTCACTCATGTTATTTGTTATATTCAGATTCAGTAATCATGTTATCACAATATTTGTGTTAGTTGTTATGTCTCATACATGTATTCTCACGCTCATGATAGTTAGTCAGTTAATATTATTGTTCATGCATATGAACCCCATGAATTTAGCCTACCTCACATGCATACTAGTGCATTCAAAGAACTGATGTGTTTATGCTGTGGTGTCTTATACCATAAGTTCAGAGACATAAGCTTCAGAGAAAAAGTCAATTCTAGATATCCGCAAACAGAGTTAGAAGTGAGTCCTCATCTTTTGAGGACATGATTATTTCCCTATTATCTCTTTAATCAATTTTTTAGTTGGAGTTAGTTGGGGACATATCCCATTAACTCGTTACTCAGACAATTCAGTAAGTTAGAGACTTTCTAGACTATTATTTTTTAGACTTCAGTATTTTAAGTTTTGTTTTGGGTATTCTATTACTCCACACATATGTTATATCATTCAAATCATGTTTAGTATGGAACCTTATGTCCTTTGAGTTCATGTTTCTGCATTATAAAGTATTTTATGCAATATACAGGTACAAATATCAGTCATGGGTTAGCTTGTGTTCCTTCGGGGTCATGAGCACCATAAAGCATTTTGGGTACCAGATTTAGGGCATTACAATGAGATATATGCATGAGTTGAAAGTATTATTTAAAGCTTCCTACATCCTATAAGTAATGAGAATAAGAGGAGAGAACAAATTTTAATGCCAAAGTATAATGACTCACAAGATTTGTGTTAAATGCTTCATTCTACACTGTTCATGAGCTTAACATTTTAGACTTATTCAAGCCATGTGAGTCTTTCCTATTTACATGCATAATTTGATTATAGAGTATTGATATTGTTTTATGTAAATGCATACACCCCTATATAGACATTACACTCTCAAGTGTTGATCCATAAATATATCTATGTGCTACATTGTCTTATAATGTAGGTTCAGGTGCTCAGGCCCAGCCTCGTCAGTGATTCCCAAGTACCTTCGTCTACATTTCTAGAGTGGTGAGTCCTCATGGTTTGAGGACCTCTATTCAGACATTTCAGTATTCAGGTATTTATGTTATTAATTTTAGTTCAGTTTGAGTCAGTTGGGGACTTGTCCCAATGGCTCTCGAGTTCAAGAAATAGTAGAGGCTTTATCAGACTAGTTATCAGACAGTGGTTGTGTTAAGATTTTTAGTATTGTTGTCATTTGTACCGAGTATTACTTCGTATTTCCTTTCATTTGATATGAAAGTGCCAGTGTTTTGTATATTCCTTCTTGAATGAGTCATTATGAGAAGTGATAGGCTCAAAGGGTTAGCTTAGGAATACTTGTAGCTCTAAGCACCGCGTGACCTCTCGAGAGGTGATTTTGGGTCGTTATATAGTTCTGAAGACTTTGTTGTGTACTATGATACATCAAGAGTAGGTTTGGGTTGGGTCGTTATGCAAAGAGGTAAGTTCATAGCCTATGACTCCAGACAACTTAAACACCACGAAAACAACTATCCTACTCATGATCTTGAGTTAGTAGCAATAGTTTTTGCCTTAATGATTTGGAGGAATTAATTGTATAGGGTGAACATTGATATGCTCATAGACCATAAGAGCGTGTAGTATGTGTTCTCCTAAAAAGATCTTAACCTCCATCAGAAAAGGTGGTTAGAGTTGTTGAAAGATTACGATATGAGTGTGCTATCCCATATGGGAAATGCCAATGTAGTTGCTGATGCTCTCTATAAGCTATCTATGGGTAGTGTTGTTCATGTTGAGGATAGTAAGAAGAAGTTAGCTCAGGAAGTACATCAGCTTGGCCGACTAGGTGTCCTCTTAGTCGACTTAGCAGAAGGTAGTGTATGGGTTGAAAATAGTTTAGAATCATCTTTAGTTTCTGAAGTAAAGAAAAAGTAGGATAGAGATCCCAGTCTAGTCAAATTGAAAGAATCAACCAGAGATCATAAAATAGATGTTTTCTCCTAAGGGGGAGATGGTATTTTTCATTAGTAGGGTCATCTATGTGTGCCGAGTGTAGTTGGCTTGAGGCAGCAAAATCTTGTAGAGGTACATGGTGCGCATTACTCTATTCATCTAGGGGCCACGAGGATATACCGCGATTTTTAGGAAATCTAATAGTGGAGTGGGATGAAGAGAGACATTATAGAGTTTGTAGCTAGGTGCTCTATATATTAGCAGGTTAAGATTGATTATCAAGAACCTAGTGGGTCCATGCAGAAGTTCAGTATTCCTAATCTGAAGTAGGAAGAAGTGAACAAGGACTTTGTTATGGGTTTTCCTCATACTCGTCATCAACATGATTTGGTTTTGGTCATTGTAGATAGGATGACCAAATCAGCTCATTTCCTACCAGTCCATACCTCTTATTCAGCCGAGGATTACACTAAACTCTATATCAGGGAGTTGGTTAGAGTGCACAGTGTTTCGTTTTCTATTGTCTCACATAGTGGTACCCAGTTCACCTCCTATTACTGGAAGGCATTCTAAAAGGGTCTTGGTACCCGTGTTAACCTCAATACAACCTTTCATCCTCATACAGATGGTCAGGTAGAAAAGACCATCTAGACTTTAAAATATATGCTGCGACCATGTAGAATTGATTTTAAAGGTAGTTGGGATGACCACTTGCCTTTGATTGAGTTTGAATATAACAACAACTATCATTCCAACATTCAGATGGCTTCGTTTGAGGTATTTTATTGGAGGAGATGTAGATCTCCCATAGGTTGGTTCAAAGTAGGTGAGGTCACAGTCGTAGGGACTGACTTGGTATTTGATACCTTGGAAAAAATTCAATTGACCAGAGAATGGCTTAAGACAACTCAGAGCCAATAAAAATCATACGCAGACTGCACATAAAGGATCTTGAGTTCAAGATTAGTGACTATGTGTATTTTAAAATCTCTCCTATGAAAGGGGTGAAGAGGTTTTGCAAGAAAGGGAAACTCAATCCCCAATATGTCGGTCCTCACAGATTGCTCAACCATTTCAGAAAGGTAGCTTACAATCTAGAGTTTCCTTCAGATCTAGATTCAGTCTATCCAGTGTTTCATGACTCCTTGCTAAGGAAATACATAGTGAACCAGCAACCGTAGTCTTGATAGAGGGAATAGATGTTTTGAATAGTCTCTCTTATGAATAGGTTCCAGTCGAAATCCTTGACTATCAGATTTGTAGAGTGAGGAACAAAGAAGTCTCTCTAGTCAATGTTCTTTGGCGGAATCACTCTGTTGGGAGCTACTTGGGAAGTAGAAGAAGATATGCAAACCAAGTATCATCACCTTTTCTCTACAAACTCAAACATATATCAAGGTAACAATTTTCCTTAAAACTTACTCAGAATTCCCTTGGAAACTTGGTATCAGGTACCATTTCATATTTAGTCATGTATTCATGAATTGTTTTTAGTCATGTATTCATTGCATTTAGATATGCATAGTCAGTATACAAACACAGTTTTTCAGTATATTCAATCATGTATTCATTGTATTTAGATATGCATGTTCAGAATTAAAAACTCAGTATATCAGTAGTATTAATCATGTTTCATTGTTCGTGTCCAGTAAATAGTTTAGTACATCAATAATCTCAGCTTAGTCAGCCTCATTGGAGGATTAATTTTCCTAAGGAGCAGATATTATAAGACCTCTCAAAATTCTTTGCTTAACTCAGTTCTTTAAGCCTACTAAGGGGTCCCAGACTTAGAAAATTTTAGCTAAGTATCAAGACTTAGAATTATTTTAACCTTCCAAATTTTGAGGATTTTATTTCAAACCTTCCTGGACTTAGATAGTCAATTTCTTAATTGATTCATGATCAGGGTCACTTGTAGGTCATCTCAGGAGAGTTTTGGATTTTTTGGACTAACATAAGGGCGAGTTTGGATGCCCAAAACAGTAAAGGGTTGCGATAGCCCCGCATTGCGAGGGCTAGTCAAGCTAAGTAAGGTTCGTACCGCGATGCCTACATAAATTGAGTAGGGGTCACATCGTGATGGCTAATTTACCTAAACAGGGGTCGCGACGCGAGGACAACCCTATTCAGTATTATTTTAATACGGGTTGTGGGGGAAAATGGGTCATTTTCCCTACCTTATTTACCCTTAACATGAAATTAATCAGCCTATAGGGAAAAATCTTATTCTTACTCTCAAACTCTCTCAAGAACAAGCATTAGGGTTTTCAATTCAAGATTTAAATCTCAAGAATACAACCATTAATCTTCTCAAAAACAAGCATAAAGGTATGTGAAGTGTTCATCCAAGTGCCCTTTCACCCTTGGAGTTCAAGAAACCCTTTTTCAAATCTTAAATCATGTTTTTCTTGTTGTGGGTTATTTGTATGCAGGTTAATATTGTTGTGTGATTTCCAAGATGATGTCTTTAATGAATTTCATGAATTTATCTTAGCATATGGGTTGAAATCTTTGATATTGAAGTGATTAATGTGGCCATGATATATTGAATTATTATTCATGCCCAAGTATAATATGATGACTCCCACGTGTTTGCCAGAATGCCTAAGTGAATTAATTGTGCAATATTATCCATTGTTGATCTTAATTATGAACTCATGAAAGAACTACATGTTTAAAGGAATCCCTTGTTAAAACTATGCCATGAAGGTGTTTTTTGAAATGCCTATGTGAATTGTTAGTATACTTATGACATAATAGCATATATTCCTATACATGTACAAGTTCAAGATTTACAAGTGTTTGATGAAATGCCTCATAAAGTGAACTATAAATATGTGGCCATTGTTGTGCCTTTAAGATTTAAGTTACTCTTTAGTCTTTACGCTATCGAGTCCTGGGGTACTTAATACCCGATAATTTAGCTGTATACCTAGAGCCAGTGTTAGTTACAGAATAGTCTTAGTCATGTCATGAATAGTGGAACTTTTAGTCAGTTCTAGAATCCAGGAAAGACTCAGTAAACTCAATACTAATTCATTCCAGTTCAGTAACAGTTCAGTCAAACCAAGTATGAACTACGAAATCAGTTCAGTGTCTAATCAGTTATGAGTTGAATTTAACACCGAGTGAACCCAAGGATGGGGACTCACCTACTATTATAGTGTGTGATTCTTAGAATCAATCCTTGCATTCTAGAACTACATAGCCAGCATAGGTTGAGACATCAAACCTGCCAGTCGAGGGTTGATGCGGTGGGTTAACATATTATTTGAGGGTTCCACCATTATCATTGAGAGCCTGGAAGATGAGGGTATCTCTTAAGTTGTCTTTACCCGTGGCATGCTACTGGAACTCTTCTAATTGGGGTTGCAGGTTGGACCCAAAAATATATTTTGAGAAGGGGCATGTCAGTTAGATGATTACCTCCCGCAGTCTCAGTTTTAGATTTAGTCTCAGATTAGAACTCAGTTTAGTTATACAGACTTAAGGTCTGTCAGATACGGTCATCAAAATAATTTGTAATACAGTATCAGTAAATTATGATATTAGTAAATTAGTCTTTAGAAACAGCATCTAGTATCATCACGATTTCAGTTACAGTCTATGTATTCGTTCATGCACTCTTATTCAATCATATCCATGTTATTCAATTAGTATTGTTCATGCATCATGAACCCATGCATTTCATCCTACCTCACTGAGCATACTAGTGCATTCAAAGTACTAACACATGTTTTTTGCGCTATGATGTCTTATATCATAGGTTCAGATGTATGGGCCCCAAAGCATCCTCAATAATATAGATCTTAGCAGAAAGCGTAGTGGTGAGTCCTCATATTTAGGGGACATGATTATTTTTAGAATTTCAGTAATTTCAATAGTATGTCAGAGTTAGTTGGGGACTCATCCTATTAACTCTATATTTTAGACAGTTTAGAGGCTTATCAAACTAGAGTGTTTTCAGACAGTTGTTTTCCAGCATTCAGTTTTCTGTATATAGTATTATTTTTAGATTTGAACCTTATGGCAGTTTCTGTATTTACTTCCTTATTTTGTTATTATAGCATCTTTATTATTCAGTGCTCACAGCAGGTACTAGTCATGGGTTAGCTAATGGTCCTTCGGGACTGTTAGCGCCATGTAGCATCTGGGGTACAGACTCAGGGCCCCATACCTCACTTTATGGAACTACGCTAGGTTTGTTGTTGTTGTTGTATTAGCCAATATTTAATACTAAATTAATATTCCCAATGCCAATTTTTAGTCATTTTCTTATGTTAGTTTGATTGAAATGTAGATGTTGAAGTCAAAATACATCCAAGGAGTAGGAAAAGGTCAAAAAAAGCAAGACATGGAAAAAATTAAGAAGAAAGAGTTAGTCCATCACCTAAGAATCAATTGAGTATTACAGAAATGATCTGTATATTGCTAAAGTAGTGTTTTAACAGATAAATATAATAGAATCTAAGTTTGTCTAATGTTAAGTTATGCAAGTTTATAAGAAGTTCTGTATATTGCAAAACTATTGTGCGAATGGCTAGAAGCCTCATATAATTGGATAGAAAACTTATGAAACAAAGGATTGTAGGAAATTTTTGTGAACTAGAGATACCTTTGCGCATTACATAAGTGGTAAGCATAAACAACGTAGATTTCCTAACTCATGGAAATTTCATGTATGTATATTAAATGCTCCAAATTTCAAGAAATGTAAAAGGGAATTTGATATTTCTAAACCCTCATTCAATTATATCTTTAGTTTTAAGACATTGTAATCAACTATATCTGTTATGGGTGAAATCTTAGATTCATTATTTTCATTATAGATATTCACGTTGTGGATAATTTAGTTGATGATATGGGTACATTTGAATTCCTTTTAACTATTCTTAGTAATTCCCAATTCTTAAGGGTTTATGATGTATGTGATTGGGTATTATTTGTTTCAATAATGATTTCTTTGTTGTAGATTTAGCTAATTCCCTATATTTTAACTTTTGATTAGAGGTATAAAACTCTAATAAGTTTTGAATATCTTATATTTCTCGAAGAAGAGGATAAGGGCGAGGAGAATTAGTTGACAAAAAACTTAATTTGTTTCATTTAATAGCTAATTCTAGAGATAGATTATCTGGTTTGAGGCAGTAGGTTGGTTGGAATTGCATACATATTAGGGCTTGAGAGAAACCCATGTTGAATTTACTAATTATAAGAGAAATTATCAATAATATCTGAAACGTATCGCACCCACATAAATTATATTGCCTATGCAATATTAATTACCTAAGTACAAGGCTTATATTCATAATAGTACATCCCTAAGATATTTTAATACTAAATTCAAAGCTAATAAATGAGAAAATATGAAATGTGATGATAAGTTGTTTTAAATTGATAATTGTGTTGATAGAAATTGTTCAAAGTGTTCTAAAACCCTCATATTTACTTTATTTGCTTTTTAGGGTATGCAAATATCAAAGTGAGTGACAACATTCTATGGTGAAACTTTCATTTCATTCTCTCTGGAATAAACCCCAACTCATATAAATGATTGAATATATTGCAAACAAATGCTCTTTCTAATTGATTTTAGGAGTGTAACAGGATGTCATTATGTACTATGATTTTGAGAAGTTTACCAAACATTGCCTGAAGTAGGTATTATATTGGGAGGATTTGTTTTATGAAGACTATAAATCCCTATTCCTTGGAAAAAGAAAGAAGAATCATCCACAGGTCTTGAGAGATGCTGTGAAAGTTAGAGGGATGGATGTCAAGTTGTCACGACCCAAACTAAGGCCTAGTCGTGATGAGTATCTCAAGCCCGCCAAGGACTGGAGACCAACCCTATTACCCTAGCCAGCTAGAACACAATAAAACTAGCAGCAAATGAATTTTAAACATATAACAATATAGAGATGAGTTTCGAACATATAACACGATAGATAAATCAACTAGCTCAGAAAGAAGTATAAGAATATAAACAACTATCCCAAACCACTGTAAACTACAAAACCTCTAATAATCAAGAAAAAATAAAGTTGGGACATACCCTTGACCATAGCCAAAAAGAAACCATAGAAATAGTTTAAGACATAAATGAAATAAGATCATGAAATGAGGGTCTTCCGAGGGATGGAACTATCAAAAGATCAAAAAATCACCTAGCACTAAGGAAATAGAAGGATCACCAGACCATACATCACATGGGAATACAATCTCTGAGGATGATTAGAAGAGTAAGCTCCTGCATGTATCTCAGGAAAGGGATAAAATAATGCCATGATCAATTAGTGCAAAATCATATGCATATATTTATATACATATATATAACATGTCAGGATAGGAAATAAGGTTTATTATGAAGTTTAAAACATTAGCCTAGACTATGTAGCTCAAAATATCATCCATACCCTTGGGTTATATTGGTTTAGATTCCCCTCCTAGATGGGTCTGCCTCCTACCCTATTGGTTAGGTCGAGTGAATTTTAGCTGAATGAATAAGAGAAATTGGAGGATGGTACAAAAACATCAAGGCTACAACCATTCCAAAATGTATATATAAATAATATGTGAACTATGCACACGGTCATAAAGACCAGTATAGGTCCCTCAATACCTCCACCTCCACGTCTTAGCTACACCCCCTTTAAGACTAGTTATAACTTTTTTACATTCCTGTTCATTAAACCAAAAACTATCCATTATGGCACATATGATTGGTATCGTCAAACCAATTATGCTTGCAAGCTTATAATTATCCTGATCCAATTCCATCATCTATGGGAATGCCACAACCCCTTTTGTTTAAAAAATTAAAAGTAAAGCAAACCATGCCTTTAAAGCCATTTAACTATTTATGCAAAGCAATATTTTAAGAGAGTAAGTCAAATCATGTGATTATACATATTTCTAAGCCAATTATGCAAGTGGGTTGAGGGAACACAATTTCCAATACCAATTTCCAAACCAAATCATCAAATTGGATGACTGCTCCTACACCCATCCAATTCTTTATGTCCATGCACCCCACAGGGGTTCAAAATACAAATATAAAAGATAAAAAAATGCACTATAGCTATGAAAACCTTATTCAACTAACCATCATACCAAAATCCTCAATCTAAATCAATTCCACATTTAAATCCACATGTATAACAAAAAAACCCAAGACTTTAGAGAAAACAAGTTTAAGGGAAGAAATTACATGCCTGATGTCACACCCCCTTTTTATCCGAAGAGATATCATTTGTAAGTTTCGAAAGAGTTTTTATTATTAAAGTGACAAAAAAATGAATTTTTTTTTTTGAAAAAGACCTTTTATATTCTAAACTCAGAGTAGCTACATGGCATAAATCAGGTGTGCCAAGTCACCATTGGATATCCTTTTTCAAAATGATTCAAGCACCCCTCGATCCCGTAGTTCGACCATGGTCGCTTGGTGGAGCATATTGACTAATTTGACATTATAAAATGTATAAAACACACAAAAACACATAAAAAAATCAATCAAAAAAAATAAATAAAACAATCCAAAATATAGTGTTAAGTCCAATTATACAATCCAGAATAAAATAATGTGAAAAGTATAAATCCTACACTAATCCTAAACTACGCTCCAATGTTTTATACGATGCCTCGAGCCTTCATTATGAACCTCCTTTGAAGACATAATACATCAGGCATTTCCCGGTGAATAAATATATGAATCCTCAGGGCATTCCCTGGCTAAATGAATACACTTGAATTTTCTGCGTTAAAATAGAAAGGACTATTCAAAGAGACATTCACATATCCAACAAATCACCATCTTCCATTTCTACAATTTGCCTACCCAGACTCAGTATTTTCCTACCTATTTAATGATCCAAAACATGATACTATCGTGTTTAACAATATAAATACTTGTTCCGAATTAACAATTATCAATGAATCAAAATATCATAACATTCACTTTTTATTGATTTTTTTCAATTCCCACCCCAAATTCCTTTGCAATCCTCAATAAGGTATCATTTAATTACATGATTTATAGTCAAGAAAATCAAGAAATCAATCAAAAAAATAACAATTCATCTCCAATCAAAATAAAGGAAAGAAAACAGGTTAAGGAAATGGACCTCTATAGAACAATTCTGTTGATAATAAAGAAGTTCGAAAACCAAAATCCTTGAATGGAAACCCCAACAATGTGCAAGATAAATTAGTGTACAGAGAAAGAGAAGCCCGCTAAGTCGAACAACGAAATAGAAATTGTGAAGTACAAAAGAAAACCCAAGAAATTGAGTGTAATTTCGACGGTATCTTGCCAAAATCGGCTCGAGAACAAACCATTCAACAAGTTATAATGAATTTCAGTATGTTTTAACTTTATTCGATGACTGTGTTGCCAGAACAGTAACCAACGTGACCTCTACCCCCTTTAGATTCTCCCCTCTATTTCTCTCTCGATTCACTTTAATTGTTTTCACTCACTTTGATTTCCCCTAATTCTATATATGTCTCTCTAATTCTAATTTGTCTATCTCTTTTAAATGAGTACGTATGTGTATCTTTAGAGTGAGAGAGTGTGTGCAAGATTTTC
This sequence comes from Capsicum baccatum var. pendulum, assembly GCA_030864225.1. Classification (NCBI taxonomy): domain Eukaryota; kingdom Viridiplantae; phylum Streptophyta; class Magnoliopsida; order Solanales; family Solanaceae; genus Capsicum; species Capsicum baccatum. The sequence continues at coordinate 162,997,693 of CM061555.1, read as the reverse complement.
ATATAGAAAAAAGAAAGGATTTTGTATGTATGAGTTTTATAAAAAATAGAGATATTTTTCTTTGAGTGGTGATTATTAATGACGTAAGGTATGAAATTGTATCTACCTAGAGAGGATGGAGGAGTGGTATCTATAAATTATGTGTGTGTGGAAAATTGCCTCTCGTTTTTAGTTAGGATGAATGCGAGTATATTGGTGGTGGACTGTGTGCATGAAAGGTGAGTTTTGTGTGTAGTATTCTGTTATTGGTGGGCCCCCCATATGATGAATGTTGTAAATATGTATTGTGGAATTGGAAGAAAATCCATGGGCCCCCGATGGTTGTTGGCTATGGATGAGTGATGATGGAAAAATTCAATTATGAATTAACAAAATGGGAATCTTTTTATGTGTGTCCTTTTCTATTATTTTGTGTGTATGAAAATAGAAAATGGGAAATATGGTCTTGTAGAGAAAAATGTGAAAAAGAAACATGGTTGGGTAAGTATATGGGATCACGTGGGTAGGGGTGAGGGGGTATGATGTGTCAAAAGTTGTTAGAAGTTTGTTATTTTAATCCTTTTGTCGAGGGATTATCACACGGAGTTTGGCGTGTGGTAAAGTTAGCTAAAAATGGATAAAATTCAACTTCGGGAGGGACAAAATTAGGTGTCTACAGTATGCCCCCTTTAAATGTAAAAACGAAGTGTTTTCATACAAAAAAGTCGACAGCTAGATAGAATTTTATTCAGATCATTATTCGAAAGAAGAAATAGACGGAGGAAGGAGAACATAATGTTGACTTAGGACGTCCTAACTACTAAATTTATGAGGGAATCAAGTAACAGGAATTTCAAAGGATTGGAAGAAGATGGACTATACCGAGTAGGAGAGTCGAGTGAGGTTCCATCGAGGTTTCGGTCTGCAGTTCTGTCATTACTTCAAAAATGAAAATTACAAATTAAAACATAAATGAAATGCAGCTTCTTTGGACTCTTGACTTAAGTTTTTGATCACCCTATTCTTGACGCGGTCTTCTGACTTTCAATTTTATCACCCTAGTTCTTCAGGCGGGCTCCTGACTTTCAATTTCATCACCCTGTTCTTCAGGCGGGCTCCTGACTTGCAATTTCATTACCCTGTTCTTCAGGAGGGCTCCTGACGTGTAATTGCATCACCCTATTCTTCAAGCGGGCTCCTAACTTGTAATTTTATTACACTGTTCTTCTGGCGGACTCCTGAAATCAAAATCAAAACTAAAACACAAATTATCTCGAAAAATGTTATTTTAGAGAAAGAATTCATTTTTCTGAAAATAATATCCTATTTTCCAGGAGGTTCCTAAGCATAAATTAAATTCCCATTTTCTAGGAGGGTCCTGAAAAGAAAGTAAATTCTCATTTTTTCCAGGAGGGTCCAAAACATAATGTAGTTTCCCATTTTCCAGGAGGGTCCCGATCAGAAGGTAAATTTCTATTTTCCAAGAGGGTTTTGAAAATTAAATTCTCATTTTCCAGGAGGGTCCTGATCAGAAAGTAAATTCCCATTTTCCAAGAGGGTCCTGAACATAAAGTAAATTCCTATTTTTAGGAGGGTCCTGAATAGAAAGTAAAATCCTATTTTTCAGGAGGGTCCTTAACCGAAATTAATTTCCTATTTTCCAGGAGGGTCTTGAGCAGAAAGTAAATTCCTATTTTCTAGGAGGGTCCTGATCATAAAGTAAAGTCCCATTTTCCAAGAGTGTCCTCAGCATAAAGTAAATTCCCATTTTCCAGGAGGGTCCTGAGCATAAAGTAAATTCCTATTTTCCAGGAGGGTCCTGAAATAAAGTAAATTCCCATTTTCCAGGAGGGTCCTGAGCATAAAGTAAATTCCTATTTTCCAGGAGGGTCCTGAACAGAAAGTAAATTCCTATTTTCCAGGAGGGTCCTAGACAGAAAGTAAATTCCCAATTTCCAGGAGGGTCTTGAACTGAAAGTAAATTCCTATTTTCCTGTGGGTCTTGAACATAAAGTAAATTTCCATTTTCCAGGAGGGTCCTGAACTTAAAGTAAATTCCCTTTTTTCAGGAGGGTCCTGAACTTAAAGTAAATTCCCATTTTCCAGGAGGGTCCTGAACATAAAGTAAATTCCTGAATATGCTTCTGTACAGTAGCTGAACTTACTGAACAGAAACTTTGCCCCTGATTCATCAAAGAAAAATTGTGAGTTTAAAACAAGGTTGTTGGCTTGTGGCTTTGGCATTTGAGGAGATTTTTCTTGCACTTGTCTCATTCAAATTTTGCTTCCAATCATTAGCATTTACCATTTCCTTATTGCAACATTGGTCCAAACTCTGAATATTAAGAGTGACTCTGAAATTAACACAGTATCTCTCCTTTGCTATGTTTCTCTGACAATCCCATTTAGACCTTGGTATTTCTACAAATTTCCCAAATTTGTGTGTTGACAACAACCTTCTTCATGCCTTGTCCTGACTTACAATCTTGTTTGTTTCATATGTTCGCCCTTTGTCTTGTTATGTACAATTGAAGAAGCTTGTAGCCAGTTTTGAAATCTTTTCCCACTTGTTTAGACATGGACTTGACTCAAAGACTAGAGAAAAAAATAACAATGATATTTATTTCATTTGGATAACTGACTCAAGAAAATAATATAAAAACACACAGAAGGAACAAAAGTTGATGAATGTCCCTATTTGAAACAAAGAAACAAAAAATTTATCTAGAAATGACAATCAACTGTAATGATTATGCTATGCATTTTGGATTAATTTTCATGATCTTTCCATCCATACTTTCTACCAGTTTTTACTGAGTTAATGGCCTTGGAACGAATTTGTTTCCTTAGGTCAATTGCATTTAAGACCTCATTCGGCTAGTGGCACCTTGGAGGATTTTTGCTAACAAGCCTCTCATTTTCTTTTTCCTAGCTCACCATTTTCTTATGGTGTCTGTGAGGGTTTTTCACCAATGAGATTCTTATTTTCATTTGTCTCAACTCGCCATCGTCTTACAGTTCACGTGAGGGTTTTCACCGATAAGACTTTCTCATTGTTATCTCTCTCAACTTACCATTGTCTTGCGATGCTTATGAGAGTTTTCACCGAAAAGACTCTCTCATTTTTATTTCTCTCCGGATTCCTTATGCTGAGGAAGATAAGTAGTTCCCAAAATACGTCATCACATCCATTGCATGCTTAGCCTCAACATTTTAAAGATTGATATGAAGGTCTTTATTTGGGCTTGAGACTGACGGTAATGATGAAGTCGTCTTCTTGGATGTGCCTATTCTCCAACTACAATAGCAGTTGGATCTTAAAAGTAGGATCAGGAGTATAGAAATGATCACCAAGAGTATCTAACAAGGGTCCAGTAGAAGCATGGGGAAGTACAACCGTTGGGCGGATATCCAATGTAGAAGACTCAGTAGAGGATTGAGAAACAAGATCACATACAACATGTGGTGTTATAAATGTAGCAGGCTCATATTAAGGAGCCAGAGGAAAAGTGGTGGAAGTATTGAGATGCTTTTGGCTTGGATTTAATTATGAGTCATGTTGTGGTGTATCAACAACAGTAGGAAATTTACTTCGCGATTTTGGTGAAAAACTCAAGGAATTTGTAGGATCAATAGTGGGAAATGGAGGAGGAGGCAACCCACTGGCCCAAGCTCAATGCATTTCTGTCATTTATTGCCTTAGTCTCCAAATTCCTTTCTTTAAACTCTCATTTTCATGAATTTTGGTTTGATCCATGATGTCACTCTGTATACTTTTGTTAGACACAACTAACCCTTTGGATTTGGTGTGATGTGGAGGACCAGCCAGAATGCCAAAAACTAACCACCTTAAACTGACTCAACTAAAAAATCAAATGTTTTAGAATTCAACACTTTTTCAAAACTCTTTTTCTTCCCTTTTCTTTTGGAATGATCACCGAACCCAAAAAGGGCGGCTACGTATCTCATCCCCGAAAGAGGAGAATTAGGTGTGCGTAATTCATGAAGTCTTGCCAAAATGGCCAATTAATTCTTCTTCCTTTCCTTTTTTCTTTTTCTTGAAACTTTAAGAAGAAAAGAAAATAACAATTTATCAAATGAATTGATGAAAATCTTTTGCATTTTTCAAGTTTAAACTCCCTATACAAAATGGAACCTATGATTACCAAAGAAATTACTTTTGGGGTTTTCGATTTTGAATTTCATAGGAAAATGAAACTGAAACTATTAAAGAATTTTTTTTGTTTTCTTTTATAGATGTACATGAAACACCTGCTCTTAATGATGAGTGAAAATTTTTGGACTTTTCAGATTCCTATACGAAATAAAACCTATGATTACCATAGAAAAATATTTTGAGGTTTTCAATTTTGAATTTCATACGAAAATCAAACTGAAACTATTAAAGAAAAATCTTTTGGTGGTTTTTTTAAGAGATGTATATGGAACACCTACTCTAAATGAAGAGTGAAAAAAATCTTCTTGAATTTTTGAAATAAGATTTCCGAACCTACAATAGGCTGCCTACGTATCTCACTCCTGAGAGAGGAGAATCAAGGGTGCGTAGTTCTTCCAGATTGGACAATTAAGGATTAAAGAACAAACTAAACCTTGACCTGAGAGACATAACTACGACGATGAAAATAAAATATTTTTTGGGGTTTTCAATTTGACATTTCACATAAAACTAACACCACCAACTATAAAAGAAAAATCTTTTTGGTATTTTCATGATATGAAATTTACAAAACTTCTACCATATTTTTTGAATTTATCTTTTATAAAAAGCAACTATTAAAAGATTTTTTATTTTTAAAATTTTCAAATTATAGAAGTTTGCTAAAGAAACAAAGGAAAATCTTTTTGATGGTTTTGTTTTTGACCAAATTAGTGCAAAAGGTAAAAAAATCTTTTTGAATTTTTGAATTGTGAAAAACAAAAGCCATAAAGAGGACTAAAGGTTATGAAACCCTTTCTTGACTCACTTTTTCTCGTTTTCTTTACTTTTTTTTTGCTCCCTATTTTTTTCAAACACACCTTCCTTTAACTCTAGCATATGGATACCCCAAATCAGTCCGTTAAATGACCTCATTACTTTCAGAGATGTAACTTTAGCACATAGGGATGCTTTAGAGGAGACTCTTTTACAAAGGACCAAGTGGTCCTAGATAGGTCTCAATATGATGCACATAAGTATTACCTAAAGGTTGACCTACGTTGGGATTTAATAACAAGGCAGTTCAAGGGAACATATGGTCGATAGTGACTGCTTTGGTTTCCACCTACTCCTTAAAACCGACAGCACCACCTCCTAAAATAAGGGTGACTAAACTAGAGGTCGTGTACAACACGTGAACTACCGACTTGTTGCAGAAAAAAATGACTCGAGTTATACATATGATGTCAGATATAAAGCAGTAACACATAAGATAAAAACCATAAACAAAGAGCACGTAGGCACTCAACAATGATAAAACAACCACAAACGATAGCACAAACAATGTTTATACACCCCTAATGCCAAACTAAGCCGATACAACTCCAAAAAATAAGCTCAAATTCTGAAAAATCACCAGCAGAGTTGCCAGAGCTGTCATACCCTGTTTTACTCGAAAAGATATCATTTTTAAGTTTCAAAAGGGTTTTTATTATTGAAGTGACAAAAGATTGAAAATTTGTTTTGAAAAGGACCTTTTATATTCTTTTTCAAAATAGTTTTGACTATTTAAAACTAGTTTGCGAATAGAGATTCCGGTTAAGGAATTCTGTTGACCGAGGGAAAGGTGGTAGGCACCTCTCGATCCTGTGGTTCGACCACGGTCTCTTGGTGGAGCATATCGGCTAATTTGACATTATAAAATGTATAAACCACACAAAAACACATAAAACAATCAATCAAATGAACAAAACAAAACAATCCAAAATATAGTATTCAGTCTAATTATACAATCCAGAATAGAAAAATGTGAAAAGTATAAATCCTGCTCCAATGTTTTACCTGATGCCTCAGGCATTGATCATGAACCTCCTTCAAAGACATAATACGTTAGGACATTCCCCGGTAATAAATACGTGAATCCTCGGGGCATTCCCCAGCTAAATGAATAAACTTCAATTTTGTACGTTAAAATAGAAAGTACCATTCAACAAGACATTCAAATATTCAACAAATCACCATCTTCCATTTCTATAATTTACCTACCCAAACTCAGTATTTGCCTACCCATTTAATAATGTAAAACATGATACTATCATGTTTAACAATAAAAATACTTGTTGCGAATTAGAAATCATTAATGAATCGAAATATCACAACATTCACTTTGTATCAATTTTATGCGATTCCCACCCCAAATACCTTTTCAATCATCAAAAAGGCATCGTTTCATTACATGATTTATAGTCAAGAAAATCAAGCAATAAATCAAACAAAGTAACAATTCATCATCAATCAAAATAAAGGAAATGAAATGGGTTAGGGAAATGGACCTCAATAGAACGATTTCATTGATAATAAAGAAGTCTGAAAACTAAAATCCTCGAATGAAAACCCCAACAATGAACAAGACAAATCAGTGTAGAGAGAAAGAGAAACCCGCCAACTCGAACAACAAAATAGAAATTACGAAGTACAAAAATAACCCAAGAAATTGAGTGTAATTTTGACGGGACCTTGCTGAAATCGTCCCCAGAATGAACCAGTCAACCAGTTCTAACGAATTTTAGTAAGCTTTGACATTCTACTTCTTTCCAAATCTAATCTCTCCCTTCATGGGAGACATCTTCAAAAACACCCAATCGCCAACATCAAACTCTAACACTCTTTGCTTCATATCCTTATAGGACTTTTGGGGACTTTGGGTAGTCTGAAGCCTATTCTTGATTACCTTCACCTTCTCTATTCCTTGAAAATCTAATTATGGACTGAGCAATCTGGTCTCACCAACCTCAAAGCACCCAATAGGATATCTACACCTCCTACCATATAGAGTTTTAAAAGGAGCTATCCCAATAATAGAGTGATAACTATTATTATATGCAATTTCAAGGAGAGGGAAATAATCCACCCAATAACCACCAAAATCAAACACATTGGACCTTAGCATATCATCCAAAGTCTGGATGGTCCTCTCTACTTGTCCATTCATCTAGTGGTTGAATCCTGTGCTAAGGTTAATTTGTGTGCCAAAGCCTCTCCGAAATGAATGATAAAAGTGAGAAGAGAATTTCATACCTAGATCATAACTGATGGAAATTAGGGAACCATGAAATCTAACTATCTACTCTAGGAACAACTTAGCATAATCCTCTCTAGAATAAGTAGTCCTCATAGGTAAAAAGTGAGCAGACATAGTCACCCTATCCACGATGACCCAAATTGAATCATGCTGATTCCTAGATCGTAGAAGACCGATAGTAAAATCCATGTTGATCACTTCTGATTTCCACATGTTCTACTAAATTTCTTGCGACAACCCACTGGGTCTCAAGTTCTCAAACATGACTTTCTGACAAACAACACACTTATCCACAAAATTAGCCGCATCTCTCTTCATGTTAATCCACCAATAAATATCCTTCAAATAATGAAACACCTTCATTGAACTAGGATGAATTATATGCCTTAACTTGTCAGCCTCAGTTAAAATCCTTTCTCGTAGCTTATCAATATTAGGGACGCACAATCTACCTTGGTACTTCAAGGTACCATCTCCACCAATCTCAAAAGCCATAACCTTCTACTGGCCCACATCATGCTTAATCTGCATCAAGATATAATTCAAAACCTTTTCTCCTTCACTTCAGCACGAAGAGATAACTTCACCACCTCTTGAAAAATCACACCTCCATCCTCTAGATCTAAAAGTCAAACACTAAGATTAGCTAACTGATGAATGTCGTTCACCAATCCTTTTTTTCTCCATCCACATAAGACAAGTTACCTATAGATAAACTGCTAAGAGCATCAGCAACCATGTTATCTTTACTTGGGTAGTAGTGGAGACTCATAACATAGTCCTTGAGCAACTCAAGCCATCTGTTTTGCTTGACACAAGCTACACATACTGCATGCTCTTATGATCTGAATATATATCAACATGCACTCCATACAAGTAGTGACACCAAAACTTCAACACAAACACCACAACCGCCAACTCTAGATCATAATTTAGATAATCCCTTTTATAAACCTTAAGATGGCTAGAAGAATACACTACCATCTTACCATAATGCATCAAAACATAACCTTGTCCTACTTGAGATGCATCAACATAAATCACAAAACCATCAGTATCCTCGAGCAGTGTCAAAACTAGTTTCGAAGTCCACTTATCTTTATCTTCTCAAAACTAACCTCACAAGCATCGAACCATAGAAACTTTAACTTTCTACAATTCAACTTAGTCAATGAGTAGCAATAGAAGAAAATCTTTCCATAGACCTCCTATAATACCCAACTAAACCCAAGAAGCTATGAGTGACGGTTGGAGTCATGGGTCTAGGCCATTTATTAACAGCCTCAACTTTCTCTAGAGCCACCATGATCCCTTCACTGGGAACAACATGACCTAGAAAGGTCACAATATGAAATAAGAACTAACACTTTGAAAACTGAGCATGCAATCACTGATCTTTAAGAGTCCGCAACACTACTCAGAGGTGATTGGCATGATCCTCCTTAATGTTAGAGTATACAAAGATATTATCAATAAACACGATGACAAATAAATCCAAAAACTACCTGAATACTCAATTTATAAGATCCATAAATGCAGCCGAAGCATTGGTCAACCCAAATGACCTAACAAAAAACATATAATGACTATAGCAAGTTCGAAAATCAGTCTTATTGATATCCGCCTCTCTAATCTTCAAATGATGATAACCCAATAAAAGATCAATCTTACAGAAAGATCTAGCATACTAAAGCTTCTCAAAGAGATCATCAATCCTAGGAAGAGGATTCTTATTCTTCATTGTCATCTTATTCAACTACCGATAGTCTAACCATATCTAAAGAGACCTATTTTTACTACACAGAAAACGCATATGATAACCCCATGTAGAGACACTGAGATTGATGAAAGCATTATCAAGAAGATCCTTTAATTTCTAGTCAAATTCTTTCAACTCAGCTAGAGCCATTCTATATGGAAGGATAGAAATGGAGTGGGTATTCAGTAAAAGATCAACCCAAAGTCTAATTCCCTATTAGTAGGAATACCAGGAAGATCCTTGAGAAACACTTCAGGAAATTCATTATCCACCGAGATAGATCACGACGAGAAATAATCAGAACTAAAATTGTTAACCTAAATAAGATGGTATAGATAACCCTTGAAAATTAACTTTCGGGCACTAAGATAAGAAATAAATCTGTCCTTAGATACTAAAGAAATCCCTTCCCACTCAATCACTAGTTCCTTTAGGAATTGATAACAAACCTTATAAGATCTAAAATCCAAGAAAGCATAGCATAAATGGAGCTAATCCATCCCCAATATCATCTCAAAGTCTACCCTATCAAAATATATCAAATCTACTAAGGTCTCCTTATAAAAGAAAGATACCACACAACCCCTATAGATCTTTTTAGTGATAATAGCATTACCCACTAGGTAGATACCAAGAAGTGATAAAAAATGCCCTCCGAACGAAAACTAAAATGAACAAACATATAACAGGCCACATAAGAAAGGTTAGAACCTAGATCAAGTTGACAATATACATCAGGATACAAATGTTTCAACATACCAGGGACAACATTAGTAGATGCCTCATATTTTTGATGGGTGGCAAGATTATTGAGACGGTTTCGTCTAGTGTCGGTATCAGAAGTAGCACCCTTTGGTACAAGAGCTTAAAAAGTACCAATAGGAACCTTATTATCTCTAGAAGCAACATTAGCTGAAGGAAAGTTCCACTGGATATGACAAAGCTGGCCATATTTGAAACACTGATTCCTTCCCTTATCGAAATAACTGTAATTTTACCGACCACAATCTCCTTACGAAAGATAAGGAGGGGATGACTAAGCTTCACTATCCTGATACTGGGCACCATATGTATTAAACTCATTGCCAACCTGAGAGAGATAATCACCAAATAGCTTAGGATATAAAGCACTAGCCGTAGAATATGAACCCAAATTACCCCAAGTCCTCTTCTTGTCTGACTGTCTTCCATATCTACCAATACCCTGCTCTAAATACCAGATATTCTTATTTGGCCTCTCTCATATTTCTACTTGTTTCTTCTTTTCATCTTCAACCTGCTACATATAGACCTCCAGCCTAGAGATGTCCATATTATTATTCAGCATAGTAGTATTGCACTCCAATATCAAGTCACATGACAAACATAAAGCAAATATCCTCAGCCTAGCCTTAATGCTAGATACCAACTCCAGAGCATAGCGAGACAAGTGGTGGATTTTCAAAGCATACTCCTACACGCTCTTCCTCCCTACCTCAATTTTACTAACTACTCAGCTTTAGCCTCACTAAACTCTTGAGTAAAGAAACGATCAAGAAAATCACTAGATAAGTCCTCCCACATTGCTTGTTAATCAACATCAGCCCTTAACTGCACCCACTCTTCATACACTAATATGCCATATCCTTTAACTAATATGTGGAAAACTCAACAACTTCAAAATTAATGGTGTACATCACTCTAAATACTTCTCAATCTCATCTAAAAAAACTATAAGAATCGTCCTCAAACTTAGAGCCAATAAAGGTTGGAGAATTTAGCCTAATAAAATAGCCAACTCTAGTAACATAAGAAGATATTGCAATAGAACCAACACGGGCAGGCGGATGAGACTGAGGAGTCACTAATTGAGTCGGTAGATGAATAGATCGACAAAACTCATCATTAGAAATATCTCGTTGGGGCAATGGGGCATAAAAATCAATAGCTAGAGAATCCCAAGGAGGACTGTTAGGGATCGATAAAACTCCATGAGGTGGCAGCATAATCAAGAGCTGGGACCCTAGACTAAGTCTATACTTAATAAATAGAACTAGTCCATCCATATTATCCCCAGGTGGTACAAAGGAGATTCCACTAGTATTAAATCTTTAAGGAGGCATGATCTAAAATGTGAATAGATGAAATTAGAGGAGTTTTTAAGGCCTTAGAATCTATAGCCCAAAAGTTAGATCACAAGAAAGTAAAATATTCCTAAATGCCTCATAGTCTCTCCCTTATAGGTGTGGCATGATACACAGCCATAAAAAACTTTAGTTGACACGCTTTGTGGACACCCGATGACCAGGAACATATGCTCTAATGTCAAACTTGTCACGACCCAATAAAGGCTTAGTCATGATGGATATTTCTAGTCCACCAATGAGTGGAGACCACCCCTATTGCCTTAGCCAACTAGAGAATAGTACAACTACCATCGGATAAATTCATAACATATAGCAAAAAAGAGCTGATTGTCAAACATATTATAAGATAAGTAAATCAACTAGCTTAGAAGGAAGTTTAAAAATTTTAAGAACTATCCTAAACCATAGTAATCCACAAACCGTCTAATAATGTAAACCAACTAAAGTTGGGATATTCCCCCGACCATAGCCTAAAAGGAACCATAGAAATAGTCTAAGACACAAATAAAACAACACCATAAATTGAGGATCTTTTGAGAGATTAGGTCTCACCATTTCAAACTTACTCTTGGATAATCCAAAAATTTTGTACCACTGCACAAGGAAACAAAAGTATCTTTGGACCTTGCATCACGTGGGGATATAGCATCCGAGGACGATTAGCAGGGTGAGTTCTAGCATGTAGCATAAGCAAGGGATAAAATAATGACATGACCAATCAATCCAAAATCATATGCCCACATTTATATATACATATATAATATGTCATGATAGGGAATAAGGTTTAGCATGAAGTTTAAAAGATTAGCCTAGATTGTATAGATCAAACCGTCATCCATATATATGGGATACATGGGTCTAAATCCCCCTGCTAGTTGGGTATAGTTTCCACCCAAATGGTTGGGCCCCAGTACCCATTAGCAGAATGAACCAGAGAAATTTTAGAAATGGCCAAAGCCATCAAGGCTATACACATTCATAAATGTATATATAAATAACGTGTGAACTATACACAATCATAAAGAGAAATCCCCACACTGGCAACTGTGGTTTATAGTATTGGTCCCTTGGGACCTCTTCCTTTATAGCTCACCTATACAACCCCCTTTAAGCCTGATTAAAATATATACACATTCTCTTTCATTAAACCAAAGACCATCCATTTAGTCACATGCAGTTACTATTATCACACTAACTATATTTGCATGCTTGTAATTATGCCAATCAAATTACATCATCCTAAGGGAATGCCACGACCCTCTTTATTCATTAAATCAAAAGTATGGCCAATACGACCTTCAAAGCAATTTTTATCCTTTTAACTATTTGTGTAGTGTAATATTTTAGTGATATGAGAGTAATCTAAGAAGATGAGAACAAACACAAATATTAAAGAAATAACCTATTTGACAAACGAAAAGCAAAATAATAAAAGGATAGATAATTGAAAGGTAGACACAAAAAGATAACAAAAGGGCAACCAAAGGGTATATCAAACCCAAATACCTCTCTTCTTAATTACGTATGAGAACCTAGCTCTTATGTTGATTGAAAGGGGATAAGATCTCCCTTACAACCACTGTTTCTAGACATGGTTCAACATTGGATTTTCCAAGCACTCAACACTCCCAATGGAGTTTTCATGAAAATATTAAACAAAACTAACTAATCAAATGTCTAAGGAACCTATTTATAGTAGTTTTGTTTGAATAACTAGACTCTTACAAAAATAGCCCAAAAATGGCTATTTCAAAAATAACTCACAATGGCTCTCTTTATTCCTTGTGCCATGGCTTTCCTCGACTTCAATCTATATTCCAAACATGACATTTCTTGAGTAAGAGCTCAAAGATGGGCCTCCAAGAACATTATTGCATCCTTAGGGTGATCAAGTCTTTTACATCCTGATGTTGTCCTCAAGTTGTGTGATAAAAAATATTGACGCCCATATGACTGTATCATCCTCCCCTTCTTAAAAAGGATTTGACATCAAAACAAAACCTTGCAAAACCAAAGAAAGGACAAAAAACATGATATCCTTATGGAATGAGGGTTACAGTTAGCACAATCAATCATAGTATCTTGCCAAGGTTGCACACACTTAAGATATAACCAAGGATCCTTCATACTAAACATTAGAAACTCATTGAAAAATGTACAAAGGATTTGGTTCAAAAAAACATCAAGAGATAAGGAAACTACAAAGGTCATAATGACGTCAAATATTCTAAAAGGTAGATTCCTATTCAAGAGACCACACCAAGGGTGGTTCCTCAAATGGTTCTAAAGTCCAAAAGATCCATATAGCATTGTCGCTCAAATATTTTCATATTGGCTACTATATTGTCTCCCAAAACACCTATGCCATACACCCTTAAGTCCCAGCTATTATCTAAGTTCCGCATACTCTCCAAACATGTCAAAAAACATAGTTTTTAAGTTAGTTTAGTTGTAGGGCTATTTTAATATTATATCTAATACCTTCAAGACCTGTATGCACGAACTTAGGGTTATTCAAGAGAGTACTTAGCCTTTATTAAAAGACATCTTGGGATCTCACACAAATTGGACAGCAAAAAAGTTATCAAAGGATGTTGTTTTTTCAAGACCTGTATGCACGAACTTAGGGTTATTCAAGAGAGTACTTAGATTTTTCTCTTTCTAAAAGATTTAAGAATGACTGGCACAGTGATTGTTGTTTAAACCATATGGAATTTTCCAAAATTTGACTTCTTATCATATGGTAAATTGAATTATCTTCTAAATAATACCAATTTTGTCTAAATCCAGTATCGGAGAGAGAAGTTATGGCCATTTTGCTAAAAGTTATTAGAACTGCCTAGGTGCGATGGGCATGTTGACGGATCATCGAGCTTGTGACGAACCATCATCCAAATCGTTGTAACCAAGGAAGTGACTCCCTCTTCTGGCCCAAGTACAATGGACAGGAGATGGACTATCAAGATAGCGATGAAACGTCACGAAGATCGTCACAACGAGGCAGTGTGGCCTTTGTTTTACTAATGTAGGACTGTTAATCCGATGGCCCATCGTACTGACGATGGACCATCACCCCAAACATCACAAATCCCATTCAGTATTCTTAAGTCATTTTTTTAAATGGACTTTTTGTTTTTTTTCCACCCTTTTAACACTTAGATATATTCGAAACAAAGCATAGAACTTTAGAATCATCCAAAGCATCAAGAACTAGGGTTTTCTATCAAGATTAACCCTCAATAGAAAATCCAAATCTTTCTCCATGAACCTTAATATTCTACTATAGTTTCAACAAATTGAGTTATGATTCAAGGTTTCCTAGTCAAAAGCTTTAAGAACCCTCACTCAAGAGTATGAAAAAGAGTCTCAAGCAAGCATGTCCATCTACAAGTCATAATCTAAGGTAAATGGGGAAACTCCTTCCTTCCTTGTGCCCAAAAGTTGTTTTAATTTTAATGATATATGGTTCTACATATTTTTTTATGAAATTGAAGTTTAGGTTTATACCCTATGTTAGTATTTCTTGAGATTATGATATTTCCCAAGTTCTAGAAATTGAATTATATGAGTATGTTTATGTTATAATGCATGTTGCTGAAGTTTTCTAGATTTTTAGATGATTTATGAATATTTATGATATCAAGTATGAGTTTTGAGATGTTTTAACATGAGATTGATATATTGGTCATTAAGCCTTATTTGAGATTGTGATTTTTAGAACTTTTGTGGTGTAAGCACCCATGATTTGAGTATTTTAAAATTATAGAGAAATCTTTGACCTTGACGATCATAGTAGCTATGAAATCCACTTTACTAAGTAAGATTATAGATTTTATAGTTGGGTTCTATATGAACTATGAGATTATTTTAAAATTGGATTTCCTATGAGATTAGTATAGTTAACTAAAGAGAGTAGTATTTAGCATCGAGTTGGATAATTTGCGACAGTTTCATACATCAGAACTACGTGCTATCATAGGATTGAGATTTATGGGCCCGAGGCCAAGATAGTGATCACTGAGTTAAGGTTATAATATCTTGCAAGAGTATGATACCTCTTCCCAATGTGAGGTTTCTTCTTTAGGAGGACAAAACATTGGACTCCATGCAGCTCGCATAGTGTATGTTGGTTAAGAGAAAATCCCTAATAGCATGATTTTTTAGAGTAGTTTCTTAAAGTAAGTGTTAAAAGTAGTAATCGGCTCAAACAGTTAACTTAGGGCTATTTGAAGCCTTAAGCATCGTGTGACATCTCAGAATAAGATTTTGGGGCATTACAAACTTAGTATCAGAACCTAAGATTTAAGGAGTCCTAGGGAGTCTGACAAGCTGCGTTACGTAGAGTCTTAATCATAGGTGTGTAGCACACCACATCTTTGAGCAAGAGGCTGCAAAACATTTTAGGAAAAAAGTCATCTCTTTTATTCAGAATCTATCATGCTTATAGTTGTCTCTCTCAGCTATTAATTCATGCTTTGTTATTTTTGAAAATGTCTCTCTGAAGAGCAAATGCCCCCAGAAACAATAACGAGAAACCTCAATCTATTGGTCCATTAAATGAGACTGTATCTTTGGCTATGTTTGGGGCGTCCTTTCAGGCGTTATCCTAAGCAGTCACCACAAATGTCTAGGCTAATAACCAGGCCGCAGTTCTGCATAAGCAAGGAGGGGATTTAACTACTGCCAATATTTGAGATTTTATTAGGATGAATTCACCATAGTTCTATGGGTCGAAGGCAGGATAGAACCCATAGTTTTATCTTAATGAGGTGAATAAGATCACCCGAGTTATGCATATAACTGAAGAGGATAGAGTGGAACTAGCCTTTTATCATTTGAAAGACATTGCTTATGACTGGGTTGTAGGATAGAGGAAGAGTAGGGGGAAGATGTTTCTCTAATAACATGGAAGGTGTTCCATGATACATTCTTAGATAAGTTCTTGCCACTTGAGATAAGGGAAGCAAAGATAGAGGAGTTCATGAATTTGAGGCAAGTCTCTATGAATATTAAAGAGTAATGCCTCAAGTTCAACCAGTTAGCAAAGTATTCTCCTAACTTGATAACTGACACCCGATCTAGTATAAGTAAGTTCGTGATTGGTGTATCTGATTTGGTGCTGAAAGAGTGTAGGACTTTTATCCTTAATAGGGATATGGATCTGTCCAGGCTGATGATGCACACTCAATAGAATAAGGTAGATAAAATATGGGAGAGAGATAGAGTAAGGAGAAATAAAAGGGCTAGATCGACGAGTTTGAGCACAGCTAGAAAAGATCCTATGAAGGGAACTGACCCCAATTTTAGGATCGTTTATCTATGCTAGCACCTTCATCAGCTAGTGCTCCAATACCCAGAAATATATCGGAGCAGGGGAATAGGCCTTCTGTGTCTAGGTCCTAGAACAGTGTAGGTAATAGAACTCATTATCCTCTATGTACTAAGTGTGGTAGGGACCATCTCGGTGACTCCTTAGCCGATAATATGGGTTGTTTTGGTTGTGGCAAGATATGCCATAGACTTAGAGAGTTCCCGCATGCTAGGAAGGGGAGCAAATATGTTTGACTTCAGACTCAGACTACCAGTGTAACAGCTTCTTTAGCCCATTTAGCCCTTACATTGGGTGCTTCATCAAGTACAACTAGCGGTCAGCGATAGAATAGATTCTATGCCTTACTATCCCATTAGGAATCGAAGAATTCTCCCAATATTGTTACTGGTATTCTCTTTGTCTTTTACTTTGATGTTTATCTGTTGTTGAACCCTAGGTAAAGTTTCTCTTATGTGACCCCATTAGTTGCTGTGAATTTTGAAATGAGTCCTGCAAGGATTCCTGAGCCTTTCCTGGTTTCTACTCTAGTAGCTGAGTTGGTTATTGCTAAGTAAGTGTATAGAAAGTATCCTTTCACTGTCCTTCATAGAGTTATATTTGCTGATTTGATAGAGTTGGAGGTGTTTGATTTTGACATAATTTTGGGTATGGATTGACTTCACTCTTGTTATGTATCTACAGACTATCGTACCGATTTAGTTAAGTTTTAGTGTCCTGATGAACCAGTCTTCAAATGGTTCGGAAGTTCACAATCTCCCAAGAGTCATTTTATATCCTATCTTAAATCCAGAAAGCTAATATCCAAAGGTTACATCTATCATTTAGTTAGGGCTAAGAAAACTATGTTTGAGGCTCCGACTATCCAATCAGTAAGTATGTTAATGAGTTTCCTAATGTCTTTGTAGAAGATCTTCCATAAGTACCTCGTGATAGATAGATAGAATTTAGAATTGACCTTCTTCCTGATACACAACCTATTTTTATTCCTTCACACCATATGGCACCTGCAGAGCTTAAGGAGTTGAAAGAGCAACTCAAAGATCTTCTAGACAAAGGTTTCATAAGTCCCAGTATTTCTTCTTGAGGCACACCCATCTTGTTCGTATGGAAGAAATAAGGTTCTTTGTGTATGTGCATTGACTATCATCAACTTAATATTGTCACAGTAAAGAATAAGTACCCTCTTCCTAGAATTAATAACCTATTTGATCAATTGCAAAGTGCAAGTTATTTCTCTAAGATAGACCTTAGATTCGCCTATCATTAGCTTAAAGTGAGGGAATATGATATTCTAAAGACAATCTTCTAAACCCGTTATGGTCACTTTGAATTTCTATTCATGTCTTTCGGCCTAGCCAATGCTCTAGCAGCTTTCATGGACCTCATGAATCGAGTGTTCAGACAGTATCTTGATATGTTTATCATAGTGGTCATACATGATATCCTTGTGTACTCCTGTACTAAGAATGACCATGCAGATCATCTTAGAATTGTCTTGCAAACTTTTAGAGATCATCCGTTTTTCACCAAATTTAGCAAGTGTGAATTTTGGCTAAGGTCATTATCCTTTCTCAATTATATTATTCAGTCGAAGGCATTAGAGTGATCCCCAAATGACAGAAGCTATGAGAAATTATACTAGACCTATCTCTTTATCATATATTAGAAGTTTCTTGGATCTAGCTGGCTATTACCGCCGTTTTGTTAAAGGTTTCTCATCTATTGCATCTCCTATGTCTAGACTAACCCAAAAGAAAGTTAATTTCCTGTGGTCAGATTATTGTGAGAAGAGTTTTCAGGAGTTGAAGACTCGACTAACTTTAGCCCCTATGTTGATAGTTCCTGATGGTACCGATAGTTTTGTGGTGTATTGTGATGCGTCTAAAGTTGAGTCACATGAAAAGAATTACCCAACCCAAGATCTTGAATTATAGGCTCTGGTTTTGCTTTGAAAATCTGGAGACACTATTTGTATGGTGTTCATGTTGATGTATTTACGGACCATAAAAGCTTGTAATATGCATTTTATTAGAGGGAGTTGAATCTTCGTCAGAGAAAATAGTTAAAGTTTCTAAAAGATTATGATATAAGCGTGTTGTATCATCCTGGTAAGGCCATCATAGTTGTAGACACCCTTAGTAGATTATCTATGGGCAGTGTTGCTCATGTGGAGAAAGATATGAAAGAGTTAGATTGAGAAGTGAATCATTTGGCTAGACTGGGTTTTATATTGCTTGATTCAGCTGAGGGGAATGTTTGGGTTCAAAGCCGTTCTGAATCCTCTTTAGTTTCAGAAGTGAAGGAAAAGCAAGACATAGATGCTAGTTTGTCAAAATGAAGGAGTTAGTTAAGGACCAAAAGGTAGAGGTTTCCTTCCAATGGAGAGATGGTGTGTTAAGATGTCAGAATAGATTGTGTGTTCCATGTGTTGGTGATTTGACGCAGAGAATTATGGATGAGGCGCATGGTGTTCAGTATTCCATTCATCCTGATGCTACCAAGATGTACTATAACTTGCAGGAAATCTATTGGTTGAGTGGCATGAAGAAGGATATAGTAGTATTTGTGGCAAAGTGTGCAATGTACCAACAGGTTAAGTTAGAGCATCAAGGACTTGGCGGTAAGTTGCAAGAGTTTGGTATACCCACTTGTAAGTGGGAAGAGGTTAATATGGATTTCTTGACTGGTTTACCTCTTTCGCATCGTCATCATGATTCTATATGGGTTTTTGTGGATAGGTTGACTAAGTCCACATGTTTCGTGCAGTGCATACATCTTATACAGCTAGGATAATACTAGGTTGTATATTCTAGAGTTAGTCATATTGCACAGAGTTCCCTTGTCTATCATCTCGGATAGGGGTACTCTGTTTACTTCCTAGTATTGGAGAGCTTTTCACAAGGGTCTTAGTACCCAACTGCATCTTAGTTCTGCCTTTCACCCATAGATAGATAGTCAGGCTGAATGGACCATCCAAACTCTAAAAGATATGTTGAGCGTATATGCTCTTAATTTCGAAGGTAGTTGGGATGAGCATTTGCCACTGATTGAGTTTATGTATAACAATAGTTATCACTCTAGCATTTAGATGACACCATTTGAGTCTTAGTATAGTAGAAGATGTAGATCACCCATAGGTTAGTTTGAAGTGGGTGATCTTATTGTGATTGGTCCTGATGTAGTATTTGAGGCTATGGAGAAAGTTAAGTTGATTAGAGAAAGGTTGAAGACAACCCAGTTTTTTGAAAAGTCATATGCCGATGTGAGGAGAAGAGATTGGAGTTTGAGGTGGGTGACTTGGTGTATCTAAAGATTTCACCCATGAAAGGGAAAGAAAGGTTTGGCAAAAAGGGGAAGCTTAGTCCCCGTTATGTTGACCCTTATATAGTTCTGAGTCGTGTTGGGGGAGTATCTTATGAAGTTACGTTTCCCGTAGATCTATCAGCTGTTCATCTTGTCTTTCATGTCTCTATGCTTAAGAAGCTCATTGGTGATTCTGTTGTACTAGATCCTTCAGAGATCTTAGATATCCATACTAGTCTTTCATTTGATGAGATTCTGGTTGAGATCCTAGATTACCAGGTCCATTGACTAAGGAACAAGGAAGTTCCCTTGGTCAAAGTTTTATGGTGGAATCATTTCGTTGAGGGCGCTATTTGGGAAGCGGAAGCATATATGCGAGCCAAGTACACACACCTTTTCTCTATGAGTTTAGATCAATCCAAAGGTATTATTCTTTCTTAATTCAGTTCCTTTACAATAAAATTCAGCTATGTATGTATTCCTATGAAAACTCTTGCACTTCCCAAAGTATTCAAAGGTTTAGAAAGATTTAAAGCCGATTTAGCCATTTAATTCAGTTGTGCATCCTTAGTTCCCCAATATCTTAATATAAGTAGCGATATTTGAGGATGAATTTTTCCAAGTGGGAGATATTGTAAGACCTCATAAAGTTCCCTCGTAGTCTAAGCCTTTAGAGCATGTCGAGTAAAGCCTTTTTCCATCTCTAAAAGATTTAGCAATGACTTCCAAAGTTATTGGTGTTTAAATCATATTGAATTTACCTAAATTTGACATCTTATCTAGTGGGAAATTGAATTAGCTTTCCAACGATACCAATTTCATCCAAATCAAGTATCGGAGTGGGAAGTTATGGCCGTTTTACTGAAGGCTATGGAACCGCCCAGGTGCGACGGAAAGGTTGACGGACCGTCGAGCTTACGATGGACCATTGCCCAAACCATCACAACAAAGGTAGTGACTCCCTCTTCTGTCCCAAGTGCAATGACTAGGACAATGGACCATCAAGCTAGAGATAGACTGTCGCTAAGACGTTCTCAACGAGGCAGTGTGGCCTTTTTCTTACCAATGTGTGACGGACGATCCGATGGGCCATCGGACTAGTGACGGATCGTCACTCCTACCGTTGTAGATCCCGCTCAGTATTCTTTAGCCCTTTTTTTTAAAAGGACTTTTGGTATTTTCCCACACTTTTAACACTTAGATATATTCGGAACGAAGCATAGAACTTCAGAATCATCAAAATCATCAAGAACCAGGGTTTTCTCTCAAGATTAACCCTCAAGATCAAATCAAAATCTTCTCCAAGAACCTTGAGATTCCACCATAGTTTCTACGAATTGAGTTAATATTCAAGGTTCCCAAGTCAAAAGCTTCAACAACCCTCACTCAAGAGTACGAAAAAGAGTCCCAAGCAAGCTTGTTCATCTACAAGTCATAATCTAAGGTATGTGGGGTTTGAACAAGGACACTCTTTTCATCCTTGTGCCCAAAAGTTGTTTTAATTACAAAGATATATGGTTTTACATGTTTTCTTATGAAATTGAAGTATGGGTTTATACACTATGTTATTATTTCTTGAGATTATGAAATTTCCCATGTTCTAGAAATTGAATTATATGAGTATGTTTATGTTATAATACATATTACTGAAATTTTCCAGATTTTGAGATGATTTATGAATATTTATGATATCAAGTATGAATTTTGAGATGTTTTAACATGAGCTTGATATATGGGTAACTAAGCCTTAATTGAGATTGTGATTTTAAGAACTTTTGTGCTATAAGAACCCATGATTTGAGTATTTTGAGATTGTTGAGAAAGCTTTCACCTTGACGGTCATAGTAGCTTTGAAACCCACTTTACTAAATGAGATTACAGATTTTATAGTTGGGTTCTTCATGAACCATGGGATTATTTTAAAGTTGGATTTCCCATGAGATGAGCTTAGCTAACTAAAGGGGGTAGTATTTAGCAAAGAGTTAGGCAAGTTACTGCAGTTTCATATCCCAAAACTATGTGCCACCGTAGGATTGAGATTTATGGGCCCGAGGCCGAGATTGTGATCACTGAATTGAGGGTATACTCCCTGACAAGAGTATGATGCATCTCACCAACGTGAGTTTTCTTCCTTAGTAGGAAAAAATGTTGGACTCCATGTAGCTCGCATGGTGTATGTCGGTTAAGAGAACCTCCCTAATAGCAAGATTTTTCAAAGTAGTTTCTTAAAGTAAATGTTAGAAGTAGTAATAGGGTCAAAGGGTTAGCTTAGCGCTACTTGTAGACTTAAGAACCACGTGACATCTCGAAATGAGATTTTAGGGTGTTACACAGTAATACCCTTATTTACAAGATAATGATATGAAATGAGCTAATTCAAGTTATTTTTTCACAATTATACCTCACCCATAACCCCTCTTTCAAAGATAGTATTGTATTCAAAGAAATTGGGGTTATCACTACTAATTATTAATAAAACATTAAACAAAAGAAAAACCCATCACAATTAACTAATTAATCAGATTAACAATCAACACCCACACATTATTTACCACCTAAACAAACATAATGCTAAGAGATAAGTTTAGCTACTCATGATATTAAAGGAAAAAAATATACTCAAATTGGCATTAATTCATCCATCATAAGAAAGGTAAGTATAATTACAAACTTCAATTTCAATCAAAACCCACAATCTCGTGGAAAAACACACTAACAACTATTTTTTCTCAACAATAAAGTATTTCTCTAAAAAATTTGAAAATTTGATGTTGAAAATGTGAAGTATTAAGCTTTTTATATTTTGGAATTCAAAAATGTGAAATAAAAAATCAGTTACTAAAAAATTCCCAATTGATCGCAATCTCATTCCTTCAATTACGTTTACGATTCCACGATTATGTGGCATCAAATCGTGATCACAGGATTCTTGTCTTCTTGCTTATTACGATCGCCACCCTTCGAGTGTGATCACAACATCTAAGGGTCTTATCTTGGGGGCTTGTATGTAGATTTTGTCCATTTTTTAACACTTCCCTTCCCTTCTAACTCTGCCTTTGCTTTTTTTTTTTTTCATAAGATATCCCTGTAAGATCACAAATACTTGAAATTAATGTATCTTACATAGATCTAGAACAACATATTCATTTAGCTCACCATAGTATGCAAGAAATGAGATACAAATGAGTGGAAAATTTTCCACTCAATAATTAGTAATATAAGTAACTCTGTGTGAATTAAGCAAAACAAAATTATGTAACTTCTCCTAACTATCAATCAAGAACTCGTAGGCATCCTCGCCCATAACACCACTAAATCTAGGAGGACCTAAATAAGTAAATCTCTCAAAACTCTTCTAATCCTCAGAAGACATAACTAACAATAATAAGAGGCATAGTGAATCTAGCAAGATGAGATCCCATCTGAGAGAGTAAGGTAGATGAATGTTGAACTCTGAACCTTGAAATACCATACTCAGATATCAATATTGATATAGGAATAGTACTAGAAATATAAGGAATACTAAGTGTAGAAGCAGGTGCAATTAGAGGATTCACACACGAGACTAGAGGAACTCCAAGCATACTCAAAGGAGCACCATACAAATGGGTCAACAAGTAGACGAACAACCCTTCCAACATTGGGGTAGAAGAACTTGGTGGATCTAAAGTAATACCCACACCACAAACATAATCAAAAAGAGATAGTGGAAGTCACTGAGTATGACTCCTAGATGGGGCAGATCTATGTACCCATTCACTACCTCGAGTCCATCCACGATTCGTAACTAGCCCTCTAAACTATGCTCTTTTCTTGAATAAATGCTTCACCTCTCCAACCTCATGAGATATGGTCATCACCATCTTTGTAAAAATGAGTGAAATATGACTTAGAACACAAGGTATGAAAGAAATTCGCATGATACGGAAAAAAATAAGAGAAATTTCCTAGAGACATCTTATAGCCTCTCGAAGATAGATATAGATGTCCACATACCAATTCATGAAAATCTATTAGACATCTCGTTCCTACACTATTGATACAAATGAACCTAGCTGCTTTGATAAAAATTTATCATGACCCAAAAGTAAAAGTCCATGGTAGCACTTGGCGCGGTGAACCTTGACAAGTAAATCTATCACCCAAAATAATACACGAGGGGGAAATAAAATAATGATCCATAGTTAAGGCTTCTAGAATTAAATCAAACCATAAAAGTATAAAAATGCAGAACAAAACATAATAAATAATACTAAATCCCAAAACATGGTGTCATAGTGTAAGAACATAACTAGTATAACTCAGTGTCAAATACAAAAGACATCCAAAACTTGATATAAATCTGTCTAAATTACAGCAAAGACATAGTCTAACAAGGAAAAATAAAAGTAGACTATGGATGTCTGAAATCAACCACAAAGACACAGTCTAACATGGAAAGTTAAAAATAGACTGCAGATGTCTGAAATTAACCATTTATTTTTAAATCTCCAAATGTTGCCCAAAATCAATCAATATAAAGCGCACCCAAACCTGAATCTGCACCGTAAAGGTATAGTAGGTGTGAGTATGGACCACTTATACTTAATTGGAATCATACTCCAACCAATAAAAGTAGAAAACAAAAATACATAATACATATTAAGGGAACGCCATTTGCAATCAGAAGATATCCCATAATGGTATCCCATACCGCTTGCACTAATAAATCTATAATACTGATATATAACATAACAAAACACCAAAATGGAATACAAGTATACATTTATACCATATATAAGAAAAGAAAAGAGAACAAAATTTATGGGAGCATTAAGTACAAGTAAAGAAAGATATAATAATAAATATGTAACAATCCAAACAGAACATAGAATCCCATCACAAGTATAATAATGAAAACACAATAAGAATGATAATGATAATGTAATACATGAGGTTGTAGCACAACCTCTGAGACCATCACATAATATTCGTATGCACCTCGGAGATAAAGCTACAATACGTAGGAAGAATGCGGGGTTCTTAGCCCATATATAATCCATTTATCCATATTTCCCCCCTACATATCTAGGGTAATGGTTTTATAAAATATCATATTTTCTATCATAAAAAGGTGTTGCCAGTGTTTGTCAATATTTCCACGATGGTACTAGTCTTTCATGAATGAATATGAAGATTTAATGCTCATAACCAACTGCAATGAATATTTCCACAACCAACCACTATTAGAATTTCCACAACCGACCAATATACCATCACATAATCCAAATCTCCACTCATTATTTCCAACTATTGATGGAATCCAACATATTCATATGCCAGTAGAGTATGGATACATCATAACAAATAATTGGTATAATAACATGCTTTTTTATCAAATAAGATACAATTATATTCATGTATACAATCCTATCAATATCACATAGTACCCCACACGGTCACACACAACACATAATATTGCAAAACCACCACATAAAATAATATATAAGCCCGCATATTTGCACAACACATTAAGATAATAATTTTTATGATTAGTTATCATACCATTAACATACTTTTTGTATCAACATTAACTACTCAATTAGTTTTCAAAGAAGCTAAATTATAACCTATTGTGAATGCTGCAAATTGGGATAAAAGCCATCAATCCATTATATTACTTTTGACAAATAGACGCAAAATCAACTAAAACATCAAAATATAGCATCAACATGTCAAAAGAAAGCCAAGGATACCTATAATGCCAAGTTTCAAGTCAGGGTCAAAATAGTCCCTTGAAATGTTTTTTTAAAAAAGATCAAAATTATTACTTTTTTTTTCAAAAACATGTTGCTCATATATTTAGAAGTCTACAGCTAAAAATCCAAGAGAAAGTGACTTAAAAATGAGGTTCAAATTGAAGAAAAATAATTTTTAGATTTTATCGGGTAAAATCCCCAAAACTTATTTTAAATTCAAAAATCAAAGTTGATTTGAAGTATAGATGACTCGTACTTTTGTTCGTAGAATTAAAACATGATCATGGTATTTTTCAATACTAGGAGAGTTTAGAACAGTTAATTAGGAATATATATAGATTAAGGATTATCATGGTATCTATCAATTATAGCTCCTTGAAATTGTAGGTTGACATACCTGAATATTGGTTCACAAAAGTTCAGTTAGATGATGGAGTTCATAATCGGGCTATATTAGAAAGATGTTAAATACTAAATTATAGGACTACTCTTGGAAATCATGTTTATGGACTCTATACAAATAATAGAACCATGATCATGGGATCTTCCCACTATCGTATGATGCTTCTAGGGTTTTATTTTTATTCTAAGTCCTTTGTTTCTTTTATACATATTCCCTACACAAGTAGAACATACTTTAGTACAACTCGAGTGTTCTTGGTTACTCAGAATTCAGCAAGAACTGCTTTATATATCATCTTGACCTCTTTCATGTTATCAAGATAATGTTTCATTCTTTGGCAATTCACTTTTAACATCAGAAGCCCATCATTCTCAAGTTCAATAACACCATAAGGAAACTCTATCACCACTTGATAAGGTACCCATCATCTCAACCTCAATATGCTAGGGAAAAACTTGAGTTAGACTAAAATCACAACCATATCCCCAATAGTGCACTCTTTCTTCTCAATTTTTTTATGATAGTATGCCTTCATCTTCCCCTTGTATAGTGCTGAACATTCATAAGCCATTAGATGAAATTCATCCATTTTGTTATGATGTTAAAGTCTAAGTTTTGCATTATCACTCCATTCTAGATTTAGCCTCTTCAGAGCCTATAATGCTATATGCTCAAGTTCAATTGGCAAGTGGCAAGCCTGTCCAAATACAAGATAATACAAGGACACACCTATAGGAGTCTTAAATATTGTTCGGTAAGCCAAGATGCATCATTTAACTTTCTATCCCACAGCATTTTATTGGCATTCACAGTCTTCACCAGAATGGACTTGATATCCTGATTGGTGACCTCAACTTGCCCACTTAACTACGAATGGTAGGGGGTTTCCCTCTTATGTTTCAGACTATATAACACTTTGAATAGAAGATTTTAAAAATATGAACCTCCATCATTTATCATTGTACTTGGCATACCGAATTGAGAAAATTATATTTTTCTTTGAATATACAATCACACTCTTCCCGTTATTATTTGGAAGAGCACTTGCTTTCGCCCATTTCAAAATATTTTTCTTTTGCCAATTTCAAAAAGTAGTCAAGCTCAACAAAGATGTACTTCATGCCATAAGAACTAATAAAAGTCGTAACAAAATTAATTACCCATACATTAAAAAACTCAAACCTTATTATTAGGGTCATTGGAAGCTCTTACCTTTATGATATGTTTCCTTGTCTTTAGCGTTGGTTAAAGAATCAGGAATAATCATATGAATATTATGAATAATGGGCCAATAGATCGATATTTCAAGATCTTTTGCATTGCGTACACACTACTATTGTTGCCCTCAACTGGTGATGAGTGACATTCCTCTTGCGTACTCATCATGTCAACCTATGGAATACATCTCTAAATCAGTTCATCCATATAAATCCTAAACAAGTATAGCTCATACCAAAATAAATTCCTTGGATCATGTATAAAATTTTTCTGCTACAAAAATTTTAGGTCTTCAGGCACCACATCACTCACCAGATTATTGGCTTCGTCGGTAAACCAAGGAGTCAAATTTTGTGATGTTGCCAATACCTGCTCATCTGGAAAAGTATAATAAATTTCATTTTCATCCTTTTATTTCAACATTGACTTTTCTTGAAGGTGATAAAAGTGATAAACCACTTGATTCACATTCTTCTTTCAATTTTCGACCTTAAAGTCAAATTCTTTGTTATTGTAGTACCCAATGAATTTGTCATCATGTACCGAAGAGTTTCCTGTTCAGTATGCACAATCACTTTTGTTCTAAGCAGATTAGATCTAAATTTGTCAAATTCAAATGCCATAGTAATCAACCCTTATTTAGTCATAGTATATTTTTTAAGTAGGGTTAAGAGTTTTGCTAGCATAATAGATGGGATTTAAGATTTTTTCTTGATTTTAAACTATGAATTCTTCTAGGATCACACTTCTAGCATCACATATGATCTCAAATGATATGGAACAATTAGGAGACACAATAATAAGGCTAAAATCAACTTCATTTTCACATAGTCAAATGCGTGTAGTCATTCATCATCAAACACAAACTTTAGCTTCTTATCCAAAAGATTGCACAAAGGATGTGTAATCTTAGAGAGCACCTTGATGAATTTATAATAAAACTTGCAAGCCCTAATAATCTTTGAATGCCTTTCAAAAAAATTGGTTGGGATAATTTTTCATCACCTCAATCTTTTACTTATCAACTTCAATCCTTTTCTTTTAGATCTTAGGACGAAGCACTATTCTTTGTTTGATCATGAAGTGACACTTCTCCTAGTTTTATACTAAGTTGAAATTCTCACATCTCCTTAATACACTAGAAAGATGAGCAATACAATCTTCAGAAAAATCACCAATAATAGAGAAGTCATCAATTAGCCCCTCAATAGTGTCCTCAACCATGTGGTAAATGATGGCCATCATAAAATGCTGGAAAGTTGTTAGAGCATTACACAGACCAAAAAATGCTCTCTTAAATTCAAACATCCCATATAGATAGGTGAAATTACTCTTTTATTGGTCTTTGAGAGCAATAGTGATATGATTGAACATGGATAACTGTCTAGAAAACAATACAATCCTTTACTTGAAAGATGGTCTAATATCTAATCCATAAAAACATTGAGAATTGATCCTTCTCAATCCATGCATTCAACTTCCTATAGTTCGTACATACATGCCAACTAGTGATGCATCTTAGAGGAATAAGCATATTCTTCTCATTTAGAACCATATTGGTTCCATCCCTTTTAGGCACATATTTGATCGGGATCACCCATTTGTTATCGACAATAGGGTAAACCAACCTTGCATCCAACATCTATATAATCACCTTTTTCACCATATCTTGCATTGGTAGATTTAGACTTTGATGATGCTTAATAATATGCTCAAAATCTAGCTCATGTTGGATTTTATATGTACAAATTTCAGGAAGAATCCTAATGATAGAACAATGGACCATCCAATTGCCCTTTTGAATTTGTGTAATATAGCCACAAAAGACTCAACCTCTAAATCTACTAAATCAATGACAATAATATATGTAAAAATATTGTTAACTCCTAAAAATACATAACAAATATGGGATGGAGAAGTCTTGATCTATATGAATAAAGGCTCCTCAATAGAAGGCTTAGTTGGTGGATAACTATACTATTCAAATTAAGATCTAATTTCTCTACTAAAAAATTGTGTAAAACTCTACCATTAAGAGAACTCCCTATCTAACAATAACTCTCAAAATTCCAAATCACCACCGTAAGTTTTTTTGACTCGAAGCTTCAGATCAATAGGAGATGTTAATGCATTATCATTGGCTGTAACAATCACAAAGACCACTAGTATAACCTTTAGCTATTTCATGGATTAGCATATGTTGAAATTCACATGTTCTTTATTTAGTCTAAACTTTATCTACCTAGACTCTATAATAACTAAACCACATCCGATTGTAAGGAATTGTAACACCCTGAGTCTATACCTTAGACGCTACGTGGTGCTCATAATTCTGAGGGACCACAAGCTAACCCATGACTGGTACCTACTGCAATAATTGAATAATAATACTATAATTATGATGAAATTAGGTAGAAATATGCCATAAGGTTCAAAACTATAAATGAATACTGAGTATGGTATATCAATAGCATAACTCAACATCTGTCTATAAATACTCTAGTCTGAAAAGCCTCTACTATCTGAACAAAGAGTTGATGGGACAAGTCCCCAACTAGCTTCGACTACTAAAAAAAACTAAGTACTGAAATACTGGAATAATAAATCTTTCCTCAAATAATGAGGACTCACCACTAGTCTATTGATGATGGATCGAGATTCTAAGTATGATTGGTAGCCCAGGCATCTAAACCTATAATATAAGATATCATAGCACAAAAGAAAGGTATGGGTCAGTACTTTGAATGTACTGGTATGGTTAGTGAGGTACGCTGTGATGCATGGGTTAATATGCATGAACAATACTAACTCAAAAACGTGAGTATAACTGAATGAGAGTACATGTATGCAATACGTAAACTTTAACTGAGGTCATGGTAACACAGGATACTCCATATAGAATCACAGGTTTACTCATATCTGAGTTTACTAATACTATACTACTATTAACTGAGTGACTGTATCTGAGAATCCTAATTTTTTGGAACTATTTTAAGTTATACTGACCTGAGTGACTGTGTCTGATAGTTTTGATTTTTGTAGAAGTGAACTGAGTTCTATTTTGAAGACTGAAACTGAGACTGTGGGAGGTAATTATCTAACCGACATTCCCCTTTATGAATAGATTAAGGTCCAACCTATAACCCAGTTGGAAAGGTGTCAGTACCATGCCATGGATAAAGACAAGATGAGTCACCCTCATCTGGAAAGTGCTCTGAATGAGAATTATGGTGCCTGCAAACAACAGGTAGGACACCTTATCAACCCTCAACTGTCATGTAGATGTGTCAAACTATGCTGGCTACGTAGTTCTGGAACACAAGGACTACTTCTAAGGATTACACCCTCTACTAGCAGGTGAGTCCCCATCCTTGGGTTCTCTCGGTGTTGAATCCTACTCCAAACTGAATAGACACTGTATTGAATTCTAAACTATGCTAGGCTGGACTTATATATTAATGATTTATAATCTCTAAATGAACTGAACTAAATTCTTTGGATTCATCTGACTGACGGAATACTACTAAATTCTATTAACTGACTGAACTCTACTGAGTTTTGAACTAATTACTAAACTATTGATCATGATATTACCGACTCTATTTCGGAGATATTATAGCTCTAGGGAAACAACTAGATTTTTGAGTATTAAATACCCCCAGGACATAATAGCATAGTCTATAATACATAGAACAATCTTGGCACATGATAACTGATTACTTGATCACCATTTCATAACATGAACTTGTATATATGCTAATATGATGGGACTTAACTATTAAACTTACATGAACAATCCACCAAACACTTTGAGGGCATAGTATATACCCATAATACTAACAAACATGGGGCATCACAAATTAAAATACAAAATTCATAATTCAAAAGATTTAACATGAATTCTCATGATGTAGGAATATATAATAAATAATTTTATACAAATCTTACAACTAATCATGGATTAGAAACTCCAT
Organism: Capsicum baccatum var. pendulum; assembly: GCA_030864225.1. Taxonomy (NCBI): domain Eukaryota; kingdom Viridiplantae; phylum Streptophyta; class Magnoliopsida; order Solanales; family Solanaceae; genus Capsicum; species Capsicum baccatum. The sequence goes on along the minus strand of CM061555.1, from coordinate 162,966,623 downwards.
TAGCATGGAAATATTGAACATATTCAAACTCAACAATGAAATTCATCAAATTCATGAACTTGTAGTTAAAAGGGACTTTTGAACTATTCAAACTCAACAATGAAATTCATCAAATTCATGAACTTGTAGTTAAAAGGGACTCTTGAACTCCAAGGGTGGAAGGAAACCCTTGGATAAATACTTGACATACCTCAATGCCTGAATACTTGAAAATTGGCAGTTCAATCCTTAGGATTCAAATCATGGGTTGATAGCCCTAGAGTTTGTTCTTGAATGATTTTGAGCGAAAAGACTGTAATTTGCTTTGTGAAGGATGAATTTTGTGTTTTAGGTGCTAATTCAAATTGGGGAAACGTCCTAAATACCCCTCTAGATGTTGTTTTAATTATTGAGAAATGTGCCTAGAGATACGCAGACCGACACATCACATCGATGGGATCGACACTACAACTGTCACACCATATTGAATCTGTATGAACTTACTAGAATTTGTACTGGGAGCAGGGGAAAATACTCATCGACGCGATAGGTGATGCGGCTCAATGATTCACTAGTTTGGACTTCCAAACGTGCCTCAAACGAAGTTCAAAAAATCAAAAATTTATCTGAGAACAACTGCTGACATTCTTGATCATGACTTAACCTAAAAACTAATATTTAAAGGTCATAAGGGTCATGAAAAAGGATCTCCACCTTATGAAGGCTAAAATAACTCTAAGTATTAATAATTAGCTATATTTTTCTAAGTCTGGGACCCCTTACTGGCTTTTAAAGGACTGAATCAAGCTTAGAATTTTGTGGGGTCTTACAATATCTTCCCCTTGGGAATATTTGTCCTTGAATGAGACTGACTAAGCTGAGAATACTGATAGAATAAATTTAGATATGAGACATGAATAACTGAAGCATTATTTCATGACTGAAATTACTGATAAACTAAAATTTGATACTGGACATACATATATGATGCATGAGTACATAGATGAACATGATTCATGAATGCATGAATGAGATTTCTAATAAGCTGAGTTTCTCATGCTGAACATGCATATCTGATGCATGAAGACAGAACTGAATAATGCAATGGTAACTGATACAAGGTATATAAGGGAAATCTGAGCATGGAATCAAGGGAAAATTGTTACCTTAGGTTGAGTCTGAGTTTGTGGAGAAGAGGTAAGGATACTTGGAATGCATATCTACTTCTTCTTCCCAAGTAGCTCCCTCAACTGACTCATTTTGTCAAAGAACTTTAACTAGAGGGACCTCTTTAATCCTCTATTTGCGAATTTGATAATCAAGGATTTTGACTGAAATTTCCTCCTAAGAGAGGTTGTTCTAAACATCTATACCCCGTACAGGGACTACAACTATGGGGTCACCTATGCATTTCTTTAGAAAAGAGACATGTAACACTGGATGGACTGAAGATAAATCTAAAGAAAGCTCAAGCTCGTAAGCTACCTTTCAAAAACAGCTGAGAATCCGGTAAGGACTGATATATCAGGGACTGAACTTCTCCTTCTTGCCCAACCTCTTCACTCCTTTCATAGGAGAGATCTTCAAATACATATTATCACCAATCTCAAACTCAAGATCCTTTCTCCGCAAATCTGTGTATGATTTTTGTTGGCTCTGAGCTATCTTAAAACTTTCCCTGATAAAATAAACCTTCTCTAAGGTGTCAAAAATTAATTCAAGCCCTACCACTTCGGCCTCTCCCACTTGAAATCAACCAATGGGAGACCTATATCTTCTTATATAGAGTGCCTCAAACAGAGCCATATGAATGCTAGAATGATAGCTGTTGTAATATACGAACTCAATCAAAGGGAGGTGCTCATCCCAACTAACTTTAAAGTCTATCGCACATGCTCGCAACATATCCTCTAAAGTCTAAATGGTCCTTTCTATTTGACTATCTGTCCAAGGGGGAAAGGCTATACTGAGGTGATCTTGGGTACCAAGACCCTTCTGAAACACCTTTAATAAAGGAGAGGTGAACTATGAACCTCTATCTGAGATAATAGATAAAATAACTATAATACCCCAGGAAATATTTTGTTGAAATTTTATGCGTAAACATGTTGGGTTCTATATTCTAGAATGAATTATAAATTTTTTCGTGTGTAATATTTTAGATTATGATCCACCATTGCATAGAGTATTGAATAATATTTCCAACGATGTGTGGATCATCCAAAATGGAAACCCGAGCGATGAGTTATGAACATTCTGATCGAATCGTGAATAGTAGTGAGCAGTAAAATGTGCAATAAAACGTACTGAGGCCTGGCGTATTTTTGCTCCAACTTTAAACGATCATAACTCCTTGTACATAATGATCTGGGTGATCTACTTTATACCAATGGAAAGCTCTGTGAGTCCTTTTTCCAAAAAAATTAGTTTCATCCAACTTTTCTATCGAAGCAAAAAGTTATGGTCAATCTACTTCATGCTACCAAAAGTGAATTTTTGGGTCAACTTCAAACGATCATAACTCCTCATACACAATGATCTGGGTGAGATAATATATATCAACGAAAAGATATGAGAGTCCTCTTTCTAAAGAAATTGGTTTCATCCAATTTGGAAATCGGAGTAAAACATTTTAGTTGGTCTACATAAGGCAATCAAAACAGTCCACCAAAGGACAGATTCGAGAATTATTTAATTTTTAGGGGCATTTTGGTCATTCCCCCTAACCCAAAATCTATCCAAACCCTATTAATTCCTATTAGAAGCATTATGTATTATATTTCATTAAAATTCATCAAAAAGAAAACCCTAAGCTCCTACATCCAACTTTAAGAACTTCCAAAGATCACCATTAATTCTGCAAATTTATTCAAGATTCCAAGTTCCTAGTTCAAGAACTCAAAGAACCATAATTCAAAGGCAAGATTAACATATCAAAAATTTGTATCGATTTAAAGTTCATCATTCAAGGTATGTGGGATTTTTCAACAAGAACTCTCTTTCGTTCTTGTGCCCAAACGTAATTTTCTTTACAAAGGCATGATTTTTATTTGACTCTTACGAATTTGAAACATGAACCCATATCTTATGATGATTATTATGAAATATTGATATTTATGATTTTGAAAGATGAATTTACATATGTGGAGATATAAAGCATGAATCTTGAATGATATTTATCATGATTTTGATATTTGGGTCATGAATCTCCATTGGAAATTATGCTTATTTTTGAGAAAGTGTGTGTTATAAGCACGTTGATGTTGAATATTTGAGATATTTTGAATGATTTGACCTTTTGGTCTTAATGGAGTTGTTTTGAACTCGAGTGCGAAAGAAATCCACAATGTGGTTTATTTTGATAGATAGGAATCATGATGGCTCCCAATGTATATTTATATATTACTGAAATTGTTTTGTTGTAGATTGTCTTTGAAATGATCTGAGCTAAGTCCGGGAGAAATCTTTAGCACCGAGTGGGAGGTATAAGGAGACCTTACTTCCCTAGAACTATTTGCCCCCATAGGAGTGAGCCTGAGGTTAATTTATATAGTGATCACTAGTTTGTATGGATTTGATATCGATAGTCCTACTCCAATGGCAACGATAGGATGGCTCTCCCCAATGTGGGTTATATGTTGGACTCTATGTAGCTCACATGGTTTATGTCGGTTATAGGATCTCCCAGTGTGTGTGTTTCCTTGTGTCTATGGTGAATGGTGAAGTGATTTGAAAGTGGAATTATGAAAGTTATTCTTTTGAAAAATTTAAATAATATTTACATTATGAAAATTGATATTCTTGATCAACTAAAAGTGATTGACAAATTATATGATGACTTACATGTGTTATAATACTTATTTTATCCTCTCATGATTATGATGATTTTCTTCGGGCTTTGTGAGTCTTTCATACATCCTACATATTTTTTATAAATATTTATGATGATGATGTTTATACAACTGCATACACCCCCATATACTCGGTTCCTTTCCATAGTACTGACCCACATCTTTGGATGCGAGTTGTATTTTCTTAGAATGTAGGTTCAGGTGCTCAGTTCAAGGTTTGAGAGTGATTCTTCGGGCACACTGTTCTAAATCCTCTTTTTTGGTGAGTCCGCATGTTCTAAGGATGTGATGATTGATATTGGTTTCACAAAATCGTTTACATGTGATAACTGAGTATGAGTCAGTTGGGGCATGTCTCAATGGCTCGCTGGTTTTATTGATTTTCTTAAAGGCTTGTCAGACTAGTATAGATGTTGGAAGTTGACTAATAAGTCGTATTTTTGTATCTTTCTAAAATTCTTTTATTCTTGGATGATGATTACTCTGTTGATATTGTAGGATTATTTATGGAAACCCCGCTGATTTGTGTTGAACTGAATGAAAATGGCTCAAAGGGTTAGCTTGGGGCTACTTGAAGCTCAAGTACTGTGTGATGCTCTAGGACCCATTTTCTAGGGCGTTACAAACTTTGTATCAGAGACTAAGGTTTTAAGGTGTCCTAGGGAGTCTGACAAGCCTCTTTAAGTAGAGTCTTGATCATTGGTGTGTAGTGCGCCACATCTATGAGCAAAAGGCTACAAAATGTTTTTGGAAAAAGTGTGATTCTTTCTTTTAGAAGTCTATCGTACTTAAACTGTCTCTTTTTGCTAGTGATTCGTGCTCTTCTATTTTAAAAATATGCCTCCATGTCGAGCGAGATGAAATAATAATGGTCAGCAACCTCAACCCGCTGACCTATTGAATGAAAATGTGTTTCATGCTGAAATTTGGGCAGCCTTTCAGGCACTGGCCCAAGCTGTTACTGCAAATGTTCAGGCCAACCCGGCCTCAGCTCCACAGCAGTAGGGAGGTAATTCAGCTACTGCCAGGATCTGTGACTTCATGTGGATGAATCCACAAAAATTCTATTGGTCCAAGTCTAATGAGGATCCACGGTTGTTTTTAGAGAAGGTGCGGAAGATTACTCAGGTGATGCATGTATCTGAGGAACATTGTGTGGAGTTGGCTACGTATAGGTTGAAAGACCTTGCTTATGACTGGGTTGTTATAAGGTATAGGTGAGGGAGCTGTCCCTATAACTTGGTAAGAGTTCTAGGATGTATTCCTAGATAAGTTTTTCCCAATGGATATGAGGGAGGCAAAGGTGGAAGAGTTTATGAACCTGCAACAAGGCTATATGAATGTTGGGGAGTACTGTCTAAAGTTCAATTAGTTGTCCAAGTATGCTCCTGACTAAGTGGCTGATAATGGGCTAGTATGAGTAAGTTTATGACTGGAGTGTCTAGTTATGTGGTTAAAGAGTGTAGGTATGCTATGCTGAATAGTGAGATAAATCTTTCTAGGCTAACGACTCATGCCCAACAGATTAAGGCAGATAATATTAAGGAGAGAGATAGAATAAGAGAGAATAAGAGATCTAGGTCCGAGCAGCACGGATAGGGTCAGACTACATCGCAGGAAGGGAGTCGCGCTCAGTATTAGGATCATTCGTTTATGCCAGCATCATCATCTGCTTGTGCTCCTATGCCTAAAGGTAGGCCGGAGCAAGGTAGCAGGTCATATGTATCTAGGTTCCAATACAGTGCTGGCAGTAAGCCAAATCTTCCCATGTGTCCTAAGTGTGGTAGGGCTGATTTGGGTGAGTGTTGGAGTGAAAAGAAGGGTTGTTTTTGGAGTGGTGACATGGGTAACAGAGTTAGAGATTGTCCACCGGATGGACAAGGGCATCGTGACTATCGCCCTCAGACCCAGACTCAGACTGTTAGTGCAGTTCCAGCGACTCACCCAACCCCAGATCAGGGCACCTCTTTTAGCAATGCTTGTGGGCAGTGCCAGAATAGATTCTATGCTTTACCATCCCTCCAGGAATAGGAGGACAGTCCCAATGTTGTTACTGGTATGCTTCATATATTTCAGGTTGATGTGTATACTTTGTTGGATCCTGGATCCAGTTTCTCATATGTTACACCTTTGATTGCTGTGAATTTTGAAATAAGTCCTGAGATTATTCCTGAGCCTATTCTAGTTTCTACCCCAGTGGGTGATTCGATTGTTGCCCAGAAAGTGTATAAAAAGTGTCCCATTACCATTCTTCATAGAGTCTTGGTGACTGATCTGATTAAGTTAGACATGGTAGATTTTGATGTGATTCTGGGTATGGACTGGTTGTATTCTTCTTATGCCTGTATTGATTGTCGGACCCGAGTGGTCAAGTTTCAGTTTCTGGGTACTTCCGTGTTTGAGTGGTTTGGGAATTCTGTGTCACCTAAGATTCATTTTATCTCTTATCTCAAAGCTAGAAAGCTTATTTCCAAGGGGTGTACTTACCATTTGGTTAGATTCAAAGACACTAAGTCTGACACTCTAACTAATCAGTTTGTTAACGTCGTCAATGAGTTTTCTAATGTTTTTCCGGGTAATCTCCCAGGGATACCTTCTAATAGAGAGATAGAGTTCGGGATTGATCTTCTTCCCGATACTCAGCCCATTTCTATTCCTTCTTACCGTATGGCCCTTGCAAAACTTAAGGAGTTGAAAGAGCAACTCAAAGATCTATTAGATAAGGGTTTTATAAGGCCCAGTGTTTCTCCTTGGGGTGCTCCTGTGTTGTTTATGATAAATAAAGATGGCTCTTTGTGTATGTGTGTTGATTATCACCAACTGAATAAAGTCACCGTAAAAAATAACTACCCTCTTCTGAGAATAGATGATTTTTTTGACCAATTGCAAGGTATAAGTTATTTCTCAAAGATAGACCCTTGTTTTGGCTATCATCAACTCAAAGTTAGGGAGTGTGACATCCCAAAAACCGTTTTTCAAACTCGTTATGGCCATTTTGAGATTCTGGTTATGTCTTTCAGGTTAACTAATGCCCCAGCAGCTTTCATGGACCTCATGAATCGAGTGTTTAGACCATATATAGATAAGTTTGTCATAGTGTTCATTCATGATATACTGGTGTACTCCCGTAGTGAGAATGAACATTCTAATCATCTCCGAACTATCTTGCAAACCATTAGAGATCATAAGTTGTTTGCCTAGTTCAGGATATATGAGTTTTGGCTAAGGTCAGTCACTTTTCTAGGTCATATCATTTCTTCCGAGGGTATTAGAGTTGATCTCCAAAACACCAAAGCTGTTAGAAATTGGCCTAGACCTATTTCTCCGACTGATATCCGAAGTTTCTTGGGTTTAGCTAGCTATTACAGCTATTTTTTTTAGGGTTTCTCCTCTATAGCGTCTCCTATGACTCGGTTGACCCCAAAAAAAGTAAAGTTCTTGTGGTTCGAATCTTGTGAGAAGAGTTTTCAGGGGTTGAAGACTCGACTCACTTCAGCCCCTGTTTTGACTTTTTCTGATGGTGTTGTTGTTTTTGTGGTATACTGTGATACTTCGAGAGTTGGGTTGGGTTGCGTACTGATGCAGAAGGGTAAGGTGATAACTTATGCTTCTAGACAGTTAATACCCCATGAGAAAAATTACCCTACCTATGACCTTGATTTTGCTGGTGTTGTGTTTGCTTTGAAAATATGGAGACACTATTTGTATGGTGTCCATGTTGATGTTTTCACTGATCATAAGAGTCTGCAGTATGTGTTTACCCAGAGATAATTCAATCTTAGGCAGAGATGATGGTTAGAATTGTTAAAGGACTATGATATAAGTGTGTTGTACCATCCGGGCAAGGCCAATGTTATGGCAGATGCCCTAAGTAGGGTGTCCATGGGTAGTGTTTCACATGTGGTAGAAGGTAAGAAAGCATTGGATTGTGAGGTACATCGTTTGGCTAGATTGGGGGTTAGGTTGTTTGACTCTGCTGAAGGTAGTATTAGGGTTCAGAGTAGTTTCGAATCCTCCTTGGTTTTGGAAGTGAAGGAAAAGCAATACTTAGATGCTGAAGGACAACTCCACCTTTGAAGTAGCCGACACTCGTAACATAAAGGACAACTTGCTTAAGTCTAATCAAAAGAAAAGGACCCACCTTATCAGATAGAATGTATAAGAAAATCTGAGGGTTCCAATAACATTGAAGATAGAAGATTTTCATTTCATCTCTTGAAGTCTATAAAAGGCTCTTAATTTTCCCTTGTAAGGCATCAAAATATTTTCATTTTAAAATTTCTTTAGTCTTACTATTTTATAATCTTTTGTTGTAATATCTTGTGAAGAATTTGCCAGTGTAATTAGTGAGCTCGTTTTCCTATCATCATCCGTATAATCCTCTGCACTCTTCAAGAGTAATTTTTTCAGTGTTATTTACTTTCAGTTTTTATACTCTGCACTTACGATCCATTTGATGGTATCAAAGCCCTGCTGTTGCATATTAGCATAAGTGGATAAATTCATACGTCTAGGCTAAGGACTAAATTCTGATTATGGTATAACTACTGCTATTTAACCTAGAAATTAATATCTTTGTTAAACTATACTGAAGTACCTTTCTCTCTGTAAAGATTAGCTAGGGCTTGAGGTATCATTATTCTAACTAAGTATGAGGATGCCTAGTAATATATGGCTTCAGGTGTTGGCATAGCCAAAAAAGTGGTAGCCAGATGTTGGCTTAACCAAAAGGTGTTCCTACCTTCAAGATTACTTGACAGAATTTCTAGTAAAATCCAAGATAGGCTTTACTATAACCTCAGAGATTTAGACATTCACGTATAGTCTAATATTGATATTGTTTTTAGGTTACTTACACCTTAGTTTATACCATGATTATGATTTGTTCTTAGTCTAAGACATCTTTCTCTCTTGATGGATAATCATCAAAATATTGCTAATTATTCTGATATGTCTTCCATGTCTAGTCAGATTATTCCTAAAGTAGAATATGACTTGCGAAATTGGTCTATTCCAAAGGATGCTTTCAAAAAAATTTATCAAATTGGTAATTTCAGCATGATAAAGAATTATATTATTAAGAACTGTGAGTCTACTATTTATATTAATAATTCTCTTGAAACTATCAAGTTCCTAATTGCTAAATATATTGATCGATATAAAAAAGATTTTAAATTTCTACATATTGAACTTGTTCAAGTTGCTGTTAAACCATTATTTCGAAAATGTTTGAATATTCCTATTTGTATACTTCTTAGTGATGATAGACTATAAAATTTTGATGATTCTCTTTTAGGAGTCCTTCGAAGTAACCTCGCCAATCGCCTAGTATACTTTAATTGCTAGCCTAATTTTTTTGTTGATATTCATGACCCTAATGTTATGGATATTAACTCTTAACGTCAAAACCAAAAATATGAACAGTAGGGTAGACACCAGAGAAATAACAGTAATATATAGATTATATTACAAGCTTATAAAAACTACTATAGCCCCTAAAGCTATAGCTACCAGTATTAAAAGAGTTACCATGCTCATGGAAGCTAATCACAAGCACTATACCACCTTTGTTCCTAGACTCTTAAGATGGAATGACATTATCTTAGATGAGTTATGGCACTTTGATTCCATCACTACTCCTCAACCCATTGAACCCGAGAGATCTCAGATCGATATTATTATCCAATTCCCTAATGGATCTATAAACCTTAAGTTTCTTAGATCAATTTCCAATAGCCAAGCCTCTTCTAGCATAAGAATGCCTTCAGCCAGACCTTTTTCCTTTCATCCCCCGGAATAGGTTCAGACCACTATTTCTTAAGAAATCAACCATGGAAAATTCCAAGGTGTAGATTTCTCAAAACCTATTCCTAAGGTTTAGTATGAAGCTGAAGCCTCAGTTGCTTTTTATCCAGGAAGCCCTACTCCTAGCGATATGAGACCCAAGGTACATGGTAGGAAAACCTCCATTGACGTTCTCTCTGCCAATGATTTTGTCCGTAATAAAGCTGAGCTAAATTGGTTGTGGAACTTACCAGAACATCAATAGAAAATTAAATGGTATAAGGAAACCTATTCTAGAGACCAGCGAGTCTCTTTTAGAAATAAGTGGTTTGCTTATATGACTAGATTCAAATCTGAAATAAAGTTCTTTAAGTTGTTTGAAAAATAATTTCTTTGTCAATATCTTTTGTAATCACAAAATCATTAACAAGACAAATTCCATTGATGCAAATATGGGTTTTAGGCAGTTTGTAATTGATACCAATCCTTTCACTTATAGTGCCATAGAGTTTTGTAGTTCCTTTCTGAAGATATTTAGTAGGGAGAAGTCCTTCGACAATACAGTTTTTGTCTGCACCACTATCAAATAAAGAACCTTTGTTAAGGATTAGATCATTATTAATAACAAGTTTAATCAAAATATGATTACTAAGAGGTTTAACCTGAGAGATTACATCAATACTTGGATCCCTCTCGTCATTATTTTCTATATATTTAATAGAAAATACTTCTCTTCGAAGATCACTAATAGAATGTTCTCTTCTAGTGTCAAAACTCTGCATGACATCTTTCATGTTAAAAGGGGTAACCTTGGGTTTGTCACCATATTTTTCTTGACTGACTCGCATTTTTAATTCTAAAAGATACTTTTGTTTTGCCTCATCATATTTGATATGTTTGATGGTAGCAAACAAAGTTTCAACAGTATTTTCTGAAGGACGCTTATAGATTTGCTATCAGAGTAGAAAAATGTTCCTTGATAGTTGTAATTTGTCTCACTATTTTCAAAATGAAACTCAGAATTATTTGCAACATTGATGAATTCTTCGTCACTGCATTCTCCTTCATTCAAAGAATCCTCAGACTTAGATTCCTCTAATTTAAGGATTGAGCACAACTTTGTTTTAGTTTCTTCATCAATTCTTAGAAGGTTTATCTTCTTCCTCTTTTTCTGTTTTGAGGACATTGATTGTATCTATGACCCCTTTTTCCACAAGTCAAACATTCATCCTTAAAAGAATACTTGGATGAAAATTTTTTTCCCTCTAAATCTTTTTTTTTGTTTCGAGGACATTGATTGGATCTGTGAACCTTTTTTCCACAAGTCCAACATTCATCCTTAGAAGAATACTTGGATGAAGATTTTTTCCTTCTACATCTTCTATTAGGTCCCTTTTCTTTTTGATCTTTACCATGTCTCCTTTTTGTAGAAAAGGATAATTTTCTCGAGACCTTTTTTTCTTTTATTTTAGAAGAAGATAGGTTAAGCTTTGGGAAACCAAAGTCTTGGCAGAAACTTCCATGTTCTGAAGAGGATAATTTTAGCTCTTCCTTGAGCTGCTCCTTTAACTTTAAATCGGTGCAAAGTTCAAAAGCGACAAAGGTAGTAATACTAGCAAGGCGCCATAAGTTAGGTGTTCATAGGGTATCTTCCCTTCTATCTCTAATTTTAGTTCGAACCTTTTCAGCAAATAGAGGAGGAAATTCACTAATAAATCTTTCTTTCCAAAAATCATTATTGCAATATGCCCTAATAATGACCTTTTGAATAAACATATCTTTATACCATTTCAAATATCCTAACTTTTTACAGTAGAGATTAAAAAGGATTTCAAGACTCCTGTCTTGAAAAGATTTCGGTACACCAATAAAATGTTTGGTTATGCAATAGAGTAAAGTTCCGGTAGCAACCTCCATAGGCTTTATTGTGGTAACTTGGACTTTATTTACCATTTGCAACCTCGTTAAAACCCTATCTTATATATTTTACTCATATTAGCAATACTTTTTTATGGGTAGAACTTGCTTTCCCTCTTATGAAAACTATGATTTTAGAAGAAAGTCAATTTCTACATAAACATACTGCCTTTAAAATAAATATTTTGCAAAATTAAATTGGATTTCTCAAAAATGATATTAAAAATGCTAAAATTGAGAAAATTTTAAAAACCTCGAAAATGATATCCAAAATTGCCAATCTTAAAAAAACTTTTGAAAAAGAAATTTGCTCAGACATTCCAAATGATTTTTGGGAGAGAAAATCACACACTGTTGATTTACCTTAAATAGAAGGGTTCAATGAAAAGGCTATTTCCAATAAAGCTAGGCCGATCCAAATGTACCATGATTTAATAGAAATTTGTAAGAAAAAAATTGATAACCTTCAAAAAATAATATTATTCGGCCTTCAAAATATCCTTGGAGTTGTTCATCCTTTTAGGTTAACAATGCTGCGAAGAAACAATGGGGTGCTCTCAGACTTGTTATTAATTACAAACCCTTAAAAAATATTTTAAAATGGATTTGATATCCTATCCCTAACTAAATGGATCTTTTGAAATGTACCTATAAAGTCAATGTTTATAGTAAATTTGATATGAAGTCAGGATTTTGGCAAATACAGATTGCTATATTTTGGTTCTTAATAATCTCAATTAGGATTAATCATAATATGGGTCTAGATAAGACTTTACAAAACCGCGAGGTTTTAGCATATCTCTATTGTCTTCTCTTTGAGATGAAGCTTTATCAAATAATTTTATGATGGCAGCTTCGTTAGGATCATCATCTATTTTTGAAAGAGGTTTTTGGGTTCTCTTTTTTAAATCACTCCTTGATGGTGATTTCCTGGTTAAATTACCTGGTTGAGGATTTGAAAGATTCCCTTGGTACATCCTTAGGTGCTGGAGTACATCCTCGGATGAAAATTTCTTTAGACAAGTATTTTATCTTATCAAATTCATGAACTGTAAAGGTCCAGCTGATAATATAAGAAATCCTTTTTTGGATAAAATATTTGCATAATTTTATTTGCTCAGGTAAGGAAGAAATGCCTTCATCAATTTGAAATTGACCAAAGTTTTCTAGTACTATTTTGGGTAAAACATCCTGATTACCTCCAAAACAATTCCACCATTCATAGAACTATCTTGGGATAACAACTTTTGCTAATTTGGGACCATACTTTACAAACCAGGCGTGAATTGTTGGCCGTAAGTATAACAAATTAAACCATGCATTTTTATAATCATGCCAGTTATAAGTTTGAGGTCTGTGTTCCTCAAAAAGGACTAATGAAGCAAGTAAATGGTCTACTCGCCATTTAAAAGGAGTTAAAATATTTTTAATGGTGAACTTTGAATAAGTTATACTGTTAGGGTCATGCTCATCTCTCAGCTAATTCTCTATTTCAATAGAGCCACTGTCAATCAGAATGAATTCATAATATTTTTTGGTTTTAAGAGAGCTGTCAAAATTACCGACAGGGTAAGAATGGGGACTCAAAGAGTCAAAATTATTCTTGATTAAACATACAATGGGACCAGTGGGACCGATACTCCACTTTTGAAGTATCCGATATTCATGACATAAAGGAAAACATGCTTTATTCTAATCAAAAGCAAATGACCCACCTTATCAGATAGATGGATAAGAAAATTTAAGTCTTCCAATAAGATTGAAGAAAGAAGATTTTCATTTCATCCCTGGAAATCTATAAAAGGCTCTTAATTTTCCCTTATAAGGCATCAAAAAATTTTCATTTAAAAATATCACTTAGTCTTACCATTTTATAATTTGTTTTTGTAATCTCTTATGAAGAATACGCCAGTGTAATCAGTGTGGATCTAGTTTGCTCATCGTCATAAATTAATTCTCTACACTCTTCAAGAGTAATATTGTCAATGTTATTTACTTTCGGTTTTTATATTCTTCACTTACGATACATCTTATGGTATCAGAGCAATCACCATCAAAGAGTGATTTAAAAAAGAGACTCCAAAATGCTCTTTCGGAAATAGAGGATGATCCCAATGAAGCTGCCATTATGAAATTATTGGATGAAGCTTCATCTCAATGTGAATAAAATGGAGATATGCTAAAACCTCGGAGTTTAGCATAGTCTTATCGAGGTAACCAAAAGGACTCTCTTTAGGTCCTCATTAATCGGTGGCATACTAAGAATACAATCATAGAGAGCTTCATTCCCCCCTTAAAAGGGATTAGTATATCTTATATAGATGATATTATTAAAGCTTCACCTTTCAAATAGGCCATTGGTAAAGACACCACCCTCATTACTACAGCCGATATTAATAGATTTCTTTAGCAAAACAACTACACTAATCAGTTATTGTATATTGTTGCAAGACAAATTGAAAATCCAATGGCTCTACTTCAATTGGTGATAATCCTAGTATTTCCAAATACAACCCTCACATTGAGGCTAATCCTATTTTTAAGATCCATAAATTTTTTAGGGTTAAGTTCCCTAATCTCACTAGTCAAATCACCACTAATCCAGAGATTTTGGAACAAATTAATGTCCAGCTAATGAAGTTTAAACTTTACAATAGTAAACCTATTGAAAAACCTACCAAAAAACCTACTGCAAAAAGTTCTAGTAGTGAACCCATTGTAAACCCTGATTCTTCTGGATGTAAACCCACGACCGATAAAATATGGATGATTAATAATTCTAAGGAATAGATTCATTACATCAAAATAGGTCAATATCATAACAAAAAGAACTTTTATTCCTGGCCCTCTTTCCCTGATATGCAATTCGAGGAAAATAATATTATTCTCCCATCAAAATCTCCTTGAAGCGTTCAAACTTTTATGTTAACAATACTGCCGAGAAAGAACGGGGTGCTCCCAGATTTGTTATTAATTAGAAACCCTTAAACAATGTTTTAAAATTGATTCAATATCCTATCACTAACAAAACGGATCTTTTGAAACGTACCTATAAATCCAATATTTATAGTAAATTTGATATGATGTCTGGATTTTGGCAATACAAATTTATGAAAAAGATAAATACAAAACTGCTTTCAGTGTCCCATTTGGACAATTTGAAAGGAATGTTATGCCTTTCGGGGTTAAAGAATGCCCCTTCAGAATTTCAAAATATCATGAATAATATTTTCAACCACATTAGTCATCTATCAATTGTTTATATGATGATGTTATTTTAAACACCTAAATATTTTCTTTAAAATAGTCCATAACAATTGCCTTGTTGTTAGTGCTAAGAAATTGAAGCTCTTTCAAACAAAGATAAGATTTCTATGGCATGATTTGTATCTAGGTTCATATAAACTAATTTATAGAGCCATAGAGTTTGCAAAAAAATTCCCTGATGTCATTACTGACAAAACTCAACTCCAAAGGTTTCTAGGGAGCCTTAATTATATTGTATATTTTATTCACAAGGTAAGATAAATCTGTAAACCTCTTTTTAGAAAGTTAAAAAAAATCCTTTTCCTTGGAAGGAAGAACACACTAATGTTGTAATAAAGGTAAATGAGATGGTTAAGGACTTACCTTGTCTCGAAATTCCTAACCCAGATTATTTTATGATTGTTGAAACTGATGGCTCTGACATTGGATATGGAGGAATTGTTAAAAGGAGAAAATAACTCTCTTTCAGATTTTCTAACTCACGAATTTTTGCAGGGGAAAAATGAGGCCAACTAAAGTTAGGCCAAACAAGAACCTTGTAAAAAATAAAGAGATGGAGAGCAGAAACCCATCTACCAGCCTATTCAACATCAGGCTATCATGGAATAACCAACGTAAAATTTTGGTCTTAGGTCAAATGCCACCAATACTAAATCATTTCCCAGTTTTACTAAGCTCCTCTTCTTAAAATCCAATAAAGAAACCTTTTACAAAAGAATCTGAACCATATTCGCTTACTCCATTTGGAAAACCGAGATTTTTTGAAATACAAACAAAAGAAAATTATTCCATGAAGACTCCTAAAAGTTATTTTGAAGCAGTGGAACCTTCAGCCACCCTAACCCAAAAGGTTAAAGAAACCTTTACTAACATATGTTTTTAGGTAGCTCTAATCCTAGCTTTGGATAAGAGGTATGAGAATTATATCCCATGAATGGTACCAGCTGCAATAACTGAATAATAATATTGTAATTATAAGGAAATTAGGTGGAAACCTGCCATAAGGTTCAAAGCTATAAATAAATACTAAGTACAGTACATCAATACCACAACTGAATATCTTTCTATAAATACTTTATTCTAAAAATCCTCTACTATCTAAATAAAGAGTTGAAGGGATATATCCCCAACTAACTCTGACTACTAAAATAAATTGAGTACTTAAATTCTAGAATAATAAATTTCTCCCAGAACAATGAGGACTCACCACTAGTCTGTTGCTGATGGATCAGGCTGCTAAGTATGATCGGGAGCCCGTGCGTCTAAACCTATGATATAAAAAGTTATAGTGCAAAATAAAGGCATGTATCAGTACTTTGAAGTACTGATCCGGGGGTCTATCGAAAACAGCCTTTCTACTTCTTCAGAGGTAGAGGTATGGACTGCGTACATCTTACCCCCCCCAGACCCCACTAGATGGGAATACACTGGGTTTGTTGTTGTTGTTGTATCAGTACTTTGAATGTACTTGTATGCTAAGTAAGGTAGGTTGTGATGCATTGGTTCATATGCATGAACAATACTCACTGAATAATATTAGTATAACTGAATGAGAGTACATGCATGCAATACATAAACTATAACTGAGTTCATAGTAACACTGGATACTACATTTAGATCACTGGTTTACTAATATTTGAGTTTACTAATACAATATTACTGTTATCTGAGTGACTATAACTGACAGTCCTGATTCTGTGGAACTATTCTGAGTTTCATATTGAACTGACTGAATATGTATGACAGTACTGATTTCTGTAGAACTAAACTGAGTTCAATTCCAAAGATAGAAACTAAGACTGTGGGAGCTAATCGTCTAACTAACTTGCCCATTTCTAAATAGATTGGGGTTCAACCCGTAACCCTAGTTGGAAGGATATCAGTACCGTGTCATGGGTAAAGACAATCTAAGTCACCCTCATCTAGTAGGTGCTCTGAATAAGAATAGTGGTAACCTCAACTGGTAAGTAGGACACTTCATTAACCCTCAACCAGCAGGTTAGTGTCTCAATCTATGTTGGCTTATAATTTTAGAACACAAAGACTACTTCTAAGGATCACAGCCTCTGCAAGATGGTAAGTCCCCATCCTTGGGTTCACTCGGTGCTAAACCCTTCTCCCAACAGAATAGATTCTTGTAATACCCGTGCCTTTTTCCTAGCTAGAAATCATCTTAAAGATGCTAGGACTTACTTTGAAATGCAAACCTATCTGTGTAGACGTGGTATTTTTTGAGATTTTAATTTTCCATCATGTGGGAAATTGAGTTACCTTTTCAACGGTACATATTTTGTCCAAATCCGACATCGGATTAGAGAGTTATGGACGTTTTACTTGGAACAGTCAAAAATGGCCAAGTCGATGGACCGCCACATAAGTTACGTACCGCCACTTTTACCGTCTCCGCCAAGGAAGTTGAGCTGCGAACTGGATAAGGACTGATGGACGAGCTGACAAACCATTAAAGTGGTGACGGACCGTTATCCAGGCCGTAAACTCTAATATAGTAAAACCCATTTTTGGTCCACATTTGATGGGCTAAGTGACGGACTGTCAAGTGTCTGACGGACCATCAGTTGAACTATCACAAGCCATGTTTAGTTTATTTCCAAGTTATTTTAACAGGGGTATTTTGGTCACTTATCACTGATAACGCTCAATCTACAACTCTCGTAGGAGTGTAAAGCGGTCGCTGTCAAATATATAACCCAACTAGGTTGGGTATCGATCCCACAGTTAATAGCTTGGTCAACAAGTAAGCAATGATTACTAGACTTTTGGTGAAAGTCTCATAAAAGGGGGGATTTTTGTCGTGCAAGTAATGTAACCAAAGTAATAAGGTAAAAACGGAAAATGGCAAAGTAAAAAGTAAGAATGTTTGGTAAGATGTAAAACAATGACAATTGAGAGGTTGGGGTTATGTCCACCTTATGAGTTGTACGTCTCTATTGGATATTAGTTATGCAGAATTCAGACATGCATGTGCTTATAGAGAATTGTATTCGATGGTAAATCCAAGCGTCTTTCGACCTAAACAAGGACTATTTCACTTTAACTCTTTCGAGCTTAAAGAGTATCTAATGGTATGAATTCTCCAAGAGGTTAATCCAGTTACGGCACTAACTTTTTAATAGGGGATGGGACCCTATTACCTTGACATTATCTCTTGTCCAGACATATAACTTTTCTTTTGAACAAGTTAATGTTATACTGGCGTTATTCTATACGTCTTCAACCATAAGAATTTGCATTAAGATGAAGAGAATAATGATATAAGCAGCATACGTGTCACGAATTCACAAATTCATAGCAATAGATAGTATCTCATAAGGCTTCCATAACCCCAACAGAGAGGTTTAGCTACTCATGAGTGTGAAGGAAATCACAATAGAAATTATCATTGTACCACAATAAAGATCTCACGTTAGGTATAGGGGTAAGAATGGCGTGAATTCCTTGCTGAGTAAGGTGTCTCTTGTTGTGGAAATTAATAATTGAATAGATGAATAGAAGAAGAATAAAAAGTAGAATTAATGGACGAATTAGAATCCGAGTTGTAAGTTGTGGAATAAGAAGTAGAATGAGAATAGAATGAATTGTAACTAACGGAGGAATGCCCCCAAATCTCTAGCAGAATAGGGTAATTATAATACCCATATCCTATTCCTAATAACCTAATGAATTACTTAACCCAATCCTACTTGGTTAATGTATCATTATCCTAATCCTAATAAGTTACTGCTATTCCCCAAAGTCTTCAGAATTGTTGTTTTTGCCCGGGACAGATTTTCGATGTGCCACTTTTTGTCCTTGGTGTCCAAGCTTTGCTTTCCTCCTTTTGTGAAGCTTTCTTTGGCATCAAGTTATCCATAAAATGCTGAATTCTGCATCATTTATACCTGAAAACTTGCTAATCACGTTTGTTAGCTCACTTATAGGAAAAAGGACTAAAAGTGCATGAATTATATATTTTGTCCTCAAAACTTAGCTAAAATATGGGTAAAATATAGCACTTTAGGCGTGTAAATTCGCCTATCATCAATCACTCGCCTACATATACCCAGATAAGTCCAAATTCAGCCATTATGCTCATTATTATTTCACAAAACAAAAACTAGGGTTTCTCTCTCTAAATTTAATCTCCAAGAACAGGACCCAATCCTATTCAAAAATCAAAGGATTTCAAACCCTTCAAGTTGAAAAACCTTGAGAACCCTAAGTCAGGTATGCGTAGTGTTCATCTATGGACCCCTTTCGTTCATAGAGTTCAAGAACCATGCTTTCAAATAAGAAATTTTGATTTTCTTGTTCTTATGTGATATTGTTCATGTTAATGATCATTGTCTAAGCTTCCAGATATTAATTTAAGTTGACATCCATGATGTATGCATGCTTGTAGTTAAATCCCATGAATTTGGGTGGTTCAAGATGATTAAAATTGGTGAGAAAACATATGCCACAAATTGTGCATGCAAGTTGTTTGTTAAAATGCCTAGAATGCTAAAAATCAGTATCCCATGACCCCTTAGTATTTAAATATAAAGCTATGTCAACTCTTAAGATTATTCCACAGGAACTTCCATGGTATTGATATGTGTTGCTAGTATGATTATGAAATGAAAATGATATTAAGGTTGTGCAAGTACTTCCATGTGAAATGAAATCCTTTCTACGCAATACATTGTTGATAAGCAAGCTTAGAATGAAATCCCTAATGTAAGATATTATGAATTGTGGACTCAAATCTTCTGATCAAGTCATGTCATGTGTGTCAGTTCCCTCCATCGATTTCTGGGGGTATTCGTACACAAAAAACATAGTTGTGTGCCTAGAGCTATGTCATGTCATCACGATCATCTCAATCAAGCCACAATTAATATAACTCAGTCATTTATGTGACTCAGCAAACTTTAGAAATATCATAATATCAGTAAATACTTAGAAAGTAGTTTTATTCCGTCAGTCAATGGACGACATTTATTCAGTCCATGTACAGTCAGTTAAATCATGTTCAGTCTCTTCAGATGGGAGTAAAAGTTAGTACTGAGTGAACCCAAGGATGGGAACTCACCTGCCAATTTAGGGTGTGATTCTTAGCAGTCATTCTTGTGTTCCAGAACTACATAACCAGCGTAGGTTAGGAAACTTAACCTATCAGACTAGGGTTAATGAGGTGGATTAACCTATTAGTTTAGGGTTCCCACCATTCTCATTTGAGTACCTGCCATATGAGGGTCACTCACAAATGTCCTTACCAGTGGCGCGATATTGACACCCCTCGAGTTGGGGCAGAGATTGGACCCCAACATTTCTATATGCATTATTGGGGCATATCGGTTAAACAACTACCTCCCACAGTTTCAGGGTTAGTCTCAGTAAAAGAACTCAGATAGTTCTTCAGATATCCGTATACCAGAACTGCTTGATACAGTCAAATTTAGTTATAGTACGGAACTTAGATAGTTCCATCAGATGCAGGACTGTCAGACACAGTCACCCATATATTTAGAACTACAGTATCGATCATGATCAGTTATCTGTAAACTATGTATTAGCATACAGATTTAGCTATCATGTATTCGCGATCTCAGTTTCTATGTATGCATGTTCGCAATCTCATATTTATATCAGTCAGTTAGTTTGAATTGTTCATACATGTAACCCTATTTATGTTCAGCCTACCTCACTCGCATACACAGTACTCCAATTGTACTAACGCATTTGAGCTATGGTGCTTTCTCTTTATGTTACACCATAGGTTTAGAGACACAAGTTCCAGACCAGCAGTAGCAGTCACATTCTAGTATACAGAGTTGCAGTGAGTCTTCTACATTCGAGGATGATATGATTCAATTTACTCATTTTTTATTTCAGTTAGCTATCAGTTTGTAGAGTCAGTTGGAGACATGTTCCTTCAACTCCTTATTTAGACAATGTTTAGAGGCCTTTAGATTTAGTTTAGTTTTGATTCAGACTTCAATTATATTGGGTAATTTTCACCGACATAGATGTTATAATTATTTTAGATGAACCTTATGGTCTATTGTTTATGTTTACCAAATATTACATCTATGTTAAGAAATGTACAGGTACAGATATCAGTCATTGGTTAGCTTGTGGTCCCTCGGGGTCATGAGCACCATGTAGCATTTCAATTTAGAAAATCAGGGTGTTACAAACATGGTATTAGAGCTAAGGTTCAATAGAGTCCTAGAAAGTCTGAAAGCCACAACTAGTAGAGTCTTGTGCATGGGTGTATTGCATGCCACATTTATGTACAGGAAGCTATGAGATGTTTTAGGAACAGTTTCCCTTCTTTCAATATTCATGTCGTGGTAGTAAGCATAATCTCAAGTTAAACTCTCAGTCTAATCCGTTCTTCTATTGTTTCAAAATATGCCTCCAATAAGAAAAAACCAACCAGTTCCTTATCCTGAAGACCCTTTGGGTGAGCATGTTTCTCATGCGGAGTTTAGAGCCATATTTACCACACTTGCTCAGTCTGTGGCTACCCATAATGAATGGGCACCAGTTATTCCAGCCAATCTAGTGGCCAACTCAACCGCAGCTAGAATTCGAGACATCACCCAAATGAACCCTCCTCTTTCTTTGGGTCTAAGTCTGATGAAGACCCTTGGGAGTTCATTGACAAAGTACAGAATGTCATTAACATCGTGGGAGTTACTTCTATTTATAGCGCCGAGTTAGCCACATACCAGTTACAGGATATTGCTCACACTTGTTACAAAAAGTGGAAGTCTAAGAGGGTAGAGGATACAGGTCCTATATAGTGGGAGGAATTTGTCACGGATTTCTTAGATAGATTCTTTCCCCAAGAGTTGAGGAACGCCAAAGTTCTTGAGTTTATCAACCTCTAGGAGGAAAATATGATGGTTAAGGAGTATTCTTTCAGATTTGCGCAGCTGTACAGATATGGCCCTCATGTGGTTGCAGACAACAGGATTAAGATAAGTAAGTTCATTTAGGGGGTAAACGATAGCGTGGTAAATAAGTATAGATATGCAATGATATATAGTGATATGACTTTAGCTAGGATCATAACCCATGCTTAGCAAATAGAAGAACAAAAGGTTAGGGATAGAGAGAGGTATAATAAGAGCGCAAGATTAAGAAGTTTCAGTTTTTCTCAACCTAAATCTGAAGGAGGAAACCGTCTGTAGTTTCATCCCAAGTCAGCAGCCCCAAATCCTTCCTTCGCTGATGCCACAGTGCCAAAATTTAGCGACGGCAATATAGGTAAAGCACCATGCTCTAAATCTCAAGTCAGTGTCAGCAATAGCCAAACTAATCCCCTATGTCAAACTTGTGGTACGAATGACCAGGGTATTTATAGAGCCGGTAGTGATGTTTATTTCAGTTGTGGTAAGCCAGGCCACAGAGTCAGAGATTGTCCTCAGTCCTATTACAGGGTCATCAAAATCATCCCACAGCTTAGTTCGATCGCCCAAACCAGTAGGGTACCATTCCTAGTGTTACTAGTGGGCAACGCCCAAGCAGACTCTATGCTCTTCAGACTTGACAGGATCAGAAAAATTGTCCTCATGTCGTTACTGGTACATTATTGATTTTTCATGTTCATGTTTATACTTTGCTAGATCCAGGTGCATCCTTGTCTTTTGTCACTTCATACATAACAGTCAATTTTGGAATCAGTCCCAAAATTTTAGCAGAGCCCTTTTCAGTCTCTACCCCAGCGGGTAAACCTATCATAGCTTATCGGGTATATAGGAACTAGCCAGTTATGATATTTCAGAAATCCACATTAGTAGAATTAGTTGAGTTAGAGAGGACTGATTTTGATGTTATTCTCAGCATGGATTGGCTTCATTACTGCTATGCCACAACGGACTGCATAAAAAATATAGTTCAGTTTTAGTTCTCGAATGAGCCCGTCCTAGAATGGTAAGGTAGTACTTCATCTTTCAGGGTTTAGCTTTTTTCCTACCTTTGGGAAAGGAAAATGATTTCTAAGGGGTACATGTATCATCTTGTGCATAATAATAATTCCAGTTCTGAATCTCCTAGTTTTGAATCAGCCCCAGTGGTTAATGAATTTTCAGATGTGTTTCCCAAAGATCTTCTAGGCATTCCTCCCGAAAGGGAAATAGCCTTCGGCATAGACCTTCTCCCAGATACTCAGCCTATTTCTATTCCGCCATATAGAATAGCACAAGCAGAACACAAGGAACTAAAAGATCAGTTAAAGGATCTCTTAGATAAGGGATTCATCATGCCCAGTGTATTCCTATGTGGTGCACTAGTCTTATTCATACGCAAGAAAGTTATGGTCAAGAATAGGTATCCACTTCCCAAAATAGATAATTTGTTTGACTAATTTTTAGGGTGCTAGTTATTTCTCCAAGATATGCCTCAGATCAGGCTATCATCAACTCAGAGTTAGGGAATATGATATCTCGAAGACCACTTTTCGTACTTGGTATGGTCACTTCGAATTTCTAGTCATGTCCTTTGGTCTTACCAATGGCCCTACAACTTTCATGGACTTGATGAACTGGGTGTTCAAGCAGTACTTAGACATGTTTGTCATAGTCTTCATAGATGATATTCTGGTCTATTCTCTCACAGAGTGTGATCATTCATACCATCTAAGAATTGTTCTTCAAACTCTCAGGGATCATCAGTTGTTCGCCAAGTTCAGTAAGTGCAAATGTTTTCTAAGGTCAATATCATTCCTTAGCGATATTGTTTCCAGTGATGGCATTAGAGTAGATCTTCAGAAATCTAAAGCGCTAAGAAATTGGCCTCGCCCTTTCTCTTTATCAAATATCGGGTGTTTCTTGGGTTTAGCTGGCTATTACAGATACTTTTTTGAGGGGTTTTCTTATATCGCATCTCTTATGTGCAGATTAACTCAGAAGAAGGTTAAGTTTCAGTGGTTAGATTCTTGTTAGAAGGGTTTTCAAGAGTTGAAGACTCGACTCACCTCAGCCCTAGTTCTAACACTTCTAGATGGTTTAGATGGTTTTGTAGTCTATTGTGATGCATTCTGAGTGGCTTAACGTTGTGTCCTCATGCAGCATAGTAAGGTCATAGCCTACGCCTCCAGACAGCTAAAGCCCCATGAGAAGAATTATCCAACTCATGATCTTGAGTTAGCAACTGTAGTATTTGCCCTAAAGATGTGGAGGCATTATCAATACGGAGTTCATGTAGATATCTTCATAGATCATAAGAGTCTCCAGTATGTCTTTTTTCAGAAAGATCTCAATCTTTGTCAGAGAAGGTGGTTAGAGCTCTTGAAGGATTATGACATGAGTGTCCTTTATCACTCAAGCAAGGCCAACATTATGGGTGATGCTCTCAGTAAAATATCCATGGGTAGTGTTTCTCACGTTGATGATAGGAAGAAAAATATATCCTAGGAAATTCATCAGCTTGCCAGACTAGGTGTTTGCTTACTCGACTCTTTAGAGGGTGTTGTATATGTTTAGTGTAGTTCAGAGTCATCTCTAGTCTCCAAGGTGAAAAAAAAAGCAAGACAGCGGTCCCAGCCCTGTCAAGCTAAAAGAGTCAGTTCAGAATTAGAAAATAGAGTCTTTCTCCCAGGGGGAGATGGTATTCTTCATTGTTAGGGTCGTCTGTGTAATCCAGGTGTAGATGACTTGAGGCAGCAAATTCTTGCAGAAGCGCATGGTGCGCGATACTCTATTCATCCAGGGGTCACTAAGATGTATCACGACTTGTGGGAGATCTATTTGTGGAGTGGGATGAAAAGAGATATTACAGAGTTTGTGTCTAAGTGCTCTACATGTCAGCAGGTTAAGATAGATCTTTAGAAACCTAGTGGGTCCACGCAAGAGTTCACCATTCTTACTTGGAAGTGGGAATAAATGAACATGGATTTCGTGATAGGTTTGCCTCGAACTCGTCATCATCATGATTTTGTTTGGGTTATTGTAGATAGAATGATGAAGTCAGCTTATTTCCTTCCAGTTTGTCTGAGAATTATGCTAAACTCTATATTAGGGAGTTGGTCAGATTACACAGTGTTCCATTATCTATCATCTTAGAAAGAGGTTCACAGTTCAGCTCTCACTTTTGGAAAGTATTCTAAAAGGGTTTTGGTATCCAAGTTCATCTCAGTTCCACCTTTCATCCTCAAACAGATAGTCAAGAAAAGAGGACCATTCAGACTCTTAAAGATATGCTAAGGGCGTGTGTAATTGATTTGAAGGGAAGTTGGGATGACCACTTGCCTCTGATTGAGTTTGCATACAACAATAGATATCATTCCAGTGTTTAGATGGCTCCATTCAAAGCTCTTTATGGTAGGAGGTTTACATTTCTAATCGATTCGTTTGACGTTAGTGAGGTATCATTCATCTATCCTAACTTGGTATTCGATGCCTTAGAGAAAGTTCAGTTGATCAGAGATAGACTTCGAGCTGCTTAGAGCTGACAAAAGTCTTATGGAGATGTTCATAGAAAGGATCTCGAGTTCAAGGTCAATGACTATGTCTATCTCAAGATCTGTCCCATGAAGGAAGCAAAAAGGTTCGGTAAGAAAGGGAAACTCAGTCCCCGCTATGTCGGTCCCTTCAGGATTCTTAGTCTCTTTGGCATGTTAGCTTGTGAGCTCGAATTGCCTTCAGATCTAGCCTCAGTTCATCTGGTCTTCCATGTCTCCTTGATCAAGAAGTACATAGGTAACCCAGAAGTTGTAGTCCCTATTCTGAACATTGATGTTTAGGAGATCCTCTCTTATGAAGAGATTTTAGTCG
Source organism: Capsicum baccatum var. pendulum (assembly GCA_030864225.1). NCBI lineage: Eukaryota > Viridiplantae > Streptophyta > Magnoliopsida > Solanales > Solanaceae > Capsicum > Capsicum baccatum. Next base: position 162,941,062 of record CM061555.1, on the reverse strand, counting down.
AAATTTTGGACTATCAGATTCATTGGCTGAGGAACAAAGAAGTACCTCTAGTGAGATATTGTAATACTCGTGCCTTTTTCCTAGCTAGAAATCATCTAAAAGATACTACGACTTACTTTGAAATACAAACCTATCTTTTTTACATGTATTTTTTTTATTCTTTCACTTTCTATCACTTGGTAAATTGAGTTAGCTTTCCAACGATACCAATTTTGTCCAAATCCGCCATCAGACGAGTAAGTTATGGACATTTTACTTGGAACTGTCGGAAACGCCCAGGTATGACGGCCAAGTCGACGGGCCGTCACATAAGAGACGGAACACCACTTTGACCATCACCACTAAGTCAGTTGAGTCACACACTGGTTAAGAACTGATGGACTCATTGATGGACAGTCAAAGTTTTGACGGACCATCATCCAGACCATAAACTCTAATCTAGTGAACCTCATTTCTTGTCCACATCTGACGGGCTAAGTAACGAACCATCATGTTTCTGACGGACAATTAGTTGGACCGTCACACGCCACATTCATTTTATTTCTAGGTCATTTTAACAAGGGTATTTTTGTTACTTATCACTCGCCTACATATACCCAGATAGGTTCGAATTCAGTCATTAAACTCATTATTTTCTTAACAAAACAAAAACTAGGGTTTCTCTCTCTAAATTTAATCTCTAAGAACAAAACCCAATCCTCTTCAAGAATCAAAGGATTTAAAACCCTGCAAGTTCAAAAATGTCAAGAACCCTCAGTCAGGTATGCATAGTGTTCATCTATGGAACCCTTTCATTCATAGAGTTCAAGAACAATGCTTTTAAATGAGAAACTTTGATTTCCTTGTTATGTGATGTTGTTCATGTTAATGATCATTTTTATAAGCTTCCATATAATAATTTAAGTTAACTTCCATGATGTATGCTTGCTTGTAGTTAAAACTCATGAATTTGGGTGGTTCAAGATGATTAAAATTGTTGAGAAAACCTATGCCTCGAAGTGTTCATGAAATGTGTTTGTTACAATGCCTAGAATGCTAAAAATTATGATCCCATGACCCTATAGTATTTAAATGACAAGCTATGTCAACTCTTAATATGATTCCACATGAAATTCCATGCAATTGATATGTGTTTCTAGTTTGATTATGCAATGAACAGGATATTAAGATTGTGCAAGTACTTCCATATGACTTGAAATCCGTTCCATGCAATAAATTGTTGATAACCATGATTAGTATCAAATCCCTTATGTACGATATTATGAATTGTGGACTCAAATCTTGTGATCAAGTTATATCATGTGTGTCAGTTCCTTCCATCGAGTCCTAGAGGTATTTGTACCCAAAAAAAATAGTTGTGTTCCTAGAGCCAGTCATGTCACCACGATCATCTCAGTCAATCAACAATCAATAGACCTCAGTCAGTCATGTGACTCAGTAAACCTCAGAAATCTCATGATCTCAGTAAATTCTCAGAAAGTAGTACTATTCCGTCAGTCAACAGACGTTATTTATTCATTCCATGTACAGTCAGTTAAATCATGTTTAGTATCTTCAGATAGGAGTAGAAGTTAGCACCAAGTGAACACAAGGATGGGAACTCACCTTCCAGTTTAGGGTGTGATTCTTAGCAGTTATTCTTGTGTTCCAGAACTGCGTAGCCAGCGTATGTTGAGACATGTTAACCTGTCAGACTAGTGTTGATGAAGTAGATTAACCTGTCAATTTAGGGTTTCCACCATTCTCATTTAAGTACCTGCCAGATGAGGGTCACTCAAAACTATTCTTACTAGTAGCGCGGTATTGACACCCCTCCAGTCGGGGCAGAGATTGGACCCCAATATTGCTATATGCATTATTGGGGCATGTCGGTTAAAAAACTACCTCACACAGTTTTAGGCTCAGTCTCAGTAAAAGAAATTAAATAGTTCTTCAGATATCAGTATACCAAGGCTGCCAGATACTATGAAATTCAGTTATAGTACTAAACTCAGATAGTTCCAGCAGATGTAGGACTGTCAGACACAGTCACCCATGCATTCAGAACTATAGTATCAGTCATGATGAGTTATTAGTAAACTATGTATTAGCGTACATATTTAGCTATCATGCATTCGCGATCTCAGTTTCTATGTATGTATGTTTCACTCTCACGTTTATATTAGTTAGTTAGTTAGCATTGTTCATGCATATAACCCTATTTATGTTAAGCCTACCTCACTCGTATACTCAATACTATAGTTTTACTGACGCATTTGCACTATGGTGCTTTCTCTTTATGTTACACCATAGGTTTAGAGACACGATTTCCAAATCAGCAGTAACATTTGCATTCCAGTATACAGAGTTGAAGTGAGTCCACTTCATTCGAGGATGATATGATTTGATTTATTCATTTATTATTTCAGTTAGCTATCAGTTTGCGGAGTTAGTTGGAGACATGTTCCTTCAACTCCTTATTCAGACAGTGTTTAGAGGCTTTCAAATTTAGTTCAGTTTTGATTCAGACTTCAGTTATCTTGGGTATTTTTCACCCACATGGATGTTATAATTATTTTAGTTGAACCTTATGGTCTATTGTTTATGTTTTCTACATATTACATGCATGTTAAGAAATGTAAAGGTAAAGATATCAGTCATGGGTTTGCTTGTGGTCCCTCGGGGTCATGAGCACCGTGTAGCATTTCAGTTCAGAAAATCGGGGTGTTACAACACTGGACTGAATTCTAAACTATGCTAGGCTGGACTGATCTATTACTAATTCATACTATCTGAATGAACTGAACTGTGTTCTCTGGATTCTGCTAACTGACGAAATACTACTGAATTCTATTAACTGACTGAACTCTACTGGGTTTTAAACTAATTACTAAACTGCTGATCATGATACTACCAACTCTATTTTGTAGCTGCTATAGCTCTAGGTAAACAACTAGATTTTTGGGTATTAAATACCCCCAGGACAAGATAGCATAGACTATAAGACATAGCACAATCTTGACAAATGATAACTAATTACTTAATCACCATTCATTCATTGATGAATTTTGATAAACACTTGCATAACATGAAGTTGTATACATGCTAATATGATGGGACTTAACTATTCAACTCATATGAACAATCCACCAAATACTTGAAGGGCATAGTATATGCATATAATACAAAAGAAAATGGGGGCATCACAATTTCATATACCAAATTCATAATTCAAAGGTTTTAACATGAATTCTCATAATGCAAGCATAGATAATAAACAATTTCATAAAAATTTGGCAAAATAATCATGGATTATAAACTCTATTAACATGGAAATCATGAACACATTCAAACTCAACCATGAAATTCATCAAATTCATGAACTTATAGTTTAAAGTGTTTTTTGAACTCTAAGAGTGGAAGGAAACCCTTGAATTAACACTTGACATACCTCAATGCCTGAATTCTTGAAGATTGGTGGTGCAATCCTTAGGTTTTGAATCTTGGGTTTATAGCCCTAGGGTTTGTTCTTGAATAATTTTGAGAGAAAAGAGTATAATTTACTTTGTGAGGGCTAAATTTTATTTTTTTAGGGGCTAATTTGAAATGGGGAAATGTCCCAAATACCCATCTAGATGCTATTTTAATTACTAAGAAACATGCCTAGTGACGCCCACACATATCGATAGGGGCAATGCTTTGGTCACCGTGCCATATTGAGTCCACGTCAACTTATCGTAATTTGATCTGGGAGCTAGGGAAAAATAATCATCGATGTGATGGGCGATGTAGCGCATTGAGATCACGACAATCCATTGGTTGGACTTCCAAATATGCCTTAAATAAAGTCTGAAAAATCTAAAACTTTTCTGAGAACTCCTACTGATATTCCTGATCATTAATTAATCTAAAATCGATAATTGAAGGTCAGAAGGGTCATGAAAAAGGCTCTCCAACTTGCAAAGGCTAAAATAACTCTAACTATGAATACTTAGCTAAATTTTTCTAAGTCTAGGACCCCGTACTAGCTTTTACTGGACTGAATCAAGCATAGGATTTTGCTGTGTATTATAGGAATCGTCTCCCTAAAATTATGGGAACCTCCACCTCAACCTTACAATCAAGGATGAAAAAATCAATCCAAAAAACAAAAGAGGAAATCTTCACATAAAACATCACGTAAGACTCTCACGGGCTTATTCACTATACGATTCTTCATGAAAAGTCACATCTATATTGGTTTAGAAAACACCACCCTAATTAGCTATATACTGCTAGAGGCGTCAAATTAATACTACCACCTCAATCACCCAAAGCCTTTGAAAAGGTGAAAAACCCAATTGATAATTGAATCGTGAAAGCTTTAGGATATTTTTTATTCTCATCTTGAGAGCACAAAATTAATGCACTGCAATGGTGTATATTATTTGTTGGCTCAAAACTCAGAGTTGTCTTCTTCACTAGTAACTCCTTCATAAACTTTGCATAATCGAGCATTTGTTCAAGAAATTCAACATGAGGATATTTAGGAATAACTCTCCGCATAGAGATAAAATTTTGATACTTTCCCTCTTCATCTTTGTTCTTTAGTCTTTGTGGAAAGCAAAGAAGAGTTGTGGGATAGGAGTTAATACTTTTGTGACCTCTTTTTTCTTTCCATTTTTCCATTGGACTATTTAACATAAACTAGAGGCTTTTTAGGTGTATTATTATTACCAAAAAAATTTTTTTACTCAATATTGATCTCATTATTAAAAATTATTGACTCAACCTCATTCACAAAAATCATGGGCATAGCTAGTTCAACGGTTATTTTTTTCTACTTGTAGTAATAACCGACCAAGGACTATCATTCTTTAAATTTTAAATGGTGTTGCTTAAAAGTGTACCTTGTTAACAAAAATTTAATATGATAGACATTTTACCAAAATATTTCCCAAGCTGCATAATGGAGGTAGCATGCGATTCAACCTTCTGATTCATTCCCAAAATATCTGCCTTAATCTCTATAAGAAAGTCTTCTATTTTCTGTACAACTTTAAAATGTTTTAAAATCCTCTTCCCATCCTAAAATTTCTCACACTAGCATCTCAATTACCAGGTGGTACACAGGGGCTACTTCTAAATTTGTAGTTATCCTTTTGTTTCCAATCACTATCTCAGTCCTTACTACTATCTCATACCTAGACCTATTTAGTGGTTAGCTCTATAATTGTTCCAACCTCGATTCCCTTGCCTAGAGTTCATATTATCTTGATTAGAATCTTGACCATTGGCTTGAAACTCGCCGTCTAATTGTCTAGATGCTTATTCTCTTTCTCAAAATGCAAATCATTATAGTTGACTTACCTTGCAAATCAACTACATTCATTTTTTTTACTCGCGCTGTTGCAAACTACATATTGAAAAAGCTATGTTCAGTCCTCAATTATGCTCTTTTTAGAGCAACAAACTATCTAGTGCTCTCTTCTCTACGAATGGCCTAATAATATAAGTTTTTATGTGTTTATCTACATCTTGATTATGCCATTCATGGTAGGTTTTAGTGATCCAATCTATAATCTTAAAAGCCTGATCCTAATGTAATATCATAAATGTCCCAGCAGTGATAGTATCTAATATAGCTTTGTTATTAGAATTCGAAGATCTAAAGAAGATTTTAAGAAAATTATGACCTGATATTTTTTATTGAGGGCATTCTGTAACTACTTCTTAAATCTCAACCAAGTCTCACATAGCACCACCAAATACGATTGCCTATTGCTATATATCTTATTTTATAATTTCAACATCCTTGAAGATGGGTAAAATTTGTCCAAGAATGAAGTCCTCAACTCATTACAAGTAGTGATACATCTACAAGGCAATTCAATATCCATAATATGGTCCCCCTCATCAAAGATAAAGGAAATAACCCAGTATAATTGCCTGTTAACTCAGTATAGTTAGATTATAGGAACTGCAAATTCCTACAAGGTTCATTACATACATATTTTCATCAGCAATAGAATTACATATGGACACCCTTTCAGTTTAATAATTGTATCATAACACTAGTAATGTAAAATAAAGTTCCAAGATGCAATTCTAGTGAGATAATATCGCCTATTTTAAGTAGCTCTAGAAAATATTGCTCGTCTTCCTCATCATCATAATAAGGTAGATATTATTTTAGAGGTTATTTCCCCTTCTACCTTCTCTACCTTTCTCACTCATCAAGTATAGCCAGATGGTCTACTTCTATTTGTCTATCCCTTTATTCCCTTGCTTACCACCTCACAACTTATTGCATAGTATCCTTCTAAATAATCAAATAACCAATAGTATGCTCTATAGTCTATTGAAGCTAAAGCTAAGTCGATACCCTGAATAATTAAGGATTCCTACATCATCAATTTTATTGTACGAATTCTTGATTATGAGATCCTTCATTTACTATTCTTTTATTATGTTAATAAGTTCTCTAAATTTTTTTATTAAGGGAAATCAAAGGATTAACTTGACTCAAAGTTTTGGGCATACACTAGTGTGTGCCCTTGAAATTACAGAAAAGTAAATCAAGACACCTCACTAGGTTAGGTCGATCCCATAAAGAATAGGTCAAAATATCAATCAATATGTTTTTCTAAGTAATCAATAAAAATCTCTAGTAAAAAAGGGGTTTCTAAATAGCATTCTAATAGTTACAATTGTTGATTTTGTTAGATTTGTAATCAATAAAAAAGAAGCACTAGGATTTGTCCCAATAACTTCATAACTCCCTAGGATATCACACCTAGTGATCTCTCCAGGTGCTTGACATGCATAATCCATAGGTTAGGTTCACCTAAATGGATTTATGCACTTGTTGAAGAAAGTATCCACAAGTAAGCATTCATTTTTTTCTAAGTTTTTCACTATAGTCACTCATATTTGATCCACGTAATAGCTTTCCTAGATTAACAACTCAAGTTAATCATTGTAGGTTGATTGCTCTAATGCTCTATTATATATTCCCTTTTTCCATATTTTACCATTACTTTTATTGTGAGTAAATACTAGGTGAGTTCTAACATTTTCAAACATCAAAAATTAATCAAACAAAAAAGGATAAATAATACACACCTAAACATCTTTTGAGAATCATGACGTACTATGAGAAGTACTAATTAATTTGTCATGGTTTCTACAACTCTAGTTTTGGTGTTTAACTAATCATAATTTCAAGAACACAAGAATGATTCTAATAAAAATGGATTATCATGAACTTACAAGAATAAGATGAATACCTCTGAAATCTCACTTTGAATTAAAACCCTATATATCAATGGTTGTGAATTCAAGAAAAAAAATATAACTTAAAACATTAGAATAATGTAATATGGATTAAACATGTACAAAAGACCAAATAGGATTATTTTTAGATGAAATAAAATTATATCCTAAACATACATGGATTTTCTAAGTTTGTGCCTCAGATAAAGGAAGGTACGATAGTGGTGACATCCCATTATCATCCTTGGTGCTCGTAAGTTGTCAATGGACGTTGTCATCCTATAGATTATGGTAGTTCACATGGTTGGAGAATTTGAATCATGGTGACCTCCCATGACCATCCTTGGTGATTATATCTTGAATCAAAGGAAGATTAAACAAAAAAAGTTGGAGAATTTCATGGATGATAGGTTATGGTGAAAATTTAAACTGATCATGGTATAGAGAGTGTGTATGGTTTTATTTGAAAGAAAGGATATCAAATTTTGATAAAGGATAAAATGGTAAGAGGAAAGGATATGGGTTGGGTCAATTTTAACTAAAGATACGTGTCTTTTAGACTAACATAGACCATGACGTGGTCCTATGAGTCGGCGTCTATTACCATGATGCGTTCTAAAATGCTACAAGAAAATAAATTTTAAATCTTATCTAAGAATTCATGAATGCAAGTCATGACTCTTGACGTGACAACAAAATATGTTCCTCGACTCATAAATTATAACCACTTTATATTATTTATTCAAGTTCCTACGAGAGATGAGATGACTCATTATAAGAACATATGAATCATCTAATAACTATAAGAAACAGATCCTATAGGATGATAAGTTCGGTCAGTCACAATGGTTATCCTCATAACTTGTTCCAGCAAGTCACGATTTAAGAGAATTAACCATAAACCAACCTTGCCTTTTATTTTATTGGTTCCAGTGGCCATGTTTGAACCCCATGAGTTATGTCCTGATGCAACAACTCATTCTATGACTCATCATACCAAGTTTTCCAAACATTCGTAACTCTTTTGTCTAATTCAATGCACACCTATACACTTCAACACACATTCCTTATATTAAAAATCAAAGGAAAGAAAAAACAATCTACAAAAGTTTTGGTTGCCAACCAAGTAATGCTTGATTTAATGTCGTGGAGAATCTTTATTATTAAGACTTCCCCAAGATAACCTATTCATTCCTCCTATGAAGAGCCTAATATTACATCACAGCACGACTCGGGTACCTTGGGTACTTAGATTTCACCAAGGGTCCATGTATCAACTACTTTTATCTCCTTCTAAGTTTCTATGTTTTCTTTTCACATAATGACTACTTACCTTGAATTATTTACCTTTGTAGTTCCCAAGTTCAATTGCACCATATAGGAACACATGTATCAATATAAATGGCAATATCTACTTATACTTAAACCTGTCAGGAAATAAGCAATATCTTTAATTATGCAGAAAGAATAAATTACCCAGAGTATATTCTCTCTTTTATATCTTTTGAGAACTTACTATAATCATTTGAGTTGGATGATAATAATTGTCTGAGGAAATCCTATGGTATGAAGTATAGTGTCACGATCTGAGACTCCCTTTAGTTGTAACACGATGTTGGAAATCACAAGTGAACCCAATCTAACCCATAGCTTAGTGTGTCACTAAGAATACTAAAATAATTGGAAATCATTGATGCAATATCTATCAATCTTAATCATAAGTATAGAAACAAAACCAATGTGACAATACAATCCATAAAGAAAAAGCATAATGTTTGTAACTATCTCAAAGCCTCTAAAGAAAATAAGTTACTAGGACAAGCCCCCCAACTAACACTAAGTATGAATCTAAAATAATACTAAAACAAAATATTGATAACTAGTACTCAAATGATGAGGACAAACCAAAGAAATACTACTAAAATGATGTTGGATGTTGGAATCTATATTATAAGACAATATAGTGTAAAGAAAGGTATGCCATCTATACTTTAAATGTACTAATCATGTGAGATATGCATTATCTAATGTATGCTGAATATGATTAATATAACATAGTAAACTGAACATGGAACTAAAAAACATAAATTGATGCAATGACCAAGTAATAAATTTGTTATTATATAATTTGTGAATATACTGACTACAAGGTCATGTGATGTCTAGATTTAAATTGTGGGAGATACTATTGACCGACATACCTTAATATGAGATAATCAAGGTAAAACCTATAACCCTAGTAGGAAGGGTATTCAGTACCTTTCCAACGCTATAAACACTGATCAATGTAGATCCATTAAGCTAATATCCCAAAAGACTAAGGTGTCAAGCCAATATTGAGGATTTATTAACATATGCATAAAGTTCTAGGTCATTGGGTGTTCATAATCCACCATATCTAAATATAACAACGAATATCAATTCTATAATCTAAATATAACAAGAAATTTCATAATTCAAGACCATAAATTGTGGATTCCCAATATAATGACACTTCATAGTCATGAGTATGTAAAGATGCTAAAATTTATGTAAAGTTATATATTCTTGGTTTAGTCAAGGTATGAAACTGAAAGCTAATGGAATTCTCATTTCTCATAAGATTGAAGACTAAATTAAATAGATATTTTGAAATAACTTTAGGACTCAATGGATGAAAGGAAAACTAATGATGAAATCCTACATACCTAGAGATAGAAACCTTGGTAAATTCTTTGAACTTGACCTTAAAATTAAAGAACCCTAGTTTACCTTGGAATATCTTAAGTGGAATAGTTTATGGTTTTAGTTAGTGGGAAAAGACTTGAATTCCCATTGTAAAATATAACTAAAGAGCTGCAGAACATGATGTATGGATCACTTCATAATTATTGGATCCACCTATAATTGTGTTGGTTCTCGTGGGTTGGTAGTTTGTCTTATGGATTCTCTGCACTTCATTACATGAGCCATTTTATTACTCGTAAAATCTCCCATGATTGTACCTTGGGTCATAGTTTTAATTCCACGTGTAATAAACTTTAGGAACCAAGATTGGGTTTCTAACAAAAATTGTAGGATCGTTTCATGGTTGGGAGGTGTACTTTCAACTTGTAGGTATATAAGGTTGTTTCATGTATAAAAAATCATGGTATGACTGTACAATGTAACAATATTTACACTATGGTTCATGGGATCTCACTGTTGGATAGTGCTTTACGAAAATAGCCATAAGTCATAGCTCCAAAATTGGATTAACAAGAAATTGATGTGTTGAAAATAAGACTCAAGAGAAATTTAAGGTGCAGGGTGATGAGATCAAAAAAACTTCATAAGATAGGATTTATTCTCATTTAAAGTTGACTCTAAAGACATTAAATTAATCGATAAGAAATGTTTTAACTTGGCTATGAGATAGGAGTTACTTGTGCCCTTAAATGCATATCTAAATCACTTGTAATACTACCAAAACATGAAGTTTGATTCTACATGTACTTGAAACATGGTTCAAATATTATATTGGATTTTTACGGTATTATACTATCATTTCCTTAGGTCCATTCACCTCCATTGAAAACTATCTAAGCTAAAAAGTTAGAGAAAGAGTCATAATCCCAATGTTGAATTTCTAAGATTTGAATATTGACATGGTAACTGAGTTTTTAATTGAAACATAAACTGAAAAACCACACAAATCCATGCTATAACATGAGAATAACTGTATGATATGAAATAGAAAGAATTAATTAAGGGAAACAATTACGTCGAGTTGGAACAGAATTCGAAGAGAAAATATGGGAGTCTTGTTCATCATATCTATCTTTGCTTCCAAGTATCTCCTTTAACTAGCTGATTTTACTAAAGAATTTTTACTTAAGTAACTTCCTTGTCCCTCAACTTATGAACCTGATGATCAAGGATCTTAATCGTTACCTTCTCATAAGAGTGACAATACCTTACACCCACACTATCTAAAGGCATAATTGATGTGGGGTCACTAGTTAATTGCTTCACTAATAAACATGAAAAACCAGATGCACTGATGCTAAGTCTACAGGAAAATTTAACTCAAGGGATACATTGCCAAAATACCTACAACCTTACAAGGACCAACATAGCATGGACTGAGTTTTCCTTACCTCAAAAATATCTTCACCTCTTTCATGGGTTAAACTTTCAAATAGACAATATAATCAATAGAAAACACAAGTTCCCTCTTCCTCACATCTGCATAGGAATTCTGGTGACTATGAGATATTTTTAACCTTTCTCTAATAAGCTGAACTTTCTCCAAAGCCTTATGAATTAAACTTGCCCCTATAAAAGTAGCTTTTTAAAATTCAAACCAACCAATAGGAGATTAAACATTCCTACCTTAAAATGAATTGAATGGGGCCATCTAAATAATGGAGTGATAGCTATAATTATAATCAAATCAATCAAACCAAAATGATCATCCCAACTACCCTTGAAATCAATCACATGTGCTCTCAATATGTCCTTTAAAGTCTGAATAGTCTGCTCTTCCTAACTATTATTTGGGGATGAAAAGTTATACTGAGATGAACTAAGGTACTAAGACCCTTCTAAAATGTCTTCCTAAACTGAGAGGTAGCTGAGTACCCCTATCTAAGATGATAGTTAAAGGGACTTCATGAAATTTCACTAACTCTCTAAGGTAGAGTCTAGCATAATACATTTCTGAATTTAAAGTGATAACTGGCAGAAAATGGGTTGATTTAGTCATTCGGTCCAAATAAGTCAAATAAAATCATGTTATCAGTGGGGATTAGGAAAACTTTGAATAAAGTCCATATTGACCATATACTACTTTCATATAGGAATACTAGTATCCATGATCATTCCACTAGGTATCTATTGCTCGACCTTAACCTATTGGCATTTTGGAAACAACCATAAATTCTGTGTTATTGGTTTACATGCCATTCTACCAATAGACTTCCCATAGATCTCGATAAATTTTAGTAGATCTTATATGAATAGATTTTGAGAACTCTGATCTACTAGCAGCATTCATTGTCTAAAGACATCCATATTTGGAACACACAAGACAATGAATAATACCATCTCTCAATTGAGAGAGAACCTCAACTGTATAACTTAAGACCGCTTCTTTCAACATAAGTAAATTTTTCAAAATAATAAACTCTTAGTCTATCAAGCCGGTGAACCTCGCTAACTAAATAAACTCTTAGTCTAGCAAGCCAGTGAACCTCGCTAACTAAATTTTTCTTCTCATTCTCTATATGAGAAATACTTTCATAGGCAACCTGCTAAGAGTGTTAGCCATAATATTAGCTTAACTCAGATGGTACAAGATACTAATATCCTAGTCCTTTAATAACTCTAGTCATCTCCAATGAAGAAGATTTAGATCTTTCTAACTGAGAACATACTAATGGCTTTTATGATCCATAGACACATCTACATAAACCCATAAAGATAATGCCTCCAAATATTTAAGACAAAAACTACTGTTGTCAACTCAAGATCATGAGTTGGATAATTCTTCTTATAAGGCTTGAGTAGTCTAGAGGCATATGCTATAATCTTGCCATGCTGCATCAATACACAACCGAGGCCAGCTCTAGAAGCATCATAGTAAACCACAAACCTATTTAAACTATCTGGCAGAGTCAAAATTAGATTATAGTTGAGTCAAGTCTTTAACTCCTGGAAACTCTTCTTGCAAGAATAGAACAACTAAAACTTGACCTTATTTTAAGTCAGTCTGATATAAGGGATGCAATAGTGGACAATTCTATAAAAAATGACTTGTAGTTACTAGATAAACCCAAGGAACTAATAATATCTGATGGATAGATGGGTCTTGAACAATTTCTAACTATTTTTTTAGGACTCTTATCAAAAATAAAATGACCAAGGAATGGTACTGATTTTAACAAGAATTTATACTTTCTAAACTTAGCAAATAAGTAGTGATCTTTGAGTGTATGTAAGACAATCCTCAAGTGGTATACATATTCCTTCTTATCCCAAGAATAAAAGAGGATGTCAATAATAAAGACAACAATGAGAATGTCCAAGTACTGTTTGACCACTTGTTTATCAAGTCCATAAAAGTTGTAGGGACATTCATTAATACAAATGACATAACAACACATTTTAAATAATCATACCAAGCTATGAAGCTTGTTTTTATGCTGTCACACTCTTTGACTTTGAGTTGATGAAAGTCAGATAAGGTCTATCTTAGATAAGAAATTAGCACCCCAAAGTTGATCAAAAAATTCATCAATCTTGGCAATAGGATGCTTATTCTTTATTGTCACTTTGTTCAACTGACTATAGTTGATGTTGATTTTTTGATAATTGTATTTCTTGTTCATAATAAGAATTGGAGCACCCCAAGGAGAGATGTTGGGCCTTATAAAACCTTTTTCTAGAAGTTCTTTCAATATTTCTTTTAATTTCTTAAGTTTGGCTGGATCCATTGTACAGGGCAGAATAAAAATTGGTTGGGTATCTGGAAGGATATCTATTATGATGTTAATTTCTTATTTTGGAAGAACTTTAGGTAAATATTTCAAAAACACTGCTAGAAATTTACCTACTACTAGAACTAACTAAGTTGGAGTCTCATACTTTGAATCCTCATTATTATCAAGATGATAGATTCATCCCTTGTAAATCATTTTTCTATCCTTAAGGTAAGAGACAAACTGGACTATAGGAACTGAGGTACTACCCTTTCACAATATGGCTAGCTCATTTGTAAAGTTAAAATTGACTACTCAGTTCCTACAAATAACTAGGGAATAGCAAGAGTGTAGCTAATACATGCCAAGAATAACACCAAAATGTTTCATATCTAACTCTACAGGATTAAATAAGATGACCTTTTATGTAACCGTGAGTGGGAAATTTCTATATAATCATTAGCTATAACTGAATCACTAATTGGAGTAGAGACTAAAAGAATTTCAGGGAGGATTGACACCAAGGTCTACTACTATATAGGGAGTCACCAAATAAAGTATGGCTCCGGTACCTTACAATGAATATACATAAATATGAAAGACCCGCAACGTATCAATGTCAACATCAAGAGAGCCATCTTGATCCTATCATGTGTAAAGAGCAACTGCTTTAGGAGACTAACAGGAGCTGATGTAGAATCATTCTACTTCTATTAGAGGGCGTACATACCCCTTTATGAATCCACTAGGCACTCTCTCAATCTGTGACCTAGATTATCATTAATAGGAAAAATACTATTGTCGACAATACACTCACCTTTGTGCTTCTCTACACTTTTTACATAATGGGTTAGTACAGCTACTGGCAACACTGCCTTGGGACTTATAGTCTGTTGCACTATCATGATGCTCCTATATGAACTTGGGAATTGATACACTAGAAAAAAAGAGGGATGGAACTGAAGATCTTAGATGAGGTTAATAATGATTACCACCATTTGACCACTGCCGAGAGAAGTTAAAATTTCCTGTTCTATCCATCTAGTTCTTTTTTTCTCTCTTCTTTATATTTTCCTTCTCAATCTATTGGGCATGAACTAGAAACTTAGAGATGTCCATCTTCTTAACCAACATAAAAGTCTTATACTTATTAACCACATCCTTGGAAATAGCACTCATAAACTTACTCGTGCAGTCTCTAGAGTCAACAACCATTGTCAGAGCATGCTTTGCAAGTTGAGTAAACTTAAGAGAATACTCTTTCATACTCATATTGCCCTACTTTAGATTTATATACTCCTAAAACTTGGCTTCTCTTAATTCAAGAAAGAACTACCTATCTTGAAAAGAAGAGACAAACTTATCCCACTCTACTAGACCTACATCTACACATCTATCTTCTTTCACTACTTACATAAAGTGTAGGCTAATCCCTTTAACTAATAAGAATCTAAATAAATACTCTTAACTAGTTATACACCCATAATTTTAATAATATTCTAAATACCATCAAGAAACTCATGTGGATGTATCTCATTCTTAGAACCATGGAACTCAAAATGATTTCTCTGATTAAAATATCAAACTCTAATCAATGTTTTCCTGGCTTTCCAAATAAATAATTCTACTACCTACTGATTTTCCTAAGTAGTCATGGAAAAATCTAGCATTGTGAAAATAGCCCTAAACTCAGCATGGGAGACTTTCTCATTCAAAGGGTCTTTTTGAGCTGGTGGTGTTTGCGGGTTCACGTTTTGTTACCATTTTCATTTCTCCATTTGTTGGCTCTTCTGGGAGGCATTTAATAAAAATGCATAGAGTAGAAGAAAGAAGTAGGTTTTAATAGAATTCACACTCAATTGCCTTATATGAACATAAAAGAAGTGAAATTTTTCTTAGAAAATTTCATAGCTCTCACTCATAAGTATGGCACGCTTTACATTATGATTAAGACTCTATTTAACGTGACTTTCAGAAACCCTTGGACACTTTAAACCTAATGTTTTGATACCAATTTTTTGTTAACACAATACCACCTCTTAGTTGTAATAGGATGCTTCGAATCACAAGTGACACCAAGTTAACTTATGGCCGGACATAACACTAAAATATTAAAATAAACTAAAATCACTGATTTGGAAGTTAATAATCTTACTCATAAGTATAACACCAGTACCAAGTGACAATATTAAGATAAAATCCATAAAGCTAAAATCATAATCTGTCTAACTATTTGAAAGACTCTAACTAAGATGAGTTGTTAGGCAAGCCCTAAACTAAGTCTAATTGTCTAAAATGAAATTAATTGTAAAAGGAGTTACTAATAGATGCTCCTCAAATAATGAGGACTCACCAAAATACTACTGCTGAAATGATGTTGAAGCGTACTAGCCTTGAGTAGAATATTGAATATCAAAACCTATATTATAAGACAATATAGTGCAGAGGAATGTATGAGATCAATACTTTGAATGTGCTAAGCATATGAGATATGCATTATATCATATAAATTTAATATTTTAAATGTAACATAGAAAATTGTTCATGGAATAAAAGAATGTCAATTGATGGAGTGACCAAATAATAAACATATAACCTTATAATTTAGTGAATAAACTTATACGGGATCATGGGATGTTTGGATCCAGACTGTGGGAGATACTATTGACTGATATACTCTAATTTCAGAAAATTGAGGTCAAACTTGTAACCCCAACTAGTACGGTATTTAGTACCTTGTCAAGGGTACGAACACCAACCAACGTGGAACCACTAAACTAATATCGAATAGGAATAAGGTGCCATGCTTGGTTTAAAGGGTGATTATTTAGTACATATGGTCATGTCATAGTTTTGGGACTTAGGGACTTCTACTAAAGGCCTTAGCCTGACTGATGGGTGAGCCAACAACCCTGAGTTAGCTCGATGCTAAGTACTAATCTTTATTGAATACCATCTGATAAATAGATAGTTCATTTAAAATACATAACTAACAAGATCATAATACTGATATCTAAGTCTAAAGTAGCAGATACTTTATCTAAAAAGCATCCTACATCATGTAAGCATGGATGACTAAGTATTTATTAAATAGGCATAAAATCATTGATCATTGAGTGTTCATCACTCTCGATCTCTAAATAATACAATTACTAATGGCTATTATATAATCTAAATGCAATATAAAATTTCAAAACACAAGTCCATAAATCATGAATTTTCCAATTTAATTAGAGTTCATAGTCATTAGCATGTAAAAATGCTTAAAATTATGGAAAACATATATTTATGGTTTAATCAAGGTAAGAAACTAAAAAATAATGGAATTCATACTTTTTAAGGTATCCCAAGCTTGAACAGTGAATTGAACTGTGATTTTGAAATAACATGGGACTTAATAGGAAAAAGGAAACCCAATGATGAAATCCCATATATCTGGAGATGAAAACCTGGAGAATTCTTTAAAATTAGAGCTTAAAACTGAAGAACTCTAATTTTCCTTGGAATATCTTAAATAACATCGTTTAAGGGTTTAATCATTTGGAAAAACTTTGAGTACCACTTATGAAATATTGCAGACAATGTTGCAAAACATGATGTAAGGACTATCCTACAATTGCGACCCATCTACAATCATGGTAGTGCTCGTGGGTTGGTGGATTGAATTGTGGATTATCTAGATTTCATTAAATGATCCATGGTATGACTCATGAACCCTTCCACAATGGAATTCCAAGTCAAATCAACTTTAGGAATTCCAAGTCAAATCAACTGTTATGAATTCAAAGATGTTTTGTGTAGACAAAAGCGCGGTAGGTTGTACAATGTAACCACAATTATGCCATGGTTTGTGGAACTCACTGCTGGATAGTTCTTCACTAAAATGGCCATAACTCTTAGATCCAAAAAACAAGATTAATCAGAAATTAGATGATTTGGAAAGAAGACAAAAATATATTTCATATGATGTGTCTTGAATTGAAAAACACATTAGAATCTAGGAGTTATACTCATTTAAAGTTTATTATAGATATATTCTTCACAAGAAATCAATCAGAAAGAAAGTTTTCAACTTGGATATGAGCTAGGAGTTACTTGTGACCTTAATACATGTCTAAATCACATATCATAGTACCAAAATGTGAAGTTTGGTTCTATATATACTTAAATCATGATTCTAATCTTAGACTAGAGTCTTAGGGTGTTATGCATAGGATGAAAACACCTTACCATTCAGACTCTCTCTTTACTATCTTCAGAAGACTACCATCTCACCAACTTTTAAGAAGTGGAACCAATGAGTATATGAATAATTATTGCAACATACAAAAATTTTTATTAAGATATTTTTGTTCTTAGCTGAGCTTTCTTATCTTTCTTAGAACATGAATATACAATGATTATCTTAAAATATATACTCAACTTCACCCGACACTTTGAAAACCTTATTGAATCCATAATATACAAGTAAATTGACAATACCTATAGGACCTCTTGGATACAACTGAGTCACCAATGGGAGTAGAGACTAAAAATGAGTCTTAAATGGTTTTTGGACTAACACTAAAATCTACAACAATATATGGATTCAAAAAGAAAAATGTGGCTCCTAGATCTAGCAATGCATAGACATCTATATAAAAGACTCCAATTCTACCACTGAATATGCCTGGCAAGTTCTCCTAATCCTTGAAAAAAGATAAAGCTTTAAGCAAAATTTTGATGTTGAACGTTATCCATATTTGTAAAAGCATCTTTCTGAGCATAGCAACACAAATAGGGTACTAAAGTAGTAGACTAAGCCCTATTACTCATATTTTTAAATCTGGATGAGGGAATTTCTTCAATTTTTGTCTAGCCTGACCACATTTAAATTAACCTATCTTTCAGCAAGGCAATCATCTCGATGGTTCTTCCCACTCTGAAGATATACTACAAAAGTGTGGATGCCTGTAACACTGCCCTGAGGCATAGAGCTTGGTGCCCTAATCTTTCGATCATGATGATGCATAGGATGTGGATCACTATATGAAGAAGGTGATAGAGCTGAAGATCTTTGGTGAAATTTAGAGTGATTACCACCACCTAACCTTTGCTGAGAATAATTAAAATTACTTATTCTTTCCATTTATTCTTCATCTATTTCTTTTTTATCTTCTTTCCCTCTATTTTTTGGGCATAAGACATAATTTTTGAGATGTACATTTATCTAATAATCATAGAGATCCTAAATTCCTTAACCATTAACTTTGAGACACAAGATATGAACTTGCTCATTTAAGCCCTCAGCTCGATAACCAACACTAGAGCATGCCTGGATAGCTAGGTAAATTTAAGATATTACACTTTTATTGACATGTTACCCTAATTTATCTTGATGAACTCTTCAAATATAATATACCTCAACTCATAGGAAAGAATCTATCTAGAAAAGCAACCATAAATCCATCTGAATTAGTTAGACCTGCATCTATACATTGACTATATTTTCATTATTTAAACCGTAATTGAGCCAACCTTTTTAATTGATAATAGGTCAACCATACCACCCCTCCTTATGGTTGCTTTGTGGCATTTTTGGGTTGTGTGGATGATAGGGATGCTTCTCAATTAATTTTAGTGCAATTTATGCAAATTTGTGGTTTTTAGTTGTTAGAAAATCTTATAGTTAACTTTGGTCAATATTTATTGATTTGTGCATCACATGGTAAAATAGACTACGCCAAAAAATCTAGAATATAGATTATAGTTTGGTAACATAGTTGGTGTGGTTTTAAAGATTTTATATCTCAGTTATATCCTTACTTTCAAAAGTTATGAAATTAGGGTTTGGAGGTCAACCTTGTGAAAACAACATTTTTTCAAATATTTGATATCGTCATTAAGTCTGGAGCATCAAATTTGTTCTAGTAGAAAAGTATATTTATGTTCTAGGGATTTCAGATGAATCTCGAGGGGTTCGAGACTTGAAATTCTTGAAGTCTCTATCTAGTTCACCACTCAGTTGGTACACTAATTAAGCGACACTTTGGTTGGTTAAGAGATTTGGTTTGATAGACTAAGTGTCCCTTAAGAAACACCGAGCTCGCCTTAATGATTTTCACTTGAGCAATACCTTGATCTCTTATGTGATAGAGTGTCACCTAAGAGACACTTGGCCGCTTAAGCTATGTCCGCTTAAGTAACTCGGTGATCTCTGAAGCAATGTCTAGGCACATTATATCCCTTTTTTCATGATTTTCACTATTTTTGAGATGTAAAGCTTGAGGATTCATGTTTTGGGATAATTTCCTCCATTTTAAAGCTTGGTTAAGCTCAAAACTCCTATTTTAATTACTTTTTCAATATTTATCAAGATAAAATTTGGATTCAAAAATGGCATTTGGCAATTTTGACTTGGAAAGCCTAAATTAGTGATTTCTCGATATAAACCCCAATTTGAACTCATTTTAACTTGGGTTTCTTTATAAGTTTCTTCTATCACGTGAAATATATTTTCAGACAAAATTTCAATTTTACCTTTCTTTTTTAAAAACCTAGTTTGGGGTCTATTTTGACCTAACCTAAAAATAGGTAATATGAGTATTGTTGGATTTTCTTATGCATATATTCTATATTTGTATATTTTAGTTAGTTTTGCATCTTTGCGTATGATGAAAGTTCGATGTAGAAGAATTGTTTATAAAAAGTTATGACATTTGAGGTAGGTTATGGCTTAACTTTCTTAAGACTGGGCAAGGTAATTAATATTGGTGTAAAATCATGTTATGGGTGTAGGAAATAATTATAAAAATTTTATTTATAATTATTTTGTGCTCGTATGGGGGACTATGTTGTTGTTGTTTTGTGGTTTTTGGGATATTATTTGCTATGTGTGACTGTGTGGGGTTTTATTTGATGTTGTTGGCCTTGAATATGTATATTTGTATGTATCTTTTCTGGTGAGAAATCCTAAACTAGAATTTATATGGTATCAATGACATATGGTTGTGTATGTTGCTCTACTAGCATATTCTTTAAATTGGGTTCATGAATGGTTGGCATAATGAGTGAATTTTCGCTCACATAGTTGATGTATTGATTGGATTTGGAAAATCCTATTCTGGTTGGTTATGAGCATTGTATTCTCATATCATATACATCCATGAAACATTGGTGCCACCATGGAAACACTGAAAATACTAGCTTTTTCTGATAGAAAATATGAGACCTTTAAAATCCCTCTACTGGTGTATGTGCCAAATAGGAGTTATATATATTGGAATTGGATATTGATACTGGATGTTGGATTGTATATAGGTGTATGAACATTGGATATTGATAATTGACATTCGATTGTATATAGGTTGATGAATCCCCCACGGGTCCTACCTCCGGAGCACATCTTGGTAGGTGTATACATTGATTGTGCGACAACCTTAAGCATCAAATCATCATCATCTGCATTTCATCATATCTATTGTGTTTATTTTTGGTTGTATTATTTTCATTGATATGATATTTGTATATTTGTATTTATTTCTTATACTTATATTTTTATACGTTTATACTTGTGCTTCTTTCTTGTATTTGTATATGATATTTATATATTTATATATATTGTTGAGCTATTATTGGAGACAGTGTGGGCTTCCATTTGGGACATTTTCTGAATAACAGATAACACACCCATAATGTGTATTTTATATGCTTTATTTTCTACTTTGCTCAGTTGGTCTATGATACCTACTAAGTATAAGTGGACTATACTCACCCCTATAGAGTCCTTTTGTTGCAGATCTAGGAACAAGTATGTCACATAATAGTTAATTCAGGTGGTATCTAGAGTACATTTGAGGTAGCAATTGATCTATACGCACGAAGTGGACCTATAATCTCTTCATATCTAGCTCATGTCTTATTTTTATTCGGAGACAACTTTTGATCCTTTTTGGACTATTAGTGTACCTTTCATATTCAAGATGTATTTTGTAGTTCTTAAACTGTGATACTAGGTTTTGGGTTATTGTATGGTATCTTTGGCTATGTATTTCCTATTTTTACTAAATATGTATGGTTCGACTCCATTCTAGGAGTTTTGTCTTTGGTTTTGGTATTGATTTGTCTTTATAATTATGTTTGGGTGTTTGCCTTACTTTTCAAGACTTGTCTTGACAAGTTCCATCATGATACTTGGTTTTTTGATCATGACACCTCATCTATAAAGTTATGTGGATCCTCATCCATCTTAAACCTATAAATCACAGGAGGGTTCATCACGTTGATGTCCTAGACTCTAATTGTTATTGCATTTCTATTAGTGTTACTTGTGAAACCACTTGCTAATTAGTCTGGTTGTTCATCTCTTGGGAAAGTATCTAAAAATCAACCCTAAAATAAATATTAGTGACTTGTTTATTCAAGGTATATGTTCGTGCTAGTGAGGCTGGATTTTCATTCCATCTTCCATTAGCTCTTTAGATAGGCATATTAAGTAAATGCATACAGAACGAATTATACTATTAAATAGAGTTACACTCTATCACATGATATGAACATATTCAAGTGAAGTTTTTCATAAAACATTAACAACCACCCGCTCATAAATGTGACTCGCTTCATACCCCTGATAGACACTCTACTTAATGAGGATATTAGACACCCTAGGACAACTGAAATATGATTCTCTAACACAAATTTTATAATGACCCAAGTCTATGTCATGTAAATAAAATGATGCTTAGAGTCACAAGTTACCCCAAATTAACCCACGACATGACATGATATACAAAACTAAATCAATCGAGCAATTTTAAGGAAGCTAAACTATCTAAAAAAATAAACAAATGAAATCATCTAAAATAAAACTAAGTTTGAAAAAAATACTAATAAATAAATAAACTAAAAATCTAAAATATTTGACTCATGTTTGAAAATCCTCCACTACTAATGAAGTCCAAGGGAATGCCTCCATCTAACTCTAAATTCTAAAACTAAAAATAAAAATAAGAAAATAATAATAGCACTTTCATCCTCATATGATAAGGACATGCCACTTAATGATCTAGGATATACTAACTGTAATGTTGAGACTAAGTGACCAAACCTATAATGCCCCAAATTTTTGGTCCTTTAAAAGTTTCAAAATAGTTTCCTTTATTGTTTTGACAATGAATCACCCCTAAGAGTCGTAGGGTTGCTTGATGGGTCAGTTGAACCTAGTCATAAGGTGTCCAGTGAATGGTTCTTGAGTTAGTTTTATGAGTGCGACTTGGGGATATGAATCATAAAGAGTCATGATGGGCCCTAGGGACCCGATCATAACCAAATCAGAAATTAAATGGCTAAGTTCTGCTATGAGTATGTAAAGACTTGCTATGAGTCATAGGGTAGCATTACGAATGATCCCAGTTGAGTCATAGGGTCACAAGTTTATGGGTGTCTTATGGACTATCTTGGTTACGACTGAGGATAATGACTTGTAATGAGTCTATACGAGTCATATTGTGACCAATAGTCATTGATGTTGATTTGGATACAAGGTTTGAGGTTTTAATGTTTGTTGATTGAAAATCTTTCCTATGGTTTACATATGATCATTCATGCTTAAATTATGATTTTGAAGTTGGGGGTGCATGGGCATGGTCAATGAACTAGGGAATAGTGATATTCCTAAAAAATGTGACTTTTGAAGTGGTTATGACCCCAACCCATATTGTGAAATTTATTTTTGTTATGAGAAACATGGGAATTTAAACTATTCTTGAACTATTGCATAATGATTTTGAATTGAACCTTATGGGGTTATGTAATTCCCTGAGCTAATATAAAATTGAATCAAGGGGGTGTTATTTTGGTTATAGTTGGGTTGACCACTTGCCTCTAATAGAATTTGCTTATAATAAAAGTTACTACTTTAATATTGGTATGGCTCTATTTGATGCCTTATATGGTAGAAGGTGTAGGTATCCTATTGGGTGGTTTGAGGTTATTGAGAATAAGTTATTTGGCGCTAATTTGGTTAACTAAGCTATGGATAAGGTGAAGGTTACTCGGGATAGACTTATGATAGCCCAAAGTTTCCAAATTTCCAACGTGAATGTAAGGCGAAGGATTTTGGAGTGTAGTATCAGTGATAGGGTGTTCCTAAAGGTGCTTACCATGAAGGGAGTGATGTAGTTTAGTTTTGAAAAAGGCTGGTAATATTGTATATGAATTGAAGTTGCCTTCTACTTTGAGCTCCATTCATCCAGTGTTTCATGTTTTGAGGTTAAGGAATTGCATGGGTGATCATTCAATGGTTATTACTTTAGAGAAGGTGGGTATTTTAGATTCCTCGTCTTATGAGAAAGTCCCAATTGAGATTTTGGATAGGTAAGTTCTTTGGTTGCAGACTAGTGATGTGGCTTTGGTAAAGGTTCTTTAGAAGAACCAAAAGGTTGAGGAAGCTATGTTGGAATCAAAAGAGAACATATAGTCCAAGTACTTGTTCTTGTTCCCTAGTCCAGATAATCGTGCTTGAGGTATGCGTATTTCTTAACATCTTTGTTTTTTGTCTTTGTTAAAGTTAAGTGTGATTGGGTGTGAAATCAAATCATGCAAATAAATTCCTTATCCTGTCATTCGAGAATGAATAATCTTAAGGGGGGGAGTATGTAAAGCCCCAAATTTTTGTTCCTTGAAAACTTTTTGAAAATTTTCCTTCACTGACTTGACTACTACTCATCTCTACGAGTTGTAGATATCTTGACGAGTCAGGTGAACCTAGTTGTAAGGTGTCCAGTGAATGGTTCTTGAGTTACTTTCCTTAGTATGACTTGGAGATACGAGTCATAAAGAGACTTGATGGGTCCTAGGGACTGAACATAACCAAATAAAAAATTAAGTGGCTAAGTTTTGCTTTGAGTACGATCGGCTGACTATGAGCCGTAAGGACTTGCTATGAGTTATAGGGTCCCATTATGAGTGATACATGTCAATTCATAGGGTCAACAATGTATGGATATCTTGGGAAGTGTCTTGGTTACGACTTAGAATGATGAGTCATAAAGAGTCTATATGAATCATATAGTGAGCCATAGTCATCAACGACTAATATTCAGCTTTTACTTTGAGGGAACTTTGGACAATTAACTCCTTGACTGATTAAAACTCCATTTCCATAAAGAACTTAAGGGGATTATGTTTCATCCTTAATGTACTTAAACAACACCCATGTTTTCTCAAATTCTCTCAAGCAGTTATATGTAGGGTTTCAAAGAAGTAGGTTATCTGAGGGCTCAAGGATTGGATTTTTTCAATGAAACTTGATATTACAGGCATGTTGCTCTTCCCTCATTGTTGATTTACTAAAGAATGTATTTTAAGACATTTTCAATGAGATATTACTTTTGAAATAAGGGTTGAGGGTTTGAATATTTATTGATTGAATAAAGTTTCCCATGGTTTACATATGATCATTCATGCTTTAATTTTGGTTTTGAACTTATGGGTTCATGGGGATGGTGAATAAACTAGGGAAGTGTGATTTCCCCAAATTCATGACTTCTTAAGTAGTTATGACGCCAACCCCATATTGTGAAATTTATTTTAGTTTTGAGAAATGTGGGAATTTAAATTATTCTTGAACTATTGCATAATGATTTTGAATTGAACCTTATGGAGTTATGCAATTCCCCAAGTTAATGTAAAACTGAACAAAGGGGGTGTGATTTCTACTAAGTAATGATAATTGTTAGGCATGTCAATCTTACCAAGCAAGTTTAGTTGGTATGACAATATCAATAGTGTATGCCTAAATGTGTATTGTTGTTTAATGAATGGGACTATGTGATAATTGTTTTAATTGGTCTTTAATGAGGGTTTTGTAGCTGAGTCGTAAAAGTGGAGGTACGACAGACCAAAACTATAAACTGTGGTTACCGACGTGGGGGACGATATGACTGGGTGTTTTGAGTCTACCATATTAATGTCATTGGTTGGGTGATTCGACTCTCTCACATCTTATTACATGATTTGGTGGTCATGTCACCTTGATATACTGGGAGGTTCGATTCCCCTATAGTGCATATGAATATACCCTCTGGTTCATGCAACCACACACACTAGGGCCATACCAGCTGAGGGAGAGTTTGGTCTCTATAGCCAGTGGGTGCCTTTATATGTTATGAAGGTAGAGCTACACAATCCATGTTAAAGTTTTGAAGTGCATGTTAAGACTTTTTTCCCTATCACAATATGTGATATATATATATGCATTGATTTTTTGCATTGGATTTAAATGAATTTAAACTACAGATTATGTCATTATGTTATCCTTATCTCTGAGTTTCATGCTAGCGCTCCAATCACTAACTGTCTTCTGATGTTGTATCCCCACACAATGCTAGAACTAGTCCTACTACTACTTCTTTTGTTTTCAATGATTAGGATTCGGGAACAACTCATGAGTTAACATTAAAGTGGTGAGCTTCCATATTTTAGAAGTCAACATTTCATATTTTGGCCTCTTATGTCACAGACTACTTAGAGTCATTTTTTGGGTATAGTCGGGGGCATGTCCCTACATTTTATTTATATTTAGTTTTGTTCTTTGTCAAAAAGGCTTTGTTTGGATTATTGTGTACATAGGTTATATTGATCGACTGATTTGGCTGGTTGTTGGATATTGATTTTACAAGTATCTTCTATTATTTGAATTTATCCTGTTGTATGTTTGTAATTCATCCGATAGTAGGGATATCAAGTTATTTTTTTAGGTGAGAAGGGGTGTTCTCCAGTCCAAGTAGGTCTTGAGATGCCCTTCACTGCTAAGATATGGTCCGGCACACGACAAAACCTATAACATAAGATTATTTAGTGTAAAAGAAAGAATGTGATTTGTATTTTACATGTACTAAGCATGTGATACATGCAAACCACAAAGTAAATAAATAATTATAAAAGTACTGATAAATATACTGAATGCAAGCTAAAAGCAAAGAGTTGAACTATCGTACAATGATGTAAGACCCCGCAAAATATTTAGCTTAATTCAGTCCTCTAAGCTTGTTAAGGTGTCCCAAACTTAGTATATTCAAGCTAAGTATTCAGACTTAGTGTCATTCTATCCTTTTGAAGTTGGCGATCTTATTTCATGGCCTTTACATCCATTATAGGTGGATATTTAGGTTGATTCATGATCAGGAATGTCCGTAGGTGTTTTCGGACAAGTTTATGATTTTTCAGACTTCGTCTGAAGCTTTTTTGGAATCCTAAAACTATGGATCAATGCGACCTTGGCACGCCGCATCGATTATCTCATTGATAAATTTTTTCCCCAACTCCCAGCATCAATTTCCAGTGAGTCGGCGTAGACTTAATACGATGTGTTGGCTATGACGACGATGCCAATGACGCGGCGTATCGGTCTGCACATTGATGGTAAAGTTTTTCAGTCACTAAAAGACCGTGTCCTTGGGGATATTTAGGTCTTTTCCCGTAAACCTTCAGCCCCCAAAACATGAAATTTATCACCTTAGAGAGAAATTAAACTTATTTTATTCTCAAAATTACTCAAGAACAAAACCTTAGAACATTCAATTTTAAATCAAGAACTCAAGATTCCAGCATCAATTTTTAGAAATTCCTTAACTAAGGTATATGAAGTGTTCATCCAAGGGTCCTTTCCACCCATGTAGTTCAAGAAACTATTTTTAGACTTCAAATATATGAATTCCATGTTGGGATTGATAATATCCATGATTAAAATAATTAATTGGGTTTCAAATCCATATTCCATTATTAATTTCGTGTGGGGTTAATTGATTTATATGTGTTACTATGTGAAATCATACTAAAGCATTCAGATATATAATTTATTATTGAAATTGTGTTCTCATATGTTGATTAGTACTATGTGCATTATTTATGCCTTTCAAGTGATTGATGAATTAAGCATGTGAGTTGAATAGTGAAGTTATATCATGTTAGCGTTTGTTTAAGTTCATGACATGCAAGTGTTTGTTAAAATGTCCCAATGAATGAAGAATGATCAAATGCTTAGTTTACATATTTCAAGTTTATGGCATGCCTCTTATTTTATGCTATCGAGTCTAGGGTGTAGTTGTACCCAACAATTTAGCTGATTATTTAGAGCCATGGACAGTCATAGTACAGTGACAATTATATCACTATCAGTAGTACTCTCAGTCAGTTATAGAACATAGGAAAAACTCAGTTGACTCAGCATTTTTTAAGTCTAGTTCAGTATTCAGTCCAAACCTAAGTAAACTCAGTCAGTTAACAGAATTCAGTAGTTTTGTCAGTCCACAAAACTTAGTGTACCCAGTTCAGTTTAGTAAAATAGCAATAGCAGTAACAACTCATTCTAGCCTAGTACAAACTAGAAAATAGTTCTTTGTCTATTCAGTTGAGAGTAGGATTCAACAACGAGTTAACCCAGGGATGGGGGAATTCCTACCAGAAGAGGGTTTGACCCTTAGTAGCAATCCCTGCATTACAGAACTATGTAGCTATTGTGGATTGAGATATCTTCCTGCCATATATATTGAGGGTTGATATATCTCATTCGATTTATCCTACCAGCGAGAGTTGACGGAAGAGCTTCCTGTCAGAGAAGTTTAACTCACAGCTTGTCCTTACCCGTGGCACGGTATTAACACTCTTTCAACTGGGGTTACAGGTTGGGCCCCAATTAGTTTAGAGAGGGCCATGTCGGTTAGATGACTTCCTCCGACAGTCTTATTTCTAGTCTCAGTCTCATAATAGAACTCAGTTCTTTTCTATAGATTCAAGACTATCATACATAGTCATTCAGCTCCGTATGGAACTCAGTATAGTTCAACAGTTTTCAAAACTATCAGACACAGTCATTCAGATAGTTAGTATTATAGGATTCATAAAATTATATATTGGTTATCAATATTTGGATTCAGTACTCTGTATTAGCACGATCTCAGTTACAGTCTATGTATTCATGCGTGTACTCTTACTCAGTCATACTCATGTTATTCAGTTATTATTGTGCATGTATATGAACCCATGTATTTCATCCTACCTCATGGAGCATACTAATACATTTAATGTACTGACACATACTTTTCTTTTCTCTATGATGTCCTATATCATAGGTTCAGATGCACGTGCTCTAGAGCACACTTACCAGCTCAGATTCTCATCTTTCAGAGCAGTGGTATGTCCTCATAGTTCGAGGACCTGTTTAATATTTACAGTACTTCAATCTTATTTCAGTAGATGGAGTTAGTTGGGGGCTTGTCCCATTAACTCAATAGTTCAGATAGTTAGAGGCGTTTCAGACTAGAGTATTTTCAGACAGTTGTTCAATTTTTCAGTACTTATATTCAGTTTTAGTATTTTGATACCGTATTCATATTTATTTGCATATTTAAACCTTATGGCATATGTTTTTTCCTATTTCCACAATCATTATAGTATTTATTACATAGTTATTGCAGCAGGTAACAGTCATAGGTTAGCTTATGGTCCTTCGAGATTATGAGCATCGTGTAGCATCCAGGGTATAGACTCGGGGCATTATATACTTGGTACCAGAGCCTAAGGTTCAATAGTATCCTAGGAAGTCTGAAAGCCATATCTAGTAGCATCTTGTGCTTGGGTATGTTGCGCGACACACTTATGGATAGAAGGCTATGAGATGTTTTAGGAAAAGTTTCCATTCTTTCATTATTCATGTTATGCGAGTAAGTATGCCTTTAAAGAGGACTCTAGGAAGAGGAACAGGAGACCAGTCATCCCCTCAGCCCGTCAATCCAGATCCGTTGGGCAAGCATGTCTCCCACGTGTAGTTTAGAGCAACCTTGACCACCCTAGCTCATTCTATAGCAGACCAGAATGAATGTCCACCTGTTGTTCCTACCAATCTAGTGGCTAATACTGTTGCTTCCATAATTCAGGACTTTACCCGAATGAACCCTCCATCGTTTACCGATTCTAAATCAGATGAGAACCCTCAGGAATTATTTGATCAGGTGCAGAATGTTTTTGATATCATGCGGGAGACTTTTATTGAGAGCACTAAGTTCGTCGTCAAACCTCAAATCCTATTAGGAAGGACTGGCACCTGTAACCGAGGAGGCTCGGGAGAACCAGCTCATAACCTTATACTTCCCATGAATACCTCTATGAAAAACCAAAATTCGGATAGCATCATGTCGTATATAAAAGGAAATAATCACCTCTATAAGCTCTAGCACACATATATATGTATATATAATACCTGGCCGTTAGACCCATCACGTCTATTAACAAAACACCACCTTCACTGTACATTAGGTCTACAAAGCCTCTAGACAATACACAGAGTTTAACTAAGGTCGAGACACACCCTGTCATATAACTAAATTCTATACAATACCAAAAGTAACTGGATATGACACGGAAAGACCCAAAGCAAACTGGAGCTCACAAAAAGTAGCTGGATATCCTTGCTCCTACTTGTGCGGTATATGAGCTGAGGTACCTGTGCTTGCAGCATGAAATGCAGGTCCCCCATGGGGGATGTCAGTACGAAATATGTATTGAGTATGAAAGGTATAGATAATAACATATGATATAGTAGCTCAATAGAAATCAGAAACAAGTGAATAAATCGTAATAGGAGTGGACCACACTTGCTAGAACTTGTGACAACCTGTACATTGTATTTATTTAATACTTTACCTTCGTTCTTATCATCTTTGTAATCATTACTGTACTGTACTGTGATCATTTGGCTACCTCCAGTACATATCAACTGGGATAAACCCATGATAGGCTTATGCCCCCGGGATACCACCCATAAACACATAAATAGGAATCGACCCATGATAGGGTTATGCCCCTAGGATACCACCCAATAAGAGAGAACTTCCATCACTTAGTTCAATTAATCTTTGAGATTGTTATTTCGGTCGCCAACGTATTTTTGATACTTTGAAACAATGATACATCAATAAGAGACATATAAATAGACCATCAATTCAATAACAATGAAGTAAGAACTCATTGGCACATCAATGAAGTGTTTTAGAGTCATCAATGCCATAACAATGAAGTAGGAACTTATTGGTCTACCAATGAAATGTTTTGGAGTCATTAATAACATATGGATCTTGGTTGAGTAACCGGATACCTTCTTGCATTCATTAGTGCAATAAACCTGTAAGATTTGGAAAACAAGTATTGGAATGTCTTGACATCTTGTAGGGTGGAAACAAGTTCATTGGTAACGTAGGACATCATCCAAAACCATTATGGATCATATGTTACTAAATAACTTTGGAAACTTTCTTAATAGAACAATTGTTCACTTTCATGCCAACGATATGGTATAGAGTATGCTTTACATACCTGACTGTCAACTTTCAATACTAGTCCCAAATGGCCTTCCCCTCTTTTCGGATTACTTATCTACAATGAACATATATAGCAATCT
Organism: Capsicum baccatum var. pendulum; assembly: GCA_030864225.1. Classification (NCBI taxonomy): domain Eukaryota; kingdom Viridiplantae; phylum Streptophyta; class Magnoliopsida; order Solanales; family Solanaceae; genus Capsicum; species Capsicum baccatum. Next base: position 162,909,955 of record CM061555.1, on the reverse strand, counting down.
AGTATTGGCGAACAAACATAACAATTCAATTATTTGAATTCATCAAACTAGTGGTTAAGTAGTAAGCCTTAATTACACCATAAAGGGTGTCACTTTAACCCTCTTATACTCCAATTACATTCACATGCCATGGATATTCATCCAACATCCTCCAATATCAAGTTTGGATTCATTTATCCTTCCAACCAATCCATTAAACTAAATTGAGCCATAGACATAAATAATCATCACTTCAATTGTATATCACCATATCCACCTTCCATAACTCAATTAACATATCCACCTTCCACAATTCAATGCAACCAAACCATGCAAAATAGTCCATAACCCTATTTTCATCACCTTTCAATAACAACCAATACATATAAATCTCTATCACACATATACATATGGAAAAGAATAAAGGAAAACAATATTGATACCTTAGAATTCACCTATTGATTATGCAATCCTGTTTGCACAAATAATAGGTGCCGTTCAAAGCTCTCGAGATGACAAACGCAGTTATCGGATTACTTTGGCATTTCGATGGTTGAATCAAAAGTAATTTAAAGGTCAAATTTGGCTAGGTTTGTTCTTTATCAATGATTGATGATGAAAATGAGTTTTTGAACACATATACATGTATATATACACATATTCCCATCCACAATATAATAGGAAATGACCAAAATCCTTTCAAAATTTAAATAATGTCAAATCTGTCCTTTGGTGGACTGTTTTGATAAGCTAAAGTAGATCTACCATAACTCTTTGCTCCGATAATGAATTTGGGTGAAATTAGTATGGTTGGAAGGATAATTCAAAGGGCTTTAATTTCAAATAAAGTAGGCCACCCTGTTCATCTTGTACGAGGAGTTATGCTCATTTGAAGTTGACCCTAAAAATCTTTTGGTAGGATGAAGTAAAACGAGTATAACTCCTTACTCAAACGTTGGATTTGGATGAAAACAATTGCATTAGAAATAAGAATCAAAGATATTTATTTTCATAGTTTGCAGCTCTCCCAGTTCATTATATTAAGGGAGTTATGATCATTTGAAGTTGACCCAAAAATTTGGCTGGCCTCAGTAGTTTGTGTGCAGGAAATTTTCCTGCACATTTACTATTCCAAAATATCCTGGCCACCGTTTTATAATTTCCAACGTGCTCGATTATATCCAAAACCTATCCGTTTTTGGAAATATTTATATCATTGGAAAGATTATTCAATAACCTTCGCATGGAACCATAGATGAGAAAAATCCGGTATAAATAAAATAAAAAAATTTATTCCATATAAATAAGACCAATACACATACTTGAATATGCCAATACACGTACTTGAATACGGGGTGTTACATCCTTCCCCCCTTTAGGACATTCGTCGTCGAATGTTAGCGTAGTTATTCAACCGAAACAAGTTCAAGTCCATTATTAACATTCACATCATCACATAATTCCTATGCATATATAAAAAAAAACTTACTTGTTAATGTTCTAACTCCGTTTCTTGAACTTCCTCTTCATCTTTGAAGAAGTAAGGGTACTTAGATTTCATTGCTTCCTCAGCTTCCCATGTAATCTCTTTCCTTTGATGATTTCTCCAACGTACTTTCACCGATGCTATCTCTGTATTTCGCATTTTCTTAACTTGGTGATCTAGAATAGCAATAGGCACTTCCTCATAGGTAAGATCTTCCGCAACTTGCACATCCTCTGTAGAAGTGATATGTGATGGATCTCCGATGCACTTTTAAAGCATTGCCACATAAAATACCGGATGTACTGATGAGAGCTCTTGGTGTAGCTCTAATTCTTATACAACTTGTCTAAACCTTTGAGTGATCTTATACGGTCCTAGATAACGTGGACTCAACTTCCCTTTCTTGCCAAATCTCAGTAACCCTTTTATTTGTGATACCTTCAAAAATACCCAATCACCTATAGAAAACTCTAGCCCTCTCCTTCTACTATCCACTTATGACTTGTATCGACTTTGGGATGTTTTTAGTCATTGCTGAATTACTTTAACCTTCTCTATGGCTTGATAAACAAGATCCGGTCCGAACAATAGAGTTTCACCCACTTCGAACCATCCTATTGGTGAGCTACACTTCCTTCCATATAAAACTTCATATGGTGCCATTTTGATACTTGAATAATAGCTATTATTGTAGGCAAACTGAATAAGAGGTAAATGATCATCCCAGTTTCCCTTAGAATCTATTACACAAGCTCGTAGCATATATTCAAGTGTTTGGATGATACGTTCTGCTTGTCCATCTATTTGATGGTGAAAAGTTGTACTCAACTTCATTTGTGTTCCCAAACACCTCTGAAAAGACTTCCAAAAGTTTGCAGTAAATTGGGTTCCCCGATCTGATATAATAGAGATTGGCACTCCATGTAATCGGACTATCTCTTTAATGTACAACTTCACATACTCTTCAACTGTGTAAGTGGTCCTAACTGGTAGGAAATGTGCGGATTTGGTAAGCCTATCAACAATCACCCATATAGAATCAAACTTCCAGGATGTACGAGGCAAACCAATAACGAAATCCATGTTGATCATGTCCCACTTCCAGCTTGGAAGATCAATGCATTGCATATAACCTCTGGGTTTTTTGTGCTCAACTTTAACTCTTTTACAATTTGGACATTCAGCAATAAATTCTGCAATGCTCTTCTTCATGTCATTCCACCAATACATATCTTTCAAATCTTGATACATTTTGGTTGATCCTAGATGAATGGAATACCTTGAACAATGTGCCTCTATCATAATCTTCTTTCTTAGACCATCTACATCCGGCACACATAATTGGTTTTGGTACTGAAGTACTCCTTCTCGCGTAAGCTCAAATGCCTTGGTCGCACTACTCTGAATGTTCTCCTTAAGCTGTAATAAAATAAGATCTACATATTGCTTCTCTTTCACTTCAGCTACTAACGAATATTCCGCAGCATTATGTACGATAAGCTATTTATCTAGAGTTTCAAGAAGGCTAACTCCCAAACTAGCTAACTGGTGAAAATCTTTAAGCATCCCTTGGCTTTCTATAGGAGCCATCATAGCCTTATGACTTAAAGCATCAGCTACCATATTTTCTTTCCCTGGATGGTACAAGATATCAATATCGTAGTCCTTTAATAGTTCAAGCCATCTCCGCTGCCTTAAATATAGATCCTTCTGATTAAAAATATAGTGCGAGCTCTTATGGTCAGTATATGTATCAACATGAACCCCATATAAGTAGTGGCGCCATATCTTTAAAGCAAAAATAACTGCTGCTAGCTCAAGATCGTGTGTAGGATAATTTTTTTCATGTGGCCGCAATTGTCTAGAAGCATATGCTATTACCTTACCATGCTGAATCAATACTCATCCTAAACCAATTCTGGAAGCATCATAATACACTTTATACCCTTCGGTGCCTTCTGGAAGTACCAACACGGGGGTAGAAATCAACTTGTTCTTTAAATATTGAAAACTCTTCTCACATGCATCATTCCATTAGAATTTGGATTCTTTATGGATTAGCTTGGTTAAGGATGCTGAAATGGAAGAAAAGCCTTTAACAAACCTTCTATAATAATCGGCCAACCCGAGAAAACTATGAATCTTCGTAGGCATTATGGGCCTTGGCTAGTTCTTCACAGATTCTATCTTTTGTGGATCAACCTTTATCCCTTCACTAGATACAATATGACCCAAAAATGCCACCGACTTTGACCAAAACTCACATTTTAGAGAACTTTGCATAAAGCATACAATCACGAAGAGTCTGAAATACCTGTCATAAGTAATTGGCATTGTCCTCTTCTGATCTAGAATAAACTAGAATATCATCTATAAAAACTATCACAAATACATCCAGGAATGGCTTAAATACCATATTCATCAAATCCATACAAGTTGCGCTGCATTTGTTAGCCCAAATGACATAACTAGAAACTCATAATGACTATACCGTGTTTGAAAAGTTGTCTTGGGTATATCCTTCTCTGTGACCCTCACTTGGTGGTATCCTGACCTCAAATCAATCTTAGAAAAGCACTTGGCGCCCTGTAACTAATCAACTAAATCATTAATTCTTGGGAGAGGATATTTATTCTTAATATTCACCTTATTCAATTGCCGATAATCAATACACATCCTCAGCGAGCCATCCTTTTTGCGCACACAAAACACTGGTGCTCCCCAGGAGGACATACTAGGCCTTATGAATCTCTTCTCTAGAAAATCTTTCAATTGCTCTTTCAATTCTCATATTCTGCTAGGGCCATTCTATACGGAGGAATAGAGATTGGTTGGGTTCCTGGTATTACATCAGTCCCAAACTCTAATTCTCGTTCAGGAGGCAAACTTAGAAGATCTTCAGGAAATACATCAGAAAATTCATTTACCACCGGAACAGCGTGAAGAGATGGTGGCTCCACTTCTGCATCCCTTACTCTAACTAAATAATATATGTATCCCTTGGAAAATCATTCTTCTTACCTTAGAATAAAAAATAAATCTACCTCTTTGCGCGCTAATTTCACCTTTCCATTCAAGGACTGATTCATTTGGAAAATGGAAATATACCTTTTTCGTGCAGCAATTAATTATGGCATAACAAGACGCCAACCAGTCCATACCCATTATAACATCAAAATATACCATTTCTAACTCCACAAGATCAGCCATCATATCACGACCACAAACAGTTACTATGCAGTTTCGATAAACCCTTCTATCTCTAATAGACTCCCTAACCGGTGTGGACACTTCAAATGGCTTAACTAATAGTTCGAGTATTCTTTCAAACTTTAGAGCAACCAATGGAGTAACATAAGATAATGTAGAACCGGGATCAATTAAAGCATATACATCGAACGAAAAGATAGACAACATACCCGTAACCACATTTGGGGAAGCCTCTAAATTCTGTCGATCCGCTAGAGCATACGTATGATTTTGAGCCCCGCTAGAACTCGTGGCCCTCTATGACCTCTAACATGACCCATTGGTTGTGCAGTCTTTCCTGAATAAGGAATCGATGATGATGATGCAACAAATAACCCCGTAGGTCGTGCCATACCCCCTATGCCCCTTTGTGGGTATTCTCTCATCATATGCCCCGACATACTGCACCAAAAGCAAACATTGGTCCCCATCCGACATGTGCTCGAATGATGCCTTCTATATTTATTGCTTGTTTCTCGAGGAGGTCTCGATTGGCTCATATTTCCTTGCCCTTAGTACCCCACTGTCTGTGAACTCTGGCTCTCACTTCTGTGCCCGAATTGATTTTCTCTGGAATCTTGGAACGTGGTGGGGCACTAGCTGCAGAATAAGAGGATAATGGCCTAGGTGGTCTAGCCAAAAACTGTGGTCTGAACCCTCATTCGGATGCCATGAACTGCCCTGTAGATCTGGACCTCTTGGAATATCCTCTTTCTAATTCCTGTGTTCTTCTCCTCTGCCTCTGATCTTCCATTTTTTGTGCAAAAGCTTGGATCTTTGCTATGTCCATATCTTTGTTCAAAGCGGCAATAGTACAATCTCTAACCGGATATGGATCTACCCTATCCATATATTGATGAACTCTATCATCCATAGTAGCTACAACATTAGGAGCATATCTCGATAAGGAATTAAATCAGAGACTGTACTCCCTCACGCTTATATTCCCCTGATGAAGATTTAAATAATGATCTGCACAGGCCTGACAAATCTCGAATGGAAGATAATGATAAAGAAATGCCTCTTTGAAATCTTTCCAAGTTGCTGGGGGTTCATCAATACCCGTAGATCATTTCTAGTCCTCGTACCAATATATAGCCTCTCCTTTAAATCTATACGCCGCTAACTCCACAGTCTCTCTACCCGTTACATACATAATATCTAAGGCCCTTTGAATTTGATCAATAAAGTCTTGGGGGTCCTCGTTAAGATCTGATCCAGTAAAAGTGGGAGGATCCATCTTAAGAAAATCCTATGTTCGAAGGCTAGCCACCGTATCTGTACCACTAGGACCTATGGTAGGAATGGTTTGCACTTGAGCTTGCCCAGTAAATATACGAGTCAAAAGTTGCACTGCATTTCTAATATCTTGATCAACAACATTAATCGGTGGCTTTGGGGATATAGTTCTCCTCCCCCTTATTTCTTCCAGAGTGGAGGAAGTTTCTGATGCATGCTCTGCTGGAGCCTCAATTTGATTAGCTAGTATAGTGGGTGATTTAGTAGTACCCTCTCTGGAAACCACATCTACTTGCTTACCGGTATTCTAGCTTCTGGTAACCGACATCATTACTATAATAAGAGAAACAAATAGATTTAGTAGTCAACTATGACTTCATATACAATATAGGCTCTATCGGACGATCTAAGACATGAAGAAAAGAAACAATTCCTAAATGTCCATAGCCTCCTATTTATAGATGCGGTGCAAGATACACTGATAAACAAAACTCTATGTAGACACGGCTTTGTAGACTCACTAGGATGAACTGCTCTGATACCACTTTTGTCATGACTCAAAACCTATTGGGGCAGACTGGCACCCATAATTGAGGAGGCCCGGGAGAACCAGCTCGTAACCTCCGATAGTCTCAGTTCTAGTCAGTCTCAAAATAGAACTCAGTTCTTTTCTATAGATTCAGGACTATCAGATATAGTCATTCAGATCCGTATGGAACTCAGTATAGTTCCACAGTTTTCAGAACTATCAGACACAGTCATTCAGATAGTCTGTATTATAGGATACATAAAATTAGATATTGGTTATCAATATTTGGATTCAGTACTCTGTATTAGCACGATCTCAGTTATAGTCTATGTATTCATGCATGTACTCTTACTCAGTCATACTCATGTTATTCAGTTATTATTGTGCATGCATATGAACCCATGTATATCATCCTACATCATGGAGCATATTAATACATTGAATGTACTGACGCATACTTTTCTTTTCGCTATGATGTCTTATATCATAGGTTTAGATGCACGTGCTCTAGAGCACTCTTAGTAGTTCAGATTCTCAGCTTTCAGAGTAGTGGTGTGTCCTCATAGTTCGAGGACCTGTTTAATAATTACAGTACTTCAATTTTATTTCAGTATATGGAGTTTGTTGGGGGCTTGTCCCATTAACTCAACAGTTCAGATAGTTAGAGGCTTTTTACACTAGAGTATTTTCAGACAGTTGTTCAGTTTTTCAGAACTTATATTTAATTTTAGTATTTTGATACCGTATTCATATTTATTTGAATATTTGAACCTTATGGCATATGTTTTTACCTATTTCCACAATCATTATAGTATTTATTGCATAGTTATTACAGCAGGTACCAGTCATAGGTTAGCTTATGGTCCTTCGAGATTGTGAGCATCGTGTAGCGACCGGGGTATAGAGTCGAGGCATTACATACTTGGTATCAGAGCCTAAGGTTCAATAGTATCCTAGGAAGTCTTAAAGCCATATCTAGTAGCGTCTTGTGCTTGGGTATCTTGCGCGCCACACTTATGGATAGAAGGATATGAGATGTTTTAGGAAAAGTTTCCCTTCTTTCAGTATTCATGTTATGCGAGTATGATGAGCTCCAGTTGCACTCTCTTTCTAATCCTAGTTTTTTTTCGTTTAAAAAATATGCCTTTAAAGAGGACTCTAGGAAGAGGAACGGGAGACCAGTGAGCCCCTCAGCCCGTCAATCCAGATCCTTTGGGCAAGTATGTCTCCTATGTGGAGTTCAGAGCAGCCTTCACCACCCTAGCTCATTCTATAGCAGCCCAGAATGAACGTCCAGCTGTTGTTCCTTCCAATCCAATGGCTAATACTGTTGCTGCCATAATTAAGGATTTCACCCGAATGAACCCTCCATCGTTTACCGGGTCAAAGTAAGATGAGGACCCTCAAGAATTTCTTGATTAGGTGAGGAATGTTATTGATATCACGGGGGAGACTTTTATTGAGAGCACTAAGTTCGTCTTCACGACTCAAATCCTATTAGGGCGGACTGGCACCCGTAACCGAGGAGGCCCGGTAGAACCAGCTCACAACCTTATACTTCTCATGCATACCTCTATGAAAACCCGAAATTTGAATAGCATCATGTCGCATATAAATGGAAATTATCACCTGTATAAGCTCGAGCACAAATATATATGTATATATAATACTTGGCCGTTAGACCCATCACGTCTATTAACAAAACACCACCTTGACTGTACATTAGGTCTACAAAGCCTCTAGACAATACACAGAGTTTAACTAAGGTCGGGACACACCCTGTCATATAACTAAATTCTATACAATACCAAAAGTAACGGGATATGACACGGAAAGACCCAAAGCAAACTGGAGCTCACTAAAAGTAGCTGGATATCCTGGCTCCTACTTGTGCGGTGTATGAGCTGAGGTACCTGTGCCTGCAGCATAAAATGCAGGTCCCCTATGGGGGATGTCAGTACGAAATATGTACTAAGTATGTAAAGCTGTAGACAATCACATATGACATAGGAGCTCAATAGAAATTAGAAACAAGTGAATAAATCGTAATAGGAGTGGACCACACTTACTAGAATGTGTGACAACCTGAAAATTGTATTTATTCAATCACTTTACCTTCGTTCTTATCATCTTTGTAATCATTACTGTACTGTACAGTGACCATTAGGCTACTTCCAGAACATATGAACTGGGATCGACCCATGATAGGCTTATTCCCCGGGGATACCACCCACAAACACATAAATAGGGATCGACCCATGATAGGCTTATGCCCCTAGGATGCCACCCGATAAGAGAGAACTTCCATTACTTAGTTCAACTAATCTTTTAGATTGTTATTTTGGTCGCCAGCGCATTTTTGATACTTTGAAACAATAAAACATCAATAAGAGACATATAAATAGACCATCAATTCAATAACAATGAATTAAGAACTCATTGGCACATCAATGAATTGTTTTGGAGTCATCAATGCCATAACAATGAAGTAGGAACTTATTGGTATATCAATGAAATGTTTTGGAGTCATTAATTGCACATGGATTTTGTTTGAGTAACCGGATACCTTCTGACATTCATTAGTACAATAAACATGTAAGAATTGGAAAACAAGTATTGGAATGTCTTGACATCTTGTAGGGTAGAAACAAGTCCATTGGTAACGTAAGACATCATACAAAACCATTATGGATCACATGTTACAGAATAACTTTGGAAACTTTCTTAATAGAACAATTGTTCACTTTAATGCCAAAGATATGGTATAGAGTATGATTTACATACCTGACTGTCAACCTTCAATACTAGTCCCAAATGGACTTACTATCTTTCCGGATTACTTATCTACAATGAACATATATAGTAATCTAGTATTAGCCACCAAACGTCATAATTCAATTATTTGAATTCACCAAACTAGTGGTTAAGTAGTAAGCCTTAATTACACCATAAAGGGATTCACTTTAACCCTCTTATACTCCAATTACATTCACATGCCATGCATATTCATACAACATCGTCCAATATCAAGTTTGGGTCATTTATCCTTCCGACCAATCCATTAAACCAAATTGAGCCATAGACATAAATAATCATCAATTCAATAGTATATCACCATATCCACCTTCCATAACTCAATTACCATATCCACCTTCCACATTTCAATAGAACCAAACCATGCAAAATAGTCCATAACCCTATTTTCATCACCTTTCAATAACAACCAATACATATAATCCTCTATCACATTTATACATATGTAAAAGAACAAAGGAAAAAAATATTCATACCTTAGAATTCACCTCTTGATTATACAATCCTTTTTGCACAAATAATAGGTGCCATTCGAAGCTCTCATGATGACAAACGCAGTTATCGGATTACTTTGGAATTTCTACGGTTGAATCAAAAGTAATTTAACGGTTAAATTTGGCTAGGGTTTGTTCTTTCTCAATGATTGATGATGAAAATAAGTTTTTGAACCCATATAAATGTATATATACACATATTCCCATCCATAATATAATATGAAATGACCAAAATGCCTTTAAAATTTAAATAATGTAAAATTTGTCCTTTGGTGGACTGTTTTGATAAGCTAAAGCGAATCGACCATAACTCTTTACCCTGATATAGGATTTGTGTATAATTTATATTGTTGTAAGGATAATTCAAAGAGATTTCATTTCATATAAAGTAGGCCACCCAGTTCGTCCTGTACAAGTTGTTATGGTCGTTTGAAGTTAACCCTAAAAATCTATTTTGATAGGCTGAAGTAAAATGAGTATAGCTCCTTACTCAGACGTTGGATTTGGATGAAACCAATTGCATTGGAAACAAGAATCAAAGATTTTTATTTTCATATGTTCCAGCTCTCACATTTCATTATATTAAGGGAGTTATGATCATTCGAAGTTGACCCAAAAATTCGGCTGGCCTCAGTAGTTTGTATGCAGGAAATTTTCCTGCACATTTACTATTCCAAAATATCCCATGCACCATTTTATAGTTTGGAACATGCTCAATTATATCCGAAACCTATCCATTTTTGGAAATCTTTATATAGTTGGAAATCTTATTCAACAACCTTCGCATGGAACCTTCGACGGGCAAATTCTGGTATAAATAAAATAAAAAAATTAATTTCATATAAATAAGACCAATACACATACTTTAATACACCAATATACGTACTTGAATATAGGGTGTTACAGTCGCCTATCAGTTATAGGATATGGCTCACTTATGGTTCAAATAGTGAAAAGCAGAGAGAGTTGTAGATGTAGGGCCCATAGAATGGGAGGAGTTTGCAGTTTCTTTTCTTGACTGGTTCTTCCCGCTAGAGTTGAGGGAAGCAAAATTTTTGGAGTTTATAAACCTGAAGTAGGGCAATATGATAGTGTAGGAGTATTCCCTTAAGTTTACTCAGTTGAAAGATATGCCCTGTATTTTGTGGAAGATAGAAGATCTAAGATAAGTAAATTTGTATTAGGGGTGTCTAGCAATGTGGTCAAAGGGTTTTGGACTTCAATGTTGATACAGGAGATAGACGTATCTAGGCTTATGGTTCATACTCAGTACATAGAGGAGGCCAAGAATAAAGAGAAGGAGGGGGAGAGCAATAGAGCGAGGATAAGTTATTTCTATTTTACTCAACCTAAGTCAGAGGGTAGGAATCATTCTCAGTTTTGTTCTAAATCCTCAGTTCCAGCTCCATTCTCAGCCAGCGCTCCAGTGCTGAAATTTAGATATGGAAACAGAGCTAGGGCATCATGCCCTAAGCCCCTAGGCAGTGTTAGCAGTTCCCGAACCAATCTTCTTTGCCAGAAGTGCGTTAGGAACCACCAGGATATCTGCAAAGCTGGCAGCGATATGTGTTTTGGATGTGGAAAGCAAGGATACAGAGTCAGATAGTGTCCTCAGGTGGGTTCACAGAGTTAGCATACTCGTTCCCCAGCTCTTTTCTGTAACTTGAATCAGCAGGATGCCTCATCCAGTGCCACCAGTAGGAAACGCCCAAACAGACTTTATGCTCTTCAGTACCAATAGGATCAGGAAAGTTCTCCTAATGTGGTCACTGGTGATACGGTTAATACAGCCTCCACAGGTACACGGCCTTTCACACGAAGCCAAGCTCGGGAATTACAAACACTCCAAGCTTTGTTCATGCAATTGGCCGTGTGTGATTTGTTGATCGAACCAACCAAGGCCCTAAACGTTCTTATGTGTGAAGAGGGGTCCTAAAGTGTAATAAACTAATCCCCAAGGGTGCCACAAGAAAGCAAGGGCGGATGGGTCTTTTACTCTTTTTTTTGTTGTAGTATAAATAGAACCTCATAGTGAGCTAAACTTAGTATTTTGAAAGCTGAAATTTGTAACCTAAAAACATAAACTTTTTGCTCTCTCTTCTTCTCCAAGAAGCCGTCCCTAGATCTCACAAGTAGAGGGATACTTGTGTTGTCTCTTTGGCTAGAAACAAGGGTTTTGAGGTTGTTGAGTGCCTCTTGGTCCTCGTAAGAACTTGGTGTTTATATTTATTAGACTTAGGGTCCTCTCTTGATGTTAGGGTTCTTAGTTTCTTGAATGTTATATGTCAAGTTATCTATCTTTCCTTATCTTGTTGTTGTTGTGTTGATTTTGTTATCTTGAAAGTCTAGTGAAGCCGTGTGGGGCTCTTTCGATTCACTAGCACTTGTTTTCTATCTTGTTGTTCTCGGATTGTGGCTTGAAAACCGAAACTAGTTCTTGTTGTAAGCTGAAAAACTAAAACTTAAAACTTGTGTTCTTGTGTTGTTGGGCTGAAATCCGAACTCTTGGTGTTGTTGGTTTGATCTTGTATCATTTGGTATCAAAGCAAGACCGGTTGTGTTCCAACATAACCCATCTTGGGCTAGCTCACGGATTAAACAAACCACAAAAAAAAAAAATTCTGAAATCTGTCCACTAAAAGTTGAAAACCGAGAATGATGTTGTGTGCTTAGATCTAGGTGTTATTTTGCTTGTTTAGTGAGTTTCTAGTGTTGGTTTCTTTCTCACCAACACTAAGGTGTCTAGATCCGAAAGTTGAGCTTGAAAAAAAAAATTGAATATTGTGTAGTGACTTGAAGTGGCTGAAAGTTGTATGTTGTTGATGACCAAAAGAAAAATCGGTGGTTGTGTGTTTATGTGCTAAGGAAGTGTTGAAGTTTGTGAAGTGTTCATCTTTTGAACTTGTGCATCTTGGTCATCTTGTTAAAGTGTTCATCTTGTTGTGTGCTCAAGTGGTAAAATTATAAAGTTGTTGTGAAAGACTTGCACCCATCACTTTGTAATCTTGTCAATCAATTCCCCTAAATCAAGGAGCCTTGTTTTGTGGAACTTGTCAACCAAACCCACTTGTCTTGAGTTTGACAAAGAGTTAAGACTTCAAATTTTAGTTTTCCCACCAAAACACTTTTCAAATTAGCACAAGTTGTGTGAATATTAAATCAAGGCAAAAAAAAATATATATATATATATATATAAATCCGAGGAGAAGAAGAACGTGTGGGGCCAATGCATGCTACCATGTCACTATAAGCTCAACTTAGGATATTCTTTGGTTGCTAATTGTTGATAGTTGGTTTCCCTTTTCTTGGTCTTAGAACTAACTAACAAACTAGTATTTTCCCACTAGGTTGTCAACTAGTTCCTTGAGCCGTTTATTCGTGTCAACGATTATTTGTGTGCTTTTATTCGTTTGAATGAGTTGCTGATTTTGATTCTAGTCCGGCAAGAATTCCTTGAGTCTTCAAACAAGAATCCATTCCAGACAAGAGCTTACTCAAGCCTTGTAAATCTCACGGTTACTAGCCAATTACACAACACTTGTGGAACACGAACTTGTGGGTTACTAAAGCGGCTAATACCTAGACGATGGAAGGAACAACATCTCATAATGCGGATACTAATGCCCTTGACTCAATGAGGGCCACTCTGGAGGCCGTTACTCGGACACTTGAAAGGATGAATTCGGAATTTGGGGCCGTGAGAGGGGACTTGGCAGCAATAAGGGGGGAGGTATCGACTATTAGTGGGAGACTAGATCAAGTGGAGAGTCAAAGGAACTCTCGGCCATCGACTCCTCTACATGTCTCTACCAATGGTAATGATCGGACCTCCTCCGCAACCATCACTCCCGAAATGGTCCACCAAATGTTAAATGCGCCTCAAGCTCCACTAAATACCGCCAACCAATCTATCAACTTTCCTCCAAACCGAGACTCCACTAGACCACTACATTTCCAAGCTCCTCCAATTCCACAAGAGGGATTTGGGCGCCAAGCACCTCCACTAAATCCGAACCCTCCCTTCCAAGATCCACTAAACCAAAGACCACAAATTCCAATTCCTACGAATCAAAATGGCCAAGGCCGACCAGCCCACTTTGATGGATACGGTAGAGAGGAGTATGATGGAGAGGGAGCCTATGATGATGCTTATATGAGGGAGGAGGAGTTAAGAGGGGGTCGGGGAGAACCTAGGAGATACCGAGGGTATGGAGATAGGGGAAACCGACACCAAGAGAGAGACGTAGGCATCAACACCATCAAGTTGAGCCTACCTATCTTTAAGGGTGAAAGTGATCCCGAGGCCTACTTAACTTGGGAATCGGCTTGTGACAAAGTTTTCCAAGTTAATGACATCTCGGAAGAAAAGAAGAGTTGCTATGCTATAGCTCACCTCGAGGGCTATGCTAACACTTGGTGGGAGTATGTTAAACGATTTGGTAATGAATTGGTTGATGGGCAGCCACCACCTTGGTATCGGTTGAGGTACTTGATGAGACAATGATACCTTCCCGAGAGATACCGACATGAATTGCTTGCTAGATTGTATGGCTTGCGGCAAGGGGGCAAGAGTGTGATGGCCTATTTTGATGAGTTCCAACAACTCATGTTGAAACTTGATCACCGTGGGGAGCAAATCAGACACGACATCATCCGGTTCAAGTGTGGATTGAACAAAGAGATCTCCACTCACTTGACCCTTCATCGGTTCGAAACTATTGACGGCATATTCCAAGCGGCCCTAGAAATTGAAAGGGAACTTAAGGAGAGATCAACCTTCAAGGCACGGGTCCAAACCCCCTCGGGTTGGACCAAAAACAAGGACCAACCCGGCCCTACAAAGCTGCCCGAACCCAAAACAGTTCCTAAGTTTCCTCCGAAGCCGGAGGCTCACAAATACCCCAACCCAAAGGGGTTCCAATGTTTCAAGTGCCAAGGTTGGGGGAATAAGGCAAATTAATGTCCGAACCGGCGTAATGTGATCCTACGAGAAGGAAAAGTATACTACCTTGGTGAGGAGGTGGTGTCCGAAAGGGGGGAGGTTGAGGCCGAGCCTCAAGATGGAGAGGAAGCCGAGAATGAACCGAATGAGGAAGGAGTAGATGATAGTGAAGATGTCTATCCACAAGAAGGGGAGTGTGTGGTTCCAAACTTTGTGGTTAGACGCGTCATGATTAGTAAGGCGGTAGATGACCCGAGCCAAAGGGAAAATCTATTCCATACTAAGTGCCTTGTAAAGGGGAGTGTGTGCACCTTGGTAATTGATAGTGGTAGTTGTACAAATGTTGCGAGCCATGCTATGGTAAACTTCTTGAAGCTACCGACTACACCACACACTAGTCCTTACAAGCTACAATGGTTGAATGATTGTGGTGAATTGAAGGTCACACGGCAATGTGTGATTCGGTTTAAGGTGGGCAACTACCACGATGAAGTGCTTTGTGACGTGATTCCAATGCAAGCATGTCACTTGTTGTTAGGTAGACCTTGGCAATATGATAGGTCTACTAAACACGATGGGAGGTCCAACCGGTACACGCTTGAGAAGGATGGCCGAAAGGTCACGCTTCACCCTCTTTCACCCTCCCAAGTAAATGAGTGGTATAAAAAAATGAGAGAATTAAAAGGGAAGGGGAGGGAACCCGAGAGGGAAGAAAGGGGAAGGGAGGCCGTAGGTGAGGAGGTGGGGACATCCGAGGCTGTCCCAACGCCAAGGGAAAGAGAAAACGTAGTGATGTTGGCTAGGAGAAAGGAACTTTTCGTGGACCATGATGAAAACAAGCCGATGCTACTTTTGGCCCATTGCCTTAATACTAACCCCACTAATTCTTCCATTTCCCCTTTGATTTCTTGTGCGTTGCAGGAGTATGAAGATGTATTTCCGCAAGAACTTCCGCAAGGATTGCCCCCACTTCGGGGAATTGAGCACCAAATTGATTTGGTGCCGGGTTCACAGCTTCCAAACAAACCGGCCTATAGGAGCAATCCTATGGACACGAAGTAGCTTGAAAGACAAGTGGAGGAACTACTCAACAAGGGATACATCAAAGAAAGCATGAGTCCGTGTGCTGTTCCGGTACTTTTGGTACCAAAGAAGGACGGAACGTGGCGCATGTGCGTCGATTGCCGAGCCATCAACAAAATCACTATAAGATTAGATGTAAATAAAAGAGCCGAGGCCATGAAGAAAATGCATGAGACGGTGCGGATCAAGCTTGAAAAGAGGAATCAAGAGATTGCAAAAAGGGCAAACAAAGGGAGAAGGAAGCTTGTGCTTGAACCCGGAGATTGGGTGTGGGTGCATCTTCGAAAGGATCAGTTTCCAGCTCAAAGGAAGTCCAAATTGCTGCCGAGGGGTGATGGTCCTTTCCAAGTACTTGAGAGAATCCATGACAACGCCTATAAGATTGACCTGCCACCGGAATATGAAGTGCACAACACCTTCAACGTTGGGGATCTCTCCCTCGTGGATGCGGTTGAAGATGACCAAATGCCGAATTTGAGGTCAAATTCCTCTCAAGATGGAGAGGATGATACGGTTAAGACAGCCTCCACAGGTACACGGCCTTTCACACGAAGCCAAGCTCGGGAATTACAAACACTCCAAGCTTTGTTCATGCAATTGGCCGTGTGTGATTTGTTGATCGAACCAACCAAGGACCTAAACATTCTTATGTGTGAAGAGGGGTCCTAAAGTGTAATAAACTAATCCCCAAGGGTGCCACAAGAAAGCAAGGGCGGATGGGTCTTTTACTTTTTTTTTTGTTGTAGTATAAATAGAACCTCATAGTGAGCTAAACTTAGTTTTTTGAAAGCTGAAATTTGTAACCTAAAAACATAAACTTTTTACTCTCTCTTCTTCTCCAAGAAGCCGTCCCTAGATCTCACAAGTAGAGGGATACTTGTGTTGTCTCTTTGGCTAGAAACAAGGGTTTTGAGGTTGTTGAGTGCCTCTTGGTCCTTGTAAGAACTTGGTGTTTATATTCATTAGACTTAGGGTCCTCTCTTGATGTTAGGGTTCTTAGTTTCTTGAATGTTATATGTCAAGTTATCTATCTTTCCTTATCTTGTTGTTGTTGTGTTGATTTTGTTATCTTGAAAGTCTAGTGAATCCGTGTGGGGCACTTTCGATTCACTAGCACTTGTTTTCTATCTTGTTGTTCTCGGATTGTGGCTTGAAAACCGAAACTAGTTCTTATTGTAAGCTGAAAAACTAAAACTTAAAACTTGTGTTCTTGTGTTGTTGGGCTGAAATCCGAACTCTTGGTGTTGTTGGTTTGATCTTGTATCAACTGGTACATTACAAGCTTATCATTTTCATGTTTACACTTTGCTAGATCTAGGATCTTTCTTGTCCTTTGTTACTCCTTATATAGTAGTTGATGTTGGAGTCAGTCCAGAAATCCTTACAGAGCCTTTCTCAGTCTCTACCTCAGTGGATAAATCTATCGTAGCCCAGTGGGCATCCAAGAACTGTCCAATTATGGTATCTTCGAAAATCAATTTAGCAGACTTAGTCAAATTAGAAACGACTGATTTTGATGTCATTCTCGACATAGATTGGCTTCATTAGTACTAGGCTCTGTTGACTGTAGAAATAGAATAGTCCAGTTTCAGTTTCTGAATGAACCTTTCCTAAAGTGGAGGGGTAGTACTTCAATACTTAGGTCCAGCTATTTTCTAACGTTCGGGCTAGAAAAATGAGATCAAAGGGGTGTGTCTACCATCTTATTCGAGTCCAATACTCTAGTTTAGAAACCCCTATTCTTGAATCCATATCAGTAGCATGTGAATTCCTAGATATGTTTCCCAAAGATCTTCCTAGAGTTCCTCCCAAATGGCAAACTAATTTTGAAATCAATCTTCTCCTAGATACTCAGCCCATATCTATTTTTCCATCATAATGGCTCCATCAGAACTCAGAGAATTAAAAGAATAGTTAAAATACCTCTTAGATAAGGGATTCATTAGACCTAATATATCCCCGTGAGGTGCATCGGTTTTATTTGTGCATAAGAAAGATGGTTCCTTCAAAAATTATATAGATTACCATAAGTTAAACAAAGTTATGGTAAATAACAATTATCCACTTCCCATAATTGATTACTTGTTTGGCCAACTATAAGGTGCCAACTATTTCTCTAAGATAGACCTTAGATCAGGCTATCATCAGCTCAGAGTAAGAGAATGTGATATCTCAAAGACAACTTTAAGAACTTGGTATGGGCACTTTGAATTCTTAGTCATGTCCTTTGGTCTTACCAATGTCCCAACAGCCTTCATGGACTTGATAACCTGGGTGTTCAATCAATACTTGGACATGTTCATCATAGTCTTCATAGATGACATTTTTGTTTGCTCCCGTAGTGAATAAGATCATGCAGACTATCTTAGAATTATATTATAGACCCTCAAAAACTATTAGATATTAGCCAAATTCAGTAAGTGCCAACTTTGGCTAAGTTCACTAGCTTTTCTCAGCCATATAGTTTCCGGTGATGGCATTAGAGTTGATCCCTAAAAGACCAAAGTAGTGAGAAACTAGCCCAGGCCCATCTCTCCATCAGATATTAGGAGTTTATTGGGTTTAGATGGCTATTACCGATGGTTCATTAAGGAAAATTCATAAATTGCATCCCCTATGTCCAAATTGACTTAGAAGAAAGTCAAGTTCCAGTGGGCAGATTCTTGTGAGAAGAGCTTTCAAGAGTTGAAGACTCGACTCACTACAGCTCTAGTTTTGAACCTACCAGATGGTTCCGATAGCTTTGTTGTATATTGTGATGCTTCCAGAGTTGGATTGGTTTGTGTCTTAATTAAGAAAGGTAAGGTCATTGCCTACACCTCTAGATAGCTTAAACCCCATAAGAAGAACAATCCTACTAAAGATCTTGAGTTAGTTGCAGTAGTGTTTTCCTTTAAGATTTGGAGGGACTATTTGTATGGTGTGCACATTGATGTGTTCACTGATTATAAGAGCCTATAGTATGTGTTTTCTCAAAAAGACCTAAACCTTCATCATAGAAGTTGGTTGGAATATGACATGAGTGTCCTGTATCATCCGAGCAAGGCCAATGTAGTGGCCGACACCCTCAGTAGAATATCTATGGGTATTTTTGCCCACGTTGAGGACACTAAGAAAAAGTTATCCCAGGAAGTCCATCAGTTAGCCCGACTATGTTTTCTCTTGGTCGATTCAGCAGAAGGTAGTGTATGGGTACAGAGTATCTCAGAATCACCCCTAGTTTCCGTGGTGAAGGAAAAGCAGGTAGGGATTCCAGTCTAGTCCACTTGGAGGAATCAGTTAAGAATCAAAAGGTACAGATTTTCTCATAAGTAGAAGAGGGTGTGTGATGTTGCCAGGGTCGGCTATGCAGTCCATACATAGATGACTTGAGGCAGGGAATTCTTGCAGAAGCACATTGTGCACGTTACTCTATTCATCCAAAGGCCACCAAGATGTACTATGATTTGAGGGAGATTTATTGGTGGAGTGGGATGAAGATAGACATTGCAGAGTTTGTCGCTACGTGCTCAACATGTTTGCAGGTTAAGATTGAGCATTAGAAACCTAGTGAGTCCATGCAGGAGTTCCGCATTCCCACCTAGAAATAGGAAGATGTGAACATGGAATTTGTGACGGGTTTGCCTTATACTCGTCATTAGCATGATTTATTTTGGATAATTATAAATAGGATGACCAAACTAGATCATTTCCTTCCAGTCCATACCTCCTATTCAGCTAAGGATTACGCCAAACTCTATATAAAGGAGTTGGTCAGATTTCACGATGTTCCATTATCAATTATTTTAGATAAAGGTACCTAGTTCATCTCTCATTTTTGGAAAGCATTCCAAAATGTTCTTGGTCCCCGAGGTTATCTTAGTACAACCTTCCATCCTCAGACAGATGGTTAAACAGAAAGGATCATCTAGGACTTAGAAGATATATTGCGAGCATGTACGATAGATTTCAAAGGTAGTTGGGATAACCATTTTTCTTTGATTGAGTTCGCATATAACAATAGCTATCATTCTAGTATTCAGATGGCTCTACTTGAAGCACTTTATGGGAGTAGGTGTAGATCTCTCATTGGTTGGTTTGAATTGGGTGAGGCCGCAGTGGTAGGTTTTGACATGGTATTTGATACCTTTGAGAAAGTCCAATTGATCAAGGAAATACTTAAGATAGCTCAGAGCTGGCAGAAATCGTACACAGATATATGCAGAAAGGATCTCGAGTTCAAGATTGGTGACTATGTGTACTTGAAAATCTCTCCTACGAAAGGGGTCAAGAGATTTGGCAAAAGGGGGAAACACAGTCCCCGATTTGTCGGTCCTTACCGAATTCTCAGCCATTTCGGAAAGGTATCTTATGAGCTTGAGTTTCCTTCAGATATATCTTCAGTGCATCTAGTGTTCCACGACTCCTTTCTAAAGAAATGCATAGGTGACCCAACAGTCTTATTCCCTATTGAGGGCATAGATATTCAGAACAACCTCTCTTATGAAGAGATTCCAGTCAAAATTCTAGACTACCAGATTCATAAACTTAGGAACAAAGAAGTCTCTCTAGTAAAAGTTATTTGGCGGAATCAGTCCATTGAGAGAGCTACTTGGGAAGAAGAAGCAAATAGTCCAAAGTAATAGCTTTCCTTAAGCTTATTCATTTTTATGTCCATATTTCAGTTACAAACTTGATATCAGTTACCATTGCATGTTCAGTCATGTATTGATGCATCAAATATGCATGTCCAGTATGACAAACTCATCTTATCAGTAATTTCAGTAATAAATTCATGAATCATGTTCAGCTATGTTCTAATGCATCAAATATTTATGTTTTGTATGCTTCAGTGTATCAGTGATCTTAGTCATGAAACCATAATTTAGTTGTGAATGCTCGGTGTCTAAGTTTAGTTTCTCAGTATTCTCAGTCTCAGTAGTCTCATTTGAAGATGAATGTTCCCAAGGGGGAGATAATGTAAGACCCCACAAGATCCTTATCTTAATTCAGTCCTCTAAGCTTGTTAAGAGGTCTCAAACTTAGAATATTCTAGCTAAGTATTTAGATTTAGTGTCATTCTAGCCTTCAAAAGTTGGCAGTATTATTTCATGGTGTTTACGTCCATTATAGGTGGATATTTATGTTGATTCATGATTAGGAATGTCCATAGTTGTTTCCGGATAAGTTTTGGATTTTTTAGACAGTTTAAAGATTCTTTGGAATCCTAAATAAGTGGATCAAGGCGATCTTGGTGCACCGTGTCAACTATCGCGTTGATAATATTTTCCACAGCTCCCAGTGTCAATTTCCAGTGAGTCGATGCAGACTCGATGTGGAATCAATGCGATGTGTTGGCTATCGCTTTGATGTGAATGACGCGATGCATCAGTCTGCGCATCAATGGTACAATTCAGTCATTAAAAGACCGCATCCTTAGGGGTATTTACGTCATTTTCCCTTAAACTTCAGCCCCTAAAACACAAATTTTATCACTTTAGAGAGCAATTAAACTCATGTTTTCAAAAAATTGCTCAAGAACAAAACCCTAGAAGATTCAATTTAACATCAAGAACTCATGATTCCACCATCAATTTTAAGAAATTCCTTAACTAAGGTATGTGAAGTGTTCATCCAAGGATCCCTTCCACCCTTGGAGTCTAAGAAACTATTTTTAGACTTCAAGAATATGAATTCCATGTTGGGTTTGATAATAACCATGTTTAAAATGATTAATTATCTTTCAAATCCATGTTGATCAATTTCATGTGGGGTTAATTGATTTATAAGTGTTACCATGTGAAATCATGCAAAATCCTTCACATGGTGAATATAGTATAGAAATTATGTGCTCACATATTGATTAGTACTATGTGCATAATTTATTCCTTTCAAGTGATTGAGGAATTAAGCATGTTAGTTGAATAGTGAAGTTATATCATGTTAGCATGTGTTTAAGTTCATGACATACAAGTGTTTCTTAAACTGCCCCAATGAATGAAGAATGATCAAATGCTTAGTTTACATGTTTCAAGTTTATACCATGTCTCTTATTTTGTGCTATCGAGTCCTAGGGGTAGTTGTACCTGATAATTTAGCTGATTATTTAGAGCCATGGTTAGTCATAGTACAGTAAAAGTTTTGTCACTATCAGTAGTACTCTCAGTCAGTTAAAAATCTCCAAAAAAATTCAGTACGTTCAGTATTCTTCCAATCTAGTTCAATACCCAGTCCAGACCTCAGTAAACTCAGTCAGTTAATAGAATTCAGTAGTTTCTGTCAGTCCACGGAACTCAGTGTACCCAGTTTAGTTCAGTTAATAGCAATATTAGTAACAACTCAGTCCAACCTAGTATAGACTAGAAATAAGTTCAGTGTCTATTGAATTAGGAGTAGGATTCTGCACCTTGTTAACCTAGGGATGGGGGCATTTCTGCCAGTAGAGGGCTTGACCCTTAGTAGAAATCCCTGTATTACAGAACTACGTAGTCAGTGTAGGTTTAGATATCATCCTGCCAGATATGTTCAGGGTTAATATATCTCATTTGAGTTATCCTACTAGCGAGGTTTGGCGGTAGAGCTTCCTGCCAGAGAGGGTTAACTCATAACTTATCCTTACCCATGACACGGTATTGACACCCTTCTAACTCAGGGTATAGGTTGGACCCTAATTAGTTTAGAGAGGGGAATGTCATTTAGATGATTACCACCTACAGTCTCAGTTCCAGTCTCAGTCTCAGAATAGAATTCTGTTCAGTTCTACAGATTCAGGACTATCAGATATAGTCAATCAGCTTAGTACGAAACTTAGTATGGTTCCAAAGTATTAATAACTGTCAGACATAGTTATTTAGATACTTAGTAGTATAGTATTCATAAAATCAAAAATTGGTTATCAGTATTCGAATTTAGTACTCAGTATTAGCACGATCTCAATTACAGTCTATGTATCCATACATGTACTCTTACTCTGTCATACTCATGTTAGTGGGTTATTATTATGCATGCATATGAACTCATGCATTTTAGCCTACCCCACTGAGCATTCCAGTACATTCAAAGTAATGACACATGCGTTTCTTTGCTTTCTGATGTCTTATATCATAGGTTCAGAAGCACGAGCTCTAGAGCATACTTAGTAGTTCAGATTCTCAGCTTTCTGAATAGTGGTGAGTCCTCATAGTTCGAGGACATGCTTATTATTTATTGTACTTTAGTTTTATTTCAGTAGATGGAGTTTGTTGGGTGCTTGTCCCATCAACTCCATAGTTCAGATAGTTAGAGACTTTTCAGACTAGAGTATTTTCAGATAGTTGTTCAGCTTTTTAGTACTTATATTCAGTTTTGGTATTTTGATACCACATTCAGATTTATTTGTATATTTGAACCTTATGGCATATATTTATGCCTATTTCACCAATAATTACATTATTTATTACACGGTTATTGTAGCTTGTACCAGTCATGGGTTAGCTTGTGGTCCTTCGGGATTGTGAGCACCGTGTAGCATCAGGGGTACAGACACGAGGCATTACAAATGACCCAGTAATGATATGCATAAATATTAATATTCAAGGATACTCGAGAAATCAATACAAAAATACAAGTAAAACTAAAATGAGGGTCATGTACAAATATACAAAATCTTAGTCTGTAGGAGAATCTACTAACTAACATAAGCTGCATCAGCTAATGTTCCTTCCTATTTACATGCCTCATCTTAGGATCTAATATACCTTGTCCAATAACCCAAGTTGTTAGCTCTAGACCTATCACTAGGTAGGCCATTAAATTAGCTTACCAATGCAACCAATCTTGCATTAGTCCTATATCGTGGAAAAAGTTGTAGAAAGTTGACTGAGGCACTATCAAACTTCCAGTGACAATGACTCAAGCAACAACCCATTACCAGACATAACGATTCATTATGTGGATTCATTACCACGGAAGTGAGGTACACCATAAATTCAGCCTCGTGGTGATAATTCCAGCCAATGACTCATTATGAGTCCTAACGAGTCAATAGGTAGACCCATTGTAACAATGGAAAGAAACCAAGAAAGGTAGTCTACAACAAAAACTACTCTTAATGACTCATGATCATACCTAATGAGTCGTCAGGAGGAAAGTCTTTGTTAGAACATTAAGGACCTAGGGATTAGGTCCTCAAGTTAGGAATCCAGGCCATGACTCATAACCATTCATAATGAGTCATAGCCTGAGTTGTTATAACTGGAATTAGTAATTTCTTGCATGATTTAAAAACAACATTTTGGTAAATTCCCATTCTTTTAATCCCAACCCCTCATCTTTTGGCACTCCAATGTCAGTTATTAGGGATAGAGTTTACCCTAACCTCTCACAAACTCGTAATCATTACAAGTAGCCAAAAATAAGAAATCATCTTCTTCTCCAAAGAAATTCAGGGTTTCTCAACAACAAGGTCAATACCTAGGATTTTCTTCAAGGCTTCTATTTCAGGTATGTGGGATTTCATCAATGGGTTCTTCTACCCATTGAGTCCCCAAGTTTTATAAATCCTAAAGTTTAGTTTCCTCTCAAGTTTGGATTCCAGGTCAAATATGAAGTTTGTGTACTTCCTTTAATTTACATTGTTATTATACCATGAGTGCATGTCCTCCCATGACAGTGTCATCTTCAATGTTAAAAAATTATGAATTTCGTTATTATTATCAGTCATTGAGTTTTTGTCTTAAAGTATGGAATTTTCCTACTATAATAAACTTTTAAATTTTTATCATGTTCAGTTTCATTAGTCAAGCCGGTGGGTTACGAACAACCAATACCTAGGATTTCTTGGATAAACTAGTTGACATGTTTTGAGCATTATAGTTATGCATATGTGGCTATATTCAGTAGCTCATTATAATGAGCATATATATATATATACCAATTTTTAGTTTCATTTAGTTAGGAGTCATACATAGCAACATGTGAACAAAGGGATGATGGCACCCTTTTCTATTAGGCAGAGTCGTTAGTAGCTGTCCCTAAGTTCCAAAACTATGGAACCACCGTAGGTTATAAGGGCTCCCCATCAGTTGAGGCATGAAACCCTAGTCCTCCGGGACATTATTTTAGCTGATCCACACCAGCCAGTATTGGTACCTTTGGCAAGGTACAAGAACCCTCTAACTGAAGTTAAAAGTTGGACCCTAGTTTTGCTCTAATTGTGGTATGTCGCTTATTGTTAGCTCCCACAATCCACCTATTATTCTTAACTTTATGTTCAGTTAAGGTATGTATTGACCTAGTATTCAGTTATTTAGATATTTAGTTTCCTTCAGTAAACGGTAATACTTGATCTTGCATTCAGTTTTCATGTTCATGCATTCATGAGCAGCTTATACTAGTTAGTTTCTTATCTCTCATACTCGGTACATTTAAACTGCTAATTGCATACTTTTTGTGCTATAGTGTCTCATAATATTGGTTCAGGCAATCAGTATATGGACCGCTCTTAGCATATTCCCTTAACAACAGTTGTTGGTGAGTCCTCATTATGTGAGGGCTAGCTATCAGTTATTTATTTTCGTTCAATCTATTTATTTTAAGTCAGTTTTAGCTAATTGGGTATTTGGCCCAACAACTATCTACTCCAAACCTTGTGCAACTCCATCACGCTAACTTGCTCAATTCTATCACACTAACCTTGTAGAGCTAATGTCGATCCACTAAAACTATATGATGACAAGCCTAAGAATAAGCTTCTAAGGTGCTACCTGGGCACATAAATGGAGATAATCAAGGTCCACAATCTATGCTAATGCTACAGCTAGTTCGGATGGCCATAAAAATTTCCAGCTAGGAGCCTGGAGTACAAGTGCTCATTACTGAGCAATCCACTTGAGTAGGTCCCATCAATCAAGGATGAAGCCATGTTGAACCCAACTCACGCATACTACTCCTTCTTAGTAAATCATCTAAAACTTTTGATGAAAACTTAAAACAAAGGTCAAAGGTGAAGGAACCAACACCGTGCTAATCATACTAACACCTGAACACCTATCAACTAAAATTCTTTTGAACTTATGAAGACCACATAGGTAGCCGAAGAGTAGGCTTCGCCAGCCTATAGATACAGCCCCAACTAAGACAAGTCTAAAAACAAAGGTTGCACCTAAGCTCTACAACCTCCTGCTAAAATTCTTAATACCAAGGATGAACCACTCGATCTCCACTCTCCAAATCGAATTTGAAGATGGTTAAGAATCCACACTCAAAATTTGTCATAACCTCTAAGTCGTCATTCGAAGGCATCAAATTCAAAACTGGGATAATGAGTCTGGTAGAAGGCCAAATACCTAATCAACCTTCGTATCAAAATCATACATGTCCTTACTGGATCATGTCGAAGTCAAAACCAAAATATAGCTAGAGAAAAAAATCATAGTGGAGGATAAATCACCGGTTGAAAACACAAGAAACCAACTCCATATCCACTAGAGGGCATGAGATACCAAAGCACACTCAAGAACTCACTGTGACAACAAATAGTAATAGTAATAGCCAAAACTCAAGCAACTCAGAAAAATGAAAACTTAGTCGGAAATTGGTCAATAAAATACCCTATTTTCGCAATGAATACCCAATTCACAACATAGGAAGTGGTCACAGGAAATATTACCTAACTCTAATAGAGCAAGAACCATATCATAATAAGGAAAATGTATCCAACTCTACACATATACTAAGATCAAATCATCACCAGGAGGTGAACCCAACAAACTTTAAGGGAAAGTTCAATATCTATCAAAATCAACACTAAGACCACTACCGGACAATGAACTAGACAAATCAAAGAATGAACCACAAATTAGTCAACCTAAAAAATAGGCTATGAAACCCAATCATCAACTCTAGAACCACAACATAATAATAAGAAGCCAACTTACCTTCACTGCCATAACCTACTCAACAGTTGGTCTAGCCTTTTCAATAGAAAAAGAAAATGACCAACCTCACCTCACTACAAAGAGAAATCATCCAACCAAACTAACCTCTTATGCCATGAACTAGAGTCAAAATAAAGGTAAATTCTTACTAGATACGAATAGCCCAGCCATCTACTAAGTGAGGATCTATCATCTAACAATGGCAATAATAACATCATCAATATAAAGAATATACGGTACCAAAAATGAAACAAACAAAAAGGACCATTGTAGGGCCATAAAAAGGCGAATATGCCAAGGTAAATGGGACACAACCCTAAAATGCTACACCTATAGGGAAAATAACAACATTGATACATTCCATCCACTACTAAAAGAAATAATCCATGGGGTAGTCATATAATCATGAACTCTATATCAAGGCATACAAAAATCAATACAAACCTACCAAGGCATAAAATTATCAATAGGTACAAGAGCCCCAATAAACATAAATAAAATGGTAAAAGCAAGAAATATAAGTGCACCTTTTATAGTGGAATCCAAAGTCATATGCTTGACAGGTCTAAGGGAGAACAAATTTGAACAGCTCCAAACTTGGATTGACCATTTGAATCATTAGATGAGGCACTAAGTGCAATGCCTTTAACTGAAGGTGACATAACACTATGCGACTGATCTGAATGGATTGAATGACCAACAATCCAACATCTAGGATTCTTGCTAGACTTATGATAGATCTTTCTATAGTCGCAGAAAATCCCTGAATCCCTAACCTTGTAAGAACGCAAGCTGATCCAAATAGGTTAACCATCTGATGCTAGGGAAACTCTCTACTGAAATGAACATCCCCTCACAATTATAACCTATCTCCAGAATTCTAGGCCGATAAGAAATAAATTCTAAATCTATCAGGGCAACAGACTCATATCTAGGGCACTCTATAAACCAATGTCATATATCGCCATAACTAAAACAAACTCCTGTAATACTCTGAGGTGCTGCCCCTCTTAATCTAAAATGGTCGTTATGGCCTAAAGACCCATACTAAAAACTTAAGAAATTTCAATAAGAACTCTGCCCATTGAGCCTTTCATGCCTAATTTGAGAGCCACCTATAGTTTGAAATGCTACCTATATAGAACTAGTAGGCTATAATTAAAATTAACCCCTATCAAAAAGATCTTCACTCTCTTATGGATTACAAATATCATAAAACTAATGAGATGGCCTCTTACTATCTCCTTCATAAGTCTCAATGCATTCTCTCTCTGTGGTTATCGCATGATCAACAACCTAAGAGAAGAAAGACCCAGCTACTATCAAATGCGCTGATGATAAATAGTATGGTAATGATAAACCTCTAATAAATCCACATAACATCTCATGCTCTGAATAATATAAAATAGGAATATGCCTATCCCAATCAAGAAACCCAATCTCGTACTCTAAAAATAATAAGGAATCCTATGAACACTAACAAACCCAACACTGGCATGACAACTACTCCATGAACCAAATGTCATCCCTAGATATGAGGTATCTAGAAAATGAGTTGGGATCCTTAATGCTGAATCTCAAAAGTCTTACATAGTCATAAACTCTATTTGAGCGTTAGTTGTCCCCATGTCCTCTGACTTACACTGAAGATCAGTGACATCCATCCCTAACACCTTGTTCTAATGTTGTACTAAAGCACTAGAAATACATGTCAAAGTCCCATCCTCATCTATCAGTAACCACACATCATCCATGGGGTAGAGTTTAAGAACTTACTTGAAGCTCATAAAAATACAAGCATATAACAAGGAAATAAAAATAGAATTTACTACGAATGACTTATAGCCTTCCAAAGATAGGATATAGACATATTTGACCCAATATGTAGGATACTACTAGACACTCAACTATTGTACCAACAAATCGATAAACTTATGCTCTAATATCAATTTACACACCCTAATTTCTCAAGTCATGATTCCACATACTATAACCCACTAGTAGGTAAGCTAGCACGCAGTCTGGAATTATAAGTAATAGACTACCAAGAGAAATAAAAGAAGAATGAAGAATAAATATAGTAAAAAGGATAAAATAAACATGATAGTCCTAAAACCTAGTAGAATTAGTACAAGTTCTTCTAATGTAATAAGAATGCCTAATGAAGTACTAAATAAATATATAAATTAGTCCATCTATGAGTACAACACAAACATTAATCTAGTACATAAAAGGGAGATGAGTAATACTCCAATTATAGGATTTTATCCTAAGTCTCCAAACCATAGATGGTCTGCATGATGCACATAACAATAGTGAGAATTAAAACTATGATTTGCAGGCTACAAAAGTGTAGTATGAGAATCAAACTCATGGTACTCATGAACAATTGTAGACTAAGCTCTTACAATAAGGAGAATAAAGATAACATAAAAATAAAAATGTAAGCTAAACCCAAACATTTGGGAAATTAACATAGTAAAGATAAGAAGATAATAAACAGAAACTATCCTATTCCAGCCATACTCTAGGATCTAAGGACTATACTGTATATCTCTAGCCAATATACAAATAAAGAGTATAAGAAGGATGTGTTGTAGTAAACAAAGTTAAAAAATGGATATACAACAACAATAATTAAAGGGATGGAGGGAGATACGATAATACCATAACTAACTAACTAACTATATATATACATATATACACATAAATCAGGCTAAATCAAAGACACAACTTAGGCCAGTCGTACTAGCATCTTAATTCCCCCAATCATATTAAAAATTACTGGTAATATAATTAGAGTCTAATACCATAATGCCTAACTATGGGATAATCACGCGTAATAAAACAACCACAAGATAAAGGAACTTGAACCATGCCTCAAATCTCAATACCTATCTAGTAATTAACCTTCCATAAAATAATTATAATAACGATAAAGATAAAGTAACTAGATAGTTCATATAATCAATACCTAAATCGAGACCCAGAACATGAAAGGTCCAATTAGCACACAACACACCCCAAGTAATGCTCATCACTTGTACCTATTCAACCCACTATAAGGCTAATAGATATAGTTTTATACTAGTGATACGCAATGTGCATGAAAGGATGAATTCAAGGTAGATCCATAATACCATAACTGATCTAAGAACCATACTATAACCCAGCGTATACACCTTTTCCAGCTCAACTGCTTGCAAAGGCAGGACCTACGGTAATCTCTCTTTTCTAGCACAAAGGCTTACAAATAGAGGGGCTCCTAGGGGGTTCAGGAGTACCTATATAGGCCTGGTTCTGATCCAACATTTCTAGTAACTATTATCATCAATCTACTATATCCAGCAATATATTTATATCTATATATACATATAAATATAAATATATATATATATACATATATATATATATATTTGTGTGTGTGTATCAATGCACTGGCCATAATCGTGGCTAAGAGTGTATAGTTCCATAAATCCATAGCTAGGGGAAATCTCAAGGACTAAATCATCATAGAAGTGTATAAAGGGTAAGAATATCTCTCAATCGAGGTAAATAGTAAAGAAAAATATTGGACCAAAATCTATGTCAGTCATCTCTCTAAAATATTATTTTTAGTTTCAAAGGCTTATAACGTATTCACTAAGGTGGTACAATTTCCGTTATGAAAGAATCCATTTAAAAGTAAAAGGTAGGAATAAATTCCATTTTAGGAAAAATAGTAGTAAAACCATATTTTTTGTTGGGATTGACCATTTAATATTTATAGAAATCATGAATATACAAAATCTATGCATACCATCACCAATATTAAAACAATATGATTATAATCATCTAAATGTCTATAAACTATGGTCACATCCTTTCCAAGGATAAAACACTTCCCAAAATCCAACCAATATCCTAATCATGACTTTCGACCTAATAATAAATATATCTGACATACCCATATCATGGTCCAGGAAACCATCATAATCCCCTAGGTATCATAGTAATCATTATATTAATGTTTATTAGTCTCAACTATGCATAACATGCTAGCAACATAGGGTAATAAGATCCTTGCAGCATAATAAGTATTTTACCTTAATGGTCGATTTATCCATTTAATTCCTAATCTAAAAATATAGGCAGCATCATGATGTTCTACCCACAATAGCATCTTCACATCCCTATCTAAAATGCAACATTTATAATACACCATTTCATGAAGAAGAGTAGATAAAAGCCTACCTCGATGTCAAACCACAAGTTCTTATATCATCTACCTTTACTCCATGATACCAAAATGTTGTCACACTATAAAAATAGTCATCCACAAATAATTAGGAGTAAAATGAGTCGCATACTACTATATTAAGGGTTGGATCAAAATTTTGGTTAAGAGCAGGGCTGTGGGGCCCACAAACAAAATCCTAAGTTGAATCCATCACCAGGTCCCTTAAAGAACAAGGAATATGTTCTCAGAAGTTGAGCACAAATCGGGTACCAAATCAACCCTCAAAATTTAGGAATTTAAAAATTAAATTCTATGAATTATACCATGAATTAGGATGAAAATTGAAGGAAAAATTAATGGGAAATGACCAAGGAGAGTTAGACTAGCTTACTTTTGCTTCTATGTATGATTTACCCCTTTTTTTCCTCTCTTTGATATCTCAATTAGATGTGAAAATGGTGGATGAAATAAAAGAAAATGGGTTGGGGAAAAGGAGATTTAAAGACCCCAAGTGTCGCTTAAGAGGTCACCCTGTTTCTTATGCAACAGCATCTTAAGAGGCTCCAAGATGACCTAAGCGATATGGCACCAGATGGTCAGGTATCCCTTATGTGACTTTCAGCTCGCTTAAGGTATGCTTACTTAAGAGGACACACTATCGCTTTAGAAGACCTTGAAAAAATGGTCAAGGTCACTTAAGAGAAACCATGTATCATACACTAGAGTGAGTAGGAGGTCATATGATCACTTAACTAGTTTCATCAACAACTTGATGTATCCGATTTCACCGAGCCTAAATTGGACTCTAATCCGATGCTCGAGATTTATTCTAAACCACGTGCCTAAAAAAATAAATATTTTTCCATAACAATTATACATTCTGGACTTAATAGAACCATCAAACCTTTTATCTAAGATCCTTTTGATTAAGTGTGAAGCCCATATCTAGAGTTTAGTTTTTTCAGACAATCCCCCCAATAACCAAAAATAAGTTTTGAATCCTTACGACCCAAACTAAGGGTCATTCTAGCCTAAAATAAATGTTCCAAAGTTGATGGCTTTGTTGAAGTTCTTATACGAGGTCATTTACTAAGATTTTTGCCAGAGACCAAATCTTAAATAATGACAGCTCCAAAATAGGAAATTGAACATAAATTCTAAACAAACTATTCAAAAATTCAACTAATAGTTCTGGTAGGTCATAAATGACCTATAGCCACTGTAGAAAGGATGAAAATTATAGAAATGTATGCAAATTGAGAAAATGACTTAGTGGGTCATTACAACTACCCTATAGTCATAACACGTTTCATAGAATCACGTGACACCAAGTTAATTTATGTCCTAGCATGATGCTAAATATAAAAATAACTGATAAAAATATACTCATATGGAAGTTTATATATATAATTAAATAAATATTCAAAAGAAACCAATTGACTATAACAAAATTTGACATCACAAGTTAATATCTATTTATAAGTCCTAAAGCCTATACTTAGATGAGTTGCTAAAATAAGACCCCAGCAAACTCTGATTTCCTAAAAATTATAGACAAAAAGACAAAATGAAATGATGACACGATCCCTCTAATGATAAGGACTCACCAAAATGCTATTGTTGATATGGTAAGAAATCATACTAGGTTTGATCTAAAAGCTATGCATCTGAACCTCTATTATGACACAATATAGCGCAAAGAAAGTATGCAATTAGTACTTTGAATGTACTAAGTATGTGATATATGATATAAGATAAACATGATACATAGAAAAAAATAGCTAATGCAAGACCAATTAATGAACATGTATTGTATAATAAACTCAATGACTAAATACAAGGTCATCCAAGAATCTAGATCTAAATTGTAAATTGCAGATTAGACTGTGGGAGTTACTATTAACTAAAATACCCCAATCTCATCTAACCAGGGTCCAACTTATAACCCTAGTTGTATGGTTATTTAGTACCTTTCCAGGGGTACGAACACTAAGTAATGTGGATCCACTAAGCTTATGTCCAGAAGGACTAAGGTGCCAAACCTAGTCTGTCAGGCGATATTTAGAACTCACGATGGTTGTGTAGTTCTAGGACTTAGGGACTTCTACTAAATTTCTTAGGCTAACTAACAGATAAGCCTTCATCCCTAAATCCATTCAGTGATAAGTAATACTCCACACTGAATGATACAAATAACTGCAATGCTCAATGCTAATAATAATCTAAATACTAAAAACAAATAAAATATTTGAAAGAACTAAAATCATATAAACTGGGGGATATAGTTCCCAAAATTATATGGATGAAATCCTAGGTCATCGAGTGTTTATAAATCACCATCTCTGATGAATGCAAATATTATGTCAATTCAATAAATTGAATGAATTTAAGGAATTCAAAGACTCAAGTCCAACAATCAAGGATTTTATAATATAGCTAGGGTTTGTGATTATGGTAATGTAATAATATTAAAATTTATGATAAAATAGGGATTATAAATCAATGACAATGAGGGACTGAGGTATCAATGATTTACCAATATACATAAACCCTCAATTGTGAAGAAAAAACAGAATTAGAGGGTTGGGTTAGCTTTGGAACTTAATGTATGAAAAGGGACCCATTGATGAAATCCCACACACTTGGAGATGGACACTTTGAAGAATTATCTGGAATTGGTAGCCTGAAAAGATGAACCCTAGGTCAGCCTTAGGGAAGGAAATTGCTTTTTTTCTCTATTAGAAATTAAGTGTCAGATATTTTTTGGGCAATGAGGGCTTAGGGTAATATTAACATAAATAAACATCCTTGAAATACCTAAAATGATGTGGTTTTATTGTGAAAAGAGTGGGAACAAACTAATATGCCATTTAGAAATTCATAACTGGAAACAATAGGGAGGGACGTAAGGGAACTTTGCATGATCATGGGACCAACCTACGCTTATGGGTTTAATTCAGGGTTGGGAACAAGATGAGAGTTATATAGACATGATCAAATGAGCCTTGGTGAAATTATGGGATCTACATACAATCGTACATTGGTTCATAGCTTTGCAAGTTAAATAAGAAGCGTCTGTAGGACTTACAATCATACCTAGGATCATGGTTTCAAAGAACGATCATGGTTCTCTCTCATGGTAGGAAGTTACACTTGTCAACTTTCTCATGTTGGGGTTGTCTTGATCAGAAAATACCATTGAACAGTCTACAATATTACCACAGTTATGCTTTGGCTCGTGTATTTCATTGTAGAATAGTTCTTTACTAAAAAGGCCATAATGTCTTACTCCAATGTCGAATTAAGACAAAATTATATGTGTTGGAAAGATAATTTAAATATCTATCATTAGGTGGATCTAGAGCTCAAAGAGGGTTTACAATATGAAATTTATGATTTTTTAAAGTTGATCATTTCTTAAGGAATCGATTGGTAAAGGAAATTTTGGTTTAGCTAAGGGATAGTTGGTTCGAGTGGACTTGGTATATGACAAACTCCTTATGATACTATTAAAACAAGATGTTTAATCCTATATGTACATGAAGCACAGTTATAGCCTTAGCTTGGATTTTTTAGGGTGTTATAATGTCTTTCCCTTGGGGTCATTCATCCCTGAATGGAAACTGAATGAGCTGGAAAGTTAGGGGAAGAAAGCTGCAATTTCCATATTTCTTCACCACTCATATTAGTGGAAACCTTTAACATTATTTATACCTAAAATTCCTACACTGACTTTCTAAGAGATGAACACAAACATAGTGTAAAGACCAGACTTTTTGAGTCAAGATGATACAAACTTTAACCTACCAGTAGGTAACCCAAACCATAGCCCAAAATAACAAATGATGGGCTAGCTGGTGGAAAATAGAATAAATACCAGAATTACACATGTACTCAAATTTCAAGCAATAAAATATAAGAATGACATGACAACTAGAGATAAATAATGAGAAAGAATAAAACTATCCCATGACCTAGTAAGGTCAGTATAAGAGCCTCTAACAAAGAATAAGAGAACTATTATTGCCAAATATACAATAGTATCGAATAGAAGGACTATAAAAAATAGAAGACGAAAAAAGTAGCCCCAACTCCAAAAGCTAACCATAGCTTTGATGTTCAAGCAACACTAATACATATGTCAACAGCAGGTAGTAATCAAACCAGTATTAGAAAAGATGCAGAAGTATAGTATGAGTAAACACACAATGGGTACTCAGTAGGAATCATTGACCAACTAAGCTAAATCATAATAAAAATATAATAAGATGAGAGATAGTAAACTCAAGCCTAGAAAATGGGAAAACCTAGAATAATGATCAAAATATTGAAAATAACTAACCATGATAATAATATCGAAAAGAAAGTGACTAACTATAGACTAGTTGGGCCCCTATAATCTTAGAAGGCTAAAATAACAGTAAATAATCCAATCGAGTCCCCATAAGTCGATGGATGCAATAAAGAATGAAATATCAATTGTAATACTCATAAAGTATCCCAATCTCAAAACCATAACTAAGTATCCTCCCATAACACAAACAACAGAATAAAACTGCATCCATAATCATCATGAGTAACCCCCCAATGCGAGACTTAAACCAAAAATATTATCTTAAATACCATACTTAAACCAAAATTATTATCGTAGATGTTGGGCTCAACCAGTCTTAATATCATGATTTCAAGAATCAAACCAATCCTAATAGCATAATTGCCTCAATAAAACCAATCTTTAAGTAAATCCAAGGTACATGTCTTGTAAAAAGCCAGGAATTTCTAAAGCCTCTTCTGGCTTAGAAATATGAATATGATAATGAAAAAAGGCCTCTTAGGTCTACAATGAGCCGAAGAGGCCTATTTCTAACCCCAAAATTCCATTCTAAGGCAATTTCTACCCCAAACTAGGCTAAGGTCCCAAAGAGTTTCTACAAGGTGCTAAATAAGTTTAATTATGTCCTAAGTTAGCACTTCAACCCAAGCAATAGGTAGTTAGGCGAAATCCACCTAAATAAGGCTTACTAACCTTTTATAATCCAAATTACGCTAAATCTACAATCAAGTTTTAATTTCTAAACCCAAGGCTAGAATAAATCAAATCAATACCATAATAAAGTTCAATGTACGAGGAGTATAAGACTAGCCTACCCAGATACCAAAGAATGCCTCATAAGAAAAACACAGATGAAGGGAGATTTAATTCCCCTTGGTTTATTTCTTATACGACCATTTGACCATTTAAATATTCATTGCTTAAGTGACATATCAATGCTTAACTGATGTATGCCCCAACTGGCCACCGATAGAGGATAATTCATTTCTTAACCGATGTCCCTTAAAGCATTTAGGTCTTTCCTAAAGAGACTTGGCGGGTACCCAACTTGGCCACTAAAGCGACCCTATTGTAATACTAAGTGACAACTACTAAAGCGACCAAAGGCTGCACCCGCTGAAACTTGGTTTATGCGATGTTTTTATCGACCCCTCAGGATTTATTTGAAATTCACTAAATTCAAAAATACTATGACACCTTGCCAAAATTGATATTTTGAACTCAACAACACCATCAAAATTTCCATCTAGGGCCATTTTGATGAAATATTAGCCCCACACCCAAAAGCTATTTTTATTAAAATCCATCCAACATCCTAAAGTGTGTCTAGAAGCCTTGGAACCCAAACCAAAGGTCCCCTTAGTCTAAAATCGATATGTATCTGATTAAACTATCTGAATTTGTATACAAGGTCATTATACTTTAGATTATGCCCGATAGCCAATTCTTAATAGTGAAACTTCAAACTAGGAAATTGTATCTAAAAACCAAATGAACTACTCGGCAATCGAGCTGCCAGCTCTAGCAAAAGCAAATGACTTAGGGAAGTTATAGGGAAGCTCTAAACTATGAAAAAGTTTGGAAATATAGAAAATGACTTGAAGGGTCATTACAATAACCACTACTAAAAGGACTTTCAACCACAAAAGTAAAGGGTTAAGATATACCTAAAGGCTTTTAAATGTTGAGATGTTGGGCCTATATCTCGCTCTCTATCTTCTAAGTATCATTCTCTATTGGGTGGTGACTCTATCAAACCTTAACTATTAAAATCTCTCTATAGTGAAACCAGCTGACATCCCCAAATGATATTATGTCTCCTTCACATAATTCAATCTCTCATCCAACTGAATTGAGTCCCACCAGAGCATATTGACTCATCAGGGATATAATGCCAAAACATAGAAACTTAAAAGAATCTACGAACAACTACAAAAGTTATGGGCAATAGCAGATTATAAGACACCCTTCTAACAGTGCAAAGCATCTCAAAAGGCCTACTATTTAGGGCTGATCTTTCCCTTCTTCTCAAGCCTCATCCTCTCGTCATGGACGATACTTAAAGGAATTCTCGGTCTCTAACTCCAAACCTCAAGGCATAAAGTCTACAATCTGCATAGGCCTTATTCCTACTATGAGTTTCCCTCAACCTATCATTAATCACCTAGACTCTACTCAACAAATTCAAAGTAACTCAGTACCATGGGGCTTAGCCTCAGAAGTCTCAAACCATCCTATCAGAGATCAAGAATGCCTATCATATAATTTCTCAAATTAAGCCATCTCAATTCTTGAATAGTAGCCATTACTATAGGAAAACACTGTCAATGCTAAATGTTGGCCCCACTACCCTCCAAAGTCCAGAATATAAGCCCAAAACATATTCTCACGAATCTAAAGAGTCTTCTTTGATTGTCCATCAGTTTAAAGGGGAAAAGTAGTATTGACGTCCACCTGAGTACCCAACTCCTCCTAAAAAGAACTTTAGATGCTATAAATGAATACTAATCCACTATATGAAATAATAGATATGGGTACTCTATGTAGGTGAACTATCTTATAAACATACATATGGGCAATATTCTTAGCACTGAAGGACACGAATAGGAAGGAAATGGTCTGATTTGACAAACCAATCTACAATAACTCAAATGTTGTTAGAGCCATGAAAAGTGTAGGGCAACCCACTAACATAGTCTATAGTGATTCACTCCTACCTCCACATAGGAATGGGAAATATATAAATTAGGTCACCAAACCTCTATTTCTTTACCTTCACCTACTGCCAACATACGCAACGAGCTATAGAGTCTGTTAATCTCTCTTTAATCCAATTCACCCATATTATTGACTCAACTCTCTATACATCTTAGTGGTCGCAAAGCTAATAGAGTATTTGAAGCTATAAGTATCACCCGATATCAATTAAAACAAGTCTTCAACCCTTGAAACAGAAATGCAACCATCATATACAAAATACCCTAAAAATCCATGGTAGCCCACCAAGACTCACCCCTCAGAACCTAAACATAGATGACATATTGTCTACTATCCTTAAGTTGATGACTTAGAAACTATAAAAATAAAGGAGACCTAGCTTTAACACTAGTACAATAGTCAAACCATTAAGTTAGTTAGGGATTGGATTTTCTAATCCAAATTCCACATAAAAATTGAGATAGAAGCCAAATACTCATACTCACCGCCTTCTGGCTAGACGTATCCTCTACTATATTTCCTTGTTTAGATGTTATAAAATAGACATGTCATAATCCTTCAACAACTCTATCCTTTTTCTTTATCTCAAATTAATATCTCTCTAATTCATAAGGTATTGAAGGCTATAGGTATAATATAGATCTAACAATAAATTCCACACAATTAATGGATCTAAATTTTAAATACAAAAATTACCACTGCCAACTCTAAATCATGAGTGGGGTAGTTGATCTCATGAACCTTTACCTGCAATAATATATAGGCAATAAATTAGTCGTGCTATATTAGAAAATAACCCAAACCATCACCAAAAACATCACAATATAAGATAAACCCCTCACCCTATATAGGAAGAGTGAATATAAGAGCTGAAGTGAGAAAATCCTTAAGCTTCCAAAAGCTTGACTCAAAATCCTTAGACTACTGGAAAAGAACCTCTTTCCTAGTCAATCTAGCCATTGACAATATAATAGAACCAAAACATCAACAAATAGCCTCTAATAACTGTACAAACCAATAAAGCTATGAAACTTAGATGGATTTTTAGTTTTTACCCAATCAAGAATAGCCTCAACTTCATTAGATACAACATAATCTCAACCTTAGACACTACGTGTCCAAGGAATGTAATAGAATTAAGCAAGAATTGGCACTTTGAGAATCTTCCAAGAAGCCTATGATCTCTCAATGTCTGGGGCACAATCCCCCAATATTGTTCATGCTCACCCCTACTCATTGAATATACAAGAATTTCATTGATGAACATAATTAAGAAGGATTCCAAATAATTTCCAAAAATGTGGTTCATTAAATCCATGAACAAATTTTGGCATTAGCCAACCTAAAGCACATCTCCAAGAACTCATAATGTCCATAAGATAGATATTCTTCACCATCACCTTTTTTAGCTTCTTGTACCCTATGCACATATGTTTAGAACTATTTTTATTCGTTATGAATAAGACAAGAGAAACCTAAGTTAACACACTCAGCCTAATAAAATCCTTACCTAGATGATCCTATAATCTTAGAATTTAGTTTCTTAACCTTGGCAAAAGAAACGTTGTAAGGTGCCATAGAAATAGATAGAGTGCCAAACTCAAGATCAAAAATAAAACTCAATATCACGCTTAGAAGGAGGGATAGGTAAATTAATTAGAAAGACGTCAGTAAAAACTTATGGATTATAGGAACAAAATCAAGTAAAGGATTCTCTACACTAACATTATGAATATAAGAAAGATAAGACTCATAACCCCTTGATATAAGTTTTATAGCCTAAATATAAGAAATAATCCATACTGGCATGCAACTAATAGGTCCCTGACACAGGACAAGGGTAGGCCTACATTTTTATGGTAACAGTCTTGGTAAACAATCAAAAACCGCATGGTAGGGGGATAATTACATCAAGGTCCACCATATCTAACAAAATAAGCTCATCCTTAGTATATAATTCTCAAATCAACACAACACATGATATATAAATCTAATCCACTACTATAGAATTAACTATGAGAGTAGATACTTGTAATAGCATAGATAAAGGCTCTTAGTACCACTCTAACCATAATGCATAATAAATAGACACATATGAATAAGTAGATCCTAGATCAAATAAATAAAAAACTAACTGATTTCATACTAATATCATATCTATAATAATAACATCTATAGACTCTACCTCTAATCTACTAGGTACAACATATAAATAATCTTGATTGCCACCTGGCTTGGCACCTGATCGACCTCCTGCTCTACCTGCCTGAAAACTTTCTTAAGAACCCTAAGGACAACTACGATGACCCTACATACTACTTATGTCTTAGGAGGCACTACCCTTACCGATGGAGCACTCTGCATAGCAGGTATAACTATCTTAAGTCGAAGACACTCTCTAGAAAAATAGTTGAAGGCCTCATAGTCATAATGCACCCTAAGTAATGTATCATGTCTAGAATATTTGGCTAGCCCAAAGTAGCCAACTCAACTAGAAATCCTAGAATATGCACCTCTTAATAATTGACTGATTCTCTAGCTAGGATGATCTCTTTAGCTAGGCTGGCCCCATCAGTAATCTAGAGTATGATATGAACGATCCTACTAGACTGACCCTGGTACTGATAAGACTTACATGAAGGGTATTAACCCTAAGAACCAATACCTATGAATTGTGAACCACTTTGCCTTTCACTAAAATTACCCATATAATAGGACCTTTTATCACTTCCAACTTAGTCCTTCTGATAAATCTCCTTTATAGTCTGAGCATAGTCAAATACCGCAATAAAAGACCTGTTGATAGCAACTAAACTCTGGGTAGCCATACAAAGAAAAAGTCTTAGTCCCCGAACTAAATATTGAATCTGATAATACTTGATTGGAAAGATAGTTTTAATATGTCTGGATGAATCGTAGAACTGAACCTCATACTCTAGGATAATCATAAAACTCTACTCTAATCCCATAAAATGACCTCTCAGATGGACACTAAGGCTCCAAAGCTTATACTTCTCTAAGAAAGTATTAAAAAATTATATCCATGTTAAAGAGAAGATACAGCAAGACTAGAATCAAGATAACCTCTCCACCAATGTCTAGCTACTAGGTCCAACAAAAAAGTAGTGTAGTCAACCCCACGAGTCTAAACTAGGCCTAAATTTCAAATCATGTACATACAGGAAGTGAAGAACATAAATGGATCCTCACCTGGTGCCCTAGAAAACCTAAATAGAATCAATTACAGATAACAAAATAAACCTTGATGGAGCTTGGGTTGTTCCTTGTTTCACCACTAGTTAGGGTGGAGGAATCTTTGGTATATATATAGGAACAAAAACTTGTGAAGTTTTCCTATCCAGATCTCTAGTTGGGACTACATCTTTCCTCTTTCCTTTACTTATATGTTGGGAACGACTTTTGGTAGGATCCCTAGTCACAAACTCAGAGTTCCCATCCCGAGTAGCCATATCTCATATCTAGCCATCTGCAAAAGATGAAACTAAGTGAATACTAGAAACTAACACAAAGTTGTAGCACAAAATAAGTGAATAAAGTAAAGTAAAGATCTCAAAAAATTCCATATAGCCTTTCAAAGATAAGAAACATAAGTCATTATTCTTATCTGTGGGACTTTACTTAACACTTGTTCTTATACTAGAAATACCAGTGAATGTTAGGCTCTGATACCAATTTTTTAGGCTTTGATACCAATTTATCACGATCCAATTTATTGAGTGATATTGCACCTTCTATAACCTATCAATGGGTAATACAAATCATAAATTGGAATAATAAGTAAAGGACTAGAAGGTGGATAGCAGAATAGATATAGGTACTAAATTTCAAGCAATAAATATAAGAAAAATAACATAAATATAGATGAATAAGCAGAAAGAGTAAAAGTATCCAATGACATAGTAAGGTTTGTAAAACAGACTCTAGAAAAAGAATAAGAGTACAATTAGTATTAAATATACAATAGTATCGAACAAAAAAACTATAAAAAGTTAAAAGAATAAGAGAAGGTCAACCTCGACTCCAAAAGCTCCTCATATCTTCAAACTACAACCATCAATAGTAAAGACATTAGTAGTGATATCTAGCACTCAGATCTACATCAGAAAAGATGCAAAAGTGTAGCATGACTTCCAAAACAATGGATACTCAGTAGGAATCATCAGTCGACTGAGGTAAATTATAATAAAAGTACAATAAAATGTGAGATATTAAACTAAAGTGAACTAAGGGGAAAGTATGGAATGATTCACCAAATACAAAAAAATAAAAAACTGTGTAAATAATATAAAAAAAAAAAAGCAACTAACTACAACCTAACTGGGCCCCTATAAGCCCATAAGGCGCAAAAAAGAGAAAATAATCCAAACGAGCCCTCATAAGCTCGATGGATACAATTAAGAAAGAAATACCAATAGTAATACTCATAAAGTGTCTCAATATCAAAAGTATAATAGTGGATCCTCCAAAACATCAAACACCGATCTCAAAAATGTTTTGTAATTATAACACCTCGAATCATCCATGTACTTGTTCTACTTATATATAATTTGATATAGCCTTATGGTATAGGTAATGAACTAGATTTTTTATTCAAGTATTGATGGTATAAATAGGTTTCTAGATTCTTCCCATATGTTTTAATGTGATGAGACCAAGTTAACATCGATAAAACTATTTAACTTGGAATCGTAAGCTAGTATTTAAATCTAAAGTTGTAAGTGACCAAGTTTATACATGTTATAAGTTTGATTAAAGGGATTTAGATGGAAAAATAGAATAAAATATTAATGTGCGTGCTTGAATTTATTAAGCTAGTAAGTGAGTCACCTACTTGAGCTATATGAACCAAGTTAATGGGCCCAAACTAAGTAAATGAGATATAAAAAGGAGAAAGGGACAAATACTCAATATGCCAAGTCCCGATTCAAAAGATCCCTACAACAAATCAAGAAAGTTGGCGCATCACCTATTTGACCTTTTGAGCAGCTTGAACTCTTTAAGTAGGTGCATTACTTACACGGACCAATTTGACCAATTTGAGGACCAAAATGCAGTTAAAGAGACAAAATAGGGACTGTATAAGGCAAATTTTCTGGTCATTTCCTCAATTTCTAAGTCACAAAAAAGGATCATATATCATATATTCTCTCTACTTTTCTCTAGAATAGCAAAGAACAACCCTATTTCCTCTACTTGGGTTTTT
This sequence comes from Capsicum baccatum var. pendulum, assembly GCA_030864225.1. Classification (NCBI taxonomy): domain Eukaryota; kingdom Viridiplantae; phylum Streptophyta; class Magnoliopsida; order Solanales; family Solanaceae; genus Capsicum; species Capsicum baccatum. Next base: position 162,866,751 of record CM061555.1, on the reverse strand, counting down.
AAAGAAACCCTCACCTTTTAAAGCCAAGGTAAGTGAAAGCACTTAGGGTTTAGCTTAATTCTCCCATGGAAGATTAAGAAAACATGCTATTTATGCTTAATTATAAATATAGGGAATAATATAAAACAAGTTAACTACTTATTTATCTTTGTTATTAAGAGACTTCTCTTTTATTCTTTGGTTAAAGTGTAAAGGAAAGTTCAAGTTCTTAATGAGTTTAAGTTAATAGGAAAAGTTACAAAAAATTTAGATAAGTTGACTGCTCTATTTTGTCCTTCTTATGTATGAGTTTGGGTCAAGAATTCTTGATGTGTTGTTATTAAGAACTCAAGGGATAATGAGTTTAATATTTAGTTTTTATGATAAAGGAAACTTGGGGCTATTTTATTGACTATTATATGTTTATATATGTGGGACTGTTGGGTTGATATTAGGGAATGATGTGTATAGTTTACGTTGGAATATTGAAGAAGGGTGTAGTAATACGCCACCAAAAAATTTTTGTATATGTTTATTGCAATTCTATTTTGTATACTGTTTAAGGGTTTAATGAAGACAATGTTGTTTGAGGTATATTTTAAGAATTGATATGGTATGTGGATGTAATTGGAGGAGAAAATGGTTGAAATAACACCCTTGATTTGATATATTATGGGCATACTTCCTGGCTACTATTTAGGTAAGGTTAAGTAGCCCAAATGTTTTAGTTATTTACTAATACTAGTTTTACCGTATACTTTATAGTAGATAAGTAATACAAAAGGCAGGGAATTATTTTGGGTTAATATCGGATTTGTAAAATAAGGTATGTAAGGCATACACTATTTCATATTCTTTGGCATGAAATCCAACACTTGTTTTACAAAGTTTCTTAAGTTCTCTTATAGCAAATGATACGTAGTGGCAACACATGATCTCCCATGTAGCTAATGACCTAGTCCCTATTATCTAATATTTTAAAATACATCAATATTTGTTTATTATTAAGTCTGCATGTCTACTTTCACTAGCAAGTTGTAGGAGTTCTCCTTTAACTCAAATAAGATGCATGTGTTATTTTTAGCTCCCAAATATTTCATTTGTGTACAGACTACTCCCTACATATTTGTTATTGCATTAATTTTTTATTCATATGTCTCTTGTTGGTATATTATTGTTCTAAATTACAATAATCTTGTGACCACAAAAGTAACAATCTCAAAGGTTAAATAAACTAACACAATTTTGAATTTTACAGGTGGCAGATCAGGGGGATAAGCCTAGCAAGGGCCAATCCTGATACCTTTATATGTGGGTGTTAGGTCAAGGGCGAAAGCCTAGCATTGGTTTGTAAGAACACCCAAACTTCTCTCATAGTCTGATCCTTAGAACGTGTCAAGTGAAGCGTAAATCTGGCCTTCAAAGATTAAGAAGTGTCTTCCTAAGTGAGAAATATTTTTAACCATGTATAATTTCCCTAATATCGACTTTTTTTCATGTAGATCATTGAATAAGCTTTCCATCAATACAAATTTTATCAAAATCTTGCATTGGACGAGGAAATTATGGCCGTTTTACTGAAAGTAGGCAGACCGCCCAGGTGCGACGGTCGGGTTGGCGCTGAGACAGTGTGACCCCATCCTGGACAACGTGCAATGAACGGTTCGACTGACCGTTGAGTTCTCGATAGACCATCGCTAAGACCATCGTATCGATGTAGCATGTTCTTTTTCCAACCGTTTGCGATGGACGATCCAACGGACCGTCAGAATGAGCGACAGACCGTTACTTCGACCGTCGCAAACCCTGTTCAGCATTTTTAACTCATTTTTAAAAGGGATTTTTGGTCTTTTTCCCACTCTTTTCAGCCCTTATTTAAATAAGATCAAGGCTCACAACTTCATTTCTCATCTTCAACATAAAAGAAACAAGGGTTTCTACAAAATCAAAATCCTTCCTTCTTCTTCAAGAAAAATCAAGAAAACTCAAGAAATAAAGAATCTCTACAAGAGATTTCAAGAAAGAGTTTCTCTACAGTATGTAGATTTTGATTCTTGCATCTCTTTCATCCCAGAAGCTCAAGAATCCTTTTCTAAAATTCAAAGATCTTATGTTTGTGGGCTTTCATGATTCATGTGAGTTGAAATTGATGTTCATGCTATTATTGAGTTTTGATTCATATTTATTGGCAAGGTTTTCAAGCTTTGACCCTAGTATGTGATATTCATGTGATTTTCATAATAAACCCTCTTCAAGTTGCTTGTTAAGTGATGTGTTCATGTCAATTAAGTGAAGATAATTGTTGAATAAGAAAAGCATGATCCCCATATGTTTGATGAAATACTTATGTGAAGGAATTAGAGCCATTATAGCATGTTACTAGAAATCCCCAATTGTGTTCAAGCCTATACATGTCAAGTGTTTATTGAAAAACCTTAGTGAATGAATTGTGACATGATAGCACGAAATTCCCCAATTATGTGCTCTTTGATACATGCTAAGACTTTAATACATGCCAAGTGTTTGATGTAAGACCTTGTTGAATGAAGTATGATTCAATAGCATGTCCCCATTTGTTATTACATGTTTAGGATTGCTAAATGCTTGAAGTGGTGGCTTAGTGATTGTGATGGTGAATGATTGTCCATGGTCTTGATTATTCAAGAATGGTTATGTTTTACTTTTATGTTATCGATTCTTGGGGGTATTTATACCTGACAATTTAGCTACTGTCTAGAGCCCGTGTCAATTTTTGCAATAATTCCAGTGGAGCCATGATTCTCAGAACTCAGCGAGTTATAGTACTCTATATTCTCAGACAGATAAGAAACTTAAGAAATCTTAGTAATCTCTGTAATCACCATAATTTCAATATCTCTAGTAATCTAGCCTCAGTTCTGTACCCAGCTTCGATCTAGTAGTATTTAAGTGTTTAGTTCTGACCTCTGTAGTAAAGAAGTACTCTATTCAAAGCTAAGTGTAATTTTATCAGATAACGAGATTCAGTAGTATTTCATCAAATACGAAACCAAGTGAATTTAGCTTAACCCAGTCAGACCATTTAAGAAACATGATTAGTATCAAATTTAACTTAGTTTGTGTTCAGTTAAGAATCACTTCAAAGTCTTTCAGTTGGGAGTATGAGATAGCACCGAGCAAGGGTAGGGATGGCAGATCCCTATCAGATAGGTAGAGTCATTAGGACCAATCCCTAAACTTTAGAATTGTATAGCCAATGTAGGAAGCAAGACTCACCCATCAGGGAAGGCTGGTCACCCTTCAGATAGGCTTGACTATTATATTGCCTTAGGCTTGACTACCTATAAGGGTCACCCATTATATAGGCTTGATCAGAGAGTTCTTTACCTGTGACACAATATTGATACCCTTACAACTTAGGTTGCAGGTTATACCTCACCAATTGAGATTCGGGGAATGTAGGTTAAGTTACTACTTCCTACAGTTGCAGTTTTAGTATCAATCTTCAGAAAAGAACTCAAAAATTAGGACTGTCAAATACAGTTATATATCTCAGTGAGGAACTCAGATAGCTCCATTGATTCATGGACCACCCGTCAGATTGGATTGGTCCCATATAAAGTTATTCAATATCAAATCTAGAGATCACCCATCAGATAGGATTGATCTCAGTCTCATATTCAGTTGATTAATCTCGTTATCAGATCTCGAGGTCACCCACCAGATAGGCTGATCTCAGTCAAAGATTTAGTTGAGTATTCTTGCTATCAGATCTAGAGATCACCTGTCAGATATGCTTGACCTCAATTTTAGATTCAGTTGAGTATTCTTGTTATTAGATCTAGAGATCACCCATTAGATAGGCTTGATCTCATCTCAGATTTAGTTGAGTATTCTTGTTTTTAGATCTAGAGATCACCCATCAAATAGGATTGATCTCAGTCTCAGATTTAGTTGAGTATTCTTATTATCAGATCTAGAGATCACTTGAAAAATAGGCTTGATCTCAGCCTTAAATTCAGTTGATTATTCTTGTTATCAGATGTACAGATTACTCGTAAGATAGGCTTGATCTCTGTCTCAGATTCAGTTGAGTATTCTTGTTATCATATCTAGAGATCACTTTTCAGATAAGCTTGATCTCAGTCACAGATTCAGTTAAGTATTCTTCTTATTAGATCAAGAGATCACCCGTCAGATAGGCTTGATCGCAGTCTAGATTTAGTTGAGTATTCTTGTTATTAGATCTTAAGATCACCCATCAGATAAGCTTGATCTTGGTCTCAAATTTAGTTGAGTATTTTTGTTATCAAATCTAGAGATCACCCGTCAGATAGGCTTGATCTCAGTCTCAGATTCAGTTGAGTATTCTTGTTATCTGATCTAGAGATCACCCATCAGATAAGTCCTCTTCATTCAAGAATGATCATTTTATCATTTTTATATCAGATTTTTTTTTTATTTTTAGTAGACGGATTTAGTTGGAGACATGTCCCATAAACTCCATAGTTTGGACACTTTAGAGGATTTTTGGACAGATGTATCAGTATTCAGCTTTAAATTTTGAGTATTTTTAGATGTTGTGAACCTGTAGCCAATTTCTGCATTTATTATCTATATTATGTAGTGTCCAGGTATAGATATTAGTAGATGTTTAGGTTATGGTCCCTTGGGATCATTAGCATCGTGTGACATTCCGGTTCTAGAAATTTAGGTCATTACATGGTCGATCCCAATATGTTTATACATGGATGGTAGCTCAAGGGCATAAGCCTAGCTTAGGCTGACCCCAATTTGTATATTTACCACTGATCAGTTGGTTATTTGTAGCATATGCCTTTCAAAGATTATAAAGAATGATGGGTAAAATAAATAAAAGAATGTAATGTACCTGATCCTACAAAGGTGGTCTACTAGAATAATTTATACACTTGTATCTGATTTAAATTAAGATCTGGTATTATGTGTAATTTCTATTAGTCTTACATATTCAGTACATATTTCTATACTAACGTCCCTCATGGGAGACCTATATTTCATATTCCAGGCTAGGTGATTCTACTAATAAACATCCCCAGTAGAAGAATAGGATATTCAATGGCTATTGGTGATATCAGGGTTGATTTGGGTCTTTTTGAGTCTTAAGTGTAAGGTGGGGTTTGTCCCAACAATAACTAAGTTTATGTATCTTTTAGAGTCTTTGTAGCCCATTGTAAAGTTAAGAATGGTAGTGTATTTTCTTTTAGATGTTGTGGCCCCAATGATCAAGTCTTGTATATAGAGTTTTGAGATTGCCTACATGATTTATTCTCATTGATGCATTATATACATATGTGGAAAAACCATTAGTTATCATAGTAACATGCACAAGAAGAATGGGGTTATATGTTTGTGCTCTCAGGCCTTTACGAATACGGGTGCCTATCCACCTTAATGGGATTCGAGGGGTGACAATTATCATCTTGAGTAACTATAATTAAACTAGAAATAATAACATAAATACTATACTTGAACCAAAGTTAGTATTAGAGATGTCAAAGATCTTAGTATCATAATTTCCAGATTTGAACCTATCCTTATATCATAATTATCGAACTTGAACTAATCTTTACATAAATATAAGGTACAAGTCCAGTCAAGGGTCTAAAACTATCTAAACCTCCTTGGTATCAATAAATAAATAGTATAATAGTAGAAGGCCTCTTAGATGATAATTAAGCACTAGGCCATGCAAACCTGAACTGATATAATCTGAATACTTAACCAAAATCATGGGAGCTAACAACAATCGATATGCCCCAATATGAGCTAATCGGGGTCCTACCTATAACTTTATTTTGAAGGGGGCTGGTATCTTTCTAGGGTACCAACATATGGTGTTGATGTGGAATCCATAAGGCTAAGGTCCTAAAAAATGAGGGTGGCATGCCTCTACTGATGGGGGTACCTCAAAATTAACGGTGGTGCTGTAGTTATGGAACTTAGGAACTGCTTCGAATGACTTATGCCTAACTGATGAGGGAGCCTCCATCCTTACGTTCACTCATTGCTAAGTGATCCCCCCAACTGAATGACACTGGTTTACACTAGTACATGCACTGATAACTGATGTGCTCAAATAAGGTATTCTGAAAGTAACAGTGCATGCATAATCTAAAGTATAGCGAACATGTAAACTAATGTATTTATCATGTTGTAATTTAGGTGAGTGCTGATTATTACAATGTTATAAACTTTATGGGATAAACATGATATGATTAACCTAAAATATTGAAAACTATAACATAGAAGATCAACTAGGTATCGAGTGTTCATAAAAATTAAATACGATAATTTCAAGATAAAACATGATAGGAAATTTGATGATTTAAACTCAAGCATCCAACAATTACATCAATGTAACAAATTATCATGATTAGAGTACAAAAGAATACTTAAAATTATGAGGGAACTCTATTTCATGATAGAATTCAAGAAGTACATGGAGGAATCATGGAATATATAATTTTCATGGAACTTTCAAAATCAAAATAGGATTAAACTTAAGGATTGAGAAATCTTTTAAAAAAATTGGTATATCATTCATAACTTGTTCATATGGTTTAATTTCAGAATAATAACTCATAAACCATTCATGTACACGAGAATAGCATAAAAAAATATCATGTCCCTAAGAAGTTACGAATAATTATTAAAACATGTTTATAAGTGAATTTTATATCTGGGAGATTGAATTAAATCTTGGAGTAATAATTGGATATAATCCTAGCTTATGGAATTTATAAAATTCATGAATAAAATAACAATTTGGGCATGAGGATGAAAGGAGATCCTCATTAAGTACCAATATACCTAAATTCCTTGTTTCGATGAATGGAACTTGGATTTTGGGACCTTGGGAGTTGAACTTGTGGAAGAAACCATTATTTCTTGTTCTTGAAAGGGAGGAATAGGGATCGTATAATAGGGGTTATGGGAAGATAAATTCATATTATCAATAGTTATAGGATAGTTTAAGACATAAATGTTGTGTTTACCCTTGTAAAACTAAATAGAAATGCGGGTTTTAGCGTCTTTGAACAAGGTTTCTACCCCATTACTTATCGCGAAGCATAAGGTCCATGTCACACTGTTTATCAAAGAGATTAAGGTTCGTGACACACTACTAATCAGGAGAACAAGGTCTATGCCATGCAGAAATTGCTGACCCTTACCGGTTCCTCACAAAAATGCTCATAACTTTTCTCTCGAAATCAGATTAAGAAGAAATTGAACGCGTTGAAAATATGACACATTTATCTATAATTTAGTGAGTTGAGCTCCAAAATTTCACATATTCCAGAATTTATACACATTCAAAATTGACCCTTGTAGGATTGAACACCAAAATTTGGTCGAATCAAGAGCTCTTAACTCCACTATACTCTAAGTGTTTCCTATGAATATTTTTCACCTAATAAGCAATTTAAACACTAGGTAAATGATCATGATACATATAATCATATACAAATCAAAGGATCATATTTTATATGCGTAGGAACAAAGGTTTGAAATCTAGCCCAAAAATGTGGGGTGTTACAATTAAATCAAGAATTAGAAAAAAATATGCATGGATTACGAAGAAATGAATTTCCTGAGCTTACCAAAATTCAATGATCACATAAGGATCAATATACTAGTTGTCTCATAAGCGGCCATTTGACAATTTAAGTGATCGCCACTTAAGCGGCATAGGATTACTTAAGAGATCCAAGTCCCAACTGACCTCAGCTAAGAAAACAATACATCACCTCAGAGACATTTGCTAAAGCGATCAGGTCTTTGCTAAAGCGACTAGACAGGGACCTAGCTTGGCCTGTAAAGAAACCCTCCTTGCTGGTTAAGCAACAAAAGGTCTGCTTAAGTAGTTGTACAATCTATAGATTAGTTTTTTCCTAAGTTTTTATTGACCATTGGGATCCGTTAGAAAGTTCGATGAATATCAGCAAAATATATTCCTTTATCAAATTCGATATCACTGACTCAATGGTACCATAAAAAAATTTCTATCTAGGGTCTTTTTGATGTAATGTGGATCCAACACCCAAAGCCACTTATATTATAATATATCCAATAGCCCAAAGTGAGTTTGGAAGCCTTGAAACCCGAACTAGAGGTCCCGCTAGCCTAAAATCAATGTTCTGAATCTGATAGAACTGTTTGAATCAATATACGAGATTGTTAACCTAAACTTTACCCGTTATAGCCAATTCTTAATATCAAAAACATCAAAATAAAAATTGTCTCTTCAATCTAAATAAATTGCTTGATAACAAAACTGCCAGCTTTAGCATGTCACAAATAACTTGGGGAAGCTATAGGAAAGATTTGAATTCTGAAAAAGTTTGGAAGTGTAGAAAATAACTTGGGGATTATTACAAATGGTATTGAGTCTGTGACTGAAATATGGACTAGCACGAACTCATGGACGCATACTATGACATGATAATAGCTGGGTAACATAAAATAGAAAAATTTTAATTAAGTAAAGGGAAACGATTACCTCAAGATGGGTCTGAGTTCGTGGGGAAAAGTTGGGGATACTTGGTCATCATATCAACCTCTGCTTCTAGAGTAGCTCCCACAACTGACTAATTTCATCAAAGAACACTTACCATCATGAACTCTTTATTCCTCTACTTACTAACGTGAGGATCAAGGATATTAAAAGGAACCTCATCATAAAATAGACTATCTTTCACACCTATATTTTCTGAGGGCATAAGTGATGCGATACCACAAAAGAACTTTTGTAGAAATAAAACATGGAAGATTGGATGCACTGTCGCTAAGTCTTCCTGCAAATCTATCTCATAAATTACTTTTCCAAAATGACCTATAATCTCATAAGGACCAATAAAGCAAGGACTGAGCTTTCCTTTCTTCCTAAATATCTCCACCCCCTTCATAGGTGAAATTTTAAAGTACACAAACTCACTAACAAAAAGTTAAAGTTTCCTTCTTCTCATATTTGCATAGGACTTCTAATGACTCTGGGCCTTGTTTAACCTTTCCCTAATTAGTTAAACTTTCACCATATCCTCAAGAAGTGAGTATAGCCCTATCAATGTAGCTTCACCATTTCAAACTATCAAATAAGAGAACAACACCTCCTACCATAAAGTTCCTTAAACAGGCTATCTAAATACTATAACGATTCTTGTAATTATACACAACCTCAATCAAAGGTAGATTATTATCCTAACTATCCTTGAAATCAATCATGCACACTCTCAACTTGTCCTCTAAGATTTGACTGGTCCTTTTTGTCTAACTATCTTTCAGTAGTTGAAAAGTCATAATCAAATGAACTTTAGTACAAGGATATTTTTTGAAATGCCTTCCAAACTAAAGAGGTAAATAGAGTACCTCTATATAACATGATAGTTAAAGGGACTTTATGCAATTTAACCAACTCCCTCAGGTAGAATTTAGCATAGTCCTCAGCTGAATCTAAATTGTTAACTATCATGAAATGAGTCAATTAGTCATTCGGTCCATGATAACCCAAATGGAATTATGTTATCAACAAGTGCGAGGCAACCCTATAATAAATTCGATATTCTGTACCTCCCACTTCTATGTAGGAATACTAATGTACTGACGTATACCACTAGGTCTCTGGTGCTTAACCTTAACCTATCGACAATTTGGACACTTATCCATAATTCTACGACATCCTTCTTTATACTATTCCACCAATAGACTCTTTGTAAATTATGGTACATCTTAATGGATCTTGGGTGAATACAATACTAAGAACCATGAGCCTCCTTTAGCATATGCTATCTCAGGTCATCTAAATTTGAAAGATGTAATCTCTCTAATAGAGAAAAACACTATCTCCCCCTTAGATCGATGGTGAGTCAAGTCTTCAACTCTTGAAAAATCTTCCCACAAGAGTTAGACCACTGAAATTTGACTTTCTTCTGAGTCAACCGAGAGATGGGATAGGCAATGATGTAATATCACTCAAATAAACATTAGTAGTAACTAGCTAATCCTAGAAACTCCTAATATATGGTGGAGATATAGGTATAGGCCACTTTCTCATTATTTTGGTCATTCGAGGATCAACCTAAATGCATTCTCTAGAAATAATATCACCAAGGAAACTAATTTCAACAAAAAATTCACACTTATTGAACTTGGCGAATAGTTATGAATCTTTAAGAGTCTTTAAGATAATTCTCAGATAATCTATGTATTCATTCGTCCTCTAATAATAAATGAGGATTTCATATATGAATACTATAATGAACATATCTAAGTACTATTTGAAATCCTTGTTCATCAATTCCATAAAGGCTATAGGAGCATTCAGTAGTCCAAAAGACATAATAATCACTTCAAAGTGAACATACCAAGTTCTTAATGTTGTCATTAGAATGTTACGTTCTCTGACTCTGAGTTGATGATAGCCTAATCTAGGGTCTAGGTTAGAGAAATAATTGGCACCCTGAATTTGTTGATAAAGTTATCAATCCTGGGAATAGGATACTTATGTTTTACTGTGACCTTGTTCAACTAACAATAGTCGATACACATTCTGAGAGAACCATCTTTTTTAGTATTAAAAAAATTAAAACACCCCATGGACAGATGTTGAGTCTAATAGAAACCTTATATAGTACGTCACCTTTTTAAACTCCACTAGAGCCATTCTACAGGATTGAATTTAAATAGATTTGTTATTTAAAAGGAGATCGATTTTAAAATCAATTTCTCATTTAGGAGAAACTTCGTGTAGATCTTCTAAAAAAACTTCTATAAACTCATTTACCACTAGAACTAACCCAAGATTTGGGACTTCAAATTTGGAATCCTTAATCAAAATAAGATTATAGATACACTCTTTTGATAAATACTTTCAAGCCTTGAGATAAGATAAGAGCCAACCCATAGGCACCGATGTACTACCCTTCCATTTTAGAACTAGTTCACTTAGAAACTAGAATTTGAGTACTCTTTTCCTATAATCAATAGAGGCATAGCAAGAGTGCATCTAATCTATACAAAGAATGACCTAAAAATCTAGCATGTCTAACTCATTGAGATCAACTAAGGTAACTTTTGAGAAATTATAATTAGGCATTTTTTGTATACTCATTTAGATATGCCTTAGTCACCAGCTAGAGTAGACACTGTGAAAGTTTTTGAAAGAATTTCAAGACCAACACAAAATTCTATTATTATACAGGGATCTATAAGAGAAAGTGTGCCTTTAGGATCTAATAATAGATAAACTTAAATATGGAAGACCTGTAATGTACCTATGACTTGATTAGAATAACCCTTCTGATCCTATCAAGTCTAAAGGGAATAGAGTTTATTCTGATTCTATCCACCTGCTATATTGGATGAGGTATCCTACATAGTAAGGCAACCAATGAGAGCTGTTGTAGAGTTAGAATGACTTTGATGACCGGCAACCCTACCTCTCTGGGAAGTAAGTGGACATTACCTAAGTTTGTGTACTTTCTTAACAAACCCAAATCTATCATCACTATCATTTATACACTCACCCTTGTGGTTGCTACCATATTTATTACATATCAGTTTTGTACGGGCACTACTTACACTACCATGGGACTTAGAGCCTATGCTAAATCTTAATTATCTTACCTAAAAATAGGATCTAAGGAACTAGTAGAATAGAAGGATCCAACTAAAGATTTATGGAAAAACTAAGAATCATTTCCACCATCAGACCTTTGTTAAGAGAAATTGAAGCTACCTCTCGTAATGACCCTTGTGGTCATTTTCTATATTTCTACTTATTTTTTCCACTAGTGCTCTTTTTTAGCTATACTAAGTCATTTATGGCTTGCTGGAATTGAGAGTTCAGTTATCGGGAGTTTCGTTTGTTTTTTATAGCCATTTCCTTGTTTTAAAGTCTTTCCTAGTTCATAATGGCCCTTAGGCGAACACTTCAGCTAAACAAACCCGAATGTAAATTCTAACTATTATAGTAGCTCTGTATAACAACTTTAGGCTAGGTAAACTTTAGTTTGAGTCTCGAGGCACCCAAGCTTATTTTGATTTATTGGTAAAAATGTTAAGAAATAGGAAATTTAGGTGTGGGATCCATATTTTGTCCAAATGACCTCAGATAAATATTTTAACATCCTCTATTGAGTCTGAAATATCAAATTTTATGTGTTTACATAGTTTATTTTCATATAGTATTTCCAAACAAATCCCGAGCACCCGATGAAAGTCCATTCTAAACTTAGAAAAATCTGGTGCATCTGGTTTTTGGTGCACCATGATAGTGGCTCTTTTGACTGCTATAGAGACTTTCTCAAGTAGTAATAGATACTACAATTGTTTATAGATGTTCATGATCGTTGTTCACATGGCAGCAAAAAGGTATCGTGATTGCAATAGCTCGATTTCAATAGCTGAACCTAAGGGCCAAATCTGGCTCTAAATGGACCCTTTATTTTGCCATTTTGCAAATTCTTCATCCATTTCTTGAGATATTAAACCTTAAATAGTGAGGTTAAGTGGGATTAAATCTTGTGGGTGATTGTGAAGCTTTATTAATACTTGTTTCTGTGATTATCTTCTGATTTGAGGTAAGAATTCACCCATTTCTTTGTAGGTTTTATTTATTTTTTGCTCATCCCTTCTCCCCAACTAATACCTTGATGGATTTATTTTATCCTCAATTTATCTTGGATTTCAACAATTTTTAGGGTAATGATTCCTTGAGCATTTGAGAAGGTTGGGTTTGTTTGGGATCATAAGTAGGGCCCATATAGGGTTTTGATGTTATTTTTTGACCCAAAGAATTATATTGAAATATGGGTATCATTATTCTTGTATTGGTGAGTCGAATGTGATTTTGATAGCTTGGCTTATTGCTGAAGCTTCTCAGAAGGAAGAAGCGGTGGTTTCGGGTATCATTGAGCTTTCTTTGGCATCAATATAGGCTATGTTTTATCCCTTGTTAGATTGAAATAGTTCATAGTATTTTTATGATATTGTGTTAGATTTGGGATGGGTTTTAGGTGTTGGTATGATGAATAAATAATTTGGGATAATTGGACCGTTTAGACTATTCGATATCCATATTTTTTGCATAATTGACCTAGTTGCTCATGTTCTAGGCAAACTTCCTATCTTAGGGATAATTGAAGATTATTTAACATGTAAAAGTGGATTTATATACCTTAAGCCTAATTTGCGTAGAATTGGAACTAAAATGGAATTTTGGGATTAAAAGTGGACCCTTGACCCACCTTAGGCTAAGACACACATTGTCTTGTGTAGACATTTATATTCTTGGTAGACTCTTGGAAATACTTATTGAGGTAAAATGGAAAAACATTGATACTTGTGGTTATATTGGTTGATGAAAATATTGGTTCCTATTAATCATGATATTATTTGTGCTATTGATTATATATTTTCCAATTGAAGTCCACTTAATGATATATTTACCGATTGAAGTCTGGCTATTGATGATATATTTACCAATTTAAGACTGTCTATTGATTATATATTTATCGGTTCAAGTTTGGCTGTTGATTATATTTACTGATTCAAGTCCGGCTATTGATTATATTTATCAGTTCAAGTCCAACTATTGATTATATCTACCAATTTGAGTCTGGATATGCACATTATGCTAAGATGATATACTTATTATGATATGATGATATCAGGGTGTGAGATTGAAAATAGCTATTTGTCTAAGTCTAAAAATGAGGAAATAACTATAATATAGTATGATATTAATGGTTTCTAGTGAAATAATTAGTTAATAAGTGTTGATTATTTGATAAATGATAAATATGGACAAGTGATGGCTATAGTGTGACATGAGTTGGATAAATTTTATTTGTATTATGAGATTTAATAAACAACCGTGGAGGATATGCTATCTTATTTGTACCTTCCAGGCTTTTGGGGACATTCGATGGGTTATTTACTTTTCCACACTAATTGGTATATGGGCGCCAATTTTGTAGTTATGTTTATGTGTGTTGATTCTTTATGTTATGTTATGCTATTATTTAGGTTTATTTACCTATGTATGAATAGAAAAGTTGGAGTTGATTCAGGTTTGTTTCCTTACCATGACTTGGTTATTCTATCTCACATTTTATCTTATTTTTATCATGATTTAGCTCAGTCGGCTAATGATGCCTATTGAGTACCCATTTTTCTTGTACTCATAATACACTTCTATACCTTTTTGGTACAGATTAGAGTACTAGTTGTCGTTGTTGATTCATGCTCGTATGGTGTTGATATTCAGAGGTAGGGTGATGTCTTGGACTCCATGTCACCCTTTCCTTCTATCTTTTTATATTCATTCTTTAGCTTCAAGATTGATGTATTGACTGTTCTGGATACTTGGGTTTATGTTATTATACTAGATGCTCTTGTACTGGCTCTACTAGGTCGTGTGATGGTATTTATGTAGTGACTACCTTAAAATAGTTTCTATTGTCTTCCTTATTTATTGTGTTAGATTTCTTATGTGGGTTATTTCCACCAATTAAACCCATTGCATTTCGCTCTAGTTACAATTCGGCTTACCTACTGGCGGGATTTATTAGGTGTCATTATGACACGTAAATTGGGTCATAACATATGTTCTATCCCTCTTATTCTCTCTTTCCAATTCCTTAACTTTCTCTTTCTCTATATATTGAGCATGAACCATTATCTTGATCGTCCTTTCTTGGCCACCGAAAGGTCCATTGTCAATTTAGAGATAGGGGAAATAAAGTTGAGCATTCAAGAGGATGAGGTTTTTTTCAAATTATACAAGACAAAAAACAAACTGTAGAGATCCAAGTTGTTTTCAGGGTGGATGTGGAGAGTGAGAAAGAGAATGAGGGGGGGTTTTAAGACCCACCTTGAGAATAAATGAAGGTAGATGTTATGCCATGACGATAACTAAGGCGCTACGTGGGAGACAACCTGCTAATGCTATGAGAGTGGATCATATCCTTTTTGTTATGTTTTTGTAGGATAGATGTGATCTTTTGCATATGAATAACCCATGCATTTGTGGAAATATAGAGTGCATTGGATGATCTTTGAAAGGGGAAAATGTGTAATTCTACATTGAAAACTAAATAGGGAAAAAGTTCATGAAAATTTATTAGACAACTTAATAGGGGAAATTAGGGGAGTAGAACTACTCTCAGTTACCGTGATCATGGTCCCTAAGTACAATCATAGTGACGTAGGTGTCCGCGATCTAGGTCCTCAAGTGCAATCGTGGTGACGCGGGTGTCCGCGATTGCGGCCACTTCAATTATTTATCTCCTCATTTTCTCTTATTTCTATCATATCCCTTTAAATATTATAATTTTTAATTTTGGAAAATTTCTAGTCAAGTTTGTGATCTATCAATCAACATCCTTACAACCCTCTTGCATCACATCTCCAGTAAGTGTCATGAATCCGTGTTTATATTTTTGAAAATAGGCCCTAAAATGCATAATTAAGAAAGGGCCTAAAGTTTTAATTGTTATGACTTCCATTTTGTCATATTTTGGGTGGTGTTATGTTAACTGGTTAGATAAGGTGTGTACACAAGTGGGATATCTTAAATACCTAATAATGTGTGAAAAATATAAACAAACAAATGTGCACACCAAGTGTTTGACAATTTGGCCAAATGAACATTCAATAAGGGTTGCGACATTTTAAAGGGGACACTCAAACACTTATTAGCATTGCTCAATTGTTTTTCCTGTACATACATATTGTAGAATATGCTAGTACCAACTTGGAAGAGATATGAACATGAGAAGCTGGCATGAAACTAGACTCAGGTATCATGACCGCGGTCAGAAGGTTGCGATCGCGACAATGCAAATGCGGTCATGGTTCGCGATTGTAGCATCTGGGGCTAATTTCCCTCCATGCCAAAAATCCTGCACTTCTAATTTTTAACATAGAACCATCGAGCACCCATTCCAATCAGCATTAATAAGAAATGTGGTATAGTGTTCATGTTAAAATGTCATTAATTGATATAATATATGCCTGGTGCTTTAAGGACAACATCATGGAAAAGTATGATCACATCCGATTCATGGCACCTGAGTGCCACACTCACTACTATAATAATCTATCGAGGATAAAGCTACTCCTGAAAAGAGGAATTTTCTTGGAGAATGTACCGAAGAAACTACTGACATTTTATGACAAACTTAAAGCCATAGGGTGGTAGTGTTTCGCCTTGTATCCATGCATTACAAATGAATAATGGGTCGACGAATTTATGCTAATATCAATGAAGTGTCTTTCTCGTACCTATTCAATGAGACTATCAAGATTCAGGGAAAATAATTAAAGTTGGGGATAAGCAAATCAATGATGTTTATGGGACTAAACATACAAACATGGGTGAATTCAAAGCAAAGGATTTTAAACCTGGGAGTTATTTGGTGCAACGTCTATGTCCCAAAAAGGAAGACTATTGGTCCAAGACTAAAAGCAATATCTATATGAACGACTTCACTTTAGAGGCTCACATATTGTTGCACATCATTTGTAGCCGAGTTTCTACTTGCACCCAGATGATAGGAATCCCTAAACTAGATGGTCGGATGGTTTCTTGTATTCTAGATGACATCCCACTAGTTATTGGGCAACTTTTGGCCAATGAAATAGATTATTTCAAGATACAAGGCGGTATACATCTCTTCTTCTCCTCTTTAATTACTAAGCTTTGTAGGAAAGTGGGGGTGGAAGAGTATGTTTGTGATACATTAGTGCATTCTAGTGCCTAGTGATACATTGATGTATCCTAGTGCCCCAATCTACCTCTTGAGGATTCAAGTAGAGGCCATACTAACAAAGGTAAGAATAGAAAAACCGACTTTGAAAAGCCGACATGCAGTGAGCCCGAGTCTCATAGTTCAATAACCACGGGACCTCTTGATGAGATTGGAGTAAATATTATAACCATTAAAGAGCTTGTGTCTAGTATACCCCATGGACCGAGAGATCCTTCCACCACCTATCATTCATATATATCATATGCTGATTATGAAAAGTACAGGGTGGACCAAAAAAACAAGAGGCTGCCATTTCTAATCTGGAGAAAGCCTCCTCCTGGTTGCTGAATTCACACTGAGTTCTCCAGATTAAACATAAGAAAATAGTTACAAGCGAGAAGACGAGGTATGAGTTCTTTATCAAGATATAAAGAAGGTGAAGGGTCTATAGAAGGTCTTAAAACCCCAATATAGACTTCCTATCTCTTGGGTGGAGAGTGATGATGAGGCCCTAGCCAAGTGGAGTGATTTTGAGGAGAATCTAAGAGTAAAAGTAGCCCTTTATACGGCTTCAGGGAGCATCCTTATCTATTTTATCCATGATTATTTATGTAGTGGGGACACTGCTATCTATTTAGCTGGGTGTGTCTCCTTATTCATTTGATTTGGGCCTGTATTATTGATATTTCTGCGTACTTCTCTGCTCTTTTGGATGATTCTTAGTTTTGTTTGGGTTGTAATATTCGGTCACTGTAATGGTGTCCACATTTGCATGGATTAGTTACTATATTCTTAGTTTTTCTCTTTATTTTAGTTTTAACAGATGAGCTTTTCTGTCATG
Organism: Capsicum baccatum var. pendulum; assembly: GCA_030864225.1. Lineage (NCBI taxonomy): Eukaryota > Viridiplantae > Streptophyta > Magnoliopsida > Solanales > Solanaceae > Capsicum > Capsicum baccatum. The sequence goes on along the minus strand of CM061555.1, from coordinate 162,849,159 downwards.
ATTAGGTTTCTAACCATAGGTGCAGGGGAAGTCTAAGTACCTATGGCACCGAGACCATCAAATGCAAGAAAAGTCTGAGTACCTGTAGCATTGATGATTTGGGATCTTATTCATACCCATTGGTGAAAATTGAGTAACTTTGTGGGTGGTTTTATCGTACTATAGTTTTCAATGTGAAACTATAGCTTGAGTTGTTTCCATGTTTATCAAATTATGCATGGTGCAGATACAAAATCAAACAACCCCCTCATTCCAAAAATTTTGCAAAATTTGAAGGCATGGATGTGAGAAACCTCGTGATGAAATATTCCCTCTTTTTATGACTCCGAAAATTGACTTTAGAAAAATAGTGAATACTCCATCGTTTTTTCAAGCGGGTAGAACAATAGAACCCCCTTGACAACATTCACATGCCATGTGTGTGAGCTTAATCGTCTATATCTCATGTGTACTTGTACCATCTTGAACTTTCCCCATTAGTCTTTCAAAGATAAATTTGTATTGTTCTTGGTTGGTAAAATGATCATAGGCTATTTTGTTGTTTTGGAATCCCACTTTAGCCTAAAAATCCTACCAATACATAGGAGTAACCCCTAGTAACCCTTTTTGAGCCTTGAAAATTTTCTTTGGCAAATGCATTACAAGTTGCGACCCTTCTATTCATCCTCTCTTGAACCCTACCCTCCTTGAACTTAAGAATACAAATTGAGGCTAAAATCTTAAGTTGGGGTGGTGGAAGGAGAAAGAAGGGTAGTTGACCGACGAAGTTGTAAAAAAGTGCCTACGAGCTTAAACATTTAAACATTTTGCTTTCAAGGAAGAGATAGTCTATCAAAAGAAAGAGTATCATGAAGCTTTATTAAAGTAAAAAAAAGAGAAAGGTGAAAAGAAATTAGGTAATGAAAAGTGGAAAAGTAGGCAAAATAGTAAAGTGAAAAAAAGTGGCCCAATAAGGAAGCATAAATAGAGTATGACATAGAAGTTCAAGGAGGATTTAGTCTTATTGTCCTATGTTGATATCCTATCCTAAACCTACATTACACGCTTACAAAGACCTTTGTTATTCCAAACCAAATGTAGTCATTGTAGTGGTGATTAAAAATAGGGCAAGCCTATGGCATGGTACTTGTTAACATGGATACTTTTCGGTGAGAGTGAGTGTTTTCACTTAAAATTCCTTATTGCATAATTGGTAGCTAGGCATGTAAAATCTTCTTTCTTATGAGGAGGTATGCAAATACATTGAGGTAGGTAAATTTTGTTATCTTCTGAATGATGAGATAAGAAGAGGTATAACATGCTGAGTTAACAAGTGAGTCATTTCTAGAATGCTAGTAGTTGTTATGTGGTTGCTCCTCGAAGTCTATTTCATCCTTCACTGTTCAATTTTATAATGAGGAGAGTCATAAAGAAAATCTATTGACCCATGTGTTAAGATCTTTTTAAGGTTGCAATCAAGTTAGAGCCATTATAATCATTGGGAACTAACATATGGGCATATATGGGGAGTTGTATTATAGGAAAGGGTGGTTTTGATTGAGGACAAGAAAGATTCTAAGTTGGGGGTGTTGATGAGTGGTGATTTTACAACTCATTCTCTCTAACCAATTGTGTGCACTACCATGTTTGTAAATTTAAATAAGACAATGGTTATTTCATGCACTAATCTCCATATTTGTAGGTATATAGTTGAGAATAAGAAAAGATAAGGAATGAAGTCTAAAATGATAAAAAAGGAGCAAAGAAAAGTGCAGTTGAAGATCTGGATCATTTCAGCCTCAGTAACTGCAGTCCACGAGCAGTGGGCCTGGTCAGTTAAGATGGTCAGCATAACACGGTTGCAGAACACAATCGCGTTCACCTAGCTGCAGTTGCGGTCAAACCTGTGCAATCGCAGTTCAGTAGGAATATGCCTTAGGGAATATTTATAAAATCACATAGACGAATCCCAAATCATATATAGGCAAACATCTTTTTTTCTATAGGTATTACTTACCTCATATATATTTTTGGTTTTGAAAGGCAAGAAACCCTAATTGGGCAAATGTGTAACTAATCATGGAGGCTTAATTTCTTACTAATTTTGTGAAGAATGAATTTTAGGATAATCGTTATGGTATATCTCTCTTTACTTTCTTCATGAGTAGCTAAGTAATTTAGTTTTGGGATTATGTTCAATTAAAGTGTAATTATGTATGGATGTTGTTGTGTTTGCATGATTTTTAGTTGTTGAGTATGGATTCCAACATTGCTTGAGTTAATGAGTTAAAATTTGTTGGGTGAAAACCCAAAATCTCCAAAAGGTTTGATGGGTGAAAACCCCAAACTCTTAAAACCCTTTATTATCCTTAAAGAGGGATGAAGTTGAATTTGAGGTAACCCACAACATCAGAGGGTTATAGTGGCCAATTAAGTCTATGGTTTACTACTTTTTGTAATCTTAGAAATAAGTGTGGTTGGAGTGTAATCCATGTCAAGAGCATCTTCCTAGAAATAGGATGCTTGATTGAGGTTTTGGGTGATTATAACTTATGCACTTGTTAGCTGCTCAAAAGAGTCAATGGGTGAAATCGTTGTGGTTTGATTGAAATATTGTCCATAATGACAATAGACCTATCATATCTTTTACTCAGAACCTAAATTTCATGTTAAACCCTAACAACCTGCATGCTTTACCTTTAAGTAGACATAATCCCAAGATCTTCTTAAATCTTGATTTCAAAACAAAAAGTATCTTATTCATGCATTGGTAGTCGAAAATCATTACAAACTAATCCCCCTATTTTATTTTACATGTCTTATTTATAATCATTATGGGTTACCTTTTAGTAATTAGAGCACCCATAGGACTTAAAGTCTATAATTCACTCCTTGTGGATTCGACCCCAACTATAGTTGGTTATTGACAACGACTGCCTCACCCCTCAATCACAGAGGTAAATTGAGTGTTATCATTGTTTCAAAAAGGTTTGGGATCTATGGTTTTACTTAGTAATTTTTTCCACCTGTAGTTGAATGGACAAATAGTGAGGATTATTCATATATTGGAAGATATTCTTCGCACTTACATGATTGACTATGGTGGTAGTTGGTTCTACTATTTGTCTCTGATTGAATTTCATTATAATAATAGTTACCACTCTAGCATTGGTATGGCTCCTTTTGAGGCATTGTATGGTAGGAGATGTCGTTCTTCTATTGGATGGTATGAAGTTGGTAAGGGTAAGTCATTTAGACCTTATTTGGTTCACCAATACTTGGAGAAGGTGAAGGTGATTCGTGATATATTGAAATCCATGCAAAGTTGCCAAAATTCTAAGGCGGATATGAGGCGTAGAGAGCTAGAGTTCAAGGTTGGAAATTGGGTATTCTTGAAGATGTCTCCCATGAAATGTGTAATGTAGTTTGGTATAAAGGAAAAGTTAAGCCCTCGGTATATCTGCCCGTAGTTGGTTTTGAAGAGGGTTGGCAATGTTGCTTATGAGTTGGAGTTGCCTTCTAGTTTGAGCTCTATTCATCTGATTTTCCATATCTCTATGTTAGGAAGGTGTTTAGGTGATCCTTTATCATTTTATCCTTCAGAAGGGTTAGGTATCTGAAATTCCTTATCTTATATGGTAGTTCGAGTTAAGATCTTGGATCCTCAAGTTTGTGGGTTGTAGACGAAGGATGTGGCTTCTACAAAGGTTCTTTGGAGAAACCATAAGATGGAGAAATGTACTTGGGTAGCGATAGAGGACATTATGTCCAAGTATTCACATTTGTTCCTCATTCCAAATATTTGTGTTCGAGGTATGTGTTGTTCTTAATATTCTAATTTTATGTCTTTGTTTTCAAAATTGGTTAAAGGTTATTTTCATGTGTAACAATGTGTTAACTTATGCTTGTGCTTTCCTTTACCCATCATTCAAGGAAAAATAATCGAAGTGGGGGAGAATTAAAACACCCTAGTTTTGACACTAAAACAATTCTTGATTTTGAGCTCACTAGACATCATATGACTTGTGGGTACTTGTCGTATGATGTGGGTACAATTTAGGGTTCTCAAAATTGTATGATGATCAATGTAGTTTGGGATGCATTCTGTATAAGGTACGAGTGGACATCTTACTAGTCATAAGCTAGGGTATGATGGGTGTAGTACTAAATCGTATGATGTCCTATGTCTAGCCTAGAGGATTTTTCCTAGGGTATGGTTTAAGGGGGTACCAATTATATGATTCGATATGAGTTGGTCTAGGAACTTTTATATTTGATAGTGTTGGAGTACAAGTTGATTCGTAGGGTATGAGTGGCGGGTACCACTCGCATTTTAGGGTACGGTTTGGGTGGTGTGGTCATACCATCCTGCGATTATGTTTAAGCTTTTAAACTGAGGTTATTTTTGACATTTCCCACCCTAAAACTCGTAAGTCCCCATGTCTTATAAACTATTGTAGCCTCCTATAACATATTTTGAAAAATCAAAAACTCCAAAAACACTCTCTAAAATCTCTTTTGAAGATTGGGCTAGGTTTTTCTTCAAGTATTCGTCTAGAGGCTTAAGGGCCAATTTTCTTCCATGAATTTTTGTGAATAAGGCATTTGACTCCTCCCTCATTGTCAATTCTTAAATATCATGTGTTTTAAACATCGATTATGACCCATAAATGGTAGTTTGGTAAACCAATGTTGAGGGTTTTGATACATATTGTTGAGTATTTTTTACTCTTGGTTTAAATTATGTTTATACATTTTTTTGGTGATGGTTTACACATGTGGGTTCTTGGTAATTGTGGTTTAACAAATGGGTCATGGGTAACCCTAAACTTGATGGTTTTTGCCTTAGTTTTATTCTTGGTATTGGTATTCCCTCAAAGTCCTTGTGAAAATGCCTAAGAGAATAAACTAGTCACATATTAATGGTGTTTTGATCTAACACATTGGTCTAATGAATATGAATGGTTGGTAAATGGTTTTGTAAAGGCCTTTTAGGGCATGTAATGATTTAAATAGTAAGCTTAGTGGTTTAATTGGCCAAAAAGGGTTTAGGTCCCTAAACATTGAATTGAATAAGTGTCTTTGTTAGGCAATGGGTTCGAGTCCGAAAGTCAAATGAATAATTGATTGATTAATACTGGTAACGGCATGTTTCACGTTTGGAAGTGGTTTTTGTATGACGTTATCAAAGAAGTACCTTTTGAAAGTAATTGTCTTAATGGTTGTGTCTGTGAAATGATGGTTTTAAATTAGTCTTTAAAAGTGGGATGTGTAGTTGGTCCATGAAAGTGGAGACCGAAAGACTAACTCTAGAAGTCACGCAAGCTGGTGTGGGTGTCTTTGTGATTGGGTGGTTTGAGTCCCCAGAATCAATGTTTGAATTGGAGGTTTGAGTCCCCCAAAATACATGTATTAGTTCTTAAGTCACCTTGATTTTGCTGGAAGGTTTGAGTCCACCATATAGGCATATACAGTTTTGGGTATTCTCTGGTTCGTGTGGCTATACACTCTGAGGCCCTTCTATCTAGGGAAAAACCGGGCTCATATAGCCCGTGGGTGCCTTTTTTTATGAAGTCTATGCAACACAGCCTAGGTTAATGATTTCAAACTTTATACTAACCTTGTTCCCTACCCCGACATGATATATATGTATATGTATATATTGCAGTGGTTGATTGGATCTAAACTGTTGGCATCATTTTATCCTTATCCTTAAGTTAAATCCTAGTGCTCCAAATGCTAACCATCTTTGATGTTGTATCCTATGCGATGTAGTTGTTGGTCATAATCTTACACCTCCTACTCAATGATTGGACTCAAGAAAAACTTGTGTTGACTTTAAGTGGTGCGTTTCTGTACTTTGAAAGGCTCCATTTCTTACTTGGAGGTTTTTTATGGCTTTATTAGTTTAGACTTGGACATTGGTTTTTTCTATGGTTAGGGTAATATCCTGACCTGATATTCTTAGATTTCTTTTAGAGGGTTTCTATGGACAAATTTTTGACTTGGGTATGTTATGCTATGGATATGGACTTGGTTATTATTTTTGTTTTGGTATGGTTGTTGGTTGGGAGAGGGTGGTTGAATGGAGATTGAGAAGGGACATGTCCATTTCAGAGAATCAGTTTAGTTTTATGCCTGGTCGCTCGACGACAGAGACAATCTGTATAGTGAGGAGATTGGTGGAGTAGTATAGGGAAAGGATAAGGGATTTACACAGTCTTCAGCGACCTGCAGAAAATGTACGACAAAGTACCTAGGGAGGTTCTTTGGAGATGCTTAGAGGTGAGAGGATTCCGATAGCATACATCAGAGCTATTAAGGACATGTACGATGGAGGAAAAACTTGGGTAAGGACGGCGGGATGAGACTTAAGGCATTTTTTTGTCAAGACAGGATTGCAACAGGGATTGACTCTTAGCCTATTTCTATTTAGATTGGTGATGGACGTGTTGACACGGAGTATTCAAGGTGAGGTTCCTTGGTGTATGTTATTTGCGAATGATCTAGTGTTCATTGGTGACACGCAGGAGGGTGTGAATGAAAGAATGGAGGTTTGGTGGAAAACCCTTGAATCTAAGGGGTTCAGGTTGAGTAGGTCCAAGATGGAGTATATGGAATGCAAGTTTAGTGACTCGTGTTAGGAGGACAATGTGGTGTTGAGGTTGGATTCCCAGGATGTTTATAAGAGGGATAGTTTTAAATATCTTGGATCTATGATTCAGGTGAATGATGAGATTGATAAGGATATCTCTAAATGTATTATAGAAGGTTGGATGAAGTGGAGGCTCACCTCGTGAGTGTTGTTTGATAAAAAGGTTCACCTTAAACTTAAAGGCAAATTCTACAGATTGGCAGTCAATCCGGCCATGTTGTATGAAGCAGACTAGTATCCAGTCAAAAACTCCCACATTCAATGAATGAAGGTGGAAGAAATAAGAATGTTGCATTGGATGTGTGGACTTACAAGAGGGGATAGATTTAGGAATGAGACTATCAAGGAGAAGATGGAAGTGGCTTCGGTTAAGGACAAAAAACGAGAAGGAAGGCTGAGATGGTTTGGGCATGTGATGAGGAGGGGCATGGATGCCCCAGTTCATAGGTGTGAATGGCTAGCTTTTGATGGATTTAGGAGAAGTAGAGGTAGGACAAAGAAATACTGGAGAGAGGTGATTAGACATGACATGGAGAAGCTATAGCTTACTAGTACATGACCCTAGATAGGAAAGTGTGAAGGTTGTAAATAAGGGTAGAAGGCTAGTGTGAGTGTGTGAGTGTGTGGGTTGTATCAAGGTGTTTGCAGAGCTCTTGTGTAGTTGGGTGAGTAATCGTAGGACTATATCCAGTAGTAGGAGACTCTATTCAGGAGATTTTGGGTGTGGTGGTTGTCTTTGGTCTGGAAGTGAATGTTAGTACAAGGTGGGTGTCCTATCTCTTATTTCTTAATTCGAATTGCTCGTATTTCTATTATTTCATATTCCTCTAATATCTATTCTATTATTTATTATTCCTTATTTTTGTTATATCATCCATCCTGCTTTATGTTTTGATACAAGATCAAACCAACAATACCAAGAACAACAAGTAGGTTCGGATTTCAGTCCACAACACAAGAACAACAAGTTTTTAAGTTTCGGTTTTTCAGCTTACAATACAAGAACTAGTTTCGGTTTTCAACTCACAACACAAGAACAACAAGATGGATAATGATGCTAGTGAATCGAAAAGAGCCCCACACGGCTTCACTAGACTTTAAGATAACAAATCAACCACAACAACAAGATAAAGAAATATAGATAACTTGACATATAACATTCAAGAAACTAAGAACCCTAACATCAAGAGAGGACCCTAAGTCTAATGAATATAAACACCAAGTTCTTACGAGGACCAAGAGGTACTCAACGACCTCAAAACCCTTGTTTCTAGCCAAAGATACAACACAAGTATCCCTCTACTTGTGAGATACTAGGGACGGCTTCAATGAGAGAAGAGAGAGGAAATGTGTTTGTGTTTTTAGGTTACAACTTTCAGCATTCAAAAAACTAAGGGATATCTCTCTAACATGTTCTATTTATACTACAACAAAAAAAAAGGTAAAATGACCCATCCGCCCTTGCTTTCTTGTGCCACCCTTGGAGAGTAGTTTATTACACTTTAGGACCTCTCTTCACACATAAAAACGTTTAGGTCCTTGGTCGGTTCAATCACCAACTCACACACGGCCATTTGCATGAACAAAGCTTGGAGTTTTTGTAATTCCCGAGCTTGGCTTCGTGTGAAAGGCCGTGTACCTGTGGAGGCTGCCCTAACCGTATCATGTTTCACTACGACCTTGTGTACTAGTCTCTATTCTAAGTTGGTGGTCTATCGGAAGTAGCCTCTCTACTTATTCGGAGGTAGCGTTATGGACTGCATGCGTTTTACCCTCCCTATACCTCACTTTTTGAAAATACACTGGGTTTGTTGTTGTTGTTTTATGGCTGTTGGTTGGGCATTGGACGGTTAGACTTGTTTGAGTTGGTCATGGTCTTGGAACTATCCCAAATTCTTTGTGTTGTTAATCACTTCATCTTGTTATATGTTTGGAATTCATCTGACTGACAGTATATGTTTGCTGGTTTGTTTGGGTAGCGGGGTGATGTTCGGTCTTTGTTTTGCTTGAGATACCTACTATTACAAGGCCCTAGTTTGAGTCGTGTCACCCATTTTACTAGTTCTGTGTCTACACCTTTATCATCTTTTCATTACTTATACCAGGTGTGAGCTACTCCTACAGTTCATAAATGGCCATGTCGACACTTTTAGTTGGAATATCACCCATGATCCCCATAACATTATTAATGCTATCAATGAATTCACAGGGATCCTCCTCATACTTAGATGCAAAGAACACTATAGGATTCATCCAAGTGAAGTCTCAAACTCTAGTTGTTCCCACCTTTATTATTGGGTTGGTTGGTGCCGCTATAGGCAGGTTATTTTTGGTGTTCATGGACTGGGATATGGTTATAAAAGTAGTTGTAAATTTTACATGGGATACTCGTTCATTCTGGGGGTTTTCTTGAGCCGGTGGAGGTTCTTTTTGGTTTTCAACCACACTATCATTCCCACTCATCCTTTTGTTAGTTCTCTTTGGGGGCATATTCTATAAATGTATAGAGAATGAGTTTGAAGAAGGTTTTAACTGTAATACCCTGAGAAACCCAACCGATAGTAGAACCATGATTCAAGATCATCAGAAATAAATTATAGTGATTTTTTAGTTTTATGATCAAGTTAGAAGTATATTAAGTCCTCAAATACATCCTACCTATTAGACCAATCAAAACATCCCTTACCGATTGGATTCTTGAGAAGGACATTGCCATAGTCAACTTGAAATGAGAATATCTCCCATTCTACAAAGAATTTTTGATCTCATGACACAAAAATAGATATATAATTGAATTAGATTTGCAACGATACTAATTTCTCCAAAATCCGGCATCGGAGTAAAATGTTATGGCCATTTTACCGAGAGTTGTGCGAGCTATCCAGGAGTGACAGGCAAGCTGATGGATTGTCAAGTCAGCGACGGAACATCTCTTTATCCATCATAACTGAAGCAGTAAGAATGCTCTCTGGCCAAGAAAGGATGGATTGAGTGGCGGTTAGTCACCAGAGTCACGTTCCGTCACTTAAATCGTCAGTTTTTTTCAAAACAGAGTTGAAACGCCATTTTAAAGGGATTTTTCGGTCTTTTTCCATCTTATTTAACACCCCATCATGTCAAATCAAAGCACATAACTCCCCATTCATCCATAATATCAAAATTAGGGTTTTTTTCCAGATCAAAACCCAAGAACAAGATTCAAACCCTTCTCCAAGAAAACTCAAGAATCAAAGCGTCACTATTCAAGAACCTTCAAGAAAAGTAACCTCCTTTAAGATTCAAGCTTTTGAGGTATGCATAGTGTTCACTCATGGACTGGTTTTGTCCATGAATCTCCAGAATCTCTTTTCTAAGTTCAAGTTTATGGATTTCATAATAAATTTCATGTTGAGTTTGTTTTGTTTATGTTGAGAATGATCAATTGAATTCAAATCCATGTTGGGTGATCAATGTTATGTTGAATTGATTTGTATAGATGTATATTCATGTGAACCTATGATTAAACCGTAGGATGATGAAATTAGAGTTAAATTATGTTGTTTAATTGTTGTATAATGATGTGTATATGTACCATGCCTACCTTGTATTTGATTAAATGCCTATATGAAGGAAAAGTTCCCAACTAGTATGATATCATGAAATCCCCAATTATGTACAAGTTTATGCATATCATATGTTTGATGAAATGCTTCACTATATGAATTATGGATTATGATGTTAGTTATGTGTTCAAGTAAGTCATGCTATGTCAGTTTCTTTCCATCGAGTTCTGGGGGTACTTATACCTGAAATATTAGTTGTGTAGCTAGAGCCATGTCATGTTTTCACGATACTCTTAGTCAAGCCATGATCTATAGAATTTAGTCAATGATGTGACTTAGGAAAACCCAGAAATCTTAGTAATCTCAGTAGTTTAACAATCTCAGTGATCTCAGTACTCAATAATCCCAGTAACCTCAGTATTCCCAGTCAATCTCAGTAACTATAGTACTCTTAGTCAGTCCTTAGAACTCAGTACATTCTGTAAGTCAACGGAACTCAGTAAATTCAGTTTAGCTCCACTAGACAATACACTAGTATCAATTCAGTTCTGTTAATCAATTCAGCTCAGTTAATCAGTTTAGAGTCTTTCAAATAGGAGTAGGATTCAGCACCAAGCGAGCCTAGGGACGGAGACTCACCCGCTAGATTTGACTGAGATCCTTAGAAGCAATCCTTAAGTTCAAGAACTATGTAGTCAGCGTAGATATTAGATGTCACCCACTAGATTAGGACTGACTCCACAACTGTTGTCTTTACCAGTGGCGTGGTACTAACACCCTTCCAACTGGGGTTACAGGTTAGACCCCAGTTGGCATAGTATGAGGCATGTCGATTATATGAATGCATCCCATAGTTTTAGTTACAGAATCAGAAATGTCAGATACAATCAATCCCATATTTAGGACTGTCAGCATAGTCAATCCTTATCATTATAAATGGACACTTCGATCGCCCACAATAAAGGATTGATCTCAACTGGTTAGTCAGTATCAGTATCATCAGATTTAGAGATCACCCACTAGATAGGACTGATCTCAGATTCAGTTACTCAGATATAGTATGGAACTTAGCTAGTTGCATCAGATTAAAGAATGTCAGATACAGTCACTTATTTATCAGTTATGTTAGTTATCAGAACTCATGTTATCGGTATTCAACATTAGGACTGTCAGATACAGTCAACCAGACCAGTTCTACATAATCAGAACTGTTAGACACTGTTATTATGTATTAGTAATATAGTATTAGTCCCTCAGTATTCAGTAATATAGTATCGGTCTTTCTCACTCGTCAGTGACTCAGATGTATATATTTGTAAACTCAGTAGTCAGAACTTAGTATTAGTCCTATCATGATCTCAGTTACAGTTACATAGTCATACATGTATTCTCTCGTTCATGTTAGTCAGTCAGTTGGTATGGTTCATGCATATGAACTATTTTCTTTCAGCCTACATTACTTACATACCAGTACATTAAAAGTACTGACGCATTTGCGCTATGGTGTCTTATACTATAGGTTTAGAAGCATGAACTCCAATGCATCAGTAGCATCCTAGTTTAGCAGTCAGAGTCAGCGGTGAGTGCTCATCCTTCAAGGACATAATGATTACATTACTATTTTAGTTTTTTCAGTTTATTTCAATAGATAGGGTTAGTTGGGGTCATGTCCCATCAACTTTTTTTTCAAACAGGTTAGAGGCTTTTAGAATAAAGCATGTCAGATAGTAATTTCAGATATTTTGGTATTGATATACCATATTTTCAATTATGTACTAGTATTGAACCTTTTGGCCTTTCAGTTCATGTTTCCGTATTATAGAGTCTTTTATGCAGTATATAGGTACAGATATCATTCATGGGTTAGTTTGTGGTCCTTTGGCGTTATGGTCATCGTGTAACATTCTGAGTGCAAGATTCAGGGTATTACAAACATGGTATCAGAGCCTAAGATTCAATGATGTCCTAGGAAGTCTCGAAAGCCGCATTTAGTAGAATATTCTACATGCGTGTGTTGTGCACTACACTTATGTGTAGGAGGCTATGAGATGTTTTAGGAATAGTATCCCTTCTTTCAGTATTCATGTCGTGCCAGTAAGTATATGTTCAAAGTTAAACTCCTAGTCTAATCCATTTCTCCCTTTCTTCTACAGAACATGCCTCCTAAAAGATGAAATAAAAAATAGTTATCCCCTCAGCCCGAAGCACTTTTGGGTGATCATGTTTCTCATGTAGAGTTCAGGACTATATTCACTACTCTTGAACAGTCGATCACCGCCCAAAATGAATGGCCAACAGTCATTCCTGCCAATTAAGTGGCCAACTAAGCTGCAGCAGGGATTTGAGACTTCACCCGAACGAACCCTCCATTCTTTCTTGGGTCTATGTCAGATGAGGACCCTCAGGATTTCCTTGATCAGGTTTAGAAGGTGATAGATATCATGGGGGTAACTACTATTTAAAGTGTTGAGCTAGCTGCACATTAGTTGCAGTATGTGGCTGTTAGTTGGTTCAAGCAGTGAAAGTCGGAAATGGCAGACGAGACAAGGCCTATAAAATGGGATGAATTTGTCACTGCATTCTTTAAAAGGTTCTTTCCCTTAAAGCTTAAAGAAGCTAAGGTGCTAGAGGTTATCAACCTCAGGCAGGGAAATATAACAATAAAAGAGTATTCTCTTAAGTTTACTCAATTAGCCAGATATGCCCCTCATGTGGTTGCAGACAGTAGGGCCAAGATGAGTAAGTTTGTGTCATGGGTGAATCATAGCATGGTTAATGAGTGTAGATCCGCCATGTTTAATAGTGACATGACTTTACCCAGACTTATGACCCATGCTCAGCAGATAAAAGAGCAAAATATTAAGATAAAGGAAAAGAAGAATAAAAGGGCGAGGACAGGGAGTTTCAGCTTTGCTCAGCCTAAGTCAGGGGATGGTATCTGTTCTCAGTATAGTCATAAGCTTTCAGTCCCAGCTCTATCTTCCACTAGTGTACTAGTAACCAAAGTGATGGTCATTCACTAAGACCGTCAGTTTTGTCCGAAAAAGCGCTGAAACTTTTTTTTAAAGGGATTTGTATGTTTTTTTCCACCCTATTTAACACCCAATCATGTCAAATTAAAGCACATAACTCCTCCTTTATCCATAATATCAAAATTCAGGTTTTTTTAAAAGATCAAAACCCAAAAACAAGAATCAAACTCTTCTGCAAGAAAATTAAGAATCAAAGTGTCACCATTCATGAACCTTCAAGAAAAGTTAACCTCCTTCAAGATTCAAGCTTTTGAGGTATGCATAGTGTTCATTCATGGACTCCTTTCATCCATGAAACCCAATAATCTCTTTTCTAAGTTCCAGTTTATGGATTTCTTTATGAATTTCATGTTGGGTTTGTTTTATTTATGTTGAGAATAATCAATTGAATTCAAAGCCATGTTGGGTGATCAATGGTATATGGAATTGATTGGTATAAATTTATATTCATGTGAACCTATTATTAAACCCTAGGATGATGAAATTAGAGTTGAATTATGATGATTAATTATTGTATAATGATATTTATATTTACCATGCCAACCATGTATTTGATTAAATTCCTATATGAAGGAAAAGTGCCCAACTAGTATGATATCATGAAATCCACAGTTATGTACAGGTTTGTGCATATCATATGTTTGATGAAGTGCTTTAGTGTATGAATTATGGATTATGATGTTAGTCATGTGTTCAAGTAAGTCATGTTATGTCAGTTTCTTTCCATCGAGTTCTGGGGGTACTAGTACCCAAAATATTAGTTGTGTGCCTAGAGCCATGTCATGTTTTCACGATACTCTCAGTCAAGCAATGATCCATAGAACTCAAACAGTTATGCGACTCTGGAAAACCTAGATATCTCAATAATCTCAGTAGTTCAGTAATCTCAGTGATCTTACTACTCAGTAATCTCAGTATTCCCAGTCAATCTAAGTAACTATAGTACTCTCAGTTAGTCCTTAGAACTCAGTACATTTCGTCAGTCAACAAAACTCTGTAAATTCATCTTAGCTCCGCTAAAAAATACCACTAGTATCAGTTAATTTTTGTTAATCAGTTCAGCTCAGTTAATTAGTTGAGAGTATTTAAAATGGGAGTAGGATTAAGCACCGAGCGATCCTAGGGATGAGGACTCATACGCTAGATAGGACTGAGATCCCTAGAAGCAATCCCTAAGTTCCAGAACTATATAGCCAGTGTAGCTACAAGATGTCACCCATTAGATAGGACTGACATACTCAGGGATCACCCATTAGCATATTTAAATGTATAGGACTGATCCTAGGGGTCACCCACTTGATTAGGACCGACTCTATAGTGGTTGTCTTTACCAGTGGCTCGGTACTGACACCCTTGCAACTGGGGTTATAGGTTGTACCCCAGTTAGTATTGTATGGAGTATGTCAGTTAGATGAATACTTCCTACAGTTTCAGTTACAGAATTAGGACTATTAGATATAGTTAATTCAGCTCAGTAGTATAGATTTAAGACTGCCTGATACAGTAAAACCTTATCATTGTAAATAGACTTTAGGATCACCCACTAAACAGGGATGATCTCAACTATGGTCAGTCAGTAATAGTATCACCAGATTTAGAGATCACCCGCTAGATAGGATTGATCTTAGATTCAGTTACTCAGATATAGTATGGGACTCAGCTAGTTCCATCAGATTCAAGACTGCCAAATATAGTCACTGATGTTATCAGTCATATCTTTTATAAAAAATTATGTTATCAGTATTCAGCTTCAGGACTGTCAGATATAGTCAACCAGACTAGTTTTTCATAATTAGAACTATTAGACACAGTTATTCATGTATCAGTAATATTGTATCAGTACCTCAGTATTCAGTAATATAGTATCAGTCTTTCTCACTCAGTAAACTCAATATTAAGTCCTATCATTATCTCAGTAACAGTTACATAGTCGTGCATGTATTATTATGTTCATGTTAGTCAGTAAGCTAGTATTGGTCATACATATGAACCATTTGTATTCAGCCTAACTCACTTGCATACCAGTATATTCAAAGTACTGACACATTTGCGGTATGGTGTTTTATATCATAGGTTTAGAAGAATGAGCTCTAGAGCATCAGTAGTATCCCAATTCAGTAATCAGAGTCAGTTGTGCGTCCTCATCCTTTGAGGACATGATGATTACATTACTATTTCATTTCTTAGTTTATTTTAGCAGATGGAGTTAGTTGGGGACATGTCCCATCAACTCCTTTTTCAGACAGTTTAGAGGCTTTCAGACTTAGCATGTTAGATAGTTATTTCAGTTATTTTGGTATTGATACTAGTATTGAATCTTATGGCCTTTCAGTTCATGTTTCCGCATTATAGAGTCTTTTATGCAGTATATAGGTACAGATATCAGTCATGGGTTAGCATGTGGTCATTTGGGGTCATGAGCACCGTGTAACATTTTGGGTACCAGATTTGGGCCATTACACTTTATCGCATGATATGAACCTAAAATAAGTGAATCATTTCCTAAAATGTCCCATAGCCTCTCACTCATAAGTGTAAACTTTGAACCCATGAATAAGACTATATTTAATGCAACTTTCAAACACCCTGGGATACTTTAATCCTATTGTTGATACTAAGTTGTTAGGACCAGAGACTATCCCCTAGTCATCACATGGTACATAGAGTAACAAATCACTACAAGATAACCCATGCCCTAGAATCACGTTAAGAATATAAAAAATAATTGATAAAAACACCTATGCAGATGCTGAACTAATTATTGAAATAAATATTCAAAATAAAACCAATCAAAGTAGCATAATTTGAGATCACAAGTGTTAAGACCCGAGACTATCCCCTAGTCATAACATGGTGCTTAGAACCACAAGTTATCCCAAGATAACCCATGACTAGCATGATGCTTGAACAGATGATTAAAATGTATATAAAATCTAAACTGACTGACTGAAAGCATAATCAGTGTGAAATAAGTTTTTTTACTACATAATTGTTCAAAGATTACAACATTGAAATATAAAAGAATGTGGAACTGAAACTACGTATAATGACTCTAACTGACCATCTATGAATCCTCTACTTATACTAACTTTGGATTGTTGGGACATGACCCCAACTATCTCTAATCAATACATAAGAATAAGAAAATAAAATTACAAAAACTGTAACTAGGTTTAGTCCTCTAAATAAGAGAACTCACCACCTGTTGGTTCAATGCTACGAATTGTCTAACCCTAATACAGGTTACATCTAGTACCTACATCATAATATAATGTAGCCACAAACACATATATGTGGTCAGTACTTTTTGATGTACGGAGTGTATGAGATATGCACTAGTTATGAAAATACGTAAAACATGCTTTAAAACTGAGGACATAAGCCATTCACTGAAATATGCATTTAAAATATGTTTGTTCGTTAAAGCTACAAGGAATATTTAAATTTATAAATCATAAGCTAAAATATTTCTATAAATTGGGAAGCGATGGAAACATGAATATTATATTTAATCTCAGGTTAAACCTGACTATGCTGTAAAACTATAGTCAAGGTCATGTATGGATACTTGGTCCGAAACTTTAGGATGTGAACTGATGCCATGACCAAGTATAAACATATGTTATGCAAAACTGAATAACTAAAAATAAGTTCATGCATATCTAAATTGAAAAATAAGCTGAACATAAAAATCGAATAAAAGACCAAGTATAAACATGTGCCGAAATTATTTAAATAACTGAATAACTAATATACTGAACACTTGGTTAACCAAACCTGAACTAAACATAATATGAATATTGAATAGAAAACTATGGGAGATAACATTTAACCGATATACACCAATATGAGCTAATCAGTCTCCAGCTTGTAACCCCATTTTGAAGGGTTTAAGTACTTTACCAAGGGTACAAATACTAGTGGTATGGATCCACCAAAATGATGTCTCGAAGGACTAGGGGGTCATATTTGACTGGAAGGTGACCCCTAATAGAGTGTCAAACATTTACTAGTGGTTGAACTCTCATAACCTACACAATCTACATAGTTCTGGAACATAGGAACTGCTAATAAAGGTCTCACCCTCAACTGGAAGGTGAGCTTTCATCCCTAGGTTCGCTCGGTGCTACGTTTTACTCCCAACTGAACTAACATAGAAGCATAAATTGGTACATGTATTGATAACTAATATGCTCAAGTGACGTTATTTATAGAATAGCAGTGCGTGTATTAGCTGAAGTATTTAAAACCATTTAAACTGATCATAATAAGGTAATTTTATGAATAAATCCAAAAAATTCAACAAATGGCCGTAATATGTAAATTCATGATTCTTGAACATGGTTTGATGCCATTTTTATGGAAAAACATGTATTCATGGCTTAATTATAAATAATATGAAGAAAATAAGAAAAACTCATATAACTTAATCATATGCTTGAAATTTGGTGTAATATTATGTAATCATATATGGGCATGAGAATAGAATAAATGACAATTATACCATAGGATATTAAACTTAAAGCTTAGAATAACAATTGGGTAAAAGCCCTAGATTATGCAAAATCATAAAATTCGTGAATACAAACATAATTTGGTCACGAGGATGAAAGGTGATCCTCATTGAATACCCACATACCTGATTACTTTCTATTCTTGAATTGAAGTTTAGGGGATTTAGACTTAAAGACGAAAACCCCCAATTTATTGATATGGTGAAGATAAAATCACATGTTCTTGGAGAATTTCATGAGTTGTATTGATATTGAGGGATTTGGGGTTGTTTCATATTTTTATTCAGCCTTCAAAAAGATTAAACAACATAGTTTTAGGTTAAAATAGTGGGAAAATACCAAAAAAAAACTATTAGAAATGTTCTAGAATTCGCCTTGAAGCAGTCCTAGTGAATTAGGTAACAGCTCATAGAAATCTTCAGGAGTATCACCATACAACGATTTCACACTTTTTCCTTCTAAAATTTCAAACTCTTCTTTCTAAAAGCTTAATCATCCATAATTCAAACTTATATTCTAAAACATAATATGAATATCCTAAAACTTTTAATGAACAATACCAACTAGTACTACTAGATAGGAATCATGAAATACTAATCCACTCAAAATTTTATGAACATACCCAACCTTAATAAGATTCTCTATTTTTGTGGTCACTGTCTAATATATATCCTGACTAAAGAATAAACATACTCTAAGTCCCCTTAATTTGTAAATCTCTCTCAAAGTGCTATTAGACATTACACATAACTCCTTTTTGGCTGCTAGAAAATCCAAATAAAAACTATCCCCACTTTACTACTGCTAAACTTCTAGGCTCGTGCTTCTAACTATAGGTCATACGGCCATAGGATTCTGAGAAGGAATCTGAGGGAACATATAACTTTGGCTCAATGAATGATATTTATGAACATGAATAATTACAAGCATTGATGGGATCCTTTTAAGTTCGTGTGCTATCATGTAACTGTCTATGGGTACTGTCTGAGAAAACTCTATTGGTAGGAATTTAAGCTTGACTATTTCCATTACCTCAAAAATAAGGCAAAGTTGGCTTGAATGGAGCAATGTAAGAATCAATATAAGTTTCTCAGAGAGCATCTCTAAAATATAATTTGAGATATAAAAGAAGCAAAACATTCTTAAATATCCTGTAGCATCTCAAAGAAAAGTTCAGACGTCTAGGTACTGTTACACAAGACTCTACTAGACATGGCTTCATAGAAACCATAGGACACTTAAACCTTGTTCTCTAACATAAAGTTTTTCATGACCCAAGGCTACCCCCTAGTCGTAACATATCTCTTAGAACAACAATTGATCCTAATCTAACCTATGTACTTGCATGATTCTTGAGAAACGGATCTAAATTATATACAAAAGATAAACTAATTGAATGGAAGAATAATCACTATGCAATAAGTTATTTCAATACATAACTGTTCCAAGATCACACCACTAAAAATTGAAAGAATGAGGAACTAAAAACTATATTCAATAACTCTAACTGACTATCTCTGAAGCCACTACAACTACTTACTAAAGGTAGCTGGGACATGACTCCAACTATCCCTAATCAATATATAAGAATAAGAAAATAAAATATTGGAACTGCAACTAACTTGTGTTCTCAAAATTATAAAACTCATCACCTGCTGGTTGAATACTATAAATGTCTGACCCTGAGGTATGGGATATATCTGGTACAAACATCATAAAACAATGAAGCCATAAGCACATATATATGATCAGTACTTTGGAATATAATAAGTATATGAGATATGCAGTAGTTATGAAAAATAAATAAAACATGTTTGAAATTTGAGGAGGTACGTCATTTATGGAAATATGCATTTAAAATATTTCTGTATGTAAAAACTATAATGCATAGTGAAATTTCTAAATCAAGGGCTAAAATATTTTTGTAAAATAGGAAGCGGTAGAAACATGAAAATTATATTTAATCTCAAGATAAAGTTGACTATGTTGTAAAACTGTGCTGAGGGTCATGTATGGATACTGGGTCAAAAATAGTGGGACGTGAATTGATACAATAACCAACTATAAACATATGTTGTGTAAAACTAAATAAATTGAAATAAGGTCATGCATATTTGAACCGAAACATTAGCTTAACATGAAAATCAAATGCAAAACCATATATAAACATGTACTGAAATAAATTAAATAACTGAATAACTAATATATTGAACATTATGTCAAATAAACCTGAACTTAACATATTCTGAATACTAAACTAGAAACTATGGGAGCTAATATTTAATCGACATACCCCAATTTGAGCCAATCGAGTTCTAACATGCAAATCCAGTTGCAAGGGTGCTAGTACCTTTCAAAGGGTACCAAAACTGGTTGTATGGATCTACTAAAGTAATGTACTGAAGGACTAGTGTGTTACCCTCTACTGACAGGTAATCCCTAAAAGAGTGTCAGTCTTCTACTTGGGGTGACCTCTCCTAACCTATACTGGCTATGTAGTTATGGAATTTAGGAATTTCTACTAAAGGTCTCATCCTCAACTAGCAGGTGAGTCTTCATCCCTAGGTTCGCTCAATGCTAAGTACCATTCCCAACTGAACTGATATAGAAGCATAAATGGGTACATGCACTTATAACTAATATAATCAAGTTATGGTATTTTGGAAATAACTATGCATATATAATATAAAGAATTTAAAACCATATAACTAATCAAAATAAGGTAATTTCATGAATAAATCCCAAAAATTCAAAAATTGATGATAATTAGAAAATTAATGATTCTTGAACGTGAAAGGATGCCATTTTTATAGGAAAATAGGTATTCAAGTTTAATTATAAAATAATTTAAAGGAATTAGGAAAACTCATATAGCTTGATCATATGCTTAGAATTTGGGGTAATATCATGTAAATCATACTTTAGTTTGATAGACTACCCCAATGAAATCTATGATTAATTTTTTTACATTCGGGGCCATAAACCTGCACTCTAGGCTCAAATTCATTATTGCTATTGTTTTCATGCATAGTGTAACTGCAGAATTGGGGTTAAAATTTAATTCTAAATACTAGGAAGGAACTGTCAGACCAAGCCTCGGGTAGCGCAATCGTAGACCTGATGATTGTGATTGTATCACCATGGTTACGGCCAACACTTTGTGATCGACATACCTTAGGGTAGGTTCTTACAGGTACAAAACTTCCTGCCGCATGTTTACTAGCCCTGAAACCTTCTATATCAATACCACATGAGCTTATAGATTTGCTTTAGCATGTGTTTATTTTAATGTTGCTAATGTTAGAATAAAATGCACTATTTACAGGTTCTAGGATTCAATAATAGGGGACTTTGATGACACCTGATTCATGTCCGGAGAATTTCAACACTAGTACGAAGTAAACTTCCACATAACAAAGCGACTCCCTGAAAGGGGTATTAGCCTAGACAAGAAAGATGTGGAATGTGGTGAAAGTCATCTTCAAGGTGTTCAAACCCAAACAATCGCTACCTTTATCGAGATTTGATTGTGATAATGATGCACCACCAAAATGGTTAGCTGATGATGTAGAGTCAGAAAGAGGAGATAGTTTGTGATGCGGATACAAAGAGACCTTTTTACTCTTGCCTTTTTGCATAAGCAATGCGGCCACTACATTTATTTCAGTTGGGTGACCCCAGATTTTATATTGTTTGGTGTTATGTTTTCGAATATTTCTTTTGGGATGATATTTTGGATATTATTTCATTTTATAGATTATTTGGCTTTCCTCTTATTTTTAGTATTCTTTTGATTTAATTTATTTTGATCTTGTTGATGCAGAACTAGATTTTCCCAATGATGGATTGAGTAATTATAGTCTTAAGGGTAAATCATTGTATTTGGTTTTGATGCATAAATACAGGGAAATTTTGAGTACTTGTAGCAAAAATGTCAGAAAACACCATTGGCAAAGTTTGAGTAGCCATATAGTTTGCTTGCCCATTTTTAGCCATGATGTGAAACTAAGGCTTGGATTATAGCCATAGTTTAGCAATTTGTGAATAGTGCGATTACAAATTAGGAAACCTCCTCCATCTAAATTTTTGAAAAATCAAGTGCATAGACGTGATCAATGTGCAACAAAAAAATTTCTCTTTTTGTGCGTTCATAGATTTTGACTTTTAGATAATAAATAGACACTCCATGATTGTTTCCATTGAGAGGGACATTTGAATTCCCTTGATAAATTTTGTATGCCATGTGTGGTGACCTACTTGTTATTCATATCTTGTACACCTTTGTAATCTTGAACTTGCCCTATTAGTCTTTCAAAACTAATTTTAATAGTACTTGGTTGGAGAAATGATCTTAGGCCTTCATTGTATTTTTGGAACCCACTCTAGCCTAAAAAGCCTTCCAATACATAATGGAAATCCCTAGTGTAATACCCCGCATGTTTCTAAGCTAGGAAGTGAATAAGTATTCCTACATATCAAATTTCCTATCCTGTGATACATACTTGATTACATGACTTACAATGAATATACTAGTGATAGGATAGCTTATGATGCAATAAGCATGTTCATATGAGTCACTTAAGGTAATACAAGCTAAGAGTTTTTGAATCCATCAAGTTTTAGTGTTCGATTTTGCAAGGGTCATCTTTGAAAGAGCATAACTCGATGTTAATATGGTATTTTGGCTAATTTAGACCCACCAAATTGTAGAGAATCAAATTAGCTTTCCAACGATACCCATTTTACCTTAATCCAATACGGAAGAAAAAAGTTATGACCATTTTCATGAGAGATAGTAAGGATAGGGGATTGTTTAGGCGCCTCCCAGCCCAACCATAGGCAATTGGTTAGGTGCCGCCCAACCTAGCTTAGGCAATCACTTGGACGCCGCCTAGGTCAGTTCTAGGTGCCAAAAATACTCTGTTTTGAGTTATTTTAAGGGTATTTATGTCTTTTAACACTCCTTACACGTCCCTAAACTTAACCCTACGAAATATATCGCTTCTAAACATATTACAACCCTATTATCATCTCAAAGGTCATCATCTAAGAGAACTAAAAGAGAAAATAACTAGGGTTGCGTAACTAAGCTTGAAGATCTGATTTCAAGGAAATTCTTCTATCAATCATCAAGAATCTTTCTTCTAAGGTATGCGTGAGTTGATTTATGGATTCCGTTCATCCATAAAGTTCAAAAACCATATTTTTCATTATAAAGTATGATTTCTATATTGTTGGGTGTTGATGATCATGTTGTTGATATTGGGTGATTCCCAAGATGGAATCTTTATATGTTTTTTTGAATTTCATGATATCATATGAGTTGGAAACATGAAAATTCGGTTGGTCATGTTGCGTAATTTGATGATTTCACCTATGCTTAAGATATGCATGTAAGGTGTTTGATAAAATACCTAAGAAACTAGAAATCATGTAATATAGCTAAATTGTGACTAAGTGAAGTATTCATGATATGCCCTTACGTTTCAATGACTTTTATGTTGATGATGTGCCTTGTAAATGTTTTTGGAATACTCATGAACTATTCTTATGAGATTATGCTATGTTTACTTACAAATCCTACTTATGAACAAGATGTATGATAACCATGCAATCCACATGAACTTCCATGCTACTGGTATGTGTTGCCAATATGATTATGCAATTAACATAATATTAAGATTGTGCAAGTACTTCCATGTGATATGAAATCCTTTCCATGCAATACATTGTTGATAACCATACTTTGTACGAGATCCCTACTTATGATATTATAAATTATGGACTCTACTCTTATGATCAGGTCAATCAAGTGTGTCAGTTTCCTTCCATTGCGTCCTGGGGGTACTTGTACCCAAAAACTATATCTGTGTGCCTAGAGCCATGTCATGTTTCACTATATCCGAACTCAAGCTATGATTCCATAGACTTCAGTTAGTCATGTGACACAAGAAAACCTCATGATCTTAGTCAGTTGTCAGATATCAGTAACATTCCTCCAGTCAATGGAATTTAGTAAGATTAAGTCATGCACAATCAATTATTCATGTCCAGTCCATCCAGATAGGAGTAGAGGTTAGCACTGAGTGAACCCAAGAATGGGACCTCCCCCTCAAGTTCAGGGTGTGATTCTTAATAGTCATCTTTGTGTTCCAGAACTACATAGCCAACGTAGATTCAGACATCTTAACCTGTCGGATTAGGGTTGATGAGGTGGCTTAACCAATCAGTTTAAGGTTTCCACCATTCTCATTGAGTATCCGCCAGATAAGGGTCACTCACAGGCCGTCTTTACCTGTGGCATGGTATTGACACCCCTCCAGTCGGGGCAGAGATTGGACCCCAGCTTATCCATAATCGCATACATGGGCATGTCGGTTAAACACTACTTCCAACATTTTTAGTATCAGTCTTAGTAAAAGAACTCAGGGCGTTCTTCAGATTTCAGTATATACAGGACTGTCAGATATAGTCGTCCATGTTATCAATTATAGTATCAGTCATAACAGTTATCAGTAAACTATGTATTAGCTTGCAGGTCATGCTATCACGTAGTCACGATCCCAGTTTCTATATATGTGTTTTTGGACTACCACGTTCTTATTAGTCAGTCAGTGTTGTTCATGCATGAAACCCTTTATGTTCAGCCTACCTTCTTCGTATACTCAGTACTCCAGTTATACTAATGCATTTGCGCTATGGTGCTTTATTTTCATGTTACACCATAGGTTCCAAGACACAAGCTCCAGTCCAGCAGTAGCAGTAGCATTCCAGTCGCAGAGACACAGTTAGTCCTTATTGATTTGAGGACAATATGATTTGATTTATTTATTTATTTTTCAGTTCAGTTTACGGAGTTAGTTGGAGACATGTTCCTTCAACTCCTTATCCAGATAGTTTAGAGGTTTTCAAATTTATGTTCAGATTTATGTTCAGATTGAGTTATTTTGGGTATTTTCACCCACATGATTGTATTCAGTTGAACCTTATGGCCCTACAGTTCCATGAATTCTGCATTATTATATCATGATTTGCAGCATACAAGTACAAATATCAGTCATGGGTTAACTTGTGGTCCCTCGGGGTTATAAGCACCGTGTAACATTCTGGTTCAGCGTATTAGGGTGTTACAAACTTGGTATTAGAGCCTAAGGTTCAATAGAGTTCTAGGAATTCTGAATGTAGCATCTAGTAGAGTCTTCTACATGGGTGTGTTGCATGCCACATTTATGTGCGGGAGGCTATAAGATATTTTAGGAACAGTCCCTTTTTTTCATTATTCATGCCATGTTAGTGAGCATAATCAAAAGTTAAACTATCAGTATAATCCATTCTTCTCTTATTCCAGACCATGGCCCCAAAAAGAAGAAACTATCTAGCTCCACAGCCCAAAGATCCTTTGGCCGAACATGTTTCCCATGCAGAGTGTAGAGCCATATTTACCATAATTGCTCAGTCCATGGATGCATAGATTGAATGTCCAGTTACAAGATGTTGCTCATGATTTGTACAAACAGTGAAAGTCTGAGAGGTTAGATGGTACAGACCCTATCGAGTGGGAGAAATTTGTCACGGCCTTCTTAGACAGATTCTTTCCCCAAGAGCTTAGGGAATCCAAATTTCTTGAGTTCATCAACCTCAGGCAGGGAAATATGATGGTTAGGGAGTATTCCCTCATATTTACTCAGCTATCCAGGTATGCTCCTCACGTGCTTGCAGACAATAGAGCTAAGATGAGCAAGTTCGTTCAGGGGTAAACTTGTTTCCTATCTTCGGGAAAGGAAAATGATTTCTAAGTGGTGTATATATCATCTCATGCATGTCAAAGACTCCAGTTATGAATATCCCAGCCTCAAAATAGTCCTTGTTGTTAATGAATACTCAGATATCTTTCTCGAAGATCTTACAGGCATTTCTCTCAAAAGGGAAATAGACTTCGGTATAGACCTTCTTCCAGATACTCAACCTATTTTTATTCCACCATACAGAATGGAACCAATAGAACTCAAGGAACTGAAATATCAGTTGAAGGATATCATAGATAAGGGATTCATCAGACCCAGCGTTTCCCCATTAGGTGCACCAGTATTATTTGTGTGCAAGAAAGACGGTTCTCTCAGGATGTGTATTGATTACTATAAACTCAACAAGGTTATGGTCAAGAACAGATATCCTCTTCTTAGGATTAATGATCTATTCGACCAACTTTAGGGTGCCAGTTACTTCTCCAAGATAGACCTCAGATCAGGCTATCATCATCTTAGAGTTAGAGAATGTGACATTTCGAAGATAGCTTTCCGTACTAGGTATGGTCACTTCAAATTTTTAGTCATGTCATTTGGTCTTAACAATTCCCCTATAGCTTTTATGGATTTGATGAACCTTTTGTTCAAGCAGTACTTGGACATGTTTGTCATAGTCTTCATAGATGATATTCCGGTCTATTCTTGCACAGAGCATGATCATGCAGACCATCTCAGGATTGTTCTTCAGACTCTCAAGGATTACCAATTATTCGCTAAGTTCAGAAAGTGTGAATTTCGGCTAAGATTAGTAGCATTCCTTGGCCATATTATTTTCGGTGATGAATTAGAGTAGAACCTTAGAAAACCGAGGCAGTAAGAAACTGGCCTAGACTTGTATCTCCATCAGATATTAGGAGTTTCTTGGGTTTGGCTGGCTATTACAGATGGTTTGTCGAGGGATTTTTTTCTATTGCATCTCCCATGTCCAGATTGACTCAGAAAAAGATTAAGTTTTAGTGGTCAGATTCATGCGAGAAGGGCTTTCAAGCGTTGAAGACTCGACTCACCTCCGCTCCAGTTCTAGCAATTCAAGATAGTTCAAATGGTTTTGTAGTCTATTGTGATGCATCCATAGTGGGTTTAGGTTGTATCCTCATGTAGCATAGTATGGTCATAGCCTGTCTCCAGATAATTAAAGCCACATGAGAAGAATTATCCTACTCATGATCTTGAGTTAGCAGTGGTAGTTTTTACCTAGAAGATTTGGAGGTATTATCTTTATGGAGTTCATATAGATGTCTTCATAGACCATCAAAGCCTCTAGTATGTCTTTTCCCAGAAAGATCTCAATCTTTGCTAGAGAAGGTGGTTAGAGCTTTTAAAAGATTACAACATGAGTGTTCTTTATCATCCGAGCAAGGCCAATATTTTTGACGACGCTCTTAGTCGACTCTCCATGGTTATTATTTCTCACATTGAGGATAGTAACCAAAAGATGGCTCAGGAGATCCATCAGTTTGCCAAACTAGGTGTTTGCTTACTCGATTATTCAAAGGGTGGTGTATGTGTTCATGGTAGTTCAGAGTCATCTCTAGTTTCTGAGATGAAAGAGAAATAAGACAGGGATCCTAGCCTTGTCAAGCTCAAAGAGTTAGTTTAGAATCAGAAAGTCAAGGTTTTCTCCTTACGGGGAGATGGTGTTCTTTGTTGTCAGGGTCGTCTATATGTTCCAGGTGTAGATGAATTGAGGCAGCGAGTACTTGCAGAAGCGCATGGTGCGTGATACTCTACTCATCCAGGGGCCACTAAGATGTACCGCGACATGCAGGAGATCTATTGGTGGGTGGGATGAAGAGAGATGTTGTAGAGTTTATGGCTAAGTGCTCTACATGTGAGTAGGTTAAGATAGAGCATTAGAAACCTAGTGGTTCCATACAAGATTTCACCATTCCTACTTGGAAGTGGGAAAAAGTTAACATGGACTTCATGACGAGTTTATCTAGAACTCGTCATCCGCATGATTCAGTCTTGGTCATTATAGATAGAATGACCAAGTCAGCTCATTTCCTTCCTTTTCTTAATTCTTATTCTTCCAAGGATTATGCCAAACTCTATATCACGGAATTAGTCAGGTTACACAGTGTTACTATCTATCATCTCAGACAGAGGTACCCAGTTTACTTTTCACTTTTGGAAAGCATTCCAATAGGGTCTTAGTACCCAAGTCTATCTCAGCACAGCATTTCATCCTCAGACAGATGGTTAAGAAGAGTGGACAATTCAAACTCTTAAAGACATGCTAAGGGCGTGTGCAATTGACTTCAAGGGGATTTGGGACGACCACTTTCCTTTGATTGAGTTTGCATACAACAATAGCTATCATTCTAGTATCCAGATGGCTCCATTCGAAGCTTTCTATGGTAAGAGATGTACATCTTCGATTGGTTGGTTTGAAGTTAGTGAGTTCTCAATCATAGGTCCTAACATAGTATTCGACGTCTTAGAGAAAGGTTAGTTGATCAGAGAGAGACTCCGGGCTGCTCAAAATCGACAGAAGTCCTATGCAGATGTTCGTAGAAATGATCCCAAGTTCGAGGTCAGTGACTATGTCTATCTTAAAATCTCTGCCATGAAGGGAGTGAAGAGGTTTGGCAAGAAAGGCAAATTCAGTCCCCGGCATGTCGGTCCCTTCATAATTCTTTGTCGCTTTGGCAAGGTAGCTTATGAGCTTGAGCTGCCTTCAGATCTATCCTCAATCCATCTAGTCTTCCATGTCTCTTTGCTAAAGAAGTGCATAGGTGACCTAGCAGTTGTTGTCCCTATTCAGAGCATTGACATTCAGAATAGTCTATCCTATGAAGAGATTGCAGTCGAAATCTTAGATTATCAGACTCGTAGATTGGGGAACAAAGAAGTCCCTCTAGTCAAGGTTCTTCAGCAAAATCAGTCTCATGAGGGAGCTACTTGGGAAGAAGAAGCAGATATGCGTACCAAGTATCCTCGCGTATTCCCCGCCATTTCATATCAATCTCAAGGTAATAGTTCTCCTTAATCCTATTCAGTTTCACATTCATGTTTCCAGTATAAACCTGGTATCTATTAACCGTTTTATACTCAGTCATGCATTCATGTGTCAGTTTTCCATACATCAGATATGCACGAGTTTAGTATGTTTAGCATGTTAGTCATGAGATCAATTTTCAGTTCTTCATGTTCAGTTCAGGTTCTATTGTCTTGTCTCACTTCTTAGTAAATTCTCATTCGAGGACGAATGTTCCCAAGGGGGAGATATTGTAATACCCCGTATGTTTCTAAGCTAGGAAGTGAATAAGTATTCCTACGTATGAAATCTCCTATCCTGTGATTCATACTTGAGTACATGACTTACAATGAATATTCTAGTGATAGGATAGGTTATGATGCATTAAGCATGTTCATATGAGTTACTTAAGGTAATACAAGATAATAGTTCTTGAATCCATCAAGATTTAGTGTTCCATTTTGAAAGGGTCATCTTTGAATGAGTATAACTCGATATTAATGTGGTATTTTGTCTGATTTAGACCCACTAAATTGTAGAGAATTGAATTAGCTTTCCAACAATACCAATTTCGTCTTAATCCAATACTCGAGGGAAAAGTTATGCCCATTTTTGTGAGAGACAGTAAGGATAGGCGATTGGTTAGGCGTCGCCCAACCCAAGCATAGGCGATTGGTTAGACACCGCCCAACCCATGCATAGGCGATTAGATTGGCACCGCCCAACCCAAGCATAGGCGATTGGTTAGGCACTGCACAACCTAGCTTAGGCAATCACTTGGCGCCGCCTAAGTCAGTTCCAGGTGCCAAAAACACTATGTTTTGAGTTATTTTAATGGTAATTAAGTCTTTTAATACTCCTTACACATCCCTAAACGTAACCCAACGAAATATATAACTTTTAAACATATTAAAACCCTATTATAATCTCAAAGATCATCATCCAAGATCACTAAAAGAGAAAAACAACTGGGGTTGCGTAACTAAGCTTGAAGATCCGATTTCAAGGAAATTGGTCCGTCAATCATCAAGAATCTTCCTTCTAAGGTATGCGTGAGTTGATTTATGAATCCCTTTTATCCATAAAGTTGAAAAATCATTTTTTTCATTATAAAGTATGATTTCTGTATTGTTGGGTATTGATGATTAGATTGTTGATATTGGGTGATTCCCAAGATGGAACCTTTTTATGTTTTTTTGAATTTCATGATATCATATAAGTTGGAAACATGAAAATTTGGTTGTTCATGATGTATAATTTGATAATTGTACCTATGCTTAAGATGTGCATGTAAGGTGTTTGGTAAAATTCCTAAGAAACTAGAAATCATGCAATATAGCTAAATTGTGAATAAGTGAAGGATTCATGATATGCCCTTACAGTCCAAAGACTTCTATATTGATAATGTGCCTTGTAAATGTTGTTGGAATACTCATGAACTATTCTTATGAGATTATTCAATGTTTACTTGCAAATCCTACTTATGAACAAGATGTAAGATAACCATGCAATTTACTTGAACTTCGATGCTATTGGTATGTGTTGCCAATATGATTATGGAATGAACATGATATTAAGATTGTGCAAGTACTTCCATGTGATATGAAATCTTTTCCAGGCAATACATTGTTGATAACCATGCTTAGTATGCAATCCCTACTTATGATATTATAAATTATGGACTCTACTTTTATGATCAGGTGAATCATGTATACCAATTTCCTTCCATCGAGTCCTGGGGGGTACTTGTACCCAAAAATTATAGTTGTGTGCCTAGATCCATGTTATGTTTCATAATATTCGAACACAAGCTATGATTCCATACACTTCAGTCAGTCATATGACTCAGCAAAACCTCATGATCTTAGTCAGTTGTCAGATACCAGTAATATTCTGCCAGTCAATGGAATTTAGTAAGATTAAGTCATGCACAGTCAATTATTCATGTCTATTCCCACAAGATGGGAGTAGAGGTTAGCACTAAGTGAACCCAAGGATGGGAACTCACCCGCCAGTTGAAGGTGTGATTCTTAGTAGTTATACTTATGTTCCAAAAATACGTAGCCAGCGTAGGTTGCGACATCTTAACCTGTCAGATTAGGGTTAATGGGGTGGCTTAACCCGTCAGTTTAGGGTTTTCACCATTCTCATTGAGTACCCACCAAATAAGGGTCACTTACAGGCTATCCTTAACCATAATGACATACATGGGGCATGTCAGTTAAATACTACTTCCTACAGTTTTAGTATTAGTCTTAGAGAAAGAACTCAGGGTGTTCTTCAGATTTTAGTATATACAGGACTGTCAGGTACAGTCGTTCTTATTATCAGTTTTAGTATCAGTCATGACAGTTATTAGTAAACCATGTAATAGCTTATAGGTCATGCTATCACGTATTCACGATACTAGTTTATATATATGTGTGTTTGCACTCCGACGTTCATATTAGTCAGTCAATGTTGTTCATGCATGAAACCCTTTATGTTCAGCCTACCTTTCTCGTATACTAAGTACTCCAATTGTACTGATGCATTTGCACTATGGTGCTTTTTTTTCATGTTACACCATAGTTTCAAGACATGAGCTCCAGCCCAGCAGTAGCAATAGCATTCCAGTTGCAGAGACACAGTGAGTCCTTATTGATTTGAGGACAATATGATTTGATTCATTTATTGATTTCTTCAGGTCAGTTTTATGGAGTTAGTTGTAGACATGTTCCTTCAACTCCTTATTCAGATAGTTTAGAGGATTTTAGATCTATGTTCAGATTGAGTTGTTTAGAGTATTTTCACCCATATGATTGTCTTAAGTTGAATCTTATGGCCTTACAGTTCTATGTATTCTATATTATTATATCATGATTTGCAGTATACAGGTACAGATATTAGTCATGGGTTAGCTTGTGGTCCCTTGGGGTCAGGAGCACCGTGTAGCATTCCGATTCAGCGAATTGGGTTGTTACATCTAGTTACCCACTTTGAGATTTTGGACCATTCTTTGGCAAACACATTACAAGCCATGAACCATTCTTTTATCCCACTTTTCAACCATACCCTTCTTGAACCCAAAAATGCAATGTTAAGCTAAAAGCCTAAGTTAGGGTGGTAAAGATCAATGGAAGTGAGTTTGGGGCCATGAAGTATTAGTGATGTGCCAATGTTCCTAAGTGTTTTAAATAAATGTTTAGAAAAAGGTAGGATCCCATAAGAGAATGACTTATTCAACAACACAAGAAAATGAAAGACAGAGGTATTGGGGGACAAAGAAAGCAAAAAGTTTGCATGAACAAAGAAAGAAAGCAAAGAAGGGTGGCCCATAGTCAAAAAGGAGGTTTGAAAAAAGTATGATGTAGATGTTCAAGGAAGGGTGTGACTATGTTATTCCCCAAATATTATCCAACCCTAGATCGAACCTATGTTACAAGCTTAGTAAGTCCTTTGAGATCTCCAACCACTTACTTTCTTTTTAGTGGCAATTGAAAATAGGGCCAAGCCTATGGCATGACAATTGTTACCTGCAGATTTCTTTTGTGAGGGAGAGAGTTGTGCACTTAAAATTCCTTGTTGTATGTTCGGTAGTTTGGTGTGTGTGACTTTTCTTTCTTTTGAAATAGGCATGCAAATAAGTTGAGGTGACTGATTTTTGTCACCTCCTGGATAATGAGGCAAGTTGAGTTTGGTTTAGTTTTATTCAAAAGGTGAGACAGTTCTGGAGTATTGGTCTTTGTTGCTTAATTGCTTTTTAAAGTCTTATGCTTTCACTTAGTATTGGATGTTATAATGAGGGGTGTTAGGAAATTAGCACATCACATGTGCAATGGGATTGTAATTCAAATCAAAGTTGCTATGATCTTTAAGGCATAAAGTTACGCATAAATAATTGTGTCTCTTGGTATAAGGTAGTGTTGCTTGAGGACAAGTAAATTCTTTACGTTGGGGGTGTTGAGGAGTGGTGATTTTACCACTCATTCACACTTAGTTTTAGTGCACATTACCTTTTCTCAAATGAGAAGTTAAGACATAATTGTGACTTAATTCACGAATATCCACTCTTTGTAGGTATAGGAGTTGAAAATACAAAGAGAGGTCGCTTGCAGCTTGAAATGATCAAAAGGGTGTCGTAAAAGTGTAGCTAAAGAGCTGCAGTGAAATAGCCTTAGTTACCGCGGTCGCGGTCCATTAGCCGCAATCGTGGTCAGTCTAGATGGTCAATAAATCATGACCGTGGAAGTCAATCAAGGTCGCGTATCCGCGGTCGCAACTAGACTTATTTGATTGTGGCTTGGCGAAAATATTTAACCCAAGGGTAAAACTATAATTACATGTACTAATCCTAATTTGAACAAAAAGACTTAAACTCTAATTTCATTTATCATTCATTCTGTCACATTTCTTCTCTCTTAATTTTCCATGCTTTGGCTTGAGTCTTTGTAGCCTTCATTTCTAGAGAAGAAAATATTGTGTAAATTTTGGGTGATGAATCAATTGGAGACTTTCTAAGTAGAACATTTTCTCACTTCCATTGTTGCTATTGTGGGAGAGTCAAGTTTGAAGTAATATTCTCTTATAACTTTGATTCAATGGAGATTATAGGTATATCTATTCTTATTTATCTTATGTATAGCTAAATCTCACTTTTGGGGTTATCTGTGAATAGGGGTTAAAGTGTGTGTGGGTTGTTATTGTTAGCATTTATTTGGTAGTTCATGTTTATGGGCTCTATTATTGCTATGCTATTTTGATTGGGATTTAATGGGTGAAGACTCCAATACCCACATGGGTTTGATGAGTGAAAGCTCCAAGCTCTGAAAAGTTTAATGTTATATTCAAAAAGAGGGTTTTGGGTGAACTTTAGGAATCTACATCATCCTCGAAACAGGGATATGGGGTCCAAAGCAATGAAAGACAATTATGTGTCTAGTTTGCTAAATTTTCACTATCATAGATATAAGGGTTAATATGAGGTTAACTATGTCATGGGTGTCATCCTAGAAATAGGGATGCCTTGATTGAGTTTGTTATTGCTTATTGTTGAATACACCCATTAGGTATTCGAAAGGATTAATGGGTAAAAGTTTGGTGTTTTTTGAAAGCTTGGCATCCAAACCTATAACCAAGCCTACCCATATTTGAATTTTGAAGTGGTGTTGATAATTAGCTCCCATGTGTCACTCCCTTACTAAAGTATAATACCAAGATCCATGCATAATTGTTAAAACTCTAATTATTTGTTGCCCCAAATTTATACTAGAAAATCTCAAAAAAAACATTAGTGTAGGAAATCAGCCCCCCCCCCCTCCATTTTATTTTCTGGCAACATTTGTTTGAACTTGACTTGTACCTATCATTTCACATTAATTTGATCGCCACTCACACTATTCTATATATATTTTACTCCAACTCCTATTTGGGGAAATATATTGACAATGACCGCCTTGCACTTAAATTAACGTGTAAGTAGAGTAGTAAAAAAATTGACGTCATTGTCGAGGAAAAATTTGGCGTATTAAATTCGTTTGGAAATTTTAGTTACTTTCTTAAAGTCAAGCCTGTATATACTTGTTGGTGATTTTTCATTTCAGGGTAACTTTTTATTTTATTTTACTTTGTGCGATGAAATCTTCCGACACTTATGAATTTGGTGGTTGGAGCACCTATATTGACGACCTATGTCTATATTGTGATGGACCGCACTATACAAAAGATTTTAGTAATATTCCATAGAAAGAGATGGGATTCCCATCTAAATCTTATAAGGAGTATGTTTGCAATTCATGTGGAAGTCTTTATGGACATAGGGATGATTGCCCGAATTCCCCCTCCCCCCATTATTCTAACAAGTTGTTGGTTCTTCTTATGAGGTTGATAAGTATTATGATGAAGAAAAGAAGGAGCAACATACCGGACTCAGTGGTTTCCAAAAATTACTTTAAACAATTTGGGATTAGGTTGATGAAATGGGGGAGAATGTTAAAGGGATGCATCACGAGGAAATTGTATGGCAAAGTGTCAAGATGGGGGAAATGGGAAAAAAAGAAAATCTTGAAACTATAATAACATTGCCCATTTTCCTAGAGGAAGTTCATCA
Source organism: Capsicum baccatum var. pendulum (assembly GCA_030864225.1). Lineage (NCBI taxonomy): Eukaryota > Viridiplantae > Streptophyta > Magnoliopsida > Solanales > Solanaceae > Capsicum > Capsicum baccatum. Next base: position 162,814,564 of record CM061555.1, on the reverse strand, counting down.
AGAATAGAAACCAACCTACGATGATAAACTTGGTAGCGAAGACTCCTCGACGGCTTCCCAACCATCCAACTTATATAAAGAGGAAGAAGCCCAACTAAAAGAAATGAATGTAGAGTCAAGAGAAGAATCAACACAAATCTCTTATAACGACTCTAATTCATTTTGTGGTGAAGATTCTTTGGAGGAGGATACCCCAAACTTACGTGTTGGACCCCATTTAACTAACTTTTCAACATCAAGGTTAAAGGATGTGATGAGAATCTATGCCTTCTAACAAATGGTGGATCATCGGGAGAAGGAGTTCGACTCCTATATTTTGGAGTTTGACATTCCCGAGGAGCATGTGGAACCCCATTAATCAAAGGCCATGATGCTCAATTTCCAAACTACAAGGAATGGGCTATTGATGAGCAAAAAATGAAAGCTCGATGTGAAGCTGAGTAAAAGGTTCAAGTTTTCAAAATGGAGAGCTCAAAGACTGTTTGCCATTTCCTAACATCTTCTAAGTTTTATCTTTAAAGATTTGGATCTTTTGTCCCTCTATTACTTAATGCATGATAAATGAAAGCTGGGAAAAAATTCAAATCCTCTAAGTGGAGACATGAAAGAAATGTTAGAGGCATCGGGCTACGATGTTAACCTAGGCGCTCGATGGGAGGCAACCCATCATGCCACAAAAGTGGCATGTATCCTTTCCATTTTATGCATGATAAAGTAAAATAAATCTTTGTTTTTGAGTATGCATAATCCATGAAATATGGTGCTACGAGATATTTTGAGCAAATTTGAGCAAGAAATATGAGAAATTGGTAAGTTTGGGATGAGTAAAAATGTGCAGAAACCCTAGTTGATAGGTCTCAGTTAACATAACCGCGCACGATCATGAAAGCCGCGTGACTATGAATACATAACTAGGTTCGAGATCACGGTCAATTATGTTTAAAAAAATGTCCAACTTACCCATTCCCCGAAAAATCTTTAAATCTCTTTCAAAGTTCTCTCAAAATCCACTATAAATTTGTGTCTTTGCATTGCATTTTTAAGTATCAATTCATCCTATTCATTATTTAACACAATAAGTTGTTTAAACTTCCTCGTTTTGAGTATCTATTTCCTACTTTGAACTTGTAGTATAGACAAAGGCCTAAATTAGTATTTCCACTGCGAAATGCATGCTTTTTAGTGTTTAGTTATGTGGTTAAGTGTTATAAGGTTGTATGCACACGATTGGGGAAGTCTTTTGTACCCAAAATCAAACCTTAACCCATTTAGGTTTAAATGTTTTTCGTGTGTTTGATAGACTTCCCTAACGAAATCTATGTTTCATTCTTTTACATTCGGGGCAATGAACTTGAACTCTAGGCTCAACTTCATTGTTGTTATTGTTGTCTTGCCTAGTATAACTTTAGAATTGGGCTTAAAATGGAATTTTAAATAATGGGTAGGAACTGTCAAACTAGGCCTCGGGTACCTCAATCGCAGACGTGATAACTGCGATTGCATCACCACAGTCACTGGCAATGCTCCAAAAATTCCATACCAGAGGACAGGTTATGACATGCTCAAAAATTTCTGTTGCACGTTAAATACCCCCAAAAACATCTATTACAAAACCATACGAACCTTTAGATTTGCTTAAGCATGTGTTTATTGAAATGTTACTAATGTTTGCATAAGATGCATTGTTCATAGGTTCTAGGACTCAAAAATGGGGGACTTTGAAGACACGCGGTTCATGTCCGTAGAATGCCAACACCATACGACGCAGACATCCACATAACAAAACTACTCCCTGAAAGGGGTATCAGCCTAGACAAAAAAACTATTGAAGGGGGTGAAAGGCATCTTCAAGGTGCTTAAAACCAACCAACCACTACGTTCACTAGGAGTTTATAGAGAGGATGATGTATCTACAAAATGGTTAGCTGATGATATAGAGTTAGCAGAAGGAGATTGTTTGTGATGCGGATACAAGGAGTCCTTTTTACTCTTGCCTTCTTGCATATGCAGTGCGGACACTACATTTATTTTAGTAGGGGAGACCCAAAATTTTATATTGTTTGGTGTTATGTTGCCAGATATTTCTTTTGGGGTGATGTTTTAGATATTATTTAATTTTATGGATTATCATTCTTTCTTCTTATTTTTAGTATTCTTTTGATTTACTTTTATTTTGATCGTGTTGATTCATGACTAGCTTTGACCAATGACGGATTGACCAATTACAGTCTTAAGAGTAAAGCGTTGTATTTGGGTTTGAGGCATAAATGCAGGGGAATTTAAGTACCCGTAGAATAAATGTCGAAAAACACCATTGGAGAAGTCTAAGTAGCCATATGGTTATCTTGCCCATTTTGAGCCAAGATATGCGACTAAGGCTTGGATTGTAGCCATAGTTTAGCAATTTATGCATGGTATGATTGCAAATCAGGAAACCCCCTTCATCCAATATTTTGAAAAATCAAGAGAATGAACGTGAGCAATGTGAAACAAAACTTTTTCTCTTTTTGTGGCTTCATAGATTTTGATTTGTAGATATGAAATAGAAACTCCCTAATTGTTTCAATCGAGAGGGACATTTGAGCTACCTAAATGAATTTTTCATGACATGTGTGGTATGATACTTGTGATTTATCTCTTGTGCACCTGTGTTATCTAGAAATTGTCCCATTAGTCTTTAAAAACTAATTTTAATTGTACTTGATTGGAGAAATGATCTTGGGCCTTTTTTGTAACTTTGGAGCCCACTCTAGCCTACAAAACCTTCCCGTACATAATGGAAATCCCTAGTTACCCACTTTAAGCTTTTGGACCTTTCTTTGGCAAACACAATACAAGATGTCAACCATTATTTTATACCTCTTTTGAACCACACCCTCCTTGAACTTAAAAATGCATTGTGAGTCAAAAAGCCTGAGTTGGGGGTAGTAAAGATCAATAGAGGTGGGTTTGGGGCCATGAAGTATTAGTGATGTGCCAAATGTTCCAAATTGTTGAAAATGAATGTTTAGAAAAATAAAGGATCCCATAGAGAAGGAATGCTAAAACAAGCATACAATAATCTTTCATCATCATGAAACATTTACTCTCACCCACCTAAACGACTATTCATTATCACTATATTGACATAAAAAAAGGTCACTAAAGGTTAGAACATGAGGACCTGAAGAATGAATGAACACTATACATAACTTTCCACTTAACTAAGGACTGAGGAATAGAAAATCAACATCATAAATTTACCAAGAGATCTAAACTTAGGATATACATGACGTAATCTAAATTTCTACAATCATTAGGAGTGTAGCATGAGTCATGGGAACTGAGCATACTGTAAAACATGAATACATGAGTCATGAACTGCTGAACCTGAGTTTGGAGTTCATAAATTTATTGATATAATGTAGACTGTTGGGTGAGCTGGAACTCCTAATACCAGGAACTAGAAGCGTACATGATTTTCTATAAAGTGCATGAATATGAGCTATGATCATGGGGCTGACATGTAAGGCATAAGTATTTATTGTGATAATTGAAGTATGAAACTTTTCACTTAGATGAGAAAGGTGTTTGTCATCATCCTCCCTAATTGTTATTTTATAACATACTGGCATCACTACTAAAATCTAAGAGACTGGCCTGGTTTCTTTTTCTATCATCTTCCCTTAGCTTTAAGCCATAACGCTAAGTCTGTGGACCCCTTTTAAATAACTCTAAACAGAACTGCAATCGCTTTATTCTAGAGTCTGGGACATAACACCGCACATAAATACTATACTTATCTTGAAAGACTACACCTGATAATGTGAGGTTCACTACTAGTACTCCTTTCTGACATACAATACTTAGCTTTCTATAGCCCCAACAATCATCATATAATAACTTAAACTCTAATTAAATTAGAATCTTCCTGAGTATCACCATACCATAATTTTACACCATCATAGGTTTCAACTCTCTTTTCTATTAGCTTAATCTTCAAGAATTCAAACTTAGATTCTAATACTTAACAACTCAAGTGTACCATCTAAGTACACAGACTATTAAAACTTAGAAATACTACCATCCCATATCACCTTGGGTACACCTCTAGATCATACCCACATATTCATCCTTAATTTCAAATCAATAACTTAAATTATTGCATACACTATCTCATGCCTACTAGATCACCTTCCATACAACTAGTTCCATGGATACATAATCCACCAAATTTAGATAACAATATCCTCTCTTCACTACTGCTAAACTTCTGGGTTCATGCTTCTGAATCTCAATCATATACTATCATAGGATTCTAAGTAGGGATCTAAAAACACATCTGACCCCTAAGAACTGAGGTACTACCCCGCCATTCGATGATTGGTTCATTAGGAAACTGAAACTGAATGACTCTATTTCTACTGTCAACTGAAGCATAGTATGAGTTGAGTCAATCTATGACGAGAATCATATCAAAATCAGTTATCTTTAACTCCATAAGATCAACTATAGTGAGTTTATAGGATATTGTAATCGAGCAATTTTTGTATACCTATCTAGCTATACTAGATTTACCCATTAGGGTAGAAACTAAGTAGGGCTCTGTCAGAGTTTCAAGACTAATAAAAAATTAAGATTAGGATGAATGAAGTACCCATAACCATATTAGGAGTACTTTCCTGATCATGTTGGGTCTGGGGTGCATAAAGTTTATTCTATCATTGACCACTGGTGGCACTAGATGCGGCACCCTGCTGAGTTGAGCGACCAACTAGAACTGGAGAACGATTATGCTGACTTTGCAAACAAACCTTATGACATTCTCTAACTCTATTTATTGGCCTTCCACACCTAAAATAAATACTGCTACCAACCTTTCACACACCCTGATGATTCCTTGTACATTCTTTGTAAAGCGCATTAGTATGAACACTCTTCCCACTACCATGTGACTTAAATCCTGGTGCTCTGTCTGGAATATTATTTCTAAACTTAGGCACTGGCGTACTAGCTGATAGTAGAGCTAGGGATAAGAATTTTTACAGAACTAGAAATTGTTGCCACCCTTTGACCTTGGCATAAAACTATCTGTTTTGGCCCTCTTACTCTCTCTTTCTCCCTATGCCCCTCCTCAATTTACTAAGCATAAACCATAAGTATATTTAGAATAATAGCCTGCTAATAGTTCTAAGTAGCTTCTTAATGAGATAAGGTAATATAAGCAGCTCTGAATTTTGCATAGGAGATATATTTATTCAGAGGATCATCCTAAATGAGCGGTGGTGTGGGCTGGTTCTTGTTTTTCATCCATTATTCTTTGTGGGAGGCATGGTCTATAAATAGAAGAAATATTGAATTAGAAAGAGAGTTTAGATAGAGCTCATGCTCTTTTGCGTAACATGAAAACAGAAAGAAGGGAAACTTTTCCTAAAATATCTTGTAGCCTCTTGTTCAAAGTGTGGCACACTTCAAACACATGTACAAGACTTTACTCAATGTGATTTTTAGACTTCCTAAGACACATTAAAACCTTAGGCTCTGATACCAAGTTTTTTCACGACTAGAGGCTACCCCTTAGTTGCGATTATGGTGCTTATAGTCCCCAAAGACCACAAGCTAATCCATGAACCGGTACCTGCTGTGAACACTAAATAAAATGGTAATAAAATACATATGTTTGGAAATAACTGAATACTACTAAATTTTTTTAATTACTAAAATTAATATAATGAAATTATTATGTCTGAAATATGAACGAACATACTAAAAATCTGACTAAAAAGATTAAGAAATCTACTGATTGTTTGAAATATCAGAAAACCTCTAAAATTGATTGAAAAGATTTGATGGGAAAGGTCCCCACTAACTCTAATTAATAAACTAAAAGAAAGTACTGAAATACTAAAGTAAACTGAAATAAGCTACCATGTCCTCGACAGATGAGGACTCACCAGGACCTGTGTTGCTGATAGGCTGAACTGTCTATGCACATTTTAGAGCCAAAGCATCTAAACATATTATATTAAACATCATAGCGCAAGAAAAGAGTATGTAATTAGTACTTTGAATATACTAGTATGAGAGATAATGTTAGGCTGATATGCATAGGTTTATGTACATGAATAATAACTGACTAAATAAATAGCATGAGGAAACAGAATATAAGTACATGAAACACGGTGAAATCTATGAATGCATGACCAAGAATATAATATGACTCTAAAATAATCTATAACCTAAAATACTGAAATGCTGAAAACTGAATGACTGATACTGTATGTAATGGTAAAACAAACGTGGACTGAATACTAAACTAATATAGTGGAAGGTATTATCTAACCTACATACCCCGATCTAAGCTAATTGGGGTCCAACCTGTGACCCCAGTTGCAAGGGTGTTAATAACGTTCGACGGGTACTAATAAAATTTTTGTGGATCTACTAAAGTGAAGTCTCGAAGGACTAAAGAGTCATTGTCTTCTGGTAGGTACCCTGGTGAGATACGTGTCAATCCTTTAAATGGTAGGTTAACATCTCAAACCTATGCTGGCTACATTATTCTGGAATGTAGGGATTGCTAACAAGAGTCATATCGTATTGGAAAGTGATCCCCCATCCCTGGGTTCACCCGGTGCTAAATCCTATTCCCAACAGAATTGACTGTGATTACTAAACTGGTCTAAGTTTAACTAATTATGACAACTGATGGAATAAATAATGCTCATACATATCGAAAACCATTCTAAAATATACTGAGACTAAGTGAACAACTAAATTTTAGGTATTGATAACCTCCAACTCTAAATAGAAGTATCAATAAGGACATATATAGCTTTACAAATCATAATAGGGATCATTGTTCAAAATTTATCTCTTAGGCATTTCATCAAACACACGAAGGTCATGAGTTAAAACATGGGGATAGTTAAAATATGTGATAATAGAATAATTGCTATATTAAAATCATGGGTTAAGAATTTAACATGTGAATAATAATCATTCAAACGTGTCAAGGGATAGTTGTAACAAAATTACATGGTAAACTCAAAATAACATGTAAACAAAACCATTTTTAGAACAAAAAATGGATTATTTGACACCATGGATTAAATCCCATGGATGTACATCAAACATTCCTTAATCGATGAATTTGAAAAAGTTTTTAAAGATTTTATTGAAAATTAAGCGTGAATCCCTTGTTTCTTTTGAAGAGGCTAGGGTTTGTTCTTGAGATATAACGCTTTCTTTTGAGTGAAATTAAAGAATAAGATGAAAAATTATTCTTTTGGGACCCTCAATCCCGTGTTATGAACCAATTAGGTGAAGGGGAAAGACCTAATTACCCTTGCAAAAATAAGAACAAAAGTTGGGAAAATTAAGGGGTGGGCGATGGGGAATACACTGCGGGCTCTGGTGTGGTGCACTGGAGCAGGCTCCATGGGCTCTACTATAGTGTATTATGAGGTAAACCATGGCCTTATCCAGGTGATTAGGGATAGCAATATGGTGGTGCGGGTGCAGAGCAGTGCGAGTTTTAGGCTATGTGTTGCGGTGCCAGTTTTAGACTATTTGGCTACAGTGTGGGGAGATTTTAAGTAAGTTTTTTTTAAATGGTGCGGTCTGGGGTGGGTTGCGGGTATATGCTGGTTTAAACTAATAAAAAGTTAAAAATTAGTATTATTCTCATAAATCTATCTAAAATTATATATATTATTCACTTAAAATTTTATGATGCTTCTAACAACATGTATAACATTACAAATAAACAGTTTTATAACTTTTTAAATTTCATTATACATCTTAATGAAAATTTGATCATTAATTGTAAACGTGATACTTTTCTGATAATTCCTTAGTGAAAATGGTATAATAGAAATTGGTTGTTACTATTTCCTATTATTGAAAATATTTATGATTTTCAATGGAGTTACAAATTTTTTAAAAAATAAAAAAGAAACAATATGGGGTGGGGTAGTGTAGGTATGTGCATATATGAATGCGGAGTGGGTTTGTGTGTGTTTGAAGGTGATGTTGTGCGCTACGGTGTGATTTTAAAATTTGTGGGTTTCGAAAAAAATCCCACCGCACCTGTACCACACTACACCATTGCCATCTTTACCGGTATGTTACAGTTTTGGACCTCCAAACATGCCCTTACACTAGTCCAAAAATTCCTAAACTAACCTGAGAAGTACCTTTGACAACCCTAATAATAAATTATCTTTAAAAGAAACATTCTAAGGCGGAAAATGTCAAAAGTAAAATGATATAAGTTTAAGGAGCTTTAGAAATGACTAAGTCCTAACACTTAGTAAACTTTTCTAGCTCTTGGACCTCTTTTTACATATAATAGTGAGCTAAATTTAGCTAGGAAATTATGGAGTTTTACAATGTTGGTTAGTTGGATTGGATAGCGGGGTGATATCCTGTCATTGTTGGTCTTGATATGTCCATTATGATAAGGCCTTGGTTTGGGTCATGTTAAGTTGCTATCAGAGCCTAGGTTCATGGTCAGTTGGGTGTCCACAAAGCCGTCTCAAGTGAAGTCTGTTTCATAGATGTATAGTGCACCACACTTATGAGAGAGATGCTATGATACATTTAAGAATGTTTCACTTTCTTACTGTTTTATTTTGAGCTATAGATTCTAAGGTTTTAGACTCTTCTCATTGTTGTTTTGCTTGTCTTGAAGATCATACCTTTAGGAAGATCTGATGTTTATGCAAACTACTCTATCCCAATTAGAGCCAATATTTATGGTACGCGCTCTACCTCTAGAGTCTATACCCAATTAAGGGTTACTATATCTGACTGTCCTTATGGGGTTCCACCTATCATCACTAATCCTACTCTTGAGGGCAATACTCATGCTCAGTCACCTCTAGTGGAGGCTACTAATGCTAAGTTCCATCAGCCCATTAACTTGTTGACTTAGTTGGTAGCTTCTAGCATAGTGTTCCTGTCACTTCATCTTCTAATACCACAAGGGTTGGCTAATTTATGAGGTTGAATCTTGCTATGTTTACTGGTACAAAGGTTAAGGAGGATCCTTAAAATTTTATTGATGAAATGGACAAAATTTTATGGATTATACATGCTTTGGAGATAGAAGGTGTTAAGTTTGCTTTCTACCTATTGAAAGATTTGGTGTACCAATGGTACAAAGTATGGGAATAGTCAAGGGGAGAGGATGTTGGTTCTACTTTGTAGAAGAATTTGTCTAGTGAATTTTTAGACCACTTCTTTCCTCAAGAATTAAGGGAGGCAAAAGTGACAAAGTTTGTGAATTTAACGCAAGGTAGGATATCCATCAAGGAGTATGCCTTAAAATTTTATCAGTTGTCTTGGTATTCTTCTCAGCTAGTCTTTATCATGAGGCTAGAATGCTAAGTTTGCTTTGGGAGTGTCTCAAGAGTTAATCCTTTGGAGTAAGGCTAATTTTTAAATCAAGGACATGGACATCTCTAGGTTATTGGTGTACATACAGTAACTGGAGGAAGATAAAAGAAAGCAAGTGGAGTTTAGTGAGAGGCAGGGAAAGAAATTAGGTCTTTTGAGCAGAGTGGTAGTGATGGTGGTTTGCCAAAGAAGAAGTGGAGGGGTTTTTGTTATTTCTCTATAGCTAGTGTTCCTTACCCAAATTTATTGAGTGATCATTGTTCATAACAAGATGGTGGGATCTGAGCATAAGATCCCAAATATCAGGCTAGTGAGGCTTAGTCTGCTTTATCCCACCCTTCTTATAAATTTTATGGGTGGTCGCATCATGGGTTCTATGAGAAAGAAATGAATAGTTGTTTTTATTGTGGTTAAATTTGTCACATGCAACATAAATATCATATTAGAATGGCTTATGGGGATAACAAGGTCCCAGTTGCCTCTTAATCAACTCCTATACCAAAGAGAAGTTGTTTTGGTATCTAATTTTGCTTCTGGTACCGGTACTGGCCAAAATTAGTTATATGCTTTTGCATCTCTTTAGGATTATGAGGCATCTCTCGATGTAGTTATAGGTATGTTGAAAGTCTTCTCTTATGATTTGTAGTGTTTACTTGATCACTGGTTCACTCTTTCTTATGTGACCCCATTTATGGATGTGCATTTTGGCTTTGGTCCGGAGTTAATTTCTGATCCTTTTTCTAAATCTACCTCGACTAGTAACTTTATGATTGTTAAAAAAGTTTGAAGGGGTGTGTGGTATCTGTTAGTAGTAGAGAAATTGTTGTAGAATTGATAAAGTTAGATATGGTTGACTTTGATGCCATATTAGGGATGGATTTGTTTCATCGTTGTTATGCTTCCATAGATTTTTGGACCCGTAAGGTCATGTTTAGATTCCCTAATGAGCTGTCCATTGTATGGGAAGGGGCTTCTTTAGTGTCTAAAGTGAGGTTCAACTCATATATTAGAGCTCGAACATTGATTTCCAAATGATGTCTATATCATTTGATTTAGGTTAAGGATTCTAACTCAGAAGGTCCTTCTCTAGAATCTATCCGTGTGGTTAATGAGTTTCTCAAGGTTTTTCCTGATAATATACCTGGAGTTTCTCCGTATAGAGAAATTGATTTTGGGATTAATCTTATTTCATATACTCATCCTATCTCTATCCCTCAATATAGGATGGCTCTGGTTGAGTTGAAGGAGCTTAAGGAGCAATTAAAGGATCTCTTAGATAAAGGGTTTATTCATTCTATTGTGTTTCCTTGAGTTGCCCTTGCGTTTTTCATGTGTAAGAAGGATGGTTCCCTTTGGATGTCTATTGATTATCGTCATCTAAATAAGGTGAATATAAAGACCCAAATATCCTCTTCCTAGGATCAATGACTTGTTTGATAAAATTCAAGGTGCGAAGTATTTCTCAAAAATTAAGCTTAGGTCGGTTTATCACCAGCTTAAGATTAGGAAAGTGGTTATCCCTAAGACGACCTTCAGGACCCAGTATGGTCACTATGAGTTCATGGTTATGTCTTTTGGGTTGACCAATGCCCCATCGACATTCATGGATTCGATGAATCGGGTCTTCTATCAGTTTTTGGATTTGTTTTTATTATCTTCATTAATGACGTCTTGGTCTACTCTAAGAGTAAGGCGAATCATGTCGATCACTTCTATGCTATGTTGCAGACCTTGACGGATCAGTGTTTATACATCAAGTTCTCTAAATATGAGTCTTGGATGAAGGATGTGAATTTTTTGGGGTGTGTTATCTCTAGTGAGGGGATCATGGTATATCCATAAAATGTTGAAGTGGTTAAGATGTTGCCTTGACGTGTGTCTCCAATTGATATTTGGAGCTTCTCGGGTTTAGCTAGTTACTATAGGAGATTTCTGGAATTTTTTGCAACTATAATTGCCCTATTGACTAAGTTGACCTAGAAGAATTTCAAGTTATTGTGGTCAGATGTGTGTGAGGGTAGTTTTGAGAAGTTGAAGGATAAATTGACTTTAGCTCCTACTTTGACCCTACCCGAGGGAATGAGGGATTTGTAGTGTATTATGATGTTTCTTGTGTTGGGCTTGGTTTTATGTTGATTCAGCATGATAGGGTGGTGGCCTATGCTTCTAGAAAATTGAAAGTTCATGAGACGAACTACCCTACTCGTGATTTGGAGTTGTTTTCTGTGGTATTTACATTGAAGATTTGTCGTCACTATCTCTATGGGGTTCATATTGAAATCTTTTCTGATCATAAGAGCCTACAGTATGTGTTTACTACGAAAGAGTTAAATATCAGGCAATGGATGTGGCTTGAGTTGGTGAAAGACTACGATATAAGTCTTTACTACCATTAAAGTAGAGTTACTATAGTTGTTGATGGTCTTAACAAGTTTTCCATGGGAGTTTAGCTTATGTGGAACAGGATAAGTGGGAGTTAGTAGAGGATGTTCACTGTTTGGCTAGTCTTGGAGTTCGTCTCAGGACTCCGAGGATGGTGGTGTGTTTGTGCATCAGGTATCGTAGTCATCTCTTGTTGTTGATATAAAGGAAAAGAAAATATTGGATCCTAATTTGATGAAAATTATGAGGAATATGGGTTAACAAAAGGTTGTTGACTTTACGATAGGTGGTGATGGTATCTCGAGATACCATGGTAGGTTATGTGTTCTCGGTGTCGATGGATTGAGGGAAAGTATTTTTGTTGAAGTGTGTATATCTCGTTATGGTATTCATCCTGGTTCTACAAAAATGTATTATAACCTTAAGGAGTTCTATTGGTGGAACAATATGAAGTGGCATATGTCTAACTATGTGACTAAGTGTATGGTGCGTCAACAAGTAAAGCTTGAGCACATGAGACCTGTGGATTTGTATCAAGAGATTAAGTTTCTGTAATACCCCACATTTTGGACTAGAATGGAAATCCGTCATTCATATGTGTAGATGTTACAAAAGCCTTGAATCCTATGTAATTTAGTGTTTTAATTAATTATGTAGTGTGGGAATCTATTTGAGCATGAATTAAGATCATAGAGGTCCCCTAAGTCAAGGACGAGTTGAAAGCTTTCCTATCATTCAAGTTTTAGTGTGCATCAAAACTTGGGTCAACTTTAATCGACCATAACTCCTTTTATATATCAAATTATAGGACCTACTATATATCAAATGAAATCTATTTGAATTATCTTTCTAATGATACCAATTTCGTCAAAAAGCGATATCGGAGCAAGGAGTTATAACCATTTTACTCCAGCAAGTCAGGCTGAGAAATTGAGTGACGACATTCGTGATAAGCTATCACGAGTGTGACGACCTATCACCACTGTCGTCATCCATGGGTAGATTTCTACCCCCAGTTATGACATTTTGTGATAATCTTTCACGCCTGTCATAGCCTATCACCAATGTTGTCAACCTTAACCAGAAAATCAAAATATCACCCTTGTGTGACGACATTTTGTGACGACTTATCACTTGCTTGACGGCTTGTCAGGGATGTCATCAGCTATTTTTTTCCAGAAATTTATGGATATTTTTACAAGGGTATTTTGGTCTTTTCTATCTTTTTGAGGTCTCTATAAATATGAGGAACCCCATCCAAACCCTAATTTCATCATTTACTCTTCCAATTCCTTTAAGAGAAAATATCTAGGGTTTTATTCAAGAACCCTAATCTTCCAAAAATCATTCATAAATTCTTCAAAATTTCTTCAAGAATCAAGTTCCTCATTGTGTGGGCTTCGAGAATCATTTATTACAAGTGCAGATAGAGCCTCAATCATTTGAATTCATCTAATTTCAAAGATTAAGGTATGTAGATGTTGATTCTTGGGTCCCTTTCATCCTAGAAGCTCAAGAACCCTTTTAAAATATGAAGATTTTATATATGTGCGATTTCATGAGTTGTATGAGTTGAAATTTATGTTACATGTGTTATTGATTTTGGATTCATATTTGTTTACAAGATTCATGAGCTTTGACCCTAGTATGTGGAATACATATGATATTTCTGATGAATCCTCCTTATGTTTCTTTCTATGTGATGTGCTCATAACTTTTGGGTGTAGAAATGGTTGAATAAGCGAAGCATATCCCCCATAGGTTTGATAAAGAGCTTAGGTTAAGCATAAGGGCCATTATAGTATGTTGAATAGGAAACCCCAAATTGTTAGTTTATGCATGCCTAGTGTTTGATAAAATACCTAAGAAAATGAATTATTCCATGGTAGTAGGAAATTCCCAAATAAGTATGAACCCATGCATGTCTAGTGTTTTGTTGAAGGACCTTAGTGAACAAATGGAGATGTGAGAGTAGTAAATTCCCTAATTATGTTCTCTTGATATTTGCTAAGTTTTTTAATACATGCCAAGTGGTTAGCAAGTAAGTTATGACATGATAGTATGAAGTTTCCCCAAGCCATGTGATATCCAAACATATGTCAAGACTGATATATGTATGAAATAGTTGAGGTAAAACCTGGTTGAATGGATTACGATCTAGTAGAATGTTTCCCCTATATTGTTATATGATTATGATTCCGAGATTCTTAAAGTGACCCCTTAGTGACTCCGATGATAAATAGTCATTTGTGATGCTTAAATACTTGAGGTGATGTCTTAATGATTGTGGGAATGAACATATGACATGATTCCTAATTACTTGAAGAGATGCTTTAATGATTGTGAATATGCTTTAATGATTGTGATGATGAATGAATTATTGTGATGATGAACATATGCTTGTGAAGATGAATGAATAATTGTGGTGATGAGTAGTCAAGAATGATTATGCTTTACTTTTATGCTATTGAGTCCTAAGGGTATTTATACCCAACAATAGAGATGTTGTCTAGAGCCCGTCTTAGTTTCTCGATAATTTCAGTCAATCCGTGACTCTCAGAACTCAGTGAACTATAGAACTCTGTATCCTCAGATAAGGGTAAGACTTAAGAAAGCTCAGTAATCTCAGTTATCTCTATAATCTCTGTATCGCTAGTAATCTAGCCTCAATCCTGTAATTATCTTAGATCTAATAGTATTCAAGTAATTTAATTCTAAATTCAGAAGTGATTCGAGTAAGATATTCAAGCTCTGTATCGTTAGTCAGATACCATGATTCAATACCATATTCGTCAGATATGGAACTAAGTGATTTCAGTGTAACTTAGTCAGATCTTTTGAGAAACATGATCAGTATCATATTTAGTTCAGTTGTGCTTAGTTGAAAATTTAGTTCAGAGTCTTTCAGTTAGGAGTAAAAACTAGCACCGAGCGATGGAAGGAAAGGCAGATCTTCCCATTAGCGAGAGAGGTCAGAGCCGTTAGTAGCAATCCCTGAACTCCAGAACTACGTAGCCAGCACAGGATATAAGAGTCACCATCAGGAAAGACTATCACCTCCAGAGAGAGAGTATTTGACTATTATATTGCCTTAGGTTGACTTGCTGGTAAGGGTCATCCATCATAGAGGATTGACCAGAGAGAGGTTTTTACTCATGGCATGATATGGACACCCTTCCAGCTGGGGCTACAGGTTGGACCCCACCTATGGTAGGTTGGGGCATATCGATTAAGTAGCTATTTCCAACAGTTACAGTTTTAGTTCAAATTCAATCTCAGTTTCAGTATCAATCTTCAAAAATCAGGACTGTCAGATACAATCATCTATCTTTATGAGGAACTCAGATAGTTCCATTGATTCATGGACCATCCCGTCAGATAGGCTTGGTCTCGTAAACAGTTATTTTATATAATATTCAGATATATACCATCAGACAGGATTGATCACTGTATCAAATTTCTATTGAGTATTCTTGTTGTCGAATTAAGATATAATAATACTTCTTATCTTTGATAATTTCTTCCAAAATAATCTATTAGAAAAGTTGATGTTTAATCCTGTCAGTCGAAAGCAGTAAGCTCAAAATTTATTCCTTGATACAAGTACATCCAGACTTTCAATTATCAGTATCAGATGAGTCAGTGATGCAGTATCTCAGTATCAATAGTGAGTTCAGTTTGCAGTAAAGTGGTATCAGAGTTTCAGTATCTAGAGTTGCGATGATTGTGTTCATGGTCTGTGCATTCATGTATGAGTTCTCATGCGGCATGTTCATGATTATTCAGTTAGATATTAGGCATTCATGATCCCCTGCATTAGCCTACCTGTTCTACATAATCGGTACATTCCTGTACTGACGTATTTGGGCTATGGTGCTTTCTTTGACACCATAGGTTCAGAGGCACAAAATCCAGAGTATCCTCAGCACTTTAGTCCCAGTCAGTAGCAGTGAGACCTTTTCGTTCAAGGATGAATCTCTGTTTGCTATTACTGCTTCAGATTTTGTTTATTTTAAGTTGACAAAGTTAGTTGGGACCTATCCCATCAACTCCACAGTTCAAACAGTTTAGAGGATTTTCATACGGATATACTAGTATTCAGTTTTCTGTATTATGAGTATTCATAGATATGTTAAACCTTGTGGCTAGTTTTTGCATTTTTCAGATAGTATGTGGTGTACAGGTACAGATATCAGTAAAGGGTTAGTTTCTGGTCCTTTAGAGTCATAAGCACCGCGTGACGTCTCGGGATGAAATCTCGGGGCATTACAGTTTCCTTAATGGAAGTGGGAAGTGATTAATATATATTTTGTGATCTTTCTTCCTCGGCCTCAAAATTAGTGTGATTCAATTTGGGTCATTATGGATAGGATGACCAAGTCCGCTCATATTTTACAGGTAAGGACTAGTTATTCGGTGGAGGACTATGCCAAGTTGTATATTGTGGTGAATTTCAAGTTGCATGATGCTTTTTTTTCTATAATTTCTGATCATGGTACTGCATTCTTATTGCATTTTTGGAAATCATTTGATAAGTGGTAATTTTACCACTTATTCGCACTAACTATTTATGTGCACTGACATGTGTGTAAAGTTAAATGAGACACAATTGTTATTTAATGCACTAATCTCCACATTTTGAAGGTATATAATTGAGAATGAGAAAATATGTGGAATAGAGCTTAAAATGATAAAAATAAAGGGAGCATAAAAGAGTCCAGATGAAGACCTGGATCATTTCAGCCTCAGTTACTGTGACCACGATCCTCGGGCCTCAATTTTGGTCAGTAAAGATGGTAAGCGTAATACGGTCACAAAGCACAACCGCGGTTGCGTAGCCGCGATCGCGATCAAACCTGGGCAATCATGGTTTAAAGGGAATATGCCTAAGGACAAATTTTTAAAATCGCATAGAAGAATCCCAAATGTTATATAGGTAAAAACTCTTTCTTCTTTGGGTATTGCTTACCTCATAGTTATTTTTTATTTTGAAAAGCAAGAAACCCTAATTGGAAAAGTCTGAAACTAATTGTGGAAGCTTAATTTCTTAGTAATTTTGTGAAGATTGAATGTTTTGGATAATTGTTATGGTATATCACTCTTTAATTTCTTCATGAATAGATAAGTAATTTAGTCTTAGGATTATGTTGAATTAAAGTGTAATTGTGTGTGGGTATTGTTGTGTTTACATGATTTTTAGATTTTGAGTATGGATTCCACCATTTCTTTAGTTATTGAGTTGGAATTTTATGGGTGAAAACTCCAAAACTTCAATTCGGTTTGATGGGTGAAACCCCAAATCTCCAAATTGGTTTGATGGGTGAAAACCCCAAATCTCCAAATGGGTATAATGGGTGAAAACCCGAAACTTTCAAAACCCTTCATCATCCTTGCAAAAGGGATGGAGGTAAATTTAAGGTAACCCATACCATCCTTGAAAGAGGGTTATAGGGGGACAAGGTAATGTTGAACAATTAAGTTTATCGTTTACCACGTTTTCCAATCAAATAAATAAATGTGATTGGAGTGTAAGCCATGTCAAGAGCATCATCCTAGAAATAGAGATGCTTGATTGAGATTTTGGGTGATTATAACTTGTACACCTGTTAGGTGCTCAAAAGAGCCAATGGGTGAAATCGTTGTGGTTTTATTGAAATATTGGCCATAATGACTATAGACCTATCCTATCTTTTATTTAACAACAAAGTTTCATGTTAAACCATCAATAACCCATATGCTTTACTTTTAACTAGAAATAATCCTAAGATCTCCTCAAATGTTGATTTCAAACAAAAAAGTGTCATATTTGTGCATTGGTAGTCGAAAATCATTACAAACCAATCCCCCCATTTTATTTTACATGTCTTGTTTATTATCATTCCGGGTAATCTTTTAGTAATTAGAGCACCCATAGGACTTGGAGGCTATAATTCGCTCCTTGTGAATTTGACCCAAACTATAGTTGGGTTATTTACAACGAACACCTCACCCCTCAATCATGTGTGTGATTTTAGTGTTATCAATATGGTTCCATTGCCGCAGAGTGGAATATAGATTGCACTTGTACTGTACTCGATAAATACTCGAAGTGGTTTAATTTATGTTATTTGTTATTTTTGATCTTTTGTAAACAAACAAAGTGTTAATGGAGCAATAAGAATAGCGCAAGCGATATGGGACCCTTTGATGCCCCTCTAGATGATGAGGGCCCACTAAATGAAGTAGGACAAACAAGTGCAATCTGTATCCCACCAACAAAATATAACGAAGTCTTCCATGTGGCAAGCTTCATGCTTCACATGTTGTAAATGTAAGGATTGTATGGGGGTCAAGACCTTGAGGACCCAAATGTTCATTTGAAGAATTTTGTACAAGTGTGTATGTTGTTCAATATAGCACACATTACTCAAGAATCCACCATGCCTCGCCTCTTCTAATTCTTACTAATGGGCGAGATAGTTTTATGGATCCACTCACTTCCACACGGCTCAGTTACATCTTGGGATGATCTTACTATGGTATTTCTTGATAGATATTCCCACCAACAAAAATTCTTTAAAAGCAAGACGACACTGTAAATTTTTGACAAATAAACAGAGAGAAGTTGTTTAAACCTTAGGAGAGGTTTAATGATAAGATAATCAATGCCCAAATCATGAAGTTCCAAAGAAGATGCATCTCAAAATTTTATACCATGCCCTTGATCCATTAAACAAAACGATGGTGGATAATGCGGCAGGCGGTTGCCTACTAGAGTTGCACCACCATGTGACTTTCCTATTGATTGGTGAAGTTTCAAAGTAAAATTGGTGTTGGCATACCCGAGAAACCAAAGATCCCAAGATCTCTTCTACTACTTCTATGGTTCATAATGAATAAAGAAAGCGGAATAAAGAAAAGGAGGAGAACATGGAAAAAATGATGACATAACTTGAACTCTTAACAAAGCATGTTATGGGTGCACCTGCACTAGTAGTAAATATCGTATCATAAAAATCTTATAAAGATGATGAATAAGTAAAGAAGTTGGATAAGGAAATCCAATATTTGGCTAACTACTTGGGGGGTTCCCTCCCCACTTATCAAATGCAAGGTGAGAACCAAGGTTTGATAGACCGTGAGAGGAATAGAGATTGGAGAGATCAAGAACGCAATTATGACCGTTATGTTCCCCTTCATGAGCGAACAAAGGCCAAGGAGTCAAGTGCAATTGACCATGAAAAATTCAAGCATGAGGATATGTTAGCGAGAATATTGACTAGATTAGAAGTTACGGACAAAATGGTCCATGGGTTGAAAGGTGACTTTTCTCAACTTTCCCAAACCGTGGTATCTCACTCCATCTCTATTAAGAAATTTGAGACGCAAGTCAGGCAAATATCCACATAACTAAATATTAGGCCTAAAGTTGGACTCCTTAGTGACATAATTGCTAATCCAAAGAATGATGCCCAAGTTCTAGCAATTGTCACAAAGTGTGGAAAGACCCTTTATGAATCCTTTAAAGGAAAATTGATTGCGAAAATACCCAACGTGAAGGCAAAGAAGGCAAGATTTCATAATAAAGAGAAAGGTGAAAAATTGAGGAACTTCATGGCAAACCTTATCAATCTATCAATAAATATCTTGTTGCTCGAGGAGATCTAGAGATCCTCAGATATGCTAAGCTAATGAAAAAGTTGATGTTCAAGAAGAAACTTGTTGAAGGGGACACCATTGAGGTGACTCATGGGTGTAGTTCTATTATGGATAGTATAGTTGCAAAAAAGAAAGAACACCCTGTTCTTTGCACAATTTAGATACATGAGTTTGCAAAAGCTATATGTGACCTAGGTACGAGCATCAACTTAATGCCTTTTTCCATATACAAGAATCTTGGATTGGATGCCCCTTTACTAACCTCTATGCGACTTCTCATGGCGGACTGATCCATCAAAAGGCCGGTCGGAATTTTGTTTGATGTTCTTGTTAAATTGGATAATTTTATACTATCGATAGACTTTGTGGTATTGGAATGTGAAATCGACCAAGAGGTACCTATTATCCTTGGTCATCCTTTCTTGGCCACCGGGAGGGCCATTGTTGATTTTGAGATGGGGAAAATAAAGTTTAGGGTTCAAAAGGATGAGGTGTCTTTCAAAATATGCAAGACAAAAAAGTACAATGTAGAGCTCCAAGTTGTTTTCGTGGTGCATGTGGAGAGTGAGAACAAGAATAAGGAGTGGTTTGAAGACCCACTTTGAGAATGAATGAAGAAAGAGATCATACCACGATGATAACTAAGGCACTAGGTGGGAGACAACCCACAAATGCCATGAGAGTGGCCCGTGTCCTTTTTGTTATGTTTTAACATTACTGGTCTAGACCTCATTAAGGGTCACGACATCTAACTGTCCTTATGGGGTTCCAGTCGCCTCTAAAGGAGGATACCAATGCTGAGTTCCATCGCTCCATTAACCTATTGACTTAGTTGGTAGCTTCTAGCATAGTTTTCCTGTTACTTCTTCTTCTCATGCCACAATGGTTGGCCAATTTATGAGGTTGCATCCTATTATGTTTACTAGTACAAAGGTTGAGGAGGATCCTTTAAATTTTATTGATGAAATGGAGAAGATCTTCTGGATTACGCATGCTTCGGAGGTAGAAGGTGTTGAGTTTGATACCTAACAATTGAAAGATTTGGTGTACCAATGGTACAAGGAGTGGGAATAGTCAAGGGGAGAGGATACTGGTTCTTCCTTTTCAGCGGATTTGTGTAACGCCCTGAGTCTGTACCTCAAATGCTACACGATGCTCATAATCTTAAAGGACCATAAGCTAATCCATGACTGGTGCCTGCTACAATAACTTAATAATAATTTTGTAATTATGTGGAAAATAGGCAGAAAGATGGCCAAAAGGTTCAATATTGTAAATAATATTATATATGGTATCACAATACCATAACTAAATATCAATACTAAAAACTAAACAACTGTCTCAAAATATTCTAGTCTGAAAAGCCTCTAAACTATCTGAACTGTGGAGTTGATGAGCAAGTCCCTAGCTAACTCCGACTACTGAAAATGAACTGAAATGCTGAAATAAATAATCATATCCTCGAACAATGAGGAGTCACCAACAACTCTGTATGTTGAGAGTCTAAAATGTAAGGGTGCTCGGAAGCAACTGCTAGGGTGCTCGAGAGTCCATGCATCTGAACCTATGATATAAGATATGATAGCATAAAAGAAAAGCATCGATCAGTACTTTGATTGTACTGGTATGCTCAGTGAAGTAGGCTGAAATACATGGGTTCAAATGCATGAACAATAATAACTGAATATCATGAGTATGGCTAAATGAGAAAACACACATGAATATGTAAACTATACTAATATAGTATTAACACTGAATACTAGATTAATGGTAACTGAATGACTGTATCTGACAGTTTTTATTCTGTGGAACTATACTAAGTCTCGTATTGAGCTAAGTGGCTGTGTCTGACAGTCCTAAATCTATAGAATTGAACTGAGTTCCACACTGAGACATAATCTGAAACTGAGACTATGGGAAGTAATCATCTAACCGACATGCCCCTTTTCTAACTGATTTAGGGTCCAATCTATAACACAATTTGGAAGAGTTTCAATACCGTTCCATGGGTAAGGACAAGTACTAAGTCACTCTCATCTGGCAGGTACTCTAAACTAGAATGGTGGTACCCTCAACTGGCAGGTAGATCACCTCTTCAACCCTCAACTGGAAGGTTGATGTATTAACCTATGTTGGCTACGTACTTTTGGAATGCAAGGACTGCTTCTAGGTATTTCACCCTTTACTAGTTGGTGAGTCCCCATCCTTGGGTTCACTCAGTGTTGAATCCTACTCAAAACTGAATAGACACTGGACTGAATTCAAAACTGTACTGGGCTAGACTGAACTATTACTGATCGTACTATATAACTGAACTGAACTGGTTTTTTTAATGAACTGAATTAGATTGATTCTGAGTTCACTGAGTTTTCCTCCGTTCTGTAACTAACTTTATTGGACTAATTTAGACATGACTGGTTCTACTCTTTGACTGACCATGGCTCTAGACAAGAAGCCAAATTATCACGTATTAAATACCCCCAGGACTTGATAGCATAAACTTAAAAGACATGGAATAATCTTGAGACATGGTAACTAACGACTTAGTTATCATTCATTCATTTGGGCAACCAAGCAAACCCTAACATGATATGAACTTGCATACATACTAACATGATATAATTTCACTATTCAACTCAAATGGATAATTCATCAAACACTTGTGGGGCACAATATATGCATATAATACTAACACAACATGTAGGCATCATGATTCAATTCCAATTACACAATTCCAAGAGTTTCAACATGGATTCACAAGATAAACCACACATATCAATTAACTCTACATGAATCATGCAATAAATCATGAATAATACAGTTTAATTTAAATCATGTAAATCATGAAATACTCTACATGAACTTTAAAAGAGTTTCTTGGACTCCAAGGGTGGATGGAACCCTTGGATGAACACTTCACAAACATTAGCTGGTGTCCAACGTCATTGGCATCGATGAGATGGCCAATGCATCATGTCGAGTCTATACAATTCACTAGAAATTGCACTGAGATAAAGGAAAAATTATTTGTCGATGTGATGGACGATGCGATGCATCAAGATCACATTGCCTCACTCTTTTGGTCATTCAAACATGATCTAAACGAGGATTGAAAAATTCAAAACTTGTTCAAAAACACCTATTGAAATTTCTGATCATGAATTAACTCGAATATCAACATTTAATGGACATAAAGGTTGCGAAATAAAATTGCCAACTTTCAATGGCTAAAATAACATTAAGTCTGAACACTTAGCTAGAATTTTTAGAGTCTAAATACTTAGCAAGAAATTTCTAAAATTGGATCTCATAACAAGCTTAAAGGACTGAATTAAGCTAAGAATTTTGTGGGGTCTTAATATATCTTCCTCTTAGGAATAGTCATCCTCGAATGAGACTGACTAAGCTGAGAGGATGGGTAGACTGTACTTACTTACTAAACATGAAAATCTGAAACATGATTATATGATTGCTATTACCAACATAATGAATTTTAAACTGAACATGCATATCTGATGCATGAATACATGACTGAACTGACTCCTAAACATATGACTGAATATGCAATGGTAACTGATACCAAGTTTGTAATGGAAAATCTAAGAATAAAACTAAATAAGCTTGAGAAAAACTATTACCTTGAGCTAAATCTGAGTTTATGGAGAAGAGGTAAGGATACTTCATCTGCATATCTACTTCTACTTCCCAAGTATCTCCCTTATTAGACTGAGTCCGCCAAAGAACTTTGACTAAAGGAACTTCTTTGTTCCTCAGTCTGTGAATCTGATAATCAAGGATTTCGACTGGAATCTCTTCGTAATAAAGGCTGTTCTGACCATCTATGCCCTCTATGGGGACTACAGCTGATGGGTCACCTATGAATTTCTTTAGCGAGGAGACATGAAACACTAGATGCACTGAAGATAGATATGAAGGCAACTCAAGCTTGTAAGCTTCCTTTCTGAAATAGCTAAGAATTTGGTAAGGACCGACATATCGGGGAATGAGCTTCCACTTTTGTCCAAAATAATTCACTCCTTTTATAGGAGAGATTTTCAAGTACACATAGTCACCAATCTCGAACTCGAGATCCTTTCTACGAACATCTGCATATGATTTCTGTATGCTTTGAGCTATCTTAAGCCTTTCCCTGATTAGCTGAACTTTCTCTATGGTTTCATATACCAAGTCAGGCTCTACCACTACGACCTCACCCACTTTAAACCAACCAATGAGATATCTACACCTCCTCCAATAAAGTTCCTCAAACAGAGCCATCTGAATAATGGAATGATAGCTGTTGTTTTATGTGAACTTAATCAAAGAAAAGTGGTCATCCCAATCACCTTCAAAATCTATTGCACATGCTTGCAGCATATCCTCTAAATTCTGATGAATGGTCCTTTCTATTTGACCATCTGTCTTAGGGTGAAAAGCTATACTGAGGTGAACTCGGGTACCAAGACCCTTTTGAAATGATTTCCATAAATAAGAGGTAAACTGGGTACCTCTATCTTAGATGATGGACAATAGAATACCGTGAAATCACACCAACTCCCTGAGATAGAGTTTGGCATAATTATCGGCTGATTAAGAGTTATGGACTGGTAGTAAATAAGTTGATTCGATCATTCTATCTACAATGACCCAAATATAATTATGCTGACAATGAGTATGAGGAAAACCCATCACAAAGTCTATGTGCACTTGTTCCCATTTCCAGGTGGGAATGTTGAGCTCCTACATGGACCCACTAGATAACTGATGCTCAATCTTAACTTACTTACATGTTGAGCACTTAGCCACAAATTTTGCGATATTCCTCTTCATCCCACTCCACTAATAGATCTTCCATAAATCATGGTACATCTTAGTGGTCCTTAGATGAATAGAGTATCGCGCACCATGTACTTCTACAAGAATTCTCTATCTTAAGTCATCTACATCTGGCACACATAGTTGACCCAGATAATGCAAAACACCATCTCCCCCTTGGGATAAAGCCTCTACCTTTTGATCTTTGATTGATTCTTTCAAATTGACTAGACTGGGATCCGTATCCTGCTTTTCCTTTACTTTACAAACTAATGATGATTTTGAACTACTCTGCACCTATACACTACCTTCTACTGAATTGACTAAGCGAACACCTAGTCAGGGTAGCTGATGAACTTCCTGAGCTAACTTCTTCGTACTATCCTCGACATGAGCAATACTACCCATAGACATTTTACTGAGAGCGTCGACCACTACATTGGACATGTCCAAATGGTATAGGACACTCATGTCATAATTTTTCAACAACTCCAACTACCTTCTTTGACAGAGGTTTAGGTCATTCTGAGAGAATACATACTGCAAGCTCTTGTAGTCTGTCAATACAACCATATAAACTCTATACAAATAGTGCCTCCAAAATCTTTAAGGCAAACACTAGTTCTGCTAGCTCAATATCATGAGTACGATAACTTTTCTCATAGGGTTTAAGTTTCCTAAAGGTATAGGCTATGACCTTATCTCTCTGCATCAGAACACACTCCAAGCCAACATTGGAAGCATCATAATACACCACAAAGTCGTCTAAACCATCTAGTAAGGTCAATACTGGAGTTGTAGTAAGTCGAGTCTTCAATTCCTGAAAACTCTTCTCATAAGAATCTAACCACTGGAACTTGACTTTCTTGTAAGTTAATCTGGACATAGGTGATGAAATAGATGAAAATCCCTCAACGAACCATCGATAATAGCCTGCCAAACCTAAAAAACTCTTGATACCTGACTGAGATATGACCCTGTTCCAGTTACTCACTACTTCAATTTTTTGGGGACCAACTCTATTGCCATCACCGGAAATGATATTAGCGAGGAAAGCTACTGACCTTAACAAAAATTTTCCCTTACTAAATTTGGCAAATAATTAATGATTTTTTATAGACTGTAATACTATTCTGAGATGGTCTGCATGATCATGTTCACTGCAAGAGTAGATTAGAATGTCATCTATGAAGACTATAAGGAATATGTCCAAATACTGCTTCAACACACGGTTCATAAAGTCTATGAAGGATACTAAAGCATTGGTAAGACCAAAGGACATGACTAAGAATTTGAAGTGACCATACCAAATTCTGAAAGCTATTTTTGGGATGCCATACTCCCTGACTCTGAGATGATGATAGCCTGATCTGAGGTCTATCTTAGGAAAGTAACTGAGACCTTAAATTTGGTCAAATAAGTCATCGATTCTAGGAAATGGGTACTTATTCTTGACCATGATTTTATTTAACTGATGATAGTCAATACACGTACTGAGGAAACTATCTTTCTTACACATGAATAAAACCAGTACACCCCACGAGGACACACTAGGCCTGATGAATCCCTTATCTAGGATATCCTTTAACTGCTCTTTTAATTCTTTGAGTTCTGCTGAATCCATTCTGTATGGTGGAATAGATATAGGTTAAGTATCTGGAAGACGATTGATTTTGAAATCAATTTCCCTTTTGGGAGAAACTCTAGAAAGATGGTCGGGAATCACATCTTGGAATTCACATGCTACTGACACTGACTCAAGAGTAGGGGTTTCTAAACGAGAGTCCTGGACTCAAATGAGATGGTAGACACATACATCTCTTAGATATCATTTTTCTAGCCCTAAGGTAAGAAACAAGCTGAACTCTAAGTGCTGATGTACTACCCCTCCACTCTAGGATGGGTTCATTCAGAAACTAAAAGAGGACAATTTTATTTTTACAATCGATTGAGGCATAGCAGGAATGAAGCCAATCTATGCCGAAAATGATATCAAAATCAATCATCTCTAATTTGACTAAATCTGCTGAAGTGAATTTCTAATATATCATAATCGAGTAGTTCCTGTGTACCCTTCTTTTTATAATGGATTTACCCACTAGGGTGGAGAATGAGAAAGGCTCTGCTAGAATTTTAGGACTGACTCTGAAATCAAGTGCTATATATGGAGTAACTAAGGACAAGGAAGATCCTAGATATAACAAAGCATAAACATGAAAATGGAAAACTTGTAATGTACCAGTGACCACATTAAGAGAAATATCCTAAACCTATAGAGTCTGTTTGGGCACTGCCCGCTAGTGGCACTGAAAGTGGCACCCTACTGATTCGGGCAACTAGACTGAGCTTGGGGATGGTTATTCTGACCTTGTGAACCTAACTAGGGACAATCTATGAATCTATTGCCTAGCTTGACATACTTGAACACATATCGCAATCCACTCTACAGATACCCTAGTGGTTTCTGCCATACTTCTGACAAAGGGGATTGGGGCACTACTAACACTACCCTGAGGTTTAGGGCCTGGTGCCCTATCCCTGTTATCGTCTCTAAATTTTGGCATAGGAGAACTAGCTGAGGACGGAGAAAGGACTAAATATTTTGGGAGGAACTAAGAATGATTCCTACCCTCTGACTTAGGCTGACCTAATTTGAAACTACTTATTCTCGCTCTCTTGATCTCCCTCTCCTTCGTATTATTCTTAGCCTCCTCTATCAGCTGAGCATAGACCATAATCATGGATATGCCCATCTCTTTAATAAGCATTGAGTTCCTACAATCCTTAACCACACTCGTAGACACCCCTGACACAAACTTACTCATTCGGGATGTGCTGTCTGCCACCACATAAGGTGCATATCTAGCTAATTGAGTAAACTTGAGATAATACTCTTCCACTGTCATATTTCTGCTTTAGATTGAAAAATTCAAAAACCTTCACTCCCCTCAACTCCAGTGGGAAGAACATAACCAAAAAAGCAGTGGATAACTATTCCTACTCTATGGGCCCTACATCTACGACCATCTCTAATTTCCACAGTTTAAACCATGAGTGATCCATATCCTACAACTGATATGCGACCAACTCAGCACTCTCAACTGTGATCACCCCCATAATACTAGTTACCTTTTGCACCTTATTAAGAAATTCCTAAGGGTCCTCATCTGACTTAGACTCGAGAAATTATGAAGGGTTCATTTGGGTGGTCTCAAATCCTGGAAGCAGCAGTATTGGCCACTGGGTTGACCAAAACGGTAGTTGGGCATTTATTCTGGCCTACCACAGAATGATTTAGGGTAGTAAATATTGCTTTGAACTCAACGTGGGAGACATGTTCGTCAGCTGGTCTCCCATTCCTCATCCCTTATCCTCTTTGGAGCCATATTTTTGTAAATGGAAGAGAAAGGATTAGACTAAGACTTTAACAGGAGCTCATTCTTACTCGCACGATATGAATACTGAAAGAAGGTAAACTTTTTCTTAAAACATGTTATGGCCTCCTATCCATAAGTATGGCGTGCAACACACCCATGTACAAGATTTTACTAGATATGGCTTTTAGACTTTCTAGGACTATTTTGAACCTTAGGCTTTGATACTAAGTTTATAGTGCCTCGAGTCTGTACCGCAGATGCTACATGGTGCTCATAATCCCAAAGGACCACAAGCTAACCCATGACTATTACCTACTATAATAACTAAATAATAATATGTTAAATATATGGAAAATAGGAGGAAAGTTGGCCATAAGGTTCAATACTATAAATAATTTTGAATATGGTATCACAATACCAAAGCAATACCAAAACTGAACATGAATACTAAAAACTGAACAACTATCTCATAATACTCTAGTCTAAAAAGCCTCTCAACTATCTGAACTGTGGAGTTGATGGGACAAGTCATCAACTAACTGCGACTACTGAAAATAAATAGAAATGTTTAAATAAATAATCACATCCTCAAACTATGAAGACTCACCACCAACTCTATATGTTGAGAGCCTGAACTACTAAGAGTGCTCGAGAGCTCGTATGTCTGAACCTGTGATATAAGACATCATAGCACAAAATAAAAGCATGCGTCAGTACATTGAATGTATTGGTATGCTCAGTGAGGTAGACAAAAATGCATGGGTTCATATGCATAAACAATACTAACTCAATATCATGAATATGACAGAATGGGAGTACATGCATAAATATGTAAACTGTAGTAAAATTGCAATAATACTAAATACTGGATTACTGGTAATTTAATAACTGTATCTGACAGTTTTGATTCTGTGGAACTATACTACGTCCCGTACTGAGCTGAGTGACTGTGTCTAACAGTTCTAAATCTCCAAAACTAAACTGAGATCCATAATGAGACTGAATCTAAAACTGAGAATGTGGGAAGTAATTATCTAAACGACATACCCCTTCTCTAACTAATTTATGGTCCAATCTATAACTCGAGTTGGAAGGATGTGAATATCGTGCCATGGGTAAGGGAAAATGCTGAGTCACCCTCATCTAGCAGGTACTCCGAATAAGAATGGTGGTACCCTGAACTGGTGGTAGATCACCTCATCAATCCTCAACTGGTAGGTTAATATCTCAACCTACACTGGTTACACAGTTCTAGAATGTAAGGACTACTGCTAAGGATTTCACCCTCTACTAGTAGGTGAGTCCCCATCTTTGGGTTTACTAGGTGTTGAATCCTACTCCCAACTGAATAGAAATAAGAATGAATTCTAAACTATACTAGGCTAGACTTAGAAGTTACTTATCATATTGTATAACTGAATTAAACTAAGTTTTTACTACATTGAACTGGACTGATTCTAAGTTCACTGAGTTTTCCTATTTTTTATAACTGACTAAATTCTACTGATCGTGACATGACTGATTCTACTCTATGACTGACCATGGCTCTAGACAAGTAGCTAAATTATGGGGTATTAGTACCCCCAGGACTCGATAGCATAAACATAAAAGAAATGGCATAATCTTGAGACATGGTAACTAACTACTTAGTCATCATTCATTCATTTGGGCATTCAACCAAACCCTTGCATGACATGAACATGCATACATGCTAACATGATATAATTTCACTATTTAACTCACATGGATAATTCATCAAACACTTGTGGGACATAATATATGCACCTAATACTAACACAATATGTGGGCATCATGATTCAATTCTAATTACATAATTCCAAGAGTTTTAATATGGATTCATATGATAAAGCACACATATCAACTAACTCTACATTAATAATCTAATAAATCATGAATACAATTTAATTCAAATCATGGAATCATGAAACCACTCTACGTAAACTTTAAAAGAGTTTCTTAGACTTCAAGTTTTGAAGAAACCCTTGGATGAACACTCCACATACCTTAGTGCGTGAATTCATTAAAATTTATGGTGGAATCTTGAGCCTTGATTTAGATTTAATTCACCTAGGGTTTTATTCTTGAGCAATTTGTGAAAGAATAAATATAACTTGCTAAAAGGAGGCTAAATTTTATAAGGGTGTGGGAAAAAGACTTAATTAACCCTGAGGATGCGGCCTTTTAATTACTAAAAACTTGAATCATCGACGCACAGGCTGGTGTATCATGGCGTTTGCACCTATGCGACAGCCATGCATTGCATCGAGGCCGCGTTGATTCACTGAAAATTTCACTGAGCTAAGGAAACAATTATTTATCGACATGATAGATGATGCGAAGCATCATGATTGCATCGAATCACTATTTTGATCATTAAAATATGATCTAACTAACGTTTGAAAAATCCAAAACTTGTCCAGAAACACCTATTGACATTCTTGATCATGAATTAACTCAAATATCCATATTTAATGGACGTAAATGTCGTAAAATAAAATTACAAACTTTCAAAGGATAAAATAATACTAAGTCTGAATACTTGGCTAGAATTTTCTAAGTCTAGGACCCCTTAACAAGCTTAAGGGGTTGAATTAAGCTAAGAATTTTATGGGGTCTTATGATTTATCTAGTGGATTTTTAGACCACTTCTTTCCTCAGGAGTTAAGCGAGGAAAAAGTGGTAGAGTTTGTGAATTTAAAACAATGTAGAATATCTTTCAAGGAGTATGCCTTAAAATTTCATCAGTTGTCTACGTATGATTTTGAGTTGGTATCTAGCATGAGGGCTAGAATGCTAAGTTTCCTTCAGGACTATCTCATGAGTTAATCCTTGAGAGTAAGGCTAATTTATTCATCCAGGACATGGAAATCTCTAAGTTGGTGGTGTAGATGTAGCAAGTGGAGGAAGATAAAAAGATGCAGATGGAGTTTAGTGAGAGGCAGAGGAAGAAATTAGGTATTTTGAGCAAAGTGGTAGAGATGGTGGTTCGCCAAAGAAAAAGTAAGGGAGTTTTTGTTATTTCTCCATAGCTAGTATTCCTTACCTAAAGTCATTGGGTGATTATTGGTCACAGCATGATGGTGGGTCCCGAGCATAGGATGTCAATCTCTAGCTAGTGAGGCATCGTCGGCTTTATCCTACCCTTCTTGTAAATTTTTTGGGTGGTCGCATCATGGGTTCTATGAGAAAAGAATGAACAAATGTTTTTATGATGGTCAGATTAGGCACATGCAGCATGAATATCATGTTAGAATGGCTTTTGGGTCTAACAAGGTCCCGGTTGCCTCTTTATCGACTCCTAAACCAAAGAGATGCTTCTTCTGTATCTGGTTCTACTTCTAGTATCGGCACTGGCCAAAATTGGTTATATCCTTTTGCATCTCTACAAGATTCTGAGGCATCTCCTGGAGTCGTTACGGGTATGTTAAAACTCTTCTCCTGTGATGTGTACTATTTACTTTATCAAGGGTCCACCCTTTCTTATGTGACCCCATTTATGGCTTTGCATCATGGCTTTGGTCCTGAGTTTATTTTTTATCATTTTTCTATATCTACCTTACTTGGCTACTTTGTGATTTCTAAAAAGTCTATAAGGGGTGTGTGGTATCTGTTAGTGGTAGAGAAACTCTTGTGGATTTGATAAAGTTAGATATGGTTGACTTTGATGTCATGTTGGGGATAGATTAGTTGCATTGTTGTTTTGCTTCCTAAGATTTTTGGACCCATAAGGTCATGTTTAGATTTCCTAATGCGTTGTCCATTATGTGGGAAGGGGATTCTTAAGTGTATAAGGGGAGGTTCATCTCATATCTTAGAGCCCAAAAGTTGATTTCCAAAGGATGTTTGTATCATTTGATTCAGGTTAAGGATTCTAACTTCAAAGGTCCTTCTATAGAATATATCCTTGTGGTTAATGTGTTTCTCGAGGTTTTCCCTGATGATCTCCCCAACATTTCTCCCGATAGAGAAATTGATTTTAGGATTAGTTTTGTTTCAGGCACTAACCCTATCTCTATCCCTTCTCATAGAATGGCTCTAGTTGAGTTGAAGTAGCTTAAGGAGCAATTAAAGGATATCTTAGATAAAGGGTTTATTCATCCTAGTGTGTTTCCTTGAGGTGGTCGTGTGTTGTTCGTATGTAAGAAGGATGGTTCCCTTTGGATGTGTATTGATTATCGTCATCTAAATAAGGTGAATATAAAGAACAAAATATCCTCTTCCTAGGATCAATGACTTTTTTGATCAACTTCAAGGTGAGAAGTATTTCTCAATGATTAACCTTAGGCCAGGTTATCAATAGCTTAACATTAGGGAAGTGGATTTCCATAAGAATACCTTCAAGACTTGGTATGGTCACTATGATTTCATGGTTATGTTTGTTGGGTTGACCAATGCCCCATCGACATTCATGGATTTAATGAATTGGGTCTTTCATCAGTTTCTGGATTTGTTTGTCATTGTCTTCATTAATGTCATCTTGTTATACTCTAAGAGTGAGGTAGATCATGTTGATCATCTCTATGCTATGTTGCAGACCTTGAAGGATCAGTGTTTCTACGTCAAATTCTCTAAATATGAGTTTTGGTTGAAGGTTGTAACTTTTCTTAGTCATATTATCTCTAGTGAGGGTATCATGATAGATCCAACAAATGTTATAGTGGTTAAGAAGTTGCCTAGAATTCTGACTCCAATCGATATTCAAAGCTTCTTGGGTTTAGCTGATTACTATCGGAAATCTGTGGAAAGTTTTTCTTCTAAAGTTTCCCTATTGACTAAGTTCTCCTAGAAGAATTTCAACTTCTTGTGGTCGGATCTGTGTGAGGGTAGTTTTGAAAAGTTGTAGTATAAGTTGACTTCCGCTCCGATTTTGACCCTACCCAAGAGAATAAGGGCTTTGTAGTGTATTGTTATGATTCTTGTGTTGGTCTTGGTTTTATGTTAATGCAGCATGTTAGGGTAATGGTCTATGATTCTGGGATATTAAAAGTTCATGAGAAGCACTAACCTACCTGCTATTTTGAGTTGTTAGCTGTGGTATTTATATTGATGATTTGGAATCACTATCTCTATGGGGTTCATGTTGATATCTTTTCTGATTATAAAAGCCTACAATATGTGTTTACTCAAGAATATTTAAATCTCAGGCAAAGGAGGTGGCTTGAGTTGCTGAAATACTATGATATGAGTCCTTACTACCATCAAAGTAAAGCTAAGATAGTTGTTGATGCTTTTAGTAGGTTGTTCATGGGGAGATTAGCTCATGTGGATGAGGATAAGTAGGAGTTAGTGTAGGACATTTACTGTTCGACTAGTCTTGGAGTTCGTCTCAGGACTCTGAGAATGGTGGTGTGTTTGTGCAATTGGTATCGTAGTCGTCTCTTGTTGTTGAGATAAAGCAAAAGAAAATATTGGATCCTAATTTGATAAAGATTAAGAGAGATATGGGTTAATAAAAGGTTGTAGACTTTATGATAGGTGTTGATGGTATCTCGAGATACCAAGGCAGGTTATGTATTCTCGGTGTCGATGGATTGAGGGAAAGGATTTTGGTTGAAGCACGTGTATCTCATTATGGTGGTGATCCTGATTCTACAAAGATGTATCATGACCTTAAGGAGTTCTATTTGTGGAACAACATGAAGTGGGATATGGTTAACTATGTGACTAAGTGTATGGTGTTTCAACAAGTAAAGGTTAAGAAAATGAGAACTAGGGGTTTGTAGTAAGATATTAAGTTTCCCTAGTCAAAGTGGGAAATGCTTAATAGGCATTTTGTGTGATAAGTCTTGCTCAGCCTTGAAATCTGTATGATTCAATTTGGGTCATTGTAGATAGGTATCCAAGTCCGCTCACTTCTATCTGGCGAGGACTAGTTATTCGGTGGAGGACTATGTCAAGTTGTGTCTTGTGGAGATTGTCAAGTCGCATGGTGCTCCTTTTCTATCATTTCAGATCACTGTACTCCATTCTCATCTCATTTTTGGAAGTCATTTGATCAGTGGTGATTTTACCACTCATTCGCACTAACTATTTATGTGGACTACCATGTTTGTAAAGTTAAATGACACACAATTATTATTTAATGTACTAATCTTGACCTTTTGCAGGTATATAGTTGACAATGAGAAAAGATGTGGAATGGAGCTTAAAAGGATAAAAAGGGAGAAAAGAAGACTGAAGCGGGAGACTGAGATCATTTTAGCCTTAGTTACCGTGACCGTGGTCCTCGGGCCGCGGTTATGGTCAGTAAAAATAGTTAGCAAAATATGGTCGTGGAGCACAAGAAAAGTCGTGTAGCCACAGTTACGGTCAAACATGGACGATCATGGTTTAGTAGGATTATTCCCAAGGACAGATTTGTAAAATCTCATAAACGAATCCCAAATCATATATAGGCAAAAACCCTTTGTTCTTTGGGTATTGCTTACCTTATAGATATTATTGGTTTTGAAAAGCAAGAAACCCTAATTAAAAAATTGTGTAACTAATTATGGAGGCTTAATTTCCTAGTAATTTTGTGAAGAATGAATATTTTTGATAATCCTTATGTTATATCTCTCTTTACTTTCTTCATGAGTAGCTAAGTAATTTAGTCTTGGGATTATGTTGAATTAAAGTGTAATTTGTGTATAGGTGTTGTTTTATTTGCATGATTTTTAGTTGTTGAGTATGGATTCCACCATTTCTTTAGTTAATGAGTAGGAATTTGATTGGTGAAAACCCTAAATATCCAAATGGGTTTGATAGGTGAAAACCCCAAACTCTAAAACCCCTTCATCATCCTTGAAACAGAGATGAAGGTGAATTTGAGGTAACCCATAACATCCTTGAAAGAGGGTTATAGGGGGACAAGGTAGTAGTGGACAATTAAGTCTATGGTTTACTACCTTTTAAAATCTTATAAATAAATTTATTGGAGCGTAATTCATGTCAAGAGAATTATCCTAGAAATAGGGATGCTTGATTGAGGTTTTGGGTGATTATAAATTGTACACTTCGTAGGTGCTCAAAAGAGACAATGGGTGAAATCGTTGTGGTTTTATTGAAAGATTGGCCATAATTTCTATAGACATAGCCTATCTTTTATTTAACAACTAAGTTTCATGTAAAACCATCAACAACTAGCATGCTTTACCTTTAAGTAGACATAATCCTAAGATCTCCTCAAATCTTGATTTCAAACAAAAAAGTGTCATATTCGTGCATTGGTAGTCGAAAATCATTACAAACTAATCCCCCTATGTTATTTTACATGTCTTGTTTATTATCATTCCGGGTAATATTTTAGTAATTGAATCACCCATAGGACTTGAAGTCTATAATTCGCTCCTTGTGAATTCGACCCCAACTCTAGTTGGGTTATTGACAACAACCGCCTCACCCCTAAATCATAGGACTGAGTTGAGCGTTATTAATATGGCTCTGTTGTTGCAAAGTGGAATATAGATTTCACTTGTGCGGTGTGATTCTAACTAGAGAAAAACCCAGAGTGGTGTAATTTATGTTTATTGTTATTTTTATTCATTCCTAGACAATCAAAGTGTTAACGGAGCAATAAATGATAAAGCAAGCAATATGGGCCCCTTTGATGCCCTTCTAGCTGATAAGGTCCCACTAAATAAAGTAGGACAAACAAGTGAAATCCATATACCACCAACTAATGGGAACAGATTCTTCCATGTTAAAAGTGTCATGCTTCATATGATGCGAATGAAATGATTATATGGGGGTCAAGCTTTTAAGGACCCAAATATCCATCTGATGAATTTTGTGCAAGTATGTGCGATGTTCAATATAGCACACATTAACCAAGAATCTATCGTGCTTTACCTCTTCCCATTCTCACTAATGGGCGAGACAATTTTATGTTCCCCTCACTTCCACCCTGCTCAATTACATCTCAGGACGATCTTAATACGGTATTTCTTGATAGGTATTCCCACCAATAAAAATTCTTTAAAAGGGAGATGAGATTGTGAATTTTCGACAAATGAATGGAGAGAAGTTGTTTGAAGCTTTGGAAAGGTTTAATGGTAAGCTAGCTCAATGCCCAAATCATGATGTCCCAAAGAAGATGCTTCTCAAAAGTTTCTACCATGCCTCTGATCTATTAAACAAAATGGTGGTGGATAATGCGGTAGGCGGTTCCCTACTAAATTTGCACCACCACTCATATTTCCTATTGATTGGAAAAGTATTAAAGGAAAATTGGTGTTGGCATAACCGAGAAACCAAAGATTCCAAGATCTCTTCTACTACTTCCATGGTCGATAATGAATAAAGAAAGCGGAATAAAGAAAAGAAGGAGAACATGGAAAAAATGATGACCCAACTTAAACACTTAACAAAACATGTTATGGGTGCACCCGCGAAAGTGGTAGATTCCATATCATAAAAATCTTATGTAGATTATGAAGAAGAAAAAAAGTTGGATGAGGAAATTCGATATTCGCCTAACTACTCGAGGGTTCCCTCTCCGCTTATCAAAGGAAAGGTGGGAACCAAGGTTGGATTGACCGTGAGAGGGATAGAGATTGAAGAGATTGGGAATGCGATTATGACCATTATGTTCCCCCTCATGAGCGAGCCAAGGCCAAGGAGTCAAGTGTAATTAACCCCAAAAAATTAAAGACCGAGGATATGTTAGCAAGAACATTGAATAGATTATAAGGTATAGGCAAAATGGTCTGTGATTTGAAAGGTGACTTTTATCAACTTTCCCAAACTGTGGTTTCTTACTCCGCCTCTATTAAAAAATTGGAGACCCAAGTCAGGCAAATATCCGCACAACTAAAAGTTAGTCATAGAGGTGGACTCCTTAGTAACATAATTGCTAATCCAAATAATGATTCCCAAGTTCTAGGAATTGTCACAAAGAGTGGAAAGACCCTTTATAGACCCTCAAAAGGAGACTTTATTGAGAATATACCCAAAGTGAAGGCAAAGAAGGTGTTACCTCAAAGTCATGAAGGAGATGATGAGAGGGAAACTGATGAAAGTGACGAAGAAGTGGTTAAGATTAACAAGCCACAAAGTGAAGCAAGGCCCACAATAGAAGTTCTTCCCCCGTTCCTCAATGATTGCATAAAAAGGAAGGTGACAAAGTGAGAATGTTCATGGTAAAAATTTGCAATCTATCGATAAATATCCTATTGGTCAAGGCAATCCAAGAGATCCTGGGATATACTAAGCTAATGAAAAAGTTGATGTCAAAGAAGAAACATGATGAAAGGGACACCATTTAGGTGACTCATGGGTGTGGTGCTATCATGGATAGTAAGGTTATAGAAAAGAACGACACCCTGGAGCGTTAACCATTCCTTGCATAGTTGGGACACATGAGTTTACAAAAGCTCTATGTAACCTTGATGCAAGCATCAACTTTATTCCCTTTATCATCGATAAGAATCTTAGATGGGATGCCCCTACACCGTCCTCTATGTGACTTCTTATGTCAGATCAATCTATCAAAAGGCCGGTGGGAATTTTGTTTGATGTTTTTGTTAAAGTGGATAATTTTATACTCCCGGTGGACTTTATAGTATTAGAATGTGAAATGAACCAAGAGGTACCTATTATCCCTTCTCGTCCTTTCTTGTCCACTAGATGGGCCATTGTTGATTTAGAGATGGGGGAAATGAAGTTTAAGGTTCAAGAGGATGAGATCTCTTTGATAATATGCAAGACAAAAAAGCTAGCTACAGAGCTTCAAGTTGTTTTCGTAGTAACTTTGAAGAGTGATAAAAAGAATGAGGAGCATTTTGAAGACCCACCTTGAGAATGAAGGAAGAAAGACATCGGGCCATGATGATAACTACGGCGATAGGTAGGAGACAACCCATAAATGGCATGAGAGTGGCTCGTATCCTTTTTGTTATGTTTTTGTAGGATAGATATTATCTTTTGCATATGAATAACACATGCATTTGTGTCACTATGGAGTGCATTGGATGATCTTGGAAAGGGGAAAGTGTGTAATTCTACATTGAAAACTGAACAGGTTAAAATTTATGAAAATTGAGTAAACAACTAAATAGGGGAAAACAGGGGAGTAGATGTGCTTTCAATTACCGTGATCACGGTCCCTAAGTGTGATTATAGTGACGCAGGTGTCTGCGGTTGTGGTCCCCAAGTTCAATCATGGTGACGCGGGTGTCTGCGATCGCGACCACTTCAATAATTTAACTCCCTATTTCCCCTTATTTCCATCACACTCTCTATAAAGATTATACTTTCTAATTTGGGGTAATTTTTGGCCAAGTTTGTAAGCTTTCAAACAACATCCTTAAAACCCTCTTGCATCACAAATACAGTAAGTGTCAAGAATTCATATTTATATTATTGAAAATAGGGCCTAAAATGTATAATTAAGAAAGGACCTAAAGTCTTGATTGTTATGACTTCCATGTTATCATATTTGGGCTGGTGTGATTTTAGCTGCTTAGATAAGGTGTGCACATAAGTGGGACATCTTAAATACCTAATAATGTGTGAAAAATATAGACAAACTAGATGTGCACACTAAGTGTTTGACACTTTTCCCAAATGAACTTTCAATTGGGGTAACTACATTTTAAAGGGCACACTCAACACTTAATAGCGTAACAAAATTGTTTTTCCTGTATATCCATATTGTAGAGCATGTTTTTAACCCAACTTGGAAGAGATCTAAACTTGAGAAATAGGCACGAAACCAGCCTCAGGTATCACGATCACGGTCAGATGTCCACGATCGCAGCAATGTGAATGCGATGATAGTTCGCAATTGCAGTATCTAGGGCTGATTTCCTGCCATGCCAAAAATTCTAAACTTCTAATTTTTAACATAGAACTACTGAGCACCCATTCTAAAAAGAATTAAAGTGTAACGTGGTATAGTGTTCATGTTAAAATATCATTAATTGATATAATGTGTGCCTAGCGCTTTAAGGACAACTTTATGGATAAGTATGATCACATCTGACTCATGACCCTTGAGTGCCACGCTCACTACTACAACAATTTTCTGACAAAAAAGACACTCCCAAAAAGAGGAATTTGGTTAGAGAATGTGCCAAAGAAACTACCGGCATTTCATGAAAAACTTGAATCCATAGGGTAGCAGTGTTTTGCCTCATATCCATGCAGTCAAATGAATAATTGGTCGATTAATTTTATGCCAATATTAGTAAAGTGTCTTTCTCATACCTGTTCGAAGTGACTCTCAAGATTCAAGGAAAATCTATTAAAGTAGGGGCTAAGAAAATCAATGATGTTTATGGTATCAAACATACAGATATAGGTGAATTCAAAGAAAAGGGTTGTAAATCGGAGAGTTGGTTGGTGCAATGGCTATGTCACAAAAAGGAATCCCAGAACTAGGCGCTCGGATGGTTGCTTGTATTCTAGATGGCATCCCACTAGATGTTGGGCAACTCGTGTTCAATGAAATAGATCATTTCAAGAACCAAGCTGGTACAAATCTCTTTTTATCCTCTTTAATTACTAAGCTTTGTAGGAAAGCGGGGGTGGAAACGTATGCTAGTGAGACATTAGTGCATCCTAGTACCCCCATCTACCCCTTGAGGATTCAAGGAGAGGGCGCACCTGGCAAAAGTAAGAAAAGAAAGATCGACTTTGAAAAGAAAACATGCAGTGAGCCCGAGTCTCATAGACCAATCACCATGGGACCTCTTGAGGAGATTAGAGTAAATATTGCAACCATTAAAGAGTTTGTGTCTAGTTTTCCCTAAGGACCGAGAGATCCTTCTACCACCCATCATTAAAATATGTCACATGCTGATTATGAGAAGTACAAGGTAGACCAAAAGAAGCAAGAGGCTACCATTAGTAGGCTTGAGAAAGCCTACTCCTGTTTGGGGATTTACACTGAGACCTAAAAATTGAATATGAAAAAAATGTTACAAAAGAGAAGACGGGGTATGAGTTCTTTATTAAGATGTGGAAGGGGCTGAAGGGTCTATGGGAGTTTTTAAAACCCTAAGATAGAATTTCTTCCTCTTGGGTAGAGAGTGTGATGGGGCCCCGGTGAGTGGACTAATCTTGAGGAGAATCCAAGAGTGAAAGCAGTCATTTATACGATTTTAGGGAGCACCCTTACCTATTTTATCCTTGATTATTTATATAGTTGGGACATTGCTATTCATTCAATTAGGGATGTCTCCTTATTCATTTGATTTGGGCCTATATTATTGATGTTTCTACATACTTTTCTACTCCTTTGGATGATTCTTAGTTTTATTTGGGTTGTACTATTCGATCACTCTAATGGTGTCCACATTTGCATAGATTAGTTACTCTATTCTTAGTTAGTCCCTCTATTTTAGTTTTAATAGATGAGCTTTTCTGTCATGATTAGCTTTATAAACATAGGTGAATTGGAAGTCTAAGTACCTATGGCACCGAGGCCATAAAATGCAAGGAAAGTCTGAGTACCTGTAGCATTGATGTTTTGGGATCGCATTCATACCCATTGGTAAAAACTGAGTAACTATGTGGGTGGTTTTCCCGTACTATAGTTCATAATGTTAGACTATAACATGAGTTGTTGACATAATTAAGAAATTATGCATGGTGCAGATCCAAAAGCAAACAACCTCCCCCGTCCAAAAATTTTGCAAAATTCGAAAGCATGGATATGAGCAACCTCGTGAAGAAACTTTCCCTCATTGTATGACACCAAAAATTTACTTTGAAAAAATAGTGAGTACTCTATATTTGTCTCGAGCGGGTAGAATAATAGAACCCCCTTAACAACATTCACAAGCCATGTGTGTGAGCTTAATTATCTATATCTCATATGTACTTGTACCATCTAAAACTTGCCCCATTAGTCATTCAAACTTAAATTTGTATTGTGCTTGGTTGGTAAAATGATCATAGGCCATATTTTTGTTTCGGAAGACCATTTTAGCCTAAAATCCTACCAATACATAGGAGTTACCCCTAGTCACCCTCTTTGAGCCTTCAGACTTTTCTTTGGAAAACGCATTACAAGTCGTGACCCTTCTATTCATCCTCTCTTGAACCCTATCCTTATTGAACTTAAGAATAATAATTGAGGCTAAAATCCTAAGTTGGGGGTGGTGGAATAAGAAATAAGGGTATTTGACTTATGAAGTCACAAGAAAGTGCCTACGAGCTTAAACAAGTAAGTATTTTTCTTTGAAGAAAGAGCTAGTCCATCAAAAGAAAGATTTGCATGAATCTTAATGAAACAAAAAAGAGAGGTGAAAAGAAATTATGATGTAAAAGTTCAAGAAGGATTTAGTATTATTATCCTAAGTTGATATCCTACCTTACTTTAAACCTACATTACAAGCTTACAAAGGCCTTTGTTAATTCAAACCAAGTGTAGTCATTGTTGTAGTAATTGAAAATAGGGCAAGCCTATGGCATGATACTTGTTAACATGGACAATTTTTTAAGAGAGTGAGTGTTTGCACTTAAAATTCCTTGTTGCATGATGAGTAACTAGACGTGTGAAATCTTCCTTTTTGTAAAAAGATATGCATACAGGTTGAGGTAGGTGAATTTTCCATCTTCCGTATGATGAGATAAGAAAGGTATAACATGGTAAGTTAATAAGTGAGTCATTTCTAGAGTGCTAGTATTTTTTACATGGTTGTTCCTCGAAGTCTATTGCATCTATTGTTGTTCCATTTTATGATGAGGGAAGTCATAAAGAAAGTCCATTGACCCATGTGTTCAAAGCTTTTTAGGGCTGCCATCATGTTGGAATCATCATGATCATTGGGAACAAACATTTGGGCATACATAGGGAGTTGTCTCATAGTAAAGGGTGGTGCTTCTTGAGGACAAGCAAGATTCTAAATTGGGGGTGTTGATGAGTGGTGATTTTACCACACATTCTCTCTAACTATTTAAGTGCACTACCATATTTGTAAATTTAAATAAGACACAATGGTTATTTAATGCACTAATCACCATATTTTGTAGGTATATAGTTGAGAATGAGAAAAAAAGTGGAATGAAGCTTAAAATGATAAAAAAGGAGCAAAGAAGAGTGTCGTTGAAGACTTGGATCATTTCAGCCTTAGTAACCGCGATCGCAGTCCTCGAGTTGCGGTCGTGGTCAGTCAAGATGATCAGCATAACACCGTCACAAAACACAATTGCGGTCACATAGTTATGGTAGCGGTTAAACCTGTGTGATCGCAGTTTAACAGGAATATACCTAAGGGCAGATTTGTAAAATCGCATAGACGAATCCCAAATCATATATTGGCAAAAACCCTTTCTTCTTTGGGTATTACTTACCTCATAGATATTTTTGCTTTTGAAAGGAAAGAAACCCTAATTGATAAAGTACGTAACTAATTGTCGAGGATTAATATCTTAGTCATTTTATGAAGAATGAATATTTTGGATAATCCGTATGGTATATGATCTGTGGTGGTTTAATACACTTTTGCAACATTATTCTATCTTATTTTGCCTTGTTTTGAGTGAAATTCATGTTCTTAACGTGTTCATATTAATATAAATAAGCATTTAAGTTTCCAAGTATGTGATTACAATGTCCAAAGTATTTTACAAACAACTTTTTATTTAATTGAGTAATTTAGACTTCAACCCGGAAAACTAGTTTTACTAGCTTGAGCTAGGTGTGTGTCTCGTTGGTCTCGGTTGATTCTAATGTGTTTAATTTTTTCCAAATGTTTTAATGATGTAATTATATGTGAAATGACTTGCTTATAATGTGAAAAATTTAATTTAATTAAGTCTAGAGTCAAAATAATAAGTGGGAAATCATTGCGAATTTGTCTTATCTTAGCTCTTGTTTTGATTTGTCATTGAGAGTATTGTGTTGTTTTGATTTTTGATATGTGGTGTGATATATTGTAGGAGGCTTTGTAAATTAAATATGGTGATATATTGATGATTTAAAGGCCTAAAATTCATTGAAAATACACTACAAAAGGCATGGACAAAGGATAGGACGCTCAACACTTAACCAAAATTTTGAAAGCAAATTCTAGTGACTAAACGCGACGTCAACACGTCACATCGATGGATACAAAATTTATACGTAGAAAAAATTTTAATTATAAATTATAATACATGCGAAGATGATGTGTCGCGTCGCTGGTACATGCAATGCCAATTTGAATCTGCGCTGACAAAGGATAAAGTACTAATTTTAATTGAAAAAAGGCACACGATTCAAGGAACGTTTAGGAGGGAATCTTTGGCATTCCAATTCAACTAATATTAGAAAAGAGAATATAATATAAATACAA
Organism: Capsicum baccatum var. pendulum; assembly: GCA_030864225.1. NCBI lineage: Eukaryota > Viridiplantae > Streptophyta > Magnoliopsida > Solanales > Solanaceae > Capsicum > Capsicum baccatum. Next base: position 162,771,687 of record CM061555.1, on the reverse strand, counting down.
TACATCTGGTCAACACTTGAGATAAAAGGGACACGTACAGTATTCAACATGGCGAACACTATTTGGGATGAAAAATTGCGTAATGGCTACACGTTTTATTATGTTTTAATTTTATTTTTAGTCTTTAATTTTTCATATCACGTATTCAATTATTTGGATCTTGATTATGAATATTAGTGGCTAAAATCCCTCTTTCCAGGGTTAAAGCCAAGAATATGAGTACTATTATTTTGGATTAAATTCATTAATTTTGCTTATCATAGTTGGTTGTTTGTTTATTCTTGTTTTAATTATTTTATGGATTGATCACCCATAAAATACAAATATTGTCGACCTTTTTATCTCGGGAGAAGGACTAGGGAGATAGAACATGGGAATAAACAAAGTTTGGGTTTTTATTCGTTTATAAAATAAAGAATTAAACTTAGCGCCGAGGATCAGGATGTACTTAGATGCCTCAATTGATTCATATATAGGATAATAGCTTTAATTAACTTAATTGGATTATTACATCCCCGCTCAATGATGTAGTTGTAATATCCATATTAGGTAAATGATTATAGGTTGGGAAACCATGATCATGAAATTAACCCTACGAATCAACAACCAAGATAAGCAAATTAATGGATTAATTTCAATAACATAATATGATTGTTTGGAGTGCTTTAACCCTGCGTTTTTCTCCATTGATTATTCCCAGAATTTATTTTTCTGCATTATTTATTTTATTTTTAATTTACAAATAATTGAAAATTCTCTTTTTGTTTACTTTTGCACTAAAGTAATCTAGACGGTGAACTAAAATTAAATCGTTGCCAAACTAAATCTCTATGGGATCGATATTCGGCTTTCTTGAAGGCCACTATATTACTTGGTAGGCCACATACACTTACGTGTGCGGTTGGGCACTGTCAAGTTTTTGACGCAGTTGCCGGGGACATGTTATTTAGCAATTGTTTAGTTTAGTTAAACTTTTACATTTATTTGGTGTTTTTACGCTTGGTCTTGGTTTCGATTTTTTATAGGAAACAGTTTTTCGAAGTAGAAATCTATAAGAGATCACTTCTTGGTTGAATCAAGTTTTGAACCTAAGCAACTTTACCATCAATGCAGGAGAGAAGCAATCCTTCTCCCCAAAATTCCTTAGTTCTAAGAAGACCAAGAGAATACTATTCCTATTGCAGAACAACAAGCAGCCGGTAGGAATGCTAGGGAAGTGGCAGTCCCACTTCCAATGAACTTGACTTCCCCAATTCAAAAATTGGTAGTTGGGGGTAATTTTGAGTTGAAATATAATATGCTGCAGCTTTTTATTAGCAATGGATAATTTGTAGGGCTTAAATACGAGGATCCACAAGTCCACTTGAAGACCTTTATTAAGCTTACAGATATATTCACTCCAACCAGGGTGAGTCCAGAATATGTAAGGCTGAAGCTCTTCCCTTATTCACTTATAAGGGAAGATAAAAGGTGGTTGAATGCAGAATGAGCTAGTTCAATCATAACATTGGGATGACTTAGCTAGAAGGTTTCTCAACAGATTCTTTCCATCAAGAAAAACTGCGAGACTTCACAGTGAGATAGTGAGCTTTAAACAGAAGCCTAATAAAAACCTCTATCATGCTTGGGAATGCTTTAAGGCCCTTCATCGGGATTATCCACACCACCAACAGTCGAATAAAGTAGTTGCTTAAACTTTTGTAGAAGCTCTTGATCATAATATAAAGATTTTGCTAGATTCAGCTGCAGGTGGTCAAGCTTTGGAGCTAACTTATGATGAGCTATACACATTGCTAAACCGCATAGTGCAAGGAAATCCAAAGTGGCATTCAGATTCTAGAAGTGCCATGAAAATAATTACGGGTGTGTTGGAGGTGGACCAATTCATAGCCTATCAGCTCAGGTTTTTGCATTGTAGAATTTAATCAAAACAACATTCAGCAGCATGAAGTTAGGAGAAACATAACCTACAACCACTGTCAATTCCATCCAACAAGCTACAGGTTGGTGTAAAGTATGCAGAAATAGTGGTCATGTGGCTACCATATGTGCTTTAAATTCGAAATCAGTCATACATGTAGGCATTGCTCAAAGGCCAAATTATGGTAATACCTACAAAATAAAGTGAAAAACTCAGCCACATAATCAGTTATGGAATGTGTCACAGCCACAAGCCCAATCAAATCAGTCTACAAGAAACACAAAAGAGATATTAAAACAAATCTTAGCAGAATTATAGAATCAGAAAGTGGCTCAAAGAAATTTAGAATTGGAGGTTAGGCAGATACAACAGTTATTAAATAATCTTCCTCAAGGTGGTCTACTCACTGATATAGAAAATCCAAAGTAAGTTATGGCAATCACTTTGAGAAGTGGTAAAGAGCTTTGAGGAGATCCTCCAAAGGAAACTAAGGAGGTAGATGCTAATGTGGTCACCCAATAGGTAAATGACAGAGTTGCTAAAAATTCAAGAAAGTCTGAGTACTTGAATAAAAAATTTGTTGACCCAGAAGTGAAGAAGTGGTTGTCATTACCCTTCTCTCAAAGGAAAATAAAAGTGAAAGAGGATGCCTTGTTCAAAAATTTGATTGATACATTCAATGAGCTTCATATTAACTTACCTTTGCTATATGTTTTGTAGAGTATGCCTAAGTATGCAAAGTACTTTAGGGATATGGTGGCGAAGAAGGTGAAATTGTAAGATGTGGGGGCTATAACACTCACTGAAGAGTGTAGTGCAGTAATAACACAGAAAATCTCTAAGAAATTAAAAGATTAAGGAAGTTTTCTATCCTTCTTCAAATTGCGGGAAAATAATTCCATGCATTGAGTGACTTAAGGTCAAGCATAAATTTGATGCCCTTATCTCTATTTTAAAAAATTTAGCTTGGGAAATCCTAGATCAACCATCGTGGTTTTGCAGCTAGCAGACGATTCCATGGCATATCTGGATGGGATCATTGAGTATATCCTTATAAAGGTTAGTAAATTTGTTATTCCTGATGACTTTTTTGTTCTTGATTTTGTTGCAGACGAACAGGTACCAATTATCTTGGTGCGCCTATTCTTAGTGATAGAAGGTGCTTTGATTGATGTTAGAGAAGACACACTCAAGATGAGGGTAGATGATGAAGAGGTGGTATTTGATGTTTACAAGGCCCCTATTAAAAATCCCTTATATAAAGATTTATGCATGATTAATGTGTTAGAAAGAGATGAGTGTGGGGTGCCTAAGCCACTAAAGACCTCTTCCAACAACCTGATTGAGCGGCCAAAGATGAAACCACCAATTCCCAACATGTTAAAAGGTAAAAGAAGTTTGAAATGAATGAAAAAGTGAATCCCAAAAGGGAGTAAAAAGGTGAAGGAATATGGTTGAGTTGATATGCGTCATGCCGCAACACTAAATCAGGCACTGCTTGGGAGGCAACCCAAGTTAATTAGGTATGTTTTCTTTTAAGATTTTATTTTTTATTTCACATATTTTTTTTATTGAGTTACAGATTAATGGAAAGTCTGAGTACCATAATATTATGCTTGAAGCATCGCAAATATTGAATGTGGGGTCCCATGAATCCCATTTATGTGTGAAGAAGCTACTAGCTAGGCCTAGAGGCCTAAGGGAGTATTTCAGTCTTTTTACTTTTAAATTCACTTTATGTACAAAGTAGATATTTAAGTGTGGGGTAGGGAAATTCTTAATTTATGACTCAATGTAAAAAAAATGTACGTTAGGAATAAGTACGATGTTCTTGTTGGTGCTATTTTTTATTACATGATGCAAGTGGGTTTATTGGTAAAAGCATGTTGAATTGTGTGAATTGCTACTTTTGAAACTCTTCGGCTCATACTTGTGACTCTAGTTTTGTTGCTTAAATTTGAATTTATTCTATTGTTGGTTAAGAATTTATGATGATCTTATTGAGTTCAGCCATATGTGTGTAAGTTTTATGCCATGTGTGTGTAAGTTTTTTTTTTGTAAATTCCTTGTTGTATATGATGCCTAGAACTTGCCCGGTGTGTGTGTGAATCAAAATAAAAAATGTGGGTTTAGGAGATGATTCATGCATTTCTTTGATAGCCTTGTTTTATACCTTCTTTTTACCTACCCTTGTGCATTATTCTAGTTAAACCCCATTGAGCCTTTAGATTTTTCTTTGGTAGCCTCATATGTAGCCTAATCCCATTCTTTGATAGACTATAATTTGATCCAAAAAGATCCTAAGTGCTTTAATGAAAAATTAATTTGTAAGGAGTTTGAGAAATTAAAGAAGAAAAAGGTGAAATTGATGCCTCAAGGTAATAGTTATTGGTGTATAATTGATGTGTGGTGGAAGTTTGTGATATAATTTATGTGAAAAATACTGCCATGATTATGAAATAAAGATAAAAATTGATTTTTGTGGTAGTAAACTATGTGTCCACCAAGTGTTTGTCTAAATGCTTAAAAGAGATGGGGTAAAAACAAAAGTTATGGTGAATGAATAAGTGTAATTTGGTTGTTGAATATTGGTTTTATTATAAAATGTAGTGTATTAAAGCGCTTAGAGAGGTTAGTCACTATTTTCAAATAGGTCATACCCGTCCCTTAGCCTACATTACAATCCAGAAAAGTCCTACTTGATCCTAAGCTTTACATTCGACTATTTGTAAAGCATTACTCTAAGGGAAAGGCTATGATTCATTGTGTGTAAATTGTGAATTCTTTGTGAGAGTGATTATAATTTAATTATTGTGAATTCTTTGTGAGAGTGAGCTTAATTTAATTCTTATACCCATTATGTTATGAATTGCATTATTGTGAGTGATTATGGGTAACTCTCTTATTGTGAGGGGCACATGTTTGATGAATGTCGGTGATTTGTATTACGTCTTTGATTAAATTATAGGCATGAGTTTGCCACAAGTTGAGTCAATTCTTGAGTCTAGGATGTTTTGGAGTAGTGATCATGAGCTATCAATTATGTAAATAACATGCTTTGTCTAGAAATTAGAATTTCGTATAGTCATTGTGGTACTAGCTTGAGTTTCTTGCATTTAGTAGCAGTGTAGCTTCAGCTCATATTTTTACGCTAAGATTAAAGAGTTGTTTAAGGAGAATAAGAGTTTAAGTGTGGGTTAATGATCCGTGGTGGTTTTATACACTTCTGTATCATTATTCTAACTTATTTCGCCTTGTTTTGAGAGAAATTCGTGTGCTTAACGTGTTCATACTAATATAAATAAGCATTTAAGTGTCCAAGTACGTGATTACAATGTCCAAAGTATTTTTCAAACAAGTTTGTATTTAATTGAGTAATTTAGAGTTCAACCCGAAAAACTACTTTTACTAGCTTGAGCGAGGTGTGTGTCTAGTTGGTCTCGGTGGATTCTAATGTGTTTAATTTTTTCCAATTGATTTGATGTTGTAATTATATGTGAAATGACTTTTTTATAATGTGCAAAGTTTAATTTTTAGTTTAATTAAGTCTAGAGTCAAAATAATAAGTGGGAGATCATTGCGTATATGTCTTATCTTAGCTCTTGTTTTGATTTGTCGTTGAGAATATTGTGTTGTTTTTATTTTTGATATGTGGTGTGTGATATTGTAGGATGCTCTGTGAATTAAATATGGTGATATATTGATGATTTCAAGGCCAAAAATTCAATAGAAATACACAACAAAAGGCATGGACAAAAGATAGGACGCTCAACACTTCACCAAAATTTTGAAAGCAAATTTAAGTGAGTCAATGCGAAGTCAACGCGTCGCATCAATGGGAACACAATTTATACTTAGAAAACTTTTTCAATGTCAATTCCAATACAGCGACGCAAAGACGACGCATCGCGCCTCTGGTACATATAATGCCAATTTGAATATGTGTCGACAAAGGATAAAGTCCTAATTTTAATTGAAAAGGGCAAACAGTTTAAGGAACCTTTAGGAGGGAGTATTTGGCATTCCAATCCCACTATTATTAGAAAAGAGAATATAATATAATTACAATACAGCTGGTCAACACTTGAGATAGAGGGACACGTACAGTATTCCACACGGCGAACACTATTTTGGACAAAAAATTGCAGAGCGGCTACACAATTTATTAGGTTTTAATTTTATTTTTAGTTTTTAATTTTTCATATCATGTATTTAATTATTTGGATCGTGATTATGAATATTAGTGGCTAAAAAAAATCTTTTTTTCAAGGTTAAAGCCAAGAACATGAGTACTATTGTTTTGGATTAAATTCATTAATTTTGCTTATCATATTTGGTTATTTTTTTATTCTTGTTTTAATTATTCTATGGATTGAGCACCCATAAAATACCTACATTGTCTACCTTTTGTTCTCGGAAGAGGGAATAGGGAGATAGAACATGGGAATAAACAAAGTTTGGGTTTTTATTCTTTTATAAAATAAAGAATTCAACTTAGCGTCCAGGACAGGAATGTACTCAGATGCCTTCCTTGATTCATTTGTAGGATGATAGATTTAATTAACTTAATTAGATTATTACATTCCCGCTCAATGATGTAGTTGTAATATCAATATTAGGTAAAAGATTTTAGGTTGGGAAACCATAATCATGCAATTAACCCTACGAATCAACAACCAAGATAAGCAAATTAACGGATTAATTTCAATAACATAATATGATTGTTTGGAGTGCTTTAACCCTGGGGTTTTCTCCATTTATGGTTTCAATAATTTATTTTTCTCCGTTATTTTTTAATTTACTAAATAATTAAAATTTTTTTTTTTTTTTACTTTTGCACTAAATTAATTTAGATGGTGAACTAAAATTATATCATTGCCAAATCAAGTCTCTATGGGATCGATATTTGGCTTTCTTGAAGGCCACTATATTATTTAATAGACCATGTACACCTGCGTGTGCTCTTGGGCGCTGTCGGTATATCTCTCTTTACTTTTTTCATGAGTAACTAAGTAATTTAGTCTTTGAATTATGTTGAATTAAAGTGTAATTGTGTGTGGGTGTTGTTGTGCTTGCATAATTTTTAGTTGTTGACATGGATTCCACAATTGCTTGAATTACTGAGTTGGAAATTGATGGGTGAAAACCCTAAATATCCAAATAGGTTTGATGTGTGAAAAATCCAAACTCTTAAAACCCTTCATCAACCTTAAAGAGGGATGAAGGTGAATTTGAGGTAACCCATAACACCATTGAAAGAGGGTTATTGGGGGACAAGGTAATGGTTGACAATTAAGTCTATGGTTTACTACTTTTTGGAATCTTAGAAATATGTTTGATTTGATTGTAATCCCACGTCAAGTGAATCATCCTAAAAATAGGGATGTTTGATTGAGGCTTTAGGTGATTATAACTTGTACACTTGTTAGGTGCTCGAAAGAGTCAATAGGTTAGATCGTTGTGGTTTTATTGAAAGATTGGCCATAATGACCATAGACCTAGCGTATCTTTTACTTAAAAACTAAGTTTCATGTCCAACCATAACAACCTAAATACTTTACCTTTAAGTAGAAATAATCCCAAAATCTCCTCAAATGTTGATTTTAAACAAAAAAGTATCATATTCGTGCATTGGTAGTCGAAAATTGTTACAAAGTAGTTCCTCCATTTTATTTTACACGTCTTGTTTATAATCATTTTGGGTAACCTTTTAGTAATTAGAGCACTCATTGGACTTGAATGTAGTTGAGTTATTAACAACAATTACCTCACCCCTCAATCAAAGGAGTGAGTTAAGCGTTATCATTGTTTCAATAAGGTTTGGGAACTAAGGTGTGCCTTAGTAATGATTTCCACCTGCAGTCGGATGGACAACCGAAAAGGATCATTCATACATTGGAAAATATGCTTCGTTCTTGTGTGATTGGCTATGGTGGTAGTTGGTTCAGCCATTTGTCTTTAATTAAATTGGATTATAATAATATTTACCACTCTAGCATTTGTATGGATCCTTTTAAGGCATTGTATGGTGAGAGATGTCATTCTCTAATTGGGTGGTATGAAGTTGGTGAGGGTATTATGGTTGGACCTTATTTGGTTCACCGATACTTGGAGAAGATGAAGGTGATTAGTGATATATTGAAAGCCACCCAAAGTCACCAAAATTCTAATACATATGTGAGGCATAGGGAGTTAGAGTTCAAGATTGGCAATTGGATATTCTTGAAGGTGTCTCCCATGAAGGTTATAATCTAGTTTCGTAAGAAGGGGAAGTCAAGCCCTCGGTATGTCAGCCCATTCTTAGTTTTAAAAAGGGTTTGCAATGTTTCTTATGAGTTGGAGTTGCCTCCTACTTTGAGCTCTATTCATTCGATTTTCCATGTCTCTATATTGAGATGGTGTTTAGGTGATCCTTCATCATTTTTTCCTTTAGAAGGGTTAGGTATATCAAATTCCTTAACCTATGAGGTAGATCCGGTCGAGATCTTGGATCATCAAGTCTGTCAATTGTAGATAAAGGATGTGGCTTCGGTAAAGTTTCTTTGGAGGAATCATAAGATTGAGAAATCTACTTGGGAAGTGATAGAGGACAGTATGCCTAAGTATTCTCATTTGTTCCTTATTCCTAATATTTGTGTTTGAGGTATGTGTTGTTCTTAATATACTTGTTTTTTGTCTTTGTTTTCTAACTTGGTTAAAGGTTAGTTTGATGTGAAAAACTGTGTTTACTCATGCTTGTTCTTGCCTTTACCCGTTATTCGAGGACAAATGATCCAAGAGGGGGAGAATTGAAACACCCTAGTTTTGACCCTAAGAAAATTCTTGATTTTGAGTTTACTGGACATCATACGACTTGTGGGTGCATGTCGTATAATGTGGGTATGGTTTAGGTTCCACAACTCGTATGATATTTAGTGTGGTTAGGGTTGCATTCTGCCTAATATACGAGTGGGCATCTTACTAGTCGTAAGCTAGGGTATGATGGGTACAGTACTAAATTGTATAATGTCCTATGTCTAGCCTAGAGGATTCTGCCTAGGGTATAGTTTGGGGGGTACCAATCATATGATTAGATACGAGTTGGTCTAGGAACTCGTATATTTGATAGTGTTGGAGTACAAGCTGATGACTAGTGTACAAGTGGTGGGTACCACTCATATATTGCTGTACGATTTGGGTGGTGTGGTCGTACCATCCTACAATCCTATTTTTATCTTTTAAGCTGAGGGTATTTTGGACATTTCCCACCCTAAAACCCCTAAGTCCCCATGTCTAATAAACTATTGTGGCCTCTAATAATACACTTTTGAAAGATCAAAAACACTCTCTTAAATCTCTCTTGAAGATTGAGCTAGGGTTTTCTTCAAGTGTTCATCTAGTGGGTAAAGGGCCAAGTTTCTTCCGTGAATCTTCGTGAATAAGTAATGTGACTCCCCTATCATTGTTAATTCTCAAATATCATATGTTTTAAATATTGATTATGACTCATAAATTATGGTTTTTAAAAGCAATGTTGAGTATTTTGATACATGTTGTTGAGTATTGTTTACTCTTGGTTTAAATTGTGTTTATACATATTTTTGGTAATGGTTTGCACATGTGGGTTCTTGGTAATTATTGTTTAACAAATGGATCAGGGGTAACCCTAAAATTGATGGTTTTTCCCTTGGTTTTGTTCTTGGTAATGGTATGCCCTTAAAGTTTTTGTGAAAATACCTAAGAGAATAAACTAGTCATATGTTAATGGTATTTTGAACTAAGGCATTGGTTGTAAAGGCATTGTTGGCCATGTAATGATTTAAATAGTAACCTTAGTGGTTTAATTGTCCAAAAAGGGTTTAAGCCCCTAAACTTTGAATTGAATAAGTCTCTTTGTTAGGAAATGGGTTCGAGTCCCAAAGACAAATGAAAAATTGCTTGATTGATAGTAGTAATGGCATGTTGCACACTTGCAAGTGGTGTTTATATGACGGTACCAACGAAGTACCTTTTGTAAGTAATTAACTTAATGGTTGTGTATGTGAAATGATGGTTTGAAATTAGTCTTTAAAAGCAGAATGTGTAGTCGATCCTTAAAAGTGGAGTCTAAAAGACTAACACTGGAAGTCATGCTAGCTGGTGTGGATGTCTTTGTGATTGGGTGGTTTGAGTCCCCTGAATCAATATTTGAGTGGGAGGTTTGAGTCCCCCATAATACTTGTATTGGTGTTTAAGTCACCTTGATTATGCTGGGAGGTTCATGTCCACCATATAGGCATATACGATTTTTTATATTCTCTAGTTCGTGCGGCTACACACACTGGGGCCTTTCTAGCTAGGGGAAAGCTTGGTCCATATAGCCTGTGGGTGATTTGTTTTATGAAGTCTATGCTACATAACCCAGGCTAATAATTTCGGAGTTGATACTAACCTTGTTCCCTACCCCGACATGATATATATGTATATGTAGATATTGCATTAGTTGATTGGATCTAAACTTTTGGCATTAATTTATACTTATCCTTAAGTTATATCCTAGTGCTCCAACCACTAACCGTCTTTGATGTTGTATCCCCACGTGATGTAGGTGTTGGTCATAAGCTTACACCTCCTACTCAATGATTGGACTTGAGAACAACTTGTGTTAACTTGAAGTGGTGCGTTTCCATACTTCGGAAGGCTCTATTTCCTGCTTTGAGTTTTTTATGACTTTATTAGTTTAAACTTGAACATCAGTTTTTGCTATGGTCGGGGGCATGTCCCGAGCAGATATTCTTGGATTTATTTTAGAGGGTTTGTATGGATAAATTATGGACTTGGGTACGTTATGCTATTGATATGGACTAGGTTATTATTTTTTTTTTGTTATAGATGTTTGTTAAGCATTGGCCAGTTAGACTTGTTTGGGATAGTCATGGTCTTGGACCTATCCCAAAGTCTTTATATTGTTAATCACCTCATCTTATTATATGTTTGGAATTCATCTGACTCAGGGTATATGGTGGTTGGTTTTATTGGGTAGCAGGGTGATCTTCGATATTTCTTAGGTTTGAGATACCTACTACGACAAGGCCATAGTTTGAGTTGTGTCATCCATTTTACTGGTTCTGCATCTACACCCTTACCCTCTTTTAATTACTTATACCAGGTGTGATCTACTCCTTACAATTCATAAATGGCCATGTCGGCACTTTTAGTTTGGATATCACCCATGATCCCTATAACTTTATAAATGTTATCCACAAATTCACAGGGATCCTCCTCATACTTGGATGTAAAGAACACTAGAGGATTCATCCAAGTAAAGTCTCAAACTCTAGTTGTTCCCATATTCATTATCGGGTTGGTTGGTGTGGCTATAGGCTGGTTATTTTAGGTGGTCATGGACTAGGATATGGTTATAAAAGTAACCATAAATTCGGCATGGGAGACTTGTTTATTCAATGGGTTTTCTTGAGCCAGTGGTGGTGCTTGTTGGTTTTCAACCACACTATCATTTCCAGTTATCCTTTTGTTAGTTCTCTTTTAAATGTGTAGAGAATGAGTTTGAAAAAGGTTTTAGCATAGCTCACACTTTATCGCATAATATAAACATAAAAGAAGTGAGTCATTTCCTAAAATGTCTTATAGCCTCTCACTCATAAGTGTGAACTTTGAACCCATGAATAAAACTCTATTTAATACAACTTTCAAACACCCTAGGATACTATAAACCTATTGTTGATACAAAGTTTGTTAGGACCCGAGACTATCCCCTAGTCATCACATGGTACATAGAGTCAAAATAACCCAAAGATAACCCATGGCCTAGCATGCCGTTAGGAATACAAAAAATAATTGATTAAAATACCTATGCAGAAGCAAAACTAAATAATGAAAAAAATATTCAAAATAAAACCAATCAAAGTATCATAATTTGACATCACAAGTGTCAAGACCCGAGACTACCCCCTAATCGTGACATGGTGCTTAGAACCACAAGTTACCCCAAGCTAACCCATGTACTGGGATGACGCTTGGGCAAGTGATTTAAAATGTATATAAAAGCTAAACTGACTGACTGAAAGCATTATCATTGTGAAATAAGTTATTTTAATACATAATTGTTCAAAGATCCCAACACTAAAATAAAAAAGAATGAGGAACTTAAACTACGTATAATGACTGTAACTGACCATCTATGAATCCTCTGCTTATACTGACAACAGGTTATTGGGACATGACCCCAACTATCCCTAATCAATACATAAGAATAAAAAAATAAAAATACAGAAACTGCAACTAAGTTTAGTCCTCCAAATAAGAGACCGCATCTCTTGTTGGTTGAATGCTATGAAGTGTCTGACCCTAATATAGGCTACATCTGGTACCTACATCATGAAACAATATAGCCATAAACACATATATGTGGTTAGTACTTTTGGATGTACTGAGCATATGAGATATGTACTAGTTATGAAAACACATAAAACATGCTTTAAAACTGAGGACATAAGCCATTTATTGATATATGCATTTAAAATATGTTTATATGTTAAAACAATAAGGAATAGTGAAATTTCTAAATAATGAGCTAAAACATTTCTGTAAATTGGGAAGCGATAGAAACATAAATATTATATTTAATCTCAGGTTAAACCTGGCTATGCTGTAAAACTATATTCAGGGTCATGTATAGATACTGGGTCAAAAACTGTGGGAGGTGAACTGATGCCATGACCAAGTATAAACATATGTTATGTAAAACTGAATAACTAAAAATAAGGTCATGCATATATAAAATGAAACATAAGTTGAACATAACAATCGAATGCAAGACCAAGTATAAACATGTACTAAAATAATTTAAATAACTGAAAAACTGATATACTAAATACTTGGTTAAGAAAAACTGAACTAAACATAATCTGAATATTGAATAGAGAACTGTGGGATCTAATATTTAACCAACATACCCCAATCTGAGTTAATCGGGGTTCAGCATGTAACCCAGTTGAAAGGGTGTTAGTACTTTGCCAAGGGTACAAATACTGGCTGTATGGATCCACTAAACTAATGTCTCGAAGGACTAGGGGGTCACCTTTAACTGGAAGGTGACCCCTAATAGAGTGTCAAACCAATACTGGTGTAACGAGCCGAGACTACCCCCTAGTCGTCACACGGTGCTTACGACCCTAAAGGACCTCAAGTTAATCCATAAATGATATCTTCTGTGAGAACTAAATAATAATACTATAATTAATGCAGAAAATGGGCTGAAATGTCAGAAAGTTCAAAATATCTGAAATACTGATAAAATATAACATTTGTAAAACTGAATACTGTCAGACAATCTTGTCTGAAAAACTTCTAACTAAATCTTTCTGAAAGTGTAGTTGATGGGACAATCCCCCAAATAACATCATCTACTAAACTACTACATCTATTAAAATATGAAATAATAGAATATCATCGAATGATGAGGACTCATTGTTGAATCTAATGTTTCTTGCCAAATCTAAATCTACTATGCGTGGTCAGGAACCTATCATATGAAACATCATAGCACAGGAAAGTATGCGTCAGTACATGGATATGTACTGGAATGCTAGATGAGGTAAGGATGAATGTAAGGGTTCATATGCATGAACAGTAACTGACTAAATAACATAGCCCAAACGACATCCTCTTAAATGCAAAGGTGTCATATGGACATGTGAATGTCGTCTTCTCCTGATCTTTAAGAGAAATACAAATTTTGTTGTATCCTAAATACCCATACAAGAAGCAATACCACCTCTTTCTAGCCAATCGATCAAGCATTAGGTCCATAAAAGGCATCGGGAAGTGGTCTTTCACAGTTCATGAATTCAGCTTACGGTAGTCCATGCAAACTCTCCACCCAGTCACAGGCCTAAGTGGAATCAACTCATTCCTTTCATTTGCAACCACATTCATGCTCCTTTTTTGGGCACGCATTGAACTGGGCTCACCCATTTGCTATCAGAAATAGGGTAAACCACTCCTACATCCAACCACCTAATAATCTTCTTCTTAATCACCTCTTGTATTGGTGGGTTAAGGCAGCACTGATGCTCTATGGTTGGAATACAATCTTTCTCAAGTTGAATCTTATGCATGCAGATACTAGGTGGAATGCTAATAATATCTGTGATGGTCCATCTTATAGCTCTCTTGTGCCTCTAAAGTATTGAAATAAGTGTGTTTACCTGTTACTCACCCAAATCAGCCGCAATAATAACAAGTAACGTGTTCCCATTGCCCAAAAACATGTATTATAAGTGCCCAGGTAGTTCTTTCAATTCCAACAGTGGTGGCTCTTTAATAGATGGCTTAGCTAGTGGTGTTGGTCAATTAGAAAGGTCAAGGTCTATCTTTTTAGGGGCATAAGGATATGAACCCATTCCTACCAAAGAACAAACATCTCTTCATCCTCCCCGATGTCATCACTATCAAAATTCATCATAACTGTGGCCAACGGTTCGACAACAAATTGCTTAACTATTAACACCTCTTGTTCGTCCTCATAATACACATCAATTACTGGGCACACACTTATTTCTTCATTCTTCTTAATTGATTTTCACAAATCAAATTGTAGCACTTCATCATTCATCCTGAATAGTAGCTCATTTGCTCTCATATCAATCAATACATTTCAAGTTGTGAGGAAAGGTAAACCTAAGATTATGGGCACCTCAAAGTTCACCCCACAATCTAGAATGATGAAGTCTATAGAGAATATGAAGTTGGAAACCTTCACCAACACATCATACAAAATTCCAATAGGTCACTTTACTAACCTATTCACCATCATGAGTCACATGTTGGTGGGTGTGGGATTTCCCAATTCTAACTTTCTATAAATAACCAGCGGAATCAAATTAATTCTTTCTCCCAGATCACATAATGGCTTGGTGAATTCCATAGTCTGAATTGTGCAGGGAATAGTGAATGCTCCTGGGTCTAGCTTCTTCTGCACCAAGGTCCTTGTAGAAATAGTGCTACAATGATGGATATTACCCTCCAATTTGTAGCTCACCGTTCTTTTCTTAGTTACAAGGTCTTTCATGAATTTCGCGTATCCTGGCATTTACTAAAGTACCTCAACTAAAGGCACATTTATTGCCAATTGCTTGAGTACTGCCATTAATTTGCTGAATTTTGTATATCAATTTTCTTCTTCAATCATTGTGGAAAGGGAGGTGGTGTTCTTGGGATAGTTTTTAGCGCTACCTCCTTCTCCTTTTCTTTACTTCTTTCTCAAGCATCATTAGAATTATCCAGCTTCTCAGATTCCATTGGACCACTTTCTTCTGGTTCAACATTAACTACCTCATCAGCTATAGGTTTGCCCATTGAAGGGCCAGGTAATATCTTACTACTTCTAGTGGTAATAGCCATGCATGAACCATCATTCCATAGATTCTGGACCATATTACTTGGTAATGTCCCTCTCTTCATCTGGTTGAATGATGTGGAGAGTTGGCTTATCTACTGCTCTAACTATTTGATTATGGTAGAGTGTGAGTGCACCAACTGACTGACGGATATCAGAACGACCATCATGGTGGTTACACCAGAGTTGGTGTCCTCCACTCCCTTCAATAACTTAGACATCATGTCCTCAATGGACATCTTTTTAGAACTTGCTAAAGCAGCCTTACGATTTCCAGGAGGAACATATAGCCCTCTCCTATCATTATTATTCCTCTAATTTCCCTACTCCCTATCTTTTTAACCAGGCTTATCATAAAAGTTCTGACATTAATTCCCTTGGTTATTGCCTTGGAAATCCTCCTGATTATTAACATAGTTAGCCTCTTTATCTACACCAGCCTCAATCCTATCCTGAGATCCCACAACTTTCACCTTTTCAATCTTGCTTGATAGCAAATGCTTGGTTAGTAAGTCCATTAGTGTTTTAAGGTGAGCCGTGTCTTGTTCGCGCTTCTCTTCTCTTTTATGTTATTCCACAGTAATAACCACAGAAGCAGTAGATAGAGTCTCTGGTATGCCATGCCCAACTCTGTTTGGTTATTCCTTCCAGCATCTCTGAAGCCTCTAGAAATGTAAGATAAAAAAATGAACCACCAGCAGCATTGTCTACAATTGGCTTTGTAATAGAGTTAAGAGCCCGATACAAAGTCTCTATCAAATGTATATCCATCATGTTTTGGTTCGAACACTGTGTCAACTTCTTCTTAAATCTTTCCTAAGTTTCATTCAAGGCTTCAATCGGGAGCTTCCTAAAGTTTCTGATCTTCTCCCTCAACTGTACCCTCTTGGAAGGTGAAAATAACCTTTCTAGGAAAGCTCTTTTCAACTTCCTCCAGTTGGTTATAGAATCGGCCATCAGCTCATTTAGCCATAAAGTTGACTTCCAGATAGAGACAACGGGAATAATCTCAATCAGATAGTATTTTAGCCCACTAATGGGTTATTAAAAGATTTATAGATGATGAAAAAATTCACCAGATGCAGGTTTGGGTCATCCCCAGGAAGTCCACAAAACAACCCCTTCAGATTGAGGAGTTGGATCATAGTACTAATAATGTTGAATTTAGCTCCAGGTGCCAACGGTGGAGGAATGATCGCACCCGTTGCACCTTTTCTATCCATTCCATCATCATCATTATTAAGATCATACTGGATCGAATGGTACTCTTGTCTTTCTTAGAATGGATGATTCCTGTTAACATTATGTCATATTGGTGCAGTTATCTGCTCTGCACGTCTTGGGTTACCAGGATTCAGCGAATACTCTTTTACCAAATCTTCGTCCATAAGATTTTGGTGTTGTGTTTGTGGACCGACATTCTGCACATTCACCTGAGCTCTAATGAACATAATCTCTTTAAATTAATTGCTTTCTCAAGCCAAGAAGTTAAAGAGAAAAAAATCAAAGTATATTGCTAAAAACTCAATGTCTGGAACTCCTAAGAAATCCCTAAACAAGGCTTTATAGTTCACCCTAATTATGGAAACAAAATAATAAAATTCAGAAATTCTTTGAATTAGGTGATGCTATTTGTGATAGCCTATCAGGAGGCTGATGACTTATCATAAATGTCGTCAGCTTCCTTTATGATTTTTGTTCTTGCTTCCCACCATTGATGAAAAAAAGTGATGCCCTATCAACTCCTTGATGACCTATCACAAAATGTCGTCAAGACTCTTCTTCAGTTCTCATGTGCTACCTTAGGTTGATGACATTCTTGATGGCTTATCATATCCTTGATGACCTATCATAAAATGTCTTAACTGCTGTCAATCTTAAGCCAATTCCCTATCTATGGCTGACGATGAATCTAATAGCTTATCATAAGACTAATAACTTATCAGAAATGTTGTCAGCCATACTTTTGCCTCTATCTACTTCTGATTTCAACTCCTTTGCTTTTATTCTTGTTGGTTCTCTATCATATTAGCTTCTACTATAAAATCAAACATAAACCAATTAAAAATGACAAAAGTTACTTAAGATTTTTCAATTATTCTTAGTTAAAAGCCTCAAACGTGTTAGCATTAGCTCACACATCATGGGACCCCATTCCTCAAAGACCAAGATGCTCAATTTCCAAACTACAAGGAATGGCCTATTGATGCGCAAAAAATAAAAGTTCGATGTGAAGTGGGTAAAAGGTTCAAGTCTTCAAAATGGTGAGCTCGAAGCTTGTTTTCCATTTCCTAACATCTTCCAAGTTTTATCTTGGAAGATTTGGATCTTTTGTCCCTGTACCTATAAGACCTCGCAAAGTTTCCTCCTAGTCTGAGCCTTAGAGCATGTCAAGTAAACTGTTATTTTGGCCCTAAAAAATTGAGAAGAGACTTCCCAAGTGATTGGTATTTAAACCATATATAATTTTATTAAATTTGACTTTTTGCCATTTGGAGAGTTGAATTAGTTTTCCAACGATACTAATTTTGTCCAAATTCGGCATCAGGGTAAGAAGTTATGGCCATTTTATTGAGAGTTGTCGAAACCATCCAGTGTGATGGATGACCCGATGTACCATCGAGACTGCGATGGACCATCGCTCGGCCCTTCGCAACCAATAAAGTAACTCCCTTTTATGGCCTAAGTGTGATGGCCAGGACGATGGACCATCAAAACTGCGATGGACCATCGCTTTAACCTTCACATCGAGGCAGTGTTTTTTTTTCTGACCGACGGGCGATGGACGATCCGATGGATCATCAGGCTAGCGACAGACCATCGATCCGACCATAACATCCCCCATTCAGTATTTTTAACTCATTTGTAAAAGATCTTTTCAATCTTTCTACTCTTTTATTCCCTGATATATTCCAAATGAAGCAAATGGCTTCATTCATCATCTAAAACACAAGAGATCTACGGTGTCTCCCTCAAAATCAAATCTAAAACCCTTCTCTAAGAAATCCAAGAACTCACCATAGATTCTACAAATTTAGTTGAGATTTAAGTTCCTCAAGTTTAAGGGTTGCAAGACTCCTCTCTCAAAAGTAAGAAGAAGAGTTGAAGGAAGCTTGTTCATCCAATTTCATAGTCTATGGTATGTCGGGATTTGAACAAGGGTAATCCTTTCACCCTTGTTCCTAAAGGCTTATTTAAACTTCAATTTTCTGCAATTTATGAGATTTTACATGAAATTGAATTGGGGGTTTTTCACCCATTGTTATTGGTTGCAAGATTTTGATGTTTCCCCATGAATTGAGAGTCTAATGGAATGATTTTTACATGTTTTCTTAAGAAATTACAGTTGGGTCTATCCCCCATGATTTTAATCCCTGAGAAGGTAATAGTTGAAATGTTTGAGATATTGAAGTATATGAGTATATTGAGATTATTAGCTAAATTGCTGTAAATTCTAGATTTCTATATGATTAACGAATCTATATGCTATCTAATACACATTTTGATGAGTTTTAACATGATATTGAATTATGGATCATTAAGCCCTACTTGAGACTTGCAATTTTATGAACATTTGTTTTATAAGTACCCATGATTTGAGTATTTTAAGATTATTGACAAATTTTTTGACTTAATGGTCATAGAGTTTTGAAATCCACTCTACCACATGAGATTACAAATTTATTCTTGGGTTCTTATGAACCATGAGATTATTTTGAAAGTGGATTTTTATGAGATGACTGATATAACCTAAAGGGAATAATATTTAGTACCGAGTTGGGTAAGTTACCACGGTTTCTTACCCCAAAACTATGTGGCACTGTAGGTTTGAGATTTTAGGCCTGAGGCTGAGATGATTGGGCCCGAGGCCGAGATAAGTGATCACTGAGTTGAGGTTATACTCCTTAGAAAGATTATGACGCCTCTTCCCAACGTGAAATTTCTTCCTTAGGAGGACAAGAAGTTGGACTCCATGTAGCTTGCATGGTTTATGACGATTAAGAGAACCTCCCTAAAATAAAGTATTTTCCATTGAGATAGAATATTTTACCTAAAGCCTTGGGATGAGATATTTTCTAAAGTGAACGAATTATTTTTGAGTGTTTTCCAAAGAAGGAAGTAGTTTTCTCTACTAATAAGAGTTGATCATCTATTTTTAAACCAAAGTCATATGATTCTGAGTTCCAAGTGTTTGAGTTCAAAAGAGTTATAAATTTTGTAGCAATAAAGAAGTTTTACTCTCTATGAGATATATGCATAAGTTGAAAGTATTGTTTAAAGGTTTCTTCATCCTATGAGTAATGAGAATAAGAAGAGAACACAGATTTTAAAGCCAAAGTATAATGACTCACGAGATTTATGTTACAGGCTTCATTCTACATGATTTATGAGCTTTACATTTTAGACTTATTCAAGTCACGTGAGTCATTTCTATTTGCATGCATGATTTGATTAAAGAGAATTGATATTGTTTTATTTACACCCCCATAGACTCAATATATTACCAAGTGTTGATCTATATATACGTCTATATGCTACATTGTCTTATAATGTAGGTTCAGGTACTCAGTCCCAGTCTCGTCAGTAATTCCCGATTACCTTTGTCCATATTTCTCCAGTGGTGAGTCCTCACGGTTTGAGGGCCTATCTTTAAATATTTTAATACTTGAGTGTTTATGTCATTACTTTCAGTTCAGTTTGAGTCTGTTTTGGACCTATCCCAATGGCTCTCGAGTTCATGGAGTAGTAGAGGCTTTGTTAGACTAGTTATCAGACTATGGTTGTGTTGAGATTTCCAGTATTGTGGCCGCTATGACTGAGTATTACCTTCATACTCCCTTTCATATGACATGACAGTGCCAGTGTTTTGTGTATTCCTTCTTGAATGAGTTATTATGAGAAGTGATAGTATCAAAGGTTTAGATTGGGGATACTTGTATCCCTAAGCACTGTGTGACATCCTGAGAGGTGATTTTGGGTCATTACACTACCGCTCAATGCATGATAAACAAAAATCGGGATAAAAATTCAAATCCGTTAAGTGGATACATAAAAGAATGTGGTAGAGGCATCGGGCTACAATGTTAAAAAAGGCGCTCGATGGGAGGCAACCCATCATGCCATAAAAAGTGGCACATATCTTTTCCATTTTATGCACGATAGAGTAGAATAAATCTTTGCTTTTGAGCATGCATAATCCATAAAATGTGTGGCTATGAGATATTTTGAGCGAATTTGAGAAAGAAATATATGAAATTTGTGAGTTTGGGATGAACAAAAATGTGCAGAAACCCTGGTTGAGAGGTCCCAGTTACCACAACCTCGGTCTGTGTTACCACGATCATGAAAGCCACATTATTAGGACCGCAATCGCGGTAAATTTAGTTTAAAAACCGTCCAACTTGCCCATTACCCAAAAATTCTTTAAATCTCTTTCAAAATTCTTTCAAAATCCTCTAAAAATTTATGGCTTTGGATTGCATTTTAAAGTACCAATTTATCCTATTCATTATTAAACTCTATAAGTTGTTTAAACTCCCTCATTTTGAGTATCTATTTCCTGCTTTGAACTTGTAGTATATACAAAGTCCTAAATTAGTATTTCCACTACAAAATGCATGCTTGTTAGTGTTTTCTGTGTGGTTAAGTGTTATAAGTTGGTATGCACACGATTGGGGAAGTCTTGAGTACCCAAAATCAGACCTTAACCCATTCAGGTTGAAATGTATTTAGTGGGTTTGATAGACTTCCCCGACAAAATCCATGTTTAAGTTTTTTACATTCGGGGACATGAACTTGAACTCTAGGCTCAACTTCATTTTTTCTATTGTTTTCATGCCCAGTGTAACTGTAGAATTGGGGTTAAAATTGAATTTTTAATAATGGGCAGAAACTGTCACACTAGGCCTCAGGTACCGTGATTGTATACCTTATGACAATGATTGCATCACTGTGGTCACGGCCAATACTCTGTGGTTGCCATAACTGAGGGAAGGTTTTGACAGGTTTAAAACTTCCTTTCGCATAATAACTACCCCAAAAACCATCTATTACAATACCACACGAACTTATAGATTTGCTTTAGCATATTTTTATTGTAATGATGCTAATGTTGGCATAAGATGCACTATTTATAGGTTTTAGGAGTCAATAATGGGGGACTTTGATGACACACGGTTCATGTTCGCGGAATGCCAACACCGGTATGATGCAGACATCCACATAACAAAGCCACTCCGTGAAAGGGGTATCATCCTAGAAAAGAAAGCTATAGAAGGAGGTGAAAGGTATCTTCAAGGTGCTCAAACCCAACCAACTACTATCTTCACTGAGAGTTGATAGTGAGGATGATGCACCTATAGAATGGTCAGCTGATGGTATAGAGTCAGTAGGAGGAGAT
This sequence comes from Capsicum baccatum var. pendulum, assembly GCA_030864225.1. Classification (NCBI taxonomy): domain Eukaryota; kingdom Viridiplantae; phylum Streptophyta; class Magnoliopsida; order Solanales; family Solanaceae; genus Capsicum; species Capsicum baccatum. The sequence goes on along the minus strand of CM061555.1, from coordinate 162,749,988 downwards.
GCATGGGAATTCTAAGTACCCATAGCATAAATATCGAAAAGCACCATTGGCAAAGTCTAAGTAACGATATTTTTACCTTGCCCATTTTGAGCCAAGATGTACAACTAAGGCTTGGGTTATAGAAATAATTTAGCAATTTATGCATGGTGCAATTGCAAATCTGGAAACCCCCTCCATCCAAGTTTTTGAAAAATCAAGGGCATGGACGTGAGCAATGAGAAACAAAACTTTTTCTCTTTTAGTGGATTCATAGAGTTTTACTTGTAGATAAGAAATATACACTCCATGACTGTTTCCATGTAAGACCCCGCAAAATTCTCTCATAGTAAGATCCTTAGAGCGTGTCAAGTGAAGTGTAAATTCGGCCTTAAATGATTTAGAAGTGGCTTCCCAAGTGAGAGAGACTTTAAACGATGTAGAATTTCCCTAATATCAAATTTTTGTCATGTAGAGCATTGAATAAGTTTCCATCGATACCAATTTCTTCAAAATCCAGCATTGAATGAAAAAGTTATGGCCATTTTAATGAAAGCAGTCAGAACCACCCAGGTGCGAAGGCCAAGTTGACGGAGTGTTGAGCTTGCGATGGACCATCGCCCAGCCCATCACAACCAAGGTAGTGACTCCTTTGCTTGGCCCAAGTGTGATGGCCAGGATGGTGGACCATCGGGTTTACGACGGACCGTCGCTGGGACCGTGGCCGCTGAGGCAGTGTGGCCTCATCCTGGACAACGTGCGATGGACTATTGGATTTCCAACAGACCATTGCTGAGATAGTTGCATCAATAGAATTATTATTTTGTTGACCGATGTGTGATGGATGATCCGACAGACCATCGCTTCGACCGTCGTAGCACTCATTCAGTATTTTTAACTCATTTTAAAAAGGGATTTTTGGTTTTTTTTTCCCACTCTTTTTATCCCCTATTTATACCCGATCAAGGATCACAACTTTACTTTTCCTCTTCAACATCAAAATATAGGGTTTCTACAGAATCAAAACCCTTCTTTCTTCTTCAAGAAAAATCAAAAGAAATCAAAAAATCAAGAATCTCTCCAAGAGCCATTAAGAAATAGTTTCCTAAGGTATGCAGATGTTGATTCTTGGGTCTCGTTCATCCAAGAATCTCAAGAATCTTTTTCTAAATTTCAAGGATCTTATGTTTATGAGTTTTCATGATTTATGTGAATTGAAATTTGAGTTCATTCTATTATTGAGTTCCAATTCATGTTTATTTACAAGGTTTTCAAGCTTTGACCCTAGTATGTGATATTCATGTGATGTTCAAGATACATCTTCTTCAAGTTGCTTGTTAAGTGATGTATTCATGTCAATTAAGTGTAGAAATTGTTGAATAAGTAAACCATGTTCCCCATATGTTCGAAGAAATGCTTATGTGAAGAAATTACAGTCATTATAGTATGCTAACTAGAAACCCCCAATTGTGCGCAAGCCCATGCATACCAAGTGTTTGTTGAAAAGACTTAGTGAATGAATTGTGACATGATAGCATGAAATTCCCTAATTATATGTTCTTTAATGCATGCTAAGTGTTTGATGCAAGAACTTTTTGAAAGGAGTATGAGCCAATATCATTTCTCCCTATGTTATTACATATTTATGATTCCTAAATACTTGAGGAGATGCTTTAGTGATTGTGATGGTGAATGAATGTCCATGGTCTTGATTATTCAAGAATGATTATGTTTTACTTTTATGTTATCGAGTTCTAGGGGTATTTATACCCAAAAATTTAGTTGCAATCTAGAGCCAGTGTAAGTTTTCATGATAATCTCAGTCAAGCTATGATTCTCAAAACTTAGTGAGTTATAGAACTCTGTGCTCTCAGATAGATACAGAACTTAAGAAATCTTAGAAATCTCAGTGTCATTAGTATTCTAGCCTTAGTTCAGTACTTAGCTCAGATCTAGTAGTATTTGAGTGTTCAGTTCAGACCCCAATAGTATTCGAGTAATCTTTTCAGAGGTCAGTATCATTCAATCATATAGCGAGATTAAGTAGTATTCCATTAGATAAGGAACCAAGTGAATTAAGCATAACTCAGTCACATCATTCGAGAAACATGATCAGTATCAAATTTAGCTCAGTTTAAGTTTAGTTAAGAATTAATTTAGAGTCTTTTAGTTGGGAGTAGGAGCTAGCACCGAGCAAGTACAGGGATGGCAGCTCCCCGTTAGAGAGGAAGAGTCATTAGGAGAAATCCCTAAACTCCAAAACTGTGTAGCCAGTGCAGGAGCAGGAGTCACCCGTTAAAATAAGGCTTGGGTATTATACTTCCTTAGGCTTGACTTCTTGTGAGGGTCACCCATTAAAGAGGCTTGACTTCAGTAGAGGTCTTTACCTATGACACAGTATTGATACCCTTCTAGATGGGGTTACAGATTGGACCCCACCAGTTGAGATTCGGGGCATGTTGGTTAAGTAAGAACTAGCAAAGTTGCAGTTTTAGTATTAGTCTTCAGAGTAGAACTCCGAAATCAGGACTGTCAGATACAGTTACCTATATCAATAAGGAACTCAGATTGTTCCATTGCTTCATGGACCACCCTCTAGATAGGCATGGTCTCACATAAAGTTATTTAGTATTCTCATTATCAGATCTAGAGATAACCCATTAGATAGGCTTGATCTCAATCTCAGATTCAGTTGAGTAATCTCATTATCAGATCTAGAGATCAACCATTAGATAGGCTTGATCTCAATCTCAGATTCGATTGAGTAATCTCATTATCAGATCCAGAGATTACCCATTAGATAGGCTTGATCTCAATCTCAGATTCAGTTAAGTAATCTCATTATCAGATCAAGAGATCACCCGTTAGATAGGCTTGATCTCAGTCTCAGATTCAGTTGAGTAATCTTATTATCAGATCCAGATATCACCCATTAGATAGGCTTGATCTCAGTCTTAGATTCAGTTGAGTAATCTCATTACCTGATCGAGAGATCACCCATTAGATAGGCTTGATCTCAGTCTCATATTTAGTTGGGTATTCTCATTTTCAGATTTAGAGATCTTCTGCTAAATAGGTTTGATCTCGGACATATTCATTTCTTATGTAATTGTTCATACATAAGCCCTTGCATTTAGCCTTACCTCATCTTCATACTCGGTACATTCCCGTACTGATGAATTTGTGTTAAGATGTTTTATTTGACACCATAGGTTCAGAGGCACGAGATCCAGAGTACCCTTAGCAGCTCAGTCCTAATCAGTAGCAGTAGACATAGCAGTGAGTCCTCTTCAGTCGAGGATGATTCTTATTTTATTATCGCATTAGATTTAGTTTATTTTTAGCCGACATAGTTAGTTGGGGACATGTCCCATCAACTCCACAGTTCAGAAAGTGTAGAGGCTTTTTGGACAGATGTATCAATATTTAATTTTCAATTTTGAGTATTTTTAGATATTTTGAAGCTTATGGCTAGTTTCTGCATTTATCATCTATATTATGCAATGTCTAGGTATAGATATCAGTAAAAGGTTATCTTGTGGTCATTTGGGATCATGATCACATTTTGACGTTGTGATTCCAGAAAATTAGGTCATTACATTCCATCAGGAGGGACATTTAAGCTCCCTAAATGATTTTTTCATGCCATATGTGGTATACTATTTGTTATTCATCTGTTGTGCACCTATGTTATATAGAAATTACCCTATTAGTCATTCAAAACTAATTTTTATTTTACTTGGTTGTAGAAATGATCTTTAGGCCTTTTTTGAAATGTTTGAACCCACTCTAGCCTGAAAAGTCTTCCCATACATAATGGAAATTCCTAGTTACCCATTGTGAGCTGTTGAACCTTTATTTGTCAAAAATATTATAAGTTGTGAACCATTCTTCTATCCCTCTTTGAAACCACACCCTCATTGAACTCAAAAATGCAATATGAGGATAAAAGCCTAAGTTGGGGGTGGTAAAGATCAATGAAAGTGAGTTTGGGGCCACAAAGTTTTAGTGATGTGCCTAAGTGTTGAAAATGAATGTTTAGAAAAAGAAAGGATCCTATAAAAGAATGACACATGAAACAACGCAAGAAAATGAAAGTAAAAGAAAAGGGGGGAACAAAGGAAGGAAAGGGTAGGCATGAACAAAGAAAGAAAGCAAAGAAGAGTGGGCCATAGTCAAAAAAAGGGATTGAAAATGTGCAGTGTAGATGTTCACGGAAGGGTATAGCTATGTTATTCCTGAAATAATATCCTACCCTAACTCGAACCTACGTTACCAGCTTAGTAACTATTTTGAGATCTCCAACCACTAACTTTCTTTGTAGTGGCGATTGAAACTATGGTCAAGCCTATGACATGACACTTGTTGCATGAAGATTTCTTTTGTGAGGCAGAGAGTTGTGCACTTAAAATTCCTTGTTACATGTTCGGTAGTTTGGTTTCTGAAACTTTTCTTTCTTGTGAGATGACATGCAAACAAGTTGAGGTGAGTGATTTTTGTCACATCCCGGATAATGTGGCAAGTGGATTATGGTTTAATTTTAGTCAAAAGGTTAGCCACTTCTATAGTATTGTTCTTTATTACTTGATTGTATTTTAAAGTCTTATGCGTTCATTGAGTGTTACATTTTATAATAGAGGGTGTTGGGAAATTAGCATAGCTCATGTGCTATGAACTATTTGTAGTTGTAATTCAAATAAATGTTCTATGACCTTTAAGGCATAAAGTTGGGCATAAACAATTGTCTCTTTGTGTAATATAGTGTTGCTTGAGGACAAGCAAATGCTTTAAGTTAGGGGTATTGATGAGTTGTGATTTTACCACTCATTCGCACACAGTTTTAGTGCATATTACCTTGTCTCAAATGAATAGATGAGACATAATTGTAACTTAATGCACTAATATCCACTCTTTGTAGGTAAAGGAGCTGAAAAGACAAAGAGGGGTGGATTGGAGCTTGAAATGATCAAAAGGGAGCAGAAAAAATACAGCTGAAGACCTGCAGTGAAATAGTCGCATTTACCGTGGTCGCGGTCCATTGGCCGTGGCCACGATCAGTCAAGATGGTAAATCAATCGCAACTGCGGAAGTCAATCGCGGTCGCGTAGCCACGGTCGCAGCCAAGCTTGCGCAATCACTAATTGGATGAAATATTCAGCCCAAGGGCAAAACTATAATTACACGTTCTACTCCCAATTTGAACAAAAAGACTCAGACCCTAATTTCATGTATCATTCATTACATCACATTCCTTGTCCCCTAATTTTCTAGGTTTTGGCTTGAGATTTTGTAGCCTTCATTTTTGGAGAAGAAAATATTGTGTAAATTTTGGGTGAAAAATCTATTGGAGACTTTCTAAGTTGAAGATTTGCTCACTTCTATTGTTGATATTGTGGGAGAGTCAAGTTTGAAGTAACATTAGCTTAAATCTTCTACATCTTTGATTCATTCGAGATTATGGTTATATCTATGCGTATTTATCTTATATGTATAAAATCTCCCTCTTGGGGTTTTGTGTGAATACAGGTTAAAGTGTGCATAGGTTGTTATTGTTAGCATCTATTTGGTAGTTCATGTTTATGGGTTCTATTATTGCTATGCTACTTTGATTGGGATTTGATGGGTGGAAGCTAAAAATACCCACATGGCTTTGATGAGTGAAAGCTCCAAGCTCTAGAAAGTTCAATGCTATCTTCGAAAGAAGGGTTTTAGGGGAACTTTAGGAATCTATATCATCCTCAAAAGAGAGATATAGGGACAAAATAAATGATAGACAGTTATGTGTGTAGTTTTCTAAATTTTCACTATCTTAGACATAATGGTGAATGTGAGGTTAACTATACCATGGGTGTCATCCTAGAAATAGGGATGCCTTGATTGAGGTTGTGGTTGCTAATTGTTGAACACACTCATTAGGTATTTGAAAGGATCAATAGGTTTAAGTTTGGTGTTTTGTTAAAAGGCTAACATCAAAAACTTTAACCAAGCCTACCCATATTTGAATTATTGAAGTGATTTTGATAATTACCTCCCACATATCACTCCCTTAGTAATGCATAATCCCAAGATCCATGCATAATTGTTAAAACTCAAATTATTCATGGCCTCGAATTTATACTAGAATATCCCAAAAAGAAACATCAGTGTAGGAACTCACCTCCCCCATTTTATCTTTTTGTAACATTTATTTGAATTTTACTTGTACCTATTATTTCGAATTAATTTGATCGCCACTCACATTTTTCCTCATAGATTCGACCCCGGCTCCTAGTTCGGTAAATATATTCACAACGATCGCCTTTCACTCAAATTGACATGTATGTTGAGCGTTATCATACATCTTTATATAACTAGGATGAACAGTGTACCTCGACTCATGATACTCGGCTAAGATCCTCTCATGTATCCCATCAACATCGGGAACACACAACCTACATTGGTACCTCTAGATACCATTACCACTAATATTAAAGGCCATTACCTTTAGGTGACCCATATCATCCTTGATCGTCATCAAGACAAGATCCAAAACCTATTTTTATTTTACCTCGGTAGATAGAGATGAATTCACCACCTCTTCCTCTATCACACCACCATCCTCAAAGTTTAAGAGAGAAAACTCCAAGATTATTTAAACAGAAAATATCCTTCACCAACTCTGTCTTCTCCTTATCCACATGTGATAAGTTTCCATAGACAACCTGCTAAGAGCATTAGCAACTATGTTAGCTTTACCTTGATTCTAGTAAAGATTCATATGGTAGTCCTTAAGCAACTCAAGCTATCTTCTTTGCCTTAGATTCAACTCCGTTTGGGTGAACATATATTGCAACTCTTATGGTATGAGAAGATGTCAACATGAACTCTATACAAATAATAGCTCCAAATTTTCATATCCTACACCACAACCAACAACTCCAAGCCATGAGTCGTATAATTCTTCTCATGCACCTTCAACTACCTAGAAGAAAAAGCTACCACCTTACTATGTTGCATCAACACACAACCCAGTACCACCCGATACGCAAAATAATAAAAAACAAAACCATCGGTACCCTAGGTCAGGGTTAAAACTAGAGTCGAAGTTAACATTTCTTTCAACTTCTCAAAACTACCTTCACAACTATCGGACCTTAAGAACTTCACCTTCTTCTAAGTCAACTTAGTCAATAGGGCAGCAATAAAAGAAAAACTTTCTACAAACCTTCTATAGCAACTGAATAAACCCAAGAACCTCTGAACATCGGTTGGAGTCTTGGGTCTAAGCCACTTCTTAACCACCACAACTTTCTATGGATCCATTATAATTCCTTCACTATAAACAACATGACCCAGATAGGTTATAATATTTAGCCATAACTCGTATTTAGAGAACTTCTCATACAATCATTAATCCTTTAAGGTTTACAACACAAGGCAGAGGTGATCGGCATGATCCACCCTACTCTTGGAATATACCAAAATATCATCAATAAACACAATGATGAAAGAATCCAAGAACTGATGGAATACCTAATTCATAAGATTCATGAATTTCGATGGGGCATTAGTCAAACCAAAAACCATCACAAAAAAACATAAAATAACCATGTCGGGTTCTAAAAGCAGTCTTAGGGATACCCACTACCCTAATCCTCAACCGATGATAGCCTAACCAAAGATCATTCTTAGAAAAGTACTTAGCTCCCTAAAGCTGGTCAAACAAATCATCAATCCTAGGAAGTGGATACTTATTCTTCACAATCACCCTATTTAACTAGTGGTACTCTATACACATCCGAAAGGACCTATCTTTCTTACGCACAAAAAGTAATAAAGCACCCCATGGAGAAACACTAAGGCAGATAAAACTCTTATCTTGAAGATCCTTCAACAACTCCTTATGTTCTTTCAACTCAGCTGGAGCCATTATATAGAGAGGGATAGAGATAGTATGAGTATTCGACAGAAGATCAATCCCAAAATCAATCTCACTATTAGGAGGAACACTAGGAATAACATCAGGAAATACCTCGGGAAAATCACAATTGCAAGAAAGGACCTTTGGATCTAGAATCCTTAACCAGGTCCAAATGATAAAGACACCCCTTGGAAACTAATTTTCAGGCTCTAAGATAAGAATAAACCTATCTTTGGGAATAGGGAACTACCTTCTCACTTAACAACTCGATCATTTGGGAACCAAAAATTGACACTTTGGGTCCAACAGTCAGAGATTCATAACACGAATGCAACCAATCCATCCCTAAAATCATATTAAAGACTAACATATCTAATTCAATCAGGTCCACAGTTGTCCCTATACCACGAATGGATACCTCTCAACCCCTATAGACTCTTCCAACCATAACAGAGTCACCTATCAAGGTACACACAGAAAAAAGACAAGGAATTTACTAAGGACCAAACAAAAAAATGTATGGCCACACAAGGGGTAACATAAGAGAGAGTAGACTGGAGATCAAGTAGATAATATACATCACAAAAGAAAGGTTTTAGCATACCAGTAACAACATCAGGAGATGCCTCATAATCCTGATATGTGGTAAGAGCACATAGACTATTCTAACCAGTGTTGAAGCTAAAAGTAGCACTTTTTGGTGCAGGAGAAGAAGAAACATCAACCAGGACCTTGTTCGCCTCGTAGCAATATTACTCAAAGGACAGTTCCTCTGAATATGGCCAAGATAACCAGATTTGAAGTACTTATTCCACCTATCACCATAAATACCACAATGCACTTGACCACAAAAATGACAAAGGGTATAAAGAAAGCCAACTCAGCCCCACTAGCCTGAGATTGGGTACTTTATGCCTTCAGTCCACTTTTAATCTAAAAATGGTGATCACCGAACAGCTTAAGATATGGAGAACTAGCCATAGAATAGGACCCATAATTCAACCACTTCTTTTTAACAATTTTCCACCTTCTCTACCACTATGTTGGTGACCTCCACCCTAATCGAAATATCAAAACTTCTTACTCTACCTTTAACTAACCTCTGTATGTTCTTTCTTTTCATTCTTCACTTATTGCATATACACCACAAGCCTAGAGATATCCATGTCACAATTCAATAAGGTAGCCTTACACTCCAACACTAAGCCTCGAGATGAACCCAAAGCAAATTTCCTCATCTTAACCCTTATATTAGACATTGGCTTAGAAGCATAAAGGGACAGCTAATGAAACTTCAAGGCATACTCCTTCACAGTCATCTTGCGTTGCTTCAAATTCATGAATACCTCAGCCTTCGCCTTCTTCAACTCTTAAAGAAAGAAGCGATCAAGAAACGCACCAAGGAAATCCTGTTATAAATCGAACTTTGCATCTCCTCTAGACTGATCCCACTTGTTATATCACTGATATGTCACATCCTTCAGCTGGTATGCAGTGAGCTCTACACCCTTAGAGTTAGAAGCATGCATTACACAAAGAATCCTCTTTATCTCATCTATGAACCCTTAAGGATAATCCTCAACCCAATAACCAATAAATGTCAGAGGATTTAGCCTCATAAACTGGATAACTCTAGTTTCCTCAGAAGAACTCACAACAGCACTAACAAAACCCAACTGAAATTACTGAGATGTCACCAACTGGGTCAACAGATGAATGGAATGGTGAAACTCAATATTTGTTAGATCTCCAAGAGATGACCGAGCAGGAGTGTTACCCGCGGGAGAAGGACCAATGGGAATAATTGGAACTCTACTGGGGCAATCAGAAGCTCCGGCTCTAGATCGAGTCTGAAATCCTTGAGTAGGACAAACCCCATCCATAATTTTCTTACGAGGGACTGATGAGTTTCCATGAGCATTAGATCTTCTTAGAGGCATGATCTGGTAAGGAAACATATAGGAATTAGAGGAGATCACAAGATCTTAGACTCTAGCCCAAAATAAAACAATAATTAAGGAAAACATTTCTAAATGCCTCACAGCCCCACTCTTATAAGTGTTGTGTTCTACACACACATAAAAGCGATTTTACTTAACACAGCTTTGTGGACACCCAATGAAACCAAACCTAGGCTCTCATACAAATTTTATCATGAACCAAACCAGGGGCTGGCCATGACAGGTATCTCAAGTCTAACAAGGACTGGAGACCACCCCCTACACCTAGCCAAACCGAACATAATACCCCTCAATAGAGGATGAAATACAAACATATAAAAGAATAGCAAAAGATATCCTTAAAGAATTTAAGACAAGTTTATAACTAATAACCAGTAACCAACCAAAAATAACCAATCAACATCACCTAAGTCCACAGTAATCCACAAAACCTTACAATAAAACCAAAATCAATAAAGTGTTGGGACATGCCCTTGACTTTGACAATGACAAGGACAGTAACAATATTAATATGAACTCTTTAATTCTAGACTATGAAAGAAAACTAATGAAATGACAAAGTATTCTGAGGAATGAAAGCTTACCATTTTACCACGAACACCTATGAACCGAGCTGATACACCTAACACTATACTGAAAAAGTAGAAATAACTATTTTTCCTATATTGCATGGGGATACAACATCCGGAGATATTTAGTGGGTTGAGTACTAGCATGTAATTTAGGGGTATGGGATAAAATAATTCTATAAACCTTTTCAAAACCACTCAAGCCAATGCACATAGTCATATATAAGTATAAATATTTCATGCCAAGAAGGGAAAAAAGATTAGCATAAAGTAAAACTTTATCCTGGACTATGTAGCTCAACCATCATAAACAGGCACCCATGGGCTATATGAGTTTAGCTCCCCTATTGAAAAGGCCGTAGTGTATGTTAGACACACGAATTAAATGTATCAAAGAAGACCAGGGAATGATCTGACTCCATGTCAATCCAAGATACAAATATATCAATATTGTAAACTATGCACATAGGTCATCAAGACCAAACCTTATGTTGACAAACATGAGTTTCTAATACAAGTCATCTAAGACCCACACCTTCACGGCTTCACTACATAACCCCTATTAAGACAAATTTAAAGCAAGTTCAACATAACCTATTTATTAACCAATGAACCAACTGTTAAGGCACACTATGGGTATCATCATAACCTTACACTAGTAAGCTTATCTCTATGCTATAACAATCACATTCACTTGGGAAAATGCCTCAAAGCCAACAATGCTTTCAAAATCCATATTCACTATTTAATCATTAATTTAATACAATATCATAAGTGATTAAGTCAAACCAATTGGCAATTTCACAATCCAAAACCATTTACACAAGTTGGTTAAGGGGACACATTTATTCAAATTCAATTCCAATTTCAAAATACCAATTTTAGGGGAAACCATGACCCATTAGTTTATCCACCATTCCCATTCACCGTATAAGTTCAAAACCACAAATAAAGCATGGGAAATACTTAATAAATCATGATAAAACTATTTAGGAATCAACCATATTGAAACCCTCAATCATATCAGTGATACCCCGAGTTTTCCAATTAAATATTTTTCTCCTAAATGTGTCAAGTTGTTAAAGCTTTTTTGTCTTTCTAAGAGTCCATTAAGATCTCGGATAAAAATATGTTGAATTCTATTCTTTATTGTGATTAATAATTTTTCTGTGTGGAATTTCTGGATATGCGACTCGTCATCGCGTAGAGCATCGAATAAAATTTCCAATGATATGTGGATCATCCAAAATGGACACTCGAGCGATGTGTTATTATCATTTTGATCTAACCGTGAATAGTGGTGAACAGTAAATGTGTTGGAAAAAACTACTGAGGCCCGGCAAATTTTAGGGTCAACATCAAACTATCATAGCTCCTTGTACATAATGATATGGGTGAGCTACTATATATCAAAAGAAATCTCTGAGAGTCATCTTTCCAATGAAATTAGCTTCATCCAATTTGTCCATCGAAGAAAAAAGTGTTGATCAATCTACTTCAGCCTATCAAAACAGTCCAGCAAAGGACAGATTTGATACTATTTGATTTTTAAGGGTATTTTGACATTCCCAGTCCAATCTATCTAGGTAAACCATGGATTTAAGTCCATTAAGAGCATTGAATAGCTCATTTTTCTTCAAAATTTCCTAAGGCTCAAACCTCAACCCTACTACTCCAAATTTCATCCTTCTATGTCTCTTGATTAAATCGTAGAAATTTCAAATTGATTTAGAATTCGAGTTGATCATGTTAAGAGTTTCGAGAAGCACCCTTTTTTTTCATGAATAAAGTTCTGGAGTTAAAATTTCATATTCATCTTCCATTTTTAGGTAAGTGGGGCTTTGAACAAGAATAATTCTTCCGTTCTTGTACCCGTATCTTTAATTTTTATTATGGATTATTATGAGTTTGGCAATTGAATTTATTTCCAAGATATTCTACCATGAGATTTTGATTATGTATATATGTAAATTGTTCAAGCTTGCCAATTATGATTATTTAATCGATTCTTATGGTTCTGTATGTTGAATTATGTCTAAATAATTTTATTCTGAACTTATAAAGATTTGAATTGTAAGTGTTGAATCACATGAGTATTTGACTATTTTTGTTCAATGAATTGAGACTTAATATTGGGATTCTTAGTGTTTCTATCAAGAATTGATATATTTTGGACATGTATCTATGTTTTAAGTTCAAGCATAAATTATTGGTATTTCCAAGTGTTTTCGAGTCATATGTCAAATTTTGAGCTTTCTTATGATGATTTGAGTTATTGGGTATATTGATATCGAATTTGCAATGAGTCTTGGTATTTTCCAGATGGTTTTGATGAGTTAAATTATTGAAAATATTACATATTGAGTCTTCATATCCTTGTCCAAATGTCGAGTTAGTCATGGTTCAATGCATTGATACCTTGTTGATATTGAGGAAGATTAAAATATTTTGAGATACAATGTGTTGACTTAGGAATCCACAAATTGATATGATTTGATAAATGAGAAAGAGATTTGATTTGATCTTTATGATAGACCCTTGTAATGTTGTGGTGGATTTTCTAACGCGTTCTGAGCTTGTCAGGGAATAGTACTTAGCACCGAGAGGGAAATTTGGTATTTCCCCAAACCTATGTTCCACCGTAGGGTTGTTTGATGATGATATTATTGGTCGGAGTGCCCAATTGTGATTATTGCAGTTTTAAGGTTGTACTCCCTGGTGAAGAGTATGATGCTCCCACCAATGAGGGTATCAAATGTCGGTATTCCACATAGCTCACATGGGGTTGTCGGTTATAGGAAACTCCTGTTTCTATAAGATTAAGTTTGTTGAATTACTAAGTTACTCCAAGATTTGAGTCAAAGAGTAGAGATGTTTATGATGTTTTATAGTCATTTATGATGATTTTTAACCATATGATAATTTATGATGATTTAGGATGATTTATCATAATTTATGATTTATAATGATTTACATGGATTACTATATTTTATCATATGAACTGTTTATTATAAAATTACGAAAAGTATGATTTGATATAACTCAAGCCAAGTGAGTCATCATTGTCTGTATGCATGTTTTCATGAAATTGATTATACTATTTATATTGTTTCATGCACCCCCACATACTCAATACATTTCAAAGTGTTGACCCACAAATTTCCATGGGCCACATTCTTACCAAAATGTAGGTATAAGCTATAGCACACATATCAAGTTTAGTTGGGTCGCAGCTCTCGATCGGCACGTGATTAGTCCTTTTAATTTGGGGACTTGAGATGTATTGTTTTTTTTATTTAGTCGTATTGAGTAGGGGTAGTTGGGAGTCATGACCCGGCTATATTTGGTCAATGCAAGTAGAAGCTTCATAGACAATAACTAGTAGTCAGTGTATTTAGATTCAGATTTGTATATATATGAGTAGAATTATGATCATGTAAATTTTCTTTCATGTTGGTCAGACTAAATTATGGGTTATTTCCGCATTATTCCTTCTATTTTATGTATTTTCTTCAGTTACTTTGGGTTATGCCAGATAAAGGGTTAGCTTGGGGTCACTTGTGACCTTAAGCATTATGTGACATCTCAGGATCCGATTTTAGGGTGTTAAAAGCTTGGTATCAGAGTACAGAGTTCAAGTATCCTAGAGTGTCTATGAAGCCGTGTCTAGTAGAGTCTTGCGGATCGGTACAGAGATGTTTGTACTTTTCTTCGAGAGGCAATGAGGCATTTAGGAAAATGGTCCCTTTTTTTCAAGTCGTAGATCGTGCTGTGGAAAGGTTCCTTAAGAAATTCATATGGGTTCATATCTTGCATAAATTAAGCCATTTCGCCTTGTTCTAAAATACCGGATATACTCAAGCATAAATCCTTATAGATAGTGCTTTCTTAGATAATCTCCTCTGATATTACTGGCTTATAAGTGAGCTAGAAAAAAATGATTTCATTAGTACTTTTGAGTTCCAAAAAATTGAGGTGTCATATGTACGTTCTTGAAGGTTGTGCATTAAGCCTATCTCGGAAGTGTTTTTGGATTTCTCCCTATAATTCATGATATGATTTCATATTTTCCTTATCCGTTATCTAATGTTGAGATAGGGTGATTAACTAGTTCTAATTTCTTCTCTTGATTATATTCCTGGGCTTATTAGCAAAGCTTCCATAGCTTTTAAGATGTACCCTCATCCCTCTTGAGTCGTTCAGTTGAGGTAAAGAGAGACACCTATTCTCAGATCCTTGATTATGGTGTACTAGGCTTTTATTTCTTGAAAATACTTTTTGATCATCTTTTGATGAAAAGTTGAAGTCTAGTGAAGCCATGTGGGGCTTATTTCGATTCACTAGTATAATTGTTTGATATTTATTTCCTTTTTAAAATACAAAACCGAAGTCTAGTAAAGCCGTGTGAGGCCTGTTTCGATTCTAGCAGCTGGTTGTTTACTCTATTGTTCTTGCATTGGTTTGAACCAGGGGTTTGGAAACGTGGTGGAAGGCGGTGTTAGTAAATTATTATGGCATAGGCCATGGAATTGTGTATGATTATTGTCATTATGAGGTTTTGGTAGACTAGTATATTTGGGGTGTTTGATAGATAGAAATGGTTGTTGAGATTGTTGTTAATCGTAGTCAGAGTGAGTTGTTAAGTTTGTGTAGCGGGTGATGAGAAAAAAAATAAATTTAATGATTGAATTGCTACGACGTTAGTGATAGGGAGAAGATTTAGTAGGTTTGAACCGTATGTACGGGAGCTTAAATCTATTTGTTTGTGATCAAGTGGGATATTGTTTATTGAAATAGTAGTATGCTCAAGGTGTTATGGGGATTTTTTTTAAGTTATTAAATGTTAAACAGTTAGTGTTATCCTTGATCGGGTAAGTATGAATGATGATATGTGGTATACGATGTAATTGTGAGTTAGCTTGGGCAATAGAGGTTGACGAGGGTGTTAGCTTGAGATGTGATATTAGTAAAGCACAAAGAAGTTAGTATGGTTTAGCAAAGGTTTGATGTATCCATGGTAAGTGATAGAATCTAAGCTGCGGAGTGCATGAATTATTGTATGATAACTTTTGAAGTTTTCTAAGTTGGTGGGTATTTGAGAGTTATGTTAAGATTGGGTTTTGCGCTCGGGGGTGTAGTTATGCGGGTTAATTTATGGATCTTTTGTATGGGTATATCCGGGGACCCTCGATTAAAGTGAATGCCATGGACTAGAATTTGTATGGTGATTCATTGACTCGGAGTGTTGGCTTAAGTCTAAGGGGAAGATAGTAGGAAAAAAATTAACTAAGTTAAGATTGTGGGATTCAGGTATGTATATCGGTGGGTTTCAAGTTGGTGGTGAGAAGGAGTAGTGTTGATCCTATTTTACCCCATCCTTTTCAATGACTTCAATATTTTCTCATGCCTTATATTTCATTACCCCGATCATAATACATGTTCATGCATATCATGGGAAATCATGTATTCTCCTAACTATAGAAATATGGAGTCCCAATTTTTCTAGCGAGTGAAATTGACATTCCATAAGCTATAAACTTCAAACTCAAGTTGCACGGTTCATAATGCATGTGCTTAAGTTTTATTGAATGTTCAAGTTCAGTCCACTGGCAACACCCTTAGCGACCAATAAGATTTAATTTATGTCCTGGGTGTCCTTAATCTTTAATCTTGATTCTGGTTGAATTCATGCATTTGATGCCCTAGTTCTCTAGCCTCAATAACCGCACCAAGTCATACACAATATCCCTTTATATTTTACCCTTTCATGACTTTCCATTTATCGAGGGAGTGTGGATGAATAGTGGTGACAATAGAAGAGAGTGAACGTGTTTTTGTTGATAAAGATTATGGCATGTTCATTTTAGCTAAGGTGGCAAGTGTGGAGTAAGCTTGAGGCTAGGCTTTTGATGGATGTCATGGTTATTTGAATCATTTCCTGTTGTGTTTGTGAAAGTAGTTGTGTGATGGTTTATCTAGGTTTGTAGGTGGGGAATTCTTGAAGTGAAGTTTGTGCATGGCTTAGTTAATTGGAAAAGTTAGTGACTGTTTTCTTAAGAATAGTTCCCGGAAGTTGTCTTAATAAAGGATTGTAGAATTTCAAAAAAGTGTTTTATGGGTGTTGATTAGGAGTGTATACGTAATTATAAAGATAGGCTTGAACATCATGTGTGTATATATGAATGGAGATTAAAGTTTATATTAACGATAAGTTTTTGTGTCTATGTTGATTTAGAAGTCTAAGCTAAAAGCTCTTGTAAATTGATCTTGCGTTGCACTCATGTATTGTTAATATATCTCTTGTCTGATGATATTAGTTGCAATCCTTGGCCTTGCTATAAGTTGAATTGTGTATATGCCTATGAATAGTTCCCTAAGCTTCAATAATTGTTGATATGAATAAGATGGTTGAAAATGGTGTGTATTAAGTGGATTGAGTAGTAATAAGAATTATCTGTGAGATGACGAATTGTAACAACGTGGATGTGTGTAAATTTATAATTTGGAATGGTGCTATGTTATGGTGTTAGGTGGAGGAATTGGTGACTCCAAATTAAGCTTGAAAATGAGGAGAGAGAGTTTGTCTTAGTTAGATTTAGATAGCCAAGATTGCAAATGACTTGTGAGAATTATGAATTGAATCAAGTAAGTATGGTATTTGGGGAAAATAGTATTGCAGAGAAAGGGTGTGCGAAGCGTATTGATAAGCTTGGAAGTAAGGAGTTGTACTGCGTGGGGTCTAGTACTTTTATTTTGATATAAGACTGATCGACCTACGCTCCGTATTTAAAATTTGGGTCGAATTATAAATCCTTATTTCAATATATATATATATATATATATATATATATATATATATTGGTCGGACCATATCCCAAACCCAATTGCTTCCTAGTAGCGTTGAAAGTTCCTTGGAATGTTTTTGAATCATGTCGTAATTGAATGAGAGCGTGTCTTGATTCGGTCCGTGCACCTAGAAATTCAACTTGATAGTTATTCCGACGGACTCATATATTTCTTCCATCTTCCGATATGGTCCAATCTCACTACTTGAAGTTTCGTGAGCATAACCATTTCAAAAATGATTTATTTGCGTCGAAGCGAGTTACAAAAATTCTATTTAACCTTTGCTTTCGTTCCCAACCCAAGAATTAAGCCATGGGTCGATCATAAAGTGTCCCGTATATCAATTAGTATTATTCGGGGAGAATTGATCCTAAGAGGGAGATATTATGATATCCTGAGTTTTCATATCCTCGATCCTTCATCTCTTTATTTGTGAATGCGGATTTAAATCGAAGTTAATAATTTTTCCTTCATCCAACTCTTTTAGCAATAGACTCAACTATGTCATTGTGATTACTCCAAAGCTTAGATAAATATAAACTTGTTCATCAAGCTATTTTAGTAGCGTATCCTCAATTTTCCTTGTCTTCCTAACCCAACGAGCGACATTCGGGGATGAATGTTTCCAAGGGAGAAATGATGTGATACCCTGAGTTTTCCCGTTAAATATTTCGCTCCCAAAAGTGTCGAGTCGTTAAAGCCTTTTTATCTTACCAAGAGTCCGTTAAGATCTCGGACAAAAATGTGTTGAATTCTGTTCTTTATCATGATTAATAATTTTTTTGTGTGGAATTTATGGATATGCGACCCGTCATCGCATAGAGCATCGAATAATCTTTCCAACAATATGTGGATCATCCAAAACGGACACTCCAGTGATGAGTTATGAACAGTCCGATCTAACCGTAAATAGTGGTGAGGAGTAAATGTGCAGGAAAAAAATACTGAGGCCAGGCAAATTTTAGGATCAACTTCAAACGATCATAACTCCTTGTACATAATGATCTGGGTGAGCTACTATATATCAACAGAAAGCTCTGAGAGTTATCATTCCAATGAAATAGGTTTCATACATTTTTTCATCGAATAAAAAAGTTATGGTCGATCTACTTCAGCTTATAAAACCATCCACCAAAGGACAGATTCGACATTATTTGATTTTTAAAGGTATTTTGGTCATTCCCACTTCAATCCATCTGGGTAAACCATGGATTTAAGTCCATTAAGAGAATTCAATAGTTCATTTTTCTTCAAAATTACCTAAGGCTCAAAACCAACCTTACTACTCCAAATATCATCCTTCTATGTCTCTTAATTGACCCGTAGTAATTTCAAATTGATTTGTGATTTGAGTTGATCATGTTAAGGGCTTTGAGGAGCACCCTTTATTTTTGTGAATGATGTTTCGGAGTCAGAAGTTCATATTCATCTTCCATTTTTAGGTATGTGGTCTTTGAACAAGAATAATTCTTCCGTTCTTGTGCCCCTATCTTTAATTTTTATTATTGATTATTATGAGTTTGGCAAATGAATTTATTTCCAAGATATCCTACCATGAGATTTTGATTATGTATTTATGTAAATTGTTCAAGCTTGCCAATTATGATTATTTAATCGATTCTTATGGTTCTGTAAGTTGAATTATGTCTAAATAATTCGATTATGAACTTATAAAGATTTGAATTGTAAGTTTTGAATCACATGAGTATTTGACTATTTTCGTTCTATGAATTGAGATTTATTATTGGGATTCTTGGTGTTTCTATCAATAATTGATATATTTTGAACATGTATCCACGTTTTAGGTTCAAGAAAGAATTATTGTTATTTCCAAGTGTTTTCGAGCCATGTGTCAAATTTTGAGCTTACATATGACGATGTGAGTTATTGGGTATATTGATATCGAAGTTGTAATGAGTCTTGGTATTTTCCAGATGGTTTTGATGAGTTAAATTTTTGAAAATATTACGTATTGATTCTTCATATCCTTGTCCAAATGTCGAGTCGATTATGGTTCAATGCATTGATACCTTGTTGATGTTGAGGAAGATTAAAATATTTTGAGCTAAAATGTGTTGAGTTAGGAATCCACAAATTGATATGATTTGATAAATGAGAAAGAGATTTGATTTGGTCTTTATGATAGACCCTTATGATGTTGTGGTGGATTTCCTAATGCGTTCTGAGCTTGTCGGGGAGTAGTACTTAGCAACGAGAGAGAAATTTGATATTTCCCCAAACCTATGTGCCACCGTAGGGTTGTTTGATGATGATATTATTGGCCAGAGTACCCGATTGTGATTATTGCAGTTTTAAGGTCGTACTCCCTGTCAAAGTGTATGACGCTCCCGCCAACGGGGATTTCAAACATTGGTATTCCACGTATCTCACGTGGGGTTGTCGGTTATAGGAAAATCCCGTGTCCATAAGATTAAGTTTCTTGAATTATCGAGTCACTCCAAGATTTGAGTCAAAGAGTTGAGATGTTTATGATGTTTTATGGTCATTTATGATGATTTATAATTACCTATGATGTTTTTTGACGATATGATAATTTATGATGATTTAGGATGATTTATCATAATTTGTGATTTATAATGATTTATGTGGTTTATGAGATTTTATCATATGAACTCTTTCTTATGAAATTACGAAAAGTATGATTTGATATAACTCAAGCCGAGTGAGTCATCATCGTCCGTATGCATGTTTTCATGAAATTGATTATACTATTTATATTGTTGCATGCACCCCCACATACTCAGTACATTTCAAAGTGCTGACCCACATATTTCCATGGGCTACATTCTTACCAAAATATAGGTACAAGCTATAGCGCATATATCATGTTCAGCTGGGTCGCAGCACTCAATCGGCGGGTGATTAGTCCTTTTGATTTAGGGACTTGAGTTGCTCAGATTTAAGGTGTATTGTATTTTTTGTATTCAATCATATTGAGAAGGGGTAGTTCGGAGTCATGACCCGACTATCTTTGGTCCATGCTAGTAGAGGCTTCATAGACAGTCACTAGTAGTTAGTGTATTCAGTGTCAGATTTGTATATATATGAGCATAATTGTGACCAAGTAAATTTAATTTCATGTTGGTCAGAATAAGTTATGCATTGTTTCCGCATTATACTTTCTATTTTATGTATTTTATTCAATTGCTTTGGGTTATGCCAGATGAAGGGTTAGCTTGGGGTCACTTGTGACCTTAAGCACCGTGTAACATATCGGGATCCGATTTTGGGGCGTTACAACATCAAATGTCACATTCAAAAACATCCATTTAAACCATTTAAATACATATTTTCATAAAGTAATAATTAGGGAAGAGTAACATGCCTAAAATATCAAGAGTTATGAAGGGAATTTGCCCTTGAGAGATCTAATTGATGAACTTCTGGGAAACCCTAGACCTTGCTTGAGATCATTTTTTATTGTGTTAAAGGGAGTTGACCAAAATTCCCTTAATAAAAACAATGAAAAATCACCATCAATCATTACGAGTGCGTTTACAACTAGTATGGTCACCCTATGACTCCTATCGTCTGTCGTAGGCTGGGCAATATGTAGGATCCAAATACTAAATTTGCTATGAGTCATACCTTATGACTTGTACTCGGTCATTATGAATTGCTTGACCCAGCCATTGTCAAAGCCAAATCAATTTAGGCATCATACTAGTTTGGTTATGAAATACACCATACGACTCATTACGAGAACCTAAACTTGTAAGGTCTAAGTCATAGTCAGAATAGAAACTGCAAGCAACATACTAACCAATCTATGATTGGGTCCATAAGACCCATCAAAACTCCCAACCACTTGTAAGGGGAGTCGTAGTCTGGGCAGTGAGGATAAAATTTCAAAAAGTTTTAAGGACCAAAAGTATGGGGTGCTACAAATATGAACTTTTAAAATTTGTAGCTGGAAACTATTAGGACGGATGTACGGAACCTTCCCATGATCATGGGACGAACATATGATCATGAGTTTCTCTCGTGGTTGGAAATAAATGATATCTATTTGAATATGATAGTACGATCCTTGGTATGATCATAGGATCTGCCTACAATCGTACCTTGGTTTGTAGGTTTAAAGGTTAAATCAGAAGCCATTATGGGACTCACAATCGTGTCAAGGATTGTGGTTTCAAAGTATGATTATGGTTACCTCTCGTTGTGGGAAGCTATAGTGATCAACTTTCAGATGTTAGGGTTTCTTCAAAGAAGACCATTTTACGGTCGTACAAAGTAACCACGATCATTGTTTTGTGTGTGGTATCTCACTATAAAAATGCTTTACTACAAAGGTCATAACTTTTTACTCTGATGTCAAATTTAGGCAAAATAGGATGTGTCGAGAAGATAATTCTAATATCTATCATTATACGGGTCTAGAGCTCAAATATGCTTCAAAATATAGATGTTATTTGCATTTGAAGATGATTATTTATTAATAAATCAATTAGTAAGGGAGGTTTTGGCTTATTTAAGGAGTAGGAGAATCTAGTGGCCTTGGTACATGGCCAAATTCATTCTTAGACTGTTAAAACTTAATGTATAATACTATATATACCTACAGTATGGTTCTATCCTTAGCTTAGATTTTTTGATGTGTTATTTATTTGAAATGTACTTTGCTCTAAAGATGATATCTCAATAAATCATTAGATAATCCGCTAAACTTAACAAAAAAAGAGCATGTGTAGTATCAACACATAAGAAACAATGGTATACTAAAAGGGTCATTGGCGGCCAACCCAAAGTAAGATATGTTAACAATAAACCATAACTTAGTAAACAAGAACAACCATGAACACCTACTATATAATTGTACTTTAATTATATGACACATCCTTTAAAACAACAAGACATAGTTCGTTCAAGACAACTCAATATAGACAATACCTCAAGTTAAGACTCTAACTACCAACAATCAATCCAAGTCAACAAACTATGACTCATCAACAATACACAAAACCATGTATCAATTACACAAGTAAATCGATTATTAAAAGAAATATGCCAAATATTTTAATTTAGATCGAACCACTTAAGGATCCAATTCAAAAAAAATAACCATAATCATAAATCTTTGTCCAAACAAGGAGCCAAATATAACAAGTCAAAAAATAAAACCAATTCATCAAGGAAATATCACTCTCACCAATACGCTCTACATGCATGATAAGGGTCTTATGGTCTTCCACTAGCCATGATATACAAGGAACTAGCGCTTGACTAGGTACCAAATCCCAGACATCTAGTGCCTGTCAAACTTATATCAACAATCAAATGAAAATGTCCAAATACCGGTACATCCCACAATAATAAGTATGAATCCTAGATGTGGAAATATCAATACATCTAATAATAATAAACATACATCACAACAATGACAATCGCAATGAAGCACCAACCACATTTGTAAAAACCAATAAGTTTTTAATATAACCACATTGCATTGAATTAACACTTAGGATAAAATTTAACAATCTACTTTTGAACATGTAGTGTAACAAGTACATGAAGAAATAGTTAATATGCACACATAAATAAGTTGGGTTTCAACTAAGTTAAACTATCACATCCCTCAATCCAAGCTTGCACCACTTTATTAAAATTGAGTGTTGCCTTTTTATGCAATTTTGACTTGGTTGTGGACTAAAAAATAGCATGATCACAATTCATACAATGACCTAGAACATTCACGACAACCAAATCCTAGAAACGCAAGATCAAACGCATGTATCATTCCTCCTATTATAGGGTTATAACCTCATTCCACCTTAAAACTACCAATTTCATAGATTTAATGGTGAATACTAAGCATACAATTCTAAAGTAACTACTTTTAAGAAAAAACCAATTACACCAGAAAAATCACTTAGGTAAAGCTAAATCCTTCCTAAACCCAAAAACTAGTATTCTAAGGATTAATATTTGAATAATAAGTTAATGGAAGGGATTAACTCACCTTTAGGAAGAAGTATGATGGAATTTAAGTGTAAATTTCATAAAATAACCTCTTTCATCTATTAGATGATGTGGAATTAAAATAATGTTTTGGAGAATTTTTTGCATTAATTAGCACATATCCTACAATAGCAGCCTCGTTATAGCTAAATATGTCTTTTATGGTGGGATTGGCCAATGTGGACTCTCATTATAGAAACACAGGGTAGCACTCTGCCACCCGCTATAGCAAGGTACACTAGGATGAAAACTAAATATTTCTCACTGTTTTTCCTTGTTTGCAACACACCTTCAGGTTTGGGCATCCTAAACCAACCCTTTTATGTCAAATTTGATTTTAGGAGTTCTACTCATCCAAATTCACTTCCAATATATCCTATGGATTTCTTATCACCGCAACTATCATAAAAATGCATCATATTACATAACCTTTAACTATTCGATTCCCAAATTACTCTACATCATATCATGCTTAATTTTTTTCTAAGACTAGCTTAGTCTGAAATTTCTAACTCTTAACTTAGGGAAAACCTTAACCAAAATATTAGCATGCTAGACTTATCCATAATGATGGAAGTTTCATTATTGTAAGCTACCTTATGAAAATAATATTATAGCTACAAACCCCCGAGGAACTAAACCTAAGAATAGCAACTATTTTAACCTAGACTAAGGTTTCTAATAACAACCTTAAAGCTACCAAGCATCCTAGACTAAACCCAAGAGAGTGAAATACATGTCCAATTTTCTCTAAAGCTACCAATTAAGATAATAGGATAAAAACTAAAAGTAATACATGTCCAAACCACAATGTCCTCCCTCTCTAAAAAAATTTGCAAATTATTATATGTATTGCTTAAGCAAGCCACGTCTAATAGTAGGTAAGCCATAACCCACCTAGAGGTTGCACAATACTCGCTTGAACACTAAATTATAGGTTTTTTGTTTTGAGAATCCTCTGACTGCTGCCATGCTATCTGTTATGACCCAAACCTATGATTAGTGGAACCCACACTAAACCTCTAGTAAGAGAACTATCTAACCCAAAATAAAATAAATATGGAATAACATCATAAATACTAAAATACCCCAAAAACTAAAGATCATAGAGCCTAAGGTAGCATCAGTATAAAACCATTATGTACTAGTAAAGTTATAGGTCAACTTAACTTAACTTAAGTGAAAACTTAACTAACAATTTATTTACAAGTAGAAAAACATATAATTTAGCAATTATGCATTCAAATTGGTCCTTTTACCCCAACTTCCACTTTACAAAATCAAGTCATGTAAATAAAAAATTACTCTTTAACAAATGATGTTCGATTCAATTTAACTATAATGAATTCTAACACAACTAAATTTATTACTTTCTCATAAACACTTCGTTATTATATAACAGCAAGCCTTAACTCATTTCGAGTACAATATCAACAACACATACCATAGAAGTATCCAAATATAACAAATTACAATGTAATTTGGTTTAATGAAGGAATCTTCAAACACTCCAATTTATCAAGTACATACATGTTATTGGTCTTATGTATGTCATTAGCCATGACTTGTAGGGGATGAGTTTAGTCAATGTACCAAATAACCTATAAAATTAGTGACAGCCACCCTTATCCCAAACCAAATATTATACCACCCCTATTCTAATATCCCTTCCCTCATTCTTCTTGAAAACCACTAATTAAATCATGATTAACCTTTTTTGATTCATCTTAGAACAACAATTGGTACCATAAAAAGGAATAAACACATAATAAGTAATTCAACCACTTCGTGCAAACAAAGTCCTTTTTACCAATCTCATTATACATTATCAATTTGCAGTGTTCATTTACAACTAACAAGTTTAACATTCATCAACATGAACTTCAATAAGTATGCATTAACATGAACACATACAATAAACTTGATTTTTAACTCCAATCAACTATCACCTACCTCAATCCAAGCCTTACAATATTCTAACTAGTGTGATCCTTGCACTTTCTAATAGCTTCGCCTTGATTTTAGTTTATAAATAATATATAACACAATTCACCCAATATTCTAATAGTTATAGGTATTATAACCTAAATACATAACCTTAAGGTCAAGTTCACGAATAATTCCCTCATTTTACGATTTTCCTACCTTTTATTAAACTTTAATCCCTCATGTATCACATTACATGAGTAAATTGTAGCATGGGAAATCAAAACCTTGTAACCCTTGGTCAAATTCCAAGGTATGTACCTATTTACAGCACTTTGCATCAGAAAATCCACCTAATTCAAGTTCAATACCTCTAGCAATATCATAACCTAGAGATTCTAAGAATTAATCAATTAAATTCAAGTTAGGTGAAACAACTTACCTTAACAGTAGAATTCGAAAAGTAATTAAGAAAAAAATCCCAAAATCACCCTCACTTGACCTTTGAATGTTTTAGGAATAAAAATAAGTTTTTAAGCAAAATTTGCTATTTACTATGATTAGCCTACTAGAGCACCCTGATTCCTACAAGAGGGATGTCATTATAGTGGAATCTACCAGATGTAGTAGAGCTAACTAAAGCTTACTCTCGCTATAGCAGAAAAATTCCCAATATAGAGAAACTTGGTAGCATGATACCATCCACTATAGTAGGTTAGGTGAGGAATTGAATTTAGCTTCCTAGTTTTACCTAATTTTACAACTCCTACATTTTAACATCCCAAACTAACCCTTTTACTTTAAATTCTAAGTTTAGAGTTGTAATAACCTAAGCCCATTTTTAAAAGTTTCTATGAACTCCCTAACATTAGTTAATATATTATGGTCTTATATAATAGTGTATTCTATGACTAGCCTAGCCTAAAATTTTACACACTTCATCCAAGGAGGATCTTAACCCAAATTTTTGTATGCTAATTTATAATGTAAAAATGGAGAGAACTACTAAAATAGATAGTAATTTACCCATTATTTTCGCCCAAATTAAAAAACCAAGAAAAAGAAGGGAAAAATTAACAATGAAATTTACCTAAATGCATAAACAAATAAGGGTACTTATTGTACATATCAAATTAAATCTCCCAAGTGGCCTCCACAAGGACGTCTTCCACTAGACTTTTAGAAATCTAATCTTCTAGGTCCTCAACTTCTAAAAATCTCAATTAAGTATCACCATTAGTTCCTTTTTATAGAAGAGGTTTTTATTAAAGAAAAATGAGTCTCAATGAATGATGTAATCACTATCCCCATGGTACTTCTTAAGAATAGAGATATAAAACACTAGATGGACTTCTAAGAAATTTAGAGGCAATACAAGTTTGAAAGTCGTTGAATCAGGATTACCAAGATTCAAAAATGAACCAACATACCTGAGGCTAAGCTTTCCCCTTTTGCCAAACTACATCAATCCCGTTATGGGAAAAAACTTAAGTAACATTTATTCACCCTTCTTAAAGAACATGTATCTTACCTTGAGATACATATATTATTTCTGTCTACTTTGGGCTTCTAATAACTTATCATGAATAAACCTAACCATCTCTTGAGCATTTATTACTAAGTTTGTGCCTAAAGTTCTCACATCACCCACCTCAAACCAGCCTATCGGTGATCTATATCTTCTCTTATACATAGCCTCAAATAAGAACACATTAATACTAGAATGATAATTGTTTTTCTATGATAATTTTCTCAATGATAGTCCCCAAATTTTAATACACGCACTTAAAAGATGTCTTCTAGAATCTAAATGGTCCTTTTAAAATAACATCCCGTCACTCTGAGGATGAAAAGTAGTACTATGACCAATCCTTATGTCAAGATCCTTATGCAACTTATGTCTAAACTTGGAGGTAAACTGATTACATCTATCAGATATTAAAATAGATGCAATATCAAAACCTTATCAACATAATGAAACATCCTAGGTATTGACCCTTCGAAAATTTTTTAAAATTCCATTCTCCGAACCCAATACAACTCATGGGTATGAGTCGTATGTTGGGGAATAAGTGGCATGGTCTTGTCGTATGCTGAACAATATTAGTTGATGGGATAGTTTTAGTCAATAGAATGGGTATGACTTAGGCTTATGAGTTGTAGGGCTTGGTATGATTCATACCATGGACTCGTATAGCGGGAAGTGTTTGATGCTCTTAGTATTTAATTCTGCCAGGGATACGGGTCATGGGTATGGATCATATGCTGGGGTACGACTTAATTGGATGAGTCGTGTACTAAAAAATATCTGATCCAAGGGTGAGTCTTAGATACGAGTGGTAGGTACCAATCATATTGGGTGGGTATGACTCGTATGGGTTAGTCGTATCCATGTGATGAGATTTTGTGCAACTTAAATGAGGTTATTTTGGATATTTACCTACTTACCCTAATAAGGAGCCATGACTTCTAATACATTTAGAAGGTTATTTACCCTATTATTATATGCTTTCAAAATTAGAAACTATTGCAAAAATACTCCATAATTCTCTCAAGAGCTTTTGGGGCAAGAGAGCTAGGGTTTTAACTAAAGGATTGCTTTGGGGCTTGTCTTGGTGATTTTCTTCCATTATCTTCTTGGTTTAAGGCATGCTTCTCTTTACTCCTGATAATTTCAACTAAAGGCATGGTTTATATGATTTATTTCATGGTTTTACTATTTCATGATTATGGTTTTCAACTATTATTTAGGGGTTTTGATATTAAATGCTTGGTTATGGTTTCCTATGGTTTTAATTATGATTTTATATGCATTAACGGTGGTTTTGGATAAATGGATTACATGGTAATGGTTTAATGGTATTTGGAATGGGTTTTGTTTTTAATATGCCCCCAATGTGATTGATAAAATACTTATAAAGATATGTTCATTGCATTGACTTCTATTAATGGAACTCTTGCATGTTTTAAACTTGGTAAAGGAATTATGTATGGTTTAAATGGTTTGGAAAGGATAAAGTCTAAATTATTATGCTTGTGGGAAACATGGAAGCCTCACAAGTGGTTTAATATGGTATATAGAAGGGCACTCAAAAGTCCCCTTAAACCTAAAAATGGTTGGCTATGGATGATACTTGCAAGTAAGGGTTGGTATATATGATACCAATATCAATGGTCGTGGTTAATAAATCGATAATGGTTTCGCTATTTTGAAACTAGTTTTAATTGGGCATTAATAGTGGGGTGTGTAGCAAAGCCATGGAAGATGGAAGTCCCGGAGGGAGCAAAACTGGAAATTTGTATTTGTTGATATGAGGATTGGTCTTAGTGGACCGTGTGCATGATGTCACACTATTGGGGGGATATTATAACCTAGATTGAATCATACTGTCCCATGGTCTTAGAAAGGCCTATCATAAAATCCACAGATATTCTCTCATGTTTCCACTTAGGAATGGATATCCTATAAAGTTGACCTACAATTTTGGTTATCGTATTTTACCTACTAACTATTCTTACATCTGAGCACATACTCTATTATATCTCTCTTTATTCATGGCCACCAATAGATATGCCTCAAGTCTTGATACATCTTGGGTGCACTAGGATGTATAGAATATAGGGAGCCATGAGCTTCTGCTAGTAAACTAGGAATTACTTCATCAATATAGGATGTTCAACACACATATGCCACTATCATAAAGTTTGACATCGTAAGCCTTACCACATACAACCTTCTTTTGAATCTTATTAAGTTTCACATCTTCATACTGCTTAGCCTTGATTTGATCAAGGAATGTAAAATTAGCCTCAATACTAGCCCACACTCCACCCTTTTTGGAGACACCAAACTTCATAAACTACATTTGTCAGAGCTTGAATTCCTCTAGCTAAAGGATTATTTGTTACTTTTAAAGATGCCAAACTATCCATACTTACAGATTTTCTACTCAATTTATTTGCCACCACGTTGGAATTTCCTGGATGATACCAAATGGTAACATCATAAACTATTGGTAACTCTATTCACCTTCTTTGTCTTTAATTTAAGGCCCTATGAGTGAATAGATATTGTAATCTATGATAGTCTATAAAAACCTCATACATGACACCATAAGTAGTATCTCCATATTTTGAGTGCAAACCCTACCGTTTTCAGCTGCAAGTCATAAGTTGGATAACCTCTCCCATGGACCTTCAAGTACTTTGAATCATAGGCTATCACATTCTTATCTTACATTAATACATCACCCAAGCCAGAAGTTAAAGAATCATCATAAATACTATAAAATACTAACCTTTAATGGGAAAAAGAAAGGTCAGGAGTTCTTGTCAAAGAGATTTGAGCTGTTAAAAGCGCTCTTCACACTTGTTATACCAAACAAAAGGTACCTCCTTCTAAGTCAGCCTTATCAAAGTAGTATGAATAAAATTATGTTTTTGAAAGATCTCCAATAATAACTAGAAAAACCATGAAGCTACGAACCTTAGTCATAGAAGTGGGCCTAGTATAATTATTTAGAGTATCAATCTTCTAGTGGTGTACTATTCTACAAAGGACATGAACGATATCAAAATATAATATTTAGAGAATTTTGCATAAAGCTTCTTCTCTCTTAAAATATCCAAGACTATGCACAAATGCCCTGCAAGCTCCTCTTTACTTTTTAATTAAACCAAAATATTACTAATAAATACAATAACAAATGAATTTATGAAAGATGTTGTGATTTAATTCATCAGATTCGTGAAGGCCACCGGCACATTAATCAACCTAAATGACATCACCAATAATTTGTAATGCCCATAACTAATTTGAAAGCTATTTTAGGAATATCCTTAGGCCAGATTCTCAAATAATGATACACTAACTTTAAATATATCTTAGAAAACACTAAAGTACCCTAGAAATGATCAAACAAATCATCTATTCTAGGTAATATGTACTTACGATGGATACCTTATTCAACTATCAATATACTATAAACATTATCATTCTACCCTCCTTCTATTTCACAAAAGTCATAGGGGAAACAGTATAACAAAGCACTAGGATGAATAAAAACCTATTATAACCCAAACCTAGGCCTAGTTGTAAAGGGTATCTCAAGCCCACCATGAGCCAGAGACCATCCCATTAGTTTAACATCCAGAAAATAATAAAAGAATACAACAAAAACCAACCAAACATAAAAGTAAAATGATAGATAAACCAAACAAGAGTTCTAAGAGTCAAAACAACCATCCAACATACACTTTCCATCAAAAACCTCTAAAAACCAAGACGCCAAACTAGGTTGGGACATGCCCCTGACCATGATAAAATAAAACTCAAAATTCCCAAAATATGAAAGAAAACCTAATAAAATGGTAAACCTTTTCAGTTGATGGAGGCTCACCACTTTACAGAAACTTAATCGAAATCCTCATCACCTAAAACTACACATGACTAACCAAAAAACCTTCAATACCTACATCATGAAATGATACAATACCCAGTGACAGTTTGTGGGATAAGCACTAGCAAGTAACTCAGGAAAAGTGATAAAATAATGCATGCCATATCCAAAATCAGTCAAACCATATGTACAAATTTATACATACATATATAGGATGTCGGGATAGGGTAAAGGATCATGAACATGAGATTTTAAAGCCATTAACATAGATTGTATAGCTTTATCCATATTAATATCACCCACAAGCTATATAGGTTCATCTCTTCCTACTGAAACGGCCCTGGCACGTGTTAGCCTTATAAACCAAGGAAATTCAAAGAAGGGACAGAGACACCAAGGCTATATCCATCCCAAAAATATAATGTGTGAACCAAGCACATGGTCATTTAGACCCCCACAATATGGTTTCCAGTATTGGTCCCCCCGAAACCTTCACCTTTACGATGAGCTACATAACCCCCTTTAAGCCCAAAATAAAAACATTGCATATAATTCTAACCATGAACCCAGGAGTCATTAGGCATTTACCATTTGGTATCTTCATACCAATTATGCTTTTAAGCTTACATAGTCATGCCTATCTAATACAATTAACAAATTTGACCCCTAAGTTCTATTTTAAATCAATCCATGGGAAGCCAAGGCGTTTTAAATCCCTCTTTGTCCTTTTAGCCATTAGTGAAAGGAAATAGTTTCAAATGTAGGTTAAACCATGCAAGTTCCATATTTCAAATCAAAGACCTAAAAGGTGGGTTGAGGTTAATGCCATTTTCTAAGACAAAATCCATTAATTTGGCAAACCCATGTTCCCCATACCAAATTCTCGTAAAAGTGCACTCATTCCATCCCATACATTATTTCTCAAGAATGAATGACATATTCAAAGCATGGGAAACAATTCCAATAGTAAACAACCAAAATCCCTCAACCCAATTTCAAAGCCCATAATTTAATCTCCTGAATGGTGATTAAAGAATATGCCATAGTATACAATTCCAGTTTGGGATGAGAGACATGACTGAATACCAAAGAAACTGAAAGAAAATCCAGAGTTTAAACCTTGGAGATGGAATCCCTAATGAAGCCTAGTTTTCTCTTGTTTTGGGGAGTTTAAGATGAAGATAGAAAAGTTTGAGTCGAGTAATTGAGGATAATAGGGTCCCTAAGTGTTTTTAGTTCATGAGAAATAAGTGTGAAAGAAAGAAATGACCAAAATATCCTTAATGTAAATATGCAAAAAACAAATTAGGCCCAGTCGTCATGGGTCAGGTAATGACTCATGAGGTATGACCACGATTCATTACCTGGACTCGTTACCCGAGGGTCTAATTACTAACCCCTTACTATTATGGTCACGAAGCACTCTCTATGACTCGTGACCTAACCTAATGACTCACAATAAGGATTCATGATCAAGGAAGAAACCCTAGGCAACCTTACTGCTAAGACAATGAGTCCTACTCTACGACTCGTGATAATTTATCACAACTCGTCACCTGAGTTGTAGCCATGGCAGTGTTCAACTCTACTCTAAAAATTCAATGCCCAGGAACTATGATTAATACAAAACCCTTATCAAGCCACTTCTACAACTAATATTAAGCTATTTTTACTATCCAGAGTTCTCCTATACGGAGGAATAGAGATGAGGCAAGTGCTATCTCTAAATCAATATAAAATTTAATATCCCAATCTAAAGGCATACTGGCAAGTTGATAAGTAACACTTTCTATAATATGTACACCACAAGAACTGACTAAATAGATAGGACCTCTATACTAGTGTCCCAAATATGTGCTAGGGTCCTAAATATGTGCTAATAAGGATGAACACCCCTTCCCCATTAACTTTTTAGCATGAATGAAAAAAAGAGTTTCACTAAACTAGGCTTATAAATGCCTCCCACTCTATTTTATTTATCCCCAGCATAGCTAAGGTCACACTCTTAGCATTATAATTCAAAATAGGATGATATAGGGAAAACCATGTCACATCAAAAAAAGATATCAAAATTTGACATATCTAGAATCACTAAATACACCAAAATTTAAAAACCCATGAACATCACTAAACAAGCATAATATTCTTGGGTCACTACCATAGAATCCCGAACAGGGGTAGACACAAAATTAAGTGAATCAAGCATATTACAATCAATGTCTAATCCTAAAGGAAATTACAAACATGTAAGAAAGAGTAGAAACCAAATCAAAAAATACCAAAGTCATCTAGTCACAGACAAGAATGGCACATGTAATGATTGCATCTAATGCCTAAATCTCATATTTTCCTAAGAAGGCATTGAATTAGGATTTTTCATCAATATGAGTGACTTTCCTAATAGGTTGTGTACCATATTTACTTGCATTACCACCACTACCACCAAAGACTAGGTGATATCCATCATTTGCATCATATAGATGACCTTTACTATTTTAGCGAACTCCTTTGTCACCTAAAACTAAAGCTCCACAATGTCGTTGACCCTAAAAATTGAATTGCATACCACTAGATAGTTCCTATTAAAATTCCGTACCCCACCCTAGGTAAAATAAGTATGATCTAATGAAGATCGTTTATCAGAAGAATATGAAGTCCCTTTGTAATGACCCTCATAGTGATTTTAGAATTTTCTATATTTTGATAATATTGCCATTCCCTATTGTTGCTTTACTTAATTATGAGTTGCGGGAATGGTTGGCATATCCCCAGAGTATTTTGGAGTAAGTTTTATAAGTTTGTGGTTTTGAATATCCTTAAAGTGTCTAGTTTAACTTTGGCAAACATTCTGTGATCTATATTTTGGATTGTGATTTGGTCAATTCTAGTAGATTTGGAATGTCTATTTTGGGTTAGTAGCATAGTTTGTTTGGATCCTAATTCTATATATTTTGTTCTAAGTGTTAGGAAAAAAATTAATAAAAAATAAACTATAAAGGAATATTGAGGTTTAATTTATTGTAAGTAATCTCTTTTCATAAATTTGATGAATCCATTGGATCCAAAATGTGTTTTAGGATCTTTCCTTTATTAGTCCATAGTCGTAGGGTTTTAAATTTGTTTCAAAGGAAAAAACTTAGTATGTGAAATTATTGGTGCTGGTATAGCTACTAAAGAAGTTGGTTGACTTCTTTAGTGGCTATTGACCTTTCCATCAAGCTGATAAAGTAACCATTTGACCACTTTAATTGTATTTTCACCCTATGACCAGGCCACTTTAGTAGACAAAGTTTCCTCTTAGCTGCCAACACTGAGTTTAAGACCAAATTGAACCTATTCATATTTTTTACATATTGGGAGTAGGGAATCTCCAATTTTATGATTATGAATGGATTTTTATCATATGACCATTGTCTATGTGATTGTAAATTTCATATTACTTATTTTCAAAGAATACCTTTTCCCTATTTTAAGACTTCTATCCAAAGTTGGGATTTAAAAACTTCTTTCCACCATTTTCAAAGATTTCAACCTCATTTTTTATAGTTCTAACGTGGATTTTCAAGATTTGAACTTTAGGTGAGCTTCTAAACTAGTACTTCATTATTTCTTATTGATTAACTCTCATCTACAAATCTTTAATTTTAAACTTGATTTTGGGGTTCTTACCTGGTAAAGTATAAATTAAGTTTTCTTGCGTTTCAAGTCTGATTTCATATTATTTTTGAATGGGTTTGCACATATTGACTCCTACTAATATAGAAAACTTGTTTCTAAAATAAAATCTTTGTTTTAATTATGATTTCAAAAATAATTTTTGAAGTGGATTTTGGACCCGAAATAAATATAGTCAATATAAGTATTGTTGGACTCCTTTTATCTTGAAGATGTCATATTTGATTAGATTGGTCATATTTTTGGATGTTGTAAGGGAATAGAGCTTTTAATTGTTACTTTAGACTATGTTTTAACTTATAGATCTTCTTTAATGGCAAGTTGAGATGTAACTTGACTTTCTCTAATGTATTTAATTGTTATTTTCTTGGTTGCCTATATTTTTTAATTCAGTTAGGAAAGGGGTCTTGCTTAGATAAAATACAAGCATCTCTAGGAGTACCGAAGTCTTTTGATGGATTATAGTTAGATAATTGCTTATCTTAATTAGTCTTGCTACTCATGGATATCTTTTAAATAGATTGTAGATAGATAACTTGGTGACCTTGGATAATTTACAAAGATTACCTATATTATGAGTTTGTCCTTGCCTAGTGACCTTCTAGAGAATAATTATATTATTTTTACTTTCTGTGGAATTGTTGTGGTTTAGTAAATACTTAGAATGTATATGAACTTGTCAAGGTTGCCATAATTATTGGGATTTAGCATCTCTTATTAGATCATGTTTTTAACTAGCATAGAGAGAAAGACCTATTTAAGGAACAAAGGATAAGGTTGAGTAGTTTCACGATATCTTGATACTTGCATTATTAATTATATTCAGGTTGCCAAGTGGGGCTTAGATGAATATTATGACTGATTTGAGACTATATATGGCAGTGATGCCTAAATGGGGGTTTGAATTAATACTGTTGGTTATGATTGTGTATATAGTTTCCATATTTATTATTGTGTTGTAGAGTAAAGAATTGACTTGCTATCACAGGCCATGATTGTGCATTAAATTGTCATATTTATTATTCTATCACCGAGTATGGTTTTGACATATTATTAGAGGCCATGATCCTGTATTAAATTGTCAGATTTATTATTTTACATTAAATTTCCTTTCTCATATTTATGTTACTAGTATGAGGAAATTTAAATGATATTATTGATGCCATGAATTACTATTTACATGAGTGGTGCCCTACAATGTCTTACATCATGAAGAATTATCATATGGAGTTGAGTCTGGACTCCTTCATACTTATATTGAATTGATTTGTATTTTCATACTAATTGTTTCTAAGCATTATATCATCATATAATTTATACATGTTCATTATATCAATACCACTAAGATTTTTCCTATTCATAAGCAAATAATAACCTTATAAAATCCCTTTCCAGAGGTTCTTACAAACAAGGTTGTTTAAGATATTTTATGAGATATTGCAGTAAGCTAAATCTATGAAGATTTGCAAAAGAGGTGGATTGAGATTATGGAAAGTATATGGGTTGTGAACCCCCCATGGATCCTATCAAACCACTAAGGCTTGGAAGGTATATACAAAGCCATGCAATTACTTATATAAGTATGTAGCATCATACTATGATCACTATATTGCCCTACATTATTTGCATTACATTACATCCCTTGGTACATTTTGATTTAGATCCTTTCTTGTGATATTATGCTTGACAATTCAATCACTTTATTACATTATCTTATGTCTTCTTTTATTGACTGGGAAGATGAGTTATTATGTGACGTGAGGTATGTTTATGGATTGATGAGAGAGATGGATATGTAGCACCTTTTGGTAGCATGATATACACTTATATATATATATACTTTCCCTATTTTATCCTATATTATTAGTTGAATATATTTGATTAATATTGATATATTATACTAGTGAGTCTTCTTTATAATGTGTTTTTCTATTTGTTGACCTTAAATGACTAGTGTTGACTCACTTAAACTAATACGCCTACCCTATACTTGGTTATTCCATAACTGTTTTGTTGGGTTAACCTAATAGGATAAAGTAAAATATTTATTAGCTATAGTTGGACAAGAAATACCTTGGAAAGTTAGAGGTGGTACTCGAAATCATTTTTTATTCAGGTTGGATATCGATGATGGTTATTTAGTATATGTGGTTTTGTACTCACCCTTACTTTATTTCCTTGTTCATGTTTTTTACAACTTGTTCAAGTATTGGTCTGGATAGTAATTTGAAGATTATTTTTTTTTGGTGTTGTTGTTGCAGAGATTAAGGTCGTGTCTAGTGAACTCCATGCTTACTCAAATCTTTCTTTTTTATCTTGTGTTTATTTTCACATTTATGAAATGTTAGACCATTTGATATTTCATTGTAATAGAGGTTTGTACTAATGAAAACTAGACCCATGATATATATTTAAGAGCTTTGTCTCATATGTATTTGGAATTACTTTTAATTTTCTTATTCCACCTTTGATTTTCTTTAATTCGTGCTCTTTGGGTTAGGTTAGTCTTACTCATTTGGAGGGTGTGACAAGTGTCATCATGTGCCTATTTGGGTTGTGACAAATTTGTATTAGAATGTCAGTTTTATTAGTCGAGTCTAGTGGAGTCTTGCAGATCAATACGAAGATGTCCATTATATATCTTTGAGAGGCTACATGACTTTAGGAGAATTTTGTTTCATTATTCTATGTCGTGTATTTGTAACTTTGTGTAACTTAAATTCACTCATTCACTCATTAATGGATGGTAAGCATGTAGTTTTTCTTATCTAGATATTTGGAACTCGAACGATTAGTATGCAGTAGGAGTAAAGGTCAAAGCAGAGGTTAGTTTGAGGTATCCAGACCAACTAGAGGTTAGGTGAGAGTGTTTTTTCAGGTCCTGGAGTTTTTAGTTGGATCTATTGGGTTAGAGGAGTTGAGGCCAGAGTATGCACCCCTTGTGACCACAACTATGCTTAAGTATTCGCTTGGTACGATTGTTGGGTTTCCTTGAGAGAGTGGTTCCTACTTTTATTCGACATACTACTTTAAGGATTCAGACTTCAAATACACATTTTACTATAGATTCTCCTAGATTTGGTGAGATATTAGCAAAGATTAGTCCAAATAAAGTGATCTTACCCTTTATATTTATTGAAGGACGAATAGGTTTATAGAGTTTATGAGGATAGATCCTCCTTAGTTCGATGGATATCCTAGGTTCGATACTTATATATTATTTCTTGGGTGATATGATAAGTTTCAAAGGTTAGGCTTGGTAGACTCTAATGGAGTAGATTTCACTATCTTTTTGTTTTTTAGTCTATCTAGATAATGATGATGGAGTAGACTATTTGGGTCAACTCTTCCTTTTTGGGATCCATTTTCTCCAAAATTTCAAGAGGATTTTGTTTAGAGACATAAGAGATATGTGAGATAGAGGCCTCATAGAGTCAATAATGATAGTGATATGTATGTTAAGGGCAAGGATTCTCATGGTTATGATTTGAAAGGGTTAGATCATAGTGGCCATGTAGGCCCTATTCAACAGGCCTCTATTTTGTTGGGATACTTTGTATTTTGATATTTTTTGTACTATAGTAGGATTGCACACAACATAGATAAAGAAATTTTGCTCAGTTTCTTTGGGAGATGACATGTCTCAATATCATATTCCATTGGATAGACTCAAGGTGGGAGCTTTTAGAATAATAGCCAAAGGAATGATTTTAGGATGCCTCTGATATGCCTTAGTAGTGTTTGACGATGGTTCTATACCACTTTTGTATTTACCTATTTATTCTTGATATGATTCTTGTGTTTTTGTTTGGTATATTGGTATTGTTACCAAAATAGATGACTCTTTAATGGTAGATTGGGTGTTCCAATCCTATGTTGTCACTCATATAAAGTGTATTGTGGTACTAGGTTTGAATTCCATGAGTATTGTGGATTTTAGTATATTTGGGTATGATCTTCTTGATGATTATGTTGTGGAATAATGGTGTATCAATTACAAGTTTTGACATATTCAGATTGTGGGGTGTTTGTGGTATTTATCAGTTGCAAACCTTATGATAGACTACACTTTTGGTGTGTCATATTCAAAAGGATTGCAAGTAGAGTATTGTAGTTGGATAAGAGAAAAATTTTAGGTGATTCATGTCTTGAGTATCTTTATTCCTTAACGATTAACTTTACATTCATGGAAAGACATAGGGGTATTAAGACATTCCTCCATTAGACTTAAATGATTTTAGCTTGTAAAGGTTCTTGCTTTGATATAAGAAATTTTTGAATTGAAGTGAATTGGCTTGTAGCATTTCTTACATTTGAAGTTAAGTGGCTTAATAGAAGATTTTTGCTCATGAGTTTTGATTGGAGTATTAATTATTATTTTCTTCACTCTTATGTCAAAGAATACCGAAAGGAACTTCAATTAAGAAAAAGATAAGGGACTCGTACATGAGGAATTTTGATATATTTAAAAATATAGCTATGGTTCAAGTAAATTTGAATTAATGATGGTGGGGTTAAGCAGTAGTTATATAGAGTCTAATGGTGACTTTTATGAGATTTAAATTTGATCTGGACATCCGTCAGTAATATATGGTGATTGTTGCACTTCTTCTATGGATTGATTGTCCCCAATTTAATAGGTTGATTATGCATGTCTGTTCATGGAAACTTTTTGTTCTACTAGATTATTGAGGACTTCAGGTTGATTGACATTTCTTGGGTAATGAGGTTACATCAGTTATTCGGATGAGTTAAATGAGGTTTTGGTGCTTTTTTATTAGTTATATCTATGGTATATAGAGTTTTCAGATGTTTCTCAATTGCTCAAAGCTCTGAGCATAAGGTATAACTATGGGATAGTGTTCTAGGTTTGCTAAGTATAGATTTTGAGGTTTTATGTGGATTTGAATTTGACTTTTCACTTAGCAGTTTTTATTTTGGGGTTATACTTTTTTTTGATTGGACAGATGTGATATAGGTCTTGAATAGGTTAATTTATTATTTTGGTGATTAATATGTTTTTTCAGGAGTTCCTAGGTGTTTTGTAGGTCCGAAGATGATTTTTGGTTTTGTAGTTGTAGTCATAGGCTTTTGGTCTCCTAGACAGATCTAGGTTAGTTAGGTATGGTCAAAACTTCTAGCATAATCAACTCAATTTTTGTGTATAGGGAAAGTTCAAAAATGAAGAAATTCAGCTTAATTAGGAAATTGGCCTTAGATGTTAGTGTTGTGACTTTGGAGACATGTGTAATAGAATTTTGGTTCTCTAGTGAGACTGGTAGTTATAATGTTGTGACTCCACTTGGGAGTGATTACTTGAGGTTTACGAGGGTATTTGTTATCCTTTGTCTATTTTGATATTTTCCTTGCTTGCACATTTGAGGTTGAACAACTTAGTGGTGGATATTGTAATGACCCTCATAGTAATTTTTACAATTTTCTATGTTTTGACTATTTTGCCTTTTCTCGTTATTTCTTTATCTAAATTATGAGTTATTAGAATGGTTTACACGGTCCCTAGTGCATTCAGGAGTAATTTGTATGAGTTTGTAGTGTTGAATTACCTTAAAGTGTCAAGTTTGATTTCGTTAACATTCTATGATCCAAGTTTCAAATGGTGATTTGGCTAGTTCTTTTAGATTCGGAATGTCAATTTGATTTAGTAGCATAGTTAGATCAGGTCATGAGCTTTCATATATTTTTGAATGTTCAGATGAAAATTAATTAAAATAGCCTAAAAAAGGTCCTAGGGGTTAATTTATTGTAAACTACCTCTTTTTATAAATCTAATGATCCTATTAGGTCCAAAACATTTATTGTAAACAACCTTTTTTTGTAAATCCAGTGATCCCATTGGATCCAAAACATATTTTATCCTTAATTTTCACGATTTCTTCATGTTCATAGGGTTTTAAATGAGTTTCTAGGGTCAGAAATAATCTTTTTAAATGGTTGGTTCTAGTGTAGCCACTTTAGGAGTTATTGACCATTTGACCACTAAATCGATAGTTTGACCCTTTGACCAAGCTGCTTTAGTGGAAAAGTTTTTGTTTTAGCGCTCATCGCTAAGTTTAAGACCACATAGGACCTATTTCGTATCTTTACACCATTTTGGGAGTAAATAAGCTCCATTTTTTCAATTCTCGATGTGTCTTTCTTATATAATCATCATCTATGTGATTACAAATTCATATTTCTCATTTTCAAAGAACACCTATTTCATTTTTCATGACTTTTATCCTAAGTTGAGATTCAAAAATACCATTCAACTATTTTCAAAGTTTCTAAGCTCATTTTTAAGAGATTTAACGTAGGTTTCAAGATTTGAGCTTTAAGTGAGCTTCTAAATTAGTAATTCATTATTTCTATTGATTTTTAAACTTGGGATTTTTACCTGATAAAGTACAAATAGGGTTTTCTTTTATTTCAAGTCTTATTTTCACCTCATTTTTGCATGAATTTACATATATTGACTCCCAATAATATGGAAAACTTATTTCTAAATAGAATCTTTATTTTGCCACTATGTTTTCAAAAATGATTTTTGAAATGTATTTTGGATCCAAAATATATATCGTTAATATGGGTATCGTTAGACTCTATTTCCTTGTAAATATCATATTTGATTAGATTTGTCATGTTTGAAGATTATTCGAGGGAGCAAAGCTTTTTAATGGTGCTTTGGACTGTGTTTTGGATTGTTGATCTTCTTTAAAGAAATGTTGCAATTATCTAGACTTCTCTGAAGAGATTATGTGTTATTTGCTTGGTTACCTGTATTTTGTGATTCTTTTAGGATTTGAGGTCCCTCTTACATGAAATGGTGAGCATCTCTGTGGGTACCAGAGTCTTTTTGATAGACTGTAGTTAGATATTGTATATCTTAGTTAGTCTTTCTACTCATGATTATACTTATAATTGATTGTAGATTGATATCTTGGTTGCCTTAGATTTGATAGAGTTTAGCTATATTATGAGCTTCTCTTTGACTTAGTGACCTTCTAGAGGACAATTATGTTATTATTACTTTTTATAGAATTGTTGAGGTTTAGTAAACACTTAGAATATATATGGTCTTGTAAAGGTTGATGCAACTACAGGGGTTTAGTATTTTATGTTAGGGCATGTTGTTAACTAACATAGATAGATGGACCTATTGTATTGAACAAATGCTAAGTTTAGGCAGTTTTGCGATATCTTCTTGTTTGGATTGATTATCATATATAGGTTTCCAAGTGGGGCTTAGGTGCATATCCTAAGTAGGGACTTGAATTTAAATTGTTGGCTATGGCTATGCATTTAATTTCCATATTTATTATTGTGTAACCGATTAAATGTTTGACTTGTTATTTTCCATGATTGTGCGTTCAATTTCCATATTTACAATTGTATCGCTGAGTAAGGGCTTAACTTGTTATCATAAGCCATGACTGTGTATTAAATTGTAATATTTATTATTGTGCATTAAGTTTGCTTTATAATAATGACGATACTCAAATGAGGGACTTTTAATGACATCATTGATGTCATGCATGGCTATTTATACCAATGGTCCCCAATGATGGCTTATATTATTGAACATTGTCATATGGAGTTGGCTCTAAGCTCATTCATACCTGTATTGAATTGATTTGTATTTTCATATTAATTGGTTGTGAGAATTGAATCCTCATATCATTAAGAAATTTTCATAAGATTGATACTACTAAGATTTTCCAGTCTGAAAAATTGATTCTTCATAAAACCCTTGGCCAAAGGTTACTCGTCGGCTAGGTTGTTTGAGACATTTTATGAGATATTGTGGTAACCTTAACCCATGAACATTATATAAGAGGTGAATTGAGATAATGAAAAGTATATTAGTTGTGAACTCCCATGGGTCTTGTACGAAGCACTAAGGCTTGTAAGGTGTATAAAAGTAATGTGATGACTTATATTAATATAGAACATCACACTATGTTAAGTACATTGCACTGCATTACATCCCTTGGTATATTTTGATATGTTGTTAGTGTTTACCCTTGTGTTGTATTACCATTATTAGAATCTTGTTTGTGATATTGTGTTTGACCATTCATTTCACTTTATTACGCTATCTTATATCATCTTTTATTGACTGGGATGTTGAGATATTATGAGACATGGGTGTGGCTATGGCTTGATCAGAGAGACGAATGTCTAGAACCTTTTGGAAGCATGATATACACTTTCATGTATACATTCATCCTATTTTATCCTATATTATTTTTTTATTATATTTGAACAAGCTTGATATATTGTACTAGTAAGTTTTGTTTATAGATTATTTCCCTATTGTTGACCATAAAATGACTAGTGTTGACTCACCTAAACCAATGTGCCTACCGTGTAAATGGTTATTCTATGATTCTTATCTTGGGTTACCCTGAATGGATGAAGTGGCATATCTATTGGCTATAGTTGGTTAGAAAATACCTTTATAATTTTGGATGGTGGTTCTTACCATTACATTGTACTAGGTCGATTATTGATGATGTTTGTTAAGTATATGTAGTTTTGTAATCACCTTTGCTTTTCTTCCCTTTAGCTTATTTTTGCACCCCGTGCAGGTATTGGACCAGGTAGTAGTTTGTAGATTGTTTGTTTCTAATGTTAACATGTGGATATTGAGGTAGTGGCCTATGGACTCCATTCCTACTCAAATCTCTCACTTTATCTTCTGATTATTTGGTCACTTAAGATATTTTACACCACTTGATATTACTTTCTAATAGAGGTTTGCACTAAAGACAACAACACCTGGGATACATCTTTGAGGCTTGTGTCTAATATACAGTTGGGATTACTTCTAATTTTCTGCTTTTTCTTTTGCTTCAATTTAATTCTTTCTCATTGGGTTGGGTTAGGCTTACTTATTCAGAGGCTGTGACAAGTGTCATCACGTGCCTATTTTGGGTTGTGACACCCTTGGATTCCCATACCTAAAGGTTGGAAAACGGTCCCTGAAGTACCCTACATCGATACTGGAAGAGCTGAATACATTAGACGTACTAGGTAGGCCTATGAACTGCAGCATTTGGAGTAAGATTCACTAAAGTTTCCCACTTTTCATGTCATCTTTCCCGCCATCTTAGCATACCAATCCAAGAAAATTCCCACTACTTTCTTCATAAACCCTATTACCTCATTAAGGTCTTTCCAGAAGAAGTCATCTATAGTGATGAGTTGTTCAAGTTTGTATTTAAACTTTTTATAAAACAACAAATTTACTTGTCCTCAATATTAGGTAGCTAGGTGGGAAACTTGGAACATGCATGGAACTTAGCCTCGTAACCTACTACAATTATATTACCCATCTCAAGGGTAGAAACTCACATAAATTCATGTCATGCAACGTGTGTGGCACATACTTCTCTAAAACAAAGTGTGGACCTGAGTCTATGTCAACAGAGGCAATGTTGAAGACTGGCACTCTACATATACCCTCTACTACTGCTTAACATCTCCCTATAGTTGGAAGGTCATAAACTCCACTCCATATTGCTCCATAATACTTATCCTCTGAAACCTCTCATGATAGTCCACAATAAACTAAAAGGCAACCTCTATTTCTAAACCAAGGAAATTTGGAGGTTTTATCTTTAGGAACTTACACAATATTTCATGCATATTCCTAGTCATACTAGGACTTAATATCATATGAGGAAAAACTTTTATCCCATAAAGATCATGTAACCTAGGAGTCACCACAACAATATGTTGCACCCCTGAATAGTGGTGAATAAGCATTGAAGGCATAGCCCCAGTACTAGCAAGATTACACAAAAAATGAAGCACCTGATGAATTAGCATTAATAGAAATCTGTAGAGGGGTTGCATCCCTGAAATAGTGTGGCATCCACTGAGTCTTGAATTTCATCATCCATTACTTCATCATGATGATCCTAGAGTTAGGAAGGTAACACAAATCTCTACCTTGATAGATTAGCTATAGCACAAGCTTTACCCATGAAGTTACTTCCCTACATCTTCCCCTTACTATTCTCTTTGCCCATCCTCAGCTCCTAACTATGGGATCAACCACTGGAGAAGATGGTGTTAGAACCTCTACTCTAACACTATTTGCTCTCATATTCACCATGTGCAAAAATAATAGAATGAAGA
Organism: Capsicum baccatum var. pendulum; assembly: GCA_030864225.1. Lineage (NCBI taxonomy): Eukaryota > Viridiplantae > Streptophyta > Magnoliopsida > Solanales > Solanaceae > Capsicum > Capsicum baccatum. The sequence goes on along the minus strand of CM061555.1, from coordinate 162,705,611 downwards.
GGCCAGATACAAATTGGGATTACCAGATACCAATTGGAATTAAGGCATAACATGAACGAAATAAGAAAGTAAAGTTTCCCTAGAGTTCTATTGCCTCACAAAGAAAAGTACATATATCTCTATACCATTCTGTAAGACTCTTCTAGACATGTTCTTGTACGACGAGATTAGTGTACCTAGGGTTTTGATACAAAATTTATCAAAAGCCAAGCCCACTACACTAACCCTCTAGCAGGAGAACAATCTAACCAAAAATAAAATTAATATGGAATAAGGTCATAAATACTAAAACTCCCTCAGAATTATAGGGCATCATTCCAAGACATCTAACTATAACAAAACCATGGTTATTTCCTATAAAACTAACAATAAAACTAATAATTATTTATGTTTGAAATAAATGGAAATATAAAAAATAAGGTAGATCCATGGTTTCTTGAAAGATGATACTAACCCTTGGATGATAAGTTATACAATGATCTACAGATGAAGACTCATTGAAGTTATTGGAATATGTTATACACTCTAAAATAGGAGAACATAGGATATTATTAGTGCAAAACACTATACACTAGTTAGGTCATAGTCCAAAGTTACGATCCAACCACACACGCAAGTGTACGTAGTTGTGCAAGTAATAAAATAGTCCTTTCAAGCCGGATGTTGAACCCGTAGGGACTTGTGTTCAACAGAAGTCTAATTCTAGAATTACTAAAAAGATTAAATAAGGTTAAATGAAACCAATATAATTCCAAATTTTAGATTACAAGTAATAAGAAATAATACGAGAATGTAAAGTGTTTTACGACAATAATAGGGCAAAATCTAAGGCCAAAGTACTTTTGACAATCCTACACAGCTATATAATCTCATTGGTTAAGTTAATAATCTTATTTATTAATTCACAAGGTTGATCACATGGTTATGAACTTTTGAACCTCTAATTGTCTATCTAAATTAGACGCACAACTACTTCATTAAACGGGGATGTGAGAACTAAGTTAAACATATTTATATAATTTTTGTATTTGATTTTAGCAGGGAAAATTTGGTATATTCCTATCCTAAATGTGAATCCTAAATTTAATTCATTTAAAGTAAAATAACCCACTCCCCATATCCCATGACCTAATCTATTGTTTCTCTTTCCGAGCTCACAATAGAAATAAAAGTTCATCCTAAGGATCGTGAATCCATTGAATAGTAATAACAAGAATACATGAACAACCAAATATTATAATCAATATTAATCCAACTCAACGGCAATCCAAGTATTCATGTTTGTAGCCTTAACCCTAGAACGAGGGTGTTTGGTCACTGGTAGTTTTACAATGAATCACAAAGATGGTATTCATATGTAAAATCCAAAAATAAACTAAAGAAAAGAATAATAACCCTAATTATAGCCTTGCTTATGTGTTTTAACTCCCAAAATTCTTCTAAGATGTCTACATTAAGAGCCAAGTGTCCTATTTATAATATAGAAGAAGTTGGTCATTTTTAACCCTTGGGTGTGGCACGCCATTGCTCTTGCCTGATTTAGGGTGTGGCATGCCCTTGTGCTCCAAAATTCCATGTACTTTGTTTATTAGGGCATTTCACACCCTTATCTCAGAGCTCTGAGGGTGTGGCATGCCCTTGTGCTCCAAAAGTCCAGTTTTATTTATTGTTTACTCCATCAGTTTGCCTTCAAGTTCCGCACTTTATTGATGTCTTTCAAACCTCATTGGGCCTTGTTTTGCTATTTTTCATTTCTCCTAACATCTTACACTGTCTCTTATAACATCAAACACAACGAATTAATGAATAACATAATCGGATTCATCGAGATCCTAGAACAACACATAGCTCACGCTAGTAACACTAGTTTTATCGTCTAAACTCTATGTGTTGATTTTTGAATTCAAACTTGTTTGGATTGCACCTTAAACATTCTAAACATTAATTTAACACTTATACATCCAATTACCCCCTTATTGACTCATTACACGCACAAGAAGTCCTCAAAACTAGGCCAACACATGTAGATCATGACATTTAGGTGCATAAATATACCTATGATTAGCCAACTCAATTTAACAAATGTAAACACTTAACTAACAATTTGTAAGCAAATAGAAAAACATATAACCTAGAAATTATGCATTCAAATCAGTACTTCTACTATATTTCCACTTACACTCTATTTGGATAGTGGTTTGCCATGGTTTCATTATGTATGGTAATAGTATTGTAATACCCTAAAGTTTCCTAACTAATTTTGTCTCAAGAATGTCAAGTATTAGCTTGTATATTAATTTATGTTTATTACATGGGGAATTTTCAACATTTTTACTTTTTATCATGTGGGAAATTCAATAAGCTTTCCATCGATATAAAATTCACCTAAATCCGATAATCGGGTAAGAAGTTATGACTATTTCAAGTCCCCATCGTAAAACAGCACCATATTGGTCAATGGCGCGCCGTAGCACAAGATAAAATGGCAATTGTCCCTTTACTAATTTTCCAGTGCGATTTCAAAGGTTCACGCCAAACGTTTAGGTCGCAAATGAAGTGGCAACGCGAGGGCTCTGCATCGCACCATCTTCTTATTTCCCATTTGTCTAATTCCAGTGAAATAGTGTGATAGCACCACGTAGTGCCAGGGGTCCAGGTTGGGAAATTTTAATAAATGTAAAAGACATGTCCAGGGTTAAAAGAGTTAATTTTCCACCCCTATTTAAGCCCTTTAACAGGGTATTCGGCTATTTGGAACCCCAAATATACTAGTTTCTCTAAATTTTCTTTCAACAACAAGCTAGGGTTTCAATTGGGGATTCAATTTCTAGAAAGTTTGTCAATCTTCGCTAAATGAAGAACTAAGGTAGGTCATGTGTTGATTCATGGGTCTGTTTCACCCATAAAGCTCACTAATCCCTTTTCAAAATCAAAGATTTGTATATTTATGAATGTTCATGATTTGATTGAATTGAAAAGTGATGTTCATGCTGTTGTTTGATTTCATTCCATGTTATAGACTATTAATTACAAGAATTGATTATAGTATGTGAGGAATTATACGGTATTCATGATAAGCTATTCATTTCACAAGTTGATTGATGTATCCTTGATTATTAGATGTGTTGATGATTGTATAACTATAGCATACTCTCCCCATGTTTGATTAAATGCCTATGCGAAGGAAAAGTGCCATACTAGTATTATAATATGAAATCTCCTTTCATGTACAAGTTATGTATGTCAAGTGTTTGATGAAATGTCTTAGCCAAAGGATTATGTATTGTTGATGTTGGTCCTGTACTCAAGAATGTCATGCTTTGGTAGTTTTCTTCTATCGAGTCCTAGGGGTACTTATACCCAGACAATATAGTTGTGTGCCTAGAGTCTGTGTCATATTTTTACGATATCCTCAGTCAAGCCATGATCCATAGAGCTTAGCCAGTTATGTGACTCAAAAAATCTCAGTAATACAGTAATCTAAGTATTATTCCATCAGTCAATAGAACTCAGTTAATTCAGTCCAGTTCATTTCAGTAATCCATGATCAGTGTCTATTCAGATGGGAGTAGGAATTAGCATCGAGTGAACCCAAGGATGGGAACACACACTGTCAAATGAGGGTGTAATTCTGAGACATCATCTTGCGTTCTAGAACTATATAGCTAGCATAGGTTGAGACATCAACAATATCAGATGAGGGTTGATGAGGTGGATAAGAACTGTCAGGTGAGGGGCCCACCATTCTCTTTTGGGAACACTACAGATAAGGTTCACTCACAGCTTGTCTTTACTAGTGGTGCGGTATTGACACCCTTCTAATTGGGGTTACAGATTGGCCCCCAACTCAACTATAATGGCATATTAAGGGCATGTCGGTTAGATAACTACTTTCCATAATTTATGTTACAAAATCAGGACTGTTAGATATAGTTATTTAGTCGCAGTAATAGAACTCAGATAGTTCTATAAAATTTAAGACTGCCAGATACAGTCAACTCAGAACAGTACGAAACTCAGCTAGTTCCATCAGATTTGGGACTATCAGATACAGTCACTCATGTCATCAGTTATATCAGTCATTAGAATACAGTTATCAGTCATATTAGTTATAAATAAATTTAGGTTATCACAATCTCAGATATAGTTACGAGGTATTCATGCATGTATTCTCACATTCATACTAGTCAGTTAGCCAGTATTGTTCATGCATATGAACCCCATGAATTTAGCCTACCTTTTATGCCTACCAGTATATTCAAAGTACTAACGTATTTGCGCTATGGTGTCTTATACCATAGCTTCAAAAGCATGAGCTCCAAAGCATCAGTAGCATTCTAATCTCAGTAGTCAGAGTTAGCAGTGAGTCCTCATTTTTTGAGGACATGATCATCTATTTATTATCTCATTAATTAATTTATAATTTAGAGTTAGTTGGAGACATGTCGCATCACCTCCTTTTCCGAAAAGTTACATTTTAGAGTTTTTTCAGACTACAGTATGTTCAGACAATATTTCAAATTTAGGTATTCTATTACCCCACTCAGATGTTTTATTTTATCATTCATGCAGTTTTGAACCTTATGGCCTTTCATCCTCTATTTTATGTACAGGTAGAAATATCAGTCATTGGTTAGATTATGGTCCTTCGGGGTTATGAGCACTGTGTAGCATTCTGAGTACCAGATTCGAGGCATTACAAACTTGGTATCAGAACCTAAGATTCAATAGTGTCCTAGGAAGTCTAGAAGCTACATCTAGTGAAGTCTTTTACATGGGTGTGTTGCGCGCAACATTTATGTATAGGAGGCTATAAGATGTTTTAGGAATAGTTTTCCCTTCTTTCAACATTTATGTTCTGCCAGTGAGCGTAATCTCAAGTCAATCTCTCATTCTAATCCGTTTCTCCCTTTCTTCTACAGAGTATGCCTCCTAAAAGAAGAAATAAAAATCAGTCAGCTTCTCAACCTGAAGAACCTTTGGGCATACATGTTTCTCATGCAGAGTTCAGAGTTGCATTCACTACTCTTACTTAGTTTGTTGCTGCCCAGAATGAATGACCAGCCATTGTTCTGGCCAACCCAGTTGACAATTTAGCTACAGCCAGGATTTGGGACTTCACTTGAATGAATCATCCATCCTTTCTCGGGTCTAAGTCAGATGGGACCCTCAAGAATTCATCGATAAGTTTCAGAAGGTTACAGACATCATGGGGGTTACTCCTGATGAGAGTGCTGATCTAGTTGTATACGAGTTGCAGGATGTTGCCCATACTTAGTTTAAATAGTAGAAGTCAGAAAGGCCAGATGATGCAGGGCATATTGAATGGGAGGAGTTTGTCACTGCATTCTTAGATAGATTTTTTCCCTAAGAGCTAGTTGCAATTCATTAACCTCAGGAAGGTAAACATGACGGTGAAAGAGTATTCTCTTAAGTTTACTTAATTAGCCAGATATGCTCCTTATGTAGTTGCAGATAGTGGAGCCAAGAAGAGTAAGTTTGTTTCTGGGGTGAACGATAGTGTGGTCAATGAGTGTAGGCCTACGATGTTGAATAGTGACATGAATTTAGCTAGTCTTATGACTCATGCTCAGCAAATAGAAGATCAAAAGGTTAAGATGTGGAAGAAACAGAATAAGAGAGCAAAGACAAGTAGTTTTAACTTTGCTCTGCCCAAATTAGAAGGATCAAACCGTTCTCAATTTCATCCTAAGTCATCAGTTCCAGCTCTTTCTCCGGCCAGTGCTCCAGCTCTTAAGTTCAGGGACAGAAATAGAGATAGGGCGCCAGGCTCTAAGTCTTAGGGAAGTGCTAGTAATGCCTGAACTAATCCTTTTTGTCAGACTTATAGTAAGAACCACAAGGGTACTTGCAGAGCTGGTAGAGATATCTATTTTAGATGTGGAAAGCCAGGACACAGAGTTAGAGATTGTCCCTAGTCAGGTTATCAGGGTTACTAGAATCATTCCTCAGCTTATTCTGGTTGCCCAAATCAGCAGGGTGCCACTTCCAATGCTACTAGTGGGCAACGCCCAAACAGACTCTGTGCTCTCCATTCCCGACAAGTTCAAGAAAATTCTCCTGATGTGGTTACTGTTATGTTACATATCTTTCATGTGTATGTTTAAGCTTTGCTAGATCCATGAGCTTCCTTGTCTTTTGTCACTCCCTATATAGCAGTTCATTTCAAAATCAGTCCCAAAATTCTAGCATAGCCCTTTTCAGACTCTACCTCAGTAGGTAAAACCATCATAGCTCGGCGGGTATACAGGAACTGCCCGGTTATGATATTTCAGAAAGTCACTTCAGCACATTTAGTCAAATTAGAGATAACTAATTTTGATGTTATTCTCGGCATGGATTGTCTTTATTCCTGCTATGCCACAGTCGACTATAGAAATAGAATAGTCTAATTTCAGTTTCTGAATGAAACCATCCTAGAGTTGAGGGGTAGTACTTTAGCTTTTAGAGGTCAGCTTATTTCCTATCTTTGCGCACAGGAAATAATATCTAAAGGATGTGTCTACCATTTTGTGCAAGTTAAGGACACTAGTTTCGAAACTCCTAGTCTTGAATCAGTCCCAGTAGTGAATGAATATTCAGATGACTTTTCCAAAGATCTTTCAGGAATTCCTCCCAAAAGGGAAACTTACATCGACATTGATTTTCTTACAGATACTCAGCCTATATCTATTTCTCCATACAGAATAGCACCTACAAAACTCAAAGAATTGAAAGAGTAGTTGAAGGGTCTCTTAGATGAGAGATTCATCAGGCCCAGTATGTCCTCATAGGGTGCACCAGTCTTATTCGTATGAAATAAAGATGGTTCTCTCAGAATATGTATAAATTACCATCAACTCAAAAAAGTCACAGTCAAGAATGAGTATTCTCTCCCCAAAATTAATGACTTGTTTAGACAATTTTAGGGTGCCACTTATTTCTCTAAGATAGACCTTAGATTCGTCTATCATCAGCTCCGATTCAGAGAATGTGACATTTTAAAAATAGCCTTCTGTACCCAGTATGGTCACTTTGAATTCCTAGTCATGTCCTTTGGTCTTACCAATGTCCCAACAGCTTTCACGGACTTGATGAACCGTGTGTTCAAGCATTACTTAGACATATTTATCATAGTCTTTACAAATTATAGTGTGGTTTATTCCCGTAGTGAGTGTGATTATGCAAACCATCTCAGAATTGTACTTCAGACTCTCAAAAATCATCAGTTATTTGCCAAATTCAGTAAGTGTGAATTTTGGCTAAGGTCAGTAGCATTCCTTGGCTATATCATTTCTTGTGATGGCATTAGAGTAGATCCTCAAAAGAACAAAGTGGTAAGAAATTGGCCCATACCTGTGTCTCCATCAGACATCAAGACTTTCTTGGGTTTAGATGGCTATTACAAATGATTTGTTGAGGGATTTTCATTTATTGCATCCCATATGTCCAGATTGACTCAGAAAAAAGTCATGTTTCTGTGGTCATATCCTTGTGAGAAGAGCTTTCAGGAGTTAAAGACTCGTCTTACCTCAGCCCTAGTCTTAACTCTTCTAGACGGTCCAGATGGGTTTGTAGTGTAATGTTATGCATCCAGAGTAGGTTTGGATTGTTTCCTCATGTAGCATGGTAAGGTCATAGCCTATGCCTCCAGACAACTTAAACCACATTATCCTACCCATGATCTTGAGTTAGCAGCAGTGGTTTTTTCCTTAAAGATTTGGAGGCATTACTTGTCTGTAGGTCATGCAAATATGTTCACCGATCATAAGAGCCTTTATTATGTCTTTATCTTCGTCTGAGAAGGTGGTGAGAGCTCTTGAAAGATTATGAAATGAGTATCCTTTATCATCTGGGTAAGTCTAATATAGTGGTCGATGATCTCAATATACTTTCTATGGGTAGTGTTACTAATGTCGAGGATAGTAAGAAAGAGTTATCTTAGGAAGTCCATCAGCTTGCCAGACTAGGCGTTCACTTAGTCGATTCAGATGAGGGTGACATATAGGTTCTAATTAGTTCAGAATCATATCTAGTTTACGAGGTGAAAGAAATGTAAGATAGAGACCCCAGTTTAGTCAAGTTGAAAGAGTCAGTTAAGGACCAAAAAGTAGAGGTGTTCTCCCAAGGGTGAGATGGTTTATTGCATTGTCAGGTTCATGTCCGTGTTCTAGGTGTAGATGAATTAAGGCAGCGAATTCTTACAGAAGCGCATGGTGCGCTCTACTCTATTCATCCAGGTTCCATAAAGATGTACCGTGACTTGCGAGAGATCTATTAGTGAAGTGGGATAAAGAGAGATATTGTAGAGTTTGTAGCTAAGTTCTCAACATATCAGCAGGTCAAGATAGAGTTTCAAAAGCCTAGTGGGCCTATGCAGGAGTTCAATATTCCTACTTGGAAGTGTATTCCATGGGGAATTTTCAAGATTTTCACATTTTGTCATGTGGGAAATTCAATAAGCTTTCCGTCGATATAAAATTTTCCTTAATTTGGTAATCGGGTAAGAAATTATGACAATTTCAAGTCCCAATCATAAAACAGCGCCATATTGGTCGGTGGCGCGCTGCACCACAAGATAAAATGGAAATTGTCCTTTTTTCAGTGTCCCAACTCAATTTCTCTGCATCGTGCCAAACTTCTAGGTCAAAAATTAAGTGGCAACATGATGGATCTATATCGTGTCATTTCCTTATTTCCCAATTGTCAAATTCCAGTGACATGACGTGATAGCGCCATGTCGCGCCTGGGGTCCAGGTCAAGAAATTTTCACTAATTTAAAAGACGCATCTAGGGTTAAAAGGGTTAATTTTCCACCCCTATTTAAGCCCTTTAACATGAGATTCAGGTATTTAGATCCCAAAATATACTAGTTTCTCTCAAGAACAAGCTAGGGTTTCAATTGGGGATTCAATTTCAAGAAAGTCCCTCGGTCAATCTTCGCTAAATCCAGAACTAAGGTATGTCATATGTTGATTCATGGGTCTCTTTTACCCATGAAGCTCAAGAATCTCTTTTCAAAATCAAAGATTTATATATTTACGAATGTTCATGATTTGATTGAATTCAAAAGTATTGTTCATGTTGTTGTTTGGTTTCACTCCATGTTATAGACAATTAATTACCTGAATTGATTATAGTATGTGAGGAATTATGCGGTATTCATGATAAATCCTTCAATTCACAAGTTGATTAATGTATCCTTGATTATTAGATGTCTTGAAGATTGTTTAACCATAGAATGCTCCCCCTATGTTTGATTAAATGCCTGTGTGTAGGTAAAGTGCCATAGTAGTATGATAATATAAAATCTCCATTCATGTTTAAGTTATGTGTGTCAAGTGTTTTTGATGAAATGTCTTAGCTAATGGATTATGTACTGTTGATGTTGGTCCTGTACTCAAGAAAATCATGCTTTGTCAGTTTCCTTCTATTGAGTCCTGGGGGGTTCTTGTACACAAAAAATATAGTTGTATGCCTATATTCCATGTCATGTTTTCATAATATCGTTAGTGAAGCCATGATTCATAGAACGTAGTCAGTCATGTGACTCAGGAAATCCCAGTAATACAGTAATCTCAGTATTATTCCATCTGTCAACGAAACTCAGTTAATTCAGTCCAGTTCAGTTCAGTAATCCATGATCACTTCCATAGTTTCAGTTACAAAATCAGGACTATCATATATAGTCATTCAATCTCAGTAATAGAACTCAGATAGTTCTATAAAATTCAGGACTATCATATACAGTCAACTCAGAACAGTAAGGAACTCATCTAGTTCCATCAGTTTCGGAACTGTCAGATACAGTCACTAATGTCATCAGTTATTTCAGTCATCAGAATTCAGTTATAAGTCATGTTGGTTATCAGTGAACTTATGTTATGACAATCTCAGATATAGTTATGACATATTTATGCATATATTCGCACGTTCATATTAGTCAGTTAGCCAGTATTGTTCATGGATATGAACCCTATGCATTCAGCGTACCTTTCATGCATACCAGTACATTCAAAGTACTGACACATTTGAGCTTTGGTGGTAACGTTAAATTGAATGTTTCTCCATATAATATCTATTACACTATTTTAAGCCCCTTATTAATATAATGGTGTGCATCATGCACCCATTTTCCAATCACACATCCCACACGCGCCCAAGACATTCAAGGGTTCCAAATTGTGTCCAGCTTGTGTCTTATGTTTCCGTGGTCAATTCCAAGCCTTTTTGAGTAGTTTCAAATTTATTTGAAGCTTTTATATCCTTTATATATAATTATAATCTATTAAAAAGCATCCTATATAATTAAACACAACAATTTAAAGCTTAAAATAACACAACATCCTCAACAGTGAACTAGAAATATGAGTTAAGCATAGGTTAATTTTACTTTGATCTTTAAGTCATTGTTTTGACTCTTGTCTTGATCCAATTGACCCATGAACATTATAAATTTTTTTTCACATATAAATACACAATAACAACCTTAATAACTCATTAGAACGTATTATAATACAACACGATAGACTAGACAAATACCTAGTTCAAGCTAGTAACACTAGTTTTCTCGATTGAACTCTAAATGCTTAAATTGAATCAAAACTCATGTGGAAACACCATTAAACATTGTAAACACATAATTGGATGCATAAATGCTCATTTATATCATTATAAACACATATAGAAAAAGAATCATCCTTAAAATAACGCTAAAAGGCTAGAATAGTAATGCTAGAATGGATAAATACACCCAACATCACCACAGTTTGATACCTTTTATGAACACTGGAAAAATTAACAAAATACTCGGTGGAAGATAAAATAGAAAATATAATAATAAGCGGTAGTGGAAATAATATCAAACATGTCTGAGTATCTGATAAAACTAAAAACATGTTTGACTGTCTGAAAGCCTCTAAAATAAGGGGAGTTGATGGGAAAAATACCCAACTAACAGAAATAAGGTAAAATATTGAAGGTGATGACTAATAACCCATCCTCAAACGATGAGGAATCACTACACTATTGCAGAGTAGCACAAAAACTGACTATGTTCTTCCGGTATCTAAGCATCCGAACCTATATTATAAGACAATCGCAAAAGAAAGTATGCAATCAGTACTTAGAATATACTAAGTATGCAGGATGAAAAGGCTAACTGGTATAACTGAGCATTAATGCATGAACATATAAATTATATTCAATATCGAGTATAAACATGTACTAAATAAGCTGAATAACTAGATAACTAAATGCGAGGTCATGCATATCTAAGCTGAAATAAAAATTGAATATGTATATATACTATAATTAAATAGGAGAATATGGGAGATAACTGTATTAGACGTACCACAAATCTGACCAAAATGGTGGTCCAACTTTTAACCCTAATTAATGAGTATGAGTACTTTTCTAAGGGTACTAACACTAGCTGACGTAAATCTACTAAATTAATATCCCAAAGGACTAGGGCGTCAGTCTTTTACTGGTGGGTGAACCAGCATAACCTACGGTGGCACCTTAGTTTTGAAACTTAGGGACTTCTACTAAAGGTCTCAGTCTTCAACTGGTGGGTGAGCCTCCCTAGGTTCACTCGATACTAAGTACTACTCCCAACTGAACTAACACAGAATTATAATTGAAATGTAAATTGGTAATCTATATGGTCAATCATAGTGTTCTGAAAATAATATTACACATGCAATTCTAAAATACTCAATATCATGTTAGCTGATATACGCATGAGTTCCTATGTAATGGGTGTTTATAACCCACCAGCACAAACCATGCAACGAAATATAATGAGCATACAATTAACCATGGTATGGGAAAATCATGAATATTACTTAATATTTCAATAACTGATGATGTTTTGGACAAGTGCAATTATAAAACATATGGAAACACAATTCTCATGGGAAAACATATTTTCATGGTTTATAACCGAAACAACTAAGATAGAGTTGATAAATCTCATATTTGACTTGGAACCCAATTAAAAGAGAAAAAAGGGTTCGTTATTTTAAATTAAGAAATTTCTTGGGACTCAATAAGTGGAAGGGACTGATGATAAATCCCCAAATACCTGAAAACAAACCCCTTGGAGAACCTTCTTGAGACTTAAACTTGTTTTGGATGAACCCTAGTTTGGCTTTGGGAGAAGAAATTACTTTTTTTGTTGTGTGTTGACAAATTACTATGTTATGAGAGGTTAGGGTAATGTTTAACCTTGATAAATGATGTTTTGAAGGCTTAAGCGCCATGGGTTTTGAGTTAAAGGGGGTGGAATATACCAAAAATCCCTTGTAAAAAATTTTGTTAGAATTTTGGTTCCTGTCATCATAGATCACCCTACGACTCGTACCCTCTAGTCATGAGTTACAGTCTGAGTAATGACCTAAGGTTAGAAGGTGTGAGCCCTTCACTACTAAGGGGATGAATCCCCCTCCTAATGACTCGTAAGGTCTAGCTATGAGCCATTAGGAGTAGTAATAGTATGGGACTAAATTTCTAGTTTTTTTTGCTAAGGTGACGAGACAACCTAATGACTCATCGCCACTAATCATGAGACTTAAAGTCTAGTCGTCATCCCTATGTTGATGTTTAAGATCTTCACTAGAGTGGAAATGACTCATATGTAATGAATTGTTACGACTGGTAACGACACACACCTAAATTATTGTAACTGATAGCTTACAACTCTTAGGGAAATTTTCATAAATCTTTATCACAACATCAAATTAATATGATACTTGTGGCATTGGGAAACTACTTTATTGGCCCACCTTTTTTAGGATTCTAGATATTAGAAACTTTGGGTATTACACTTAGCCAGTGGGTCCACAACGTTATAAAAAACAAGATGTTATCATGCTTAAATTTACATTGGTCTACAAAGGCTCAAAAAGATACATGGACTTAGTTAAGTTTGAGACAAACCCCCGCCTTACTCTGAACTACAATGCAATACCAATATATATACATACAATAGACTCGAAAATCCTTGAATTAACCCAGAGCTCATAAATAGTTGTTGGATGTCCTGTTCTCCTAATAAGGATATCTAATAGATATAGTATTTGTACCTGTAGCATGAAACACAGTGTACTCCATAAGGGACATCAATACAAATAAATGTACTACATATATAAGGCACAAAGTGTCCATAGGTAAGACAAGAGCTAAGTAAAATCATATATCAATATAAAACTATATAGATTAGGATAAAAGACCGCCTTTGCTTGTATTTGTGGAATCATGTAAATTACATCCCTTACTTTAATTTATTATTTTTTGCTTTATAAAATTGTAAGGCACAATACAAATAACTAGTTGATCAGTGGTAAAAACGGGTAACCCATATTAGGTATTTTAACTTTTAGGATACGGTCCTCATAAATACATAAATTGGGATCAACCCATGCTAAGCTTTTCTTTCACCCCTAGGATACCACCCATAATATTAGGATCGACCCATGCTAGGTTTTTCTTCCACCCCTAGGATACCACCTAAGAATATATTGATTAACTTAAAATTATTATTTTTATCTTTAAAAATGTTAGTTTGGTGGTCATGACATTATTGAATTTAGAACATTGAACCAGTAGCAAGAGATATACAAATATACAATTTATGCAATAATGATGAAGCAGGAAGCAACAATAATACAATTATAACACTTTGGAGCTTATATAACATAATGAATCATGCTTGACTAAGAGAAGAAATCACAAATCTTGTTGTTGATAGTGCCTTTATCATACCTTAGAAGAGTAAACGTGTGACTATAATCACAAACATATTTTAAGGTAATTTAACACTCCAAAGAGATAGAATAAGGTTGTTAGTCACATTGAAGTTTGTCCGCTGCCATTATGTATCATTTGAAAGGAAGAGCATTAGGAAGCTTACTTTGTTACACAAAATTTAGATTCATGCCAAAAACAATAGGTTCAATAAACCTTACATACCTTGTTTTACAATTCCGATATCACCTAAATTAACTTCCTTCCTTTTACAAAGTCATATAGCAAGCTTATAACACTACTTTGTGAGTGTCTTATTTTATTTATTAACTAGTGGTGTGTCACCCCTTGTTTGTTATGTTCCTTTATGTTTATTGTTATATTTTTTTATCTATCTTGAGTTGGGGATCTATCAAAAATAGCCTCTCTACTTCATCTAAGTCTGTGGTATGGACTTCATACACTCTACCCTCCCCTGACCTTACTTTGTGGGTATATACTAGGTATATTGTTAATGTTGTAGAGTAAATAGTAAAACTAGTATTAGTAGCTAATCAACACATTTGGACTATTTAACCTCACCAAAATAGTAGATGGGAAGTAGCCCATAATTAATTAATTCAGGGGTGTTCTTTCAACCCTTTCTCCTTCAATTACATCCACATACAATACAAATTCTTATGAGGTACCCTTTAATAATTTTGTCTCTACTGCACCCTTAAAACAATATATAAGATGGAGTGGGCAGTAAGCTTACACAATATTCAGTCTAGTAGTGAATCACCACACACTACAATAGGCATAAACAGTTCCTAAACATCATCATAATGTGGGAGGGAAAATATGAACTCATATCTTTCTATTACTCTCTAATAAGTCCCAATTAACATAACATTTAAAGTAGTCAAATAAGATCATAATTAAATTTAAAGGGAAATCCTCTCCATGTCCTTCCCGAAATCCATTGACCACTAGAACATACTCCTACAAATTCAAGTTTAAGAAAATCATACCTTACTTGGTAGGGATTTTTATTTCCTTAATTTGAACTTATACAAAAGGTTGGTCTCTAATTTAACTAAACTTGTATAGAAGTATAATATTAAGAACCCTACAGTTTTTTATGGCTCCTATATGAAGCTAAGAGAGAATAAGAGAGAAAACTCTAGAAATCTAATCTTCGGTCAAGTTAAAATAGGCCAAATAAGCCTGTTTCAAGCCTTTAAAAGGGAGCTTCTCTTGGCCAACTTTTTTGGCCATTTTTGGGCCATAATATGTGAATTACGTAAACCTACTAGGACATTTGTGGATCTAAAACTATTAGGATTTGGATAACCACTCTCTGACATGACCCAAAACTGGCCTTGTCGTATAGGCATCATAAGCACAACAAGGGCCGAAGATTGACTTGTTAACCTAACCGAACCATTATATCAATCCATAAGTATCAGATGAACCCCGACCATATAACAAGATAGAATAAATAAAATTAAATATCATCACTTAAGAAGTATCTAATAAATCCATTAATATAATCATACTAAACCAACATACCCAAGTCCATGGTCATCCATAAAGCCTCTATAAATCTGATGTCTAAATATGTCGGGACATGCCCCTGATAATAACCCAAAAACCAAGTCTAAAACATTTATACAACATAAGATAAAAACACTATAAAATATATACCTTCTGAAGTATGGAAGTTCACCACGTCAATGTCAACCCATGAATCACTCGAGCACCTAGTCCCTACACCGTAAGAGAAGAAGAAGCTCTGACCCCTGTGTCGCATAGGGACACATCATTCAAAAACAATTAGAAATTGGATCACTAGCATGTAAATCAAGGATAAGGATAAGATAGTGTCGTTATTCAAAACCAAGTCAAACCATCATATGCAACCATAGTTATATACATAGGCATATATGTATATATATAACGAGAGAGATACATAACGTGCCTTGGAGTAACAAGTCTTAGCATGCATTTTTGGAGCATTCAGTCATGAGACATAGAGCGAAGGACTCTAACCTTCCACCCTTATAGTTTAGAATATTTGAAATTCTCTCTTAGATAAAGTTGTCTTATTAGGCAAGTGGACTCTAACCTCGATCCTTTGTATTAGGCAAATGGACTCTAACCTTAAGTCATGGTATGAGGCAAGTGAACTCTAACCTCAAGCTGATTTATTAGGCAAGTGGACTCTAACCTCAAGCCATGTTATTAGGACAGTAGACTCTAACCTCAAGCTATTTTATTAGGCAAGTGGACTCTAACCTCAAGCCACTTTAACCATTATTAGTAGACATTGAGACTCTACCCCATAGCCTATGAAATCACATCTATTCAACTCAATATTTAGGGACTTTAACCAATTTAGCCAATTCAACCCACCAAGGTTACAATTTAACACTATACATAACCACAAGGTCTTCATGAAACCATATATAAACCTTTCACCTTAATAGGCCAATGCCTTAGCTCAATTCACCATTCAAATCAAATTATTGTCGTCAAGACCTTTATAAAACCATTCATTCTTCAATATCATTCTTAAACAAAGCTTTAGATCAAAACATAATTCAAATTCATGTTTAGGGATCCTAACACCTTAAACCGATCAAACCACCAAAGTCACCAATTAACTCATTAAATGGTCAACAAGGCCTTTACAAAACCATTTACAAAGAATTCATATTCATTTGACCAATGTCATAATTCAAAACATCATTAAGATGTGGCTAGTTTATTCTCTTAGACATTTTCACAATTGCCTTGAAGGCATACCTTTACCAAGACCAAAACGAAAGTAGAAATCATTAAGCTTAGGGTTACTCATGGAACATTGGTTAAACCCTAATCAATAAGCACCCACATGTGAAAACCATCACCAAAAATATGTAAAAACACAAGTTGAAACAAGAGTAAAGAATACTCCACACTATGCATCAAAACCCTTAACATTTGTTTTCAAGACCACCATTTAGGGTCATAACAAGGTTTAAAACATATGATATTTTGAACTAACAATGATGGAAGAGTCACATGCCTTATGAAAGAATATTCACAAAATGAAACTCGACTTTGAGCCTCTTGATGAACACCCCTTTCAAACCCTAGCCTCCACTCTTAAAGAGAGAGTTAGAGAGTGTTTTTGGAATGTTTAATCCACCAAAATTAGAGTTATAAGAGGATATAATGAGTTATATAGCATGGGGAATTTAGGGTTTCAGTGGGAAATATTTGAAAATCCCTAAACTTAAAAGCTAAAAACTCATTCGTAGGAGGGTACAACCTCCACCCCTAAATCGTACCCTAGGGTATGAGTGGTACCCATATCTCATACCCTAGGCCTTAACATAGACCTCCAAACTGACCAACATATGACCATATAAAGGTCAATCATATCCTAAGGTATGAGAGTTACCCTACAACTCGTACCCTAGGAAGAATAGACTAGGTTGACTTTAAGATATCATACGACTTAGTAGCTTACTACTCTTACCCTATCATACAAAATATATGGTGCCTAACCATTCCTTGGGCATAATTTTATCAGCCTAAACTAATCATCATACGATTAGGGGGTACAAGACCGTACCTTAGCTTACGATAGGTATGCACAAACCGTACCCTGACTAGAGGCTCAACTTAGGAAATTTTTCTAAGGTTTTAATGTTTGGGGTGTTTCATTATCCCCCTTTAGGATCATCCATCCTCGAATGATGGGTAAGGAAAGCAGAAGCACGAGTTAACATATCATTACACATCAAACTATCCTTTAACTAAGTTAGAAAACAAAGACATACAACAAAGATAAGAAGATCAACACATACCTCAACCATGAGTTTCCAAAATGGAAAAAATATGTGGATACTTGGACTTCATGTCCTCTTCCGCCCACCCAAGTGTCTTCCTCAAACTTTTGATTCCTCTATAGAACCGTCACCAAATCCATGCCTTTTGTTCGCAACCAACAAACTTACCGACCTAAGATCCTTACCAGGACCTTCTCATATGACAAAGAGTCCAAAATATCAACATCCTCCAAGTGAACAAGCAACAAAGGATCACCGGTACATTTCCGCAACACAGACACATGGAGAACAGGATGAATGGGACTTATCCTAGAGGGAAATTGAAATATGACTTACACTTTCCCATAGACACATCACTATGAGATCCTGAATCTAGCCATACACTACTTCCATGCTCAAGACAATTCAATGATAAGAGAAGTTAACTTAATCCACGGGACTCTATTTCTTACATCCATCTATGAACACTACTCTGACCTATCACTACCATCAAACATTATGCATCATCAAGATTCTTAAGTACCCAACACAATTATTAGTATATCTATCAATCTCAAAATTTGATCCTCCCTCTTCTATACATGTGGTACCCTTATATTTCAAAATGTTTGGTAGCCTTTATCATTTTCACAAAGATGATTCACCATACCCATTCCAAACTATTTCTCATAGCAATAACCTTAGTTCTTGTCGTCCCCCAGAATACCTCCCATAAAAAACCTCTACTCTTTCTCATTTCAAAATATCACTATGCTTAAATGACACTACCACCTCAACATAAGAGAGCCACTGAAGGAACTAAGGCACAATCATTAATAATGAGGGGGTTACTGATGAGTGGTGATTCTATCAATCATTTGCACTTAACAGTCATACATATTACAATGTTTTGAATGAATAAATGAGACATAATTGTTATTGAATACACTAATATTAGTATTTTCCAGGAACATTGTTGATGAGATGGAAAGATGCAGCTTGGAGCTAAAAAGAATCCAAAGAAAGCAAGAAAGTACAATTAAAGACCAGGAGCAGACATGGCCTCAGTTACTGTGGTCGCGGTCAGAGGAACGTGATTATGGTCAGTTAATAATGTAAACCTACCGTGGTAGAGTGATCTAATCGCAATTAAAGTAGCCGTAGCCACGGCTAAGCCTATGCAATCGTGGTCTAGCAGAAAAATGCAGCACAAGGGCAGAAATATAAATGTACATGGCTGATCCTAAATTTAATAAAAAAAAGACTCAAACCCTAATAAATCATTCATCGTATTCCATCTTCCCCAATTTTTAAACATTATTCTAGGGTTGTAGCCTTATTTTTTGGAGGAGAAAATGTTGTATAAATTTTGTGTGAAGAATATTTTAGAGTCACTTCCAAGTGAAGAATTAGTGAACTCCCATTGAAGATTTATTGGATGTCATAGTTTGAAGTAACATTCACTTAGATTTTCTCAAATCAAATCAATGGAGCACAATGTTAAAGTGGGTAAAAGATTCCATTCATCAAAATAGCAAGATAGAAAGTTGGGATCAAAGTTAAAATCTTCTAAGTGGAAGCACAAAAAGAGGTAGAGGAGACGTCGTACTAAGACATTAAACTAACTGCTCAATAGGAGGCACCCCATCAAGCCACTAAAAGAAACCTATATCCTTTTAATTATGGATGATAGAGTCAATTTTATTTTTGCATTTGTTCATGCATAATCTATGAAAAGGTAGTGCTATGTGGAATTTTAATTGAAATTAAAAAAAAGAAATATGAAGTAGCCTATTTGGATTGAACAGAGGAGTGAATGAGACCTCAATTTTTGTCTTAATTATAATGACTGTGGCCCATGCCTCCGTGATTGCAGAGGCCTTATTCCTGCGATCGCAAAACTAAGACCGCAATCACTATCAAATCAGCTTAAATGACCATCAAACTGTTATTTCTTTACGCGCAACCTATTTCAAATTCTCTCCATTTTTGGCATTGTGTAGAGCATCCAAGTGTTCATTTCAATCAATTTACATCATTTTATTTGGTATACTATCTCAACTCTCTTGGTTTAATCTTAATTTTATTCATAGAACATATAGTTTAGGGAAAGGCCTGAAATAGTATTTTTTGACACAAAATTTATGCTTGTTTTTTAGTATTGTGATAACTAGCTACTGTAGTTGGTGTACACACCAATGGGGAAGTCATGAGAACCCTGATTTAGGACGAAAATTGTTAGTGTATGATTTTGTTGTGATAATTCTATTGATGGTTTGGATTGTAGTTCTTACAGGTACTAAGCCGTAAGGATGGGAGATTTTAAGAACACCAAGTTCATGGTCGTCGAATTCCAAAACCTCTACTACGGTGATCTTCCAAGGATTAAATTACTCCCGAAGAAGGGTATTAGCCTTGATAAAGTGGAGGAGAATCTCCCAGTATTCCATGTCTGACTCACTGCTATCGGGTGGATGTGCTTTGCCCCAGACCCCTGCTATGTGAATGAGAATTGGGTACATGAGTTTTTTTAGCATAGTTCCTCTCACAAACCCTATGATAAAAATTTGGGGTAAGCAAGTGAACTTCAGAGTGGAGCAGCTTATTGAGATATATGGGCTTCTGGATGCTGACATGGGGTAGTTCCAAGCAAAAACACGCAAGCCAAGGACTTAGATGGAAAACATATTATGTCTGGGCAAAGAAGTTCTCCGGGTTACTACCTAGAGGGATATTTTGACGAACGAGTTCACAGCTAAGGCCAAGCTTTGGCTGAATATCATCTGTAGCAGAGTATCGTCATGCACTCACATGTCAATTGTCATAGATTTACAAGTGATAATGGTGGCATGTATTCTCTCTGATGTTTCTCTGAATGTAGGTGAGATTGTGCTATTAGGGTGGCAATAGTTTAAGAACCAGGGAGGTACACTTCTTCTCTTTCCTTTCCTTACCACTGAGCTTTACAAGAGGCAGAGGTGGATAAGTATGTTACAGATACCTGGGTGCACCCAGGCCCCTGTATCTTTTCACTCAAATTCCCAGGTGACGGTGCCCTTTGTTAGAGCAAGAAAAGGAAGGTGGACTTAGGCAAGTCGATTCAATAGGACACAAACTCTTGTATACCTTCGTCAACCAACCCCTTCGATGACATCACAGGTCATATACGGGTGGTTAAGGAGTTATTTGCTAGATTGCCTTAGGGATCGGGAAAGCCCTCCACCACTTTCTATTCATATATAGCTTAGTCAGATTATAAGATATATTGGAAGGAGCAAAAAAAATCAAGGAGCCACTGTTGCCAGCCTGGAGATAGCTTATTCAGCCTTGGATGCATCATACAAAGACCTCATAGATTTGCATGAGAAGATGGTGTAAAGAGAGAAGAAGAGAGATAAATTCTTTAAAAATCTGTAGAAAGGGGTAAAGGGAATCTTCAAGTTTCTCAAACCCAATGATCGACTACTTTTGCCTAGGTTGGAGAGTGATGATTAGGCCTCCACGAATTGGTTAGTTAATAATGTCGGTGGTGATGGTATAGAGGTACCAAGAGAGGACAACTCCTAATGAGATTTAAGGAGACCCCTTTTACTCTTTCTTTATTGCACATACAGTGAGGACACTGCTTTCCTTTCAGTTGGGTACATCTTTCCCTATATTTTTATTATTTTGATATGTTGCCTGATATTTTTATGTTGTCATGATGAAATTGTGGATGTTGTTTTATTTTGTTTTGGGATGCTATATTTGGGTACTCTGATGGTGCCCACGTTTTCATGGATTATAATGTAGTTTTATGTTTTGTTTTCTTTTTACTTTAGTTTTATTTTGATTATGATGATACATGTCAAGCCTTGCCCTATGATAGATTGTGTGACGACATTCTTAAGGGTAAAGTATCGTGTATGGATTTGGCGCCATAGATGCAGGGAAAGTCTGAGTACCTGTGGCATCTAAGTCATTAATTCAAGAGAAGTCTGAGTACTTGTGGCATTGTAAATTTAGATCCCATTATGCACTATTGGCAAAGTTTGAGTATCCATATGGTTAGCTTGCCTATATTAATCCGAAATGTAAAGCTAAAGCTTTGGTTGTAGCCATAAGTTAGCAAATTAAATGTGGTGCAAGTGCAAAATAATAACCCTCTCCATCTAAAAAATTTTCAAAAATCAAGGGAATGGATGTGAGAAATCTTGTAACAAAACTCTCTCTTTTTGTGACTCCACAAATGTTTGACTTGTTTATAGTGGTAGATACTCCAATTTTTTCTATAATGGGAGGGGGGAAATTGATCCTCCTTGGTAAATTTTGCATGCCATGTGTGTCGAGCTTTTTCCATTCATCTCTTGTATACTTCTGTTATCTAGAACTATGGAGCTATCAGATTTTTGAAAAGATATCATGGGTACAAAGTTGACCCTCGAAACCCAAAATAACAATTTTCCAAACCGAGGGTTGAAATAAGAATTTAAAGCCATGGGACCAGACCAAACATGTTACCACCCTAAAATTGATGTTTCGGATATATTGACTAATCCGTTCAACTATCCATTGCATGGATCAAATGATAACCACATAAGTCTATAATAAGTCTCTCAAATCCCCCAAACACCACAAAATCATACAAATAGCACCAAAATGTATTGGGAACCATGTCGATCACCCCCACACCCCAGAAATACCTCAATGTAAATATGGGGAGGAGTAAAATAGTTAAACTACACAAAAACATATATTTCACATATTTCATCAAATTTCTATGTCTTTACATCATCCACCACTAAAACTCTAGTTCAACCTCGATCTAAGGCAAATAAATTCCAGAATCAACAAAGACATTGGGATAAGAACTACGAATATCAGAATTGAACTCCTAAGTATCCTCATCTATTGGTTGATGTCCCCAATGAATCTTAACTACATGGATAACTTTAGAATGCAACCATCTAACATCCCTAGCAAAAAATGGAGACTAGCTCCTCAACAAAAGACAACCTCTCATCTAACTAAATCGACTCCCAGTGAATAAAGTGAGACTCTTCCGAAACATAACGGCGTAGCATAGAAACATAAAAATTGGATGAAAACCAAATAAAACTAGGGAAAAGCTAACCCATAAGCCACATCACCAATAATAAGAAGAATCTCAAATAGACCTATATACCTAAGCTAAGCTTGCCCCTCCTCCTAAATCTCATTAGACCTTTCATGGGTGAGACTCAAAGGAAAACACGTTCATCAACACCAAATCTCAAGGCATGGAGTCTGCAGTTAGCATAGTACTTCTGCCTACATTGGGATACACAAAGACTATCCTGAATAATCCAGACTCTATGGACTTACGAAGCAAGTCCATACCTCGAGGTCTAAGCTTTGAAAGATAAAACCAACCAATTAGAGAGTGGAAATGCCTACCATACAAACCAGCGAAAGGAACCATATCAATACTTGAATAATAACTATTATTATAAGTAAACTCTGCTAAAGTCAAATGTTGCTCCCACTGGCCACCAAAATCCATCACACAAGCACGGAGGATATCCTCTAAAACCTGGATAGTCCGCTCGGAAAAAGAATTAGTCTAGGGGTGAATGCTAAGATAAACCCGAGTACCTAACTCATCTAAAAAGTCTTCAAAAGTGCATAGTGAGCATAGAACCCTGATCTAAAATGATAGACACCGGCATACCATGTAGCTGCACAATTTCAATAATATAGATATAGGCCAACCTCTCTGCACTGAAAGAGACCTAGACCAAAAAATATGCACAAACATCATAAATAGATCTATGATAACCCAAACACTATAAGATCTATGGGAAGTATGACACAAGATGGTCATGAAATCAATAGTAATCCATTCCTATTTCCACTCGGAAATGGGTAACTTCTGAAGAAAACTACTGGGTCTTAAATGCTCGAACTTTACCTATTGACAACAAAGGCAACACGCTATAAAGTTTGTAGATCCTTTCTTATACCACCCGACCAGTAATGTTGACTCAAATCATTGTATATCTTAGTCAGTCTGGGTGGATAGAACACTTAGAACAATGAGCCTCCTCCAAAATCAATCTAATCTAATTAGCTACTCTCAGCATGCAAACTCGACCCCTAATCCTCAAAATATCCTCTGAATCAAGTAAGGATTCCTTATCTTAACCACTCAACACCATATCTCAAATCGACCTCAATCCTACATCATTTAACAGATGAGGTCGAATCTTCTCCATTAAAGAAGACTTAGCCTCGACAATGACAAAATACACCCAGGTGTCTAAATATTAAGCCTAACCATCTAGTTAGCTAAAGACTAAACCTCTAAGGCTAAAGGCCTCCCCTAGGTCAAAAGATGTGTCAAGATACCCATGCAAGTCGACTTTTGACTCAAGGCATCCACAACCATATTACCCTACCCAGATGATAGAGAATAGTTAAGTCATAATCTTTGAGAAACATAAGCCAATAGCGTTGACTCATATAATGGTCTTGCTTGGTGAAGAAGTACTAAAGGCTATGATGATCCGAGAAAATCTCACAAGGAACTCCATAAAAATAGTGCCTCCAAACCTTTAAAGAAACAACCACACACAACTCCAAATCATGGGCAGGGTAATTCTTCTCATGGGGCATCAACCGATGAGATTCATAAGTAATCACCTTACCTTTCTGCATCACTATAACTCCCAATCCAACGCCTGAAGAATCACAAAACATGGTGAAACCCACGCCCTCCTTGGGCAAAGTCAAGATAGAAATTAAAGGAAATAAATCCTTGAGCTTTTAAAAGATCACTTCACAATCATCAAAACACTGAAAGGAAATATTTCTCTAAGTTAACTTAGTCAAAGTAGCTGCAATGGAGGATAAACCCTCAATAAAATGCCAATGATAACTTGTCAAGCCAATAAAACTCTAAAACTCTGTGGGCGGAGCAGGTCTAGCCCAATCACAAACTATTGCAATCTTTGCTAGATCAACCATAATACCCTCCTTAGTTACCATGTGACCCAACAAAGAAACAGAACCCAACCAAAACTTGGAATACAAATTTCATCCCTCAAGCTCTGAAGCACAATCCCCAAATTCTCCTTATGCTTAGCAATACTCTAAGAATAAACAAAGATATCACTAACAAACACAATACTAATGAAGTCGAGATATAGTCAAAATACCTAGTTCATCAACTCTATGAATGTAGAAGGGGCATCGGTAACCCAAAGGACATGAGCAAGAACTCATAGTGAACCATATCAACTCTAAAAAGCTGTCTTTGGAATATTTGAAGCTCTAATCCTCAATTAATGATACATGAACCTCAAATCAATCTAAAAAAATACCGCAACACCCTGAAGCTGATCAAATAAATCATTAGTATGAGGAAAAGGATTTTTATTCTTAACTATCACCTTGTTCAACTTCCAATAATTGATACACATATGCATAGACCCATCCTTATTTTTCACAAACAAGATAAGTACATCTCAAGAAAATACGCTAGGTTAGATAAATCCCTTATCCAATAATTCCTGCAATTGATCCTTCAATTTTTTTAACTCGGATGTGGCTCATACTCTACTATAGTTGTTGATCCCTACTCCAGGCGATCAAACTCGTTACTTATCTGATTCCTTAGATTTTAAGGAACAAACCACTCTAATAAAGAATAGACCAACTAAACCCAATTCATATTGGGAGAATTAAGAGTTCTACAACTAACCAGTGACCTCTACCAGTCTCTAACAGCATCTCTCAACTTGGTAAGTTACATAAGCAACTCCATGTGACACCAGCTAACCCAATTTATGCAACTTCTCCGGAAAATTAATTAAGCACTCACAAGTTTCATCGTCCACAACACCACTGAATCTAGGATGACCCAATTGAGTAAATCTCTCAAACCTCTTTTGATCGTCAGAAGATATAAAAGTACTCACAGCAAGAAGAGGCATAGTGAATTTGGTAGGCTAAAATTCTATTTGAGGAGGTAAGATAGATGAAGGATGGACTCTAAATCTATAATGTCCCAAAATTGGGTCCTGAGTTGTCACACGATGCTTAGGATCACAAGTAACCCCAAGCTAACCCTTCTACTAGAATAACTCATAAGCAACTGAATAAAATGCTTAAATTTGTATAAAATCAGCAAGAACATAAAATTTTTCTGAACCTGATCAATACGAATCTGAACTTTACAAGATTACAACTCTGTTTTTACCAAAATAAAACTGAAATTGAATACTTTAACTCTACTGACTATCTATGAAGTCTCTACTTATACTGACTTTAGATAGTTGGGTCATGACTCCCAACTATCCCAACTCAATACAACTGAAATAAGAAAATAAAGAACTGCTTAAACTGTCTATCTGGATCAAACCCTTGAATTAAAAGGATTCATCACCTGATGACTTGAAGCTACGAGCTGACTGAATCTGAATGTGAATACTAAGTCTTGTACGTACATTATGAGACAATGTAACACATAGAGGTATATGTGGATCAACACTTTGGGAATGTACTGAGTATATAGGGGTGTATGCAATTAAATAATCAATATCATAAATCCTTATAGAAATCATGCATGCTAGTATAGATGAATCACATAGCTTGAATTAAAACTATCATAATCATGAATAAGGAAACAAGTAATGTAAATCACGTAAGTCATTACACTTCATTCTAAATCTGCATTCTTTCTTTATTCTCAAACTTGTAAGATAGATAAAGTCTTAGAACAACATCTTTCAGAGCATATACTTTAATCTCATGAAAAATAGGAACTTCTTCGAAAACTTAAAGATTTTGACACTTGAGAGCCTTAGAAATCATAGACCCATAGCTTTCAAAATACAGATACGTGTATCTTAGATAGAGTAGGGGACTACTTTGGGAGTTTCTTCTAACCGACATAAACCATGTGAGCTACATGGAGTCCAAACTCTTATCCAAGCTGGGGGGAGCTGTTCTATCCTTGCTATCGGATAGAACCTTAACTTTAGTGATCAATATCTTAACCCACTTGGGGTATATCAAGAACCTACGAGGGCTCGTAGTTCTGGGGCATGAGACCTCGAAATCAAACCTAACTCGATGCTAAATACTACCCATTTACTTAGCTCAGAACTTTAGAAAAATCCACCTTAAGATAATTCAACAATATATATATATATAATGGGAGCCAAAATGCATCCCCTTTACTTCAAACTCAAGAATGTGGATTTCTATCTTAACTTACAATCAAAACTCACTTATTGATATTCTTTAAAAAAACACTAGCATCTCATTCTCAAACGCATGCTTTAACCATAAGGTTCAATCTCACAACAATAGGACTTGAAATTCTCAAAACATGATATAGACGTTGAATTATGTAACTTAAACCATAAATTGACAATTTAAAACATTAATATGCAAAATAATATTACAACTCAAAGCTTGGGTAAGACATAGTTTCATAACACTCATAATATAATAACATGATAGGAATTCTGTATGAGTTTATAAAATACTTTACAAAAATATGTAACTTTTAGGCACAAGAACAAAAGGGTGTTCTTGTTCAAAACCACATACCTTAAACTTGGAGCTTTTAGATGACTTCAAGAATTCTGGAAGGTTATTCATGAACTATTGGGTGTCCCTAGTAGCCCTCTTAATGAAAAATTCAAATATGCAACAATAGTCAAAGTCTCACAGTTGAATATTTACATAATTAGGTTTTTATGTTGAAACCCTAACCTTGTGGTTGAAGGTGTGTAGAGAATTTTGACATGTTTAACTAAAGAGAATGGAAGATAATACGCTTATCGAGGGTTATAAATCATGGGAAGTGAAGGAAAAAGACCAAAATACCGTTACTAAAATACTTCCCAGTTGTTGAAATCTAAGGCTGACGACATTTGTGATAGGCCGCCAGACTTGTGATAAGTCATCACAAATGTCATCACTGGGGATGGAATTGGTGGATTTCTGCCTAAGGCTAATGACATTCATGATAAGTCATCACACTTGTGATAACTTATCATAAATGTTGTCACTGGGGGCTAGATTCTGCCTAAGGCCGACGACATTCATGATAAGTCGTCACACTTGTGGTAAGTTATCACGAATGTCGTCACTCAGTTTTTTAGGCTGATATGCTGGAGTAAAATGGGCATGACTTTTTGCTTTGGTATCGAATTTAGGGGAAATTATTATCGTTGGAAAGATAATTCGAAGAGCTTTCACTTTATATATAGTAAACCACCCAGTTCATCATATATAAGGAGTTATGGTTGATTGAAGTCGATTCAAGTTTCGACGCTCACTAAAACTCAAACGACAGGAAAGCTTTCAACTTGACCTTGAGTTAGGGGATATGTATGATCTCAATTCATGCTCAAATCGGTTCGCACACTACATAATTGATTAACATACTAAATATGCATAGGATTTATGGTTTTTGGAACATCTACATGTAGAAATGACATTTTTTGTTCTAGCCCGAAATGCGGGGTGTTACATTATCTCCCCCTTGGGATTATTCATTCCCGAATGTTGCTCTTTAGGTTAAGAATACAGTAAAAATTAAGGATACAAAGTTGAAATAACTTATTAAACTGAATCTATATCTTTCTAAACTTTGGTATACTTGGATGAATGCATATAATCATGATAAGAATAGTTATCTAACAGAATCTTTGATTAGAGAGGAGCTGAATGATGGAAGATTGTTACCTTCATCTGAATCTAAGCTAACTTTCCCTTTTTACTTATTTTTGAAGAGCTGGCTTATGCTGAGGGTTTAGAATTTACTTGATGTGCTCATGGTGTGATCGTACATATAGACTGTGAGGTTATAGTTTATGCAGGTACAAATCATAAGAAAATAAGGCTAAGATCACACAATGGGTATCACAGTGTCTGAGCTGGAATACTTGGAAAACGAAGATTGTTCGGTGAATATTTATTAACTGAATCATGACTAGATATCCGAATTCTAAAACTGATGTCGGATACATATACAGTGCTAAATTTGCAATTGCAAAACTATTTCGGAATTACCGTACTTATAAAACTTCACGTAGTAAAACTAGGCTAGTTCAAAAAATAGAAATCCATAGAAATCTATGTGCCTAATTGTTAAACTGAACTGCTTTTATCCAAACTGAATCATACTAGATACTCATGCTCAAGTGGAGGGTTTCTTCAACACCCCTTTAGGGAGTTCTAACGATTTAAAGGAGCCAAGACTATTGATCAAGATCTAAACAAGACATCTGATTTCCATAGCTTGGAATCATATACCTTTGAATCATAGATTGGGATAGAATTTACTAGGCTTTAGGCGATGCAATACCTTACTTAAAACTTAGACACACTTCTAAAATATTCTGTCAACTAATTAATTACCTTAAAACCATACTTATTAATTCATCTTCTAATTCTAATAAGGTCGTTGATATTTCATTCTACTCATGTCTAAACTGAACTAAATTCCCTCACTATCTTCAAGCCTAACCCACAATCATAGGGTACACCACATAACACTGTACTACTAGTCTTAACCGTAATTCAACACACCCTGCACTTCATAACTTATCATCTCATGAAAATTCTCATTACTACTCTAACAACCACATTCAACTTCATACAAGACATTTTACTAATGTGCAGTGCATTCATCTAAATATACAAACATGATTTCAAGCCTCACTTCTATAACCACATATGCACTTCTAAACACACTCCCCTAAAGTACCTTTGTCACAACTTACAAACCTCTATCAAGAACAACTTCCATGCAGTACTCTTAAGAAGACATACATAAGGTTTAAACTACCCAAACATCTCATATAAAAATTCGACTAACTATGAGGGGCATTAAATACTTGGCTTCAATCTTAATTCACACTTTACTGTCTTTGCTAAAATAAGTATACAACGATCTTCCAGTAACAAGAAATTTTTACTCTCTACCATCCAGACAACTGATTATCATCTCTATCTTGACCAAGGAAAGATAATAGAAGGTTAGTATGTGAGGGTCCAAAATATGAGGGGATACTATGAATAACTTGACACTAAACTGAGGCTTGGGGAATAGAATATATAGCATCATGGACTTATCAAAGAAGTATGATCTGAGGACATGCAAGATATAAATCTGAATTTCATTGGACATTAAAAGTATTGCTCGAGTACTTGGACTGAACATACTGTAAAGGTTGAGTACATGAGTCATGAGCTGCTTGACCTGAATTTGAAGTTCATAACTTATGAAATATGATTCTAACTGCTGAAAGAGCTGGAACTCCATATTTTTGGGAAATAAGAGAGTACATAATTCTCCATCATATGTATGAACACGAATTAAGATCATGGAACTGAATGTATGGCATGAGTAGGTATTGATACAACTGAAAATACTGAAATAATATTGGGTCAAGAATTAATCTTTCTCACAGCTATTCTACAACTTACTGGTACATCTACTAATATCTAAAGGCTTGGCTTGGTTACTTGTTCTATCATCTCCCCCATAGATATAAGACATCACTCTAAGACTATGAACCACTATATAAACTCTAGTCTAACTATAATCACTTTACTCTAGAGTTTGGGATATAGAAACACACATGAAAAAAAGAACTTAACCTAAAAGACTACACCTAAAAGCGTAAAACCAACTTATAATACTCACTTCTAAGCTACACCCTATCTTTCTATATCGCTAATAGTCATCATATAACACTTGAACACTTACTAACTTTGAATCTGCATGAGTATCCCCATATTTGGAGTGCACACCATCTAGTGCTTCAACACTTCTTCCTATTAGATAAATCTTTAAAATTTCAAACTTAGATTCTAATGATTAACATGGTTATCTCCAAACCTTTGATGGACCATACAATTTCTGTCATAGTCTACCAATATCACACTTGTAACTTTTATTTCTAAACCATCAGAATCACATTCATACTTAAAAAGGCTCAACATCTTCAATCAAACTCCTTAACTTAGCTATCAAGAACATTGCTCATTATCTAACTAGTATTTCTCCACCTAACATTCAAACAGTACTATCAATCCCACAACATGCAATAATCCTCAAAAAAATAATGCATCCCCATAGCACCTTGGGCATACTTCTGAATCATACATACAACGTCAAACTTGATTACGAATCAAGTAAACTTATGCTCTTGCATACACTGTTCAAGCCTATTTATTACTTCCCTATAACTAGTATTATTAGCCAAGAAATCATCACATCCACCTTCATGACCACCAATCGTTCAAACTTAACGAATAGTGTTGTTTTTACTTGGAAGCTATAAAATAAAACATCAAGAATAACTAGCACACTTGAACCTCATAATAATGATAATGGATCATAAACATATGGCCTATCTTATTTACAATCCATTACCACATCCTTTTTCTAAACATCATTACTATCCACCTATATATATACCTAAACTTCTTTTGTAGCTATATAAGTTTCAACCAACACAAAAATAACAAGATGCACAATAAGTTACTAGTGAATCAAAATAGGCCTCATACGGCTTTACTAGACATTGATTTTTAAACAAAACAATGATAATAAGCTTACAAGAGATAGAAACTTGACACACAATATTCAATGATCTAAGAATACACATCTTATTCTATCTTACTTGCATGACTCATAAGCGTGAGGACATAACTCTGATCTTGAGAGACTTATAACACACTAGAATGCTACTCTCAAGCTGCTTTGTGTGACTTTTGAAGCTTCTTGCTGGACAATTTGAGAGTGTTATCTGGGGAGGAACTGGAACTTACTAATCATGCTATCTCAACAATAATACATGGATAGGGAAGTATAGCTTTACATTATAGATTCTGAGGAGGAATCTGGAAGTACATCTGGCTTGGGCTTAAAGCACGACTTTTATGAATTATGAATAGAGCACTTCAATCATTGGAACTCAAAAGAAATGATAGGATACTTTGTAGCTTTCTTACAATTTGATAACTATCTGTGAAGACTATCTGAGAAAGCACTATCTGTAAAGATTTAAGCGTGATTATTTCTGATACCTTAAAAATAAGGCAGAGGTAGCTCGGATAGAGTAAGATGAGAATCTATATAAGTTTCTTAAAGAACATTTCTATAGCACAATCTGAGACTTGAAAGAACGGAGACATTTTCTAAGTTCCTTGTAGACTCTCAAAGAAAGGTACAAATGTCTCTGTACCGTTTCGCAAGACTCTACTAGACACAGCTTCACAAACATTCTAGGACACTTGAACTTAGTGCTCTGATACCAAGTTTGTAACACCCCAAAATTGGGTCTTGAGATGTCACACGGTGCTTAGGGTCACAAGTGACCCCAAGCTAACCCTTCTACTAGCATAACTCATAAGCAACTGAATAAAATGCTTAAATTTGTATAAAATTAGTGAGGACATAAAACTTTTCTAAACTTGATCAATACGAATCTAAACTTTACAAGATTAGAACTCTACTTTTACCAAAATAAATCTGAAACTGAATATATCAACTCTACTGACTGTTTATGAAGCCTCTACTTTTACTGACTTTAGATAGCCGGGTCATGACTCCCAACAATCCTAACTCAATACGACTGAAATAGGAAAATAAAGAACTACTCAAACTGTGTATCTGGATCAAACCCTAGAATTAAAAAGATTCATCAACTACTAACTGAAAGCTGCGAGCTGACTGAATCTCAATGTGCATACTAAGTCTTGTACCTACATTATGAGACAATGTAGCACATACACATATATGTGGAATAGCACTTTGGGAATGTACTAAGTATATGGGGTGTATGCAATTAAATAATCAATATCATAAATCCTTATAGAAAACATGCATGCTAGTATAGATGATTCACATAGCTTGAATTAAAACCATCATAATCATGAATAAGAAAATAGGTAATGTAAATCATATGGGTCATTGCACTTCATTCTAAATCTAAATTCTTTCTTTATTCTCAAACTTGTAAGATAGATAAAGTCTTAAAACAATATGTTTCAGAGCATACACTTTAATCTTATGAAAACTAGGAACTTCTTTGGAAACTTAAAGATTTTGACACTTGATAACCTTAGAAATATTGGACTCATAGCTTTCAAAATACATATACTTGTATTATAGATAGAGTGGGGGACTACTTTGGGATTTTTCTCTAACCGACAAAAACCATGTGAGATACATGGAGTCTAACATCTTACCGACATTGGAGAGAGTTGTTCTATCCTTGCCATCGGATAGAACCTTAACTTTAGTGATCACTATCTTAAATAACTTGGGGTATATCAAAAACCTACGGGGGCATGTACTTCTAGGGAATGAGACCTTGAAATCACATACAACTCGGTGCTAAATACTACTCCCTTACTTAGCTCAGAACTTTAGAAAAATCCACCTTAAAACAATTCATCAATATATATATATATATATATATATATATATAATGAGAGCCAAAATGCATCCCCTTTACTTCAAACTCAAGAATGTGGATTTCTATCTTAACTTACAATCAAAACTCACTTCTTGATATTCTTTAAAAATCACTAACATCTCATTCTCAAACTCATACCTTAACCATAAGGTTAAATTCACTACAATAGGGCTTGAAATTCTCAAAACGTGATATAGACGTTGAATTATGCAACTTAAGCCATAAATTGACAATTTAAAACATTAATATGCATAATAATATTACAACTTAAAGCTTGGGTAAGACAGTTTCATAAAAATGACAATATAATAAAATGATAGGAATTCTCTATGAGTTTACAAAATACTTTACGAAAATATGCAACTTTTGGGTACAAGAACAAAAGAGTGTTCTTGTTCAAAACCACATACCTTAAACTTGGAGCTTTTGGACGACTTCATAAATTCCGTAAGGTTATTCACAAAATATTGGGTGTCCCTCATAGCCCTCATAACAGGGAGTTCAAATAATTGGGTTTTTATAGTGAAACCCTAACCTTGTGGTTGAAGGTGTGCAGAGAATTTTGAGATGTTTAACTAAAGAGAATGAAAGATAATACGCTCCTTAAGGGTTATAAGTCTTGGGAAGTGAAGGAAAAATACAAAAATACCCTTATTAAATTGTTTCCCAGTTGCTGAAAATCTAAGACTAACGATATTTGTGATAGGCCATTAGACTTTTGATAAGTCATCACAAATGTCAGCACTGGGGGGGCTGGAATTAGTGGATTTTGCCTTAGGGTGATGACATTCGTGATAAGTCATCCCATTTGTGATAACTTACTAGAAATGTCATCACTGGGGGATAGATTCTGCCTAAGGTTGACGATAATCATGATAAGTCATCACACTTATGATAAGTTATCACGAATGTCGTTAATCAGTTTTCCAGGCTGACATGGTGGAGTAAAATGAGCATAACCTTTGTTCCAGTATCAGATTTAGTAGAAATTGATATAGTTGGAAATATAATTCGAAGAGCTTTCATTTGATGTATATTAGGTCACCCATTTGATCATATACAAGGAGTTATGGTTGATTGAAGTCAACTCAAGTCTCGACGCTCACTAAAACTCAAACGACAGGAAAGCTTTCAACTTGACCTTGAGTTAGGGGATCTCCATGATCTCAATTCATGCTCAAATAGATTCCCACACTACATAATTGATAAACATACCAAATTTACATAAGATTTATGGTTTTTGGAACATCTACATGTAGAAATGACAATTTTTGTTCTAGCCCTAAATACGGGGTTTTACACGATCCCATAACACCATACTTAGATATTGGCACTAAAATAGGAATAGAACTCAGGGTCTTAGAAGTACCCAAAATAGAAGTAGATGTAATGGGAGGATCCACACTTGGAACTAAAGGAACACCCGATATAACCAAAGAAGAACCCTCAAAGATGGGGGAAAATATCATACCAAAAATCCCTCTAAGATTGGGGCACAAGAAATCTAAGAAATTAGAACTGAACCTGCATCCACAAAATACTGAACCCGAGGCATAGGGAAGCGTCCCCTAGCACTCCTTCTATATGGTACTAATCTACGGGCTCGTCTACTTACTCGAGCCTGTCCATGACTCGAGGCTAGATCTCTGGGTAAAGGCTATACATCTCTAACCTCATGAGACCTAGTTAACACCATCTGTGTAGAAGGAGTGAAACACAACTCAGAATACAAGGTATCTAAAAAATTCACATGATAAGGAATAAAATGAGGGAAGTTTCCTAAAGACATCCTATAGCCACTTAAAGATAGATACAGATGTCTATATATTATTCTGTAAGACTCTATTTGACATCCTGTTTTTATACCATTGCGACCAATGAAACCTATCACTAATACTAATCTATCATGACCCAAAAAATAAGGGTCATGATGGATCTTATCACGATGAACTTTGACAAGTAAGCCTATAAACCAAAATGATACATAAATAGAAAATACAAAAATAACCCCAAGATAAGGCTTCTAGAACAAAGCCAAACCATACGAGTAATTATAACAATTGTAAAAAGAACATATCCAAAATATAATACATTTTCAAAACCAGGTGTCAATAGTGTAAGAACTACTAATAAAATTCAGGAGTCATATACATCAAAAATAACCACAAAAGAACAATATCTATCTCCAAATACTAATAAAGACATAACTAATACAGAAAGAAAGAGGTAATCTCTGAATGTATGAATGTTCAATTGCTACCTTGAGTATTTGAAGGCGCCCAATATCAACCAACCTGAGATGCACTTGGACTTGAATCTTTACTCAAAGGGTAAAGTAGGAATGAGTACAGTCCACTTGTACACCGTAGGTATCATAGGTTGACCGAGCAAAGTAGAAAACAAAGCATTCAAAATACATACTAAGGATGTGTCACTTGCAATCAGAAAATATCCCATAATGATAGCCCATACTGCTTGCACTAATTATTATAATATAGCACATATATTGCAAAACATACCAAGATAAAATACAAGTGTACATATATCACATATAAGATAAACCAGGGAGACATATTTTATACAAGTTAATCAAATACACCTAAAGGAAGGTAGGCTAATTAGAGAGATAACAAGTCACAATGACAATACAAACACAACACAAGAACATTAAAGAAAGTGCAATGTATTAAAAAATTATTATGATGATTATAATGATGCACGAGGTCATCATACAACTTTCGTATGCACCCACGGAGGAAAGCCTCTTGGAGTGGGTCCCATGGGAGGTTTTTAAACCCATATACAATCTATATATCCATATTTTCTCCCCAGAATATGCCTCGTGAAAGTGTTTATAAGGTGTCACAATATCTCTTTCCCAGTACATCCTTCGGGAAGGGTTTTACAAAAAGAGTTATTAGCATTTCTTAGATATTGTCATGGTGGTACTATTTGTTTCAAGAATGAGTATGATATAAGGATGCAATGCTTACAACTAATCACAATGAATATTTCCACAACCAACCACAATGAGTATTTCCATAAACAACCAATATACCAATCACGTGATCTAAATATCAACTCATTATTTTCAATCGTCCATAGATTTCCACATGATTCATATGCCAATAAAGTATGAATAAAACACAACACACCAATGGTACAACACAATACAATTATTCAACTGTATTTCAGGCTAGTAACATCACATAGGATCCCACTATCTCAAAAAAATAATTACAACATACATAAGCCACCACATGGGCTCAACATATTAAGATAGCCATTTGTCATGATTAGTTCCCACCCTTAACATGTATTTTGTGTATAAATTAACTTCCCAGCCTAGTCTAAAGAGTTAAACGATAACCTACCTCAAAAGCTAAAATTGATCCACTATACTTCAATCCACGATCTTACTTGTCACAAATGATCACAAAATAAACTAACACCAAGAAATATAGAATCTACACATCAAAACAATACCAATGATACCCATGTTGCCGACTTTTGGTTTGGGGTCAAAACAGACCGCTGAAATGGGTTTTCAAAAAGAAATGGCAAAATCATAAATTTATTTCAAAAACGTGTTCTCCATACCTTTAGGAACCTACAACAGAAAACCTAAGTAAAATTGAGTTAAAAATGAGGTTCAAATTAAATAAAAACTATTTTTAAACTTTACTAGGTAAAATCTTTGAAATTTGTTTTTAAATCAAGAATTGAAGTTGTTTGAAGGTTAAATTGAGGAAAGTGATTAATGCCCAA
Source organism: Capsicum baccatum var. pendulum (assembly GCA_030864225.1). Taxonomy (NCBI): domain Eukaryota; kingdom Viridiplantae; phylum Streptophyta; class Magnoliopsida; order Solanales; family Solanaceae; genus Capsicum; species Capsicum baccatum. The sequence goes on along the minus strand of CM061555.1, from coordinate 162,668,827 downwards.
ACTACACCTCCAATAAAGGATAAAACGGATGCTATCAAGGATAATAACAACTAGGTTGGGGTCAAACCCACAGGGAAAACTTGGATGTATATGTCTAGTTTGCCGTACTTAACCGGCTGAACGAAAACTAAATATGGGGTTTGTAATAATGGTATCAAACAAGTAATGCTTTGTAACTTTTTTTGTAAAAATTTTTGGACGAACACTAGAGTTATGTTACCCTTATATTCTCAAAACCATAAGCTTATCGTGCTTTACTGAACCAACGTAGTACTATTCACGAATAACTGATAAGTTATGTACTATTAACTGTCTGATAGACTTATTGGCAGATTTTATCCTTTCCCTTTAGAGTCTCAAGATATTACATTACTAACCTTTTTCTAAGATTCCAGTTAATTATTATATTTTTAGTTTCAATTTATTATATTATAGTTAACCATCTTATATAGATAATACTAATTAGCCTAGATAGACAGTTAAACTTTAAATTACTGTTGTAATTATCTTTTCCTAGTCACTACTATTATTGAGTAAGTACCTACAATCTTAGTGGGATCCTAACATTTGCAATTGCTAAAACAACTATTAAACTAACGGAAAAGGCATCGTTTCCACCCAAAACTATACCCAAAAAGTCAAAGTCACACCTAAATTATACTAGTGACCCATTACACATCTAAACTATAAAAATGTGAAACTATTTACACCCTGTCAGGCTACCACCACTTGCATGTGGTGTAGTGTTTTACATGCGCTGCCACGTCAGCACCACATTAGTAAAAAGTTTATTTTCTTATAGTTATGGTGTGTAATAGGTAACTTATATAGTTTAGGTGTGGATTCGACTTTTCAACTATAGTTTGGGGTGAAAACAATGCCTTTTCCCTAAATGTTTTTAGCCGTTTACTTTTGTTATTTAAGGTTGGAAGCGCCTAAAATAAGTGTAACAGACACACCTTAGAATGGGTGTCGCGGGGAGGTAATAATATCCCTTTTATATAATTAAGGTGTGTAATAGGTCACTTATATAATTTAGGTGTGGCTTAGACTTTTCTTGTATAGTATGAGGTGTAAATGGTGTGTTTTCCCATTAAACTAAAGATAATACAATGCATGCACAAATATTAGTTCAATACAATTTCAAACTTTCCAAACTTTATCAATATGCTAGGGCTCCTAAAACTGTAGCTAAGGTCTTATAAAACAATCAACGAAATTCATAATGAAACACATTAAACAATATCACAAGGATAATTGAATAAAATTCAAAGTCTTAAATTAAATTATCAACCAAAATAAATAGATGACCAATCCCAAGATCAAATTCGAATCTTGGAATCAAAATATGAATTGTAAGTGTTAAGAGTGTGTAACCTAACTACAAAACATCAAAAAGGTATATATAGTACATCAGGAAACCCTAAAAATTAAATACTAAAATAAAAGGAAAATTAAGATCAGTGGACTCTTACTTAGGCCACATATAGACCATATGAAGACCTAGGTAAGTGCAAAACTTCTACACAGATCCTACAACTCCTTAGACTTTTGATCTCTACACTATCTTAGGTCACACATGGATAGTATATACCATATACAGATTGTATGTAGACATAGGATAGTGCAAAATCTTCTTTCTTTCTGTTTCTAAGTCTCCAGACTTCAATTTCTGAAACATACTTTATCACCTACTCATACGCCCAAATCTGCGTTAGTAAGTAGCCAAAAACTTCAAATTTTCATATTTTTCTTCAAATTATCATCCGAAACCTAGTTTCCTATGAAACATATACAAAACACATCATATCACACAAAATAACAAAATAAACTTGCATATTTTTATAGTTTTAAGCATCGAAAGTGCTATATTTCTATAGAACATCAGAAAGACTAGTAATTATAGGATTAGCAATATTATTCAAGGGAAAAGAAGTAAAAATGACGTTTAAAATCAAGCTCTACGGTTTTGGGTTTTGAGAAATTAACTAAGAAATTTGCTGAGAAAAAGATGGACTCTAACCTTAAATCCTTAAAAGAATCAAGAAAAGGATATTAATATATCTTTTCAAGCACCAGCATGCTTTACTTTTAATCTCTAACACTATCTTAGCGGTTTTGGCTCTAAAAAATGAGTAAAAAATGGCCAATTCTCAACCTAATGGATCTATTTATACCCATACCAAGTTCTCAGATATTGTAATTGCAATATGCAGACTACAATCGCAATATATGGTGTCAGAATCAGATGGTGCAATTGCAACACACCCTTGTGCAATCGCAATACCCCTTCTACACACTGAGCTATGATCGCAAGTCTAGGGCTGCGACTGCATAGGCACCGGATGACCACTGAAACTTGGAATTTTTTCAAGTTTTCGCTTAGGCCTTGTGATTCATTTGGAATCTTATACACACAAATAAGCTATACAATCATATTAAATTTGATGCTATGGACTCAATAGAGATATCAGATTTTCAAAAAGATATTTTCACAAAGTTGACTCCCAAAACTCAAAATCACAATTTTTCAATTTATGGGTCAAAATGAGATTTAAAATCCACAGAACCAGACAAAATATGTTACCACCTTAAAATCAATGTTCTGAATCTATTGGCACAGTATATTTAGCCGTGCATTAAATAGATCAAATGATAATCACATAAGTCCACAATAAGGCTCTTAAAGCTTCCAAAAACTATAATATCACATAAATGGCACCAAAATTGCATTGAGAACCATGATAATCACCCCTACACCCTAGAAATACCTCAATGCAACTATAGAGAGGGGTAAAATAGTAAAATCACACAAAAACACATATTTCATATATTTTATCAAAATTTTAGGTCGCTACATCAACACAACAATAGGAAATATGGGTATCATTGGCTTTCTTTTAATGCATAAATTCTATATTTGTATGATTTAGTTGATTGTGAGTCTGTTCATCAGAAGTAAGGCTTCGGATTAAAGGCTTTTGGACTAGTTTTGGCATTCAAGGTAGGTTATGACTCAACTTTCTTCATACTAGGTTGGGTAGTTCACATTGATACAAAATCATGTTACGGGTGCGGGAACTAATTATGGAAATGTCTATATTATTGTGTTATGCCCATGTGGGGTTCTATATTGATGTTATTTGGTGAACTTGGAACATTATATGCAATGTGTGACTGTCTAGTATCTTATTTGATGTTGTTGGCCTTGTGTATGCTAAATTAGTTGTATCTTATTTAATGAAAGAGCCTAATAGAATTTGGAGGAAACCTAGTATCTAAGGCGTACATTAGTAATGCTACTAACATGCACCTTTTGTAACTCCCATGATTTCCATCGGGAAAAATATGGGGTCGATGACAAAATTGGTTACCCCATACTCAGGAATTAGTTGTTTACTGCCTTCACTAACATTTGGGATCTTTCTACCTTTAGGTACCATTCAATTCCTGAGGAGGTTGAGGCACCCATCTCAGTCTCGAACTCACCACACTCAATTCACCTTCAAAATTTTGGTGTTACTTTTCTGAATAGGTGGTTGCAATTTTTGGAGCAAGCACCTCCTTTTCAGTAGCTAGTGGAAAAGGAACACTCTGAGAATCATGCAGCTGGAATTGGTAAAACCTTGTTTTACATTCCTTCAACTACTAGAGATGGTAAAATCTTTTTAACTATTATTGAGGAAGATTTAAAAGAACAATTGAACTACTAGTATAATATACTTAATGGATTTATGGTAGGGGACACTCATTACAAAAAATCTATAGGGAATTTTTTGGCAAAGGTGTTAAGCTTCGTAGATACGCCAAAAACCCTAGGTCATGACGTTGGGTACTATATTTTTTTATTCAAATCTACTGCAAATAAGGATAAGGCCTTGTTCAATGAACCTTATACATTTTAGAATAAACCATTTATAGTTCAATCATTGCATATTGATTTTGAATTTGACCCTAATTGTATCACTACTATTCCTCTTTGGATTATATTGTCGGGATTACCTACTAGATATTAGTCTGGTGAATCATTGAGTAAGAGAGAGAGTGGAATTGGGTGACCACTTCACATAAATCAGTTTACTACTAGTATACAACATGTATCTTATGCGTGCGTATGTGTTAAAATAGGTGCTTCACTACCTCTAATCGATTTCATAGAAATGGTGAACCCAACTAGTACATTCTATTAACCGATTGAGTATGGTTAGAAGCCCAGATTTGTCAGTCATTATCTTTTATTTGGGCACTCTACTAAGGATTTTTGGATTCATGACAAGAGTATGGATTAGGATAATGCCTTCCAAGAGAAATCAAAAAGGAGAAGAAGAAATAGAAAAAGAATATGGTCCATACGCCAAGATTGGCAAACAAAAGAAGTGAAAATGATAAAAATAAGAAACTATCAACCCAAAATCACTAGCTACTCAAGATAAGCCTTTGAATGATAACCCTGAGCTACCAATACAAAGTATTCATACTCATAAAGGGCCGAAGGATAGAGGTCTATACATAGAAAGAGTTGCTAACACTTCTAGAGGTGATAATAGATTTTTTAGTTTTAGAGATCATATGTGACCATGAGGGTGAGCCAGGTGATACTAGCAAGCCACCCAACATTACATGATCTTACAAACATGGAACCTAAGGGTATTGAAGCAAACCCTCAAGCAGAAAGAGTTAAAACTCTTTCTAGGAAAGCATGAAATAGATGTGATAGGATGCTTAGAAACAAGGCTAAAGCAGCACAAAAGCTCCAACATACTATCAAAGGTTGCAAAAGGATGGAATGAAAGTAGCAATTGCTCAATGGCTCTAAATAGTCGAATCTGGTTACTTAGGTGACCCCAAGTGAAGGTCCACGTAATGATAACTCATGAATAATTTCTACATTGTTATATTGAGTGCCCAATAAACTCCTTTGCTACTTATATTACTTTTATATATGCTAAAAATATTATTTCTGAGAGAATTACATTGAGGAATGCCTTGAGGGGTGTGAGTGTAACCATTTAGGAGCCTTGGATCTTGAGTGGAGACTTTAATCCTATACTGAGTCTGAATGATAGATTAGGATCCCTTGCTAAACTTGCTGAAACATAGGATTTAGAGACTTTATGTATGCTCTACAATTTGCTTCACTAAGATCTAGAGATTGCTATTACTTATTTTGCAGTAAGCAGGAGCAAAATCACAAAGTATATTCTAGAATTGATTTGGCTATAGGAAATTATCACTAGTTGCAAAGATATTGAGCAGTAGAGGCTCATGACTTATTATAAGAAATTTTAGACCATTTCGCAATCCTACTACAATGTAACCCTATATTTAATAATAGATCAAAGCCATTCAAGTTATTCACCATAATTATCCAACACCACCAGTTCCCTGAAATTGTTGCAAGTACTTGGGTATTCAACTATACTAGAACCAAAATGTATCAACTTTCTCAGAAGTTAAAAACCCTAAAACCTAATCTAAAGAGTCTTAACCCTTATATAGCTTCCTATGAGAGTCATCTTCAAACTTTCAGGCAACAACTAGCATTTGTTCAAGATTAATTTGCCACTTATTTGTTGAACCAGGCATTAATAGAGGAGGAATAGATACTTGTGCAAAAACTGCATCAATGAAGCCTAGCAGAAGATAATGCACTAAAATAAAAATACAGGTCCACTTGGATTACTTGTGTTGACACTAACTCTATATTTTTTATGCACAGTGCAGGATTAGAGTAAGAAGAAATACTATTACTTCAATCTATACTGACCAAGGACTAAATGTTATAGATCCAGATGTTATGGAACTCTAATTTGTTTTATTCTTACCAACTTATTAGGGACTACAACTGTTGAGGTTTCATTTCTAAACTCAAAAGTCATTAAGAAAGGTCCTTATTTAACTGCTTCACAAAAGATACTCTAGGTTACAAAGAATCAAATTATGAATGCTTTAAAAGAAATGTCCATTGAGAAATCATTAGGAGTGGATAGTATCCTATTGAATTATGCATGAGTCAATGGAACACGGTAAAGTCAGGCGTAATATTTCCTGTTAAAAAATTCTTCAACTTAGGTAAAATGCTTACAATATTCAGTTGTACTACTGTTACACTTGTGCCAAAGGTTTCAGTTCCTACAGTAGTCAAAGACTATTGTCCTATAGCATGTTGTAATACCTTTTATAAGATTATCACAAAGGTGTTAACTAATAGGATAAAAAGAGTAATGAATACTATTATAAGTCCTTCATAGTCATCCTTTATAGTAGGAAATCCCATCATTGAGAATGTCATGTTTAGTCATGAATTATTGAAATGGTACAGAATGAAAGGTGTATCTCCCTAGTGTGTATTGAAGGTTGATTTAAGAAAGTCCTATGATAGTGTTAAGTAGAGTTTTCTTAAAAGTCTGCTTGTACAATTGGGATTCCCTAAATAATTTATTGGTTGGATCATGGAGTATGTTACAACTATCTTCTATTCTCTAGTACTTAATGGTGGACTCACTAAACCTTTTCAAGGTAAAAAAGGAATAAGGCAAGGTGACCTAGGGTCACCTTGCCTTTTTTGTGATGCCATGGAGTATTTACATAGAGAATTATCCTTGATCACTTCACATACCAGGTTCCAGTTTTATCCTAGATGAAAAAAGCTTGGCCTTATCCATGGTTTCTTTGTATATGACCTGTTTATGTTTTGTAAAGCAGAAACTACCTCTATAGAGCTCCTACGATAAATTTTTAGTAAGTTTTTTGTAGCTTCAGGACTTCAATACAACCAAGACAAGAGCTCAGTATAAATGTCAGGTATTAAGGACACAATCACACAACAAATACTGCAAACAATAGTTTACAGTAAAGGGACTCTACCATTCAAGTACCTAGGAGTACCTATGTCTTCTAGAAAGCTGACAGAAGACCAGTTCTACCCCTTGGTAGAGAAAATTCTTGAGAGAATGAGATGTTGCTCAACATAAATACTAGCTTATGTAGGCAGACTCTAGTTGATCATGTCTATTATTTTTGGCATATAAATATATTGGGCACAAACATTTATTCTCCAAAAGAAGATTATAAAGCTTATAAAAACTCATTGAAGGATCTTCTTATGGATAGGTTAAACCTAACCTTCAAAGAGAGCCTTAGTATCTTGGGAGAAGTTCTATATGCCTAAGGAAATAGGAGGGTAAAACATTTTAAATATATGTAACTGGATCAAAGTTGTTGTCACAATGAAATTATGGACCTTAGCCACGAAGGCTGAAAGTATGTGGATAAAATAAATGCATGCCTACTACTTCAAAAATGCATCAGTTGAGTAATGTTGCATCCCAAAAAATGCTACTTGGGTTATAAAGAAAGTGATTAAATCAAGGAAGGTCATCATTCCAGCACCTAGGTTACGGGGTAATCTATAGGCAAGACTAAGCCAACCAGTAGAGAAAGGCAAATTCTTCATCAAAAAGTTTTATTTAGCCATGTTGCTTGACCTGCTAAAAGTAACTTAGAAGAGCATAATTCTTCAAACATGTATTCATCCAATGCATAACTTTATCTTGTGGCTTTCACTGTAGTTAATAGATTAGCAAAGTTTTAGATTACTATTGAGACATCCTATGTATTATGCCATAATGATGTGGAAACACAAGATCACCTATATTTTAACTGTCCAGCTACAAGTGGATTTTGATGCAGACTACTCTCCTGGAAGATAATTTATAGAACCATATATGCTTGGGAATAAGAGACAGGATGGATAACCAGTTGGGCAAAAGAAAAATCGGGGAAAAGTGTTATCCTATGTTGTATTTTTGCTATAGTGATCAGCATAATCTAGGGGTAAAGGAACCAAATTAGATTTCAGCAGGGAATCTTTATGCCTGATAAAATTTGCTAGGAAGTCAACAAAAGAAGAGGACAACATACCTACAAAAACTAAATTTCATGCCTTGAAGTTTACTGCTTTGACTAGTAAATAAGTATATAGTACTCCTTGTTGCTTAGTACACAGTAGTGACTTCATAGGGTTGTTAGTGGAAGTCCTACTAGTTTTTTTGGATTTTTATCTATATGAATTTAACACTTGAGGGATAGGTGGTCAGCTCTATCTAGTTTTGCAAAATATCTTACTTGGTGAAATAAAAAAAATTATTTACCCAAAAAAAAAGATCCTAATATGGTATTAATGGTGTATTTTGATGTATTTTACTCTATTAGGATCTGGTTCCTATTGGATTTCATAGATGGTTGGAAATATTGAATGAATTATTGGCTTACTTGGTTGGTGTATGAGTTAGATTTGGAAATTCTCATTCTTGTTGGCTGTGAGAATTACATCCTCATATCATATACATTCATAAAACATTGGTACCTCCATGGAAATACAAGAAACATTGGCTTTTTCTTATAGAAAATGTGACATCTTTAAAAACCCTCTATCGATGTATGTGCCAGAAAAAACTTATGGATATTAGTATTGGAAATACTACTTTACATAATGCATAATTAAGACAAAATAACAGTATAAAATAAGGCATCAATACATGTCAACATCATCTGCAAAATGAATACATAATTTAGGATAATAATAACTCGTCATAAAGCATCAACATATGCAAACATAACTACAAAGTTGGCTCCCATATGCCAACTGGTGCAGAAAAGTAAAGAACACATCACAGCCTCCCATACGACTTGTATGTGCACTCAAGAGAAGAATAAAGTAATTTACCAATATTATAACCAACCTTATTCATTATTTAACCATCATTCCATAATTATTGTCAATCGTTCATTACTGACATTTCACAATTTACCAACTATAGACTAGCAACCACATGTCATAACATTACCATCATTAACCACTTTATCAAGGATACTTATTAGTCACCACTTAATAATTAACCATCTTTCTTTAACTAATTCATTAGATCACTAGCCATCATATAACCTCTAGTCATCACTTTAGGCAACTATTCACCACATATTTATTAAATAGACAATATTTATTAACTAGACATCATTTATCAACTAACATAGTTTATTAGCTAAACATCATTATACAACTAATTTCCATTTATCAACTATTCATTATAATGCACTTTAACAATATCCACTGCTAATCTTTATTTAACATCACTCATCCACTGTACCACTTTATATGCATTCATCACTAGTAGAGTTTTAACCAACATCCCTATTATAAAAAACATAGCCAAATTCATCTATGCATATATATATATATATATATATATATAAGAATATAATTATTGTACATAGGGCTATCCAGACTCAAACCGCTAGATGTATGCATAGGCACACCAATATAATCATCCTTAGGCCTTGCTGGGTATAACAACATAGCCATCCTCCGGCGTTGACGAGTATCAATATATCCTCATAATATCTTCTAACCTTTGCAAGTATCAATATATCATCATAATATATTAAGGCTTTGTCGATATCAACATATCATCACCATCTCCTCCGACCTTATTAGGTATTATCATATCATTATAATGTCCTCTGACCTTGCTAGGTATCAATATAAATATATAATTATAATTGGTGGAAAATCAATAACATAAGCAATCATATAAGGAAGTAGAATAATTTCAAACATAATTAGAAACATAACCTCCCTCTTAATCATTGAGTGTGCCTTCTAGCATCCTCAACATCATAATTTGTAATATCATCAATAAAAAAATAAAATTCATTGCACAATTACTAATATCATTTTTGGAAATGTTTTAAAGCATGATTTCTAGCATAATTTCTTAGCATGATCATAATCATAAGCAATATTAGGGGTGTACAAACCGAACCGTTAAGTCAAACCGAATTGATGAATCAAACCAAACCGAGGAAAAAAATTGACTTATAATTTGGTTTGATTGATTTGGTGTTGGCAAAGAAAAAACTGATCATTCTTAGTTTGGTTTGGTTTGGTATTAGAAAAAATAAAATCAAACCGAACCCAAACCGAACCGACGTAATATATATATAATTTTAATTTTTTATACGTAAAAAAATATTACTTATAATCTACTTTTTAATTACTTTTATTATTTTTTTATATTCAGAAAATAGATATATATTCTTGGACCTTTATTTATAGTATTTTTCCATTAATAACAAATTAATACAAAGCCCAATATCTATATCTATATTTATATCTATAATCTATAATATATTAAAAGTGTGAAGGGTCTTAGAAATGTTGTTTGATCTTTTCGTCCTTCATTAAAAAATTTCGCTTTAGATAAAATCGCCTTTTTACTATTTTCTTCTAATTTTTAAAAGTTAATAATTAATTAATATATATTTATGGTAAAACATTTTCTTATTAGAAGTCGTCAAAATTAATAACACTAATACTTTTTCCATTAGTTTAAGAATTATAAAACAACTAAATTTCATTTTAATAAGATTTGAAAAATCTAGAAACAAATATAAAATCCTTAGAATAAGAAAATTTTAATAAGTATTAAATTTTAAAAATTTTTAACTACATAATAAGAAATGTCTTTTTATTATTTTATTAAATTCTTATTTAACTATTTTTACTAAAAAAACATGTCCCACCTGAAAAAGAAAAAAAAGTAGTGTTAGATTGCAGTTAGGATACGACCTAATTTCTTTATATAATGACTTCTTATTTAATTAGGAGTCCTTAATTTTCTTTTCTTTTAAGATTCATTTTTCTTGATTTTCTATAATAATTAGTTTTGTATGAAAAAAGTTTCACAAATTAGATTAGATTTCTTCCATGTTTCATCAACTCTATCTTAAAAGGAAAAAAATCACACATCAATATATTGAGCATTCCATTTTTCCAATAAATAATAGAACATTCCCAATTTAATTATTAAAGAATATGTTCAAGAGAATATTAGTTTTATGTTCTTTAATATTAGTTTTTAATTTGTAGGTCAACAACATTATATATTATACATCTTTTATTAATGTTTTTTTATTGTATAATTTATTGTATTTTCAATTTTTGGCTTTCGCATGATGTGCAGGTAAAGAAAAATTATGTGAGTGTGTGGTTGAGACTTCGTGCCAATTACGAGAGGATTTAAAGGTATGTTTTTTTAAAAAAGAATTATTTCTCATTTATATTAACATGATTTATGTTGTTAAGGCATTGATTAGAAGTACATGTTCTGCTCTTTGATTTGATTTTATCAAATTTCAATTCAATTCATTAATTTATAATTTTAAAAAGTAGACATCGAACACCGAATTGAACTATTTTAGTTTGGTTTATTTTGTTTCAACTTCGATTTTATTTGATTCGGTATTCAGAAATATTTGGACTTTTTATACTTTGTTAAAAGTGTCTGCTTTAGACAAAATTATTTCTTCAATATTTAAGAATTGAAAATTTATTAAATATTTTAATAAAACATATGTTATGTTTGCGCTATTTTATTAAAGTATGAAGGATCTTTGAGAAGTGATTTAAATTTTTTGCTCTTCATTAAAAGGTTTTGCAATAGACAAAATCATCTAATTTTAAATAATTAAATGTTACATGTGTGAGACACCAGGGATTTAACTAGTTAATATAAAAACCTAGAACTCTTTAATTGCTTCACTTTTTACATTTTAATTTCCAAGTTTTCAAAAAGTTCACATTATTTTCTCATCTTACTTTTCTCATTCGTCGAGTTGTGATTTAGGTTTGTTTCTCTTCTTTCTCTTTTTATGGAATTATGTTATAATTATTTACTTTATGGAGTTAATTTTTTAATAAGTTGTCTAATTCTTCATTCTTTTGTGTGCTCACATTTTATGTGAAGGAAACTTTCAGACAAGCTACTGTGACTAGTGACTTAGAATTTGAACAGCTTAGGTATCCACATAATATTACTTTGAGAGATAGTAGTTTAGACGTTTTAGTAATTTTTCAAACTTAATTTTTATTGAAACTACTCTATGACCATTTCTTTTTAATCTTTTTAGTGAAAACATTTAACTTTTTTATTCAATCACATTATAATTGTAAAAAAACCAAGAAAACCGAAAAACTGAAAAAACCGAAAAAACCTGACTAAAACCAAAATAAAAAATCGATTGCATATTGGTTTGATTTGGTTTATAGATTTAGAAAATCGACATTATTGGTTTGGTTATATTTTAATCAACAAATGAACCAACCCGACCTATGTACACCCCTAAGCAATATCATGAGCAATAACCCATTAATAGTATACTCAATGACCTATCATTAGAAAAAAGATAGTTTATCAGTAACTTGAGTAATAGCTAATCCATGGTATAATCCATAGCTTATTTATAGCATAGTCACTATCAAATTTATGGATTAGGCAATACCCTAGTCAAGAACTCATTCAATAATATGTTCAAAAGTTCAATCAGTAGGCAAAATAATACCATAATCAATGGTTTATCATGAGCTTAGCCAATAACTCATATGTATGACACAATCATTTAGGAATTACCTCTAAAATTATTTATCATAACCAAAAAGTACCAAGGATTTCCTTGATAAGGCTCCACTTAAACCATCATATCAATGCAAGGTGGTAGTTGTCAATATATACCCAACAAGAGTTGGGCTCGAATCCACAAGGAGTGTAAAATATCTTTCAATACCAATGTATGTTGAAATTTAACTAAGTGTTAACCCATAATGTGAAATCTAAACAAAATATAAAAGTAAATTGGGTGGTTTGGATGAAACCTTTGTTAAATGAGATTACAAAATAACACTAATATGATGTTGAGCAAGTGATAAGTAAATCAAGTTGAGAGAATCCTTAGGGTTATGATGAAACACCTTGGCTTTTGACCTTTAGAAAATTTCTTGAATTTGATCTTCTGGCTATTATATGACTAGAGGGTGGTAGTCATATGATTGTGTATAGTTCAAGGACTTTTACTCATATATTAATTAGTGTAGTTTGGTTGGTTTATATCCAAGATACCATAAGACATCATACTAGTCATATATTGTGGTACTAGAAGTATGATGACAACTATATGATGTCCTATGTCTAGCCTAGATTATTCATTTTTTCCTAGGGTACGGTTCTAGGGTACTTGTCATATGCTAAGGTATGAGTTGGCCCTTGTGTCCGTATGTTGGATAGTGTAAAGGTCCAAGTTGATTCCTAGGATATGAGTGATGGGTACCTCTCATATGTTAGGGTACGATTTGAGTAGATATGGTTCTACCCTCCTGCATATATGTTTTCAACTTTTAAGCTGTGGACATTTTAGACATTTTCCACCCTAAAAACCATAATTCCTCATGTCTTAAAATATGTTATGGCCTCTCATAACATATTTGGAACGATCAAAGCACTCTCTAAGCTCTCTCCTGAAGATTGGGCTAGGTTTTTTATAAGGTATTCATCTAGAGGATCAAGGATTAAGTCCATTCCATGAATCATCATGAATAAGGCATGTGACTCTTTACTCATTATTAGTTGATGAAAAATCATATGTTTAAATATTTGATTCTGAATCATTAATGGTGGTTTGATAATTAATGTTGAGGGTTTTGTGCATATTATTTTATTTACTCTTGGTTTAAATTGTATTTATCAATATTTTAATAATGGTTTTGAACTTGTGAGCACTTGGTAATTGTGGATTAACAAATGGGTCATGGGTAGCCCTAAACTTGATGGTTTTTACTTTGATTTTGGTCATGGTAATGATATGCCCTTAAAGTGTTTGAGAAATGCCTAAGAAAATAAACTAGTTGCATATTAAATGGTGTTTTGAACTAAGTCTTTGGCCTAATGAATATGGATGGTTGGTAAATGGTTTTGTGAAGGCCTTGTTGTCTATGTAATGATTTAAATGGTAACCTTAGTGGTTAAATTGGGTAAATGGATTTGAGTCCCTAAATACTATCTTGATTTATGTTTTTGTTAGACAACAGGTTTGAATCCCTAAACTTTGAATTGAACAAGTTTCATTGTGTATAATAGGTTCAAGTCCCAAAGTCAAAAGAATGATTGGTTGATTGATAATAGTAATGGAATATGGTATACTTGCAAGTACTATTGGTAGATGATACCAACGAAGTAATTTTGGTAAGTAATTAGCTTAATTATTGTGAATGTGGAATAATTGTTTTAAATTGGGATTTTAAAGTGAGATGTGTAGTCGAACCATGAAAATGGAGTCAAAACGACTAATACTAGAAATCTCTCTAGCCGGTGCAGGTGTCTTATGATCGGGTGGATTGAATCCCCCAAATAAACATGGGAAATGGAGCTTCGATTCTCCCTTACTATATGTATTGGTACTTAAGTCACCTTGATTATTCCAGGAGGTTAAAGTCCCCCATATAGTTATATACGATTGTGGATATCTTTAGCTTGTTTGGCTATACGCACTTAGGCCCTTCCATCTAGGGGAGAGTTAGGCTCATATAATCCATGGGTGCCTTGTTCTATGATGGTTATGCTACATAACCCAGGTTAATATTCTTAAAGTTCATGCTAATCTTGTTACCTACCCCGGCATGGTATATATGTGTCTGTGTATTACATTGGTTATATGCATTGGTGGATTGGATTTGAAATAATGGTATTATGTTATCCTTATCCATGAATTACATTCTAGAGATCCAACCGCTAACCGTCTTCGATGCTGTATCCCTACATGATGCAGGTGTTGGTCGCACTACACCTTTGACTCAGTGATTGGACTCGAGATTGGCTTCTGTTGACTTAAAGTGGTGAGCTTTCATACATCAGAAGACTCCATTTTTTATTTTTGCTTTATTATGTTTATATTGGTTTAGTCTTGGACTTCAATTTTGGCTATGGTCGGGGGCATGTCCTAACCAAATATTGTTTGGATTTTGGATAAAGGGTTTGTCAGACTACTACGGGTTGGTATGGGCGGTGTCAGTAGTAGTGTCAGCCTTGGTATTGGTATTGGTATTGGTATTGGGGCTGATACCGTATAAATATATTTGTTTTATGATTGTTCTATTTTATTGTGGTATAGATATGGACTTTGTTATTATTTTGGTTTTGTTATGGTTTTTGGTTGAGCATTAGATGGTTAGATTTGCTTAGGTTGGTCCTGGTCTTGTTTCTATCCCAAAGTTTTTGTGTTGATTAATCAATCTATCTTGTTATATGTTTGAAATTCATCTGACTTAAGGTATATATTGGTAAGTTGGATTAAGTTGTGGGGTGATCTCCGATCCTTGTTGGGATTGAGATGCCTATTACGACAAGGCCCTGGTGTGGGTCGTGTTTAGTTGTAATCAGAGCCTAGGTTCATAGTCGATTGGGAGCCTACAAAGTCTTTTCAAGTAGAGTTTCTTTTAAAGGTGTGTAGTGTGCCACACTCGTAAAATATTTTACTTTCTTGTTGTCTTACTTTGAGCTATAGAGTCTAAGGTCTTGAATTCTTTTAATTTTCATTTGCTTGTATTTTAGATCATGCCTCCAAGAAGATTTGATTATTATGCAAACTTACTTGTCCTAACTAGGTATAATATTGAGGGGACAAACTCTACTTTTAGAGTTTACACCAGGTCAAGGGTCGTTATATCTGACTTTCCTCGTAGGGTTCCATCTATCCCCACTGATCCTACACCTGAGGGGGGACACTCATACTCATTCACCTCAAAGGGATGGTACTAATGTTCAATTTCGTCGCTCTAATATGATGTTGAGCAAGTGATAAGTAAATCAAGTTGAGAGAATCCTTAGGGTTATGATGAAACACCTTGGCTTTTGACCTTTAGAAAATTTCTTGAATTTGATCTTCTGGCTATTATATGACTAGAGGGTGGTAGTCATATGATTGTGTATAGTTCAAGGACTTTTACTCATATATTAATTAGTGTAGTTTGGTTGGTTTATATCCAAGATACCATAAGACATCATACTAGTCATATATTGTGGTACTAGAAGTATGATGACAACTATATGATGTCCTATGTCTAGCCTAGATTATTCATTTTTTCCTAGGGTACGGTTCTAGGGTACTTGTCATATGCTAAGGTATGAGTTGGCCCTTGTGTCCGTATGTTGGATAGTGTAAAGGTCCAAGTTGATTCCTAGGATATGAGTGATGGGTACCTCTCATATGTTAGGGTACGATTTGAGTAGATATGGTTCTACCCTCCTGCATATATGTTTTCAACTTTTAAGCTGTGGACATTTTAGACATTTTCCACCCTAAAAACCATAATTCCTCATGTCTTAAAATATGTTATGGCCTCTCATAACATATTTGGAACGATCAAAGCACTCTCTAAGCTCTCTCCTGAAGATTGGGCTAGGTTTTTTATAAGGTATTCATCTAGAGGATCAAGGATTAAGTCCATTCCATGAATCATCATGAATAAGGCATGTGACTCTTTACTCATTATTAGTTGATGAAAAATCATATGTTTAAATATTTGATTCTGAATCATTAATGGTGGTTTGATAATTAATGTTGAGGGTTTTGTGCATATTATTTTATTTACTCTTGGTTTAAATTGTATTTATCAATATTTTAATAATGGTTTTGAACTTGTGAGCACTTGGTAATTGTGGATTAACAAATGGGTCATGGGTAGCCCTAAACTTGATGGTTTTTACTTTGATTTTGGTCATGGTAATGATATGCCCTTAAAGTGTTTGAGAAATGCCTAAGAAAATAAACTAGTTGCATATTAAATGGTGTTTTGAACTAAGTCTTTGGCCTAATGAATATGGATGGTTGGTAAATGGTTTTGTGAAGGCCTTGTTGTCTATGTAATGATTTAAATGGTAACCTTAGTGGTTAAATTGGGTAAATGGATTTGAGTCCCTAAATACTATCTTGATTTATGTTTTTGTTAGACAACAGGTTTGAATCCCTAAACTTTGAATTGAACAAGTTTCATTGTGTATAATAGGTTCAAGTCCCAAAGTCAAAAGAATGATTGGTTGATTGATAATAGTAATGGAATATGGTATACTTGCAAGTACTATTGGTAGATGATACCAACGAAGTAATTTTGGTAAGTAATTAGCTTAATTATTGTGAATGTGGAATAATTGTTTTAAATTGGGATTTTAAAGTGAGATGTGTAGTCGAACCATGAAAATGGAGTCAAAACGACTAATACTAGAAATCTCTCTAGCCGGTGCAGGTGTCTTATGATCGGGTGGATTGAATCCCCCAAATAAACATGGGAAATGGAGCTTCGATTCTCCCTTACTATATGTATTGGTACTTAAGTCACCTTGATTATTCCAGGAGGTTAAAGTCCCCCATATAGTTATATACGATTGTGGATATCTTTAGCTTGTTTGGCTATACGCACTTAGGCCCTTCCATCTAGGGGAGAGTTAGGCTCATATAATCCATGGGTGCCTTGTTCTATGATGGTTATGCTACATAACCCAGGTTAATATTCTTAAAGTTCATGCTAATCTTGTTACCTACCCCGGCATGGTATATATGTGTCTGTGTATTACATTGGTTATATGCATTGGTGGATTGGATTTGAAATAATGGTATTATGTTATCCTTATCCATGAATTACATTCTAGAGATCCAACCGCTAACCGTCTTCGATGCTGTATCCCTACATGATGCAGGTGTTGGTCGCACTACACCTTTGACTCAGTGATTGGACTCGAGATTGGCTTCTGTTGACTTAAAGTGGTGAGCTTTCATACATCAGAAGACTCCATTTTTTATTTTTGCTTTATTATGTTTATATTGGTTTAGTCTTGGACTTCAATTTTGGCTATGGTCGGGGGCATGTCCTAACCAAATATTGTTTGGATTTTGGATAAAGGGTTTGTCAGACTACTACGGGTTGGTATGGGCGGTGTCAGTAGTAGTGTCAGCCTTGGTATTGGTATTGGTATTGGTATTGGGGCTGATACCGTATAAATATATTTGTTTTATGATTGTTCTATTTTATTGTGGTATAGATATGGACTTTGTTATTATTTTGGTTTTGTTATGGTTTTTGGTTGAGCATTAGATGGTTAGATTTGCTTAGGTTGGTCCTGGTCTTGTTTCTATCCCAAAGTTTTTGTGTTGATTAATCAATCTATCTTGTTATATGTTTGAAATTCATCTGACTTAAGGTATATATTGGTAAGTTGGATTAAGTTGTGGGGTGATCTCCGATCCTTGTTGGGATTGAGATGCCTATTACGACAAGGCCCTGGTGTGGGTCGTGTTTAGTTGTAATCAGAGCCTAGGTTCATAGTCGATTGGGAGCCTACAAAGTCTTTTCAAGTAGAGTTTCTTTTAAAGGTGTGTAGTGTGCCACACTCGTAAAATATTTTACTTTCTTGTTGTCTTACTTTGAGCTATAGAGTCTAAGGTCTTGAATTCTTTTAATTTTCATTTGCTTGTATTTTAGATCATGCCTCCAAGAAGATTTGATTATTATGCAAACTTACTTGTCCTAACTAGGTATAATATTGAGGGGACAAACTCTACTTTTAGAGTTTACACCAGGTCAAGGGTCGTTATATCTGACTTTCCTCGTAGGGTTCCATCTATCCCCACTGATCCTACTCCTGAGGGTGACACTCATACTCATTCACCTCAAAGGGATGGTACTAATGTTCAATTTCGTCGCTCTATTAACCTATTAATTCAGTTGGTGGATTCTTAACCTGAGCGTGGAGTTACTATCACTTTATCTTCTAAGGCCACAAGGGTTGGCCAATTTATGAGGTTGCATCCCCCTACATTAACTGGAATAAAGGATGAAGAGGATCCTCAAGATCTTATTGATGATATGGAGAAGATTTTTTCTATTATTATACATGATACCAATGTGGAGGTCATGGAGTTCGTCGCCTACCAGTTGTAGGATGTGGCATACCAATGGATGAAGAGTGGGAACAATTGAGGGATAAGGATGTTATAGCTGCCTTGTGGGAGGATTTATCTTGTAAATTTTTGGACCATTTCTTTTCTCTGGAGTTGAGAGAGGCAAAAGCAGAAAAGGTTGTGAATTTAAGGCAAGGAGATTTATGGAATGTTTTTTACTATAGCTACCTCATTGACTAAGTTGGCCTAAAGGAAGGTCAAGTTCTTATTTGGATGCATGTGAGAGTAGTTTTAAGAAGTTGAATAATAAGTTGACTTTAACTCTGGTTTGACCCTGGTCATGGGTAATAATGGCTTCATACTATACTATAATGCTTCTGTGTTGGGCTTGGTTGTGTGTTGATGCAACATGGTAGGATAGTGTCCTATGTTTTTAGGAAGTTGAAATTTTATGAAAAGAACTACCGTACTTATGACTTAGAGTTGTTAGCTGTGGTATTCGTGCAAAAGATTTGGTGTCACTATCATTATGGGCTTCATGTTGATATTTTTTCTGATCATAAGAGCCTATAGTATGTGTTTTCTCAGAATGAGTTAAACCTTAGGCAAATAAGGTGGCTTTAGTTGCTAAAAAACTATGATATGAGTCATTACTCCCATCTAGGTAAAGCTAATATAGTTGTTGATGTTGTTAGCAGGTTATCCATGGGGAGTCTAGCTCATAAAAATGAGAATAAGCAAGAGTTGGTGAAGGATGTTCACTATTTGGATAATCTTTAAGTTTGTCTCATAGGCTTTAAGGATACTATTGTGTTTGTGCATCAGGTATCGTACTCATCTCTTGTTGTTGAGATAAAGGAAAATCAAATGTTAGACTCTAACTTGATCAATATTAGAGAAAATATAGGCAAGCAGAAGATTATTGCATTATGATTGGTGAATATGGTATCTTGAGGTACCAAGGAAGATTATGTGTTCTCGATGATGATGGTTTGAGGTAATGGATTTTGGCCAAAGTTTATGGATCTCTTTATGCTATTCATCCCTATTTGATGAAGATGTATCATGATCTTAAGGATTTCTATTGGTGGAACACTATGAAATAAGATGTGGCTAACTATATGGTTAAGTGTATGGTGTGTCAACAAGTGAAATTTGAGCACATCAGAAATGGCAGTTTGTACCAAGATATTAAATTACCCGAATAGAAGTGAGAAGTGATTAATATAGATTTCATTAACGGTCTTCCTTGATCTTTGAATTAGTGTGATTTGATTTGGGTCATTATGGATAGAATGACCAAGTCTACTCACTTCTTATCGATGAGGACCAGTTATTCAGTGAAGGATTATTCTAAGTTATTCTTGTAGAGATAGTAAAGTTGCATGGTGCTCTTGTATCTATCATTATGGATCGTGGTACTCCATTCTTATCTCACCTTTAGAAGTTATTTCAGAAAGATTTGGGAACTAATGTGTGCCTTAGTACAGCTTTCCAACCACAGTTAGATGGACAAGTGGAGAGGACCATTCTGATATTAAAATATATGCTTTGTGCTTGCGTAATTGACTAGGGTAGTAGTTGGTTCATCCATTTTCCTTTGATTGAATTTGCTATAATAATAGCTACCACTTCAGCATTAGTATAGATACTTTTGAGGTATTGTATGGTAAGAGATGTCCTTCCCCTTTTGGTTGGTATTAAGTTTTTGAGGGTAAGTTGTTTAGCCCTGATTTGGTTCACTAAGCCTTAGAGAAGGTGAAGGTGATTCATGTTAGATTGAAATCCTCAAAGTATCTAAAAGTCCTATGTAGATGTGAGGCATAGGGAGTTGGAGTTCAATGTTGGCGATTAGCTATTCTTAAAGGTATCTCCCATGAAGGGAGCAATGTGGATTGGTATAAAGGGAAATTTAAGTCCTTGGTATGTTGTCCCATACTTGGTCTTGAAGAGGGTTGGCAATGCTGCTTATGAATTGGAGTTGCCTCCTAGTTTGAGCTCCATTTATCTGATTTTCTATGTTTCTATGTTGAGAAAATATGTGGGTGATCCTTCATTGGTTGTTTCTTTAGAAGGGTGGGGTATCTCGGATTCTTTATCTTATGAGGAAGTTTCGGTTGAGATCTTAGATCATCAAGTTTGTCAATTGCAGATAAAGGACATGGATTCGGTAAAGATTCTTAAGAGAACCATAAGATTGAAGAAGTTACTTGGAAAGGGAAAGATGACATAAAGTCAAAGTATTCACATTTGTTCCCCATCCCAAAAAATCATGCAGAAGGTATGTGTCCATCATCACATCTTTGTTTTCCATCTTAGATAAAGAAATCTAGTGAAGAATCCTAGGTTTGGACCCTTCAAAAATTTCCTGGAATCCTATTCTTTAGACCCAATACGACTTATGGTATGTGTTCTATGCTGGGATACGAGTGGTAAAGATCATAAGTTGACCAGTGTTGGTTGGTGGGATGGTTTTGTTCATTGGAATGGATACGAGTTAGGGGTAAGTGTTGTATGGTTGGGTACGAGTCATATAGGTAACTCGTAAGGTGGTCAATATTTAATCCTCTTGGTGTTATATTCTGCAAGGGATATAGATCATAGTTACGGGTTGTATATTGAGGTTATGACTTAGGTGGATGAGTCATATACTGGATAGTGTCTGATCCATAGTTGAGTCTTAGTTACGATTGGGTGGGTATCAACCATAAGGGAGGTTACGACTCATAAGGAGGTCAGTGGTGACCCTGTGTCAGGTTTTTATGCGATTTAAGTAGGGGTATTCTGGACATTTCCCAAGTTACCCTAATAAGGACCCACGAGTTCTAATACACTTATAAGGTTAGTTACCCTATTATTTTACTCTTAAATACTTAGAAAGTCTTCCTAAACATATCATAATTCTCTCAAGAGCTTTTCGGGCTAAGAGCTAGGGTTTCAACTAATGGATTACTTTAGGGCTTGTCTTGGTGAATTCTTTACATCAATCCTCTTTGTTTAAGGCATGATTCTCTTCCCTAATTGTAATTTCAATTAAAGTCATGGTTCATGGTTGATTTCATGGTTTTTTTCTTGCATGATTAAGGCTTTGAATTATTGATTTGGGGGTTTTCATGTTAAATACTTGGATATGATTTCCTATGGTATTAATTATATTTTCTATGCATTAACAGTGGTTTTGGACAATTGAATTGTATGGTAATGGTTTCGTAGTAACGGAATTTTGTTTTGGTTATATTATGCCCCAAGGTGTTTGACAAAATGCTGATAATGATATGTTCATTGCATTGACTTATGTTAATGGAACTCTTGAATTTTTTTAGCTTATATATAAAACCTTAAATATTTTTCTATGGCTTACCAAGGTTAATGGCTAATTGGCAATGCTTGTGGAGAACATGGTAGTCTCCTAAGAGGTTTAATATGGCTAATGATAGGGCACTTGAATGTCCCCTTAATCTAAATGGTTTGGCTATGGATAATACTTGCAAGTATGATGGTATGCTGATACCACTAGTTTATTGAATAGCTTTAATTAATAAATGGACAATTAGATTGTTTGTTAATGGTTTAAATTAGGTATTTAAGGGCGAAAAATTTTAGTTAAGTCATAAAAGGTGGCGGCCCCGGGAGGATTAAAACCAAAAACTCATATTTACCGATATAAGGGGTCTTCGATGGCAACATGTAAGTGTCATATTTATATTAGAGGGATATACTAGTCATCCCAGGGATATTGTCTGGTCTTGTGGCTACATACACTGGGACCCTTTCAATAAGAGGAGCTAAACCCATATGGCATGTGGGTGGTAGGACGTCTAAGCTATACAACTCAGGTAAAGGTTTTAAAAGGCATGTTAAACCTTTTCCCTTTTCCCAGCATTTATATATATGTATGGTTGTTTGCATTGGATGGTGTTTACTTAGTTTTGATAACTGACATTACTTTATCCTTATCTCATGTTTTATGCTATGTTCACCCACTAATCCATCTACTGGCGGATGTATACTCATACTATGCAATAATAGATCGTTCGACTCTTTCTTCATAGTACATGATTTGGGGATATCTTATTAGACTGAAATGTTGAGCTTCTATCCTGTTGTAAGGCATTATTTCATGTTGGACACTCTTAGACGGTTTACTTTCTTCCCAAATATTGGTTTTGTCCATAGTCGGGGGCATGTCCCTCCAAATATTTGTATTATTTTTTATATAGGTTTTATGGTACTTATGGAGATTGATATGGGTAGGATCAGTATTGGTGTCGACCTTAACATTGGCATTAGTGTTGGGGCTGACATTATTGGACAATATTATTGGTTATTCCATCGTATTACATATTGGGTTTGATTATCATATTACGTTTAGATATTTTCTAAATGGTTTGGTATGCAATAGATGGTTGGTTTGGAATGATTAGAATCGTTTTGGTCCGTCATGGTTGTGACCCTATCCCAGAGTCTTCATCAGAACGTTGTGTTATCTTGTTATTTGCTCAAAATTTAGCTCATCCAAGGTTGTATAAGGTGGTTGGGTTGGGTTAAGGGGCAGTCCCCAGTCCTGGTTGGACTTTGGATGGCCATTATAATAAGGACCCGATTCGGGCTGTGTCAAGTAGATATCAGATCCTAGGTTCATGGTTAATTGGGAGTCCACAAAGCCGTCTTTATTAAAGTCTCTTTTAGGGTTGTATAGCGGGCAACACATATAAGGAAGAGGCTACAAGACATTTTGAAATGTTTTACTTTCTTGGTATTCTTTCCTCAAGCTTGACTTTTTAGTCCTGGAATCTCCTTTAATCCTTATTTGTTCATTTTTTAGATTATGCCTCCTAGATCTAGAACACAAGGAAATTCTTCTGCCATATATGGAAGTGATGCTGAGGCATCACGTTCTACTCTCGAGGTTTATCTTTGATTTCATGGTCTTATTATTGATTGTTCTAGAGTTCCTCCTATTCTTTCTACTGCTCCTCATATCTCTCAGGGTAACGTAATGAATGTGGAGTTTCATCAGCCCATGGATACTATAGCCCAACTGGTATCTGCTCAGGCCGAGTGGGGCACGTCTAGTGTTGTGTTTGTTGAGGCCGGTAGGCTTGGACAGTTTATAAAGATGGGTACTCCATCTTTTACGAGAGTGAAGGTGAAGGAATAGCCACAAGGATTTCTTGATGAGATGGAGAAGATCTTTTGGGTAATGAAGTGTACTAATGTGGAAGGAGTAAAATTTGTAGCTTATTAGCTCGAAGAGATTGCCTATCTATGTTATGAGGAGTAAGACAGAGATAAGGGTGATATAGAAAAGGATTGTTTCTAGGATGCATTTTCTAAGACTTTCATGAATTGGTTCTTTCCTCAAGAGTTGAGAAAAGCTAAGATTGACGAGTTTGTGAACCTCAGGCAAGGGAGAATGTCTGTGAAGGAGTATGCTTTGAAGTTCCATTAGTTTTCGAGGTAAGCTCCTGATTTGGTGGATGATACGAGGTCAAGAATGAGGAAGTTTGCTTCTGTGATAAATAGAGATCTAATTCTAGAAAGTAAGGTTGTTTTTCTCATGAAGGATATGGTCATGTCAAGGCTTACTATTCATAAACAATATGTTGGTTACATTTTGGATTGTCGAACCTGTAGGGTTATGTTTAGGTTCCCTGGTGAGCCAAAAATAAAATGAGAAGGTAGTTCCTTAGCACCAAAGGGGAAGTTTATTTCTTATCTTAATGCTTAGAGGTAAGGTTTGTCTTTGTCACTTGGTCCGAGTTAAAGATTCTAACTTGGAAGGTCCTTCATTGTAGTCAGTTCTAGTAGTGAATGAGTTTCCAGAGGCCTTTTAGAATGATCTTCTAGGTGTTCCTTCGGATAGGGAAATAGAGTTTGGTATTGATTTTCTTTCGGATACTTTTCCAATATCTATTGCTCCATATATAATGGCTTCGACTGAAATAAGGGAACTTAAGGAGAAAATTAAGGATCTTCTAGACAAAATATTTATTCATCCTAGCTTATCTCAATGGGGTGCACCAGTGTTGTTCATGCGCAAGAAGGATGATTCCCTTCATATGTTCATGGACTATAGGTAGTCGAATAAGGAAATGATCAAGAACAAATATCCTCTTCCATGGATAGATGATCTGTTTAACTAGTTGCAAGGTGCCAAGTTTTTCTCTAAGATAAATCTTCAGTATAGGTAAAATCAGTTTAAGATTAGGGAGGTGGATATCCCTAAGATGGCTTTTCATACTCGGTATGGGTATTATGAGTTTTTAGTGATGTCATTTGGATTGACAAAAGCCCCAAGACAATTTATGGATTTGATAAATAAGGTGTTTCGGTAGTATTTGGACCTTTTTATTATTGTGTTTATTGATGATATTCTGGTGTATTCAAAGACTAAAGTGGATCATGCTAATCACCTCTGTGTAGTGTTGCAGACCTTAAAGAAACAATGGTTGTTTGATAAGTTATCTAAGTGAGAGTTTTGGTTGAATACTATGACTTTCTTGGCTTATATCATGTCTAATAAAGGGATCATGGTAGATCCGCAGAAGGTGGTTGTGGTAAAGAAGTTGTTTGGACATATGACTCCATTATATATGCGAAGCTTCTTGGTTTTAGCTGGGTATTATAAGCGGTTTGGGGAGAGTTTTTTATTGATAATTTCTCCTTTGGCTAAGTTAACTGAAAAGAAGGTTAAGTTTTCTTGGTCGGATACGTTGAGGGGAGTTTTGAGAAGTTGAAGGATAAGTTGACTTCGGCTCCAGTTTTGACCTTATCGGAAGGCAATAATGGGTTCGTGGTTTACTGTGATGCATCTCGGGTGGGTCTTAGTTGTATGTTAATGCAGCATGGGAAGGTGATGTCCTATGCTTCCAAGTAGTTGAAGATGCATGTGAGGAACTATCCTACTCATGGTTTAGAGCTATTGTTTGCCATGTTTGCTTTAAAAATATGGTGCCATTATTTGT
Organism: Capsicum baccatum var. pendulum; assembly: GCA_030864225.1. Classification (NCBI taxonomy): domain Eukaryota; kingdom Viridiplantae; phylum Streptophyta; class Magnoliopsida; order Solanales; family Solanaceae; genus Capsicum; species Capsicum baccatum. The sequence continues at coordinate 162,643,076 of CM061555.1, read as the reverse complement.
ATGGTGTTAACGTGGATTCTATTCTGATCATAAGAGTTTGCAGTATGTGTTCTCGCAAAAAGAGTCGAATCTAAGGTAGAGAAGATGGCTTGAGATTCTCAAGGACTATGATATGAGTCTTCACTACCACCCAGGTAAATCTAATATGGTTGCTGATGCTCTTAGCAGGTTGTCAATGGGTAGTTTGGATCATGTGGAAGAAGGGAAGCGAGAGTTGGTGAAGGATATTCACCATTTGAAAAATCTTGGGGTTCGTCCCTTTGACTCCAAGGATGGTGGTGTGATGGTGAAAGAAGTTGTTAGATCGTCTCTTGGTGCGGACATTAAGGGGAAGCATGTGTTGGATTTCGCCTTGATGAAAATCAAGGGTAGCGTTGGTAGAAAAAAAGTGGTGGATTTTTAGATTAGCGGCAATGGTACTTTGTGGTACCAAGGCAAGTTGTGTATTCCTGATTTAGATAGTTTGCAGCAAGGGATCTTGGCTGAGGGATATGAGTCACACTATGTTGTCCATCCTATAACTACTAAGATGTACCATGATTTGAAGAAGATCTATTGGTAGAGTGGCATGAAGTGGTACGTAGTTGATTTTGTATCCAATTTCATGGTGTGTGAACAAGTTAAGGTTGAGCACATCAGGCCTAGTGGGTTGTATCAAGAGATTGTATTGCCTGATTAGAAGTGGGAGAAGATCAATATGAATTTCGGTACCAGTCTTCCTCGGTCTCGAAACCAATTTTGGTCATCATGAATAGGATGAAAAATTCTGCGCATTTCTTGCCTGTGCAGAATAACTTTTCGATGGAGGATTATGCAAAGCTTTATCTTCTAGAGATTATGAAACTGCATGGGGTGCCTATTTAGATTATTTCCAATCGCGGTATGCAGTTCATGTCCCACCTCTGAAGGTCTTCTAGAAAGAGTTGGGATCTAAGGTGGGTTTGAGTACTACTTTCATCCATAGTTGGATGGGCAGGTGGAGAGAACTATTCAGACATTGGAAGATATGCTTCGAGCTTGTGTGGTTGATTATGGTGGAAGTTGGGTGAAGCATCTACATTTTTTAGAGTTTGCTTACAACAATAGTTATCTAAAGAGTATTGCTATGGCTCCTTTTGAGGCGTTGTATGGTAGGAGGTGTAGATATCCTATTGGTTGGTTTGAGCTCAGTGAGGCTGATTTGTTTGGTCCAGATTTGGTTAATCAAGCTATAGAAAAGGTGATGGTGACTCAGGATAGGCTCAAGGCTGCCCAGAGTCTTCAACAGTCCTATACGGATGTTAGGCATAGAAACTTAGAGTTTACAATTGGGGATAAGATTTTTCTTAAGGTGTTCCCTATGAAGGGAGTAGTGCAGTTTGGCAAAAAGAGAAAGCTCAGTCCTCGTTACATTGGTCCTTATGAGATTTTACAGAGAGCAAGAAATGTTGCGTATAAGTTAGAGTTTCCATCAAGCTTAAGTTTGGTTCATCCGATATTCCATGTTTCTATTTTGAGGAAATGCGTTGGTGATTCGTCTTTGATTGTTCCTTTAGAGGGGTTGGATATCTTGAATTCTCTATCTTATGAAGAAGTCCCGGTTTAGATATTGGATAGGCAAGTTCGTCGATTACAAACCAAGTATGTGGCATTGGTTATGGTTTTATGACGAAACCACAAGGTGTAAGTGGCGACGTGGTAAGTAGAGGAGAACATGAAGTCCAAGTATCCGCTCTTATTTTCTACTCCTAATATTCATGCGGAAGGTATGTGTTCTTGAACACATCTTTATTTTTTGTGTTTGTTAAAGGAAAGATTAACATTTTTACCTCTTTATTTTCAAAACTTGTTAAAGGGATGTTTGATAATGCAAATAAATCTCTGTATGGTTACCCCTACCTTATTCGTCAGTCAGGGATAAATGTTCCTAGCAGGGGAGACCAAAGTATCCTAGGTTTGGACCCTTAGAAAATATCCTGGAATCCCATTCTTTGAACCCAATACGACTCATAGTACGAGCCGTATATTGGGGTACGAGTGGTTAAGTCCTATCGTAAGCTAAACAATATTAGTTGGTGGGATAGTTTTGGTCAATAGAATGGATCGACTTAGGGGTAAGTGTCGTATGGTTGGGTACGAGTCGTAAAGGTAACTCTTGGTGTTATATTCTGCTAGGGATACAAAACATGGGTACGGGTCATATGATGAGGTTACGACTTAGGTGGATGAGTCGTATACTGGACAGTGTCGGATCCATGGTTGACACTTGGTTACGATTGGGTGGGTATCAACCGTAAGGGAGATTACGACTCAGTAGAAAGTTAGTCATCACCCTGTGTCGGTTTTTTATGAGATTTAAGTAGAGGTATTCTGGACATTTTCCTACTTACCCTAATAAGGATCCATGACTTCTAATACACTTCAAAGGTTATTTACCCTATTATTTTACTCTTAATATTTAGAAATTCTTTTGAAACATATCATAATTATCTTAAGAGCTTTTGGGACAAAGAGCTAGGGTTTCAACTGCGAGATTACTTTGGGACTTGTCTTGGTGAATTCTTTCCATCAATTTTCTTCCCTAATTGTAATTTCAATTAAAGGCATGGTTACATGGTTGATTCATGGTTTTTCTCTTTCATGATTAGGACTTTCAACTATTGATTTGGGGGTGATGTTAAATGCTTAGATATGATTTCCAATGGTATTAATTATGTTTTCTATTCATTAACGGTGGTTTTGGACAATTGAATTGCATTCTAATGGTTTAATGGTAATGGAATTTGGTTTTGGTTATATTATTCCCCAAGGTGTTTGACAAAATGCTTATAAAGATATGTGTAATGCCCCGAATGTAGTACCCGAAATGCTACACGGTGCTCATGACCCCGAAGGACCATAAGCTAACCCATGACTGATTTTTGTACCTGTATGCTGCATAATCTATTGTATCAATGCAGAAATAAAGGCTGAAAGGCCATAAGGTTCAAAACTGTAACATAACTGATAAAACATGAAGATATGGTATATCAATGCCTAAACAACTAAAATAATTGTCTGAACATGCAAGTCTGAAAGCCTCTAAACTGTCTGAATAAGGAGTTGATGGGACATGTCCCCAATTGACACAAACTACTAAAATAAATAAATTAATGAGATAATAAAGTAATGTCATGTCCTGAAATGATGAGGGCTCACTACTAACTCTGACTGCTGAAACTGGAATGATACTGATGCTCTGGATCTTATACTTTTGAACCTATGGTATAAAACACCATAGCGCAAATACGTCAGTATGTTTGAATGTACTAGTATGCATATAAGGTAGGCTGAATTTAAAGGGTTCACATGCATGAACTATACTAACCGACTGAATAACATGAGTGTGAGAATACATACATGAAAACATAATAACTGTAACTGAGTTCATAATAACATGATTACTGAATCTTAGTACTAATAACATGAGATACTGATAATTGTGTACCTGAAATAACTAATACTAACTAATAGTATCTGACAGTCTAGTTTCTGATGGAACTAGCTGAGTTTCATACTATTCTGAGTTGACTGTATCTGACAGTCCTGAATACTGTAGAATTATCTGAGTTCTATTATTGAAACTAAATGACTGTGTCTGACAGTCCTGATCTATAGCTGAAACTGTAGGAAGTAGTCATCTAACCAATATGCTCCATATAAAGCAATATAGCTGAGGTGGGTTCCAATCTGTAACCCCAATTGGAAAGGTGTCAATACCGCACCACTGGTTAGGACAGGCTGTGGGTAACCCTTATCTGACAATGTCCCCAAAAGAGAATGGTAGGGCCCTCATCTGACAGTGCTTATCCACCTCATCAACCCTCATCTGATAGTGTTGATGTCTCAACCTATGTTGGCTATATAGTTTTGGAATGCAAGGATGACTTTTAAGAATCACACCCTCATCTGACAGTATGTGTTCCTGTAACAACCTAATTTTCTAGAATCGGAACGTCACATGGTGCTCATGATCCCGAAGGACAAAAATCCAACCCTCTACTTATATCTATACTTGAACACTGCTAATATAGCTAATAAATGCGAAAACTGGCCATAAGGTTCAAAACTTCTAAAAATACTCAAAATTGAAAACTGAATACTGATACATCTGTCTGAAAAGCCTCTAAACTGTTTGATTTGTGGAGTTGATGGGACATGTCCCCAGCTAACTTCGTCTACTGAAATTAAACCAAATCTGATACAATAATGATAAAAATAAGGATCATCCTCCACTGAAGAGGACTCACTTCTATGTCTACTGCTGCTGACTGGGACTGAGCTGCTAAGGGTACTCTAGATCTCGTGCCTCTGAACATATGGTGTCAAATAAGACACCATAGCGCAAATGCATTAGTATGGGAATGTACCGAGTATGAAGATGAGGTAAGGCTAAATGCAAGGGCTTATGGATGAACAATTACTTAACAAAATAATCATAAAAGTATTTAATGAGAACATATGCATGAATACAGGAACCATAACTAAAATCATCGTGACTGAGATGCTACTTTACTGCCATCAGAACTCACTACTAATGCCTGAGATACTGAACACTAAATCATCTGATACTGATAACTGAGTACTGGAGTTGAGATGAATCTTATCTAGCAAGTGATCTCGAAAACTGATGATACTGAAACTGATTAACTGAATCTACTCATATCAATGACTGAATTCTGAGCTTTCTACTCTCGACTGACTGCATCGGAGATTAAACCTATCTAATGGATGATTTTGGAATCTACTACCAATGATAAGAAATGATCATGTCCGAATCTGACAACAAGAATACTCAACTGAATTTGAGACTAATATTAAACCTATCTGATGGGTAATCTCAGGATCAGATAATGAGATTACTCAACTGAATCTGAGCCTGAGATTAAACCTATCTGATGGGTGATCTCTAGAACTGATAATAAGAATAATCAACTGAATCTGAGACTGATATCAAGCCTATCTGATGGGTGATCTTGGGATCTGATAATGAGATTACTCAACTGATTATGAGACTGAGATCAAGCCTATCTGATGGGTGATCTCTAGATCTGATAAAAAGAATACTCAATTGAATCTGAGATTGAGATCAAGCCTATCTGACGGGTGATATCGGGATCTGATAATGAGATTACTTAACTAATTATGAGACTGAGATCAAGCCTATCTGATGGGTGATCTCCGGATTTGATAATGAGATTACTCAACTGATTATAATAATGAGATCAAGCCTATCTGGCGGGTGATCTCTAGATCTAATAACAAGAATACTCAACTAAATCTGAGACTGAGATCAAGTCTATCTGATGGGTGATCTTGGGATCTGATAATGAGATTACTCAACTGATTATGAGACTGAGATCAAGCGTATTTTATGGGTGATCTATAGATCTGATATAGAATAACTTTATATGGGACCAAGCCTATCTGATGGGTGGTCCATGAATCAATGGAACTATTAGAGTTCCTCACTAAGATTGATGACTGTACCTGATAGTCCTGATTTCTGAAGATTAATACTAAAAGTGTAACTGTGGGAATAAGTAACTTAATCGAAATGCCCCGAATCTCAACTGGTGGGTTCCAACCTGTAACCCCAGCTGAAAGGGTATCAATACTGTTCCACGGGTAAAGGCCTCTTTGGTCAAGCCTATCTGACGGGTGACCCTCGTAGGAAGTCAGCCTAAGGAAATATAATAGTCAAGCTTATCTGATAGGTGACTAGCCTTTCCTGACGAGTGACTCCTGCATCCTGCGTTGGCTATGCAATTTTGGAGTTCATGGATTGCTCCTAACGACTCTGCCTCTCTGAAGGGGAGCCTCCATCCCTACCCTCGCTTGGTGCTAGCTCCTATTCCCAACTGAAAAACTTAAACCTTATTCTTAACTGAACACAAACTAACCTGAATTTGATAATGATCATGTTTCTCTAATGATCTAACTGAGTTAAGCTAAATTCACTTGGTTCTGTATCTAACAGAATACTACTAAATCTCATTATCTAACTGAATGACACTAAGCTTTGAATAGAGTACTCGATTACTATAGAGTTTAGAACTGAACACTTGAATACTACTAGATCTGAGTTGTGTTCAGAACTGAGGCTAGATTACTAGCGATACTGAGATTACGACGATTACAGAGATTACTGAGATTTCTTAAGTTCTATATCTATCTGAGAATACAGATTTTTATAACTCACTAAGTTCTAAAAATCATGGTTTGATTGATATTATCGTGAAAACTAACACGGGCTCTAGACTAAAGCTAAATTGTTGGGTATAAAGACCTCCAATACTCGATAACATAAAAGTAAAATATAAACATTATTGACTAATCAAGACCATGGATAATCATTCACCATCATAATCACTAAGGCATCACTTCAAGCATTTAGGAATCATAAACATGTGATAGTATAGGGAGATATGCTATTGGATCATACTACATTCAACAAGGCCTTGCATCAAGCACTTCGCATATAATTAAGTCTTGGCATGTACCAGAGAACACATAATTGGGGAACTTCATGCTATCATGTTACAATTCATTCATCAAATACTTAATATGTATTAAAGTCTTAGCATGTATCAAAGAGCACAGAATTTGTGAATTTCATGCTATCATGCCATAATTCAATCACTAAGGCTTTTCAACAAACACTTGGTATGCATGGGCTTACACACAATTGGGAATTTCTAGTCAACATGTGATAATGTCTTTAATTCATTCACATAAGCATTTTATCAAGTATATAGGGAGCATGCTTTGCTTATTCAACAATTTCTACACTTAATTAACATGAACACACCACTTAAAAAGTAATTTAAAGACGGTTTATCATGAACATCACATGAATACCACATACTAGGGTCAAAACTTGAAAACCTTATAAACAAACATGAATCACAACTCAATAATAGTATGAACATCACTTTCAACTCACATGAATCATGAAAACTCATAAACATAAAAGCTTTGAAATTTTAAAAAAGGTTCTTGAGCTTATTGGATGAAAGGGAACCAAGAATCAACATCTACATACCTTAGAGAAACTCTTTCTTGAAATCCCTTGGAGAGATTCTTGAATTCTTAATTTCTCATGAAGAAGAAGGAAGGGTTTTGATTTTGTAGAAACCCTAGCTCTTGTTCTTGAACAACTTTGAGAGAGAACAATGATAATTTGGATGAAATAAGACCAAATCCCGTGTTAAGGAGTATACATAGGGTTTGGGAAAAGTCCTTTTTTCACCCTTGGAATTAAACTGACAAATTATGATTTTACATGCTGATGCGACACACCATAATCGCGCCAGCTCACTGGAAATTGGAAAATAAAAAACTGCTTAAAGGCACGACGCGGCAGAAATCACGTAGCCACCCTGGTTGCAAACTATAAAGGAACCTCGATGCGGTGGAATCGTGTTGGTGCACTAAAAATTGCTAATTCTCAAATTAAGCATTGGCAAAACATGCCATAATTGCAGAGGCTCACTGAATTTTGATGATTGCCATTTTGGCTGGCTCCGCGACGTGCTAAAGTGCCAGGTGGCACACTATCTCACTAAAATGGCTCTAACTCTTTGTCCGAGTGTCGAATTTGGGTGAATTTGGTATAGACAGAAAGCTTATTCAATTATCTACATAAAAAAAGTTGATATTAGGGAAATTCTACACGGTTCAAAATACTTCTCACTAGAGAAGACACTTCTCAACCTTTTAAGGCCTGATTAACACTTCACTGAACACGCTCAAAGGCTTAGACTATGAGAGAATTTTGTGGGGTCTTACAATATCTCACCCTTGGAAACATTTGTCCTCGAATGTCTCTTTATAGGCTAAGAATACTAATCTACTCATCTTACTCAAGGAATGGGAGCATCTGAAACATGACTATGCAACTCGAACTATTGATATTCTAAACTCTCATACTGGACATGCATATCTGATACATGGAATACTTGACTGAAACTACTCATAAGCTAAATTCTCATAATAGATATGCATATCTGATGCATGGATACATAACTGGACTGATCTCATGAATCCATGACTAAACAAACTAAAAAATTGAACACTTTCTACTGAACATGCATATCTAATGCATGAATGTCTGACTGAACTGAATCTTGAAACCATGTCTGTCTATGCAATGATCATTGATGCTAACTTCATAAGGAGCGTCTGAACATGAAAATGAATTAGTCCAAGAATATGTGAGAATTGCAATAGCATGGGTAATCTCCTCCTTGGGACTCTATATCCCTTTAAACACACTCTGCTTGAATATTAGGGCGGTGCACAGGGCACCTACAAGCTGGGTCATGATTGACCTATTTAGATCTGAAACTCATGCATAAAAAAAACTGACATATAAGCTCAAATAGGAAGCAAACAATCTAGAAATACATATCACAAAGATGAATGACTCATAACATGCCCGTGTCTATATCAGGGAACCTTTCCTGGTCATGGAGAGCCTGAATGCATAGAGACTATTCTAACGCTAACTACTATTGGCACCAAAAGGGGCACTCTACTGAAGAAACTCTCTACCCCTTTGAGCTAGTGCTCTACATTCTCGTATCCTGTGGCCTGGCTCACCACACCCAAAGCACATATCACTATCGATTATACACACACCTAGGTGGCTCTTTCCACACTCTTCACAAAACGGATTGTAGAGTAAATGGTATTCTCTTAAGAATTTTAAAATGGCTAATGATAGAGCACTAAAATGTCCCCTTAATCTAAATAATTTGGCTATGGATAATGCTTGCAAGTATGGTGGTATTACGATACCACTGGTATATTGAATAGCCTTGGTTAAAAATGGATAATTGGATTGTTTGTTAATGGATTTAATTGGGCATTAGTAGCGAAAAGTGCAAAGTACGTTGTACAAGGTTGTGGTCTCGGGGGAATCAAACCCAAAAACTCATATTTATCGATATGAGGGGTCTTTGATAATCATATTTCTATTGGAGGGATGTACTAATCATCCTAGGTATATTGCCAAGTAATGCAACTATATGTTTTGGGACCCTTTCAACAGGAGGAGCTGAACCCTTATGGCCCCTGGATGGTAGGATGGCTAAGCTACACAACCCAAGTAAAGGTTTTAAATGGCATGATCAACCCTATCCCTTTTCCTGGCACTTATATATATGTATGGTTGTTTGCATTGGATGACTTTCACTTGGTTTTGATATTTGGCATTACTTTATCCTTATCTTGAGTTTCATGCTAGTGTTCACCCACTAACCCATCTACTAGCAGGTGTATACCCATGCAATGCATGAACTGGCTGTTCGACTTCTCCTTCATAGTATTTGATTTGGGGACAGCTTATTGGACTAAAGTGGTGAGCTTTCACCCTTTTGGAAGGTATCATTTCATGATAGACATTCTTAGATATTTTACTTTCTTTTTGAAAATTGGTTTTTTGCATGGTTGGGGGCATGTCCTAATCAAATATTTGTATTCTTTTGGATAGAGGTTTTGTGGTACTTTTAGGGGTTGGTATGGATGGGATCAGTGTTGATGTTGGCCTTAACATTGGTATTGGTGTAGAGTTTGACATCATTGGGCAATATTGTTGGATGTTCCATCGTATTACATTTTTGGTTTTATTGACATATTTTATTTTGATATTTTCTAAATGGTTTGGTATTAAATAGATACTTGTTTTGGTATGGTTAGACTCCATTAGTTCGGTCATAGTGGTGACCCTATCCTAGAGTCTTACTAAGAGTGTTACGTTATCTTGTTATATGCTCAAATGTCAGCTCATCCAAGTCTGTATAAGGTAGTTGGGTTGGGCTAAGAGGGCGATCCCTAGTCTTGGTTGGACTTAGGATGCCCATTAAGACAAGGACCCAGTTTGGGCTGTATCATCTTGATTTCCTTGTGTCTTTGTTTTCTAACTTGGTTAAAGGTTAGTTTGATGAGTAATAATGTTTAAACTCCTGCTTATGCTTACCTTACCCATCATTTGAGGATGAATCATCCTGGTGGGGGAGAATTGAAATACCTTGGCTTTTGACACTTAGAAAATTTCTTGAGTTTGAGCTTCTAGACATTATAAGACTAGAGAGTGTTAGTCGTATGATTAGGCATAGTTTAAGGCCTTCCACTTATATATTAATCAGTGTGGTTTGGTTAGTTTCTATCTAAGATATGAGAAGGCACCATACTAGTCGTATATTCGGGTAGATAAAGTATGATGCCAATCATGTGATGTCCTATTTCTAGACTAGATGATTCTCTTCTGCCTAGGGTACGGTTTTGGGGTACCTATTGGCCTTTATGGTTATATGTTAGACAGTTTATAGGTCAAATTTGATTCCTATGGTACGAGTGGTGGGTACCACTCATATGTTAGGGTACGATTTAAGAGGGTGTGGCCGTACCCTCCTGCACATATATTTTTAGCTTTTATGTTTAGGACATTTTGGATATTTCCCACCCAAAAACACTGAAGTCCCCATATCTTAAAACATACTATGGACTCTCATAACATACTTTCAAATATCACAACACATCAAAACACTCTCTAAACTCTCTTTTGAAGATTGGGCTAGGGTTTCAACAAGGTGTTCATCTTGAGGCTCAAGAGTCAAGTTCTTTCTGTGAATCTTCATGAATAAGGCATGTGGCTCTTACCTCATTGTTAGTTCATGAAAAATTATTCCTTTAAAGCTCTGATTTTGAATCATTAGTAGTGGTTTGAAAATGTATAAGTGGGTTTAGTGCATATTGTTGAGTATTGTTTACTCTTGGTTTAAATTGTGTTTATACATGTTTTAATGATGGTTTTTCACATATGGGTGCTTGGTAATTGGGTTTAACAAATTGGTCATGGGTAGCCCTAAACTTTATGGTTTTTACTTTGGTTTTGGTTATGGTAATGTTATGCCCTCAAAGTGTTGTGAAAATGCCTAAGAGAATAAAGTAGTCACATCTTAAATAGTGTTTTTGACTAAGGCATTGTCCTAGTGGTTTTGTGAAGGCCTTGTTTGACATGTAATGATTTAAATGGTAACCTTGGTGGTTTATTTGGATAAATGGGTTTGAGTCCTTAAACACTAACTTGATTTATATCTTTGTTTGACAATAGGTTTGAGTCCCTAAACTTTGAATTGAATAAGTGTCTTTTTAGACAATAGGTTTGAGTCCCAAAGTCAAATAATGATTGGTTCACTGATAATATTAATGGCATGTGGTATACTTGCAAGTAGTGTTGGTATGACCAATGAAGTGCCTTTGATAAGTAATTAGCTTAATGGTTGTAAATGTTGAATAATGGTTTTAAATTGGGATTTAAAAGAGATATGAATAACCAAGTCATGAAAGTGGATTCCAAAGAACTAACACTAGAAACTATGCTAGCCGGTGAAGGTGTCTTATGGTCGTGTGGTTCGAGTCCCTTGAATGAACATATGAACGGGAGGTTCGAGTACCCCTTACTACATGTACTGGTGCTTAAGTCCCCTTAATTATGCTGGGAGGTTTAGTTAACCAATATAGGGATATATGGTTATGGATATGTTCATGCAGCTACACGCACTTGGGCCCTTCCATCTACGGGAAAGTTAGGCCCATATAGCCCGTGGGTGCCCTATTCTCTGATGGTTACACTACACAACCTAGGTTTATGTTTTCAAAGTTCATGCTAACCGTGATCCCTACTCTGCCATCGTATATATATACAAATATATATATGTGTGTAAATCATTGTTTATATGCAATGATGGATTGTATTTGAACTCTTGGCATTATTTTATTCTTATTCTTGAGTTTCATTGTAATACCCCCAACTTTCTTTAAGTCAAATCTAGTCTCCAGAAGAGTTAGTGATGACTTCCTAAATGATTAATATTTAAATCAGATAGAATTTCCCCAATTTTGATCCAATTTTTTAAATGATCGTGTGGGAAATCAAATTAGCTTTCCAACGATACCAATGTTATCCAAATCCGGTATCGGTGTAAAAAGTTATGGACATTTAATAGAGAACTATCAAAACCACCCAGAAGCGACGATCAAGCCGACGGATCGTCGAGCTAGCAATGGACCGACGCCCAATCCATCACGATAAAGGTAGTGAACCCATCTTCTGGCCAAGTACGATAGTTAAGACCAACAGACCATCGAGCTAGCGACGGACCAACACCTATACTGTCGTAGAAGGGGCAGAAAGTTTAGGTTCTGGCCAAGTATGTTGGGATGGATCGACGGACCATCGAGCCAGTGATGGACTGTCGCCACTTCTGATCAGCGATTTTTAGCTATTTCTAAAAGGGTATTTGGGTCTTTTTCCACCCGTTTTGATCCCTAATTTTACTAGACTAGAGCTTATAACTTCATTATTCATCCACAATACCAAATTAGAATTTCTCTCAAATAACAATTCCCAAGAACAAGAAACCCTAGGTGTCTAATCCCAAGTCAAGAATTCAAGCTTTCCTCCACCAATTTTCAAGAAATCATCCACCTAGGTATGTCAAGTGTTGATTCATGGGCTCCTTTCACCTTTGAAGCTCAAGAAACCCTATTTGAAATATAAACTAAGGATTCTATGGTATGAATTGGATTATATCCATGTTTATGTTGTTGTTTGATTTCCAAGTTGAAGTGTTTAATGATTATCATGAAAATATGTTAGTATGTGGTTGAAATTCTTGCAATGGAAGTGTAAAATGTTGCCATGATGTATTATTTCAATATTCATGCCTAAGCCTAAAGATATACATGCAAGTTGTTTGATAAAATGCCTAAGAGAATAGGAATTATGCCTTATGACTCATTTGTGACCTAAATTGATGAATCAATATTTCTCCTTTATGTTTGATATGACTCCCACATTATTGTTTTTCTTTGTAATAGATTAATGTAATACTTATGAGATTAGGATTATGAAATTATGGTATGTTTACATATATTCCTATTCATGTGTATTCTTTTAGCATGCGAATACTTCATGAAAATCCCAAATGATTGTACTATGAATTGTTGACTAATGTCATGTGTCAAAAAGTGTCGTTTTGTCAGTTTCATGCTATTGAGTCCTGGGGTACTTGTACCCAACAATTTTGTTGTGTGCCTAGAACTAGTGTCAGTTTCATGATAATCTCAATCATGCCATGATCAGTGGTATTCTCAGTCAGTTTCAGAACTCAGTAGAATTTAGTCAGTTACATGACTCAAGAAAACTCAGTAAACTCAGTAATCATAGAAATCTCAGAAATTCAGTAATCTCAGTAGTGTTTCGTCAATCAACGGAACTCAATAAATGTAGTCCAATTTAGTTCAGTTAATCATGTTCAGTGTCTAATCAGATGGGAGTAGGATTCAGCACCGAGTAAGCCCAAGGATGGAAAATCACCAGCAAGTAAAGAGTGTAATTCTTAGAAGCAATCCTTGTGTTCCAAAACTACGTAGCCAGTGTAGGTTGAGATATCAAACCTTCTAGTTGATGGTAGATAAGGTGGATTAACCTGTTATATGAGGGTTCCGCCATTTTCCTTAGAGTACTTATTAGATGAGGGATTACTCACAGCTTGTCCTTACCAGTGGCTCGATATTGACACCCTTCAAATTAGGGTTACAGATTGGACCCCAACTCAATTATATTATCTTATTTGGGGCATGTCATTTAGATGACTACTCCCCATAGTTACAGTCTCAGTCTTAGTCTCAGTAATAGTACATTGATAGTTCTACAAAATTTAGGACTCTCAGATACAGTCACCTAGTTCAGTAAGGAACTCCGCTAGTTCTACCAGAAATAGAAATGTCAAACACACTCATTTAGATAATAGTATATTAGTTATACGAAACTTATTTTATCAGTATTCAGATTCAGTGATGCCATGATCTTAGTCACAGTTCACGTATTCATGCATGTATTCTCATGTTCATGTTATTCAGTCAGTTAGTATTGTTCATGCATATAAACCTCTTGCATTCAGCCTACTTCACTTGCATACCAGTACACTCAATCGTACTGGTGTATTTGGGCTATGGTGTTTTATACCATAGGTTCAGAACTACGAGCTCCAGAGCATCCTTAGTAGATCAGATGTTAAGCAGCCAGAATAGCAATGAGTCCTCATCATTCGAGGATAGCATGATTATTTTATTACTTTATTACTTTATTATTTCAGTAGTCCGTAGTTAGTTGGGGACATTTCCCATCAACTCCACAGTTTTTAGATAGTTTAGAGGCTTTCAGACTATAGCATGTTCAGACAGTTATTTTAGTTTTATTTTTGTAATGATATACCTATTTTTAGATGCTATGTTTTATCAGATATTTGAACTGTATATACTTTCAGTCCTTTTCCGCATTTATGCAGTACATTTTGCATTTCCTAATTACAGATATCAGACATGGGTTAGCTTATGGTTTTTCAGGGCCATGAGCACCGTGTAGTATTTTGAATACCAAAATCGGGGTGTTACATACATAGTACCTCTGCAACCGCTAACCGTATTCGACATTGTATCCCCATACAATGCAGGTTTTGGTTATACTCTTCCTCCTACTCACTGATTGGATTAGGGATCATATTGTGTTTACTTGAAGTGGTGAGCTTTTATACATTAGAAGGCTCCATTTCTTGCTTTTTATTTCTTATGTTTTCAATGGTTTAGTCTTAGACATCGGTTTTGGCTATGGTCGGGGGCATGTACCGATCGGATGTTGTTTTGATTTGGGATAGAGTCTTTGTGAGACTACTATTGGTTAGTTTGGGTGGTGTTGGTAGTGGTGTTAACCTTGGCATTGTTATTGTATTAGGGTTAATACCATATAACTGTATTTGTTTTATGATTGTTCCATTTTGTTATGGTATGGGAATGGACTTGGTTATTATTTTTGTTTTATTATGGTTGCTGGTTGGGCATTGGATGGTTAGACTTGTTTGGGTTGGTCGTAATCTTGGACCTGTCCCAAAGTCTTTGTGTTGATTGATCTCTCCATCTTGTTATATGTTCGGAATTTATCTGACTCAGGGTTGGATTGGTAGTAGGGTGATCTCCGATCCTTGTTAGGCATGAGATACCCATTACGACAAGGCCTTTTTAGAGTCATGTCATGTGATATCTTAGGGGTTATTCATGTATAGGTAATCAATATTTAGTCCAAGATTTAGTTAAGGGTTTTGGGTAGGCTAAATCTAAGTCTTTAGTGCTAACCTTTTGATAAAACACTAAATTTCGCTCATGGATTACATAAATACCTCATGAGCATACCAAATTCATCTATCGACTACCCCAAACTAGCATCCTTATTTCTAAGATGATGCTTATGAACATAGTTATATAGCATAACATCCCTATTTTTAAGACAATATCATGAAACAAGCTAATTCAAATTGTAGTTCACAATTACTCATCACCCCTATCCCTCTTTCAAGGATGATATGGGATCCAAGTCAATTGGGGTTTCCATCAACAATTCTCCATTCAAATATATAGTAAGAGAAAAACCCAACATCCTTAACTAATTATTTGGACTAACAATTAACACCCACAAAGTATTAATCACCTAATTAAACATAAACCCAAGATAGAAATTTAGCTACTCATTAAATTAGCTAAAGTAAATATATCTAGGTTGTCATTCAATGCATCCATTGAAAAGAAAAGCAAGAATAAATCCAAGCTCCAATTTCAATTTAAAACCAAATCTCTCCAAGTCTCAACTCAACATTTGTTTTCTCCCTCAAAAATAAATTATTCTTCTCTCACCAAATTGGAAAATTAAATTAAAGATGATAATAATATGAAAGGATTTAGCCTATTGTAATTTGGTATTCAACTCTGTGAAATTCCTATTCTACCCCTATAACTTTTCCGACCTTCCGTGATCGCCTTAAATTAGCTGTGATCCCGATTTCACAATTTAGCATTTAGTTGCGATCGTCCTCTTCTGATTTTTAGACTGATGGCGATCACGGTACTTAAGGGTCACCTCCTGGGCCTGACCCTCAGCTCTTTTTCTCTGATTGTCTCTTTACTTTTCATCCATCCTTGTCCCAACTCATTTTCATCATTTTTTCTACAAATTCACAAAAACTAGAAATTAATACATTTCAATGAAGAATTAACCTCTTATACATAATTAGTTCATCGTAGTGTGCAAGGATTTGGATATAAATGAGTGGAAAATTTATCACTCATCAACACCCCAACTTAAAACTTTTCTCATTTCAAACAACACTACTTTATAATCAATGAGACTAAGCAACTTATAAGTCCATCTTACAACCAAATGATCACCATGATTCCAAACTCAATTAGCACTAACAATTAGCCAACAATAATGGAAAGAACTATTCATGAAAATCCCATCAAAATGAATCACATTTTCAAGGATGCAAAAGACTTTTAATAACAATCAAGAAAAAACTGGTACCTCTCAAGAGGTGACTCTCTATCAATAGGAACTTAACTACACTCTTTTGACTCATTTTTGGAGTGTGATAACTTCACCAACCTCTATTAGTTTACATACCTCCTTACGGAAGAAAAGTCATAACACAACATAAATTCTATCATGTAACAAGGACCAAATGTGCAATCACTCACTCTCACAAAGAATTTCTCAATACAAACAAGTATCATGCCATATGCTTGCCGTTATTTTTTCAGTCTTTGCTAACTTCAAAATACTTGGTTGAAGATCTAGGCGGACTTTTTCAAGCTTGTAATGTAGGCTCGGGGAAGGGTAGGATAAACATTTGGGATAAAAATGACTACACACTACTTGAACACCATATTAGACACTATTAAATCAAACTTTGGGTCATGGGCCACTTCATTCATTCCTAATTCACACATATTCCTTCCTTTACAACATTGGTTCACCCATCATTTGAAAGCATTTTCTTCTTATTTCTTCCATTTGTGTAATCTCATGTTTTTCCTTATTTTGTTGGTCCCTTTCTTTTTTTAATTCATTAATCTTCATCACTTAGCTTTTAGGATCACACTTACAATATCGTGGCCAAAGATTACTAATTCCAAGATTTACCACCCACAACTTAGGCATTTAGCCTCAATTTGCATTTTTAAGTTCAATGAGGGTAGGGTTCAAAAGGTGAACAAAGTTTAAAAGGTTTAAGGCTTTTAATAAGGTTCCAAAATAAAGGTTCAAAGGCTCAAAAGGGGAGACTAGGTATTTTATCCTAGCACAGGTAGGATTTTTAGGTTAAAGTGGTTTTCTATGACTACCAGGAAGGCCTAAGATTATTTCTCCAACCATGTGTAATTATGATTAGACTCGAAAGACCAATGGAGAAAGTTCTAGCTGACACAAGTATGCAGGAGAATCAATCAACTAAGCTCATCGAATATGGCTAACAAAATTTTCTAGAAGCATCAATTGTATCTTCGATTTAAGGCTAAAGGAGTTAATTACCACATACTACCTATAAAAGAATTTGGAGACGCAAAAGTGGAAAAGTGTTGTTACAAAAATATTTACGTCTATGCCCTTGATTTTCGCAAAGATTTTAGACAAACGGGGGTGCGTACTTTGCATTTCACCACGCAAGCTTAACTATTGTTAGCACCAAATTAAGCCGTCATCTCGCATTTGGTATCTCACAAGGGAAAACCATATGGCTACTCAGACTTAGCCATAGGAATAATGGCAATTCCATATCTGTAATGCCATGGGTACTCAGACTTCCCATGTATTTATATCTGAAAACCCCAACACGAAGATTTTTCCTTAAGAATATTGTCCCTCAATCTATCATAAGGAAAGGATCGTCCAATGCCATATTAAAAGAGAAATAAAAACTAGAAATGAAAAACAAAAGTGATTAATCCACAAATCATAGGCACAATCAGAATGCCCAATATTGCAACCCAAATCAAACCATCCAAATAAATCAAAAGTAAATCATCCAAATAATACAGACCAGAACTCAACTGTGAAATAAATACAAAGAGGAGCATCTCCAACAAAAGAGCTTGTAGTATCCTCACTATATATCATGAAATCATAACAAGAATTTAATGGGCTACCTAAAAATGAATCAAGTGTTCCCACTACTTGTATTCTCCATGTTGTCATTATCAGAGTGTGGCTCATCATCATCTATCCACATACCTGGGACCTTATCATCATAATCTACTCTCGGGAAGGATGTCTATCTCTAGCTTCAAAACATTCCATTATCCCTTCACCCATTTCAACATATGGGTAAAAAATTTGTCTCTTTTCTTCTCCCTTCTCCTCATCTTGTCAAGAGAATCCCATACCTCCCGATGTGATCGCTCCAAGGAAGAGTAATCTTGCTTAAGTTTGGAGATGGTAGCTCTCTTCTCCTTTTGATCCTTAAGAAACCTTTCATAGTCATTCCGTGTAACATAGGAGTGGCAATCGGTGGATGGCTCTCCTGGCCCTATCGGCAACCCAGACACAAGATCCCAGACTGCTCGTATAAAACTCAAGAGATCCTTAAATATACGTATTATAGATGGCCTACAAGAGTCGCTATTATCATCCAACGTCTTACCCAAATTAAACTCTCTTTTTTCTATTTGAAGGATCGCCTTTGCCATGTATCTTTAATGGGTAAATACGTTTCTTCAGATCCAATTGTCCTCCGGGTACTCCTCACCCCAAAATAAACTAGAGCCTTAGAAAGGATTTGCTTGGAATTTTTGTTCAACTCTAGTACCATTTCATCAATTTTGGCATCCTTCATTATTTTTTATTCGGTTGGTTGACAAATCGCCAAGAATTCTTCAACATCAAGATCACCATCGACCATCTTACTTGATATCTTTTTCGTATCATCCTCATTTTGAAGATCAGCCATATTCATGGTACTTGAAAGATTGGCCTCCTCACCCACTTCTTCTTCTTTTTCACTTTCTTTCCTAAATGCCGCCATGGATTGATGCAAAAGATAGCTATTCTCCCCCATTGTAGTCACCTAATCCAAGACAGTTAGCAGCATTGCTTCAATGTTATTATACCTGGCACATTGTTCTTCCTTTATGAAATCATGAGACCTATCAAACTCATTAGAAGAACTAGCATTTTTGTTAGCATAACAAGGGGAGGGGCATTTGGAAAATCACTCCAATGTCCATCTCAACCACCACATAAAGAGCAATCATACTCCCAATAGGATCGAGATGGTGCACACACATCTTTCTGGAGAGTATATTTACAATTTTGCCAAAAGTGGGGTCCACTACAATATGGACATGGATCATCAAGATAAGATTTGCAACCACCAAACTCATATTTATTCCAAGATGCCATAGTAACAAGTAAACAAAAACAAAAATCTACCTAATACAAGAAACAAAAGAAAATCACAAAGAAATATTTAAAAATTTGAATCCAAGATAGTAAGCTAAAATTCCTAAATAACTCACTATGCCAAATAGTTCCCCAGCAATGGCGCCATTTTTTATAATGCTCAACTTACACGTCGATATAAGTTTAAGGTGATAGTTGACAATATAATACCCAAATTTGAGTCTGGATTGAATCCACAAGAAACAATGTAAATGGTGATCGAGTAAGTTTGAAATAAAAGTTACTTGCTAAATTCAAACCTAGGATACAAATATTTTGGGGTTTTCAATGGTTTTTAAAAATATCACAACGTTTGGGCTTCTAGAAGAATAACTTGAGGCAAAGCATAATTAGAGTATAATCAATTAGGAACGAATCTTGGGGTTATGCCATTCTAGGTGTGAATTCATACAAGGGTAATTGGGAATTTATCCAAATTTAGCTAGGAGCTGTGGGTAGGCTAGATTTAAAGTATTAGCATTAGTCTTTCAACAAAACACTAAATTGCACTAGTGGATTCTTTTGAATACCTCATGAGCATCCCAAACTTGCCAATCCAAAACCTCAACTTAGCATCCCTATTTCTAGGATGATGCCCATCAAGCTAGCTAAATCAAATAACATCCTTATTTCTAAGATAATGCTAAGGAACTAATAAGTATAAATAGTTGTTCACAATTAATCATCACTCACATCCCACTTACAAGGATGATGTGGGATCCAAGTTAATTTGCCATAAATCTCACTTAATTAGGGGTTTTTACCGACAAATCTCATTTCAACTACGGAATAATAGCAAAACGAACAACAAATATCTAATTAGGTATATACATGAACAACACTCATGCATAAATCACAACCTATCCAAGCATAACTCCAAGTGGAAGAACTAGCAACTTATAAAGATAATAAACAACAATATACCGAAAGATTCATCACATTGACTCATGAAAGATAAGGAAAATGTCAATCCAAACTTTAAATTCAAATAAATCTTCAATAGAATTTGCCTATTCGTTACTTTGGAGTAAACTTCTTAGCTCAAGATTAGTACAAAATTTTTCTCCAAGCTCCAATTGATAAGATAAAAAAGTGAAGATAAAGATAGGATAAAAGATGGTGAAAATGAGCTAAAACCCCCTATATAAGCCCCAATAACACATTTTCCAAATACAATAAAAATGCCACTTTAAGCAAATTACAATTCTTCCCTTGATACTTTTCCAACCTATCGTGATCGCCATCTCTTGATCACTTTTGCAACTCTCATGATCGTGGTGGTCACCTCACGATTGTTGGGGTTTCACTTGACCTTAAATTATGATCATGACCCTCAGGTCATGATTGCGGTAATTGAGGGTCGATTCTTAGGCCTAATTTCTAGAACTTGGCTCTTTTCTTTCACATTTATTCTCTTTCACCTTTTTCTCAACTCATTTTTATCAATTTTCCTTGCTCATATTCCTATTTCAAATTTTACCTACAAAATGAGCATTAAGTAAGAAATTAACAACAAATCAATAGAAAAGCATGATTATTTAGGCTTAAAAGATGCTAGTAAGTTGTTAAATTGATGACTTATGAATAGGGTCCAAAGCCTATTTCTTCTTCACCTCAGCAACAAGAGATGACTTCACCACCTGTTGAACAATCACACCACCATTCTCAGAGTCCAAGAGACAAAGTCCATGATTAGCCAGTCGGTGAATATCTTTCATCAAACCATATTTTTCCTCATCCACAAGATCCAAGATCCTCATGGGAAACCTTCTAAGAACATCAACAACCACATTAGCCTTAACTTGGTGATAATGAAGACTCATATCATAGTCCTTGAGCAACTCAAGTCATCTCCTCTACCTGAGATTCAACTCCTTCTGAGTGAACACATACTGCAAACTCTTATGGTCTAAGAAGATGTTTACATGAACCCCATATAGGTAATGGCTCCAAATATTCAAATTGAATACCACCACCAACTACTCCAAATCATTAGTTGGATAGTTCACCTCATTCACCTTCAACTTCCTATAAGTATATGCCATAACCTTGCCTTGTTGTATCAACACATAACCTAGTCCCACATGGGATGCATCATAATAAATAACGAAATCATCAGTACCCTCGAGCATGGGCAAAACAAGAGCAAAAGTCAACTTATACTTCAACATCACAAAGCTACGCTCACAAGCATCCATGACCATAAAAAATTTACCTTTTTCTAAGTCAGTTTAGTCAACAGAGATGCAACGGAAGAGAAACTCTTCAAAAAAGTCCTATAATACCTAGCTAAACCTAATAATCTCCAAATATCTATTGGATTTATAGGTCTAGGCCACTTCTTAACCACCATAACTTTTAGTGGATCCACCATGATCCCCTCACTAGAAACCACATGACCTAGAAATGAAGCAGCATTTAATCAGAACTCACACTTCAAGACCTTAGCATACAACCGTAGACCTGAAAGAGTCTTCAACACTATATAGAGGTGATTGACATAATCCTCCTCACTTTTCAAATACACCAAAATATCATCAATAAACACCATAAAAAATAGGTTCAAAAACTGATGGAATACATGGTTCATAAGATCCATAAACATCATTGGGGGATTCGTTAATCCAAAAGACATGACCAAAAACTAATAATAGCCATACCGAGTATGGAAAGTAATCTTCGGGATATCCACCTCCCTAATCTTTAATTAATGGTAACCCAACTGAAAATCAATCTTTGAGAAGCACTTAGCACCCTAGAACTGGTCAAATAGGTAATCAATCCTAGGAAAAGGGTAATTATTCTTCACTGTCACCTTATACAAGTAGCAGTAAACTATACACATCCAAAAGGACTCATATTTCTTACACACAAAAAGCATGGGAGTACCTCATAGAGAAATACTAGGATGAATAAAACCCTTGTCAAGAAGATCTTTTACTGCTCCTTAAGTTCTTTTAACTCAGCAGGAATAATTCTATAGGATGGGATATATATAGGATGAGTGTTTGGTAAAAGATTAATCCCAAAGTCTATTTCTCTATCGGGAGGAACACTAGGAAGATCATTAGCGAACACTTCAGGAAACTTACACACCACAGGGATAGATGGTAAATAAGTACCCTCCTAGTTAGAATCTATAACCTAAACCAAGTGACAAAGACACCCCTTGGAAATCAGCTTCTAGGCTCGTAAATAAGATATGAACCTTCTCTTAGGAACTTGGAAACTCCTTTCTACTAAATCACTAGTTTATTTCAAAATTAGAAACTGACACTTCAGGTCCTACAATCAAGAGAGGGATAACACAAGTGAAGCCAATCCATCCCTAAGATCACATTAAAATCTAACATGTCCAGCTCTATCAAATCCATCAAAGTCTCCTACCACAGATAGACACCACACAGCCCATGTAGCCACTGGGCTAGACATAGAAAGAGGTCTGAAATACTTTTAGGACCAAAAACAAAATGAAAAGTCATATAAGGGGTCACATAAAAAAGGGTAGACCTAGGATCTAGTAGACAATCCACATCACGTCAGAAAAGTTTTCGTGTACTAGTAACAATATCAATAGATGCATCAGAATCCTGATGAGTGGCTAGTCCCCTATGTCCAGGTTTACACAGAAGAAATTCAAAATCTAGTGGTCAGATTCTTGTGAGAAGCATTTTAAGGAGTTGAAGACTCAACTCACTACAGCCCCAATATTGACTTTGTCCAATGGTTCATATTGATTTGTTGAATATTATGATACTTCCAGAGTTGGCTTGGGGTGTATTTTGATACAGAAGGGTAAGGTTGTGGATATATTTCTAGACAACTTAATCCCTACAAAAACAATTATCCCACCCACGATCTTGAATTAGCAGTTGTTGTATTTGCCTTAATGATTTGGAGGCACTATTTAAATAGGGTGCATTTTGATGTACTCATAGACAACAAAAGTGAGCAATATATATCTTCACAGAAAGGCCTAAACTTTTGTCAAATAAGGTGGTTAGAGTTGTTAAACGACTATGACATGAGTGTTCTATGTAATTTGGACAAGGCTAATATAGTGGAATATACACTCAGTAGGTTTTCCATGGGTAGTTTTTCTCATATTGAGGATGGCAAGAAAAAGTTAGTTCAGGAAGTTCATCATCTTGCCAGACTAGGTGTCCATTTATTTGATTCGGCTGAGGGAAGTGTTCAGGTGCAGAATAGTTCAGTCTTCTTTAGTTTCCAAGGTGATAGGAAAGAAGGACAGAGGTCCCAGTTTAGTTAAGCTGAAAGAGTCAGTCAGTGATCTGAAAGTAGAGGTTTTCTCCAATGGGGGAGATGGTGTGTTGCATTGTTAGGGTAGTCTATATGTCTCATATGTAGATAAATTAAAATAGAGAATTCTTGATGAAGTGCATGGTGTGCATTAATTTATTCATCAAGGGGCCACTAAGATGTATCATGATTGGCGAGAAGTCTATTGGTGGAGTGGTGTGAAAAAAGACATTGCAAAGATTATGGCTAAGTACTCTACTAGTCATCTGGTGAATATTGAGCACCAAAATTCGAGTGGTACCATGAGAGAGTTTAGTATTTCCACATAGAAGTGGGAAGAAGTGAACATAGACTTTGTAAAGGGTTTGCCTCAAACTCATCATCATCATGATTTGATCTAGGTCAGTATGGACAGGATGACCAAGTCTTCCCATTTTTTACTAGTCTATACCTCTTATCAGTCGAGGATTATGACAAGCTCTATGTTAGAGAGTTGGTCAGGTAGCATAGAGTTCCATTATCCATCATTTTAGATAGGGGTACAAAGTTTATCTCTCTCTTTTTGAAATCATTTCAAAAGGGTCTTGGTACCTGATAACGCTCAATCTACAGCTCTCGTAGTAGTGTAAAGCGGTCGTTAGCAAATATAGAACCCAACCTGGGTTGGGTGTCGATCCCACAGGGAATAGCTTGGCCAGCAAGTAAGCAAAATTACTAAACTTTTGGTGCAGGTCTCGTAAAAGGGGGGATTGTAATGTGTAACGAAAATAATAAAGTAAAAGCTGAAAATAGAAAAGTAAAAAGAGAAAGATTGATACGTAAGTTGTAAACAATGAGAATTGAAGCGTTGGGGTTATGTCCACCTTCTGAGGTATACGTCTCTATTGGCTATGAGTGTGTAGAATTCTGACATGCAATTGCTTATAGAGAATTGTATTCGATGGTAAATCCAAGCATCTCTCGACCTAAACAAGGACTATTTCACTTTAACTCTCTCGAGCTTAAAGCGTGTCTAACGGTACGAATTCTCCAAGAGGTTAGTCCAGTTACGGCACTAGCTTTTTAATAGGAAAGGGTGTCCTACTACCTTGACATTATCTCTTTTCCAGACAAATAACCTTTCTCTCGAACAAGTTAAATGTTAGACTGGCGTTATTCTATGCGTCTACAGCCACAAGAATTTGCATTAAGATGAAGAGAATAATGATATAAGCAATATACATGTCTCGAACTCACAAACTCACAGCAATAGATAGTATCTCATTCGGCTTCCATAACCCCAACAGAGAAGTTTAGTTACCCATGAGTGCGAAGGAGATCACGATTTGCATTGTTATTGTTGAGTAATGGCGTGTGGATTAGGTGATAGGCGTGTGGCGTGATTCCTTAGCAAGTAACGATTCTCTTGTTGTGGAATTTAAGAATAGAATTAATGGAAAGATTAGAAGAGTTGTAATTGAGAAGTAGAATGTGTCTCTCCGCTAAGGGAGGAGTTGCCTCTCCACTAAGGGAGGACTTCCTTTTTAAAAATCTCTAGAATAATAGGGTATTTATAATACTCCTATCCTACTCCTACTATGCTAATGAAATAAATAACCAAATCCTACTAAACTAAGGAAATACTTAACCCATTTGTACTAGGTTAATGTAACATTCTCCTAATCCAAATAAACTAATGAAATACATAACCCAATTGTACTAGGTTTATGTATCATTGTCAAAATCCATCTTTGTATCTGTAAGTCCCCAAAGTCTTCAGAAATGTTGTTTTAGCCCGGGACAGATTTTCCATGCAGCAGTTTTGGTCCTTAGGCATGTAGACTTCCTTCCCTTCCTTTGTGAGCTTTCTTTTGCGTCAAGTAAGCCATAAAATGCTGTATTTTGCATCATTTATACCTGAAACTTTCCTAATCATGTTCGTTAGCTCATTTACAGGAAAAAGGACTAAAAGTGCATGAAATATATAATTTGTTCTCAAAACTAGGCTAAAATATGGGCAAAATATATTGATATAGGTATGTAAATTCGCCTATCATCAGTACCAAAGTCCACCTCAGTACAACCTTTCACCCTCAAATAGATGGAAAGGCAGAGAGGACCATTCTGACTTTAGAAGATATGTTGAGAGTGTGTGTCATTGACTTTAAGGGAAGTTAGGATGGCCACTTACCTTTGATTGAGTTTGCATATAATAATATCTATCACTTCAGGTATTTAGATGCCTTTATTTGAGGCACTATAGAGAGGAGATGTAGCTCTCCCATTTGTTTGTTTGAAGTAGGTGAGGCCGCGGTAGTGGGGCCTACCTTTGTGTTAGATACTTTAGAGAAAGTGCAGTTGATCAGGGAGAGGCTTAAGGCAACCCTGAGCCGACAAAAATCTTATGCAGATGTGAGAAGAAAAGATCTTAAATTTGATATTGGTAATTATGTGTATTTGAAAATATCTCTTATGAAGGGAGTAAAGAGATCTGGTAAGAAGGGGAAACTTAGTCCGCGATATGTTTGTCCTTATAGGATTTTGAGACATTTTGAAATGGTATCCTATGAACTGTAGTTGCCTGTAGACTTAGAATTAGTGCACTCAGTGTTTCATGTCTCCTTGTCAAAGATGTGCATTGGTAACCCTGCAGTTGTAGTCCCTATAGAGAGTGTAGATGCTCAGAACAGTCTCTCTTATGAGAAAGTCCCAATCAAAATCCTTGATCATCAGATTCGCGGAGTAAGTAACAAAGAAGTTCCTTTGGTCAATGGTCTTTGGCAGAATCTGTCCGTTAAGGGAGCTACTTGGGAAGTAGACCTAGACATGCAAACCAAGTATCCTCACCTCTTCTCTGCAAACTCAGACTCAGCCTGAGGTAATAGCCTCTCTTAGATTTACTATAATTCATGCTCAGTTACACTTGCATAACATTCTAATATTATTCATGCATTCATGAAATAGTTTAGTCATTTATCATGTCTCTAGAATTCAGTCATGCTTCAATTATTCATGTCAATGCAATTACATTTCCTCAGTTCCTCTCAGTTTAATCAGTCTTATTCATAGATGAGTGTTCCCAAGAGGGAGATATTGTAAGACCCCGTAAAAGTTCTAGTTTAATTCTGTCCCATATAACTCCTAATAAAGAGTCCCAGACTTAGAAAAAAATTCAGCAAAGTGTTAACACTTAGAATTATTTTCACGCTTTGTACTTGGATGATCTTATTTCTGATCCTTACAACCTTCGAATATCAATTTTTAAGTTGATTCAAGATCAGGTATGTCGATAGGTTATCATGGGTGTGTTTTAAATTTTTCGTACATTGTTAGAGACATGTTTGGATGTCCAAACCAGTGGATCAACATGATCAGGCCACGATGCATTAGTAATTGCACCGACAACATCGATGTGGTATGTAAATAATTGCATCAATGCCATCGACGCACCATATTATTTATCTCATTGCTGGGGGTATATTTCACACTTAGTTGTGGATTGTGGGGGAAATTAAGTCATTTTCTTCCGACATCAAACCCCCATAACATGAAATTTTGCCCCTTAATAGGCAAAATACATTCACTTATTTACAAAATCATCTCAAGAATAAAACCTTAATTCATTAATTTCCAAGAAATCCCTAACAATCTTCAAGAATTCTATCACTTTATTATATTAGGTGTTCATCCTTGGGTCTCCTTCCACCCTTGGAGTTGAAGAACCCTTTTCAAAAATGTGAATTTTGATTCCTATGTTATGAATTGTATTATGGTCATGTTTGTGCTGTTGTGTTGGTTTCAAGTTAAGATTTTTATGAGTTTTATGAAATTAAGGTCACATGTACGTTGAATTATGAATCTCTCATGTCAAAACCTATGAATTTTCAAGTTGCATGTTATAGTTATGATGCCCTATGTGGTTAGTTCTCATGTATAGAAATTATGCTTCTCAAGCGTTTGATAAAATGTCTATATGAGTAAATTACGCATGGTAACCTATTGTTATTTTGCTAAAGTTGTTATATGAGTTTATCCATTATGCTATCGAGTCCTGCGGTGTTTATTACCCGAAATCTAGTTGTTTACTTAGTTACATTAGTTATAGAATAGTCCCAGTAAAGGTCAAGAATAGTAGTGCTTAGTCAGTTAATAGAACTCAGTGAACTCAGTCCAGTTCAGTTAGTCCACACGAGCAGGGTTGGTTAAATAAAGCCTAGTATAGTCTAGTCATTAGTTCATTGTCGATTTGGTTGGGAGTGGGATTCGACACTGAGCAAACCCAAGGATGAGGTCTCACCGTCTAGTTGAGGGTGTGACCCTTAGTAACAATCCCTGCATTCCAGAACTGCGTAGCCACTTCTAATTTAGGGTTGACACACAAACCACCTAAGCAACTACTAGTAGAGAGTGACTTTTTAGTCCTTCAGGACTTCACTTTAGTGGATCCACAAAACCAGATGTTAGTACCCTTGGTATGGTATTGACACCCTTCCAACTGGGTTACAGATTGGACCCCAATCTGTTCATAGTGAGGCATGTTAGTTAGATGATTACTCCTATAGTTACAATTTTTGTCTAAGCATTCAGTGAAGAACTCATTCTGTTCTACATAACCAAGGATATCATTTATCAGTTACACATCAATTAGAATTATTACTTAGTTTCTGTATAATCTCAGATACACAATGTATACCTATATGCTTAGTATTTCATGTTCAGTAAGTTCAGTAGTTATAGCTTTGCATGTACTCTTACACAATGTTCATTAGTGTTGCTTGAGGAAACTAAAAGCTTAAAGTTGGGGGTCTTGATGAGCGGTGAATTTATCACTCATTTACTTTCAACATTTGTGCATATTACCATGATTCGAATGAATAAAAGAGACCTATGTATGATTAAATGCACTAATATAAATATTATGCAGGCATACAGGTTATGAGATGGAAAGATGTGGACTTAAGTTAAAAAGGATCAAAGGAAGAGAAAAGAAGTGTATTTAGAATAGCTGGAGCAGAAACGTGCCTCAGTTATCACTGTCGTAGCCTGAGGGCGGCAATCATGAAAATTCAAGATGGTCTACAACCGCGATCGCTACATATCTGGTGTGATATCGGTCATGTAAGATTTAGTTTAGGGACAGTTTCGTAATTTTTAGCAGCCGAACACAAATCCTTTAAAAGGATAAAACTCTCCCATTTTAGGCATTCTAGAGACATGCATAACTTAGAATTTGAAATTGAAATCCTAAATTTTTCAATAATTGTAAATTTGATTTGGAGATTTTGATTTTGATATTTTTGAAGAATGGATGCCTTGAAAAACCCATTTGGTATATGTTTCTCTCTTTTCTTCATGAGTAGCTATATATTTTAGTCTTTGGATAATGTTGAACTAAGGCGCAAATTAGTTGTGGGTTGTGATGGATTTTTTTACATGCTAGTTAGATAATAATGGTTATACTATTGATTGATTAAATTGGTTTGTATTTGTGGGTGAATACTCCAAATTCCCACATGGGTTTGTGAGTGAAAACTCCATACTCTCGAAAGCACAAACCATCTTTGAAAGAGGGGTCTGGGCGAACTATAGGAACCCTCATCATCCTTTAAAAGGGAATATGGGAACCAAGGCAATATTATATAATTATTGGGTTTAATCTACTCATTTTCACTATCTTAGACATAAGGGTGATTTTATGGTTGATTTTTCCCTGGGTATCATCCTAGAAATAAGGATGCCTTAATTGAGGTAGTGGGTGAATATGATTCTCACACTTGTTAGGTACTCGAAAGGGCCAACAAGTGAAATATTGGAGGTTTTATTAAGAAATTAGGCCCAAGGGACCTAGACCTAGCCTACCACATTAGAAGTTTACTAGCATGTGCTTTAAATCTCACACCCCCACACCTAAGTTTCCCTTAGGTATAAATGATGGCAAATTCTTCAAATATCGAAGCTAAATTAAAGTTTGATGCTTAGTTTGTGAAATCAAGTTTCTAGCGATATACGCTCTCCCTTAACTTAGAAACCCTCACCACACCACCACCACCACCACACACACAGTTTTTAATTATGTCGTTTACTTTACTAACACTTTGGGTATTATCTTAGTAGGACTTAATTACCCACAATACTAGAACTCTATTTTTTACTCCATCTAGATTTGACCTTAACGCGAGTTGGGGTATTAACAATAACTATCCTGTTCCACTTTAGATGGTATAGGTGAGTGTTATCACACACATAGCCTTCTTAACATCATCACTCCTTCACTTCTCCCACTCCTCAGACTACTGATAAGCCATATCCTTCAGCTAATACACAACAAACAGCACACCCTCTACATTAGTAGCATGCATCATCCTAAAAATATTCTCTATATCATTAATAAACCCTTAAGGATCCTCATTAATACTAGATCATGTAAAGATTTGGCGATTCTATGTTATAAACTACCTAGCTCGAGTAACCTCAAAAGAAATCATAGTAGCACTAGCAGTTCAAGGATGATGAGACTGAGATAATACCAACTGAGTAACTAGATGAATGGACAAATAAAAATTCAGATTTGAGATATCTCCTTGAGGTGACTGGGCATGAGTGTCTCCAACTAAAGAAGGAGTATTGGGAACCGATGGGACTCTAGGTGGGGGAGTGAAAAAAGAGTAGGGACCCTAGACTAGGTCTGCATTCCATAAGTAGGTCGAGTTCCATCCACATTGTCCGAAGGTAGGATAGAGTGCTCTGTAGAGTTCCTATGAAAATTAGATCATCGAGGAGGCATGATCTGAAATATGAGAAAACCAGGACTTAGGGAATTTCATGACAATAGACTCTACAGTCCCAAATAGAACATAAGAAAGGGAAACATTCCTAAATGCGTTGTAGCCTCATACTTATAAATGTGGCATGCTACACACCCATAAAAATGATCTACTCAATATGGCTTTGTGGACACCCAACGACCCTAAATGTATGGTCTAATTCTAAGATTGTCATGACCTGAACTCGGGCCTAGTCATGATGGGTATCTCAAGCCTACTAAGAGCTAGAGACCACCCCTTTACCTTATCCAAAATATAATCCAAAATACCAATGGAAGGCAACCAAGTATTATATAAGATAATCAATATAACAAAAATTAAGCTCTAAGAGTCAATAACAACCATTCAACGCACACATGTTCCCAAAAGCCTCTAAACAAATCTAAATATCAAACTAGGTTGGGACATGCCCTCGACCATAATAGTTAAAATGACAATGATAATTTTAATGTGCCTACTTTAATTCGAAAATATGGAAAGAATTCATTGGAATGACCAAGATTTTGAAAAGATGGAAGCTCACCACTTCATTGAGAGTTTGTTAGACAACCGCACCACTTAATGTTGCACAAACCAAAGAAAAAGCCCTTAAGATACTACATCATAAAAAGGATATAGCATTTGGGGATAGTTAGTGGGGTAAGCGGTAGCATGTAACTCGAGTTAGGGATAAAATAATGCCATTTAAAAGTCAAACAAACTCAATGTACATGTTTGCATACATGCAAAAATACGTATTCACATAATGTTGGAATAGGGAACAAGGTTTATCATAAGATTTAAAATTATTAACCTGGACTGTGTAGCTCTGTCCGACCTAAAAATACCCTCATGCTATATAATTTTGATCTCTTAACAGAAGGTCCCCCATGTATGTTAGTCACATGAACCAGAGATATCCAAGGAAGGATAGGGAATGCTCCAACCCAACACCA
This sequence comes from Capsicum baccatum var. pendulum, assembly GCA_030864225.1. Lineage (NCBI taxonomy): Eukaryota > Viridiplantae > Streptophyta > Magnoliopsida > Solanales > Solanaceae > Capsicum > Capsicum baccatum. The sequence goes on along the minus strand of CM061555.1, from coordinate 162,611,727 downwards.
TTCCAGGATATATGTAAATGTATATTAAGTATGACCTATAATAACAATTATCAATACCCCCACGCCAAAAAATGTGGTTTTCAGTATTGAACCCCTCGGGACCTCCACCTTTACTATGAGCTACAGAACACCTTTTAACCCTAAATTAAAATATTTATACATGACCCAACAATTAAATTAAGGAATCATCCATCAAGGCATATAACATTGGTATTTTCATACCGATTATGCTTGCAAGCTTATATAATTATTGCATTCAAAAATATCCATCTATTTTAGGGAATGCCAACACCCCCAAGTTCAAAATTTAAAACCAAAACAAAGACATCAAGGCCTTTCCAAAACTGTTTTTATTCATTTAGACGTTAGTGCAATGCAATAGATTAGAAGAGTAACAAAAACTATATGATTATCTATATTTCAAAACTAATTATGAAAGTCGGTTGAGGTTATTATAAATTTCATACCTAAATATTATAAGTGGAGGAATTTCACGACCCCCTATTTCATTATACATAAATTTTGAGGAATTTTACGAACCCTATTATATTTACCTTTCCCATGTACCCAATATGTTTCAAAATCCATCAATAAAGAATAAAGAAGTACATACAAACCATGGGAATACTATTTAAACAATAAAAATCCAAAACCCACAAACCAAATTCCAAAAGCACATATTAAAATAATTGGAATATAAACCCATTTTTTGCCATAGTAAAATACAACTTTGGGGAAGAGATTCATGCCTGAAACACTAAGAATTTGAAGAAGAAAACACACTTGAAGCCCTATATAACCAACCTTTGTAAATACTAGATTTATTCTTTACTTTGGAATTAGAGAGAGAAGAGTAGTGTATTTGATTGAGTGATAAAGAGTTATAGGGTCTGTTAGGATGCTTTTTGCTATGGGTTATAATTGTGGATGAGAGAAAATGACCAAAGTTCCCCAAATTAAAATACAACAAAATTGTTAGCTGTTGCTATAGGTTAGATAACAACTCATGGTCTCTAGTAATAAGTCATCATCAAGACTCATAGCATGAGACCCCAAACACTAACCCCTACTATTATGGTCACGATTCACACCCTATAACTCATAAAATCACCATATGGATTATAGAGTCTAGTCATTTACCAAGACAACAACCTCAATGTATCTCACTGTTAAGGTCATGAGTTCCTCATCACAAATTGTGACACTACCTTTTGACTCGTATGACCCCAGTCATGACCATGACCAAAACATGGGGAAACTTTAGTAGTTATACCATGATTAAATCTATATGACTTGTGATAAGTCTTTATAAATCGTCATCTAAATAGTACGTCGAGCAGTAATCACAACACATAAGGGAAAATTTAGAGTCTAGATCTATGGTATTACACCCATATTGGGCTTATAGTGTTGGCATAGATTATAAACCTGAAGTCCATGTTTGATAGATGTAGCCTCAAATAAATGGGTGAGCCTTTTGGGTCTTATAACTTAGAAATAATGCATGACTTTTATTCTTCCTATGCCACATCTATTAATTTGTTAGTGCCAGCTGGGAAGAGAGCTTAGGAATAAAATCCACTATCGCATACTCTAGTCAAGGGTGTTTGGGTTAACTTATTCGAGGAGATAATTCCTTGAATCCTATTTGTGCTAGGTTTTCAGAGGTCAGTGACTACAACTGGGTTTAATGATAGGATGACGAAAGTAAGAAGTAAAAGGATAATGAGGGATCTTTCCTAATGGAAGTAGATTTAAGAGTAATCAAGATAGGTAGCTTGATAGATTATTGATCTTGGTTTTGACGCTTCTTAGGTCGAAGAGAAGGTAGATATAACAAAATCCTCTCCACACATTTTAGAGAAGTTTTGGTAGTCCGTAGTGGGGCACGGGTTGAACCCCATAGCCATGGATAATACACTCATATTTGTTCAAGTAGTATTGGTTACCAACATCTATTGTTGGATATAATATAGATTTCATTCTGTAAATTTGAGATGAGATTAATGAGAGGGTTTTTTGAGAGATCGTAGTTTTTTATTCCCCTACTTGATCCAGAGATTATATAATTTTATGGGAGTACTAGTATTACTAGATACTGATTATCATAATGAGTTTCCATGGATTGCTGATGTAGGGTTATTTGTGATGACGCAACCCAGTTGTACTTAATAAGGCACAACCATCTACCTCTTTAAGAATGACCCACTTTGAGGAGCTTTTAGAGTTAGCTAAGTATGTTGAAGGCCATAAGTGGGTGGAAATCTTGACATAGACAAATAGCCAGTAGAGACTTCAACTAGGGTGGGAAGTGAGGGGGCTACAGGCACTTTTGCTCCAACTTCTACATCTATAGTTCCTCCTCACCCATTGACTTTATGAATGACCATAGTTTTATGAGAGTTTTCACAATATTTGGTTAAGAAATAGTAGGATTTAGTAGAGTGCTAGACACAAACCGACACTAGTTTACTAAGTTACATAGTCAAATAGGACCTTGGGCATGAACTACTTTGGAGGCATCAGAAGCATGGGTTAAGTTGAAGATGATAGTTGCTATAGAGTATTTTACTATAGATCTATAGATAAGGATATATAATTTTGAGAAAAAGATGTGAGAGTAACTCGCGAGGCTTGAGTGCCTGATTTATTGAGCCTTCATCAGAAGGTAGGCACTCTACAATCTAAAATTCATAAACTAGTTATTAGTCACATTCCTTTTATCACAATATTCATACCTTATATTTCATATTTGTTGTCTATACCACCGCCATTGATTTTAGATTTATTTGCTGATAATAATGAAGCCTAAACTAATAAAGGTAAGAGAGGATGGTAGCATGTCGAGCATAGTGATAGCTTGAATGAGTTTGTGTAGAAATTTAAGATGGAAACCTTTGAGTCTATTATGTGGTTTAGGTTTACTAGAGTGAGCGAAAGCATTTGACACAAGGAGCCTCCTCTTTTCGACCACCACCACTTCCTCTAAACTTATCGCCCCGACATGCCTCCTGGTACCTCAGCTGGGGGCGAGACCACATTCGATGCGTAGAGTGTCTCAAGTATGTCCCTATATATAGCACCCTGGGTTTTTACCTATAGAAAATTTCCTGGAATTCTTGTGTTTGGACCCAATACGACTCATGGGTATAAGCCTTATATTGGGGTACGAATGGAAAGGTCCAGTTGTATGCTGACAAGTGTTGGTTGGTGGGATAGATTTACGTTAATGGAATGCATACGACTTAAGGGTATGTCTTATTGGTGATTACAAATCATTTGATTCCTTAACTAAATCTTAGACTTGGTTACTTGAGTTGGATCTAAGTACGAGTGGCTCACCATAATCATTATCCACGAGTCATACCCCATGTGGCTCCATATAGAATGACTCTGGATGAGTTGAGGGAACTCAAGAGGCAACTTAAGGATCTTTTGGATAAGGGGTTTATTCATCCTAGTGTATTTTGGTGGGGTGAACCAGTGTTGTCTCTATGCATTAACGGTGGTTCCCCTCGGATGTGCATTGACTATAGGTAGTTGAACAAGGAGATGGCCAAAAATAAGTATTCTCTTCCAAGGATAGATGATTTGTTCAACCAGTTTGAAGGTGCCAACCTTTTTTCTAAGATAGATCTTTAGTATGGGTACTACTAATTAAAGATTAGGGAGGTGTATATCTCTAAGATGGCTTTTCGTACTCTGTATGCATACTTTGAGTTTTTGGTAATGTCATTTTGGTTGAATAATGTTCCAACAACATTTATGGATCTGATGAACATATTTTTTATTAGTATTTGGATCTTCTCATTATTGTGTTTATTGATAACATTCTGGTTTAATTGTTGAGTGAGGTTGATCATACAATCCTCTTAGTGTGGTGTTATAGACCTTAAAGGAACAACAATTGTATGCCAAGTCCTCTAAATATGAGTTTTTGTTAAATGGTGTAACTTTCTTGGTTCATATTATTGCAAGTGAAAGGATCATGGTCGATATACAAAAGATTGTTGTAGTGAAGAGATGGTCTAGACCCACAACTCCATCTAATATTTGGAGCATCTTAGGTTAAGCTAGGTATTATTTGTGGTTTGTGAAAAGTTTTTTCATCAATAGATGTTTCATTGACTAAGTTGACTCAGAAGAAGATCAAGTTTTCTTGGTTTGATGCTAAAGAGATAATGTTAAGAAGTTGAAGGATAAGCTAACATTAGCTCTAATTCTGACTTTCCAGAAGGTAATAATGGGTTTGTAGTTTATGGTGATATATCTAGAGTAGGGCTTGGTGTGTCATGATGTAGCATGGGAAGGAGATTACCTATGCTTCCAAGCATTTGAAAGTGGATGAGAGGAATTATCCTACTCATGATTTAGAGCTATTAGTGTTTGTGTTTGCTTTCAAAATATGAAGACATTATTTTTGTGGTGTTCATGTGGATATCTTTTTTGATCATAAATGTCTACAGTATGTGTTTACTCAGAAAGAGCTTAATCTCTGGCAGAAGATATGACTTAAGCTTCTCAAGGACTACAATATAAGTTTTCACTACAACCCAAGTAAAGTTAATGTGGTTGATGATGGTCTTATCAGGTTATCCATGGAGAGTTTGGCTCATGAGGAGGAATAAAATCGACAATTGGTAAAGGATATTAACCGCTTGATAAATCTTGGAGTTCGCCTCATGGACTATAAAGATTGTGTTGTGATGGTGCAAAAAGTATTTTGATTGTCTCCTGGTACTGAGATTAAGGAGAATGAAGTGCTAGAACCTATATTGATGAAAATTAAGAGCGGCACTGGTAGGCAAAAGGTAATGGTGTTTAAGATTAGTGGTGATGGTATTGTACGGTACAAAAGAGGTTGTGAGTTCTTGATTTTGATTGGTTGCAACAAGGGATTTTGGCTGAGGTGCATGAATCATGTTGTGTTGTTCATCTCGGTTCGGCTAAGATGTATTATGATCTAAAGGAGAACTATTATTTGAATAACATAAAGAGGGATGTGGCTGATTTTGTAGCCAAGTTCATGTTGTGCCAAGAGGTTAAGATTGAGCATATGAGGCTAGAAATGTTTTATCAAGAAATTGATTTGCCCGAATAGAAATGGGAAGTGATCAATATGGAATTTATGACCGGTCTTCCTCAGTCTTAGAATTAATATGATTAGATTTTGGTTAAAATGGATAGGATGACTAAGTCTGTGCAGTTTTTGACAGTGCAAACTACCTTCTTGGGAGAGGATTATGTGAAGTTGTATCTTTAAGAGATTATGAAGCTGTATGGGGTTGATTTATCGACAGAAACTTGTAAAGGCTTCATTTAATAATTAGCGCTGTAACAAGGTTGATTAACCTGAGCTAAAATATGGGCAGTGAGTTGTGATTCCCTAAGTCTGAGCGGATTAGGAAATTAGACACTTAAATAGGTCGAGAGAATTCGAGCATACTATCGATAGAGACAGTTTGTCATCCTAACTACCATGAGAGCCTTGAGTTATTTGTAGCATCTGTCATATACCATAAACCCTAGTGAACATAATCCTTGTTATTTCATAAAGTATTGATTACAAACATTAATCTCAAAGTGACTAACAATTGTCTGAGAAATTTAAACCCTTATTTTAGGAAATAGTAAACTACCAGTGAATAATTTCATAAACAACTTGAGTTCACATCATATTCCCTGTGGTGTTCAAACTCAACCTAGTTGGGTTTTATATTGACAACGATCGCATACACTCGTTCAAGAGTGTAGTTTGAGCGTTATCAAATATGGTGCCATTGCCGAGGAATATGGTTGTAAACTGAAAGTTTATGTATGCTAATTTGCTATTAGCTAAGTTTTCTAGATTTATGTTTATTTGTTGTTTTCTTCTATTGTAGGTACTATATTGTTTATGCCAAAACCAAGAAGTTCCCGAGAACTAATATAGCCAATCAATCTGGAAACTCAACTGATAGGGAAAATGGATGAACAACAGAAGGCGGAAAGACTATCCACTTTGGCTAGGGCTTGGGTGAACGTACAGAATATGGGTCAATAAGCATGTCACCAGAACCCTGATGACAAAGACTTGGGTGATGAGGAATTGCTAAATCCTCAAAACCCAAGGTGATCTGAGCAACTTGCTACACCAGTGCAGTGAAATGTCAATAGAAACCATCCAATCCGAGGAAGGTATGGCCAACAGCCCATTCAATATGAGGTTGATGAAGATGATGAAGGAATATACGGAGCTGGTGCAACGGGTGCTATCATTCCTTTACCATTGTAACCAGGTGCAAAATTTAGAATAACAAGCATCATGATCCAACTCCTGAATCTGAAGGAGTTGTTTGGAGGCTTACCTGGTGACGACCAGAATATGTATTTGGTGAACTTTATCACTATTTGCAAATCTTTTGATAATATGGGAGTGATCTAGAATGCGATCCGATTGAGATTGTCCCCTTTGTGTCTGTCTGTAGAGGAAACAATGTGGTTAAATAAGCTAGAGCCTAATTCTATAACCAACTAGAAATAGTTAAAAGAGGTGTTCCTAGAACGGTTCTTTCCACCATCCAGAAAGGTACAACTGAGGGATGAAATCAGTAACTTTAGATAACTCCTAACTGAAGCATTGCACGAAACCTAGGAGAGATTTAAGAAAAAGCTTGCATAATGTCCAAACCACAATATAACGGACTTGTACTTGAAGTAGACTTTATACAGAGCGTTCAACTCTGTTACAAAGCTAATTGTAGACAACACTGAAGGTAGTTCATTCATTGATCTCTCTTTCCTTGATGCTTCTGACATGCTGAATAAAATAACCAAGCAGAGTCTGGCTTGTACACTAGGGATTCTGTAGTGTCTAGCTCAACTATTGCCGGTGGTGTAACTGTAGAGCAGTGCAGAAAGGATGAGGAGCGAGACCAGGACATGGCCCACTTAGAGACACAGATGGACTTGCTGACCAAACACTTGCTGTCATGCAATATCAAAATGGTTAAGGCTGTGGAATCTCAAGGTATTGTTGCTACAGGTGCCGATGCAGATTCAAACTACGTGAGTAATCAAGGTGGTTTTTGAGCCAATAGCCAAGGGAACCAAGGTTGGAACTTCTATGATAAGACTTATTATAAAGATAGGAAGCAGGGATACTGGAGAAACATTAAAGACAGAAGTGGCTTGTATGTTCCTCCTGGAAGTAGGGATGCTGCAACACCTAGCTTTGGCAAGATGTCTATGGAAGACACGATGGAAAATTTATTGAAAGGAGTTGAATCTACCAACTCGGGAGTAACTTCTACGAAGAGTGAATTCTCTACCCTCAGTCCGTTGGTTAGCTCACACTCTGTTTCTATTAAGTAGTTAAAGCAACAGATGAACCAACTTTCTACTACACTGAACCAGAGAAAAACTGGTACTTTACCTAGTGATATGGTTCAAAACCCACGAAATGGTGGTTTGTGTATAGCGATTACCACTCGGAGTGGTAAGTTATTATATGACCCCTCTGTGGGCAAATCTGTGGAAAATAGTGTAAGTATTGATGAACCCAAAGAAAGTAGTACAGTGGAGTCTGAGAAGCTGGATGGTTTTGTCAATATTTCCGAGAAAGAAAACTAGAAGGAGAAGGAAGTGGTGTAAAAGACTATCCTTATACCGCTACCTCCCTTCCCTCAACGATTGAAAAAAAAGGTCGATGAGGCAAAATTTTGCAATTTCATAGTTATGCTTAAGTAATTGACAATTAATGTACCTTTGGTTGAGGCACTTGAGCAAATGTCAGACTATTCCAAGTTCATGAAAGACTTTATCACAGTGAAGAGAAAGGTCAACAGTGAGAAGAATCTCCACCATTGTAGCTTGCTTTCCACACATTTCTTAATACAAAAGAAGGCCAACTTAGGTCTATTCACTATTCCATGCAAAGTTGGGTCTCTTTATGTTGCAAAGACATTATATAATTTGGGTGCCAGTGTGAATCTGATGCCACATGCTGTATGTAAGAAGCTGGGTTTAGAAGATCGAAAACCAACTAATATGTGACTGATGATGGCAGATAGGTCAATCAAACAGCCTATTGGATTTTCCATGATGTGTCGGTGAAAGTAGCAAAATTTATTCTTACTGCGGATTGTGATATGGAATTTGAGGTATCCATTATCTTAGGAAGGCCACACTTGGCAATAGAAAGAGTAATAGTTGACATGGAATTGAATGAGCTCAAGTTTAGGCTCAGTAAAAATGAGGCAAAATTCAAAATGCATCAAATCATGTCACAACAAAATGATATGGATGTCTTATCAATTGTTGACGTTTTCTATGAGGATGAAAAAGGGGTATTAATAGGTTGTCTTGGTGAATTCTAAGTAGTCAAGAGAACCCAGTCGTGCCACGACAGTAAATCAGGCGTAATAGGAGGAAACCCAGAATTTTTATGTCTGAGCAAGTGTTTTTATTTGTTTAAATAAGGATTTGGTATAGAGAAGGTGAAAAAATGAAAAGGGTCAGCTGGAAGGTCATAACGACATTCGTGACAAGCCGTCACAACTATGACAAGCTATCACGAATGTCGTCAGCTAGATCGGACTTGATAAATTCTCTACCTACTGTTGATTATGATCTTGACGGGCTATCATAACCATGAAAATCCATCACAAATCATGGTTAGAACAAAGTCTAAAATCTAAAAACTTGGCCTAATTTTAATCAGATCCGACCCGGCCAAAACCGCAAGCATTTTCAAATTTCCACCACTTTTAGCTTCTTTTCTTTAGTTATTTTTTTCCTTATTTAAAATATTTTCCATTCTTGGCAAAACACTCTATGCAAAATAAGTTTAATTTGTGTGTGGTTTGCACTTAAGAATTAAGAACATCTTGTTCCTTCACACATTTTTGTGTGCGTGGCACTAGATTAAAAGCTCCATTGGGTATACTCTACTACAACACTTCTTTGATTTTGATGTATGGTGAATGAAAGATAACTCATGTCCCCAATGTGATTGAACCAATTTCAAACTTGGATAATGGCTAAAATCACACGTAGGGTTTGCTGTATAAGCCCAAGGGCTGAAAAGATAGCTCATGATCCAAATTCAAGTAAATATTGAGAAATAATAAGGATCAAAAATTTAGTTAAAGTCAAAAGTGGTTTCTGATAAGTGTGACGACATCCATTATAGGCTATCACCATCATGACGGCTTATCAAGAATGTCGTCAAAAGTTGACAAAACTAAACTTGGTTCTGGATAGAGCTGACGACAATCATGACAGGCTATCACAATTGTGATGGCCTATCATGAAGGTCATTAAAAAGTGTAAAAATTTTTTGGTTTATGTCTGAGGTTGATGACAACCAGGATAAGCTATCACGGTCGTGATGGCTTGTCATGAATTATCGTCACACCTGGGGCCTGAAATATAAATGAGCTTAACTTATTAATGTACCTATGTTTGTGATCTTTAGGGTTGACTAATGCTTTTCTAATGTGTCCAGGTACTTTAAAATGGCACCAAAAAGAAAGAGTCCCATAAAACTGAAAAAAGTGGCTAAAGATGATGTACGTCGTAAGCTCATCGATGAGGAATCTGACTATGAGGAGGAAAACCTGCTTAGGAAGCGAAAGAAGAAAAGTCTAAAGAAAACACCATCAATTGAGGTGAAGGACACTGATGATGCTGTGTCGACCACAGCTTCTGAGTAAGAGGGGTCTAAAAAGGGTGAGTCTAAACAGCATGAGTCTGAACGTACTGAAGCTAATGAAGAGGATCAAGAAGAATCTGAAGAATCTGAGTCCGAAAGAACATATTCCGGGTCCCTTTCCACTAAGCAACAAGATGATAAAGAGTCTCCACCTCGGAGGAATCTTATCAAATGTAAGAACCCAAAAGTAAGGAATAATGATAGATGGCAAATCCCTAGAGCTGAAAATATCTATATTGCTGGGATGCAAAGAACTGATAGAAGGAATGAGAAGAGGCTAATGCAATAAGAAAAGATAATAATCATGAAAGGGTTCAGCAGATACCCTGAAGTGGAGAGAAAATTCAAATAATATGGATTAGGATGTACTACAGAAAGGGGAGGTTTATTTTGCCCCACACTAGTTCGGGAGTTCTATTCAAATTACCAAGCCCAGTTAGAGAATATTTTCAAACTAGGTGAAAAAGTAGTAGATCAACCTCATCTAGTAAGATTTCAAGTAAGGGGTATAAGTGTTGACGTTTCGACTAGATCCATCAACAGATTCCTGCACGACCCCGACTTCATGCCTCCGGCCACCAGACCATCATTTTATGCTCGGATAAAGAATAAGGACAAACAACATCCTTGGTTGTCCAACATCATCGTTGATGGACAACCGGCTTTGGTGACCAACCCAAATCAGAGAATCTATAAGTCCTCGTTGACTCAGGAGTCAAAATTTTGGTGGGGCATAGTGCGAGTTTGGCTAGTTCCTACTAAGGAAGACAATATTCTGGGTGATGACCGGGCTATTTTGGTAGCAAGTTTGGTGCAGCAGCTTTCCTTGAACTTTGTGGAAATCATTGCGGATGAGATAAAGATCAGTATATTGTGGTTCGACACTCTTATTCTTTTTTGTGTGTTATTACAGAGCTGTGCAGAGCTGCTGAGGTGCCAAAGATTATGGGAGTTAGCGAAGACGTTCATGCCTGAAAGTCTTACAACCCCATTTTGTTTGATGAGATTAAGTTGGGACTTAGACTTGACAGGGGGCAGAGATAGCAGTGGAACCACTGGTTATTGATGCAGGAGCAACACCTCAGGTCGATGTACAGGATTCTTCAACACAGGTAGCTTTAGTGCCTGAAACCGAAGCCAATCCTTAGGTCTTCCAATATCAATTGGTTTGGCATTTCAGCCTATTGATATTAGGAAGGCGGCATTTCAGCCTATTGATATTAGGAAGGTGGCTAAACCCTAATGCTAATGACGTGTCATATACCCTAACCCTTAGTGTATTTTATTTTTGATTATTAAGTTGAGGGTATAGGGTAAATTGTTTTTGTAACATAGTCTGTAAATAACTAGGAGTAGTAAAAGTACTTGAGGAAGTTAGCTTATTTTGTGATTTATAAGTACTTCTCCAGTGGTCTGATCTACTTTGTACTGTGTGAATTCCATCCATTGTGACCACTGTTTATTTTTTTATGACATTAGTATGGAAAATGAATGACCTGTGTTAAATAAATGCATGAACAAAATAAGTAGTGATATGTAAGATACTTATTTGCCATGTGTGTGTAAGGTCTTGCTCAGTTCCTGTTGTGCTTTGAATCTAGAAATTACCTGGTTAGTCGTGCCATGGTCATCATATAGGCGTTAGGAAAAGATCATATGCTGTTTTTGCATGCTAGCACACATTAGCCACAATGACCTTCCCAATGTGAATAATAACTCTTGCTCCCCCTTTGAGCCTAAATAGCCTTTTTTTTTCTTGTGTACCTTTCACCTTCCCGTTTACATCACAATAAACCTGTCTTGGCCCTGGTCCTCCTTGGACACTGTGCACCTTGACTTAGTCAAATAACCTAAGTTGAGGGTGGATATTATAGAGATGTGTGATACAATCAGTGTATAAAGAGAGGTAGAATGATAAGGATGAATAAAGAGTTTGGTGCGGTGAAAAAGAAATTAGAAAAGAGAAAATTGTGTGAAAAATGACAAAAAGATAATCAGTTAATTGAAAAGAATGCATCCATTTTGAGCATGCATGATCAATAAAAGAGGGAAAAAAAAGATTTAGAGTTGAAACCCCTAGGGTCTAATGTTGGGTCAAGGAGGCTTAGTCACTTTGAAATATCCATGAATATCATACCAGCTCCTAGCCTACGTTACAAGCTTAAGAAAAGCCCTATAGTGATTGTAACTTACCTGTTTGAACACTTGGGTACTGATTATAAGGGCAAGCCTATGGAACTTGACTGAAAAAGGGATTTCTTTGTTGTGAGGGAACACTAGGTATGTTGCTAATCACTGTCTTGTTCGGATAGTGTGATTTGGGTATGTGCTGGGCTGTTATTAGTAAAATTTTTGCCATATCTTGAGCCTTGTGAGTTGCATGGGTGTTTTCCATAATAGACACAGTTGCTACGACTGACCTTGGAGATAGTGCATGTATTCTAAACTGATAGGATTAGTTAGCTTCCAAATTGTACTTTGTATACTCTTAGTTATGTTAATGTTGCTTTAGGACAAACAATTGTTTAAGTTGAGGGTGTTGATGTGTGAGCTCATGCTAACACATTTGAAGCTTTTAACTCTAAATAATTGCAAAATCTTGAACAACTTTAGTCATTTTTTATTAGTTTACTTTGGTTCTGCAGTGAACGTAGAGAAGAAGGAGAACGACAAAGAAAGGAAGAAAAAAGTAGAAATCGGAAACAAATGAAGAGCTAAGTATGGATAATGACATCTATGACACGTCATTAGCATTAGGGTTAAACTGTCTGAAAGTGGAGTTGATAGGAAAATCCCCTAACTAACTCCATCTACTAAAATACTGCTAAGCTAAAGTAATGTAATTAAAACATATCCTTGATAGATGAGGACACACTGCCAAATTTTCTACGGCTAGCTAAATCTTGTGAAGCGCGGTCGGGAACTTGAGAATCCGAACCTATGATATCAAACATCATAGCTCAAGAAACAGGTATGTAATCAGTACGTGGGAATGTACTAGTATTCTAAATGAGGTAAGGCAGAATGCATGGGCTCATATACATGAACAATAACTAACTAAATGATATGAAAGAGTTAGTCAGCATACATGGAGGATCTGTAACTACTGTACATACTGTGCCTACTATAACTGAGTATAATGGAATAGAATCTAATAACTATTAACTGAATATACTGATAATTTGAAATTTATTGATACTGGTTGACTATGTCTGACAGTCCTGATTCTGTAGTACTAAACTAAGTTCTATTATGAAGAGTGAGACTCGAACTGAAATTGTAGGAGGTAATTATCTAATCGACATACTCCAATCTAAACTAATAGGGTTCCAACATTAGATATATAATATAATTTATTCCATATACAATTACATATTTAAACTATTTGGAATAAATTAAACACATTAGAATCCAACGAGATAGACTAGACAAGAACCTAGCTGAAGCTAGTAAAATAAGTTTTTCAGGATGAACTCTAAATAACTCAATTAAGTACAAACTTGTTTGAAAACCACATTTAATCTTGTAATCACACACTTGGACACTTAAAAGATTCTTTATATCAATATCCACATGTTAAGAACTCAAATTGCTCTCAAAATAAGGCAAAATAAGCTAGAATAATAGTACCAAATTGTATAAAACCACCTTAGATCAGGAACGTTAGAACCAGAATCCATAACTGGAACTAGATGATAAAAACACCTTATGAAAATAAACTTCCACGCCCTAAGATAAGAAATGAACCTTCTCTTAGATGCTAAAGAACTACCTTTCTGCTCAATTACTAATTCATTTGGGAATTAGAAACTAACCGATCGGGTCCTACAATCGAGAGAGGCATAACATAAGTAAAGAAACTACATCCCTAAATAACATCAAACTCTATCAAATCCACCAAGGTATCCTTACTACATATAGATACCACACAACCCCTATACACCTTTTTAGTGACAATAGAGTCACCTACCATAATAGATAAAGAAAAAGGGATAGAAATACACTCGGCACCAAAACCAAAATGAATAGCCATATAAGCGATAACATAAGAAAGAATAGACCCCAGATCAAGCAGAACACACACATCATGAGAAAAGAGTTACAACATACAAGTAACGACAACAACAGTAAAATTAGAGTCCAATGGGTGGCAAGTGCATACAAATGATTTCGACCAGAGCCAACACTAGAAGCAACAAGCTTTGGTGCAGGAACTAAAGAAGTATCCACAAGGACCTGATTATCCCCAGTTGCAACATTTTCTAAAAAAATATTACTTTGAATAAGGTCAGGCTGGCAATATCTAAAACACTTATTTCTTCCCTTATCACCAAAACCATAATGCAACTATCTACATAATTTGCAAGGAGGATATGATAGAACTGACTGAGCCCTCTTGGCCTGGGATTGGAAACCTTCTGCTTTAAACCTATAGTTTCTCTTAAAGAGGCGATCTTTGGATGACTTCGGATATAAAGCACTAGCCGTAAAATAAGAACTAGAATTTAACCCCTTCTTCTTAGAATATTTCCTGCCATCTCTACCACTATTCCATTGGCCTCCAACTGTTTAGAATACCTTAATTTCATAGTTATCCTATAATGACCCAAGACTATCCCCTAGTTGTTAGATGGTGCCTACGACCCCGTAGGACCACAAGCTAACCCATGACTGATATCCACTGTGAGCATTGAACAATAATACTAAAATAATTGTGAAATAATATGCTAAAATGTCATATGGTTTAAACATCTAAAATACTGATAATGAATAATAGTATCTGAATTTAATATATTATCTTAATCTAGTCTTAAAATCTAGTATAAAAAACCTCTAACTAAAATTGTCTGAAAGTTGAGTTGATGGGACAATCCTCCAACTAACTCCATCTACTAAAATACTGCTAAGGTAAAGTACTGAAATAAAAACATATCCTTGATAGATGATGGCACACTACTAAATATGCTACGACTAGCTAAATCTGGTGAAGCACAGTCAGGAACTTAAGCATCCGGACCTATGATATGAAAAATCATAGCTCAAGAAATGGGTATACGATCAGTAGGTAGGAATGTACCAGTATTCTAAATGATGTAAGGCTGAATGCATGGGTTCATATGAATGAATAATAACTAACTAAATGATATGCAAGAGCAGGATTAGCATACATGGAGGATCTGTAACTACTGAACATTCTGTGCATACATTAACTGAGTATACTGGAACTGAATCTGATAACTGATAACTGAATATACTGATAGTCTGAGATTTGCTACACTGATTGATTATGTCTGATAGTCCTGATCTATTCAACTAAATTGAGTTCTATTTTGAAGACTGAGATTGAAACTGAAACTGTAGGAGGTAATCATCTAACCGACATGCTCCAATCTTAACTACTAGGGTTCCAATCTGTAACCCCAATTATAAGGGTTTCAGTACCGTGCCATGGGTAAAAACTAGCTGAAAAGTAACCATTTACTGTTAGGTTCCATAAATGAGAACAGTTGTACCCTCTACTGGCAGGTAGAGCACCTCATTAGCCTTTAACTGCCAGGTTTGATGTCTCAACCTATGCTGGCTACATATTTCTGGAATACAATTATTGGTTCTACGTATCATACCCTCTGCTGGCAGGTGAGCCCCCATCCTTGGGCTTACTCGGTACTGAATTCTACTCCTAACCGTAAGATATTGAACTGAGTATACTCAACTTGACTGGGTTGATACTGATATTAATGAGTTTTCCTAAGTCCTGTAACTGACTGAATTCTACTATATTCTGTAAGGGACTGAGAGTACTACTAGTTGTGACATGACTGATACTATTCTGTAATTGACACTGGCTCTAGGTAACAGCTAAATTATCGGGTATTAAATACCCCCAAGACTCGATAGCATTAAAAGTAAAGAAAAGCATAATCTTGAGTAGCAAAACAATGTTCACTTGGTCAAAATTCATTAATACAGACATTTCATCAAACACTTGTAATGCATTAACTTGTAAATAGATGGGGAATATATGTTAGCATGCTCTAATGACATTATCTCATTCTTATTTACAATTTATCAAACACATGGGAAGTATACTTTGTTCATTAAATCATAAAAACTTAGGGTTAACATGGATACAACAATCAACTTGCAATTCATGGATTATAACATGGGGATTACTCAACTCAACATACATGTTAGACCACTTCATGGAATCTACCATTAATCATGGATTGAAACTCAATAAATGTCAAAACATGAACACAATCCTATTTCATACATGTAAATCATGAATCATAATTCTTGAAGCTTTAAAAATGGATTGTTTGACTCCATGTGTGGAAGGGACCCATAGATGAACATCTAACATACCTTAATTCAAGCGATTCTTGGAGTTCTTGGACAGATACTTGGTATTGACCTTGATTCTTGAGAGCTAGGATTTATTTTCTTGAGAGAGAACTACCTTTTGATTTTGGGAAAAAGTGAATAATGACGGGTTTTACACATTTTTAGGGATTAAATCCCACATTTGGGCGGAGTAAAATTGTGGGAAAAAGATTGTTTTAACCCTGGGCACAACTTACAATTTTTGTGAAATTTTCCCGATCTGGACCCCTGGCGTGATGCACCATTATCACGCCAAGCCATTTGAAAATGACAAATGGGAAATTACATGGTGGCGCAACGCGGTGGTATCAGGTTTCCACTTTGTTTGTGAATTGAAAGTGCACAGCAATGCGGTGGAATCGCGTTGGTACACTGGAAATTGACAATTGTAAACTGAGTCTATGGTGTGATGCGTCAACATTGTGGAACAACACTGGAAATTGACAATTGTTATTCTAACAAACTCCGTGACGCACTACTGGCCTGAATGACGATGTTTAACAACTGAAACTTAAAATCACTATAATTTCTTACCCAGTTGTTGGATTTAGGCAAATTTTGTATTGTTTGAAGGCAAATTGAATTTCCTATGCATTGGTAGGCTGAAATCAAAAAATTACTAAGTATTTCTAAAAATTTATTTTGGTTAACCCATGTAATAAGGGTTAATCTAGGCTAGGGAAATACAAGGTATTGCATATCCTCTCCCCTACTTTTTCGTACATCTTTTTTTCCTCCTCATCTTGTTGCATATACACCATAAGCCTAGAGATATTAATTATAATTTTCGGCAAGGTAGCCTTGCACTCTAACACCAACTCTTGAGACAAGACCGAAGCAAACTTCCTCATCATAGACCTCATGCTAGACACTATCTCAGGTGCATAATGGGACAATTGATGAAATTTTGTGGCATATACTTTCCTAGCCATCCTACCCTATTTGGATTAACAAACTCCTCAAATTTTGCCTCCTGAGGAAAGAAGCGATCAAAAACCACTAGTAATTTCATCTTATAATGGAAACTCTGCATCATCACCCCTAGACTAACCCCACCCCTCATACCACTGATATGCCATATCTTTCAACTGGTAGGTGGTAAATTCTACACCTTCAGAGTCAGAAGCATGCATAACATGGAAGATATTTACCTTCAAATATATGAACCCATGAGGATCTTCCTAAACCTTTAAGATAGTATAGGTCAGAGGATTCAGCCTCATGAACTAGCCAGCCCTGGTGACCTCAAGAGATAGATCAATAAAGCCAACACGATCTGGCTGATTAGATTAAGAAGTTGCCAACTGACTTAATAGATTAATAGACTAATGGAACTTAGCATTATAAATATCTTCATAGATGGTGTGTAATAAACATCTTCATCCCAAGGAACCCGAGTAGGACTCGTAGGAACTAATAGAACTCCACGAGGGGCAGTACAATCAGGAGTTGGGAACTTTGATCAGGTTTGAACTCCATGAATAGGATGAGTTTCATCCTTGTTTTCCTCAGGTAGGGTAGAGAAGTTTCCATAGGATCATATCTTTTGGGAGGCATGAATTGAAAAGTAAATAAATAAGAATTAGAGAAGAATCAAAGCCTTAAACCCCATAGCCCAAAATAGGAAAACAAGAGAGGGAAACATTCTTAAATTTCTCATAGCCTCTCTCTTATAAGTATGGCGTGCTACATACCCATAAAAGAGACTCTACTTGGCATGAATTTGTAGATACCTAATGTACCATGAAACTAGTCTCTTATACCAACTTTATCATGACCCAAACAAGGTCCTGGCCATGATAAGTATCTCAAGTCTGTCGTGGACTAGAGACCACCCCTTCGCCTAGTCAAACAACACACAATACTATAACAGTGACTGAATTCTAAACATATAAATAGATAGAATAATCAAAGCTCAAGAATTCTAAGAATGTAAGTAACCATCCGAATCCACAGTATCCACATAGCCTCTAATAGAACAAAAACAAATCTAAGTTGGGACATGCCATCGACAATAGCCATGACCAAAACCAAAAAAATGGGACTAAGACATAAATGAAATAATACTTAAAAATGATACCTCTTCCAAAATATGGAAGAATATTACTTCAAAGATGACAATTGAAAACCTAAGAATCCTAACAGTGTGTAGGAAAAGTATAAGTGTCTTTGTTTCTGCCATCATGTGCTGATATAGTATTTTGCAAGCTTACACTCACATTATTTTAATTATATTTCATTATATTGGAGGAATGACTTGACCCTATTTGTTCATTAAATCAAGTTTGGAGAATATCTTTACCCATTTTCATTTATTAAATAAACTCATGGGAATGCATCAACCCAGATGTTTCAATTTCAGTCAAAACACGACCGACAAGGCCATCCAACTCCATGGTTAATCTTTTAACCATTTATGAAACATAATAGTATGGGTATGTAATGTCAAATCTCATGAAAAATCATATTTAAAAACCAAGGACACAAGTGGGTCGAGGGAACAAAATTTCCAAATAAATTTTAATAACAAAATCATCAAATTGAGGGAATTCCTCGACCCCTATTCCAATTCCCACACCCATGCACAACATTAGTTCAAAGAATGAACAATTCATAATAATCATTGAAAGAAAATTTAAGAATCATCAATGCATAAAATCATCAACCCATATCAAAACATATATTAAATTCCACCTAAATAACCATTTAAATGCATAATTTACGTAAATCAAGTTTTAGCGTAGAGTCACATGCCTGAAAGGTTCCCAATTATGGATAAGAAATCAACCCTTGAGCCCTTAGATGACCACTTTGAGAAACCCTAGTTTTTTTTTCCTTTGGGATGAGAGAGTAAAGAGAGTGTTTATTATTGATAAATGTTTGAAATAGTGTCCCCAAAGGGTTATATGTGTGTGGTCTCTAAGTGGTTAAAGAGTGAAATGTTCAAAGTTCCCTTCATTAAAGAATGAAAAATTATTGCCAATGACTACGGGTCACTATACAAATCATAAGGACTCAGGATGAGTTTCCACCAAGAGTCATAGTCTTAACAGTAGCTGAGGGACCCCTCTCTGGTGACCCTATGACTCACACTGTACAACTCATTGAGAAACCCAATGACTCGTATGGTCCTAGTCATAACTAAGATAGAAGCATTTGGGGTACACACTGCTCACCCATCATTTGGACACCACGACTTAAAATTATTCTTTATAACTCGTGACCTCTAGTCGTAATTAAAAAAGTATCATAGGAAATACGCACTAGTCAAACGATAATTTGGCTCCTATGGCTCGTAAGGACTCCTTGTGACTCGTAAGGTGAGTTGTACGTTGGGCATTAAGTTCAAGAACTCAAGAATATTCAGGGACCAAAATCAAGGGAGTCACATTGGTCATAGGTGTTAGGATACATTCTTTAGTATGGAAGTGCATTAGATATGAATTAAGCGCATATAATACCCCTAACAAAAGGTTAAGTTTGAAGTATCCATAATGATTAATCTTACGACTAAGTTTAAACTAGGGTTAACTTCAAATAATCATCCCACCTAAATTACAAAGAGTTATGGGACCCAATACATATATAATTAAAGATATATGAGTCTTATTTATAGTACTATTGATCATTCATTGATCTACTTTGTAAGTATGATGTTATGGCAGTTTTACTAAAGTTTGTTTATGTTGAAAAAACTAAGGCGGCTATAGCAGACTTAGGCCGCTATTGCGGGATGACAGGAGTATAAAAGTCTATTTTTGCTGAATTTCATCTCATAAAGTCCAAAAAGAATTTCTAAGACCTAGAGTGCAATTTTTTTGTGGTAGGTGTAAAAATCCTTCATTGGGATGAGATTTTTACACCCTTCAAACATTGATTAATTCATTCTTCTTCTAAAATTATGGGAAATTATGGTGAAGTTTTGTGGTTTAGAACTCTAGGTTTGTTAAAATATGACAAGAACCTATGAGCATGTGTATTTTCTCCTATAATTGATTTTACATTGTAAATTAACTCTTCCTACTTTGAAATTGTATGGACATGAGTTTAATAAAGATGGGACCTTTAGCTATTAATCTACTTTAGTGGAGTAAGGTTGTGTTTTATAAAACTAATTAGTGATTAAAATAACAAAGATTATTTTTTAGGTCATGAATAAAGCCAAAATTAGTGGGTCTGAATTCTCAAAGTATTTGTTTGAATATTATTCGATTAACTACTCTTAAAACTGATTTGTTTATTAGATGATTTAGCATAAAAAAAATGTGAACAAAAA
The DNA here is from genome assembly GCA_030864225.1 of Capsicum baccatum var. pendulum. Taxonomy (NCBI): domain Eukaryota; kingdom Viridiplantae; phylum Streptophyta; class Magnoliopsida; order Solanales; family Solanaceae; genus Capsicum; species Capsicum baccatum. The sequence goes on along the minus strand of CM061555.1, from coordinate 162,591,373 downwards.
AAGGAAAATTCATGGTATAATTGCCTTATTTTAATAGCTTTTCTCTTAGCTAGTGAAACATCCCGAACCAGGGCCTAATCGTGTTGCAAGCCCAATAGGATAGGAGACCTCCCCCATTAACCAACCATAACCGTCCTACACCATATGTCGAATAAATATCTATTATATAACATATGAAGAACGAACAATCATAAAGAAAATACAATCAAATGGTGACAACCCCAATATCAATACAAATGCCAAGGCTGACACCAATATGACACCACACATACCAACCCAAAGCAGTCTCCGAAATCCTCTATCAGAAATCAAAACAACATATGGTTGGGACATTATGTAGAAAATTCCATCACATGAAATGAAGTCTTCCATAGTATAGAAGCTCACTACTTTAGTCCAACACAAGTTGTTCTCGATTCCAAGATCACTGAGCAGGAGGAGTAGTACGGCCAGTTCCTGCATAGCATGGAGATACAGCGCCCGAAGATGGGCCAATGGGTGAACACTAGTATGTATTAAGGAATAAGGATAAAATAATTCGCCTATTCAAACCAAAGTAAATATCAAAATTCAATCACATTCATACACACACATATATATATATATATATTTTATGTCGGGAAAGGAAATTAGGTTTGGCATTCATCTAAATCTGTAACCTGTGCTGTGTAGCTTTACTATCCTAAAAGCACCCACGGGCTATATCGATCTAGTGTTACCTACTGAACGGGACCCAGTATGTGTAGCTGCATGAACATGAGATCTCATAGGGGTAGAGGATTCCCGTTTACCCTTCACCTTCCATGATACATATATACAATTATGAACTTAGTGGATTGTAGTGTACATCACAACTATATGGTCACCATGACCAACCCTCATGGCGGCAAACATAAGTTTCCAATGTCTGTCTGTTGGACTCACACCTTGATGGTTAGCTATCACAACAAGCCCCTATTCCTCATTTAAATCTTTTATCACATAACCAAATTACCAATTGTAGAGCTACTTACCAAGGCATTATGAAGTTGGTATCATCATACGGACTATAGCTTACAAGTAATTCATTAGCCAAACCTTACGAGATTCCTATGTATCCCATAGGATTTCCAATTAAAACAAATGGCCACCAAGGCCATACCAAATTATTTAAAAATATTTAAACCAATTTAGGTTCCATTACAAAATTATACAATGCAATAAATTCAATAAAAATCAAATTATGTGACAAAACCATTCTCATTGACATTTTATCAAACATGTAGAGGACATATAGTTTCCAAAACAAAAACCAAGTACCAATTGACAATTCCCATGCAACCACATGTTCAAACCACCATTATATCATGAAAAACATATATAAAACATGGGAAAACAATATTCATCCATCAACAACCAAAACCCCTAATATATAATTCAAAACAAAAATAATACCCAAAATTGAATCATGAAAACCATTCATTAAAACATGAATTTAGTTGAACAAAGAATAAGGAAAGAATAACATACCTTAGATAATAAAGAACATGGAGACATTTGGTCTTGAAAGACCCAAATTTAATCACCTTAAAGAAAACCCTAGCCTTTTTCTAGAACCAAAAGTTTGAGAGAGATTTGTGAGTGTTTGAAGTGTTTTTGATTGAGAATAATAGGGTAAATGAAGTCCCATTATTGTTTTAAGTCATGGGGTCAAAATAGGTTAAGAGGAGAAATATGCATATTACCCCCAACTTAACCTATAAAAATCACCGTGGAAAGGTATGACTCCCCCTTAACTCATACACACAACATACGAGTGGTAACCACCACTCGTACCCTAGACAGAATGTTGGACATCAAACCCTGCCCACCTTATGAATCCCCTTGCCTAGGTCATACCCATGCTATATGACTAGTACCCTCTAACCGTATCTGAGACATTATCAAAGAGGTTGGACACTGGACAACATACAAATTAGACTACGCAACTTGTACCATCTCCATGACCCTTATGATGTCCACTCATACCTTGGACAGTAAATGACCTACCATATACCGATTATCATATAACTTGGGATACTAAGTCGTACCTACATCATATGCCTAGTTTACTTAAGTAATATGATTGCCAGAGAGTTCGAAACACAGGAAATTTGTAAGGAACAGAACCTAGGGTGTTTTGATTCTCCCTCACTTAGATCATTCATCCCCAAATGATAGAAAAATGCAGTACAAGAATTATTAAATCCCAAAAAATCAACTCTGATCTTTAACTATGTTAGAAAACTGACATAGGGAATTACTCTTTCCTTTGACAAAGTTTGCAAAAAAGACATTATGAAGAACACATACCTTCTGCATAAATTTTTGGAGCATAAAACAGGAACAAATACTTGGAATTCATTTCCTCTTCCATTTCCCATGTAGACTCTTCCACTAAGTGGTTTCTATATAGAACCTTTATCAAGGCTATATCCTTGGTCCGCAACTGACCAACCTGACAATTCAAGATATCAACCGAGACCTCTTCATAAGATAGGGAATCAAAAATACCAATATCCTTGATAGGTACAGTTTATGATAGATGACCAATACAATTTCTCAACATAGACACATGGAATATAGGGTGAATGGAGTTCAAATAAGAAAGAAACTCCAAATCATACACAACATTACCAATTATGCTCAAAATCACTTAAGGACCCATATGCTAAGGATGAAGCACCCCTTTTTTCCCAAACTGCATCACTCCATTCATGGGAGACACCTTCGAGAATACCCTATCTCCAACCTTAAACTCTAAGTCCCTTCGCCTCAAGTCAGCATAGGACCTTTGGAAACTTTGGGCAGTGTTAAGCCTATCCCAAATCATATTCACCTTTTCAATAGCCTAGTGAACCACATCTGAGCGAAACATCTTCGTTTCTCCTGCCTCGAATCTCCTAATAGGAGATCTAGACCTCCTAAAATAAATGTCCTCAAACGGATCTATTCCAACGCATGAGTTGTAGCTATTATCTTTGACAAACTCTATAAGAGGAAAATACTCAACCAAACTACCACCATAATCAATCATGGAAGTTCTAAGCATTTCCTCCAATGTCTGAATAGTTTATTCTGCTTGCCCATCCGACTATAGGTTAAAAGTAGTACTAAGACTAACCTTAGTCACCAATCCCCTTTGAAATGATCGCCAAAAGTGAGATGAGCACTACATGCAACTTCACAGTCTCATATAGATACACCCTCGCATAATCCTCAACCGAGAAGTTAGTCCTCACATGAAAAATGTGAGCCCACCTTTACATCCTATCCATGATGACCAAAACAAAATCAAATTGGTTTCGAGAAATAGGATGACTGATGATAGGCGAATTTACACGCCTATATCAATATATTTTGCCCATATTTTAGCCTAGTTTTGAGAACAAATTATATATTTCATGCACTTTTAGTCCTTTTTCCTGTAAATGAGCTAACGAACATGATTAGGAAAGTTTCAGGTATAAATGATGCAAAATACAGCATTTTATGGCTTACTTGACGCAAAAGAAAGCTCACAAAGGAAAGGAAGGAAGTCTACACGCCTAAGGACCAAAACTGCTGCATGGAAAATCTGTCCCGGGCTAAAACAGCATTTCTGAAGACTTTGGGGACTTACAGATACAAAGCTGGATTTTGACAATGATACATTAACCTAGTACAATTGGGTTATGTATTTCATTAGTTTATTTGGATTAGGAGAATGTTACATTAACCTAGTACAAATGGGTTAAGTATTTCCTTAGTTTAGTAGGATTTGGTTATTTATTTCATTATCATAGTAGGAGTAGGATAGGAGTATTATAAATACCCTATCATGCTAGAGATTTTTAAATAAAGTCCTCCCTTAGTGGAGAGGCAAGTCCTCCCTTAGTGGAAAGACATATTCTACTTCTCAATTACAACTCTTCTAATCTTTCCATTAATTCTATTCTTAAATTCCACAACAAGAGAATCGTTACTTGCTAAGGAATCACGCCACATGCCTATCACCTAATCCACACGCCATTACTCAACAATAACAATGCAAATCGTGATCTCCTTCGCACTCATGGGTAACTAAACTTCACTGTTGGGTTTATGGAAGCCGAATGAGATACTATCTATTGCTGTGAGTTTGTGAGTTCGAGACACGTATATTGCTTATATCATTATTCTCTTCATCTTAATGCAAATTCTTGTGGCTGCAGACGCATAGAATAACGCCAGTCTAACATTTAACTTGTTCGAGAGAAAGGTTATTTGTCTGGAAAAGAGATAATGTCAAGGTAGTAGGACACCCTTTCCTATTAAAAAGCTAGTGCCGTAACTGGACTAACCTCTTGGAGAATTCGTACCGTTAGACACGCTTTAAGCTCGAGAGAGTTAAAGTGAAATAGTCCTTGTTCAGGTCGAGAGACGCTTGGATTTACCATCGACTACAATTCTCTATAAGCAATTGCATGTCAAGACTCTACACACTCATAGCCAATAGAGACGTATACCTCAGAAGGTGGACATAACCCCAACGCTTCAATTCTCATTGTTTACAACTCACGTAACAATCTCTCTCTTTTTACTTTGCCATTTTCAGCTTTTACTTTATTGTTTTGGTTACATATTACAATCCCCCCTTCTTACGAGACTTGCACCAAAAGTTTAGTAATTTTGCTTACTTGTTGGCCAAGCTATTCCCTGTGGGATCGACACCCAACCCAGGTTGGGTTCTATATTTGCTAACGACCGCTTTACACTCCCACAAGAGCTGTAGATTGAGCGTTATCAATGACCGGTCACAAATCCATGTTGATTACTTTCCACTTCCATTCAAGCAACTTAATTTCTTGATACAATCCTTCGGGCCTCATGTGCTACACTTTCACTTGTTGATACAAAATGTACTTGGCCATAAAATTATTTATATCAATCTTCATATTATTCCACCAATACATATATTTTGAGTTTATGATACATTTTCATCAAACTAGGATGAACAACATAGCATGACACATGCTCCTTAGCAAAAATCCTCTCTGGTAAACCATCTACATCAGGAACAAATAGCCTTCCTTAGTACCATAAAGTACTATCACCAATAATCTTGAAAGCCATCACCTTCTTCCCACCAATGTCATCCTTGGTCCTCATCAACATAGGATCTAACAATGGTTTCTCATTGATTTCAGCACCCATAGATGACTGTGCCACTTTGTGAATGAACACACCACCATCTTTGGAGTCTAAGAGAAAAACACCAAGGTTAACCAAGTGGCAAATAACCTTCACTTACTCCCACTTCTTCTTATCCACATGATCTAGACTCCCTATGGACAACCTTCTAAGTACATAAGCAACCATATAAGCTTTTCCTGGATAGTAGTGAAGACTCATGTCATAATTACTGAAAAACTCAAGCCATCTCCTTTATCTAACTTACGCTCTTTCTGATTAAGCACGCGTACTACAGGATGTTTTGATTAAAAAAAAATATCCACATGAACTCCATAAAAATAGTGACGCTTGATTTTTAACACAAACACCACAACTAACAATTGCAAATCATGAGTCAGATAATTCCTCTCATACATCTTTAACTACCTACCTACATACACTATCACCTTCCTATGATGTATAAGAACACAACTAAGTCCCACACAGGATATAGCACAATAGACCACAAAGCCATCAGTGCCTTTAGGCAAAGTCAAAATTGAAGACGAAGTTACCTTATCCTTCATCTTCTCAAAAATACCTCCATACTATACCTTTATTTGAGTTAACATATCCAATGGGCAGCTATGGAAGAAAAAACTACCTTCATACTTTACCTTCATTTGAGTCAACATAGCTAATGGGCAGCTATAGAAAAAAACTCTCCACAAATCTCCTAAAGTAACTAGCTAAACCCAAGAAGCTCCAAATATCAATTGGAGTCATGAGTGTAGGCCACTTCATAACCACTAAATTTTTTTGTGGATCCACCATTATCCCTTCACTAGAAATAATATAACCCTGAAAGGTGATAGTGCTCAACCAGAATTCCTATTTAAAAAGCTTCTCAAACTACTGTGCTCCTTAAAGGTTTGCAATACAATGTAAAGGTGATTTACATGATCCACCTCGCTTTTAAAATACAATAGAATATCATCTATAAAAAGAAGGATGAATAATTGTAGAAACTGATGGAAAACCTTAATCACCTAATCAATAAATGTCACTGATATATTGGTCAACCCAAAAGATATAGCCTGAAACTCACAATGCGCATACCGGTAAGTCAGTTTTAGGGATATCATCCTCCCTAATATTTAACTTATGATACCCGGATCAAAGATAAATCTTAGAGAAAAACTTAGCACAATCATTTATTCTTAGAAGGGGATACTTATTCTTTTCTGTCACCTTTTTCAACTATCGATAATCAATCCATATCTGAAAGGAGCCATCCTTTATACACACGAATAACACTGGTGCACCACACAAGGACATACTAGGACAAATAAAAACCTTTCTGAAGGATCCTTTAATTGCTCCTTATGTTCCTTCAACTCAACCAGAGCCATTTGATACAGCAGAAAACAAATCAAATAAGCATTCGAAACAAGTTCAAACCCATACCCAATCTCCCTATTATAAGGAACACCAAGAAAGTCCTTAGGGAAGACCTTAGAAAATTTATTTTCCATCGAGATGAAATGAAAAGAACGACCCTCCGAGTTAGAATCTTTAACTCAGACCAGATGATAGAGACACCATTTGGAGATTAATTTCTAAGCTCTAAGATATGGTATAAACTTTCCCTTAGGTTCTTGGGAACTACCCTCCCACTTAATCATTGTCTCATTAGAGAATTTAAAGTCAATCTTATGGGTCCGACAACCTACAGAAGCATAGCATAAGTGTAATCAATCTATCCTCAATAGAACTTCTATCGGGTAGGGAGTGTATAAAGATAGTATTGATCAGTGTTGGAACTAGGTGGAACACCCTTTGGTGTCGGAGTTGATAGTAAAGCAACTAAAACCTTGTTCGCCCCCAAAGAAACCTTACTAACAGGATAAATTGTAAGCATATGGTTTAGCTGGCCATAGTTAAACCACTTGTCCCTCCCCTCATTATGAAAACCTCGATGAAATGTATCATAAAACATACAAAGAGGATATGATGGAGTTGACTGGACCACTATCCTGTCATTGAGCACCCTGTGCCCTAAAGTTATCACCACTATGGAATTAGTTGTCACCTGATGACATTGGGTAGAGAGCAATATCCATCGAGTAAGACCAAAAATTGTACCACTTTATCTTGGGCAATTTACTACCATCCCTGCCACTCTATTGTTTGCCACCATCTTTCTCAGAGAACCTAAACTTCTTTACCTGTGTCTCTCTTAACTCAGCCTTTTTCTTCTTTTATTCCACTGCCTTGTTGCATTTACACAACTAACTTTGAGATATATATGTCCTTTATCAACAAGGTAGCCTTACATTAAAAGAACAACTCACTAGATAATCCTAAACAAAATTTCTCATTTGAGACCTCATACTAGAAGCCAAATATGGAGCATACTAAGATAACTTGTGAAACTTCAAGGCATGTCCTTGATAGATATCTTACACTGCTTTAAATTAACAAACTCTTTTTGTTCAGCCTCCCTTAACTTTAGATGAAAGAAGTAGTCCAGAAAAGAATTAGAGAAATCCATCCATAGAGATGACTTAATATCTTCACCCATTTCCTTATCCTATTCATCATATAATTAGTATGCTTTATACTTTAGCTGATAGGTGACAAAATCCACACCCTCATATTTATGGCATACATAACACTAAAGATCTTTTCCATCTCATCTAAAAAACCTTAAGAATCCTCTTCCACCTTAACACCAGTAAAGTTCAGAGGGTTCAACATCATAAACTGGCCAACCTTTATGGCCTGAAAAGATGGAGTAATATGAACATGACGCTCAGACTGAGTAGCTACCAACTACGCCAAAATATGAATGGACTAACAAAATTAAGAATTCGTCACCCAATCTCCCTAAAGTAGCCTCTCAAAACCTCTATCTAAAATAAAAACATCCAGTTAGGACATACCCCCAACCATAGATAAAAACTAAAGTCTAAGATATAACAAAATCATGTAGAGAAGTCCATAAAATAAAATGAAGTCTTCTGAAGTATTGAAGGTTGCCACATCAGTTCAACACAAGTTGTTCCTGAATCGAAGATCACTAAGTAGAAGGAGTATATGGTCAGTTCCTACATCGCATGATGGTACAGTGCCTGAAGATGGGTTAGCGAGTATACGCTAGCATGTACTCAGGAATAAGGATAAAATAATAACATTATTCAAAATAAATAATTATCCAAATATAATCACATTCATATGTATATATATTCCATGCCGGGAAAGAGAACTAGGTTTAGAATGAATTTAAATTTTTAACTTGGGCTTTGTTGCTTGACCATCCTAAAACCACCCATGGGCTATATGGGTCCAGTGTTATCTGCTAAACAGGACAAGTGCATGTAGTCGCATGAACCAAAGATATCATAGGGGTAAGGGATTCCCATTTTCCCTTTGCCCTCCATGATATATATAGATATGATGAAGAACTTAGGGATTCCCATATACCCCATAAATATATTGTTACTATGACCAACTATAACACTTTGTATTTCCCTAGCATAATCTAAGTCCCAATGCATGGGTATTCATATATAAAATGTTTGAAACACTCAATATTTTTTATCGTAGAGCCTTCCACTGCGTAGAAAATTCAATTAGATTTTAAATGATATAAATTCACCTAAATCCGATAATCTGGTGAGAAGTTATGGTGTTTTAAGCTTCAATCATTAAGCACTGTCATTCAAGCTAGTAGCGTATCATGGAGCATTTCAAAATGCCAATTGTCAGTTTTCAGTGATGTACCGTGATAATGGTGTGTCGCACCATAGCTTATTTTCACGTTTGTTAATTTCCAATACACCAATGCGATCCTACCGTGTCGTGGGGAACTTCCAAGTTATATCTAAGGGGTAACGTGATTCCACTGCTTTCCGTTGATGGTCCGATTCCCAGTTGTCCACATTCCAGTATCACGGTGCGACAGCGCCGCATCATGCCAAATTCCAAGATTGAGATTTTTTTTAGTTAATTTTAAGTTTTAAATTCTGAGTCTTTAAATTATTCCAGGGGTATTTGAGTTTTTTTCCATGGCCCTAGTTAGCCTTTAACATGCTATTCAATCCTAATAAACCTTGTTACACCAGTATTCATTCAATTTTTTTTCCAAATTAAATCCTTCTCTCTCAAGAGGAAAAAACCCTAGTTTAGGAATCAAGGTCAATCATCAAGAATCTCTCCAAGAACCTTCAAAAACTCTTCTTCTCAGGTATGTTAGGTGTTCATCTATGGGTTCCTTTCACCCATAGAGTCCAAGATTCCCTTTTTAAATATACAAAATCTCAGATTTATGATTTTTATATTTGAATTAGATTGATTCATGTTCATGATAGTAGTTGAATTCAATCCATGATTTAAGTGTAAATTTAATGAATTTGGATAGTAGGTGTGATCAATATGTGATTATCCTAATAAACCCTTAAATTTACAAAGTGATTAATGTGTCTATGATGTTAATTGGGCTTTAATCCATGATTATTATATGATTCATGAATTTAGATTAGTATTTTATGGGGAATTATAGGCCAAACCCTATGGCGGACCACTACACTTTGCACGATCTTTCACTTTGATACCTCAAGTGTATATTGTTCACTTTGGACAAGTCAGGTAGCCATAAACTGTCACATTAGCACCTTTCGGCATCAACTCTGGTGCATAAATTACATACGTTTTCAGTTTGGATTAAGTGGCCAATTAATTCGTGCAAACTCATTTTAAAGGCCACATCATTATTTACACCCACAATTTGTTAAAAAACAAATAAAAGGATCAAAACACATGGCTAAGTGTCCAATAAATTTTATGACACAAGGTTTTTTAATTGAACAGTTACAAAAAAATCCACATCTTTCCATCTAACCTTTTTAAGTTCAACCTCCATTAATGGAAGTTGAACCTCCATTAATAGAGGTAGAATTTTCCAAAAAGTAAACATACTTCCTCATTCACTAAGTATGATAGATATGCCTCAAAAGCTTTACGAATTTCAAAAATGGAGAAAGAGGAGGCCAATGTTCAGTTAAAATATTATTTAACGTAAGAAAACATAAATAATTAAATTCTTCTTATGTCATGTAATTTGTTAGTATTTAAGGTTTTTTTTTTGACCAATTTTCTTTTTGATTCTTTTCTACTATTAAAGAATCCACTATCCTTGTGGAAAAGCAAAAAAAAAAGGTATTTTCCCTCCTAAATAATTTCACTTTACTTTGCACTGTGTTTGATAAAATTCCCAAAAAATTAAATCATTGAATTTTTAGTGATTCTTTTCATTTTTTAGGAGTTTTAAAGGAATATTGATTTGTGTATTTCTTATTGAAGTCATATATGTCTGTTGAATAGGTAAAAGAAAATGGAGAGGAAAGGAGTATTTTGGTGTGTTCTTTTTTATGGGTTGATGGAATGAACATTTTTTTTCATTTATATGTTAATGATATCGTGGGTGCAAGAGAAGAATTTTGGATTGCTGTTTTGGGTGTAATTTAGTTAATGTTAGTGTGGTAGTGTGTTCCATTGATTCTTGAAAAAATTCAACCTCCTTTAATGGATGTTAAGGTAAAGAAAAATTGTAGGCAAAAGAAGAAATTTTAAAAATCTTTATGTATATTTTTAAAAGAAATTAAAGATGAAAAAATTATGAAAATACCCCTGAAACACGCCTTAAAGACAGTGTAATACACTCTCTTTGCTGAATCGGCAAAAGGTGCCAAACTGACACAGTTTATGGCTACTTGAGGTGTCAAAAGTGAACAATGTCCAGTTGAAGTGTCAAAAGGAAAGATCGTTCCAAGTTTAGGGGGATACCGATGGGTTTTGCCGGAATTATATGAATTGCATGCTAAACCCATGGAATTGTATATTGGGCATTGTAGTTTCCATGTTTACATGTTATTCATGATTATGTGCATGAAGTTGTGCTCCCCAAGTTTTTGATAGAATGTCCATGTGAATAAAGTGATGAAATCAAGACATGATAGTATATGAACAACTTTATGCCCTACAAGTGTTTGATAAAATGTCTCTATAGATGATATATGAGTATGTGTATATTGTTATGCTTTGTAAGATAATGTGATGCCTTTTTTATGCTATAGAATCCTGAGGGTATTTAATGCTCGATGATTTAGCTGTTTATCTACAGCCAATGTCAGTCACAGAATCTCAGCCATGTCACGATCTATAGTACTCTCAGTTAGTTACAAAACTCATTCAGTCACAGAAGTCATGAAAACTTAGTAGACTTAGTATAAGTCCAGTCTAGTCAAGTATAACAGTTCAGTGTTTATACAGTTGGGAGTAGGATTTAGCACCGAGCGAGTGCAAGGATGACAACTTCCCCGTCAGATAGGCAGAGTCCTTAGCATAATTCCCTGTACTCTAGAACTGTGTAGCCATCACAAGATGAGGATTCACCCATCAAACTAAGCTAGGATACCTTCCAGGGTCACCTATCAGATTAGGCTTGGCTCCAACTAGGTGTCACCCGTTAGTTAGGCTTGGCATCCTGGTTTTCTAGTATTAGTACCCATGGTATGGTATTATCACCCTTCCAGCTGGGGTTACAGATTTGACCATAATCAGTTTAGAGAGTGGCATGTTAGTAAGATAATTACTTCTCACAGTTTTAGTTTCAGTCTTCAGTCTAGAACTCAGCTCAGTTCTACAGAATCAAGACTTTCAGACACTTTCACTCAGTCTTAGTTATTCAATTAGCAGTAACTTCAGAATAACAGTTACCTAGTAATAGAACTCAGTACTTATCTTCAGAAAAGCTCAGTTACAGTATACATTTATGCACAGTATCGCATACTTAGTATTTACTATAGTTTTAGTTATCTACGTACTTATATTCAGTTATTCTATATCATTCAGTCAGTTATTGTTCATGCATTTGAAACTTTGCATTTAGCCTTACCTCATCTAGCATACTAGTATATTCCCACATACTGACACATACTTTCTTACACTATGATATTACATACCATAGGTTTGAACGCTCAGGTTTCCCACCACACATAGTAGAGTCATATTCAGCCAGCAGCAGTAGATTTAGCAGTGAGTCCTTATCATTTGAGGATATTCTATTATTTCCTATTCTTAGTAGATTTAGTAGTTCTTCAGATGGAGTTAGTTGGGGTATTATCCCATCAACTCCACTTTCAGACAAATTTAGTTACAGACTTTTCACACTAGATTTTTAGATAGTATTTAGTTTTACAGATATTATACTTTCTTAGTATTTTGGATATTTTGAACCTTACAGGATTTTAGAACATTTTGTGCATTAATTATAATATTATTATTCAGTGCTCACAACATATATCATTCATGGGTTAGCTTATTGTCCTTTGGGGTCGTAACCACCGTGTGATGACTAGGGGTAGTCCTGGCTCTTTACAAACTTAGTATCAGAGCCTAAGGTTCAACAGAGTCCTAGGAAGTATGAAAGATGCATCACGTATAGTCTTATGCATGGGTGTGTAGAACGCCATTCTTATGGACATGAGGTTATGAGATGTTGAAGGAAAAGTTTCCTTTCTTTCTGTATTCATATCATGTGAGTGAGCATGATCTTAAGTTAAACAATCAGTCTAATTCATCTCATCCTTATACTTCTAGAGCATTCCTTCTAGAAAATATAATGAAAGAAGTAACGAAAATCAATCATCACCTCAGCCCATTCAGGCATATCCCCTAGACGAGCATGTCTCACATGCAGAATTTAGAGTTGTCTTCACTACTTTATCCTATTCAATAGTTGGTTAAAACAACCTACAGGCTATTTTCCTATCTAGTATTAGGGTTATACTCAGTAGATCAAGAGAGAGAAGCATAGTAGGTATGATAGAGAGAATAAGAGAGTCAAAATAAGTGGTTTTAGTCCAAGGTTAGAGAGTGGTAACTTGTTTTAGATTCTGTCAGAAATTCTCTGACCCAAATCTTTCTGTAGCTAGTGCTCCAGTTCTAAACTTTAGAAATGTTAGTCGAGATATTACATCAGGCTCCAAGTCTGAGGGTAGCATAAAAAGAGGTCGTACCCACCCACTTTGCCAGAAATATGTTAGAAATCATTAGGGTATATATAGGGCTGGCAGTAGTGTATGTTTTGGGTGTGGCAAGTTAGGCCATAGAATAAAAGATTGTCTTTATTCAGGTTCATAGGGTCAGTACAACCGTTCTTCAGCTCAGTCCGATCAGCCCAATCAGCAGCGTGCCCCTTCCAGTACCGCTAGTGGTCACTGGTATATCTTCTATTTACATATTCATGCCCTATTAGATCCAGGAGCTTCTCTGTCTTGTGTAACTCCTTGCATAGAAGACAACTTTAAACTTAGACTAAAAATCTTAACAGACCTTTCTTAGTGCTTACCTCAGTGGGAAAAACCTATTCCAGCTAGACGAGTATTTAGTAATTTCCCGGATATAGTATTTCAGAAAATCCCTTCCGTTAATTTCATTAATAAAGTCGGTCCGTTTTTGTTTCTTGATGAACCAGTCCTGGAATGTAGGGGTAATACCTAAGTTTCAGTTGATTTAAGTTTAAATCTCTAGATTGAGATAATACAAATAAGAGTAAGACTTTAAAGCTAGTCAGTTTGAGATTACTATATGATAATTGTTGGGCCTATAGAAAGCTAATAATTGTGTATCAAAAGAAAGTACTAGTAGTGGTCCTTTCATTATCAGGGGTAGCCCTTCATAATGAGTTTACTATTTATAAGCATTGCTAAACTCCATTCTCCAAACTCTAGAGTAAAGTGGTGACAGTTCAGTTTAGGGTTGTTGATTAATTGGTTCACAGTTTTAGAATAATGGCTTTAAGCTAAGGGGGAGATGGTAGAACAAGTAACCAAGTTAGGCTTTCAGATTTTAGTATTAATTTTATTATGGGTAGAAAATTAGTGGGAGGAGACAATGTCCAAACTATCTTTACCTCAGTGCTAAGTCTTATACTTTAGATATCCTGATATCTACTCATGCCTTTTATATCAGCTCTATGATCATAGTTTATATTCGTGCACATTAACAAAACTTTTGTAAACTTACAACTCCTAGTATTAGGAGTTCCAGATTACTTAGTTTTACGATATTTAGTTTGTGTATCAAGTTTAAGACTCATTCATGTTCTCATGTTCCTATTCATACATGTTCAGTACTTGAACTTAGGCTTATCACTGTTCTTAGCTTAAGGTAATATTCTTCGTTAGATCTACTTAGTTTCATGATTAGTTACAACTATAACTTAGTATTAGTTATCGTTGCATATTCAGTCAGGCATTCATTAATTAGTTTAGTCATGTATTCCATGCATTAGATATGCATGTCCAATGTATAAACTAGGTCTATCATCAGTCCTCATCTTAATCAGTCTCATTCGAGGTTGAATGATCCCAGGGGGGAGATATTGTAACACTCTGAATTTCCCTAGAATAATATAAGTCCCAATGCATGAGTATTCGTATATAAAATTTTTGAAATTTTTGAAACACTAATTATTTTTTTAGTGTAGATCCGACCATTGCGTAGGAAATTCAATTAGCTTTCCAACGAAATAAAATTCACCTAAATTCAATAACCAGGTGATAATTTATGGTGATTTTAAGTTTCAGTCGTTAAACACCGTCATTCTGGCCAGAAACGCATTGCAGAGCATGTCAAAATACCAATTGCCAGTTTCTAGTGAGGAACTGTGATACAGGTGCATCGCACCATAACTTATTTTCACATTTGTCAATTTCCAGTACACCAATGAGATCCCACCGCCTCGAGGTGAACTTCCAGGTCGCATCCAAAGGGATAATGCAATTCTACCGCATTGTGTTAATGGTCCAATTCCCAGTTGTCCACTTTCCATTGACATGGCACGATAGCATCACATTACACCAAGGGCCTAGATCGATATTTTTCAGTTACTTTCCAGATTTAAATTCCAAGTTTTTGAATAATTTCAGGGGTATTTGAGTCTTTTTCCACAGCCCTAGTCAACCTTTAACATGAAATTAAACCCTAATAAACCTAGTTAGACCATTATTCATTCATTTTTCCCCAAATTAAATCATTCTCTCTCAAGAGGAAAAAAATTAGTTTCAGAATCAAGGTCAATCCTCAAGAATCTCTCCAAGAACCTTAAAGAACTCTTCTTCTCAGGTATGTTAGGTGTTCATCTGTGGGTTTCTTTACCCACATAGTATAAGAATCCATTTTTAAATATACAAGATCTCAGATTCATAATTTCCACATTTGAATTAGATTGAATTCATGCTCATGATAGTAGTTGGGTTTCAATCCATGATTTAAGTGCAAGTTTAAGGAAATTAAATAAGATGTGTGATGAATATGTCATTATCTTGATAAACCCTTGAATTTATAAAGTGATTAATGTGTCTATGATGTTAATTGGGTTTTAATCTATGATTATTATATGATTCACTAAATTAGATTAGTAGTTTATGGGGAATTATATGAATTGCATGCAAAACCCATAGAATTGTAAGTTGGACATTGTAGTTGCCATGTTTATATGTTATCTATGATTAGGTGCATGAAGTTGTGCTCCCCAAGTGTTTGATAGAATATCCATGTGAATAAAGTGATGAAATCATGACATGTTAGTATTTGAACTAGCTAATGCCCTACAAGTTTTTGATAAAATGTCTCTAAAGATGATGTATGGGCATGTGTTTATTGTTATCCTTTGCAAGATCATGTGATGCCTTTCTTTTATGCTATCGAGTCCTGGGGGTATTTAATACCCGACGATTTAGCTGTTTACCTAGAGCTAATGTTAGTCACAAAATCTTAGTCATGTCACAATCTGTAGCACTCTCAATCAGTTACATAACTCAGTAGAATTCAGTCTATCACAAAACTCTAGAAAACTCAATAGATTCAGTATCAGTCTAGTCCAAACTAGTATACAACTCAGTTGGATGAAAGATTTAGCATCGAGCAAGTGCAAGGATGACGACTTCCCCATTAGATATACAGTGTAGTTAGCAGAAGTACCTATACTCCAGAACTGCGTAACTAGTGCAGTATGAGGAGTCACCCATCAGACTAGGCTTGACTACCTCCCAAGGGTCACCCATCAGATTAGGCTTGGCTCCACCCATATGCCACCCTTTAGTTAGGCTTGGCATCCTGGTTTTCTAGTGTTATTACACGTGGTACAGTATTAGAAACCTTTCAGCCGGGGTTAAAACTTGGACCCCAATCAATTCATAGTGGTCTATGTCGGTTAGATACTTATCTCCCATAGTTTCAGTTTCAGTCTCTAGTCTAGAACCCAGTTTAGTTCTACAAAATCAGGACTTTCAGACACAATCACTCAGTCTCGATAATTCTGTTATTAGTAACTTCAGATTATCAGTTACCCAGTAACAGAATGTAATACTTAGCTTCAGAAACTCTTAGTTACAGTATATATATATGCAAAATATTACATATTATTTCCAACAGTTTCAGTTATCCACCTTCTCATATTCAGTTATTCTATATCATTCAGTCAGTTACTCTTCATGCATTTGAACCCTTGCATTCAGCCTTACCTCATCTAGCATACCAGTACATTCCAACCTACGGATGCATACTTTCCTGCACTATGATGTTTCATACCATTGGTTCGGACGCTCAGGTTCCCGACGCGCATAGTAGATTCAAATTCAGCCAGCAACCGTAGATTTAGCAGTGAGTCCTCATTATTCAAGGATATTCTATTATTTCATATTTTTAGTAGATGTAGTAATTCAATAGATGGAGTTAGTTAGGGGATTGTCCAATCGAATCCACTTTCAGACATATTCAGTTACAGGCTTTTCAGACTAGATTTTCAGACAGTATTCATTTTTGTTGATGTTATATTATATCAGTATTTCAGATGTTTTGAACCTTATGGCATTTCAACATATTTTTCCCATTAATTGTAGTATTATTATTTAGTGTTCAAAAATGATATCATTCATGGATTATCTTATGGTCCTTCAGGGTCGTAAGCACTGTGTGACGACTAGGGGGTAGTCCCAGATCGTTACACCAACCCTCATATCAGCAAATATAAGTTTCTAGTATCCTTCAATTGGACTCACACCTTCATGGTTAGATATCACAACCTGCCTCTATTGCCCATTTAAAACCTTTTACACATAAGCAAACTACTGACTCACGAGTTAATTACCAAGGCATTATGAAGTGGTATCATCATATTGATAATATCTTGCAAGCAATGTTATAAGCCAAACCTTAAGGGATTCCCATATACACCATAAGATTTCCAATTAAACCAAACCATGGCTACCAAGGCCTTACCAAATCATTTAAATCTAATTAAATCAATTTAGGTTCCATTACAAAATTATACAATGCAATAGTTTCCCTAAAAAAATAAAGTATGTGACGAAACCATTCTTATTGACATTTTATCAAACATATTGTTGTCATATATTTTCTAAAACAAAAACCAAGTACCTGTTGACCATTCCCATGCAACCACATATTCAAACAACCATAATATCATGAAAAGTGTAAAATAAATCTTGGGAAAATAATATTCATCCATCAACAACCAAAACCACCAATATATAATTCAAAACCAAACAATACCCACAATTGAATAATTAAAACCATTCATTAAAACTGGAATTTAGTTGAACAACAAATGAGGAAGGAATAATATGCCTTAGATACTAAAGAAGGTGGAGAGATTCGCTCTTGAAAGGCCCTAATTGATTCAACTTGAGGATACCCTAGCCTTTTTCTTTAACCAAAAGTTTGAAAGATATTTAAGAGTGTTTAAAGTATTTTTTATTGATAATAATAGGGTAAATGAAGTCCTTAGAGTTTTTTAAGTCATGGGTTCAAAAGAGGTTAAGAGGGGAAATATCCAAAATACCCCTAATATAAACTTCAAAAATCACTGCGGGAGGGTACAACTCCCCTCTTATCTCATTGACACAACATATGATTAGTACCCACCACTCGTACCTTAGACAGAATATTGGACATCACACCCTATCAACCATATGACTCCCTTTACCTAGGTCTTACACATACCATACGACTAGTACCCTCAAACCGTATCTAATAAATTATCAAAGGGGTTGGACACTGAACAATATACGAATTGGACTACACTAATAGAAACATCTTCATATGACTCTTATGATAGCCATTCGTACCTTGGACAGTGAATGACCTACCATAAACTTATTATCATACAATTTGGGCTACTAACTCATACCCACATCACATGATTAGTATGTTTGAGTCGTATGATGGCCAGAGAGTTCAAAACCCAGGAAATTTCAATAGACCAGAACCTATGTTATTTCAATTCTCCCCCACTTGGATCATTCATCCCCAAATGATGGAACAAGGAAGTACAAGCATGATTAAACCCCAACACCTCAATTATGACCTTTAACTAAGTTAAAAAACAAAGATACAAGGGATTAATCTTTTCATAAGCAAAGTTTGAAAAGAAAAACGTTATACAAAATACATACCCTCCATATGAATATTTGGAGAAGAAAACAAGAATCAATACATAGACTTCATGTCCTCTTATGCTTCCTATGTAGCCTCTTCCACTTTATGGTTTTTCCATCGAATACCGAAGCGACATCCTTGGTCCACAACTGACAAACCTGAAAATCCGAGATCTAAACTAGGAGACCGTCATAAGATATGTAATCCAAAATACCAATATTTTTGTTAAGTAAAATTTGCGATGGATTACCTATAGACTTCCTCAACTTAGAGACATGGAATATTGGGTGAATGTATATCAAGATAGAAAGCAACTCCAACTCATACACTCTATTGCCAACCCTTCTAAAAATCATATATAGACACAGCTTCTAGGGACTAAGCTTTCCCTTCTTTCCAAACTGCACCTCTCCCTTCATGGAAGACACCTTTAGTAACACCATATCTCCAACCTCAAACTCTAAGTTCTTTCGCCTCACGGACGCATTAGACTTTTGGCGACTTTGGGTAGAGTTAAGCCTATCCCAAATCACATTCACCTTTTCTATATCCTGATAAACACTGTCCTAGTCAAATATCTCTCTCTCACCAACCTCAAACCACCCAATAAGGGATCTACACCTCCTACCATACAATGTTTCAAATAGAGCCATCTTAATGCTACAGTGGTTGGTATTGTTGTAGGTGAACTGTATAAGAGACAAATGATCAACCCAACTACCACCATAATAAATCATGCAAGATCTAATCATGTCTTCCAATGTTTGAATAGTTCTATATGCTTGCCCATCCGACTATTGTTGAAAGTACTACAAAACTAAACCTTAGTCCCCAGTCCCTTCTGAAAAACTGCCAGAAGTGAGATGAAAATTACGTACCACGATCAGGGATGATAGAAATAGGTACCCCAAGAAACTTCACATTCTCATGGAGATACACCCTCAGATAATCCTAATCCAAGAAGTAAGTCCTTACTGGCAAAAAGTGATCCGACTTTGTTATGTTATCAATGATTACCCAAACTAAATGAAATTGATTTTGAGACCATGGAATAACAGTAAAGAAATCCATGTTGATTACCTCCTATATCAATTCTAGGAAATGAATTTCTTAATACAATCCTCCAGTCCTCATATGCTCAAATTTCATTTGTAAACACACCATGCACTTGGCCACATAATTAGCCATATCCATCTTTGTATTGTTCCACCAATACATTTCCTTGAGGTCATCATGCATTTTTATCCAACTAGGATAAACAACACAGTGGGACTTATGCGCCTCAGCAAAATCCTCTCTCGTAAACCATCTACATCAGGAACATATAGCCTTCCTTGGTACTATAAAGTACCATCACCACTAATCTATAAATCTACCAATTTTTGGCCACCAACGTTATCCTTAGTCCTCATCAACATAAGATCTAACACTTTCTTCTCTTTGATTTCAGCACCCAAAGATGACTGAACCATTTTTTTAATAAGCATACCACCATCTTTAGAGTCTAAGAGATGAACTCCAAGGCTGGATATGCAGCAAATATCCTTCACCAACTCCCATTTCTCCTTATTCACATGAGCTAGACTACCCATGGACAACCTGATAATAGCATCAACAACCATATTATCTTTACCTAAATTATAGTGAAGACTCGTGTGATAATTTTTAAGAAGCTCAAGGCATCTCCTTTGCCTGATGTTAAGCTCTTTCTGAGTAAACACATATTACAGGCACTTATGATCTGAAAAGATAACCACATGTACTCCATAAAACAAGTGAAGACATATTTTTAACGTAAAAACCATCGCTAATATTTCCTAATCATTAGTCGGATAATTCCTCTCATGCGCCTTTAGATATCTAGAGTCATACACTATCACCTTCCCAAGATGCATCTGAATACAATAATGTCCCACATGGAATGCATCCCAATAGACCACAAACCCATCAGTGCCTTCAGGCAAAGTCAAAACTAGAGCTGAAGTTAGCTTATCCTTCAGCTTCTCAAAAGTACCCTCACAAGCATCAAACAATAAGAACTTTACCTTTGTTTCACTTAACTTAGTCAATGGGGAAGCTATAGAAGAAAAACTCTCTATAAACCTCCTATAATAACAAGCTAAACCCAAGAAGCTATGAATATTGATGGTCGCCGTGAATCAAGGTCATTTCTTATCCGCTACAACTTTCTATGGATGCATCATGATCCCTTTACCAAAAATAATATAAACTAGAAAAGTTACAAAGTTCAACCATAATTTCCATTTTGAAAACTTTGCATATAACTACTGCTTCTTCAAGGTCTATAATACAATACGGAGGTAATTCGCATTGTCTACCTCGCTCTTAGAATAAACCAAAATATCATCTATGAAAACAGTGACAAATAATTATAGAAACTGATGTAAAACCCTATTGATCAAATCCAGGAATTTTGTCGGGACATTGGTCAACCTATAATACAACTAGAAAATAAAAATGCCCATACTATGTACATAAGGTAGTCTTAGGTATGTCCTCCTCCCTAATCTTAAACTGATGATACCCGGATTGAAGATCAATCTTGGAGAAAAACTTTACATTTAGCAATTGATCAAACAAATCACCTATCTTTGGAAGAGGATACTTATTCTTTACCATCACCGTATTCAACCATCGATAATCAATACATATCCCAAGGGAACCATTCTTCAAAAGGAAAATAACACCGGTGCACCTCACTGGGACATACTAGGACAGATGAAACCCTTATCAAAAAGATCCTTTAGTTGATCCTTAAACTTCTTCTACTCAGCTGGAGCCACTCTATATGGAGGAATAGAAATCAGATGAGTGTCCAAAACAAGGTCAATCCCAAACTTAATCTCCCTGGAGGAACTCCAAGAAGGTCCTCAGGAAATTTATTCACCACTGGGATGGAATGCAAAAAAGGTCCCTCCAAGTTAGACTCATTAACTCAAACCTGATGATAAAGACACCCATTGAAGATTAATATTTGAGCTCTATGACACGATATGAACTTCTTCTTAGGAGCTAGGAACCATCCTCCCACTCAATAACTGGATCATTAGGGAATTTAAAGACAACTTTTTAGGTCTGATAGTCTAGAGAAGCATAGTATGAATAAAACCAATTAATTCCCAATATAATAACAAAATCCATCATATCTAATTCAAAAAGATCCACCATAGTGTCTTTACTATCAAAAAATACCACACAACCTCTATAAACTCTTTTAGAAATCACCGAGTCACTAATTGGGTAGAAATGGAAAAAAGATCAAAAATACACATCAAACAAACACCAAAATACAAAGTCACAAATGAGGTTTTATAAAAGAAAGGAGTCAACAAATCAAGTAAATAGTATGCATCATGGGAAAGAAGTTTCAACATACATGTCACAACATCAGGTGATACCTAGAACTTCTGTCGAGTAGTGAGTGCACAGAGACGGTTTTGACTAGTGCCAGAACTAGATGGTGCACCTTTTGGTTCTAGAGTTGATGATAAAGCAACTGAAAACTTGCTCTCCTCCAAAGCGACCTTACGAATTGTTTTCTTAGTGTGTGTTTTGGTTGAATGTTGTTACTTTTTTGGGTTGTGTTTTTTCTTATGAAGGGATTATAGTGGATCCACAAAATCGTGTAATTGCTAAAAAGTGGCCTGCCTAGACCCCTGAAACCTACTAATATTTAGAGTTTCTGGAGTTTAGCAGTTATTATAGGAGGTTTGTGGAGATCTTCTCATCTATTGCTGCTTTATTGACTATGTTGACAACTTCAGGGCAATAGAATCTCAAGCTAGTGGGGCTAAGTTAGATCTATCATATTCTCCCAATAGGTTTTATGGTAAATTGCATTGGGGTTTCCATAATAAGGGTAGGGACAAGTGCTTGTCCTAGTTGATCACAGTTGAAGCACTTGCTATAATAAAGTAGCAATAGATGAGAAGATCTCCACAAACCTCCGATAATAACTGCTAAAATCTAGAAACTCTGAATATTAGTAGGTGTCAGGGGTCTAGGTAGGCCACTTTTTAACCATTACAAGATTTTGTAGATCAAATATAATCCCTTCATAAGAAAAAATACAACCCAAAAAAGTAACAACATTCAAACAAACACACACTAAGAAAATTTAGCATACAAACTTTGATCTTTAAGAGTCTACAACACTATACGTAGGTGATAGGCATGATCTTTATCACTCCCCAAATATACTAGAATATCATTAATATATACAATCACAAACAAATCAAAGAACTGATGGCATACCTTGTTCATAAGATCCATAAATTTTGTTGGAGCATTAGTAAAACTAAAGTACATCATCAAAAACTTATAGTGACTATATCGGGTACAAAAAGAAGTTTTAGGGACATCCACCACCCTAATCTTCAACTTATAATAACTGGACCAAAGATTAATTTTAGAGAATCCCCTAGCACCCTGAAGTTGGTCAAAGAAATCATCTATCCTAGGAGGAGGTTACTTATTCTTCACTGTCACCTTATTCAACTAGTAGTAGTCTATGCACATTTGAAAGGACCCATCCTTCTTATGAACAAAGAAAGAAGAAGCACCCTACGAAGAAACACTAGGGTAGATAAAACCCTTATTAAGAAGATCCTTCAACTGCTCCTTATGTTCATTCAACTCAGCAGGAGTCATTCTATAAAGAGCGATAGATATAGGATGGGTATTAAAAAGAAGGTCTATCCCAAAATCAACATCTTTATCGGGAGGAATACAAGGAATGTCATTAGGAAAAACCTCAGGAAATTCTTTAACCATGGGAACATATTGAAAAATGGACCCCTTGAGTTAGAATCTTTAACTGGGAAAATGATAAAAACACCCCTTGTAAATTAATTTCTACGCACTAAGATAGTATATAAACATTCCCTTAGGCTTTAGGGGATTCCCATCGTATATTAAAACAGACTCATTAGAAAATTTGAAAATAACCTCATGGGTCTGACAATACATATTATGGGAAAAGAGTCATAGCATACTAGTAAAAATATCTGGAGACACCTTAAATTCTTGGCGAGTAGAAAAATCATAGAGACGGTTCCAATGAGTGTCAAAGTCAGAAGAAACAACCTTTGGTGTAAGAGATAATAAAGTGGCAATGGGGACCTTGTTATCCCCATAAGAAACCCTAGTAGGACAATCCTATTGTAGGTGAACAATATGACAACAACAAAAACCCTAATTTCTCTCTTTATAAACTTACCACAATGTAACTTACAACAAAACCAGCAATAAGGAAATGATGGAGCTAACTGGGATCCACTAGCTAATTCTACGCACCTTGTTCCATGAACCCACTATCATCCTAGAATTAACGGTCACTAGATTGCTGGATATGAAGAATTAATTGTTTTACAAGAGTTAAAACTTCCTTGATTATTCTTATACCACTTCTTACCACCTTTACCACTCTTCTGCTCTCCTCCAACCTAATTTGAATATCTAAACTTCTTATTTTATCTTTCTCCTATCTCTGCATACTTGTTCTCCTCCTCTTCGACCTGTTGTATGTACACTACAAGTATAGAGATATCCATATCCTTGATAAACAAGGAATCCTTGTACTCTATTACAAAATCCTAGGTTAACCTAGAAGAAAACTTTCTTATCTTAACCCTCATGCTAGACACTTACTATGGAGCATAGTAAGATAATTGATAGAACTTTAAGGCATATTATTTCTCCATCATCCTTTCTTAATTTAAATTCATGAACTCCTCAGCTTCTGCCTCCCTCAACTTCACAGGAAAAAGGTGATCAATAAAAGCACTAGAGAAATTATCCCATAATGCCAACTCGATATCATCATACATTACCCCTAGGATAATTCTATTCCTCATAACTTTGATAAACTATATCCATCAATTAATATACAACAAACTCTACACCATTTACATCATCAGAATATATCTCTCAAAAGATCTTTTCTTTTTTATCTATGAACCCTTGATAATACTCCTAATCTTTAGAGACAGTAAAGGTTGAAGTATTAATCATCAAAAATAAGCCAACATGAGTAACCTTAGAAGAACTGACAACAACACAAGTAGGACTCGACTGACGTTACTAAGCTGTCACCAACTGGGTCAACAAATGAATAGATTGACAAAACTCAACATTAGTAATATCTTCTTGAGATAACCAAGCGGGAGTGTCACTAGTAAGAGAAGTATAAATGGGAATTGGTTAAACTACATCAAGGCAATCAGAAGTAGGGACCCTAGAACAAGTATATACCCCATAAATAGGACCAGTTCTGTCCATGTTGTCCTCAAGAAGGATATTAGAGTTACCACAAATATTATATCTTCTGGGTGGCATAATCTGAAACTTAAACAAACTGAAATTAGAGAAAATTCAAGAGCATAGACTTTATAGGTCAAAAGTAGAACACAAGAAAGGGATACAATCCTAAATGTCTCATGGACTCTCCCTTATAAGTGTGGCATGCTACACACCTAAAAAATACACTCTAGTTGACATGACTTTATGGAAACCTAATTGACCATGCTACCCAGCCTCGGATACCAACTATGTCACAACCCAAACTAGGGCCTGTTCGTGATGGGTATCTCAAGTCCATCATGGAGCAAAGACCACCCTTTTTGCATAGTAGAATAAAACATAATTCCCTAGCAACAGATGAATTCTGAACATATAACAAGATAGATAAGGTTAATCTTTAATAAATCTAAGATACGTCAATAACTAATACCCAATCCACAGTATACATAAAGCCTTCTAATAACAAAAGCCAATCTAGTAGGAACATGCCCCCCAACAATAACAAAAAATAAGTCTGAAACAAAGTATATGTCATAAGAAAACCAAAAAAAAATTAGGTTCCTCCTAAGTATGTAAGCTCATCACTTCAAGTCAACTCTCCATCAGACCAGGAGTCAACTAATCATTGCATAGAAAAAGCAAAAGTGTCTCAATGTCCTGTATCACATAAGGATATAGTTTTTGGAGATGGTTAGAAGGTTGAGAACTAACATGTAACTCAGGTATAAAAGATAAAGTAATGTCATGTGTAACACCCTGCATTCTTGAGCTAGAAACTCGAATAATCATTTCTACTTGTGTAAACTCTAATTACATAATTTATATTAAAATACATATGTCATGATCTTTATCCTAGTGTTTGAAATACTTATGAGGTGAAAAATAGTCATTGGAATCACTTAGATCAAACTTGAGCTAGGAGTTTTTTATTTGGAAAAATTTGGTATTCGATTCTACAAAGGTCAACTTTGAAAGTGTGTAAGTTTTGAATTATATGGAATCTTTTAGCTCAAGACTCACAAAAATATAGAAAATTGAATTAACTTTTAATCGATAACAATTTTTCCATAATTTGATACCCGAGCAAAATATTTTGATCATTTTTGTCAGAACCAGTAAGCAATCATGATAGCGCAGTGACGTGGGACAAAGTTACCACATAAAGTTCCATGATGTAGAGGATGCTTTTACTGCATCCAAACATTTAACTCCAAAGGGCGTTTTAGTCATTTACCCTTACCCCAAGCACCCAAGTGACAAATTAAAACACCAAAAGGGCATTTTTTGCCCACTTTTCATCATCAAATCCATATGTAAACCCTTACCTTCCCAATAACAAATATACAAAAACTTTTCCGCAAGAATCTAAGAATTTAAGCTTCAAAGTTCAAGAATATTCAAGAAAACAACAAGAATAGGGTTTGTTTCACAAGTTCGTTATTTAAGTTTGAAGACTCAATCATTATTCTTCAAGAATTCAAGGGTTTAAGTTTCAATTTCAAGTTTCTTAAAGTATTCATTATATTAAGGTATGTGGGTGTTCACCAATGGATCGATTTTGCCCATTGAGCCCAAAAAAAACCCTTTTTAAAATCAAAAGCACGGTTCTATTCCTATTTTATCAAATCCTTTATGAAACTCATGAATTAATCTATGAACATCCTAGTAATTCAAGTACAAGCATTTTATATAAGTTTTTCCAAGTGAATTAATCTATTTCATGTTTTATATTCAAATTTTAATGTCATGTTAAATCAATTTTATGTCGCAGTCTCGAATTGTGAAGTAAACTATGTCAAGATGTTGTTTTTGCATGTTTTAACTTATCCTCATGTTCAAGTTCATGATTCTCATATGTTTAATTAAATGTCTATATTTTGGGATTTTTGAACCATGAATTCATACTATAGTTCTAAGTCTTAATACTCTATTTTGATCATTCAGTGCGGAGGGTTATGAACACCCAATACCTATGTGTTTTACATGACTTTGAATTTTTAAGTAATAATTCAGTAAGACCACAAGTCTTGTTATTTACTCAGAAATTTATGATCATGATGAGCAATATCAGTTATGTAATAATGTTTAGTTAAACTTAGTTTAATTCAGTACAAATGTCAGTTTAGTTGGGAGTAGAATTTGGCACTGAGTGAATGCAGGGATGGCGGATTTCCCATCAGTTAAGCGGTGTCGTTAGTAGGAGTTCCTATATTCTAGAGCTACATATCCAGCATAGGATACGAGGATCCATCCATTAGTTTAGGCTTTACTTCCTCTCAGACTCACCCATTAGTTTAGGCTTGACACTCTGGTCCTTCGGGACATTAGCTTTGTGGATCCACATCATTAGCCATGTGTTAGTACACATGGCATGGTACTAAAACCCTTTCAATTGGGGTTATGGGTTGGACCATAATTATCTCAGATTAGGGCATGTATTTTGTATGATATCTCCCATAATTTCAATCAGTATTCTATATGTCTCAACTCAAGTTTGCTTGACCAAAGCATACAGATTTTTTGTTAATTAGTTAAACAAATTTCATTCTTTCTGATTATTGATTATCTAAAAATGTATTTATTCTTGGCCTTGAATTCTCAATTTTTCATTTTAATGTTATTTTTCATGTTCAGTACCCATGCATGATCCTCAGTTCAGTTTTACATAATCATGATTTAGTTATCAGTTAATTAGTGTACGGTTATCAGTTAATAAGTATATAGATACTAGCTAATAAGTATCCATATATCAGTTAATTAATATTCAAATCTCAGTTATTCAATATACAAGCATCATCTACTTAGTATACATATAATATTCATCAATTCACTTAGATTTCAGTCGTTCAATCAAACATGCATCAGTCATTCAATTAATCAGATCTACGTAGTACATGATATTTTTGGTTTTTATGGTTATTCATTCAGGGTCGGTATATTTGTAAATTTAGACCCTTGAGTTATCTTAGTTTCCACCATCTAGATTCAAACCTAGTATTCATACGTCTTCCTTATTACATCTTTTACATTATATTAAGCCTTACAAGAGAATTTCATACAATATTTGTGTTTTCATCACTTTCCAGCCTCAAATTTACTTATCCTACAAAAGTAAAGATTTAAGTAACTAAGTGTAGTGATTCACAAGCGTATCAGATTATGTTGTTTACTCATGCTTTAAGATACATCACCTTTTAGATTATTTCAATCTCTTGGTGAGTCTACTTGTACTTTGCATATATATAAAATATATTTTACTTATTTCATTCACCCTCACTTACTCAATTCATTCCAAAGTAATTATCCACATATATATCTATGTTCTGTATTATCTCATAATGTAGGTACCAGTTGTAGCACACATATTATAAAATGGCAATTTTCAACTTCTACACAGCTGGTGATAAGTTGTCTTATTTTAGGGACTCGAATTAGTTATAGTTGGTGTACTTTATTTTGATTATTCATATATTTTTATTAATGGTAGTTCGAAGCATGTCCCGGCTATTTATTGTAACCAGAGTAGAGGATTCATTAATGGTTAGTCAGAGTCATTCATATAATTCTAGCTTTATTCTTTAGTTTTATCATGATGTATATTTTATAAGAATTATATTTATTCATAATTATTCATGATCATGTTTTCGATCAACAACTTTCGTTTTATATAATTCAATTTATTTTTCTTAAGAAATATGTCAGTTTATGGGTTGGCTTTAGATCACTTGTGGTTTCAAGAACTGTGTTACAACTAAAGGGTATTCTCAGGTCATGAAAAACTTAGTATAATGTGAGTATAATCTAGAGGTATACCCAAGGAGATATGGGATTATAGTATTTCCAAGTTTTTAAGGTGTGTGCTTAGATAATACCATTGACTTGATAAGTGTGAATGAGGCTAGTAATGTAGTATGTGATGTTCTTACCAGCTAAATCATAGGCTATAGGTTGTTGATGTCAGTTGTTCAGGTGTAATGGTAATTCTTATGGTTTAGATAAAAATATATGTTTAGAGATGTAATATTAATAGGATGTGATGGAAGTACTCTAGTTAATTACAGTTTTAGGTCTATCTATGTTACTTATTAGAATGTAAGT
Source organism: Capsicum baccatum var. pendulum (assembly GCA_030864225.1). Lineage (NCBI taxonomy): Eukaryota > Viridiplantae > Streptophyta > Magnoliopsida > Solanales > Solanaceae > Capsicum > Capsicum baccatum. Next base: position 162,562,276 of record CM061555.1, on the reverse strand, counting down.
TTGAATCTTTGAAGATTGAGCTAATAGATTGAAGAGTTGAAATTCCTGATAGTGTGAACTCAGGGTAAGGTGATACTTATGAGGATTATAAGTTCGTCAGTGTTTAAGTTATTATTTTATGACAATTGAGGCTATATAAAGTTAATATTTGTACTCAAAAGAATGTACTAGCAGTGGGTTTTACACTTTAAGGTGTAGTCTTTCAAGGTGAGTTTATTATTTATTTGTATTGTTATATCCAGACTATAGTGTGAAAAGGTTGCAGTTCAATCTAGACATTATTAAAGGTGCCTACATACTTAGAATAATGGCTTAAAACTAAGGAGGAGATGATAGAACAAGTGACCAAGTCAATCTCCTTGATACTAGTACTGATGCCAGTGTATTATAGAACATAAGTAGGGGGCAGATGTTTGACCCATTTTTATCTCGATAAAAAGTTTTGTACATCAGTCATCCCGACATCTACTCATGCCTTACATGTCAACTCCATGATCATAGCCTATCTTCAAGAATTTTTAATAAAATCATGTATGCTTCCAATTACTAGTATGAAGAGTTTCCATTCACTATAAAATACAAATTATATTCCATGAATTTATGAACTCCAAATTTAGGTCATACAGCTCATGCCGCATGTACTCATGTATTACAGAATATTCGGTTCTTTGTACTCAAGGTACACTCTTAATGACCAACAAAATTTATGTTACGTCATGTATGTCCTTACTTATTATCTCCTTAATGAATCCATTGTTGTTGATACTCTATTCCTCAAGCCTCAATTAATTATCCAAGTTTTGTATTGTATTTTTTCATGCTTTATGATCTCATTTTTTAACCTTTGAATGACCTCTTCTTATGAAATGATAATGGTGATGAGTAATTTGTTTAGATGTGAGAGAGTAAATATTTTATGTTAATGAATGATAGTTGTAGTTTGTTTTATGTAAGGCTATAAGGTTAAAGTAAGATTGAGGCAAAGCTTTTGGTATATGTCATGGTTAGTTGAAAATTTTTGTTTGTGACTTCATAAGAATAAGTGCAAGAAAGTTATAATTGATAGAGATTTAGACAATATGTGAAAGATGCTTTTATAGGTGTTTTCCTAGAAGTTCATAGGTGATTATAATGATAGGATTGAATGTAATATCTGTATATAAGTGTATGGGTGTATTGTTGCTAGTAAATTCCTAGTAGAGGCTGAATTTAGTTGTTCAAGGGGTAAGAAAAATGATTCTTGAGATAACAAGTTGTGAAAATGCATGGGGTATTGAATTCATGGTTCAAACTAGCATTATTGTGTTATGTGCAAAACCTTGTGATTTTGAGTTAGGCTTGAACATGGTAAGAGCATATAGTTCAACTCAGACTTTGGCTGGAGTAGCTATATGTACCCGTGCGAGTATTTAACGAGTGAGGCTAAGATTGAATTTGGCAGTTGCATTACCTAAGGACTATTAATTCTATCCTAGTTTATTTTTCATAGGCTTATGTTCCATGTTATATAATTATAGTTATATCAAGAGTCCTTTCTCATATATCTTATTCAGATCTTGCCCATGTTTCCCCCTAATGTTATTAGAACTTCTTAGAAAGAGTGTTGAATAAATACTCTAATTGAGTATAAGCTTTCAGTACAATCCATTTCGTAAAGCCAGCAATTCAGTTTAGTAGTTAGGCAGACAAGCTCCTATGGTTTTTCCATTTTTCGATCTAGTCCTACTATCTTGGTATTCATGAGTATGGCCTTTACAAGAGGTAATTTGTTCGCATCCATGTAAATTTTTAATTTAGTTCTGTTCATTCATCATGTTTCATATTTAGATATTTAGTCATGATTCAGTTAGTAAGGGTCTCGTACATCATCTCAGTGTTTTCTTATTATTTTAGCCAAGTTAGTACCATTTGGGGAACGAATAATCCTAAGGGGGAGATGTTGTAGTACCCTAATTTTTCATGTCCTAAAACTCTCAACTTTTCCTCATGAAAAGAGATATACCTTAGGTAATGGTTACTCATGAGTTGACTGTTTAATTTTTATATCAGCCTTCTAACTATTGTAATGTCACTATATGTATTCACGAAATTAGTTCAGTTCATGTATCATGCTCAAAATCAATTATGTAATCATGTTCCAAGTCATTCATTTTCAGTGTATAGTTCAAGTTACCTTAGTATTCTCATTCTAACCAGTCTCATTCGAGTACAAATGATTTACAAGTGGGAGATGATGTAATACCCTGCATTCTTGAGCTAGAAATCGAACTATCATTTCTAAGTATGAATACTCTAATCCCATCATTTAGTTTGAATACATGTTTCATGATCTTTATCCTAGTGTGTAAAGTGATTATGAAAAGAAAAATGTTTAAAGGAATAACTTAGAGAAAATTTGAGCTAAGAGCCTTTGATTCGGCCAAATTTTGGTATTCGATTCTACAAGGGTAAACTTTGAATGTGTGTAAGTTTTGACATATATGTATTTTTCTAGCTCACGACCCACCAAATTATATATAATTTAATTATCTTTCCAAAGATACAAATTTCCCCTTAATCCTATACTCGAGCGAAAAGTTATGACCATTTTCATCATAATCAGTAAGCTGCCGCGATAGAACCATGGCGCAGGACTAAGTCACTGTGTCAAGATCCACGACGCAGAGGATACTTTTCCTGCATTGATAAGTACAAGACGAAAGGGTGTTATAGTTATTTTCTCGTACCCCCAATCACCCAAGTGACAGATTAAAACACCAAAAGGGCATTATTTTTCCACTCTTCTCCATCAAATACATATGTAAACCCTTCCATTCCCAAGAAAAAAACTCCAAACCCTTCTCCCCAAAAATACAAGAATTCAAGCTTCCAAGTTCAATAATCTTCAAGAAAATTACATGAATAGGGTTTCTTTCACAAATTCATCATTCAAGTCCCAAGATTCAAGATTTTTTCCTCAAGAATTCAAGGGTTCAAGTTCCCATTTCAGGTTTCTTCATGAGTTCATTCGATTAAGGATGTAGGTGTTCATCAATAGGTCTCTTTCTCCCATTGATCCCCAAAACCCTATTTTAAATTAAAATTGTGTTTTTATTCCTATTTTATTATATCATCCATGAATCTCATGAATTAATCTACAAACTTCCTAGTAATTCAAGTCAAGCCATGTTTACAAGTGTATCCAGGTGAATTATGCTATTTAATGTTTTATATTCTAATTCCCATTTCATGTTCAATAAATTTCATGTCACAGTCTTGAATTATTAATTAAACTATGTCAAGATGTTGTTTTTGCATGTTTGAACATATCCCCAGGTTCAATTTCACGATTCTCATATTTAGATGAAATTTCTATGTTTTGGGATTTTTGAACCATGATTTCATACTATAGTTTTAAGCCTTACTATTGTATTTTTATCATTCAGTACTAGCGAGTTATTAACACACTATACCTACGTGTTTTACATGAATTCGGATCTTTCAAGTACTAATTCAGTGAAGCCATGATTCTTGTTATTTACTTAGATATTTATTATATTGATGAGAACTACAAGTTATGTAATAATGTTCAGTTAACCATAGTTCAGTTTAGTACGAGTATCAGAGTACGATTTAGCACCGAGTGGATTCAGGGATAGCAGCTTTCCAGTTATTTAGGCAAAGTCATTAGCAGTAGTCCATGTATTCCAGAACTACATAGCTAGCGTAGGATATGAGGGGTCACCCATTAATTTATTCTTTACTTTCTCTCAAGGGTCACCAGTCAGTTTAGGATTTACACTGGTTTCCTTTGAGACATTAGCCTCGCGAATCCACATCATCGGCCTTGTTTTAGTACTTGTAGAATGGTACAGACACCCTTAAAAATGGGATTACAGGTTGGACCCCAATTAGCTTAAATTTGGGCATGTCAGTTACATGATACCTCTCATAGTTTAAGTCAGTATTTAGTATGTCTCAGCTCAGGTTTGCTTGATCAAAGCATAAATATTTTTAGTTATTTAGTTATAAAAATTTCAGTATTTTAGATTACATATGATTTTACAAACATGTTTATGCTTGGTCTTGCATTCTTAGTTTTACATGTTCATGTTATTTTCAACATTCAGTACCCATGCGTGATCCTCAGTTTAGTTTTACATGATCAGTATTCAGTTATCAGTTAATCAATATACAGATACCTGCTAATCAGTATCTATATATAAATAAATCAATATTCAGATGTTAGTTATTCAATATTGAGATATCGGCTACTTATTATACAGACATTAGTCATTTATTCACTTAGATTTCAGTCGTTCAGTTACATAGGCATATGCCATTCAGTTAATCAGATCAGCGTAGTACATACTATATTTGGTTTTGTATGGTTATTCATTTAGGATCAATATATATGTATATTTAGACCCTTGAGTTATGTCATTTTACATCATCTAGTTTCAGACCCAGTATTCATACGTCATCCTCAGTATAGCTTTTACAGCATATTAAGCCTTACAAGAGAATTTCTCACAGCACTTATGTTTATATCGCTTTCCAACTTCAGATAAACTTATTCTTCAAAAGTAAAGATTTAAGTAACTAATTGTAGTGATTCACCAACATATCATATTATGTTTATTAGTTATGCTTAAAGATACTTCATCTTTCACTTTATTTCAGTCTCTTGGTGAGTCTACTTGAACATAGCATGCATGTTTTGAGGTTATATATGAAATTAGTTTTACTAATTGCATTTTCCCCCACTTAAACAGTGCATTCCAAAGTAATGATTCACATATATGTCTCTGTACTACATTATGTCATATTGTAGATACTAGTTTTAGCACACATCATAATAAGATAGTTTGCAGCTTCCAGCCAATAGGTGATGAGTTCTTTTATTTCGGGGAGTCTAGTCAGTTTTAGTCGATGTACTTTATTTTGACTATTAATATGTATTGATTAGTAGTAGTTGGAGGCATGTCCCAGTTATAATATGTCAGTATAGTAGGGTCTTCATAGATGGTCAGTAAGAGTCATGAATATAATTCAAGTTTCTTTTTTCAATTTTTATTGTGATGTAAACTTTATCAGTATTATACTTATTCTGACTTATTTATGATCATGTTTCCTCTAAAAAACTTTAGTTTTATACAGTTTAATTCAGATTGCTCAAGTAGCATGTTAGTTCATGGGTTAGTTTGTCATCACTTATGGTTCCAAGAACCGTGTTACGACTAGGGGTAAGTCTTTGGTCGTGACACCATGACCCATAATTCAAAATCAGTCAATAATCGAAATCCACTCAAGCATATGCGTAAACATACATATATACATATTTATATATACATATGTATATATATATATACATACATATATATATATGTATATATAAATATATATTTAACATGTCAGGTTAAGGAACACGGCTTAGCATGATATTCAAAGCCTTTTCCTGGATTTTGTACCGTAACCGTCATACTAGAGCACCCACGGGCTATATGGGTCTAGCTCTTCCCCAACTGAAAGGGAGCCCAGGGAATGTAGCCGCATGGACCATAGAATAGTCATATGTACAAATGACCTATGTCGGACCAAAACATCCTGATATATATTGAAGGTGACTTAAACACCAAGTCATTTAACATGGGGAACTCGAACCTCTCAATCATATAATGATGGGGACTCAAACCACCCAGTCATTTAGAACCCAATGCCCGCAAAAGCAATTTAAAGTATTGTTCTCTCAGTACGATATTCATAACCCTATTTAAAGACCAATTACAACATTTACACACATTCCCAATGATTGAACCTATCCCTTTATTTAATGCCCCCCATTGGTATCATCATACCAATCTCACTTACAAGCTTACATTATCATGCCATATCAATTAACCATTAGCATGGGAAAATTCATAATCCCTCTCAACTCAATTATTCATTCATATGGGAAATCCTTAAACCACAACATTAAATTAAAATCAATCTATAGTTGATTAACCTTTTAAGCTAATGTATTAGTGTAAGTGAGCTAGTAAACCATGTGACAAAACAATGATTCAATATCAATTTCACAAATAGTTTGGGGGAATACAATTTTCGAAACCATAAGTAAAGCCAAAATCAATAAATTAGAGAAAACCAAGACCGCTCAGTTTAGTAACCATGCTCATGTACCCCATTAGTTCAAAACCATAATTGAAACATAAACAATGCATAATAAATGATCTTGGGCGTATTTATAAGACCAAGTGTCAATATTTACACATTTATGCTTGTTCTATGAGCTAAAACGTGTGTATTGTAGTGTGTGTGAGCCTAATATGTATTCTTCAGCTAATGGACAAGGTTAGTGTCGTAGGGATTGATTTTGGTGCAATTAGACATGCTTTTATGCAATAATAAGAAAAGTGTCGACCATGGACACATTTAGAGTAACATACTTGACATGAAGAAACTGGAAAAGATTAGTCAAGCATGGAATGAAATGGTGAAGCCTAAGACAAAAATTGACATAATCCAGTGAGGGTCCATGATAGATCCACATCGCGGACCTAGATCCCTATATTTACCTCCACGTCGTGGAGTCTGATGAATCCCAGATGTCAAAATCTAGTAGATTTCTGTGATAAAACCACGTCATGGATCTTTACCTCTATGATGGGCTCCGCGATGCGGTGAAAGTGTAATTATCATAAATTTTTTCCTACTGTAAAGGAAACACTTCCAATCAATTGGGGATAATTTTGTCATATGTACAACAAATGAAAAAACCAATTATGATACTTCTCTTAGGGTTCTTTGAACTTTCATCTTTCAATATTAATTTTTGTATAATTAATTTTATTTATTGGATGTTAATTTTGAACATAAGTGGTTAAATACCCTTGTTCTGGGATTGAGGCCAAGAATATGGTTACTAGGTTAAATGCATTCATATTTCATTCCGTCATTGAACCAAATAGTTCACATAGGTATATCCGTATCCTAAATGCAAATTACAACTTCCAATCTTATAATGTTTAATTAAACCCATAAATTATTTATAATGTTTATGGTTGAAATGTAGGATAAGGGAGGGGTAGAAACTATTTTAGCCAAGAATAGTGACTATCTTCCCTAAGCGCTTACATCACATTTTTCATTCAATTCACCTCTAACAACCAATTTCCATCACTTTTGTGTACCCATATCTTTTGTATTTCCCTATATCATTAAGCTAACACACATACAATATGGAAGGGAGTATTGTCTATTAATACATGATTCAATTTTTTAGCACAAATTTCTTTCACTTCAAAACTTAGCAAATCAAGTGTGCGCAACAATAACTATTACTTTGGGGCTTTAATTTCATCTTTTCTTAACTGAATTTCAAACTTCTTAATTGAATTTCAACTAAAGCGCTTAGGATCTTTGCATAAAATTATGGCCAGTAGAAAGGATTAGGCTACATATTACATTTTCAAAGAAAATAATCTAAAGGCTCAATAAGGTTAACTAGGATTATGCACAAAGAAAGGTAAAAGGGGGTATGAAACATGATTGTCAAAGAAATGCATATATCATCTCCTAAAACCACAATCTTTACTTCAATTTGCATAAACACAAGGCAAGTACTACATATTAAGTTTAACAACGAATACAAAAAACCTCACGCACACATGGCACATGATCAACTCAAGAAGGATCATCAGAGACTCTTAACAAAACAATAGCATGAATTCAAAAAATTAAACCAACAAAAACGAAAGTAATAAACTATAGCCTAGGCGTATCAAAAGTAATAATTTACCCAATTAACGTTCTCTTTACAATAAAAACACTTACATTATGCAATCACATATAGAACCAACAAGAACATCTCACTTATCCTACACACAAAACTTTAAAATTTACTCCTAAAAAGAAAAGGGATATTGGGTTCAAAGGGCACCTCCGTGGAAAAGAACAGAAAAAAAAACCACGGGGTGGGTGAAGTGTGCACCTACTAAAATAGCACAAATAAAATAAAAACTATAAAGAGAAAATCTTTTTGTAATGTAAATTTTTTTGCAAATTTAACCTAAAAACTAAGAAAAAAACTCAGTCTCCAGACCCTACAACATCACTTCACCTAAAACAATGGAAAGTTCCCACCCCACACTTAACAAACAACTTTGTCCCAAAAGTATACTTAAAAGAAGAGATAGAAATACTCACTCAGTTCTCTAGGCCTAGGTAGTAGCATTTTCATACATCAAGATGGTTTGAGGATCCCACACTAAGTCTTCTCCATGCTCCATAGCATAAGTTTGTGGTACTCTGACTTCCTATAAACCTCTGTCTCAATAAAAATAAAAACTATGTGAAGTAAAAAAATAAAATACTAAAAATAAAACCTGCCTTAACTTGGGTTTCCTCCTAAGCAGTGCCTGATTTACTGTTGAAGAATGACCCATATCAATTTTTCCTCCACCTTGAGGATATGAATTTCACCACTAACCTCACATCCATCTTTTTCCTTCACTCTTAGGTGGTGGTATAAAGATGAAATAATCAAGTAATGGATGTTGCATGGTAAACCACTTGACATTAAAGTGAGGTATGTTTTTGTGTAACTTTTCTTGTGAAAATTTTAGAATGTAGGATTCTTGTTCCTCATCTTCACACTCTTCTACTATTTTATATGACTATATAAGCATGTAATCATTTAAACATAATGTAGAAAAGTTCGTTGAATGAGGCCCAACCAATCCCACTTCCAAATTTATATCATCCATAACACACTCACTCATATTCACCTTCTTAATGTCAATGTCACGAAAATCTTCTGGCTGAAATTCTTTTGTCTTCTCCATAGATATGCTAGTATCAACCATATATTAAGAAGGTCCCATCCATATGATTTTATCAAAATTCAGACAAATACTTTCCTAATATGGTACTCCACAAAAACAACAAGAATTATTACCACTCAACCACCATCTATCCTAGGCAAACATAACAAGAAGTGTAACAAAAAAGTAAGAGAAACTAAAAAGATAAAAATACTAAACTCTATACAACTCAATATAGGTAAATTAAAAATAAGATAGCTGCCTACTTAGAAGTCCCTAACAATGGAGCCAAAAACTTGTTGCGCCCAAGTGCACATGCAAGTTTTCATGGTCTCACAAAGTAATACAATGGACTTAAATAAAGCCGAATATTGATCTCTCAGAGACTTGTTTTGACAACTATTCAATTCTAGTTTAACTATTAAGATTGAATTGGTGTAAAAGTAACCATAAGAGTTTACGAGTTAAAATTAAATGTAACCATAAATAATGCAAAAAATTAAAGAGATTGGACAATCAATGGATAAAAACCAATGGTTATGGCTCTATGAAAAACCATACTATGCTATTAAACTTCATTAGTTATATCACTTAACTTGGTCATTTATTGATAGGGTTGATATTATGATAATGGTCTTCTGAGCCACTAATTACCTATCTAACTTAGACTCACAACTACATCGTTCAACGAGATGTAAGAACTAAGCTAAATGCATTTATATTTCATCTCGTATTTGATAAAATAGGTCATATAGGTATATTCCTATCCTAGATGGAAACAATAACATTTTTATGTAGAAGTTTATAATCTAACTCTATTCAACCCTACATTGTATCCTCTTGTTCCTCATTCCAAGATCATAAGATGACAATGGATGTAATCTAAGGGTCTTAAATCCTTAAAATAGTTATAATAGGGATAAATAAACCATAGAATATGATCAATAATCAAAACCAATCAATTCATAACAATAGTAATCATGTTATTGGCCTTAACCTCATAAAAGGGATTTAAGTGTTTAATTGAGCATTATAATGATATAACAACATTAGAGTTCTAGGGTTGAGAAACTATTAACAATCATATAAATCTGTATCCTTATTATGGTCGTGTTGATTATCAGGTAATTTATTTGTAGGGTTTAAGTTATGATCATGGTCTTTCGAGCCTCTAATATTCTACCTAAAGAGACATTTCTACTACATCATTGACAGAGGATGCAATAACCATATAGATGCTTTAAGTTATCTTTCTTTAATTGAACCAAACAAGACTTCTAGATATATTCCTAACCTCGGCAATGACGTCAAGAACAAGTTGCAGTCTATCCCACACACAAGTGTATGTGATTGTTTAAGTAATATATTAACTCAAAGAATTGGATACCGTACCCATGAGGACTACTAGATTAGCAATTTACTAAACTTCAGCTTTATCAATAAGGTATTTGAATGTTTTAGAGTATCCAGATGATTATGATAATTTAATGAATATACTACAAAAGAAATAAATAGCAACGTAAGCAAAGTTGTAAACAATACAAGTTAGAGTTCTAGGGTTGAGACACCATTAAAAATCTTATAAATATCTATCTTTCGAGTAGTTAACATTGATTTATCATATGGGTTATTATTATTCTCTTGTTTCTACTATTTTAAGGATTGTCCACAATTAGAATGATTCTATAAATCCTTTATGAACCTAGAAAGATAATCTTAGGGATAGGTCAAAGTGTTTAAGGAGAAATTTCATATTCTTCTACATAACGACGAAGATGAAGTAGCGACTAGGATAGAAATATACCTAGAAGCCTTGTTTGGTTCAAGTGCATAAAGATAACTTAAGCATCTAAATGGATTATTGATTCCCTACTCAACGATGTAGTTGAAATATTTGTTTAGGTAGAAGATTAGATGCTCCAATGACCATGATCATAACATAAACCATGCAAATCAATAACACGATAATCAATATGACCACGATAAGGATAGATATTTATAAGATTATTAATAGTGTTTCATCCCCAGATCTCGCATTTATATTTTTTACAACCTTGCTTATGTCGCTATTGACACACACTTTGTTATTTATTTATTTAGTAAATTATTCATTAAATTATCACAATCATCTAGATTCTCTGAAATACATAAATACATTATTGTTTAAACTGATGTTCAATAAATTACTAATCTAGTAGTTTGCGTGGGTACGATATCTGATTCTTTTAGTCACTATATTAATTGTACGATCACGTGCACTTCCATGTGTGATAGGCCACACCAAGTTTTTGCCAACATTGTCGAGGACATAAATAATTAGTAATTTTCTAAATATTTAGCGTTTGTTAATAAATTAAAGTGTTAATGACTTGATCTTAGCGGCAGACTTTTGCAGGACAAGTTAGGTATCAAACCTATAAGATTGAAAGAATTGGAAGATCCTAATTAGGAACCAGAGCATTCATTTCATCTGAGGCGAAGAGAAACAACACTTAACTCCCCAATTAAGCAAGTTCAAATAGGAGTTCAAGTAGATACTAATCTTAATGATCCAATTGATCCTAATTCTCTAATTACTCCAGTTTTGGTGGTTCCAATTGCTCATGCTCAAGCAGAAGCTATACCTATTCATGAAGTGGCAATACCACTTATGAACAATGCTACTAATTTCATCCGTAAGCCAAAGGTGAGTGGTCAGTTTGTATTAAAGCAAAATATTATGAAACTATTGCACACGAGTGGGTAGTTCATAGGTTTATCTAATGAGAACCCATAGTAGCATATAATAAATTTTCTTGCAATCATTGATATCTATAGTCCTTTCGAGGTCTCTACTAATTATGTAAGACTAACCCTCTTCCCCTTATCTCTATTAGGGGAAGAAAATAGGTTTTTATTTTTTGAACTATCAAACTCTATTACTTCCTAGGATGATTTAGCTCAGAAGTTCCTTATTTAATTCTTTCTATCTACGAAGATAGAATGTTTAAGAAATGAGATTTTGATTTTCAGGCAAAAAGATAGAGAGAATCTTTACCAAGCTTGGGAAAGATTCAAGGTTATGCTCAGGAATTGCCTTCATTACCATCATACCAATAATTTGTTGGTACACACATTCATTAAGGTCTTGAGCAAAAAACTAAGATTCTCCTTGATTCAGCAGTAGGTAATTAGGCATCTGTAAGACGTATGTTTAATTACATACATTTCTGAATTGGATTTACAGGGGAATCCATTATGGAATGTTGATGTAAGAGGTTCTCCAAAGAATGTAACAGGTGTGTTGGAGGTTGATTAGTTCACGACTATATTTTCTCTGATTGTTGCAATATCGAATTATATAACTACACAACTCAGTAATATAAATTTGGGAGTCACACAGTCTGCACTAGTAATAAAAAATATAGTTCAAAAGGCTCATACTAAGTGTGAAGTTTAAGGAAGCAGTGAACATACAATTGATTTGTGCAGTAAATTTAGAGTCTGTCGATTATGTTGGAATTTTAAATAATCAAGGACAACATAACTTTTGTAATATTCACAATCCTATGTGGAGAAACCATCCTAATTTCTCATGGGGTGGAAATCAGGTACAAAATACCAATCAATAAAAGCGATCAGTACAACTGAATCACCACCAGCATATTTAGGGTAATCAAGCCACTACTCAGTCAAGTAACATTGAGGAAATTCTAAAAAAATTATAGCTATGCAAGAATAGTTAGTAGTATATATGAAAAATTAGTAGATGATTAAAAAGAAATTTGAGTTACAAATGGGTCAAAGTCCAGGAGAACAGAACACTTGACGTAGGAAGGTCTACCTAGTGACACTGAGCCAAATCCAAAGTAAGTGAATCTAGTCGCTACTCAAAGTAGGCTACAGTTTAAGGAATTAGATCCTAAGTAGGTGAATCATAAGGCTATTGATGGTGAAATATTAAGGAGGATGAGAAAGTTGTAGATGGCAAAGTTGAAAACAAAGGACCAACATGGAAAGTGTTGTTCCACTTCTATATTTCCCATAAAGTTTTCGAAAACACAAGGAAGAGGCTTTTTAAAAGAAGTTTAGTGATGTATTGAAATAGGTTCACATTAACTTATCTCTCGTTGATGTTTTATAGAGCATCCCAAAGTATGCTAAGTACATAAAGGATATCATTGTGACTAATAACCGGCTAAATGAATATGCTACCATGGCACATACTGAGGAGTTCACATTATGAATCTTGAACAGGATTCCCGTAAAGATGAAAGATCAAGATAGCTTGACCATTCAAATTACAATTATGAAATTAATAAGTGTTTGGGTCTATGTGATATTAGGGCAAACATTAATATTATGTCTCTATCATTATTCATAAAGATGAGGCTAGGCAACCCAAGACCAACCACAGATGTTTTGCTACTAGCGAACTAGTCGCTTGCTAGACAAGATAGTATTATTGAAGGTTTTTGGTTCACGTGGGGTCACTCATATTTACAATAAATTTCATTATTCTTGATTTCAATGTTGATCTAAAAGTCCTATTTAATTTGGGAAATCCCTTTTTATCAACCAGGCATTCATTGATTGATGTTGCTATAGGACAATTAACCATGCATGCTCACAACAAGGTTGAGGTGTTCAAAGTAAACAAAGAAATGAAGTTGCCTGTGAATATGAAGAATTGTCAGCTATGATAGTCTCGTATATTGAGTCAACTTTAACCATAGTATGTCTAAAGACCCACTTGAATGAGTATTGAAGGGATACAATCTTTTTGGAGATGTTAAAACCCTTAAAATGGTACATATTATGGATTTGGCAAGCATTATTACCTGGATGACAAAATTTGAGCCGTTGAATAGGTAAGTTAGTTCCTCTCCCAATCCATCTATAAATGAAGCACCAAAGCTAGAGCTTAAAGCTCTTCCCTTTTATTTGAGTTATGATTTTCTTGGCAAGGATGACACTTTTCCTATGATTTTATCTGCCAGTTTATCTGATGTATAGGTGAGAGAGGCATTGACAGTATTAAAGAGAAGAAAGAAAACAATTAGATAGAAAATATCGGATATCAGAGGAATCAATCCTGCCTTCTATATGCAAAAAATATATATGAACGAGAGATATAAAGAAAGTGTGAAACACCAATAAAGACTAAATCATGTGATTAAAAAAGTAGTAAGAAAAAAAGTCATTAAGTTGCTTTATTCTGGGATATTTTATACCATATTTGATAATAAATAGGTCAGCCTTGTGCATTATGTTCCTGTAATGCCCCGCAAAATCCTCTTCCAGTCTGAGCCTTAGAGCGTATTTGGTAAAGCAAAAATCTGAGTCAAGATATTTAAGAAATATCCTCCCAAGTATGAAATACTTTGAAATCTGTTTGGAATCTATTTGAGAATAAATTAAGATCATAGAGGTCCCCTAACTCATGAACGAGTTGAAAACTTTCCTATCGTTCAAGTTTTAGTGACCGTCAAAATTTGGGTCTACTTCAATCAACCATAACTCGTATTGTATCAATAAATGGGTGGTTTTATATATATAAAATGAAATATCTTTGAATTATCTTTCCAACGATAACAATTTCTCCTAAATCCGATATTGGAGCAAAGAGTTATGCCCATTTTACTCCAGCATGTCAAGATGGAAAATGGTGACGACGTTTCTGACGGGCTATCACGTTTTTGACGCCCTTTTTGACGACGTCATCACATTCTAACGACATTTATGATGACGTCATCATCCGTGAGTAGAAAATCAAGAATTTGGACCCCTTTTGTAATGACCATTCGTGACGGCTTATCACGAACCTGACGACCTATCATGGATGGCGTCAAGTATATTTTTTTAGCAATTCAAGGGAGTTTTTGCAAGGATATTTTGGTCATTTTCCACCCTTTTTGAGCTTCTATAAATATGAGGAACCCTCATTCAAACCCTAATTCAATCATTTTCTTTTTCAACTCTCTCAAGAGAGTATAACTAGGGTTTAAATCAAGAACCATAATCTTCCAAAAATCATCCATAAATCTTTTTGGTTTCTTGAAGACTCAAGTTCCTCATAGTGTGGGCTTTAACAATTTATTTATTTCAAGTGTGGATAAAGTTTCATGCACTAAAGTTCATCCAATTTCAAAGGTTAAGGTATGTAGATGTTCATTCTTGGATCCCTTTCATCCAAGAAGCTCAAGAACCCTTTTTAAAACTAAAAGATTTTTATGTTTATGAGTTGTTAATGATTTGTATGAGTTGAAATGGATTTTTAATGTTTTGTTGAGTTTTGATTTATGTTTACATACAAAATTTATGAGCTTTGACCCTAGTATGTGGAATTCATGTGATGTTTGTGAAAGACCCTCTTGAAGTTGTTTTTCCATGTGATGTGTTCACGTATTTTGGGTTTAGAAATGGTAGAATAAGTGAAGAAAGTTTCCCATAGGTTTGATAAAGAGCTTAGGTGAAGCATAAGGGCCACTATAGTATGTTGAATAGGAAACTCCAAATTGTGAGCTAGTCCATGCATGCCTAGTGTTTGAAAAAATGCCTTAGTGAGTGAAATGTGCCAAGATTGCTTGAAATTTCCAAATAGGTGTAAAATTGGTCGTGTCTAGTGGTTGTTGAAAGACCCTAGGGAACAAAGGAATAAGTCGAGATATGAGGCTAGTAAATTCCCTGATTTTGTGCTCTTTGATATATGCTAAGCTTTTAATACATGTCAAGTCGTTAGCAAGTAAATAGTGATGTGTTAGTATAAAGTTTCCCCCAAATCAAGTTCTATCCAAATACATGACAAGACCGATATAGGTATGAAGTACTTGATGTAAGATCTCGTTAAATAGGGTATAATCTAATAGCATGTCTTCCCTAGGCTATTATATGATGATGAATAGAGTTCTATGTTTCCTAAATGCTTAATGCGATGTCCTAAGGATCTTGAGAGGGAAATTATGTTGTGATGCCCAACTACTTGAAGTGATTCTTTAATGATTGTCATAATACATGAATGATTGTAATGATGAATGAATTCTTGTAATGATGAATGAATGATGGTAGTGATGAATGGATGACCGCGATGATGTATGAATGATTTATGATGAACAATGATTATGTCTGACATTTATGTTATCGAGTCTTGGGGGTATTTATACCCAAAAATTGAGTTGTTGTCTAGAGCCTGTGTCAGTTTCTCGATAATTCCAATCAAGCCATGATTCTCAGAACTTTGTGAACTATAGAACTCTATTTCCTCAGTAAAGTTCGAAGCTTATTAAAGCTCGACAATCTCAGTTATCTATGTAATCTCTGTATCACTAGTAACCTAGCCTCAGACCTATAATCAGCTCAGTTCTAATAATATTCAAGTGATTCAATCCTAATCTCAGAAGCGATTTGAGTAATCCATTCAGTCTCTGTATCGTCTATCAAATACCATGATTCAATATCTTTTTTGTTAGATACATAAACAAGTGATCTCAACGAAACTCAGTTAGACCTTTTGAGTAATATGATCACTGTCAGATTCAGTTCAACCAGTGTTCAGTTGAGAATTTAGTTCTGAGTTTTTCAGTTGGGAGTAGAAACTATCACCGAGCGAGCTCAAGGATGAGATCTCACCTACTAGTAGAGGGTGTGATTCTTAAACGCAATCCTTGTGCTCCAGAACTATGTAGCCAGCATAGTTGAGACATAACACCTATTAGTTGAGGATGGATGAGAGACATCATACCTACTAGATTAGGGTAGATGAGGTGTCTTGACGTGCTAGATTAGGGATCCACCATTCTTGTTTGAGGACCAGCTAGATGAGGGTCACATAGAGTTGTCTTTACCAGTGGTGCGGTAATAACACCCTTCCAAATAGGGCATAGGTTGGACCCCACCTATAGTAGGTCGGGGAATGTCTGTTAAGTGACTACTTCCCATAATTTTAGATTCAGATTAAGTCTTAATTTCACAATCTATCTTCAGAAATTAGGACTACCAAATACAGTCATCTATCTTTATGAGAAACTCAGATAGTTCCGTTGATTCATGGACCATCCTGGCAAATAGGCTTGGTCACATATATAGTTGATTGATATCATATTCAGAGATATGCCGCCAGACAGGCTTGATCATAGTATCAAATTCCTATTGAATATTATTATCGTCAAATTCAGATATAATCATACTTCTTATATTGATAATTACTTCCAGAATAATCTATTAGCAAAGTTGATCTCTAATTCTGTCAGTCAAAAGCAGTAAGCTAAGAGTACAGTCCTTGATGTAAGAATATCAAGATCCTCAGTTATCAGTATTAGACGAACCGGTGATTCAGTTTCTTAGTGTCAGTAGTAAGTTCAGTCTGCAGTAAAGTGGTATGCTAGTTTCAATATCTAGAGTTGTGATGATTATGTTCATGTTCTATGCATTCATGTATGTGTTCTCATGTGGCATCTTTCATGATTATTCAGTTTAGATATTGTCCATGCATGAGCCCTTGCATTAGCCTACCTTATCTACATACTAGGTACATTCCTGTACTGACGCATTTGCACTATGGTGTTTTATTTGACACCATAGGTTCAGAGGTACAGGATCCAGATTATCCTGAGTATTTCAGTCCCCATCAGCAGCAGTAGCCGTGAGTCCTCTTCTTTTGAGCATGAATCTCAGTTACTATTATTGTTTTAGATTTTGTTTATTTTTAGTTGACAAAGTTAGTTGGGGACCTGTCTCATTAACTCCACAGTTCAAACAGTTTAGAGGCTTTTCAGACGGATGTATTAGTATTCAGTTTTTTGTATTATGAGTATTTATGGATGTGTTTAACCTTATGGCTAGTTTTCACATTTATTCTAGACATTGTGCAGTGTACAGGTATAGATATTACTAAAGGGTTAGCTTATGGTCCTTCGAGGTCATAAGAATTGTGTGATGTCTCGAGATGAGATCTCGGAGTGTTACAAACTTAGTAACAGCGCCTAAGGTTCAAGAGTATCCTAGGGAGTATGAAAAGCCGGATCTAGTATATTCTTGTACATGGGTGTGCAGCGTGCCATATTTATGTACAAGAGGCTATAGGATGTTCGTAGGAGCAGTTCCTCTTCTTTCAGTGATCACTTCGTGTGAGTGAGCATGATCTCAAGTGTATCCTCAGTGTAATCCACTTTATTTTTTTATTTACAGAGTATGCCTCCTCGCAGAGACTTTGTCCATAGGGTTGATGATCAGCCCCCTTAGCCAGTAGATCCTGAAAATGAAAGTGTGTCACATGCAGAGTTTCGGGTAGCTTTCCAAGCACTAGCCCAGGTAGTGATTAATGTTCATGGAAACCATCAGGCTGTAGTCCCACCTCAGCAAGATGGGAATTCTACCGTAGCCAGGATTAGAAGCTTCATAAAAATAAACCCACCCAAATCTTTTTGGTTAGTAGTAGGTGAGGATCCGCAGTTATTTCTTGAGGAGGTGAAGAAGATCACCTAGATTATTCATGTGTCAAAGGAGGAGAGTCTTAAGTTAGAATCTTATAGGTTTAAAGATATTGCTCATGATTAGGTAGTGATGTGGGACAAAATTAGATGGGTAAATGTTGCTCTCGTGATTTGGCTAGAGTTTCAGAGTGTATTTCTAGATAGGTTTTTCCCACTAGAAATGAGAGAAGCTAAGGTAGAAGATTTTATAAAACTAATATAAGGCTCCATGATAGTGAAAGAGTATTGTCTTAAGTTTAACAAATTAGCTAAGTATGCTCCCGACTTGGTAACTGACCCTACAGCGAGTATGAGTAAGATTTTGACTGGGGTATCAAGTGATATGTTGAAAGAGTGTAGAGCTGACATGCTCAATAGAGATATGTATCTTTCTAGGCTAATGATTCATGTGCAACATATTGAGGCAGATAAGATGAAGAAGAGAGGGAGAGTGAGCAAGAGAGCCAAGACAGGTAGTCGTGGTTTTTTGCAATCAGGGTCTCAAGGTGGTAGTAGTTATTAGTATGGTCAGAGATTTTTAGTTCCAACTTCATCTTCATCTAGTATACTCGCACCTACATTTGGGGGTTTCAGATTTGAGGGAGCACCAAGCTCCATAGCCCAGAGTAGTACTAGTGGTGTTCGTACCTACCCGATGTGTGAAGAATATGGTAAGAATCATAAGGGTGTGTGTAAAGGCGGTAGTTATGTGTTCTTTTGATGTGGTGAGACTGATCACAAAGTCCGAGATTGTCCTAAGCCAGGTTTCAGAAGTCAGCATAGTCATCCTTCAGCTCATAATAGATTGTATGCACTTCAGGCTTGCCTTGATTGGGAAAGATCCCCTGACATTGACCCGGGTATGTTATGATCCCTTCATATTTATATTATGCATTGATAGATTCTTTGATCTCATTTTGATCTTATATGTTAGCATGAGTCATGCATAAGTTTCAGATCTTCATTGGTCAATTATGACCCAGTCTGTAGGTGCCCCGCGCACCGCTCCAGTATTTTAGCAAAGTGTGTTTAGAGGGGCATAGAGTCCCAAGGGGGAGATACCCCATGGTATTATGATGTTGCATTCTGTTAGATTCATCTCAATGCATGTTTAGATTTTCCTTATAAAGTTAGCATCAATCATTGTTGCATTATCAAGTCGTGCTTTCAAAAGTTAGCTTAGCCGGATATTCATGTATTAGATATGCACATTCAGTAGAAAAAGTTTAGCTTGTCAGCGTGTGTTCATTCGTGTATTCATGAGATCATCCCAGTTATGAGTCCATTCATCAGATATTCATATGTATTATGAGAATTCAGCTATGAGTATCATCAGTCGAGTATTCCATGCACCATATACGCATGCCCAGCGTGAGAACTCTATATGTCAGTCATTACAATTGTGTAGTCCTGATCTGAGATGTTTCCATTTCTTGAGTAAGTTTTGTTGATCCATATTCTCAGTCTATCAAACGACATTCGAGGATGAATGTTCTAAAGGGGGAGATAATGTAACGCCCCGCAAATTTCTCTTCCAATCTGAGCCTTAGAGCGTATTTGGTAAAATAAAAATCCGAGTCAAAATGTTTAAGAAATATCCTACCAAGTATGAAATACTTTGAAATCGTGTAGGAAACTTTTTGAGCATGAATTAAGATCATAGAGGTCCCCTAACTCATGAACAAGTTGAAAACTTTCCTATCATTCAAGTTTTAGTGACCGTCAAAATTTTGGCCAAGTTCAATCGACCATAAATCATTGTATATTAAGAAATGTGTGGTTTTCTATATCAAATGAAATATCTTTGAATTAGCTTTCCAATGATATCAATTTAGCCTAAATTCGATATCGGAGAAAATATTTATGCCCATTCAACTCCAGTATGTCAAGCTGGAAAATGGTGACGACGTTTTTGATGGGTTATCACATTTTTGACACCCTTTTTGACAACGTCGTCACATTCTGACGATATTTCTGACGACATCATCAGCCCTGGGCAGAAAATCAAGAATTTGGACCCCTTTTGTATCGAACATTCGTGACGGCCTATCACGAACCTGATGGTCTGTCACGGATGGCGTCAAGTATATTTTTCCAGCAATTCAAGCGAGTTTTTGCAAGGGTATTTTGGTCATTTCCCACACTTTTTGAGCCCCTATAAATATGAGGAACCCTCATTCAAACCCTAATTCAATTATTTTCTTTTTCAACTCTCTCAAGAATGTATAACTAGGGTTTAAATCAAGAACCATAATCTTCCAAAAATCATCTCTAAATCTTCAAGGTTTCTTCAAGAATCTAGTTCCTTATAGTGTGGGCTTCAAGAATTTATTTATTTCAAGTGTGGATAAAGTTTCAAGCACTAAAGTTCATCCAATTTCAAAGGTTAAGGTATGTACATATTGATTCTTGGATCCCTTTCATCCAAGAAGTTCAAGGACCCTTTTTAAAACTAAAAGATTTTTATGCTTATGAGTTGTTAATGATTTGTATGAGTTGAAATGGATGTTTAATGTGTTGTTGAGTTTTGATTTATGTTTGCATACAAAATTTATGAGCTTTGACCCTAGTATGTGAAATTCATGTGATGTTTGTGATAGACCCTCTTGAAGTTATTTTTCCATGTGATGTTTTAATGACTTTTGGGTGTAGAAACGGTTGAATAAGTGAAAAACATTCCCCATAGGTTTGATAAAGAGATTAGGTGAAGCATAAGGGCCACTATAGTATGTTGAATAGGAAACCCCAAATTGTGATCTTGTCCATGCATGCCTAGTGTTTGATAAAATGCCTTAGTGAGTGAAATGTGACAACATAGCATAAAATCCCTAAGTAGGTGTAAAATTGATCGAGTCTAGTGGTTGTTGAAAGATCCTACAGAACAAAGGAACAAGTTGAGATATGGTGGTTGTAAATTCCTCGATTTTGTGCTCTTTAATATATGCTAAGCTTTTAATACATGTCAAGTGGTTAGCAAGTAAATAGTGATGTGTTAGTATGAAGTTTCCCCCAAATCAAGTGCTATCCAAATACATGACAAGACCAATATAGGTATGAAGTACTGGATGTAAGAGCTCGTTTAATGGGGTATAATCTAATAGCATGTCTTCCCTAGGCTAGTAGATGATGATGAATAGAGGTCTATGTTTCCTAAATGCTTAATGCGATGTCCTAAGGATCTTGAGAGGGAAAGTATGTTGTGATACCCAACTACTTCAAGTGATTCTTTAACGATTGTCATAATACATGAATGATTATGATGATGAATGAATGCTTGTAATGATGAATTATGATGGTAGTGATGAATGGATGACCGTGATGATGCATGAATAATTTATGATGAAGAATGATTATGTCTTACTTTTATGTTATCGAGTCCTGAGGGTATTTATACCAAAAAATAGAGCTGTTGTCTAGAGCCTTTGTCTGTTTCTCGATAATTCCAGTCGAGCCATGATTCTCAAAACTCAGTGAGCTATAGAACTCTTTTTCCTTAGACAAGTGCGATGCTTGTTAAAGCTCGATAATCTCAGTTATCTCTGTAATCTATGTATCTATATTAACCTAGCCTCATACATATAATTAGCTCAGTTCTAATAGTATTCAAGTGATTCAATCCTAATCTCAGAAGCAATTTAAGTAATCCTTTCAAGCTCTGTATCATCAGCCATATACCATGATTCGATATCTTTTTGTCAGATACGGAAACAAGTGATCTCAGCGTAACTCAGTCAGACCTTTTGAGTAATATGGTCAGTGTCAGATTCAGTTCAGCCAGTGTTCAGTTGAGAATTTAGTTCTGGGTCTTTCAGTTGGGAGTAAAAGCTAGCACCAAGCGAGCTCAAGAATGGGATCTCACCTACTAGTAAAGTTTGTGATTCTTAGAAGAAATCCTTGTAGTTTAAGGTAGATGAGATAAATCATACCTCCTAGATGAGGGTAGATTAGGTGGCTTGAGCTACTGGATGAGGGCTCCACCATTCTCGTTTGAGGACTTGCGAGATGAGGGTCGCATAGAGTTATTTTTACCAGTGGCACGGTAATGACACCCTTCCAACTGGGGCACAGGTTGGACCCCACCTATGATAGGTCGGGGCATGTCGGTTAAGTGACTTCTTCCCACAGTTTTAGTTTCAGATTCTGTCTCAGTTTTAGAATTAGTGTTTAGAAATCAGGACTGTCAGATACAGTCATCTATCTTTATTAGGAACTGAGATAGTTTTATTGTTTCATGGACCTTCCTGATAGATAGGCTTGGTCACATAGATAGTTGATTGATATCATATTCAGAGATATGCCACCAGACAGGATTGATCAAAGTATCAGATTCTTATTGAATATTCTTATCGTCAGATTCAGATATAACCTTACTTCATATCATCGATAATCGCTTCCAGAATAATCTATTAGTAAAGTTGATCTCTAATTTTATCAGTCGAAAGCAGTAAGTTTAGAGTAGAGTCCTTGATGTAAGCACATCTAGATCCTCAGTTATTAAAATCAGAGAAGTCAGTAATTTAGTATCTCAGTGTCGGTAGTGAGTTTAGTCTGTAGTAAAGTGGTATGTGATTTTGAGTATCTAGAGTTGTGATAATTGTGTTCATGTTCTGTGCATTCATGTATATGTTCTCATACGACATCTTTCATGATTATTCAGTTTAGATATTGTGCATGCATAAGCCCTTGCATTATCCTACTTTATCTATATACTCAGTACATTTCTGTACTGGCGTATTTATGCTATGGTGTTTTATTTGACACCACAGGTTTAGAGGCATAGGATCTAAATTATCCTCAGTAGTTTAGTCCCCGTCAATAGCAGTAGTAGTGAGTCCTCTTCTTTCTAGGACGAATCTAAATTACTTTTATTGTTTTAGATTTTGTTTATTTTAAGTTGAAAGAGTTTGTTGGGGACCTTTTCCATTAACTCCATTGTTCAGACAGTTTAGAGGATTTTTAAATGGATGTATTAGTATTCAATTTTCTTTATTATAAGTATTCATGGATGTGTTGAACCTTATGGCTAGTTTCTATATTTATTTTAGACAGTATGTAGTATATAGGTACAGATATCAGCAAAGGGTTAGCTTATGGTCCTTCGGGTTCATAAGCACCGTGTGACATCTGGGGATGAGAACTTGGGGTGTTATAGTTCCAAAGAAAAAAGGTATGATTGTTGTCGTCAATGAAGATAATGAGTTGATTCCAACTCGTACAGTGACTAGGTGTAGAATTTGCTTGGATTACAGGATTCATACATGATCTTCAAATTAGTTTTACTTTCTTTTATACTATAAATCTTCAAACTATCACTGCTTTTATTTACAAACATCTTTTAAATGTATATCGATCAGCAAATGGCTTACATTCTCAGTTCGAAGGCATATTTTACGTATTCTCATGACTATTGCATATCTCACATATCTGTACATTCCAAAGTACTGATAGCATACCTTTTCTACCTACATTTTTCATGTAATGTAGATTCTGGTGCTTACTACAGGATCATAGCCAAGTAGATCATAACATTCACTTAGTATGGGATGAGTTCTCATATTTTGAGGACTCAAGTCAGTTGTAGTTCTTGTATTTTATTTTTTTATATATATATGTATTGATTAGGGATAGATGGGGGTCATGTTCCTATTGCTTATAGGCAGTACTAATAAATGCTTCATAAATGGCCAGTCAGAGTCATGGTATGTAAGTTCCTCTTTCTTTCATATTATAGTATTGTAAACACTTAACAGTTGTGTATTAAAACAATTTATCTCATGATTATTCTTCTGCTCAGTCAGTTTAGCTTTTATATATGTTTTAATCAATTGGTCAATCATTATGCAGTACCATGGGTTTGCTTGAAATCACTTGTGGTTCTAAGCACCATATTATGACTAGGGGAAGTCTCAGGTCGTGACATTATGGAACTACAATTGTATCATACTTTATCTATTTCAAAATCGAGGATTTTTATTTTGTTTACCAAATCATTCATAAAATGTGAGTAACTAGTCATTTCAAGCAAGGCCTCTAGTAATGGAATGTTTATGGATAAATTTTTTATTTTATAGAGAAACTTCTTTAATTTAGCATCGTACTCTTTTCTCTTGAATATTTATGGGAATTGAGGAGGTATTTTTATTGTTGCTTTTGATCCAACTAAGTTTTATTCCATTTTTGAGACATTATCACTGACCACTTTTTGATTCTCTTTGTTCTTAACCACATTTTCAACTTCTATCGGTTTGTCAACATTTGATTCTTTAGTAATAGGAACTTTTTCATTAATGTTTTTAGACTATTATTCTTTACACATGCTTGACCTTCAATCTACTTCTCATAAGAGTCCTGATCAGCATCCACCATGTCATCACTAGGTGTCTTTTGGCTATTAGTAAAAATGACCATACAATGTGCATCATTCTTG
Organism: Capsicum baccatum var. pendulum; assembly: GCA_030864225.1. Taxonomy (NCBI): domain Eukaryota; kingdom Viridiplantae; phylum Streptophyta; class Magnoliopsida; order Solanales; family Solanaceae; genus Capsicum; species Capsicum baccatum. The sequence goes on along the minus strand of CM061555.1, from coordinate 162,537,596 downwards.
GAATTTGTCACGATGTCACCAGGGAGTCCTCCCTTTTATCTACTGTTGAGGTAAGTTGAGATTTCAATCACTGGGTCTAAAGCTATTTAATAAAACACACATTTAACGTGATTTTTTGATTTAATTGAGAGAAGTCACGCTTTATTTTCTTAATCATCATATCATTTCCTTCAACTACCATAAGAATTCTAGCAACCACATCTTTCTTTTTGTAATTTTTTGGATCTATGGAGGATCCCTCTTTTCTCTGTTTTCCATCATAAGATGGGATATATTGATCATAATCATGCTCCTTTTCCATTAAATCATGGTCTCTCTCCCTTCCCTTAGTAACAATTTAACAATCATTGGCACAATATCTCCAACGTTTATACTTCCAATCTCTAAGTCTATATTTCCAACCTTGATTCCTACCTTTCCTATGGTAGGTAGGTTAGAAAACCCACACTTGGTTGGATAAGTAATAAATCTCTTCATCAAGTTAATCATCATCATCATCCACATAAGCTCTATTTCCTATAAAAGTTGTGACTTTAATTGCTTTTGGGATTGGCCCCATAACATGTTTTTTAAGATATCCATTTGTGTCAAGACCTTGGCCATATTTTTGTCTATCTATTAATATTTTTTACTTGGTTCTTTTCTCAGAAAATACATAGAGGAATTCCCCATGGACACCTCAATCTCATGTGTGCCAAGCTCTGTGTTGCTTGTTTATTTGGTATAGCAATCAATAGAAACCCTAAAGGTTTGATTTATTAAAGATCATCTGACTATGTTATCGACTATAGTCAACGTCAATAATTCCAATAATAAAATATTTGAAAATGCATCTTATCTAAACTTTAATGGTTGTATCAATAGACCAATACCTTCTGAAATATTACCCTAATCTAATTTAGGGATTCACCAATTAATTAGTAAAAGTTTGTTATCTTATATAAATGTTAAAGCATCTAGGGTAGTGGAAAGAACTTATCTATAAAGGCTTCTATTAGCTTAACTGATGAAGTAAAGAAACCTTTGGGAAACTCCCTTAACCAAATCACCAACTCTACCATCAAGGATAGTAGGAACAATCTCAAGAAGATGGATTTTTTTGAAAATATTTACAAATTTCAAAGATGTTGCAAACATCTATAAAATCCTTTAAGTGTACGTTTGGGTCTTTATGTTCTTGACCACTAAACATTTCCTTCATTTAAACTAAGTGAATTATAAAGTTGATGACATGGAAATCAACATTTCCTTCTGTGGTTGCTAGGTTAAAAGCACTAGCCCATTAGGATTTTCCAAATTAATTCTCATCATCAAATTGCCCTTCAAAAGCTATGGTATTACTTCCATGCTAAATCATAATACCTCGTTTGCTTATATTCTTACCTAAAAAACAAAAATAACAAACAACGTAAATTCTAACTATGGATAACACATGTTATACACAACACTACACAAAATGAATGATAACTTTCATTCCATGATAGCGACATCATTTTTGATAATGCTCAAATACACTCTAGAAAGGATATACAAGGTTTTTATGCAATATATTTATCCAAATATTTAATTGGGATCGATCTCATAAGAATGAAGAGATAGGTTAGCCTTTGAGATTAATATGTCACTAGACGTTTGCTCATAATGTATAAAATGCAATTAAAATAAACTTGGAGTTTTGTTTGAATGTTTTATATCTATTTATCAATGTAAGCTTGGTTTTCAAGAATGAGTATTAATAATTATTAATAAAATGTCAAAGTAACTTAGTGTTATGGCTTCATGAGTATGACTACATACATGGGTAAAGGAACATTTACACAAATCAAATTAAAAGTTATTGGTAAGCTAGGTTTTTTAATTCTAATGCTATTATTTCAAGACAACATTAACTTTCACACGTTGGTTATTTCGAGTACCTTACATGTGTTTGTTCATACCAATAAAATATCTCACTATGATTGATGATAGGCGGATTTACACGCCTATATCAATATATTTTGCCCATATTTTAGCCTAGTTTTGAGAACAAATTATATATTTCATGCACTTTTAGTCCTTTTTCCTGTAAATGAGCTAACGAACATGATTAGAAAAGTTTCAGGTAAAAATGATGCAAAATACAGCATTTTATGGCTTACTTGACGCAAAAGAAAGCTCACGAACGAAGGAGAAGGAAGTGGGACGCCTAAAGGACCAAAACTGCTGCATGGAAAATCTGTCCCGGGCTAAAACAACAATTCTGAAGACTTTGGGGACTTACAGACACAAAGCTGGATTTTGACAAAGATACATTAACCTAGTACAATTAGGTTATGTATTTCATTAGTTTATTTGGATTATGATAATGTTACATTAACCTAGTACATTTGGGTTAAGTATTCCATTAGCCTAGTAGGATTTGGTTATTTGTTTCATTAGCGTAGTAGGAGTAGGATATGGGTATTATAAATACCCTATCATGCTAGAGATTTCTAGACATTCCTCCCTTAGTGGAGAGATTCAACATTCCTCTCTTAACAATTCATCTTTCCATTCTTCACTTAATTCAACAATTAATTTTCTTCCATCCCTCTCATCTTCCACTACAAACACTTCTAATCTACTCTTCTATTCTTAAATTCCACAACAAGAGAATCGTTACCAAGCTAAGGAAACATGCCTCATGCCTATCACTTGATCTACACGCCATTACTCAATATCGTGATATAATAACAATGTCAATCGTGATCTCCTTCGCATTCATGGGTAACTAAACTTCTTTGTTGGGGTTATGGAAGCCGAATGAGTTACTATCTATTGCTGTGAGTTTGTGAGTTCGAGACACGTATATTGCTTATATCATTATTCTCTTCATCTTAATCCACATTCTTTGCGGTTGCAAACGCAAGAATACGCCAGTATAACATTTAACTTGTTCGAGAGAAAGGTTATTTGTCTGGAAAAGAGATAATGTCAAGGTAGTAGGACACCCTTTCCTATTAAAAATCTAGTGTCGTAACTGGACTAACCTCTTGGAGAATTCGTACCGTTAGACACGCTTTAAGCTCAAGAGAGTTAAAGTGAAATAGTCCTTGTTTAGGTCGAGAGACGCTTGGATTTACCATCGACTACAATTCTCTATAAGCAATTGCATGTCAGAATTCTACACACTCATAGCCAACAGAGACGTATACCTCAGAAGGTGGACATAACCCCAACTCTTCAATTCTCATTGTTTACAACTTACTTAACAATCTTTCTCTCTTTACTTTGCTATTTTCAGCTTTTACTTTATTGTTTTCGCTACACATTACAATCCCCCCTTTTACGAGACTTGCACTAAACGTTTAGTAATTTTTCTTACTTGTTGGCCAAGCTATTCCCTGTGGGATCGACACCCAACCCAGGTTGGGTTCTATATTTGCTAACGACCGCTTTACACTCCTACGAGAGCTGTAGATTGAGCGTTATCAAAAATTGGCGCCGTTGCCGGGGAATATGAGTGTCTACCAAGTTCGTGATAATTACTAGACCCTTTGGTCAAAGATTCTCATACTTTTACGTTTAGTTTTTGTTTTTGTTTATTGCAGGTTTTTACTTTAGTGCATGCCCTATACTAGAAGTTCTGGTCAACCGTTATTACCAATCAATCCTGAACCACAACGAATTAGAAGAATGGAAGCACAAGCTGAAATCGACAGGATGGCTGCTCAACACGAGCAAGCAAGATTAGCTGCTCTTGCCGCTGCTCAAGTCCAACAACAAAACATTGATAATCCTGGGCGAGCAACAAATCCTAACGATGAAGATTTAGGTGATGACGAGTTGATAAACCCAAGGCATCTTGCTGAAACTACAACACATGCCAACAGAAGAGGTTGACAAGCTCGGTATAGGTATGATCGCCAACCTTTGCAGCCAGCTTTCGACGATGATGATGATGATCTTGATGGTGTCGGAGCCACTGGAGCTATAATTCCACCACCATTAGCGCCCGGATCCAAGTTCAACATCACAAGCACCATGATTTAGTTATTGCAACTCAAGGGATTATTTGGTGGACTAGCAGGCGACGATCCGAATATGCATCTCATCAACTTTATTTCTGCATACAAGTCTTTTGACAATCCTGGTGTTGGTCAGAATGCTATTCGATTACGTCTATTTCCATTGTCTCTGTCTGGGGAGGCAACTCTATGGTTGAATGGGCTGACTCCTGATTCTATTACAAATTGGAGGCAATTGAGAGACGCTTTCCTAGAAAGATTCTTTCCGCCATCCAAGAGGGCGCAATTGAGAGATGAAATCAGCAACTTCCGCCAGCTTCCCACTGAAGCTCTTCATGAAACATGGGAGAGTTTCAAGACAAAGCTAGCGAGATGCCCAAACCATCACATGACTAATGTTCACCTAATGGAGATCTTGTATAGAGCCTTGAATTCAATAACTAAACCAGTGGTGGATAACGCAACTGGAGGATCTTTTATGGACCTTACCTTTGGTCAAGCAAGCAATATGCTAGATCGTATGACGAAACAAAGTAGAGCTTGGCATACCAGGCATTCTGAAGTAGCAAGCCCCACTTTATCTATTGGCATGACTGCAGACCAAAGAAGAAGAGAAGAAGAACGTGATCAAGATATGGCGCATTTGAAAACACAAATGGATCTTCTTACAAAGCATTTATTATCAGGGAAGACCGAAAAGGTGAAAGCTATTGCGTCAAAAGGAAGAGACGAATCTGATTCAGAAGATGAGGTCAACTACTTGAACAATCAGGGGGGTTTCCGCGGGAATGCCCAAGGAAACCAAGGTCGGAACTATTATGATAAATATGGAAACAATGACCAAGGTAGTTAGAAGAACAATAATGAAAAGAGTGGTTTGTACGTTCCCCCTGGTAGACGTGACACCACCACATCTAATTCTGGAAGTTTGGAAGACATGATGGCTAAATTATTGAAAGGAGTGGAAGCAACGAGCGCGGGAGTAACAGAGGTAATCAATGATTTGTCCTCTATGAAACAATTAGTTGATTCACATTCCACTTCTATCAAGCAAATAGAGCAGCAATTGAGCCAACTTTCAGCAGCACTCAATCAAAGAAAAGCCGGCACTTTACCTAGCGATACTGTGCCAAACCCAAGGAATGACGGGTCATGCATGGCCGTCACTACCAGAAGTGGTAAGGTGCTGGAAAATTCAGCAAAAGTCAAGCAAGTGGTTGACGAAGTTGCAGACATGAATGACAACACAAAAGGAGAAGATGCCGCAGCACCCACTCCTGACGTCAAGGACGCCACATCCAGCACTGTGCAACCTGAAAAAGCTGAAAAATGGAAGAAAGAGGAGAAGAAAGCCATGGAGAGAACACTTCCATACCCACCACCACCTTTTCCCCAAAGATTGAGGAAGGTGGCGGATGACACAAAGTTCATCAAATTCATGACTATGTTAAAGCAGCTCACCATTAATGTTCCATTGGTGGAGGCACTTGAACAAATGCCTGGGTATGCAAAATTTATGAAGGATCTCTTGACAAAGAAGCGGGCAGCAAGTTATGACTTGGCGGATAATGTTCATCATTGTAGTGCAATCGCTACAAGATCGCTAGTTCAAAAGAAGGCAGATACTGGAGCTTTCACTATTCCTTGCACTATTGGATCGTTGGATTTTGCCAAAGCATTGTGCGATCTAGGGGATAGCATAAATTTGATGCCACTATCCATCTACAAGAAGTTGGGGCTAGGCGATCCGACACCAACCAATATGAGGCTCGTGATGGCTGATAGGTCGGTAAAAAGACCTGTGGGTATCTTGAATGATGTGTTGGTGAAGGTTTCTTCATTCATATTTCCTGCAGACTTCGTTATTTTGGATTGTAAGTAGGATTCTGAAGTTCCCATAATCCTGGGACGTCCTTTCTTTGCAACCAGAAGTGTGGTTATTGACATGAAAGATAATGAGCTTTTGTTTTGAATTAATGATGAAGTAGTACGGTTTGATATATGCAAAGCCATGAAGCATCCCAGCGATATGAATGAGTTATCTGTAGTTGATGTTCATCCAGAGGATATGAAAGCATTATCTATAGAGAAACAGCCTACTGTTGAGCCATTGTCTACTGCGCCACTGAATGTTGAGCATGAGGATAATGAAGATTATGAAGAACTTATGGGTGATCTAACAGAAATAGAGCCTTATACTCCTAAGCAACCGGATTGTGATCTCAAGAATCAACCAACAGTGAAGACTCCCATTGACGAGCCACCAATACTAGAATCGCAAGAGCTCCCCGATTATCTAAGGTATGTGTTCTTAGAAAGTAGAAATATACTTCCAGAGAGTGCAGATGATTTAAGTGAACAGCACGTAGAGGCTCTCATCTCTGCTCTGAAGAGATACAAAAGAGCTATGGGTTGGACTATTGATGATATAATTGGTGACTCTCCGGAGAAACGTATGAGCCATCTCGAAAAAGATCGCATGCCCACAGGTAAGCCTCATTGTCGTCTAAATCCTTTCAGAAAATGATCCATCATTTATCTCGACGAAGTCTAAGTACTCGAGATTACTATGTCGAGCCACGACAATAAATAAGGCGCTAGATGGGACGCAACCCATCGTTTTATCGTTTTATCGTTTATCATTTTTCCTTTCATTCTAGTACTTGTTTTGTTTTGCTAAATGAAAAATCCAAAAATAAGAGTCGTGCCACGACCAAAACTAAGGCGCTTGGTGGGAGGCAACCCATCGTACTAATCGTTTTTGTTTGGTTTTGAGCAAAAATAGGTGCAAGAAGTATTCAACGAGGAGATTGATTTCAATTGACGATTTTGATGCATTGTATGGTAAAGTTGGTAAGTTAGGAACGGTGATGCATAAGGCTATGGATTGAGCCTTTCTCACACCAAAATAGGCTTCGAGGAAGTCTAGGCCTTGGTAAAACTAGGCCACGAATGATGCACAACCTATCTTATAGCCTAAGGTCTCGGAATCTAGTGTGCTATACACTATGCGCCGCCTATTCCTAGGTATGCTTTTGACTATGCGCCGCCTATGCTATGGAATTTGGTCTCAGTATCTCATATGCCATAGACTATGCGGCGCATATGTCTACAAATGCCATAGACTATGCGGCGCATATGTCCCATTATGCCATAGACAATGCGTCGCATATGTCATGTCTATGCTAAGCATTATGCGCCGCATATGTGGGAATTTTGTCTCCAAAACCGATTGTAAATGGTTCATAACCCGACCCATACTCTTCCTATATAAAGGGGACATAGTTTTATAACACAACCACACTAGAATATACCCTAAAGGCGCCGCATACTCCTCCAAATCTTCTCAAAATTTTCTTCTTTTGCTCCTCCAATTCACAAAACCATCTCCACAAGTTTCAAGCAAGTAAGTAATCTCTTATTCTTCATTTATTTATCGTAAGTACTACGTTTCTATGTTTATTATGAATTGCTAAATCGTATAAGATTGTTGGTGATGTTCGTGTGTTTGGATTGTTGATATAAAATCATGTGAGTGAGCATATACGTAGGAAAATCTTGACTTGTTTTCGACTTGAATGTGGCTTCAATAGCATTGTTATGATATTTGCGAAATTGCTATGGCTATGAATATTATTTAAGATGGTTGTTTGGATACTTACATGTTAGACAATCCCGGCCATCGGGATAAGATTTATAGGGCCTACCGACTTAGGAGGTTGTGATTGTTTCAAGAATAACGATTCCATGTGGTAAACCCTATGTAGTAGTGTTGCTATATCTACCATGAAAGTAGTCCAATGGCTACAAGTAAGTGATGCATTGCTGATTTTCTTGTCGGAATACAATCCTAAAACGTATGTCGACGAAATCTGAGTAAATCGACCACTTTCACTTCACTGATTTGTGTTAACAAAACTAGGTGTGGGGCGGTACCCCTAATGCTTGTTTATAGATTGTATCGATTGATATTGTGCTGCCACTAACACTATTTCTAGTCTCAGGTACAATGGCACCTAAAGCAAGGCAAGGCAAGGAGAAGGCTACCACTTCCCAAAAGGGCAAAAAGAGAGGTCGCAAGGACCAAGGAGAATCATCCTCAGCACACCTACCCCACAGAATGTTCGGAATAAAATGGGTTCTTGAGGAAGAAGCCAAAACATGGTACAGTAGCAACAAAGAACGAAAATATGTTCACATCGACTTGATCAACAAGGAGACCTTAGCAAAGAAGGAGCCGCGTATGTTGGCAAAAATAATGGCTTCGAAGCTGGATTTCATCTTCCGTGACATGGGAGAGTGTAATATTGATCTGACAAGAGAGTTTTATGCCAACTGGTCGCCGAACACAACAGGCAATGAAGTTAAAATTCGGGGCCAAGTGTTACAGCTCACCGCGGATTGGATCAACTCTTTTCTTGGCTTACCTTTGGTCGACACAACACCATTCAAAGATCTGTATAGTAGGCCTCCTTATAGAGCAATACGATACACACTTTGTGGAAGCAGATCGATGGCAAGGTGGGGCAGACATAAAGACACCGGCTGACACAACACCTTTCCCTATGCTCCGCTGAATAGGGAAGCAAGAATCTGGATGCGCATTGTCAACTCATGCCTTATTCCTGGGACTCAATACACCAAGATATCGAGAGATAGAGTGTGTTTGGTCTATGCTTTGATGATGAATGTCCCTATCAACTTTGGGGCAATCATTCGCTCTACCATGAGGAAAGCCACACTCCACAAAAGGTCCCACTTCACATTTGGAAATTTGTTGACAGCAATCTTGCGGAAGGAGGATATCGAAGAGGAACCAGCTGACCACAAACTCCCACATAACCCAAACAAGTTAGAACTCACCAAAGTCAAAGATGTTGAAACAACTCATGGTGTCAACCTTACTACTGTGGAGAGACATGCTCGTGATGAGAGTTTCTTCCGTCATCTCTATGGCATGACACAATTTACTATGATGAGTGGTGGACGTATTCCAACTGCTGAAGAGCTCCAACAGCTAGACCATGACTACCCAATGAACATGCATGCACGGGAGATGTGTGGAGTGGGCGTATACTTTGAGGAACCTCTAGATGATGATGTGCCGACTGATGACGATCGACGCTTGCCTGATTCTGATGAGGAGGAGAACTCTGAAGACGACTCTTATGATGATTCAGACGAAGGGGGTATGACCCCCGACATTGATGAAGGGTCCGACTAACCAGGTTCTTCGAATTTATTTTCCACTTAGGGTAGTGTCCCGTTTAAGTGTGGGGTGCGGTATCACATGCTATACTTCTCTGTTTGCACCTATGTTTGTTTGTTTACTTTGTTTTTTTTAAGTTTTTTATTTGAGTTCATTTTTTTTGTTTTTTTAAGTTTTTTTTAGGAGTAAATTTTTTCTAGCTTCGCATGAAATTATTTTGACAGGCAGCATGAGATTATAACAAGAGTATGTGTTACAATTGTGACTATTGAGACGTTTAGGCTCTAGTTGTGACTCATTATGTGATATTGTGTGGTTCAATTCCTTCACCTGTTGGTTCGAGAATCTATATTACTTCCAATCAAGTCGACCATGTGCCTTGTGTGTGTGAGATTAATAGTATCTTCTATGTATGTGGCCGATGCTAGAACTTGCCTGGTATGTATGCAAAGCGAAAATAAGGAGTGTAAGTTTAGGATATGATTTAGGCATTTCTTTGGCAACCTATATGTGTTTACCTTCAGTTTCACCTACCCATGGACATCATCCTAGTTAAACCCTTTTGAGCCTTTAGCCTATTTCTTTGACAACCTCGTATGTAAGCCTAATCCATTTCTTTCAAGACCGTAATTTGATCCAAATTCCTAAGTGCTTTAAAGTGGAAAAGTCATGTGACAACATAAGAGGAAATTGGGTGAGTATGATGCTTTAAATTGTAATGGTGCTTGAATGTGTTATGAAAAAGAAAGTGCTATCATAAGAGGTATGTTGAGAAAAGAAAAAGGAAAAAGAAATCTGAAAAGTGAGTTATGCTTAAAATTGAAAAATGAAAGAGGAGAACAAGGGTGGTAGAATAAAAGAAAGAAGAAAGGTTGAAAGAAAAAAATGTCAATGATACAATGTGATGTATTAAAGTGCTTAGGAACTTAGTCACTATTTCTGGCCAAAATAGTCCTACCCGTCCCTTAGCCTACATTACAACCATCAGAAGATCTATTTGATCCTAATCTTAGCATTCTGACATTTAGTGGAGTATTACACTAAGGGAAAGCCTATGGTCATCAGTTGCTGCATATGAATTCTTTGTGAGAGCGAGAGCAAAGATATTTTGATACCCATGTTTGAAAAATATGCTATACTTGTGAGTGATTATGGGTAATATATTGTGAGACACACATGGTTGATGAGTTTTGGATAGTGGTACATAATTCTTTGTGCCTTGACTTTTGAATATGAGTTAACCACGATCACGAGTCTATGCTAGAGGTTAAATGGTTTCTACTAATGATCGAAAAACTACTCTTTGTTGATAATTATTGTGCTTGTCTTGATAAATGTTTTGTGTTGTTGTTGTAAAATCCCTAAGTTGATGTTTAGAAGGACATGATATGTTGTTCGAGGGCGAACAAAGCTCTAAGTGTGGGGTGTTGATGATAGGCGGATTTACACGCCTATATCAATATATTTTGCCCATATTTTAGCCTAGTTTTGAGAACAAATTATATATTTCATGCACTTTTAGTCCTTTTTCCTGTAAATGAGCTAACGAACATGATTAGAAAAGTTTCAGGTAAAAATGATGCAAAATACAGCATTTTATGGCTTACTTGACGCAAAAGAAAGCTCACGAACGAAGGAGAAGGAAGTGGGACGCCTAAAGGACCAAAACTGTTGCATGGAAAATCTGTCCCGGGCTAAAACAACAATTCTGAAGACTTTGGGGACTTACAGACACAAAGCTGGATTTTGACAAAGATACATTAACCTAGTACAATTAGGTTATGTATTTCATTAGTTTATTTGGATTATGATAATGTTACATTAACCTAGTACATTTGGGTTAAGTATTCCATTAGCCTAGTAGGATTTGGTTATTTGTTTCATTAGCGTAGTAGGAGTAGGATATGGGTATTATAAATACCCTATCATGCTAGAGATTTCTAGACATTCCTCCCTTAGTGGAGAGATTCAACATTCCTCTCTTAACAATTCATCTTTCTATTCTTCACTTAATTCAACAATTAATTTCCTTCCATCCCTCTCATCTTCCACTACAAACACTTCTAATCTACTCTTCTATTCTTAAATTCCACAACAAGAGAATCGTTACCAAGCTAAGGAAACATGCCTCACGCCTATCACTTGATCTACACGCCATTACTCAATATCGTGATATAATAACAATGTCAATCGTGATCTCCTTCACATTCATGGGTAACTAAACTTCTGTGTTGGGGTTATGGAAGCCGAATGAGTTACTATATATTGCTGTGAGTTTGTGAGTTCGAGACACGTATATTGCTTATATCATTATTCTCTTCATCTTAATCCACATTCTTTGCGGTTGCAAACGCAAGAATACGCCAGTCTAACATTTAACTTGTTCGAGAGAAAGGTTATTTGTCTGGAAAAGAGATAATGTCAAGGTAGTAGGACACCCTTTCCTATTAAAAAGCTAGTGCCGTAACTGGACTAACCTCTTGGAGAATTCGTACCGTTAGACTCCTTGTTTAGGTCGAGAGACGCTTGGATTTACCATCGACTACAATTCTCTATAAGCAATTGCATGTCAAAATTCTACACACTCATAGCCAACAGAGACGTATACCTCAGAAGGTGGACATAACCCCAACGCTTCAATTCTCATTGTTTACAACTTACGTAACAATCTTTCTCTCTTTACTTTGCTATTTTCAGCCTTTACTTTATTGTTTTCGTTACACATTACAATCCCCCCTTTTACGAGACTTGCACCAAAAGTTTAGTAATTTTGCTTACTTGTTGGCCAAGCTATTCCCTGTGGGATCGACACCCAACCCAGGTTGGGTTTTATATTTGCTAGCGACCGCTTTACACTTCTATGAGAGTTGTAGATTGAGCGTTATCAATGATAACCTTATGTCTAAGATATACCATTAAATGATAATAGTCAACTCATTGTTAACCATTAATCTTTACCCTTACCCCTCTTTTTAAGGATGATAAAAGATATAAGCTCAATTAGAGTTTGCAACCTCAAATTTTAGGTTGATAACATGGATTGATGGCCTAAAAAATGAATTAATAAATTAAAAAAGAAAAATTAGCACTATCTATGTAATAATCACTACTCAATAATAAGACAATCCAAGTTGGGTAATTTAGCCAAGCATAATAAGAGAAAGTGAAAATATACCCATATGCTTGTTGAAATCATCAATGTAATCCAAATATTTACAAGTTTAATCTGAATTCAATGTAGAAAAACAAAAAAGTAACTAATCCCAAATATATGGCTTTGATTACAAGCTTCTCGATATAAATTTTAGCAAAAAATAGATTGAAAGCAGGCAAATAAGCTCTTTATAGTTGAAGAAAAAATGGTCTAGGAATTTATAAACTACTAATGCACTCACTTCAGCGAAGGAGAAAATTCCTCACCAAACTCCATAGTGATACACTAAAATGAATTTTTAACACTAAACTAGCACTAAACTTGAGATTCAATGATTGACAACTATTGACTTTGGCGATGCTCTTTCACCATCACTGAATTCTATAGTTATTTGCAAAACTATTTATCCTCATCGTTGCATTAGTTTCATTAGAACATGTATGAACTTTAAACTTTGGTGAGAAATGGCTACTTTGGTGATATATCATGAACGTTGGTAATCTACCAACTACTTTGACAATTCCTTTTTGCATTTTAACTCCAATTCTCTATCTTTTTGCTTTCTTATGCTTTATCAACACTTCTTGGCTTCAACCCTAAGAATCAACAAAAGTAACATTAAAAATAACTCAAATTAGATTTAAGGACTTAATTTTTTCCCTTTTAAGGCTAAATGTATCATAAATTCCTTACTCGTCATCTATTACACTCCGGGTTCAAGAAAAATAACCTTCTTTTGTCCTTACAAAACTTTTACATTCAATAGGATGTACTTTAGGTTATGTAGTGCCAGACATATTCAAATGATGCATGTTATCAATCTTCTTGGATATGGTGATGACACGTAGAGTTACTTATGGATGATTTCTTGGCTGTAGGAGACTCATTTGAAGCATGCCTTGAAAATTTGAGCAATGTACTCCAAAGTTAAGTTGAAAGAAATCTTATTCTAAATTTAGAGAAAAGACACTTCAGGGTGAACAAAGGAATTGTAATTGGGCATAAAATCTTAAGGCAAGGCATCCAAGTTGATCAAGACAAATTTAAAGTGATTACCAAATTTCTCCTTTAATATCCGTTAAAGGTGTGTGAAGTTCTTTAGGGGATGTAGGTTTTATCGAAGATTCATCAAAGACTTTTCAATGGTGGACTATCGATTATTCAAGCTTGTTGAAAAAGAATCAAAATTTCAGTTTGATGGATATTTTATAAAGGCATCTAATTGACTAAACAAGAAACTTGTATCAATCCCCATTATTGTAGCCCCAAATCAGTCAGTTGTATTCTAGCTCATGTATGATGCAAGCGAAATAGCATTGGGAGTGGTTCCTAGACAACAAAAAGATAAGTTGTTCCACCTGATTTATTGTGCATGTAAATTTATAAATGTAGGAAAATAAACAACATGTTACCAAACAGAAGTTGTGGTTGTAGTGTACACTTTTGATATGTTTTGCGCCTACTTGTTGGGTACCACGCTAACGTCTATACCCATAATGTGGTCATCCAATGCATGATATACGAAAAGAGGTAAAAGCTCAGCTTATCTGGCAGAACTTATTTCTCAAAGAACTCAATTTTTCTGTGAAGGATAGGAAGCAATATGAAAATCGAATGGAAAATCATTTGTTTTCCTTAAATCCAATAATGAAAAGTTAGGATATATTAAATTCAATAAGGCTTTTCTCAATGACTTTTTATGGTTCTTTCTGGGTGTGTGGAACCATGGTATGTAGACTATCCCAACTATATTATATGTGATATATTCCCCAAAGAATTTAATCTTAATCAAAGAAAGTGCTTACTTTGTGATGTCAAGAGGTACTTTTTTAATGAGCCCTAGTAATTTATGGAATGCACCAACAAAATTATTTTTAGAGGTGTGACTAAAAAGAAGATGAGACTTATTTTTTAAGAATTTCACTTATCACACCTCTTTATGGGTAGAAGAATTGTTTCAATTAATGTGATAGTATTGAGTAGGTATAATTTTTTTACAGAGTCAGCATTTGAAATTGAGTAATAGTACTTCAAGTTACCTTTTTGAATCCCTTATCAAAAGAAATGTCGCTTTTATGTTGTTTTGTGAAATTAGAAGACTGGGTAAGAAATCTTGTTGATGGTAGAAAAGTTATGTGGCACCTTTTGTGTCCCGTAGTTCTAGCATGGTCAGTTTTATCAACTATTACTTAACTTAAACTATTTGGGATAAGATGTGTGATATGGCATAATTCAGGAGTTTTTATGTTGAACTTTTAGTATCCTTAATTTATATTCATAACTGCATTCTAAGTGGATGTAAACCTTCTTAGAGGTATACTAGCTACTTCTCTTAAGTGCACCATAACTACTAATCTCTATCAATACATCTCGTTATGAATTTATTATTAAAATAATTGTTGTCAAGAATCATAACTGCATCCTTGAGTTTTATTATTTTTCATTAAATATATTGATAAATATGCATAATTTCATTATTAATCAAAATCAAATTTATTGGGCTAAAATATTATTCAGCATTAAAGCCATTTGTTCGTCACTTATTAACTTGAGACAATTGCTAACACATTTTTACACTTTTATTCCTCAATATTTGAACAAGTCTTGAATTAATCACAACTTGAATCACTGCCTTACAAATGTTTTACCCTCTTATCTCTTATAAATTATAATGGTTCTTGGATAATGGAACGCCCCAAACTTTAGCCCTTACAAAATTTCCTGAGTCTTGAACTTTCTGTGCATCATATGACTTACATCATACTATTAGTATGATATATATTTGGGTTAAGGATCCTAGTCATATGTTTATTAGTGTCACATTGTCCAAGTTTTATTCTTGGGATGAGAAGGCACCATACGAGTAATTTGTAAATGATACAAGAAGTATAGTGTCAAGCCGTATGTTGTTCAATGTCAAGCCTTGAAATTCTACTTAGGTTGTGGTTTGAGGGCACTAGTTGTATGATAGGGTACAATTTATGCTAATGAGTCATAAGTTAGACAAAATATAAAGTCCAACATTGTTATTAATATATGTGTGAAAGGTATCGCTCGTATAATGAGAGTACGAGTGGAGAGGATAAATCGTACCCTCTTGCGAGTCTTTTACAATTTTTAAGCAGAGCGTATTTTAGAAATTTCCCACCTAAATCCTTAAGGACCCACATCTTGTAATACCATTTGGTCCCTCATTCCTCACTTTGGAAGATCAAAACCACTCTCTTTAATTAAACAAAAACCTCTTAAGGTGATTGGGCTTGGGATTAATAAAGTTGGTCACCTAGAGGCTTAAAGATCAAAATCTCTTCATGAATCTTCATAATTTAGGAATGTGACTCTTCCTTCATTGTTAGTTCATAAAAATCATGTTTTTTAAACATTATGTTTGTATCATAAATTATAGTTTTGAAATCCATGGTTGAGGGTTTGAATTCATATTGTTGAGTATTGTTCTCTTATGTCTTAACTTTTTCATGCATGATTTAATGATGGTTTTGCACATGTGGGTGCTTGGAATCTGTTATTTAAACAGAGAGGTCATGATTAACCATAACTTGATGGTTTTTTACTTGAATAATGGCTTGATAATGGAAGGCCCTCAACTTGTTTGTGAAAATGTCCGTGAGAAGGATCTTGTCACATGATTAATAATTTTTTAAACTAATGCATGGTACAAGAATGCTAAAGAAGGATGAATGATTTTGTGAAGGTCTGGGTAACCATAAATTGAATTAAATTGTGATTTTATCTAAGGTATTGGCTTAATAATGTAAATGGTTAGAAAATGGTTCCATGAAGACCTTGTGGGTCACAAATAGTTTTGAATTATAACCTTGTTTATTTAATTGGCTAAATGGGTCTAAGTAACTAAATGTTGGATTAAATTGAGGTCTTTGTATAGACTATGGATTCGAGTCCTAAATGTTTAATAATAATGGTTATGGCATGTTGTACGCTTGTAAGTTTGTTGGTATGACAATACCAACTAGATGCCGTTGGTTATTAAGTGGACTAATGGTCTTGTGTATGTGTAAGTGATGTTTTAAATTGGGATTTTAAGCAAGATGTGTAGCCGAGCCATGAAAGTGGAGTTTGAACATCTAACAATGGAAACTATGCTATCCGGTGCCCATGTCTATATTACCGAGAGGATTGAGTCCCCCAAATGGATTTATGAATGGGAGGTTCGAGTCCTATATTGTATACATTAGTTCTATGTCACCTTGATTAGGCTAGGAGGTTTAAGTCCCCTATAATGGCATATACAGATATGGAAATTCCCAACTTTGTGCAGCTACATGCTCTGGGGCCCTTCCAGCTTGGGGAGAGCTAGACCCATATAGCTTGCGGGTGCTTTGTTATATGACGGTTATGATACATAGCCTAGGATAATGTTTTAAAAGTTTATTCTAAGTCTTGTTCCCTATTCTTAACACTATATATATATACATGTGATTGCATTGTCTTATCCTAATATTTGAGGTACATGCTACCATTTCTATGATTAACCATCTTCGGATGTTATATCACCATGCGATATTGGGACCGACACTTCTTCTACTTTTTCTTCACAGTGACCAGGTGATTGAGTGGCTCATGAGTTGACAATGAAGTGGTGAGCTTCCATAGTTCAGAAGGCATTTATTTCATAGTTTTTTACCCCTTGTCATAAACTTTATTATAGTTGAATTTTGTCTATTTTCTAGAGCATGTACCAATATATTATAGACTTCAAAATATAGAGGCTTTGTGGATTACTGTAGACTTTATGTTGTAGTGAAGAATGGTTAGATGTTTCTTGATGTATTGTTTGCCTTATTTTTCTCGATCTTGTTATAAGATTGGGATTCATCTAATACTTATGGTTGATATATTGGTTAGGTTAGGTAAAGGGTGTGATCTTCAGTCCATGCGAGACTTGCGATACCCATAATAGCCAAAGCCCTAATTTGGATTATAATAAAGTCGGTATCAGAGCCTAGGTTCATGATCAATTTGGTGTCCATAAATCCATGTCAAATAGAGTCTTCTTATGGATGTGTAGCATGCCACACTTATAAAAGAGAGTGAATAAGATATTAGGAATATTTCCTTTTCTTGGTGTCTTATTTTTGAGCTATAAAGTCTAAGGTATTGGATTCATCTAATTTTTATTTGCTTGCCTTTCATATCTTACCTCCAAGAGAATTTATTGTTCATGTAAACCCTTCTATCCCATCTGAGGACAACGTGGATGGAGCTTATCCAACTTTTTGGGTTTAGACCTTGTCAAGGGTTGTTGTATCTAATTGTCCTTTTAAGGTTCCACCTATCCCCACTAATCCTACTCCTAAGAGTGACACATACTCAGAGGCCTCAAAGGGAGGTTACTAATTCTGAGTTCTATCGCTCCATTGCCCTGTTGACTTAGTTGGTGATATCTCATTCACAATTGTCTAGTTTTGCTAGTGCTGCTATGGGTTCATCTAAGTCTATTAGAGTTGGTTAATTTAGGAGGTTGCATCATCTGATGTGAACTGGTACAAAGGTTAAAGAGGATCCTTAAAGCATCATTGATGATATAGAAAAGATCTTCTGGGTTATGAATTCTTCAAAAGTTAAGGGAGTATAGTTGGTTTCCTAATAATAGAAAGAGTGGTGTACCAGTAGTCCGACAAGTAGTAAAAGTTGATGGGTGAGGATGATAGTTTTACCATGTAGGATGATTTCTCTAGTGTGTTTTTGGACTGCTTCTTTCCTCAGGTGTTGAAGGAAGCTAGAGCATAAGAATTTGTTAATTTAAAAAAAGAGACGATGACTGTCAAGGAGTATGCCTTGAAATTCCATTAGTTGACCAGGTATGCTTCGAAATTGATATCTAACATGAGGGCCCAAATGAGAACGTTTGCTTTGGGATTGTCTCGTGAGTTGATTCTTGAGAGTAAGGCTACCTTATTTATCATAGATAAGGATATCTCAAGATTAGTTATGCATATAGAACAGGTCAAATAGAAGAAAAAAAAACAAATTAAGGTTTGTGAAATTCAGAGTAAGAGGTATCAATTTTATTAATAAATTGGGAGTGAATAGCAGAGTGGGAGGTATCCTAATAGGAAGTGTTTGGGGAGTACTAACTCCTATTAGATGGCTAGTGCTCCTTGCCTAAATCCATCTCGAGATAAACTTTTTTAGGTTTATGATACTTCTAAGGAACGGGTTGCCCATTCTCAGGCCAGTGGGGCCCAGTGTGTACCATCCTACCCTCCTTATAAATTTTGTAGTCAGCATTATCGTAGTCATTATAAGAAGGAAAGGAACCAATATTTATGTATTGTCAAATTAGAGATATGCAGCGGTACTGTCTCACTAGGGTTACTTCTAGGGTGAATAAGGTACATGTTACCCCTTCAAACATCTCCTAGAACAAGGGTGCAATATCTATCTATAGCACTGGTCAAAATTGCCTTTATGCTTTCACTACTCGTTAGGAGTCTGCGGCATCTCTGAATGTTGTTATTGGTATGTTGAAATGCTTTTCCCATGATGTGTACTATTTACTTGAATTGAGGTCCTTTCTCTGGCTATGCATTTTAGTTTAGGTCCAAAGAGTTTGTGGGACCCTTTTTCTATTTCTACCTCGATAAGAGACTCGATGGTTGTCAGTAGAGTCTATAGGGAGTTATGGTAGGTTTTGGTAGTATAGAAACTATGGTAGACTTGATAGATTTAGACATGATTGATTTTGATGTTATTCTGGCAATGGACTGGTTGCACTCATGCTATGCTTCCCTAGATTGTCAGACCTAAAAGGTCAATTTTAAAGGGGATTCCCTAGCTCTTATGTGGGAGTTTATATCATATCTTAGAGCTCGGAGATTAATCTCAAAGGGGTATCTATATCATTATGTCTGGGTTATAGATTCTAACTTGAAAGGTCCTTCTATGCATTTTGTTCCTATTGTAAATATGTTTCTCGAGGTCATCCTTGATAACTTTCTTAGGGTACCTCCCGATAGCGAGATTGATTTTGGTATTGATCTTATTCTGTACACTCATTTTATTTTTATTCCCTCACATAGAATGGCTCTAGCTGAGTTGAAGAAGCTTAAGGAGCAATTGAAAAACCTCTTAGACAAGGATTTCATCCATCCTAGTGTATCCCCATAGGGTACACCGGTATTGTTTATGTGAAAGAAGGATGGTTCTTTTTGGATGTGTATTTATTACCGAAAATTGAATAATGTGACGGTCAAGAATAAGTATCCCCTTCTGAGGATTGTTGATCTCTTCAATTATCTTCAGGGTGCCAAATTCTTTTCTAACATCATCTTAAATTTAAATATCATCATTTAAAGATTAAGGAGGTGGATGTCCCTAAGACGACTTTTTGTACCTGGTATGGGCACTTTGAGTTCTTGGTCATGTCTTTTGAATTAGCCAATACCACCGCGATAATCATGAATTTGATGAAGAGGGTCTTTCATTAATTTTTGGATTTATTCATCATTATATTTATTCATGATATCTTAGTGTACTCTATGAATAAGGAGGATCATGCAGATAACCTCCACCTTGTGTTGCAAATGTTGAAACATTAGCAGTTGTATGCTAACTTCTCTAAATGTGAATTCTAGTTGAATGCCATAATTTTTCTGGGTCATGTTCTGTCTAGTGAGGGGATTATATTGGATCCTCAGATGGTTGTTGTGGTTATGAAGCGGCCTAGACCCATGACTCCTATCAATGCTTAGAGCTTCTTATGTTTGGTTGGATATCATAGGAGTTCATGGATATTTTTTCTTTTATAGCTACTTCCTTGACCAAATTGACTCAAAATATTGTGAAGTTATTTTGGTCTAATTCTTGTGATGGTAGTTTTGAGAAGCTAAAAAATAAGTTGAGTTGACCAGTAGTATTGACTCTACCTGAGGATACAAAGGGATTTTTGGTTTATTGTAATAAGTCTCGAATTGGTTTGGGTTGTATTTTGATGTAGCATAGTAAAGTGGTTTTCTATAACTCTAGACAGTTGAAGGCTCATGAGGATAACTATCCCAGTCATGAATTGGAGTAGTTAGTTATGGTGTTCACATTGAAAATTTAGCATGACTATTTATATGGAGTGCATGAAAATATCTTTCCTGATCATAAGTGACTACAATATGTGTTTACCCAAAAGGAGCTTAATCTAAAGCAAAGTGGGTGGCTTGAGTTGCTGAAGGACTATGATATGAGTCTTCACTACCACCCAAGTAAAGCTAGCATTGTTGATGATGCTCTTAGCAGGTTGTCTATGTGTAGCTTGTAGGATATGGATAAGGATAAGCGGGAATTGGTGAAGGATATTCAGTTTCTGGCTAATCTTTGGTTCCATTTCTTGGACTTTGAGGATGATGTTATGATAATACAAAAGGTTGAGAAGTCATCTCTTTGTTCAAAAATAAAATAGAATCAGGTGTTAGATCCTTTTTTGATGTAGGCAAGAAAATAGTGATGGACTTTGAGATTGGTGGTGATAGTATCTTGAGGTGCCAAGGAAAGTTAGGTGTTTTGGATGTGGATGAGTTGCGAGGTAGGATTTTTTTCGAGGCCTAATGAGTCGCAGTATATGGTTCATCTAGGTTCTACAAAGATGTATTATGATCTCAAGGAGAGGTATTGGTTGAATAACATGAAATGGGATGTAGTGGAATTTTTTGCTTAGTGTATTGTATATCAGCAAGTGAAGGTGGAGAACTTAAGTCCTACTGGGCTACTCTAAGAGATTGAATTAATGGTGTGGAAATGGGAGATAATTAATATTGATTTTGTTACTGTACGACCCCACAAAATTCTAAGCCTAACTCATCCCTTTAGAGCATGAAAGGGAGGTCCTAGACTTAGAAATTTAAGCTAACTGTCCATACTTAGAATTATTTAAGCCTTTATAATTTGGAAATATTATTTTACTATCCATACTACCTTTAAATATCAATATTTGGGTTGATCTATGATAAGGAATGTCAGAAGGTGTCCTCGGACAAGTTTCGAATTTGGTGAACATTGTTTGAATCAAGTTTGGGAGTTCAAATTAATGGATCAACGCGATCTCGACGCACTGCCTTAACTATCGCATCGATAAATGTTTCCTTAGCTCCCACTGTCAAATTTTAGGGATCCAATGCAGACTCGATGCGGCGCGTCAGCCATAACATCGATCCCATCGACACGGCACGTCGGGCTGCGCGTCACTAGACACATTTTTAGTTAGAAAAATTTCGCGTCCTAAGGGATAATTGGGTCTTTTACCCCCCCTATTCAGCCCCAAAAACATGAGATTAAGTCATTCCTAGGAAAAAACATTCACTTTCTCTCAAATTGCTCTCACGAACAAATCGTAGGGCCTTTGATTTCAAGATTAAGATTAAATAACACTCCGTCAATCTTTAGAAATTTGAATACAAAGGTATGTGAAGTGTTCATCCAAGGGTTTCCTCCCACCCTTGTAGTTCAAGAAATTCTTTTAAACTACAATTTAATTGAAGTCATAGATTTTATGTTGGATTTGAATGTAATCTTGACTATGTTGTTGAATGGATTTTCAATTTCATGATTTATCAAACGTTTCATGAAAACTAGTTAGATATGGATTGAATTATGATAACTTCATGCTGAAATCTTTAATTTCAAGTGAATGTAGTATCCATGATAGTATTACATGTTAATTGATATATGAAATGCCCATGTCTCCCAAGTGTTGACAAAATGCTTATATGAATTGACTAGTGCAAGCATGATATGTTATTATGTGATTTCAATCATACACAAGCCCATGTATATCTAGTGTTTGACAAAAATGTCTAAATTGATGCATTATTGGTAAACAAGTACTATTGTGCTATTAAAGTCATGCAGTCTTTTACTTTTCATGCTATCGAGTCCTGAGGGTATTCAATACCCAAAAATATCATTGCTTGCCAAGAGTTAAAGTAGTTATAAAACAGTCTCAGTAGCGTCACAAATAGTAGCACCTCAGTAATCAGTCCTAATTCAGTATTCAGTCCAGAACTCAGTAGTGTTCAGTTCAGAACTTGACTTAGTAGTATTCAGTTCAGAACTCAAAAAACTAAATCAGCTAATAGAATTTAGTAGTACTCCATTAGATAACAAAACCCAGTGAATTCAGTTGAGTTCAGATAGACAACACGATCAGTAATAGTTCAGTCTGCCCTAGCATAGTTTAGAAATTAGTTTAGGGTCTATTTAGTTTGGAGTAGGATTCAACACCGAGTGAACCCGAGGATGGGGACTCATTTGCCAGTAAAGGGTTTGACCTTATAAGAAATCGTTGTATTCCAGAACTATGTAGCTAGCATAGGTTGAGACATCAACCTGCCAGTTAAGGGTTGATGAGGTGTTCTACCTTCTAGTTAAGGGTACCACCTGGCAGATGAGGGTGACTCAACAGTTGTCTTTACCTGTGGTGCGGTACTGACACCCTTCTAATTGGGGTTAAAGATTAAACCCCAACTCAGTTACCTCATTTAGGGTATGTCAGTTAGATGATTATCTCCCACAGTTTTTGTTTCAGTCATAATATAGAACTCAATCCAGTTCTAGAGAATTAAGACTGTCAGACACAGTCACACAACTCAGTATGGAACTTAACACAATTCCATTATACAGAATCAGGACTGTCAAAAAATAGTCATTCAGTTATTAGTATTACAGTATCAGTAAACTCAGATATCAGTGTATCGATATTTAGAATACAACATCCAGTATTGATATGATCTCAATTATAGTTTATGTATTCATGCATGTACTCTTATTTATTTATATTCATGCTACCCAGTTAGTTATTTGTTCATGCATATAATGCTATGCATATCAACCTACCTCACTTAGCATATTAGTACATTTAAAGTACTAACGTATACCTTTCTTTTGTGCTATGATGATTTATATCATAAGTTTAGACGTATGAGCTCCCAACCGCACTTAGCAGCCCACTCTATTAGCAATTGAGTCCTCATAGTTCTAGGACAAAGTTATTAAAATATATCAGTATTTCAGTATGCAGTAGTTACAGTTAGTTGAGGGCTTGTCCCATCAAATTCAAAATCCGTTAGTTAGAGGTTTTAAGACTAGAGTATTTCAGATAAATGTTTTAGTATTCAGAGTTTAGTACTCAGTATTTTTTTCAATTACGAACCTTATGTTGTTTACATCCCTTACTTCCGTATTTATTTCATTTATATTATTATTACAGTGTTACTATTATTTAGTGCTCACAGAAGATACCAGTCATCAGATAGATGGTGGTCTTTCGGGGTCACTAGTACCGTGTAGAGTCCGAGGCACAGACTCAAGGCATTACAAATGTTGTATCAAAGCCTAAGGTTCAATAGAGTTCTCGGAAGTCTAAAAGTTGTATCAAGTATTGTCTTGTGCATAGGTGTGTAGCGCGTCATACTTATGGACAGGAGGGTGTGAGATGCTTTCAGTAAAACTTTCCCTTCTTTTAGTATTCATATGGTGCGAGTAAGCATAAGCTCAAATTGAAATCTTATTCTAATCTTTTTCTTCCCTTCATTTACAGAAATGTCTCCCAAAAACACTAATAAAAGTAAAACTGGAAACCAGCCAGCGTCGCCACTCGTTTAGGCAAATCCCCTGAATGAGCATGTGTTTCACTTCGATATCAGGGATGCTTTCACAGCCTTAGCTTATTCAGTAGTAGCACAGAATAATTAGCTAGCTACAATTCTATCTAGGCTTATGACTCAAGCTCCACAGAGTGAGGAGAAGAGATGTACGAAAAGAGGGAGAATTAATAAGAGGGCCAGAACACCAAGGCCAAAGAGTGGACGAACAAATTCTCTTTACCAGAAATAGGGTAGAAACTATCAGGGCGTGTGTAGGGCTTGTAGTGGGTTGTGTTTTGGAAGTGACAAGCCAGGAAACCGAATCAAAGATTCTCCTCAGTCAGGTTCACAGACTCAGCATATCCATCCCTCAACTTAGTTCGGCCGCCCAAATCATAAGGGTGCCACATCCAGTTCTACCAATGGGCAATGCATAAATAGGATTTATGCACTTCAGCCCCGATAAGATTAAGAAAGTTCTCCTGATGTGGTCACTGGTATGTTTTAAATTTATCATTTACACTTTTATGCTTTGCTAGATCCAGGAGTTTCTTTGTCCTTTGTAACTCCTTATATAGCCTTTGACTTTGGAGTCAGTCCTAAAATAAATCATAGTAGAATCCATCTCAATCTCTACCTAAGTGGGTAAATCTATCATAGCCTAACGGGTATACAAAAACTGTCCAGTTATGGTATCTCAGAAAATCACATCAGCAGACTTAGTATAATTAGAGATGACAGATTTTGATGCCATTCTTGGTATGGATTGACTTCATTCATGCTAGGCTTCAGTTGGCTACAAAAACCAAATTTTCTCATTTCTGTTTTTGAATGAACCTGTCCTAGAATGGAGGGATAGTACTTCATCACTTAAGGGTCAACTTGTTGACTACCTTAGTGCAACGAAAATGATATCTAAGAGATGTGTCTATCATCTTGTTAGAGTTCAGGACTCTAGTTTAGATACCCCTAATCTTGAGTCATTCCAGTAGCATTGAATCCCAGATGTATTTCACAAAGATCTTCTATGAGTCCCTCCCGAGCGGGAGATAGACTTTGGAATAGACCTTCTTCCAGATACCCATCCCATCTTGATTTTGCCATACAAAATAAATTCAGCAAAAATCAAGGAGTTAAAAGAACAATTGAAAGATATCCTAGATAAGGGATTCATCAGACCCAATATTTCCCCGTGAGGTACACCAGTTCTATTAGTGTGTAAGAAAGACCATTCTCTCAGGATGTGTATAGGCTACCGTCATCTAAATAAAGTCAAGGTCAAGAACAAGTATCCACTTCCCAGAATTGATGACTTTTTTGACCAACTTATGGGTGCTATTTACTTTTCTAAGATAGACCTCAGATTAGGCTATCATCAGCTCAGTGCCAGAGAATGTGACATTCCAAAGATAGCCTTCAGAACTTGGTAAGGTCACTTTAAATTTCTAGCCATGTTATTTGGTCTTACCAATGCTCCAGCAGCCTTCACGAACTTGATAACCTGCGTGTTAAAGCAGTACTTGGACCTGTTCATCATAATCTTCATAGATGGCACTCCTGTCTATTCCCGTAATAACGATAAACCCACAGATCATCTCATAATTATACTTTAGACTCTCAATACACATCAGTTATCATGATATCTTATCTATTCATGTATTACGTGCTAGCTAGATAATAATAACTCATATTTATGGATGTTAGTAAAAATTATGTAAGGTTACAATTCCTAGAAGAAGGAGTTTCAGGTCACTCAGTATTACGAATCATGTTTCATTAATACAAAAACTCTAGACTCAGATCATACAGCTCATGACTCCTGTACTCATGTCATTCTTTACAGTATGCCCAGTTCCCATAACTTATGCTTCACTTCTAACGGTTAACTAAATTTAGATTTAGTCACTTGCATACTTAGTTTAGATCTCTTGTTAAATCCTTGGTGTTGATATTCTAATCCTCAAGACTCAGTTAAGTGTAGAGTTTGATGTAGTATTCATTAAAGCTTCAGGTCCTCATGTTTTAACCCATCAGTGAACTCTCCTTATGAAATGATGTAGTGATGAGAGATTGCTTAGATGGGAGATAGTAAATGTTTCAATATAAGGAAAGATTTTTGCATGCTGGTTTTATGCAAGGATGTAGTTATGAAGATTGGTCTGAATGTTTGGTTAGAGTGTTATGTAGTTATCATAACCCAGCATTCAATTCCAGTATTCAGTTTCACTGTGAGTTTCAATTACAGTCTTAGTTAAAATCTAAGTTACAGTTTGAGTCCAGTAATCAGATCAGTAACTCAGTTTTATTTCAAGTTTTCTTGACCATAGCGTACAGTATGTCACTACCTAAGCTTATAGACTATTTCAAAATCATGTTATATACTTGGTCTTGCATTCTCAGATAATATAGTTTTCACTAATTCATGCTCAGTTATCATATGCTACTCAGTCAGTCCTTTCTCATATGTATAATACTCTATAGGTTTAGTCTAGCTATTCAGATTAAGTATAGTTAAGTCATGCAAGCCTAGTATTCAGGTATTAGACATTTAGTTAATTAGATAATTTAGTATGTTTGTGCATTCACGCTCAGCGCCCATGCAAATATTTTTAGTAGACTAAGGTGGAAAATATAGTTCAGAGAGTATTCAAGGAATATGTCTAAGCTTGAAAGTTTGTAGATGTAGTGCATAAGGCTTAGTCACTCTGTCATATATGATGTTTTGTAGGCCTTACCTTACACTACAGAATTTTAGCAAGGATGTGATTTCTTATTTAGATGTTTTATTCAGCCCTTGCCCAGATTCCTTTCTCCCTAAAGCCATTAGAACTCTATAGAAAGGGTGTCAAGTAAAGGCTCCAGTCGAGTATAAGTTTCCAGCATGAGTTAGTCCTCAAAAGACAGCAATCCAGTCTAGTAGTCAGGCAGATAAGTTTATATGGTTTAGTTTTCCAATCTTTCCATCTAATCACACTATCTGAATTCTCGTAAATGTAACTATTCCAAGATGGAGCAACTAGGTAATTGCGTGTACAACTCAGTTTATGTTTCATGCCTCAATTTCAGGTCCCAAATATTCAGTGTGATCCAGTTTATAGGTGCACTATGCATCATCCCAATATTTCCTAAGTAGCTTAATCAAGTCCGTATCCTTCAGTGGCCATATTATCCCATGGAGGAGATGCACTATAATCCCCTGAGCTTTCATGACATAAACCTTCCACTTTCTCTTTACATAACGAATCTAATTTGAAGTAGTGGGTACTCAAAGTGAACCCTCAAGTACCAATCCCAGTTTTACGCCATGTATTCTGTGGCTAAGTTCAGTTCACGATATTCAATTCACGTATCACTTTTCAGGGTCAGTTATGTCTTCATATTCCCATTTATACAGGGGAGACTCAGTCCCCGATATGTTGACCCTTACAAAATTCTCACTCTTTGAAAAGGTGGCTCAAGAGCTTCTGTTGCTAACAAATTTAGCTTCAGTACATCCAGTGTTTCATGTCTCCTTGCTTAGGTAGTGCATAAGTGACCCAACAATTGTAGTCTTTGTAGGGAGTATAGTTGTTCAGAACAGTCTCTCTTATGAAGAGATCCCAGTAGAAATCCTGGATCTTCAGGATTCACAGACTGAGGAACAAAGAGGCTCATCTCGTTAAAGTTCTTTGGCGGAATCAGTCCATTAAGGGGCTACTTGGGAAGAAGAAGCAGATACACGGACCAAGTATCCTCCCCTCTTCTCTGCAAACTCAGATTCAAATCAAGGTAAAAGTTTTCTTTGAATTTATTCAGTTCTATGCTCAGATCATCTTTACAACTCTATATCAGTTCAGTTGCATAACATTTTCATGTCATGCATACCTTCATGAAATAGCTCGGTCATGTGTCAAGTCCTTGAAACTCAGTCATTCTTTAGTTATACTGATTCAGTATGGAATCTTAGTATATCAGTAGTTTTAGTCATGAAAACATACTTCAGTGGTGCATGTTCAGTGTGTAGACTCACTCTATCAGTATTCTAAGCTTAGTCACACTTATTTGAGGATGAATGTTCTCAAGTGGGAAATATTGTAAGACCCCACAAAATTCTAAGCCTAACTCTGCCCCTTAGAGTATGAAAGGGAGGTCCTAGACTTAGAAATTTCAGCTATGTGTCCATACTTAGAATTATTTTAGCCTTCATAAGTTGGCAATCTTAATTCACGAACTATACGACCTTTAAATATTGATTTTTGGGTTGATCTATAATTAGGAACCTTATTTGTTTTGATTACGAACCTTATGGAGTTTACAGTCGTTACTTCTGTATTTATTTCAGATATATTATTATTACAATGTTACTATTATTCAGTGCTCACACCAGGTACTAGTCATGGGTTAGCTCATGGTCCTTTGAGAGTGCTAGCACCGTGTAGCATTTGGGGTACAGACTCGAGGTATTACAGTTACTGGCCTTTTGCTGTCGCAGAATCAGTATGACTCTCTCAGGGTCATCATGGATAGGATGAATAAGTCCACTTATTTCTTGCCCTTGAGGACTACCTATTCTTCTGAGGATTATACGAAGTTGTTCCTTTAGGAAATAGTAAAGTTGTATGGTTCACCTCTCTCAATTATTTCAGGTCGTGGAACTTAGTTTTCATAGAATTTTTGTCCCATATTCAGCATGGTTTGGGTACTAAATTGAGTCTTAGTATGGCTTTTCACCTACAATCGAATGGGCAAGCCGAAAGGACTATTCAAACTTTGAAAGATATATTATGAGCCTGTGTGATTGATTATAGTGGTAGTTCATTTGATAATTTTCCTTTGATGTAATTTTCTTATAACAATAATTACCATTCTAGCATTGTATGGCCCCGTTTGAGGCATTATATGGTAGGAGGTATAGATATCCTATAAGGTGGTTTGAGCTTGGTGAAGAAGAAATGTTTTGCCCTAATTTGGTTCACCAACCCACAAAAAAGGGTGAAGGTAATTTGGGATATGCTTAAGACCATCCAAATTCACCAAATATCCTATTTTAACATAAGGCAAAGGTATTTGGACTTTAAAGTTGGAGATTGGGTCTTCTTGAAAGTATCTCTCGTGAAGGGAGTAATTCGGTTTGGGAAAAAGGATAAGCTTAGTCCTCGGTATATTAGTCCATATATTGTTTTGAGAAGGGTTGATAATTTTGTGTATGAGTTGGAATTTCCCTCTCGCATAACTTCCATTTATCCGATATTTATGTATCCATATTGTGTTAATGTATTGTTTAACCTTCATTGATTATCCCTTTGTAGGACATTGGTATCTCAGATTCATTATCCTATAAGGACGTTTCGGTGAGGATCTTGGATAGAAAATTTTGTTAGTTGCAAACAAAAGACTTGGTTTTGGTGCAGTTTCTACGATAGAACCACAAGTCTAAGGAAGCTACTTGGGAAACTAAGGAGGACATGGAGTCCAAGTATCCATTCATATTCTCGATTCCAAAAAATTGTTCTGAAGGTATGTGTTGTTCTTAACAACTTTGTTTCATATCTTGTTAATGATAGATTATAAATCTATTTGTATTTGTTTTCTTTAGTAAAGGTAAGAGTAGAGATGTTTAAGGTTTAATCGTGCTTGTAGAGCCTCGTCTCATTATTCGAGAACGAATGATACAAAAGTCTCCTAAATAATGGCCCTTGCAAAATTTCATGAGTCTTGAGCTTTGTGTGTATCATACCACTCTTATGATGTATGTATGGATTAAGGACCATAGTCGTATGTTGGTCAGTTTCAAATTTGTCAAGTTTTTTCCTTTGTACGACAAGGCATCATATGAGTCATATTTACATGATACAAGAAGTATAGTGCCAAATCATATGTTGTTCATTCTCTAGCCTTGATATTTTGCCTAGGGCACGGCTTGAGGGAACTAGTCATATGATAGCGTATGATTTATTCTAATGAGTTGTAAGTTAGAAAGTATGTGATGTCCAACATTCTGATCAACATACGAGTAGAGGGTACCACTCGTATGATGAGGGTACGATTGGAGAGGCCAAATTGTACCCTCCTATGGGTCTATTAAAACTTTTACACTTAGGGTATTTTAGATATTTCCCTCCCCATGCCCTAAAGATCCCATGACTTATAACACTATTTGGTCCCTCATTCCTTACTTTGGAATATTAAAAACACTCTCTTAAACTCTCCAAAAACCTCTTATTGAGGTTGGGTTAGTGTTTCATCAAGGTGGTCACCTAGAGGCTTAAACATTATCATTTCTCTTTGAATCTTTGTAATTTAGGCATATGAGACATCCTTAATTGTTAGTTCATAAAAATCATGTGTTTTAAACATTATTTGTTAATTATAAATGATGGTTTTGAATTCCATGGTTGAGGTTTTAAATGCATATTGTTGAGTATTGTTCTCTCATGTCTTAACTTATGTTTATGCATGATTTAATAATGGTTTTCCATATGTGGGCCCTTGGATATTGTGATTTAAACTAAGGGGTTATGATTAACCCTAAATTCATGGTTTTTTACTAGATGCCCTCAACCTATTTCTGAAAATGTCCATGAGAAGCATCTTGTTACATGATGAATTATGTTTTAAGCTAATGCTTTGTATAAGAATGCTCATGAAGGATGCATGATATTATGAAGGTCCTAGTGACCATAAATTGATTTGAGTTGTGATTTGGACTAAGGCATTAGTTTAACAATGTAAATGCTTTCATGAAGACATTGTGGGTCACAAATGGTTTTGAATTATAACCTTTATGGTTTAATTGGATAAATGGGTTTGATTCCCTAAAAGTTGAATTGAAGTAAGTTCTTTGAATAGACTATGGGTTTGAGTCCCAAATATTGAATGATAATGGTTATGGCATGTTGTCTGCTTGCAAGAAGGTTTGGTATGACGACACCAATGGGTTTCCTTTGGAAAGTAAGTTGACTAATGGTTGTGTGTATGTGTAGGTGATGTTTTAAATTATGCTTTAAATTGAGATGTGTAGTTGGGCCATAAAAGTGGAGTCTGGAGGACTAACACTAGAAACTGTATTAGTTGGTGCAGGTATCTTTATATTACCAGGAGGTTTGAGTCCCCCGAATAGATATATGAATGGGAGGTTCGAGTCCCCCATATAGTATACATTGGTACTACCTCCCCTCATAATGGCATAAACGAATATAGACATTCTCTAGTTCATGCAGCTACAAATACTAGGTCCCTTCTAGTTAGGACAGAGTTGGTCCCATTTAGCCTGTGGGTGCACTGCCCAGGTTAATATTTTCAAATTTCATGCTAAGCCTTGTTACCTTTTCCAGGCACTATATATATATATATATATGTATGTATGTATGTATACATGTGATTGCATATGAGGTTTTGACTTGATTTTACATAATGATATTATCTTATTCATATCCCTGAGTTTCATGCTAGTATTCCAATCGCTAACCATCTCCATACGTTGTATACTTATGCGATATAGGGACCAGAGCTTTTTTTCTTTTCTTTCATAATGACTAGGTATTCGAGTGTCTCGTGAGTTAACATTAAAGAGGTGAACTTCCATCATTTTTCATAGACTTTGTTAGACTGGGATTTTGAGTCTTGTCGGGGGCATGTCCCAGTATTTTATTGACTTTGGATTGTAAAGGCATTGTGGATTGCTATAGACTTGGGTGTGTTGGTTTAGTTTATTATGGTGATGAATCGTTAAACATTTATTGAGCTAATTTTAGCCTTATTTCGCTCTATCTTATTATATAATTGGGATTCATCCAACACTTATGGATGATATGTTTGTTAGGTTAGGTGAAGGGGTAATCTCTGGTCCACGCGGTACTTGAGATATGCATCACAGCCAGGGCCTAGGTTCAGGTCGTGACACATAAGTCCCCAATCCATTTCAATCAAGATTGGATTAATTAGTAGCTCGGGTCTTATATATAATTTAGGCTCGAATCAATTTTGATAGAATCTTATTGAAGACTCAATGTATTTAACCAAAATAATTAATAGCATGATAAACAAATGTTACTGAAACACCGGTCTACCTGCCACAGTCATACAAAAATCATTCACTTTTCCAGTGGAAAAACTCATAAATAAAAGCATCCGTCTAACATCGAAAATAATGCATAACAAAACTAGCATAGTAAATAACTAAACATGTAATTAAAGTATGAAAATAAAATCCATATGAAAATTAATTATGACCAAATTGTAATTACTTTTTGGGCTTAAGAATACTTTTGGTAGATTTCTTTAGATGCAACTGTAGACATCGAATTTTTATGGACTCTGAAGAATTCAATATTTTTTAGAGTTCTGGAGACTACTTTAGAAATACCCTAGTTTTTGGACCATACAAAATTTCTTGATTTCTGGTTTATGGACAAAATATAACTAAGGGGAACGAGTCATACACTTGGGTATGGGTGGTATGGTCCAGTCATATACCTACCAATATTGGTTGGTGGAATTAATTTTGGTTACTGGAATGGGTACAAATTGGTGGTATAAGTCATACTGATGGATACAATTCATTTAGTTTCTTCACTTAACCTTAGACCTGGTAACTTAAGTTGTATCTAAGTACGAGTGGCTCACCATGAGCCGCAAGATAAGGTACGAGTCGTACCCAGGACTCATATGGTAGCCAATGTTAAAACCTCCTAGATGGGTTTAGATGTGTAGTACCTAGGACACTTTTGGATCCAAGAAGGAAGGCCTAAGGTACGAGAGATGGGTACTACTCATATAGGATGGGTACGACTCATAAGGGCCAGTCGTACCCTATGATGGGATTTTAATTTAGCTTACGAGAGGGCAATCTAGACATTTCCCCACTTATTTTAATAAGGTCCCATGACTTATATTTCACTTGGGAGGTTATTTTCCCAATCATTCTATTCTTAAACACTTGGAAAACACACGTAAATCTATAAAGTTTTTGGGCAAAGAAAGATATGGTTTCATCATAAGGAGTAAATTTGGGCTTTTCTTGGTGATTTCTCTCCATCAACATCTTGATTTAAGGCATATTCTCGTCCCACATTCTTTGTTCTAACTAAAAGCATAGCTTTATATAATGTTTTAATGATTTAAATGTTGTATGCTTTTGAGTTTTCAAATATGATTCGGGCGTTTTTATTATAAATTCTTAGTTATGGTATTATCATGTATTAATTTTTTTTATATGTATTATTTATATGTATTAAAGGTGGTTTTGGATAATTGGTTTCATGGGAATGATTCTTTGTTAATGGACTTTAGGTTTGGAATTTATGCATGATTTAAACTTGGTAATGGAACCCTTAAAGATATGAACGGTTTAAGTAATTTTAAAAGGATTGGAAAGGCCTTAGTGGCCATGGTATTAGTGTAATATGATTATTGGTACATGAAAATCCCTTAATCTCAAAAAGGTTTGGATAAGGACAATACTTTCAAGTTATAGTCGGTATGATGATACCACTATCTAATACCTTTGGTTAGTAAATTATTAATAGTTTGGTTGGTTTCTTGGTAATGGTTTTAATTGGTCTTAAAGGAGGGATGTGTAGAAAATTTATGGAAGGTGGAGGTCCCAAGGGGGTCTAAATTGAAAAATCATATTTTCCAATCTGAGATTCGATCCTAGTGACCATGTGCATGATGTCACAATATATACTTTGGGGTATGTACTAGTCATCCTAGGTTTAATTTCCTGTTCATGTATTTTTATGCACTAGGGCCCTTTCAGCAGGAAATGTTGAACCCGTATAGCTCATGCATAGTTTTAGATGGCAGAGCTATATAAACTAGGTAAAGGTTTTAATGGCATGCTAAACCCGATTCCCTTTCTCAGTATAGTTATATATATATATATATATATGGTTGTGTTCATATGAATAGTTTTTACTTGTCTTTATAAATGACATTATTTTATCCTTATCCTGAGTTTATGCTAGTGTTCACCGGCAAACCCGTCTTCTAGAATTGTATCCCCATGTGATGTAGGAACCAGCCATTCCACTATTTCTTCTTAGCGATTCGGAGTTTGGGAAAAGTATTTAGATTAAAATGGTGAGCTTTCATCTATTCGAAAGGCTCTATTTCATGGATGTTATTTCATACTTTGACTTAATTATGGGTATTGATTTTGGCTATGGTTGGGGGCCTATCCCAATTAGATTTAGGTATTCTTTTGGTTAGAGGATTTGTAGTACTGGTATGGGTTGAAATGGGTGGGATTGGTATAGGTTTCAGCCTTAATATTGGCATTGGTATTGGGGTTGACATCATTGGATAGTCTAGGATAGGATGGGATGACTTGGTAGGGATGGTCTAGGAATAGACCTATCCTAAAGTCAGTTTTTGTCCAGTTATGCTATCATATTATATGTTCAAAATTTAGCCAACTCAAGGCAGGTGGCTGGGGGTTGGAAAGGGTAACGGGGTGGTCTTTGATCATAATTGGACCTAGGATACTTATTAGAAAAGGATCCAGGTCGGGCCATGTCAAGTTGGCATTAGAGCTTTAGGTTTATGGTCAATTCGGAGCCCACAAAACCGTGTATAGTAGAGTCTTTTTAAAGGTATGTAGCATGCCACATTCATAATAGAGAGGCTACAAGGCATTTAGGAATGTTTCACTTTCTTGGTATTCTATTTTTAAGCTTAGAGGCTATGTCCTGGAATTCTTCTATAATCCTTGGTTGTTAACTTTTTAGATCATGCCTCAACGATTTGGAACACAAGGAAACACTTCAGTCCCATCTGGGGACAATGTTGATGGAGTACGTCCTACGTCTATAGTTCATCCTTGATCTCAGGGTCCTATCCCTAATTATCCGTGAGTTCCTCAGGTTGCTATAAGTCATCCTCAGGGTGAGGTGACTAATGCAAAATTTTCTAGTCTATTCATACTATTACTCAGTTGGTTTCTACTCAGGCTGAATGGAATATGTCTAGTAAGTTATCTGTTGAGGCCACAATAGTTGTTTAGTTTATGAAACTGAATCCTACTTTTTTTAGTAGTGTGAAGGTTGAGGAGAATTCTCAGGGTTTTTGGATGAGTTAAAGAAGATATTTATGGTGATGCAAGCTACTAATGTGGAAGGTGTACACTCTGCATCTTATCATCTCAAGGATATTACGTACCAATGGTATAAAGAATAGGATAAAGGTAGAGGTAATGTGGAGGAGCTATCCTTATGGGATGCCTTTTCTAGTAATTTTCTAGATTATTTATTTCCTCAAGAGCTGAGGGAAGCAAAGATAGAGGAGTTTGTGAATCTTATTCAAATAAGAATGTTTGTCAAGGAATTTTCCTTGAAATTTAATCAGCTGTCAAGGTATGCTCCTAATCTGGCGGCTGATATAAGAGCGAAGATGAGAAAGTTTACATCTGGGCTATCTCGAGATCTTTTCTTGGAAAGTAAGACTGCTTTATAGACAAAGGATATGAACATTTCTAGTTTAATTGCCCATATGCAGCAGGTGGAGGATGAGAAGAGAAAACAAGCGAAGATCGGAGATAGGCAAGGTAAGTGGAGCAAGTTTTTGGACCAAAGAGGTGCTCAGTCATAAATTGATTGGGATAGAGGTAAATGGCTTAAAAATAAGTAAGGACTTTTATTTCATTCTCTATTGGTAGCGCTCCTTACCCGAGGTAGTTGGGTGATAGGTGTCAGTAAGGTGGTTTTAATTTCTGGGCATAGGGAGCCCAATCTCAGGCAAGTGGGTGTAAGTCGACTTCTTCATACCCTCTTTACAAATTCTATGGTCGTCATTATCGAGGTTATTATAAATAAGGAAGGGAAAAGTATTTTAGATATGGACAGCCTGCCCATATGCTCAAGAATTATCTAGTTAGTAAGGGAGCTTCGAGAGTGGTCAAAGCTTTAGTTGCTTCATTTTCTTCTCCTAAGCCTAGTGGTACATCTTCGATGTCTACTCCTGCTTTTGTTATCGGCACTGGCCAAAAATGGTTATATTTTCTTCCATCTTGGCAGGAATCTAAGGCATCACCTAATATCCTTACTGGTACATTACGACTCAATTCTCATGACGTGTATTATCTGCTTTGTTTAGGGTCCACTCCTTATTATATGACCCTATGCATGGCAGTATGTGTTGGTTTTGATCCTAAGGTTGTATTGGATCCTTTTTCTATTTCTACGCCAGTAGGTTACTTGGTTACTACTAAGAAAGTATATAGTGCGTGTGTGGTATCTGTTGGTGGTCGGCAGACTTTGGTAGATTTTTTTTAAACTTTATGGGATGGGTTTTTATGTTATTCTGGGGATAGATTGGTTACACTCTTATTACGTGTGCTTAGATTGTTGGACCTGTAAGGTTATCTTTAGGTTCCCTACTGAACCAGTTATAAAGTGAAGGGTGGTTCCTTAGCTTCTAGGGGGAGGTTTATTTCTTATTTTAGCGATCGAAGGTTAATCTCTAAAGGTTGTCTTTATCATTTGGTCTGGGTTAAAGAGTCTAACTCAGAATGTCCTTTTAGTAGTCAATTTTGGTGGTAAATGAGTTTCCTGAGGTCTTTTCAAATGATTATCCTAGTGTTCCTTCGGATATGGAAATAGTGTTTGGTATTGATTTGGTTCCAGACACTTGTCCAATATCTGTTTCTCCTTATAGAATGGCTTCGATTAAGTTGAGGGAACTCAAGAAGAAACTTAAGGATCTTCTGGATAAGGAGTTTATTCATCTTAGTGTATCCCCGTGGGGTGCACCAGTATTTTTTGTGCACAAGAACGATGGTTCCCTTCGGATGTACAATTATTATCGGTAGTTGAATAAGGTAATGATCAAAAACAAATATCCTCTTCTAAGGATAGATGACTTGTTTGAAAAAATGCAATGTGCCAGGTTCATTTCAAAGATAGCTATTCAGTTTAGGTATTATTAGCTTAAGATTAGGGAGGAGGATATCCCTAAGATGGCTTTTCGTACTTGGTATGAGCACTTTGAATTCTTAGTGATGTTATTTGGTTTGACTAATGCCCTAGAGGTATTTACGAACTTGATGAACAGGGTTTCAGGAAATTCTTAGATCTCTTCGTCATTGCATTTATTGATAACATTCTTGTTTATTACATAAGTGAGGTGGATTATGTTAATCACCTCTGTGTGGTATTGTAGTCTGTGAAGAAGCAATAATTTTATGCCAAGTTCTCCAAGTGTGAATTTTGGTTGAATAATGTGACTTTTCTTGGTGATATTATTTCTAGTAAGGGGATCATAGTGGATCTGCGAAAGGTGGTTGTGGTTAAAAGGTGGCCTATACCACGACTCCAACTAACATTCATATCTTCTTGGGTTTGGCTTGGTATTATCGGCAATTTGTGGAGATCTTTTCGATGATAGTTTCTCCTATTACTAAGTTGACTTAGATAAAGGTGAAGTTTTCTTAGTCGAATGCTTTGAGGGTGGTTTTGAGAAGTTTTAAGATAAGCTAATATTGGCACCGGTCTTGATATTGCCTGAGTGCAGTAAAGGGTTTATTGTTTATTATGATTCATCTAGAGTAGGACTTGGTTGTGCTTTGATTCAGCATGGGAAGGTGATTTCCTATGCTTCTAGGTAATTTATAGTACATGAAAGGAATTATCCTACTCATGATTTGGAACTATTGGCGGTGGTTTTTGCATTTAAAATCTAGCGGCATTATCTATATGGAGTGCAAATAAACATCTTTTCTAATTCTAAAAGTCTATAGTATGTGTTCACTCATAGGGAAAATCTTAAGCAAAGGAGAAGGTTGAAGCTTTTCAAACACTATGATGTGAGTCTTCACTATCACCCAAGTGAGGCTAATGTGGTTGTTGATGCTCTTAGAAGTTTATCCATAGGGGGTTTGGCACATATGGGCGAAATAAAGTGGGAATTAGTTAAAGATATTCACCACTTGGCTAATCTTTTGAGTTTTTCTTTTTAACTCTAAGAATGGTGGGGTGATGGTACAGGAAGTGGTTCAGTCTTCTCATAGTGTAGAGATTAAGAAGAAGAAGTGCTAGATCTTATCTTGATGAAAATCAATATTGATATAGGTATGCAGTAGGTAATGGTTTTTCAGTTTGGTGGCAATGGTACTTTACTATACCAAGGGAGGTTATGTGTTCCTGATGTCGGCAATTTACGATAAAGAATCTTGGCTGAGGTACATGAATTGTGCAACTGCTTACATTCCGGCTCAACGAAGATGTATCATGATCTCAAGGATATGTATTGGTGGAATGGCATGAAAATAGATGTAGCTGATGTTGTGGCCAAGTGCTTGTTGTGTCAATAAGTTAAAGTTGAGCACCTGAGACCCAGTAGGTTGTATCCATTGATTATTTTTCCCGAATAGAAATAGGAGGTAACCAATATGGTGTCTGTTACTGGTCTTCCTCGATCGTGGAACCAATTTATATGATTTGGGTCATCATGGATAGGATGATAAAGTCTGCTCACTTTTTTCTAGTGAGGACTACTTTTTTTGGCGAAGGATTATGCAAAGTTATATCTTCGAATATTGTGAAGCTACATGTGGTACCTATTTTGATTATCTTTGATTGTTTTATGCAATTTTCATCTCATTTATGGCATTCTTTTAAGAAGGGATTGGGTACTAAGGTTTGTATGAGTACTGATTTTTATCCTCAGACAGATAGGCAAGCAGAAAGTCCTATTCAGACATAGGAGGATATACTTCGGACATGTTTGGTTGATAATGGTGGTGGTTGGGTTGATCATCTACCTTTGTTAGAGTTTGCTTACAACAATAGCTATCATTCTAGTATTAGTATGGCCCTTTTTAGGGTATTGTATGGTAGGAGGTGTAGATATCCTATTGGTAGGTTCGAGCTTGCTAAGGCAAATATGTTTGGTCTGGATTTGGCCTATTAGGCTATGTAAAATGTGAAGGTGATTCGGGATAGGCTTAAGGCTTCCCAAAGTCGCCAAAAGGCCTATGCAGATGTAAGGTGTAAAGATTTGGAGTTTGTGGTTGGGGATAAGGTATTCCTTAGTGTATCTCCCATGAAGGGAGTAATGCAGTTTGGCAAAAAAGGAAAGCTTAGTCCATAGTATATTAGTCCTTATGTGGTTTTGCGGAAGGTTGGAAATATTGCTTATGAATTGGAGTTGCCTTTTAGATTGGACTACATTTATTTGGTATTTCATGTCTCCATGTTGAGAAAGTGTCTTGGTGATTCTTCTTTGATTGTTCCTTTGGAGCGGTTGGGTAACGCGGACTCTCTATCTAATGAAATGGTCCCGGTTGAGATCCTGGATAGGTAGGTTTCTCAGTTGCAAACCAAATATGTAGCTTCGGTTAAGGTTCTATGGTGAAACCATAAGGTGGAAGAAGCTACATGGGAAGCGAAGGACGACATGAAGTCCAACTATCTGCATCAGTTTTCTATTCCTGGGATTCGAGTGGAAGGTATGTTTCTTTAACACATCTTTATATTTTGAGTTCGTTAGAGAAAAGATTAACATTTCTGCCTCTTTATTTTCAAACTTTGTTAAAGATTGGAAATATATTTGATAATACAAATGACTCGTGCGTGTGATTACCCCTACCTTGTCCGTCATTTCGGAATGAATATTCCTAGTAGGGGAGAATGAAACACCCTGGTTTCTGGACCTTAGAAAATATCATTGATTTCTAGTTTTAGGGAAAGATACGACTTAGGGTAACGAGTCGTACACTTGGGTACGAGTGGTATGGTATGGTCGTATACTGACTATTGTTGGTTGGTGCAATGGATTTTTGTTACTAGAATGGGTATGACATAGTAATATAAGTCGTACTAGTGGATACGAATCATTTGGTTCCTTCACTTAACCTTATACTTTGTAACTAAAGTTGGATCTGAGTATGAGTGGCTCATTATTAGCCATAAGCCAGGGTACGAGTCATACCCAGGACTCGTATGGTGGTCAGTGTTTAAGCCTCCTGGATTCTATTCTACTAGGGGTACGGTTTAAGGGTACTAGTCGTACACTGGAATATGAATTGCGTTTAGGTATGTGTCCTTAGACAGTGTTGGGTCTAAGGGTGAAAGCCTAGGGTATAAGAGGTGGCTACCACTCGTACTGGATGGGTATGACTCATAAGGGTCAGTTTTACCCTATGATGGGAATTTAATGCAGTTTAAGTGAGGGCAATCTAGACATTTCTTCACTTATTCTAATTATGTCCCATGACTTATATAGCACTTGGGAGATTATTTTCCCTATTATTCTGTTCTTAAAAACTTGGAAAACACTCTTAAATCTTCTCTAGAGTTCTTGGGCAAAGGAAGCTAGGGTTTCATCTTAAGGAGTAAATTGGGGCTTGTCTTGGTGATTTCTCTCCTTCATCATCTTAGTTTAAGGCATGTTCTCTTTCCTCATTGTTAGTTCCCACTAAAGGCATGGTTTTATACAATGTTTTCATGATTTGAATGTTGTATGCTTTTGGGTTCTTAAATATTATTTGGGAGTTTTTGTTATAAATTCTTAGTTATGATATACCCATGTTTTAATTATACTTTTATATGCATTAATGGTGGCTTCGGATAATATTATGGCAATAAGTTTTTGATAATGGATTTTGGTTTTAGATACTTTGGTTTCGTTGAAGGAGGAGGTCCCGGGGGTATCTAAACTGGAAACTCATATTTATCGATGTGAGGTTTGATCCTAGTGATCATGTGCATGATGCCATACTTTATACATTAGCGTATGTTTTAGACATCCCAGGTTTTCTAACCTGGTCGTGCGGCTTCTCGCATTGAGGCCCTTTGAGCAGGGGGTGAACCCATATAGCTCGTGGGTGGTTTAGGATGGCAGGGCTATATAGCCTAGGTAAAGGTTTAAATTGCACGCTAAAACCGGTTCCCTTTCCCGTCATGGTGTGTTATATATATGTATGGTTTTGTGCATATGGATTGTTTTCTTGATTTTATAAATGGTATTATTATATACATATCCTGATTTCATGCTAACGTTCACCGGCTAACCCGTCTTCAAGCGATGTATACCCAAGCGATGTAAGAACCGACCATTCCTCTCTTCATGCTTAGCGATTCACACTTTGGGGTTAGCATTTAGATTGAAGTTCTGAGCTTCCATCTATACGGAAGGCTCCATTTCAATGATGTTATTTTATACTTTAACATATTTATGGATATTTATTTTGGCAATGGTTGGGGGCATGTCCCAACAGGATTTTGGTATTCTTTTGGTTAGAGGATTTATGGTACTTCTATGGGTTGGAATAGGCGGGATCCGTATAGGTGTCAACCTAAATATTGGCATTAGCATTGGGGATGACATCATTGGACATAATTTCCCAATTTCCATTATACTTAATTTTTGGATTAATCATATTATGGTTTGGAACTCATTTGGTTATGGCCTATTTTATTGCCCTTGGTTCAGTATTGGTAAGGCTTGATGGTTTTGTTGGTACGGTTAAGTGGACGGGATGACTTGGTAGGGCTGGTCTAGGAATAGACTTATCCAAAAGTCAGTCCTTGTCCAATTATGCTATCTTGTTATATGTTCAAAATTCATCCAACTCAGAGCAGGCGGCTAGGGATTGGAATGGGTAATGGAGATCGTCTCCGATCCCGGTTGGACCTTAGATGTCCATTACGAAAAGTCTTCGGGCCGGGTCGTGTCAACTTTACTCTAAATCTAGCTTAGACACAACTCTACCCAAACCCTAAATTCTGCCTCTATAAAGGGGCAAATATTTTATTAAATAGGCATCTCAAAAGTCTCAATAAATTTATGGATATTCATAAAGAGATCAAAACCCTCTCTTTTTGACAATCAAATACATAAAGAAGATCCACAATCCCTCTTTTCATGGAAATCAAATCCAAATGTTCCTATGTTCGAGAAATACGCCACAAACGACCCTCGAATTAAATTATGCCAAAAGCAAATTGGTACGTCCAGTGGAACCAAATTTGCCCTTCATCTCTTCTCTTATAATTCAAAACTGAAATCTGTAGCCGCATAAAGATGGAAGCTCAATGGGTACTTCAAGACTCATAACCAAGTC
This sequence comes from Capsicum baccatum var. pendulum, assembly GCA_030864225.1. Classification (NCBI taxonomy): domain Eukaryota; kingdom Viridiplantae; phylum Streptophyta; class Magnoliopsida; order Solanales; family Solanaceae; genus Capsicum; species Capsicum baccatum. The sequence continues at coordinate 162,495,598 of CM061555.1, read as the reverse complement.
TACACTCCGACAAGCCTTGAAGTAGGGGGAATTTGTAGATATAAAAATTTTGTGGACTCAAAAGAATTCAATTTCTATTAGAGTTCTTAGAGGCTACTTAATCCTAAACCGAGCTTGGAGGCTACACTACCCAAACCCTAAATTTGGCCGATTTATAAGAACAAATATTTTTGAATTGGCATCATAAAAGTCCCAATAAATTCATGGGATATGCATAAAGGGATCAAAACCCTCTCCTGATAATAAAATACATCAAGAAGATCCGCAAACCATCATTTCATGGAGATCAAATCCAAATGTTCCTACGTTCGAGAAATACTTCACTAACGGTCCTCAAATTATGGAGAAATTCATATCAAAATATTCCTACATTCTTGAAATATGCTATTGGCGACCCTCAAATTAAGGAGAAAATTAAGAAAAAAGAATCAAGAGAGGAATAGATTTGTACCCACATTGTTTATCAATAAAAGTTATTCTTTCTTCGTATTTTTATTTGTGGTTGAAGCTTATTTTCCATGAATTAAATTATTTTTCAAGATAAATGTGATTAATGCCCTAATATCATACAATATATTATTTGGTATCCCTTGGGTACATGAGAACAAAATTATTTTGTCCTCATACTATCAATAATTGAAGTACCTCGAAAGTAAAGTGGAAAGAAAGATAGTACCCAATGATAAGCTATTCACTGAAGTTGAATCACACTTTGCCTATTTGATAATAAATAACTGAAAATATGGGCATATAGAACTGGCAATGTAAGTACATAATGACTGACAAAGGCAAGCCATTTGATAACAACCTGATGAATAAGATTTGTGATCTCTTTGGTTTCAAGCAGCGTGAATCTTCTATGTACCATACTGGCACCAATGGTCTAGCGGAAGCATTAAATAAGACTTTATGTAACTTGTTGAATAAATAAGTCTCTATATCCCAACAATATTTGCATGAATAGATGGAAGAAGCTTTACGGGAATATAGAATAACTTATCGTACACCGATGCAAGGAACTCCATACGCGCTTGTATTTTGGATTTGAAGCAGTCCTGCCACTTGAGCATCAAATATATTCTTTAAGACTGGCTCTTTAAGAAGCACTCATAGATGAAAAGAATGCTAAGCTATATCATATGGAGTTTGAAGCTCTTGATGGGAAGAGGCTAGAGGCTCAACAAAATCTTGAGTGTTATCAAGCCCGTCTATCTCATTATTTCAACAAAAGAGTCCACTTGAGATGCTAACAAATTGGAGATCATGGTATTGCATTAAGAAGGCCCATAATTACTTCTCATAAATTAGGGGGAAATTTATCAAAAAGTTGGATGGACCATATATCATACATGAGGCATACTTGAAGAAAGATTACACTCTTTAAGGCACGTGTATAAACTGCATGCCCACTCATGGCCCGCAAGAGTAAAAGTTGTGTACGGCTCAAAAAATTGTCTGCTAGGTTGAATTTCTCGAAAGAGGCAGCCTAGGTAAAAGTTAGAATGCAAAAAAATCCAAATAAGAAAACACTCACACAGAACTATGTTGTGACTTTATCCTCTTCACTAAGGTACGTAGGCACTTGGAATCTCATTCTGAGTTTAGTTACATATGTGTCAAAAAAATATATTCATGCAGTACCCGCCATATTGGTAGTAAGTATTAAAATATTCTAAGTAAATCTTTGACTCACTCCAAGTATTGGTGGCTCAATGGGGGAAAACTCCAATAAAATATGATCTTTGTTCACATAAGATGAAGTCTCCAAACTCCCTAAATTTGGAAGCTTAATCGCTCAAAATGCAAAATTTGCGAGTGAAAGTTGACAAATCTCCAAATATTCAAATAAAGGAATCCAATATTTCCATGTCTTAAGGTGGGAAAGATTTGTCCCTTTGCACCTTAAGTTGGTATCCATACAAATTTATCTTTAAGAAGATATTAAAAACTTTCCATGCCTTAAGGTGGACAAGATTTGTCCCTTTGCACCTTAAGCTGGCCTGTCACGGGTTTATCCTCAAGACTATCTCAAATTTTCAATGCCTTAAGGTGGACAAATTTGTTCCTTTGTACCCTAAGCTGGACTATCCCTAAAAGGATCTCAAAATTTCCATGCCTTAAGGTGGAAAATATTTGTCCCTTTGTACCTTAAGCTTGTCTCTTATGAGTTTATCCTTAAAAGCATCTTAAAATTTTCATGACTTAAGGAGGATAAAATTTTTCCATTTGTACTTTAAGTTAGAATTTGAACAGCTTTAATATGGGACCATACTTGAAGTCGATCTTATCAGGTCTCAAGGTGACGGAGGAAAAGTTTAAATCTCGCACCTTGAGATGACCATTGAAAATGGTCCATACTTAAAGAAGACCATTGAATAAGTGCATCACCCACACTTAAAGAAGACCAATGCATAAGTGCATCACTAAAAGTGCCCATACTTAAATAAGACCATTTCATAAATGCATCAATGAAAAGGCCCATACTTAAAGAAGGACATTGCATAAGTGAATCGGTGAAAGGGCCCATACTTAAACAAGACCTTTGAACAAGTGCATCGGGGAAAGAACTGATACTTAAAGATGACTATTGCATAAATGAATCAATGAAAGGGCCCATACTTAAAGAAGATCATTGCATAAGTGCATTGGTTAAAGGGCCCATGCTTAAAGAAGACCATTGCATAAGTGCATCGGTGAAAGGTCCAATACTTAAAGAAGACTATTACATAAGTTCATCGGTGAAAGGGACTATACTTAAAGAAGACCATGTATAAGTACATTGATGAAATAACCCATACTTAATGAAGACCATCACATAAGTGTATCAATAAAAGGTAACATTTTTAAACAAGACCATTGCATAAGTATATTGGTAAAAAGGAACCATCTTGACAAAAAATTGGTTGGGTCTTAAGGTGATGGAGGCAAAGTTAAACTTTTATACCTTAAGTCGATGGCCACCGTCTTCAAGTAAAACTGGTCGGGTCTTAAGCTGATTAAGGCGAAGTTAAACTATCACACCATAAGTTGATGGTCATCATTTTTAAGCAAAATTGGTCGGGTTTTAAGGTGACAGAGGTGAAGTTAAACTCTCGCACCTTAAACCAATGGCAACCGTCTTCAAGCAACATTGTTCGGGTCTTAAGGTGACGGAGGTAAAGTTAAACTCTTGTACCTTAAGCCGCTATTTACATATTTCTATCTACACCAACCTTATAAAAAAAGAGAAAGACAATAAAGAAAGTAAAAACACAAATAGAAGAGATGTTACTTGTTAGAGCATTATGACCTTGAAAGTCGAATATCACCAACTTGGATTAAGACAAGATGATTTAATGAGAGTTAATCCTTCAGAATATAGTTTGCAGCAGTAATGATGCTCTTTGATGGTGATGGTCCTACAATAAGATATAAATTATTTGGTGAGGCGATGCAAATATGAAATCCTCTATTGGACAGAATATAGGATTGAATTCAAAAATTCATATAGAACAATTACTGAAGTTTTAAAATCCAAACCTTTGATATGCTATATATGCATGTTTTTGGCATCTATAGAACTAAGCGGATCATGATTTTGATACTCCCACATTGAGATATAAATTTTATAGTGTCACTATGCAAACCTGAAACTGTTGGTGCATCAAAACTCAATTCTGATTTCGGGATAACACCTGTATAGATCTCGATTGTATTAAATTATGAATTTTGGATATATTATAGATCATTTTTTCTAGTTTCACAAGATTCAAGGGGCTGGTGATTTCATCCTTCCCACTTTAATATATGAAAGTTTTTGTAATGATGTGGAGATCTAAAATTTTTCGCATGATAAAATTCAGGGCTAACTTCAAAAAATTATCGAGAATTATATTGAAAGATTTTAATACTGAATTTTGTATATTTTGTACATCTCAAAATCTAGTTTTTGGAATATTAAATGGTTTATAATTTTGATATCCTACAAAGAGATATGAATTTTCTACCGAAAACATGTTGTGCAAAAAATAGTGACAGAATTAAGAGAAAAGTAGGAGGGAAAGAAATTATCTCAATATTATTGATTGACTGAAAGCCCCAAAATTAATATTAAAAAAGTGGGAAAACTAAATCCTTTTATAGAGTTGTAGGATGTATGTTTCCTTCTCTAATATAAATTCAAATTGGAAGAGCTTCCATTTCCAAATTCAAATTGGAGGTTGTTTCTTTCTCCAATATAAATTAAAATTGGAGGAAGTTTTATTCTTCAATATAAATTTGAATTGGAAGAGCTTTCATATCCAATATAAATTCAAATGGGAGGTTGTTTCCATCTCCCATACAAATTCAAATAGGAGGTTGTTTCCTTCTCCCACAAAAATTCAAATTGGATGTTATTTGATTCTTTCATACAAATTCAAATTGAAGGTTGTTTCCTTCGCCCATACAAATTCAAATTTGAGGTTGTTACCTTCTTCTATACAAATTCAAATTAGACGTTGTTTTCTTCTCCTATACAAATTCAAATTGGATGTTGTTTCCTTCTCCTATACAAATTCAAATTTTAGTCTGCTTCTTTCTCTAATCAATGTTCAAATCAGAAGAGTTTTATTCTCGATTAAGTAAGGTGATAAAAAGACTTCCAAAATCTATTTCAACTCGGATATCATACCTCACCAATGGGTCTTAAGTGTAAAGATTCATGAAAAAAATAAGATATTTTTTGAGAGACAGTATTAATATGGTTCAAATTTAAATTTTCTCAACAAATGAATGGGGTGTTCGTATGTATGAAAATTTTTGAAGCATGAATGAAACATGTTTAAACAAATATACTTCAAGGTTAGTCTTCAAAATATTAAATGTCTCGACAAGTATTGAAGTAGGGGGCATTTGTGGGCGATGATATTTTATTAAATTTAAATCTGTACAAAATTTGAATTATATTAAATTCAAAATATATTAGTCCCAAATAAATATTGCAGATTAATATAATTGAATTAATTATTTAATTTCAAACATTTATGGATTTAAGTAAACTCCAATCTTTATTGGGCTAATCGATTAATTTAGGCTACAAATTATGAGCCTATTTTACTAAGACCAAGATATTGGCATATTCTAGAGGCCCAAAGGAGCACCACATGTTGAATGATGTAGCATGCCAAGTCAAGTGAAGGAGTCAATCGAACAATGACACATGTCGAAATGATGCAGCAGGCCTAGTTAAATCAAAAGCCCATATAAGGTGTCAAGTCACTTAAATTTGATTGGTCAAAGGAGCTTCATTTTCAACATGAATCTTTCCTTTCCACAACCATAAATAGGGGTCTCATAATTCAGAAAAAATGAAGAATAACTCTAACAAGAAGCAAGAGAAATCTCGTAGATCAAACAATGCAATTTCTCTACAAAGTTCAAGCACTCAAATCTAGTTCATCAAGATCAAGATAGCAAGATTCAAGAACAAACTCAAAAACCCTTGAATTCAAGAACAATTCAAGATCAAGTTCATCAAATCAACAAATCAACAAATCAAGTTCAAATTCAAGATCAAGCTTTAAGCCCTTAAATTTATATTTTAAAAGACATATTAGAAGATTCAAAGTGATTGTAACGCTCACATTGAAATGTATAAATTAATTATTTCAATATTTTTCTTGCCTCGACTATTTTTTTTCCCTACTTGAAATTTTATTATCCAACAACAACATAGCTCTATTCTTATTAATGCCTTCACTTTCTTTTTAAATATTTAATTTTAAAATGGTGTTCTATATTTCTTTTGTGAAAAGACTTGGCAGTGAACAGTATCAAATAGCACCCCCAACGCAAAACACTAATATCTAAGTATTACAAAGTGTGTGTAAATGTTTAATGAAAAAGAAAGGGAAATAAAATGTTTACTATTTACATGCTTATTTAATTATTAATAAAGTCTAACAAAATTTAATCCCTAATTTTATTTTATTATTTCATTATTGTGATCCTTCAACTCCACGTGCCTACTTAATAATAAATAATGAACAATTTGTCATCAGGCTAGCACATATATACTCTTAACCAATTTTTAAGAATTGGATATCCAACATGAGTAAATACCATAAAAGGAATTAATAGTAAAGGTATTTCACATATACAAAACAAAAGTAGGAATCACAACACAAAAATGAACCTTTAAACATTAATCCTATTTAAAAGTGCCACATGAATAAATATGTGTACATGCCATGAAACAACTAAAGTAAGTGACTAAATATTGAATAAAACAGTGAGAAAGAATTTTGATGGAGAAAAATTCTTCCCAGATTTAGTTAAGTAATGAATCCAACAAATGGAGTTCGACACCAATCAGAGAACCTTGAACAATAACCTCTTCTGTGTTGGACCTTAGTTTGATAAAAAAGAAGAAAAGAAACCCTGAATTGTAGCTGAGAAATTTGTATGTCAAATCTTGTATACGGAATCGTGTATTGCAAAGGTGAGTGCATTAGTTGATGGTTTTAATGAAGAAGAAGGGGAGTTGAAGGGTGGCAGTATGTGTACTCGGCTAAAGTAAATGATTCTTTGAGTAGATAGATTAATGCATGCTCTCTCTAGTCTTATATGCTCTCTCCCTTTTCTATATGTTGTCTTCTTTGTGTCCACTCTTTTCTCAAGTGTTCTCTCTATTCTCATTTTCTTTAGTATGTCCGCTTGTCAGTTATATTATCATAATTTATTATTGTGTTGTTGTAAATATGTTTACAGTCTTATCTATTCTAATAAGAGCGAACACTTAGTTCAGTTCGGTAGAACGTGCGTGGGTGCGCGTGCAGTTGAGGGAGATTTGGTTAATTTGAGGGAGTATAGAAGAGTTGGAATGTCTTTAGGAGAACGTGGAGAGGTTAGGGGAATTAGTGGGATGTTGGGTAGTTAGGTTTGACTCTTTCTTCTTTTTTTTTAAAATTAAAAATATGAATAGTAAAAATATAATTTTTTTTGTGAAAATAAGAATATAGAAATATTAAATAGTTAGTCCTAAAAATATGATTAAGAAAATATTAAAATTCCTACCTTATTTATAAATTCAAAATAAAAGTATGAAACGACCCGAAATCACCTCCTTGGATGTCACACGGTGCTTAAGGATACAAGTAGCCCCAAGCTAACCCTTTAAGCCTGTTTCTACTAATAACACTCATTTCAAGATGAAATAATTCAAACACTAGCATAGTCATATCATATGAAAGGAAATACGGAGAAAATGCTCGGTCCAAACGACCAAGCAATACCGAAAACCTCAACACAACCACAATCTGATAACTATTCTGATAAAGCCTCTGCTAATCCATGAACTAAAGAGCCATTAGGACAGGTCCCCAACTGATTCAAAATGAACTGAAAGTAATAACATAGTCTCTCAAATGATGAAATGTCTGACGATCGGTCCTCAAACCATGAGAACTCACCACTGTAGGGATGTAGACAGAGGTACTCGAAAGTCACTGCGAGGCTGGAACTGAGCACCTAAACCTACATTATAAGACAATGTAGCACATAGATGTATATGTGGAACAACACTTAGGAATATACTGAGTATGTGGGAGTGCTTGCATTTATATAAAACAACTTCAATACTCTTTAATCAAATCATGCATGCAATAAGTAATGAATCACATGGCTTGAATAAGTATAAAATGTAAAGCTCATGAATCACGTAGAATAAAGCATGTAACACAAATCTCGTGAGTCATCATAGTTCAACTTTGAAATTGGTAATCTTCTCTTATTCTCACTACCCATAGGCTAAAGAAAACTTTAAACAATACTTTCAACTCATTCATATGTCTCATGGAGAGTAAATCTTCTTTAATGCTCAAGAACCCATAACTCTTTTGAACTCAAGTACTGGGAATTCGAAACCATATAACTTTGGAACATACTTGAAGGAATTTCATTCATGTTAGAAAAATATCTCATTTCAAGCTTTAGGGAAAAATAGTCATATCAAGGGAAAGTATTTTAGTTTTAAAGGAAAATATCTTATCTCAATGGAAAATACATTAGTTTAGGGAGTTTCTCTTAATTGACATAAACCATGTGATCTACATGGAGTCCAACGTTTTGTCCTCCTAAGGAAAAGACCTCACATTGGGGAGAGGTGTCATACTCTTGCCAAGAAGTATAACCTAGGTCCAGTGATCACTAAACAAACTCGGCCTTGGGACCAATATCAATTCGGTGTTAGGCTCAATAGTCATCATAAGGTCAGCCTCAGGCCCAACCTACGGTGGCACGTAGTTTTGGGGTAAGAAACCATGTAACTTACCCGCTCGGTGCTAAATACTATTCCATTTAGATTATTTGGGCTCATCTCATAAAAATAAACTTTTAGAAATAATCTCATTGTTCACCATGAACCCAATAAATCAAATCGGTAATCTCGTGTAGTAGAGTGCACTTCAAAACTCAATGACCATTAGATCAAACCATTTCTCAATAATCTCAGAATACTCAAATTATGGGTGCTTATAGAACAAGAGTTCATAAAATCTCAAGTCTCAAGTAGGGCTTAATAACCCATAATTCAATCTCAAGTTAAAACTCATCAAAAGTATTATAGATTCATAACTCATGTAGAAACCTGCAAATTTCAGAAATTTGTCTCAAAATCTCAACATACTCATATACTTCAATATCTCAAAACATTTCAACTATTAGCTTCTCAAGGATTAAAATCAAGGGGTATAGACCCAGCTGTAAATTCTCAAGAAAACATATAAAAAACATTCCATTAGACTCTCAATTCAAGGAAAACATCAAAAGCTTGCAACCAATAACAATGGATGAAAAATCCCAATTCAAATTCATGTAAAATATCATAAATTACAGAAAATCATAGTTTAAATAAGCCTTTGGGCACAAGGATAAAAGGATTACCCTTGTTCAAAATCCCACATACCTTAGATTATGAAATTGGATGATCAAGCTTTTTTTAAAATCTTCTTCTTACTCTTGAGAGGGGGTTCTTACAACCCTTGAACTTGGGAAACTCAAATATCAACTTAATTTATTGAATCTATGGTGAGTTCATGGATTTCTTGGAGGAGGATTTTCGATTTGCTCTTGAGGGAGAAACCCTAGCCTTTGGATGATTTGGGAGATAATGAGGCTATCAAGTTTGTTTGGAATATATCTGAGGGTTAAAATGGAAAAGACCCAAAAGCTGTTTTTAAAAAGGACTTAAAAATACTGAACGGGGTCTGCGACAGTTGGAGCGATGGTCCATCGGGTCGTCCGTCGCACGATGACCAAAAAATGGCAACACTGCCTTGATGCAACGACTGGATCGACGGTCCATTGCAGGTCCAACGGTTCATCGAATCATCCGTTACACGATGACCAGGATGAGACCACACTGCCTTAGTGGCGATGGTCAGTCACAGCCTTGACGGTTCATTGGATCATCGTCGCACCTGGGCGATTCCGACAACTCTCAGTAAAATAATCATAACTTCTCACCCCGATATCGAATTTGAACAAAATTGGTATCGTCGAAAACTAGTTCAATTGTCTACATGACAAAAAGTCAAATTTAAGAAAATTCTATATACACCAATCACTTGGGAAGTCACTTCTCAATCTTTTAGGGATGGAATTACACTTCACTTGACACGCTCTAAGGCTCGGACTATGATGGAAATTTATAAGATCTTACAATATCTCTGCCTTAGAAACATTCCTCCTCGAATATCGCTAGTTAGACTAGGAACATAGGAAAAAAATTGAATAAATATAGTTGAATCTCTTTAAAGCCCTGAATACCTCAGAAATTGGAAGAACTCGTGAAAAAATAGATACATAGCTGCACATTAGATTAGAATGGATGAATTAAGGACGAATAAAACCTTCAGATTGACCCGACCTGGCAAAAAAAGAGGTGTGTGTACTTGAATTGAATGTCTTCTTTTGCCTCCCAAGTAGCACCCTCAACAGACTGGTTCCACCATAAAACTTTCACCAAGGTAACTACTTTGTTCCTTATTCTGCGGATCTGAAAATCCAGGATCTCAATAGGAATCTCATCGAAGGAAAGACCATTCTGAATATTAGTACTCTCTGAGAGATCTACTATAATGGGATTACCAATAGACTTTTTAAGCATGGAGACATGAAAAATAGGATGAACAGCTGACAATTCTGCAGGCAATTCAACCTCATAGGCTACTTTACCAATACGGCTCAAAACTCTATACAGGCCAACATAATGGGGACTAAGCTTTCCCTTTTTACCAAACCTCATTACCCCTTTCATGGGTGAAATCTATAAGTATACCAAATCATCCACTTCAAACTTAAGATCTCTTCTCCTCACATCGGCATAAAACTTTTGATGATTCTGGGCGGTCTTCAATCTCTTTCTAATCAACTTAACTTTGCCCATAGCTTCAAATATTACACCAGGCCTAATTACAGCAACTTCTCCTACTTCAAAACAACCAATGGGTGATCTACATCTACTACCATACAAGGCCTCAAATTATGCCATCTCGATGCTAGCATGGTAAATGTTGTTATAGGAAAACTATATCAATGGCAAATACTCATCCTAACTACCTTGGAAGTCAAGCGCACACGTCCACAATATATCCTCTAGGGTCTGAATGATCCTCTCAACCTAACCATCTGTCTGCAGGTGAAAATCAGAACTCAAAAGAACTTGGGTGCCAAGACCTTGCTGAAACACCCTCTAAAACTGAGAAGTAAGTTGAGTGCCCCTATCCAAAATGATGGACAAGAGAACTCCATGCAGCCTGACTAACTCCCGGATATACAATCTAGTACAAGCCTCAGCTGTATAAGATATATGCATGGGAAAGAAATGCATGGACTTAGTTAGCCTATCCACAACAACCCAAATCGAATCATGATGATGACGCGAAAGAGGCAACCCAGTCACAAAGTCCATATTCACCACCTCCCATTTCCAAGTAGGTATACCAAACTCTTGTATCACACCACTAGGTCTTTGGTGCTCTACATTAACCTGTTGGAATATTGCACACTTTCCTACGAATTTGGCTATATCCTTCTTCATACCATTCCACCAATAGATTTCCTGCCAGTCGTGGTACATCTTGGTAATACCAGGATGAATATAATACTGCGAGCCATACGCTTCAGCCATAATCCTCTGCCTTACATCATCAACATACGGAACACATAATCTACCTTGCAATCTCAACACACCATATCCCCCTTAGGAGAAAACCCCTACCTTTTGGTCCTTAATTACCTTTTTCAGTCTGACCAAACTAGGATCCTTACCTTGCTTCTCCTTCACTTCTGAAACTAAAGAGAATTCGGAACTACTCTGCACCAAAGTACTTCCCTCAGTTGAATCAAGAAACCTAACACCTAATCTAGCCAAATAATACACATCACGAGATAACTCTTTCTTACCTTCCTCTATATGGGCAACACAACCCATAGATAACTTGCTAAGGGCATCTGCCACTACATTAGCCTTGCCCTGGTGATACAACATACTCATATTATAGTCATTAAATAACTCCAACCACCTCCTCTGCCTAAGATTCAACTCCCTCTTAGTAAACACATATTGCAGGATCTTATGATCAGTAAACACATCAACATGGATACCAAGATAACATCTCCAGATTTGCAAAGCAAAGACCAAGCAGTTAACTCATGATCATGGGTTAGGTAATTTTTTTTCATGTGGATTCAAATGCCTAGAGGCATTGGCTATAACCTTACCTCTTTGTATCAACATATAACCCAAACCATTTCTAAAGGCATCACAATACACCACAAATCCATCTATACCATCAAGCAAAGTCAACACAGGGGCTAAAGTAAGTTGAGTCTTTAACTCCTGAAAACTCTTCTCACAGGAATCTAACCACTGGAACTTAACTGTCTTTTGGGTCAACCGGGTCATAGGACACACAATAGAAGAGAAACCTTCAACAAAAAGATAGTAGTAGCCTGCCAGACCTAGGAAACTTCTAATATCAGATGGAGAGATAGGTCTAGGCCAATTTCTTATAGCTTATGTCTTTTGGGGATCAACTCTAATACCTTCGGCTAAAACAACATGACCCAAAAAGGCTACAGACCTTAGCATAAATTCATACTTACTGAATTTGGTGAACAACTGGTGGTCTCTAAGAGTTTGCAAGACAACTCTAAGGTGATTCACATGGTCATTCTTATTATGGTAGTACACAAGGGTGTCATCTATGAAGACAATGACAAAAAAATTGAGATATTGCTTGAATACTCGATTCATGAGGTCCATAAAGGCTGCTAGAGCATTGGTTAGCCCAAAAGACATAACTAGAAACTAAAAATAACCATAGCAGGTTTGGAAAGCTATCTTTGGAATATCACATTCCATGAATTTAAGCTGGTGATAGCCAGATCTAAGGTTTATCTTGGAGAAATAACTTGCACCATGCAACTGATCAAATAGGTCATCGATTCTTAGCAGAGGATAATTGGTCTTGACGGTGACCTTTTTAAGCTAACGATAATCAATGCACATATGCAAAGAACTGTCTTTCTTTCACACAAATAAGATAGGTGCCCAAGGAGAAATACTGGGCCTAATGAAACCTTTGTCTAAAAATCTTTGAGTTTCTCTTTAAACTCCTTAAACTCTGCAGGTGCTATATGATATGGTGGAATAGAAATAGGCTGAGTATCAGGAAGAAGGTCAATCCCAAATTCTATCTCTCTATCAGGAGGTACCCCTGGGAAATCTTTCGAAAAAACATCTGGAAACTTATTAATAAGTTTGACTGACTAAATAGTTGGAGCCTCAGACTTAGTGTCTTTGACTCTAAATAGGTTGTATATGCAACCCTTGGATATTAACTTTCTGGCTTTGAGATAGGAGATAAAATGACTTTTGGGAGATACCAAACTCCTGGACCACTCAAACACTGGTTCATCAGGAAACTAAAATTTGACCACACAGGTACAACAATCTATAGATACATAACAAGAATGAAGTTAATCTATACCCAGAATAAGGTCAAAATCCACTATGTCTAACTCAATCAAATCCATAAGTATAACTCTATGAAGAACATTAACAGGACAATCTCTATACACTTATTGAGCAACAACTAACTCCCCTACTGTGTAGAAACTAGGAAGGGCTCAAAAATCTTTTTGGGACTTGTTTTGAAATTCACAGCTACAAGTTGGGTCACATAAGAGAGACTTGACCCAGGGTCTAACAACACGTAAACATCAAAACAAAAGATGCGGAGCATACCAGTAACAACATTGGGAAAGTCCTCCTGCTCCTAATGGAATGTTAAGGCATAGAATCTGTTCTGGTACTAACCACCAATAGTTCTAGATGAAGAACCCAGAGCAGGGGCAAGACGGGGTATAAGAGCTGGTGCACTAGTAGCCTGTGCTTGAGGTCGGGCATTTTTGTTCCCCTGTCTAGTATGAGGATAATCTCTAAGTCTGTGGCCCTACTTTCCACAACCCAAAAAAACCCTCAGATCTATGAAACACTCACTAGGCACGAAAGTAGTAACTGATGAAGGCGCTGGCATAGACGGACGTTTTAGAAAATGAGGGCGGTTCCCTCCATGGAATCTAGGTTGTCTAAACTCATGCTACTCAAATCTAGCTCTCTTGTTACCCCTCACTCTACCTCTCTCTATAATCTTATCTACCTCTATCTGCTTGGAATATGTCATCAACCTAGCAAGATCCATATCTCTATGCAGTATCACAGTCCTATACTCTTTCAGGACAAAACTAGAAACACCTGTCACAAACTTACTCATACTAGCCTGGGTGTCAGAAATGAAATAAGGAGCATACTTGGCCAACTGATTGAACTTCAAGCAGTACTCCCTATGTAACGCCCCAAAATTTTATCCTGATATTCCACACGGTTCTTAGTGCTACACGTAGCCCCAAAATAACCCTCAGATCCAGACACTACCTCAAGGAATGTAATTCAACAATAGTCATGCACAACAAAGAGATATACAACATCGGGTTCAAGAGAAATACTGGAGAATACTAGACTGTACAACCAAAATATATTGAATATCTGTACATACCAACCCTCTAGCCTGCAAAGCCTCTATAAATCAAAATAAATGAGTCTCTATAAATCCAAAAATGCATCTTATAACACCTGCCAAGTCATAGGAGTGGCATTCTCACCTCTACCCTTCCTCCAGGATACAACCCAATCATAATATATGTCCTTCAACCTATAAGATGCCAACTCAACACATTTTTCCTTAGAAACATCCATCACCTACGTGATCTTTCTTACCTTATCAAGGTACAACTGTGGGTCCTTATCTTCCTTAGACCCATAAAACTCTGGTAGATTTATCCATATTAAATCACGAATCCTAGCTGCAGCTACATCACCTCCCTGCTGATTAGCATGAGATACCGTCTTATTCAAAGGATCAACAGGTGAGGTTGCTCATCATTGTTTCTGTGGACATTCGCTCTTCTAGAAGGCATTTTTTGAAAAAAGAAGTGCACAAATTATTATATGGGAGGGAAAACTTTAGGAAAGATAGAATCTGAAAGAAGAAACTACTTTTTCCTAAATTGTCTCATAGCCTCATTCTCATTGATGTGGCGTGCTATAAATCAATGATCAAGACTCTACTCAACGCAGCTTGTCAGACGCCCTAGGACTCCTTAAAATCTTAGTTTCTAATACAAATATTGTAACAACCCGAAATTACCTCCCTGGACGTCACACGGTGCTTAAGGCTACAAGTAGCCCCAAGATAACCCTTTGAGACTATTTTTACTAATAACACTCATTTCAAGATGAAATAATTCAAACACTAGCATAGACATATCATATGAAAGGAAATACAAATAAAAGTCTCGGTCCAAATGACCAAGCAATACCAGAAACCTCAACACAACCACAATCTGATAACTAGTCTAACAAAGCCTCTAATAATCCATGAACTAGAGAGCCATTGGGATAGGTCCAAAACTAACTCAAAATGAACTGAAAGTAATAACATAGTCTCTCAAATACTGAAATGTCTAATGATAGGTCCTCAAACTATGTGGACTCACCACTGTAGGGATGTAGACAGAGGTACTAGAAAGTCACTAACGAGGTTGGGACTGAGCACCTGAACCAACGTTATAAGACAATGTAGCACATAGACCTATATGTGGATCAGCACTTGAGAATATACTAACTATGTGGGGGTGCATGCATTTATATAAAACAACTTCAATACTCTTTAATCAAATCATGCATGCAATAAGTAATGACTCACATGGCTTGAATAAGTATAAAATGTAAAGCTCATGAATCATGTAGAATAAAGCATGTAACACAAATCTCTTGAGACATCATAGTTTAACTTTGAAATTGGTAATCTTCTCTTATTCTCACTACCCATAGGCTAAAGAAAACTTTAAACAATACTTTCAACTCATTCATATGTCTCATGGAGAGTAAATCTTCTATAATGCTCAAGAACTAATAACTCTTTTGAACTCAAGTACTAGGAATTCGAAACCATATAACTTTGGAACATACTTGAAGGAATTTCATTCATGTTAGAAAAATATCTCATTTCAAGCTTTAGGGAAAAATAGTCTTATCAAGGGAAAGTATTTTAGTTTTAAAGGAAAATATCTTATCTCAATGGAAAATACATTAGTTTAGGCAGTTTCTCTTAATTGACATAAACCATGTGATCTACATGGAGTTCAACGTTTTGTCCTCCAAAGGAAAAGACCTCACATTGGGGAGAGCCGTCATACTCTTGCCAAGAAGTATAACCTAGGTCCAGTGATCACTAAACAAACTCGGCCTTGGGCCTAATATCAATTCGGTGTTAGGCCCAATCGTCATCATAAGGTCAGCCTTAGGCCCAACCTACGATAGCACGTAGTTTTGGGGTAAGAAACCATGTAACTTACCCGCTCGGTGCTAAATACTATTCCATTTAGATTATTTGTGCTCGTCTCGTAAAAATTCACTTTTAGAAATAATCTCATTGTTCACCATGAACCCAATAAATCAAATTGGTAATCTCGTGTAGTAGAGTGCACTTCAAAGCTCAATGACCATTAGATCAAAAAATTTCTCAATAATCTCAGAATACTCAAATCATGGGTGCTTATAGAACAAGATTTCATAAAATCTCAAGTCTCAAGTAGGGCTTAATAACCCATAATTCAATCTCAAGTTAAAACTCATCAAAAGTATGATAGATTCATAACTCATGTAGAAACCTGCAAATTTCAGAAATTTGTCTCAAAATCTCAACATACTCATATACTTCAATATCTCAAAACATTTCAGCTATTAGCTTCTCAAGGATTAAAATCATGGGGTATAGACCCAGCTGCAAAGTCTCAAGAAAACATATAAAAAACATTCCATTGGACTCTCAATTCAAGGAAAACATCAAAAGTTTGCAACCAATAACAATGGATGAAAAATCCCAATTCAAATTCATGTAAAATATTATAAATTACAGAAAATCATAGTTTAAATAAGCCTTTGGGCACAAGGATAAAAGGTTTACCCTTGTTCAAAATCCCACATACCTTAGATTATGAAATTGGATGATCAAGCTTTTTTTAAAATCTTCTTCTTACTCTTGAGAGGGGGTTCTTACAACCCTTGAACTTGGGAAACTCAAATATCAACTTAATTTATTGAATCTATGGTGAGTTCATGGATTTCTTGGAGGAGGATTTTCGATTTGCTTTTGAGGGAGAAACCCTAGCCTTTGGATGTTTTGGGAGATAATGAGGCTATCAAGTTTGTTTGGAATATATCTGAGGGTTAAAATGGAAAAGACCCAAAAGCTGTTTTTAAAAAGGACTTAAAAATACTGAACGGGGTCTGCGACAGTTGGAGCGATGGTCC
Source organism: Capsicum baccatum var. pendulum (assembly GCA_030864225.1). Taxonomy (NCBI): domain Eukaryota; kingdom Viridiplantae; phylum Streptophyta; class Magnoliopsida; order Solanales; family Solanaceae; genus Capsicum; species Capsicum baccatum. The sequence continues at coordinate 162,478,698 of CM061555.1, read as the reverse complement.
ATCGGGTCGTCCGTCGCACGATGACCAAAAAAGGGCAACACTGCCTTGATGCAACGACTGGATCGACGGTCCATTGCAGGTCCAACGGTTCATCGGATCATCCGTTACACGATGACCAGGATGAGACCACACTGCCATAGTGGCGATGGTCTGTCACAGCCTTGACGGTCCGTCGAATCATCGTCACACCTGGGCGGTTCCGACAACTCTCAGTAAAATAATCATAACTTCTCACCCCGATATCGAATTTGAACAAAATTGGTATCGTCAAAAACTAGTTCAATTGTGTACATGACAAAAATTCAAATTTAAGAAAATTCTATATACACCAATCACTTGGGAAGTCACTTCTCAATCTTTTAGGGATGGAATTACACTTCACTTGACACGCTCTAAGGCTCGGACTATGATGGAAATTTATAGGATCTTACAATATCTCTGCCTTAGCAACATTCGTCCTCGAATATTGCTAGTTAGACTTGGAACATAGGAAAAAAATTGAATAAATATAGTTGAATCTCTTTAAAGTCTTGAATACCTCAGAAATTGGAAGAACTCATGAAAAAATAGATACATAGCTGCACATTAGATTAGGATGGCTGAATTAAGGACGAATAAAACCTTCAGATTGACCTGAACTGGCAAAAAAGGAGGTGCGTGTACTTGAATTGAATGTCTTCTTTTGCCTCCCAAGTAGCACCCTCAACAGACTGGTCCCACCATAAAACTTTGACAAAGGTAACTACTTTGTTCCTTATTTTGCGGATCTGAAAATCTAGGATCTCAATAGGAATCTCATCGAAGGAAAGACCATTCTGAATATTAGTACTCTCTGAGGGATTTACTATAATGGGATTACCAATAGGATTTTTAAGCATGGAGACATGAAAAATAGGATGAACAGCTGATAATTCTGCAGGAAATTCAACCTCATAGGCTACTTTACCAACACGGCTCAAAACTCTATACAGGCCAACATAATGGGGACTAAGCTTTCCCTTTTTACCAAACCTCTTCACCCCTTTCATGGGTGAATCTTTAAGTATACCAAATCATCCACTTCAAACTCAAGATCTCTTCTCCTCACATCGGCATAAAACTTTTGATGATTCTGGGCGGTTTTCAATCTCTTTCTAATCAACTTAACTTTGCCCATAGCTTCAAATATTACACCAGGCCTAATTACAGCAACTTCTCCTACTTCAAAACAACCTATGGGTGATCTACATCTACTAGCATACAAGGCCTCAAATTGTGTCATCTCGATGCTAGCATGGTAAATGTTGTTATAGGAAAACTATATCAATGGAAAATGCTCATCCTAACTACCTTGGAAATCAAGAGCACACATCCGCAATATATCCTCTAGGGTCTGAATGATCCTCTCAACCTAACCATCTGTCTGCAGGTGAAAATCAGAACTCAAAAGAACTTGGGTGCCAAGACCTTGCTGAAACACCCTCTAAAACTGAGAAGTAAGTTGAGTGCCCCTATCCAAAATGATGTACAAGAGAACTCCATGCAGCCTGACTAACTCCCGGATATACAATCTAGTATAAGCCTCAGTTGTATAAGATATATGCATGGGAAAGAAATGCATGGACTTAGTTAGCCTATCCACAACAACCCAAATCGAATCATGATGATGACGCGAAAGAGGCAACACAGTCACAAAGTCCATATTCACCACCTCCCATTTCCAAGTAGGTATACCAAACTCTTGTATCACACCACTAGGTCTTTGGTGCTCTACATTAACCTGTTGGAATATTGCACACTTTCCTACGAATTTGGCAATATCCTTCTTCATACCATTCCACCAATAGATTTCCTACCAGTCGTGGTACATCTTGGTAATACCAGGATGAATATAATACTGCGAGCCATACGCTTCATCCATAATCCTCTGCCTTACATCATCAACATACGAAACACATAATCTACCTTGCAATCTCAACACACCATATCCCCCTTAGGAGAAAACCCCTACCTTTTGGTCCTTAATTACCTTTTTTCAGTCTGACCAAACTAGGATCCTTACCTTGCTTCTCCTTCACTTCTGAAACTAAAGAGAATTTGGAACTACTCTGCACCAAAGTACTTCCCTCAATTGAATCAAGAAACCTAACACCTAATCTAGCCAAATAATACACATCACGAGATAACTCTTTCTTACCTTCCTCTATATGGGCAACACAACCCATAGATAACCTGCTAAGGGCATCTGCCACTACATTAGCCTTGCCCTGGTGATACAACATACTCATATTATAGTCATTAAATAACTCCAACCACCTCCTCTGCCTAAGATTCAACTCCTTCTTAGTAAACACATATTGCAGGCTCTTATGATCAGTAAACACATCAACATAGATACCAAGATAACATCTCCAGATTTTCAAAGCAAAGACCAAGCAGTTAACTCATTATCATGGGTTAGGTAATTTTTTTCATGCGGATTCAAATGCCTAGAGGCATAGGCTATAACCTTACCTCTTTGTATCAACATATAACCCAAACCATTTCTAGAGGCATCACAATACACCACAAATCCATCTATACCATCAAGCAAAGTCAACACAGGGGCTAAAGTAAATTGAGTCTTTAACTCCTGAAAACTCTTCTCACAGGAATCTAACCACTGGAACTTAACTGTTTTTTGGGTCAACCGGGTCATAGGACACACAATAGAAGAGAAACCTTCAACAAAAAGATAGTAGTAGCCTGCCAGACCTAGGAAACTTCTAATATCAGATGGAGAGATAGGTCTAGGCCAATTTCTTATAGCTTATGTCTTTTGGGGATCAACTCTAATACCTTCGGCTAAAACAACATGAACCAAAAAGGCTACAGACCTTAGCCTAAATTCATACTTACTGAATTTGGTGAACAACTGGTGGTCTCTAAGAGTTTGCAAGACAACTCTAAGGTGATTCACATGGTCATTCTTATTATGGTAGTACACAAGGGTGTCATCTATGAAGACAATGACAAAAAAATTGAGATATTGCTTGAATACTCGATTCATGAGGTCCATAAAGGCTGCTGGAGCATTGGTTAGCCCAAAAGACATAACTAGAAACTAAAAATAACCATAGCAGGTTTGGAAAGCTATCTTTGGAATATCACATTCCATGAATTTAAGCTGGTGATAGCCAGATCTAAGGTTTATCTTGGAGAAATAACTTGCACCTTGCAACTGATCAAATAGGTCATCGATTCTTAGCAGAGGATAATTGGTCTTGACGGTGACCTTTTTAAGCTAACGATAATCAATGCACATATGCAAAGAACTGTCTTTCTTTGACACGAATAAGATAGGTGCCCAAGGAGAAATACTGGGCCTAATGAAACCTTTGTCTAAAAATCTTTGAGTTTCTCTTTAAACTCCTTAAACTCTGCAGGTGCTATATGATATGGTGGAATAGAAATAGGCTGAGTATCGGGAAGAAGTCAATCCCTAATTCTATCTCTCTATCGGGAGGTACCCCTGGGAAATCTTTCGAAAAAACATCTGGAAACTTATTAATAAGTTTGACTGACTAAATAGTTGGAGCCTCAGACTTAGTGTCTTTGACTCTAACTAGGTTGTATATGCAACCCTTGGATATTAACTTTTTGGCTTTGAGATAGGAGATAAAATGACTCTTGGGAGATACCAAACTCCTGGACCACTCAAACACTGGTTCATCAGGAAACTAAAATTTGACCACACAGGTACGACAATCTATAGATACATAACAAGAATGAAGCTAATCTATACCCAGAATAAGGTCAAAATCCACTATGTCTAACTCAATCAAATCCATAAATATAACTCTATGAAGAACAGTAACAGGACAATCTCTATACATTTATTGAGCAACAACTAACTCCCCTACTGTGTAGAAACTAGGAAGGGCTCAAAAATCTTTTTGGGACTTTTTTTGAAATTCACACCTACAAGTTGGGTCACATAAGAGAGACTTGACCCAGGGTCTAACAACACGTAAACATCAAAACAAATGATGCGGAGCATACCAGTAACAACATTGGGAAAGTCCTCCTGCTCCTAATGGAATGTTAAGGCATAGAATCTGTTCTGGCACTAACCACCAGTAGTTCTAGATGAAGAACCCAGAGCAGGGGCAAGACGGGGTACAAGAGTTGGTGCACTAGTAGCCTGTGCCTGAGGTCGGGCATTTTTGTTCCCCTGTCTAGTATGAGGATAATCTCTAAGTCTGTGGCCCTACTTTCCACAACGCAAAAAAACCCTCAGATCTATGAAACACTCACTAGGATAATCCCTACCACATTCAGAATAGGGAAAACAACGGGGCCTGTTACCAACACTGTTCTACGACCTAGACATAAAAGACCTACCTTTTTCTCTTGTCTGCCTCTAGGCACGAAAGTAGTAACTGATGAAGGCGCAGGCATAGACGGACGTTTTAGAAAATGAGGGCGGTTCCCTCCATGGAATCTAGGTTGTCTAAACTCATGCTACTCAAATCTAGCTCTCTTGTTACCCCTCACTCTACCTCTCTCTATAATCTTATCCACCTCTATCTGCTTGGAATATGTCATCAACCTAGACAGATCCATATCTCTATGCAGTATCACAGTCCTATACTCTTTCAGTACAAAACTAGAAACACCTGTAACAAACTTACTCATACTAGCCTTGGTGTCAGAAATGAAATAAGGAGCATACTTGGCCAACTGATTGAACTTCAAGCAGTACTCCCTATGTAACGCCCCAAAATTTTATCCTGATATTCCACACGGTTCTTAGTGCTACGCGTAGCCCCAAAATAACCCTCAGATCCAGACACTACCTCAAGGAATGTAATTCAACAATAGTCATGCACAACAAAGAGATATACAACTTCGGGTTCAAGAGAAATACTTGAGAATACTAGACTGTACAACCAAAATATATTGAATATCTGTACATACCAACCCTCTAGCCTGCAAAGCCTCTATAAATCAAAATAAATGAGCCTCTATAAATCCAAAAATGCATCTTAGAACACCTGCCAAGTCATAGGAGCGGCATTCTAACCTCTACCCTTCCTCCAGGATACAACCCAATAATAATATATGTCCTTCAACCTATAAGATGCCAACTCAACACATTTTTCCTCAGAAACATCCATCATCTACGTGATCTTTCTCACCTTATCAAGGTACAACTGTGGGTCCTTATCTTCCTTAGACCCATAAAACTCTGGTAGATTTATCCATATTAAATCACGAATCCTAGCTGCAGCTATATCACCTCTCAGCTGATTATCATGAGATACGGTCTTATTCAAAGGATCAACAGGTGTGGTTGCTCATCATTGTTTCTGCGGACATTCGCTCTTCTAGAAGGCATTTTTTGAAAAAAGAAGTGCACAAATTATTATATGAGAGGGAAAACTTTAGGAAAGATAGAATCTAAAAGAAGAAACTACTTTTTCCTAAAATGTCTCATAGCCTGATGCTCATTGATGTGGCGTGCTATAAATCAATGATCAAGACTTTACTCAACGCAGCTTGTCAGACTCCCTAGAACTTCTTAAAATCTTAGTTTCTAATACAAATATTTTAACAATCCGAAATTACCTCCCTGGACGTCACACGGTGCTTAAGGCTACAAGTATCCCCAAGATAACCCTTTGAGCCTATTTTTACTAATAACACTCATTTCAAGATGAAATAATTCAAACACTAGCATAGACATATCATATGAAAGGAAATACAAATAAAAGTCTCGGTCCAAATGACCAAGCAATACCAGAAACCTCAACACAACCACAATCTGATAACTAGTCTGACAAAGCCTCTACTAATCCATGAACTAGAGAGCCATTGGGATAGGTCCAAAAATAACTGAAAATGAACTGAAAGTAATAACATAGTCTCTCAAATACTGTAATATCTAATGATAGGTCCTCAAACTATGAGGACTCACCACTGTAGGGATGTAGACAGAGGTACTAGAAAGTCACTAACGAGGTTGGGTCTGAGCACCTGAACCAATGTTATAAGACAATGTAGCACATAGACCTATATGTGGATCAGCACTTGAGAATATACTAACTATGTGGGGGTGCATGCATTTATAGAGTAAAACATCAATACTCTTTAATCAAATCATGCATGCAATAAGTAATGACTCACATGGCTTGAATAAATATAAAATGTAAAGCTCATGAATCACGTAGAATAAAGCATGTAACACAAATCTCGTGAGTCATCATAGTTTAACTTTGAAATTGGTAATCTTCTCTTATTCTCACTACCCATAGGCTAAAGAAAACTTTAAACAATACTTTCAACTCATTCATATATCTCATGGAGAGTAAATCTTCTTTAATGCTCAAGAACTCATAACTCTTTTGAACTCAAGTACTAGGAATTCGAAACCATATAACTTTGGAACATACTTGAAGGAAATTCATTCATGTTAGAAAAATATCTCATTTCAAGCTTTAGGGAAAAATAGTCATATCAAGGGAAAGTATTTTAGTTTTAAAGGAAAATATCTTATCTCAATGGAAAATACATTAGTTTACGGAGTTTTTCTTAATTGACATAAACCATGTGATCTACATGGAGTTCAACGTTTTGTCCTCCTAAGGAAAAGACCTCACATTGGGGAGAGCCGTCATACTCTTGCCAAGAAGTATAACCTAGGTCCAGTGATCACTAAACAAACTCGGCCTTGGGCCCAATATCAATTCGGTGTTAGGCCCAATAGTAATCATAAGGTCAGCCTCAGGCCCAACCTACGGTGGCACGTAGTTTTGGGGTAAGAAACCATGTAACTTACCCGCTCGGTGCTAAATACTATTCCATTTAGATTATTTGTGCTCATCTCGTAAAAATCCACTTTTAGAAATAATCTCATTGTTCACCATGAACCCAATAAATCAAATCGGTAATCTCGTGTAGTAGAGTGCACTTCAAAACTCAATGACCATTAGATCAAACCATTTCTCAATAATCTCAGAATACTCAAATCATGGGTGCTTATAGAACAAGAGTTCATAAAATCTCAAGTCTCAAGTACGGCTTAATAACCCATAATTCAATCTCAAGTTAAAACTCATCAAAAGTATTATAGATTCATAACTCATGTAGAAACCTGCAAATTTCAAAAATTTGTCTCAAAATCTCAACATACTCATATACTTCAATATCTCAAAACATTTCAGCTATTAGCTTCTCAAGGATTAAAATCATGGGGTATAGACCCAGCTGCAAAGTCTCAAGAAAACATATAAAAAACATTCCATTAGACTCTCAATTCAAGGAAAACATCAAAAGCTTGCAACCAATAACAATGGATGAAAAATCCCAATTCGAATTCATGTAAAATATCATAAATAACAGAAAATCATAGTTTAAATAAGCCTTTGGGCACAAGGATAAAAGGAATACCCTTGTTCAAAATCCCACATACCTTAGATTATGAAATTGGATGATCAAGCTTTTTTTAAAATCTTCTTCTTACTCTTGAGAGGGGGTTCTTACAACCCTTGACCTTGGGAAACTCAAATATCAACTTAATTTATTGAATCTATGGTGAGTTCTTGGATTTCTTGGAGGAGGATTTTCGATTTGCTCTTGAGGGAGAAACCCTAGCCTTTGGATGTTTTGGGAGATAATGAGGCTATCAAGTTTGTTTGGAATATATCTGAGGGTTAAAATGGAAAAGACCCAAAAGCTGTTTTAAAAAAGGACTTAAAAATACTGAACGGGGTCTGCGACAGTTGGAGCGATGGTCCATCGGGTCGTCCGTCGCACGATGACCAAAATAGGGCAACACTACCTTGATGCAACGACTGGATCAATGATCCATTGCAGGTCCAACGGTTAATCGGATCATCCGTTACACGATGACCAGGATGAGACCACACTGCCTTAGTGGCGATGGCCTGTCACAGCCTTGACGGTCCATCGGATCATCGTCGCACCTGGGCGGTTCCGACAACTCTCAGTAAAATAATCATAACTTCTCACCCCGATATCGAATTTAAACAAAATTGGTATCGTCGAAAACTAGTTCAATTGTCTACATGACAAAAAGTCAAATTTAAGAAAATTCTATATACACCAATCACTTGGGAAGTCACTTCTCAATCATTTAGGGATGGAATTACACTTCACTTGACACGCTCTAAGGCTCGGACTATGATGGAAATTTATAGGATCTTACAATATCTCTGCCTTAGAAACATTCCTCCTCGAATATCGCTAGTTAGACTAGGAACATAGGAAAAAAATAGAATAAATATAGTTGAATCTCTTTAAAGTCTTGAATACCTCAGAAATTGGAAGAACTCATGAAAAAATAGATACATAGCTGCACATTAGCTTAGAATGGCTGAATTAAGGACGAATAAAACCTTCAGATTGACCTGAACTGGCAAAAAAAGAGGTGCGTGTACTTGAATTGAATGTCTTCTTTTGCCTCCCAAGTAGCACCCTCAACAGACTGGTTCCACCATAAAACTTTGACCAAGGTAACTACTTTGTTCCTTATTCTGCGGATCTGAAAATCTAGGATCTCAATAGGAATCTCATCGAAGGAAAGACCATTCTGAATATTAGTACTCTCTGAGGGATCTACTATAATGGGATTACCAATAGGATTTTTAAGCATGGAGACATGAAAAATAGGATGAACGGCTGACAATTCTGCAGGCAATTCAACCTCATAGGCTACTTTACCAACACGGCTCAAAACTTTATACAGGCCAACATAATGGGGACTAAGCTTTCCCTTTTTACCAAACCTCTTCACCCCTTTCATGGGTGAAATCTTTAAGTATACCAAATCATCCACTTCAAACTCAAGATCTCTTCTCCTCACATCGGCATAAAACTTTTGATGATTCTGGGCGGTCTTCAATCTCTTTCTAATCAACTTAACTTTGCCCATAGCTTCAAATATTACACTAGGCCTAATTACAGCAACTTCTCCTACTTCAAAACAACCTAGGGGTGATCTACATCTCCTACCATACAAGGCCTCAAATTGTGCCATCTTGATATTAGCATGGTAAATGTTGTTATAGGAAAACTATATCAATGGCAAATGCTCATCTTGCCTACCTTAGAAATCAAGAGCACACGTCCGCAATATATCCTCTAGGGTCTGAATGATCCTCTCAACCTAACCATCTGTCTGCGGGTGAAAAGCAGAACTCAAAAGAACTTGGGTGCCAAGACCTTGCTGAAACACCCTCTAAAACTGAGAAGTAAGTTGAGTGCCCCTATCCAAAATGATGTACAAGAGAACTCCATGCAGCCTGACTAACTCCCGGATATACAATCTAGTATAAGCCTCAGTTGTATAAGATATATGCATGGGAAAGAAATGCATGGACTTAGTTAGCCTATCCACAACAACCCAAATCGAATCATGATGATGACGCGAAAGAGGCAACACAGTCACAAAGTCCATATTCACCACCTCCCATTTCCAAGTAGGTATACCAAACTCTTGTATCACACCACTAGGTCTTTGGTGCTCTACATTAACCTGTTGGAACATTGCGCACTTTCCTATGAATTTGGCTATATGCTTCTTTATACCATTCCACCAATAGATTTCCTACCAGTCGTGGTACATCTTGGTAATACCAGGATGAATAGAATACCGCGAGCCATACACGTCAGCCATAATCCTCTGCCTTACATCATCAACACACGGAACACATAATCTACCTTGCAATCTCAACACACCATATCCCCCTTAGGAGAAAACCCCTACCTTTTGGTCCTTAATTACCTTTTTCAGTCTGATCAAACTAGGATCCTTACTTTGCTTCTCCTTTACTTCTGAAACTAAAGAGAATTCGGAACTACTCTGCACCAAAGTACTTCCCTCAGTTGAATCAAGAAACCTAACACCTAATCTAGCCAAATAATAAACATCACGAGATAACTCTTTCTTACCGTCCTCTATATGGGCAACACAACCCATAGATAACCTGCTAAGGGCATCTGCCACTACATTAGCCTTGCCCTGGTGATACAACATACTCATATTATAGTCATTAAATAACTCCAACCACCTCCTCTGCCTAAGATTCAACTTCCTCTTAGTAAACACATATTGCAGGCTCTTATGATCAGTAAACACATCAACATGGATACCAAGATAACATCTCCAGATTTTTAAAGCAAAGACCAAGTCGTTAACTCATGATCATGGGTTAGGTAATTTTTTTCATGCGGATTCAAATGCCTAGAGGCATAGGCTATAGACTTACCTCTTTGCATCAACATATAACCCAAACCATTTCTAGAGGCATCACAATACACCACAAATCCATCTATACCATCAAGCAAAGTCAACACAGGGGCTAAAGTAAGTTGAGTCTTTAACTCCTGAAAACTCTTCTCACAGGAATCTAACCACTGGAACTTAACTGTCTTGTGGGTAAACTGGGTCATAGGACACACAATAGAAGAGAAACCTTCAACAAAAAGATAGTAGTAGCCTGCCAGACCTAGGAAACTTCTAATATCAGATGGAGAGATAGGTCTAGGCCAATTTCTTACAGCTTATGTCTTTTGGGGATCAACTCTAATACCTTCGGCTGAAACAATCTGACCCAAAAAGACTACAGAACTTAGCCTAAATTCATACTTACTGAATTTGGTGAACAACTGGTGGTCTCTAAGAGTTTGTAAGACAACTCTAAGGTGATTCACATGGTCATTCTTATTATGGTAGTACACAAGGGTGTCATCTATAAAGACAATGACAAAAAAATTGAGATATTGCTTGAATACTCGATTCATGAGGTCCATAAAGGCTGCTAGAGCATTGGTTAGCCCAAGAGGCATAACTAGAAACTAAAAATAACCATAGCAGGTTTGGAAAGCTATCTTTGGAATATCACATTTCATGAATTTAAGCTGGTGATAGCCAGATCTAAGGTTTATCTAGGAGAAATAACTTGCACCTTGCAACTGATCAAATAGGTCATCAATTCTTAGCAGAGGATAATTGGTCTTGACGGTGACCTTTTTAAGCTAACGATAATCAATGCACATATGCAAAGAACTCACTTTCTTTCACACGAATAAGATAGGTGCCCAAGGAGAAATACTGGGCCTAATGAAACCTTTGCCTAAAAATCTTTGAGTTTCTCATTAAACTCCTTAAACTCTGCAGGTGCTATATGATATGGTGGAATAGAAATTGGCTGAGTATCGGGAAGAAGGTCAATATCAAATTCTATCTCTCTATCGAGAGGTGCCCCTGGGAAATCTTTCGAAAAAACATCTGGAAACTTATTAATATGTTTGACATACTAATTAGCTGGAGCCTCAGACTTAGTGTCTTTGACTCTAACTAGGTTGTAGATGCAACCCTTGGATATTAACTTTCTGGCTTTGAGATAGGAGATAAAATGACTCTTGGGAGATTCCAAACTCCTGGACCACTCAAACACTGGTTCATCAGGAAACTTAAATTTTACCACACAGGTACGACAATCTATAGATACATAACAAGAATGAAGCTAATCTATACCCAGAATAAGGTCAAAATCCACTATGTATAACTCTATCAAATCCATAAGTATAACTCTATGAAGAACAGTAACAGGACAATCTCTATACACTTATTGAGCAACAACTAACTCCCCTACTGTGTAGAAATAGGAAGGGCTCAAAAATCTTTTTGGGACTTGTTTTGAAATTCACATCTACAAGTTGGGTCACATAAGAGAGACTTGACCCAGGGTCTAACAACACGTAAACATCAAAACAAAAGATGCGGAGCATACCAGTAACAACATTGGGAAAGTCCTCCTTCTCCTAATGGAATGGTAAGGCATAGAATCTGTTCTGGCACTAACCACCAGTAGTTCTAGATGAAGAACCCAGAGCAGGGGCAAGACGGGGCACAAGAGCTGCCTTAGTGGCAATGGTCTGTCACAGACTTGACGGTCCATCGGATCGTAGTCGCACCTGGGCGGTTCCGACAACTCTCAGTAAAATAATCATAACTTCTCACCCCGATATCGAATTTGAACGAAATTGGTATCGTCGGAAAACTAGTTCAATTGTCTACATGACAAAAAGTCAAATTTAAGCAAATTCTATATACACCAATCAATTAGGAATTCACTTCTCAATCTTTTAGGGATGGAATTACACTTCACTTGACACGCTCTAATGCTCGGACTATGATGGAAATTTATAGGGTCTTACAATATCTCTCCCTTAGAAACATCCATCCTCGAATATCGCTAGTTAGACTAGGAACATAGGAAAAAAATAGAATAAATATTGTTGAATCTCTTTAAACTCTTGAATACCTCAGAAATTGCAAGAACTCATGAAAAAATAGATACATAGCTCCACATTAGATTAGAATGGCTGAATTAAGGAAGAATAAAACCTTCAGATTGACCTGAACTGGCAAAAAAAGAGGTGCGTGTACTTGAATTGAATGTCTTCTTTTGCTTCCCAAGTAGCACCCTCAACAGACTGGTTCCACTATAAAACTTTGACCAAGGTAACTACTTTGTTCCTTATTCTGCGGATATGAAAATCTAGGATCTCAATAGGAATCTCATCAAAGAAAAGACCATTCTGAATATTATTACTCTCTGAGGGATCTACTATGATGGGATTACCAATAAGATTTTTAAGCATGGAGACATGAAAAATAGGATGAACAGCTGACAATTCTGCAGGCAATTCAACCTCATAGGCTACTTAACCAACACGGCTCAAAACTCTATACAGGCCAACATAATGGGGACTAAGCTTTCCCTTTTTACCAAACCTCTTCACCCCTTTCATGGGTGAAATCTTTAAGTATACCAAATCATCCACTTCAAACTCAAGATCTCTTCTCCTCACATCGGCATACAACTTTTGATGATTCTGGGCGGTCTTCAATCTCTTTCTAATCAACTTAACTTTGCCCATAGCTTTAAATATTACACCAGGCCTAATTACAGCAACTTCTCAAACTTCAAAACAACCTATGGGTGATCTACATCTACTACCATACAAGGCCTCAAATTGTGCCATCTTGATGCTAGCATGGTAAATGTTGTTATAGAAAAACTATATAAATGGCAAATACTCATCCTCACTACCTTGGAAATCAAGAGCACACGTCCGCAATATATCCTCTAGGGTCTGAATGATCCTCTCAACCTAACCATCTGTCTGCGGGTGAAAAGCAGAACTGAAAAGAACTTGGGTGCCAAGACCTTGCTGAAACACCCTCTAAAACTGATAAGTAAGTTTATTGCCCCTATCCAAAATGATGTACAAGAGAACTCCATGTAGCCTAACTAACTCCCGAATATACAATCTAGTATAAACCTCAGCTATATAAGATATATGCATGGGAAAGAAAAGCATGGACTTATTTAGCCTATTCAAAACAACCCAAATCGAATCATGATGATGACGCGAAAGAGGCAACCCAGTCACAAAGTCCATATTCACCACCTCCCATTTCCAAGTGGGTATACCAAACTCTTGTATCACACCACTAGGTATTTGGTGCTCTACATTAACCTGTTGGAACATTGCACACTTTCCTACGAATTTGGCTATATCCTTCTTCATACCATTCCACCAATAGATTTCCTGCCAGTTGTGGTACATCTTGGTAATACCAGGATGAATAGAATACCGCGAGCCATACGCTTAAGCCATAATTCTTTGCCTTACATCATCAACACACGGAACACATAATCTACCTTACAATCTCAACACATCATATCCCCCTTAGGAGAAAACCCCTACCTTTTGGTCCTTAATTGCCTTTTTCAGTCTGAACAAACTAGGATCCTTACCTTGCTTCTCCTTCACTTCTGAAACTAAAGAGAATTCGGAACTACTCTGCACCAAAGTACTTCCCTCAGTTGAATCAAGAAACCTAACACCTAATCTAGCCTAATAATACACATCACAAGATAACTCTTTCTTACCTTCCTCTATATAGGCAACACAACCCATAGATAACCTGCTAAGGGCATCTGCCACTACATTAGCCTTTCCCTGGTGATACAACATACTCATATCATAGTTATTAAATAACTCCAACCACCTCCTCTGCCTTAGATTCAACTCCCTCTTAGTAAACACATATTGCAGGCTCTTATGATCAGTAAACACATCAACATGGATACCAAGATAACATCTCCAGATTTTCAAAGCAAAGACCACAGCAGTTAACTCATGGTCATGGGTTAGGTAATTTTTTTCATGCGGATTCAAATGCCTAGAGGCATAGGCTATAACCTTACCTCTTTGCATCAACATATAACCCAAACCATTTCTAGAGGCATCACAATACACCACAAATCCATCTATACCATCAAGCAAAGTCAACACAGGGGCTAAAGTAAGTTGAGTCTTTAACTCCTGAAAACTCTTCTCACAGGAATCTAACCACTGGAACTTAACTGTCTTTTGGGTCAATCGGGTCATAGGACAAACAATAGAAGAGAAACCTTCAACAAAAAGATAGTAGTAGCTTGCCAGACCTAGGAAACTTCTAATATCAGATGGAGAGATAGGTCTAGGCTAATTTCTTACAGCTTATGTCTTTGGGGGATCAACTCTAATACCTTCGGCTGAAACAACATGACCCAAAAAGGCTACAGAACTTAGCCTAAATTCATACTTACTGAATTTGGTGAACAACTGGTGGTCTCTAAGAGTTTGCAAGACAACTCTAAGGTGATTCACATGGTCATTCTTATTATGGTAGTACACAAGGGTGTCATCTATGAAGACAATGACAAAAAAATTGAGATATTGCTTGAATACTCGATTCATGAGGTCCATAAAGGCTGCTGGAGCATTGGTTAGCCCAAAAGACATAACTAGAAACTAAAAATAACCATAGCAGGTTTGGAAAGCTATCTTTGGAATATCACATTCCATGAATTTAAGCTGGTGATAGCCAGATCTAAGGTTTATCTAGGAGAAATAACTTGCACCTTGCAACTGATCAAATAGGTCATCAATTCTTAGCAGAGGATAATTGGTCTTGACGGTGACCTTTTTAAGCTAACGATAATTAATGCACATATGAAAAGAACTGTCTTTCTTTCACACGAATAAGATAGGTGCCCAAGGAGAAATACTGGGCCTAATGAAACCTTTGTCTAAAAATTTTTGAGTTTCTCTTTAAACTCCTTAAACTCTGCAGGTGCTATATGATATGGTGGAATAGAAATAGGCTGAGTATCGGGAAGAAGGTCAATCCCAAATTCTATCTCTCTATCGAGAGGTGCCCCTGGGAAATCTTTCGAAAAAACATCTGGAAACTTATTAATATGTTTGACATACTAAAT
This sequence comes from Capsicum baccatum var. pendulum, assembly GCA_030864225.1. NCBI lineage: Eukaryota > Viridiplantae > Streptophyta > Magnoliopsida > Solanales > Solanaceae > Capsicum > Capsicum baccatum. The sequence goes on along the minus strand of CM061555.1, from coordinate 162,463,375 downwards.
AGTTGGAGTCTCAGACTTAGTGTCTTTCACTCTAACTAGGTTGTAGATGCAACCCTTGGATATTAACTTTCTGGCTTTGAGATAGAAGATAAAATGACTCTTGGGAGATACCAAACTCCTGGACCACTCAAACACTGGTTCATCAGGAAACTAAAATTTGACCACACAGGTACGACAATCTATAGATACATAACAAGAATGAAGCTAATCTATACCCAGAATAAGGTCAAAATCCACTATGTCTAACTCAATCAAATCCATAAGTATAACTCTATGAAGAACAGTAATAGGACAATCTCTATACACTTATTTAGCAACAACTAACTCCCCTACTGTGTAGAAACTAGGAAGGGCTCAAAAATCTTTTTGGGACTTGTTTTGAAATTCACAGCTACAAGTTGGGTCACATAAGAGAGACTTGACCCAAGCTCTAACAACACGTAAATATCAAAACAAAAGATGCGGAGCATACCAGTAACAACATTGGGAAAGTCCTCCTGCTCCTAATGGAATGTTAAGGCATAGAATCTGTTCTGGTACTAACCACCAATAGTTCTAGATGAAGAACCCAGAGCAGGGGCAAGACGGGGTATAAGAGCTGGTGCACTAGTAGCCTGTGCCTGAGGTCGGGCATTTTTGTTCCCCTGTCTAGTATGAGGATAATCTCTTAGTCTGTGGCCCTACTTTCCACAACCCAAAAAAACCCTCAGATCTATGAAACACTCACTAGGATAATCCCTACCACATTCAGAATAGGGAAAACAACGTGGCCTGTTACCAACACTGTTCTACGACCTAGACATAAAAGACCTACCTTTTTCTCTTGTCTGCCTCTAGGCACGAAAGTACTAACTGATGAAGGTGCTAGCATAGATGGACGTTTTGGAAAATGAGGGCGGTTCCCTCCATGGAATCTAGGCTGTCTAAACTCATGCTACTCAAATCTAGCTCTCTTGTTACCCCTCACTCTACCTCTCTCTATAATCTTTTCCAACTCTATCTGCTTGGAATATGTCATCAACCTAGCCAGATCCATATCCCTATGTAGTATCACAGTCCTATACTCATTCAGTACCAAACTAGAAACACCTGTCACAAACTTACTCATACTAGCCTGGGTGTTAGAAATGAAATAAGGAGCATACTTTGCCAACTGATTGAACTTCAAGCAGTACTCCCTATGTAACGCCCCAAAATTTTATCCTGATATTCCACACGGTGCTTAGTGCTACACGTAGCCCCAAAATAACCCTCAGATATAGACACTACCTCAAGGAATGTAATTCAACAATAGTCATGCACAACAAAGAGATATACCACATCGGGTTCAAGAGAAATAGTGGAGAATACTAGACTGTACAACCAAAATATATTGAATGTCTGTACATACCAACCTTCTAGTCTGCAAAGCCTCTATAAATCAAAATAAATGAGCCTCTATAAATCCAAATATGCATCTTAGAACACCTGCCAAGTCATAGGAGTGGCATTCTCACCTCTACCCTTCCTCCAGGATACAACCCAGTCATAATATATGTCCTTCAACCTATAAGATACCAACTCAACATATTTTTCCTCAGAAATATCCATCACCTACGTGATCTTTCTCACCTTATCAAGGTACAACTATGGGTCCTTATCTTCCTTAGACCCATAAAACTCTGGTAGATTTATCCATATTAAATCACGAATCCTAGCCACAGCTACATCACCTCCATGTTGATCAGCATGAGATACCATCTTATTCAAAGGATCAACAGGTGGGGTTGCTCATCATTGTTTCTGCGGACATTCGCTCTTCTAGAAGGCATTTTTTGAAAAAGAAAGTGCACAAATTATTATATGAGAGGGAAAACTTTAGGAAAGATAGAATCTGAAAGAAGAAACTACTTTTTCCTAAAATGTCTTATAGCCTCATGCTCATTGATGTGGCGTGCTATAAATCAATGATCAAGACTCTACTCAATGCATCTTGTCAGACTCCCTAGGACTCCTTAAAACCTTAGTTTCTAATACAAATATTGAAACAACCCGAAATTACCTCCCTGGACGTCACACGGTGCTTAAGGCTACAAGTAGCCCCAAGATAACCCTTTGAGCCTATTTTTACTAATAACACTCATTTCAAGATAAAATAATTCAATCACTAGCATAGACGTATCATATGAAAGGAAACACAAATAAAAGTCTCGGTCCAAATGACCAAGCAATACCGGAAACCTCAACACAACCACAATCTGATAACTAGTCTGACAAAGCCTTTACTAATCCATGAACTAGAGAGCCATTGGGATAGGTCCAAAAATGACTCAAAATAAACTGAAAGTAATAACATAGTCTCTCAAATACTGAAATGTCTAATAATTGGTCCTCAAACTATGAGGACTCGCCACTGTAGGGATGTAGACAGAGGTACTCGAAAGTCACTAACGAGGTTGGGACTGAGCACCCGAACCAAAATTATAAGACAATGTAGCACATAGACCTATATGTGGATCAGCACTTGAGAATATACTAACTATGTGGGGGTGCATGCATTTATAGAGTAAAACATCAATACTCTTTAATCAAATCATGCATGCAATAAGTAATGACTCACATGGCTTGAATAAGTATAAAATGTAAAGCTCATAAATCACGTAGAATAAAGCATGTAACACAAATCTCGTGAGTCATCATAGTTTAACTTTGAAATTGGTAATCTTCTCTTATTCTCACTACCCATAGGCTAAAGAAAACTTTAAACAATACTTTCAACTCATTCATATGTCTCATGGAGAGTAAATCTTCTTTAATGCTCAAGAACACATAACTCTTTTGAACTCAAGTTCTGGGAATTCGAAACCATATAACTTTGGAACATACTTGAAGGAATTTCATTCATGTTAGAAAAATATCTCATTTCAAGCTTTAGGGAAAAATAGTCATATCAAGGGAAAGTATTTTAGTTTTAAAGGAAAATATCTTATCTCAATGGAAAATACATTAGTTTAGGGAGTTTCTCTTAATTGACATAAACCATGTGATCTACATGGAGTCCAACGTTTTGTCCTCCTAAGGAAAAGACCTCACATTGGGGAGAGGCGTCATACTCTTGCCAAGAAGTATAACCTACGTCCAGTGATAACTAAACAAACTCGGCCTTAGGCTCAATATCAACTTGTCCTTAGGCCTAGCCTTTGGATGTTTTGGGAGATAATTAGGATATCAAGTTCATTGGGAATATATCTGAGGGTTAAAAGGGAAAAAAATCCAAAAGCCCCTTTTGAAAAGGACTTAAAAATATTGAACAGGGTCTGCGATGGTCGAAGAGACTGTCCGTTGCAAGTCCAATGGTCCGTCGGGTCGTTCGTCGCACGATGACCAAAAAAGGGACATACTGCCTCGATGTAATAGTTAGATCGATGGTTCGTCGTAGGTTCAATGATCCATTGGATTATCCTTCACGATGGACTAGATAATACCACACTGCCTTAGTGGCCACGGTCTCAGCGATGGTCCATCGCAGCCTTGACAGTCCGTTGGATTGTTCGTCATACCTAGGCGGTTTTGACAACTCTCAATAAAACGATCATAACTTCTCACCCCAATACTAGATTTGGACAAAATTGGTATTGTTGGAAAGCTAATTCAATTCTCTATATCACAAGAAGTCAAATTTAAGAAAATTCTATATTGTTTAAACACCAATCACTTGGAAAGTCATTTCTCAATCTTTTAGGGCTGAAATTACACTTCACTTGACATGCTCTAAGGCTCGGACTACGAGGGAACTTTGTGGGGTATTACAAAGAATAAATATTTTACTTTTTGTTAAAAGTAAAAACAAAATGTACCTAACATGTGACTCATTTTCTAAAATCTATAAAAGTGAAATAAAATCTAAAAATAAAAATATAGAAAAAAATAAATATTTAATAGTAAAGATAGGTTAAAGCTTGAAGAGGGTCAATATCACCTATTTATATTTTCTCCTCTTTGACTTAGAAGATGAAGATTTTCATATAAAGAAGTAGACAACGAGACAAGTTTAGACCGTATTATTACTTGACATGCAAAAGAAAAGAATGAAAATATGTGATCGAGCCCTCGTTTTGGATGACTACATATCCCTAGTTATAAAAAAATCAGGTCATATGTAGTTCTATGAGATATAGTGAGATAGAAAGTTAGATATCGATTGAGATTCCATCGATGCTTTAGTCCTAGGCCCTTACTTTACATCATAATGAAATATATAAATCAAAAATGAAAATAAAAGTGCAAGATCCTATGTATACACCTTTTCTTAAATCTTGACTTGAATCTTCATGTCTTCTTAAGTGTTAAGAAAATCATTTTTTAATTTGACTTAAAAAGAAAATGTTTCTCCATATCGACTTTTGATATTGAAGAGAATCTTGAAAATCAAACTTGTTCTTCAGGAAGACACTTGGTACTTCTGAATTTGAAAAAGGAAAATATGCATATTCTCCAAGTGGTCTCCTGAACTCCAAAATAAAAATTTAATCAACTTTTATTGTTGATTTCTAAGCTTGAAACAGAAATTAATCGTATATCCTGGGGCCACCTGTTTTTCAAAGTAGAAAGTAATCCCTGCTCTCCAAGTGGGAATATGAACTCAAATAAATAGTGAACTCGGAAAGTAAATACAATTTTTCAAGAGGGTCCCATATAGAAAATTAAAGTTCTATTTTCTAGAAGGATCTTGAACATGAATGAAAGTCTCATTTTCTAGGAGGATTCAGAACAAAAAAATAAAATCTCATTTTTCAAGAGGGTTCTGGTAATTGCATTTTTAAGGATCGTCCTTCTATATAAAATCCCATTTCTGGGAAGGTTTTGAGCTTAAAAGAAAAATTTCACTCACTAAGAAGATCCTGAGATGAAAAGTAATGTCCCATTATCCAGGAGGGTCCTAAATAAAAAATTAAAGTCCCATTTTCTAGGAGGATCCTACTAATTTGAATTCTACTTTTCAGGAGGGTCCTAAAATAAAAACAAAGTCTCATGTTCTAAGAGGGACCTACTAAACTAAATCTCATTTTCTAGGAGGGTCCTGGTGATCCCATTTTCTAGAAGGGTCCTGCTAATTTCATTCTTAAGGATAGTCTTAAAAAGATAATAAAGTCTTATTTTTTTGAAGGGTCCTGCTAATTCTATTTTCTAGGAGGGTTTTGATAATTCCTTTTTTCAGAAAGGTCATGACTATAAATTGAAATCCCATGTTTAGAAGGGTCCTAATAAAGATTATGATAATGATTATGATAACTCATGGACATGCTTTTCCAAAGGGTGCCTGCACTCAACAAATAAAATTATTTCCTGTTTCAACAAAGAAGAAAATTTTTGTATTAAAAACATGGTGGTGATTTGCAATACTTGGCTTTCCAAACATCTGGTTATGTATTTTTCATGTTCAAATCTATTTCAAACTTGTGTTCTGTAACCTTAACTTTTTTCACCAGTATTCGAAAGTCAAACTAGCGAGAGTTATTTGAACTAAACATAATTCTTTTGTTTCACTGTGTCTCTCTGATAAACACTATTGAACCTTTGTATTTTTAGAACTCTGGAAGCATGTCTTCTAATGAGAATTCTCTATATGCTTTGTTTTATTTAATAACATGTTGCCTTTATGTGCTGGCCTGTTTGTTTTACTTTAAGAAATTGAAAAAATTTGGTAGCGAGTTTTGAAGTCCTTTCTCACTTATTTTTCCATAGACTTGACTCAAAGGTAAGATAAAAAATTATGATGACTTTCTATTTGGTAATAGACACAAGAATCAAAAATAGAAGTATATAAAAGAAAGAAAAGACAAGGATTGACCCTTTTTTAGAAATGAAGAAATGAAAAACTTATGTGAATTTATTGGTCTACTACAATGATTATGAAATGCATATTAGATTAAGAATTCTATAATCTTAGGTAACATGTTTCTAAAAATAAAATCCTACTTTACCCATTTTATTTTCAAACTCATTTTTCTAACCCATTTTAGACCTTTGTTTAATATAACCACTATAGGTATCATTAGATTTATTTTAATGTGTTATTTTATATTTGATGTTTTGTCTCATTCTTAGATTTTTTGAAAGAGGAAGGCTCCATGTTGAAGGTTTTAGACTCAGATTCTGGCACATCGAGGTAGGTTATAGATTAACCTTTTTCAAACTAGGAAGGGTAGTAAATAAATAAGTAAAGCATGCTATGTGTTAGGGAAATTTTACATGGAAGTATCATTTCAAGATTCTTATTATTTATATATTCCTGCATGGGGTATTATATTCTTAGTGTTATTGACTTTAGATATCATATATTGCATGTTTTTTGTGTGAAAGATTTATTTGATAATTTCAGGCCTTACTTGTAAATTACTCGCCATATTTTTTGTGTGATATATCCTCGGTGAGGGCTTGGACATATGAATATTCCTTATTTGAGAAATTTTCTTTTCTTCTATGAGGATAGAATTACAAGAGTTTGTGGCAAAAATGATATTATTAATATCTTACATGACTATGTATTCTGGATGCCAAGCGGGGACTAATATCATGAATTATTGACAAGTTGAGTTGATTTAGAGTTTAATTATACATGTTTTGAACAGATGACTATTTTCATACTTAATGCTTGTGATCATTATATCCTTATTTTATACATACATACTTCATGAGATATTGGCACCACTTAGAAACACCGATTCAAAGGAAAATGAGACATTTTATGAAAACCCTTGATCCATGAACCATTGCTTGAGAGGTGAATAAAACCTTTTAAATACCTAGATCCATGAACATTAGTGAATAACATGGATTCATATTTTAAAAATTATATATGGGTCGCCAACACCCTATGATTTCTATCTTGGGAGCGCTGAGGCTCAGTAGATGTATGTAGAAATTTATTTGATGAATTTCAACCATCTATCATTATTGTACCATCATCATATGGCATTTTATATATTTTTTTCATGTTTCTTTATGTAATTTTGTTTTATTCTTAGTTCTATAAAAGCGCTTGTGTTTAGTTATTCCTAATCAACCTTATATTATAGAACTATTAGTGGACATGATGCGAGCTACCTTTTGGGAACTCTTTTATTTTTAGGTGACATATTCATAGTATCTTTTACTAATATTAGTTTCTTGTTTTCTCCATTGGCCATTGATCCCTACTGATTATAATTGGTCCATACTCACTCGTACTGTACCCTTTTGTAATCGATCATATCTCTAGCTCGAGATGTAGCAATTGATTTTATATTGTGATTATATAATTTTATGATGTACTGGTTAGTGTTTAGGGAAGAATTCAGATCTCATCATATCTTCGTTGTCTTAAATACTTTTCCAAGACAATTTATGTATTTTAGTTACTTTTAGATGTACTAGATGCTTTTATGCCTATGATACTTGTATCTTTGGGATTTATAGTATTTTATTTAGAATTCTACTTTTTATATATGTTTGTTGGCCTAACATCATTATAGAAGTCACATTATCTTGTTATATTTACATCCATGATTTTTCATTCTTGTTTGGTTTCATTGGATTATCTACCAAGTCTGGGTCTTGGTAGGTGGCATTAGGACCTCAACTTTAGGGTCATGAGAAAGTTTCATCAAAGCACTAGGTTCATTAGTCCTATAAGTTTAAGAGCAAGATGCATAGTAGAGTCTCGCAAATCGGTATATAGACATTCATGTCTATCTTTCAGAGGCAACAAGATGTCTTTAGAGAAAAATTCTCAATTTGATTCCTTTATGTAGGTTATTCATACCCTATGCTCTAAACTTACTTTTCATTCTTTTATGCATAAATGATGAGGAGTAGGTGAAGAGATGCTAGGGATATTGAGTCTGTGCCCAATGTTGTAGTCATAGTTAGAGGACGAGGCAAGGGTTATGGATTACCCAGAGGTTTAGAATGATCATGATAAGATGCCCCAGCTAGAGTACATATTATAAAGGCCTCATCCAAGCCTGAGGTTGAGTATGCTGAGGATTTCAATTAGTTTGCAGGTACCATGAGCTTGAGGTTAAGTCTACTGAGGATTTCTATTAGTTAGTAGATATGGTACCAACTCAGTTCCCATAGAGTTCAATTAACACCTCAGTACTATTGGAACTATTAGACCTATTGATTTATTTTTTGAGTTATTTAGAGGGTGTTTCTTTGAGCGTACTAGGTATTACTCAAACTTCAAGTAATGTTACCTTATCCATATTGACTTCTACTTATAGTATTCAAACTTCAGGGGTAAGGCCCTCTTTTGTGGTACCCCCACATATGGATTCACTGCCTACTAGACATACTATTTCACTTGTTTCTTCATCCCCTGTGATGATCTAAAGAGGTTAGAGAGATTTATTTACTTGTATCTTTCCAAATTTAATGTCTCCATTAGAGAGGATGCCTATGACTTATTTATTTACTGTCAAGAGAGGTTGCATAACCTTGAATACATTGAGTCTTATGGAGTTGCTTATATGACTTATTAGTTAACTGGTATGGACAGATAGTTTTGGAGGTCTCATTCTAGTTTGGTCCATTGGCTTCACCTACTATAACCTGGACCTAATTTTTTAAGGTTTTCCTAGAGTGGTTTATACCTTATAATTTGAGGGATCAGATGAGAGATAAGTTTGATCACTTAGAGTAGGGTTTCTTGACTATTGTGATGTACGAGGCACACTTTTTTTGCTTATTCAGATATTTCACTACCAGTATTTCCATCAATTCAGAGAAGATCTGGAAGTTTATCAAGGTATTAGATTGTTCTTAGTAGTTGGATATATCTTAGATGATAGCTTTAAGAGCTTTTTTCATAGTATTATGGAACATGCTAAGTTGATTGACTTAATTACATAGGCTACTCAAAGAGGCACTAATAAGGTGCAAGGTTAGGGTGAGTTTAGTGGAAATATATCATAAGGTAGAGATATTTCATGTATAGATTTTTATGTTTATCATTGTAGGCCTTTTCAGGCAATTTTACAAGGATCAAATGGTAGACCTTTAATTTTTGTAGCTCCAGGTAGACAAGTATCAGGTTATAGGGGTGAGGGTTCTAATATAGTGCTTTCATGCCTCCACAGATTAAGTTAGGCAGTAAATCATGTTAATTTTCTCATGAGGCTGGTCATTCGGCCAAGAACTATCCTACGCGTGTTTTTATTTCTATCTAATAAGGCTCTCATCTTCATCTTGGACTGTTTTAGTCAAAGATGGTTCACAAATTGGCAGGGATTGCATTCAAGGTGCTGAAATAAAGCTAGGAGAGCTTTTTGTACTAAACACAGAGTGGCTCAGTCTAGGAGCCAAAGTGGAGAGTGTTATGCTATACTTTGTAGATCTAAAGAAGAGGCCTCTGATGTAGTTAGTACTGTTATTGTCCTAGTTTTCTATGTATCTTCTTTTGTTTTATTTGACCCTAAACATTCTCCAATGTGTCTATATATTATTTTTCTTATTCTGTCCTTTGTTGTGTCTCATCATGTTTCTACTCTCGTAAGAGATACTTAAGTGGAAAATATGGTGTAACAATCTTATGAAGTAACCCATATGGGGTGTAAAATTTGGGTAGACTTGATTATCCTACATGTGGTTTATTTTTATTTTATCTTGGGAATGGATTAGTTAGCTCCTTATCATGATATTTTGGGTTGTTATGCTAAGATCATGACTTTAGCTACTCTAGGTATGCTAAGGTTATCTTGGAAATTTACTCTTAATTTGGGGATAGAGGGAGTTATATCATTTTTGCATGCTAATTATATTGTAGAAATGGGGTGTCTTTCTTATTTCTCCTATATTTGTGATACTAGTATTGTGTCACTACCTCCTTTGGAATCTACTTGGGTTGTTTGTGAGTTTATGGACATGTTTTATATATATATATATATATATATATATATTCTTGATATGCCTTCGGACCACAATATTGATTTTGCGATTAATGTTAAAACCGACACCAAGCCCTTTTCTTTTTCTTCTTATAGGATTGCGACGATTGAGTTGAATGAATTGAAGTAGCAATAGTAGGATTTGTATTGTAAGGGACTGATTTGACCTAATGAATCTCTTTGGTAAGTTCTGTAACTGACTGAGTACTGCTGAGTTCTATAATGGACTGAGAGTACTACTGATTGAGACATGACTAATACTATTCTGTAACTGACACTGGCTCTAGATAAATAACTTAATTTTCGGGTATTAAATACCCTCAGGACTTGATAGCATGAAAAGTAAAGCAAAGCATAACTTTGAATAACATATAAATGTTCACTTGGTCATAATGCATTCATAGAGACATTTCATCAAACACTTGTAATGCATTAACTTGTACATGAATGGAGAACATATGTTAACATGCTATAATGGCATTGTTTCATTCTCATAGACAATTTATAAAACACATGGAAAGAATAATTGGTACGTTAAATCATAAATACTTGGGGTTGACATGATTACAACAATCAACTTGCTCTTTGAAAGGCATATCATGAATATCATGTAGTTCAACACATATTAGGATCAATTCCTGGAACTTGTAGTCTAGATCAAGGGTTAAAATCAAAATAAGATCATAGACACCTTAATCACTTTACAAATTCAAGGGTTTATCAAGATAATCAAATAATCTTCATACTTGCTATTGAATTTCAGGAAAAACATGCACTTAAATCATGGATTGAGACCCAACTAATATCATGAACATGAATTCAATCTAATTCAAATATGAAAATAATAAATACACAATCTTTGTACTTTGAAAAAGGATTCTTGAACTTCATGGGTGGAAGGGACCCATGAATGAACATCTAACTTACCTTAATTTGTGAGTTTTCTTAGAGTTGTTGGAGAGATTGTTGGGATTGTGTAATACCCCAAAAGTTTAGACATTCTTAAGGTCTTGCTTCAAACTAATGAGTAATAAATTTTAGTGATTTGGTAGTGCTATTATCAAGTTTGATGCATATTAAGGCCTCAAAAGTGTCCTAGCTAATAGACGAATCAAAATATTTCCTTACCGATTGAATTCTTGAGAAGGATATTGGTAAAGTCAGATTCAAACAAGCATATCTCTCATTATGCTATGAATATCTTAGATAATTACCCACCAACATATATATAATTAAATTATTTTTCCAACGATATCAATTTCTCCTAAATCCGATATTGGAGAAAAAAGTTATGCCCATTTTACTCCGGCATGTCAGGCTGGGAAACTGAGTGACGACATTCGTGACAAGCCGTCACGCCCGTGACGGCCTATCACCAATGTCGTGATCCCTGGACAGATTTTCATCCCCAGTGATGACATTTTCTGACAAGCCATCACGCCCGTGACGACCTATCACAAATTTCATCAACCTTAACCAGAAAACCAAGATCTCACCTTTTTGTGACGATAATTCGTGACGATCGATCACAAGTATGACGGCTTGTCATGAATGTCATTAGTTATTTTTCCCAGCAATTGAGGGACATTTTAGTATGGGTATTTTGGTCTTTTCCCTTCACTTCCCATGACTTATAAACCTCAAGGAGCTTATTATTTTCCATTTTTTTTAGTTAAACAACTCAAAAAGCTCTCTCATACACTCTCAACCACAAGCTTAGGATTTTCTCTCAAGATCATCTCCTCAAGAGCAAGACTAAGGAATTTTTTAGGAACCTTCAGAAATATTAGATCTCTTTCAAGATTCAATCACTAAGGTATGTGTAGTGTTCATCCACGGGTCCCTTTCATTCATGGAGCTCAAGAATCATGTTTTAAATTATAAATTGTGATTTCCTTGTCATGTTATGACTATATTCATGTTGATGACTGTTGTTTGGATTCAAGGTTGTATCTTGATGTGTTTTGATGAAGCAATTGCATAGGTTAGTTGAAACCCATAAATTTTGGATGGATTAAGATGGTCGAATTGATAAATATACCTATGCCTTAAAAGAGTGCATGCAAGGTGTTTGATAAAATGCCTAAGGAACTAGAAATCATACAATATAGCTAAATTGTTAATAAGTGAAGGATTCATGATATTCCCCTATGTTCCAATGATTTTCATGTTGATATTGTGTCATGTAAATGTTGTTGGGATGTTCATGAACTAGTCTTATGAGATTATGCCATGCTTACTTGCAAATCCTACTTATGTACAAAATGTATGATATCCATGCACTTCATAAAATTTCCCAAGTTATGATATTATGGATTATTGTTGTTGGTCACGTACTCAAGTAAGTCATGTGAGTTAGTTTCCTTTCATCGAGTCCTGGGGGTACTTGTACCTAAAAAATATAGTTCTGTGCCTTGAGCCTTGTCATGTTTCACGATCTCAAAAATTAAGCCATGAATCAATAGAAATCAGTCAGTCATGTGACTCAGGAAAACTTCATGATCTCAGTCAGTTATCAAATATCAGAAGTATTCTGTCTGTTAATGGAATTCAGTAAGTTTAGTACATGTACAGTCAGTTACTCATGTTCAGTCTCTTGAGATGGGAGTAAAAGTTACCATCGAGTGAACCCAAGGATGGGAACACACCTGTTATATGAGGATGTGATTCTTAGTAGTCATCGTTGCATTACAGAACTATGTAGCCAGCATGGGTTATGACATTGTAGCCTGTTATATGAGGGTAGAATGGGTGTCTTAACCTGTTATATAAGGGTTCACACCGTTCTCACTAGAGTTACCTGTTATATGAGGGTTGCTCATATGTTGTCCTTACCAGTGGCGCGGTATTGACACCCTTCCAATCAGGTCAGAGATTAGACCCTGACTTAGACATAATGGCACATATAGGTCATGTCGGTTAAACAACTACCTCCCATAGTTTCAACATAAGTCTTAGTAAAAGAACTCAGATAGTTCTTCAGATTTCAGCATATCAGTTCTTTCAGATACAGTTAATTTAATTATAGTATAGAGCTCAGATAGTTCCATCAGATTCAAGACTATTAGATATAGTCACCCATGTTATCATAACTACAGTATCAGTCATGATTAGTTATCAGTAAACCATGTATTAGCGTACAGATTTAGCTATCACACATTCATGATCTCTGTTACTATGCATATATTTTTGCACTCTCACGTTCATATCAATTAGTTAGTTAGCATTTCTCATGTATGTAAACCCTTTTGCATTCATCCTACCTCACTCGTATACTTAGTACATCCCCACGTACTGACGCATTTGTACTATGGTGCTTTTTTTTCATGTTATACCATAGGTCCAGAGACACAAGCTCCAGATCCGCAGTAGCAGTAGCATTCCAGTATATAGAGTTGCAGTGAGTCCTCTTCATTCAAGGACGATATGATTTGATTCATTTATTATCTCAGTTAGCTTTTAATTTTACGGAGTTAGTTGGAGACATACTCCTTCATATCTTTATTCAGACAGTACTTAGAGGCTTTCAGATTTAGTTCAAATTTGTATTCAGTTTTAATTCAGATTCAGTTGTTTTGGGTATTTGTTACCCCACATGGATGTTATGTTTTGAAAAATTCTTTATTCAGTTGAACCTTATGGCTTATTGTTTATGTTTTCCACATTATTCATGTACATTATGTAGTGTATAGGTACAGATATTAGTCATGGGTTAGCTTGAGGTCCTTCGGGGTCATAGGCATCATGTAGCATTCTAGTTCAGAAAATTAGGGTGGTGCAAACTTGGTATCAGAGCCTAAGGTTCAATAGAGTCCTAGGAAGTCTGAAAGCAGCATCTAGTAGGGTCTTGTACATAGGTGTGTTGCACGCCACATTTATGTACAGGAGGCTATGAGATGTTTTAGGAATAGTTTACTTTCTTTCAGTATTCATGTCGTGCTAGTAAGCATAATCTCAATTTAAACTCTAAGTCTAATCCATTCTTCTCTTATTTTAGAATATGCCTCCAAAGAGGAGAAACCAAAAAGCTCCTCAGCCCGAAGATCCTTTGGGCGAACATGTTTATCATGCGGAGTTTAGGGCTGTATTCACCACACTTGCTCAGTCTGTGGCTGCCCAAAATGAATGGCCACCATTTATTCCAACCAATCCAGTGGTCAACTCAGCCGCAGTTAGGATTCGGGACATTACCCAAATGAACCCTCCATCTTTTTTCAGGTCCAAGTCCTATGAAGACTCTCAGGAATTCATTGACCAAGTCCAGAAGGTCATTGACATCATGGGTGTTACTTCTGTTGAGAGTGCTGAGTTAGCCACATACCAGTTGCAAGATGTGTCCCATACTTGATAAAAATAGTAGAAGTTTGAGAAGGTAGAGGATATAGGTCTTATTGAGTGGGATGAATTTGTCACAGCTTTCTTAGGTAAATTCTTTCCCCAAGAGCTGAGAGAGGCCAAAGTTCTTGAGTTCATCAACCTCAGACAGGGAAATATGATGGTTAAAGAGTATTCTCTTAGATTTACTCAGTTATCCAGATATGCCCCTCATATAGTTGTAGACAGTAGGGCTAAGATGAGCAAGTTCGTGTCAAGGGTGAATGATAGCATGGTAAATGAGTATAGGTCTGCGATTCTGAACATTGATATGAATTTAGCCAGACTCATGACCTATGCCTAGCAAATAGAGGAGCAAAAGGTTAAGACTAGGGAGAGGCAGAACAAGAGAGAAAGATCAGGAAGTTTCAGTTTTGCTCAGCCCAAATCAAAGGGAGGAAACCGTTCATAGTTTTATCCTGAGTCATCAGTTCAATCCCCTTCCTCCGCCAGTGCCTCAGTGCTAAAATTCAGAGATAGTAATAGATATAGATCACCAAGCTCTAAATCTCAGGGCATGTTAGCAGTGCCTGCACTTATCCTCAGTGTCAGACTTGCGGTAAGCACCATCAGGATGTGTATAGAGTGGGTAGTGGTATTTGTTTCAGTTGTGGCAAGCCAGGCCACAGAGTTAGAGACTTTCCTCAGCCAGGTCCTCAGGGTTAGTAGAATCATTCCATAGCTCAGTTCGGGCACCTAAACCAGCAAGGTTCCACTTCTAGTGCTACTAGTGGGCAACGTCCAAACAGAATCTATGCTCTTCAAACCCGATAGTATCATAAAAATTCTACAAATGTCATTACTGGTATGTTATAGATTTTCTATGCTCATGTTTATGCTTTGCTAGACCCAGGTGCATCCTTGTCTTTTGTTACTCCATAAATAGTAGGAGATTTTAGAATTAGTCCCAAAATTATAATAGAGCCCTTTTTAGTCTCTACCCAAGTGGGTAAAAACATTATAGCTCAGCAGGTATATAAGAACTGCCTGGTTATGATATTTCAGAGATCTATGTCAGCAGATTTAGTGAAATTAGAGATGACTGATTATGATGTCATTCTTGACAAGGATTGGCTTTATTCCTGCTATGCTACAGTCGATTACAGAAATAAAATAGTTTAGTTTTAGTTCTCGAATAAACCCATCTTAGAGTGGAGGGGTAGTACTTCATGATTCAGGGGTCAGCTTCTTTCCTACCTTCGGGCAAGGAAAATAATTTCTAAAGGGTGTGTGTATCATCTCGTGCATGTTAAGGATTCCATTTCCAAATCTCCTAGCTTGGAATCAGTCCTAGAGGTTAATGAATATTTAGATGTCTTTCCAGAAGACCTTCCAGGCATTCCTCCCAAAAAGGAAATAGACTTCGGCATTGATTTGCTTCAAGACACTCAGCCTATTTTTATTTCACCATACAGAATGGCACCAACAGAACTTAAGGAACTAAAAGATCAGTTGAAGGATCTCTTAGTTAAGGGATTCATCAGGCCTAGTGTATCCCCATGGGGTGCACCAATCTTATTCGTGCTCAAGAAAGATGGCTCTCTTTGGATGTGTATTGATTACCACCAGCTCAACAAAGTTACGGTCAAGAACAGGTATCCACTTCCTAGAATAGATGACCTATTTGACTAACTTCAGGGTGCTAGTTATTTTTCAAAGATAGACCTTAGATCAGGTTACCATTAGCTCAGAGTTAGAGAATGTGACATCCCAAAGAGAGCTTTTCGTACTCGGTATGGTCACTTTGAATTTCTAGTCATGTCCTTTGATCTTACCAATTCTCCATCTATTTTCATGGACTTGATGAACTATGTGTTCAAGCAGTATTTGGACATATTAGTCATAGTCTTCATAGATGATATACTGGTCTATTCTCGCACAGAGCGTGATCATTCAGACCATCTCAGAATTGTTCTTCAGACTCTCAGAGATCATCAGTTATTCACTAATTTCAGTAAGTGAGAGTTTTGGCTAAGATCAATAGCATTCCTTGGCCATATTTTTTTCGGTGATGGCATTAGGGTAGATCCTCAGAAAACTAAAGCGGTAAAAAACTGGCCTTGCCCAGTATCTCCATCAGATATTAGGAGTTTCTTAGGTTTGGCTGGCTATTACAGATGGTTTGTTGAGGGATTTTATTCTATTGTATCTCCCATGTCCAGATTGACTCAGAAGAAGGTTAAGTTTCAATGGTCAGATTTATGAAATAAGAGTTTTCAGGAATTGAAAACTCGACTCACCTCAGCTCCAGTCTTGGCACTTCCAGATGGTTCAGATAAGCTTGTAGTATATTGTGATGCATCCAGAGTAGGTTTAGGTTGTGTCCTCATGAAACATGGTAAGGTCATAGCCTACGCCTCTAGACAGTTAAAGCCCCATGAGAAGAATTATCCTACTCATGATCTTGAGTTAGCAGCCGTGGCATTTACCTTAAAGATTTGGAGGCATTATTTATACGGAGTTCATGTTGATGTCTTTACAAATCACAAGAGTCTCCAGTATGTCTTTTCTCAAAAAGTTTTCAATCTTTATCAGAGAAGGTGGTTAGAGCTTTTGAAATATTATGACCTGAGTGTCGTTACCATCCAGGCAAGGCCAACGTTGTGGCCGACGCTCTTAGTAGACTTTCCATGGGTAGTATTTCTCACGTTTAGGATAGTAAGAAGAAGATATCTCATGAGATCCATCATCTTGCCAGACTAGGCATTCTCTTAGTAGACTCTTCATAGGGTGGTGTATGTGTTTAGAGTAGTTCAGAGTCATCTCTAGTTTTCGAGGTAAAAAAGAAGCAAGACAGTGATCCTAGCCTTGTCAAGCTAAAAGAGTCAGTTAAGAATCAGAAAGTAGAGGTTTTTTCCCAAGGAGGATATGGTGTTCTTCATTGTTAGGGTCGTTTGTGTGTTCTAGGTGTAGATGACTTGAAGTAGTGAATTCTTGCA
Source organism: Capsicum baccatum var. pendulum (assembly GCA_030864225.1). Classification (NCBI taxonomy): domain Eukaryota; kingdom Viridiplantae; phylum Streptophyta; class Magnoliopsida; order Solanales; family Solanaceae; genus Capsicum; species Capsicum baccatum. The sequence continues at coordinate 162,446,154 of CM061555.1, read as the reverse complement.
GAAACGCATGGTGCGTGGTACTCTATTCATCCAGGGGCCACTAAGATGTACCGATACTTGTGGAAGATCTATTGGTGAAGTAGGATGAAGAGAGATATTGCGGAATTTGAGTCTAAGTGCTCTACATATCAGCAGGTTAAGATAGTAGTGATTCCATGCAGGAGTTCACCATTCCTACTTAGAAGTGGGAAGACGTGAACATGGGCTTCATGATGGGTTTACCTCGCACTCGTCATTAGCATGATTCAGTTTGGATTATTATAGATAAAAAGACCAATTCAGATCACTTCCTTCCAGTTCGTACTTCTTATTCAGCCAAGGATTACTCCAAACTCTAAATCAGGGAGTTGGTTAGATTACACAGTGTTCTATTATCTATCATCTCAGACAGAGGTACCCATTTCACCTCTCACTTCTGGAAAGCATTCCAAAAGGGTCTTGGTACCCAAGTTCATCTTAGTGCAGTGTTTCATCCTTAGATAGATGGTCAAGCAGAAAGGACCAATTAAAGATATGCTAAGAGCGTATGCAATTGATTTCAAGGGTAGTTGGGATGACCACTTGACTTTGATTGAATTTGTATACAATAATAACTATCATTCCAGTATTCAAATGGCTCCATTCAAAGCTCTCTACAGTAGGAGATATAGATCTCCAATTAGTTGGTTCAAAGTTAGTGAGGCCTCAGTCATAGGTCCTGACTTGGTTTTTGATGCCTTAGAGAAAGTTCAGTTGATCAGAGAAAGACTCCAGGCTACTCAGAGCTGACAGAAGTCTTATGCAGATGATCGTAGAAAGAATCTCAAATTCTAGGTCAATGATTACATCTATCTTAAGATTTCTCCCATGAAGGGAGTGAAGAGGTTCGAAAAGAAAGAAAAACTCAGTCCCCGATGTATCGGTCCCTTCAGGATTCTTAGTTGCTTCGGCAAGGTAGCTTATGAGCTTGAATTTACTTAAGACCTAGCCTCAATTCATCTAGTCTTCCATGTCTCTTTGCTCAAGAACTGCATAGGTGACCCAGCTGTTATAGTCCCTATTCAGAGCATTGACATTTAGAATAGCCTCTCTTATGAAGAGATTTCATTAAAAATCTTAGACTATCGGACTCGTAGATTGAGGAACAAAGAAGTCCCTCTAGTCAAGGTTATTTCGTGAAATCAGTCTTACGAGAGAGCTACTTTGAAAGTAGAAGCAGATATGCATACCAAGTATCCTCACCTATTCTCCCCCAGTTCAGATCAAGTTCAAGGTAATAGTTCTACTTAAGCTTATTTAGTTTTATGTTCATGTTCCCATCAGAAAATTTGGTACCTATTACCATTACATACTCATTCATGAATTCATGTATCCGTTCAGTTATAAGATCATGCATCAGCTATGCATTCTCATCTTGAGAAACTCAGTTTATCAAATTACTCAGTTATACATTCATGTATCAGTTATCCATGCATCAGATATTCATGATTTCAGTATATTTAGCATGTTAGTGATGAGATCAGATTTTAGTAATTTAGGTTTAGTCATGTTTAGATTGTCTTTTATCCCCTCTCAGTTGATTCTCATTCGAGGGCGAATGTTCCCAAGGGGGAGGTATTGTAATACCTCAAAAGTTCAAACATTTTTAGGATCATGCTTCTAACTTATGAGTAATAAATTTTAATACTTTGGTAGTACTATGATCAAGGCTGGTGCATATTAAGGCCTCAAAAGTGTCCTATCTAAAAGACGAATCAAAACATTTCCTTACCGATTGAATTCTTAAGAAGGATATTGGTATTATCAACTTCAAATGAGCATATATCACGTTATGCTATGAATCTATGAGCTCATGAACCACCAATATATATAATTGAATTAGCTTTCCAACGATATCAATTTTACCTAAATCCGATATTGGATCAAGGAGTTATACCTATTTTACTCTAGCATGTCAGGCTGGGAAACTGTTTGACAACATTCGTGACAAGCCGTCACGCCCGTGATGGCCTATCACCCATGTCGTCAGCCCTGGGCAGATTTTCACCCCCAGTGATGACATTTTGTGACAAGCCATCACACCAGTGATGGCCTATCACCAATGTCGTCAACCTTAACTAGAAAACCAAGATTTCACCTTTTTGTGACGACAATTCGTGACGACCTATCACCAGTATGATGGTTTGTCACGAATGTCATCAGCTATTTTTCCCAGCAATTGAAGGACATTTTAGTAAGGCTATTTTGGTCTTTTACCTTCACTTCCCACGACTTATAACCCTCAAGGAGCGTATTATCTTCCATTCTCTTTAGTTAAACATCTCTAAAAGGTCTCTTATACACTCTCAACCACAAGATTAGGGTTTTCTCTCAAGATCATCTCCTCAAGAGCAATACTAAGGAATTCTTCAAGAACCTTTAGAAACATTATATCTCTTTCAATATTCAATCACTAAGTTATGTGTAGTGTTCATCCACGGGTCCCTTTAATCCATGAAGCTCAAGAATCATATTTTAAAGTATAAATTGTGATTTTCTTGTCGTGTTATGACTATACTCATGTTAATGATTGTTGTTTGGATTCAAGGTTGTATCTTGATGTGTTTTCATGAAGCATGTTAATAGTTTAGTTGAAACCCATAAATTTTGGATGGATTAAGATGGTCGAATTGATAAATATACCTATGCCTTAAAAGAGTGCAGCAAGGTATTTGATAAAAAGCCTAAGGAACTAGAAATCATGTAATATAGCTAAATTATGACTAAGTGAAGGATTCATGATATGTCCCTATGTTCCAATGATTTTCATGTTGATATTGTGTCTTATAAATGCTGTTGGGATGTTCATGAACTAGTCTTCTGAGATTATGCCGTGCTTACTTGCAAATCCTACTTATGTACAAAATATATGAAATCCATGCACTACATGAAATTCCCGAAGTTATGATATTATGGATTGTTGATGTTGGTCACGTACTCAAGTTAGTCATGTGCGTCAGTTTCCTTCCATCGAGTCCTGGGTTTACATATACCCAAAAAATATAGTTGTATGCCTAAAGCCTTGTCATCTTTCACGATCTCCAAAATCAAGCCATGAATCAATTGAAATCAGTCAGTTATATGACTCAGGAAAACCTCATGATCTCAGTCAGTTATCAAATATCAGAAGTATTCCATTAGTTAATGGAATTTAGTAAGTTCAGTCTACGTACAGTTAGTTACTCATGTTTAGTCTCTTTAGATGGGAGTAAAAGTTAGCACCGAGCGAACCCAATGATGGAAACGCACCTGTTATATGAGGATGTGATTCTTAGCAGTCATCCTTGCATTTCAGAACTATATAGCCAGCATAGGTTGAGACATCGCATCCTATTATATGAGGGTAGATTAGGTGGCTTGACCTGTTATATGAGGGTTCTCACTAGAGTTACCTGTTATATAAGGGTTTCTCACATGTTGTCCTCACCAGTGGCGCGATATTGACACCCTTCCGGTCAGGGCAGAGATTGGATCCTGGCTTAGACATCATGGCATATTGGGGCATGTCAGTTAAACAACTACCTCCCACAGTTTCAGAATCAGTCTCAGTAAAAGAACTCAGATAGTTCTTCAGATTTCAGTATATCTGGAATGTCAAATACAATCAATTTAATTACAGTACAGAACTCAGATAGTTCCATTAGATTCAGGACTGTCAGATACAGTCAACTATGTTATCAGAACTATAGTATCAGTCATGATTAGTTATCAGTAAACCATGTATTAGTGTACAGATTTAGCTATCACCCATTCACGATCTCAGTTACTATGCATGTTTGTACTATCACATTCATATCAATCAGTCAGTTAGCATTGCTCATGCATGTAAACCCTTTTGCATTCAGCCTACCTCATTCATATACTCAGTACATGCCCACGTACTGCCGCATTTTCGCTATGGTTCTTTCTTTTTATGTTACACCATAGGTCCAGAGACACGAGCTCCAGACCCGCAGTAGCAGTAGCATTCCAGTTGAAAGAGTTGCAGTGAGTCCTCTTCATTCAAGGACGATATGATTTGATTCATTTATTATCTCAGTTAGCTTTCATTTTTACAGAATTAATTGGAGACACATTCCTTCATCTCCTTATTCAGACAGTACTTAGAGGCTTTCAGATTTTGTTCAAATTTATATTCAGTTTAGATTCACATTCAGTTGTTTTGGGTATTCGTTACCCCACATCGATGTTATATTTTGACAGATTCTTTATTCAGTTAAACTTTATGGATTATTCTGTATGTATATTATCTTGTGTACAGGTACAGATATCAGTCATGGGTTAGCTTGTTGTTCTTCGGGGTCATAGGCACCGTGTAGCGTTCTGTTTTAGAAAATCGAGGTGTTACAGATTGACCTTGATTTCTTGAGCTGGGGTTTTTTTCTTATGAGAGTGAATGATTTTGCTGTTGAGATAAAGTGAGAAAAAGTGACATAATAGGTTATTTATGGCGTAATTTCATGTTTAAAGGCTGATCTGAGTTGTGGGAAAAGTCTAAGTTGCCCTTGGGATTTAAAATCCCATAACTGGAATGCATATTAAAGTCTCACCGCGATGCGGTGACTGGGTCATCGCTATATCCACCACGGTGCGGTAGAATCGTGGTGACTCACTAGTTTGTGACAATTGTTAATTTTATCCTTACCGCAACACGGGGCAATCGCGGTGAGATACTAGAATTTGAGAAATACTGAAATGGCCTTCAACATGATGCAATGGAGGGCTCATCAAGATGCTCACCACGACGTGGACTAATCGTGGTGAGCCACTATTTTTACATAAACTTGTCCTAATATTTAGCTGAACTTTTCTAAGTCGGGGACCCCTTATCAAGCTTTAATGGACTAAGCTAAGCTTAGGATTTTGTGGGGTCTTACAATATCTCCCCCTGGAAATATTCATCCTTGAATGAGACCGACTAAGATGGGAGAAGTGATAAACTGAGAGTACATACTGGACATGCACAACTGAAGCATGACTGCATGACTGAAACTATTGATATCCTGAGTTTTCCATACTGAACATGCATATCTGAATACATGAAGAAATGACTGAAGCTACTTGATAAGCTGGGTTTGTATACTGAACATGCATATCTGATGCATAAGTATATGACTGAAAACGATTCATGAATGCATAAGTGAATATGCAATGGTAACTCATACCAAGTTTATAATTATATCTTGAACATAGAACTAGGTAAATCTAAGGAAGACTATTCTCCTAAGCTGAGAGTACTGATGAACCTGAGATCATTTACTAAACATGAATGTATGGGAACGTGAGATAATAACTTAATCTAAGAGATGATACATGGACTGAATATCATGAACTGGACTGATTCCTTGAATATATGCCATGACACGAGAATGGTCATACAGCTGAGATTAGAAAGAGAAAGTCAACTTATGGGTACTCATTCCTCCTAATTGGATCCTCCTACATGAAAAGAAATTGAAAGGTTTAGGACATGAAAGCTCGGGGTTTATATTATATCTCTTTCTCAGGACACTATGTCCTTTGAGGAATGCTGACTTGGCTGAGATACTAAGGAAAAGTTAAGTTGATACACGGGGAACCTACAAACTAAATCGTGACTGAATATCTGGAATCTAAAACTGAGGCATGATGCATGAACTAGGCTGAACTCGTAACTACTAGGATGATCTATCTTGGAATGGTAATATTCATGAAACTTCAAATAGTACAACTAGATAAGAAGATAGGAAACGATACGAGCTTTCCCACCTGACTGCTAAACTAAACTGAATTCATGGCTTCGCAAACTAGCTCATGCAGAAAACTTACACTCGACTAGAGTATTCCTTTGACACTCTTTATATAAAGTTCTGATGACTTTAGGGAGTAAGGAACCTTGGTATCATCTGAATAAGACATCTGAATAGGAAACCACAACATAGCTAGAATTTTGTAGTATGGGCACTGATAACCCTACCTACTGAGGTCTGAGCTGAACTAAATTCTCCTGCTAAGTTCAAGTCTACTCAAATTTCCAAAATATATCTAGCCACTTACACATCAACATTACATTCAAGTCTATCTTCATGACTAAAGCCTCGTATAAACCAAGCATGCAATTATTTTTCCTTAAAAAAAAACATTTACTCTCTCCCATCTAAGTAATTGTTTATCACTAAGGAAGGTTTAATGAAAAGGTTAAAACATGGATACCTAAAGCATGAATAGACAATATACTAAACCTAGCACTTGACTGAAGCCTGAGGAACATAATACCAATATCATAAGTTTATCAAGGGATCTAAATGGAGAATATACATGACATACTCTAAACTTAGCTGATCATAAGGAGCGTAATGTGAGTCATGGGAAATGAGCATACTGTAAGGTATAAGTACATGAGTCATGAGTTGCATGACATAAGTTGGCATTTCTATATTCATGGAACATGAATCATAACACTGAGTAAACTAGAACTCTATTATACTATGAATTGTAAGCGTACATGATTTTCATTAATGTGCATGACTATGAGCATAGAGATAACATGTAAGGCATGAGCACTGACATTACTGACATCACTACTAAAATCTGAAATCCTGACTTGGTTACTCGTTCTACATTCTTCCCCTTAGCTTAAAACCATTATTCTAAAGTTGTGAACTACTTAATCAACAATTCTAAACTAGACTATCACCGCTGTACTCTAGAGTTGGGGGGACACACTGAGGAGGGCTCTACTAATATTTCAGGCGACACCAAATTTGACAACTATATAGGGGTTACAAAGGAAGTGAAGCCCCAAAATCTAACTAAGCACGAACATAAGGATGAAAGACTCATAACATACCCGTAACTATATTAGGAGAACTTCCCTGATCATGGTGAGACTGGAGTACATAAAAATTTTTCTGTCATTGACCAGTAGTGGCACTAGACGTGGAGACCTGCTGAGTTGGGCGACCAAATGGGACTGGAGGATCTGACCCTGTTCACGTAATTCTTTTCCCCCCGAGCCAAAACTCTACACTCATGCATCCTGTGACCTATCTTACCATACCCAAAATACACATTGTTGTTGGCTCTACGTGTACCTAGGTGATTTTTACCATACTCTTCGCAAAGCGAATAGGTACGACTACTGTTCAAACTACCCTTGGTTCTGGAGCATGGTGCCCTATCATGATTGTAATTCCTGAACTTTGGTACTGGTGAACTAGCTAAAGATGGATCTAGAACTGAAGACATTGAGTAAAACTGGGAACGGTTACCGCCCTCTGACTTAGGTTGATTAAAATTAAATCTATTTGTTCTAGCTCTCTTATTCTTTCTTTCCTTTTTCTTAAGTTTCTACACCTCAATTTTTTAAGCATGGACCATAAGCCTAGATATGTCCATCTCTTTAATCAACATCACAGTCCTACACTCTTTGACCATACTATCAGATACCCCAGATACATATTTGCTCATTATGGACCTATTGTCTGCATAATTTCAGGAAAAACATGAACTTAAATCATGGATTGAGACCTAACTAATATCATGAACATGAATTCAATCTAATTCAAATATGAAAATCATAAATATACAATCTTTGTACTTCAAAAAAGGATTCTTGAACTTCATGGGTGGAAGGGACCCATGAATGAACATCTAACATACCTTAATTTATGAGTTTTCTTAGAGTTCTTGGATATATTCTTGGGATTGACCTTGATTTCTTGAACTAGGGTTTTTGCCTCATGAGATAGAATGATTTTGTTCTTGAGAGAAAGTGAGGAAAAGTGACATAATAGGGTACTTAGGGCATAATTTCATGTTTAAAGATTGATCTAATTCATGAGAAAAGTCTAAGTTGCCTTTAGGAAAATCCCATAATTAGAATGCAGATTAAAGCCTCACCGTGATGCGGTGAGTGGGCCATCGTTATATCCACCGCAGCGTGGTGGAATCACGGTGACTCACTTGTTCATGACAATTGTTGATTTGAGCCTCACTACAATGTAGGGCAATCGCGGTGACCTACTAGAATTTGATAAATGCCAAAATAGCCTTCAGCATAATGCAATGGGGGGCTCATTGTGATACTCACCATGGCGTGACCTAATCACGGTGAGCCACTATTTTTACAGAAACTTTTCCTAATATTTAGCTGAACTTTTCGAAGTCGGAGACCACTTATCATGCTTTAACGGACTAAGTTAAGCTTAGGATTTTGCAGGGTCTTACAGGAGACTATTACGAAATTTCTCCAATCATCATAGCCTTCAACATTTCTTCACCCATTTAGATCTTAATATGAGACAGGGACATTATCTTGAGTTTCTCAAGGATTATGATCTCGCTATTTTTATCAACCAGGAAAGGCTAATGTGTTTGTAGATGCTTTGAGCTGGAAGGCGATGAGTATGGAGAGTCTAACTCATCTCTTAGGCATGTGTTAGCCTTTGTTGAGGCTATATCTTCTTTGATAGTGAAGATTTGAGCTCATTAGTTTAATAATGATAGGTTGAGGGTGATTTTTTATAAGGTGTTGAATGGTAAGGATAAGGTGGAATCTCTTGATTTTGATGTTGTTTAGAGAATTAGTGGATGAGTTTATGTGCCGAGAGTTGGTGGATGATTTAGATTGGTCTTGGAGGAGGCTAGTTATTCTATATATTATATTCACCCTAAGAAAAATAATGTATCATGATCTCAAGCAACATTATTAGTGAGGTGGTATGAAGAAGGATATTTGGGAGTTTGTGGATAATTCTTTAAATTACCAACAGGTGAAGTATGACAATCAATAATTAGTTGGTACTATCACAAGTATTCCCATTCTAGAAAGGAAGTAGGATTGGATCAACATGGATTTCATTTCTACCCTATTCCTAACTTTGGGGAATTTTGACTCTATTTTTTTAATTATGGATTGACTGACTAAATCAACCTATTGCATACCTATAAAGGTAAATTATAATGTAGAGAAGCTGCTAGGATCTATATTAGAGATGTTATTTGATTTTATGGTGTCCCTATATCTATTATATCAGATAGAGGTTCTTAGTTTACTTTAAGTTTTTGGAGTACTATTAAAAGTGAGTTGGGTACTAAGCTTGATTTGAGCTCAACATTTCATCCTCAGGTGGACGACTAGTTGAGATGACTATTCAAGTGTTACAGGACATGCTTTAAGATTAGGTCATGAACTTTGGCAGTCATTAGGACCAGTACTTTCCCCTAGCAAAGTTCACCTACAACAATAGTTACCATTCTAGTATTCAGATGGCTACTTTTGCAGCTTTATATGGGTCGAGGTGTAGATCCCTTGTGAGATGTTTGACTTATTTGAGGTAAGACCTTGGAGTATAGATTTATTAAGAGATTTGATGCATTATGTGTGACTGATTTAATAGAGGCTAAAGTCTACCCAAAGTAGGAAAAAGAGTTATGCCAATTATAGAGCTTGTAATAAATGATTAAGATCAAGTTCTATTGGTGGTTTCACCCATAAAGGGTTTGATGATATTTGAGAATAAAGGGAAGATTAGTCCAAGGTTCATTATCCCTTTTAAGATCATTGAGAAGAACGATGATATGGAGTATATTGTACCTTTTCCTCCACATCCATTGGTCATTCGTCCTATTTTTTATATCTCCATATTGAAGAGGAACAATCTATATGATGCTCATATGATTCGATGGAATTCTGTTGTCTTAGACCAAGACTTATCCTTTTGGAGGAGCCTATTGCTATCTTACATAAGTAGATTAAGAAGTTGAGTTCGAAGAGTATCAATTCAGTGAATGTCCAATAGAGGCATCATGCTATAGAGGAAGCTACTTGGGATGTCGAGTCTGATATGAAGTGTAGATACCCCTAGCTTTTATTTATTAGGTAATTATTTGCATTTTAGTTCAAGGATGAACTAGTGTTTAGTGGTGGATAATGTAACAGTCAAATATATGAAATTTTCTTTTTATGTGTTTTGACTATTTTACCCTTCCTAGTAGTTATAACAAGTTGATTTTGAGGTTTATGGAGGGTTGACATGCTTCCCGAGGCTATTGGGAATGATTAAGAGAGTTAGGGACTATTTGAGGCTGTAAAAGTCATTAATTTAACTTCGGTCAGCATTTTGAGGTTTGGACACTGGATGGTTATTTGGATAGTTCCATTAGATCCAAATCGTTGATTTTGAGTTATTATTAGCATAGGTGCTTCAGGCCTAGAGCCTTTATTTTGTATTTTGACCCTCCATTTGAAAACTAGAAAAAAAATGACTAAGTGGGGTCTTGAGGGCTAATTTTTTGTAAATGACTTCCTTTTGAAAATTCAACATTGCCACAAAGTCGGAAACATTTAAAATAGCCTACTAGCATATGTGCTTTCTTTTTGTAGGGTTCTAAATGAATCTCGGGGGTCCGTTGGAGAATGTGGAAACTTGAATTTTTAGCTGAATTTTTGTATCATATGCTAGGTAAAATCCTTCTTCATGTTCGCGAGCCCAGTTCATGATCTCAAAGAAGTAAACCACTCCTCATCGCAAACACGATGGTGGGGCTGTTGATCTTAGATGGATTTATGCACATAAGTGTCATTATCAACGTACATTTAGCCTAGTTTGAGGACTTCTTGTGTGCCTAATGATTTTTTTAACTGATTTAATTGAGCTTCTATATGTTAAACTACATGTTAATAGTGTTCAAGGTGTCCTCCAAACAAGTTTGGAAGCAAATTGGTCTCATTCAGTTTAGACGAGAAAACTAGTGTTACTAGCTTGATCTATGTGTTGTTCTAGTGTATCTCGGTGAATTATATTATGTTTTGTGCATTAAATTGTGGTGTTTATTTTATAGGAGACCATGTGAGATTCTAGGATCAATGTCTGGGAGAATAAAAAGGACAAATTATGCTAAAAGGACACCCACCAAGTGAGGAAATCAAAGGCAAAAAGAAGGAGTTTAAGGTGGCAAAATCTAGATTTTTTTAGCACATGGGCATGCCACGCCCTTAAACCTCTGAGATAAGGGCATGTCACACCCCAAGACACAAATTAACATGACTGAAACTAGTAATAATTCATGTTTACAGTATAACATTCTCCTAAATGCGCCACAACATGGGTGTGACACGCCCAAGGCACAAAAATAGGGAACTTTTTTCATGTTATAAATAGGATACTTGACACTTGTTTAAAAGACCTTGGACGACTTTTTATGCTGGATAAACACTCAAGGAGGCTGAAATTAGGGTTATTAATCTTTAGTTTACTTTTTATATTTACGTATGATTTTCATTGTTATGATTCGTTGTAAGACTATGAGTGGCATACGTTCTTGTCCTGGGTTTGAGGCCAATAACATGAGTAGTAGCTTACAATTGAGTTAGTTTATAATTGATTATAATTCTTGGTTGTTCATATAACCTTGTAATTTTTATTATAAGGATTCGCGGCCCTTAGGATACACCAATATTTTTATTGTGATCCCGAAAGAAGGAACGATAGATTAGATTATGAGTATATGGAGTGGGAAATTATAAGTTCAAGGGTTTGAAAATATGATTTAAGATTAGGATAGAAACATGCCTAATTTTCCCCATTTGGTTCAAATATGGTATGAAATACAAATACAATTAAGTTATTTCTCACATCTCATGCTCAACGATGTAGTTATGGGTCTAACTTAGGTAGACAATTAGAGGAAGACCATTCTCTAATTATGTTATCAACCCCGTAAATCAACCACCAAGATAATTAGATAAACCAACGAGATTGTATAGTTTAGTAAGATTGTTCGCACTGCCCTTGACCTTGAATTTCTCCCCATTATTTCTTAAACACTTTATATTATCATATTATTTATGGTTATTCTTAATTCTAAAACTTGAACTCTTTTGGTTACCCTTTGCACTTGTTAATATTCTTAGTAAAGAAAGAATTGGATTGTTGCTAAGAATAAGTCCTTATGGAATCGATTCTAGGATCTAAGTTTATAAGAATAAGTCCTTATGGAATTGATACTTGAATCTTAAAGGCAACTTTTTTACTTGCACGACCATGTATACTTGCGTGTGCTATAGGATCAAAATAAGTTTTTTGCGCTTGTTGGGGACTTTAAAATTGGCAGCTCTATGATTGTTAGCTTTGCTATTTGGGTGTATAAGTGATAACAACTTGATCTTAGACTCTAAACTTCTAGGAACATGTATAAATCTCAAGTAAGCTAGCAAGGGAAATGGATTTGGTTAACCCATACCCTTAACCTGAGCGACACTTACATCAGTTAAGGAGAGAAGAAGTACTTCTCTATCATATACCACAAGTTCAATAGGAGGAAACTAATTCTACAGACTTGGGTGATGAACAACCAGATTTTAGGACAGTATGCAAAGTGGCAATCCCACTCACAACCAATGTTGCCTCTGCCATCCGCAGACCAAATCCTAGATCTTGATTTAAGCTCAAATATAATATGGTGCAGTTATTCCATACCAATGGGTAATACACAGGCCTGTTATAAGAGGATCCAAAGCTATTTACAAAATATTTTAGTGAGAAGGAACACCTCCATTCCCACTGGAGTCTATACAAACTATGTGAGACGCACTCTTTAACCCTTATCACTTTTAAGGGGAAGCGAAGAAATGGTTGAAGTCAGATCCTTCAAATTTCATCACTATATGGGATGACTTGGAAAAGAAGTTCCTTATCCAATTCTTCCCATCTAGAAAACTGCAAGGTTACAAAGTGAGATTCTGAATTTTAAGCTAAATCCAGATGACAACTTATATTATGTTTGGAAGAGATTCAAATCTCTTCTTTGGGATTTTCCACAATATTAACATACCAATGAGGTATTAGCTCATATTTTTGTTAAAGTTGTTGATCCCACCACTAAGATTTTGTTAGATTTAGTGGCAGGTGGTTAAGCTTTAGAGAAAACTTATAATGAGCTATACAAGTTGATGAACCAAATAGCATAAGGTAGTCCTGAATGGTAGGGTGATATGTCCAAAAGTTTTATGAAGAAGCCTATTAAGATGATTGAGGTGGATGGTGTCACTACTTGGATGCTCAGTTAGAAGCTATTCAATATCAAATGATGACACAGTTCAACAAGTTGGGTGTGAACCAGCCTTAGGACCAAGTGAATGCAGTCCAGTAGACCCTATCTTGGTGTGAGATTTGCGGTATTAGAGGTCACTCTACATACACATGTGTAAATATAAAATTGGTTAATTTTGTTGGCAATGCACAAAAGGGTAAATAGAATTATGGTAATCCCTACAACCTCAATAGGCTGAGTTAGACCAATTATTCATAGGAAATAATCAGGCTCAGATTCAGCAGTTTCAGCAGAAGCAAAACATACAGTCTAGTAATATTAAAGAAATAATGAAAAAGATCCTGGCCAATCAACAACAAATGGCTGCAAAGATTAAAAATTAATGACTAGCTCAAAAGAATCTAGAGACACAATTAGGGCAGTTAGCTCAGGCTCATAACATAAGACCTCTAAGGGGTTTGCCAAATGACATAGAGTATCCAATAAAGGTAACACCAATCACCTTGAGAAGTGGCAGAGACCTCTTTGGCATACCTCAAAGAAAAAATACGAGGTACAAGTTGATTTAGCTCCACAATATGCATAAGAGATGCACATAGCATCCAAAGATACTGAAAATTCAGGGAAGCCTAAGTACCCAAAAACAAAGGAAGATGAGCGTGTACAAGAGAGATCACCATCACCATTCCCTTAAAGGCTCAAAAAAGCTAAATAGGATGTATACTTTAAGAATTTCTTTGACACATTAAGAGAACTTCACATTAACCTCTTATTATTAGATGTTCTATGGGATATGCCTAAGTATGTGAAGTACCTGAAATATATGGTGACCAAGAAGATGAAGATGGAGATATTAAGATGATAGCATTGATGGAGAAATGTAGTTTCATGGTAATGAGTAAGATGTTAAAAAATCTAAAGGACCTATGTTGGTTCGCCCTCTCCATATAAATTGGTGAAAGTGACATGGTTCATGCTCTAAGTGACTTAAAGGCAAACATAAATTTGATGTCGCTATCTATTTTTAAAACTCTTAGGCTAGGGAAACTGAGTCTAAGCTTTGTTGTGCTCCAAATAGTGGATAGAACCAGAGTGGTGCCTGAAGGTATCATTGAAGATATCATCATTAAGGTTTGTAAGTTCATTATTCCTACTAAGTTTAGTGTGCTTGATGATGATATAGATAACGGGTTACCAATCATACTGGGTTGTCCATCCTTGTTAATGGAAGGAGCATTTATTTATGTTATTGAAGGCACGGTAATGATGAGATTGAATGGTGAAGAGGTGGTCTTTAAGTCATATGAAATACTCAATCTACCCTCACACTATAACTATTTGTGCATAATCACAACCATGGAAGTGGATGAGTGTAGGATGTTGGAATGCACACCTTCAATGACTTCTTCAAACACTCTCATAGAGTTTCTCTAACCTACAACTAAGCCTAAAATTTAGAAGTGGGGAGGATATTGATAAAGCAAGTATGGTGAAAGCTATAGACCTTAAGAGTAAGCACTCAAGAGGTTAGAAAAGAATAAGATGTGGGACCCGAGTAGTAGGAAGAGGTTGAAGGAATATGATTAAAGAGTAGTGATGTTAGTCACGTTGTGACAATAAATAGAGTTGCTTGGGAGGCAACCCAAGTTAAGGTAGGTGTTTGATTTTCCAGTTTTTTGTTTATATCACTTTTTATTTTTGTTTTGAGTCACAAGTTGACAGGAAGTTTGAATACCGAAGACCCAAGCTAAAGAGCATGGCAAATACTAGGTGTGGGGTCCATCAAACCTCATTAATAATAAAGATTCTACTAGCTAGTCCTAAAGGCCTCAGAGAGTATTATTTTCCTTACATTTAAGTTGTACTTTGGGAACGAAGTGTGATTTATTAATTGGTTAGGGAATATTCTGATGTATTAGGGTGAAGTACTGCAATGTGATTTCTAGTTTAGTTAGTTTTCAAGTTTTTGACTAAATTTGAAAAAAATTACAAAAGATTTCTCTTTATTTGTTCTTAGATTTCAGTTGTAGTGTTAATCTAGTAGAGGCACACTTCACCTACTCTTTAGTTTTTCTTTTTGGTTCTTTTTCAAAGGGTCACCCTTTGAACCCAGTATCCCATTTTTATTTTAGAAGTAAATTTTAAAAAATTTGTATTCAGACTAAGTGAGATGCTATTGCTAGTGCAATGTGTGATTAGATAGTTCAAGTTGTTTAGAATATAAAATCATAGATATGGTGTGGAATAATTACTTTTAATAAACCTACGCTCAGTTATATGACTCTTAAGTAATTTGTCTTAATTTGAATTCGTGTTATTTCTTTGATCAGAGTTTATAAGGATCCTACTTGATTTGAGCATGTGTCATCCGCGATGTGAGGTTTTTTGTTTTATAGTCCTTGTTGCGTATTGATGTTTAGAATTTTCCTGGTGTATGTACAAAGAGAAATAAAGTATGATGGGTTTAGGAGATGATATAGGCATTTCTTTGATAGCCATGTTTAGACCCTCTTTTATCTACCCGTGTTGTATGATCTTAGTCAAGCCCTGTTGATCCTTTAGCCTATTATTGGTAGCTCATATGTTGCCTATTCCCTTTATTTTATTGATCATAATTTGATCCACGTCTTTTAAGTGGTTTAGTTGAAAAATTATATGGTCAAGGAGTGTAAAATTTAAGAAGAAAGGGGAAAGTGAATTCCCAAGAAAATAGTAGCTATGGTGTGAAAAACGTTTATGTAATGTGGTTGGGAGTGGCATAATAAAAAGGGAAAATTGAAAAAAAAATTATAGAATGTGCTGAGTAAGAATACTCCCTCCTTACTATATATGAACGAGCTTAAAGAGATGGGGAAAAACAAAAAAGATGTGGGAAGAAAGAAATGGTGAGAATTTGGTTGTTTGGAGAGGAGTTCAATGTTGTTTGTGATATATTAAAGTGCCTTGGGAAGATAGTCACTATTACTGGCCGGAGTAGTTTCTACCCATCTCTTATCCTACATTACAACCCTTTAAGTACTACTTGATCATGAACCTTAATATTCTGATATTAGTGGAGTACTACACTAAGGGAAATCTTATGGTTCATCTTAGATGACATGTGGATTCTTTGTGAGAGTGAGCAAAATTTGATTCTTGTACCCATTCTTGTGATAAATTACATCTCTGTGTGTGACTATGGGTAACTCTCTTATGACAAAGGTGTATGTTTGAGGATAGTTAGATGACTTGTATGATCTAGTTTGTTGAGTAATATTCATGAGTTTTACAACTTGGTAGAGTCAATTCTTGAGATTAAAGTGTGTAGAAGTAGCATTCATGAGTTTTCAAATGTACATGACCTGCTTAATGTGGAACTTGCTATTCATGTAGTCATTGTAGTGATAGCTTGAGTTTCTTTATTGTACTAGTAATTTTAGAGTCTTCCTTGGATGGTGCTTAATGTAATGAGTTTTTTAGGAAGAACAAGGCTTTAAGCATGGGGTGGTGATCTTAGGTAAATTTATACACCTAAGTGTCATTATCAAAGTATACTTAGACAAGTGTGATTAATGAGTTACTAATCATATAATTGAGATTCTATGTGTTAATCCTCATGTTTATAGTGTTCAAGGTGTGTTCAAAACAATTTCGTATGCAAATTGGTCACTTAGAGTTTAGACGAGAAAACTAGTGTTACATGCTTGAGTTATGTGTTGTTCTAGTGTATATCGGTGAATTTTATTATGTTGTGTGCACTAGCTCATGACTTTTGATGTTATAGGAGACCATGTGAGATTCTAGGATAAATTTTCAAGAGCACAACCAGGTCATATGATGTTAGAAAGACCACCACCAAGTGAGGAAATCAAAGGCAAAAGAAAGGAGTTTAAGATGGCAAAATCTGGAATTTTTTAGCACATGGGTATGCCATGCCCTTGAACTTATGATATAAGTGTGTGATACACCCCAATACATGGTAACATTACCAAAATTAGTACATTTATAGTGTGACATGCCTCTAAATATGCCACAATATGGGTGTGACACGCGTAAGGCATAAAAGGGGGCATCTTCTTTCATGTTATAAATAGGACACTTGGCTCTTGTTGTAAAGACCTTTGACGAATTTTAGGGATGGAAAAATACTCAAGGAGTCTGAAATTAGAGTTATTAATCTTTATTTTTTTTCACTTTTGGGTTTTACATACGAATTTCATTATTATGATTTGTTGTAAAACTATGTGTGGCTAAACACCCTCGTTCTAGGGTTGAGGCCAGTAACATTAAAACTTAGATTACAATTGAGTTGGTCTATTATGGATTGTCATGTTTGGTTGTTCATCTATCCTTGTTATTACATTCTATGGATTCACGACCCTTACAATAAGCCATATTTCTATTGCGATCCTAGAAGGAGGAACGATAGATTAGATCATGGGGTATATGGAGAAGGATCTTGTATGTTCAAGATATTGAAGATATAATTTTCATTTAGGATAGGAATACACCTAATTCTCCCTATTTGGTTCAAGTATGGGATTAAATACAAGTTTGTTTAAGTTAGTTTTGCCATTCCTACTCAATGATGTAGTTATAGGTCTAACTTAGATAGACGATTACAGGATGACCATTCCCAAATTATGTAATCAACCCCGTGAATCAATAACCAAGATAATTGATAAAGCCAATGAGATTGTATAGTTTAGTAGAATTGTGTGCAGTGCCTTGACCGTGGATTTCTCCTAATTATTGCTCAAATACTTTATATTATCATATTATTTATGCCTACTCTTAATTCTAAAACTAGAACTCTTTTTGGTTACAGATTTCTCCCAAATTATACCTCTAACAAAGTACAACACGTTCGATGTTAAATAAAGAACCAAAACAAAGGTTGGGGATGAACCCACAAGAAACAAGCCTAATTTATCTTGCAAACTTGTTGAAGTCTAGAAAGTGTAGAAAAGTAAATGATGGGATTTTGTAGAAATGGTAAATAAGTCTTGATCACTTTAGGTTAAAATCAATATGAGATGACTACTAGGATTGTGTTCCCCCAGGCTTCCTAACTCTATAGACTTATCATGCCCCGACCACTATCTTACTGTCTTGCATATACAATCCGACAAGATATGTATCACCAACCGTCTTGTGAATGACTTTGGTAAATTTAACTCTTTACCTTGTGAGTCTCAGAGTGTCACCTTACTAACCCTTGTCTGGGATCCTAGTTTAACTATCTCCTTTTAGGTGTCAAGTAAATTAGATGAGGGTTGGTAGCCTCGAACTACTGTTGTGCTCTTTTTTTCCTCATCTCAAGCTCTCTTGTAAAGATGATCTCAAATACAGGCAAGTTCTTAACTTCTACGGTATTTAATAAAGCAAGAATAAAAGATCATAATACATGCATAAACACTGATTTAGAAGGACCTTGTACTTCCTCTACTTCATTAATCCGCTAGGGTTCCCACAACCCGAGCAGATGGTTTAGCCATTCATATATGCAAGAACATCCATTGAATTCATAAAAGAAATCATAAGAATAGTCTCACAATAATTTCATAACAAAACCTAAAATCTTAAATTAGTAATCAATCGTAAAAAACAAGAACAATGGATTTCAAGATCAAAAGTTGAATCATAGAATCAATATAGTGTTGTGAATGTAAGGAGTACGTAAATTAATACAAAAATATCAAAAGAGTATTTATAGTTTCTAAAAGTAACCTAATAATCCTAACCAAAACAAATAAAGAAAATAAGGTTGACAGTGGCTACACCTCAGGCAATGAGTCATATAGACCGATGATGACTTATTGTCAACTTTATTTCCTTTCTTTTGTCTTAAGTGATGATGAATCATCATATATTTATACAAGTAGTTGGTTGGAATCATTGACTCTCGAGTGAAATTTCATCTTTCACTATCTTTTCTTAGATGCTAAGAATGGTTGGCTCAACAAGTCGTAGTCAGATCTTATGACTCGTTAGCAGCCTCATCTTCACTTGACTATAACTTGTAAACTCTCAGGACTTTCCACCAAGGTTTCTCAGAGCGATCCCTATATGACTCATAGTTAGATCCTACGAGTCTCTAACATCCACTTTGTTCTTTATCTCACACTTCTTTATCGGTCTCCCTGCGGCTTGGACGATGAGTCATAGTGTCACATCATGACTCATAATACAATAAGAGACTTCACTTTTATGAACTTGTTCTTCCTATCTTGTTCTACTCACTTCCAACCCTATTTTTCTATAGCATAAGGACAAACACACATCATATCTAATAAAATGACTTCATTACTTGCATATTTTCATAGTTTAAGTATTGAAAGTGCAGTAAAACCATGGCACATCAGTTATACTTTGAATTAGTTAATCTTCTTATTAAGACAAGAATTGGATTATTGTTAAGCACAAGTCCCCATAGGATTGATACTTGGATCTTAAGGGAAAATTTATTACTTTCAAGACCATGTACATTTGTGTGTGCGGTAGGATCACAACAACTACATTCTTGAAGGGTTATTGGTCTAGCTCAGGTTTAGTTGCCTTCATCACTAACGCGATCAAGCTATCACAAATGTGATGGTCTAAATTATCAGGCTTCGTGGATGCAAATTCCTATCCATGAATATGTTGGAAAATTACTTGTCTAGGTAAATATTGAACCTCGCAATGGCGAGTCTTGGCCCACAATCATGAGGTACTACTCACTTAATAGTATAAATATTCTATTTTGTGATTTTCACCATTTTTGGACCTCAAAGCTTTGGAAAAGGTTTATTTTGATGGTTTTCTACATCACTCATGCTAGGATAAGATCTAAACTCTTATTTTAATTAAAATCAATTGATTATATTTAAAAAAACACCTTAATTTCTCGATTTCAAAACGGAATTTTTTGGCATTTTATCGATAAAGCTTTGAATTGGTTTTTTTTCTTTGATTCAAACCTTGTTTTAAAATCATTTTAAAGTGGGTTCTCAACTGTAGAATCCTATAATTTTAGGGAACTTGTTTCTAAAATTAAATGTTGACATTACCCCTTTTTCATTTTTAAACCCATTTTAAAACTAATTATGGACCTATTTCAAAAATAGATAATCATTAGCTTCATTTTGATATTTTGATGTTTTGGATAGTCTTAGTTCCCATTGATACTATTCCAGAGGAATATGGCTTTGCATCAAAGGATTCTAGGCTTAGATTTTGGCACTACAAGGTAAATTATGGCTTAATTTTGTTTAGATTGGATTGAGTAGTTAATAAACTTGTAAATCAGGCTATGGGTTAGGGAATTAGACTTGGGAATTGTATTTTGATATTATTATATTTTATAGTGTTGCATGTACAGAGGCTTATGTGCATTTTATTGTTGACTTGACAGTTGCTAAATGATGTGATGCCCGTGCAAGGGCTTTATTTGATTATTCGATCCTACTTATGCATTATTTTCCATTATTATTATTGTGTCTCTTGAGTGGGTGCTTGACTAGATACTATAGGCTATATTTGTGCATTTTTAAGTACTTGTTTCCCATAATTTATGCCAAAGTGAGGAATATTAAACAATATTCTTGATGTCTCACATGACGATTCGTACAAGTCGTACCCTATTATGGCTTAGATCATGATTCATTGTCATATGGAGTAGATCCTAATCTCATTTATACTTGTATTGAATTGATGTTTATCATCATACTTATTAGTTTTGAGCATTATATCCTCATATCATATATACATATTCATGATAACTTGATACCACTAAGATACTTTGGTTTTGAAAGAAATAAAGAATTATTTTTACAAAACCCTTGGCCGAGGTCATTGCTGGAAAGATGGATTATAAGATATTGGAAACTTAGTTCTAGGTTAGTTTTTGGTAAAGTTTGTTGAGAATATAAAATTATATGGGTTATGAAACCCCCACCCCCATCAATGGGTCCTGTCCAAAGCCTTGAGGCTTGGAAGGTGTATACTTAAGTTCCACCATACTACATCTTCACATTGTTGTATTTCCTTCTTTTACTTGTTATCGTGCACTTTATTTCCCTTCTATCTATCTATCTCTCTATATATATATAGAGATAGAGCTATGTATATATATATATGTATAAATATATATATTATGTGCATAGTTCCTCTTTTTGATCTCATATTTTAGAATTGTTAGTGGAGATGGTGTGATCTATCGGAGGTTTAATTGGTCTTCCCTAATTGGTCGAATGGCAAATAGGCGATACTTCATGATAGAGTGTCTAAACCTACTATTTCATAATACCTATCACAACATTTTATTCCTTTTTGTATTCTCATATAAAGCCTCTTCGATTGATTAGAGAGACTTGAAGTTGACCTTGAGAAAGTCAGCTTCAATCTTAACAATTTAGGCTTTAGAAGAACTCTTTTTAACTAAGCTAACAACCGAGATACCTCCTAGTTGTATTGATCTGCCCTCTTGGTGACTTTTCCCCCTTTATAGATAGAGGCCTTAAGCTTTTCATTTTGGTTATAAAACTTATCATGAAGCTCGATCAAACTGTTAATACTTCAACCAATACCCCTTTGATAAAGGACTATCCCTCAAGAGATAAGGCTTGTGTCTTCAGGGAAGTGATATTTTCTATAAACTCTTATCTTGTCAGTATTTTAGTAATAGAAGAACAAGAGAAGACTTAGACATACAGAGATACCCATGAACAAAAGAAATTTCTTCATAGAGAAAGTGGAAAAATAAAGAAAACACAAAAGAAAGAAAGAAAGAAAGAGCAAAACCATACAAAAAAGGGGAAGTAAAGAGTGTGTTTGAGAATAATTATACTGTCTTGAGGAGGTAATATCACCAATATATCTTTCATACTTGAAATACGGAGTGAGGATATAGGACCTGTCACTCATCATTATTCATGGAACCTAAATCTCTTCAATGAAACTAGAACACGATGAGATCTCTTGTGAAATAAAGAGATAAGGTTTTAGGTCACCCCTCGATATGGGTATAGTTCTTCAAGCCACCCATTAATAGATTCATCATTTCTCAATACTTCTCTTTGGGTTTTTTCTCTCTGGGATAAGAGTTTCCTTGGAAGGTGAAGGTCATTGTTCGCAACCAACTTATAGCTCATTTTCAATGATGGATTTCTCTAAAAAGATCCTTCATTCACTTTTCTTAGGTTACAAGAAGTAGAAGACTGAAATTTACATCTCTTTTCTTTTTATTTTTCTTTTCTAGTGGGGCTATCTCGAGAACACCTTTCTTTTTCACTTTGGTTTGCCAAATAGGTGATATTTAAACACCTCAAAGATCAAAAAAGTTGTCACATCATGTCATTTGGGGCCATTTATTTCCTTAAGCTAGTTATGAAAGTTATTAATAGTGGTAACGAATAGATAAAAGGAAATGGAAAGTCAGAAGGTTTTGTTTGGGACTCACCTTGTTTTTTGGAAGATTGACCCAACCTCTCAATATATTGCCCCAATTTGCTTCTCAGATTTCATAGAGCTTAAGATCTTCTAGACCCAAGGTTGTATTTTGATAGAGGAGTCTTGAATTTAGCTAAAGAAGAAGAATGGTTATTAAAAGAAGATAAAATCACCCATATAAGTTTTTAAATGAAAAAGGAGACACTTACGATGAAAATTTTACTTTTTCAGCAAAATAGCATCACAAAAGAAGATTCTCAGTATGCACAAAGAGATTTATTGATCCAGTGACACGACCCAAACCAGGGCATGGCCGTGTCGGGTATGTCAAGTTCAACCAGGACCAGAGACCACCCCCAATACCTAAACCGTCAACCACTTTACACCCCCTGTCGAATGAATTTCGAACATAGAACAAGATAAGAGTATTTAAATATATTATGATAGTCTACAACCAAAACCAACCACCAACAACCAAATAACCAACCAAACCTCCCATGTCCACAGTAGTCTAACAAGGCCTCTAATCAAAACCAAAGAATATCACATGCCACCGACCATAGCCAAAACCAAGACTAACAAGAATAGTAAAGACATAAAGAAATCCATCGTATGAAATGGGGTCTTCCGAAGTATGGCAGCTTACTATTTCAGTCTGACTCAAAAGTTGGCCCCAAATTACATAGGCACTATGCAAGAGGAGTTGAAGAATAGCCAGTTCCTGCATCACATGGGGATACAATGTTTGGAGATGGGTAGTGGTATGAATGCTAGCATGTAACTCAGGGATAAAGATAAAGTAATGCCATCAATCCAAAACCAAGTTAAACCAATGCACATAACTATATAAAAATACATGAATATATATTTATACCATGCCGAGATAGGGAACAAGGCTTAGCATACACTTTAAATCCTTAACCTGGGTTGTGAATCGTTACCGTCATAATCTACCCACGGGCTATATAGGTCCATTGTTACCCCTAGATGGGCCCCAGTGCATGTTAGCTACATGAACTAGAGATATTATAGGTGGCCGGCAATTACCTTGTACCTTTCTCCCTCTATGATACTATGTACGTATATATACTTAGGGGATTCCCTTGTACCCCACAAGTACATGATCTTCAAGACTATTCCTCATGCTGGCAAACATGAGTTTCCAGTGTCAACCTTTTGGACTCACACCTTCATGGCTAGCTATCACAACCCCCAATATTGCCCAATTAAAGCTTTTAACACATAACCAAACCATAAATTCTAGGAGTCCATTATTAAGGCATTATTAAGTTGTATTGTCATATCGACTATAGCTTGCAAGCAATATCATCAGCCAACACTTAGGGGATTCCCAAGTACCCTGTAGACTCAATTATTAAAGTCACTTGGGAGATTCTTGCATACCCCACAAGATTTCCAAGGTTGAAAGAGAGATCTCTCATACTCGGGAGGCGGTGTGGAATCCAACTGCATAACTTTAGATCCAACCAAAATCCCTTCTTCTCTTGATGATGAGGAAGGGAATTCTAACTAGATAAACTAGTCTAGCCATCTACCATCAGGAATATGTGGTACCGAAAAATTGAAATCAATAACAAGAACCACTACAGGACCATAAAAAGGCCAAAATGCCAAGGTAAATAAGACTTAAACCCAAATACTACACCCATAGGGAAATATCAACACTGATCAACTTTTTCCACTACTAAAAGAAATAATCTATAAGGTTAGTCATATAATTATGAACACTATATCAAGGCACACAACAATCAATATGAACCTGTCAATGTATACAATCATTAATGGGTACAAGAACCCCAATACCTATAAATAAAAAAGGTAAAGGTGGGAAATAAAAGTATACCAATCATGGTGGGACCCAAAGTCTCATACCTAGTGTGTCTGAGAGGGAATGAATTTGAGCGAGTCCAAACTCAAATTGAGCATTTGAATCATCAACTGAGGAACTAAGCACACTTCCCAAAAATAAAGGTTCCATAACACTTTGACACTGTCCTGGATGAGCTAAATGACTAATAATCCCATATTGGGGACACTCTATAGACTAGTGACCAATAACTCTGCAATTATAGAAAACCCCTGAAACCCAAACCTGGCGAGAAACATGTACTGACCCCAACTAGCTGACTAAATAATGTTGAGGTCACTCCCTACAGAGATGATCATCCTTTCCACTATCATAACATACCTCAGGAATTCTAGGCTGGCGAGAAATATACGTTGAACTAGTTTGAACAACCAACTCGCGTCTGGGGCACTCTCTAGACCAGTGACCAATGTCACAACAATTGCGGAAAGCCTCCAAAATACTCTGAGGTGTTGCCTCTACTGATCTAGAATAGACTCCACAGCCTAAAGACCCATACTAAATACTTCACAAGGTCCGACGAGAACTCTACCTGCTGCGATCACCACGACTAATCTGAGAGCTACCTGTAGTCTAAAATACTACCTGCATAGAACTAATAGGCTGCAAGCAAAGCTAATCTTCATCAAAAGGATCGTCACTCTCAAATGGAGTACCGATAGCAATGTACAGATGATATGGCCTATTACCGCCATCGCCAGAAGTCTTAATACACACTTTTTCTCTGGGTAGTCCTTGTGTTATCAACAACTAGAGAGAAAGAAGACCAGCTATTGTCAAGTGCTCCAATGCTAAATGGAGTGGCACTGCTAATCCACTAATAAATCTAGGCACCATGTTATGCTATAAAGAATATAGAATAGAAATATGCCTGGCCCACTCAAGAAAACCAATCTCATACTCTAAGATCAATAATAAATCCTATTGAACACCACAAACCCTACTCTAGCCTGAGAACTACTAAATAAATCAAACCTCATCTCTAATTATGAGGTACCAATAAAAAAACTTACAATCCTTAATGTTGAATCTCAAAAGGCTGAAGAAATCACGAGCTTTACTGGAGCTAGGATTGGAACCAAACCCTCCAACTAACACTGAAGATCTTTGACATTCATCCTTGACTCCCTGGTCTGATACTGCACTATAACTCTGGAAATGTATGCCAAAGTCTCGTCTACATCTATCGACAACCACGTATCATCTATATGGGACAAAAGAGAATCAAAAATATACCTAAGGCTCATAGAAATATGAACACATGACAAGGAGTCAAGAACAAAATTTCCTAAAAATTTAGTATCCTTTCAAAGATAGGTTACGAACGTCTCCGCACTAATCCATAGTACTCTACTAGACACTAAGCTCTTGACCAACACACTGGTAAACCTAGGTTCTGATACTAATTTGTCACAACCTAATTTCTTAGGTCATAATGGCACCTAATATAACCCACTAGTAGGTAAGCCAACCCATAGTCCAGAACTACTAGTAGCTAACTACTAAGAGAAAAGAGAAAAATATGGAATATATATAATAGAAGATTGAAATACATAAGATAGTCTAAAAGTCTGGTGGAATCAGTATAAGAGTGTCTAATATAATAAGACTACAAAATGTAGTAATAAATGAATATACAGATACAAACCATCTCTAAATACAACATAGAGACTAGTCTAGTATATTAAAGGGGGAATAATAATACTCCAAACACCAGGATCTCACCCTACATCTCTGAACCATAGCTGCTCCGCACGTCCATACAAAAATAGCGAGAACCTATACTATGATATGCAGGCTATAAAAGTGTAGTATGAGTACCAAACATGTGGTACTCAATATGCAACCACCGACTAATCTCCAAAAGATAATGCAAATATAAATTACATACAAGCAGGAAAGTAAACTACACCAAATATCCAAGAAACTAATATAACATGACTAAAGAGGCAATAAGGATAAACTATCCTATTTTAACCATACTTTGAGACCTAAGCACTATACTACATGTCACTATCCAATATACTAATAAGGAATTAAAGAAGGCTATATAGTAGTATAAAATGCCAAACAAAGGATATACAACCTAAATAAATGAAGAAAGGGATATACAGTAATACCATACTACATATAGATAGATCCATATGCATATACATAACATAGCTAACTTAAATATACAACTTATAGTTGTCATACGAGCATCTTAAGGCTTCCAAATCATAACAAGAACTAATGTTAGCATAATCAAGATCCCTAATCCATTCACCTAAACAGCGGTAATTATCTATAATAAATTAATCAGAAAAGAAAGGAATTAAAATCATACCTTAAATCTCTATACCAGTCTAGTAACGAACCTGTCATAAACTAACCATAATAATAATAATAAATCAAGTAGCCAGTTAGCCCAGACAAGCAATAACTAAATCAAGCGCCATAACTCAAAAGGTCCAACCAACACACACAACACACTGTAAGCAAAACTCATCCCATATACCTATAAAAAAAACCTATAAAGCTGATAGATAAGGTGCATACTGGTGATAGGAGATGTGCATACAAGGATGTATTCAAATTGTAACCCATACTACTATAATTGAAACATGTAGTATAATATAACCCAATGTATATACCTCCTCCAGCTCGAACGCTCACAAGGCAGGACCTACAGTAATCTTTCTTCTCTTCCACAAATCTCTAAAACATTATTTTTAATCTCAAAGTCTCATCAATCATTCATTAAGGTGGTACAATTCCTATTATGAAAGAATCCATTTAAAATTGAAAATGAGAATAAAATCCTTTTTAGGAAAACTAGTAGTAAAATCATATTTTTAGTAGGAATCATACCATTTACTATTTTAGTGAGCATGAATGTACTGAATCTATGTATTCCATCACCAATATCCAAACAATATGATTATATGAATCTAAATATTTATAAACTATGGCTAAGTCTTTTACAAGGATAAATCACTTCCCAGAATATAATTAATATCATAATCACTGCCTTGGGCCCAATAATACATATCTAATATAACCATATCATAATTCTAGAAATCATCATATTCCACCATGTAACATAGTAACCTTATACAAAGGGTTATTAGCCTCAGATATTCCTAACATTCTAGCTACCTTGGGTAATAAGATTCTAGAAGCATAATACGTATTTCACCTTAAGGGTTAACTCATCATTGAATCCCTGAAATCATACAGTAGTCTAAGTCAAGGTGTTATACCCATAATAACTTCCTAATGATCCTATCTAACATAAAATATATAAAATACACTATCTCAAGAAGAAGACAGAAGCCTACCTTGATGCCGAATCACAAATCCTTGAATAACCCATAAATCATCCGTCTTTACTCTATGATCCCAAAATATTGTCATGCTGTAAAAATAGTAATCTATATGTCGTTAGGAGTAAAATGAGACCCATATTTTTATACTACCAATTGGGTTGAAATTTGAGTCAAGAACGGGACCGTGGATTCCACAAACAGAATCTAAAATTGAATTCATCACGAAGTCCCTCGAAGGACAAGGAATGTATGTTTAAAATTTGAGAGAAATGGAGAGTAGATTGTATCTCAAATCATCCCTTAAAGTTTAACAATTTTAATACCTAAATCAACAAACTTACCATGAATTACAATAGAAATTGAAGGGAAAATTAATAGGAAATAACTAAGGAGTGTTAGGATAGGTTACCTTAGTTTCAATGGATGATTTCCCAAGTTTTTCTCTCTTTGAGCTCTCAATTTGGTTTGAAAATAATGGAATAAATGGTGGAAATTGGATAGAGAAATAGGGGATAAATAGCCACCAGGTTTCACTTAAGCGGCTCCAGAATTACTTAAGTGATCTGGCAAGCCTAGCGTGTACCACTTAGCGACTCCCAAATCACTTAAGTGATATCGGATTAAGAGGACACAGACATCGCTTAAGCAGTCGATGATCAAATGGTCAAGGTTTCTTAAGCAACACTATGTCGCATAAGAAAAGATCGCTTAAGCAGTCATACGATTGCTTAAGCGGATGCATCAGCAACTTGATATGCATTTAGCTTTTCTAAGCCTGGAATGGGCTTCTACCGGGTGCTCAGGATCCATTTAGAACCCCATAAGTGATAATAAACTATGATAGCATAAAAAATTCAACGTTCCAAACTCAATGGAACTATCAAAATTTTAATCCAAGATCATTTTGACTAAATGTGAGGCCTACACCTATGGTTCCATTTTTCACATAATTCGCCCAATAGCCCAAACTGAGTTTGAAAGCCTCAAAACCAAAACCAAGTGGCCCCCTAGCCTAAGATTAATATTTCAAAGCCTATGACACTATCAAAATTCTCATCTGATGTCATCTACTAGGAGTTCTGTTCCGAGACCAAATTCTAAATAGTATAAAACTCTAAAATAGGGAAATGAACCTATAGTTTTGGCCAGTCATAATTGACCTGTAGCCACGGTAGGAAGGATCAAAATTCCATAAAAGAATGAAAGTTAAGAAAATGACCTTGAGGGTCATTACATCAAAAAGGTACAACTCTTTAGAAAACTCATAACCCATTAGAAAGGTCATCATCATCCAAAGTGAAAAGGTGCCTGTTCAAATTGCATTGTTTCTCTTGGTGTGTTTTTTATAAACAGCTATTTATTTTCTATTCACACCTCTTAAAAAAATAATAATCCCTACATAAATAGGAATGACCATTTTATCAAGAAATAGATAGAGAAGTGTGTGATCTACAAGTAAGTATTAATTGCATCTGGATAAGTAGGTTTCCCTTTCAACTTTCCATAGTGAACTTATATCAGAAAAACTTGGTAAATTGGTAGATATGGTATATTTAGACCATATAAACTGAGACAATACAAGTCACATAACCAGCCTTTTATTATTTATGGTTCTAACGGTTTTATTCATTTTAGCAATGAACACTTTCTATTTTCATGAGAGCTTAACTAATAGGCCTTTACTATCATTCTTCTTGAAATGGATTCCACTTCACCCTCATATAGGTGATTCCTAAATATTTAATCATATGGATCAAACTATTTGGTCAAACCTACCAAACTTAGAAACCATTAAAACAACCCTCTTATTCTCAACATGTTATGGTACCTCAGAGTGGGTAGGAACAGGTCGAGTTTGTATCACCATAGAGAAAATAGCTGCATTCAAAACTAATCTATCTAATCAAACATCCATTCAGTGACTTCAAAATCTCGAAAGAATTCCTAAGAAGCTTTATCATGAGAATGAAATGAGTATATTTATAATGTTGAACCATCAGTTACAACTTTGTTTGATCTCCTTGAACCTAGACCTTGGAATCTTCAGTCTTCTAGGTATAGTTACCTCCGTGATGAGTTGTCCTATGCCATAAATCCATTCTCTTCAATGATCTCTTAACTCCTTCTCTAGTTAGGCCTTTTGTAAGTGGATCTGACATATTTTCTTTTAACCTCACATAGTCAATTGTGATAATTCCACTAGAGAATAGTTCTCGAACAGTATTAGATATCTATCTTATAAAATAAGATTTACCATTGTATATCATGTTTCCCGCCCTACCTATTATAGCTTAGATATCACAATGTATATAAACTAGTGCCAAAGGTTTAGGCCAATAAGCAATGTCTTCCAAGAAATTATAGAGCCATTGAGCTTCTCACCGAATTTATATAATGCGATAAATTTAGATTTCATTGAAGGGAAGGCAATACATGTCTATTTAGATGATATCTAAAATATTTCTCCTTCACCTATAGTAAATAAATATCCACTCTTGGATTTTACTTCATTTAATTTGATAAAAAAATTTACATCACCATATCCTTCAATTACTGTAGGATATTTGTTATAATGCAAATCATAGTCTTGAGTATGTTTTAAATACCCTAAAACTTTTTTCATTACTATCTAATAAGTATAATGGGGATTACTCATGTACTGACTCAATTTACCAATAGCACATATTATATCTAGTTGTGTACAATTCATAATATAAATCAAACTTCCCAACACTCTTGCATAATCCAATTGTGATTCACTTTCACGTTTATTCTTTTGAAGTGTAAAGCTCACGTCTCATGATTCTTAGCAATATTGAAATCCAAAAATTGAACTTGTCAAGTACATTTACAATATAATGAGACTGTGACAATGCCAACCCTTGTTGATTTCTATGAATTCTCATCCCTAAGATCACATCAGCAACTCCAAGGTCTTTCATATCAAACTTTCTCTAAAGTAATCATTTCGTAGCATTTATGTGAGATCTTTCACTACTAATGATCAACATTTCATCCACATACAAAAAAATAATGACGTTTTGATTTTAAGTGCCTTTAATGTAAAGACAGTTATCACACTCATTTATCTTAAATTCATTTTCCAACATGGTTTGATAAAATTTTGCATGTCGTTGCTTGGGCGCTTGCTTTATTGTATATAGTGAATTAAAAAGTTTGCACACTTTTATTTTATTTTTAGGAACCAAAAAACTCTTGGGTTGTTCCATGTAAATTTCTTCCTCCAATCATCCAATTAAAAAGGGTTTTTTCACATTTATTTGATAGATTTCAAGACCACATACTATTGACAATGCAATAACATCCTAATGGATGTTATCCCTATTACTGACCAATATGTGTCAAAATTATCAAGGTCTTTTTTTGTCTAAAGCCTTTCACAATAAATCTTGCCTTATAATTTTCAATAGTACCATCAACTTCTATTTTTGTTTTGAACATACACTTAGAACCTAAAGTTTTATTTTTTGGAGGAATATCAACCAACTTATAAGTATGGTTGCTAATGATTGAATCAATATGACTATTGGTTGTCTCTTTCCAAAAGGATAAGTTTGAAGTCTACATCGCTGCTTTAAATATTTGAAAGGCTCTGCGTTTTCACATCGAGAATTATTTGCAGATGAAAAGATGTCAAAGGTATTTCTTACTTCCCAAACAGATCCTCCTACATCTATATATAAATACTAGTTTATCAAGAATACGCAAGAAAAGCACTTTAGAAAATATGATTTGAAGAAAGTTGACATTCTTCGATATTTATTACGCCTTGAATTTTCATTATTAAGTACATTCTCCCTTGGTTCACCCATAAGCCATTTAGACCCTTCACTAGACAGCTCATGTCTAATCTTATACAGATTAATTTGTTCAAATAACTCAATATTATATGATTTAATTATTGTAATATCATGAATATTTAGATTTTTGGATTTATGAACCAAAAATCACATGCATTAAAATTTGTAGAATATTCAATGAAAACACATTCCGTAGTCGTTGGTCCTATATTCACACTTTTGGGTACAGGATTTTGAAAATGATCTAGACACTCTCCACACTCTGAAATATTTCAAGTTGGGTTTCCTTTCTTTAAATTTCTCGTTTGGAATAGATTTTTTCTTGTTATGGGGCACTTTATTGAGTATTCTGTTTGTTTTAAGGATAGATTCTCTCCCATAAGTTTTGCAAGAAATCTAAACTTATAAGTAAGGCATTCATTATTTCCTTCAACATTTAATTTTTTTATTTCAAAATTTTATTTGATTAAGGTGAACACAAGGTTGTATTTTGAAGAAGAATTCCATTTTCCAAACATATCTCCATAAAAGGAGATTCATACTTTCAACCCCTATCACTTCTTATCATTTTGATCTGTTTATCCAATTGTCATCTTCAGTTTTATATTGCCTAAATGTTTTTATTATTTCATCCTTACTATTTAATAAATAAACATAACAGTATATAGTGCAATCATTAATAAAAGTTATGAAATATTTTTCTCCACCATGAGATGCTGTTGACTTTATATTACAAATATCTGTGTAAATTAAGTCTAAGGGATTGAAATTCCTTTCAACACGTTTATATGGATGCTGAACATACTTAGATTCAACACACAATTGACATTTTGATTTACTGCACTCAAAGTTATGCAAAACTTCCAAACTAATTAATTTTTATAAGGTTTTATAATTGAAATATCCTAAACATTCATGCCATAAATCATTTGAGCCAAGAAAGTAAGAAAAAGCCTCAGCTTTCTTCATTTCAACAGCTATTATATCAAAGTTTAAAAAACTCTCATTGAGGTAGCCCTTTCATACATACACTTCATTCTTGATTATTACAACTTTATCCAAAACAAACATGCATTTAAACTCATTTTAAACAAGAAGTATTGTCGAAAATAAGTAATTCCTAATAGTAGGAATATGAAGAACATTATTGAGAGTCACCACCTTGCCAAAAGTCATTTGTAGGATTATTTCCCACTTCCTTCAACCTTGGCTATTGCATTATTTCCTATGAAGATCATGTCCTTGGTACCAGTGGTATCATAAGTATAAAAAGCATCTTTGTCCATACAAATATCTCTACTAGCTCCTGAATCAAACAACCATTCATTTGGATTTCCAACTAGATTGCATTTTGTAATGACCCTTTTGATCATTTCTTATATGTCCACTCATCTTCTCTATTTGAGATTCTCCATAGCTAACTTAAGTCATTTATGACCTACTGGGACTGATGGTTTGATTATTGGGTAGTTTATTTAGTTTTTAAAACCAATTCCCTATTTGGAAGTCCTTGCTGGTTCCAAATGGCCATCGAGCAAAAACTTTAGCAAAACAATCTTGAATGAAAATTTTGACTACTTCAGTAGCTCTATAATATCAATTTTAGGCTAGGTATACCTTTGGTTCGAGTTCTAATAA
Organism: Capsicum baccatum var. pendulum; assembly: GCA_030864225.1. Taxonomy (NCBI): domain Eukaryota; kingdom Viridiplantae; phylum Streptophyta; class Magnoliopsida; order Solanales; family Solanaceae; genus Capsicum; species Capsicum baccatum. Next base: position 162,413,035 of record CM061555.1, on the reverse strand, counting down.
ACCCAAGCTCATTTCAACCTATTGGTTGAAAAGTTAAAAATTTAGAAATGTGGGTGTGGGACCCACATTTGGTTGAAACAACCTTGGATGGAAATTCTAATGCAAGACAATTGTCATTAATATATACCCAAAAAGATTCGAGGATGAATCCACAAGGAGTGTAAACTAGTTTTCTATTCCTAGGTATGTTGAGAGTTAATTATGTATTAACTCGTAATGCAAAAACTAAACTAAACATAATAGTAAAATGGGGGGTATGGATGGAAATTTTGTTGAATAAAATCACCCAAAACAAGTCTAATACGAAGTTTAACACTTGTTGAGTAAATTAAATGAGAAAGATCTTGGGGTTATGCTCTCCTAAAGGTTGTACATGCATGTGTGATCAAGGGGTAGTCCAATTCTTAGTTAAGAGCTTGTGTAGGATACGTTTAGGGTCTTAGTGCTACTCTTTCAACAAAACACTAATTTCACATCATGGATTCTTTTGAATACCTCCTAAGTATGGCAAATTCATCAACCCAATTCCTCAACTTAGCATCCCTATTTCTAAGATAATGCTTAAGAACATAGCAATTTTATATAACATCCTTATTTCTAAGATAATGCTAAGGAAGGAGCTAAAATTAATTGGTTGTTCACAACTACTCATCACCACATCCCCTCTTTCACGGATGATGTAGTATCCAAGATAATTAGGGTTTTCACCTACAACTTTTTAATTCAAACAAAGAGTAAAACCCAACATCATTAACTCTTAATTTGCACAAATAATCAACATCCATACCATATTAACCACCTACTCAAGCGTAACCCTAAGATATGAATTTAGCTACACGTGAAATTAAAGAGAAGAATTTTACGTAAACTAGCATTGAATTCCTCCATTGAAATGAAAACAAGAATAAAATCAAGCTTTAACTTCAATTCACAACCAAAATATCACTAAGAAATAGTTCTAAAATTATTTTACCTCTCTTCAAAATTTAAAATTAGAAAAAAGATGATTAATGTGGAAGGGTTTAGCCCTTAAGACTAGGGATTTAACTTGGTGAAATTCCAAATTTGCCCTTTGCACTTTTTCACCCTATTGAGATCGTTATGATCATGATACCACCATCATAGTAGTCCTCTCGTGATTGCCCTTCAGTTAACTTGTTGACTGGTTGTGATCACAGACCTCAAGCCTTGATCGCATTACCTGAGGTTCATCGCTTGGGCTTGAATTTTAGCTTTGGTCCCTTTTTCTCTCATTTTATCTTTTCTAGCTTTGTATTAACTTGTTGTCATTAGGTTTTCCACAAGATCGCCCAGACTAGAAATTAGTGCATTTTAATAGATGATTAGCCTCATATACACAATTATTTCATCATAGTATGCTATATTTGGATGTAAATAAGTGGAAAATTCTACACTCATCAGTATTAAGATGTTATCAATGTGTTGTGGTTTAGATTTACAAGCATCATATTTTCTGCAAAATCACAAATACTAGAAATTAGTGTATTTTAATAGATGATTAGCCTCATATACACAATTATTTCATCATAGTGTGCTCAAGATGGATGTAGATAAGTGGAAAATTTTTCACTCATCAGTATTGAAATGTTATCACTGTGTTGTGGTTCATATTTTCAAGCATTATCCCTTTCAATTTAGTTGGAGTCTAGTTAGTGGTCGAAGTTGAGTTTTGGCTTTTTGGAAGTAAAGTGAGGGTGGTGGTTGAAAAGGGGATAATGATGGCTAAATACCCTAAAAGTGTCCTTTCTTTGTTGAGGTTATTTGTAAAGTCATGCTCGGAGCATGCGGGCCTAGTACCTCATCCTTTCAGCTTTTGTGATTCTTTCTATCCATTGACTTTTAGGGATGAAAGTCCTTTTAGTAATGGATATTGTAATGACCCTTTCGGTCATTTCTCATATTTTTTCTTATCTTTGGCGCTTGATCTTATCCATAGTTTCCCCAAGTCATTTATGTGTTTCTGGGACTGACAGTTCAGTTACCGGACAGTTTATTTTGTTTTTAGAACCAATTTCCTATTTAAAAGTCTTTGCTGGCTCCAAATGGCCACTGAGAGAAAACTTAGTAAAACGATCATAGATGCAAATTCTGATAGTATTGTCAGCTTTGGAATATTGATTTTAGTTTGGGTACCAATGCACCCAAGTTAATTTCTACCTATTAGTCAGAAAGTTGGAAATTTAGAAATACAGGTGCAGAACCCACATTTGGTCGAAACAACCTCGAATAGAAAATCTGACTTTGCCAATGAGTCTGAAACATAGAATTTTGTATGGTTACATAGTACATTTATGAAAATCAGATTCCAAACGAGTCTCTAGGCAACGTTGCAAACTTGGAAAATTTTCCAAGTTTGCTGATATCTGGTGCATAGAGATCACACAAGGTGGATGGTAATCACACTATGGAAATCGGAGAGAGTCCATGATGATAGTGGCATAGAAAGTTTAGTCCAAGGTGTGGAAATTTCCATATCTCTGTACCTGAAAAGGGTCTATAAATAGACCCTATGGTCGCAATTTAGGTCATTTTCTCTTCTCCATTGAGAGTCAAAAACCCTAAATGGGTATGATAACTTAAAATTAAGTATTGTGGGTGTCTTGGAGGCCTGATTATCATCTATTATCACTAATATTTGAATTTAAGGTATGTATCCTTTGAATTCATGCTTGAATTTCTTTGTTTGGACTCAAAACCTTATTTTAGCTTAGGGCTTGTTTTTAGCCTAAAATTAGCTTTATTTTCACCCAATTCTTGAGGGTTATGGTTCCTTGTTCATGTATGACCATTGGGGTTTTTGGTGTCATTTTTGGATCCAAAGAACAATAGTGCATTATGGGTATCGTTAGACTCGTATTGATGAGTAGATTACTATTTTGATAGTGTGATGGCATTTTGGGGATTGCAAAGTGAAGATGGATGTATGGTGAATGATGTAAGGTTTTATGGTTCAACTTTAAGGTAGGCTTCTGTCTACTCTTATACGTAGATGATGTGTGATATATATTGCGTGTGAATGTGAATGTTAAGTTTGATTATGGATAGTATTACTTAGTATTAAATATTGAAGTTGGGGATTAGATGAGGGTTTTGACTTGTAAGTCAAAATTCTTAATACCCTTTTCGTATCCTATGGCCCCTACCTCGATTGAACTAATTCATAGATTAGATATGATGTAATGTTACGTTGACGTGGATTTAAGGGTTGGAAATACGATTAGTATAATTAATCTTATTGGGCTGGTGTGGTGATCTTGTAACCATAGTTTGGGTAGAGTTGGATTAAATTCCCTTGTTTCTAGATGAAGTTCCTATCTTAGGATTGGTTATGGCTTACTTAACATCTAGAAGTTGAACTAGATACCTTAGCCTAGTTTGGGGTATAAGTTCCCTAATATGGAAATTGAGGGTTAGAAGTGAGTTCTTCCAGCCCACCTTAGGCCAAAACTTATATTAGCCTTTGTGGACTTATTCATGAATGTTAGGCATAGTTGGGACTAGTAAACCTTAGTGTAAGGTTACTTTGTAGTTGATGAATATTGATGGTATTTTCCCTGGATAATGACTAATGGCCTATGGCCATGATATTCCTTATAGAAATGATATTGGTCCATTAGAGATGTTATTTTCCACTGAGATGTGATATTGGGCCTTTAGAGATGTTATTCCTCTTAGATATGATAATTCGACTACAGAGATGATATTCCTCATAGTCATGATACATGACCTATAGATACGAGATGCCTTCTAGATGTGATATGCCTTATAGTATTGCGGTATGCTTATTGATGCATTATGCCTCCTAGAAGTGAGATGACTTCTATATGTGAGAGGATTATAGATATGCTTTATAGATTATAGAGATATTATTCCTAGTGAATATGCTATGGCCAATAGTTATGAAATGATTTATATATACATGATTATTGATATGAGATTCGAATATGTATATGGGCCTAAGGTCGTGATTATAATGTTGTGATTACTCCGGACACACTATTGGGCCAATGGTCGTGTTATGATATTGGTTGGATATCTGGGAAGTAAGTATCCTTGTAAATGATATGGTTATAGTTTGTGAATATATAAATGCTTATGTACACATCTCTCCGGTATGAGATGGAGGAAGATGTTGTATGATGCCTATGATTTCAATATTTGAATACTGGTGATGGCATTCATAGATTCAATACATTCATGATTATTGCATCGATGATTATTACCATTACAATTAGATTATAATATTACTATTGTGGTTACTAACTAAGGGCTAAAGCCCACTTTCTACCTTAAAAATGGATTTCTTCACAGTTATAACTGCCTAACTTAATGAGTAAATTATATGTGCAAAAGAGGTTAATAGTGACATTTTACAAATTTGATCAAGATATATTTCAATATATGATTTGACACTACTATTTACTCCGGTCGTTAGATATTTTAACCCTTTCTACACTTTTATGGAGATTTGGCCTCGAAGTTCAATCCGAGCAACAAACTTACAGATTTACAGTCTTTTAGACATGGCTTGAGTCAATGCACCTATTATATATACAATTTCTAAGGATATGATATCAATGATGAATGATGAATTATGGAAATATACTCTACCTTGATTCTCTTTTCATATATATTTCATTAGCCCTCGTGGGGCTTGCACTTTACTTCAGACCTTGTTGGGCTTTCTCTCTATTATGTGACATTGGTTTGGATATTATGATGATAATTATATTGATACCTAGTAAGTCCACGGGATATTGTGATGATACCCGACAAGGCTAGAGGATATTATAATGATGTGATGATAACCGGCAAGATCGAAGGATATTGTGATGATGAAATTAATACCCGGCAAGGCCAGAGGATGTTGTGATGATCACATACCCGGCAAGGCTAGAGGCTTATTATGATGATAATGGTTAATATGATAATGATTATGGTATTGTGGATTCTGTTGCATTCATTCTTGCATGCACATCGTCTATCACCAATATGCACCTATGTTTATCAGCCAGTATGGGACAGTTAAATAGATATGGGTAATGAATATGCCTTATGTGTTGTATGTTGATTTAAAATTCTGAGCCTAGGGTAATGAGGGTATGCATAGGCTCGGTTAGGTATTTGGTTGTTTAAAATATGATTACTCGTGTTATCATTAATTTGGTATTGAGACTTCAGGTATGATTCTGGCCTCATCTTTCTTATGATTTCATTATTATGCGTGATTAATTCATGATGAGATATATGGATTAGAAACCCTAAGTAATTTGGTACTAAATCCTGATAGGATTATAACAATGCCTTAAAATAAAGATATGATGATCTAGGTTGCACTTTGAGTTGACCTTATATATATATATATATATATATATATATATATATATATACATATATATATATATATATGTATATCTAGTTATATGTAGCTATGGTATTACCGTATATCCCATTCTTCCTTTGTTCATTTGTATATTCATTCATTGGCCTTATATATTGATAGACAACCCTCTTTCGTCTGTCATTCATATATTGGCCAGGGATATACATAGTTTTTATATTTCTGAGCATGGCTGAATAGGATAGTTCATCCTCGATACTTCCTTAGTCTTGTTATGTTAGACTTTTTGACATGAATAGGATAGAATATCCTTACTTTCCCATTTGGCATTGTTAGATGATTAATGGACTTTTGGGTGTAGTTTTTCATTCTTCTTATATGTTATGAATATCTTTTTTATCTTTAGAGCTCAGTTGGCATTTCCTACTGAGTACCATTCATTTTGGTACTCATACATTACTTCTGCAACCTACAGATCATAGTACAATTTACCGTTGTTGATTTGTACACTGTGTGGAGCTGCCATGGTTTGGGAGACTTAGAGTGATCTCCTGATGTTCAGAGTATTACTTACCTTCCTCTTATGTATTATACTATTTTCCATGTTATATTCGGAGATAATTTATATCAGTGCATTAAGTTGAACTTCACTTTTTACTCTTGTATTATTAGTAGCTCTTATACTAATACCACCAGGTTTGGGACTTCATTATATATTTTATTCTCCTACTTCATCTATTCTACATCACCTTCTATTTATATTTGGATAGTTTGTTACTAGTCATTCCGAACTGCGGGGTTGGCTTGTCTACTGGTGGATTATAGTAGGCGCCATCATCACCTGAAAAATTAGATCATGACACATTCAATAATAATTGCACACAAATTTTCAATCTCTTTGATTTCTTTTAATATATTTATTTGATTTTTTTCTTGTTCTTATTCAAAACTTGATAGTTAGATCCTTGTGGTCAGCATCACTATAAGAACCTTTTTTTGTTCTACTCCTTTACTTGTTCAGAGACTTTTTTTTATTATTATGTATAACATTATCTTTAACAAGATTTACAACTGTCATTATTGATTCTCATTCAACTCATTATCCTTTTTTTAACTTGATACAAATCACAAGATCTTTCAAAACAGATAATTGATTTTCAAACATTTCTTTTTCAAGAACGTGAAGATCTCTACTTGTGAGCCTTTGCATTTCAAGTTTGATTAGCCAAAAGAACATCATTTACTTTCATACTTTGAAGTTCAGACTAGAATATTTTTTTAGTTTCTTTATTATTTTCATTGATAGAAAAACATCTGGATAACTTACATTAGGTATCATTGGGAAAGCACCATTCATAATTGAATCAATTCCTTATTTAATTTCATTCGTCATTTTGTTGTCAAGCTTTGACAAATACTTTAGTATTTCAAAATACTAGCTATATAGAATTAATCTTTAAACAACTTATTTCTAGACAATGATGAAGTTTTTATATCTTTAGATCGTCAACCAAATGAACTTTGACACCTAACGAAGTTGTTATGCTATTAAAATCAGAATCAACTTCAAATAGAGTAAAATCCATAGGTTTTAAATTCCAAAAATCAATAAGAGTTTAATGAATCGGTGACTTTTTTATATTCTTTAAATAGAATTTTCAATTTGATTTATCAGTGAAATTTTTATATTCTTCCAATCAAGGGAGTAGAAATTACAAAATTTTAGTCTCCGCAAAATCAGTCCTAATACAGATTAACCAATTACTTGATTTATAAATGGTGATATTTTTTTTCCCACCAAACAAGTACCAAAAATAAATAGTTCTATACTTCCCTTAAGATTGTTGTTTTTCGGGTTTAGTAAAATATGTATTTTACAATAAGAACAAACACATGTTCAAACTAACATATGACCAATCAAATAAAGTTGTAACTCTGTATTCACAACTTTTAACTTCAACAATAATTTCAATCCAACTTATAAATATCAACAAAATAAAGTTCAAACTATTTTTTGAAAAATAGCAGAACCAAACATTTAGTAAGATTGGAAGATTCAAGTCCACCAAATTCACATGTATCCTTAAGTAAATTATTCCTCTTAAATACCCGAGGTTATGGAATACATCCTCCTAGGATAAAATAAATCACTTTGACAGAATAGGGGTACCTCAAATTCTATCAAACAATGAATGCACTAAATGGTAGCCAATCACACTAGAGTTTTTCAAGAAAGAGGAGTGTTTTTTCTTCAAAATTTCTTGTATGTACCTGAGATAAAATTCATGCATTTATAGTCATCAATGTGTTTCTTCATAAAGAGAAGCAATGATTCATAAAGGTACAACTCTTCATAAAGGTGTAATTATTTAAAAAAGGTACAACTCTTCCGGAAAGTCACAACCCATTACAAAAGGTAATAGCCATCAAAAGTGAAAAGATGTCTATTCAAATTGCATCCTTTCTTATGGTATCTTTTCAAAAAAATGCCTATTAATTTCCGTTCACAAAAAAACTTATCAGCGCCCTCAAAAGGGAATCTGATAACAATAAGTCCAAGATGGATAGGTTATCAATTCAATGCTAAAGTGAAGAAAGACTAAGTAAACCATAATTAGTTCCACTGCAAAACAAGATGTTTTGTGAAGTTACAATATGTAGGTGTTTCTGTAATACCTCGCATGTTTCTAACCTAGGAAGTGAATAAGTATTCCTACGTATGAAATCTCATATCCTATGATTCATACTTGAGTACATGACTTACAATGAATATCCTAGTGATAGGATAGCTTATGATGCATTAAGCATGTTCATATGAGTCACTTAAGGTAATACAAGCTAAGAGTTTTTGAATCCATCAAGTTTTCGTGTTTGATTTTTCAAGGGTCATCTTTGAAAGAGTATAACTCGATGTTAATGTGGTATTTTAGCTGATTTAGACCCACCAAATTGTATAGAATCGAATTAACTTTCCAACGTTACCAATTTCGCCTTAATCCAATACCCGAGCAAAAAGTTATGCCCATTTTTGTGAGAGACAGTAAGCATAGGCGATTGGTTAGGCGCCGCCCAACCAAAGCATAGGCGATTACTTGGGCACCACCTAAGTCAATTCCAGGTGTCAAAAACACTCCGTTTTTAGTTATTTTAAAGGTAATTAAGTTTTTAAATGCTCCTTACACATCCCTAAACTTAACCCTACGAAATATATAGCTTCTAAACATACTACAGCCCTATTTTCATCTCAACGCTCATCATCCAAGAGGACTAAAGGAGAAAAACAACTAGGGTTGCATAATTAATCTTGAAGAACCGATTTCAAGGAAATTCCTTCGTCAATCATCAAGAATCTTCCTTATAAGGTATGTGTAGTGTTCATCCACGGATTCCTTTCGTCCGTGAAGTTCAAGAATCAATCTTTAAAATACAAAAGCTTGGTTGATTATGGTGATATGATCATACATATCCTCTTTTTCATTATAAAGTATGACTTCTATATTGTTGGGTGTTGATGATCATGTTGTGGATATTGGGTGATTCCCAAGATGGAATTTTTATATGTTTTTGTGAATTCATGATATCATATGAGTTGGAAACATGTAAATTTGGTTGTTCATGATGTATAATTTGATGAATTCACCTATGCTTAAGATATGCATGTAAGGTGTTTGATAAAATGCCTAAGGAACTAGAAATCACGCAATATAGCTAAATTGTGACTAAGTGAAGGATTCATGATATGCCCTTACGTTCCAATGACTTCTATGTTGTTAATGTGCCTTGTAAATGTTGTTGGAATACTCATGAACTATTCTTATGAGATTATTCTATGTTTACTTGCAAATCCTACTTATGAACAAGATGTATGATAACCATGCATTCCATATGAACTTCCATGCTATTAGTATATGTTGCCAATATGATTATACAACGAACATGATATTAAGATTGTGCAGGTACTTCCATGTTATATGAAATCCTTTCCATGCAATACATTGTTGATAACCATGCTTAGTATGAGATCCCTACTTATGATGTTATAAATTATGGACTCTACTCTTATGATCAAGTCAGTCATGTGTGTCAGTTTCCTTCCTTCGAGTCCTGGGGGTACTTGTACCCAAAAACTATAGCTGTGTGCCTAGATCCATGTTATGTTTCATGATATCTGAACTCAAGCCATGATTTCATAGACTTCAGTCAGTCATGTGACTCAGGAAAACCTCATGATCTTAGTCAGTTGTCAGATATCAGTAACATTATGCCAGTTAACAGAATTCAGTAAGATTAAGTCATGTACAGTTAGTTATTCATGTCCAGTCCCTCCAGATGGGAGTAGAGGTTAGCACCGAGTAAACCCAAGGATGGGAACTCACCCGCTAGTTCAGGGTGTGATTCTTAGTAGCAATACTTGTGCTCCAGAATCACGTAGCCAGCATAGGTTGAGACATGTTAACCCATCAGATTAGGGTTGATGAGATGGCTTAACCCATCAGTTTAAGGTTCCCACCATTCTCATTGAGTACCCGCTAGATAAGGGTCACTCAAAGACTGTCCTTACTTATGGCATGGTATTGACACCCCTCCAGTCGGGGTAGAGATTGGACCCCAGCTTAGCCATAATGGCATATATGGGGCATATCAATTAAACACTATTTCCCATAGTTTCAGTAGCAGTCTCAGTAAAAGAACTCAGGGCGTTCTTCAAATTTCAGTATATACAGGACTGTCAGATACAGTCGTTCATGTTATCAGCTTCAGTATCAGTCATGATAGTTATCAGTAAACCATGTATTCGCTTACAGGTCATGCTATCACGTATTCACGGTCTTAGTTTTTATATATGTGTGTTTTTACTCCCACGTTCAATTAGTCAGTAAGTGTTGTTCATGTATGAAACCCTTTATGTTCAGCCCTACCTTCCTTGTATACTCAGTACTCCAGTTCTACTGACGTATTTGTGCTATGGTGCTTTTTTTTCATGTTACACCATAGGTTCCGAGACACGACTCCAGATCAGAAGTAGCGGTAGCATTCCAGTCGCAGAGACAGAGTGAGTCCTCATTGATTTGAGGACAATATGATTTGATTTATTTACTCATTTCTTTAGTTTAGTTTTATGGAGTTAGTTGGAGACATGTTCCTTCAACTCCTTATTCAGATAGTTTAGAGGCTTTCAGATTTATTTTCAGATTTATGTTCAGATTTACGTTCAGATTGAGTTGTTTTGGGTATTTTAACCCACATGATTGTATTCAGTTGAACCTTATGGCCTTATAATTCCATGTATTCTGCATTATTATATCATGATTTGCAGTATACAGGTACAGATATCAGTCATGGGTTAGCTTATGGTCCCTCGGGGTCATGAGCACCGTGTAACATTCTGGTTCAGCAAATTGGAGTGTTACAAACTTGGTATCAGAGCCTAAGGTTCAATAGAGTCCTAGGAAGTCTGAAAGCCGCATCTAGTAGAGTCTTGTACATGGGTGTGTTGTGCGCCACATTTATGTGTGGGAGGCTATAAGGTGTTTTAGGAACAGTCCCCTTTTTTCACTATTCATGTCATAATAGTGAGCATAATCACAAGTTAAACTCTCAGTCTAATCCATTCTTCTCTTATTCCAAACCATGGCCCCAAAGAGAAGAAACCAGCCAGCTCCTCAGCCCGAAGATCCTTTGGGCGAACATATTTCCCATGCAGAGTTTAGAGCCGCATTTACCACACTTGCTCAGTCTATGGATGCACAGAATGAACGGCCGCCAGTTATTCCGGCCAATATAGTGGCCACTCCCAAAGAACTAGGGTTTAGGAATTCACCCGGATGGACCCTCCATCTTTCCATGGGTCTAAGTCTTATGAGGACCCTTAGAAGTTCATTGACCAATTAAAGAAGGTCATTGATGTCATAGCTGTTACTTCTATTGAGAGTGCTGAGTTAGCCGCCTACCAGTTATAGGATATTGCTCATGATTGGTACAAATAGTAGAAGTATGAGAGGTTAGATGATACAGGCCCTATCGAGTGAGAGGAATTTGTCATGACCTTCTTAGACAGATTCTTTCCCCAAGAGCTGAGGAAAGCCAAAGTTCTTGAGTTCATCAACCTCAGGCAGGGGAATATGATGGTTAGGGAGTATTCTCAAAGATTTACTAAGCTATCCAGGTATGCTCCTCATGTGGTTGCAGACAATAGAGCTAAGATGAGCAAGTTCGTGTCAGGGGTCAACGATAGCGTGGTAAATAAGTGTAGGTATGCGATGCTAATCGGTGATATAACCTTAGAAAGACTCATGACCCATGCCCAGCAAGTAGAAGAGCAGAAGTTTAAGACTAGGGAAAGGCAGAACAAGAGAGCAAGGTCAGGTAATTTCAACTTTGCTCACCCCAAGTCAAATGGAGGAAACCGTTCACAGTTTTGCTCTAAGTCAGCCATTCTAGATCCTTCCTCTGCCAGCGCTCCAGTGTCGAAGTTCAGATATGGTAATAGAAATAAAGTGCTAGGCTCTAAATCTCAGGGCAGTGTTAGTAGTGCCCGAACGAATCCCCTTTGTCAGACTTGTGGTAAGAACCATAAGGGCATTTACAGAGCCGGTAGTGATGTCTATTTTGGTTGTGGCAAGCCAGGCCATAGTATTAGGGAGTGTCTACAGTTAAGTCTTCAGGGTCAGCAAAATCATTCTACAGCTCAGTCCAGTCGCCCAAACCAGCAGGGTGCCATTTCCAGTGCTACCAGTGGGCAACGCCCAAACAGACTCTATGCTCTTCAGTCCCGGTAGGATTAGGAAAATTCTCCTAATGTCGTTACTGGTACGTTATAGATTTTCCATGTTCATTTTATGCTTTGCTAGGCCCAAGTGCATCTTTGTCATTTGTTACTCCAAACATAGCATGTAATTTCGAAATTAGTCCTGAAGTCCTAGCAAAGCCCTTCTCAGTCTCTACCCCAGTGGGTAAAACCATCATAACTCGGTGGGTATACAGGAACTACTCTATTATGATATCTTATAAATCCATGTCAGCAATTTTAGTGGAGTTAGATATGACTGATTTTGATATCATTGTCAGTATGGAATTGCTTTATTCCTGCTATGCCATAGTCGACTGCAGAAATAGGATAGTTTAGTTTCAGTTCCTGACTGAGCCTATCCTAAAGTGGAAGGGTAGCATTTCAGAATTCAGGGGTCAACTTGTTTCCTACCTTCGGGAAAGGAAAATGATTTCTAAGGTGTGTGTGTATCATCTCATGCATGTTAAAGATTCTAGTTCTGAATATCCCAACCTCAAAAAAGTCCGTATTGTTAATGAATACTCAGATGTCTTTCTCGAAGATCTTCCAAGCATTCCACCCGAAAGGGAAATAGACTTCGGCATAGACCTTCTTCCGAATACTCAACCTATTTCTATTCTGCCATACAGAATGGCACCAGCAGAACTCAAGAAATTGAAAGATCAGTTGAAGGATCTCTTAGATAAGGGATTCATCAGACCCAGCAATTCCCCATGGGGTGCGCCAGTATTATTCGTGCACAAGAAAGCTAATTCTCTCAGGATGTGTATTGATTATCATCAACTCAACAAGGTCACGATCAACAACAGATATCCTCTCCCTAGGATTGATGATCTATTCGACGAACTTTAGGGTGCCAGTTACTTCTCCAAGATAGACCTCAGATTAGGCTATCATCAGCTCAGAGTTAGAAAATGTGACATTTTGAAGACAGCTTTCAGTACTCGGTATGGTCACTTTGAATTTTTAGTCATGTCATTTGGTCTTACCAATGCCCCTACAGCTTTTATGTATTTGATGAACCGTGTGTTCAAGCAGTACCTGGACATGTTTATCATAGTCTTTATAAATGAAATTCTAGTCTATTTTCACATAGAGCGTGATCATGCAAACCATCTCAAGATTTTTCTTTAGACTCTCAGGGATCACCAATTATTCGCTAAGTTTAGCAAGTGCAAATTTTGGCTAAGATCAGTAGCATTCATTGGCCATATTGTTTCTAGTGATGGCATTAGAGTAGATCCTCAGAAAATCGAGGCAGTAAGAAATTGGCCCAGACCAGTATCACCATTAGATATTAGGAGTTGCTTGGGTTTGGCTGGCTATTATATACGATTTGTCGAGGGATTTTCTTCTATTGCATCTCCCATGTCCAGATTAACTCAGAAGAAGATTAAGTTTCAGTGGTCAGATTCATGCGAGAAAAGCTTTCAAGAGTTGAAAACTCGACTCACCTCCACTCTAGTTCTAGATATTCCAGATAGTTTAGATGATTTTGTAGTCTATTGTGATGTATCCAGAGTGGGTTTAGGTTTTTTTGCTCATGCAGCATGGTAAGGTCATAGCCTACGCCTCCAGACAGTTAAAGACATATGAGAAGAATTATCCTACTCATGATCTTAAGTTAGCAGCGGTAGTTTTTGCCTTGAATATTTGGAGACATTAGCTCTATGGATTTCATGTAGATGTCTTCACAGACCATAAAAGCCTCCACTATGTCTTTTCCCAGAAATATCTCAATCTTCGCCAGAGAAGGTGGTTAGATCTCTTGAAGGATTCGACATGAGTGTTCGTTATCATCCAGGCAAGTCTAATATTGTGGCCAACGCTCTCATTCGACTCTCCATGGGTAGTATTTCTCACGTTGAGGATACTAAGAAAAAAATGGCTCAGGAGATCCATCAGCTTGCCAGACTAGGTGTTTGCTTTGTTGATTCTTCAGAGGGTGGTATATGTGTTCATAGTAGTTCAGATTCATCTCTAGTTTCTGAGGTAAAAGAGAAACAAGACTGGGATCCTAGCCTTGTCAAGCTCAAAGAGTTAGTTCAGAATCAGAAAGTCAAGGTTTTCTCCCAAGGGGGAGATGGTGTTCTTCGTTGTCAGGGTCGTCTATGTGTTCCACGTGTAGATGAATTGAGGCAGCGAATTCTTGCAGAAGCGCATAGTGCACGATACTCAATCATCTCAAACAGAGGTACCCAGTTGACTTCTCACTTTTGGAAAGCATTTCAAAAGAGTCTCGGTACCCAAGTTCATCTCAGCACAGCATTTTATCCTCAGACAGATGGTCAAGTCGAGAGAACCATTCATACTTTTAAAGATATGCTAAGGGCGTGTGCAATTGACTTTAAGGGAGTTGGTATGACCACTTGCCTTTGATTGAGTTTGCATACAACAATAGCTATCATTCTAGTATTCAGATGGATCCATTTGAAGCTCTCTATGGTAGGAGATGTAGAACTCTGATTGGTTGGTTTGAAGTTAGTGAGATCTCAATCATAGGTCCTGACTTAGTATTTAATGCCTTAGAGAAAGTTCAATTGATCAGAGAGAGATTCCGAGCTACTCAGAGCTGACAGAAGTCCTATACAGATGTTCATAGAAAATATCTCAAGTTTGAGGTCAATGACTATGTCTATCTTAAGATCTCTCCCATGAAGGGAGTGAAGAAGTTCGGCAAGAAAGGGAAACTCAGTCTCCGGTATGTCGGTCCCTTCAGAATTCTTCGTCGCTTCGGCAAGGTAGCTTATGAGCTTGAGTTGCCTTCAGATCTAGCCTCAGTCCATCCGGTCTTCCATGTCTCTTTGCTAAAGAAGTACATAGGTGACCCAGCAGTTGTTATCCCTATTCAGAGCATCGACATTCAGAACAGCCTCTCTTATGAAGAGATTTCAATCGAAATCTTAGATTATCAGACTCGTAGATTGAGGAACAAAGAAGTCCCTCTAGTCAAGGTTCTATGGCGAAATCAGTCTTATGAGGGAGCTACTTGGGAAGCAGAGGCAGATATGTGTACCAAGTATGCTCACCTCTTCCCTACCAATTTAGATCAAGCTCAAGGTAACAGTTCTCCTTAATCTTATTCAGTTTCATGTTCATGTTTCCAGTATAAACTTGGTAACTATTAATCTTTTCTTACTCAATCATGCATTCATGTGTCAGTTATTTGTGCATCAGATATGCATGAGCTTAGTATGTTTAGCATGTCAATCATAAGATCAAGTTACAGTTCTTCATGTTCAGTTCAGGTTCTATAGTCTTATGTCCCTTCTCAGAAAATTCTTATTCGAGGACGAATGTTCCCAAGGGAGAGATATATTAATACCCCACATGTTTCTATGCTAGGAAGTGAATAAGTATTCCTACATATGAAATCTCATATCCTGTGATTCATACTTGAGTACATGACTTACAATGAATATCCTAGTGATAGTATAACCTATGATGCATTAAGTATGTTCATATGAGTCACTTAAGGTAATACACGCTAAGAGTTTTACTTGCAAATCCTACTTATGAACAAGATGTATGATAACCATGCAATCCACATGAACTTCCTTGCTATTAGTATGTGTTTCTAATATGATTATGCAACGAACATGATATTAAGATTGTGCAAGTACTTCCATGTGATATCAAATCCTTTCCATGCAATACATTGTTGATAACCATGCTTAGTATGAGATCCCTACTTATGATGTTATAAATTATGGACTCTACTCTTATGATTAACTCAGTCATATGTGTCAGTTTCCTTCCATTAAGTCCTGGGGGTATTTGTACCCGAAAACTATAACTGTGTTCCTAAATCCATGTCATATTTTATGATATCCGAACTCAAACTATGATTCCATAGACTTCAGTCAATCATGTGACTCAGGAAAACCTCATGATCTTAGTCAGTTGTCAGATATCACTAACATTCTGCCAGTCAATGGAATTCAGTAAGATTAAATCATGCACAGTCAGTTATTCATGTCCAGTCCCTCCAGATGGGAGTAGAGATTAGCACCGAGTGAACCCAAGGATGGTAACTCACCCGCCAGTTCAGGGTGTGATTCTTAGTAGAAATCCTTGTGTTCTAGAACTACGTATCCAGTTTAGGTTGAGACATCTTAACCCATCAGATTAGGGTTGATGAGGTGGCTTAACCCGTCATTTTAGGGTTCCCACCGTTCTCATTGAGTACCCGCTAGATAAGGGTCACTCACAAACTGTTCTTACCTGTGGCATGGTATTGACACCCCTCTAGTCGGGGCAGAGATTAGACCCCAGCTTAGCCATAACGGAATATATGGGGCATGTCGATTAAACATTACTTGCCATAGGTCCAGTATCAATCTCTGTAAAAAAACTCAGGGCGTTTTTCAGATTTCAGTATATACAGGACTGTCAGATACGGTCATTCATGTTATCAGCTTCAGTATCAGGCATGACTGTTATCAGTAAACCATGTATTATTTTACAGGTCATGCTATCACATATTCACTATCTCAGCTTTTATATATGTGTGTTTTCAATCCCACGTTCATATTAGTCAGTCAGTGTTGTTTATGCATAAAACCCTTTATGTTCACCCTACCTTCCTCGTATACTCAGTAGTCCAGTTATACTGACGCATTTGTGCTATGGTTCTTTCTTTTAATGTTACACCATAGGTTCTGAGACACGAGCTCCAGCCCAGCAGTAGTGGTAGCATTCCAGTCGCAGAGACACAGTGAGTCCTCATTAATTCCAGAACAATATGATTTGATTCATTTGTTTATTTCTTCAGTTTAGTTTTATGGAGTTAGTTGGAGACATGTTCCTTTAAATCCTTATTCAGATAGTTTTAGGGCTTTCAGATTTACTTTTAAATTTATGTTCAGATTTACGTTCAGATTAAGTTGTTTTGGGTATTTTCACCCACATGATTGTATTCAGTTGAACCTTATAGCCTTACAGTTCCATGTATTCCGCATTATTATATATTGATTTGCAGTATACAGGTATAGATATCAGTCATGGGTTAGATTATGGTCCCTCGGGGTCATGAGCACTGTGTAACATTCCAGTTCAGCAAATCGGGGTATTACAGTTTCTCTTTGGCAATGTGTTCATCTTGATATGTTTGTTTCTTTAGTTTTTGCTTTTTTTTGCAACTGCTATGTTTGTATTTACATTTTTATATTGGTAATATGACTACGGTATGTTGTCTTATCGTGTAATGAAAGCTCTGTTGCCCTTCTTATCTTGATAGTTAGGCTTAATTTAACTTTTCTTTTATTGAAATGTCTAATAATGGAAATGGACAACATAGTTGAATTACTTTTATCATGCACAGAAAGAAAATAAACTTTATACATAAAAAGTTAGATTAATTTTTAATCAACTTCTTCATCTTCAGCAATTCTCTAGTTCTACTAATAAAAAAAGAATAGTTTCCAGTCATAGTAGGATTTTGGATGTATAAAGACATATAAAACTATTTTGGATGCATCTTTTCCTCATTCCTCTAATATATATTTCTTGTCTAGGAATAATGATCTTTGTTCCCTTTTAATTATGACTACTCATAATCTGCTACTTGATTTATAGTGAGTGTATTTTTGTTAATGATTCATTAAAATTCAGTAACTTGCCAACCATCATCGACTGATATAGCTCAAAGAATTTATAGTTCCCATTTGTTCCTAATGAGAATTATAAATATGTTCTGGTTTATGTGTCATTTTAGTTCCTCAATCATATGATCAAATGATGCTAGCTGAAACTTTTTGCATGGTATTGTGAGTTGACAATCTTATTGATGATTATTCAATTGTATGAGGCTTTGTAATAAAAGCAATAAGAATTGAACTTATCTTATAATGTAGTATTCTATCCCCCTTTTAAGTCTCCATGAATATATTGTATGGATAAAATAACCAAATTCCTTGTTTCCTTTGCTTGATCTTACATATTCATACCAAATTCTACATTACCTCTCTGTCAGTTTTCATTTTCACACCAAATTTACTAACAATTTAACATCACTCCTTTTTGAGCCTTTACTTTATATGACCTTTACTTCTCGGTAACTCTACTTATTCTTTTACTTGAAACACCTTGGATTTGGACCCATAGAAAAATCTTCTGAGTTGAGCATTCTAGGCAGGGTACGGTTTGACCAAGCCTCTCATATACCAGGGTATGAGTAAAACCCTCCTCTCTTATATAGTGATTAGTTAAAGTTGACAACATATTATCCAAGATATATTTTAGCCTCTCCTAAGTTATATATTAGGGTACGGGTCGTATGTGGCCTAGTCGTATGATGCAAAATGCTTAGCCTAGTTAAATCTGTCCAAGGTATGGTTCAAGGTATGGTTTAGGGTACTATTCATACCATAAGATGTTTGTTATTCTTATGTAGTCATATCCTAGACAGTTTAGGGGTCCATGATGAGGCCTAGGGTACTAGTTTGGGTATGATTTAGTGTGGGAGTCGTACCCTCCTATGGGTTAGTTTTTAGCTCTTAAGCTAAGGATATTTTAGACTTTTCCCACACCTAAACCCTTATAACCCATGACCTATAACCTTATTTGACCCTTTATTCTACATATATACAAGTTCAAAAACATTATAAAACCCTCCTAAATCCTCTCTCAACTTCTCTAACAAGATTGGGGTTAGAGTTTATCAAAGAGGCTATCTAGAGACTTAAGGACCAAGAATTTTCCCATGAATCATCTTGTAAATGACCTTGAAAAGGCTTTGTTGGCCCTTTTATGAGTTAATTGGTGGCCTTAGTGGTTGCTTTGGTATGAAAGGGGTTTGGGTCCCTAAGCATAAAAATGAATTATGTCTGAACTAAAGCTTGGTGTAAGAATTCTAATGAATGGTTTGATAAAGGTCTTGATGATTACAATTTGACTTGAATGGTAGCTGAAACTAAGGCATTCGCCTATAAAGGTAATTGATTGATAAATGTTTTCTAAAGAACCTGTGGTCATGTATGGTGTTAAATAATGGCCTTGATGGTTTGAAATGGCTAAGTGGGTTAAAGTCCATAAATGTTAAATTGAGTGGATGTGAATGCATGGACAAAGGGTTAGAGTCTTAATGTCGACTAGTAATGGACACGATGGCTTATGGTTAGAGTTCATTGCATAATAAGATGGTTTGGGGTTAAATTCCATTTGTTTGATAAGATAGTGAGTGGTTAGGGTCAACTTGTCTAACAAAATGGCTTATGGTTAGAGTCCACTTATCTAACTAAATGGCTTGTGGTTGGAGTCCACTTGTCTAGCAAAAGTCTTGTGGTTAGAGTCCACTTGCATAATAAGACAGTTTGGGGTTAGGTTCCTCTTGCCTGATACAACCTAAGTGAGTGGAAGGTTAGAGTCCTCTACTTCATGGTTCATGATTTGGTGTTTTGAAATGTATGCTATCGCTTTGCTATCACTTTACACTTAATGTATTTTCATATATCTATATGTCTATGTGTATGAATGTGGTGGATTTTGATGGTTTGATTTGGTATTGAATAATGAAACTATTTTATCCTTCCCCTTGAATTACATTCTAGCACTCCAATTGCTAACCATCTTTGGACGTTGTGTCCCCACACGATAATAGGGTCAGAGCTTCTTCTTCTCTTCCTGTGCAGTGATCAGGTGTTCGAACAAATCGTGTGTTGACTTTGAAGTGGTAAGCTTCCAACTTAAGAAGGTATATATTTCATAGTCCTTCTATCTTATGTCATAGACTTGTATTAGACTTGGTTTTTTAAAATTATTGAGGGCATGTCTGGACATATTATAGATATTAGATTGGTAGAGGCTTGTGAATGATTTTGGACTTGGGTAGGTTGGTTGTTGTATATTGGCGTGAATGGAATGATTAGACATTCTTAAATTATAATTGTTAGTTTTGTTTCCATTGTCTTATTATATGTCGGAGTTCATCCGACACTTGTGGATTGATATGATGGTTAGGTTGGGTTAACGAGGCAATCACCAATCTTTGTTGGGCTTGTGATGCCTATATGACAAAGACCAATTTTAGGTCATGTCAAGTTGTTATTCGAGCCTAGATTCATGGTCATTTGGGTATCCATAAAGCGATGTCAAGTAGAGTCTTTTGTATGGTCTGTAGCGTGCCACACTTATAAGAGAGGGGTTATGAGTCATTTAAAAATATTTCCTTTTCTTGTGGTTCTATCTTGAGCTATAGAGTCTAAGTTCTTAGATTTCTCTAATTTCTATTTGCTTACCTTTCAGATCATGCCTTCAAGAAAATTTAAAGTTCCTGTTAACTCTTCTATCCCAACTTTGGATGATGTTGATGGTACTCGCTCTACTTATGAAGTCCATACTTGATATAAGAGTCCAGTACCTGATGGTTTGGGAGTTCCACTAGTTTTCTCTAGCCCTCCTCTAATTCCTTAGGTTGACATATTGAATGTTGAGTTTCATCAGTTGATTTATATGATTGCTTAGTTGGTAGCTTATCAGGATGAGCATGGTACATCTTTTACTCCATCTTTTGAGACCATAAGGGTTGTCCAGTTTATTAAGTTGAGTCCTCTAACCTTTACCCATGTTAAGGTAGAGGAAGATCCCTAAGGTTTTCAAGATGAGATAGAAAAGATTTTCAGAGTTATGCATGCCACTAATATGGAAAGGGTGGGGTTTGCATCATATCAGTTAAAGGACATGGCGTACCAATGGTATGAGGAGTGGAAAAGGACAAAGGATGATATTGATGAGTCATCTTTATGAGAGGACTTCACTAATGGTTTTTTAGACCGTTTCTTTCCTCTAGAGTTGAGGGAAGTAAAGGCGGGGGAGTTTGTTAATCTAAAGTAAGGAAAAATGTCCATCAAGGAGTATATCATGAAGTTTCAACAATTATCTAGGTATTCTCCAGAGATGGTGTCCGATATGAGGGCTCGGGTGGGGAAGTTTGCCTTGAGACTATCTCATGAGTTGGTCCTTGAGATCAAGGCAGCCTTATTAATCAAAGATATGGATATCTAGATTGGTTGTGTACATGCAACAAGTAGAAGAGGAGAAAAAGAAACAAGTTAAGATTAATGAGAGGCAGAGCAAGAAGTCTTGGTTTTCTAACCAAAGTGGAGGCCAACAATTTAGTGGTAATAGGTCTAAGAGGAAAAATTAGATAAATCCCAATTTCTTTCTACGGCTAGTGCTTCTTACCTAAGGTCATTGGGTGTTAATCAATCTCAATTTGGTGGTAGGTTTTGGGTATAGGGTGCCCAATCTCGGGTTAGTGAGGCTCAGTTGGCTCCATCCTACCCTCCTTGTAGATTTTGTAGTCAGCATTATCGTGGCTAATATGAGAAGGGGAGGAACAGATATTTCAGATATGTTCAGATTGGGTACATGCAGTGAGAGTGCCCCTCTCTAGTGGCTACTTGGGCCAACAGGGCCCCTACTGCTACTTCATCTGCTCTTTCTCTAATGGGTGCTACTTCCATTTATGGTACTGGCAGTGGCATAAATTGCTTATATGTACTTTCTAATTGCCAAGATTCTAAGGCATCTCAAGATTTTATTATAGGTATGTTGAGACTTTTTCTGTCGTGATGTGTATTGTTTGATTAATCCAGGATCCACTATCTTTTATGTGACCCCATTTATGGCTATGTATTTTGGTTTTGGTCTTGAGTGTCTGTCTGTTCCGATTTTTATTTCAACCCTGATAGGAGATTCTGTGGTTGTAAAAAGAGTCTATAAGAGGTGTGTGGTTGTTGTTGGTAGTAGAAAAACTCAGGTAGATTTGATAGAGTTAGACATAGTTGATTTTGATGTTATTTTGGGGATAGATTAGTTACATTCATGCTATGTTTTCTTAGATTGTCGACCCCGTAAGGTCATGTTTAAATTCCCTATTGAGTCGGTCATTATATGGGAAGGGGGTTCCTTAGTGCCTAAGGGGTGGTTCATCTTGTATCTTATAGCCCAAAAGTTGATCTCTAAAGGATGTTTGTATCATTTGGTCCAAGTTAAAGATTCTGACTCAGAAGATCCTTTTTTAGAATATGTTCCCATGGTTAATGAGTTCCCCGAGGTCTTTCCCGATGACCTTCCTGGTATTCCTTCTAATAGGGAAATTGATTTTGAGATTAATCTTATTCTGGACACTCGTTCGATTTCTATCCCTTCTTATAGAATGGCTTTGATGGAGTTGAAAGAACTTAAGGAGCAATTGAATGATCTCTTAGATAAAGGTTTTATCCATCCTAGTGTGTCTCTTTGGGGTGCTCCTGTGTTATTTATGCGTAAGAAGGATGCTTCTCTTTGGATGTGTATTGATTATCGTCAGTTGAACAACATAACCATAAAGAATAAGTATCCTTTTCCTAGGATCGTTGATTTGTTTGATCAGCTTCAGGGTGCAAAGTATTTTTCTAAGATTGATCTTAGGTTGGGTTATTATCATCTTAAGATTAGGGAAGTGGATATCCCTAAGACTACCTTCAAGACCGGTATGGTCACTATGAGTTCCCAGTTATGTCTTTTGGGTTGACCAATGCCCCCGCGACATTCATGGATTTGATGAATAGGGTTTTTATTCATTTTTGGATTTATTTTTCATTGTCTTCATTGATGACATCTTGGTCTATTTTGATAGTGAGGCGGATCATGTCAATTACCTCTTTACTATGTTATAAACCTTAAAGAATCATCATTTGTGTGCCAAGTTCTCAAAGTGTGAGTTCTGGTTGCAGTTTGTGACTTTTATTGGTCATGTTATATCTAGTAAAGGGATCATGGTGTATCTACAAAAGGTTATGGCAATTAAGAAGAGGCCTAGACCTGCGACTCCAACTGATAAACAAAGCTTCTTAGGTCTAACTAATTACTATAGGAGATTTGAGGAGAGTTTTTCGACTATAGCTACTCCATTGACTAAGTTGACCCAGAAGAAGGTCAAGTTCTTATGGTCAAATGCTTTTGAGGGTAGTTTTGAGAAGTTGAAGGATAAATTAACTTGAGCTCCAGTTTTGACCTTGCCCGAGGGGAATGATGGTTTTGTTGTGTATTATGATGCTTCTTGCATTGGGTTTGGTTGTGTATTGATGCAGAATGGTAGGGTGGTGGCCTATGTTTCTAGGCAATTGAAGGTTTATGAGAAGAACTACCCTATTTATGATTTGGAGTTATTGGCCATGGTTTTTGCATTGAAGATTTGGCGTCAGTATCTCTATAGGGTTTATGTTGACATATTTTTCGATCATAAGAGCCTAGAGTATGTGTTTACTCAAAAGGAATTGAATCTCAGACAAAGGAGATAGCTTGAGTTACGAAAGGACTACGATATGAGTCTTCATTACCATCCAGGTAAAGCTAACGTAGTGGTTGATGCTCTTAGCAGGTTATCCATGGGGAGTTTAGCTCATGTGGATAAGGGTAAGTGGGAGTTGGTGAAAGACATCAATGATTTAGATAATCTTGGAGTTTGTTTCACAGAATCTGAGGATGGTGGTGTATTTGTACATCAGGTATCGCAGTCACCTCTTATTGTTAAGATAAAGTAAAAAAAAATATTTGATATCGATTTGATGAAGATTAAGAGTAATATGGGTCAACAAAAGGTTGTCGATTTTACTATTGGTGGTGATGGTATCTTGAGGTACCAAGGTAGATTACATGTTCTTGATGTTGATTGATTGAGGAAAAGGAGTATGGCCAAGGTTCATGGATCTCGGTATGCTATTTATCCCGGTTCTACGAAGATGTATCATGATCTTAGGGAGTTTTACTGGTGGAATAATATGAAGCGCGATGTGTTTAGAAAAAGGCTTGTGGTTGGAGTTCATTTGTCTAGCAAAAGGCTTGTGGTTAGAATCCACTTGCACAGTAAGACAGTTTGGGGTTAGGGTCCTCTTACTTGATATAACCTAAGCTAGTGGAAGGTTAGAGTATACCACTTCATGGTTCATGATTGGGTGTTTTGAAATGTATGTTATGGCCTTGTTATCACTTGACACTTGATGTATTTGCATATATCTACATGCCTATGTGTATGAATATGGTGGCTTTTTATGGTTTGACTCTGTATTGAATAATGACTCTATTTTATCCTTACCCTTGTGTTACATGCTAGCGCTCCAATCGCTAACCATCTCTGAATGTTGTGTCCCCACGTGACACAAGGGTCGGAGCTTCTTCTTCTCTTCCTACGAAGTGATCAGGTGTTCGAGCAGATCGTATGTTGACTTTGGAGTGGTAAGCTTACATACTTTGGAAGGCATACATTTCATAGTCCCTCCATCTTATGTCATAAACTCGTATTAGACTTGATTTTGGCTATTGTTGAGGGCATGTCCTGATATATTATAGACATCGAATTAGTAGAGGCTTGTCGATGACTGTGTGCTTGGGAAGGCTGCATGTTGCATGTTGGCATGAATGAAATGATTAGACATTCTTAAGTTATAATTGCTAGTTTTGTTTTCGTTATCTTATTATATGTTTGGAGTTTATCCGACACTATTTGGTACTCATCTACACTTCTACAACCTGCAGATCATAGTACGGGTTATCATTGTTGATGTGTGCATTGTGCGATGCAACCATGGTTCAGAGACTTAGAGTGAGCTCCTGATGTTCGAAGCATTACTTATCTCTCTCTTATGTATTAGACTAGTCTCTAAGTTATATTCAGAGATAAGTTTTATCATTGTATTTTTCTTGATATTTCACTTTGTACTCTTGTTATATTAGAAGATCTTGTACTGATACCACCAGGTTTTGGGATTCTTCTATATATTGATCTTTATTTCATGCATTCCATATTTTTTCCTTATTTATTAAGTACTCCATTACTAGTTATTCTAAACTATGACTTGGCTTGCCTACTGGTTGTTATGGTAGGCGTTATCATGACCTGAGAAGTTGGGCCATGACAAATTAGTATCAAAGCCTAGGTTTCATTAGTGTATTATTACAAGAGCTAAGTGTTAGTAGAGTCCTGCGGATCGGTGTAAAGATATCTATAACCTATTTTGGGGAGGTTACAGTGACATATTTTGAAATTCACTTCATGACTCGTTATCATGTGTCTGCATTCGTATGAACCTTGAAAACATTCTTTGACTCTATTTTTTCCCTGAAGGACGATGGGATATTATCAATAAATGTAGATAAGACTCCAATACATGTTTCAAGAATTTTAATGAAGCATCGGACTAGAGGGTCAGAGATGGATATAGATTACCTCAGCAACAGTCAAAAGGATTTAGGAAAAGTCCCCATCAGACATATGGAGTGTGGTATAGGTCTTTGGTTCATGGCGACCATTGTAGATTATGAGGGCAGTATCTCAAAGTATTTAGGATTTTGGTTTGGTTGCATTGTGATGAGATGCTGGTTTAGAGAATACCCCTGGTATAAGATACGTAACCAGCTAGAGTTATCCTGTATTCCCCACGATCCTAGAGTTCCTAAGACAGGCTATGATTTCAGAAGTTTGGACATAATTTTGCGAATTTCTCTTAGCATCAGTTGGCCAACCATTTGGTCTTTTTTGTGTTCTCTCCATATTGATGCTTTAGGAATTGCTACGACTGCCAATAGATCGACTACTAGTCTAGGGTGTGTCCCTGACATGAGATTCTAGTAATTTAGCTTAGTTAGATCAGCTTGTGATGTTGTGATATCTTTAGTTAGAGATGGTGCTCTTGGCACATCAGTTGATGATTCAGTCAGTCAGTTCGAGTTAGACCCATTCAGATTTATTTTCCTATGCCTATCAGGCATGTGACTACGAATGTCACCACAATTGGTGTGCTTTTATTTCCCATATTTATGTCTTATTATATTTATAGGGGTTTACATACCCGTTGATGATTATATGCCTCGATAAATTTGTATCGGTCATTATGTACCTTATTGTTGAATTCATGATTATGTTACTACTCCGTGGTTTATTTCTTCAGTAGTGGATTGAGTAGATATATATTTATGTTTTCCCCTATGGGTGTGGTTTTGGGTTTGAGTCGCATTTATCTTGGCACATTAGCCCTATTATGGCCATTGAGTGGTACAGGATATTGGTATTCATTTTGGTACCGCCTGTTCAGTATGTTGATATTGATATTACTGTTGCTATTGCTACCATTATGTGAGGTTATTGATATTACTTGATGTTATTACTAGATGTTATTACATGATGAATTTGATTATCACTGCGTAGCAGTATACACTAGTGTTATCTAGTTAGACTCTCATTTTCTTGTGATACCATTTGGTGGCTTGAGTAGATATAGCCTGATTTGATGATTTTTTTCCCCTAGCGCGGCAAGGTTGACTGTGTTCCCTCTTGGTTAGCTGTATTAGCTGGATTCTCAAAGACAGGTTGACCTTTTTTGGCTCTATTCTGATTCTAGGGTCGAAAATTTAATTGTATTACCCATTTTTAAGTTTGGGATCCTTAGACTTTCCTTTTGGGTTGCGAAGGTTTTTTCCTTCGCTATTTTTTTATAGATAGCCCATGTATGTGATTGACCATTTTGAGGTTCGTTTTTCATTTATGGCAATTTATTTATCCGATAGCGGTTTTGATATTGATGTTGAGATATTATGGATTCATCTCCTAGATTTGTGGGTTCGTTCCCTTGTGATGGTTTACCCTTGTTATTAGTGTGGAGATTGGATACTCCTTTTGTTGTTGTGATATAGTTTTGTCTAGTGGAGTTGGAAGGTTAGAGGCGGGTGATCTTTCTGTGATCACTTCTTAAGTTGAAAAATTAGAAACTATTTAGCCTGAGTTGATGGTATTCTAGTGGTGGTATCAACTCTGAACATGGTTTTGAGATTTGTATTTCTTCTTCTATGATGTTGTTCTTGGGTGAATTCAGAAAGCCCTATTTCAGTGTTTGTTAGTCCCAGTGAGGCTTGGTGGAGTGATTTTCCTCGATGATATGACCCTGTGGCTATTTCTTTGCCTAGATGGAGTATTGGATTGGTTAGTTTTCGGCTTAAGTTGCATTTTTTTGAGTTGCTAGAGCTTTTTCCATTTTTGGTGTGGTTTTCGGCCTTGGGAAGTTTTTGAGTATATTTGGATAGTTCATTCCCTCCAGTGGATATGGAGTGGGTTATATGCATTTTCAGCCAGTGAATTTTCCTTTGGCATGACTCATATTTTGCGGATATGTTTCATTTCCTCCAGCTGATATAGAGTTAGTTGCTTATGTTATCAGTCAGTAGTTATCCCTCTGGTGATTTTTCTCTCTAGATATGTCTCGACTGTGGATTGGTATAATTTATCTCAAATATGACAGATCTGGATACTAGAGTCGATTTGAGATAGTTGACATTAATATAGCCTTATTGGCCCAGTTTTTTTATTTTGACTCCTTGGAATAGCAATTTAAAAGTATGATAGATTTTGAGCATTAATGCCTATGATAGATTTTGATCATTAATGCCTACCCATTTTTTAGTTTTGATTTAGATATTTGAGATTGAGCGGTTTAGCCTTGTTATTGAGATTTTATCTTGGTGTTGTAGAGTTGTCGTGTGGCCTTCGTTTTGGACTTGTTTTAGTTTGGATTTCATTTATAGGATGGTTTAGCCTAATCTGTGGTTGCCTATTTGGTCTCCTAGACTTCGGCTAGATTATAGTTGATTAGTGTTCAGATGATAGCCCATGGGTCTCATATTGGTTATTTTAGTTTTGACCTCGAGTTTTTAGTTACTTTGGGAATTTTGGATGATTTACTCAACGGGAGTAATATTCTCGAGATTAGATTCAGTATGACTTCATTCTCAATGGATGAGACATTCTAGAGTGGAATATTCAATGATGAGTAGTTATACCTAGGATTTTGAGATTTTAGTTTGATTTTAATCTGGACTGGTTGGAGCATTGGCATAGATTGTGTTCCGTGATTATCACCATTTGTAAGTCCAAATAGGGTTTATGAGATTATTTTTATGTTTTCCTTATGGACTTTTAGTGGATCAGCTTCAGTTCTTTGAGTTCTCCGTGATGACACCGTGTGGACGAGACTCAAGTAATTTTACTCCTGGCCTGAGTAGATAATAGGTGTAAAATTGTAAAGTTGGTTTTATGACTCATGTCTTGGTTTGCTTTTGGCTTATACGAGCCTTTGTTGATTTATGGATATAGAGCTGGTGTCAGTGTGATTGATTCAGTTGTCCGTGCATCAGCCCTTTCAGTTCAGTTGGAGGACAGTTAGCGGTTAAGTTGAGTTGGCTATTTTGGAAGTAGAATGAGAGTGCTAGTTGAAGAAAAGATAACTGTGGCGAAATCCCTTGCAAGTGATTTCGCTCCACTGAGGTTATCTGGGAAGTCATGCTTAGAGCATGCAGTCCCAATACCTCATCCTTTCGAGCTTTTGAGATTCTTTCTGTTCATTGACTTTCGGGGACGAAAGTCTTTTTAGTACTGGATAATGTAATGACCCTTCAGGTCATTTTCCATATTTATACTTATCTTCATTATTTGAGCTTCTCTATAGCTATCCCAAGTCATTTATGACTTGTTGGGACTGACGGTTCGGTTACCGGGCGGTTTATTTGGTTTTTAGAGCCAATTCCCTATTTTTAAGTCTTCACTGGTTCCAAATGACCGCTGGGTGAAAACTTCAGTGAAATAATCTCAGATGTAAATTTTGACTACATCAGCAGATCCAGCATATCAATTTTAGTCTAAGTAGACCTTTGGTTCGGGTCCTAATGCACCCGAGCTCATTTCGACCTATCGATCAGAAAGTTAAAAATTAGAAAGAAAGAGTGTGGGATGCATATTTTGTTGAAACGACCTCGGATTGAAAATTTGACTTCTCCATCACGTCTGAAACATCAATTTTAGGCTAGGGAAACCCTTGGTTCAGGTCCCAAGGCTCCCAGACTTATTTTGGTGTACTGAGCGGATTTTATAAAAAGTGATAAAACTATAGGTTTGGTCCCCACTTTTTATCTAAACGATCTCCAATGAAAGTTTTGAGGATTCCAATGGATTGGAAATGTGGTTTACACTCAAAATTCACTATTTCATCACTTTATTTGGATTTCGGATGAGTTTCGAGGATCAAAAACTTGCTTTTGAGTTTGTTGTCATCTGGTGCAACCGCGAACGCGACCAAGAGTGTGCGATCATGAGAATCACGATCGTGGATTGTAGGACCGCAATGGTGACATTTGAGTACCTATAGGGGCTATATAAAGTCTCCAAGATGTATTTGGGGCATTTCCCTTTCACTATTTAGACCTAGAAACCCCAAAATGAGTGTAATAACTCCAAATTGGTCATGGGGGTGACTTGGGAGCTTAATTATCATCTTGTATTGCGATTATCTTTAAGATTATAGTAAGAATTTCTTGAATTCATGCTTGAATTTCTTAGTTTGGATCCAAACCCTAATTTAGCTTAGGGCTTGATTTCAGCCCAAAGTATGCTTTGTTTTCACTCATTTTATGAGTTAAGATTCCTTATCCATGTGTGAACATTGAGTTGGTCTCGGAGACTCATTTTTTGTATGTGGGACACGCTTGGGGTTTTGGTGTCATTTTTGAACTTGGAGCACAATAGTGCAATATGATTATCATTAGACTTGTATTAATGAGTAGATTATGGTTTTGATAGTGTCATGGCATTTTGGGGATTGTAAAGTAAAGACGAGCATGTGGTGCATGAAGTGAGGTTTGCGGTTTGTCTTTGGGGTAGGCTTCTATCTACGTTTCTTCATATATAATATGTGATATATATTGCATGTGAAAATGGATGTTAGGCTTGATTATGAGTAGGATAAATTAGCCTTGATTGTTGAGGTTTGGGGATTAGATGAGGGTTTTGGACCCGTAAGTAGGCATATTTATAACCCTTTTGTATCCTATTGCCTTCCCTCTTTAGTTTAGATTAGTTATAGCATAGATATGATATAATACTATGTTCGGAATATGGTTTTAGCATTTGAAGCATGATTTGTATATTTAGCCTTATTGGGTTTGTCTAGTAGTCTTGAAACCAAAATTTAGGTAAAGTTGTCTTAAGTACCCTTGTTTCTAGTCGAAGTTGCTATCTTAGACTTTAATATGGCTTACTTGACATCTAGAAGATGAACTAGCTACCTTAGCCTAGTTTGGGTCATAGTATGCCTAATTATGGAAATTGTGGATTAGAAGTGGGATCGTTTGGCCCACTTAGGCCTAAGCTTGTGTTAAGTCTTATGGAATTAGCACGGATGTTAGAAATAGATGAGGCTAGTAAACCTTAGAAGAAGGTTACTTCATAACTTGGTAACTTGTATTGATGTTCTCGAATTGTGGCTTTTGAGTTATGGTTATAATACTTCTTGCGGAAGTGATATTGGGCATTTAGAGACTATATTCCTCCTAGATATGTTATGTGGCCTATAGATATATTTTTTCCTCTTAGACTTGATGATTGACCTATAGAGATGCTATTTCTTCTTAGACTTGATGATTGTCCTATAGAGATGCTATTTCCTCTTAGACTTGATGATTGGCCTATAGAGTTGCTATTTCCTTTAGTCATGATTGTTCGACCTATAGAGATAATGTTCCTCTTGGATATTAAATTGGCCTAGAGAAGTAATATTCCTCGTAGTCATGGTGTATGACTTATTGATATAAGATATCCTATAGACAATTACATGTCTACATATATTATGCCTCCTAGATATGAGATATCTCTTGTGTGAGAGATGATTATATACTTATTAATCTTATGCCTCATATATGTAAGATGCCTCCTATATGCGAAATGATGAGGGATATACTATATCTTATAAATGTGATTATTGATGTGAGTCCCAGATATGTGTATGGGCCTTAGGCCGTGATTATGATGTTTGATTATTTTGGATAAGTTAATGGGCCAAGGGCCGTGTTATGATATTGATTGAATAGTCGAGAAGTTCTTATCATTATAAATGATGTGATTATAATTTATAAATATGAATATGTATATATTTGTATACACATCTATCCGGTTTGGGATGAAGAAAGATGTGGTATGATGCTTATTATTCCACTGATTGAATACTGATGATGGCATGCATAGATTGGGTACGTTCGTGATTATTTACCATTATAAATAATGTGATTATAGCTGAAATGTGATCTTATGACTGCTTTTCTTATTAGATGGTTAAGCTATGTGGTAACTAGTTATCTACTAAGGGACTATAGCACTTAATGGCTAGGAATCTAATGTATCAGTTAATGAATCTTGCTTAGTTGAAACATGGTAGCTAACGATGGTTAGTTAATGAATGGTGTCAGTTAATAAATTATGGTTAGGTGACAAGTATTAAGGTATTGTCGAGTAATTATTAACGGATATATGATGATGATTTGATAATAATGAATGGTGGATAAATGACAGTTTTGGTCTAGTGATGAACCTTGACTAGATGATAGATGTTGGCTATTTAATAAATAGTGGTTAGTTGTTATCCCGTGAGTAAGGATTATGTGAAGGATAATGTTTAGGCTAATAACTAGAAGTTATGTGATGACTAGTAAACTAGTGATTCTATTATAACAAGTGTTGGTTAACTAATAATGAGTAGTTGAGAAGTATTGACTAGATAGATATTCTATGGTGATATGTCTATGTTTACGAGTATTTTAGTGTATCTTATTCGGTAAAGGTAATCATGATGATATTGATACCCGGCAAGGCCGGAGGATACTATTGTGATGATATTAATACCCGATAAGGTCGGAGGATACTATTATGATGATATTGATACCCGACAAGGTCAGAGAATACTATTGTGATGATATTGATACCCAAAAAAGCCAAAGTATACTATTGTGATGATATTGATGCTTGAAAAAGATGGAGGATATTATTGTAATAATATTGATATCCGACAAGGTTGGAGGGTACTTTTGTGATGATATTGATACCCGGCAAGGCCGGAGGATATTGTTGGGATGATGTTGATACCCTGCAAAGTCAAAGGATATTGATGATATGTTGAGAGTCGGAAAGGTCGGAGGTTGATTATGATGATTATACTCCTGATAAGGACAGTTATGATGAGTTGTGATATTGATTATATACTTTTCTTTCATTCTTACATGTGCATTGCCTATCACCAGTATGCACCTATGTTTAGCAGCCAGTATGGGACGGTTGCATAGAAATGGGTGAAGAATATGCCTTGTGTTGTTGTATGTTGATTGAACCTTCCTAGCCTGAGACGGTGGGGATACGCATAGGCTTGGCTAGGTATTTGGTTTTCTGAAGTAATCGATTATTCATGATTTTATTGATATTGTTGTTATCATTGTTATGATCATTATTATGGCTAGCTTATGATAGATTGGTCTTTGATCCGGTATTGGGATTTGAGGTATGTCTTCGGCCTCTCCTATTTTATGGTTGCATTATTATGCATGATTATTTCATGTCTAGCCATGTGGAATAGAGACCTCGAGTATGATAGTATTTAAATCCTGATTCTATTATAATGAGGTCTCAAAATGAGAATATGATGATATAGGTTATGCTTCTAGATGACCTCGTGTTTATATGTATATATACCTATATATAAATATATACCTATATATAAATATATACCTATATATATATAAATATATATATATATATATGATACTACCGGATATCTTTTTCTTCGTTATATATAAATATATATATATATATATATGATACTATAGTATATCATTTTTTTCGTTGTTCATGTTGTATAGTCATTTCTTTGCCTTGTATATTACCATATATATATTTATTTTTCTCTTTATTCATATATTGACCTGAGATATACGGTATAGCATTGACGTACACTGAATGTACCTAGAATAGGATAATTCACCCTGATACTTCCTTAGTTTTATTATGTTATACTCTTGGACATGAACAGGATAGTTGTTCCTTATTATCTCATTAACTTGTCATATGATTTCTGGACTCTTGGGTGTAGTTTTCATTATGTTTATATGCTGTATATATCTGCTTTATCTTTGGAGCTTAGTTGGCAGCTGCCTACTGAGTACCATTCATTTGGTACTCATACTACACTTCTGCAGTCTACAAATCATAGTATAAGTTATCGTTGATGATGTATGCATTGTACGGAGCAGCCCTGGTTCAGAAACTTAGAGTGAGCTCCTGACATTTGGAGCATTATTGATATGATGGTTAGGTTGGGTTAACGGGGCGATCTTCAATCCTTTTTGGGCTTGAGATGCCCATATAATAAGGCCAATTTCGGATCGTGTCATTACTTCTAACGTACATCCAACAATTTCGATATTGGTAGTGTCTTTCTTCTGCATTTACTTTTAAAAAAAATACACTTTCTCCTTTTCATATTTTTTTTAAAGTAAATGCAGAAGAAAGACACTACCCATATCAATATTGTTGGAAGTATGCTAAAAGTAAAAGGACAAGTAGAGTTACCGGAAAGTAAAGGTAATACGAAGTGAAAGCTCAAAAAGAAGCGATGTTGTATTGTTGGTGAATTTGGTGTGAAAATGAAAGCTGACAGAGCGATAATGTAGAATTTGGTATTAAAATGAAAGATCAAGCAGAGAAAACGGAATGGTTAAATGAAGCAAGACTAAGTAAATCGCAATTAGTTCCACAACAAACTGGATGTTTCGTGAAGTTGCAATATGTCGGTGTTTCTCTTTGGCAATGTGTTGCATCTTGATGTGTTTGTTTCTTTACTTTTTGCTTTTTTATGGTTTTCATCTTGTGTAATGTCACTACGGTATGTTATCTTGGAATGAAAGCTCTGTTGATACCAATTGTAGGGGATGCGGATTAGGCATGGTAACTTTACTAGATGATAAATACCATTAGGCATGGTAACTTTACTAGATGATAAATACTTATTAAGTAACAAGTATTTATTTTAAAGTAAATTATTTCGTGTATATTATTGGTTGGTTTAATTTTCATTTTTATCCTCTTGACTTAAGATGTTTGATTAATTCATATTCTAAATTAGATATTATCGTAATTAAATTATCTAATATTTTAGGATCTTCGTTTGTACTATGTAATCTTTTGTATTCTAGGTATAAACTATATAGTTTAGTTTCGATATCTTTTAATGATTTATTCTTTTCGTAAGATGTATTCATTAATTTGTGTAGTTTATTATTTTATCCTATTGAAATTTTAGCAATTTATGTGTAGTATTTTACTCTAACTTTGCTATATTCAATGCGTAGGTTTATGTTCTTTATCTGATTAACTAGTATTTGTTGTTCATGTATAGGTAATTTTTCATCTGTATTAAATAGTTTTTTGTATGTATTAAATAAATTATTATATCTTCTTTTTCTAAGGTTAATTTTATTTTAAGTAATTTTTCTTCTAGTTGTCTTTTTTCTATTTCAAGTTGATTTCTGTAATTAACTTCTTCATATATCCAATTTTGCCTTTCTCTAATTTTTTTTATATATTCTAACATTTATTTATTCTGAATTATATCCATCTAAATCTAAGTAATATTGATGTTCATAATATATGTGTAAGTTTTCTATACTGTTTAATAATTCTTCCTCTTCATAATCTTGTAATTTTTCCCATATTATTTTCTTTATGTCTATAATTTCTATATCTCTTAGTATATATAAAACAAGTATTTTAATATCATCTATCATTTAAGTTCGATTAAATGCTTTTTCACAATATTTTCTAGTTGTTTGTTTTAGTCTAAGTAGTTCTTGCATATTTTCATTAAGGAATTCTATATATTTTATATCTTTAGTTTCCATGTATTTGTCTAAATTTGTTTTCATTTGTTTTTCTACTAATTGCATATTTTTCATATCTTTTTTCCAAAATTCTAGATATATGTGATTTATCATAGTTGATGTGTACATAAGTATTTATAAGAGTAATTAGGTAAGTGTGGTATATAATTTATTCTAGCTATATAATCTTTACCGAATATTTTTTCTAATATGATTTTCCTTATATCTATTATTCCTTAATCCTTAATCACATACAAAATAAGTATTTTAAATTTATCTACTATTACATCAGATAAATAATTATTCATTTTCATAAAATTGCTATTTTCAAAATATTTCCTTCAATCATGTACATAACAAAATATGGTCATCTTAGATTACTATATACTAGATTATTCTTATATAACATGTTCTTCGGTCACTATTAGCATGGTAATCTGGATATTTTTCCCTTAAACAGCGCCTCTACTCTGGTTACTCCCCACCACGGCTTCTTGCCTTATTGGTTTTACCTTTAGGATGGCATAGTTCTTAGGGATTTTTTTCCTTTTTCACTTTGCTAATAAACTTCTTAACATATTATTCTTCAAATAATTCTACTATAAAGTAACTAACATGAATTTATTTTATCATACCATGATTGTTGGGAATTATGAATTTAGCTATTCATAATCATAAATAAATATACCTGCTCGGGTAGGTTTGATATTTCTAAGCTTTGTTCCTCCATAGATTTTTTTATTGAAATATACCTGTTTTTTAATAACTAAGCAAAATATTTATGGACAAGAGAGAGTTTTTGCTTCAACGCATGAAGGCTTGCTTTCTCTGCTACCTTTTATGCCTCTATTTATAATGAGAGAATGAATAATTTACATGGTTCTAATGTTACAAAAGAAAAAAGGCTATCCTAATATGTCTTTACACGTTTCCTCTATACATTTGTCCTAAAAAAGCAAATAATGGTGAAAGATAATAAATGAAACAAGAAAAAGTCAAAAAGGCTATAGTAAAGCTATTTACATGATTCACGTATTTCATACTTCAAAGTTAGCTTTTTCTTTTCTCCATATGTCGCTTTCTTCCTTTAATGTTTTGTCTTTTTATATTTTTTCTCCGTCTTCTTTTTATCTTTTTGTCGTATCTGTTGATTTTTTTTATCTTTTTTCCAGCTAGCATGCTTAGCTTCTTGATTCTTTTATTCTAGGCGGACTTCTGGGATAATATTATCTTCTCCATTATATCTCGAACATTGATGGTCTGGATATTTGTGTCCAATTATCTTACAATATCTTGTCAATAATCTGTCTGAAATAAATCCTCTCTTAATTGCTCTTGCAGTAGATTGTTTTTCTTGGTTAAGTAATGTCATTATCCATTGTCTAACATTTTCCATATCTTCTTGTCGTAGTTCTTTTGAATTTGAATAAATCATCTGATGGTCTCTTGAATAATAGCTCCATATTGGGTTTCCATTAGTATAATTATTTGCTAATTCTTGAATAATTGTAGCTAGTCCAATGAGTCGTTTATTTGCATAGAAATCAGGTATCTCAATTCTGCGTATCTCTGGCTGCTGCACAATATCTTCTGGTATAATCATATCTCTGGTTAATCCTATTTTTACAACTTGTATAACTGATTTTATTTTGTCGTATAATATCTTTTCTGGTGCAGTATAACACTTTATATAAAATAGATTTCCTTTGGTTATTCTTTTACAGGTGGTGAATATTTTATGTAATCTTCCATAGCTATTAGTTCTTCTCCGTCTTAAGTATATATGGTATTTAATAATCCATAGTCAAAACAAGTTTTTATTAAGCTTGGGTTGGTTTTGGGTAGTGCAATTAGCTTGTTGTAACCTTGTAATTTTTGGGTTATATAGTTTGTGTTTGGTTCTTTAATATCTGTAGCTCTGGGGTTACGGTTTAGGAAAGTTTGTACTCTGTAGATATTTTCTATGTATTTTTGGGTTGTATAGTTGTAAACTTTTTTATCTTGGTTCAGACTATCTCGGTATGTGATAATTTGTGGGGGTGTGAACAAGGGGTCTTTTTGTGTTTTTGGTATAAATGGTTTCTCAAATATCTTATTCATATTCATGTTCTCATATCTTTGTCTACTAACTCCTCTGCTTATACCTGCAATTGTAGATTGATAAACGTTATGGGTTTTATAGAGTGTCCCAACGTCTCCTTCTAGATCTGGAATTTTAATGTCTTCCGATCGACATAGCTCTGCACACTGCTAAGTTAGCTGATTTGCATCTTTAGACTTCAGTTTAACTTCATTAGTCTTTAGCTTTTCTATTTCATTACACATACTGTCCACTTTCATTGAAAGCGTAGTTAGGGTTTTGAGTATCTTTTCTAAAGCATTGTCTTCTATTATATCATTCTGTGTAGCTTTGTCTTGATATGTAATCTGTAATAACGTTTTTGTTAGTACTAATTACTTCAATTGTAAATGTAAAATTTAATATATTCAAGACTAGTCTCCGAATTTCTTTTGTTGTAACTGAATTTTGTATTTTCTTTGTTAGCCACTAACGTACCTGTGTATTATCTGTTCGTACATTAAACTTGTTATATACAATATATGGCTCAAATGCTAATAAACATTTATATAATGAGCATAATTCTTTTCTATTTATTTTCCATTTTATTTCTGTTTCATTAAACATACCTGAGTAGTATCTACAATGGTGTTCTAATTTTTCTTCTTCATATCTATATTTAAGTACTCCTCCATAACTACATTCACTAGCATCTGCTTCTACTATATATATAATTTTTCTATTTTCATCTGGAAATTGTAATTTTGGTAATTCTTTACAAAGTATTTTTATTTTCTGAACTTGTTTTTTATCTTCTTCGTTATAATTATATTCTACATCCTTTTTTAATTTTTTTTTGTAAGGGGCTTTAGATTTTCTGCTAATTTTGGTATATATTCTCTTACTTGATTTACTAATCCTAAAAATGATTGTAATTTCTTTTTTTGTATCTAATTTTTCTTTTGAATTTATTATTTTTTGTACTATATGCTGTTGCATTTTTACTCCACTTTTATCTATTTGTATTCCTAAAAATTCTATCTGATTTTTCATAATTTCAGCTTTCTTTTCACTTAAACTTATTCCCGATTTTTCTATTACATCCGTAAATTATTCTAGTAATTTTAAATGTTCTTCTTTGGTCTTTGTATATAATAGTATACCGTCTATGTATACTATACAATTAGGTAGTTGTTTAAAATAACTATCCATAAAATGTTGATATCTACCTGGTGCATTTTTATATCCAAATGGTCGTACATTCCATTCATAAAATCCTTGTGGTACCGTAAATGCGGTTAATTCCTTCGATTCTTCTTCTAACTTTAAATGGTAAAATCCTGATTTACAATCAAATTTACTAAAATAATTATATCCTTGTATTTGTCTTATTTTTAATATCTTATTTGGTATTGGGTAATTATAAGTCATTGTTTTTGCATTTAAATTTCTATAATCAATAACCATCCTACTTTTTCCTCTTTTTTGTTCACTATGTTTATTTACTATAAATGCTGGGCTATTATGTTTACTAATACTTTTTTTTATATATTGTTTTTCTAATAATTCTTCTATATGCATTTTAAATTTTTTTAAATCATCAAAATTATATGTTAATGGTTTCTGGGTTATTATGCTATTTTTATCTATTAATTCAATTTTTATAGTGGTGTTATCCTTTTAATGGATCTTCACTATATAATTATTCTAATTTTTTCTTAATTATTCCTATCTTATTTATTGGAAATATAGTTATTTCCTTTATATTTATCGAAAACACAACCAATTCTATTGTATCTTAGATATTTTTTATATTTTCTAATTTTTGTGTAATTTTTTCACTTCCTTTTATCCAATCAGTTTTCTTTCTTATTTTATTAATAACTCTTTTTGCTCTTACTTTCTGTTTACATGGTGTTGTAAACAACCAATCTGTTCTAGTTATTATATGTGGGTATAATTTATCTAAAAACGGCATTCCTAAAAGTATATCTTTTGATGTTAGCTCATAGTTATAGATTTCTTCTATTGTTAATATTTTATCTCATACTTGTGTTTTTACATTCTTAGCTTTATTAGTAATTAAGCTTCCTTCGTTATTAAATCCTTTAACTATTATAGGTGTTTTTAATTTATCCCATTTACTTTCTGGTAAACAATTATATCTACATAAATTAGCTTCTGCTCCTGTATTTAGGTGTATAATATCTACTGTAATATTCTTCTACTACTATCTTCATTAATACATATATTTTCATTTCATGTTAAAGTTCTTCTTAAGAATAATTTCTCTCTGTTATATGTTATGGTTAATTGTGTATGTTCTATATTATATGGTTTTAGTTGTTCTAGCCATTTTATTCATAATATTATGTCTGTTTTTTGCATTTCTTCTGTTACTTTAAATTCTATTTTTATTTTTCTAATTCCTATTATTATTTCTTTTTCTGCTATATTTTTAGTATTTATTAAACTTCTTGGTAGATCTTGACATATATTATTGTAAGTTTTTATTTTCTCATTTTTTACTAGACATTTTGCTATATAATTTTCTTCTTGTCCTGTATTTAAGAGTATTAAATATTCTTTTTCATTTACCTTTCCTGTTATGTAATATTTATTTAAATTATCCGTTGAACTTATATCATAACTTGTTCTTTTTGATGAGCTTGATGATTCTTGTTTTTCATAAGCTATTCTTTTTGTTGTACTTATTCTATCATTTATTATTTCTAGATCTTCTTCTATGTCTATATTTTTGTAACTATAATCATTATTATCAATTATTTTTACGAATTGTTCAAAAGAACTTTCTATTTGTATTTTATTAATTTTATTTTTTTCCGTTATTTTATGTTTTGTTGTTAATACATATAGATTTTTACATCTTGTTGTAAATATTTTACTTCCTGGGGTTAGTTCTATTCCTGATATTTTCCAATATAATACTAATGATTTATCTATATTTTTATTTGTTATTTCTACTGAATAATTTGCACTTATTATAAATTTAAATTTTTGGTATATTAAATTTCCTTTAATCGTTGTTATTATGCTTTTTTCTATAGGTATTATAATCCTATCATCTGCTAAATATAATTCTATTGGTGTATCTATTCCTTCTCTAAAACATGCTTTTATTAATATTTCTGTACCTCTAAGGTGTACATATTTTATTGGGTCTCCTCTACTTTTTATATCGTTTATTCTTTATTAATTAACCTTTTTGTTACTAGTGGTATACTAGCTTTTCCTTTTGCATATCTGCAGTCTATTACATGTTCTTTTTAGCTTACTACGTAATATTCTTCCTTTTTTCTAGTAAATATATTTTTTATTGTTGGTATTTTAAATATTTTTTCTACACTTAAGTCTAACTCTTTTCCTTTTATTTCATCAAATACATTGTTATCAAATATTATTTTTTGATTTGTTCCTTCGTCATTTAAATATTCTTCTTTTGTTATTATTTTTATATCTTCTTCAGTCATTTGATTTATTTGTATATCCTCTTCAGTCATTTAATTCGTCTAATTCACTATCTATTTCATCATCTTCTATTTCATTATCTGTTTCATTCTTTGAAATTTCATATATACTGTCTTCTCTTTCTAATTCGTAATCTATATAATCTATCTGCATGTATTTTGTATTTTCTATTTTTATTTCTGATATTTGTTTATTTTTGGGGTTTTTAGGTAATTCACAATATCTAGCTAAATGTCCTAATTTTCCGCAATTATAACGAGTACCTTCTTTTATAGATTTCTTTTTCCTATATGGTCTTTTATGTTTATAATTTTTTACATAATATCTTTTTCTTGGTATATTATACTTATATTTTGATTTTTGTATTTCTTATATTTCTTATGCTTTTTTCTTTTCTTATAATATATTTCTTCGCATCCAAATTGAGGTGCTATTTTATCTTTGCAACATGCTAAATTTCTTATTAATGTTTTTTCCATTTTTATTTCTTCTCTATATTTTTCACACAGATTTCTATACCATTGTTGTAAAAATTTTATTCTTGCTCCTAGAGTATCTACTATTTTTGTTTCATCCCAACTTTTTATTATTTTTGAACTAAATGGTTCAGGTAATTTACTAAAATATAATTTTCTTTTTTCTTTACTTTTTTCTATATTATATTCTCCTTTATAATAATATTCTTTAAATGTGCAAGTATATTAATCTATGTAGCACATATTACATATTGCTAATTTTAACATTAAATTCCTATTTATATCTTTCTCTTCATTTTGTTCTTCTTCTGTTGTTGTCATGCTACTAAATTCGTCTTTTATAGCTGTTTCATATTTTTTTAATAATTCTATAGGTGTTAGTTTAGTTGTGGTTGTTGATGATGTTCCTTCTGTGAGTTTGTCAGTTCTTAATACTCTTTTACTATTTTCAGTTAGATTTAAAAACCATAATTTCACTTTTCCTATTAGTGTTCTTTCTATATATTCCGATGCATCTATTACATTTATATTATTATCTAATAATTGTTTGGTCATATATCCTATCCATAATTATATTATTCTTTCTGTATCTATTACACAATCTAAGTCTAAAAAGTTATAATTTTTATTAACTATTTGTTTTGGTGTGCATTTGTCATATTCATTCTTTAGATTATATCTTTTAAACTTATTCTTATAATATGTAGGTTTTCTTTTTTTTGATGTTCTATGTATTATATTTTTATCTTCTTTTTTATCAAGAGTGTTTATTTCCGTGTTTATATTTTCTAAGTTTTCTTCATTAATCACTTCTTGTTTTTCATTGATTCCTAATTTTTTTGTATTTGTTA
This sequence comes from Capsicum baccatum var. pendulum, assembly GCA_030864225.1. NCBI lineage: Eukaryota > Viridiplantae > Streptophyta > Magnoliopsida > Solanales > Solanaceae > Capsicum > Capsicum baccatum. The sequence goes on along the minus strand of CM061555.1, from coordinate 162,371,286 downwards.
AGATTTCTGTATATGTTTCACTATCTTCCGAATCATAATTATTTGTTTCTTCAACATCTATTGTATTAATTTCTAATTCCTTGGTTTCTATTTCTAATTTTTCTTTAAATTGATTTATCTCATTTAATAATTTTTGCTCTTTATCTTTTTCTTCTTTTTCTTTCTGTCTTTTTTCATACAGATCTTTTAATATTTGTAGTTCTTTTTCTAATTCAGCAATCCTACTATTTTTAGTTTCTTCTATTTTTCGTATTTTTTCTGTAGTTTGTTGTTTTATTTTTTCTATTTCATTTTTTCTATCTATTTCTTCGTTTTCTTTTTCTATTCTTACCATAGCTGTCAATTTATCTTCTAATTTTAATTCTTCTTTTTCTAGCATTAAATATAAATGTTCACCTATTTTCTTATATCGTCTTCCTAGATTAGAAAATACTATTTTTATTTTTAATCTTTCGTGATTTTCATATATTTTTTCGTCTATTATAAATTCTTCTTTGTTCATTTTATTGTAAATAGTTCATATTGATATATATATATATATATATATATATATATATATATATATATATATATATATATATATATATATATTCTAAACTATCTATTTGTGATTCTAAATTTGATATTCCATCTTTTTGTGCATTTATTGAGTTTTTACTAACTCCGGCAAATATATTATAATGTAGTCTTTCAATTCTTATTTTTAATTCTTTACGTTTTTTAGAAATAATTTGTTTTAATTCTTTGTATTTTTGTACTTTATTCATTTAAACCATATTTATAATATTTTGGTGGGTATCTAAATCCGATTTTATCATAATTAGGTGGTATGTGTCTCATTCTTCTAGATTTTAAATGGATTATTAATTTTTCTTCAATACTAGATATTAAGGTAATTAGGTAGGCTAATCTTTGTGGGTTTTCTTTTGTTTTATTTAGACTTATATATTTTGAATAATTAAAAATTAAAGAATCTTTAATTTTTCAAAAAGCTTCTCTGTTTTTAAATGGTCTTTTTCATAATTAATTAATATAAATTAATCTCAAATTAATCCAATCTAAATTCAAACATATATGTTACTTTTGTATTTTTTTTAAATAACTGGGCTCTGATACCAATTGTAGGCGGTGCAAATTATGCATGGTAACTTTGTAACTTTACTAGATGATAAATACTTGTAACATAGTTGAATTACTTTTATTCATGCACCGAAAGAAAATGAACCTTATACACAAAAAGTTAGATCAATTTTTAATCAACTTCTTCCTCTTCAGCAATTCTCTATTTCTACTGGTAGAAAAGGAATCATTTCCAGTTGTAGTAGGATTTTGGATGCATAAAGACATACAAAACTGTTTTGGATGCATTTTTTCCTCATTCCTCCAATATCTACTTCTTGTCCAGGAATAATGAGCCTTGTTCCCTTTTGATTGCGACTCCCCATAATCTTCTACCTGATTTACAGTGAGTGTATTTTTGCTAATGTTTCATTAAACTTCAGTAACTTGCCAACCATCATCGACTGATACAGCTCGAAGACTTCCTAGATCACATTTGTTCCTAATGAGCATTATAAATACGTTCTTGTCTATGTGTCCTTTTAGTTCCTCAGTCATATGATTAAATGATGCCATTGTGAGTTGACAATCTTATTGATGATTATTCAACTGGCTGAGGCTTTGCAATAAAAGAAAGAAGAATTGAACTTATCTTATAGTATAGTATTTTATCCCCTTTTAAGTCTCCATGAATATATTGTATGGAAAAAACAATCAGATTCTCTGTTTCCTCTGCTTGATCTTTCATTTTCATACCAAATTCTACATTACCGCTCTGTCATCTTTCATTTTCACACCAAATTCACCAACAATACAACATCGCTCCTTTTTGGACTTTCACTTCGTATCACCTTTACTTCCCGGTAATTCTATATGTCCTTTACTTCTAGCGTACTTCCAACAATCTTGATATGGGTAGTGTCTTTCTACTGCATTTACTTTTAAAAATATATATATTAGTTGATCCCCATAGATTTGGCATACTCATTAAGAAATTAATAAATAAAAATGTATTTTACATATTTACTCATGCCTTTTAAAATTCAATAATTAATGTAATGATTAAACATTAAAATTTGTTACATATTACTCCATCCAATCCAATCCAATGCATTATGGCTATAACATTGAGTATTTATAATTGAAACTAGTAATAATCATTTAATTTTGATTTTGAAAACTAAGATCATTTATGCACCATTTAATAATTTTAAAAATTGTGGATGTATTTAGTATTTCTATCAAGGATAAAATCAAAAACATGTGTATAAAATACTCTTTATTTTAGAACTTGAACAATTAAATTGAAATAAACATTTTTAAACATAAGATCAACTAATATGAAATGGAGAAAATAGCAATATCATGCTCCAAGTATATCTGCAACAAAATACAATATTTGATGAGATAAAGACCACCAGATACGTAGTAAATACAATAAATACAATATTTGAATACAATATATTCACAGTGGCTTAGTATATGCAACTAGTATAGTACCCTGTGCGATGCACAAATATTATTATTTTTTGATCAATTGTGAATTTAATCATTTTGTCAATGATAATGGATAAGAAGATAATCAAGAGAGGGAAATAGTCATTTCCTCCATTTTAAATTATGTTATGGAAACACTTATCTTCTCCACTTGGAAATATATTGAATATGTTATTATTGTTAGAAATATGTTATGAACAATATAATTCAAATTAATTTTTTTAAAAAAGAAAATCCCTAAAAATATCAGGAATTAGTTTCATAAGTTATTCACACATTTAAGGATAAGTAGAAAGTAATAAATTATTGTTTTGGTTTTATGTGCAAATTTTAGTAGATTGCAGGCTATAATTACCAAATCTAATTTGGTGCCTGCTCTTCACGCGATGATAAAAATCAACATAACAACAAAATAATTCTTTTCAATATAAGTTGCATAATATGATTTTTTATTTTAAGCAAAAAGATGTAGCATGACTATTTGTTCAACACCTTCTTGGTGTCCATACTATTTAGGGGTGGCAATGGTATGCTGCGACGAGAATTTTTTTTAAATTCAAGAATTTTAAAATTGTTTCTCTATCACTTGTAAACGCGCATAAATTCGTCCTACACTTATACCCGTGCATATCTGCAATGAACCACCCCACATTTTTGCTTTTTTATTTTTTAAAAAAATTCTAACTCTATTGAAAACTATAATATTTTCAATACAAGGAAATAGTAACAATCAATTTCTATTATCACTTTTCAATAGGAAATTATCAGAAAAGTATCACGTGTACAAGTAATGATCAAATATCAAATTTTCAATAAGATGAATAAAGAAATTTAAAAAGTCATAAAATTATTTATTTGTAGTGTTATACATGTTGATTTAAGCATCATAAAATTTTAAATGAATAATAAATATAATTTTAGGTAGATTTACGAGAATAATACTAATTTTAAAACTTCCCTAAGAAAAAATTACTTAAATCCTCTCCACACCCGCACCGCACCCACATAGTCTAAAATTCGCACCGGCCGATACTGGCGCCGCCTCATTGCCATCCCTAATACTATTAGTTATTGACTAGTTAAAAGTACTCCCTCCATTTCAAAATAATTGAATTGTTGGGATATGACACTCCCTTTAAGAAAAACATCTAATGACATAATTTATAACTACTTTTCATTTTTACCCTTTTGATGATTCTTAACCTATTCTCTTAGAAAATATGAAGTACTTAAGATTTAAGAACCTCATTAAATGAAAGGGTAAATATAAAAAAAAAAGTTTCTATAATTCTCTTGGACTTTGAAAAAATCACTTATTTTGAATACTAAAAAAATACCTCAACAATTTAATTATTTTGAACGAAAGGAGTGCGTGTTTTGTATGTGTGTCTTGTGTTAATCAATAAAACTGTATATAACAAGAATAAAATTAATATAGAGTAGCAGTTAATATAATTTCGATAGTATAAAGTTATGTGAACCTTCAATAAACATGACTATAAAAAATGGAAAAGAGTTTCAATTGTTTACACGCATGAAGATAAAACATTGTATTTGTTTTCATATTCAAGATGTATTCGATTTTATATTCATTATGAAATTATATTGTCAATTTATTTTATTTTTAAACCTTTAATTATTGGTCGATTTCATTTATTATTATAGAACTTGTTTATTAGTTCAAATAATAAATGGAAAAAATAAAAATGTAGAGAAAAATATATCATTCATAAGATGAAAAAAAATGATGATTTAATTCTGATATCTCCTAAATCTAAAAGAAAAAAAATGTAATGCCTTTTAATATCTCTTTAGGCTGCATTTACTTTTTTTAAGATTTAAATTTCTGAATCTGAATACACGTCTGAATTATTAAGATGTTGTCTTTAAATCTGAAAACTGAATGATTAAGACTATTTGTTTTTCAATATCTGAATGTACCAAAAAAATTTATTTGTGTATATAATAAAATAAAAAATACAATTCAAATAAAAAACTAATTATATATAAAAAAAAGTATGTAATTTAATGCAACAAAATTATTATTTAATTTTAAAAAAATATTTATGTTTGTTAGTGATAGTGGAGATAGTTTATAATGGTAGTTGCGGTGACAATGATTGATGTTAGTTATTAGTAATGTTAGTGGTGATAGTTGTGATGGTTGATATTGTAGTGACTGTTACGATGGTGGCGGTTGATAGTGGTGGTGGTGGTTATGATGTGATGTTGCTTGTTGTTAGTAGTTGGTGGTGTTGATTGTAATGGCTAATTTTGAATGAATGATAGTTGACGATGTGTTGGTGTTAGTTGGAGATATTGTTAGTTTTGATGGAGGATATGGTTGTTAGTAGAGATAAATTGTAGCGGCGATAGTGATTGAAGTGATGGTAGAGGTGGCGCTACTAGTGACTGTAGATACCTAATTTTATCCCTCTCTGATATCACTTCTACTCATTTTTATTTTATCCTACCGTGTACCCTCAACCATGTAATAATCCCTCCATAAAATGACAAAAATAACAGCCCTAACTAATTTTATCTTATCCTAACAACCTACCCAATCAAAATAGGACACCTCACCCCTACCCCACATGACCCCCCATCACATTTTATTTCCATTCTTGGAATTGAAATATATACAAAGAGAAAAAAAAGGTGGGCCCCACTGAAAAGGAGGCCCTTTTAGATATTTTTTCCATTTTTTTATAAAGGGACATAATTATCATCTTGATAAGGGGGATGCTTTGATTTTTTCTCTTTGGGATTCCTTTTCGCAGCACACACAGCAGAAAGAGATCGAGAGTGAGATCGAAAGGGAGAAAAAGGGAACCCATTATCATCTTCTTCACCAGAGAGCACCAGTCTGAAAGAGCATTTTTTTGTGTTTTCTTCTTCACTAACCTCACGCCATTAACACACTCACCATCACTCTCAATTTACAGGGTATATACCCTAGCACACACACAAAATCATAGAAAATCGAAGAAGATATTGAGTAGCGAAGAAATCTGAGAGGAATGGAGAGATGGTGAGAAACGAGTAAAAAATCGAGAGAGAGAGATTGGAGACCGGTGAGTCTTCGCCTGAAGCTCGTCGGAAAGGGCTCTTCCACCGCCAGAATTGGCAAAACCAGCCTCCAAACAACTGAAATAGACCTGTTATGGGCTAATTCCGGCCAGCTCCACCAGAAAATTATTCTGTCGCCCATCACCGATCAACCACAGCTGCAACCCATCAGAAATCATTCGACAACCTACGACCCAACTTTACCGTTGTTGTTGTCTCTGTTTCGACAGCAGAAATACACCAGAAAAGGTAATATTCCCACCGATTGAGTTTTGAGTGACGACAGTCGTGGATTCCATTCGAGAACCTCGATTTGGGCTTGGGTTAGTCGTTGTCTTTGATTGGGGTCGTTCAGTTCGTGATTGAGGTTCACATCTGGAGTTTTTGGATCCGGCTTTGTCTTTCGATCACATATTTTGGTACAATAAAAGCTTCAATCGAGGTCCAACTCTATTCTTTCCTTCTTTTATTTCAATGTTTATGATATTTCGTGTTTCAAATTGAATATTCGTGTGTGGTTTGATCTTTGTTGATGATGAATAATTGCTTTGTTGATTGGTTGTTGATTCCGTTGGTTATGAATTGTGTGTGATGTGAATGATGAATATTGAGTTAAAAATAATTGAGGATTGTTGAAATAGAAATCGTGAATTGTGGAAATTTAGTGTTAAAAGAAAAGTTGGGGCGGAATTGAGAAACTGATAAAATGGCGAATTTAGATTAGTTTTGGTTTAATTTGGTAATAGCATGATAAGTCAGAAATAGAAAAACGTAGGTTGGGTAGGCAAAGTTTAGGATTTGTGATTATTGAATGATGAAATGTGTGTGGAATGGTTTTGATTTATGCATTGGGATCTATCGTATTTATTTGATCGGGGAATGCCTCGAGGAATTTGTATTGATTTATCCGAGGAATGTCCTGAAGTACCATGTACTTGAAGACGATGCATGATCAAGACTCGAAACGTCGGGTGGAGAAAGCAATGGAGTGTAGTTTAGAATTAGCATAGAATAGAGTAGGTTTATATTTTCACATTTTTCTATTTTGGGATTGTAATGATCGGACTGGACACTATAATTTTGGATTTATTTTGTTTGGTTGTTTGATTAATTATTTTGTGTGATTTCGTGTGGTTCATATATTCATAATGCCAAAATAGCCGATACACTCCACCAAGCGACCGTGGTCAAACCACGGGATTGAGGGGTGCCTAAAACCTTTCCCTCGGTCAACAGAATTCCTTAGCTGGAATCTTTGTTCGCGAATTAGTTTAAAAGAGTCAAAAACAGTTTTGAAAAAGGATTCCCAAAGTTGACTTGGCACACCCAATTATGTCAAGTGGCGACTCTGAGTTTAAATGTAAATAATTTTTTTTGAAATAAAATTTTCATTTTTTATCACTTTAATAATGAAAATCCTTTCGAACTATAAAATTAATTCTTTTAGGAGTGAAAAAAGGGGTGTGACAGTGACAATGGTGGTGACCGCCGAAGAATGTGTGGAGGTTGTGATATATTACTGGTAGTTAGCGGTGGTACTAGTTGTGATAGATGAGTTGGTCGATAGTAGGGTAAGCCAATAGTGGTTGATGATGGTGGTGCTGTTGACGGCGGTGGTGGCATTAAATATAATTAGAATAATAGAGGTAGTAGGTGTGGCAGCGGTTGACAATAACGGTTGGTAGCGATATTTGTTGTCGATGGAGGTTGCGATAGTGGAGGTGGGTGGTGGTTGACAATGATGGTGGTGGCAGAGGTGGTGACTGATGATTATGAACAGAATGACGATGAATATTATCCAACATGAGAATACCTCTTCAGACCTATTAAGACTTGATTCTAGATCTGAATGATTAAGACTTATTCAGACATATTAAGAACTAAAATCTTAATAAAAAACAAAAACACTTAATGGTCTGAAGTTTGAACCATTCAGATTCAGACCTCCATTAAGTGCAAACAAATGAGCCCTTAACTCATTTCAAAGCATTACTATTCGAATATGTAACTATTTTAAAAATCAAGACCCCAAGCCACTTTTTTTGTCTCATAGAATTAGGTGTAAAAAATGATTGGATTTAATTCACTTATGATCTATGAATAAAATAACGTTTTTTATTTAAAGTTTGTTTAAGCTAATTTTGAATCTGTTTTGGTTACCTTATTTATACTTTACTTGTTTTAAAGGATATAACTTCTAGTAATGATGATATAGGATTCTTTATGTTTGTGTATGTCACTTTATCCAAACTTTTTATTAATTTCTATTTCTTAAAGTTCTAAATAAAAAGCATTACATTATAATTTTTGTGCAATATAATTTCTCTTTTCATTAGTTAAAATAGATGAAAAATTGTTAATTATACATGATCAATTCATTGTAGAGTTGGAGTATCTTTTTTTGTCAATATAAATGACAAATAAATTGAGGAAGTATCTAATTAATTCGGCATGCTAATCAGCAATAGATGTTTGGATTGAATTAATAGGAGGAGTAACAAAGTGTTAGAAAAAGTATACAGAAGCCATCTTTTTTCTTTTCTTTCTGGTACACAATTTCTTTACGACTTTTATCCTACAAATAGGCTAGTTAACGGGGTGGGCCAGGTCAATTCGGAATCGGCCCGTCACATTTAACCGGATTGTGGGTTGGTTCGATTCCGGGCTTAGTTTAACGGGACGATTCGATTTCGGGTCCAACAGTAAATTTTCAAGAAACAACCCGGGATCGGCCCATTACATGTAATCCGGTCCAACTCGGGTAAATCCAGTCAAAATCGGTCAAAAATTTGGTCAAAATTAAAAAAAATAAATTAAAAGATTTCTCTCCAATATACACTATATATGCCCACCTATATACATTTTAAATATGTTAAACAATATACACACAATAAATATACACTATATATATAGTATATACTACATTAGAATTTAAAAAACATATATACATATACAAAATTACACATGTAATCATGTATACGACTATGCGTTAGTTAAATATATATACTACTTCAAATAAAACATATACTACAAGATATATACTACAATATATATACTAATTTATAAAACATATACACATGTATACCTTAAGTATATACTACTATAGAGTCTATAGAAAACATATACACATATATACGTACCATTCAATATATGTACTACTTTAAAAAAAAACATATACTACAATATATATATACTAATTTATAAAATATATACACGTGTATACGTTAAATATATACTACTTTAGAGTCTATAGAAAATATATACACATATATACGTATCATTCAATAAATGGACTATTTTAAATAAAACATATACTACAAGATATATACTACAATATATATACTAATTTATAAAACATATACACATGTATACCGTAAATATATACTACTTTAGAGTCTATGGAAAATATATACACATATATACCTACCATTCAATATATGTACTACTTTAAATAAAACATATACTATAAGATATATACTACAATATATATACTAATTTATAAAACATATACACATGTATACGTTAAATATATACTACTATGGAAAATATATACACATATATACGTACCATTCAATATATGTACTACTTTAAATAAAACATATACTAAAAGATATATATTACAATATATATACTAATTTATAAAACATATACACATGTATACGTTAAATATATACTACTTTAGAGTCTATAGAAAATATATACACATATATACGTACCATTCAATATATGTGCTACTTTAAAAAATATGCTACTTAATATAATAAATTAATAATACTTGAGGTTTTGAACTTAAAAGAAATTTAATTTTTCATTATGTGTATATATGATTATATGTTTGTTATGTTTAATTGTTTATTACTTAGTAAGTTAGTGTAAACCTCGTGTAACACCCCACATATCAGACTAGAATGAAAATCCATTATACATATGTGTAGATGTTCCAAAAGCCTCGAATTCTATGTAAATTTAGTGTTTTAATCAACTATGTAGTGGGGGAATCTATTTGAGCATGAATTAAAATCATAGATGTCCCCTAACTCAAGGACAAGTTGAAAGCTTTTCTATCGTTCAAGTTTTAGTGAGCGTCAAAACTTAGGTCAATTTCAATAGACCATAAATCCTTATGTATATCGAATTATAGGACGTACTATATATCAAATGAAATTTCTTTGAACTATCTTTCTAACAATACCAATTTTGCCCAAATCCGATATCGGAGCAAAGAGTTATGCCTATTTTACTCCAGCATGTCATCCTGGAAAACTGACAGACGACATTTGCTGATAACTTATCACAAGTGTGATGACTTATCACAAATGTCATCAGCCTTAGGCAGAATCCATCCCTCAGTGATGACATTTCTGATAACGTATCACAAGTGTGACGACTTATCACAAATGTTGTCAGCCTCAGGCAGAAACCAGCTCCCAAGTAATGACATTTGTGATGACTTATCACAAATTTGACGGCATTTCATCCTTGGTCATCAGCTAAGATTTTCAGCAATTGGGAAGTGGTTTCGTAAGAGTATTTTGGTCTTTTCCTTCACCTCCCACGACTTATAAACCTCAAGGGACGTAACTTTCTCCTATTTTTCTTCAGTTAAACATCTCAAAAATTCTCTCATATACTCTCAACCTCAAGATTAGAGTTTTCTCTCAAGATTATCTCCTCAAGAACAAGAACATTCTCTCCCAAAGGGGTTAAACCTTAGTCAAGAAAAATAAAAAACTAGCCTAAGGATTTCTTTAAGAACCTTAAAGAAACATTACATCTCTTTCAAGATTCAGCCTCATTCAACCCAAATTATAAGGTTTTCTCTCAATTTTCTCTCAAGAACGACCTAGGGTTTTAACCCAAAGGTTCAAGAACTCAAGAATTCCTCCGTCAAGTCTCTCCAAATCAAGAAACTAAGGTATACAAGTGTTGATTCTTGGGTTCCTTCCACCCAATAAGTTTAAGAACCCTTTATAAAATTCTTAAGTTTATGTTTTCATGAGATTTTATGATACATGTGAATTAAGGATGAAGTTCATGTTGATATTGAGTTTTAATTCATGTCTTGATTGCAAAGATGCAAACTTTGACCCTAGTATGTGTTGATTATATGATATTCATGACAAAGCCTCTTCAAGAAGCATGTTAAATTATGTAATCATGTGAATTAGGGGTAATGAATTGTTGTATGACCAAAGTGTGCCTCCCATATGTTGGGTAGAAAGCTTATATGAAGAAAATAGTACAATTGTGGCATATTAGGTATAAACCCTTAACTTTCTGACAAGTAATGCATGTCTAGTGTTTATTATAACGCCAAGATGAATAAAGAATAGTATGTTGCATGTACTTCCTATTCATGTGGATTTTCATTGTTGAATAATTCATGAGACAATAGCATGCCTCTATATACAATTTATATGTTGAATGTTCCCAAGTGCTTGAAGTAATACTTACTTGATGATGTTGCGAATGATAGACTACTGTTATGATATTGATGTGATAGATTATTGTTGTGATGTGGATGTTAGTTATATATTCAAGAAGTCATGTTTGTCAGTTTCTTTCCATCGAGTCCTGGGGGTACTTGTACCCAAAAAAATATAGTTGTGTGCCTAGAGCCGGGTCAGTTCAAGAGAATCTCAGTCGTGCTATGATTAGTAGAATTCAGTTAGTATACACGTTAAGAAAATTTAGTAAACCTCAGTATTCATTCTATTCAAGCTCAGCACTCAGTTCAGATCTCAGTAGTATTCAGTATTCGAATCAGATTCCAGTAAAGATCAGTGAGTTATAGAACTCCGTAGTATTCAGACAGAAAGTTGAATTCAGACGTATTCCATCAGATAACGGAACCAAGTGAACTTATTCAGGTTAGTCAAGTAAGATAATCAGTAACAATATTCAGCTCAGTCTAAGTTCAGTTAAGGATCAGTTCAGAGTCTTTCAGTTAGGAGTAGGAACTAGCACTGAGTGAGTACAGGATGGCGGTTTCTCCGTTAGAGAGGTGGAGTTGTTAGCAGTAATACCTGTACTTCAGAACTACGTAGCCAGCGCAGAATGAGGAGTCACCCATCAGATAAAGGCTTGACTACCTGCAGGAGTCCATATAGCCTTAGTTTGACTTCCTCTTGAGGGTCATCCGTTAGAGAGGCTTGGCCAGAGAGGTCTTTAATCGTGGCTCGGTATTGACACCCTTCCAGTTGGGGTTACAAGTTAGACCCCACTAGTTCAGACTCGGAGCATTTCAGTTAAATGAGAACTCCCATAGTTGCATTTTCAGTATCAATCTTCAGAGTAGAACTCAAAAATCAAGACTGTTAGATACAGTCATCTATAGTAGAACTCAAAAATCAAGACTGTTAGATACAGTAATCTATCTCAGTAAGGAACTCAGATAGTTCCAGTGACTCATGGACCACCCGTTAGATAGGTCTGGTCTCACACAAAGTTATTCAGTATTAATACTTATCGAGATCACCCGTCAGGTAAGCTTGATCTCAGTCTCAGATTCAGTTGAGTATTGTCATTATCAATTCCATAAATTACCCATCAGTGAAGCCTAATCTCAATCTTAGTAAGTCTTAATTATTATCAAAAGATTTAGAGATCATCCTGCTAGATAGGTTTGATCTCATATTTAGCCAATAGATATCCATTATCAGTAGTCTCAGTCATATAGTTTATCAATATTAATAAGTATGGGTATATATTTAAGATTCAGTATCAGTTATTAGATTCATTCCCAGTATTCTCAGTCATAGTATGTTAAGTAGTTATAGATTCTCTATATATGCTAATCCAACATTTACATATCATTCAGTTAAGTTGTGTTCAAGCATAAGCCCTTGCATTCAGCTTTAACCTCTTTGCATACTCAGTACATTCAAATGTACTGACGTATTTATGCTATGGTGTTTTATTTGATGCCATAGGTTCAAAAGCACGAGATCTAGAGTACCCTTAGCAGTTCAGACTCAGTCAGCAGCGGTAGACGTAGCAGTGAGTTCTTATCATCAGAGGATGTTTCTTATTTTTGTACTTTACTAGATTCAGTTTATTTTCAGTAGACGGGGTTAGTTGGGGACATATCCCATCAAATTCACAGTTCAGATAGTTAGAGGCTTTTTCAGATAGATGTATTAGTATTCAGTTTTCAGTTTAGAGTATTTTAGACATTTTAACCTTATGGCAAGTATTCGCCAGTTTTTGCATTTATTTTATTGTATTATGCAGTGCTCAGGTATAGATTCAGAAGAGGGTTAGCTTGTGGTCCTTCGGGATTGTGAGCACCATGTGTCATTCCGGTTCTAGAAAATTAGGGCGTTACAAACTTGCTATCAAAGCCTAAGCGCCCCACATTTATGAGCAGGAGTCTATAAGATGTTTTAGGAACATTTTTCCTTCTTTCATGTCTCAGATCGTGCTATAGAAAGGTTCTCCAAGAAATTTATGTGGATTCTCATCATGTTCCATTCATGTCAGTTTTACCTTACTCTTAAGGTAACAGAAGTAGTAAGGCCCAGAGTCCTACAGATAGAGCTTTCTCAGACCGTCCCCACAAATAGTTTGGGATAGTGTTATCTAAAGTTGGGCAGAGTATATTTCATGGGGGTCAGTTGTATAAAAGATGAATTTGTAGGCTTGAAACAATGTATGCAAGAGTTTAAGTTTAGTGATCTAGAGTTATATGTGTTGTTGATGGAGGCATAGTGGTAATTCTCATGGTGTGAAGAAAATATAAGTTTTAGAGAGGTAACATTTGAAGGCTAGGATGAGAGTAGCATGTTTATTAAAGAATTATGGATATTCACATTATGCTTTAGAGACTAATCTTGAATCTTTGAAGAATTTAAGTTGGTGGATTTTAGACTAAGTATGAAGGTGTGTATGTAAGTTAAAAGATGTGATATTAGCAGCCCATAACAGTAGCATGTGTTATTTTTATGTAGAAGTTGCTAGACCTATTCTAGAGATTTCAGTAGGCTTTAACAGTGCATGTAAGAATTTTAGTTTGATGATTACGAAGACTAAAGAAAGTTAAGAGTTGTAACCCAAGGGATAGTATTAGCAATGAGCTTTATACTTTCAAGTGCAGTCTTGCAAGATTAGTTATCATTTAGGTACATTATTGTATCACAAACCCTAGAGTAGATTGATTGTAGTTCAGTTCAGAGTTTAGTGAAGTGTTCCCAGACTTATGATGATGACTTGAGGCTAAGGTGGAAGGTTTAGTTAAAAGAATGCAGAAGCAGTACTTCATTTAAGCTTAAGTTTTCAACATGACTTAGTCAGTAAAGCCAGCAGTTCAGTTTAGCAGTCAGACAATCAGATTCGTATAGTTTGTTTTCATATCTTTCCATCTAGTCATACTATCAGAAATCTCAGTAAGGTAACTATTCCAAGACAGAGTACCTTATTAGTTGCGAGTATAAATCAGTTCATACATCAAGAATTATCGTCAGCTCTCAGATATTTAGATATGATCCAATTCATAGATGCCTTATGTACCACCTCAGTAGTCCTCAAATATTCCAGTGATGTAAGTGTTTTTAGAGGGACATAGTGTCCCAAGAAGGATATGATCTATAACTCCCCGAAGTTATCAATTCTGTACACCCATTCAGTTTCATGCATAGATTCCTATTACGAGTTAGCATCAGTTATCATTGCACAGTCAGTCATGCTTTCAAGAGTAGGTTCAGTCAGACCTCCATGCATTATATATTCATGTTCAGTAGAGAAAGTTCAGCTTATCAGTGTATTCATTCATACGTTCATGAGAACAACTCAGTCAAGTCTCCATAAATTAGATATGCATGTCCGTCATGAGGATTCAGCTTATCAATAGTCTCATCCGGGTATTCTATGCATCAGCTATGCATGCATACTCTAGTGGAAAATTCATTGTGTCAGTAATTTCTGTCATATAGTCATGTTTTAGATATTCACGTCCCTTAAGTAGGTTCAGTTGATCAGTACTCATAACTTATTAATCGACATTCAAGGATGAATGATTCTAAGGGGGAGATAATGTAACACCCCATATTTCAAACTAGAATGAAAATCCATTATACATATGCGTAGATGTTCTAAGATCCTTGAATCCAACGTAAATGTAGTGTATTAATCAATTATGTAGTGTGGGAATCTATTTGAGCATGAATTGAGATTATAGAGGTCCCCTAACTCAAGGACAAGTTGAAAGCTTTCCTATCATTCAAGTTTTAGTGAGCATCAAAACTTGGGTCAAATTCAATCGATCATAACTCCTTATGTATATCGAATTAAAGGTCCTACTATATGTCAAATGAAATCTCTTTGAATTATCTTTCAAAAGATACCAATTTTACCGATATCCGATATCAAAGAAAAGAGTTATGCCTATTTTACTCCAGCATGTCAGCTTGGAAAACTGACTGACGACATTTGCTGATAACTTATCACAAGTGTGACGACTTATCACAAATGTTGTCAGCCTTAGGCAGAATCTAGCCCCCAGTGATGACATTTCCAATAACTTATCACAAGTGTGATGACTTATCACAAATGTCGTTAGCCTTAGGCAAAAACAATCTCTCAAGTGATGATATTTGTGATGACTTATCACAAATTTGACGACATTTCAGCCATGGTCGTCAGCTAAGATTTTCAGAAATTGGGAAGTAGTTTTGTAAGGGTATTTTGGTCTTTTTCTTCAACTCCCACGACTTATAAAGCTCAAGGTACGTAACTTTATCCTATTTTTCTTCAGTTAAACATTTCAAAAATTCACTCATACACTCTCAACCACAAGATTTGGGTTTTCTCTCAAGATCATCTCCTCAAGAACAAGAACAGTCTCTCCCAAAGGGGTTAAACCTTAGTCAAGAAAAATCAAGAACAAGCCTAAGGATTTCTTCAAGAACCTTAAAGAAATATTAGATCTCTGTAATGCCCCGAAATCGGGTCCCGAGACGTCACACGGTGCTTAGGATCACAAGTGACCCCAAGCTAATCCTTATACTAGCATAACTCATAAGAAACTGAACAAAAAGTATAAATCTACACAAATCTGTGGAAAATTACTCTTTTCTGAATATGATAGATACAAAACTAAATTTACAAAATTACAATTCTGCCTTTACAACCAAAACTGAAATGGAATACATCAACTTCTACTGACTGTCTATGAAGCCTCTACTAGTACTGACTATAGGTAGCTGGGTCATGACTCCCGACTAACCCAATTCAATACAACTGAATATAGAAAATACAACACTTCTCAAACTGTATAACTAGCTCAAGCCCTTGAATCAAAAGGGCTCATCACCTGCTGACTGGATGCCGCGAACTGACTGAATCTGAAGATGTACACTATACCTTGTACCTACATTTCGAGAAAATGTAGCCCATATATGAATATGTGGGTCAGTACCATGGAAACATACCGATCATATGTGGGTACAATGCATATATAAAATAATATCTTAATATCATCACAATTTATGAAATTATGCATGCTGATATAAATGACTCACTTAGCTCGAATTAAAATCATCATAATCATAAGAGAGTAAAATATATCAAGTGAAACATATGAGTCATCATAATAAATCTCAATTCACTTCCATCTCGATTCCAAATCATCAAAGAAATCAAATCTCATAACAATTCTCTTTGGAATATATGTTCATTAAATCTTTCGAAAACAATGACTTTCTCAAACTCAGTCTTTCAAACAAATATGTTTTCATCTCAGATAGAAGAATAAGACTTTTCATATTAGATAGAAAAATACACACACACACATTGGGAGTTCCTCATAACCGACATAAACCTTGTGAGCTACATGGAGTCCAACGTCCAACCCACATTGGGGAGAGCTGTCCTATCCTTGCCATCGGAGTAGGACCTTAATATTTTATTCACTAGTGCACTATATATAAATCAGTCTCAGGCTCACAACCTACGGGGGCATGTAGTTCTAGGGAAGTGCCAATCCTGCTATACCTCCCTCTCGGTGCTAAAGACTACTCCCGGACTTAGCTCAGATCTTTTCAAAAGAAAATCCACTAATAAATATTTCAACAATTCACAATGGGAGCCATCATGCTACCCCTTTCATAAAAAATCAATAAGTGGATTTCTTTTCTCATCTCGGTTTCAAAAACAACCCTTTTTATGACCAAAAGGTCAAAGCTTCTTTATCATCTCAAATTATTTAAACTCAAGGTGTTTATAACACATTATTTTCTCAAAATAATAATCTCAATTAGAGTTCCAAAAACCCATACAACAATATCACCATAAAACCTTCCAAAGTTTCATTCTTTATGACATAAGCACAAAATTAATCACTTAAAATTTAAAATTTCAGCTTTATAATCATAAATCTTGGTAAAGAAAATTAGCTTTGGGATTCAAATCTCATTGTGCTTATAGCACATAATTTCTCAAAGTACAATCCCAATTAGGACTCAAGGCCTCATACATCCAAAATCATATTAAATTTTCTCAAGATTCATGCTTTTCATCATAAATATATATAACTTACTTTAAAATCTGAAAAATTTAGCTTTATGTACTAAAATGTCACCATTCTCATTAAATTCAACTTTCAAAACATAGAGAGTATCATAGTCTCATGTAAAATCATATAGGGTATAAATTCATGCTTCAAATTAATATCAAAACATGTAAAATCATATATATTCATAAAAGAAAAATCAATTTGGGCACAAGAACGAAAGGGTGTTCTTGTTGAGAAACCCCACATACCTTAAACTTGAAGCTTTGAATGAACTCTTGACCTTGGGACTCTATTCGTGAAAATAATGAGTGTTTCTTGTAGCCCTCTGAATGGGAATTCCGAATCTCAAAGAATTATTGAAAACTCATGGTTGAATCTTGAGATAGTTGAATTTTTAGGTTGAAACCCTAATGAATGTTCATGGTGATTTTGAGAGAAAGTAAACTTATTTTGGTGTTATGGGAGTTTAATCCCGTGTTACAGACATATATAGAGGTGTTTTTGGCACTTGGAAGTGAGGTATGCGGCGCACAACCCATGGCACACCTTAAGGTGTGCATTGCACACCTTATGGCAGACATTTAAGTATGCCTCGCACTCCCAATCATACACATTTGATTAGGCGGCGCATTGCCCATCGCACACCCTTACTGCCTCTTACAAAAATAGGCATAACTCTTCACTCGGGCATCGGATTTTTCCAAAATTGATATCGTCGGAAAGCTAATTCAATTATCTATAATTTAATAGGTCTTGGGATGAAAAATTCCATGTATATTAAGAGATATATACGTTTGAAGTTGACCCTTGTAGAATCAAATGTCAAACTTTGGATGAATCAATTGTTCTTAGCTTAACTTTGTTCTAGGTCATTGCTATGAATATTTTTCACCTCTAAACTACTCCATAGACTAGGATAATGATCATGTAACTTGTATTCACGTGAGAATCACTTGTATTAGAGCTTAGACGCGCAGGAACGATGGTTAGAATTCTAGCACGAAAATACAAGGTATTACATTATCTCCTCTTTAGGAATATTCGTCCTCGAATATGGATAATTAACCTGAAACACAGAGGAATATTAGTCTTCAAGGTATCATGTGTAACTGATAGAACTGAATAACTGGATCTCAAGAATAATGAGCTACTGAACTGGTCTGCAAGTGCATGAATCCTCAAGAAAAATAACTATATGGCTAAGATAGAAACGAGAGTGTCAACTTATGAGTAACCATTACTTTGTACTGGATCTGATCTCATGAGAAAGGATGAGAGGTTTATGACATGAAAACTCGGGGTATTACAACATCCCCCTCTTGGGATCGTTCGTCCCCAAATGATAATAATTTGATGAAAATACTATGAAGAGACTGTGATACTACACAGGATACTTACGAACTGAATCATGACTTAATATCTAAAACTAAAACTGATGCATGAACTGAGCTGAATTCATAATTCAATTGGACACAAACACATTGTCTTTTAGAATGTACATACGTATAAGACTGCGGATAATAAGACTAGCTGAAAAATTAAGAATCTATAGGATCTTATCTCCTTGCTTGCTAAAATAGATTACAGGCTATATGGACTGGATCATACTGACTACCCATATTCAAATGGAGTATTTTTTAGCACTTTTCTATGAAATTCTATTGACATTAGGGAGCAAAGAATTTTGGGCATGCTCTGAAAAAGACATTTGACTAAGGAATTACAACATTGATATAACTCTATAGCATGGAATATAATTATATAACTCATAAACTAGGATAGGATTGCTAGGCCGTAGGCAACTCAACTTCTTACTTTCAAACTTAGCATCACTTCTCAAATGCTCTCTCAACTATACTATTCCCCTTAAATACCATACTCAATTGATTCAACTTATAATTCTCATATTGGCAATGCAAAACCTTTCTACTAAGGTCTAAACTAAACTAAGTTCTCTCACCATGATCAAGCCTAACACTAAATCACAAGATACAACATGCGAAACCACAATACTAGTTTAAACCACAAGGTTCAATATTTTATTTCTTAGAGCTCACACCCTAAGCATAACATGCCTTACCACTTCAATGAATAATTTAAAACTCTTGATATGGATTCACTAGTGCATATTGCCTTCATCATCTTACACCCAACATGACATTCAAGCCTATCATTAAAACCACATATAACTGTAAGGCAAATATCCCTAAAGTCATACTCCACATATTCTCGAGATTAAGCCATAATTTCATCATTCTAATATCTACAAATAAATTCTAAACTCACAAGAATAAACTAATTTTGAACTTACTGACTTCATTCTTGAATGATCCATCCATATGCCATCCTTAACTCCTAGCTTCAATAATCATCATCAAAGACTTACACTCTCATTTGCAACCATATCTACATCTCTAATCACATAATCATAGCCTACCAAGATCACACTTCTATACTTATATTTTTCCCAAACCATGAGAATAAAATCATACTGAAAAGACTCAACATCTTCAATCATAACTCCTTAACTTAGCTATCATGAACATCATAAATTATCTAACTAGCCTTTCTCCACCTAGCAACTCAATGTTACTACTAACCACACAATATGCAATAATCGTCAAAAAATAATGCATCCCCATAGCACCTTGGGCAGACCTCTACACCATACTTAATTATGAACACATGATCTTACACTCTTGCATACGCTGTTCAGGCCTACTAGATCACCTCCATATAACTAGCATCAATAACCAAACCATCAACTGTTCAAACTTAATATCTAGAGCTAAACATGATTTACAACCTAATATCACAGACAATTCTCACTTAAAACAATAGAACACAACATTAGGAAACACTAGTAGACTAGAACCCCATAAAACGACAATTGATTATAATCATATGGCCTATCTTATTCATGATCTTTTAAAACATCCTCCTTCTTCACATCATTACTATTTACCCATTTTCATACCTAAATTACTTTCACAGCTCTATAAATTTCAACTAAACTTCCTCTTACAATCTCAGGAAAGCCTAAATTAACAATACTCAACCACCAAGTACTTCTATCAAAACCTATACTTTTCTAGCACAACAAATACCATCAATAACTCTTTTCATACTTCAAGTAAACAACAATCCACCTTAACTAATAATCTCCTTCTCTAACTTTACTAAACTAACAAATAAGGGTATATCACTTCATTACTAATTCAATCATAAGCAAAAATTCAACTATACATATTCAATAGATCGCCCTTACCACCATTCTTGACACTACACTTCTAAACCCACAAGTTCAACTAACACAAGACTTTCAACTAAACGTTACTACTTCTGTCACTACATAGAAACCTACACTTTCAACTAACACCAGAACAACATGATAAACAATAAGTTGCTAGTGAATTGAAATCCCACGGCTTCACTAGACTTTGGTTTTGTGTTTTGATTAAGAAAATTATATGAATAACAAAGAAACTATGCTAGTGAATCAAAATAGGCCTCACACAGCTTCACTAGACTTTGATTTTTCACAAACATAATGATAACAAGATTACATAATAAAAGGGATAGAAACTTGACACACAACATTCAACGATATAAGAATACACCTTACTCTGTCTTTATTAAATAACTCATAACAACGAGGGCATAACTTTAAATCTGATGGACTTATAACATACTAGAAGGCTCCTCTCAAGGCGCTTTATGAAATTTCTGAAACTTCTACTAGCAATTATAAAAGCATTATCTGGGAAGGAACTGGAACTTACCGAACATGTTACTTCAAGAACATAGATAGAGAAGTATAGATTATCATTATGGATTATGAGGAGAAATTCAAAAGCACATCTGACTCAGGCTTTGTGCACGATTTCTACAAGCCTGATAAAATACTTCAATTTTCGAAACTCAAAAGTATTGACAGGATACTTTCTAACTCTCTTACAATCCCATAACTATCTATGGAGAATGAAGCCCAACTATTTCTGATACCTTAGATATAAGGAAGAGATCGCCTGACTAAAGTAAGATGAGAATCTGTATAAGTTTCTTGGAGAACTTTTCTATAGCATGATTTAAGACTTGAAAGAATGGAGACATTTTCTAAATGCCCTGTAGCCTCTCGAAGAAATGTACAGACGTCTCCGTACCATTCTGCAAGACTCTACTAGATATGGCTTCACAAACACCCTAGGATACTTGAACTCTATGCTCTGATACCAAGTTTGTAATGCCCCGAAATCGAGTCCTGAGATGTCACACTATGCTTAGGATCACAAGTGACCCCAAGCTAACCCTTCTACTGGTATAACTCATAAGCAACTGAACAAAAAGTATAAATCTATACAAATCTACGAAAAATAACTCTTTTCTGAATATGATAGATACAAAACTAAATTTATAAGATTACAATTCTGCATTTACAACCAAAACTAAAATGGAATACATCAACTTCTACTGATTTTCTATAAAGACTCTACTAGTACTGACTATAGGTAGCTGGGTCATGACTCCCGACTAACCCAACTCAATACGGCTGAATAAAGAAATACAACACTTCTCAAACTATATAACTAACTCAAGCCCTTAAATCAAAAGGACTCATCACCTACTGACTGGATGCCATAAACTGACTGGATCTGAAGATATACACTATACCTTGTACCTATATTCTGAGAAAATATAGCCCACATATGAATATGTGGGTCAGTACCATGGAAACGTACTGAGCATATAGGGGTGCAATACATATATAAAATAATATCTTAATATCATCACAGTTTATAAAATTATGCATGCTGATATAAATGACTCACTTAGCTCGAATTAAAAACATTATAATAATAAGAGAGTAAAGTATATCGAGTAAAACATGTGAGTCATCATAATAAATCTCAATTCACTTCCATATCGATTCCAAATCATCAAGGAAATCAAATCTCATAACAATTCTCTTTGGAATATATGTTCATTAAATCTTTTGAAAACAATGACTTTCTCAAACTCAGTCTTTCAAACAAATATGTTTTCATCTCAGATAGAAGAATAAGAATTTTCATAT
The DNA here is from genome assembly GCA_030864225.1 of Capsicum baccatum var. pendulum. Lineage (NCBI taxonomy): Eukaryota > Viridiplantae > Streptophyta > Magnoliopsida > Solanales > Solanaceae > Capsicum > Capsicum baccatum. Next base: position 162,349,078 of record CM061555.1, on the reverse strand, counting down.
TAGATAGGAGAATACACATGCACACATTGGGAGTCTCTCATAACCGACATAAACCATGTGAGCTACATGGAGTCCAACGTCCAACCCACATTGGGGAGAGATGTCCTATCCTTGCCATCGGAGTAGGACCTTAATCTTTTATTCATTAGTGATCACTATATATAAATCATCCCCAGGCTCGCAACCTATGGGGGCACGTAGTTCTAGGAAAGTACCAATCCTGTTATACCTCTCGCTCGATGCTAAAGACTACTCCTGGACTTAGCTCAGATTTTTTCAAAAGAAAATCCACTAATAAATATTTCAATAATTCACAACGGGAGCCATCATGCTACCCCTTTTATAATAAATCAATAAAAGTGGATTTTATTTCTCATCTCGGTTTCAAAAAAGAACCCTTTTTATGACCAAAAGATCAAAGCTTCGTTATCATCTCAAATTATTTAAACTCAAGGTGTTTATAACACATGATTTTCTCAAAATAATAATCTCAAATAGGGTTTCAAAAACCCATACATCAATATCACCATAAAACCTTCTAAAGTTTCATACTTTTTGACATAAGCATAAAAATAATCACTTAAAACTTAAAATTTCAGCTTTATAATCATACATCTTGGTAAAGAAAATTAGCTTTGGGATTCAAATCTCATTGTGCTTATAGCACATAATTTCTCAAAGTACAATCCCAATTAGGACTCAAGGCCTCATACATCCAAAATCATATTAAATTTTCTCAAGATTCATGCTTTTCATCATAAATGTATATAACTTACTTTGAAATCTGGAAAATTTAGCTTTATGTACAAAAATGTCATCATTCTCATTCAATTCAACTTTCAAAATAAAGAGAGTATCATAATCTCATGTAAAACCATATAGGGATAAATTCATGCATCAAATTCATATCAAAACATGTAAAATCAAATATATTCATACAAGAAAAATCAATTTGGGTACAAGAACGAAAGGGTGTTCTTGTTGAAAAATCTCACATACCTTAAACTTGAAGCTTTGAATGAACTCTTGACCTTGGGACTTTATTTGTGAAAATAATGAGTGTTTCTTGTAGCCCTGTGAATGCTGAATCTCGAAGAATTATTGAAAACTCATGGTTGCATCTTGAGATATTTGAATTTTTAGGTTGAAACCCTAATGAATGTTCTTGGTGATTTTGAGAGAAAGTAAACTTATTTTGGTGTTATGGGAGTTTAATCCCGTGTTATAGACATATATAGGGGTGTTTTTGGCATTTGGAAGTGAGGTATACGGTGCACAACCCATGAAAGACCTTAAGGTGTGCGTCGCAAACCTTATGGCAGACATTTAAGTATGCCTCGCGCTCCCAATCGCACATATTTGATTGGGCGGCGCATTGCCTATCACACACCCATACTGCCTCTTACAAAAATAGGCATAACTCTTCTCTCGGGTATCAAAATTTTACGAAATTAGTATAGTTGGAAAGCTAATTAAATTATCTACAATTTGATAGGTCTTGGGATGAAAATTTCCATGTATATTAAGAGATATACACATTTGAAGTTGACCCTGGTAGAATCGAATGTCAAACTTTGGATGAATCAATTGGTCTTAGCTCAATTTTGTTATAGGTCATTGCTATGAACATTTTTCACCTCTAAAATACTCGATAGACTAGGATAATGATCATGCAACTTGTATTCACGTGAGAATCACTTGTATTAGAGCTTAGACGCGCTAGAACGATGTTTAGAATTCTAGCAAGAAAATACAGGGTATTACAATCTCTTTCAAGATTCAGCCCCATTCAACCCAAATTATAAGGTTTTCTCTCAATTTTCTCTCAAGAAAGACCTAGGGTTTCAACCCAAAAGTTCAATAACTCAAGAATTCCTACGTGAAGTCTCTCCAAATCAAGAAAACTAAGGTATGCAAGTGTTGATTCTTGGGTTCCTTCCACCTAAGAAGTTCAAAAACCCTTTATAAAATTCTTAAGTTTATGTTTTCATGAGATTTTATGATACATGTGAATTGAGGATGAAGTTAATGTTGATATTGAGTTTTAATTCATGTCTTGATTGCAAAGATACAAACTTTGACCCTTATATGTGTTGATTATGTGATATTCATGACAAAGCCTCTTCAAGAAGCATGTTAAATTTTGTAATCATGTTAATTAGGGGTAATGAATTATTGTATGACCACAGTGTGACTCCCATATGTTGGGTAGAATGCTTATATGAAGAAAATAGTACCATTGTGGTGTATTAGGTATAAAACCTCAACTTTGTGACAAGTAATGCATGTCTAGTGTTCGTTGTAATGCCAAGATGAATAAAGAATAGTATGTTGCATGTGCTTCCTATTCATGTGGATTTTCATTGTTGAATAATTCATAAGACAATAGCATGCGTCTATATACATTTTATATATTAAATGTTCCCAATTGCTTGAAGTGATACTTCCTTGATGATGTTGCGAATGATAGACTACTGTTATGATGTTGATGTTATAGATTATTACTGTGATGTGGATGTTAGTTATATATTCAAGAAGTTATGTTTGTAGGTTTCTTTCCATCGAGTCCTGGGGGTACTTGTACCCAAAAAAATATAGTTGTGTTCCTAGAGCTGAGTCAGTTCAAGAGAAGCTCAGTCATGCTATGATTACTAGAATTCAGTCAGTACAGACTTTAAGAAAATTCAGTAAACCTCAATATTCAGTCTATTCAAGCTCAACACTCATTTCAGATCTCAGTAGTATTCAGTATTCGGATCATATTCCAGTAAATATTAGCGAGTTACAGAACTTCATAGTATTCAGACAAAAATTAGAATTCAGACGTATTCCATTAGATAACGAAACCAAGTGAATTCAGTCTGGTCAGTCAAGTAACATAATCAGTAACAATATTCAGCTTAGTCTAAGGTTAGTTAAGGATCAGTTCAGAGTCTTTCAGTTGGGAGTAGGAACTAACACCAAGCGAGTGCAGGATGGCGGTTTCCTCGTTAGAGAGGCGGAGTCATTAGCAGCAATACCTGTACTCTAGAACTGTGTAGCCAATGTAGGATGAGGAGTTACATGTCAGATAAAGGCTTGACTACCTGCAGGAGTCCACATAGCCTTAGGCTGACTTCCTCTTGAGGGTCACCCATTGAGAGGCTTGACCAGAGAGGTCTTTACCTGTGGCACGGTATTGACACCCTTCTATCTGGGGTTACAAGTTGGACCCCACTAGTTCAGACTCTGGGCATATTGGTTAAGTGAGAACTCCCACAGTTGTAGTTTCAGTATCCGTCTTCAGAGTAGAACTCAAAAATCAGTACTATCAGATACAATCATCTATCTAAGTAAGGAACTCAGATAGTTCCAGTGATTCATGGACCACCCGTTAGAAAGGCTTGGTCTTTCACAAAGTTATTCAGTATTAATACTTACCGAGATCACCCGTCAAGTAGGCTTGATCTCAGTCTCAGATTTAGTTGAGTATTATCATTATCAGTTCCATAGTTCACCCATCAGTTAGGCCTGATCTCAAGCTTAATAAATCTTAATCATTATCAGAAGATCTAGAGGTCATCCCGCTAGATAGGTTTGATCTTAGATTCAGCCAGTCGATATCCATTATCAGTAAACTCAGTCATCTAGTTTATCAATCTTAATAAGTATGGGTATCAGTTTCAAATTCAGTATTAGTTATCAGATTCAGTCCCAGTATGCTCAGTGATAACGCCCAAACTACAGCTCTCGTTCAAAAGTGTAAGCGGTCGCTGTCAAATTTAGAACCCACCTGGGTTGGGTGTCGAATCCCACAGGGAATACTTGGTCACTAAGTGTTGCAATTATTAGTAGACTGTTGGTCGAAAATTTCACGAAAAGGGGGGATTTGATTATGCGTGAACTAATAATATCAAAGTAACGAATGAGACGATGTATTTAGTAAGATTTAATCACAGAGAATAATAAGTTAGGGTTATGTCCACCTTGTAATTTCTACGTATCTATTAACTATGAGTAATGCGGAATTTAGACATACATGCACTTATAGAGAGTCGTATTCTAATGGTAAATCCTAGTGTTTCTCAACCATCAAGGATTATTTCGCTTTAGCTCTCTCGAGCCTAAAGTGTATAACGAATGGTACAAACTCTCCAAGAAAATTAATCCAGTTAAGGCATTAACGTGTAAACAGGGGTTGGTAGCCCTATTTTGTTCTCACACTCTCTTTTCCAAAGATGTAACTTTTCTCTCGAACAAGTTAATGATATACTGGTATATTCCTACGTTTGCAACCATAAGAATTCAATTAAAACGAAGAGAGTAATGATATAAGTAGCATACACATCAAGAATTCACAAACTCATAGCAATAGATAGTATCTTACAAGGCTTCCATAACCCTAACAGAGAAGTTTAGCTACTCATGAGTAGAACGGAAATCACAATAGACATAATCATCATACCACAACCTAGAACAATCTTGGAGATGTAAGTGATTTTAGCATCAAAGTAGACGTTTTTCTCCTTAGCCGTTCCTCAAGACTTAGCCGTGTTTCTCTGTCTTAGACTTACAGAATCTGTAACGTGAATTGTCCAAAGTGTCGAATGAATAATGATTGAATGAATGCTGAAAAATTCAGCAAATAAGGTTTTTATAACATCCTTGTCCTACTAAGTTACTGCTGCACCCCTAAGTATTTAAAAATACTGCTTTTGCCTGGGACAAATTCGTCATGTGTCACATTCAGTCCATAAGCTTCCAAAAGCTGCCTTCCCTCTTATGTGAAGTTTTTCTTTGCTGCCCAAAGGTCCACAAAGTGCTGAAATCTTCATCATTAATACCTGAAAACATGCTAATCACATAGGTTAGCTCACTTACAGGAAAATGGACTAAAAGTGCAGGAATTATATATTTTATCCTCCAAACTTAGCCTAAAATATGGGTAAATTATGGTTCTTAGGGGTATAAATATGCCCAACATCACCACCCCACACTTAAAGCTTTGTTCGTCCTCGAACAAAATATTACATCCATGCAAGCATCTAACTAGGATATCACAGTAGCAACACAAAATGTTCAACAAGACATGCACGACAATCATTATCAAAGAGTAGTTTTCTTGATCACTACTAGAAAAATTCAACCTCCAACATAAACTCGTGATGATGGTTAATTCGTATCCATAAGTTAAGGCACAAAGAATCATACAAAACTACCCAACAATCATCAACTATGTGTGTCTCACATAATATATCACCCATAATCACTCACAAGTTTTGCATTTTTCAAAACATGGGTATAAAACTCTCCTTGCTCTCTCTCTCACAAAGAATTCATATGTTGCAACTGATGACCATAGGCTTGCCCTTAGTGTAATGCTCTACTAATATCAGAATGCTAAGCTTAGGATCAAATAGGTCTTTACAGGTTGTAATGTAGGCTAAGGGACATGTAGGACTATTTTGGCCAGAAATAGTGACTCTGTTCCCTAAGCGCTTTAATACACTACGTTATGTCATTAACACTTTCTTTTAAACAACCCCTCTACTTTTCTTTCATCTACCACCCCTTTTCACTTATTTTGTTATTCAATTATAAACAGAACTAACTTTTTATATTTATTTATTTATTTATTTATTTATTTATAAAACATTTCTATGATAGCCACTCTTTTTCACAACAATTTCAAGTACCAATACAGTCTGAGGTATCACTCTCACCCAATTTCCTCTTATTTTGTCACATGACTCTACAATCTAAAGCGCTTAGGAATTTGGATCAAATTATGGTCTTGAAAAAAATGGATTAGGCTACATATGAGGCTGTCAAAGGAAATAGCTAAAGACTCAAAGGGGGTTAACTAGGATAATGTACACAAGTAGGTAAAAAGAAGGTAAACAATTACAGACTACCAAAGAAATGCCTAAATCATATCCTAAACTCACACTCTTTATTTCGCTTTACACACACACCAGGCAAGTTCTAGCATCAGTTGCAACACAGAATATACTATAACCTCACATACACAAGGCACATGGTCAACTTTATTAGGACCAATATAGACTCTTGACCCAACAGATGAAGGAATTAAACCATACAAATATCACACAGTGAGTCACACTTAGAGCCTAAATGTCTCAATAGTAATGATTTTAGCACAAACTCTTGTCATAATACCATGCCGTCTATCAGAGCAATTTTATGCAAAATCTAAAAAATCTAAAATTTAACTAACTAATTTAACTAACTAATTACGACTAATCAAAACAAACAAAAATAAATGTAGAAGAAGAAGTACAATACAGCATACAAATACCAGCACCCCACACTTAGACGGGACACACTGCCCTCAGTGGAAAATAAATAAGGAAAACCTAATTAGTCGGACTCCTCTTCTATATCTGGGTTCATACCCCCTGTGTCGGAATCATCATCAGAGTTGTCATCCTTAGAAGTTCCTCAAAATGTACCCCACTTGATTCCAAAAAGTGCGTTGAGGTATTTGTAGAGAGGAGGACTCAGCTTGCTCTTTTCTTCCCTTTTTCTGACCTTTCTGTGAGGTAGACACTTTTTCTTTTCCTTGTCGTCCTTTTGGTGCCATTCTACCTAAGATCATAATAGAGTCATGTTAGCTTCATCTCGGAAGATTTAATCGAAAAACAAACAGTAGTGGCACCACCCCACACTTAATTTATTTACACAGACTAATTAAGTGAGTGATGTCGATTACTCAGACTTCATCGACAAATATTTAGGCGATATGTTCCAACAACATGTTTAGCACAGTCATACTTTCATGTAATCTTGACTATCCTTTCTAACTCTTTTTCATGTAATCTTGACTATACTTTCATGTTTGGATGAATGTACCTTTTGAACAAGACCACCACATAGAGATCGTATCATGTTATTGCATAGAAATAATCACAACATCTTATGCTTGTAGTCAATCATGATCGATGTCTCGATGAACGAGTTATTCAAACATTCAAGCTTTCAACTTTGAAGATTATACATTAACATCACAATTTCGATTCCATAAAAATATGACAATGTATAACAATCAAACACAAGTCGGAACAAAGTCAAGAACGCCCACACTTATCCTCTCACGCGACGAGATTCATCATAGCAAACCAACCATATTCTTTATCACCAAACACCACTTCAAAATCTAATAAATCATTATATGTATAGCATCGCAACAACCACGGAATATAAAAGAATAACTTACTTGGTGATAGATCCGGAAGATGATCTTGCAAGATTAGATGAACAAAAAGAAAAACTTTGAGAGAATGGGGAAGCTTGGGTGGCGCCTATATTGAGCAAACAAATGCATTTTGTTCTAAGGTTGAAGTTCTATTTATAGACTAAGGTTTGGGTCGGGTTTGATCCATGTAAAATCGGGTTAGGAGACAAAAATGATAAGTAGGCGGTGCCTAATGCTTTGCCTATGCTTAGCATAGGCGGCGCCTATGCTATTGCCTAGTTGGGCATCGGCGGCGCCTATGCTATGGCCTAGTTGAAATAGTGAGCATAGGCAATGGCATAGGCGGCGCCTATGGTATTGCCTAGATTTGCATACGCCTTGCCTTGTCCATTGCCTAGATTTATATAGGCCTTGCCTTATCCATTGCCTAGTTGAGGTAGTGAGCATAGGCAATGACATAGGCCTTGCCTTGTTCATTGCCTAGATTTGTATAGGCCTTGCCTTGTCCATTGCCTAGATTTATATAGGCCTTGCCTTGTCCATTGCCTAGTTGAGGCAGTGAGCATAGGCAATGACATAGGCCTTGCCTTATTTGTTGCCTAGATTCGCATAGGCAATGCCTAACCGATAGCCTTTGCTCCTTCATTCCTAACTTACCACCTTTAACATGGCTCACTTTCAAATCAAAATTTTGGGATTAATCCCCTCCTTTGTACATCTTGCACCTACACTTAATCAAAAACAACAAAATCAATTAGAAAGATGGGTTGCCTTCCACCAAGCGCCTTAGTTTTGGTCGTGGCTCGACTCTTCTTTTTGGATTTTTATTTAATAAAAAAAAACTCCTAGTAAAACAAACGATTAAAAATGATGGGTTGCCTCCCATGTAGCGCTTAATTATTGTCACGGCACGACATAGTTACCTCGATTACTCAGACTTCATCGAGATAGATGGTGGCTCTCATTTTCTGAATGGATTCAGACGACGCTGATGCTTAACAGTGGGTACACAATCTTCTTCGAGATGAATCTTGTGCATACATATCCCAGGAGGGATACCAATTATATCATCAATAGTCTAATTAGTGGCTCTCTTGTATCTCTTCAGAACAGAGATGAGAGCCGCTACTTGCTGTTCACCTAAATCAGCCGCAATAATCACCGGAAGTGTATTTCCACTTCCCAAGAATGCATACTTTAGATGACTGGGGAGCTCTTTCAATTCTAGCACTGGTGGCTCTTCAATGGAAGTCTTCCCTGTTGGTGAAGGTCGATTCTTAAGATCAAGGTCCATCTTCTTAGGAGCATGAGAATAGGACCCTATTCCTGTTAGAGCACAAATAGTTTCTTCATGATCTTCAATATCCTCACTCTCAAAATTCAAAAGCACAGCAGACAATGGCTCAACAGTAAGCTGCTTCTCTACAGATAATCTTTTCTCATCCTCATGATAAACATCAGCTACAGAGAACACATTCATATCTTTAGGTTGCTTCATTGATTTGCATACATCAAAATGGACCACTTCGTCATTCAGCCGAAATAAAAGCTCATTAGCTCTTAAATCAATAAGCACACTTCCAGTTACGAGGAAAGGGCATCCCAAGATTATGGGAACTTCAGAATCCACCTCGCAATCCAAAATCACAAAGTCTGCAGGAAAAATGAAGGTAGAAACATTCACCAATACATCATATAAGATACCAACAGGTCGTTTTATCGACCTATCTGCCATCACAAGCCACATATTGGTTGGTGTCAGATCGCCCAACCCCAACTTTCTGTAGACGGATAGCGGCATCAAATTGATGCTAGCCCCCAAGTCGCACAATGCCTTAGCAAAATTCATAGATCCCACCGTGCAAGGAATAGTGAAAGCACTAGGATCTGCCTTCTTCTGTACTAAATACCTCGTGGAAATTGCACTGCAATGATGAACATTATCTGCCAGCTCATAGCTTACTGCCTGCTTTTTTGTCAAAAGGTCCTTCATGAATTTAGCGTACCCAGGCATCTGTTCCAGCGCCTCCACCAAAGGAACATTAATAGTCAGTTGATTCAACATGGTCATGAATTTACTGAACCTTGTGTCATCAGCTTTCTTCTTCAGTCTCTGAGGAAAAGGTGGTGGTGGAAGAGGAATAGTTTTCTCCACCACTTCTTTTTTATCTTGCTTCCGATTATCATTCTGTTCAGGCTACAGACATCTAGGGGTAACATCATGACCGCTCTCTTCAGCTTCTACGGCATCATCACACTCTGCATCAATAACGTTATCTGTTATATCATCAATCACCTGCTTGCCTTTGAATGGATTTTCCAACACCTTACCACTCCTGGTAGTAATAGCCATAAATGATCCGTCGTTCCTTGGGTTTTGCACAGTGTCACTAGGTAAGGTGCCAGCTTTTCTTTGATTGAATGTCGTTGATAGTTGGCTCAATTATTGTTCCAGCTGTTTTATTGCAGTGGAATGCGAGTCAACCAATTGATTTATAGAGGAGAAATCATTCATTACCTTAGTTACGCCCGTGTTGGTTGCCTCCACTCTTTTCAATAGCTTAGCCAGCATATCTTCCATGGACATCTTCCCAGAACCAGATGCAGCAGCTTCACGGCTTCCAGGAGGAACATACAAACCACTCCTGTCAGTCTTATTCTTCCAACTACCTTGATCACGATCCTTGTATTCGGATTTATCATTATAGTTTCGACCTTGGTTTCCTTGGGCATTGCCTCAAAAACCCCCTGATTATTAGAGTAGTTCGCCTCCTCCTCAGAATCGGATTCATCTTTTCCCTGTGATACAACGGCCTTAACCTTTTCGGTCTTCCCTGATAATAAATGCTTGGTAAGAAGATCCATCTGCATTTTCATGTGAGCCATATCCTGGTCACGTTCCTCTTCTCTTCGTCTTTGTTCTGTCGTCAATCGAATAGATACAGTAGAGCTTGCTACCTCAGAATCCCTGGTATGCCAAGCTCTACTCTGCTTTGTCATACGATCTAGCATATCACTTGCCTCTATAAAAGTAAGGTCCATGAATGACCCACCTGTAACATTATCAACTACTGGCTTTGTCACCGGGTTCAAAGACCTATATAATATTTCCATCAAGTGGACATTGGTCATATGATGATTTGGACACCGCATGAGATTCTTCTTGAACCTCTCCTATGTTTCGTGGAGAGCTTCAGTTGGAAGCTGTCGAAAATTGCTTATCTCATCTGTTAATTGGGCTCTCTTGGATGGCGGAAAGAATCTTTCTAGGAAAACGTCTTTCAGTTGTCTCCAATTAGTAATAGAATCAGGAGTTAGCCCGTTCAACCATAGAGTTGCCTCTCCAGATAGAGACAATGGAAATAAGCATAGCCAAATTACATTCTGTCTAACTCTTGGATTGTCAAACGACTTGCATGTTGAGATAAAATTGATCAGATGCATATTCGGATCATCGCCTGCGAGTCCACCAAATGATCCCTTGAGCTGCAATAGTTGAATCATGGTGCTAGTGATATTGAACTTGACTCCGGGTGCCAAGGGCGGAGGAATAATAGCCCCTGTGGCACCAGCCCCATCCAGATCATCATCATAAGGAACCTGCACAGCTTGGCGGTCAGGTCTCATTCTATCTTGACGATCTCTCCTGTTCACAGGTGCTGCCATATTATCTGCACATCTTGAATTTAGTAGCTCATCATCACCCAGGTCCTCATCATCCAAATTTGTTGCCCGACCTAGGTTGTCAATATTCTGTTGATGCACTTGAGCGGCTGCCAATGCAGCTAATCTAGCCTGCTCCTATTGAGCAGCCCTTTTTTCAATATCTCGTTATACCTCTATTCTGCCAATAAGTTGCGGTTCAGGGTTTATGGGTAATAATGGCTGACCAGAACTTCGAGTATTTGGCATGCACTGAACAGAACCTGAATAAAACAAAAACAACAGACAAAAAGTAAAATTCAAGAATCTTTGACCAAAGGGTTTAGTAACTATCACAAACTTAGTTGACAACCGTATTCCCCAGCAACGGCGCCAAAATTTGATAACGCTCAAACTACAACTCTCGTTCAAAAGTGTAAGCGGTCGTTGTCAAATATAGAACCCAACTGGGTTGGGTGTCGAATCCCACAGGGAATACTTGGTCACTAAGTGTTGCAATTATTAGTAGACTGTTGGTCAAAAATTCCACGGAAAGGGGGGATTTGATGATGCGTGAACTAATAATATCAAAGTAACGAATGAGACAATGTATTTAGTAAGATTTAATCACAGAGAATAATAAGTTAGGGTTATGTCCACCTTGTAATTTCTACGTATCTATTAACTATGAGTAATGCAGAATTTAGACATGCATGCACTTATAGAGAGTCGTATTCTAATGGTAAATCCTAGTGTTTCTTAACCATCAAGGATTATTTTGCTTTAGCTCTCTCGAGCCTAAAGTATATAACGAATGGTACAAACTCTCCAAGAAAATTAATCTGGTTAAGGCATTAATGTGTAAACAGGGGTTGGTAGCCCTATTTTCTTGTCACACTCTCTTTTCCAAACATGTAACTTTTCTCTCGAACAAGTTTGATATACTGGCATATTCCTACGTTTACAACCATAAGAATTCAATTAAAACAAAGAGAGTAATGATATAAGTAGCATACACATCAAGAATTCACAAACTCATAGCAATAGATAGTATCTTACAAGGCTTCCATAACCTAACAGAGAAGTTTAGCTACTCATGAGTAGAACGGAAATCACAATAGACATAATCATCATACCACAACCTAGAACAATCTTGGCGATGGAAGTGATTTTAGCGTCAAAGTAGACGTTTTTCTTCTTAGCCGTTCCTCAAGACTTAGCAGTGTTTCTCTGTCTTAGACTTACAGAATCTGTAACGTGAATTGTCCAAAGTGTCGAATGAATAATGATTGAATGAATGCTGAAAAATTCAGCAAATAAGGTTTTTATAACATCCTTGTCCTACTAAGTTACTGTTGCACCCCTAAGTATTTAAAATACTGCTTTTGCCCGGGACAAATTCGCCATGCGTCACATTTAGTCCATAAGCTTCCGAAAGCTGTCTTCCCTCTTATGTGAAGTTTTCCTTTGCTGCCCAAAGGTCCACAAAGTGCTGAAATCTTCATCATTAATACCTGAAAACATGCTAATCACATAGGTTAGCTCACTTACAGGAAAATGGACTAAAAATGCAGGAATTATATATTTTATCCTCCAAACTTAGCCTAAAATATGGATAAATTATGGTTCTTAGGGGTATAAATACGCCCAACATCACTCAGTCACAGTATGTTAAGTAGTTATAGATTTTCTATATATGCTAATCCAGCTCTTGCATATCATTCAGCTAAGTTGTGTTCATGCCTAAGCCCTTGCATTCAGCTTTACTCGATTTGCATACTCAGTACATTCAAACATAGTGACGCATTTGCACTATGGTTTTTTATTTGACGCCATAGGTTCAGAAGCACGAGATCCAGAGTACCCTTAGAAATCCAGACTCAGTCAGAAGCGGTAGACGTAGCAGTGAGTCCTTATCTTCTAAGGATGTTTCTTATTTTAGTATTCATTAGATTTAGTTTATTTTCAGTAGACAGAGTTAGTTGGGGACATGTCCCATCAACTCCACAGTTCAGATAGTTAGAGGCTTTTTCAGACAGATGTATTAGTATTTAGTTTTTAATTTTGAGTATTTTAGACGTTTGAACCTTATGGCAAGTTTTCGTCAGTTTTTGAATTTATTTTATTATATTATGCAGTGCTCAAGTATAGATATCAAAAGAGGGTTAGCTTGTGTTCCTTGGAGATCATGAGCACCATGTGGCATTTCGGTTCCAAAAAATTGGGGCGTTACAGTTTGATAGTAATTTAGTAATATATTAAAACTAAGTATTTAATTTAAACTAGAAATTCAATTTAAATCATTAAATGGAAAAAATTATAAAGTAAGGAGTGAATGAATGTTATATTTTATTGATTGTAAAATGATTCAAAATTTATAATGTACATGAAAGAAAAATCCGCAAAGTTTTCATCATATTTTCCAACTCATCTTTGTTAAATTAATAGGAACTGGCATAGGATAGTCAAAATCAATGGGGGAAAAACCATGCATTGGACTTGATTGTGTTGAGTTCTCCCGTGATGTCATAATTTTTTTAAGATTCTACTCGTCTTTTGGCTCTATCTCCATTTCAAAAAAATTTCGTTTTGCTATAATCCCATCTCTAAGCCAAGTTGTTGTCGTCCCTGACTAAAAGTGCTCTCCGATGCAATGGTTGACATTGGAACATTCAATATATCTGTAGCTAATCTTGAAAGCACAGGATATTGTGTTTCATAATTCTTCCACAAATCCAACACGTTGATCCGTCATCTACGATCCTCTATTGGTGTTCTTAGATTATACTTAAACTCTTCCCAAGAAGTTGTTGTGTAAGTTCCCTCCTCAAAACTATTCTAAATTTTTAAATCATAAAAGTAATCAGTAAAACCACTATGTACCGGCTTTTTAGAAAATGATGACTCCTAGGGAGGATGAGGAGTGACAGTTGAAGTGATATTTGTCGATACAACTAAATCAGCATACTGATATATAATTTATCCATGTAAATGTTCGCATCACTCATAGCCGTATACAAATCTGGTTATTCTGGTTCTTCATCATCAGAAGCATTGTTAGTATTTATCTCTAAGTTAGAATAAATAAGAGTACTAAAGTGACACATAGTAGTATATTTCATACTTGGATTTAGTATAGCACCAACCAAGTAAATTGGGGGAATCGGAAAAAAAGTTCTTTTAAATTTAGCAAACATAGCACCAACAGCTTCTTTGTAACCTTCTTTATTCTTATATTTTTTTAGCAAAGAATAAATATCAGCTATATATGTTAAAATATTACAAACAGTAGGATAAAAAGCACTGAAAAATTCAACTATAGCTATATAAATTTTTTCCAAAAACTTAAGAAAATCATCAATTACAGCCCAATCAGAATCATGTAGCATACATTCAGCGGAATCAACAAATGAACCACAATGTTGGCTAAAGGTTAGTGTAATAGGAACCATTGATAACGCTCAATCTACAACTCTCGCAGGAGTGTAAAGCGGTCGTTAGCAAATATAGAACCCAACTGGGTTGGGTATCGATCCCACAGAGAATAGCTTGGCCAACAAGTAAGCAAAATTACTAGACTTTTGGTGCAAGTCTCGTAAGAATGGGGGGATTGTAATAAGTAACCAAAGTAATGAAATAAAATCTGAAAATAACAAAGTAAAAAGAGAGTATTTCGTAGGTTGTGAAACAATGAGAATTTAGGCGTTGGGGTTATGTCCACCTTCAGAAGTATACGTCTCTATTGGCTATGAGTGTGTAGAGTCTTGACATGCAATTGCTTATAGAGAATTGTAGTCGATGGTAAATCCAAGCGTCTCTCGACCTAAACAAGGACTATTTCACTTTAACTCTCTCGAGCTTAAAGCGTGTCTAACGGTACGAATTCTCCAAGAGGTTAGTCCAGGTACGGCACTAGCTTTTTAATAGGAAAGGGTGTCCTACTACCTTGACATTATCTCTTTTCCAGACAAATAACCTTTCTCTCGAACAAGTTAAATGTTAGACTGGCGTTAGTCTATGCGTCTTCTTTTCTAGACAAGTAACCTTTCTCTCGAACAGGTTAGATGTTAGAATGGCGTGTTCTTGTGTTTGAACCGCAAAGAATGTAGATTTAAGATGAAGAGAATAATGATATAAGCAATATACTTGTCTTGAACTCACAAACTCATAGCTATAGATAGTAACTCATTCGGCTTCCATAACCCCAACTAAGAGGTTTAGTTACCCATGAATGCGAAGGATATCACGTTTTGCATGGTGGATGGCGTGAATAGTAGGTGTTTGGCGTGTGGTTTTGGTGATTCCGTAGCAAGTAACGATTCTCTTGTTGTGGAATTTAAGAATAGAAGAATGAAGAATTAAGAATGTATTGTAGGAAGATGTCTTAAGTGAAGAGTTAATTGAATTGTAAGAATGTGTTTTTAAAATCTCTAACATGATAGGGTATTTATAATACTCCTATCCTACTCCTACTAAGCTAATGAAATAAATAACCAAATCCTAATATACTAATGAAATCCTTGACCCAAATGTACTAGGGTAAGGTTACAAAATTATAATCCAAATAGAATAATGAAACACATAACCTAATTGCACTAGGTTAATGTATTATGGCAAAAATCCAGCTTTGTGTCTGTAAGTCCCCAAAGTCTTCAGAAATGCTGTTTTAGCCCGGGACAGATTTTCCATGCAGCAGATTTAGTCCTTTATGCGTCCAGCTCCTTTCCATCTCGTTTGTGAGCTTTCTTTTGCGTCAAGTAAGCCATAAATTGCTGTATTTTGCATCATTTATACCTGAAACTTTCCTAATCACATTTGTTAGCTCATTTACAGGAAAAAGGACTAAAAGTGTATGAAATAGATAATTAGTTCTCAAAACTAGGCTAAAATATGGGCAAAATATATTGATATAGGCGCGTAAATTCGCCTATCATCAACACCCCACACTTAGAGCTTTGTTCGTCCTCGAACAACATATCATGTCCTTCTAAGCATTGACTTAAGGTTTTTACAGAAACAACACAAAACATTCTTCAAGACAAGCACAACAATTATCAACGAAGAGTAGCTTTCCGATTATAAGTAGAAACAATTTAACCTCATGCATAGACTCGTGATGGTGATCAACTCGCATGCAAACATTAAGGTACATAGAATCATATACAACTATCCAAAGCTCATCAACCATGTGTGTCTCACAATATAGTATCCATAATCACTCACAAGTATAGCATATTTTTCAAACATGGGTATCAACATATCCTTGCTCTCACTCTCGCAAAGAATTCATATGTAGCAACTAATGACCATAGGCTTGCCCTTAATGTAGTACTCCACTAAATGTCGGAATGTTAAGATTAGGATCAAGTAGGTCTTTTGATGGTTGTAACGTAAGCTAAGGGACGGGTAGGATCAACTATTTTGGCCAGAAATAGTGACTAAGTTCCTAAGCACTTTAATACATCACATTGTATCATTGACACTTTTTTCTTTCAACCTTTCTTTATTTTATTTTTCCACCCTTGTTATCATCTTTTGTTTTTCAATTTTAAGCACAACTCACTTTTCAGCTTTCTTGTCCTATTTCTTTTCACAACGTACCTCCTATGATAGCATTTTTTTTTCTTTTTCATAACACCTTCAAGAACCTTTACAATTTAAAGCATCATACTCACCCAATTTCCTCTTATGTTGTCACATGACTTATTCACTTTAAAGCACTTAGGAATTTGGATCAAATTATGGTCTTGAAAGAAATAGATTAGGCTTACATACAAGGTTGTCAAAGAAATAGGCTAAAGGCTCAAAAGGGTTTAACTAGGATGATTTACATGGGTAGGTAAAACTGATGGTAAACATGTATAGGTTGCCAAAGAAATGCCTAAATCATATCCTAAACTTACATTCCTTATTTTCGCTTTGCATACATACGAGGCAAGTTCTAGCATCAGCCACATACATAGAATATACTATTAATCTCACACACACAAGGCACATGGTCGACTTGATTGGTAGTAATATAGACTCTCAACCCAACAAGTGAAGGAATTGAATCACACACTATCACATAATGAGTCACAACTAGAGCCTAAATGTCTCAATAGTCACAATTGTAGCACATACTCTTGTTCTAATCTCATGCTGCCTATCCAAATAATTTCATGCGTAGCTAGAAAAATTTTACTCCTAAAAAAATAAAAAAACGTCATTCGTTGGACTCAAAACAAAATAAACAAGCAAACATACAAACATAGCATGCAGATTCTGCCGACACCCCACACTTAGACTAGACACTGCCCTCAGTGGAAAATAAAGTCGAAGAACCTGTTTAGTCGGACTCTTCCTCAATGTCGGGGGTCATACCCCCTTCGTCCGAGTCATCGTAAGAGTCGTCGTCAGAGTTCTCCTCAGCATCAGAATCAGGCAAGCGTCTATCATCATCAGTTGGCACGTCATCATCAAGAGGTTCCTCGAAATAGACTCCCACTCCACACATCTCCCGGGCATGTCTGTTCATTGGGTAGTCGTGGTCCAGCTGTTGGAGCTCTTCTGCAGTTGGAATACGTCCACCACTCATCATAGTGAATCTCGTCATGCCATAGAGATGACGGAAGAAACTCTCGTCACGAGCATGTCTCTCCGCAGTGGTAAGGTTGACTCCATGCGTGGTTTCAGCATCTTTGACCTTGGTGAGGTCAACCTTCTTTGGGGTATGTGGGAGTTTGTGGTCAGCTGGTTCCTCTTCTATATCCTCCTTCCGCAACATTGCTGTCAACAAATTGCCGAATGTGAAATGGGACCTGCTGTGGAGTCTGGCTTTTCTCATGGTCGATCGAATGATTGCCCCAAAGTTGATAGGGACATTTGTCATCAATGCATAAACCAGACACACTCTATCTCTCGATATCTTTGTGTATTGCGTCCCAGGAATGAGGCATGAGTTGACAATGCGCATCCAGATTCTTGCTTCCCTATTTAGTGGAGCATAGGGGAATGTGTTGTGACGGCCTGTTTCCTTATGTCTGCCCCATCTTGCCATTGATCTGCTTCCACAAAGCGTGTGTCTTATAGCTCTGTAAGGAGGCCTGCTGTACAGCTCTTTGTATGGTGCAGTGTCGACCGAAGATAGGCCTAGAAACGAGTTGATCCAATCCGCTGTAAGCTGTAACACTTGGCCCCGAATTTTGACTTCGTTGCCTGTTGTGTTTGGCGACCAGTTGGCATAAAACTCTCTTGTCAAGTCAAGATTGCACTCTCCCATGTCACGGAAGATGAAATCCAGCTTCAGAGCCATTATCTTAGCCAACATTTGCGGCTCCTTCTTTGCTAAGGTCTCCTTGTTGATTAAGTCGACGTGCACATATTTCTTTTCTTTGTTGCTGCTGTACCATGCCTTGGCGTCTTCCTCAAGAACCCATTTGATTCCGAACATTCTGCGTGGTAGGTGTGCTGAAGATGATTCTCCTTGGTCTTTTCGGCTTCTCTTTTTATCTTTTCGGGTTGTGGTAGCCTTCTCCTTGCCTTGCCTTGCTTTCGGTGCCATTGTACCTGAGACTAAAAATAATGTTAGTTGCAGCACAATCGCACTTTATACAATCTACATGCAAGCCCTAGGGGTACCACCCCACACTTAATCTTGTTAGCACAAATCAGTGAAGTGAAAGTGGTCGAGTACTCAGACTTCGTCGACATACGTTTTAGGATTGTATTCCGACAAGAAAATCAGCATTACATCACTTATGAGCAGCTACTTGGATGTCTTTCATGGTGCATATAGCGACACTACAACATAGGAGTTACCGCATGGAATTGCTATTCGTACAACAAACACTACCTCCTACGTCGATAGTCACTATAACCTTATCCCGATGGCCGGGATGCTTAATCATGCAAGCATCCAAACAACACTCTCAAGCAATATTCATCGCCACATATGTTCAGCAAGTATCATAACAATGCCATTGAAACAAAATTCAAGTTGGAAACAAGTCAAGAATTCCATACGTATATATTCAATCACACGATTTTGCAACAATTATCCACACACATGAACATCACCACCAATTTCTTATGATTTAGCATTTTGTAATAAGCATAGCAATGTAGTACTTACGATAAATAGATGAAGAATAAGAGAGCACTTACTTGCTTGAAGAGTGTGGAGAAGTTTGTTGTGGATTGGAAGAACAAAGGAAGAAAAATTTGAGAGGATTTGGAGTGATATGCGGCGCCCTTAGGGTTGATTCTAATGTGTTTGTGATAAAAAAAACAAGTCCCCTTTATATAGGAGGAGTATGGGTCGGGTTATGACCCATTTACAATCGGATTTGGGGACAAAATCACCACATATGCGGCGCATATCCCTCGGCATATCACTTACATGTGCGGCGCATTGTCCATGGCATAATGGGACATATGCGCCGCATATGGTATGGCATTTCTATACATATGCGGCGCATATCCTATGGCATTTGGTCTCAGTATCTCAAATGCCATAGCATAGGCGGCGCATAGTCAAAAGCACACCTAGGAATAGGCGGCGCATAGTGTATTGCACACTAGATTCCGAGTCCTTAGGCTATAGAATAGGTTGTGCATCGTTCGTGGCCTATTTATACCAAGGCCTAGCCTTCCTCGAAGCCTATTATGACGTGAGAAAGGCTCAATTCATAGCCTTATGCATCACCATTCCTAACTTACCGACTTTACCATACAATGCGACCAAATCGTCAATTGAAATCAATCTCCTCGTTGCATACTTCTTACACCTATATTTGCTCAAACAAATGAAAACGATTAGTACGATGGGTTGCCTCCCACCAAGCGCCTTAGTTTTGGTCGTGGCACGACTCTTATTTTTGGATTTTCATTTATCAAAAAGAAAAAATGCTAAAACGACAAAACGATAAAACAATAAAACGAAGGGTTGCCTCCCATCTAGCGCCTTATTTATTGTCGTGGCTCGACGTAGTAATCTCGAGTACTTAGACTTCGTCGAGATAAGTGATGGCCATGTCATTCATCGAGTCAAGAGGACCGATATATGGCTTAACACGTTGGCCATTCACCTTGAAGATAACACCCTCATTATTTTCCAATTCGACTACTCCAGACGAGTAGACGTGGGTGACTTTAAATGGACCAGACCACTTTGATTTTAACTTACCTGGGAAGAGCTTGAATCTGGAGTTAAAGAGTAGTACCATGTCACCTTTTTGGAAGTGTCGTCGAACAATCCGCTGATCGTGATACTTCTTCATCCGCTCCTTGTATAAATCTGATCTTTCATATGCATGGAGACGGAATTCATCTAGCTCGTTCAGCTGCTCCAACCTCAGGTTCTTCACATCATCCCAATTCAGATTCAAGTGCTTCAATGCCCATAATGCCTTGTATTCAAGCTCGATGGGTAGATGACAAGCCTTCCCATAAACTAGCTGATAAGGTGACATGCCAATGGGTGTCTTGAATGCAGTCCTATACGCCCATAGTGCATCATCTAGCTTCCGAGACCAATCCTTCCGATTCGCATTGACCGTCTTGGCAAGGATTTGCTTGATCTCACGATTGGAAACCTCTACTTGTCCACTAGTTTGGGGATGATAAGGCGTAGCTACCTTGTGTTGCTTGACTCCATACTTGGCCAATACAGATTTGAATAGCTTGTTGCAGAAGTGAGATCCTCCATCACTTATGATAGTACGAGGTACCCCAAAGCGAGAGAAGATATTCTTCTTTAAAAACGCTACAACACGCTTTCCTTCATTATCGGCCAATGCTACAGCTTCAACCCATTTCGAAACATAATCCACAGCAACCAAGATGTACTTCATTCCAAATGAATTCACGAATGGTCCCATGAAATCAATACCCCATACATCAAAGAGTTCTACCTCCAGAATTTTGGACATGGGCATTTCATGGTGTTTTGAAATAGCACCTTGACGTTGGCATTGGTCACACCTTCTCACATAGTCGTGTGCATCTCTGAATATTGTAGGCCAATAATAACCACTTTGCAAGACTTTTCTTGCTGTTCGATTCCCTGCATGATGGCCTCCAACTTGCGAAGTGTGGCATGCTTCTAATATAGTGGGCACTTCTTCATGGGATATACATCGTCGAATGATACCATCCGCGCATCTTCGAAACAAATAAGGCTCATCCCAATAATAGTGCTGAACGTCATGCATAAACTTCCTCCTCTGGTGGTAAGATAAATTGGAAGGTAACACATTACTCACCACGAAATTTGCAAAGTCGGCATACCATGGTAAGTTCTCCATTGTTGTCGCTAGTATCTCCTCGTCAGGGAATGCATCGCCAATCTGATTTTCTGATTGCGCCACATACTCATTCTCAAGTCTAGATAGGTGATCAGCCACTTGGTTCTCGCAACCTCTTCTATCTTTGACTTCAAAATCAAACTCTTGCAGCAGCAACACCCATCGAATCAGTCTTGGTTTTGCATCCTTCTTTGTCATTAGATACCTAAGAGCTGCATGGTCTGTATGAACGATCACTTTAGTACCTAATAGGTAGGCGCGGAACTTCTCAAACGCATACACAACCGCTAATAGCTCTTGTTCAGTGACGGTGTAGTTCCTTTGGGCTTCATTGAGGACCTTACTCGCATAGTAGATAGGATGAAATAATTTCTCCTTTCTCTGTCCAAGAACAGCACCAACGGCTACACCACTAGCATCACACATGACTTCGAACGGGAGCGTCCAATCTGGTGTTACCATGATAGGGGCTTCAATGAGTTTTTCTTTAAGGCATTCAAATGCCTTTAAGCAATCATCATTAAAGTCAAACTTCGCATCTTTCTCCAATAGCTTGCATAATGGACTAGAAATTTTGGAGAAGTCTTTGATGAATCTACGATAAAACCCAGCATGGCCAAGAAAACTACGAACTCCCTTCACCGAAATTGGAGGTGGTAGCTTCTCAATTACCTCTATTTTGGCGCGATCAACCTCTATTCCTCTTTCGGAGATCTTGTGCCCAAGAACAATTCCTTCTTTTACCATGAAGTGGCACTTCTCCCAATTCAGCACAAGGTTGAACTCTACACATCTTTGTAATGCCATGCTTAAATTCACCAAACATGCTTCGAAAGACTCCCCAACAACTGAAAAGTCGTCCATAAATACCTCCAAAGTGTCTTCTACCATATCAGAGAAAATAGACATCATACATCGCTGAAAGGTGGCTGGTGCATTACATAACCCGAATGGCATACGTTTGAAGGCAAACGTACCATATGGGCATGTAAACGTTGTCTTCTCTTGGTCTTCTGGTGCAATAAAAATCTGATTATAACCTGAATAACCATCAAGAAAGCAAAACCATCCTTTACCCGCTAATCGATCTAGCATTTGGTCCATAAATGGCATGGGGAAGTGATCCTTGAGAGTCCAAGAATTCAGCTTGCGGTAGTCCATGCATACTCTCCATCCAGTGACGGGCCTGAGTGGAATAAGCTCATTCTTTGCATTCGCAACCACCGTCATACCTCCTTTCTTGGGAACACATTGTACTGGGCTTACCCATGTACTATCAGAAATAGGATACACAATTCCTGCGTCTAACCACTTGATAATCTCCTTCTTCACCACCTCTTGCATTGGTGGGTTTAGACGTCTTTGGTGTTCGATGGTGGGTGTGCACTTTTCTTGGAGCTGAATTTTATGAGTGCAAATCCCAGGTGGAATACCAAGGATATCCGCAATGGTCCATCCAATAGCTCTAATATACTTGCGTAAAATTGCAATAAGAGCTGCAACTTGTTGCTCACCTAAATCGGCTGCCACTATGACTGGAAGAGTGTTTCCGCTTCCTAAGAATGCATACTTCAGATGGCTTGGCAGCTCCTTTAATTCTAATGTGGGTGGTTCTTCAATAGATGGCTTAGCTGGTGGTGTGGGTCGATTCTTGAGATCAAGATCCAGCTTCTTAGGAGGATAGCGATATGCTCCTAATCCCGATAGAGCACAAATATCATCTTCAGAAATTTCAGCATCATCATCATCTTCTTCCATGAGCAAAACCTCCAAAGGATCATCAAGAATTTGCTCTTCAGCAAGTAACTCATCCTCGTCATCAACGACAACATCAGCCACAGAAAATACACTTAGATCTTTGGGTTGCTTCATTGATTTGCAAACATCAAAGCGCACCACTTCATCATTTATTCGGAATGAAAGCTCATTAGCTCTCAAATCTATGAGCACACTTCCCGTAGCAAGGAAAGGGCGTCCCAAGATTATGGGAACCTCTGAATCTGCTTCGCAATCCAAGATGACAAAGTCTGCTGGAAATATGAATGAAGATACCTTCACCAAGACATCACATAGAATACCAACCGGTCGTTTTACCGACCTATCCGCCATAACAAGCTTCATATTAGTTGGTGTAGGATCTCCTAACCCCAACTTCTTGTAGATTGATAATGGCATCAAGTTGATGCTGGCTCCTAAGTCACATAATGCTTTAGCAAAGTCCAAAGATCCGACGGTGCAAGGAATAGTGAAAGCTCTGGGGTCGGCCTTCTTCTGAACTATGGATCGGGTAGCTATTGCACTACAATGATGCACATCTTCTTTCAGCTCATAGCTTGCTGCCCTCTTTTTAGTCAAAAGATCTTTCATAAACTTCGCATACCCAGGCATTTGTTCAAGTGCCTCTACCAATGGGACATTAATAGTTAGCTGCTTCAACATGGTCATAAATTTGCTGAACTTAGTGTCATCGGCCACCTTCTTCAATCTTTGTGGAAAAGGTGGTGGTGGGTATGGAAGTGTTCTTTCCATGGCTTTCTTCTCCTCTTGCTTCCGTTTATTATTTTTTTCAGGCTGCACGTCACTAGGCAACACGTCCTTGACGTTGGAAGTGGATATTGCGGCGTCTTCCCTAGTGGCGTCACTAGGCGTGGCGTCCATGTCTGCTGTTCTGTCAACTACTTGCTTGCCTTCTGCTGAAGTTTCCAGCACCTTACCACTCCTCGTAGTGATGGCCATGCATGACCCATCAGTCCTTGGATTTTGCACAGTATCGCTAGGCAAGGTGCCGGCTTTTCTTTGGTTGAGTGCTGCTGAAAGTTGACTGAATTGCTGCTCTAGTTGCTTGATAGAAGTGGAATGAGAATCAACTAATTGCTTCATGGAGGCCAAATCGTCAATCACCTCCTTAACTCCCGCGCTCGTCGCTTCCACTCCTTTCAATAACTTAGCCATCATGTCTTCCATAGAATTAGATGTGGTGGTATCACGTCTACCAGGGGGAACGTACAAACCACTATTTTCATTATTTTTCTTCCAACTACCTTGGTCTTTACCTCCAGATTTATCATAATAGTTCCGACCTTGGTTTCCTTGGGCATTCCCACGGAAACCACCCTGATTGTTCAAGTAGTTGGCCTCCTCTTCTGAATCAGATTCGTCTCTTCCTTTTGACGCAATAGATTTCACTTTTTTAGTCTTCCCTAATAGATGCTTTGTAAGAAGATCCATTTGGGTTTTCATGTGCGCCATATCTTGATCACGTTCTTCTTCTCTCCTTCTTTGATCTGCAGACATGCCAATAGATAAAGTGGGGCTTGCTACCTCAGAATCCCTGGTATGCCAAGCTCTACTTTGTTTCGTCATACGATCTAGCATGTTGCTTGCTTGACCAAAGGTGAGGTCCATAAAAGAACCTCCAGCTGCGTTGTCCACCACTGGTTTAGTTACTGAATTCAAGGCTCTATATAAGATCTCCATGAGGTGAACATTAGTCATGTGATGGTTTGGGCATCTCGCTAGCTTTGTCTTGAACCTCTCCCATGTTTCGTGAAGAGCTTCAGAGGGAAGCTGACGAAAGTTGCTGATTTCATCTCTCAATTGAGCCCTCTTGGATGGCGGAAAGAATCTTTCTAGGAAAGCGTCTCTCAATTGCCTCCAATTTGTAATAGAATCAGGAGTCAGCCCATTCAACCATAATGTTGCCTCCCCAGACAGAGACAATGGAAATAGACGTAATCGAATAGCATTCTGACCAACTCCAGGATTGTCAAAAGACTTGCATGTAGAAATAAAGTTGATGAGATGCATATTCGGATCATCGCCTGCTAGTCCACCAAATAATCCCTTGAGTTGCAATAACTAAATCATGGTGCTAGTGATGTTGAACTTGGCTCCGGGCGCTAATGGTGGTGGAATTATAGCTCCAGTGGCTCCGGCACCATCAAGATCATCATCATCATCGTCGAAAGCTGGTTGCAAAGGTTGGCGATCATATCTGTACCGAGCTTGTCGACCTCGTCTGTTGGCAGGTGTTGCCATTTCAGCGCCATGCCTTGGGTTGATCAACTCGTCATCTCCTAAATCTTCATCGTCAGGATTTGTTGCTCGTCCAGGATTATCAATGTTTTGTTGTTGGACTTGAGCAGCGGCAAGAGCAGCTAATCTTGCTTGCTCGTGTTGAGCAGCCATCCTGTCGATTTCCGCTTGTGCTTCCATTCTTCTAATTCGTTGCGGTTCCGGATTGATTGGTAATAACGGTTGACCAGAACTTCTAGTATGGGGCATGCACTAAAAGAAAAACCTGCAATAAACAAAAACAAAAACTAAACGTAAAAGTACGAGAATCTTTGACCAAAGGGTCTAGTAATTATCACGAACTTGATTGACACTTGTATTCCCCGGCAACGGCGCCAATTTTTGATAACGCTCAATCTACAGCTCTCGCAGGAGTGTAAAGCGGTCGTTAGCAAATATAGAACCCAACTGGGTTGGGTATCGATCCCACAGAGAATAGCTTGGCCAACAAGTAAGCAAAATTACTAGACTTTTGGTGCAAGTCTCGTAAGAATGGGGGGATTGTAATAAGTAACCAAAGTAATGAAATAAAATCTGAAAATAACAAAGTAAAAAGAGAGTATTTCGTAGGTTGTGAAACAATGAGAATTTAGGCGTTGGGGTTATGTCCACCTTCAGAAGTATACGTCTCTATTGGCTATGAGTGTGTAGAGTCTTGACATGCAATTGCTTATAGAGAATTGTAGTCGATGGTAAATCCAAGCGTCTCTCGACCTAAACAAGGACTATTTCACTTTAACTCTCTCGAGCTTAAAGCGTGTCTAACGGTACGAATTCTCCAAGAGGTTAGTCCAGGTACGGCACTAGCTTTTTAATAGGAAAGGGTGTCCTACTACCTTGACATTATCTCTTTTCCAGACAAATAACCTTTCTCTCGAACAAGTTAAATGTTAGACTGGCGTTAGTCTATGCGTCTTCTTTTCTAGACAAGTAACCTTTCTCTCGAACAGGTTAGATGTTAGAATGGCGTGTTCTTGTGTTTGAACCGCAAAGAATGTAGATTTAAGATGAAGAGAATAATGATATAAGCAATATACTTGTCTTGAACTCACAAACTCATAGCTATAGATAGTAACTCATTCGGCTTCCATAACCCCAACTAAGAGGTTTAGTTACCCATGAATGCGAAGGATATCACGTTTTGCATGGTGGATGGCGTGAATAGTAGGTGTTTGGCGTGTGGTTTTGGTGATTCCGTAGCAAGTAACGATTCTCTTGTTGTGGAATTTAAGAATAGAAGAATGAAGAATTAAGAATGTATTGTAGGAAGATGTCTTAAGTGAAGAGTTAATTGAATTGTAAGAATGTGTTTTTAAAATCTCTAACATGATAGGGTATTTATAATACTCCTATCCTACTCCTACTAAGCTAATGAAATAAATAACCAAATCCTAATATACTAATGAAATCCTTGACCCAAATATACTAGGGTAAGGTTACAAAATTATAATCCAAATAGAATAATGAAACACATAACCTAATTGCACTAGGTTAATGTATTATGGCAAAAATCCAGCTTTGTGTCTGTAAGTCCCCAAAGTCTTCAGAAATGCTGTTTTAGCCCGGGACAGATTTTCCATGCAGCAGATTTAGTCCTTTATGCGTCCAGCTCCTTTCCATCTCGTTTGTGAGCTTTCTTTTGCGTCAAGTAAGCCATAAATTGCTGTATTTTGCATCATTTATACCTGAAACTTTCCTAATCACATTTGTTAGCTCATTTACAGGAAAAAGGACTAAAAGTGTATGAAATAGATAATTAGTTCTCAAAACTAGGCTAAAATATGGGCAAAATATATTGATATAGGCGCGTAAATTCGCCTATCATCAACCATGTAAGCATAAAAAGTTTTTAAATAATCTTACATGGTATTCCCTCTAGTATCACATTATTCAGGCATCAATATCGGTCTAAGTCCATTTTGTTCACATTTAACTTTAAATTCTCTAATTCTTTTTCTTTGATTATTTTCTTGAATAAAGCCAACAGCAAGCCAAAATTTTCCAATATAAAGCTCAAAAAAATCAAGACCATCTCTTACAATTAAATTATATATATGACAAGCACACTTAACATTAAATATTTTAGGTAACGGCGGAGAGAGACTAGCTTTTAACTTTGTAATAGCAGTCTTGTTGTTAGAAGCATTATTAAAAGCAATACATAAGACTTTTCAATACCATAAAATTCTACAACTTTACTAATCGAATCAGTAATAAATTCTCTAGTATGTCTACGATCTTCATTATACGAAAAAGCTAGAATAAGGTTTTGCATAACAAAATTACTATTTATCCAGTGACAAGTAATGGTTAAATAATTATTTTTATTAACAACACAACCAAGATCAGAAGTTAGAGTCATTCTACATTGAATATTTTTTAACAATGTAGATAAATAAAAACCATATTGTGAATGAATTCTAAAAATATCAGTCCAACAAGTATTTCTAGGAATACGATTAAATATAGAATTATAAATTTCTTAAATATAATGAATAAAAGCATCTGAAGAAGGAAAACTGAAAGGCAAACAACCCACAGCTACCATTTTTGCTATTTCTTCCTGGTCCCTCAATTTATTATACTTCTTAATTACCTGACCGGTTGCTGGGTCCATTTTAGTTTGTGTTGGCCCACCAATATCCTTACCACCTCGTACAATAAATAACTCTCTTTCGTGATTACCATTTATATGTCTCATTAACGTACTTGGATCCCCTTGATTGCCTCCTCTTTTATGCTCATATACTTGTTGACAAATATTGCATTGCCCTTAGTTTCTCCTTCTATACATGTAAAAAATTGTCATGCAATACTAGTTGTTCTACGAGCTCTTAGGGCACGGGGAGGATGAGGAGGGCAATTAACTGATTCAGATCTAACATTAGC
Organism: Capsicum baccatum var. pendulum; assembly: GCA_030864225.1. Classification (NCBI taxonomy): domain Eukaryota; kingdom Viridiplantae; phylum Streptophyta; class Magnoliopsida; order Solanales; family Solanaceae; genus Capsicum; species Capsicum baccatum. The sequence goes on along the minus strand of CM061555.1, from coordinate 162,320,992 downwards.
ATTTCCTACTGAGGGTGTCACCAATATTTTCATCATCGTCTTCTACATTAACCGCATCTACTTCATTTTCTTCTTCTATACTGTAATTTTTGTGAGCTTCTGCATAATCCATATCGTGAGCACCTACACCTACTTCTTCCTTACAAGGTTGACTAAGTGGTACCGGAACAGGAGACACACAGGTATATGTACTGTTTGAACTACCTCTACCGCCAGTAATTCACTTTTTACTACCACTACCACTTCCGGAATAATTTTTTGACACTTTTTCTTAATTTATCCATAATATAAATCAAACTGAAAAAAATCAAAATACACAAAAATAATAAAATTAAATATTCAACAATTAATACACAAATTAAAAAATATAAATAGGAGATGGAACGACAATACCAAATTTTGGAAGTATCGAAACTTGCGACTTTAGAAACTTCCACTCGTACTTTGTAATCGTAAAATTAAAAAATAAAATTGATCACTTTAGGAGATATATAGAATATTTGAGAGAGAATGAGATTTGAGAGAATGAAAATTGTGTGGAAAATGATTTGAAAGTGTAAGGTATTTATAGGAATATTTTTGGATTTTAAAAAATATTTTAATTTAAAAAAAATAAAAAGGGCCAAAATAGCCGTTGGGCCCAATAGCTACTTTGGCCGAACGGTCAAAATCCGAAATTAAAAAAAAATGGGCCGGTTAACCGGCGGGCTTGGATCGGGTATGGTCCGGACCGGGTTAACCGAGCCTAACAAAAATTGGCCAGTCTGAGACCGTCAGCGCTACAGCCCGAGGGTTGATCGGGCTGGGTCAATTGGGATGGGTTGGGCCGAGTCAAACCGGCCCATTTGACACCCTTACCTACAAAAGATAAAAATAAATCACTTCATGCTCGTGTCCTGCATGTTTCTACCCTACATATAATATATCTCCATGAATGGCATATAATGGACCCCATCTCTTCCTTTCTATTAAAGCACATAGACATCATACTAACACATCTCATGCAAAAATTAAACAATGACTTTCTTGTTAGTTGAATATACTCCCTCTGTTTCTAAATTTGTGTCTGTCTACCTTTTTCATTTTTCTACTAAATAAATGATGTTATAGATAATCAAGAAGATACTACTCACGTTCTTTCAATTTTACCGTTCTTTAAATAAAGAAAATTTTAGAAAAGCCTGAAGAGTATATATTCTTTACTTTCTAGCAGAGTAGTTTCTCAGGAATGTGCAAACCATTAAAAAATCACTACTTTGGGATCGAAGGAGTAGACTTTTAGAGATTTTGAATACTATTACCAACAATTTTTTCCTTTTTCAGAGAAATGAAAGTGCCATTTTCCACAAATGACAACATGGTTCCATATTATTGATTAATAACAACAATAATAACCTTCGGAACGCTACTTCTTCAGCTGCCACCAACAACCCTGATTTGTTCTATGAACCGAAGTCAGTTTAATAACTAATTTTTCTTTCTCTGGGATTACTTTCCCTCAGCATTATCCGGTAGTGAATTAAGAAAGTTTGATCAACGCCCTTGATCTCTCCAGTGATATCCTTCAAAATAGAAATGTCAGATTTGATTACATAGATGAACTCATTCATTTCGCTGAGTGTTTTGAAACTAAGATTTCCAACTTGCACACGTGGTACTGGCACGGCTTGATCAACGGCTCAGATCTTCCACCAGTAAACGCCTCTTGATTTTGCACAAATATGAGAATCTGCAACGAAAATCAATGAATAAAACCCAACAATCAAAGATCGAAATATATAATTAAGTTGAAAATAACGAATACTATTGTAAATAAAGTTCCCACTCCTATTTGATAAGACGTGTATTATTTAACTAACTATATGACACTCGATAAAGTAATTCGAATAATCAATTAGTGATGTTACTAATAACACTATGAACACGTAGGATGTAATATCAAATATTTGCTCCAAATAATTCAAGGAAAAAGGAATATGATAATATATACTATAGTAATTAACAAATATAGCATTACAATTTTTATTTTATTTTTGACTCGCGTAGCTACTTGACAACAACAACAACAAACCCAGTGTATTCCCGAATAGTGAGGTCTGGGGAGGGTAAGATGTACGCAATCCATACGCAGTCCATACCTCTACCTCTAAAGAAGTAGAAAGGTTATTTCCGATAGACCCTCGGCTCGAGACACGGAATACTACACAAATTCATAGTAAAGCATAAAACAAGATGGCATAACGTAAATACGACACCCACAAGTAATAGAAAATAGAGAAAAGTAAACAGGGTATCATAACAAGAATAATACCCCCACCAATTAATTCCCTACACTAGCGACCCAAACTGACCCTAGCTTTCTGCCCTAATTCGCGTCCTCCAGATCTTCCAATCTAGGGTCCTGTCCTTAGTGAGCTGTAACTGCTCTATGTCCCGCCTTATCACCTCTCCCCAGTAGTTATTCGGCCTACCCCTACCCCACCTAAAACCATCCAAAACTATCCTCTCATACCTATGAACCAGGGCATCCATGCCTCTCCTCATCACGTGTACGAACTATCTCAATCGGACATCCCGCATCTTATTCTCCACTAGAGTCACACCAACCTTCTCCCTGATAGTCTCATTCCGAACTCTACCCCCCTAGCCATTCCACACATCCAACGCAACATCCATATTTCCACCACCTTTATTTTTTAAATGTGGGAGTCCTTAACTGTCCAACCCCAATACGGTGCGAGACATCCTCGTCACTCTTATCATTACCCTGAATCACGGATCCGAGATACTTGAAACTATCCCTCTTATATAACACCTGTGATTCCAACTTCACTACCACCTCATTCTCCAGCCTCATGTCATTAAACTTACATTCCAAATACTCTGTCTTGCTCCTACTCAACCTGAACCCTTTAGACTCAAGAGTTTATCTCCACACCTCTAATTTATCATTTACACCCCCGCATCTCATCAATCAAAACTACATTATATGCAAAAAGCATACACCAAGGCACCTTTCCTTGAATACGCCGCGTTAACACATCCATCACCAAAGCAAACAAAAAGAGACTAAGAGTAGATCCCTGATGCAATCCTGTCAAGATAGTGAAATGCTTCGAGTCTCCTCCCATTATCCTCACCTGAGTTTTAGCTCCATCATACATGTCCTTAATTGCTCAGATATATTTCACCGGGACTCCACTCACCTCCAAGCATCTCCAAAGAACCTCCCTGGGGACTTTGTCGTATGCCTTCTCCAAGCGCGTAGCTACTTGAGATCTGATTAATTCAAATTCACATCAAGAAAGTCTACTTTAGAAATAAAAACTCTGTGATCAACCTAATATTCTGGTGCCTAGTTAAACGTAAAAGGATGTCACCAAAATTCACATAAAAAGTTTCTGTATACGATTTGTATTTGGAGAAGTAATGACCCTATAAACATGTTCTTAACCAATGAATTCATCAACCCAATGACCACCCCTTCCAAGTTATAAAAGGGGAACTTGTTTAATGTTGCGCACAATTGTGTATATTCTTGGACTTCTCCTTAATCTTCTTAATATTTTTCCATCAAGGTTTTAAGATTTTCACATGATCTTTGGTCAAGATGCTTCAAACAAAATTCATTGTCATAATATGCCGCCACCAATCTTTTTAACCTCCTACGACTTACACAAACACAAACAAGCCTAAACTTTTGAAAAATATGGCAACACTCTACTATCTATTCACCTTCTAGCTTAATACACGACCTTCGCACCTTCCTATCTAAATTCATGTCTTCAGTAATACAAAGTTATGTGATGTCTTGTCTAATCACCTTTTTCAATAGTTTCTCGACCTACCGATACCTCTCCTCGTACCCTTACGTATATCAAACTTCTCAAACCTCCTCACTGGAGTGTCAGTCTCTTTTGGGGATAAATTGTGTATCAAGTCTCACTTCGACGTTAGGCTCATGGATTGCATTACCAAATTTTCACTTTTGTCCTACTCATACTAAAGTTAAAAAAATGACTATAGTAAAGCAAAAGATAATAATTTAAAAATTATGATAGAAGAAAATTGAAAGTATTTACATTGTATTTTAATTAAGAGTACAATACAATACAGCCATCCAAAGAGACCCAACCAACTTGTACTATTAAATGACCAAAGTTAATCATCAATTTGGAGCCAAGTTCTTGAAAAAATTTCAATGAAAAAGTTACCTATGTCGAACAATCATCTCATACATCAAACAAAATCACCTTAATCTTTTTTCTTTATGTTGGATTTGTTAGTTTATATGTATATACAAAATACTTGATTTCTGTTCAAAAACGTTTAACGCTTGAAGATAAAAGAAAGAAAATATTATTATTACTTGTTATATCAATATAGATACACAACTGAAAAATTAAAAATATAATGATAAATTAACTGGTAAAAAAATTGAACTAAAGAAAGAAAATTTGAAAAGAAAAACAATTGTTCCCACCTTCTATTCCTCATAACAATTGAATTATGACAGAAAATAACTCATTCCACTTAAGCGTATTCATAAATCTACACAACTGAATAATTAAAAATATAATAATAAAGTAAGCGGTAAGAAAATTGAACCAAAAAAATAAAAACTGAAAAGAAAAACAATTATTTTCACCTTCTATTCCTCATATCAATTGAATTACGACAGAAAAAACCTCCTTGTATAGAAGCGTATTCATAAATCAAAAAGAATTTGATTTTAAACTCCTATATGATTTGTATTAGGATATGTATGATCCATATTTTTCAAAATATATATTATTTGAGGAAAATAATTTTTAAAAATTAAGGTAGTTTTTGGTTTGTCCAAAATATGACTCCACGCAAAAGATGGTAGTTTTTAGTTTGCCCAAAAACTTTTTTTTCTAAAAAAGTTGTTGCTTGCCACAATATGATTTCAAATATAAGGAAACTAGATGCCGGAGGCTCGTGCAAGCACGGGCCCAATGTTTTACATTAATGTTGTATTCTATATTATATTTGGCGTTTGTTTTAGAAGCTGAATCTGTAAAGAAATTGAAATTATAAAGTAACATTTCAAGTAGAAGTTGATTCATGTATGGCATAAAATTGCGCTAAAAATTCATAACAATGATAAAAGACATACATATAGCTGAATTTCATATGTTAATGTATAAAGTATTTGTAGGACGAATTAAATAAATAATACAAATAAATAAAGCAATTGTACGGTGGAGAAGTTATAAGTTGGTTCAATCTGTCGGTCAAGGTTTAGCAGGAATGTAAATGCGCTGCAACATACAATATCCCACATTTGGCCGCACAGTTTGGTGTAACATATAATATCCCACATTTGGCTTCACTTTTTGGCGAGGGGGATGAAATTAGGAAAAGATCGAATTAATACATCAACAGAAACACTGTCTATACCAGAACGCCATCGATTAGAAAACACCAATTATTTCAATACAGTAAAGTGTTTACCCATCAAACAATTAGAAATTGTTCTACTGGTGAATCAATAATATAAAGGGACAGTAATAGTAGAAGGAAATATGTCACATTTAGCAAATTCAGGACATACCATAAGGGAAAGGGTCGACAAGTTTCATATCGGCCACAGAGCATAACAAAACCTGAAACAAATGACTTGTTGACGTTTGGATTCAAAATATATCTATATATTATTATTTGAATGCATGAGTAATTCATGTAATCATAATATCTCTTGCAAGAAGGAAGATAGGATCCTAGGCATAGTGACAAGGGAAGTGCAGCTGTACCGAAAATCTCCCACTTTTCATAGGACTTGTGGATACCCAAAGCTAATATACTTGTATATATGACAAATGAAACATATAAACCAACACCAAACACCCCAATGTATAATGGTATTCTGGAACAAAGATGTGAAGAATCAATGAAGGTACTTGATAGTTGATATTCAAGATATCAAACAACAGAAAGCTCCGACATGATGACAAAAATGGTGAAAAATGCATCTGTTGAAGGCATTATAAGTGAAAGTGAAGTAGCTAGTGATTTCTGGATATCACTTGCATGCTATTAACAGGTTAACAGTTGCAATTTGTCAAGTCATAAAACTTTAATACGAATGAACTATGTAGAAATAGCAAATAAAAAGACATGAAAGCATGCAAGTACAAATAGATTTAACAATTTAGATATTTTGTATCTAAAAAGATATTTGGACATATTTGTATCCGTTGTTCTACAAAAATATCTTTGAATAATTGCTCTTCATGAGATTAAATATTTGTATTAAAATGAAGTCTTTATCCAATAGGTTATGAACTAAGTTCATGATGCTAAACATTCAATTTAAGTTTCTTGAACTCTCCAAAAGTGCAGTCGCACCCGTATCGATTAATTAAAAAATACACTACTTTTGAAGGATTCGATACATACCCAATGACATTTTGGAGTCCGCGCAACATAACATTCAATCTCTCATTTCTTAACTTGTAAGGATTTTAATATAAAGCTTTCAAAGGAGATGTGGAAGTGCAATTACACGGTCCAAATCTGTGGAAACAATAAAATATTGTCCTTGGTCAATCCTTTTGCAGGTTTCTATAAAATGGTAGAGTGCTGAACAAGGACAGAAGCAAGAAGGAATAAGAAGCCTAAAGGTAAAATTAGTACAAAGAGAGAGCAACAAAAATGTTTAATTTTTTTCTCTACATGAAATGTCAAAGACCAAAAATTCAGAACACGAGAAAGTAAGAAAAACAACCAGAGTTGGGGAGAAGAATAAGAAAATTCCAATACACTATCAAACTAAGTTGGTTTAACGGTAAACATTAAACAGTGCAATTCATAGTTGTGACTTCATAGGAAATGAAGGAATGAAACAAATTACCCAAAAAACCTGCATAAAATACAACCATCCTGCACTTCATCGCTCTTATTGAACCTGGTGCTAAAATTGTACCAACAACGACATCTCCCACCTCATTTGGATTCAGGTTTGTTTTCTCAATTACTGCCTATGGTACAAGATTTGCACTCATTAAAATTCTCAATTTAGAAAAAAGTCAGAGAATAAAGCACCTGTGATCTCTTTATAAGTACATTTTTATTTCTTTTCTTTATAAAGTTGGTGTCTAGTTAGTTTGTAAATACTTTGACTATTTCATCGAGTACCTACTACCTACGGTCTACCTTCCCAGTCTATCGACTAAGCCATAGATAGAACATTGGAAGAAATCATCTAACATTTTTTTAATAATTCCATTGTTTCTTCTTCTTTGTTACCTTTATTCTACTAATTCATTAAGAAATAAATGGCCAATTTTAGCATTGGTTAATCAAACATTCAAAAGTGTAGAATCTGATATATAGACAAATAATAAACATTGAGAACTAGAGCAAGTAAATCATATGATAGAGTATCTTCGAAATCTCCACGTTTGAATTTGCAAATGTGATGCAATAAGCTCTAAAAAACATCAAATTACCAACTACTTTAGTACAGAAAATCAAACAGTTATAACAAATCTTTGATTATCGAATCAAGTGAGACACTTACATGACAATCAGGACATTATCCCCAAAAGTAGTTGTTCTAGAGTATGCAGCAATGTCACCAGCTAAACAAATTGAAGGCTGTTGAGGAAAAACACCACCAAAGATTGATCACATTGAAAAGAACCATAACAAAAGAAATACGCTGACAAACATCATCTGAACAAAGTTTGTTAACTGAGACCAAGTTAAAGGGCGCGTTTCTGCATTATAGAAAATTCAAAATATGTACAAATTATTAATTTAGAATTTTTAACGCATAAATTTCAAATTATTATTCAGTATGTCTAATTCCGATACTTCACACACTTTTACTACTAATGATTTTTTGAATATTACATTCAGTACAATCGTCAATCAACACAATCAGTCGTCATCATTGGTAGCTACCATTTGCAATTATTGCGTCAATAATCATAATCATCAGTTATTAACAGTAATCACCATTACCATCCATCGCTACATATCATTAACCATTACAATAACTATAATGCAGACCAACACAAAATTCTAGCAAACCCAAGCTAAATCAGCAACTAATGGAGAAAATGAATGTGCTATACACCTAAATAGTGGTAATTTTCCATTTTATTTCAAAGCAGGAGAATTTCATTTTCAACAACCACTCTCTTTATTTTATTTAATTTTTCGCTGCTAGCATATAAATAGAAAAGTATATCTCTTTTCATATTCTACCCTCATACCTAATTACTCCTCAAATCATTTTTGAAGACGAAAAATCATACATCAATTAATACGAAAATTGTGGCAAAAAATTTATATTGATTGTTGCTTCTTAACACATACCCTCAACATAGGAAAAGATAACAAAGAGAAAATGAAAAAGGATAAGCAGAGAGCAAAATCCAAAAATTGAATAACTAAGAATAACCAATAAAATTAGCAATAAAGATAGATCTAATTGAGATAACAATAAAAAGAAAATTTCCCATTGTTTTTATCAATTTTATCTCCTTGTACTTCACTTCTTCCTCATAGTTTTGATAATAAAATGTAAATTCTACAAACTCATTCAAACAAATCTCAAAATCGAAGGAAAACGGTAAGATGAAGATTGAAAAAAAATTAAAAACTTAAAACTGCAACAATAGTCCATGTATAAAATAAATCACAAAGCAGCATAACAGTAACAATTGCAAAAGCACTTGGGGATAAGAAGGAGCTCAGCAACGAAGAAGATGATTTGATTGAAACCCCTTTTTTTCAGCGATTAAATAGGAAAATAGAAATTTTACTCAACGATGAAGAAGATGATTTGCTTGAAACCCCTTTTTTGTGATTAAATTGGAAGATTGAAATTTTGTGTTCTCATCTGAGAGTTTGTTTATCCCTATACGTACAGCTAATGGAACAAGAGATTGACACGTATAGAATGAAGTTACCACGTATACAGTAGTGTAATAACGGAAATAGCCCTTGGGAGGCAAGCTAGCAGGACAACGATTAACTGCTTCCTAAGGCGTTTGTATATATTAGTAATTCAGCAATTTTGTATTTTGCCAAAAAACACACTTATGGAGTTTTTGTTTTTATAGGACTTTACTTTTAAAAACTATAATTATTTGAGAAAAATAATGCAAAAATAATTTTATATAAAGCAAAGACTTTTAATTAAGAGCAAAAATTTCAAACAACATTTCTAAAGGCATAGATTATAGATACATATAGATATAAATTATAGATTATAGATATATATATTTGCTTATTAAAATGAGGATATGCGTGAACTGTTAACTTCTTAAACTTTATTTGAAAAATCATAAAAAGAGTCATAAAACTTTTATTTAGTTTTTAAAAGAGGTCAAATGTAAAGATTCAAATTCAAAGGATCCATCATTACTTTGCAAATTCACTATTAATTCGTGAAGTTCATGACTGTTAGACAATAAAAATTTTGAGAACGAAAAATAAATAATCAAGACAAGAAAATATACTGCAATAATTAATTTATTGATTTCAATATGTGAGTGTTACAATCTCTATGAATCCTCTGATTCACCTTTTCAAGTATAAATTCAAGGGCTTAAAGCTTGATATTGAATTTGAACTTGATTTGAATACTTTGAGGGACTTGATCTTGACTTGTGCTTGAATTCAAGGGCTTTTGAGCTTGTTCTTGAATATTGCGGTCTTGATCTTGAATCTTGATGAACTTGATTTGAATGCTTGATCTTTTTAGAGAAACTATGGCGTTTGATCCATGAGTTTTCTCTTGCTACTTGTTAGAGTTCTGGAGTCTCTTTTTCTGAATTATGAGACCCCTATTTATAGTTGTGGAAAAAGAAGAGTCATGATGAAGATGGACTTCCTTTTACCAATCAAGTTCAAGTGACGTGGCGTCTTTTATGGGCTTTGATTTTATTAGGCTTGCTGCATTATTTTGACATGTGGCATGGTCCTATTGGCTCCTCACTTGACTTGTCATGTCACGTCATTTGGCACGTGCCGTCTTTAATTAAATCCAAATATGTTTGGACTTAAATAATTAATCCAATTATATTAATTCACAATTTTTTGGGTGGACTAATATATTTTAAATTTAATATAATATGAATTTTGTACGGATTTAAATATTCAAAATTCCATCGCTCACAAATGCCCCATACTTCAAGACTTGTCGAGACATTTAATATTTTGGAGACTAGACTTGAAGTATGATTATTTAAATATGTTTCCTTCATGCTTCAACGATTTTCATACATGTGAATACTCCATTCAAAAAATTTAAAGCCGAATCATATTGATATTGCCTCTCATAACTCTTTTTTTTTCACGAATCTCTATACTTAAGATCCATTGGTGAGGCATGATATCTAATTTCAAACAGATTTTGGAAGACTTTTTCATCGCCTTGCTTAATCAGGAATAAAACCCTTTCAATTTGAACTTAGATTGGAGAAATAAAGAACCTCCAATTTGAATTTGTATGGGAGAAGGAAACAACCTCCAATTTGAATGAGAAAAAAATCAACCTCCAATTTGAATTTGTATGTGAGAAGGAAATAACCTCTAATTTGATTTTGTATGGGAGAAGGAAACAATCTCCAGTTTGAATTTATATAGGAGAAGGAAATAACCTCTAATTTGAATTTGTATGGGAGAAGGAAACAATCTCCAATTTGAATTTGGAGATAGAAGTTATTCCAATCTAAACTTATATTGGAAAAGGAAACATCCATCCTACAACTCTATAAAAGGAGGTATTTTCTCCACTTTCTTAATATCAATTTTGAGGTTTTTAAGCCATCAACAATATTTAAGTAATTTCTTTCTCTCCTACTTTTCTCTTATTTTCGTCATTCTTTTCAGCATAGCATATTTGTGGTAAACAATTCATATCTAATTATAGGAATATTGAAATTATGAACCATTTGATATTCCAACTAGACTTCGATATCTATAAAGTATCAAAAATTCAGCTTTAAATTCCTTCAATCTAATTCTCGATAATTTTTTGAAGTTAGCCCTGAATTTTATCATGCTAAAAATTTTAGATATGCGCGTCTTTACTAAAACTTTCATATCTTAAAGTAGGAAGGATGAAATCATAAGACGCTTGATTTTTATAATACTAGATACAAAGATCTATAACATATCTAAAATCATAATTTAATAAAATCGAGATATTTTCAGGTGTATCCCAAAATCAACATTGAGTTTTGATGCATCAACAATTCAGATTTATGCTGCATCACAAAAAAAATATATCTCAATGTGAGAGTATTGAAATTATGATCCACTTGATATTATAGATTCTGGAAATATGCTTGTTTAACATATCCAAAATTTAGATTTTAACACTTTTTGGATTGTTCTAAATGATTTTTTGAAGTCGATCTTTATATGTTGTCCGACAGAGGATTCCAGATTTGCATCACCTCACCAAATAATTTATATCTTGATGTGGGACCATCACCATTAAAGGGAGTGTTGATTGCTTCAAACTCGATTTTGAGGTCTTTATTCTCATCAAGGCATCTTATCTCAATCTAAGTTGGTGATATACAACTTTTAAGATTGCAACGCTCTGACAGGTAACATCCTTTCTATTTGTGTTTTATTTTACTTTCTTTCTTATTTTTCCCTTTTTTTGTAGGGTTGACGCAAATAGCAATATGTAATAATTGGCCGGCTTAAGGTGGCGAGAGTTTAACTTCACCTCTATCACCTTAAGACCGAAAGACTTATGCAATAATTGGCCAGCTTAAGGTAGCGAGAGTTTAACTTCACCTCTGTCACCTTAAGACCAAAAGACTTATCCAATAATTATCCAGCTTAAGGTGGCGAGAGTTTAACTTTGCATCTATCACCTTAATACTGAAAGACTTTGCTTGAAGACGGAATGATTTTCTTTAAGTATGGACCCTTTTATCTATGCACTTATGCAATGGTCTTCTTTAAGTATGGGCCCTTTACTAATGCATTTATGCAATGGTCTTCTCTAAGTATGGACCCTTTCATCGATGCACTTATTCAATGGTCTTCTTTAAGTATAGGCCCTTTTCACCGATGCATTTATGCGATGGTCTTCTCTAAGTATGGGCCCTTTTTATCAATGAATTTATGCGATGGTCTTCTCTAAGTATGGGCCATTTTCACCGATGCATTTATGCGATGGTCTTCTCTAAGTATGAACCCTTTTACCGATGCACTTATGCAATGGTATTCTTTAAGTATAGGCCTTTTTATCGGCGCATTTATGCGATGGTATTCTTTAAGTATGTGCCCTTTCTAATGGTCAGCTTAAGGTGTAAATCCACCTTAAGGCATGAAAATTTTGATATCCTTTTAAGGACCCCCGTGAGAGGCTAGCTTGAGGTATAAAGAGAAAAATTTTGTCCACCTTAAGGCATGGAAATTTTGAAATCCTTTTAAGGATAAACCCGTTAGAGGCCAGCTTAAGGTGCAAAGGGACAAATCTTGTCCACTTTAAGGCATGAAAATTTTGAGATCCTTTTAGTTGTAGGCTTAGAGAACTTTAGCATTCCAAATCCCATTGAAGGAACTCTTTTTCATTTTGATGGTTTGCCCCCATTGAGTCACAAATATTTGCAGTAAGTCCAAAATTTAATTAGAATAGTTTCATACTTGGAGTTGGTATGGAGGATACTGTAGGAATGAATTTTCTTTTACACTCATGTAACTGAACTCAGAATGAAATACTAAGCGCCTACGTACCTCAATGAAGAGGATCAAGTCACAACGTAGTTCTGGGTGAGTATTTTTTTTTGTGTCCAAACTTTTTCCTAGGCCGCCTCTTTCGAGGTTTTTGACCTAGCGGATTTTTATTTTTGTTTTTTTCAGCAATACACAATTTATACTCTTGCGTCCAGGAGTGGACATGCAGTTTATACTCGTTCCTTAAAGAGTGTATATGCAATTTATACTCGTTCCTTAAGGAGTGTACATGTAGTTTATACTCATTCCTAAAGGAGTGTACATGCAGTTTATACTCGTTCCTTAAGGAGTGTACATGCATTTTATACTCATGCCTTCAGGAGTGTCATCTTCCTTCAAAGATAGTTCTTATTCAAGAACTTGGCGTTGATGGGGCCAACCCTCACGCCATCTACATCAACAAGGTTGTAAGCACCATTTGAATATGCCTCTTGTACGATATATGGTCCATCCCACTTTGGGGTGAATTTGCTCCCAGATTTATGAGAAGTGATAATGGGCCTTCTTACTGCAAGAACTTAATCTCCAACTTGGAAGCACCTCAAGTGAACCCTTTTGTTAAAAGAACGAGATAACGGGGCTTGATAATATTTAAGATTTTGTTGAGCCTCCAGTCTCTTCTCATCAAGAGCTTCTAACTCCGCAAGACCCAACTTGGTATTTTCTTTATCGGTGAGCCCTTCTTGAATAGCCAGTCTCAAAGAAGGTATTTGACGCTCAAGTAGCAGGACTGCTTCAACTCTAAAAGCAAGTGAGTATGGGGTTACTTGCGTCAGTGTACAGTAAGTTGTCCTATACACCCATAAAGCTTCTTCCATTCGCTCATGCCAGTCTCTTTTGGATTTGGAGACGACTTTCTTCAATAAGTTCCATAAAGTCTTACTGAAGGCTTCATCTAGACCGTTAGCGGCAGCATGGTACATAGAAGACTTGTGCTGCTTGAAGCCAAAGAGATCACAAATCTTATTCATCAGTTTGTCATCAACCGACTTGCCATTGTCAGTTATTATATATTGAGGGATTCCCAAGCGGTAGAGGATATTCACTCGGATGAAGTTTTCAACATTTTCTTTCTTTACTTCCTTAAGAGCAACAGCTTTGGCCCACTTTGAGAAGTAATCTGTCGCGGCCAAGATGTATAAGTGTCCATCAGAAGATTTTAGTAGTGGACTAACAATATCCATTCCCCAAGCATTGAACGGACAAGATGCTACAGTTGGGTATAGTACTTCAGGAGGTTGATGAATGAAATTCGCATGGAATTGACAAGATTTGGATCTTCTAGCATAGTCCAAGATATCTTTCACCATCGTTGGCCAATAGTATCCCATCCTTTTAATGTAAAAATGAAGCTTTGTTCCAGATTGATGTGATCCACACACTCCCGAGTGTGCTTCTTGCAAAGCTTGAATTGCTTCTTTTTCTCCCGGAAACCGTAAGAGTACTCCTTCAAATGATCATTTGTACAGTGTGACCTTATAGTAAAGGAAGTGAGGTGTACGACAATGAATGTTTTTCCTTCTCCTTGGGTCCTCTGGAAGTATCCCATAACATAAGTAATCAATGATAAGTTGTCGCCAATCTTTTTTTCATCTTCAGATACGGCAACAAGGTATTCAACTTTATTTTCTTCATCTTCAATTGCTGGCAGTACTACCCATTCTTAGTGGATAGTGACTTGTATCTGATTTGGAAGTGTCAGGGTTGAGGCCAAAGCAGCTAGGGCATCAGCTTTCTTATTTTCTCTCCTTGGCACATGTTGGAGGGTTACTTCTCCAAGTCACCCCATCAACTTTTGTGCATAATCATGATATGGTCGTAGCTCAGGCTTTCTGACTTCATAGCTTCCCAAAAGCCGCTTGATCACCAATTGGGAGTCAACAAAGACTTGTAATTGCAGTTGTTTCATGTCAACTGCCATCTCAAGGCCAAGTATTAAAGCTTGATATTCAGCAACATTATTAGAGTAACAATTTGTTAGGGTAAATGAGTATGGGATGACCTCTTGTCGTGGAGTGACGAACACCACGCTAGAACCAGCTCCATCTCGATGTGCGGCACCATCAAAGTATATCTTACATGAGGGTCTAGCTTCAATAACCATTACATCTTCATCATGAATTTCATCACTCAATTCCCAATCATCAGGTATCGGGTGATCTGCCAAAAATCAGCCAATGTTTATCCCTTTACAGCCTTTTGGGGAATGTACACAATCTTAAACTGTTGAAATTGAAGGTACCATCTTGCAAGTCGGTCACTAAGGACTGGTTTCGACATTATAAACTTTATGGGATTTTCCCTAGACACAAGAAGAACAACATGAGCCTGAAAGTTGTGCTTTAATTTTTTAATTGAGAAGGCCAATGCCAAACACAACTTTTTGCTTGGAGAATACTTTATCTCATTTGGTGTCATCATTCTGCTCAGATAGTAAAGAGAGTTCTCTTTGCCTTCACTATTTTCTTGAGTCATTAGTGCTCCAACTGACCTCTCTTGTGCCACAATGTAGAGTATCAATGGTTTTCCAGGTATGGGTGCCGCGAAAACTGACGGCTTCATTAAGTATGATTTGATACTCTCAAAGGCATTACTATAAGCTTGGTCCCATTCAAAGGGAGTGTCCTTGTTTATGAGATGGCGAAATGGTTGACATTTTTCAGCCAGGTTTGAGATGAACCTACTTAATTATGCAAGCCTTCTTTGAAGGCTTTTTAACTCACGAATATTTTGAGGCTTGGGTATCATTAAAATTACATCGACCTTGTCTTGATCAATTTCAATTCCTTGGTATCGCACAATAAATCCAAGAAACTTTCCAGAAGAAACTCCAAAGGCACACTTCAAAGGATTCATCTTAAGTTGATATCTTCGAAGTAACTCGAATACCATTCTTAGGTCTTTTAAGTGGTCGTCTCTCTTTCTTGAATTCACTACTAGATCATCCACGTAGCATTCAACATTTTTATGGAGCAGGCCATCAAAGATGTTTTGCATAGCCCTTTGATAAGTGGCGCCAACATTTTTCAAACCAAAAGGCATTACCTTATAGCAATAAATACCTTTGGGCATAGAAATACAGTGACTTCTTCATCCTTTGGTGCCATACAAATTTGATTGTAGCCGGATGAACCATCCATGAAGGACATTGCCTTATAACCAGTGGTGCCATCAATAATTAACTCTGGTAAGGGGATTGGAAAGTCATCCTTAGGGAAGGCGTTGTTGAGATCCCGAAAGTTGACACAAACTCGAATTTGGCCATTCTTCTTCCGTACTAGAATAATACTTGAAATCCATGTGGGATATTTGACCTCACAAATAAATCCAGCTTCAATAAGTTTGCTAACATCATTTTCAATCAAAGGAACCAACTCCGGCCTAAAGCGTCTTTGGGCTTGCTTAATAGAATAACTACCATTTTTGACGACCAACTGATAAACTGCTACTTTGGGATCCAATCCATGAATTTCCTTATAGCTCCAAGAGGATACAACCATATATTCTTTGAGTATGTCCATATAAGCTATTTCCTCCTCCACTTCTAGAAACGCACTTAGGTAAGTTGGTCTTGGGTCTTCATCAGTTCCAAGATTAACTTCCTTCAAGGGAGCGATTATGGCCTTTACTCCTTCTTCAAGTTGTGATGGAGCATCTCCAGTATCTTTCTCCTCTTAAGGATCATCGTCGTTGACGGATATATAATAATACCAAAAGGCATCTTCTATCTCTTCATCAATCTTCATTTGAGATGAGACATCTTTTTTATTTTGGGTTGTAACGTAATATGAGGATCCAACACTCTCTTCATCTTCTTTGTGTTGCTTGGTATAAACCACAGTACGAGCCTTTGCTTTTAGCACCTCGTTGCATGAAACTACCAGTTTTGTCTGTCGTCTTATTCTAGAAGGAATCAGACTTTGGATGTCCTTCTGGATCTTAGGAGAAGAGTGCATTATTTTACTTTGATGACTTCTCCGACGCTTGTTATTTTTCTTCTTATTTAGAGGGCCCAACCTTTCGAACACAGATGTTCTTGTGGTTGATTCTCTAAGTCGATTAAATACAGAGGGTCTTTTATTAGTAGAAGTGGATTCTTCTTCCACGGTGATGTAATTACTGACTGCCCTTCTTATGGAGATGTAAATTGTAGGTGGCTGCGTGTATCATAGTCCTTCACGTGCCTGCCTTGTTGTACCCTCCGATGGAAGTTTTCCCAACCTTGATGGCTTATTAGAATTGTATCCAGCCTTTACAAACAGCTTGTATGCATTTAGGTCAAAGCCTTCTTTCGTACACTTCGGAGGGAGTGTTATATCTCATGGCAGATTTTGGGCCACAGACTCTTCAAGAAGTCTTGAGGATGAATTTATTGCATCAATCTCCCTTTAGTACATTATCTTGGGAATCTGATAGGTGATCTTTCTCTTTCCTTACCTTCGGTACGTAGCGAAGAATGGGAGTTGCCTTCTTTATAGTAGAAGTGACACTTTCTTTATTTGAAGTGGAGGGCTTCTTGGTGGTGACTTTTTTTATAGTCACCGTGACCTTCTTAGATGCAAGATCATCACACTTGGTCTTGGTGACATCTTCAACCTTATTATCGTCCACAACATACTTCTTTAAGTAGAATTTTACATAGATAAAATGTGACTCAGCTTTAGCAAATGGCTTGTCATCGGCAACTAACTATCTTTCCACTCCGCCTTTGAGGTACTTCAAGCATTGATAGTAAGAGGATGAGATAATTATATTCTCGTGCACCCAAGGCCTACCAAGCAATATATTGTATGAAGTTTTGGCATCAATCACATACATCAATGGGTTTGATTGAAAATCATCCATATGAATCCCCAACTTGATACATCCCATGGACCTCTGGCCCCCTTGGTTGAATCCTTGGATCATTATACGGCTTTCATCCAGTTCTCTAGTAGCGATGCCAAGTTCTTTCATCGTGCGGATAGGTAGGATGTTAACTCCAGATCCCTCATCTATCAAGATTCTATTGTTCTTCTTTCCTAGAATTTGACCCACCATGTATAAGAGACAGTTATGTAGGGCCTTACCTAGTAGAAGATCATTATTTTTGAATGGGATTTTTGTATCACACATATGTGCCTCTTCGCTAAGAGTTTCAGCAAGCTTTTCAAAAGAAGAAGGAACTTCCATGGGTAGAGTCTCACCCTTTACTCCCTCTTTGGCGGTATTAAAACAAGATGCCTCAAGGTTGACTAGGGCAGTCTTTACACAAAACCAACTCGGTAAGAATTCCTCTAAAGTCACTGAACGCCGAGGTTTTTGGGAGTGAAGCTTCATCACCATCATCTTCTTTGGGAGTTCAACCAACTTTTGTTTCTTTGGTTTCTTTATCATTCTCCTTTTGGTTGTCTTCTCGAATGACTTCTTCGCAGACTCATCCTCCTGCGTCTGCGCCTGGTCAGCAGAGTCCAACCTCCAACATTGCCTTCGTCACTTGAAGATCTGTCGGCCCTAATATTTTCTAATTATGCTCTTCAACACATATTTGGATTGGATTGAGCGAGCCAAATGTGATGGAGATTTGATGAGAACTGGCCGTCTCATCATCGAAGAAGATCTTTTTCTCTTTTCCCAGTTGCATGAAGACAAAGCACTTTTTGAGGGGGTGACTTACGAGCCTATGATATTTACAATAATTAGGGTCATTGGTCCTTCCATCTTCGTTGGGTTGCTTCATCTCTGGGATTTCAATGAGTTTATACTCAAGGAGTTCATCAAAAATCCCAACAACATCAAAATCAAGGAAGGGATATTCCTTTTCTTGCATCTCCTTTAAAGTTTTTTGATTCGGATGTGCTCCAAAAGTTGTCTTCACACTTTGCTTCTTGCTCACTTTTGTGGTGACCTTTACAGTAGACATGTCGACATTCATGGATTCTTTGTTATCATTTTTGGGGACAAACGTACCCCATCTTTTGGGTTTTTGCTTATCCTTTCCCCTTTGAGGGTCATGGATAGGCGCTCCTTCCTTTCCAGCAGAATTCATGCTCAACTCCATGTCGGTAGCACGAGTAAATAACTCTTCAAAGGATTTTGGTTTAATTACTTGCAAGATATAGAGAATCCCCAGTGCATTCCTTGGACACACATCTTTATTGCAGAAGCTTCACTGAGCCTATCTTTGCAGTTTAGGCTTGCATTTCTCCAACGATTGATAAAGTCAATGACTGGCTCATTTTTTATTTTCTGAGTATTTGTGAACTCTACCATGCTCACCATATGCCTTGTTATATAAAAGCGATTCAGGAACTCATGCTCCAATTTCTCCCAACTATCGATGGAGTTAGGCTCGAGATTCGTATACCAATCAAAGGCGTTTCCTTTAGGGAATGAATAAACTGTTTGATAAGATAGTCACCGTAAGTTCTAGCATTACTACATGTCTCAACAAAGTGTGCGACATACTGTTTTGGGTTCGCTTTGCCCTCAAATTGATGAAATTTGGGGGGTTGATAGCCTATAGGAATTTTGAGGCTATCTATCCTCGCAGTGTAGGGCTTAGCATATGCGAGGGAAGACTTGGTGACAGCATCATACTTATCTTTGAGGGTCCCTTCAATGAATTCCATCAATTGCTTAATCGGGATCATTCCCTGAGAAAAAACTTGCACCTCTTTAGTTGGTGGTGTTTGTTTCACAGGATTGTATGTCTCATAAACCTCTGGAGATTTTCTAGGTGCATGGCTAGACTTTCTGTCTATCTTGACTTTCACCCTATCCACTATCTTATCAATCTGAGAATCTTGATTCTGAACATATTTGGTCAGGCTTTCAATTGCCTTTATCAGATTCACAAGTTGCTCCTCTATAAATGAGGCATCAGTCACCATTGCTTGCATGATCACTGGAGATGTTGGAGAGTAGCATGGATTATCGGACAAGTTGATCTTTGAGGTGCTTAACTTATGTGGTGTAGTCAGATATGATGTCACGACCTGAACCGGGGCCCTAGCCGTGACGAGCATCCCAAACCATGAAGGCCAGTTACGCCCTTCTGTATCTGGTAATCATGCACAATATTCATATGATAAAAGAAAATACGGAAAATGGAGATCTAGTACGAAAACATGGTCAATCTGAATTTAATCATAATACCAAAAGCTGTAATTCAAAAATATCTGAATAATAGCATCTGACTCAGTCTACGAAATCTCTACTAAATCTCAAAACAACACTGTCTGAAATCTGGGACAAAGCCCCCAGTAGACCAAAACTATAAAATAATAAACAATTGTAAGACATTAGGCCTTCTGGAATATAGATGCACAATCTCTTATGCTGTCAGAATTATCTACTGCTTATCTAAACCCCTAGACTGTGACTCAGAACCTGAGAGGTTGGAGGGTGGAGAGGGTTAATATAAATGTACTGGCACGCAGAGAAAATCCCAAAATAATCATTTATTATCAACATATATGAGAGAAGTTTAAAACAGTTCATAATCATACCATATAGTAAGAAAACACATGGGCATTTTAAAGGACTTTGTGAAAACATCTGAAATCTGTGACACTCTTTGTATTACTTCTGCACTAGGTGTTATACCCTATAATTCTGAAAATTCCATGGGCTATATGGAAACTGCCATTATCTCGGCAGCCAATCCCCCAACCTAAGTGTGCCGCAAGGGTTGGATTCTTTGAATCTACAATGCCACACAGCCATCGCCAGCATACAATAATAATCTACCCGTATCAGCAAATACGGTTCCAGGCTAAGAGTTGCTTGAACTAGCGCCTTCTTCGGATAACCACCTAATCCTCTTTAAGCCCCTTTTTAAAACTCTATCAAAACATGCATTCTCTGAAAAACATACTCTGAAAACATTCTCTAAAAACATACTCTGAAAGCATGCACTGAAAACATACTCTATTATGGCATAAATACTTATGGTATCGTCATACCATTCACTTGCAAGTCACATCTCTGAGCCATTATTAATCTATCATAAATGTCTGTATTCAAAATACAAGTTTTGAGAGAAGCATTTCAATAACTCAATTCAGTGAATCTTTTTCTCAAATCTCATGTAAACACATGCAATTCTTTCTCATACATACAAGAACATATTGATATCACGAAACACCCTCTTAACAATTCTAAATCATGTTTAAATACCAAGATATTGCAAACATATCTTTCAAATCACAAAATCATAATCTTTAATTCAACATAAGAGAGGGAGTTTATAATTTATGCTCTCAACAATCTTAAATCTCAAATTCATAAATATACATATATATGTAAATCGATTGAGGGGGAAAAGACCACAAGGCCAAAGCAATAGTAGCATTGAAACTTTCGAAATGCATAATTAATAACACAGTTTTCAAAAACCCCATAAAATACATGCATCAAAACCATTAAATCATGCTTTAACAATTTTAAGCCCTTGTAGTTTTTAGGATAAACCCCGCCTACCTCTATTCCAGAAAATAATGGATGATTCTTGAAGCTTACGATTTGGGGATCCCAAATCTTCAATTTGTTTCTAAAACTGACGGTTGAATCTTGATTTCTCTTGAATCCTTTGTAAAAACCCTAAACTATGTTCTTGGAGAATTTTGATGAATGTGAATCTATTTTGGCTTCCTAGGGATTAAATCCTGTGTTAGAGAGGATAGGGGATTGGAGAAATACCAAAATACCCTTAATGATATGGACTGGAAGTTGAATATTTGGCCTGGCATGATCCACCGGGCGGTGCCCTGCCTAGAGCACCGGAGTACCTAGGGTGTCTCCCCATCTAGATCGGTGCTAAGACTTAGGCGGCGCCCCACTTAGAGTGGCGGGGTACCCCAGGCGATGCCTGTATATTGCGTCGAGCTACTGGAATTGAACAACAAATATTTCCTCAGGCTCGTCTAAAAAGTCCAAAACTCACCTGTAATGCACTAAGACCTTGCCCCATCTCAACGCAATAAGAAAATCTAAAATCGAAGGTCGGGAAGGTCACAAAATAATTCACCAAAGTTTGGAAGCTTATGGAATGAAGAAAGTTTCAACACTAAGCCAAATTTTTGAGTGTTAAGCTTCTCTTGACAAGCTTAAAAAGGCTCTAATAACTCAAAAAAAATTCGGGGTGTTACATTATCTCCCCCTTGGGAACCTTCGTCCTCGAATGTCGCTGACTAGGGTGAGAGTACTGATCGGCTGGACTTACTTGAAAGACGAGAACACTTGAAACATATTTATACGACGGAAAATACTGATATACTGACTCTTCTACTAAGTATGCATAGCTCATGCATAGAATACCCGCTAAAACTATTGATGAGCTGAACTCTCATATGAACATGCATATCGAATGCATCGATCTGTGACTGAGTTGTTCTCATGAACGCATGAATGAATGCACTAATAAGTTGAACTTCCACTACTGAGCATACATATCTAATGCATGAGTATCTGACTGAACTGACTCTTGAAAGTATGATTGATTATCCAATGATAACTGATGCAAAGCTTGAAATAAGAATCCGCGCATGAACGTGTATGGATTTAAGGAATTAACACACCGGGGAGTTATTGGGTATCATCCCCCTTGGGCACTATGTCTCTCTAATTTGTTATATACTAAGAGTTATGGTCAATTGAAGTTGACCCAAGTTTTGACGCTCACTCAAACTCGAACGACGGGAAAGCTTTCAACCCGCCCTTGAGTTAGGGGATCTCTATAATCTCAATTCATGCTCAAATAGATCCCCACACTACATAATTGATTATCATGCAAAATTTTCATTGATGGAATAGATTATATCTTGGGGATGGTTCAACGCATGAGACTTCGGATAGCATGACTGGGTGAAAAGGTGGAAAACCATAGTACTTGTTTGCTTGACTGTTAAATTGAATTATTGGCTATACAGACTGAATTATACTGAACACTTACCCCCAACTCGAGTATCTCTTCAACACTCTTTCTAAATAAGTTCTAGTAGCATTAGAGAGCAAAGAATCTTAGGCATGATTTACACAAGACATATAATTAAGGAATCACTACCTTGGCACTACTCTATTACATGGAGTATAGAAATTTAACTCATAATCTAGGATAGAATTTCCAAGCCTTAGGCAATGTAACTTCTTACTTTCAAGCTTAGCACACTTCTAGAATACTCTCTTAACTATACTCTCCCCTTCAAAATACCATATACATTCGATTCAACTTATAATTCTCATATGGGCATTGACAACTCTTTCTACTAATGTCTAAAGTAACATAAATCATTCGCTGTGGTCAAGCCTAATTCTAAATCATAAGATACAACATGCTACACCATGATACTAGTCTAAACCATATGATTCAATCTTCTATGTCTCCCTTTAGAGATCGCACCTTAAGCATAACGTGCCTCACCACTTCAATGATTTAACTCTGAGCTTTTACTATGGATTCACTAACGCATATTATGATCCTTTACTAAAATCCCAACATGTCATTCAAACCTATCTCTATAACCACATATAAACTTCAAGGCAAACACTAATCCAGACATACTTCATATATTCTCTAAACCACTATCAATACAACTCCCACGCGCTACCCCAAGAATATACACACAAATTCCAACTAACCATAATATGAATCAAAGACTTGGCCCCAATCTTACTTCTTACTTATGGCCTTATCTAAAACAAGCATATAATTATCTTTTATCAATTAGAAATATTCGCTCATCACCACTGTCATTACATAAGGAGGAGTCACAAAAAGGTTAAAACATAAGATCTTAAAGTATAAGAGGATATATTACGAAACTTGACACTTAACTGACGCCTGAGGAACAGCAAATCAACATCAGGGATTCATGAAAGTGATCGGGATTGAGAGTATACCCGTCTCTAAGTTGAATCTCGCCAATCATTTGGTGTATAGCATGAGTTATGGGAACTGAGTACACTATAAAGTGTGAATAACATATGGAATATGATTCCAACTACTGAATGAACTGAAACTCCTCATTTCAGAACTGGAAGAGTACATGATTCTCTATCACAAGCATGAACATGAGCTATGATCATGAAACTGAAACGCAATGCATGAGTAGGCATTGGGATCACTGAAAATTACTGAGATAAGAATGGGTTGAGATTCACCCTCACCTTCTGATGTTTTATATCATACTGCATCCCTACTAAAATCTGAGATCCTTACTTGGTTATTTGTTCTATCATCTCCCCCTTAGCTTAAAGTCATCGCCTTACTAGATTCTAAATTGAACCACACTTGTTGCACTCTGGGGTATGGAATACAACAATACATGCAATTAGTAGAACTTAACCAGAATGACCATACTTGGAATGGAAAACCCACTACTAATACCACTTTCTAAGATACACTCTATCTTTTTATAGCCTCCAGTAGTCATCTTATAATAGTTGAACACTTACTAACTTTGAATCTTCATGAGTATCCCCAAAGTTAAAGTACACACCCTCTAGTGCTTCTACTTTTATTTCTAATAGCACAACTTTCAAAGACTCAAACTTAGATTCTAACACTTAACATGGATATCACTAAGCTTTTAATGAACCACTCTATATCTGTCATAGCCTACCAATATAGCAACTTCAAACTTATAATCCTCTACCATAAGAATCAAGATCACATCAAAAGGCTCAACATTATCAATCAAAGCTCCTTAACTTGGCCATTTAGAACACCATATACCATCTAACTAGTCTTTTTACCACCTCGCAACTCAACGGTACCACTAGCCACACACAACACGAAATAGGCTTAGAAAAACACCGTAACCTTATATCACCTTGGCATACTTCTACATCATACATACAACATCATACTTCATTACGAAATCAATAAACTTAATCTCTTACATACACTATTCAAGCCAAGTAGATCAGTTCCATAAAACCGGTATCATTACCCAAGAAATTATCATAACTACCTTAATTGCCATTAACTGTCCAACTTAATGTCTAGTGCTAACATGATTTTCAATCCAACCTTACACACAATTCTCACTAAACATTCATCATTAATCTTAAGCCACTACTCTTATAACCACATCCTACACTTAAATTCAAGCCTACAGTCTAGTATGAATCATCTATCACCAATGAAGAATGCAACATAATATACTAGTCCATCAAATTGGGACATTCTACCCAAATGCCTCAAAAATCTACTACACACCTTCTCACAAGTAGTACTAGTTTACAACTACCAATAAAAAGCAGGTCAAGGGTAATAGTCACTTAATAGACTTGATCAACCTTAATCTTATATTATAACACCATACAATCTTATCTACTAATACGGCTTTCTCATATCACACTTACTTATCCAAGCGTACATTTAGACTACCTTCAACTTCCACAACAACCATAGGTCTATAATTATATCCTATTGGCTAATCTAGCCATTTTCATACTTCAAGCAAACAACAATTCACCTTGACTAATAACTCCTTCTCTTCCTTCTACTAAAATAACACACAAGGAAATATCCTTTCATTACCGACGCATGCAAAATGATTCGTCCATACATATATTCAACCAACACAAGAACAACAAGTTGCTAGTGAATCAAAATAGGCCTCACACGGCTTCACTAGACTTTGATTATTTTGTATTTTGAACAAGAAAATAAAATAAATGACAAGGCAACTATGCTAGTAAATCGAAAGAGCCCCACATGTCTTTACTATACTTTTTTTTCAACAACACAATGATAACAAGATTACAAGAGATAAAAAATTGGCACTCAAAAATCAATGGTCTAAGAATACACATCTTACTCTGTATAAATAAAGATATGAGTCAAACACTTCTCCCACAGACTACCATACAATCCACACATGCTACTAGCAACCACATTAGTCTATCACTATAAAGGGGTAAATCATCCCCAAATATCGGTTTTTCAACAAAAATATTTATCTACACAAAATCATCCTCACTCTGACTTCTAACCTTGCGACTTCACATCACCAACTTCTTGGTCCAATATTGCTACCAATAGGTCATGACACCAACACTTTAACTTATACTTCTATTTAGGTAGAAATACAGTTTCAACACTCTACTACATATCATTCTCTCTGAATCATGACATCTTCAACATAAATTTTTGAAAAAGACCGAATATACTCAATACAGAAGGCTGAAAAGTATGATTTTGCTAAGATCAAGGTTTACACGAGAAATAATACACTCTGAAGCACTAACGGACTCTTCTCAAGTCCTTACAAAATTTTAAAATCTTATATGGTTCAATCAAAAAGAACCATAACATTTAGACTCCAAACCTCTAGACTTGAATCACCCCAATAATGAGACATATCTGAGAACATCAAAGTAAGGAAAGAATTGGGATAACTTTACTTTTGTATGGACGACGTCATAGCATGAATTAGAGTATGGAAGAGGAATATTCTGACTCTACTGCACGAACTAGAACATGAAGAAAGAGATACATTCCTTAACGCCTTGTAGCCTCCTGCTTATAAGTGTGGCACGCTACTCACCCATAAATAAGACTCTTCCTGACGCGATTTTCCAGATACCCTGGGACCATGAACCGTGCTCTAATACCAATCTTCTCATGACCCGAACCGAGGCCCTAGCCATGACGAGCATCCCAAACCATGAAGGCCTGGTATGCCCTTCTGTATCTGGTAATCATGCACAATATTCATATGATAAAAGAAAATATAAAAAATGGAGATCTAGTATGGAAACATGGTCAATCTAAATTTAATCATAATACCAAAAACTGTAATTCAAAAATATCTGAATAATAATATCTAACTCAGTCTGTGAAATCTCTACTAAATCTCAAAATAACACTGTCTAGGACAAGGCCCCCAGTAGACCAAAACTGTAGAATAATAAACAACTGTAAGACATTAGGCCTTCTGGAATATAGAAGGCTCACGACTGCATAATCTCTTCTGCTATCAGAATTATCTACTGCTTATCTAAACCCCTAGACTGTGCCTCACAACCTGAGAGGTTGGAGGGGGGAGAGGGTCAATACAAATATACTGGCATGTAGAGCAAATCCCAAAATAATCATTTATAATCAATATATATGAGAACAGTTTAAAACAGTTCATAATCATACCATATAGTAAGAAAACACATGGGCATTTTAAAGGAATTTGTGAAAACATCTGAAATCTGTGACACTCTTTGTATTACTTCTGTGCTAGGTGGTATACCCTACAATTCTGAAAATTTCATGGGCTATATGGAAACTTTCATTAACTCGGTAGCCAAGCCCCTAACCTAAGTGTGCCGCAAGGGTCAGAGTCTCTGAATCCACTATGCCACACAGCCGTCGCTAGCATACAATAATAATCTACCCATATGACAAATATGGTTTCAGGCTAAGAGTTGCTTGAACTCGCGCCTTCTTTGGGTAACAACCTAACCCTCTTTAAGCCCCTTTTTAAAACTCTATCAAAACATGTATTCTCTAAAAAACATACTCTGAAAACATACTGTGAAAACATGCTCTGAAAACATACTCTGTTATGGTATAAATACATATGGTATCGTCATACCATTCACTTGCAAGTCACATCTCTGAGCCATTATTAATCTATCATAAATCTCTGTATTCAAAACACATATTTTGAGACCAGCATTTCAATAACTCAATTCAGTGAATCTTTTTCTCAAATCTCATTTAAACACATGCAATTCTTTCTCATACACACAAGAACATATTGATATCAAGAAACACCCTTTCAACAATTCTAAATCATGTTCAAATGCCAAGATATTGCAAAAACATCTTTTAA
The DNA here is from genome assembly GCA_030864225.1 of Capsicum baccatum var. pendulum. Taxonomy (NCBI): domain Eukaryota; kingdom Viridiplantae; phylum Streptophyta; class Magnoliopsida; order Solanales; family Solanaceae; genus Capsicum; species Capsicum baccatum. The sequence continues at coordinate 162,293,435 of CM061555.1, read as the reverse complement.
ATCACAAAACTATAACCTTTAATTCAACACAAGAGAGGGAGTTCATAATTTATGCTCTCAACAATCTTAAATCTCAAATTCATACATATACATATATATGTAAATCGATTTAGGGGAAAAGACCACAAGGACAAAGCAATAGTAGCATTGAAACTTTCGAAATGTATAATCAATAATATAGTTTTTAAAACCCCCATAAAATACATGCATTAAAACCTTTAAATCATGCTTTAACAATTTCAAGCCCATATAGTTTTTAGGATAAACCCCACATACCTCTATTCTAGAAAATAATGGATGATTCTTGAAGCTTACGATTTGGGGATCCCAAATCTTCAATTTATTTCTAAAATTGATGGTTGAATCTTGATTTCTCTTGAATACTTTGTAAAAACCTTAAACTATGTTCTTGGAGTTTTTGATGAATGTGACTCTATTTTGGTTTCCTAGAGATTAAATCCCATGTTAGAGAGGATAAGGGATTAAAGAAATACCAAAATACCCTTAATGATACGGATTGGAAGCTGAATATTTGGCCTGGCAGGATCCACCGGGCAGCGCCCTGCCTAGAGCACCGAAGTACCTAGGGCGTCGCCCCATCTAGAGCAGTGCTAAAACCTGGGCAGTGGCCTGCTTAGAGTGGCAAGGTACCCAGGCGGCGCCTGCATATCGCCTCGAGCTACTGGAATTGAACACCAAACATGCCCTTAAGCTCGTCTAAAAATTTTGAAACTCACCCGTAATGCACTACGACCTTGCCCCATCGCAATGCAAAATAATTCACCGAAGTTCGAAAGCTTATGGAATGAAAAAAGTTTCAACACTTAGCCAAATTTTTGAGTGCTAAGCTTGTCAAGTTTTTAACAACTCAAAAAAATTTTGGATTGTTACAGATGATGAGTTTCTAGAACGATCATCGCTCTTTGCGCCAGAATATTTGGAATCGAAATGCTCAAGTAGAGCTAGAGTCTTCTTAAGAAATTCTGCCACACTACTTCCTCCTTCCGAAGCACTTGCATTGGACTTCGTTTCTTTTGGAGTTAAAGATCCAAAAACTAGAGTTGGCACGGACGACACTGGATGTGTTTGTTGTCCTAGCAAGCCTGCCTTGCTCCTTGTAACAGCTCCTAAGCTTCCGAAAGTAACACCAAAGACGTTTTCTACTTCAGCAGAGAACTTTGAATCAGCAGCCTTAGAAGTAGTTGATTAAGAGTTGACCTTTTTGGAAGTCATTTCAGTGTTGTTGAACTTTGCAGTTGAAAAAATTGAGATGAGAGGTAGAGATTGTCCCACTGGGCGTGCCAGAATTTGTTGGACAATAAAATTTTTTAGACCAAAAAATAAATAATCGAGATAAGAAAATATACTGCAACAATCAATTTATTGTTGTAATATATGAGTGTTACAATCTCTATGAATCTTCTGATTCACCTTTTCAAGTCTAAATTCAAGGGCTTAAAGCTTGATCATGAATTTGAACTTGATTTGAATGCTTTGAGGGACTTGATCTTCACTTATTCTTGAATTCAAGGGCTTTTGAGCTTGTTCTTGAATATTGCGGTCTTGATCTTGAATCTTGATGAACTTGATTTAAATGCTTAAGCTTTTTAGAGAAATTGTGGCGTTTGATCCACGAGCTTTCTCTTGCTACTTGTTAGAGTTCTGGGGTCTCTCTTTCTGAATTATGAGACCCCTATTTATAGTTGTGGAAAAGGAAGTCATGATGAAGATGGACTTCCTTTGACCAATCAAATTTAAGTGATGTGGCGCCTTTATGGGCTTTGATTTTATTGGGTCTGCTGCATTATTTTGACTTGTGGCATGATCCTATTATCTCCTTCACTTGACTTGGCATGCCACGTCATTTGACACGTGGCGTTTATTTGGGCCTGTAGAATATGGCAATATCTTAGGCTTAGCATAGTGGGCTCACCATTTGTAGCCCAAATCAATGGGCTAGCAACTACAACAACAACAACAACAACAAAAAACCCAGTGTATTCCCACAACGTGGGGTCTGTGGAGGGTAAGATGTACGCAGTCCATAACGCTATCTCCGAAGAAGTAGAGAGGTTGTTTCCAATAGACCCCCGAAATGGGCTAGCCCAATAAAAAAATGGACTTTAATTAAATCCATATATGTTTGGACTTAAATAATTAATCCAATTATATTAATCCGCAATATTTATTTGGGACTAATATATTTTGAATTTAATATAATCCGAATTTTGTACGAATTTAAATCTTCAAAATTGCATCGCCCACAATGACTTTTAATAAATTTTATGTGAATTCAAAAATAATTATATATTCATCATCTTATCAATAAGAATACATATTCTTTTCTTTGAAACTCATTATTAAGTCCCAAAGTAACAAAACACAAAAAATCTAAAAGTGTTCATAAGAAAGCATAAAAATTACAATACGGTAGACATTTTTTTAGATGAATTTCTATTATTTGACAAATACATTGATGCATGACCCCTTTATTAATAAATAAGACCCACATATTTGATAGCCATGAAATATCTCAATGAACAGTCCCATCTCTCTTTCTTTATTTTTTCGTATGTAAACTATTTTTTAATCTGCAATCTCCTAAAAGATAAAATAAAATAATATGAAATATTTAGTGTATACTATAATAATGTCCAAGAAAATAAAGATGCATCAGTTCTCTTTTAAAGTAATCTCCAGTTATGATAAAACCCACTAAAAATACACAATAAATCAATAAGGGTCATTATTTGGAATTGCTATATTAAGTCGGGCTGTTTCTAAGCTTGTCATTTGATATAATATCTTTATATAGACTTTCCATTTAACATAATATTGATAAATTCAAATACTTCCTATGCCTGTCTATCTTTAAAATATTATTGTATTGCTCAATATGGTTTAATTGTTTAAATTTATCAATAATTTTGTCTTGTTGCGGAACAATCCCACTTCACATGTATCACAAACTATCAAACAAAATATACTTTTTACATTTTAAATTCAATTTGTACAAATTATTTATGCTAAATTTACTTTCTGTAGTACTTTTTTTGAGCTAATCAATTTTTATCGGTTCGTATTGTATCGTCTGAGTGTTTTTAATCGTCACTTATTACTAATAACAAAACTTATTAACTCTACTTTATCTAAAACAAAGTACACTAATATTATGTTTGTTTTTTTGAATTCCTTTATTTCAAATTCTATTTTTATTTTTCTAACTTCTATTATTATTTCCTTTTCTGTTGCCCCAGGCATGTGGAGTGAAATATAACATGAAACCATAAGCTCCCAATCAGTGGGAGAAGCCAGAATTTTCTTGTTTTCTAAATCTACAAGGCATGATCTGAGAGACGAACAAACAAGGATTAGGAAACAAATGGTATTTGTTTAATATCACGACTACAGCATCACTTAGAGTATTTTATGAAAATATAAAGGGAAAAACTTGAATATAAGAGATGACACAATATATTCAATGTTCAATTTTTCAACACGTACAACTTAAAAATTGATCAAACTAAATTAACTCCAGATATTTAATATTTGCATGAGCAAAAGCCTTAGTAGTTAGTGCAGTAGCAGGGACAAATTCTTTCATTTATTCTTTGTTATTATCCTCCTTTTATTTGTTTGTGGTTCTCCCTTTGTGATGCCATTCACAGTGTAACAGTATTTGATAGGTTTTATTTATTTGTATCCATCATATAATTAGACAAATAAAATAACAAGGTAAATCACTTTAGGTTAAATAATAAAGTATGAAACATGAATGAAATTATAATATCAATTTATTATTTGAAAAATAATAATAATAATATTTTGAGTTTAAGTTTTGTGCACTGTCAGTTGTCAGTGTACAAAATTCTTTACACCCTCAGTTAATTAAAGATACTCATGATAATTTGAATTATTAAATTTAAAAATTAAAGTTATTAAAAACAAAAGTGCCCTAATTATACTCTAATCAATTTTATTTCCTTTTTTAGATATTGAATCAAATTCTTACGTTTTCATAACTTTATCCCAAACAAGATCATCACTATCATTGAACTAATTAGCCATACCCCAAATATTTCGAACCTTGCAAGAAGTAATTGCTCAACAATTCTACCATTGTTGACCCTAGAGAGTTTCTTTTGCATAATTAAGGCTTAGCAATATTCTGATTGCTATATAAGCAAATTTCACTATTTAAAAAAAAAAATTGGAAAGCATCTAAATCACAAAAATATAAAATTCACTCCAAAATCTTAAAGAATATTAAGTGTTTTAATCACATTAAAATGATGAGCAGCATAAGATGTTGGAAAGAAGACCAATGAAATAAACATGAAAGGAGGGTTTGGAGGAGAAATCGGGCTAGAAGATTTGGAATGAGGTGGTGCACATATGTTTTTTAGGCCAAAGGCATCGATAGACACTCAAACTTATTATCAAAATTCACTTAGACACCTCAACTATGGCTTGTACCTATCAGGCCCCTAAACCCCCCAAATTTTGATTCAATTGGGCATTTTTTTGTCAATCAGCAAAAGGCTGAAGTGTGTGTTACACACACGCGATGAGGTGAAAAAATTAACCAATTAAAAAATACGTGGAAAAATAAAATTATACATGGAATTGCTGATATTTTCTATTTTTTATTTAATTATTTATTTAATAATAATTTCTTAATTTAAAAAAAAAAAGAGAAAAAAAACACCCTCCACCCCCGTCGTCGTCTTCTTCACCACACCACACCACACCCCCCGCGTCTTCAAGCATCCTCCACCCACCCAATCGTCATCTTATTCACCCCCTCCCCCAGCGTCTTCACACACACACACACCCATAGTCGTCGTCATCACCCCATCCCCCTTCACTGCAAACTTTCATTTTTTTGGACTGAAATTTTTTTTGTTGTTGTTATTTACATGAATTTACATGCATTGACTCTTGCTATGAAAAATATGTTGAAAATCCAACAATTCAAATGTAGCAAACTTTCATTTTTTTTGGCACACTAATGGCGGAAAAGAATAACATTAACAACAAAAAAAAATTAAATCAAATTCAAAAGTAAGAACAAGAAAGGAGAAAACGTAGAAAAAATGGTAGGAGAATTAAGTTTAGCAAAAAAAAAAGAATGAAGAAGAAGAATGGTGAAGAAGATATAATAGGGGTATCGGGGGTGGGGGGGGGGGGGGGGGGGGGGGAAGAATTATGTTGGAGGTTTTTTTTAAAAGAAATTTGTTTTATTAAAAATATGTTGGTGGCTTTTTTTTTTAATTTAGTTTTATAAAAACAAATTTGGGGCCCTTAGTGCCACTTGGCACTTTTCTATTCGTAACTTAATAAAAATATTACTCTTCACGCGCCTCTCGAGATTACACAGCACGTGCAGTGCCATGTAGGAAAAAAATGTCCAATTGAATAAAAATTTGGGGGAGTTAAGGGTCTTATAGGTACAAGCCATAGTTGAGATGTCTAAGTGAATTTTGGCAAAAAGTTTGAGCGTCTATCGATGTCTTTGGCCTTTTTTTATCTTTTAAATTTTTTAAGCAGGAAAAGATAGTTAAAAATAATTGGCAACCCTCAATAGTAGGTAAATTTATCTGATTGTGTAAAGAATTTTGTGCATCAACAGTGCACAAAACTTACACTACTCTAATACAGTTAAATCTCTCTACAGTGACAATATTTGTCCAAATGTTTCATAACTACTATAGAGAGCTACTATTATATATGTATACTGACATTCAACGTTCATATCTCATTTAGTAGCCTTTTTTTCGTAAAGTTATGAAATAACTGATGTGCACCACTTAAACACAATTTTTTTCTCTAAATTAATTATACTTGAAACTTACAGTATACATGGCATTAATGATGATTACCATAAATATATTAGTATTTTATTTTGTACAAAATATTATTACATAATATTTGAGTATGTTGTTATAAAGAGGTAATTTTAGTGTACCGCTAGTACTACTGGCGGTCAGCGCCAGAACAGATTCTATGCCTTACCATCCCATCAGGAGCAGGAAGACTCTCCCGATGTTGTTACTGGTATGCTCCGTGTCTTTTGTTTTGATGTTTATGTGTTGTTGGACCCCGGATCAAGTCTCTCCTATGTGACCCCACTTGTGGCTGTGAATTTCAAAATGAGTCCCAAAAATATTCCTGATCCTTTCCTAGTCTCCACACCAGTAAGGGAGTCAGTTGTTGCTAAATAAGTGTGTAGAGATTGTCCTGTTACTGTTCTTCATAGAGTCATACTTGCTGATTTGATAAAGTTAGACATGGTGTATTTTGACCTTATTCTGGGTATGGATTAGCTTCATTCTTGTTATGCATCTATAGACTGTCGTACCCACGTGGTCAAGTTTCAGTTCCCTAATGAGCTTGTTTTTGAGTGATCTGGGAGTTCGGTATCTCCCAAGAGTTATTTTATCTCCTATCTCAAAGCCAAAAAGCTAATATCCAAGGGTTGCATCTATCACCTAGTTAGATTCAAAGACACTAATTCTGAGGCTCCAACTATTCAGTCAGTCGATATTGTTAATGAGTTTCCCGTTAGAGAGATAGAGTTTGGGATTGACCTTCTTCCCGACACTCATCCCATTTCTATTCCGCCATACCGTATGGTACCTGCTGAGCTTAAGGAGTTGAAAGAGAAACTCAAAGATCTTTTAGATAAAGGTTTCATAAGGCCCAGTATCCGAGAATTAATAACCTTTTTGATCAGTTGCAAGGTGCAAGTTTTTTCTCTAAGATAGACCTTAGATCCGGCTATCATCAACTTAAAGTGAGGGAATATGATATTCCAAAGACAACTTTCTGAACCCACTATGGTCACTTTGAGTTTCTAGCCATGTCTTTCGGGCTAACCAATGCCCCAGTAGCTTTTATGGACCTCATGAATCGAGTGTTCAAGCAATATCTTGATATGTTTGTTATAGTGTTCATAACTGACATCCTTGTCTACTCTCGCAGTGAGCATGATCATGCAGATCACCTTAGAATTATCTTGCAAACTCTTAGAGGTCACCAATTGTTCGTCAAATTCAGTAAGTGTAAATTTTGGCTAAGGTCTGTATCCTTTTTGGGTCATATTATTTCAGCTAGAGGTATTAGAGTTGATCTCCAAAAAATAGAAGCTATAAGAAATTAGCCTAGACCTATCTCTCCGTCTGACATTACAAGTTTCTTGGGTTTAGCAGACTACTACCACCGTTTTGTTGAAGGTTTCTCCTCTATTGCGTCTCCCATAACCCGGTTAACCCAAAAGAAAGTTAAGTTCCAGTGGTCAGATTCCTGTGAGAAGAGTTTTCAGGAGTTGAAGACTCGACTTACTTCATCCCCTGTGTTGACTTTGCCTAATAGTACAAGTGGTTTTGTGGTGTCTTATGATGCCTTTAGAATGGGTTTGGGTTGTGTGTTGATATAAAGAGGTAAGGTTATAGCTTATTCCTCTAGGAAGTTAAAACCGCATGAGAAACATTACCCAATCCATGATCTTGAGTTAGCTGTTGTGGTCTTTGCTTTGAAAATTTGGAGACACTATCTTTATGGTGTTCATGTTGATGTGTTTATTGATTATAAGAGCCTGCAGTATGTGTTTACTCAGAGAAAGTTAAATCTTAGGCAGAAAAAGAGGTTAGAGTTATTAAAAGACTATGATATGAGTGCGTTGTATCACTCGAGCAAGGAGAATATAGTGGCGGATGCCCTTAGCAAATTGTCTATGGGTAGTGTTGCTCATGTAAAGAAAGGTAAGAAAGAATTAGCTCGTAATGTGCATTGTCTGGCTAGATTGGGTATTAGGTTGCTTAATTCAGCTGAGGGAAGTACTTTGGTGCAAAGCAGTTCCAAATCCTCTTTAGTTTTGAAAGTGAAGGATAAGCAAGATAGAGATCCTAGTTTGGTCAGACTGAAGAAGCCAGTTAAGGACTAAAAGGCAGAAGTCTTCTCACAAGGGGAGATAGTGTGCTGAGATTGTAGGGTAGACTGTGTGTTCCTTGTGTTAATGATCTAAGGCAAAGAATTATGGCTGAAGCGTATGGCGCACAATATTCTATTTATCCTGGCGCTACCAAGATATAACGTGACTTGCAAAAAATCTATTGGTGGAGTGTTATGAAGAAGGATATAGCTGGGTTTGTAGAAAAGTATCCAATATGCCAACAGGTTAAGATAGAGCACCAAAGACCTGGTGGTGTGATCCAAGAGTTTGGTATTCCCACTTGGAAATGGGAAGAGGTGAATATGGATTTTGTGATTGGTTTACCTTTTTCGCGACGTCATCATGATTCTATTTGGGTTGTTGTAGACAGATTGACTAAGTTAGTGCATTTCCTACTTATGCATACATCTTATACAACTGAGGATTATGGTAGATTGTATATTTGGGAGTTTGTCAGGTTGCATGGAATTCCCTTGTCTATCATTTCGGATAGGGGTACTCAGTTCACTTCTCAGTTTTGGAGAGCTTTCCAGAGGGGTCTTGGCACCCAAGTTTATTTACGTTTCGCATTTCATTCGCAAACTGATGGTCAAGCTGAGAGGACCATCCAAACTTTGGAGGATATGTTGAGGGCATGTACTCTAGATTTCAAAGGTAGTGGGGATGAGCATTTGCCACTGATCGAGTTTGTATATAACAATAGTTACCATGCTAGCATCGAGATGGAACCATTTGAGGCTTTGTATGGTAGGAGATGTAGATCACCCATAGATTGGTTTGAAGTGGGTGAAGCTGCTTTGGTTGGACCTGATGCAGTATTTGAGGCTATGGAGAAGGTGAAGTTGATTAGAGAAAGTTTGAAGACAGTTCAGAGTCATCAAAAGTCGTACGCCGATGTGAGAAGAAGGGATCTTGAGTTTGAGGTGGGTGATTTGGTGTTCTTGAAGATTTCACCCATGAAAGGGGTGAAGAGGTTTGGTAGAAAGGGGAAGCTTATCCCCCATTATGTTGGCCCCTATAGAGTCTTGAGCCATGTTAGTAAAGTAGCCTATGAAGTTGAGTTTCCCGCAGAGTTGTCAGCAGTTCATCCTATTTTTCATGTCTCCATGCTTAAAAAGCATATCGGTGATTCTGTTGTATAGATCCTTTAGAGAGTGCTGATATTCAGAACAATCTTTCATTTAATGAGATTCCTGTTGAGATTCTAGATTTTCTGATCCGTGGACTGAGGAACAAAGAAGTTTCCTTGGTCAAAGTTTTATGGCGGAACCAGTCAGTTGAGGGTGCTACTTGGAAGGCAGAAGCAGACATGTGAGCCAAATATCCGCACCTCTTTTCCGCGAATTCAGATCAAGCCGAAGGTAATATTCTTCCTTAATTCAACCCTTCTAATCTAAAGTTTCAGCTATGCATCTAACCTTATTAAGTTTATGCACTCTCTAAAGTATTCGAGAGTTTAGAAAGACATAGAGTCAGTTTAACAAGTTCTTCAAGCTTTACGTAATCAATTTCCTCCGTGTTCTTAGCTTAACTAGCGACATTTATGGATGAATGTTTCCAAGGGGGAGATATTGTAATACCTCAAATTTTTCCTAAGATTAATTTCTCCTCGAGAAGGTTAAGGAGTGACTTCCTAAGTGAGTATTGTTTTACCCATATAGAATTTCTCTAATTTAGATTTTTCATCATATGGAAAATTTGATAAGCTTTCCGTCGATATCAGATTCGCCCAAATCCAATGCCCATGTAAGAAGTTATGGCTAATTTAAGTCCTAATCATAAAACAACATTATTTTAGTGCTTGGCGCATTGCAGAGAGGGTCTATTTGACAATTGTAAAATTTCAGTGGAACTCCGCGATAGTGGCGCATCGCGGAGGACCCCAATTTCCCAATAGTCAATTTCCAGTAGCCTAGCGCGATTGTGATGCATTGCGCTGAATTTTCAGGTCCCAACCCATGGGACAACGTGATGGCTCCATATCGCGGTGACTCCTAGATTCCTATTTGTCAATTTTCAGTGAGCCACTGCGATAGTGGCGCATTGCGATGGCCCATAAAATTGGGTTCCCAGTTTAATTTTCCAACTTCGTACAAAAGTCAAAAAGGGCACTTTGGACTTTTTATAAGCCTCTTAAACCGTGCAAACATCAGAATTTAGGGCCACTACAAGCATCATATGAGATTTCTCACAATTTCCCTCAACCAAAAACCCTAAGCATCTAGATCCTCTTCTAAGAATCTCAAGGATTCGCCATAGATTTTCTAAATTGAGTCAAGATTCAAGTTTCTCAAGCCAAAGGATTCAAGAACCCTCATTCAAAAGTACGAATAGAGTCCCAAAAGTGAGAATTCATTCAAAGCTTCTAATTCAAGGTATGTGGGATTTTAAACAAGGGTAATCCTTTTACCCTTGTGCCCAAAGGCTTATTCAAACTACAATTTTCTGCAATTTATGAGATATTACATAAAATTGAATTGGGGTTTTTCACCCATTATTATTGGTTGTAAGCTTTTGATGTTTTTCATGAATTGAGAGTCTAATGGCATGATTTTTACATGTTTTCTTGAGAAATTGCAGTTGGTTCTATACCCCATGATTTTAATCCTTGAGAAGTTAATAGTTGAAATGTTTGAGATATTGAAGTACATGAGTATGTTGAGATTATGAGCTAAATTGTTATAAATTCCAGATTTCTATATGATTTATGAATCTATATGTTATCTATTATGCATTATGATGAGTTTTAACTTGAGATTGAATTATGGGTCATTAAGCCCTACTTGAGACTTGCAATTTTATGAACTTTTGTGCTATAAGCACCCATGATTTGAGTATTCTAAGACTATTGAGAAATGTTTTGACCTAATGGTCATAGATCTTTGAAATCTACTTCACTACATGAGATTGCAGATTTGATTGTTGGGTTCTTACGAACCATGAGATTATTTTGAAAGTGAATTTTCATGAGATGAGCGTGATAAACTAAAGGGAGTAGTAATTAGCACTGAGTTGGGTAAGTTACTATGGTTTCTTATCCCAGAACTTCGTGCCACCGTAGTTTTGAGATTTTGTGCCTAAGGCCAAGATGATTGGACTCGAAGTCGAGATAAGTGATCACTGAGTTGAGGTTATACTCCTTGGCAAGAGTATAACATCTCTCCCCAATATAAGGTTTCTTCCTTAGGAGGACAAGACGTTGAACTCCATATAGCTCGCATAGTCTATGTCGGTTAAGAGAACCTCCCTAAACTAAAGTATTTTCCATTGAGATAGAATATTTTCCCTAAAGCTTTGAGATGAGATATTTTCTAAAGTGAACGAATTACTTTTGAGTATTTTCCAAAGAAGGAAGTAGTTTTCTCTACTAATAAGAGTTGATCATCAGTTTTTAAACTAAAGTCATATGATTTCGAGTTCTAAGTGTTTAAGTTCAAAAGAGTTATAAGTTCTTGAGCAATAAAGACGTTTTACTCTCCATGAGATATATGCATGAGTTGAAAGTATTGTTTAAAGCTTCCTTCATCCTATGAGTAATGAGAATAAGAGGAGAGCACAGATTTTAAAGCCAAAGTATAATGACTCATGAGATTTGTGTTACATATTTCATTGTACATGATTTATGCGCTTTATATTTTAGACTTATTCAAGCTATGCGAGTCATTCCTAATTGCATGCATGATTTGATTAAAGAATATTGATACTATCTTATGTAAATGCATACACCCCCATATACTCAGTACATTCTCAAGTGTTGATCCACATATACGTCTATGTGCTACATTGTGTTATAATGTAGGTTCAGGTGCTCGGTCCTAGTCTCGTCACTGATTCCTGAGTACCTTTGTCTACATTTCTCCGGTGGTGAGTCCTCATGGTTTGAGGGCCTATCTTCAGATATTTCAGTATTTGAGTGGTTATGTTATTACTTTTAGTGCAATTTGAGTCAGTTGGGGATCTGTCCCAACGGCTCTCTAGTTCATGGAGTAGTAGAGGCTTTGTCAGACTAGTTATCAGATTGTGGTTATGTTGAGATTTCCAGTATTATGGTCATTTGAACCGAGTATTATCTTCGTATTTTCTTTCATTTGATATGATAGTGTTAGTGTTTTGTATAGTCCTTTTTGAATGAGTTATTATTAAAAGTGATAGGCTCAAAGAGTTCGCTTGGGGCTACTTGTAGCCCTAAGCACCGTATGACATCCCGGAAGGTGATTTTGGATCATTATAAAGATGAACATAACAAATAAATAAACTGTAGCCCACGCAAATAAATGCGAGGCTCACCAGGAATATGCTACCTCGAGATCTCTAGCTAATGAAATTCTCACTGCATTTTCTGAAAAACAATAGCGAGCAGTGAGATGCTAGTTCAGTGAGTAATAACACTTAACCACAACCATTTCAATAGGGACAAGTCATAAAACATCATGAAATAATGCTCTTTCAGAAAACAGTAACGATAAATAATATCATTGTTTCATGTAAGCCAAGTGAACCAATAGGTCAGTAATAAACTCAAAAAGCATTGTATCATATCAAATATTACATATTTAGGAGGTTTCCAAGAATGAATCGTGTAATCAGTGTGGCATTCTTCTTCATCAAGAATACCCCATAACAGTGGACCCTTCATAAATGAGTCAAATATCATATCAGTAAGTCCCTACTCGAGGGAGATCAGTAACAGTATGCTAGTTCTACCTTCCCACTAGCGAGGGTTGTAACATTCATCAGTAAATACAAGGTGCACCAGGTCTAACGATCCCGCCGTTAGCTACGGGATTCAAATCAAAGTCTACTCCTATTTATAAATTCTTTATAAATAATAGGATATTCACATGAAAGCATTTTTCAGAATAGTACATATCATTTAAATTTCATATCAAATCATGTTACATGTAAACTTGAATAAAAACACATGTCAAAATACATATTTCTCATGTAAGTGAAGAATATTCACAGTAATAATAGCATATCTCAAATAACCATTTCAATATCACATCAAGTAAAGGACTTGGCCCATATGTAATTTCTAAATATTTCATAACTCATTGTTTCATCAAAACATGTATAATATGCAATTTAACAAACACAAATTGTGGAAAGATTACTACTCATAGTATAATTTTCGGAATATCAAACTTGTCACCTCGAACAATTGATATGGCCTCTTTTGATCGAATCGATAATCACATCCTATCAATCTTGTGTTAATTCTCTTACTTTAGGCTAACTCATGATAAAATTAGACTATCCATCCCTTAAGGTTTCATGATAACCTTCAATTTCATCAAACTCTGTATTCAATACAACCCTTATTGCCCATAATTCTTGTATTTAGCAATTAAATTTCAATACCCAAAATAAATTACCTAAACTTAAAAATTATAATAAAGATGTAGGAGCGGATTTACCTTAAACCCAAAAGAATCTCTCAAAAAAATTTCCTTTGTTTCTTTTTCTTCTTTTTCCCTTGATGATTTCCTCTGTAGCAGATAGGAAAATTTGCTTTTTGCTCTTATGTTTTGCCTTAAAACGTGAAGCTGATGGCAGGTAGTTTATAACCTTTTCCATCGTATCCTTTTTATTTTAGGACAATGAGATGGGCTAAAGCCCTTAATTTTTCCTTATTCACCTTGGTATGTAAATGGGCAGCCCATTTTCCTCTTTTTCATATTCCTATTGGTTTGGGTATTATAGACACCCCACTTCTCTTTTCTTTTTCCTTTTCTTTCTCTTAATTAACCAAATACTCATTATATAAAAGAAATATGATATGAGATATTACATTCTCCCCATCTTAAGAAATTCGCTCCCCAAATTTAAAACAAGTGTGCACATATATACTAAAACAAGTGAGAATACTTATCTGGCATATAATCTTCCAATTCCCAAGTAACTTCTTAAAACATTGGACCAAATAAATGACAACTCAAGCGGAAGTGTAAAAAAAATAAATATATATTTCCATGCCTATCATTCAATCAAATATCTTGTACTTTCCTATGAACCTTGATTATACTTGCCTCTGTTTTTAAATAGCATCATGTCTTTTTAAATGTGAAACTTGAAGGAATGCTCTATCCAACCAACAATTCTAAGTCTGCCTTTCTTTTATTTTGAGATTTTTGTATGATCAACAGGATCTTATCAGAAGATCTTATACCAAGTCTGGTCACATTACCTTGGCCTCGCCAACTTCAAACAGTTTGATGGGAGAACTACATCATCTACGATACAATACCTTGTCTGGATCCATTTGAATACTTAACTGAAAGCGATTGTTGTAGGAGAATTTTGAAACTGTTAACTGAGCATCACAACTACCTTCAAGATCAAGAATACAAGATCTTGACATATCCTCTATGATTTGAGTAGTACGCATAGAATGTACCTTTGTCTACGAATGAAATATGGTACTAAGATCTACTCTTGTGATTAAGGCTTCTTGGAAAGGAATAATTTCAAACACACAGAATAAAATGATCCCTCAATTGGGTACGACATGGAATTCTATGGCGTCGAACAATTTCATTAGTTTAAGTGCCTGCCTATTTTTCCATTGTACCTGGTTTTGACTTTTAAGAAGTGTATTGGCTTATAAATCAGATTACGATTATCCAGATAGAGTCAGAACCTCTAAGGGTTCATGGTAGGCTGCTGGTTAGGAAAATCCATAGCAACTCTATCTCATTTTGTCACTAGAATATCAAGCTATTGCAGTAGTCGTGGGTTTCCTCATGCTCCACTTTCCTACTAACAAGTAACACAACTAGAAACAAGGTTAGCAACATCTTTATTCATTTTTTTCATTATAATTTCTCCAGGTCACAATATGTTACGAGTCTAACTATATCATAGTCAATAGTAATAAGCTAGCCAAGAACTTCATGGTTCGACCAACCTACGTCTATTAAATAGAACTGGACCTACCCAGATAATACCATGCATTGCTATCAACGATTATACCTCTGTGACTCTATTTTTACTATATAGGACCTCATCTTAGTCTTTGTTTACTAGTACCATTGTTCATCCTCATATTAGGTTTCCTTTATGCATTCCATCAACAAGGATTTGGCTCAATAGGCCAGCTAACAACATCTCTAAAGTTTTGATAATTTACTTGATATATGTTCTGGCGAATCTGCACACGTCTGTGGACATATATCCAAAACTACTCATAGATTTCTATTAAATGAATAATTTTCATATGATACAGGACTAAACAGTCATAGTCATTGGGTGGTTACATCCACCATCATTGTCGAGTACTTACATTTCTTTGAGGATTTATTTAAATTCTTATCATCGATATCAATATAACATGTTTGTCGTATAACTAATGTTTCCAGATTTTCAAACAAATTTTATTGTAATTACTTTAAATTTATGAGTGGGGTAGTTCTTCTTGTGATTCTCCGACAGTATAGCAGCATAAGTCATCATACAATCATTTGCATGAGTAAAGAAATTTCTAATCCCAACCTCAGCATCATAAACCAAGTGAATCCAACGAATCTTGATCGTAAAGGGAATATTATGCCATGGTTAAATATGCTCCGAGTTCTGCAAAACTCTTCTCACGTTACTCCTTTCACCAAAATTTCACATTCTTCTATATTGACTTGGTCAGTGGTTCCACTATTCTAAGGTATCCAGCATGAACGCCTATACTTGCCTAATAAGTTCAAAAAGAAGTCATAAATCCCCATAAAAGTAGTGAGTAATGGACATTTTTGAACTTTACTTAAATATAATATGCTCGAGAAGTGCCATTGAATTTACTTAAAACCATATGAGAAAGACTTGGCTTAAATCTGTTCTTTCAGTGTTTGAGACATCGTCCTGACTGTTCTTTTCTTTTCCTAGATACGCGCATAAAGACCATTACAATCAACAACTAATCAAATACTTGCATAAATCTTTAAAGAACTGTCTTATAAATCATATTTATAATTTCCAGAAATGTACAGCATAGTCAGTCCAATGATTTCACAAGGAACTTGTAAGACATCTATCTAGTTCTAAAGGCTGCCATAGGATTGTCCTTTCTAGATTCTAAGCCTATATGATTCCAATGGAAAGTCAATATTTAAAAGTGTTTAGTTCCCCAAACCTAATCAAACAGGCCATCTACATGAGGCAAAGGTTACTCATGGCATATTGGTACCTTATTCAATCGTTAGCAGACATATGTATACTCTTATGGATGTACCTTTTATTTTTTTTTTCAAAAGATATTTCTGCATAATTGATTTCTGTAAAACCCTTTCTAATAGGTTTGATAATTGTTTCTATAACTCTCATAACTCCACCCGTGCCCTACAATAGGGAGGTATCAAATCATTACCAAAATTTACTCCTCATACATGTGGTAGTCGTGGAAAAATCCATAGGGACATATCATCATATTATCTCACCAATAGTACCCTTTCAATTAGGTGCACAATTTCTCATATGCCTCATCATAAATAAGATTGAACAGAAGACATGATCTCTGGTCGATCTAGGTCTGTCACAAGGAAAATGAAAATAATAATTTTCTTTATGGTAACCCCTTTTCTCTTTCTTCACAAATCGCAATATCGTTAATAATTAAAGATATAACATCACCCATCTGTATAACTTCCTTCATCTTTTTTTTCTTGAAAAGGAAGAAAAAGTTCATCAATTATTTCAAACCACCATTTTCCCTTGATAAGAAAGTACTTTGCGAAGAAGATACTTCATCCATACCAACGACATGTCAAAATTAACCATATAAATACAATTTGATTAGTTATGATATCCCTTATCTTAGCTTGAAAATGACAAGCTTGATGCATATTTTAGATAATAGAGATTCTTCAATCATAACGGCTATTATTAACTCAATCAATCTCTCAAATTGTCCTTGATTACTAATTCTTTGAACTATAACAATATCCCTACATAATTTTTTTTCTAACCTCAAACTTTCATGAATCCTCAATTTCTCACCTACAGTTTTACATATTGTCACTCAAGCCATATAAACTACCTCAAAATAGACAAAATCTTTGTGTAGAATTACTGCCTTGTTAAAGGGGCTAACCAACCATTTTACATATTAAAAAAAATTCTAAACCTAAAATACTTCATTAGGATAATGAGTAAAAAGCATACCTCACTTGTTGAGAAAACCTAGTGTCATATGTAAGTGCATCCATTATCCGGACCAAGTTCTTAAATTTCTTATCCAGTTACACCCTTTCAACTATAAGAAAGAAACAATCCATAAATAATTTAGTGATCACCTCAAGTCGATGGTGTTGCTCATGTCTATATTCCTAATAAAACGACATCATATCATGTGGTTAGTCACGTCATCCAGTTTGTAAGTTGTAATCCATGGATCTCACGCTGGAACATCCTAGAGCTCAAAAAGCTTTAAGCACTCCTTCCACATATCTGACACTCCTTCAAACTATCAAAGTTGAAAAACTTGATGGTCTCAAGTTTAGTAGTACTGTCAGTGATACATATTTATAGGCAACTTAAATCTTGGTAGGTGCTCGAAGAAGGTCGTAGGCCCCATTTCATTGTCTAGCTCTATTCATTATGTCCATTAGTCTCTCACCTATTACAGGGAAATAAGTGCCTTAACCGTAACAATCTCATATTTTTATGGTGGCGGAGTATTACTTTTTCAAGAAAGAGGGGGTATATTACATGTCATGGAGGGGGTATGATAATCCATCACAGTGGCATAACAAACTTTTACTTGACCTTGTCTGCTACTTTTGCTTGTTCCCTTAATTGAGAAAGCCAGTTGTTAGCAAACATGGTAATTAATGCCTCCTAAACCTTTAGACTTGTCTTGTAAGTAGATGATCGAATTCAAGACATTTAATGAAAAGATCAATAATGTTAGATACACCTAGTTGACCCTATTCGTCGCACACGTAAGGAGGAACAAGAAAGAAAAGACATGACATATCCTATCACACTGTCGCAGAATCACAATTATAGAAATGGACGGAAACATAACCATAAATAAGATTCTACTACTACCATGTGCTCCATAGTCACAGAATTAACCTGGTCAAGGCCCAAAAAAGGGATCATGACCGGCGCTAAGGAGGTTAGGACTCCAAAGTAAGCCTCGTCAGAATTCTACAGAAAATTGGAAAGAGTTTTCCTATTTTGGGTCTAACAAGAAAATTCCCTATATCATATCCACATCACAACCAAAACATCAATAGAACCAACACAATCCACCCAAATCATCAACAATGCACCAATATCACCAACAACAATACGCAATTCATCTCTAAAAATAGGAGGAAGTCAAATACTCCACAAATCCAAAATAATGAAAGAATACTCAAAAACTCTATAAACATGACTATGGAGCAACTCTAAGAGTTTTCAAGAAGATGAACATAACAAATAAATAAACTGTAGCCCACGCGAATAAATGCAAGGCTCACAAGGAATATGCTACCTCGAGATCTCTAGCTAACGAAATTCTCACCTGCGTTCTCTTAAAAACAATAGCAAGCAGTGAGACACTAGCTCAGTGAGTAATAACACTTAACCACAATCGTTTTAATAGGACAAGTCATAAAACATCATGAAATAATGCTCTTTCAGAAAAGAGGAGCGATAAATAATATCATTGTTTCATGTAAGCCAAGAGAACCAATAGCTCAGTAATAAACTCAAAAAGCATCGTATTATATCAAATATTACATATTTGGGAGGTTTTCAAGAATGAATCATATAATCATTGTGGCATTCTTCTTCATCAAGAATAGCCCATAACAGTGGACCCCTCATAAATGAGTCAAATATCATATCAATAGGTCCCTACTCGAGACAGATCAGTAACAGTATGCTAGTTCTACTTTTCTACTAGCGAGGGTTGTAACATTCATCAGTAAATATAAGGTGCACCAGGTCTAATGATCCCACCTTTAGCTAAGGGGTTCAAATCAAGGTCTACTCCCATTTATAAATTCTTTATAAAAAAAATAGGATATTCATATGAAAGCATTTTTCAGAATAGTACATATCATTTAAAGTTCATATCAAATCATGTTACATGTAAACTTGAATAAAAACACATGTCAAAATACATATTTCTCATGTAAGTGAAGAATATTCACAGTAATAATAGCATATCTCAAATAACCATTTCAATATCACATCAAGTAAAGGACTTGCCCCACATGCAATTTCAAAATATTCCATAACTCATTGTTTTATCAAAACATGTATAAATATGCAATTTAACAAACACAAATTGTGGGAAGAGTACTATTCATAGTACAATTTTTGGAATATCAAACTTGTCACCTTGAACAATTGATGTGGCCTCTTTTGATCGAATCTATAATCACATCATATCAATCTTCTGTTAATTCTCTTACTTTAGGCTAACTCATGATAAAATTAGACAATCCAACCCTCAAGGTTTCATGATAACCTTCAATTTCATCGAACTCTGTATTCAAGACAACCCTTATTACCCATAATTTTTGTATTTAGCAATTAAATTTTAATACCCAAAATAAATTATCTAAACTTAAAAATTATAATAAAGATGCAGGAGCAGATTTACCTTAAACCCAAAAGAATCTCTCAAAAAAAATTTCCTTTGTTTCTTTTTCTTCTTTTTCACTTGATGATTCCCTCTGTAGCAGATAGGAAAATTTGCTTTTTGTTCTTATGTTTTGCCTTAAAACGTGAAGTTGATGGCAGTTTATAACCTTTTTATCATATCTTTTTTCTTTTAGGACAATGAGATGGGCTAAAGCCCTTAATTTTTCCTTATTCACCTTAGTTTGTAAATGGCCGGCCCATTTTCCTCTCTTCCTTTTTCCTATTGGTTTGGGTACTATGGATACCCCACTTTTGTTTTCTTTTTTCTTTTCTTTCTCTTAATTTAACAAAATACTCATTATATAAAAGAAATGTATGAGATATTACAAAATGTCATTGATGTTATAGGTAGAATGACATTATAGAGAAGTAAAATATAACTTGAAAAATTAATTTCGGCGAAAATTAAATCGCAATAGTGAAATATCATAATAACGAGGTGATGCTATAGAGAGGTCTGACTTTATTTAATTTAAAAAATAGAATAAACTGTGTGTAAACATCAATATCTATATATATAATAAAGGAGAGTAGTCTAGCATGAGGTTATGCCAAGTTACATCTTAAAAACTAACATTTACAATAAAAACATATTTTGTTGATTATTAATTAATTCATATTTATTCCATATTTATTTGATATCTATATATATAATAAAAGCGAGTAGTGTAGCATTAGGTTATGCCAAGTGACACCTTGAAAACTAGCATTTTACATAAAAACCTATTTTGCTGATTATTAATTAATTCATATTTATTTCATATCTATATATATTATAACGCAGAGGATGAAATATCAGAAAAAGTCACGTGGCAAGCTATTGCTAAGCCACGTGGAAATTCTTAAGATAAAACTAAGAAGTGTTGTAATAAAAATTTTAAATTAAATAATATTAAATATTTGAATTTAAAAATATATTATTATTTTAAGAAAATATATTAATTAATTTAAAAATAGAAACTCACAATGGAAGAATTCTAAATGAACTCTTATATCTCATAAACTTATTTGTATAATAAATAATGATATATATATATATATATATATATATATATATATATATATGTATGTATATATATGTATAATAAAAATAATAAATGAATAATTATAGTGGTAGTGGCACTACGTAGTGCTATTATTTAATAGTAGTAGGAGTAATAAAATAAGATGATGATGATGATGATGATGATGATGATGATGATGATGATGATGATGATGATGATGATGATGATGATGATGATGATGATGATGGTGATGGTGATGGTGATGGTGATGGTGATGATGATGATGATGATGATGATGATGATGATGATGATGATGATGATGATGATGATGATGATGATGATGATAATAATAATAATAATAATTATAATATATTTATATTTATATGCCTATTAGTTTTTTAAAGTGTCCTAATGTATATATCCTTCTAAATCTTATCAATATGCTTTAATTTTATTTGAAAATTTATCCCTTAGTTTAAATTAAATATGTAAACTAAATTTTCTTATTGCTCCTTCTTTGTAACAAAAATAAATTGCAGATGATTTACTTTAAATTTTCAAACCAAAGATTAAAGTTAATAAGCAATTTCGGATTCTCTTTTGTGTGGGAGCTTTTCATATCTTTTATATTAAATAAATATTTACGTTAATATAATAAAACTTACTTAAAATAATGTATGGGGAAATTTCAATTTATATTTGTAACCAAAAGAATAAGATAAAAAAGAGTAAAAGAAGGAAATAAATGTATGAAATAGATAAAATATGATTATTATTATTATTATTATTATTAATAATAATAATAATAATAATAATAATATCTCATTAATTTCAATATTTATCTCAATTCAAATATATAGTTTATAATATAAGTGTGTATCATATTGAAAAAATGAGGATAAGGAAGAATAGTAAAGTAATCTTCTTTTAACAAATCTGTATTGAATTTGAATTTAAATGAACTTGAATTGGATTGAAGTTCTATCAGTTAGCTATTATTATATATACTCCTATCATCACTTTTATTCATAAATTTATTTATTGCATTTTTTGTTCTTCATTCTTCATTCTTTATTTTTTTAAAATGTATTTTATTTAACATTTTTCTTTTTGTATGCAGGAGTTGTGTAATATTTTCATCTTCACTTTTCTTTGTTGTTGTTCAAGGTCTATCAATTTAAATTGATATTAATATCTCATTTTTTTCAATGATTTGGCTAACGAAGTAATATTGTTGTCACTACTTTTTTTCCACCATAATCATGTAGCTCTATCTTTATTTCTTTTTATCGCTTTCATGTTTGTTAAAGTTTATGACAATTTCCTTATCTGAATTCACATATCAATTTTATTACAAAGGTTTTCTTAAAAATATATTGCTAAATTTTATTCTTAAACTTTGTATATGAATTTATCCTCATTTTTAATAGAGTATGCTTATATGTTTAACCAAAAAAAATGCTTATATACTTTATTTTATTTCAACGATGAACTAATCCTCTATATCTCAAATTATTTTCAAATACACAAAAATAACAAAATTTGTTTGAAGAGATAACATGTTTGAACTTAATGAGAATTTTTTTATTTAGTATAATGAAGATACTAATTAGTAGCTATTAGTTGATTTTGAACTTAAAAATTAGATAACTTTATTTGATTTAATTATTCAGTATTAGTAATAGCATATATCCGAAAATAAATTGACACTTGATATTTTATCAGTACAACAAAAAATATTTTCTTAAAAAAAATTTTTATATCTAATACAAAATAATAAAAATGAATGCAAGTGAAGTGATGAATATTAAGATGGGGGAGTTGAGATGAGGTAGGGGGTGGGATAGGCGGAGTGGTGGATGTAGGTAGATTGGGGTTGAGGGTAGAAAACAAATTAGAGGGAGGGGGCGGGTGTCAAGACAGGGGAATAGTAGGAAAAAAATTATAAAAATAGTTTCTAAAATAAAAGAAAAATAGCTTTTAGGTTATGTAGAGAGTCAGGTGGATGGTAGCATGTAATGGGGGTTGGGTAAGGAAAAATAATTTTTTAAAAAATTAAAATATTTTTTTTTTGTTTGGGAGGGCTGGTTAGAGTTAAGAGGTGGGTCAGGTAAGATTGTTTTACTAAAAAATTAAAATTTTAAAAATAAAAATGTGTTGAGGGGGAAGGGGGGGAGGGGGGAGGGGGAGGGGGAGGGGCGTGGAATTTGATGGAGTAGGTCATTTTAAAAGTGGTTTGAGAAAACTTAATAAATAAATACCTAAAGATATTAATAACAAAATCAAACACAAAAAAAATTATAAAAATAAAATAATAAAATCGTAGGTTCTTAGTTTTGAAATTGAGAGTGCTTAAATTTAAATTTTATAAGTTTTATAGTTTGCACAATTAAATTCTTTTGGTGTTTGAAATGAAATGAAAGATAAAAAAAAATTAAAATGAGCGAAGTTAGTTGTTGAAGTTAAATTGATAGACAAAATAATTGAAATGTGATAAGAAAAGGAATGTAATTATATTTCTTAACTGAGCAAAAATATAAAGGTAATAGTCCACAACAAAATTAACAAATATTTAGCATTTCATATTTTATCATTTTAAAAAAATATTTAATGAAATATGATTAAATAAAACACTAATATTGTTTCTTTGCATATCAAAATATTTAAAATAATTGCAAATGTGATTAGTTACTAGGTATTAGTTGTAATTTCACTATTAATATAGTTATAGTTTTAATTTTTCATAATTAATTTAAAGTATGTTAAAAATTGAACAACATATTATTTCAATGTGAATAAACAGACATTTTGTATGAATATGTTTTTAAAAATGTTCCGCGTTTGAAGTATTATTAAGAAACAACATAAATAAGTAAAGATATAGTGGTAAGTATTCAAATGGGAGAGGATAAGGGTAGGAAATTGTAGTAATCGGAATGGGGGAGGATGGGTGGGGGCTAGGCTAGGTGGGTGGGGGTAGGCGGAGTGGTGGATGTAGGTGACGTTTGAGGTGAGGATAGAGAAAAGGAGATTTTTTCTTAAAAAGAAAAAGTAAAAATGTTTAAATTTTTTTGGGGCCAAGATAGGAGGTGGGAATAAGAAAAAATTTAAAAAGGATTTCAAAAATAATAGAAAAAAAAAAATAGGAAGAGCTGTTGGGGAAGGCGTTTGGTAGGGAGTTTGGGGTGGATGATGGAGATTAAGGGTGTGTGGTGTGGAAAAAAATACTTTTATAAAAATAAAAAAAATCATATATTTGTTGGGAGGGGGCTTGGGGATGGGGTGAGAAAATAATTTAACAACAATCCAAAAAGTTAAAAGATAAAATAAAATTTGAGGGTGGGGTGGTGGAGTAGAGATGAAGGATGAGTGTGAGATTTGGTGGGATGTGTGATTTTGAGAGTAGCATATAAACTTTTAATTCAATTAATATAAAAGATATAATAATAAGTATAAATAAAATATTTAAAGGTATTAATGATGAACTCAAACAATGAAAAAAAAAAGAATAATAGAACAAAGTTTGAAAAAAGAAAAAATAATAAATTATATGTGCTGAATTAGTTTTTAAATTGAAGTAGTGAAATCTAAAATTTGAAATTAGAAGTTTTATAATTGACAAAGTTAAGTACTTTTAGTGTTTCAAATGAATTGAAAGCTAACATTTATATATTAAAAAAAAGTGCAGTTAATGAAGTTGAATTAATAAATTTAAAAGAAAAAATAAAATGAAAGGTAAGGGATTAATATATGTCTTAATTGATTAAACATATAAAGTTAAAATTTCAACAATAAAATTTATAATTGTTTAATATTTTATATTTTATTATTTTTTAAAAATAGCCAATAGATAATAAAGAAAATATCTTTTTATATCAAAACATCTAGAACAATCGTAGTTGTGATTAGTAATTAAGTATCAATTGTAATTCACCAATAATGATTATTTTTAATAATTCATTGACCTCAGAATATGTTAAGTTTTTACAATAAAATTTGATTAATTTTGTGTTAGGAGGTTAATGTTTTTAATAAACAATCTTTAAAAAGAATGCTCCGCACATTGCGTGAATACTTATATTAGTCTATATATTTATATATATACTAGTTTAGATATACGCGTCTTGATGTACCTCAATTTAGTGAGTTCAATTTTATAAAATCATTTAAAATATAAAATGTATGATAGTCTTTCAAAATATTTATTATTTTTTTTGGGTTAACATGTTGACATTAGGGCAACTTTTAGTTATTATCCAATTCTATGAAAAAATAGAAATTAGCCACCAGAAAAGCATGTATGTTAGTTTAAACACAAGAAAATTTACAAAAGATAGTATGTTCTCTTTAATCCTTCCTGAAACCATTCTCCTTCACCTCTTTTCTCTTTCTCTAATCTTCTCAATCTCTTCTTCCAACTTCTCCAATTTCATATCAACACAATTATCATTTTGTTTGGATTATTTAGGCTTGTCAGCTTTTTCATAAGCTTCCTCAACTAATCTGTTCAACCCAATTAATTTCTCAATAGTTTTCAATATATTAGAAGAGTCCTTGAAAGATATTTTTTTAAACTAATATTTATATTCAAGATTTTATATTAGTAGGTAGATAGATTAAACTCGATTTACAACGAATAATGTACTTGATCCGCTTTCAAATTTAATTAGTAAACCCAAAATTGAAAGATTCGACTATAATCCTAAATTTATATGTTCATCAATCAAACAAAATTTATACATATCAAGATTTAACACTTATTATAATTTATAACCTTATATTTAGAACTCAACTAATAAATTTAATTAAAAGATTCAATTATAATACTAACGAAATAGTTAAATATCTTAACTAAAACAAAGTCACAGTTAAACTAAAGAAGGAAAAAAAAAAGGAGACAAACCTTGATATTTTTGACCATTTTATTCGGTGACGACATGCTTACTTCTTTCAATTTTCAATCAAAAAATTTCTACTAAAAAGGAAACATGAAAAATTATTAAAAAGAGAGAATTCATTGTCTTGTTAATTATTTAATCATAATTTATATATAATCTTTCAAGTTATTAACTAAAAGGGATAAAGAAAGATGGAAAAGATGATAATAACGAATACATATACAAAAAGACAACTTGAATTAGTAACAAAATAAGAAAAAGTAGAATTAAAGCTACGTTTCTTGTAAATTTTGATCCAAAATATTTATTAAATAAAATTGTAAAAATTCTTTTTTTATATAAGGTAAACTTCTAATTGATTTAGAAGTGTTAAATATTATTAATTCTTACTTAAATTAAATAATCAAATCAAAAATGATTATAACTAAAATTAATTGTGAACTGGACTTTTATCCAAAATGATACATACGTGAGTTAAGGAAAAAATACCAAAATAGTACTCCCCCCGTTTCATTTTAGTTGACTTCAAGATGATTTTAATAAGTTCTTCCAATAATACCCTTATCATTAAATGTCTAAATAAATTGTATATATTCAAATTTATATTTTCAGAACATAATTAATAAAGCCAATTTGATAAAATAGATCTCTAATAAATATTTTTCTTAATAGGTGTGTCAAGTGTATAGGGGTCAACTAATACGAAACAGAGGGAGTAACACCAATTAATTAAAGTTTTTAAAGATTTATTTAAGATACAATTTTAATTGATTTAAAATTCCTAAATTTTAGGTATATGATACGAATAAGGAAAGGTTTAAGGATTAAGTTTTAATGAATTTTTAATTTTTAAAATTCTTAAAAAATAGTAAAAAGACGATTTTGTCTATTGCAGAATTATTTAATGAAGGGCAAAAAGCTCAATTCACTTTTCTAAGGGTCTTCACATTTTTAATATATTATAGATTAATATATTATAGATATATATTTATTATATGTAAGAGAGAATACCAATTTTTGGTAATCCTCACAAGGCTATTATAGTAACTTTAATTAATTCTTAGTCCTCTAAAATTGTGACACATTGAATGATAAAGATGAAGTAATTTTATCTTTTTTCTTGTCATATGGACATTTACACTTGGTGCATATGTCATCAAATGAGAAATTATTATTTAGTTTTTTCATGTAATTTCTATTGTTTAACTATTTAATTTTTTTATTTTTGCAAAAAAATAACTAGGAGTAGAGAAACGAGAATAATTAAAGAGGAGATTACAAAGTAGAAAATTAAATATTTATCAATAAATTAAAAATTCTAACTTTCAATAAAGTGAACTATTCAAATTCCTCTGTTGTTTAACTAATCAGTAAATCACTCTTAGAGCTTTCATTATAATATTTTGTTTCTCAAATTTAAATATTATTTAATTAAGTCAATTAAAAAATATAAACGTCAAATATTTAATAATTAATTTTTTACTTTTTTTTCATGCTTTATGAATCATCTTTCAATTATATTATTCATACAAGATTTTGATAATAGTTATCCGACAACAAGACCCAAAAACATTAATTCTAACTAATTTTTGTTATTTTATTATCAAAATTAATTATTTAATTACTTTAAAATATTAAAATAGTCTTAACAAAATTAATATTTTATATGAGCTTTTTTTTAATGTGGTTAGAAATTGTATGCTCATAAATTCATAAAAATGCTAATATTTTTAAATTTTTATGATTGTTGCGAATTATAATTATCTTATATTATTTTAAATTCTATTGTTACATAAAATATCAATTCACTTGATATTTTAATTAGTTACAAAATCATTAATTCTCTAAAACAAGAGCTCGGCTGGATAATAGAATTTAAAACAATGAATGTAAAATATGTAATAATAGAATTTAAAATATATGTAATAATTATTTTATATATTATGATATTTTTGCCTTTTTAGTTTACTGAAAGTTTTTGAATGAAAGTTTTTAACTGTCTAAATTAATTTTTGCCTTACGTATAATTAATTTCATTATTTTTTCTCTGATTAAACTTTACATTGGCAAATTAATTTTTTAAAAAAGTAATACAATATTGATTATTATAAAAATATTTTATGCTATAAACTATTGTATGATTTATGATAAATTAAATAATTAAAAGTCAGACTCAACAAAATACTTTTTGTATATGTTTCTTCAACGAGTCCTTACAAGTTTATTAAAGCTTCATAAATTTCTTGTGAGGATTAAAAAATTATTTTTTTAATTAAATTACTATTATCTCAGATAAAAGACGACAGTAAAATTTTAAATTAATTTTAAATTTAGTTGGATAAATAGATATTTTATAGTGTCACTTATCACTTCTTTTTTACTCATCATTTTTGTATAGCATTTTAAATGTCCATGTAATTGTTCAAATTTACTAAAATGGATGAGATCTTGAAAGGTCATTAAAACTTAATTAAGGATAAAATAGACAATGGAAATCACCTCTTTTTCTTTTATGTTTGCTTATTAAGGAAAAGAATTAACAGGTGTGTAAATTATTGAACGCCATACTCGAATATCAACCAGCACCTCTTACAAGAAAATGAATGGAGTGATTAAACAAATAGGTCAAGAAACACATAATTAACAATATAAATGATTAGAGAAGCTACATATCAACAAAAATAACATTATATCATGAGCCTTCATAAGCTCTTGAATGATGAGGAGGACAGAGGTAGTGTGTTTGGGGAGTTGGAGCACACCGAGGAGTTTCATGATTTCTGCTATTGTCGGCATTTTAAGGTGGACGAGGTTTGTGAGGCTATTCGCAAGATGCGAAGAGGTAGGGCGACGAGGCTAGATGAGATCCCAATGGATTTTGAAAGTTTGCTAGCGGGACAGGTTTGAGGTGGCTAACCGACCTGTTTAACAACATTTTCAAGTCCGCCAAGATGCCCGAGGCGTGGAGATGGAGCACGATGATTACTTTATATACAAACAAAGGTGACATTCAGAGTTGCAATAACTACCGTGATATTAAGTTACTAAGTCATATGATGAAAATTTGGGAAAGGAGGTTGAGAAAGATTGGGTCTATTTCAGAGAATCAATTTGGATTCATGCCTAGTCGCTCGACGATTGAGGAATTCACCTAGTGCGGAGGATGGTATATTAGTATAGATAGAGAAAGAAGGATCTCCACATGGTGTTAATCGATTTAGAAAAAGCATATGACAAAGTTCCTGGAGAGGTCCTTTGGAGATGTCTGGAGGCCATGGGGGTCCCAGTGGCGTACATCTGATCGATAAAGGGTATGTATAAGGGGGCGAAAACTCGGTAAGGACTGTGGGAAGGGATTCTGAGTATTTTCCTGTCTTGACAGGGTTACATTAAGTGTCATACCCCAAATCCTATTGGAGCGGACTGGCACCCGGAGCCGAGGAGGCCCGGGAGAACCCGTTCATAACCTATACTTTCACATTTACATTACTTATGAAAATTAGAAATTTGGGCAGCACTTCGTTGTAAATAGAAGAAAACAGTACTTGTATCAGCCCAGCAGACAGGCATAAATATATTTATAAACAGTAATTGGCCATCAGAGCCATCACGTCTATCAACCAAACACTCCTATGGCTGTACAATATATCTACAAAAGCCTCTACATAGATACACAACTGAGTTAGGGTCGGGACAAACTCCCACCCACAAAAGACTTTGATACAAATACCAAAAATACATATAGAAATGACTTGGGATGCCCCGAAACAACTGGAGCTCACCACTAACAACAGAATATCCTGGCTCTTACTGCGGAGGTGTACGGCCTGAAGTACATGTTCCGGCAGGAATGAATACGGGTCCCCCGTGAGGGACGTCAGTACGGAAATATGTACTGAGTATGTAAGGCAGTGAGTATCAAGATGAGATACAAAAGATCAATAGAACCCAGATACCAGTGAATAAACAGTATGAGTAGACCACACTTAAAAGAGCTGATGGGATACCTGCACATTACTTTCATATCATTACTTTCCGTAATCCTTATCAATACATAACATATGTCATACAATGGCCAAATGATCAATGGTACTAATACAATACATCAGGGACCACCCCTGAAATGGCATATATACATAAACTTTATAATACAATGGCCAACTGATCAGTGGTACTAATACAACACATCATATCATCAATTTAAAATACAGACATTTCATTTCTTAATTTAATAAATCTTTGAGATTGGTTACTTTGTGGTCACACCTTATGGAACTTGAAACCATGATACCTCAATAGGAAAACATGTAAATAGGTAATCAATATCATGAAAATGAAGTAGAGAATCATGGATACCTCATTAAACCATTTCGGAGTCAACAATAGTATATGGATATTTTTTTGACTAGCCGGACATCTTAAAAGTGAAAACAAGTTCAATTGGTGGTGTCGACGATCATATGATGTTATTATGTGTCATGTGTCGTAGGACAATGTTGGAAGCTTACTTGAGAGTGCCATGGGTCATTATTCATGCCAAAGATTAGATAGAGTATGTCTTACATACCTTGATATAACTACTTCAATACAAGTCCAACTTGGCTTTCCGTACTCTTCGAACACTTATCTACAATAAGTCATTTGTGGCAAACTAGTATTAGCAACCAAACCTTACCATTTAGGTATTAACTTCACCAAATAATGTCTAGGAAGTAATCCTTTAACTCATCAATAAGAGTGCTACATACATCCTCTTATACTCTTATTACATTCACATATCATGCATTTTCATGAAATATCCCTCAACATCACTCTTAGCCTTTATTTCCCTTCTTAATCACCATCCAATACCAACATGATCACTGGGCATACATAACCACTAATATAATGATATATCACCACAATTCATCCTCCATAATCCAATACAACAACTTCCATAATTTACTACTAACAATTTATACAAAACAATTCATAACTATGTTTCTAGTTATCTTTCAACATCAAGACAATACTCATAATCCTTTATCAATACTTATTCATGGATAAGAATCAAGAATAAACAATATTCATACCTTAACAATGAACTCTTGTATTTAGAATCCTCCATACATAACCATGGGGTGCTTCACGAAGCTTTCGAGATGGTGAACACAACTACGGAACCAATTCGAATTTTCTACGGTTGAATCACAAAATATTTGAAGTTGAAATTAGGCTAGGGTTTCACCTTCTCTTAATAATTGGATGGTATATGATATATATGAGGCTAAGTGTAGGTTTATAAAGACCCATTTTCGTCCAAGAGGTAATAGAAAATGACCATTTTGCCCTAAAAATTTAAATAAATCCGAATCTGTCCCCAGTGGACAGTTTTGACAGGCTGAAGTAAATCGATCATAACTCTTTACTCCGGTATCGGATTCGGGTGAAACCAATTTCATTGGAAAGATAATTCAAAGATATTTCATTTTCATATAAAGTATACCACCCAGTTCTTCCTGTACAAGGAGTTATGGTCGTTTAAATTTAACCCAAAAATCTGTCTCACAATTCTGTTTTTTTTTATAGGCTGTAGTAAAACGGGTATAGCTCCTTACTCAGACATTGGATTTGGATGAAACCAATTTCATCGGAAATAAGACTCTCGGAGCTTTTCGTCGATATATAGCAGCTCATACAGTTCTTTTCGTGCAAGGAGTTATGATCGTCTAAAGTTGATCCAAAACAATAATTGCCTAGCTGTAGTAATTTTCCTGCAGATTTACTGTTCACAGGCTTCCCGGCCACCGTTTTGAAATTTCGAATGTGCTCGCTTATATGAAATACTCCTCTGTTTTGGAAAAACTTTATATCGTTGGAAAGCTTATTCCAATACCTACACATACAACTATTGACGGGATACTTTCGAACACCATAAACTTAATTTAACCCATACGCAAGCCTTTAGGACTCCATATAATCGCGATAAGTGTACAAAAAAAAATTTACGGGGTGTTACACTAAGGATCGACTCTTAGTCCTATTTTTATTCGTCGTGGTGATGGATATGTTGAAGCAGAGTATCCAAGGAGAAATACCTTGGTGTATGCTTTTTGCGGATGATGTAGTCTTAATTAACGAGTAGCGTCGAGGTGTTAATGATGAGTTGGAGGTTTGGATACAAACCCTGGAATCTAAAGGTTTTAGGTTAAGTAGGACTAAGACAAAATACTTGGAGTGCAATTTTAGTGATTCGAGGCAGTGAAGTTGGATTCTCAGGTGGTTTGTAAGAGGAATAGTTTTAGAAATCTTGGGTCTATGATTCAGGAAAATGGAGATATTGATGAGGATGTCTCTCACCGTATTGGGGCAGTTAGATGAAATGGAGGCTCGCCTCAGAAATTTTATTTGATAAGAAGGTGTCTCCCAAGCTTAAAGACAAATTCTATAGAGTTGCGGTCCGGCCGACAATGCTGTATGGAGCGGAGTGTTGGCCTGTTAAGAATTCTCACGTCTAAAATTTAAAGGTGGCAAAAATGAGGATGTTGCGTTGGATGTGTGGATTTACGAGGACGGACAGGGTTAGGAATGAGATTATTCGAGAGAAGGTGGGGGTGGCTTCGATGGAGGATAAGATGCATGAAGTGAGGTTGAGATGGTTTGTTCATGTGATGAGTAGGTACACGGATGCCCCAGTTCGTAGGTGTGAGAGGTTGGCCTTGGAGGGTTTCAAGCGGGGTAGGAGTAGACCAAAGAAGTACTGGAGAGGAGTGATTAGACAGACATGAAGCAGTTACAACTTACTGAGGATATGACCCTCGATAGAAAGGTATGAAGGAAAAGTATTAAGGTAGAGAGCTAAGGTGTGGGGTCGAGTCGTAGTCTGTAGCTAAGAGGGTTTGGTTTAGCTTGGTTGGTAGTTCAAAGGTTGGGGCAGGGGGGGTCCTTGGTTTGTTATTGTACTTTATGTGTGTGGATGATGTATCTTTGTTAGTTTATCTTGTTGTTTACTTTCGATATTTTTTTTGTATATGGTCTTTTGTCTTGAGCCGGGGGTCTATCAGAAACAGTTTCTCTACTTCTTCGGAGGTAGTGGCATGGACTGTATACACTTTACCCTCCCCAGACCCTACTATGTGAGAATATACTGGGTTTGTTGTTGTTGTATATATATCATGAGGTTATTGCAAGTGGCATCTTGAGAACTATCATTTACAAAAAAAAAAAACTATTTTGTTGATTATTAATTAATTCATATTTATTTTATGTTTATTTCATATTGTGGTAAAAGATAACTAGTTTGACCAAAAAGCATTCCAAAATAAAAATTATTATGAAAAAGATGACATATCTTAAAATATGTAAGCAATTAATTTAAATAATATAAATAATAATATCATAAAAATAAATATTTATGATTTCACCACAATTGGATAAATAAAAAATGTAAGATATTTGTTTAAAAATGTCATCCCTAAAATAAATAATAATATTAAATAAAAGAAGTATTTATGATTTCATTACAATTGAGTAAATCAAGGAAGTATTACAAAAAAGAAATCAATCAAGCACATAATCAATTATAATCAAGAAACATACATAGAAAAGATTATTATGACCAAAGAGTCATTCCAAAAAAAAAAAATTATATATAAAATGAAGGAGAGTAGTCTAGCATAAGGTTAAACCAAGTGGCATCTTGAAACTAGAGTTTACAAAAAAAACTTATTTTGTTGATTATTAATCAATTCATATTTATTTCATATCTATATATATAATAAAGAGAATAGTCAAACATTAGGTTATGTCAAGTGGCATCTTGAAACTATCATTATACGATAAAAACTATTTTGCTGATTATTAATTAATTCACATTTATTCGATATTTGTGTCATATCTATATATATAGCAAACGCGAGTAGTCTAACATGAGGTTATGTGAAGTGGCTTCTTGAGAACTAACATTTAAAACAAAAAAAACTATTTTGTTGATTATTAATTAATTCATATTTATTCTATATTTATTTCATATTGTGGTAAAAGATAATTAAATTTGACCATTAGTCATTCCAAGATAAAAATCTATATATATAATAAAGGAGAGTAGTCTAGCATGAGGTTATGTCGAATGACATCTTGAGAACTAACATTTACAACAAAAACTTATTTTGTTGATTATTAATTAATTCATATCTATTCAATATTTATTCATATTGTGGTAAAAGATAATTAAGTTTGACCAAAGGTCATTCCAAGATAATAATATTACGACAAAAATGTCGTCTCTTAAAACATGTAAACAATTAATTTAAATAATAATAATAATAATAATAATAATAATTATAATAATAATGCTAAAAAATATTTTTGATTTCACCACAATTGAGTAGATAAAAAATGAGATATTTTTTTAAAAGATGTCATCCCTAGAATAAATAATAATATTAAATAAAAAAGTATTTATGATACATCTCAATAGAGTAAATCAAGGAAATATTACAAGAAAATCTAATCAAGAGAGAGAGACACGCACAAAATAAATGAAAGTAGTTTAGCATGAGGTTATGCCAGGTGACATCTTAGCTTTTACAACAAAAACCTACTTTTTGATTATTAACTAATTCATATTTATTTCATATCTTTTTATCTATGCCAATTGGCATATTGAGAACTAGTATTTTACAATAAAAATTTATTTTATTGATTATTAATTAATTCATATGTATTACATATTTATTTCATATCCATATATATAAAGGAGAGTATTATAGCATAAGGTTGTGCCAAATGACATCTTGAGAACTATCACTTACGGAAAAAATCTATTTTATTGATTATTAATTAATTCATATTTATTCTATATTTATTTCATATTGTGGTAAAAGGTAACTAAGTTTGACCAAAATTCATTCCAAAATAAAAATTATTATGAAAAGATGTCATTTCTTAAAATGTGTAAACAACAAATTTAAATAATATAAATAATAATATTATAAAAAATAAATGTCTATGATTTCACCAATATTGAGTAAATAAAGAAAATAGGATACATAAAAGATGTCATCCCTAAATAAATAATAATATTAAATAAAAAAGTATTTATGATTATTACAAGAAAAATGAATCAAGAGCATAATCAATTATAAGTAAGAAACTTGCATTTTACAATAAAAATCTATTTTTTATTATTAATTAATTTATATTTATCCATATTTATTTCATATCTATATCTATAATATATTAAAAGTGTGAAGTACTTTAGAAAAATGATTTGAACCTTTTTTTTTTATTGAAATTCTCTGTTTTAGACAAAATCATCTTTTCACTAATTTTCTTCAATTATTATTTTATTGGGTTTGAATTTGGCTTTCCTAATTCATATTGGTTTGGGATCCTAGCAAAAACCACGTAGTATAAATAATCATTATGTTACCCTAATTTCTCTCCAGCTATTACAACTCACGGCATGTTTACATAAATTAACTCGAGGTTTGTATCTTAATTTCTTTTAATTTGATTTGTTAATTTCCCTTTCTAAGTAATCATCAATTCATATTGTTGATTGGGTACTTAAATCTATATTTGATATTCATGTTCTAAAAGTGCTGCTAATACGAATAAATAAATTATTAATCTCAGAATGTGCTTGAGAATAGATGAGGAGGAGAAGTACCCGAAGCTTAATACTGTATATATTGAGCTACTTGCCACTTGCTACCATTTACACATGGATGATCTGATATGCTCTTTGAGGAGATAAAATATTCTTTGAAGGAGATGGAAAACGAGGAGAGGGACGGAGTATGCTTTAGCATTATTAATTTATTTTCTATTAAATTTTTACGATGTTTCTTCAATTCTAATATTGTTTGTTTTATTTGTAACCCAAAAAATGTTGAGAAGAAAGTAAGTAAAGTCAATTTTTTTTTTTTCATTTTGAATCTGGGATAGGTGATTCAAACATTGTGTTTTTTTTTGTTTTTTTTTTTCAGTTTTGGTGCCTCCTTCTGTTTTTGACCATCTAGATAAGTAACCTTGTTCAATGTATGTTGTACAAATACTCGCGTCCTCTTTTGCCAAAAATGCATTATGTAATGCCTTTCACTGTTATGCAACATGACATGCTAAGACACCAAGCAGTCAATATGGTGGCAATGAGGTTGGGACAAGTAGAAACCCGTTGAGGAAGGAGGTGCTAGAGTACATGCCGGATGTAGAGTCACATCTCTAGAGCATGAGGCATAGAAAGGTAAATTTTTGGCGCCTGATGTCAATTTTCACTGGATTATTTGCAGCAGACAGATGGTTCAGAGATATCTACATGTGGAGGAACCCGATCACAACGGTCCTCGTGCACATTCTCTTATGCTCATGTCACTTTCCGAACTTATTTTAGCTACCTTTCTCCTTTACAAGTTTGTAATAGGAATGTGGAATTACTTAAATTTCATGTAATTCGCCTCGAGCTATGTTAAATCACATATGCATTCATGTGTTGAAGTTGTATTGGTTCAACTAGAATGATTATTTTTTTTTCTTCAAGTTATTTTTCTGACTGATTCTAATGAGTTTTGCGGTTTGATCTGATATTATATCAAATATGCATGCTTTGTATATATGAAGATTATATTTCTACTTTGTTGAGTGTCTCCAAAACCCCAAAAGTAAACATAATTCAAGTTACTAGAACCAAGAAATCCCTGTCTTTTATGTAAACTTCTCCAATAGGTACATCTAGTAGTGCAATATCGATTTTCTATTGAGAAGATCAGGGGCATGAGGGACGAACCCGGAGCCCAACCAATGCTAAAAGCAAAGAGTGAAATAATGTTGGGCAAGACTGACAAGTTTGATGATTTAATGGTTCAGCCACATCAGCACCGGTTGCCTTCAAATCTAAGGAAAATATATTCCTAGTGTGAATAGTCAATTCAATTCATATAAACGCAATATCTTTTTTAATTTGTCATTTATCTAATAATGTGAGATAAGCTACAAAAATGTGTGCTATATGTATACTGCTTTCTATTGTGCAACTAAGTTCATACTTTTCCTAAAAAAACTACAATTAACATCCCACTTATAAAAATTAAAATAAGCTTGGTCATGCAGATTTTGTTTAGGTTTAGTCTAGAACGAATGTCAGTCATTTTAGAGTATATTATCATGTTATTTTAGATCATCATGTTGTCCTTTAAGTATATTTTTTATATTATAAATTTATGTTCCTTTGACGCACATTAAATTTATATTAAATTTGGTCATGTTGATATATATATTTATATTTGACGCGCTTTAGACACGTGCAAAGCACGTATCCTAAACTAGTATATATAATAAAGGAAGTAGTCTAGCATGAGGTTATGTCAAATGGCATCTTGAAAACTAGAATTTACAACAAAAACCTATTTTGCTGGTTATTAATTAATTCATATTTATTCAATATTTATTTCATATTGTGGTAAGAGATAACTAAGTTTGACCAACAATCATTCCAAAATAAAAATTATTATGAAAAAGATGTCATCTCTTAAATATATAAATAATTAATTTAAATAATAATATATATTATAAAAAATAAATATTTATGATTTCACCACAATTAAGTAAATAAAAAATAATACGATACTTATTTAAAATATGCCATCACCAAAATAAATAATAATATTAAATAAAAAATGGTACTATGATTTTATTACAATTGAGTAAATCAATGAAGTATTACAAAAAAAATCAATCAAGAGCATAATTAATTATAATCAAGAAACTTACATAGGAAAGATTATTATGACCATAGAGTCATTTTGGAAAAAAATAAATGTATATATATGTATAAAGGAGATTAGTCAAGCATGAGGTTATGCAAGTAGCATCCTGAGAACTAGAATTTACAATAAAAATCTATTTTATTGATTATTAATTAATTCATATTTATATCATATCATGGTAAAAAATAACTAAGTTTGATCAAAGAGTCATTCCAAAATAAAAATTATTATGAAAAAGATGTCATCTCTTGAAATATGTAAATAATTAATTTAAATAATAATATTATAAACAAAAAACAAATATTTATGATTTCATAACAATTGAGTTAACAAAAAAAAATAGTATACTTATTTAAAAGATGACATCCCTAAAATAAATAATAATATTAGATAAAAAATTTAAATTTTTGTTACAATTGAGTATATCAAGGAAGTATTACAAGAAAAACAATCAAGAGCATAATCAGTTATAATCAAGAAACTTATACAGAAAAGATTATCATGACCAAAGAGTCATTCCAAAAAAAATGTTACTAAAAGATGTCATTTATTAAAATTTTTAATTAATTAATTTGAGTAATAAAAATAATGGTATTATTACAACAACAACAACAACAAACCCAGTGTATTTCCACCTAGTGGGGTCTGGGGGGGTAAGATGTACGCAGTCCATACAAAAATAATGGTATTATTACAAAAAAAAATTGACTCCATCACAATTGAGTATATCTAAAAAATATTACAAGAAAAATCAATGAGAAAAAATAATTAGTAAATAATCAATCAAGCAACTTATATGGAAAATATTATTATATCCAAATAATCATTTCAAAATTAAAAATATTATGAAAAAAGTGTCTGTTAAACAAGAAAATTTGTGTCAAAAAAATAATAATCACGACAAGAAAAATATCGCAATAATCGTTTTATAAATTTGTGAGTGTTACAATCTCTATGAATCCTCTGATTCGTCTTTTCAAATATAAAGTCAAGGGCTTCGAGCTTGATCTTGAATTTGAACTTGCTTTGTGAATTTGATGGATTTGATCTTGATTTATACTTGAATTCAAGGGTTTTTTTGGGTTTGTTCTTGAATCTTACGGTCTTTGTAGGAACCTTGGAGGTTGCATCACAAAATGAGGGATTAGGTCCCTCAAAATCAGTCACAGACAATGAATCAGTAAAGCACTAAGAAAGGTAAAACTTTGTTGAAAATAAAGAAACATACTGATTTAACGTGGAAACCCCCTTTGTCCCAGGAGGAAAAACCATGGCTTGCCCTCACAAGCTCCCCAAAATCCACTATAATCAACCTCTTGACTACAGACTTGACTTGAACCAAACTCTAGGTTCCTCTTGTTTGTAATAACTCTACTACAAGCTAAACTTGACAACTCTGCCAAGACTCCTCAACACTAATTAACTTTAATAAAGCATTAATCTTATAGTATGAGCATCAAGCTTAGGCAACTCTACCTAAGTACTCTCAAAGAAAAAATAAAGCATTAATCTTATAGTCTGAGTATCTCAATTACAAACTAATATCTAACTCAAGAACATTTTCACTATCAGCATACAAAGACTAAGAACTTGAGCTAAAATTAAGTTTTTGTTTTTTTCTATTTTCACTCTTCTAAATTTGCAAAAACCACTTGATAGAGAAACATCCTTTCCTATTTATACTTGAGTGATGATTAGAGTTGAAATGTAATTGGACCAGGTGTCCTAAATAGTACAAGCAACACCTAAGCAGTTTGTTACACAAGAGGACAAAACTGTGCAGACGCGTGCCAACTGTACAGTTGTCTTAAACATATAGGGACTGGTCCTTTGTAGTCATTTTCTCATCATCAAAATAAGATACAACGATTTTCTCTCTTTTTTATTATGATAAACCAGCCACAGAGTTTTGAGCATCAATACACATTCATCACATTTAATCAGTGTGATTACCACTACTAAAGATGAATGTTCCCCCTATCATTTAATCATCATGCTTCCATCATCATAAAACACAGGGACCTGGTCCCTTGTTTTCAATTGATATAAAAAAATTACCAATAAGCCTTCCCTCTGTCAATACCTTCATACCTTTTCTGTAGCTAATCACACCCTTTCCCTTGTCAATATGCCATACATATCTACAATTCAAGATTTTATTTACACCACCTAGACTAGGTCCTTACCATATGAAATCAGTATTCCCTCTTGGCATCATTAAAAAGTAAAAATAGTAAACCAAGAGTAATAGTGAGCACAGATTAGTTAACTTATGGCCACTGGGGCAACACTAACATGAAGAACAACTTCAGAAATAAAGTAAAGCCAGATAAAAAGCACAAAAATAAGAACTCATTCATATTTCACAGTTTAGATATCATTGAAGTGTAAGATTTACATTTTCTGTTCCATAAGAAAAGCCATAAAAGTTGGAGAAATTAAAAGGTGGAGGATTTGAAGAGAAGGTTTGGAGAAGTAAGGTTATCTCAGGACAGTGTAACAACTCTTTGGTTAGCATCTTGATATCTGTATTCAAGCTCAGAACCTCATTTGTTAGAATTGTAACCTTTTTCTTGAGTTCATCATTCTCTCTCCTAAGTTCTGCAAAGACCCTCCTTTAAAAATGGTTGACTTTGTACATGTAATATCCCAATTTCTGTATCTTTAGCAATTGTCTTTTGTTTTTCTTCTATTAGAAGCCCTACTAAGTTCATTATCAGTCATTCTCTTCTTCTTGGACTAGGTCCCTCAGAAGTCAGGTGCTTTTCAGTAGGATTTCCAGATTTCTTTTAGAGGTTTTTATTTTAAGGTTGTCATTTTGTTTCTTAGGACTATCTAAACTTCCTTTTGTGTTATGTGATAGCAGAATGAGATTTTTAGCAACCTAAGGAGCACCAGTTATCACACTGTCAAAGGGGTAATGTGTTTTCAGGGATAAATCTTCATCAGAAAGGTAAGAGAAAAAAGGGTTTAGCTTTGAATGGTTAGATTAGCTGAGTTGGGCAGGGTCCATGGAGTTAATACAAAAATGAGTTTTATTTTAATTTTGGACAAGATAGATTTTTTGACAATGAAAGAGAAGATGCAGCCTTTTGTAATAGAACAAAAAGAAAAACATACACATTCATGATACTAACCTGAGAGAGGGACCCGGTCCCTCTCTTTCTTTGAGTGAATTCTCAAGTTTGTGCATACTTTATCTATTTTCTTCCATATCTGTTCCCATGGGTGTATACCTACAAAGGTATGATACTGAGTTAGACTAATAAATACATACTTTACCAAGGATACCTCTCTCCTAATCCTAGCTAATTTTATAAAGAACTGTTGATTTATATGGTAGGTCAGGTCATTTTGATCAGTCCTAGATTCAACCTGTTCTTCACAAATTATTCCTTCTGAAGTTCCTTAGTAAAGATATCTGTTATATGATCCTCATTCCTGCAAAACTTCATACATATGACCCCTTTATCAACATTGTCTCTCAGAAAGTGATGTCTCACATCAATATGCTTAGTCCTCTTGTGTTGTACTGGATTCTTAGCTATGTTTAGAGCACTTGTATTGTAATACATTAGAGGGATATTGTCTGAGACAATATCATAATCTTTCAATTATTGTTTGATCCATAGAAATGGAGCACAACAAGAAGCTGCAACAATATTTTTAGCTTCAGCAGTAGATAGAGCAACTGAGTTTACTTCTTATATCCCCAGGAAATTAAGGATGAGCTAAGAAAATGTGCCATTCCTGAAGTGCTTTTTATATCTACCAAATATCCTGTACAGTCATCATCAGCATATCCCACTAAGTCAAAACGGTCTCTTGATGGATAGTATAGGACTAGGTCCCCTGCCTCTTCAGATACCTAAGAATTTTATTTGCAACTTTCAAATGAGACTCTTTTGGACAAGCTTGAAATCTGGTACATATTACTACACTGAATACAATGTTAGGCCTGCTTGCAGTGAGGTATAACAAGGATCCAATAATCCATCTATACATTATCTCATTTACTGAAGTACCTAGTTCATCATTACCAATTTTTGAGTTGGTTCCAATTAGACTATCAATTGGCTTAGCATCTCCCATGTTATATTTCTTCGATAAATTTTTGATGTACCTTTCTTGAAAAATCATTGTCCCCAGAGAAGTTTGTTTAATTTGTAGGCCTAGGAAGAAGCTCAACTCACCCATTATACTCATTTCAAATTCACTCCCCATTAGCTTAGCATCACATACGGATTTAGAAGTAGCTCCAAGATTATGTCATCAATATATATCTGAACAATCAATAGGCTGCTACCAATAGTCCTTAAGAATAGAGTATTATCTATTTTTCCTCTTTTGAAGCTATTTTCCAAGAGAAGCTGTGAGATTCTCTAATACCAGGCCTTTGGTGCTTTCTTCAAGCCATAAAGAGTTTTGTCCAATTTAAGTACATGGTGAGGAAAATCTATATCTTCAAAACCTGGAGGTTGTTTGACATTGACTTCTTTATTTAGATTTTTATTTAGAAAGGCACTTTTGACATCCATTTGAAATAGTTTGAATCCCATTTATGCAGAAAATGCAACAAGAATCTTGATTGCCTCTATTCTTGCTACAGGGCCAAAAGTCTCATCATATTCAATCCCTTCTTACTGGTTATAACCTTGAACAACTAACCTTGCTTTATTTCTGTTAATAGTTTCATTTTTATCTTACTTATTTCTGTACACCCATTTGATTCCAATAATTATTATATCAACGAGCTTGGGGACCAGATGTCAGACTTTGCTTCTTTTAAATTGTTGAAGTTCGTCTTGCATTGCATTAATCCAATCAGCATCTTTCAGGGCTTCTTTCACATTCTTAAGATCAATTTGGGATAAAAAGGTTGAAAATGCCATAGCATTTCTGGCTTGAGCTCTTGTTTGGACTCTTATTTTCAAGGGTGTAGTCAGATTCTCAAGGGGATGAGAAGATTTGTGCCTCTAGTTTTGACTTCTAAGATGATTCTACTGGGACCAGATCCCTACAAATCTTAACTAGTCCCTTCTTGTTGTTCTTCTACTGAAGCTGGGATTTGTGCCTAAATTTCTGGATCGCCATCACTTTCATTATTCTCATCTGCATAATTTATCCTTTGATCATCATCTTCAACAATATCATCCCTTTGAACAAGAATGAGTTCTTCAACTTCTGAATCTTCACTATCACCTGGGTTTATTTGATTTTCAGACTCATCAAAGATCACATGAACACTTTTTTAAACATAGGAATTTCTTTTATTCAATACTGTGTAAGCCCTTCGTGTTGAGAAATAGCCTACAAACACTGCATCATCACTTTTGGAGTCAAACTTTCCCAATTCTCTCTTACCATTGTTTAGCACAAAGCATTTGCACCCAAATGGTCTGAAGTAGTCTAGCTTAGGCTTTTTATTGAACACCATATCGTATGGAGTCTTATTCAAGAGTGACCTAATCAAGCACCTATTATTCACATAACAAGCAGTATTTACAGCTTCAGCCCAGAAACTCTTTGGAAGACCACTATCAATCAGCATAGTCCTACCATAAGTGTTTTATTCTTCCTTTCAACAACTTCATTTTGCTGTGGAGTTCTAGGAGCAGAAAAGTTGTGACTTATTCCATGATCAATACAGAATTTAAAAACTTAAGAATTCTCAAATTAAGTTCCTTGATCAGACTTAATTCTTCAATTTAAAAGAGGATCTGGTCTATTTACCTTTAACATAAGTATCAAAAACTTTGTTGTCTGGAAATTTCAGCTTTGACAAGCCACGGACCAGGTCCCTTGAAATTATCTTGTTTAACAAAAAGGAACTTACATGTCCTAGTCTTCTATGTCATACATTAGCATCTTCAATTTGAACACTAAAACAAGTTAATTCCCCATCATCCACAGACTCTAGATCAGCTACATACATGTTTTTGATCCTATTGTCTTTGAAAATAATTCCTCCAGATTTCATGCTTGATACAGTGCATCCATCAGATGAGAAATTTACCTCATTTCCTTTGTTACAAATTTGAGATACACTTAGAAAATTGTACTTAAGGCGATTTACACAATACACATCTTTAATTTCATGATAAGGTAATTTTCCAATCCTCTAACACCTTGAATATACCCCATTTTATCATTTCCGAAATACACACCTCCCCCTTGAAGTATCTTGAGGGAGAGAAAATAATCAATCTTTCCAGTCATGTGTCTTGAACAACCACTGTCCATAAACCCGTTTTGGTTGAAAACCCTTTTCTCTACCTCATTTTCTTCTTTATCTTCAGTAGTTTCCATAAAGTAAAACAAGGAACCAACGATGATTTCTTTATCATCTTTTATCAGCATGAAACTATCTCAAAACTCTTTATCTTTCTCAGATTTACTAGAGGAGTCTTCCCATACAGTCAATACCTTCTTTACTATATAGCTAGCTGTATCCTTTTTTCTTAATTTTTTAGGATTCTAATCCTTCTTTTGCATTAGACAGTTCCCAATGAAATCTTCAGAACTACCACATTTGTGACAAACTTCAAATTTTCCATCCCATTTTCTAAGCTGACCACTTTTCGTCATTGCTCTAACAATCCCTATTGCCAGAAGAGCAATATCAGTGTCTTCCCCACTTAAGTCAGACACTAAAGTCTTTAATGTCAATGATCTCTCCCTTTTTGCTTTCTTCCTCTCTACTCTTTGCTCAATGATGACATTTTCTTTGCCTTCCCAGTATTTTGGAATAGCTCTACCAATTTTTGTCAATTTCTTGTATAAGGAAACCTTTTTTTCTAGATTAAGTGAAGCAGTCATGATAACCAAAACACTCTTGGTGTGAACCTTTTAGAGTGAACTAGCTTTGATACCAATTGTAGGAACCTTGGAGGTTGCATCACACAGTGAGGGATCAGGTCCTTCAAAATTAGTCTCAGAAATGAATCAGTAAAGCACTAAGGAAGGTAAAACTTTGATAAAAATAAAGAAACACATTAATTTAACGTGAAAACCCCCTTACTCCAGGAGAAAAAACCATGGCTTTCTCTCACAAGCTCTCCAAAATCCACTATAATTAACATCTTAATTACAGACTTGAATTGAACCTCCACTATAATTAACATCTTAATTACAGACTTGAATTGGACCTAACTCTAGGTTCCTCCTGCTTGTAATAATTCTACTACAAGTTGAACTTGACAACTCTGGCAAGATTTCTCAACATTGCTTAACTCTAATCGGTATCAAGCTTAGGCAACTCTACCTAAGCACTCTCAAAGCAAAAATAAAGCATTACTCTTATAGTATGATTATCTCAATTACAAAATAATATCTAAATCAAGAACGTTTCCACTATCAGCATACAAAGACTAAGAACTTGAGCTAAAATTGAGTTTTTGCCATTTTCTCTTTTCACTCTCCCGAATTTGCACAAAATCACTTGATAGAGAAGCATCCTTTTCCTTTTATAGTTGAGTGATGATTAGGATTGAAATGTAATTGG
This sequence comes from Capsicum baccatum var. pendulum, assembly GCA_030864225.1. NCBI lineage: Eukaryota > Viridiplantae > Streptophyta > Magnoliopsida > Solanales > Solanaceae > Capsicum > Capsicum baccatum. The sequence continues at coordinate 162,248,697 of CM061555.1, read as the reverse complement.
ACCAGGTGTCCTAAATAGTACAAGCAACGCCTGTGTAGTTTGTTACACAAGAGGACAAAACTATGAATAGTACAAGCAACACCTGTGCAGTTTGTTACACAAGAGGACAAAACTGTGCAGACGCATGTCAGTTGCACTGTTGTCTTGAACATCCAAGGACCTAGTCCTTGTAGTCATCTGCTCTTCATCAAAACAAGATACAATAGTCTTGATCTTAAATCTTGATGATTTGGATCTTGACTTGCGGATTTGATAAACTTAATCTTGACTTGTACTTAAATTCAAGGGTCTTTAAGCTTGTTCTTGAATCTTGTGGTCTTGATCTTGAATCTTGATGAACTGAATCTTGAATTCTTGAATTTGTAGGTAAATATGTCATATTTGATCCACAAGCTCTCTCTTACTTCTTTTTAGAATTATTTATGGATTTTCTAAATTATGAGACCACTATTTATAGTTGTAGGAAGGAAAGAATCATAGTGAAGCTCGACTTCTTTTGACCAATCAGATTAACTGACATGACGTATTTTTATGGGCATTTGATTTTACTAGGCATGCTGCATCATTTTGATAGGTGGCATGATCCTGTTGGTTCCTTCACTTGACTTGGCATGCCACGTCATTTGACATCTCGCCTCAAATTGGGCCTCTACAATATATGATGTCTTGGGTTTATCAAAGTGGGCTCATTATTTGTATCCCAAATTAATGAACCACCCTAATAAAAATCAGACTTTATTAAATTCGCATTTATTGTATTCAAATAATTAATCCTCAATATTTAATTAGACTAATATATCTTGAATTTAATATAATTCGAATGTCTTACTAAATTAAATTCAATAAAAAATCATTGCACACAAAACAACCCCTGCTTCAAGAATTGTCAAGCATATTTATCGGACCTTTAAAGATGAGGCTTGAAGTATTGATATGGACATCTTGCTCATCTATAATCTATAATATATTAACAGTGTGAATGGTCTTAGAAATGTTGTTTGAACTTTTTGTCCTTCATTAAAAATCTTTGTTTTAGATAAAATCGTTTTTTCACTATTTTTCCTAATATTTAAGAGTTGAAAATTAATTAAATATATTTATGGTAAAAAATTTCCTCAGTCATCAGAATTAATGACGGCTAATACTTTTTTAATTAATTTAAGAATTCTAAATCAACTAAATTTGATTTTAAAAAAATTTAAAAAAAAAACTAGAAATAAACATCAAAACATTAGAATAAGAAAAAATTAAGAACTACCAAATTTTTAAAAGTTTTAAGTACGTAATAAGAATATAATCACTGATTTTATAAAAAATTGACTTTAAAAATAATAAAATATTTTAAATATAGAAAAAAATAATTGTATCGCAAATATTGTTCAAATTGATGTGTCTCTCTTAGCCTCTGACAACAAGGGAACAAGGTACTGCATGGCAAACACAAAAATGATGATCCATCAACCACTTGAAACTTCTGGTGGTAAAATATATACGTGCTTAAACTAAAATATATGTTTATGTTTACATTATTATATTAAAGTACGAAAGATCTTTGAAAAGTAATTTGAACTTTGTACACTTCAAGAAAAATCTCTATAGTAGATAAAATTTTAATTTAAATAATCAAATATTACATGTGCGAGGCACGTGTAGTTAAACTAGTGTGTGTGTGTGTATGTGTGTGTATATATATATATATATATATATATATATTAGAAGTGTGAACTTCAACATGTCCTCTTGCAGACATTAAAATAAAAGTTGAGGGCATTTTAGTCTTTTTATAAGAAGAATCTGCTTAAAGAATTTGTCCTTTGTGCTATGTTAGTTGTTCCTTATTAATAACTTTAAAAAATGCCCACAATCTTTTATTTAATTACAAATCATGCCCTTAAAAAAAGTCCACTTTATTTTATTTATTTATAAGATTTCCCTCTACTTTCCAAAGATTTAATTTAAATTATTTAAATTTAACTAATTTAATAATATAATAATTTTATCTTAATTAATTACAACTAAATATTTAAAGTAAATCAATTTTGTTATTTTAATTGACTTTTATATTCAAAATTATTTTTTTAACTTATTTATTTTAGTAAATTTAAATTTTAAAATTATTTTTTTGTTATATGGAAATACTAATATTTAAACTTAACTTTAAATTTTTGAAGTTCAAAATTAATAAATTTAATTTATTAAAATAAATTCTTAATGAATATTTTCTTAAGATTTGTGTTAGTTCAATATGTATCAAGTGAAAAAAAATAAAGAAAAAAATATAATAAAATTTTATTATTGTGAGGTATAAACATAATGCACTATCCAATAATGTTTAATAATATCATATTTTGTATATGCAAAATATAGAATCTTAAATTCACGTAATTTAATAATATAATAATTTTATCTTAATTAATTACAACTAAATATTTAAAGTAAATCAATTTTATTCTTTTAATTGAATTTTATATTCAAAATTATTTTTTAATTATTTATTTTAGCAAATTTAAATTTTAAAATTATTTTTTTTCTTATATAGAAATACTAATATTTAAACTTAACTTTAAATTTTTAAAGTACAAAATTAATAAATTTAATAAAATAAAATAAATTCTTAATGAATATTTTCTTAAGATTTGTGTTGGGTCAATATGTATCGAGTAAAAAAGAAATAAATAAAAATATATTATAAAATTTTATTATTGTGAGAGATAAACATAATGCACTTTCCAATAATGTTTAATGATATCATATTTTGTATATGCAAAATATAACATCCCGTATTTAATTAATATACTACTCCGGTGAATTATCGATGATTACTATTGGATATGATAAAATTATATTAATTTTTATTGGAGTAACATAATCAATTGCTCTTAATTAATTGTTATGAGTCATCTAGGTAATAAGAAAATAAATAATATTTAATAAAAAGATAAAATAGACATAAAATGTGAAGTTAACTCTTAATGTTTTAAATTAAATTGTCGTCCTTCAAACGATGATTTTACTATAGCACCCCTTATTATAAGTCATTTATGTATTAGAAAATTAAGAATAACAAGATGATATGTCAACATAAAAAATTTGATTGACTATCAAAATTATATTAGTGTCATATAAATTGGGACGAGACAAAGGAAGATATAAAGCAACATATATGATTTAAAAATAAAATAAAAAGTACTGTAAATAACAATAATTAAGAAAAATATTTAAAAAATTAATTGATTGTCAAAATTTTGTCTATGCCTCATAAATTGGGACGAAGAGAGTATTCATATCTTATTAAAAAATTATGTAAAAATATTATAAATCACATAATTAACAATTTTAAAAATTTAAAAATATAAAATATTTGGCTGGCTCTCGAAATTACATCATTGTCACTTAAATTGAAATAAAAAAAATTATTATAAATCACAATAATTAGAAAATTAAATTATTTTAATAATTAATTATCTAAATTCTATTTACATCACATAAATTGAAAAAAAAATATGGGTCATGCATATCTAGTATATACATAAGAAACCTTATTAGTTTTCTTTTAATATCATTTATTTTATACTAGATACCCGTGTCCGTGCAAGGTACGGGCATTTTGACAACATTAATGTGCAATAGAGATCCAACTTTGGGGAAGATTATTTCCTACTTATTGTAATTGTTTAGTATATGAGTAAAAGAAAAGAAATGCAGTACAATGAACCGATGTTAACATAATATATACATTCAGTGTGGAACAAAATTAAGCTTGCCAGACTGGCCCAACTAATACAAAAGTGATTATATAAGTGGATAAAAATCTAGCTAGATTGTTGTAACTAATGTTGGCAACACGTCTTTCGTTTGGACATTCCTCGAAAAATACATGATGCATGTTTCATTTGAAAGTTTCAAATATATAAGTTGTGGAGACATACATTGATTTCAAAATATTTATTGCATCATAAAATTATCGAAATACCCTTGATAGTTATTTAATAAGGAACAAAAAGATATTTATAAAAAATTACTACCATGTATAATTCAATTACAAAGCTCTAAATAAAAATATTATTAAAATAATACATGAGGACAAAACTAACAAATATAAGAAAAAGCAATATGCATGTGTAACCATTTTATTGCACCCTAAAATTATCGAAATACCCTTTCCCCCCCCCCCCCCAGGAGGATCAATAGTGTTCCCACACTCCCCCTCCAGCGTGACTCGAACCCTCAACCTACCGGTTGAAGGTGGAGGTGCTCAACCACTTGAGCAAGCCTCACTTGTCATCGAAATACCCTTGATAGTCATTTAATAAGGAACAAAAAGATATTTACAAAAAAATTACTATCATGTAAATTCCAATTACAAAGGTCTAAATAAAAATATTATTAAAATAATAAATAAGGATAAAACTAATAAATATAAGGAAAAAGTAATATGCATGTGTAACCATATTATTGCACTATAAAAATGAGGACAAAACTAATAAATATAAGAAAAAAATAATATGCATGTGTAACCATTTTATTGCATCCTAAATTACCGAAATACCCTTGACAGTCATTTAATAAGGAACAAAAAAGATATTTATAAAAAAATACTACCATGTATAATTCAATTACAAAGGTTTAAATAAAAATATTATTAAAATAATACATAAATACAAAACTAATAAATATAATAAAAAAGCAATATGCATGTGTAACCATTTTATTGCACCATAAAAATGATGACAAAATTAATAAATATATACAAAAATCATATGCATATGTAATCATTTTATTTACTACTATATATAAGTGAAGGTTGGCGTGACTAAAATTACCGAAATACCCTTGGTAGTCACCCCAACCTTCACTTATATATATCAAAAAATCCTTGGTAGTCATTTAATAAGGAACAAAAAGATATTTATAAAAAAATACTATCATGTATAATTCAATTATAAAGGTCTAAATAAAAATATTATTAAAATAATACATGAGGACAAAATTAATAAATATAGAAAAAAGCAATATACATATGTAACTATTTTATTACACCATAAAAATAAGGACAAAACTAATAAATATAAGAAAAATTGTATGCATGTATAACCATTTTATTTATTACTATATAGAAGTGAAGGTTGGGGTGACTAAAATTACCGAAATACCCTTGATAGTCACTCCAACCTTCACATATATATAGTACGTAAAAAATAATATAATAATAATAAATAGAATAGACTAGAATAGAAATAGAAATAATAGTAGTAATAGTAATATTCTACTATTAATAAAGTAAAGGCATGATACTACTAAAAGACAAATTAGTAGTATTATCAAACTTTTACTTATATATTAGTAGGAAAAAAAATAATAATAGTAGTAACAGTAATAGTAAAACAAAGTAATAGTAATAATAATAATAACAGTAGTAGTAGTAGTAATAATAGTAAAAAAAAAAAATTAAAAAAATAATAATAATAATAATAGTAATAGCAAGTAGGCACTAAAAGACAAAATAGTAATACCAAAACTCTTTATTTATATATACTATATACTAGACTAGACTAGATAATTAAGGGCCCTTTTACGGGGCCCAATATTACAACTTTAAATATATTTAATTAATTTTTAAAAAATACAATTACTAATTATTTTAATTAAACACAATAGAAAAATGATAATACACTTTTTATTTTATAAAATCTATAAATTACAACTTATTTACCTATTTAACCTTAAAATATAATATGCTCTAATGTTTATTTTTACTTCAGGCCTAACATATTCTCTTGAATTAAACAACTATTTTTAATATTTTTCTTCTTTTGACTTTATTTGAAATTATACAAGAAAATAAATTAAAATTATAAATGTCAATTTGTTAAAAATTTATTTGATTTAACGATAATTTTCTTGACATAATTATTTGATAATTAACAAAAATAAATATCTTGAAATAGATTAACAATTATAAATTTTAGTCCAATAAACTGCAAGTAAAAAAGAAAAAAAATACTGCATTATATATTTTTAAGATATGATTTACATAATTAATTTCACATAATTTTTATAAATTTGCTTGTAGAATTTCATGTGTGACAGTATTTATTGGGCTAAAAACTAATACTAATATTTAGAAAGTTAGAGCATTGAAAGTAGTGGTGGAGTCATTATTTTCACTTAAAATTTTTAAAATATAATAAAGTAAACATACCAAGCAGTAAAAAAATTCAACATCTACTATATAAAATAAAAAATACTTTTAGTTCTATGTAAACAATCTAATATTTTGTGGAAGATAGTTCGAATGAACCCAATAGCCTTATTTAACTCCACCCTTAATTGAAAATACATATGATTGCAAGAGATAATATCTTTGTATAAATTTAAATTTATTTGAAACAGTACTTTGTACATAATACAATTGAATAAATTACTTTGTACATAATACAGTTAAATAAATTACTTTGTACATAATACAGTTGAATAAATTAACATTTAAAATATGAAAAATTGTTATTAGCCACATTACAGCCCACAAATGGAGAACACATAAGCTAGAAAGAAGAAATGATCAATGAAATTTTTTATTTGAGATGACTATGATTGTACCACCTAGCTATGAAATTACATTAATGCCCTAACTCACATTTTTATGTAACAATGAAAATTACATTAATGCCCTTGATCATTTCCGAACTCACATTTTTAATATAAATATATTTTTTATGTTATGACTAAAAAGAGATAAATTTTCATATATTATTTTTCTTTTTCATTATGTTTATTTATTTTTGACATCTTAATAATATCTCAGAATTATCACACTTTTAATAATGCTTATCAAATTTGGCACTTTTCATGATAATTTACAATATATTAATTTTTTAAACTCGATTTATAATATTATTATATAGATTTTAAATTTTTTATTATTTTTAAAAGGGTTGTACACCACTAAATTTAAAAATTGATCAAATTTTTCTATAAATATTATTTATAACATAATTTCTAATTAAATTTAAAATAAATAGCTATACTTTTTTAGTATTTTCAATTATTTTAAAAATTTTAGTTCCTTTGTAATAGAAACTCTTTATCTTTCATATTTTTCTCTCGTTTCGTTTCTTTGTTTATTTAAAGAATTCTTAATTATATATTCATGTATTTTAAATTTATGTTACATTGAATTTTTAGTAAATCAGAAAAAGCATCAAACTAAATTTGATCATAGATGAAGTAGTATCAAAGTTGTTGCCATGTGACCTTAGTATATACGGAAGGGAAGCCTTAGAATAACTGGTAAAGTTGCTGCCATTTGACCAAGAGGTCACGGATTCAAGCCTTAGAAACAACCTCTGACAAAAATGCAAGGTAAGGCTGCATACGATTTACTCTTGAGGTGGGGCCCTTATCCGGACACCGCATATAGCAGTAGCTTTAGTGCACCAGACTACTTTTTTTTTAGATGAAGTAGTATACTCCTACATAATGATACTTCTCATGCTACATGTATAAAATGACTATTTTTTCAAAATCTTTTTTGAAATTATTATCAAGTAATGTATTAAAGTGACAGGCCTTTTCATATACAATTTGAAAGTATTTAGATATTTTATTATAAAATAATAACTTGAAACAAATTTTATAATCTTTTTGATTGGATAGTTGCCAATTAAATGCAACTATTGAAATTCAAAACTTGTTAAAATGATATTAATTTGAAATAGTATAATAAACATTAAATTGTAGATTATTTTGAGAATTTTCTTTTAGGTTATATAGCAAAGGTGAGAAGTGAGAAACAATGCATTTTAAAGAGGAGAAAAATATTGAATGAAAAATGGAGTCCATAAAAGAGATGAATTTTGGATGGTGAATTTTTATTGTGAAATGACTATAATACCCTTGGTTGTCCCATATCTCAACTCTTCTATATAACTAGATGAATACTGGCCCACGGGCCCAACATTTACATTTTATAATGTTCTGATGCTTTGAATAGTGATTCAGTAATATAACAATATCACAACAATTGTAGAAAAACACCATTGAATGTAGACATTAAAATTTTGTGTTTATGCTTAATATTACAATGTTAGTGCCGGTGATAGAGTCGTCAAATAGAGTAGTTTCTCGTTAAAATCTTTTGAAATGAAACACACGGAATTGTATCTTGCTTCAGGTGAGGAAGTGCTTCTAACCAACTGGCATTATCAAGGATCTGTAAGTACTCTCCTGCACAGTGCATTAGAGGAAAGAATTGTTATGTTGATTGTAAGAAAAGATAAATGACATTACAATAGCTAGAAATAATTAATATACTCTAGAGATTCTTGTCCTCGAGGTTTCAGTATGTGAAGCAAGAAGTAGAACCCTCCATTCTTCAAGATAACAATATCAATTGCTAATTAGATACTGCTCAATAAGAATGCCTCATGCCGAATTAAAACTTTATTTATTGTAAATTTAATAAGGTTAAAATAACAGTATATAGAGATCTCTTCTAGGTTTACTTAGCAACACAAAAGGCATGACAAAGAAATAAGTTGGACACAAATAATGTCATGATTTCCCAGGTGGTATCGTCTACAGTTGAACACCAATTGTATTGCATTTTCCAAAGATAATCCTGCAAAATGAACTATAGATGAAAGAATTTCAGTCTTAAAGCATTGCGATTAAACAATTTTACATTGTCATTTTCAATATTACGTGCTGATTTAAATTAATATCCAATAATACCTTAGATCTTAGTTCTACGGATAGGGAAACAAGCTTAGTCCTCTTTAAATGGAAATTCCCATTATCTAATAGAAGTAGTAAATGTAAAAATGCATAAAGTCAAAGCAGGCTAAACAATATTTTACCAAGTTGGAAGGTTTAGAAGATACCGAAAACAATAGCCGGTTCCACTTGAAGCCATAGTTAACACCATTTTTTTCCTTGACCAAATTCGTTCTCAGAAGATCAATAGGCAAATACATTCTTTACTCACCTTTGAAATTCAACACTCTTGGTAACAATTTACAATTGAATTTTCAATTTTTAGTATATACAAAGGGGGGAGGGAGGCTTAAAAGGGTCTTGAAAGCTGTATGAAATGCCTTTCTGCATCCATAGTAATGGCTATGTTTTGTCACATTCTTTTCAATGCATTTGTGACATCCAATGAGCAGATCATTTTTGTAGTACATTTAAACATAATAAATGTAAATTTAAAACATACATTATCATCCTTGCTTCACATTTAAGTGTTTGAGGGTAGATGGAATCCAATATCCTGTGAGTTTCGAACCGTATCCCAGTCGGCTGTTGGGGATTTTTCGGTTATTAAACATAATATTGGGATCCTAATTTGATGATTTTGGTTCAATGCCAACCTTCTAGATAGAACATGCTAAGAACAGTTAGTTCATGGAAAGCAAAAGTGTTTGTCCTTTGCTGGCAAAATGTGCCTACTGAAAAGTATTTTTTTTTCTATTCATACGTATTGGTCTTAGATACTTCTACTACTTAAGAGAGTGAGTGATGAAGCTGATAGTAAATTGTTGTGGAATCTGAGTAACAAGAAAGATAGATTTTGGGTCAGGTGGGTTCACCTATACTACATAATAAAAGAAAGGTCAATTAGAGATGCTACTGCAAATCAAGCTTACTGGAGCATCAAGAAAGTGCTGAAAGCTTCAAAATATATGGAAGTTGTTGGATTAAATGCTTTTGAAGAACTGGAGAACAAGGAGTTGTTCTCTAGTCTAGTAGAAAGAAGTACCTCAAATTGTTGGGGTCATTTCCTAGAGTAAGTCGGAATGGGAATTGGATGGGTGTTGTGATTCCGTGGAATACTTATAAAACTGTGATGGAGATTTATGCATCATTTCACAGGAATAATAATTTTTCGTACTCAAATCCGCCGGATTCATATATACGAACAATTTAACAACAAAGAGAGGACATCGAGCTGAGTATAAGGTTGTTTTGTTGAAGATATCTGCAAATTTGGTGGATTTTTTGGTACCATTTCTGGTGGTTTTTAGGGAGGAATCAATCCTTTTTGTGGGAACTGATTTCAGCCTTTGACCCCCCTTTATATGATGATTTAACACAATTTTTGGGGCTTCTTCTTGATGATACAGCTCATTTTTTGAGTCTTGGAGTGGCGGATAGTATCCCATTTTGTTTAATGGATGGGAATTTGCATCTATGGGTAGATAATTCTGCATTACCATGTTGAGATCAGGATGAAGTTGTTGACTAAGGTACTCCAAGTTTAACATTGAGCGATGTTCGAGCTTTTAAGGGCTTGATGAGATTGAGATAGGAGGAAGAGCAAGGTTTCGGGACGGGTGAATTCAACTTCAGGAATTTAACTACAATAGTTTCTAGAGAAGTGAAATTCAAGAATAAGATAAAGTTCTATCTTAATGGTACTGAAAAAGGGTAAAACAGAATGTGAAAGAAGAGAATATAGTAAGTGTACTATCTTCTATAGTTATCACAATTTCTCGAACCACTATGAAACTCTGATTAATTAGGTTAATATAAGATGGGAATGGCGTCCTAACTTCTAAATTTTTTTAATAGCCCGAATCATGAAATAGGTTAAAAGGATATGACAAGGAAAATTAGAAGAAAATTGGCATTGTTATTCCTTTTATCTCTTTCACCTAAACATATCCAACTATTCATGATGTAACTAACTACCAAAAATCTTGCTATCTTCTTGATACCAAACCATTTTCTGTGAACGAATGATCAGGAAGCCAGCCAATTTCTTCTAATTCTTTTAGATAAAACAGATTAGTATCTCTATGGCTGAAACCTGACTTAATCTTAACTTTAAAACCGAATGCCTAGGCATGTGAAATAATAGCAACCCATTAGAAGGAGCTGAGGTTTCTCGAGATATATTCTTGCTCTCTTGAGTGGATCTTAGTGATATCCTCATAAGTTTAATCTCCAGAAAGCCAAAAGTAACACCACAATCGGTCACAGTAATAGGTTATTCAGATTTATATTGCAGAAATTACAATTTACAGTATTTCCTAATAAGAGAGTATACCGTTACTTTATATTTGTGTGGTGTGTGGTGTCTCGTGTCTTGAGCCGGGGGTCTATCGGAAACAGCCTTTCTACTTCTTCAGAGGTAGAGGTATGGACTGCGTACATCTTACCCCCCCCCAGACCCCACTAGGTGGGAATACACTGGGTTTGTTGTTGTTGTTGTAGAGTATACCGAGACTCTTAATTATAATAACTGGCATCCACTCCACTGATCTGCGCAAAATTAGCAGAATAACAAACTCTGTGTATGATACACCATGCTCAATTACACACTAACCATTCTAATGAAAATATAAAATTAGAGAAATAGGAATCCATAACCAATGTATTCAACTCTTTCATGTTATCAGGCTTGCAAATTGAAACAATGTCATTGTCTATCATAGAAAGTAAAAAGTAGGCCAGTATTAAAAACAATGATCCAGCAGATACTGAGCTCTGATCGATAAAGAGGTGGAACATATACAGAAGCTCACCATTCAAAATCAGTGCACACAAGTTCACAAGACACCGACCTCGTCCATAGATTTGAGCTTATTTTTTCTGGCATTCAGTACCTGATAAACAAGTTAGTGTGTATTAAAAGCCAAAACCCTTTCCAGGGAAAAAATAATTTACCAACCACGTCATAATTTTAGAGGATTTTACAAAATTAAAATTACTATGATCATATCAATTACATGTTATAATTTTAGAGGAGAAAAATAATTTACCAACACGTCTCAATTTTAGAGGATTTTAAGAAAATTAAAACTACAATAATGTCATTGTGAGGACTACCAAATTTTGGTATCCTCTCTTAAAATTTATCGTCATCAAAGAATGATATGATCTTGATGCTTACTGATCTAGATAGAGGGAGACAAACTCCATTGGAGGTTTATCCACCTTGTTGATAAATCGACAGAAATGCAGTGGGAGGATGGTTGTTCAAGACCCTGAAATCTGGTAGAGCCACCACTCAACAACCTTATTCTTATAGGGATTTAGTTGCCATTCTCAGGTCGTTTTAGCTGCCAGTGGCACACATATGGACGACACTGCAAGCAGTCTTTGTGCAGCTTCTTTGTAGTCTCCATTGCAAGGTTCGTTTTCAGCTTTGTGAATTTTGACTCAGTTTGAGGAGTCCTTTACAAGTTAAATGCTAGTCCCACGATTATTTCTTTCCCTGTAACCATATTGGTGTATATCAAATCAATTGATTTGAACCCCTAAATCTTGTCTCAGTATTAATTATAAGCAAATTGTGTTCTTGAGTTCTTTTTTTGACTTGAGTCGGGGTTTATCGGAAACAACCTCTATATCTCACCTCCGATGTTTTGTTTCTAAAAACAAGACTTGTAATTGAAGTTTGGTTTTCAAATCAAGCATGGGTTGTTGCTATTTTTTTGATATGGACAAACATAGCGGAAAGATTAATAAACAAAAGACAACTTAATTTTGGATATGCATACAGAAATGTAAAGTGATGTTGTGTACAATAAACTCTTGTAGTTCAACTCTTAGCCGATCTTGCACATAGCGAAAACTTTAGTGTATCTCGCTGGCTTTCTCAATGCAAGTACTTTATATATACAAATTATAAAATGGAAAAACGGAAAAGATATTTTAATTTGTATTTATACTAACTATATTATTTATTGGCAAAGAGATTACCTTATCCATATCCATATGACTTCGGAGAGGAGCACCAGCTGTGGTAGCAAAACCCGAAATGACATTTAGAATACCTTCAGGCAGCCCAGTCTGTTAGAGATAACTTAGTATTAGCAATATCCCGCGTCATAGATAACATGTAGCAAGTGGCAACAACAATGTATAAGAAAGAAAATAAGGTGTGCCATATCCTCATTAACAAGTAGATGCTTCAATTTCTAATTATTATTAACACCATAAACTCATGAAACTATAGTGACTTAGGTATAAGAAGTTATAAAAAATACAGACTCTGGGATATCATCTGTTAGGGATTAGTTTCAAAAATTTTGAAAAGGAAAAACTGATGATTTCGGTCGAGATAGGGTGCCAAAAAGATGAAACTTTGTGTACTTGCCGAGGGTGTGAAATAAAAGAGGAAATTTGAATGCTACCTCTTGCAGAAGATTTGCTACATAGAATGCAGATAATGGGGTCTGCTCAGCTGTCTTTAGCATGATTGTGTTGCCACAAGCTAAAGCAGGGCCAATCTTCCATGAAAGCATGAGGAGAGGAAAATTCCATGGGATAATCTGACCAGCAACCCCAATTGGTTCATGCAATGTTTGAATATGCTATGGTCCATCAGCGGAAACGCTCATACCATGAATTTTATCTGCCCAGCCTGCAGAACCAAAAGGTGAACATTAGGTGCTTAAAAATATTTTCAGGAACCAACATGAAAGAAGTGGAAGAAAACAATTCACTTGTGTTGCAGCCGACAATGATGGTGAAATCGGTCGTTCCCAAGTATTCATGAGATTGTGAGTTGAAGGATAAATTGTTATGGTCAGAAATATTGTTTCTAGATTTTTTTTTTTGACTGATTTTTCAGATTTATACAACATATTATAGAGTTAAACTGGTACAGTTTTGATTTTAATAGGTAAAAGAGCTAAAGGAGTAAAATTAGACTATAACTATTTGATATCGTACCTTTATCTAAAGAAATTTTAGCTGATTTTCATATCCGCACCCGATGAGAGCTTGAGGTGTTTCTTAGATAGAATATCAAGGCACTGATCGATGAGATGTTCCAAGTCTTCTTCGCTTCTTGTTGTCTTTTGTAGAAATCTGTACCAAGATTAAAAGGTTATATTCCAAATTTTTGGTTTTCTCTTTCTTGAATCTTAGGATCTGATGGTGGTATCAACTTCTTTGAAAATTAAACCCATCGACTTTAGGAAGATGGAAAGATAACACAAAGCAAGAAGGGAAAAGAACCACATAGCTCGAATATGGAAGAAAGACACCCCTATTTCAGCTGTTGCTACTTCTACGATTGCAATTAATGCAAAACAACAATTGGAAACTCATGATTCAGATATAAAGGAGTACATTCCTGATAGATCCATTGTGGTACTCAAGTTTAGAGCTTTCGACGAGCAAGCTTTGACAGATGCAACTATGGAGACGAAATTTTGGTGGATGAAGATGAAGTTTCTCGAGAACCTTCTCTTCCACTGATATTTTCCCTATGCTTTGTGTTATTCTCTAGAATTGTTTTGAAGTAAGAGAATTGGTAAATATCTGTTAGACATAATTACCATTTCGCCCTTATTTTACCTTTGGTCGTCGCTTTGGTGACCTTTCCATATAGTATAAATAGAAACTAGATAATGAAGGGTCAATATTATAATTTCAAGTATATTTATTGTTATTTAATTATTTTTTCAAAAAAATTAATAATATTTTTGAATAAACACAATAAGAAATGTAAGTGACGATCACACTATATAATAAAATATAATTTTTTGTTTTTATTAAATAATAGCTTACAACTTATTTAAAGTTTCATAATTAACATTAAAATATCATGTATTCTAATGCTTATTTTTAACATCAGGTCTAACACAAGAGAATAAACAACTAATTGTAATGTTTTTCTTTTTCTACTTTATTTAAAGATTATATAAGAGAATAAATTAAAATTATAAATATTTATTTATTAACATTTTATATAGATCATACAAAGCAACAAAGGATACTAATCCATACATAAATTAATTTTAAATACATTTTAATTCGTTTTATGGATGTTTAATAAGCGAAAATAAGGACCTACTAGATGAACGTTTTAATGAATCATAATGTTAAAGAATTGTCTTTATGTCTTGTTTTATATACGTTCAAAATAGGAGGTCAATTTAATATAGTAAATAAGAAATTTCTTTTTAAGTGATATGTTTATTTGATAGGAAAATTTAAACAAAAATAATCAAAAGAATTAGCAAAAGTTAACATGATATATATTATAATAATTTAACATGAGAAAGCTAATATTACATTTTAAATAAGTTGTTTAAAATAATTTGAATAGGTGCTTAGTAAATAATTATATTTTCATAAATTATATGTAGTGCAGATCTTTGTAATGATATATATCATGTGAAGTTTTGAAATTACGGAGGAATCGTTTATTGTGTTTGATAGATAAACACTTATTCAATATTTACGTGTATTTTTTTATTATCTTACAATAATATAGTAATAGTTACTTTATGCAATTAAATGTATAATAAAAAAAAGAGGCAATTTTTTTAAACAAATTTAAATGAAAAGTAAGACAAATAAATTGAATGTATGAACTATCATTTAAATATTTATAAATTTTATTATTATTTCATTTTGATAATTATTTTGTAGAGTAACTAAATATGCAAATAACAACTAACTTTTTTTATGTGGGTTCATGTGAGATATTATATATTTTTTTTCTCTTTCTTTTTTAAATAATGAGATTTTATATCAATTGGATTGATTGACATTTAAAAAAAAAATAGCTTGACTTTTTTTGTCATTAAAAATTTATGGCCAAACCTTGAAGCCTAAAACATAAATAAGAAAGATAGAACTTTTTTTGAAATGACAAATATACCCTTAGTCGTCCTACTCTTCACTCTTCTATATAAACTAGTGTGCCCGTTCTACGCACGAGCGAAGAAATGTTTGCAGGTGAAACAGTTGTGTTTTATAATATGTGGTTTACCAACTTACAAATATATTTAACAAGAATGAAAGAGTGTAATATAAGTAGTGCGAAAATAGTATAGTATAAATTATATTGAAGATATATTATAAATATTGAAAGAGAGAATATGAAAATAATGTGTTTGCAACATTTTATTTTATTTTCATTGGAGTCGATGGCTCCATTTTTTATTTCATCTTGAACATATTTTGGTGTTCACTTTGTTGTTCGGTCTATTCAACAGAAGAAGTGGAATTTTTTTTTGCTTCTTACTTCCTTCTTTGATATGGATTGTGGATGGTGCAGGAAGAAAGGGCATGATGTTTTCTTTTTCAGTACAGGCTAAAATATTTTAATTTTTCCAGTTCAACTTCGAAGCAACTCTTTCATGACAAGGAATATATTCCTCGAGCTTCTCGACAAGCTCTGTTGTTGTTGGCGCAGATACGATGATTTGGCGAGCATTGGGACCGATGAAGCCTTTCTCCACAGCTTTGTCAATAAATGACGATAATGAATTGTAATGTTCATCCAAACTTAGCAATCCTACCGGCTTGTCGTGGATGCCAAGATGTGCCCAACTAGTTACTTCAAATAGCTCATCAAGTGTGTCATAACCACCCAATAAAGCAATAAAAACACCATGCCTAGCCATTTCTGCTTTTCTTTGATGCATATCTACAACTATCTTCACTTCTCCTACTGTTTCACCAGTTAACTCTCTAGGCATGAGTGTCTTAGGAATAACTCTAATAACATGCCTACCACTATCATGAACTGCTTGTGAAACCAAATCCATTAGGCCTATGCTACCTCCTCCATAGACCAAATCAATGTTTCTTGAGACCAATGCCTAGCTCAATAGCAGTATCTTGATAACTATTTTTCTTCCCTTGACTACTCCCACAAAACACACAAATTCTCTTGAATTTTGACACCATAACATCACTTTCCATTTCCCTTTTCTTAAAGTTTTTCAACCTTTTTCTCTATAGTAACTCTACGTCACTTAAAAATAGTATGAAAAATAATTTGAAAGTGTAGGATATTTATAATAATTTTTTTAGATTTAAAAAAATATTTTAATTGAGAAAAACTTTTTTTTGAAATAAAATTGACCATTTAATCATTTTGGGCTCACAACGATCATATATCCGTTGGGCCCAACGAGTCGATTTTAAAAAAAAATCCTATAAATATTTTTTAATTATATTTTTTTAAAAAAAGCTAACACATTTGTTGGGTAAAAGTTATATGTTAGCGTGTGTTGAAGTAAATATTTAATGATAGAAAGAATGAAATGAGCATACTGTATTCTGCTTTCTGAAGTTGTTCTTTTGAAGCTTTGGAGGCTTGGTTGTTGATTTCTAGAAATGATGTCGCATTAACCATTCGAGGTGGCGGTAACTCTGCTTCATCTAAGTCATTTTTTTCAATTGGATCCACTATGATTTTTTTATCAATAATCCACTCGAATGTGTGCAATGGTGTTTCATATCTTAAAGTTGATTGTTGTATGCATGCACCTGTTATCAAATATGTATGAAACAGCTGAAACATATTTTGATAAAAGGGGATATCATCACCGTAAACAATTGTTTTTATTTGAAGGTAATTTTTTCAATAATAGTAATATAAGAGGAAGAAGTAAGGAATGTAATAGATGATTTGATTTTCAAAATACGAAGTTACCTATTTATCTTGAAAGATCATGTTCAAATATTTTATTTTTTATTTTATACTTTTTCCTAATTTACCCATGTCTACCACTTGGATCGTGCATATCCAGTTAGGTGTTTCGGGGGTGATTATATATATATTTAGTCGTTCTGTCATTTTTTTTTGTAGCCTGCAAAATAGCAAAAGTACATACTTCCTTCGGATAGGTTTTGATAATTATTAATCAAAATGTTGGTTTACCAAGAAGAGAGCAAAATAATGATTCCTATTTATTGCTCATTTGTATTCTAAATAGTGATTAGACAAGTAAATGTTATAAGTAAACAAATTTTTTTGGTAAGTAATAATAAAAGGCAAAATGTAAGTAGACATGTGAATACAAAATAGTTGTGAGCAGTTTTTTTTGGTATATAAAAGGCAAAAAGTCACTAGAAACGTGAAAATGAAATAGTAGTGAGCAGTTTTTTTTGATAAGTAATAATAAAAGGCAAAAAGTAAGTACAACAAAATAGTAGCGAGCTATTTTTTTTGTTAAGTAATTATAAAAGGAAAAGAAATCAGTAGAGACGTGAAAACTAAATAGTTGTGACCATATTTCTTTGTGGTAAGTAATAATAAAAGGCAAAAATTAAATAAACATGTCACATGTGGAAACAAAATAGTTGTAAGGCAAAAAGTAAGTAAATAATTTTTTTAAGTAAAAGCAGACATGTAGAAATAATAGTTTTGATCTTAAATAGTAGTAAGACAAAAAGTAAGTAAACAGTTTTTTAAAGTAAAAGTAGATATGTGGAAACAATAGTATTTTTCAGACTTTATCTATTAATAAACTGAAAAAAGAAGAATCCAATGTCAAATTGGATTATTTCAATTATTTGGTCCATCGATCTAGAAATCCGTAAAGTTTCAATTTCAAAATCAAAGTTAAATTCTCAAATTCCTTAATGAAAACATTAAGCAAGCAAAAATACCAACATGCAACACTAAGGAATGAAAAAGTAACCACAAATAATCAAGAACAGCTAGAGACACTGATATATGAATAGAAAAAATAATATAATGAAGCAGAGTTCAATCTAATCTATATACTGAATTCAGAATCAAAATCTATCATAATAAAATGATACTTGAAGAGTAACCAAGCATACTCCGAAAAAGAATGAAGAAAAGCAGATCGGAGAGTTAGAGTATTGAATCATGAACTATCTTCACCTTGCACCTTCATTTCCTTGAGTCAACCACTCTTAAATTCAAGAATTTAATCATGATAATATTAGTAATTAAAGATCCCAAGTATGATAAAGACTAAAGTTTAGGGAAAGACAAAAGAAGGATGTCTACATTTTCTTGCTTCTTCTAAAACAAATTATATGGTCAAAAAGAAAATGAAAGTTTTACAGTTATAGAAAAAAACTCACTGTTGACAAATGAATAACTTCAATATAGTTGCATCACAAATCTTCAATCTTGAACATCTCGGACTTTAGTCCTATAATTTGTGCAGAAATAATTTTGATTTACGTTTAGATTGATTTAGAAGTTCAACTTGAAATCCTTAAATTTTATTTTCTAGATTTTAGAAGGAACAATGACAATAGGTGCTAAACAAAGCACACACAGTGAAAGCATAACATTTTCTGCACGCAAAAGACATTAAAGTGGAATAAATTATACACCTAAATGATAGGTTTAATTAGTCCTTAGATCTTTAGGAGAGGAAAAAATGGCTCGTTCATTGATAAATGTTGCTACTTCTGTTGGTCCTTCAATTAGGGCTTTGCAAATTACAGCTTTAACACCCACAAAGTTTATGGGCAAATCTTTGGATGTAACAAACCATATTGGGTTTAGCCATTTAAATGTTAACCTCCAAGACCCATTTCGATTAATGTATGTTAATAAAAAAATATAAATTCTTTGTGTGTGTTTTTTGTTTTTTTTTTTGTTTTGTTTTAAAGATTGACTCTTTTTCGTGTTATTGATTTTAGGCACAAGCATTACTATGTGTAAGCAAAGCTCTAAGATGTTGGGACAAAACTTATAAACTCAATATGGCAGTGTGATACTTTCCAAAAGTGAGACAACACTCTACTACCTACTGATTTCCCACTCTACTACTAATCTCCCACTTGAAAAGATGAAAAACATACCTGAAGAAAATCTTACAGGATAAATAAGTTAAGACTTAAGAATGAAAGAAGCAATCATGAATTAAAAAACTTAAAAATGAAAGAAGTTGAAAAGATTACCTAAGTGGTCTTCTTGTAAAAAGGAGGAAATGTGTTCTGTGTTAAGTTAGAAGTGGAGAATCAAGATTGGCTTCTGTCCTTCTATTGCTGCAGGCAACATTTCCCCAGAAAGAACAAGATTCTAAGTTATTTTGGAGATTCTACATATCTTTAGACTAAAAGACTACATATTCAAAAGTTTTTTTACTTTGTTAAATTAACTCCATATTAAGTCAAAATCAAACAACCAAATTCAAACAGAGGGAGTAACTAAATTAAAGATGATCAATTTGTAGGCTTACCTTTATGTAGATATGGTAAATGAATATTTATACCTTCCACCATGAAATATTTCTATACAAATTTTAAGCAAAAAGAACATGGTAAATGAATATTTATACCTTTCACAACTAAAGAATAAATATTTGTAAAGTTCTTGTTGTGCTATCATAATCTATAACAATTTAAACAACATAACTGGATCATAACAGCAACACAAGTTGCCTGCTTCAAGTTGTTCTCATGGCTAAGAATAACTTATTCTCATGGCTAAGAATAACAATATCTGTGACCATTGTAGCAAATTGATTCAGAGGTTGTCACTAGAGACTTCAAGAAGAACAAAGATACAAAACACGAAAAGGGGATGTAGTCGAACATCTTAGTCTTTTGCATCAGATGTAGTGGATCCAACACCAGAAATTGAGATAAAAAGTATTTTTTTTTTGCTACTAAGCACTGATCTTGACGCAGGAAAACCTAGCTAAACATTAAGACTTTAGAGGTATGAATATATCAGATATAGCCATCTACAAAGAGAGTTATAAAAAGTCCAATTTATATTAATCAAAAGGCCGTATAAAGGCTGTTTCCGATAGACCCTCGACTCAAGATATTTTTTACATAGTTTGAAAGAAATGCAACATGTCTTTTGTTATATCGGGTAAACAGTTATCTTAATCAAAAGGTGCAAAAGCAGTTGTATACAAGAAGGATACCAAAAAGTAAAGAACCTACAAATGATATGTTCTCCACAAAACACACTCAATCCTCTATACATTCAGGAACTACATGGGTGTGACAAAAAGAAATGAGGGATCGTAAAAAAATTCAAAAACAACTAAACAGATACGTAGTGAATCTTTGTTACATTGACCTAGTCAGGGAAAAAATCATAAAATTTGAAATCATTGTTTGCTATTTAGTCTAATTGAAAAGGATTTAAGTTAAAGGAAATAGATCGAATACCTTTCAACTATAGAGCATAGTTGGTCGTAAACAACCTTCGTTTTTATTAAGGCAACTTTTATTAGCAAGGAATTCAACCAAGTATGGAAAACCTACTAAAAGTCTTCGAAATTAGCGCATTGCAGAAACTATAACAAGGTACAGAAAATTTTTTAAATCTTTTAATAGCAAAGATGATATGTTTATTTAATAGATGCAATCAAAATAACAAATGGTTTAAAAACAAAACCACCAAGTTCTGCACATTTGTTAAGTCCATAAGCAGCACCTTAAAATGACACTACGATTTTCTGAAAAAGGTGACACCTTTGACATAAACAAACAGAGCTTCCAAAAAAAGGTTCACATTCATGAAATCCAAGGAGTAACTTCACTTCATGAAATTCCGAGGAGCAACACTAGGTAGATAAAAACATTCAGCTTCTTCAAAGTTAAACAAACACAATATCAACCCTACAACCACGACAGAGATCCACCGGTGAATGAACTGACGCTGATTTTCAAACTCCATACCACCGCCAGATCTAGATCGATCTAGATCTATACTCACTCACTCACACACATAGTACAATATAAAGCAAAGAGTGATAGAGTAAAATCTCTGCTTCTATCATAATATCAACACCACAACCACCACCGAGAACCACCGATCAATCAACTGATGTAGTAGATTACAAAGTAAAGAGCGATCGAGTACTAACTCCACTTCTCTCTTTAGAAGTTTTCAATTGCTAAAATGAAAATTAAACTGACCTTACTGAAACCAAGAGATTATCGACCTCAATTTCCGATCTGATCGGAAAATAGTAAACAAACCTATGAATTTCGATATGAATGTATCAGAAAGTAAGGAAGTAAGTAAGGAAGTAAAATTTGAGATCCCAAATTTTCATCAGTTTTTTTCTTTAAGGTAAGAACAAATGGATTTGAGGAAAGAAGAGACGTGAAAAGTAATATTGATTGGTAGTGTTATTGACAAAAATATCCACAAGTAAGACAAAATAGTAGTAACCAAAGTTTTCATTTATAATAAGGAGTAATATGTAATAAATATATTTATAGTTATTTAATTATTTTTTTTTAAAAAATAATCATTAATATTTTTAAATAAATATAATAAAATATCATACACTTTACACTCTAGTGCTTATTTTAATATCAGATCAAACACGTTCTCTTATATTAAACAACTAATTTTAATGTTCTACTTTATTTAAATACTATACAAGAGAATAAATTAAAGTTATAAATATCTATTTATTAATATTTTTTTATAGAATCATACGAAGCAATAAAGAATACTAATCCATACATAATTGATTTTAAATACATTTAAATTCATTTTATGTGTGTTTAACAAACGAAAATAAGGACATGGATGAAAGTTTTAATGAATCATAATGTTAAAAGATTTCTTTTATGTCTTGTTTTATATACATCAAAAATAGGAGATTAATTTAATATAGTAAGCAAGAAATTTCTTTGAAAATTGTTTGTCTATCTAAATTTACTACCTCAAATAAGAAGAATCTAAAGAATTAACAAAAGTTAACATGATATATATTGTAGTAATTTAACATGAGGTAGTTAATATTACATCTTAAATAAGTTGTTTAAAATAATTTTAATAGATGATTAGTAAGTAATTGTATTTTCATAATTTATATGTATTGCAAATCTTTGTAATGATATGTATCAAGCGAAGTTTTGAAATTATGGAGGGATTCGCTTATTGTGTATGATAGATACATGCCTATTCAATAATTATGAGTATATTTTTTTTATTTTGCTATAATATAGTAATAACTATTTTATGTGATTAAATGTGTGGCCAAATTTAATTATACTTTTTTATCATTTATGGAACATATTTGAGTATTTACACACCCACTTATAAACCATGTCTTCCAATATTTTCAATTTTTATAAATTTGATTAGACATTGAATTCAAGATACATGAAAAAACTTCACAATATTTATGCCGCGATTTTGGATAAGAGGAGAGAAAGTTTATCTGAATATTAAAATTAAAAAATATTTAAATGAAACAAACTTCAAATATAATTTCTCTTTAAATTTAAAATTATTCTTTCTATTTGATTCAAGAATATTATTTAAATAAATAAGAAAAAAAGAAAAAAAAGTGTATGATCATGAATTCTGAAGCTATTGGATAAAGAAAGTTTAAGAAAAGAACTTCTCCATAACCTTTCAAAGAAAAACAATGGCCCCACTTTTTTATGATGTCACTTGATTTTTTAAAAATTTTCAAAGCATAGTCATTAGAATTTTCTGGAACATGGATTTTTTTTTGAAATTTCCCACTCTTTGTTAAACTTTTTGTTAATTGATAAATTTACCCTTGGTCGTCCTAGTTATGGCTTTTCTATATAATATAAGTAGATAGATATGCCCTGCGTTGCACGGGCCCAACACGTATAGTAGATGCCATTCAATCATGCACATGTCATGAGAATTCATTAATACGTGAAATCAGGTTATTAAGTATTCTTTTCAAATAAGTAAAATAGCAATTAATTCTATTAAGCACGAGCATTTCAAGTTTACACTCCAAGAATTTTGATTCCTAATTCTTCCATAACACACATAACAATGCATATGACACCAATATTTCTTAAGCTTACCATAGTATTAACTTGACTCATTTAAAAAGTTCCCTTGAATTCAAGCCCAATATCAGACAATAAGAAGACAACTTTCAACCCATTCAACTATCTAAACTTATGTCAAAGCTGCCAGATATAAGTTAGAAATAAAGAACCAATATACTATACAAGCAGGACCAGTGACTTACCTAAACATCCAGAAGAAAGATCAAACTGTATTCCAGCTAAAATGGAAAATATAAGTGAGCAGTAAAGACAACTATTACATTTGTCTGCAGAACCCTTATAAATAGCAATTATAGGTTGGGGTCGAAAGAGTATCCTAGACAATATAAGTGGGTGGAGAGAGGGCACTAATGACTAAATTCAAGAAAATTCAAAGATCATTTTATGTCAGAATGATTTATGTACCTAGCCCAAACACTTAGCCTCCTCTACCCTCATACACACAAACCAAAAAAATCCCATCCTACTACCACAAAGTGCAAACACTAAACTGGCATATTTTTATAGCACACCATCGACTTTAAACATAAAGGCTACTTATCACCAGAAAGAGATAGCAATCCTAATCTACCCCCCAAAAAATGATGTCTATCTCCCCTTTCCCCCAACCTCAAAAAACGACAAGCAAAGAGTGTTAGAAATTTTGAGAGAACAAATGTGCTAATAATGAATTTAATTAGATTCATAAAACACAAAGATAAGCGTATCATAATCATCCTTCCATTGAGCATAATATGCAATAGGATATGATGTATTCAGTGAATATATCATTCTCTCCATGACAACCTCTTATAGAAATGCAGAGTAAGGCTGCATATAATAAGACTCTCGTGGTCTGGCCCTTCCCTGGAACCTCACAATAGGGAGCTTCAGTGCACCAGATCGCCCTTTTTATACAACTACCTCCATGACAACCAAGTCTAGACAATTCAAACACAAAACATAATTAATTTCCAGACTTGACAGTTAATTAGATAAAGTCGGCGAGGGAAAAATAAAGGGCAAAATGAGAAGGTTTGAGAGATATGCATCCATACCTACTACATCATAAAAATGGAAATTGCCATCCATGGATCCCACAACACCGCCCTGCATCAATTAAAAGAACTAAATCAATAAAAGACCATAAAAAATTGCGGCACAAATATTTAAAAAAGTGTAATAGCAATGCAAATCACAGACAAGGAAGTGTGATAAAGACGAGACCCTATAAAATGAGTATTTTACTATTTTACTTCTTTCGTCAATGGGGCCTGTACAAGGTACATGTAAGTCTAATACAGAAATTGGAGAGAAGGGACACTTTCGATCACTTATTTGTTCTTTATTTGTTCTAACTATGTACAAACACAACAAAATAATACCAAAACATGATACCATAACGTAATCCTACAAGTGGAGTCTAGAAAACTTAGCAAATATCAGTGCACAATCCTACAAGTTTCTTCATAATCACGTGGTTCTGATATCAAGTGATGTAATGCTTATAAATGTATTAAGATGGCCCAGTGCATTAAAGCTCCTGCTGTGCACAGAGTTTGGAGGACCAGACCACAGTATTCTATTGTACATAACCTTACATTGCTTATAAATGTAAATTAAGTCCATAAAGAAATCCTACAAGATAAATGATGGAATGCCAAATTATTGAAGAATTTGGTTAAGTGCCAACTTTATGATTGATTCCAATAATACTCTTGCTAAGTAAGGACAGTTCTTCAGTACAAGACATAATTCAATTACAAAATTCATAATGAATTGAAAACAGGAAATTAAAAAAAAAAAAAAAGAAATGAGATGAAAGAATTGCTACATATATATTGTAAGAAAATAAGGGCAAAAATTTTCTTTTGTGTGCTGCTGCTAACTACTACTAATTATAGTTTCATCTTTGTGAGCACCATATTATCACCACGCAGCTTGTGGCCTGATAAAGATCAAAGTGTAGTCCACTTCACAAAATAATAACAGGAAGGAGAGTAAAAGCTGCAACTACTCTTCGAGTGCTACTTTGTTTTTTCATTCATACTTATTCCTCTTTTACATGAGAAGTTAAGAAAGTACCAGCATTAAAAAGGACTGGGCAGTCGATGGATTGGTGAAATTATGTATTTTGCAGAACATCACTTCCTCACGAATGACTTTTGGCATATAAATAGTCGCTGGTCACTTCCATTCTATAGGTCAATCACCCTAGCTTCCCAATATATTTGGGCAGCTAATGTGCGTGCTTTCTCTATTGGACTCAATGTATCAGAAAAAATAACCCATCTCTGCAACAAGAATATTCTTACAATTCAAATTCATACGTAAAAATATGTGCAAACAGTGAGGAATAAGGCAAATGTGAGGTTTAACACATCTAAAGAAAAAGATACTCCTTCCGATTAAATTTGTTTGTCTGATTTTGACTTGACATGGAGTTTAAGTAAAGAAGACTTTGAATTTTGTGGTCTTACACTAAAGATGTGTAGAATGTACCAGAATGCCTCAGTCTCATGATTTTAAACATGTCATGTAGAAGGTTAGAATTAAAGAGTTCCCACAAAAGGAAAAAGGCATTCCTTTTTAAACAGACTAAAAATAAAAGTAAGACAAACAAATTGAGAAAGAGTAGTATAATAATGAGAGAAACAAGATAACCTTTGAAAAAAAATTAAATCGAAATATCGTTAAAGAAATATAGAGAGCTAACAGAATATTGCCTCAGGCCTTAAAATACGATTGATCTCCAGAAGTAGTTCAAACATGCTGCATCTTTGTGAAGTAATATAGGAAAGTAGCCCATTTGCATGGAGCAAATCATATGCTCGGGGTTATGTAAGAAAGGGTTCACACCTGAAATTTTTTGAGAACAACATTAGAATCAATCACCTGAATGTTTCGAGCATTTAGTGGTAACAATAGTTCAACTCAGATTTCTTTATGAGAAATAAAATAAAAGGGGGACTCAAATTTCAAGAATATATCTAAGTGAGAATATTGTCGATCTTCTTATGATACTGCCTTTACCTGGTCTTAAATTCATTCTTACTAATAATAGAAAGACATAGCTTGGTGGAGAAGATCATAATTATAACCAAAACTAATTAAGCTGACAGCAAACATTATAACTTATGGAAAGCATCAAGATCATCCAATGGATTTACGATCCTTCTTATTTATTGGCTATGGATCATGAGATTTAGTTTATGAGTACTTTACAAATCATCAGCCATTGTGATATCCAGTAACAGTACCAAAGTTAAAATACAATGTACTTTAAAATTCAGCTGAATTCCAATGGATAGTCAAATAAAAAAGGACTAAGATGCACGAAAACTGAAGACATGATAATTCACGTAGTTTAAGAGACTAATATGTGTAAAAGAGCAAAACATTACTAATTGATTTTTTATGACCGAAAAATCCTTTGGGACAAACCACAACTTCTGAAACTCAAGATGATGGTCCCACCCTTTTACTCTTCTCTGCTTAAATACTTGACTTAGTTCGCTTGGTGTAGGATAATAATGTTTATTGCATATTATGGAGGAACAATACCCTTTGTAGCACACAAGCAAAACAGAACATTGCAGTCTTCAAAAATATATAATTGCTTTCGCTAACTAATATGAGACAGAAAATATTTAATAAAATTTAACAATCAAGAACATGTAGACATTCGTCCAACTTTAGCATGTTCACACATCCAAGCACTTGTCTTTACAAGTCTTTAGAACATTATAACAATGTCTCACCAGTTATGCAGAACACTGGAAAAACCTCGATCATATATGAAAGGAAGTGTATTACGCATCCCAAGAGGAACCACATTCATCACCCATACCAATTTTCCTTCCTTCATCAATGCAGCGCTAAGACCGCCATAGTGAGCATTCATGTCCATGACATTACGCACCATATTATATGGAGGTAATAGATCATCATCACCTTGCCTTTTAGGATGGTCAGTGAAAATCAAGGGTGACAGCAAAGACCAATAATTTCTCAGAGCTAATTTCCAGAAGTTTGAATACTTGAAGGAATCATTAGGCTGGATCCCTGCCATAAAGCAAAATTTTGGTCAAAAAAATGACTTCTAAGAATAGAGGGTCAAATTAATCGAAATTAGAAACGTTACAACAACCAATCTAGTTTTGGATATATACAGAAAGAACACTTGCCATAAATTTCAAGCTCAGTTGAGTTCAGGGAATCAAATTTGCTATGAATTGGAACCCACCGTTGACTCGTTGTCCCAGATATACAACTCACAAGTGGTTGGTAGTACATTTGCATATCATTTCCTTTACAAACTGGTATCTCACCCTGCCTGCTTAATTTAAATGCAAATTCTTATCATGGAAGTTAAGTAAAAATGAAAGAATGCTAAAAAGGTAAAACTTTAACTTGAAAACAGATCAAAACAAATAAATATTAACCCCCTGAGTATAAAGGGTAACTTTTCCCTTTTGTAAATGATATAGGCAGTTCAGCCTTAATAGGTATCATATTTCTAGAACTAAAACTCTACTGTACTTTCATTCTTTCTTTAATCTTAAAATTAGCTTATGAATTGAATTAATAAAATTCAGAATCATCTTTTCAAGGAAGCAAGAAATCGAACATAGTGGGAGATCGAGAGTAAATGAGTATGGATTTCTCAGTAGCCTTACTTGGATGTATAACACTCAGAATTAGCAGTCTTCTGCCAAATAAAAGTCTCATCTTGCTGTGCCAAAAGAGACTAACAGAGCTTCTTAGTTAATTATTCTAGTGGGTATTCCTAGTATGCTACTGCTGGGTTGTTGGGGAGGTTAAAACAAAGTAACCTCTAGGCTTGAGTAAACGGTCAATTTCATTATGAAACAACCCATCTGTTTTTTTTAAATCATCGTCAGTTACATGCTATTTAGTTGATTCTTTGGCTGAAATGTTTATCTTAGGTTATATCTCCAAGTATAAACATCCCACCTACAAAGCTACTTAATTAAACATAAAATAACTTTAACTATCAGATTAGTATTTTTATTTTCTATGATCATAAGATAAACAACTACTCAGTGTAGTCCATAAAGTGGGGTTTGATGAGGGTAGAGTGTACGCAAACCTTAACCTTATCTCAGAGGGGTAGAGAGGTAGTTTCTAATAGTGCCTTAGCTCAAGGAAATCATAAGATATTGAAGCGATAAATTATTATCATTATATGTATAAACATAAGAGAGAATGAGTCCAATTTGTCTCTCTAGATAAGGATATCAGGTGATGCAACTGGAGACTGAAAGATCAATGATTCACAAAAAGAAATCCACATTTTCAGTTCTTCATTATTCTTCTGGTGAAAACAGTGGATCAAGGATATTTCCCCATTCATTGTAGTCCAGTGGTGAGCCAGCATTAGGCAGAGGAAACCTATTTATGGAGGAAAAAGGCACCCTATATATGACTTTCACATAACCATACTGTGAAAAAATATACATATACACAAATGTAAATATCGTCATAGGTGAAAGGTATGTTAACACCAATGTATGTATAGGGTAATTGAGCCAAATTAACATACCTTGAAGGAAGTTCCTGTTGCTTGATTAGTTTTGGGGTTGGTAAATCCAGCCTTTACAGCAGCGTAATTCGAATTCCCAATTGCATTGCATGTAAATTTTGCAACTTTATCTACAACAGATGCTTCAGACAAGTTGAAAGTTGCTTGGTTATAAAACTTGTCCAGTTCAACAAAGCACGATTAGAACCAAAACTATATATATATATTTGTCTAGTACTATAATTTGTAACAGAGAAGCTTTTTTGTCACATACAATCTGATAAGCACTAGTCTATAGCTTTTAGCTAGCTCATGTTTTTCCACAGTTCTCTAGTTTTTACATGAATAATAAATTATTGTTGCAATTTCATGAAGTGATTTTAAGACTCTTATTATAAAGTCTACATGCAGAAGATTGTATATTCATCCAATTCTTGCCCGACTAAAGTGACTCACAAGTCACACTAAGGCCCGGAGGCTCCTTAGATTTTGGAAAATAGATTTAACAGTTGAAGGTCACTTAAAGATACAAAAAATAATCATCTCGCACCATTATTATGAGATTACTATGAATAAAATAGTTTGTTGCATATGCTTTAAAACAAACAAAGATCCTTCAGACCATAAAATGAAGGTTACCACTTAGTAAGATTTTTTTATATTTTGTGAAAGACTTTTCAATCACATATGACAACATAGTAAGATCTTTTTATATTTTGTTAAGTTTTTCCAATCAAATATGACATTGTCAGGATAATATAGGATATCAGAGAAAGTCTGAGAAAAACTCAGTTATGTGAGTTGCCATATCTTGATAACATAGTTTTGCAGATCCTATTAACACCAATTTCATGAATACTACTTCCACAATAGAGAAAAAGATGGAATAACAGAATATATTCAAGGCTCGTATCTGGTGTTTTGTGTGATAAGAATGCGTCACACAGACTTAAAAGATAAGTTCCACTTCCTATCCACCCTATCTACCATTATACATTATTGACCAAGTGTCCGAGCTAGTTGGCATGCACCTAACTTAATTTCACAAGATATTTGTCACCTCCCTCGAATATACACAGTTGTTTTTTTATCTTGATTCTTTGACTGAAATGTTTTTCTCAAGTTATGTCTCCAAGTATAAACATCCCACCTACAAAGATACTTAACTAAGTTGAAAATAACTTTAACCATCATATCAGTATTTTCATTTTCATCTATGAGAGGAAATGTATTATGTATCCTAAGAGGAACCACATTCATCACCCATACCGATTTTCCTTTCTAGGAACCACATTCATCACCCATACCGATTTTCCTTTCTAGGAACCACATTCATCACCCATACCGATTTTTCTTTCTCCATCAATGCAACGCTAAGACCGCCATAGTGAGTATTAATGTCTATGACATTACACACTATGTTATATGGAGATAATGGATCATCTTTACCTGGTCTTTTAGGATGGTCAGAGAAAATCAAGTGTGACAGCAAAGACCAATAATTTCTCAAAGCTAATTTTCAGAAGTCTGAATCCTTGAAGAAATCACCAGGCTGGATCCCTATCACAAAGCAAAAAATTGGTTAAAAAAATGACTACTGAGAATAAGGATCAAATTAACCAAAATTGGACACGTTGCAGCAACCAATCTAGTTTTGGATATACAGAAAGAACATTTGTCATGAATTTCAAGCTCAATTGAGTTTAGGGAATAAAATTTGCTATGAATTGGAACCCACCGTTGAATCGTTGTCCCAAATATACAGCTCACAAGTGTTTGATTGTACATTTGCATATCTTTTCCTTTACAAACTGGTATTTCACCCTGCCTGCTCAATTTAAATACAAATTCTCATCATGTAAGTTAATTAAAAATGAAATAATGCTAGAAAGGTAAAACTTTAACTTGAAAACAGATCGAAACAAATATATATTAACCATGAGCATAAAGGGTAACTTTACCCTTTTGTAAATGATATTGGCAGTTCTACCTTAATAGGTATCATATTTCTAGAACTAAAACTCTACTGTACTTTCATTCTTTCTTTGATCTTAACATTAGCTTATGAATTGAATTAATAAAATTCAGAAGCAACTTTTCAAGGAAGCAAGAAATCGAGCATAGTGGGAGACCGAGAGTAAATGAGTGTGGCTTTCTCAGTAGCCTTACCTGGATGTATAACCCTCAGAATCAGAAGTCTTCTACCAAATAAAAGTCTCATCTTGTTGCACCAAAAGAGAATAACAAAGCTTTTTAGTTAATTCTTCCAGTGGACTGCTTCCCTTCTTTGCACTGGTAATCCTACTATGCTGATACTGGGTTATTGGTGAGGTTAAAACAAAGTAACATCCAGGATTAAGTAAATGGTCAATTTCAATAAGAAACAACCTATTTATTTTGTCAGATCATCATCAGTTATATGCTATTTAATTGATTCTTTGGTTGAAATATTTTTCTCAAGTTATGTCTCCAAGTATAAACATCCACCTACAAAGCTACTTAAATAAACAAAAATAACTTTAACCATCAGATTAGTATTTTCATTTTCTATGATCATAAGATAAACAACTACTCGGTGTAGTCCATAAAGTGGGGTTTGATGAGGGTAAAGTGTACGCAAACCTTAACCTTATCTTAGAGAAGTAGAGAGATGGTTTCTAATAGAGCCTTAGCTCATGGAAAATCATAAGATATTAAAGCGATAAATTATTGTCATTATATGTATAAACATAAGAGAGAATGAGTTTCAATTTGTCTCTCTAGCTAAGGATATCAGGTGATGCGTCTGGAGACTAAAAGATCAGTGATTCACAAGAAGAAATCCACATTTTTAGTTCTTAATTGTTCTTCTAGTGAAAACAATGGATCAAGGATATTTCTCCATTCATTGTAGTCTAGTGGTGAGCCAGCACTAGGCAGAGAAAACCCATTTACAAAGAAAAAAGGCACCCCATATACGTCTTTCACACAACCATACTGTGAAAAAGTATACATATACACAAATGTAAATATCTTCATAGTTTAAAGGTATGTTAACACCAATGTATGTATAGGGTAATTGAGCCTAATTAACACACCTTGAAGGAAGTTCTTGTTTCTTGATCAGTTTTGGGGTTGGTAAATCCAGTCTTTATAGCAGCATAATTTGAATTCCCAATTGCATTGCATGTGAATTTTGCAACTTTATCTACAACAGATGCTTTAGAAAAGTTGAAAGTTGCTTGGTTATAAAACTTGTCCTGTTCAACAAAGCATGATTAAAACTAAAACTATATATATATACATGTCTAGTACCATAATTTGTAATAGAGAAACTTTTTTAAACATACAATCTGATAAGCACTAATCTATAACTTTTTAACTAACTCATACTTTTTCACTGTTCTCTAGTTTTTACATGAATGATTAGCAACTGTTGCAATTTCATGAAGTGATTTTAAGACTGTTATTATAAAGTTTAGGTGCAGAAGATTGTATCTTCGTCTAGTTCTTGCCCGACTGAAGTGACTCACAAGTCACACTAAGGCCCGAAGGCTCCTTAGATTCTGGAAAACAGATTTAACAGTTGAAGGTCACTTAAAGAAATAGAGAACAATCATCTCGCACCATTATTATGAGATTACTATGAATAAAATAGTTTGTTGCAGTTGCCTTAAAACAAATAAAGATCCTTCAGACCATAAAATGAAGGCTACCATGTAGTAAGATTTTTTTATATTTTGTAAAAGTTTTTTCAATCACATATGACAACGTAGTAAGATATTTTTATATTTTGTTAAGTTTTTCTAATCAGATATGACATTGTCAAGATAATATAGGATATTAGAGAAAGTCTAAGAAAAGCTCTGTTATGTGAGTTGCCAAATCTTTATAACATAGTTTTGCAGATCCTTTTAAGACCTATTTCATGAATACTAATTCCACAATAGAGACAAGGATGGAATAACAGAATATATTCAAGGCTCGCATCTGGTGTTTTGTGTGATAAGAATGTGCCACACAGACTTAAAAGATAATTTCTACCAAAGCTAAGTTCTACTTCCTATCCACCCTATCTACTACTATATATTATTGACTGAGTGTCTGAGCCAGCTTGCATGTACCTGAATTAATTTCACGGGATACTTGTCACTTTCCTCGACTATACAGGGTTGCCTTTTTGATCTTGATTCTTTGGCTAAAATGTTTTTCTCAAGTTATGCCTCCAAGTATAAACATCCCACCTACAAAGCTACTTAATTAAATAGAAAAGAACTTTAACCATCAGATCAATATTTTCATTTTCTATGACCATAAGATAAACAACTACTTGGTGTGATCCATAAAGTGAGGTTTGATGAGAGTAGAGTGTATGCAAAACTTAACCCTATCTCAGAGGGGTACAGAAATGGTTTCTAATAAAGTCTTAGCTCAAGGAAAAGATTAAATGTGTGGTCAAATTTAATTTTACTTTTTTATTATTTATGGAACATATGTGAGTATTTACACATCCACTTATAAACTATGTCTTCCAATATTTTAATTTTTATAACTTTGATTAGACATCGAATTCAAGATACATGAAAAAACTTCACAATGCTTATGCCGTCGTTTTGGATAAGAGGAGAGAAAGTTTATCTGAATATTAAAACTAAAAAATATTTAAATGAATCAAACTTCAAATATAATTTCTCTTTAATGTAAAATTATTCTTTCCATTTGATTCAAGTATATTATTTAAATAAATAAGAAAAAAAGAAAGAAGGTGTATGATCATGAATTATGGAGCTATTTGATAAAAAAAAATTTAAGAAAAGAACTTTTCCATAACCTTGTAAAGAAAAACAATGGGCCCTACTTCTGTAAGATGTCACTTGATTTTTTAAAATTTTTCAAAGCATAATCATTAGAATTCTCTGGAACATGGATTTTTTTTTTTGAAATTCTCCACTCTTTGCATGATGTACAATAGGTTTAAGTTAAATTTTTTGTTAATTGACAAATTTGCCCTTGGTCGTCCTAGTTATGGATCTTCTACATAATAACTAGATAGATATGCTCGTGCGTTGCACGAGCCCAACGTGTATAGTAGATGCCATTCAATCATGCACATGTCATGAGAATACATTAATACGTGAAATCAGGTTATTAAGTATCCTTCTTGAATAAGTAAAATATCAATTAATTTCGTTAAGCATGAGCATTTCAAGTTTACACTCCAAGAATTTTGATTCCTAATTCTTCCATAGCACACGTAACAATGCATGTGACACTAACATTTCTTAAGATTACCACAATATTAACTTGACTCATTTAAAATGTTTCCTTGAATTCAAGCCCAATATCAAATAATAAGAAGACAACTTTTAACCCATTTAGCTGTCTAAACTTATGTCAAAGCTGCCAGATGTAAGTTAGAAACAAAGAACCAACATACTATACAAGTAGGATCGGCGACTTACCTAAACATACAGAAGAAAGATCAAAATATTTTCTAGCTAAAATGGAAAATACAAGTGAAAAGTAAAGACCACTGTAACATTTGTCTACAACACCCTTATAAATAACAATTATAGGTTGGGGCCGGAAGAGCATCCTAGACAATGTAAGTAGGTGGAGAGAGAGCACTAATGACTAAATTCAAGAAAATCCAAAGATCATTTTATGTTAGTATGATTTATGTACCTAGCCCAAACACTTAGCGTTCTCCACCCTCACACACACAAACCAAAAAAAAAATTCCATCCCACCACCACAAAGTGCAATCACTAAACTGGCATGTTTTTATAGCACACCATCGACTTTAAACATAAAAGCTACATATCACCAGAAAGAGATAGCAATCCCAATCTACCCCAGAATAAATGATGTCTATCACCCCTTCCCCCTCAGCTCAAAAAATGACAAATGAAGAGGGTTAGAAATTTTAAGAGAACAAATATGCTAACAATGAATTTAATTAGATTCATAAAACACAGACATAAGTGTATCATAATTATTCTTCCATTGAGCATAATATGCAATAGGATATGATGTATTCAATGAATATATCATTCTCTCCATGACAACCTCTTATAGAAATATAGTGCAAGGCTGTATATAATAAGACTCTCGTGGTCTGGCCCTTTCCTGGAACTTCATAATAGGGAGCTTCAGAGCACCAGACTGCCCTTTTTATACAACTACCTCTATGACATCCAAGTCTAGACAATTCAAACACAAAACATAATTAATTTCCAGACTTGTCAGTTAATTAGATATAGCCGGTGATGGAAAAAACAAAGGGCAAAATAAGAAGGTTTAAGAGATATGCATCCATACCTACTACATCATAAAAATGACAATTGCCATCCATGGATCCAATAACACCGCCCTGCATCAATTAAAAGCACTAAAACAACAAAAGACCATAAAAAACTATGGCACAAATATTAAAAAAAGTGTAATAGCAATGAAAATCAAAGACAAGGAAGTGTGATAAAGATGAGACCCTATAAAATGAGTATTTTACTATTTTACTTGTTTCATCTACGGAGCCAGTACAAGGTACATGTAAGTCTAATACCGAAATTCAAGAGGCGGGATACTTTCGATCGCTCATTTGTTCTTTATTTGTTCTAACTTAGCACAGACACAACAAAATGACACCACAACATAATACCATAACAGAATCCTACAAGTGGAGTCCAGAAAACTTGGCAAAGATCAGTGCCCAATCTTACGAATTTCTTCGTAATCATACGGTTCTGATATCAAATGATGTAATGCTTATAAATGTATTAAGACGACCCAGTGCATTAAAGCTCCTGCTGTGCACAGAGTTTGGAGGACCGGATAGAATAGTCAATTGTACACAGCCTTACATTGCTTATAAATATAATTTAGGTACATAAAGAAATCCTACAAGACAAATGATGGAATGCAAAATTATTGAAGAATTTGGCCAAGTGCCAACTTTATGATTGATTCCAATAATACTCTTTCTTAGTAAGGATAATTCTTCAGTACGACACATAATTTAAATACAAAATTCAGAATGATTTTAAAATAGGAAATTTAAAAAAAGAGAAGAAATGAGATGAAAGAATTGCTACATAAATATTGTAAAAAAATAAGGCCAAAAATCTTCTTTTGTGTGCTGCTAACTACTACTAATGAAACAAAGAACTCTATATATATTCATCAACTTCTATAAAATTATAATTTCACCTTTGTGAGCACCATATTATCTTTCAATAAGAAGACCAAGATTCAAACATAACCCCGCATCTTGTGGAATGATAAAGATCAAAGTGTAGTCCACTTCACAAAATAATGACAGGAAGGAGAGTAAAATTAGCAACTACTCTTTGAGTGAAACTTTGTTTTTCATTCATATTTATTCATCTTTTACATGAGAAGTTAAGAAAGTATCAACATTAAAAAGGACTGGGCAGTCGATGGAATGGTAAAATTATGCATTTTGCAGAACATCACTTCCTCACGAATAGTTTTTGGCATACAAGTAGTCACTGGTCACTTCCATTCTGTAGGTCGATCACCCTGGCTTCCCAGCGAATTTGGGCAGCTAATGCGCGTGCTTTCTCTATTGGACCCAATGTATCAAAAAAATAACCCATCTCTACAATAAGAATATTCTTACAATTCAAATTCATAAGTAAAAAACATGTGCAAATAGTAAGGAATAACACAGACATGAGGTTTAACACATCTGAAGAAAAATATACCCCTTTCGATTCAATTTGTTTGTCTGGTTTTGACTTGAAACGGAGTTTAAGTAAAAAAGACATTGAATCTTGTGGTCTTACACTAGAGATATGTAGAATGTACCAGAATGCCTTTTATTCTCATGGTTTTAAACATGTCATGTAGAAGGTTTGAATTAAATAGTTCCTATAAAAAAAAGGCATTCTTTTTTAAATGGACTAAAAAAGAAAGTAAGCCAAACAAATTGAGAGGGAGTAGTATCATAATGAGAGAAACAAGCCAACCTTTGAAAAAAAAACTAAATCAAAAGATCGTTAAAGAAATATAGAGAGCTAACAGAATATTACCTCAGGCCTTAAAATATAATCCATCTCCAGAAGTAGTTCAAACATGCTGGATCTTTGTGAAGCAATATAGGAAAGGAGTCCATATGGATGGAGAAAATCATATGCTCAGGGATATGTAGGAAAGGGTTCACACCTGAAATTTTTTTAGAACAACATCGGAATCAATCACCTGATTGTTTCGAGCATCTAGCGGTAAAAACAGTTCAATTCGGATTTCTTTATAAGAAATCAAATGAAAGGAGGACTTAAATTTCAAGAATATATCCAGGTGAGAATATTGTCGATTTTCTTATGATGCTGTCTTTCCCTGGTCTTAAATTCATTCTTACTGATAATAGAATGACATGGCTTAGTGGAGGATATTATTCTAGTGGCGGAGAAGATCATAATCATAACCAAAACTAATTAAGCTGATAGCAAACATTAAATGACGCATGGAAAATATCAAGATCATCCAATGGATCTATGATGCTTCTTATTCATTGTCTATGGGTCATGGGATTGAGTTCATGAGAACTTCACTAATCATCAGCCATTGTGATATCCAGTAACAGTACCAAAGTTAAAATACAATGTACTTTAAAATTTATCTGAATTCTAATGGATAGTCAAATAAAAAAGGACTAAGATGCATGAAAACTGAAGAGATGATAATTCACGCAGTGTAAGAGACTAATATGTGTAAAGAGAAAAACGCTACTAATTGCAATTTTTATGACCAAAAATATTATTTAGGGCCAACCACAACTTTTGAAACTCAGGATGATGGTCCCACCCCTTTACTCATCTCCACTTGAATACTTGACTTAGTTCACTTGGTGTTAGATAATCATGCTTTTTTCATATTATGGGGGAACAATGCCCTTAGGAGCACTCAAGCAAAATAGAACATTGCAGTTTTCAGAAAGATATAATTTCTTCCGCTAACTAATAAAAGACAAAAAATATTTAATAAAATTTAACAATCAAGAACATGAATATATTCGTCCAACTTTAGCATGTTGACACATCCAAGCATATGTTTTTACAAATCTTTAGAACATTATAACAATGTCTCACCAGTTATGCAGAACACTGGCAAAACCTCGATCATCTATAAGAGGAAGTGTATAACGTATCCCAAGAGAAACCACATTCATCACCCATATTGATTTTCCTTCCTTCATCAATACAACGCTAAGACCGCTATAGTGAGCATTCATGTCCATGACATTATGCACCATGTTATATGGAGTTAATGGATCATCATCATCTGGCCTTTTAGGATGGTCAAAGAAAATCAAAGGTGATAGCAAAGACCAATAATTTCTCAAAGCTAATTTCTAGAAGTCTGAATCCTCAAAGAACTCATCAGGCTGGATCCCTGTCATAAAGCAAAAAATTGGTTAAAAAAATAACTACTAAGAATAGAGGGTCAAATTAACCGAAATTAGACACATTGCAACATCTAATCTAGTTTTGGATATACAGAAAGAACACTTGCCGTGAATTTCAAGATCAATTGAGTTTAGGGAATAAAATTTGCTATGAATTGGAACCCACCATTGAATTGTTGTCCCAAATATACAGCTCCCAAGTGTTTGATTGTACATTTGCATATCTTTTCTTTTACAAAGTGGTATTTCACCCTGCCTGCTCAATTTAAATACAAATTCTCATCATGTAAGTTAATTCAAAATGAAATAATGCTAGAAAGGTAAAACTTTAACTTGAAAACAGATCAAAGCAAATAATTATTAACCCTGAGCATAAAGGGTAACTTTTCCCTTTTGTAAATGATATAGGCAGTTCTACTTTAATAGGTATCATATTTCTAGAACTAAAACTCTACTGTACTTTCTTTGTTTCTTTGATCTTAAAATTAGCTTATGAATTGAATTAATAAAATTCAGAAGCAGCTTTTCAAGGAAACAAGAAACCAAACATAGTGGGAGACCGAGAGTAAATGAGTGTGTCTTTCTTAGTAGCCTTACCTAGATGTATAACACTCAGAATCAACAGTCTTCTGCCAAATAAAAGTATCATCTTACTATGCCAAAAGAGACCAATAGAGCTTCTTAGTTACTTCTTCCAGTGGACTGCTTCCCTTCTTTGCACTGATAGTCCTACTATGCTGCTGCTGTGTTGTTGGTGAGCTTAAAACAAAGTAGCCTTCAAGCTTGAGTAAATGGTCAATTTCAATAAGAAACAACCTATCTGTTTTGTCACATCATTGTCAGTTACATGCTATTCAATTGATTCTTTGGCTGAAATATTTTTCTCAAGTTATGTCTCCAAGTATAAACATCCCACCTATAAAGCTACTTAATTAAATAGAAAATAACTTTAGCCATTACATTAGTATTTTCATTTTCTATGACCATAAGATAAACAACTTCTCGGTGTAGTCCATAAAGTGGGGTTTGATGAGGGTAGAGTTTACGCAAACCTTAACCTTATCTCATAGGGGTAGAGAGGTAGTTTCTAATAGAGCCTTAGCTCAAGGAAAATCATAAGATATTGAAGCGATAAATTATTGTCATTATATGTATAAACATAAGAGAGAATGAGTCCAATATGTCTCTCTAGCTAAGGATATCAGGTGATGCGACTGGTGACTAAAAGAAATCAATATTTTTAGTTCTTAATTGTTCTTCTGGTGAAAACAACGGATCAAGGATATTTCTCCATTCATTGTAGTCCAATGGTGATCCAACATTAGGTAGATAAAACCCATTTATGAAGAAAAAAGCACCCCATATACGTATTTTGCACAACCATACTGTGAAAAAGTATTCGTATACCCAAATATAAATATCGTCATAGGTGAAAGGTATGTTAACACCAATGTATGTATAGGGTAATTGAGCCTAATTAAAATATCTTGAAGGAAGTTTTTGTTACTTGATCTGTTTTGGGGTTGGTAAATTCAGCCTTTACAACAGTGTAATTCAAATTGTCAAGTGCATTGCATGTATATTTTGCAACTTTATCTACAATAGATGCTTCAGACAAGTTGAAAGTTGCTTGGTTATAAAACTTGTCCTGTTCAACAAAGCACGATTAAAACCAAAACTATATTTATATATATATATATATATATATATATATATGTCTAGTACTATAATTTGTAACAGAGAAACTTTTTTTCACATACAATCTGATAAGCACTAATCTATAGCTTTTTAATTAACTCATGTTTTTCCATAATTCTCTAGTTTTTACATGAATGATAAATAACTGTTGCAATTTCATAAAGTGATTTTAAGGCTCTTATTATAAAGTCTATGTGTAGGAGATTGTATCTTCGTCCAGTTTTTGCACGGCTGAAGTGACTCACAAGTCACACTAAGGCCCGAAGGCTCCTTAGATTCTGGAAAATAGATTTAACAGTTGAAGGTCACTTAAAGAAATAGAGAATAATCATCTCGCACCATTATTATGAGATTACTATGAATAAAATAGTTTGTTGCAGTTGCCTTAAAACAAACAAAGATCCTTCAGACCATAAAATGAAGGCTACCATGTAGTAAGATTTTTTTATATTTTGTGAAAGTTTTTTCAATCACATATGACAACGTAGTAAGATATTTTTATATTTTGTTAAGTTTTTCTAATCAGATATGACATTGTCAAGATAGTATAGGATATTAGAGAAAGTCTGAGAAAAGCTCTGTTATGTGAGTTGCCAATTTTTATAACATAGTTTTGCAGATCCTATTAACACCTCTTTCATGAATACTAATTCCACAATAGAGACAAGGATGGAATAGCAAAATATGTTCAAGGCTCGCATCTGGTGTTTTGTGTGATAAAATTGTGCCACACAGACTTAGAAGATAAGTTCTACAGAAGATAAGTTTTACTTCCTATTTACCCTATCTACCACTATAAATTATTGACCGAGAGTCCAAGCCAGCTTGCATGTACCTAAATTAATTTCACGGGATACTTTCCACCTTCCTCAACTATACAGGGTTGCCTTTTTTTATCTTGATTCTTTGGCTGAAATATTTTTCTCAAGTTATGTCTCTGATGATAGGCGATATTACGCGCCTATATCAATATATTTTGCCCATATTTTAGCCTAGTTTTGAGAAAAAATTATATATTTCATGCACTTTTAGTCCTTTTTCCTGTAAGTGAGCTAACGAACATGATTAGCAAGTTTTCAGGTATAAATAATGCAAAATTCAGTATTTCATGGATAACTTGACGCCAAAGAAAGCTTCACGAAAGGAGAAAAGCCAAGCTTGGACGCCTATGGACCAAAAGTGATGCATGGAAAATCTGTCCCGGGCTAAAACAGCATTTCTGAAGACTTTGGGGACTTGCAGTAACTTATTTGGATTAGGATAATAATACATTAACCTAGTACAATTGGGTTAAGTATTTCATTAGTCTATTTGGATTTGGATAATGTTACATTAACCTAGTACAATTGGGTTAAGTATTTCATTAGCTTAGAAGGATTTGGTTAGATATTTCATTAGCTTAGTAAGATTAGGATATGGGTATTATAAATACCCTATTATGCTAGAGATTTTTATTCATCATTCAAATATACATTCTACTTCTCAATTCCGAATTCTTCCTTTAATTCTATTTTCTTCTTCTATTCATCTATTCAATTCTTAATTTCCGCAACAAGAGAAACGTTACTTTGCTAAGGAATTCACGCCTAAACGCCCACCACTTTTGTGCTACACGAAATTCATCATTATTGTGGTATAACAACAATGCCAATTGTGATTTCCTACGCACTCATGGGTAACTAAACCTCTCTGTTGGGGTTATGGAAGCTGAATGAGATACTATCTATTACTATGAGTTTGTGAGTTCGTGACACGTATGCCGCTTATATCATTATTCTCTTCATCTTAGTCTAAATTCTTTGTGGTTGCAAACGCAAGAATACGCCAGTATAACATTTAACTTGTTCGAAAGAAAGGTTATTTGTCTGGAAAAGAGATAGTGTCAAGGTAGTAGGGTCCCATCCCCTATTAAACAGTTAGTGCCGTAACTGGATTAACCTCTTGGAGAATTTGTACCGTTAGACACGCTTTAAGCTCGAAAGAGTTAAAGTGAAATAATCCTCGAATAGGTCGAAAGACGCCTGGATTTACCATCGAATACAATTCTCTATAAGCACATACATGTCTGAATTCTACACACTCATAGCCAATAGAGACGTATAACTCAGAAGGTGGACATAACCCCAACACTTCAATTCTCATTGTTTTACAACATACTAAACATTCTTTCTTTTTACGTTGCTATTTTCAGTTTTTACTTTAATATTTTGGTTACACATTACAATCCCCCCTTTTACGAGACTTGCACTAAAAGTCTAGTAATCTTTGCTCACTTGTTGACCGGCTATTCCCTGTGGGATCGATACCCAACCCAGGTTGGGTTCTATATTTGCTAACGACCGCTTTACACTCCCACGAGAGCTGTAGATTGAGCGTTATCAAAAATTGGCACCGTTGCCGGGGAATACGAGTGTCAATTAAGTTTGTGATAATTACTAGACCCTTTGGTCAAAAATATTCTCGTACTTTTACTTTTACTTTTTGTTTTTGTTCTATTCAGGTTCTGTTGACAGAATGGATGCACAACGTGACATAGAAAGAATGGCTGCTCAACAAGAGCAGGCTAGGTTAGCTGCATTGGCAGCTGCTCAAGTGCATTAATAGAATATTGATAACCCAGGTCGTGCAACAAATCCTGATGATGAGGACCTGGGCGATGAGGAGCTACTAAACCCACGGCATACTACTGAGGTGGCAGCACCCATGCAGAGGAGAGATCGTCAAGCGCGATTGAGGCCTGATCGCCGAGCTGTGCAGATTCTATTTGATGATAATGATGACGATTTGGATGAAGCTGGTGCCACAGGAGCCATTATTCTGCCACCCTTGACACCTGGAGCAAAGTTCAATATCACTAGCACCATGATTCAGCTTTTGCAACTCAAGGGATTATTTGGTGGACTAGCAGGCGATGATCCAAATATGCATCTCATCAACTTTATTTCTACATGCAAGTTGTTTGACGATCCTGGCGTTGGTCAGAATGCATTTCGATTATGCCTATTTCCATTGTCTCTGTCTGGGGAGGCAACTCTATGGTTGAATGGGCTGACTCTTGATTCTATTACAAATTGGAGGCAATTGAGAGACGCTTTCCTAGAAAGATTCTTTCCGCCATCCAAAAGAGCACAATTAAGAGATGAAATCAGCAACTTTCGGCAGCTTCCAACCGAAGCTCTTCATGAAACATGGAAGAGGTTCAAGATGAAGCTTATGAGGTGCCCGAACCATCACATAACCAATGTCCAGCTAATGGAGATACTATACAGAGCCTTGAATTCAATAACTAAACCAGTAGTGGATAATGCGACTGGAGGATCATTTATGGACCTCACCTTTGGTCAGGCAAGCAATATGCTAGATCAAATGATGAAGCAATGTAGAGCTTGGCATACCAGGGATTCTGAGGTAGCAAGCCCCACTTTATCTATTGGCATGACTGCAGACCAAAGGAGAAGAGGAGAAGAAGAACGCGACCAAGATATGGCGCACATAAAAACACAAGTGGATCTTCTTACAAAGCATCTATTATCAGGGAAGACCAAAAAAGTCAAAGCTATTGCATCAAAAGGAAGAGACGAATCTGATTCGGAAGAGGAGGCCAACTACTTGAACAATCAGGGGAGTTTCCGTGGGAGTACCCAAGGAAACCAAGGTCGGAACTATTATGATAAATCTGGAAACAAGGACCAAGGTAGTTGGAAGAACAAGAATGAAAAGAGTGGTTTGTATGTTCCCCTAGGAAGACGTGACACCACCATATCTGGTTCTGAAAATATGGAAGATATGATGGCTAAACTATTGAAAGGAGTGGAAGCAACCAGCGCAGGAGTAATGGAGGTAATAAATGATCTGTCCTCAATAAAGCAATTGATTGACTCACATTCCACTTCAATCAAGCAAATAGAGCAGCAATTGAGCCAACTTTCAGCAGCACTCAATCAAAGAAAGGCTGGCACCTTACCTAGCGACACTGTGCAAAATCCAAGGAATGACGGATCATGCATGGCTATTACTACCCGAAGTGGTAATGTGCTGGAAACTTCATCCAAAGGCAAGCAAGTGGTTGACGAGGCAGCAGACATCGATGATAAGGCAAAAGGAGAAGCTATCGTAGACACCACCCACGATGTCCATGACGTCACACTGAGTATGTTGCAGCCTGAAAAGGCTGAAAAACGAAAGCAAGAGGAGAAGAAAGCCATGGAGAAAACAATTCCTTATCCACCACCACCTTGTCCTCAAAGATTGAAGAAGATTGCGGATGATACAAAGTTCAGCAAATTCATGAATATGTTAAAGCAGCTGACCATTAATGTTCCGTTGGTAGAGGCACTAGAACAAATGCCTGGGTATGCAAAATTTATGAATGATCTTTTGACAAAGAAGCGGGTAGCAAGCTATGAGTTGAAGGATGTTGTTCATCACTGCATCGCAATCGCTACCCGATCACTAGTTCAGAAGAAGGCTGACCCCGGGGCCTTCACTATTCCTTGCACTGTTGGCTCTATGAATTTTGCCAAGGCATTGTGCGATCTGGGTGCTAGCATCAATTTGATGCCACTATCCGTCTACAGGAAGTTGGGGTTAGGCGATCTGACACCAACCAATATGAGGCTCGTGATGGCTGATAGGTCGGTA
Organism: Capsicum baccatum var. pendulum; assembly: GCA_030864225.1. NCBI lineage: Eukaryota > Viridiplantae > Streptophyta > Magnoliopsida > Solanales > Solanaceae > Capsicum > Capsicum baccatum. Next base: position 162,203,917 of record CM061555.1, on the reverse strand, counting down.
AAACGACCTGTGGGTATCCTGAATGATGTGTTGGTGAAGGTTTCTTCTTTCATCTTTCCTGCAGACTTTGTTATTCTGGATTGTGAGGCAGATTCTGAAGTTCCCATAATCTTAGGACGTCCTTTCCTCGCAACTAGAAGTGTGCTTATTGACATGAAAGCTAATGAGCTTTTATTTTGATTGAATGATGAAGTGGTCCGTTTTGATATATGCAAAGCAATGAAGCATCCCAGTGATATGGATGTGTTCTTCGTAGCTTATGAGGATAAGAAAGCATTATCTATAAAGAAACAGCTTACTGTTGAGCCATTGTCTGTTGCACTGCTGAATGCTGAGCAAGAGGATGATGAAGATTATGAAGAACTTATGGGTGCTCTAACAGAAAAAGAGTCCTATTACCATACTCCTAAGCAACCGAACCTTGATCTTAAGAATCAACCATCACCAACAGCAAAGACTTCCATTGAAGAGCCACCAATGCTAGAATCGAAAGAACTCCCCAATTATCTAAGGTATGTGTTCTTGGAAAGTGGAAATATACTTCCGATAAGTGTTGCGGATGATTTCAGTGAACAGCATGTAGAGGCGCTAATCTCTGCTCTGATGAGAAACAAAAGAGCTATGGGTTGGACTATTGATGATATAATTGGTATCTCTCTTGAGGTATGTATGCACAAGAGTCATATCGAAGAAGATTGCATGCCTACAAGTAAGTATCAGCGTCGTCTGAATCCATTCATAAAATGATGCCCCATCTATCTCGATGAAGGCTAAGTAATCGAGATAGCTATGTCGTGCCGCGACAATAAATCAAGCGCTTGGTGGGAGGCAACCCATCATTTTTAAATGTTTTTAATTGTTTTTGTTTTCTTAGGATTTTGTTGAGCCACGACCAAAACTAAGGTGCTTGATGGGAGGCAACCCATCGTACTAATCATTTTCATTGGTTTTGAGCAAATGTAGGTACAAGAGGTATTCAACGAGGAGATTGGTTTCAAATGACGATTTGGACGTATTGCTTGGTAAAGGTGGTAAGTTTGGAATCAAGATGCATAAGGCTATGGATTGAGCATTGCTCATGACAAAATAGGCATCGAGCAAGGCTAGGCCTAGGTAAAACTAGGCCACGAACAAGGCAACGCCTATACTATAGCCTAAGGTCTCGGAATCTAGTGTGCAAAGGCATAGGCGCCGCCTATGCTCAAGTATGCTATAGCATAGGCGCCACCTATGCTAAAGCATTTGGTCTCAGAATCTCATATGCCATGCTAAAGGCGCCGCCTATGGTCACTAAAGGCATTGCACTAGGCGCCGCCTATGCTAGCAAATGCTTTGCATTAGGCGCCGCCTATGCCAAGCTTAGGCAAAGCTAAAGGCGCCGCCTATAGCCACTTTTTGTCTCCAAAACTGATTTTAAATGGGTCAAAACCCAACCCAACCTTTTCCTATAAATATGAGACTTAGTCTTGAAGCAAAAACACATTGGAAACCTAGCTTATGCGCCGCCTATAGCCTCCAAATCCTCTCAAAAATTTTCCTTTTGCTCTATTTCTTCACAAGAACATCATCCAAAGGCATCAATCAAGTAAGTACTACTTTGTTCTTCATTTATATTCCGTAAGTAATACACTACTATGCCTACTATGAATTGTTAATTCTTGAAGAAATATTGGTGATGTGAATGTGTTTGAATTGTTGATACACAACCAAGTGAGTGAACATGTACGTTAGGATAATCTTAACTTATTTCCGACTTGAATTTGGTTTTAATTGCAGTGTCATACTCTTTGCGGAATTGCTATGGTTATGAACATTGCATAGTCTTGTCACTTGTATACCTACATGTTAGGCTATCCCGTTCATCCGGATAAGACTTATAGTTGCCTACCGACATAGGAGGTTGTAATTGTTGATAGAAACTATACCATGATGAAACCCCTATGTAGTAGTCTTGATTTACCTAACATGAACGTATTGCAAAGGTTGCAAGAAGTGATACATCACTGATTTTCTTGTCGGAATATAGCTCCTTAAACGTATGTCGACGAAGTTTAAGTAATCGACCACTTTCACTTCATTGATTTGTATCAACGAACCTAAGTATGGGGTGGTACCCCGATGGCTTGTTTATAGATTGTTTCCATTGAGTTGATGCTAGCATGAAATATCGTTTAAATCTCAGGAACAATGGCACCTAAAGCGAGACAAGATAAGGCTACCACATCCCAAAAGGGTAAGAAGAGAGGTCGTAAGGACCAAGGAGAATCATCCTCAATTCAATTACCCCGCTGAATGTTTGGAATAAAATGGGTTCTTGAGGAGGAAGCCAAAGAATGGTATAGGAAGAAAAAGGAAAGCAAATATGTTAATGTCGACTTGATCAACAAGGACAGCCTAGCGAAGAAGGAACCGCGTATGTTGGCAAAAATCATGGCATTGAATTTGGATTTCATCTTCTGCGACATGGGAGAATGTAATCTTGATTTGACAAGAGAAATCTATGCCAACTGGTCGCCGAAAACCACAGGCAGCGAAGTCAAGATTCGGGGCCAAGTTTTACAGCTCAACGCGGATTTGATCAACTCCTTTCTTGGCTTACCTTCGGTCGATCCAGCACCATTAAAAGAGCTGTACAGCAGACCTCCTTATAGAGCAATTCGACACACACTTTGTGGAAGTAGATCCATGGCAAGGTGGAGCAGACACCAAGACACCGGACGACACAACACCTTCCCCTATGCTCCTTTGAATAGGGAAGCAAGAATCTGGTTGCGCATCATCAACTCATGCCTTATTCCTGGGACTCAATACACCAAAATAACAAGATATAGAGTGTGTTTGGTCTATGCATTGATGACGAATGTCCCTATCAACATTGGGGCAATCATTCGCTCTACAATGCGAAAGGCCAGACTACACAAGAGGTCTCACTTCACTTTTGGTAATCTGTTGACAGCAATCTTGCAGAAGGAGGATATCGAAGAGGAACCAGCTGATCACAAACTCCCACATAACCCGAAGAAGGTTGACCTCACAAAGGTCAAAGATGCTGAAACAACACATGGTTTCAACCTTACTACTGCGGAGAGACATGCTCGAGATGAGAGTTTCTTCCGTCATCTTTATGGCATGACACAGTTCACCATGATGAGCGGAGGTCGTGTTCCAACTGCTGTAGAGCTCCAACAGCTGGACCATGACTATCCAATGAATATGCATGCGAGGGAGATGTGTGGAGTAGGTACATACTTTGAGGAACCTCTAGATGATGATGTGCCGACCGATGATGATCGACGCTTGCCAGACTCCGACGTAGAGGAGAACTCTGATGATGACTCTTATGATGATTTCGACGAAGGGGGTATGACCCCGACATTGAGGAAGAGTCCGGCTGACCAGGTTCTTCGTATTTACTTTCCACTGAGGGCAGTGTCCCGTTTAAGTGTGGGGTGGCGGTATTGCATGCTATACTTCTCTACCGCATCTATGTTTGTTCACTTTGTTTGTTCACTTTGTTTACTTTGTTTTATTTGTTTCGTTTCTGTGTGTGTTTTTTTAGTTTAAGTTAAGTTTTTTTAGTAGTAATTTTTTTTACTTAGCTTCACATGAAATTATTCTAATAGGCAGCATGAGATTATGACAAGAGTTTGTGCTAACATCATGACTATTGAGACGTTTAGGCTCTAATTGTGACTCATTATGTGATATTGTGTGGTTCAATTCCTTCACTTGTTGGGTCGAGAGTCTATACTACTTCCAATAAAGTCGACCATGTGCCTTGTGTGTGTGAGATTAATAGTATATTCTATGTTTGTAGCTGATGCTAGAACTTGCCTGGTATGTATGCAAAGCGAAAATAAGGAGTGTAAGCTTAAGGAGATGATTTAGGCATTTCTTTGGCAACCTATACATGTTTACCTTCATTTTACCTACCCGTGGACATCATCCTAGTTAAACCCTTTTGAGCCTTTAGCCTACTTCTTTGACAAACCTCATATGAAAGCCTATACATGTTTACCTTCATTTTACCTACCCGTGGACATCATCCTAGTTAAACCCTTTTGAGCCTTTAGCCTACTTCTTTGACAAACCTCATATGAAAGCCTAATCCATTTTTTTTTCAAGACCGTAATTTGATCCAAATTCCTAAGTGCTTTAACGTATCCATTTTTTTCAAGACCATAATTTGATCCAAATTCCTAAGTGCTTTAACGTATAAAGTCATGTGACGAAGTAAGAGGAAATTGGGTGAGTATGATGCTTTAAATTGCAGTGGTGCTTGAATGCGTTATGAAAAAGAAAGTGCTATCATAAGAGGTATGTTATGAAAAGAAAAAAAAGGAAAAGAAAGCTGAAAAGTGAGTTATGCTTAAAATTGAAAAACAAAAGAGGAGAACAAGGGTGGTAGAATAAAAGAAAGAAGAAAGGTTGAAAAATGTTAATGATATAATGTGATGTATTAAAGCGCTTAGGAACATAGTCACTATTTCTGGCCAAAATAGTCCTACCCGTCCCTTAGCCTACATTACAACCATCAAAAGACCTACTTGATCCTAAGCTTAGCATTCTGACATTTAGTGGAGTATTACACTAAGGGCAAGCCTATGGTCATTAGTTGCTGCATATGAATTCTTTGTGAGAGCGAGAGCAAGGATATTTTGATACCCATGTTTGAAAAATATGCTATACTTGTGAGTGATTATGGGTAATATATTGTGAGACACACATGGTTGATGAGTTTTGGGTAGTTGTATATGATTTCTTGTGCCTTAACTTTTGAATATGAGTTGGCCACCATCACGAGTCTATACTAGAGGTTAACCTGTTTCTACTAATGATCGGAAAACTACTCTTTGTTGATAATTGTTGTGCCGGTCTTGACGAATATTTTGTGTTGTTGCTGTGAAACCTAAAGTAATGTTGAGAGGGACATGATATTTTATTCGAGGACGAACAAAGCTTCAAGTGTGGGGTGTTGATGATAGGCGATATTACGCGCCTATATCAATATATTTTGCCCATATTTTAGCCTAGTTTTGAGAACAAATTATATATTTCATGCACTTTTAGTCCTTTTTCCTGTAAGTGAGCTAACGAACATGATTAGCAAGTTTTCAGGTATAAATGATGCAAAATTCAGCATTTCATGGATAACTTGACGCCAAAGAAAGCTTCACGAAAGGAGAAAAGCCAAGCTTGGACGCCTATGGACCAAAAGTGATGCATGGAAAATCTGTCCCAGGCTAAAACAACATTTCTGAAGACTTTGGGGACTTGCAGTAACTTATTTGGATTAGGATAATAATACATTAACCTAGTACAATTGGGTTAAGTATTTCATTAGTCTATTTGGATTTGGATAATGTTACATTAACCTAGTACAATTGGGTTAAGTATTTCATTAGCTTAGTAGGATTTGGTTAGATATTTCATTAGCTTAGTAGGATTAGGATATGGGTATTATAAAAACCCTATCATGCTAGAGATTTTTATTCATCATTCAAATATACATTCTACTTCTCAATTCCGAATTCTTCCTTTAATTCTATTTTCTTCTTCTATTCATCTATTCAATTCTTAATTTCCACAACAAGAGAAACGTTACTTTGCTAAGGAATTCACGCCTAAACGCCCACCACTTTTGTGCTACACGAAATTCATCATTATTGTGGTATAAAAACAATGCCAATTGTGATTTCCTACGCACTCATGGGTAACTAAACCTCTCTGTTGGGGTTATGGAAGCCGAATGAGATACTATCTATTACTATGAGTTTGTGAGTTCGTGACACGTATGCCGCTTATATCATTATTCTCTTCATCTTAATCTAAATTCTTTGTGGTTGCAAACGCAAGAATACGCCAGTATAACATTTAACTTGTTCGAAAGAAATGTTATTTGTCTGGAAAAGAGATAGTGTCAAGGTAGTAGGGTCCCATCCCCTATTAAACAGTTAGTGCCGTAACTGGATTAACCTCTTGGAGAATTCATACCATTAGAAACGCTTTAAGCTCGAAAGAGTTAAAGTGAAATAATCCTCGAATAGGTCGAAAGATGCCTGGATTTACCATCGAATACAATTCTCTATAAGCACATACATGTCTGAATTCTACACACTCATAGCCAATAGAGACGTATAACTCAGAAGGTGGACATAACCCCAACACTTCAATTCTCATTATTTTACAACATACTAAACATTCTTTCTTTTTACGTTGCTATTTTAATTTTTTTACTTTAATATTTTGGTTACACATTACAATCCCCCTTTTACGAGACTTGCACTAAAAGTCTAGTAATCTTTGCTCACTTGTTGACCGGCTATTCCCTGTGGGATCGATACCCAACCCAGGTTGGGTTCTATATTTGCTAACGACCGCTTTACACTCCCACAAGAGCTGTAGATTGAGCGTTATCAGTCTCGAAGTATAAACATCCCACCTACAAAGCTACTTAATTAAACAGAAAATAACTTTAACCATCAGATTAGTATTTTCATTTGCTAGGACCATAAGATAAACAACTACTTGGTGTAATCCATAAAGTGGGGTTTGATGAGGGTAGAGTGTACGCAAATCTTAACCCTATCTCAGAGGGGCAGAGAGGTAGTTTCTAATAGAGCCTTTGCTTAAGGAAAATCATAAGATTTTGAAGCAATAAATTATTGTCATTATATGTATAAACATAAGAGATAATGAGTCCAATTTGTCTCTCTAGTTAAGGACATGAGGTGATGCGAGTACTTATACAAATAGAGACTAAAAGATTAGTGATTCACGAGAAGAAATCCACATTTTCAGTTCTTAATTGTTCTTCTGGTGAAAACAACGGATCAAGGATATTTCTCCATTCGTTGTAGTCGAGTGGTGATCCAACATTAGGCAGAGGAAACTCATTTATGAAGAAAAAAGGTTCCCGCCCCATATATGCCTTTCACATAACCATAAAACCAATGTATGTATAGATTAATTGATCCTAATTAACACTACTTGAAGGAAGTTCTTATTGCTTAATCAGTTTTGGGGTTGGTAATGCAGCCTTTACAACAGCGTAATTTGAATTTTCAATTGAATTGGATGTAAATTTTACAACTTTATCTACACCAGATACTTCGAACAAATTAAAAGTTGCTTGGTTATAAAACTTTTCCTGTTCAACCATACATGATTAAAACCAAAACTATATATATACACATGTCTAGTACCATAATTTGTAACAGAAAAACTTTTTGCACATACAATCTGATAAGCACTAATCTATAGCTTTTTAACTAACTCATGCTTTTCCACAGTTCTCTAGTTTTACATGAATAATAAACAACTGTTGCAATTTCATGAAGTGATTTCCAATACTCTTATTATAAAGTCTACTTGCAAAAAATTGTATCTTCGTCCAGTTCTTGCCTGACTGAAGTAACTCACAAGTCACACTAAGCTCCAGAGGCTCCTTAGATTCTGGAAAACAATTTTAATAGTTGAAGGTCACTTGATTATCTCACACCATTAATATGAGATTACTAGGAATAGAATAGTTTGTTGCAGTTGCTATAAAACAAACAAAGATCCTTTAGACCATAAAATGAAGGCTACCATGTAGTAAGATATTTTTATATTTTGTTAAGTTTTTTAAATCACATATAACAATGTAGAAAGATATTTTTTATTTTGTTAAGTTTTTCAATCAAATATGATATTGTCAAGATAGTATAGGATATCAGAGAAAGTATGAGAAAAACTCAGTTATGTGAGTTGCCAAATTTTGATAACATAAGTCTGAGAAAAACTCAGTTATGTGAGTTGCCAAATTTTGATAACATAGTTTTGCAGATCCTATTAACACCATTTTTATGACACTACTTCCACAATAGAGACAAGGATGGAATAACAGAATATGTTCAAGGCTCGCATCTGGTATTTTGTGTGATAAGAATGTGCCAAACATACTTAAAAGATAAGTCCTACAAGGTGGTAGTTAGACCGGCTATATTATATAGGGTTAAGTGATGGCTATCAAAAGTTCTCATGTACAGAAGGTGCTACTAGTGTACCTTTTGGAGAAAATAATCATTGTTAATCTTATCTAATCTTATATCATTATTCATCTTACTTTTCAGATTAGTAACCACACTTGAAATAAAAATTTGACCTTGGTATGTTAATTTGTTGGTAACAGGACAACATACTTTCTAATTTAGCTGTGAGGTAATTTGTCAGTTTCAATGTTAACTTGGGTTTATGACATTTTACTAAAGAAACTATGTTGATAATGATAACAACTTTGGCCAACAGGAGGCTGCATCTATTGGCTTAGTTGTGGCTTGGACATCACATTTATTTTAGAAAAAAAAAGATACTCTATAAGCTGAAACTCAGATATAAAATTAATTTTATATGTCAATTTTGATAGTCCTACATACAACTGCAAACTCAAAATCCAAACTTTTCTTACCTCTCAAAATGGCTACACCTTCTCCTCCTACAAATGGTCCTGCTACCTGCACAACATCCAGAGAAAACTAATTAGATTACCCTTGAAAGTCCAAGTACATCATATTTAAGATGAGGACATAAGGGTCATTTGAACTCAGACTAGATCATGGAATTGGCCCCATATAACTGTGGAATAGGACCAGAAAAAAATGATATCTTAGGTTATAAGCTAATTAAAATTGCAATGGGAATATATAAAAAATTGTTTCTTGGCTTGGCTTCCACATCGTTCAAGCGTTGAATTCTCACTGAGAGATCCTTGTACTACTGGAGAGCTTGAAAGGCTAAAGTAGAGGTCTTGTATGCCATTAAAAGTAAATTGATTTAAGTTTTTGTCTTGTGTTGCTCATACTTTACATATATAGGTAAGAACTCCACTAGACCACTTGAACACACTACAGTTTATGCTCAATTAAGAAATATGGTATTCACTCTATTCTATTTTATGTACATTCTTTACTATTTCAATGTGTTCAAGAAAAATGAATGACACCTTTCTATATTTGGAATTTGGAAATCCTTTTACTTTAGAATTACTATTTTATCCATGGAAATACAATGACATAGTTTAGACCTCATGGTATTCTTTTGGTATGTGCAAAATCTTTCTTTGTTTAACTCGACCTATCAAAAAGATAAACACTGGTATGTGAAATAAACTGGAAGGAGTATTAGATATAGTAAGGATTAATATATTGTTATATGATATGTAAGAGTTAATGATTTAGCATAATTGGGAGCAAAACAAGATGGCACCCCTAGCACCGAATGCCAACCAAATATCATTTATCAGGAAACTGTCCGTTCTGGTTGAGAGAAACATAAGCCTGGAAAACAATATTTACATATGCCAATGCATTCACCTGAGGTCGTGGAGCAACTCGATGGGTATCAAACAGAAATCTAAAATGAGTTTGGAAAGAACTTTGATCTTTCTTAAATGGGATGCAAACACTTAGAAGCGAGTCTAGAGGTGGTCTCGATAATAACTCCTCCTATGTGAGCTTTTCAATTCTGTGATTGGTCATTAAGCTAATAGTAGCATAAATCTCGAGAAATAATGTAGCGATATCCAAAGAAAAACCATTCTTTAGTGCCATGACAAAATTTCCTTGCACATTAGCAAAGTTTATAACAAATGGCGAAGCAATCATCTCCATGTGGTAAGCTAGTCTTGCAAACACCAACTTTCCATAAGAATCAAAATTGATTTTACTTTACTCTTTAAAAAAGAGAGAAAACATGCACTGAAAAATTAAAATGCATAAAAGAATCATAGATGTAGAAAAAATGAAACAAAGGAGGAAGCTTAAGCTCACATCGATTCATCCAAATCATTCCAAAATGAGCAATAGAATGGAATTATGAAGAATATATTAGAGGAAGAGGACATGTACATCATAACAACCCAATGATATTTGTTGCTCGTCAAAAGTCATTAAACCTGCGGAAATCAAAGGAAATAATGTGATATAGCTAATAGGACTATGATTTTCAATAGTCAAGAGAAGAGAGCCGGTGTAGCAGCTATTTAATAAATTGTACAATTGAAGAATTGGAGATTTGATCACCACTTATTATTCCAAAAAATTGTTATCTTAATAATTAGCCAAGAGAAAGGAGGAATATCAGAAAACAAAAATTGATATCTTAAAACTAAAATATCATAACTATTGATACTAAAAATTATAATAGCCTAAAAATTCTTATAGATTTTTTAGAAAGTGATAATTCAAATTCTTACCTTTAGGTGAGCCACCATAGCTCTATCAAACAACTTAGATGTAGTCTTACTTTTAAAAATGCTTAATTTCAAGCAGAGAGAAGATTTTAACTCAATTTATTGGGCTATACCCAAATCAATTAAAATTATATTCCTTACCTCTCGATATAAGGTATTCTCAAATCACAAAAACATCTCCTTTGTTGTCGTTGCCATTATCTTCTGCTTGAACTCCAAAAGCCCTTCTCTTATATTCTTTTTGATTGTTTGATCCCATTTGCAAATGAAAATTTGTATTAGAAGAATTGAAAAATTGCTCTTTTATCAAATTCTTTACTGAATTGAAACTGAAAAATGAGCAAAAAAAAAGATTTGCGAAAAAAAAATAATGAGATGCAAAAAATAAATTGAAACATAGGAAGAGACCCGATTAAAGTAAACATGTAGACATTAGATAATTTATGAACTGAAAACATGATAACAGTAGTAATATGAGTTGGGAATGGATACTTCTAGAGTAGTGTATTTGTTAGCTGTGAAATTACTCTTTCGCCCTTGGTCGTCCCTTGTTTCACCTTTTTACTCTGGATTCTTACATTCACCTATGATAGTGAATGTAGTCTATTTACATTGATACAAATAATATTTATAGATTTTACAATAGGAGATGCATTTTTGTTGGTGTGACTAATTTCTCAGGCATTTGCGATCAAACACCTTTTAAATGAGATGTAAAGATTAAATTAGGTCAGAAGTTGAAAATATGATAATAGAAAAAATCTTTACTCAAAGAAGAAAAACACAATAGTTATTTTAAGTCAGAACAGGTAGGCAATAGCATGTTATATGGCGCTAGAAGGGTCGATGTCTAGAGTAATATTTGTAGGCATTCTAAAGAGCAAGATTGGATCATCAACAAGTTTTTTTTTTCTATTATATAATGGATTAAATTCTCTAACTTTTGCCATATACCATTATTTTATTTATCCTTTAAGGATTCCATTTCAAAACTTAATGCTCTATTTCCTGAGATATAATTTGTGGCAATGGTAAAATAAGGAAGCTCTCATATATAATGCAAAACCATTAAACAGGACAAATTCAACTAAATAAGGATCTTTATTTTTTGAAATTAAGATTGAAGTATAATGGTTGTTATTGTATCTCTAGATATATTCCTATTAGGACACTCCTTGGATCAGTTGCACTCCTAAGAAGGAAAATTGAGAATCCTAAGCCCAGCCCAGCTTTCGAAAGAGTCAATTAGCTAAATATAATTTATCTCAGTATTTCAACTGGATAGTGAACATTTTTTAGGGTGTAACATTTTTTGTTTGCATAGAATTTTAGATCCACGGAACAAGTTAAGAAGCAGGACTCACCTTTTTGGGGACAGTATTATCCATGTCAACAAAATACTGTCTGAAACAAAATTAAAGTTCATAACTTGTTATGGCTGATATGCATAAATAATGAACTGTAAAGTAACTGCCATGTTATCTTAAAGCATAACTAAAGAATTTTTGGTGATAAACTCACCTCACAACTGAATATGCAGGATTTGACCTCAAAGAATTGTCATAAGTCTGCCCTCAAGAAACCAAATAAAAACAAGTTGAATTAGTAAAAATATCAGCATCTGGCACAACCGACATAAAGGTTGGCATTACAAAATAATTAAGACCTATAAGAGACAAAATTGAACTATTATGTGCAAAATTTTAAAAAACTGGTAGCACAAGACGAACTGAGAATAGTGTGTTACTCAGCTACATGCCAACATCTAAGATATTCAAAATGATGACAAAAAAAAATATATATTGAATGAGTTTCTCCAGCCATGTGATTAAATTGAGAATAGGAAACCAAACAAAAGAAGTGATGGCAAGGATACGGTTCTTTGTCTTAGGATTAGATTGTGGATAGAAGGAAGAACAAACATAATAAGAGAGAATTTCTTTGCAAGTATGGTAGAATCTTCTCCACTAGATACTTGACAATGCAACAAAACCTGATCTAACTACTTGGGTATAAAACCAAATTGCAGACATCTAAAACTGTTTTGTAAATGACCCTTAAAGTTATCAATAAATTTGAAAAAGTTACTCTCAAAATTAGTGCGGTCATTTAGTTTGGCACAACATAGAACATATTCTTAACTGTAACTCAAAAGGGAAATAAAAATGACACTCTATACATTTAACCAGAAAATCCATTATTCCAACTTCGAAAGATAACTGCCCTCTGTTAGTGGCTTAGTAGCCAATGGAGTGATTTGAGAACCACGAGGAAAAAGTTTTGTAAATGAACTCAAGTTCAATTGTCTAACAATTCTCCATAGTGACTGATTACAAATAACAAAAGCTAATGCATGAATACTTGACGTATACAAATAATAATAATGTATTTGCTTTAACCAATGTCTGACTCTTAAATGTAGCATTTGGTTTTTTTTTTGCGGAAACCAGACAAGCTCAGCTATGGGTATAAAGGAACAATGTTATCACTTTAACTTTGAATGGTTCATATGAGCACATACTATTATATTCACAAATCAAACGAAAAACTACCAACATTTTGAATTTGAATGAAATAGCCAATCATCTTTGAATCTTGAAACAAACCAACTCCCTTCATTTCTTCTCTGCATTTCTCATTTTGTTCTTCATAATAAATGGCTAGTTATATTTTTAGAAAACAGGAATACCTTTATGAAGATGCAACTCTGTAGAACCTTTGTTTCTTAACTGATGGCTTTCTTTTCTTGTTTCTTCTTTACTTTAAATAACTTAGTCATGATCCTTCCAAAAGAATGCAACACATTAGACCAAAATTTGTATTACTATATGAAATGTATAGAAAATAAATTTTCTCCATCTTTTCACATGTTTAGTTAGCTCCAAAAAATAACCTGCATAAATTAACAACAGGCTATTAGTTGGTGAACAAATGTAAAAAAGTTCAGCATGTGTTGATTCAAATTGAAATATAATTCAAAATATGTTGAAGTTGTTCCGACAAACCAGACAAATGAAAATACATATAAACTAACCTTATATCACAGCCACTAAAATCTTTTCAATCCCCTAAAAAAACATAGAAGGAGCAAAATTGCAACCCAAAAAGCATCCAGTAGTAGCACAAATGATTTCAATCGATCCCCAAAAAAGGAGCAAAAGTATTTAAGCTGCACTTTAAGTAAAGAAATAGTCAAATTAGAAAGTTGGAAGAAGAAATTTTAAGAAATGAAGTAGCATCTAAAATTGAAAACTCAATAAAGAAATAAATGGTATAACCTTTCAGTTCTTCTTCATAGAAGTAGTTCTGGTTTTCGTGCTATGTTTCTGAGAGGATGGACTGCATTTGTTTGATGTGTTTTGATGCTTGCTTGCGTAAGAGATAAGATGTTCAATTGGGTATTTTTTCAGTTCTGGAACATCAATTGTGGTCGGTGACAATGATTTATGAACTACATCTTTTTTTTCCAAGCAAGATAAAATGGCGAAATTTGGTGTTGAATCCTGATTTTTTTTTTGGATATAATCGCTTTATTTGAATTTTGAATATCTTGCCATTGAATTGATTTTGCACAAGTATAAGAGATGATGTTTCCTTTTGAAAGCGTAAAAATTGATTAAATATGGTATCAATAATAATAACAATGCAAGGAAGAAAAGTGATTGTCATTCAATAGCAAGTTGAAATTTTAAGCATGAAATAAGCATTAAAGAGTATATGCAAAAGATGGTTTATGTATTTTAATTTGATTAACAAATGACAGATTGAATCACATATTTTTTTTTAAAATAGAATTGCATTGACTTTTTAAAAGACAAAGTTTTAGGTACCTTGACAAATGTGATCTCATAAATCTCTTCTGCAGAAAGAAATAATATTTTTTCTGTAACTTTATCTGAAATTATAGCTGTTGCAATATCGCTATTGTCTTTAACAATGACTTCAAAGTGGCACCTATTAAATTTTGAAAAAAAAAGTAATTTAAATGTAATGATTAATGAGATTAATTATATTTAAATAGTAATATAAATGAGCAAATTATGTTCTTCTAAAGCATTTATACTTGGGAGTCAAAAATGTGGATCGGTGACTGTGCAGTAGATTTCCCTTCGCATATTATATCTTGGAAACAATGTCTTACAACTTGGGCAATGTAAGACACAAAAAAGTTGGTCCTTACTTGAAAGAGATAGTTCAGCTTCGACATAAAATACCTATCCCTAAAAATTTAAGAATGACACAATTTTAGTTTTTATTTAGTGTAATATGACTTAAAGAATTGAAAGTACAAAATTATTATCATTACCGGAAGTTGTCCTTGGATATTAGCAACAAGTATGATTTCATCCTCAAAGGGAACCAACAGAATAGAGCCTACTGCAGTAGTACTCTTTATCTTATAAGCAACAAGCTCTGGTTCAATTATTTTCACCCTATATAGTTGTAAACCTGAGATGTAGTTTGTACTTAGCAGTTTGGATGCAAATATAAAACTATAAATGCATATTACCATATCTTTAATGCAGCCACCTGTGGATATGGAGGATTGATCTCAATTGTTGTATTGAACCTGTTTGACAAACCATTGAATCTATTTGTTGATCCCGCATGCATTAGAATGTTTGTTTTTAATAAAAATTCATCATGTAATAGTATTATTAAAAGAGACAAACATATAATGATTTTAGTTTCACCTATGATTGCTTTTGAAACTCTTCTTGCAAGAATGACTGGGCACGTATGAAGTTGATTTAAATGTTTAGGCCCATCATGATCAATGAAACTATCCCAAAGTGCCATTTTGTTGGCTTCTTTCTGCATATAAAGAAAACTTATGTTATGTTAAAACATAATAGTTGTAATTTATTCTCATGCTCATTATAGACTATTTTTTGGGGGTCTTCATCATGGGAAGGTAGAAGTAAGTCATTAGTTTACTTACATAATAGTATCACTTGCTAATTACATAATGTTACATAAGAGTGTGTCATAGTAATATTAAATTTGAAAACCTGTTGTATTTATTAAGTTTAGTAATTTTTTTACTATAATTATTTTTTAAAGTTAGATTAGAATACACTGGATATGTTGTTGTTTTTAGGTCAATTAACTTTTTATTAACTACAATCTATTTTAGATTCAGACTATTTACCTACCTAAATAAGAAACTTAGTAACGCTAGTGATAAGGAGGTTGTGTGGTTTATTTACTTACTGTTCATCCATGATAATGAACTTTTAAACTCTTTTTTTTCTTGTTGTCTTTGTAGGATGGCTGCCGTTGATGACAATGGCAAGTACATCTTGCATTATTAAAAGAAATAAATGTTCAAGTAATTAGATGATTAGAATTATTCTATTATAGTAGTAATTAAATTTCCTTTAATACGTAAATAATTAAATACACTTTTAAATACCAAACTCATATTCTTTGGGTTGACACTCGAAGGTGTCAAATGTGGTAAGAGTTAATCGTGTTGGCTGCGATAATGGATTTTTTTGTGAAGTAACCTTTTCAATGGGCTCAACTATGGTGCTTCTGTCAATTGTCCAAATGTAATCATTAAGTGCATTCTTATATTCAGAAGTTGGTTCCTTTACTTGCGCAACAGACACCAAACATGTGTTGAAAGGTGCCAGTACATCTTCAAATGTGTTTTATCAGTACCGAACATAATCGCCTGAACCTGATTTTCCTGTGTGAGAGAGATAAAGATGTAGGTTATAATGACTTATCAATTTCAGTTCACAGGTAATTCTATGCTCTTTCAAGGCATGTGTAACTGTTGGAATAACAGAAACACTACAAGAAACACACATTACCATATATTAGTGACAACAAGATTAGAAAAGAGGTTAAAGGAAGTTAGAAAATCATGATGGACCTTTCAAGTGTTTAAATACACTATGATCTCTATTTCTCAACATGAACTACAAAATTGCATTCTTTATGATTCACTATCATGAACAATGGTTAAAGCTTTTCAGCAGTACAAAATATTTGTGCTAAAGAACAGACTAGACCAAACCTTATAACAAACATATACTTCTAGTGAAAAAGGGCTAATCATACATGACTCTTGGCAAAAGTTGTTTGTAGTTTCAGAGTACTGGAATATTCAATTACGTGCAACCTTCCATTGTATGTACACTCCTAAAAAGCAACAACACAATTACAAAGAAAATATATCATAAAATAACAACAACAACAACAACTGATTTTTTCATGCCAATCCCTTTTACTTTTTGTAACAACTTTCTTCAATAGGTTACCAAGAGTCTTGTTAAAATCTTCGGCAAGACCATTGGTAGGTGAATTGTTGAAGGGCGTTCCATTATTCGTAACTATGCATCTTGGTATGCCATACCTAAAAATTATGTTTGACTTGATAAAATCAACAACATTTTCTTTTTTTACTTCTTTTAATGGCACAACTTCAGCTCACTTTAAGAAATAATCAGTAGCAGCTAAGATGTATATTTTCTCTTTTGACGACTTTGGAAGAGGTCCAACCACATCTAGTCCCCAGGAATCAAAAGTCCATGAGGACACAGTTGAATGAAGAGGCTATGGAGACTGATGGATGTAATTAGCATGGAATTGACACGCTTGACACCTTTTGGCATGCTCTAGACAATCCACTACCATTGTCGGCCAATAGTAACCCATTTTTTTGATGCGGAAATGAAGCTTAGGCCCTGATTGGTGTGACCCACACATGCCGGAGTATGCTTCTTCCATTGCCTGTTGAGATTCTTCTTTGTAAAGACACCGTAGGAATAATCCCTCGTAAGAGCGATGAAATAATATTCCCTCATGAAAGATGAATCGTAGTTCCCTTCTCTTAATGTCTGCTCTTTTTCATCGATCCTCAGGTAGTCTTCCATGCTCAAGATACTCAATTATTGGTTTTTGCCAATCTTCTTCTTCTACCGCTTGAACATATGTATGATGGCTTTCATTTATTTAAAGATCGAGTTAACCAGGTATAACCCATCGATTACATACTTGCACCTTTGTTGACTCATTCTCTCCGAGTGGCAATATGGTGGCTAAGTTAGCCAGAGCATCCGCCATGCAATTTTGTTCTCTTGGGACACGATTTAGGAATACCTGATCAAACCTTTTAAGCAAAAGAATGGCATACTGGTGATATGGAAAAAGATCTTCCTTCTTCACCTCATAACTCCCGAAAAGTTGGTTTATGATCAACTTAGAATCACCATAGATATCCAATTGTGGAATCTTTATGTCAATGCCAACGATTAAATCTTGGTACTCTAGAGCATTATTGGAACATATTTCACCCAAAACAAATGAGAATGGCAAGATTAATTTTTCTAGAGATATCAGCACAATGCCTGCTTCTTCACCATCTCGACGTACCGATCTATTAAAGAGCATTGTCCAGGGTAGCAGTTTTTTAGTAAATAGTATTTATTCATCAGAAAACTCATCTAAAACCTCCCATTTTGCTGGCAAAGGGTGATCGACGAGGAAATTGTTAAGTGCTTTCCCTTTCACGGCCTTTTGAGGTATGTACATGATCTTATATTGATTAAACAATACAGACTATCTTGCTAGATGCCCTAAAAGAACTGGCCGTGTCATTATAAACTTCATAGGATCGTCCTGAGAAATTAGCTTGATGGTGTATGCCTTAAAATAATGCCTTAACTTCTTTATCGCATAAAGCAAAGCTAAGCACATTTTCTCAATGGGCATATAATTTATCTCAGCTTCTATCAAGGTTTGACTTAGATAGTATAATGCTTATTCCTTCTTATCTTCATTCTACTGAGCAAGAAGTGCTCCAAGTGATCACTCTTGTGATGCAATGTAGAGTATCAATGACTTTCTAGGAGTTGATGCCCCTAATACGAGTGGATTCAACAAGTATCTTTCAATGCTTTCAAAAGCATTTTGACATGATTGATTCCAGTGGAAAGGTGCATCTTTTTTCATTGATGGTTGAACGGTTGACACCTTCCAGCCAAGTTAGAGATGAACCTTCTAATGAATGCCAAATTTTCTTGTAGACTGCGGAGGTCTCTTAAGTTTTTTGGCTCACACATTTTTAAATAGAATCAATCTTTGTGGAATCAACTTTAATTCCTTGATGACGCACGATAAAGCCAAGAAACTTTCCCGAAGTAACCCCAAAAGCACATTTGAGTGGGTTTATTTTCAAGTCGAATTTTCTTAACCTCTCAAAAATAATGCAAAGGTCTTTAAGATGGTCATCCCTGCACTTTGTCTTTACCACCAAGTCATCAACGTAACATTCCACCCTCTTATGTAACATGTCATCAAAAATATTTTGTATTGCACGTTGGTAGGTTGCACCCACATTCTTTAGACTAAAAGTCATAACTTTGTAACAATATATCTCTTTTGGAGTTTAAAATACGGTTCATTCTTCATCCTTTGGAGACATTCTAATTTGATTATATCCGAAAGATCCATCCATAAATGTCCTAGCTTCATGTCTAGTTGTATCATAAACCATGAGCTCTATGATCGGTATTGGGAAATCATCTTTTGGACATGCCTTATTCAAGTCTCAAAAATCAACGCAGACACGTATCTGACCATTCTTCTTCTTGAAAGGCATAATGTTTGAGATCCATGATGGGTACTTCACTTCTTAGATAAATCCGGCTTCGATAATCTTATTGACCTCTACTTCAATTTGTGTTACCAACTCGGGATGAAACACTCGCTATGACTGCTTTATAGGACGTGCCCCATTTTTGATCCCCAAATGATGAATAACTACCCTTGGAATAAGGCCTGGTATTTCTTGGTACGACTAGGCAAAGACATCTTTGTACTCAACTAATAACTTAAAGTAGTCCCTTTCTTCTTGCGGTGTAAGAAACACACTAATGAATGTTAGGTGCGGGTCCTCCAAAGTGTCGAGATTAAGTTCTTTAAGTTCATCTATGGTTTATTATATGCCATCCTCCAGTTGGGGTGGAGCCTCTTGAACATCATCATCCATATTATCTGGGTATAGACCTTCTTCCACTGTTATGTGGTAGGATGCTTGTACAAGGTTGGAATCTTCCGATTGACTTCTTTCGAATGTCGTGATGGCATCTTCTTGCTCTTTCTTTATCTCTCCACAAAATTGGTTAGTGAACACAATGGTGCTTCTTTTCACTTTTAGCGAACCATATGTGGTGATTTACAATACAACCTTTCTCTTCATACGTGATGGAAACATACTATGAATGTATTTGTCATCGATTTCTTCAAGCAAACCTTGCTTTTCATTCTCTAGAAACCCATTTTTCGCTAATGACTTTCCTGTGGTTCCCAAATGCTAAAATACAGAACCTCTTGAGGTGTCGGCCTCTTCTTTCATTTATTTAGAGGCTCTACTTTTGCCCTTACAACCCAATCTTTCAAATACAGAGACACGAGTGTCAATCTTCCTATGCGTTCAAACACAGAAGTTTGTTATGGAATTTTCTCATCCTCAGATTCCTTGTCTTTTTCTACTGAGGCATAAAGTGATGAAGTTGTTTCCTTTCCCTTCTTAGTAGAAATTCGAAGAGGTTCCGGCAACTTGAATCCTAGGCTAAACTTAGGAGTAGAAATATAATGACCTTGCTTTCTCAACTTCATTTGTGCCTCTGTAAGACCATGTATCTTCTCACCAATGACCTCATCTTTGAGCTTACCTAGTTTTGTCGGCTTGGAAAAACCAAATCTTGATTTTTCAAGCAGCGTAAAGGCTTTCTCACCAAACTGACCTTTTATTTTATGAGCCAAAGTATTGCTTCTTGAAAGCTCAGGTGTGATAGATGAGACTTGTATAACAGGGACAGTCATAATCTCCTTCAAATCTTGGAATGCCTTATGGCTTATTTCTCTCCTTGGAGGGTGGCTTTGTTGATTACATACTTCCAGCAAGGGTTGTCCCTCATTTTGATAGTCACGAGAGATATAGCAAAAAACAAAATGTTCTTCATCCACTTCGTATGCATGTCTCCTTCAGATGATGAAAGCTTAGTGGAAAATTTTTCAATTCTCTCCATAGGTATCTTGATAGCAGCCCGCTGAACCTCTACTTTTTTTGGAACAACATTATTTGGGTTGGATAGTATTGGTTTCTCCATACCCAATTCACAAGAATCCAAGTTAAATTTTGCATCTATAAAATATGACTCTATCTCAGTGAACGGATTGACATCCGCATTAATTTTGACTACTTCACCATCCTTTACATACTTTATGCATTGATACAAAGTAGACGATACCACTCCATTTTCGTGCATCCAGGGGTGTCCGAGAAGCAAGTTGTATGATGTTTTGGCATCAATAACATGAATCAAAATGTTTTATTTCATGTCATCAATGGATAATCCTACATAAATCTTTCCCAAGGCTCGTTGTCCTCCTTGATTGCAGCCTTGAATCGTTATGTTGCTTTTGGACAATTTATCAATGGAGATTCCAAGCCTTTTGAGCACTGTCTTTGGCATGATATTGATTGCTGAACCATCATCGATCAATATGTGATTGGGATATTGTTCTCGAATAGCCCCTACCACAAATAAAGGTCTGTTATATAGTTTAGACCCTAACAATAAATTGTCATCCATGAAGGAAAATATAGCACAACATGATGCGACTTCTCTATTAGCACGAAGTTCTTATGCTATCATTGGACAATTCCCTCATTTGCTTTTATTTACTTTCTCTGTGCTGGAAATTACACGTGTGACACCAATTAGGCTATCTTCAAGGAATTTTTCTGGAAAGATCTCATACAATGTAATAGGCCTTCGGTCCTTCCATGACAATACGCCATCAATGATCTTGCTAGTATCAAACTTAACACTTTTTGGTGGTCATAGATGCTCTGTGTTATTCTTCATCACTCTTGGCTTAGGAAGTCGTATTCTTAGAACTGCCTGATACCTCATTTTCTTATGAGAAACCAAGGTCCAATCATTATCATCATCATTAACTTTAGCTTTGTTGTCTGTTCCCAATGATCCTTTAAGAGTCTTCCTTGGAAAATCTACTTCAACTGGATCAAAGCTCCCAAACTGCAAGAAGACTGAGCTCGGCATGGTTTGCAACATTGAACACTCCTTCTTCTTGGGAATTATACTAGAGTGATTTGCCTCTACTATTTTATCTACATCGATGATGATTTTTCCTTTACTTACTAGCATCATGATTTTCTCCTTCAAGATAAAGCACTTTCCCGTTGGATGACCAACGACGCGATGATACTTGCAGTACTTGGGATCATTGATATTATTGATTTCGTCCGGCCTTTTTGATTCAGAAAGATCAATCATTTTCTTAACTAGCAATTCATTCAGTATCATAGGTACATCTGAATCTGGGAACGGATAAATCTTAGCTTCTAATTCTTTTAAGGTTGGACGACATTTATCCTTTCTTGGATATTGCCTTTTCTCGAGCCTTCATCTTTATTCATCTTTTTCTTGGTTGTGACCTTCACAAAATTTGCTTTCACTGCCATAGACTCTTTAGCCTTTGAGGTCATACCTTTCTTGAAATCTATTTTCTCTTTCATCGAGTTAATAAAAGGGGATGCCTTCCTATGACTTGCGATGTTTAACTCCATGTTGTGTGCCCAAGTAGCCAGCTCTTCAAATGTTCGTGGTTTGATTCCTTGCAGTATGTATAGAAGGCCCCAATGCATTCCTTGAATGCACATTTCTACCACAGATATTTTAGAAAGACGGTCTTTACAGTCCAAACTCAATGACCTCCATCGATTGATGTAATCCATTACAGGCTCATTCTTTCTTTTCTTAGTGCCTGTTAACTTTATCATGCTCATAGTTCATTGGGTGCAGTAAAATCGATTGAAAAATTCTTTCTTGAGCTGCTCCCAACTATCAATTGAATCATGCTCCAAGTCAATAGACCATTCAAATACGTTCCCCTTCAATAAACGAACAAACTATGTTACCAAGAGATCGCCATGTGTTCCAGCATTGCTACATGTTTTGAAAAAGTGAGCAATGTATTGCCTCGGGTTTCCCTTTCTATCAAATTGTTGCAACTTTGGTGGTTGATATCCCGTTGGCATAGGTATACTATCAATTCATCTTGTGTAAGGCTTGGAGTAATACAACGAACTCTGGGGTGCTCCACCATATTGAGCCCTGATGGTGTTTGTTATCATGCCTTGCAATTGTTGGACAGATAAAGCCGCAACTGAAACAGATTATTTTTCCTTCTGAAATTTAGACTTAGCAGGTAATTCCTCAATATCTTTGTCCTGTGGAGTGAAACCGGGTGGATAGGTAGGGATGTGACTCGACTCTTCTGCTTCATAGGCCTCCAGTTTGTTCATGAGTTTAGCAATATAAATATTCTAATTGTCAACCGAGTTTTTTAGGGCTTCAATGGTTTGCTCCATCATTGCGAATTTCTCATTCATGTCAGTTGAGTCAACCATTAAGGCATTAACCTTCGTTGAAACTGGCGAATCCATCGAATCTTCAGGTTCACCAAAGTTAGATCTGGTTAGAGAAAATTTGACAAAGAACATGGATGCAAGATTGCCCCTATCAGTCGTCACATGGGAGTTGTTGTTTTTTGTCATCTCCAAAGAGGTGAAGTATTCAGATTCATCCAAGCCACTAGCCTTAAAATTTTGGTGAGTAATTGGTCCAACACGATTGAGGTCAGTGGATGCAGCAGTAGAACCCTTGTATTTAACACCATTTGTTTTTTCGAAGTCCATTACAATAGTTGATTTTGTAGCTTTCGATTTGCAGGAGGAAGAGATGAAGAGCAGAATCGATCCCACTGAGCGTGTCAAAATTTTTTCTCAACAAATTTTGTCGTGTACAAAAAATCAACTACAAGCAAAAATAAATAAAAGAAAATAATAATTTTATTAATACGAATCTTGCGGGTACAATTTTGTTATTCTCTTGATTCTTCTCTCCTAAATTTAGCAATGATTCGAGGGCCTTCAGTAGCGTGTTTCCCAAATCGTTGGATGATTTGGACTCCTAGAGACGTATTTTAATCGTCTGGAACATCGGAAAATATTTTATCATTTTGGAATAATCTCTGGAAAGAACTCCGTTGATTGCTTCTTGCAAGAACTTGCTAGACAATGTTGACATTGTCAATGTTTGTCAAAGTTTTCCTTTTTTCAGGCCCCTGTAGCATGTCATGTTACCCCCTATTTATAGTTGTAGGGGGTAGGCCTGGTTGCTTGTGATTGGCCGAAACATGTCACCTTGACACTTGGTGACTTTTGACTGATTCTTGTATTTGAATAAGATTTCCATATTATTTGTACATATGGCAGCATCTCATTGGTCTTGAATTTGACTAGGATGCTACGTCACTTGATGAGTTTGGCCTTCCAAGTGTAATGGACCTTGGGCTTGAATTTAACAAAATGGACCAATTAATTTGTAGGGCCCAAATTAGTTAACAAACTCAAATGATCATGAATTAAATTCAACTTTTGTATGAATTTGACCCGTTGAATTTTGTATGTCTACAGAAACAACAAAGGGAACAATTCAAACCCAATAAAGGGAAAAAAGTTCAAACGACATTTCTAAGACTCTTTACACTTTTAATATATTATTGATTATAGATTATAGATTATAGATTATAGATACAGATTATAGATATAGATATAGATATAGATTATAGATTAAAAGAATATGAATCTCACAATTCAAATAAACATTATCTTACTTTTAATAATTTTATCTTAAAAATAAACTTTACCCTTTATAGCTTCATTTAGAACTATAAAAATATTTTAACCAGGTTAGATCATTGCGAATAGCTCCAGGCTACGGTTTGACTTATCTACTGGCGGGGTTTGGTAGGCGTCATCATGACTCGTAAATCAGATCGTGACACAATAATTAACAACTTTAAAAATTTAAAGTTCAAGCTGCGTGCTTTGGCACAACTTCATTGATCCTTTCCCTTGCCTTCACTTTTCGTCCATTTTAATTTGGTTGTCTTATTTTTTTTTAATTTGTTATATATATTTTTTTAAAAAAATTCTTGTAAATCATAATAATTATGAAATTAAAAAATTATAAAATATTTGGCTGACTCTTGAAATTATATCAGTGCCACTTAAATTAGAATTGAAGAAAAAATATTATAAATTATAGTAACTAAAAACTTAAATTATTTAAAAAATATAATTGACTATCAATGCCACAAAAGTTTGGACAAGGAGAGTAACATATATTATTTAAAAATTACATAAAAAGTATTATAACTTACAATAGTTAACAACTTGAAATATATAAAAAAAATTAATCTATTATATATTTCAAAAGAGTATAAATCACAATATTAACAACTTAAAATATTTAAAGGTCAGCCTGCCTGCTTAGGCACAACTTTATTGATCCTTTTCCTTGCCTTCATTTTTTCATCTATTTTAATTGCTTTGTCTTATTTTTTTTAATCGGTTATATTACTATCTAATAATAGGGAATAACACACAACTGAAGCACACAAAAGATCAACAACATGTCTGCTTCAGCTGTGTGCTTAAAGGATAAAGGATGCATCTGGCTTGGTGGATGAAGTCACAAATTTCATGCTGAGGGTCTTGAGTTTGATCCTCCACAACTACACTATTTTTTTTAGGTATGTTATTACAAATTGCTGCCATAAGTAGGACCCACAAATCAATGCATTTAAATGCTAGACTTATTACAATATTAGTAAATAAAAATATTGGGCCACAACACCAATTAATTTTAATGTTTTATATATTTTCCTTACTTTTATTCCTTCATAATTTGTTTTTTTCTTTTTTATTGAAAAAATAAAATTCTTTTTCACTTTATAAATTCTTTTGAAAGTTGGAGTTGGAGTCAAAATTTGAATGTGTTTTATAAAATATGATTCATAACTTTATCTTTTAAAGAATTAGAAAAATTATTCAATTTTGACTTATTTATTCAAAATATATAATTAAATTTAATCTAAAAGAATAATATTTCAAAATATATAACCAGATAATGAGATAAATTAAATCTCATATACGAGTTACAACATACTATTACAAATATATTTTAACTTTATTTGAAAATTATGAAGTTGAAGTTATATTTTGTTATATTTTAAGAAACGTGTGCATTGCATAATCAAATTATGTGCTTTGTACCTTGGTTTATAACCACCTATTTGCCATTATATGTTAAGGTGATTGAAAGATCATATCAAGATAATAGTGGTAACATTGTTAAAACTGTTTACCCTCCCCAAGCTCCTTTTATATTGCCAAATAATACGGGTATTACATTTTCTGCATTTCAAAAATTCATTGATAATGAAGTTGCTAAGGTAACTGTTGTAGAAATTAATAATTTTATTTCTCAAGATAATTATTTAAGCTTATATGTGAAAGTTTTAGGAGAACATATTTCCTCTCTTGATAAGAAACTCGATGAGTTAATTGATTTGATAAAGAAATTGAGTATTAGCCCAAATTCTAATGATATTGCTTTCTCTTCCGAAAGCAAGACAGGAGATTTGATGACTAAAATCGGTATTCAATGACCCCCTAACATTTAGGGATTTAAATTTAAATCACCTTCACGTGATTTAGATTAGCTTCTTGATAAAAAGCTTTCTGGTCAAAATATTAGACCCATTGATTTGTCTAATGCCTTTGCTGATAGTCTAGAAACCACTTCTAATTTGAAAAATCAGACTAAATCAGAGCTTAATAATCTCAAAAGAATAATTAGAAATAGCTGGGTAAGAATCACAGATATGCTGATTCACTTCGCATGCAAACTTATTACTATCCGCGGCCCACTCCTCAAGATGTTCTGCTAGAGGAAAGAGATTGAAATCAGACTAATACGTCTTATAGCGGAGATGATATTTATGAATAGAATCTTTATGGCTTAACTGAGATGCAATTAACGATCCTCGTACACCACATGATGATGTATTCAATAGTATGCAAAGCCACTGGTAATGTAAATAATAGAACAGATAACATTATCTGTAAAATGATAGTTGCTTGTTTTACTAGCCAATTTTGTGGATGGTGGGACAATTATTTGACTCAAGATAAAAGAGAGTCAATCTTTAATGCTATAGCTACTACTCAAGGGATTGATAATCTAGGAAGAACCCTCCCTGCAAATAGGGAAGATGCTGTTTATACGCTCGTTCATACAATTTTAGAACACTTTAATGGTAGATTTACCAACCAGTATAAAAATATTCGTACTCTTTTAAATAGGATTAGATATAATACCCTAGGAGAATTTAGGTGGTATAAAGATGTCTTTCTAAGTAGGATTATGGAATTACACAAAAATAGTTATGAATATTGGAAGGCCAAGTTTGTAGACGGACTTCCTTCTTTATTTGTCGAAAGGGTTAGAAAAGCTCTTAGAGGCTCCTATGGTGAAATTCCTTGGGGAAACTATACCTATGGTCATTTGATAGCAGCTTGTACAAAAGAAGGGTTAAACCTGTGTAATGACTTAAAATTGACTAGACAAATTAAGTTTGATAAGCTTAGAGAAAAATCTCAGATAGGAGATTTCGGTACCCAATTTGGTATATCTGAACTAGTTTCCACATCTAGGAAAAAAAAAGAAATAGATATCCCAAAAATGATTAGCCTTATTAAAAAAGGAGATCTAGATACAGGCCTAAAGAAGAACGTGAAACTAAAAAAACCAATAGAAAATCTACTAAATTTGCCAAAAATAGGTCTAAGCGAGATCTTGCTAAGATTAAATGTTATAGTTGTGGTAATTTTGGGCATAGTGCTCCAAATTGTAAGCTCCAAAAGTTTAAATCTTTAGTTCTTGCTTATGATGCGCATGATCAAGTTTATGGTTTATTATACACCTCAGGTTCGGAATTTGGTTATAATACTGAATCTGAATCGAAAAATGATATTGAATTGACTGATTCGTCAGATAATGATAATGTTAATAATTGTTCCAATTTCCAAGGTGATACCTGCACTTGTGATGACGCATTTTATAATTTAAAATCCCAGTTTGAAGATTTAAATGTTCAAACCATTACTTCTGAAAATGTGTTAGAACTTTTGAAAGAAGTTTCGGATGAGAAACTATGTGAAAAGATTATTAACTTGTCTACTAGTTCAAAACTTAGTACTTCTAAACATGCTGATAGCAATAATTTTATGCCTTATTATTTAGCAGAAGTTAATAGACGACTTGCTATGAGTTATACTCCGGGCAAAGATACTTATTTTGATGATTTAAAAATTAAAGTTGAAAACTTAAAAAAAGGAGATTAAATCTATTAAACAAAATCAAATGATTTGTGATCACAAAATTTTGCAAATCGAGAAAGATATTTCTCTCACTCAAAATTCTAAAGGGAAAGAAAAGATTTCTGAAGAAAATATTGATGATATTCAAAATACCCTTGACTTGAAAAATGATTATTTTTTTAGGTATGATACAAATTGTTCCTGTCCATAACTGGTATATTAAATATACTATTTTGATTAATAATTATTTCTCTGTAACTAATATTGATATGATTGATGGTGGTGCAGATATTGTTGACACCTAATTTTGACATCCTGGTATTGCTTTTAGGCTGCTATTTTATCAAAATTATCTAATATTAATACTTTTACACATTATTCTTATATTAACTACATATTTACGTGTCACATTCATAATTTTTTAAAAAAGGCAAAAATAATTCCATTATCTTTTAGCATCATTTTTATAATTTTTTTATGACATTTTATATAATTTTATTAATATTTATTAAATTATTTTTCACGTAATTGTACACACTCACATTTTGCAAATGCATTATCTGGTTTTTCATTATTTAGTACTATTTATTTATTTATTTATTTATATTATTATTATTTGTTAACATTGTTGTTATTATTATTATTATTATTATTATTTATTATTATTATTATTATTGTTATAGTATACCTACTATTTAAATAGTAGCCTATTTTAAGATTTACCTTGCCTAATTTATTTATCTTGTAGCCCAATTTTTTATCCAATTTGTTACAATTCTAGCCTATTCTATTTAATTTATTACAATCATAACCAATTTGTGATTCAATTATTTTAATTTTAACCCAACCTTAATCAAATTCTCAACACTAAGATCTCAACCGTCGATCGAAAATCGATGTGACGGCTGAGATCAAGTCCCATTATTTTCCTTTCTTAAAAAATCACAAACCCTAACCCTATTCATTCTTCACAAAAGAGCCGCAGCTCTTCTTTGTCTATCTCTAGGATCTTTCTTTCTCTATAATCTCCCTTTAAAAAAGAACCATGGCTGCTAGCCATCCCGCCACTGGCGATGCCTCTCTCCACCTCTCCTTAACCAACGACAACAGCATTCGCTTCCTCCAGCCTCCCTCCGCAGCTCCAACTTCAACCCCCAAATCTGAGCCACCAACCATCAACCCCAAGCGCCGCATCTGCCACAACACTACTACCAAACCTGACTTTCCATGCGACCTGTCCTTTACCGGAAAATCGATGGGTTCTTGAGAACCCGTCCACATGTTTGTTTATGTGTTGAAGTTTTATGTCTAATTTCTCCTACCTCCTTCTTTTCTTTTCTGCGACAAAGTTCAAAATGTGAGTTTGATTAATGTTTTGGTTCGTTTCTTTGTAATTCGTTATTTTTGATTTGCTCAGACTGTCATATACGAAATGCCCAAATATTACTGATTTGAATTAGACCTATATTTCTGTAAGATTATGACTAATTTTCTATCCTGTTTTGTTGGACTGATATGCTAAGTAAGGTATTCCTCGAAGCTTCCCATATTACGAGCTACTATTCATGACTGTCCCGTGATTTAACCCTCTTATTTTAGCTTTAATAATTTTTAAGTTTGTTCCCTTTGATTACTGCCTACTTTAATATTAGAATGGGATTTTAATAAAATCGTTGGTATTTGATTGACATATTTTATGTAAAGCTCGCACCCTTCTTTTAACATGATTTGAGTAGGGGTTATTTTATGTGATTATTGAACTTATTTATGGTAATTACCAACCTTGATATGTTTTCTACCATTAGTACTTATTCCCTCTTAAATTAGTGCTTTCCTTGTACTCATCTCTCATCTATTTTTGGTTAACCTGCTTACACTTGATTCTCCTTACTTAACTAAGGAAAATAATATTATGGATTGATTTTTTTAAACATCCGCTTTCCTTC
The DNA here is from genome assembly GCA_030864225.1 of Capsicum baccatum var. pendulum. NCBI lineage: Eukaryota > Viridiplantae > Streptophyta > Magnoliopsida > Solanales > Solanaceae > Capsicum > Capsicum baccatum. The sequence continues at coordinate 162,174,462 of CM061555.1, read as the reverse complement.
ATTATTAGACTGATTTATGGATGCTTGATTCACTGATTCAAAGATTGACATTGACTTACTCATCAACTTATTTCCCTCTCCTTAATTGATTCTGATTGAGTGGAAAAAATATTTTTTTCCTTTTACCCTCTAATCCCTTTTACTATATAAACTCATTCTCTTTTCATTAATGGACAAGTGGACAAGTTCTTAAGTTCCCACAATTACAATTACTATGACTGATCTCTTAAACAAAATATTAGTTACTTTTAATATAAAGCATTAGACACTTTGAGGGCTCTTCAATATTTTCAAGGCCTACAGAAAATATCTTGCACATTTTGCTGTGTTGGGATTTCTTTTTATTTCTATTTTTTACTGTTGCTTGTCGGTAAGTCCCTTGTCGATGTACTTACATATTAGAAAGCATGTTTATAGGACTAGTTTAAAATAATCACTTGAAGCTTACGTGTTGTGCTGTGTTCGATTGTTTCAATATGCCTGTCTATGTGTGTATTTGTCCCGAGCTTATTTTTTCCATTATGTTCAACATTTATTATTAGAAAGGGGAACTCCGAAGAGTCGTTGGGATGTTAAACTGAATATTGTTATAGCTAGTTATTTTTCTATTATTTTCGCGTTATTTGATTTGTAATCTTTGTAAAGACATTTTATTATTGATGTAATAATAAAATATTTAGGGACATCTTTGGGGGAAGAGATTTACGTGCTCTGTGAATGGTATAGGTAGGAACAACCTAGGAGTATGTGCAATACATGTTACTTGAATCATCTAGGCACAAAATTAGGATTTATTAATATGAATCATGTTCTACGATTTATTAATTATTCTTAATCTAGCTAAAATCGACGCCTTATATTGACATTGAGCATATTGATGTATTTCTATCACGTGGAATTGATTTTTAGAATGTTAATGTATTTCTAGCATATTAACTTGAATTAAGTATGTCAAGGTTAGCATAATAGCACGTGTTGTTAAAAACATAGCGTTAAAATTGTCTGTATGTTTCGGCATGTTAAACTTTGGCACTTTTAAGCATTTTAACACGTTAAGCATTAAATTTGAGTATGTAGTATCTTTTAACATGTCTAATGTTAAAATAATCTTGTCAATGTTTTTTACATGTTAACAAACTTTGAGCATGTTAAACAGATTACTTTAGCATATTCAGCATATTCACATTTATTGCGTGCCCCACATTTTAATTCACTGTACATAAAAAATGCAATTTTGGCATAACGAATCTAATTCCAGTATGTTTAAAATGCTAGTTCTCTACATCTATAGCATGTCAAAGTATTAGATTTTAGGCATTCTTGGCATGTTTTCAGTATATCAACATGAAAATACTGCGTCTTAACATTATTTGCAGCATTTTTAATAATATTTTCAGTATGTTTAATACAACTTTCAGCATGCTTAACGTATTTTCAGTATGTTTAATTAATTTTTCAGCATGTTTTTAATTAATTTTTCAGCATGTTTAATTAATTTTTTTCAGCATGTTTAAGTAACTTTTCAGCATGATTAATTAATTTTCTAGCATGTTTAATTAACTTTTTCAGCATGTTTGATTAATTTTTCAGCATGTTTAGTTGACTTCCAGCATGCTAAAATACTAATTCTCTACATTTTCTACATGTTAATTTGTTCTCCGCATTTAAGTACATCCCTAACATGTTAACGCATCCTTTAATATTCTACTAGTTCTTATATTCTCATTATAGTTTATAACACTTAATTCACGTGCACATCTCTTAACACAATTACCACACTCGTGACACCCTTCATGAACACACGTCACATTGTTGCATCCACGAATCACAGTTGTCCTTTATCACCACTTGATTGAACATTTAGACATCATGCCTATAGGTTAATGACATAATAAATAATTACTTGTCTCTGCATGATATCACATTAATTAACTTTAATTAATTAAGAGGCTAACTTGGGACAATTATGTGCTATGTAATGTCTTATTTGTTACGCGCTTCAAGTCTAGGCAACATAGCTTTCTTTTCGTCTAGAACGCAAATCCAAAATAGTAAAGTCCAATGCCTCTTGGACAATAGGTGGGACGATAAGTACTACTAATAACGTTAGTTTTATCCTTGTCATAGAATGCCCTCAGATTTAACAACCAGCCTCGGTAGGGTAGGACGGTAGTCATTCGGAAATGATGATCCCAACAGATATTAACGGCAAGGCTAATGACATTATTACTTGTCTAAGAGTTCGACCCTTGGGTAAAATAATGATTAAACAAGTTAGGTTCTGATCCGAATGAGACCAAAATATTTCTTTGTTTGACTTGGACGATTTCTTTAAGTCTTTTATTTACTTTACATATTTATTTGGGATAGTGAGTTATTACTTAAGCAGTCCCTATTATTATGATTTTGTCACTTCTTTCTCCTCGCTTATCTTGTTTACATGTTTTATTTATTTCATCAATTCGATAATCAACAATTAGAAATAATAAAATGACATGTGTTTTGTTTATTAATTACTTTCTCACTTAGTTAAATATTAAATTAATAATAAAACAAGATACCTTTATTTGATCACATATAATCCCCATGTAAAGTATGAATTCATCCGGGAACCACCTTTGTGAACCTCGAAAGGTTCCTAACACCTTATTTTTGAGGTAATTTGAACTCTTACCCGAACTATGGTGAACTAAGACAAAACAACAAAATAGGTTCGTAGTTAGCCCAGACCGGTGCCCTAACGCACCTTAATTCGTTAGGTGGTGGCTCTTTATACTCTATCTTTAAACAATCCCCAAAAAAGTTTATCACGTCGAATTCCGCTTTCCACGAGGAAAACGGGGCGCGGCAGAATGGCGACTCTGTTGGGTATCTTAGGCTCTAACCATTGCGAATTTGTGCTTTAAGTGGGATTCTCTTTATTTTTTTATCATAATGTTTGATTTTGACATGATTTATTTTCTATATGTTCTTCTCTTATTGTTTATTCACATCATGATTTATCTGTCCCTTCCTTTTCTGTATTTTTTTCATGCCTACTCTTCTTTTATTGATTAAATGTTTCTATTTGCTAAAGCATGCTATGGTGTTGCTATGTGCTACGTGTTACTTCTTTATATACTTGACATCCCGCTCATACTTTCCTCCACTTGGAAACCTCTTTTGTTTTCTTTTTATGAACGGTTGCGTGAATACATGGACGTTCTTTCCTAAAACACCCTTCAGAAAATGTCTTATGGATTGGTCGATCAACGGTTCATTGATAGCCACAAGCTTTCCCACTCTCGAGTTGTCCACTCGAGGTAACCATGTCATAAACCCACTCTTTCCTTTTAGGTCCTGATTACATATTTCTTTTATTAAGGAATATGCATCCCATTCAACGTAGGATGCCATGGCATTCTTGACGCGTTGCATGTTAGTCTCATTCAAAGTCCAAAGAGGTTCACAGTCTCAAAAGGACTCACAATTATTTGCTATGTGTTTCATTTCTATGTATGTATTGACATCTTGCCTATCTTGTTGTTTTCGTTCTTGCCTGAGTCACTCCTTTTATTTAGTGTTCCTCACTTTATAGCTCTTTACTCTTAGAATTCTTATCATATTTGGATCATACAATACATTCTTAGGGCCTATTCAATACCTACCTTCCATTTATCCTCCTGACTCATCCGTTAGTATATTTATAATCTCTAGGCTCAACTCTTACTTTGATAAAAGTTTTAGTCTTATTCTACAATCTCTTAGTGCAACTTATCATTTTAGGATATCCTCTTCCTAATGTTTCCCACATTTATATACTATTATCCTACCAAGATTCTCGAATATTAATATATTCGTACTCATGTCGTGCTTTAGCTTTCACAACCCCTAAGTCATATAGAGCTCTCATCACGTCTATTCACTCTGAATGAGCATAACTCACTATTTTCAAATGAGTAGAATATTCATTCTACACTCCCGTGCGTACTCTATATTCTAATCATAAGTATTTTCTTCTAAGGTCGACTAAATTTGAACATCAAGGATTTCTAGTCAAGCGATGTTTATTGATCTTGTCAATAGCGATGATGAGTATGAGGATTTGGGGTTGCATCAAAACAAAGTTATTTTGAACATCAGAAGGATAGAAGGGAAAATAGAGAGAATCAGGGGGATAATGACTAATCTTCGAGGTTCAGTTGAGATGCCACCAGATTTTCCAGAGCCACTATCCGAAACTAAATTCATTGCTCCCACCTATACTATGTCATCTCCTATATTGATGACCTCACCCACATTTTGGGGCACAAGTGTTTTTAAGTTGGTATTCAGTTGCACTACAGACAATTCTCAATGGGTTGACAACTATGGGTAAGGAGAAGAAAGTGGAATGAGAAATTCCTAAACTTAAGGAAGAGTCATCTCAACAGCCCGAGATTAATAAGTCGCCCAAGGCTAAGGACGAAGACAAGGATAAAATTGTTGACCTGAACTTTCCATTGTATGATGGGTCTGAAAACCCTCATTGCCATTTGAAGCCTATCTTTATGAACTAGAAGTTATAGGGCAAAGTGATAGTCTCAAGATAAAGCTCTTTGTCTGCTCACTTACTGGTCCGACAGTGATGTGGTATGCAAACAAAGGCCCTAGCAACTGGGTTTCTTGGAATCATTTGACAACTGAATTTATTAGGCAGTTTGACAATAAACTTAAAGGAAAGCTCATAGTTAAGGTAAATTTAGTTAGGCCACAGTCCAAGAATAAGGGAAAGACGGTCATCAGCAAGACATTCAAACCTTCAAAACCTGAATTAAGCGCACCTTAACCTCGACTGATATGATACCCAGCTCCAGAAATTATCCCAACCTCTAATTATGTCCAAGCCTATCATCCCCATTCCTTCACAAAACCTCTTTCACAAACTGTTTGGCACCTACTTCCATTTGTTTCTCCAACATCAAACTACATTCTAGTTTCTTACCCAAGTCCACCCACAAATCAACAATCCAACAAATCTACCAAACCTCAATGTAAGCTTCAGAAAAATGTACCAAGATGGTACACTCCTTTGATTGAGCCTATAGCTCAACTTTATGAGAGACTGAGGATAGCTGGCTATATCACTCATGTTCCTGCAATTGTCATGAACACATGTGCACTGTGGATTAATCGTTCTAAAACTTGTGCTTATCATTCCGGGATGAAAAGGCACACTACAGAAGAGTGTTGAACTTTAAAAGAAAAAATTCAAACACGGATTGACGATAAAGTGATAAGTGTGATGAAGCTGAATCGTGGTGATTGAGTTACTAAGCTTGAATTTCTAGGGTTCTACACTGGTTGATTCTCCGCTCCAGACTCTCAACATTTGATATTCCTTCAAGCTTTACATTCTGCAGATTCCTTTTTACGTTTTCCTTGCTTATGTAATTTGAACTATGATTGACCTGATTTGCTTATGGATATGTAGGTGCTCATTTAATGAGATCGGTCTCACAATAATGAAATTCCCCCCCCTGCTTTATCCTTTTCTATATGGAGTTGGATGAATCAACAATGTGATGCATTATCAATTACAAAGGATATTTTGAATCAACAAATCTGGTGTTCAACAAAAGTCAGCCTTACTCATTTCCTATCTTTCTTATCTTATTTACACTCACAATTGCAAATTTGACATTATATTCTATCGCTATCATATTTTGTGCGTTAGGAGCTCAAACGCCTAGAACGCTTATTAAGGCTTAGACTTCATCCAGGAATGACTTTTGTTTTGTATTTCTTATGTGTTTATGCATTATGTGGTAATTTTTGCTTAACTTATTTTATTTTAATGTTGTATAGCATTTGAACATTGAACTCAAGTGGCAATCTGCAATATGACAAATATGCTCAATATCCGAAAAGTTTTTTGTCCTCCTTCTCATCGCCCAAAGCAAAACACTTTGACTCCTTATCCTCGCCTTACCCACACCCCTTCTCGGCAATTCTCTTTTGCACATGACACTTCTGAAAGTTAAAGGATCAAATCAGATGAACATTGGTGAAAGCTTTTTGACTTAGAAAGAAGAATGAATGAGGAACTGTGTTCTAGGGGTATCTACAACTTGAGGTATGAGAAATTATGCATACATCCATGGATTGATTTACCTCCAGGATACAAAGTTCCCAAGCTCAACACATTCGATGGGCATGGCGATCCAATCACATATCTGAAGGACTATTGTGGCAGACTAATTGGCATAGGCACAATGAGCCTCTCCTCATGAGATTGTTTATTCAGATTTTTTTAGGAATGACACTCACATGGTTCGCCCAACAAGACTTTGACAAGTGGCATAATTGGGAAGAATTGGCTCAAGATTTTGTGAGGCAATACAAGTTTAACATTAATACTGGTCCGACAATGCGGGAATGGCTCAAGATGAAGAGAGCAACCCATGAATCTTTTGAGGAATATGCAACTCGATGGAGGTTAGAGGCTTTCAAAATACACCCTTCTGTACCTGAGGAGGAATTGGTCTAAATTTTCCTCAAGACACTAAACAGAATATACTTTCAAAAAATATTCTTCCTGGTCAATCACAACTTTGAGAGTCTAATTTTGATTGTAAAGAAATTAGAATATGAAAGAAAGAATCCACCCAAGGAAGAGAAAGAGGATTCGTCGCCCTCCTTACCTCAAACACAAGGTTATCGATATAATAGACCCACGCTGATTTTGGTCCTCGAAATAGGGCTCATCAGATCCAATCTTACTCTGTCCAACAAGTTCTAAGATTTTCACTAAAGAACATAAAGAGCATCACATGAATTGACTCTTGTTTCACGTCACTATTTTACTCGCCTTACGGCTAGCAACATTTTTTTGTTTTCTCTATATTTCGTTGTACTCATGAACTACCTTTGACCTGAATTCCATTTGGATACCTAGGAAGCCCACTCTGGGTCTGGTCTTTATCTAATAAAACACTCTTTTCCCCCTCTCTTTCACGTTCCTATACTTCCAAATCGCCATGCTAATTGGCCTAACTCTTGAGAATATAAAGGTAGATTACAATTGAGGTTACGATGTTCAAATGTAGGATAGCCATTTCTCTTGGACTAATATTTTCTTTGAGAGGTACAGGAATATAAGAATTTGAAGACAAAATTGGGGCAGAATTTTTGAGGTTTCAAGAAAAACCTCAAAAAATTTCACGAGTGACCAATATACTTATTCGCAATGACGTGCAAAAAGACGCCTTTCATTCTAAACTGTGGTAGAAATTTTTGAGAAAATCTCAAAAATTTCATGAGTGAATAATATATTCATTTACAATGACGTGAGAAAAGGCACTTCACATTCTAAACTAGGGCAGAAATTTTTGAGAATGTCTCAAAATTTTTATTATGACAGAAGTCAAATTCCAACAGTTCATGGAATAGAAAACAATGACCTAGGAGTCGACTCAAGCATAGTATAAATCTACATTTCTTTTTGACTGGCGACTTTTCTTTGAGTACAGGATTAACATGTACAGATGATAACAATCACTTCATCACGAGAGTCCCAATAACCACTCCAACATCATGACGAGAGGACTCAACAGTTGATCCAATAATACAACAGATACGCTTTCTTATCTACTCTTATCATTATTGTTATAGTTGTTTTCACTACGTTGTTCAATCTTCTATATATACATGCTAACCATTTTATCCAGTTGAGATAAAAATGGCAGGACTAACAAGTACAAATTACTCCATATCAAGAAGCCAAACAGCTGATCCAACGATACATCGAGAGGTCCAATAACCGATCCAATGTCCTATCGAGAAGCTAAATAGCTCAATCCAACATTGAGAGGTTCAACAACCAATTTAACATTATATCGAGAAGCCAAATAGCTGATCCAATGATACATCGAGAGGTTCAATAGCCGATCCAACGTCATATCGAGAAGTCAAATAAATGATCTAATATCGAGAGGTTTAACAACCGATCCAACATCATATCAAGAAGCCAAACAGCTAATCCAATATCGAGAGGCTCAACAACTGATCCAACATCCTATCGAGAAACCAAACAGCTGATCCAACATCGAGAGGTTCAACAACCGATCCAATGTCATATTGAGAAGACAAACAGTTGATCCAGTGCTATGTTAAGAGATCCAACAGCTGATCCAACACCGTATCGAGAAATCCAAATAGCAGATCTAACGCATAACGAGAGACCAAACAACTGATCCAATGTTATGATCCAACGTCATGTTGAGAAGCCAAACATCGGATTTAGCAGTACAATAAATACACTTTCTTTACTTCTTACATTCACTTTATGTTTTTAATTGCTTGTCATTTACATGACTTAACCCTGGTTATCAAGTATACCGTAAAGTACGTGGGCGATGGAGAGGGATTAACAAATAAAGATAATTTTTATTTCTATTTTACGAATATTACCCGATCTATTCATCCATCCCTTCATCTACCTCGACATTTTCATTACTCCATATATCATCACTCAAAGTCTATTCATTACCGTCTCACTGACCTGCGATACCATTGTTGATGCCCTATCCTTTATCATTAACATTTTTTAGGAATATTGTCCATTCTTAAATCTAGAACTATAAACGGCTTGATTCTCATAAAACCAAAGATATGTTGGCGACTTGAAACTGAAGTTTCGGCCATACTATTTTTAAAACCATGTAACAGCCCGATTTGCTGAACCGGAATGCTACACAGTGCTCATGACCCCGAGGGACCACAAGTTAATCTATGACTGATGTCTATACCTGTATACTGCAAATCATAATATAATCATGCGGAATATATGAAACAGTAAGCCCATAAGGTTCAACTAAATATAATCATGTGGCCGAAAATACCCAAAAACAACTAAATCTGGACGTAAATCTAAAAGTAAATCCGAAAGCCTCTAAACTGTCTGAATAAGAAGTTGAAGGAACATGTATCCAACTAACTCTATAAAACTGAACTAAAGAATAAATAAATGAATCAAATCATATTGTCCTCGAATCAATGAGGACTCACTGTGTCTCTGCAACTGGAACACTACCGCTACTGCTGGGCTGGAGCTCGTGTCTCGGAACCTTTGGTGTAACATGAAAAGAAATAACCATAGCGCAAAATGCGTCAGTACAAATAGAGTACTGAGTATACGAGGAAGGTAGGCTAAACATAAAGGGTTTTATACATAAACAACACTGGCTGACTAAATTGAATGTGGGAGTGCAAACACACATATATAGAAACTGGGACTGTGAATACGTGATAACATGAACTGTAAGCTAATGCATGGTTTACTAATAACTGTCATGACTGATACTGAAACTGATAACATGGACGACTGTATCTGACAGTCCTGTATATACTAAAATCTGAAGAACGTCCTGAGTTCTTTTACTGAGACTGTTACTAAAACTGATAACATGGATGACTGTATCTGACTGTCCTATATATACTGAAATCTGAAGAATGTCTTGAGTTCTTTTACTGATACTGTTACTGAAACTGTGGGAAGTAGTGTTTAACCGACATGCCTCATGTATACCGTTATGGCTAAGCTAGGGTCTAATCTCTGCCCCAACTAGAGGGGTGTTAATATCGCGCCACTGGTAAGGACAGTTGTGAGACCCTATTCTGGTGGGTACTCAAATGAGAACGGTGGGAACCCTAAACTGACGGGTTAATCCACCTCATCAACCCTAGTTTGACGGGTTAAAAGGTCTCAACCTACGCTGGATACTTAGTTTTGTAACACAAGGATTGCTACTAAGAATCACACCCTGAACTGGCGGGTGAGCTACCATCCTTGAGTTCATTCGGTGCTAACCTCTACATGGACATGAATAACTGACTGTGCATGACTTAATCTTACTGAATTCCATTGACTGGCGAAATGTTACTGATATCTGACAACTGACTAAGATCATGAGATTTTCCTGAGTGAAATGACTGACTGAAGTCTATGGAATCATAGCTTGAGTTCGGATATCGTGAAACATGACATGGATCTAGGCACACAGCTATAGTTTTCGGTTACAAGTACCCCCAGGACTCGATGGAAGGAAACTGACACACATGACTGACTTGATCATAAGAGTAGAGTCCATAATTTATAATATCAAAGTAGGGATCTCATACTAAGCATGGTTATCAACAATGTATTGCATGGAAAGGATTTCATATCACATGGAAGTACTTGCACAATCTTAATATCATGTTCATTGTATAATCATAGTTTTAACACATACCAATAACATGGAAGTTAATGTGGATTGCATGGTTATCATACGTCTTGTTCATAAGTAGGATTTGCAAGTAAACATAGCATAATCTCATAAGGATAGTTCATGAGTATTCCAACAACATGTACAAGGCACATTATCAATCATAGAAGTCATTGAAACATAAGGGCATATCATGAATTCTTCACTTAGTCACAATTTAGCTAAATTGCATGATTTATAGTTCCTTAGGCATTTTATCAAACACCTTACATGCACATCTTAAGCATAGGTGAATTCATCAAATTATACATCATGAACAATCAAACTTACATGTTTCCAACTCATATGATATCATGAATTCATAAAACATATAAAGATTCCATCTTGGGAATCACCCAATATCAACAACATGATCATCAACACCCAACAACAACAACAACAACAAAAAACCCAGTGTATTCCCACCTAGTGGGGTCTGGGGGGGTTAAGATGTACGCAGTCCATACCTCTACCTCTGAAGAAGTAGAAAGGTTGTTTCCGATAGACCCCCAGCTCAATACACGAGACACCACACAAATATAAAGTAACGCACAGAACAGGATTTCATAACATAAATACGGCACCCATAAGTATTAGGAAACATCGGAAAGCACCCAGATTCGTAATAAAACATGGAACACCGAAAGCATAACAAGAAGAAGAATAGAAAATAGGAATAAAATAAGAATAGGAAGAATAACAGGAATAAAACCCCCACCAAATACTTCCCTACCCTAACGCCCCAAACTGGCCCTAGTTTTCTGCCCTAATTCGTGCCCTCCAGACCTTCCTATCTAGGGTCATGTCCTCGGTGAGCTGTAGCTGCTCCATATCCCGCCTAATCACCTCACCCCAGTACTTCTTCGGCCTTTCCCTACCCCGCCTAAAACCATCCAACGCTAGCCTCTCACACCTACGAACCGGGGCATCTGTGTCCCTCCTCTTCACGTGTCCAAACCAACTCAATCGGACTTCCCGCATCTTGCACTCCACTGGAGCCACACCAACCTTCTCCCTGATAGTCTCATTCCTAACTCTATCCCCTCGAGTCATACCACACATCCAGCGCAACATCCGCATTTCCGCCACCTTTATTTTTTGGATGTGGGAGTTCTTAACTGGCCAACACTCCGCTCCATACAACATGGCCGGACGGACTACCATCCTGTAGAATTTGCCTTTAAGCTTGGGCGGCACCTTCTTATCACACAACACCCCCGATGCGAGCTTCCACTTCAACCATCCCGCCCCGATACGGTGCGAGACATCCTCGTCAATCTCACCGTTACCCTGTATCACGGACCCGAGATACTTGAAACTATCCCTCTTACATACCTCCTGGGATTCCAGCTTCACGACCACCTCGTCCTCCAACCTCACGTCATTAAACTTGCATTCCAAATACTCTGTCTTGCTTCTGCTCAACCTGAACCCTTTAGACTCAAGAGTTTGTCTCCACACCTCTAATTTTTCATTCACACTCTTTCGGGTCTCGTCAATCAGAACTACATCGTCTGCAAAAAGCATACACCAAGGCACCTCCCCTTGAATACGCCGCATCAATACATCCATCACCAAAGAAAACAATAAAGGACTAAGAGTAGATCCCTGATGCAATCCTGTCAAGACAGTGAAATGCTCTGAGTCTCCTCCCGCCGTCCTTACCTGAGTTTTTGCTCCATCATACATAACTTTAACTACTCTGATATAAGCCATCGGGACTCGACTTACCTCCAAGCATCTCCAAAGCACCTCCCTGGGAACTTTGTCGTAAGCCTTCTCTAGGTCGATAAACACCATGTGCAGGTCCTTCTTCCTTTCCCTATACTGTTCCACCAGCCTCCGTACCAGGTGAATTGCCTCCGTCGTTGAGCGCCCAGGCATAAATCCAAACTGATTTTCCGAAATAGACACTATCCGTCTCAGCCTCCCCTCGACCACTCTCTCCCAAATCTTCATAGAGTGACTCAATAACTTAATCCCTCTATAGTTATTGCAACACTGGATGTCACCCTTATTCTTATAAAGAGGGATCATGGTACTCCACCTCCATGCCTCGGGCATCTTTGCCGTCTTGAAGATTTTGTTAAACAGACCAGTCAACCACCTTACCCCAGCCTCTCCAACGTACTTCCAAAACTCCACCGGTATCTCATCCGGCCTCGTCGCCCTACCCCTCCGCATCCTGCGAACAGCCTCTCTAACTTCTTCTACCCTAAAACGTCTACAATAACTAAACTCCCGACACTCCTCTGAAAGCTCCAGTTCCCCTAACACAATAGCTCTATCCCCTTTGTCATTCAAGAGCCTATGAAAGTACGACTTCCATCTATTCTTAATATGGCTGTCCTCCATCAACACTCTGCCGTCCTCCCCCTTAATGCACCTCACCTGATAGAGGTCACGGCCCTTCCTCTCCCTAGCCTTAGCGAGTCTAAACAACTTTTTCTCCCCTCCTTTCCCATGTAACCCCGCATACAGGCTCTCAAACGCGGCCGTCTTAGCTGTCGTGACTGCTGACTTAGCCTCCTTCCGAGCTAGCTTGTACTCTTTCCTGTTTACCCGTTTCTCTTCTTCATCCCTACTCTCCACCAACTTAGCATACGCCTCTTTCTTGGACCGTACTTTCTTCTCCACCTCTTCATTCCACCACCAATCCCCCTGATGGTGCCCAGCCCGGCCCCTAGAAACCCCCAACACCTCACTTGCCTTCTCCCTGATGCACCTAGCCGCCCTATCCCACATACTATCCACGTCCCCCCTACACTCCCACACCCCCATTCCCGCCAACTTCTTCCCTATCTCCCACGCATGCACTGGCGTCAAACCGCCCCACTTAATTCTAGGTCTACACTCCTTACTCCTCCTCTTACTATTCATCTTTATACCCAAGTCCATGACCAAGAGCCTATGCTGGGTCGAAAGGTTCTCACTCAGGATGACCTTACAATCCCTACACAACACCCTATCCCCTTTCCTGATCAACATAAAGTCAATCTGGGTCCTGGCCATCGCGCTTCGAAAGGTGATGAGGTGATCGTCCTTCTTCGGGAAGCCCGAGTTCACCACCACCAGCCCAAAGGACCTCGCGAACTCCAAAAGGGTAGCCCCCTCTTCATTTCTCACCCCAAAACCAAAACCACCATGCACATCACCAAAGCCTCCCGGTAACGCGCCGATGTGCCCGTTGAAATCTCCTGCTACAACAATCTTCTCCGAGCTAGGCACGCTTCTCAGCACCTCCTCTAAAGCCTCCCAAAACCGCAACTTCTCCTCCCCCTCCGAGCCCACTTGCGGCGCATAGGCGCTACACACATTCAGGGTAAACCCCCGAATGACCAACTTAATAGTCATCAACCTATCGTTGATCCTCTTCACCTCTACTACCTGGCCTCTAAGCTCTTCATCTACTAAGATGCCGACTCCATTCCTCCGTCTCTCGCTCCCAGAGTACCACAGCTTGTAATCATCCACATCCCTAGCCTTAGACCCTACCCACTTGGTCTCTTGAATACACGCAATATTGATCCTCCTCTTCCTAAGAATCTTCACAACAACATAGAAATCATACTTTATAATGAAAAAAAGGGTTTTTGACACCTGGAATTGACTTAGGCGGCGCCCAAGTGATCACCTATGCTTAGTTTGGGCGGTGCCTAACCAATCGCCTATGCTTGGGTTGGGCGGAACCTAACCAATCGCCTATGCTTGGGTTGGGCGGCGCCTAACCAATCGCCTATGCTTACTGTCTCTCACAAAAATGGGCATAACGTTTCGCTCGGGTATTGGATTAAGGCAAAATTGGTATCGTTGGAAAGCTAATTCAATTCTCTATAATTTGATAGGTCTAAATCAGACAAAATACTATATTAACATCGAGTTATACTCATTCAAAGATGACCCTTGAAAAATCGAATACTAATTCTTGATGGATTTAAAAACTCTTAGCTTGTATTACCTTAAGTGACTCATATGAACATGCTTAATGGATCATAAGCTATCCTATAACTAGGATATTCATTGTAAGTCATGTACTCAAGTATGAATCATAGGATTAGAAACATTGGGGTATTATAATATCTCCCACTTGGGAACATTCATCCTCGAATGAGAATTTACTGAGAAGGGATACAAGATAATAGAACCTGACCTGAACATGAAGAACTGAAACTTGATCTCATGAATGACATACTAAACATACTGAACTCGTGCATATTTGATGCACGAAAAACTGACACATGAATGCATAACTGAGTATGAAATGATTAATAGGTACCAAGTTTATACTGGAAACATGAACATGAAACTTAATAAGCTTAAGGAGAACTGTTACCTTGAGCTTGATCTGAATTGGCGGGGAAGAGGTGAGGAGACTTGGTACGCATATCTGCTTCTGCTTCCCAAGTAGATCCCTCATGAGACTGATTTCTCCAAAGAACCTTGTCTAGAGGGACTTCTTTGTTCCTCAATCTACGAGTTTGATAATATAAGATTTCAACTAGAATCTCTTCATAAGAGAGGCTGATCTGAATGTCGATGCTCTGAATAGGGACAACAACTGCTGGGTCACCTATGCATTTCTTTTGCAAAGATACATAGAAGACTGGATGGACTGAGGCTAGATCTGAAGGCAACTCAAGCTCATAAACTACGTTGCCGAAGCGATAAAGAATTCTGAAGGGACCTATATACCGGGGACTGAGTTTCCCTTTCTTTCCAAACCTCTTCACTCCCTTCATGGGAGAGATCTTAAGATAGACATAGTCATTCACCTTGAACTTGAGATCCTTTCTACGAACATCTGTATAGGACTTCTATCAGCTTTGAGCAGCCCGGAGTCTCTCTCTGATCAACTGAAATTTCTCTAAGGCATCGAATACTAAGTCAGGACCTATGATTGAGGCCTCACTAACTTTGAACCAACCAATTAGAGATCTACATCTCCTACCATAGAGAGCTTTGAATGGAGCCATCTGAATACTAGAATGATAGCTATTGTTGTATGCAAACTCAATCAAAGGAAAGTGGTCGTCCCAACTTTCCTTGAAGTCAATTGCACACGCCCTTAGCATATCTTCAAGAGTCTGAATGGTCCTCTCTGCTTGACCGTCTGTCTGAGGATGAAATGCTGTGCTGAGATGGACTTGGGTACCGAGACCCTTTTGGAATGCTTTCCAAAAGTGATAAGTGAACTGGGTACCTGTGTCGGAGATGATAGATTGTGGAACACCGTGTAATCTGACTAACTCCTTGATATAGAGTTTGGCATAATCCTCGGCAAAATAAGAAGTACAAACAGGAAGGAAATAAGATGACTTGGTCATTCTATCTATAATGACCCAGACTGAATCATGCTGATGACGAGTTCTAGGTAAAACTATCACGAAGTCCATATTAACTTCTTCCCACTTCCAAGTAGTACTGGTGAACTCTTGCATGGAACCACTAGGTTTCTGATGCTCTATCTTAACCTGCTGACATGTAGAGCACTTAGCCACAAACTCTGCAACATCTCTCTTTATCCCACTCTACCAATAGATCTCCCACATATCGCGGTACATCTTAGTGGACCCTGGATGAATAGAGTATCATGCACCATGCGCTTTTGCAAGAATTCGCTGCCTCAATTCATCTACACTTGGAAAACATAGACGACCCTGACAACGAAGAACAACATCTCCCCCTTGGGAGAAAACCTCGACTTTCTGATTCTAAACTGACTCTTTGAGCTTGACAAGGCTAGGATCCCTGTCTTGTTTCTCTTTTACCTCGGAAACTAGAGATGACTCTGAACTACTATGAACACATACACCACCCTCTGAAGAATTGACTAAGCGAACTTCTAGTTTGGCAAGCTGATGGATCTCCTGAGCTATCTTTTTCTTACTATCCTCAACGTGAGAAATACTACCCATGAAGAGTCGACTGAGAGCGTCGGCCACAACATTGGCCTTGCCCGGATGATAAAGAACACTCATGTTGTAATTCTTCAAGAGCTCTAACCACCTTCTCTAGAAAAGATTGAGATCTTTCTGGGAAAAGACATACTGGAGGCTCTTATGGTCTGTGAAGACATCTACATGAACTCCATAGAGATAATGCCTCTAAATCTTCAAGACAAAAACTACCGCTGCTAACTCAAGATCATGAGTAGGATAATTTTTCTCATGTGGCTTTAACTGCCTGGAGGCGTAGGCTATGACCTTACCATACTGCATGAGGACACAACCTAAACCCACTCTGGATGCATCACAATAGACTACAAAACCGTCTGAACTATCTGGAATAGCTAGAACTGGAGCGAAAGTGAGTCGAGTCTTCAACTCTTGAAAACTTTTCTCCCATGAATTTGACCACTGAAATTTAATCTTCTTTTGAGTCAATCTAGACATAGGAGATGCAATAAAAGAAAATCCTCGACAAATCATCTATAATAGCCAGCCAAACCCAAGAAACTCCTAATATTTGATGAAGATACGGGTCTGGTCCAGTTTCTTACTACCTCGGTTTTCTGAGGATCTACTCTAATTCCATCACTTGAAACAATATGGCCAAGGAATGCTACTGATCTTAGCTAAAATTCGCACTTGTTGAACTTAACGAATAACTGGTGATCCCTGAGAGTCTGAAGAACAATCCTAAGATGGTCTGCAGGATCACGCTCTGTGTGAGAATATACCAGAATATCATCTATAAAGACTATGACAAACATGTCCAAGTAATGCTTGAACACACGGTTCATCAAATCCATAAAAGCTGCTGGGGCATTGGTAAGACCAAATGACATGACTAAAAATTTGAAGTGACCATACAGAGTACGGAAAGATGTCTTCGAAATGTCACATTCTCTAACTCTGAGCTGATGATAGCCTGATATAAGGTCTATCTTAGAGAAGTAACTAGCACCCTGAAGTTTGTCGAATAGATCATCAATCCTGGGAAGAGAATATCTGTTCTTAATTGTGACCTTGTTGAGTTGACGATAATCAATACACATCCTGAGAGAACTGTCTTTATTATGCACGAATAATACTGGCGCACCCCATGGGAAAATGCTGGGTCTGATGAATCCCTTATCTAAGAGATCCTTCAACTGATCTTTTAGTTCCTTGATTTCTACTGGTGCCATTCTGAATGGCGGAATAGAAATAGGTTGAGTATCTAAAAGAAGGTCTATGCTGAAGTCTATTTCCCTTTCGGGAAGAATGCCTGGAAGATCTTTAGGAAAGATATTTGAGTATTCATTAGAAACCAGGACTGTTTTGAGGCTGGGATATTCAGAACTAGAATTTTTAACATACATGAGAAGATATACACACCCCTTAGAAATCATTTTTCTTGCCCGAAGGTAGGAAACAAGTTGACCCCTTAACGCTAAAATGCTATCCTTCCACTCTAGGACGGGCTCATTTGGGAACTGAAACTAAACTATCCTGTTTCTGCAATTGACTGTGGCATAGCAGGAATAAAGCCAATCCATGTTGAGAATGACATCAAAATCATTCATCTCTAACTCTACTAAATCTGCTGACATGGATTTCTGAGATATCATAACTGGGTAGTTCCTGTATACTCGTCGGGCTATGATGGTTTTACCCACTGGGGTAGAGACTGATAAGGGCTCTGCTAGGACTTCGGGACTGATTCCAAAATTGTTTTCTATATATAGAGTAACAAAAGACAAAGATGCACCTGGGTCTAGCAAAGCATAAACATGAACATGCAAAATATATAACGTACCAGTAACGACATTAGGAGAATTTTCTTAATCTTGCCGGGACTGAAGAGCATAGAGTCTGTTTGGGCGTTGCCCACTGGTAGCACTAGAAATGGCACCCTGCTGGTTCGGGTGACTGGAATGAGCTGTAGAATGATTTTGACGACCCTGAAGACTTAACTGCAGACACTCCCTAATCCTGTGGCCTGTCTTACCACAACTAAAATAGACATCACTACCGGCTCTGTAAATGCCCTTGTGGTTCTTACCATAAGTCTGACAAAGGGGATTCATTCGGGCACTGCTAACACTGCCCTGAGATTTAGAGCCTGGCACTTTGTTTCTATTGCCGTCTCTAAACTTTAGCACTGCAGCTCTGGCAGAGGAAGGAGCTGGAATGGCTGACTTGGAGCAAAACTGTGAACGGTTTCCTCCATCTGACTTGGGGTGAGCAAAGTTGAAATTACCTGACCTTGCTCTCTTGTTCTACCTCTCCCTAGTCTTAAACTTCTGCTCTTCTACTTGCTGGGAATGGGTCATGATTATTGCTAAGGTCATATCACCGATCAGTATCGCAGACCTACACTCATTTACCACACTATCGTTGACCCTTGACACGAACTTGCTCATCTTAGCTATATTGTCTGCAACCACATGAGGAACATAGCTTAGTAAATCTGAGAGAATACTCCCTAACCGTCATATTCCCCTTCCTGAGTATGATGAACTCAAGAACTTTGGCTTTCCTCAACTCTTGGGGAAAGAATCTATCTAAGAAGGTTGTGACCAATTCCTCCCACTAGATAGGGCCTGTATCATCTAACCTCTCAGACTTCTACTGTTTGTACCAATCATAAGCAACATCCTATAATTGGTAGGCGGCTAACTCAGCACTCTCAATAGATGTAACACCCATGATGTTAATGACCTTCTGGACTTGGTCAATGAACTCCTGAGGGTCCTCATCAGACTTAGACCTATGGAAAGATGGAGGGTTCATCCGGGTGAAGTCCTGAACCCTAGCTACTTTGGGAGTGTCCACTGGATTGGCTGGAATAACTGGTGGTCATTCATTCTGTGTAGCCATGGATTGACCAAGTATGGTAAATGCGGCTCTAAACTCCGCATAGGAAATATGTTCGCCCAAAGGATCTTCGGGCTGAGGAGCTGGCTGGTCTAGAATAAGAGAAGAATGGATTAGACTGAGAGTTTAACTTGTGATTATGCTCACTAGCATGACATGAATAATGAAGAAAGGGGACTGTGCCTAAAACATATTATAGCCTCCCGCATATAAATGTGGCGTGCTATACACCTATGTACAATACTCTACTAGATGCGACTTTCAGACTTCCTAGGACTCTATTGAACCTTAGGCTCTGATACCAAGTTTGTAACACCCTGATTTGCTGAACCGGAATGCTACACGGTGCTCATGACCCCGAGGGAACACAAGCTAACCCATGACTGATGTCTGTACCTGTATACTGCAAATCATAATATAATAATGTGGAATACATAGAACTGTACGGCCATAAGGTACAACTAAATACAATCATGTGGGCGAAAATACCCAAAACAACTAAATTTAGATGTAAATCTGAAAGTAAATTCAAAAGCCTCTAAACTGTCTGAATAAGGAGTTGAAGGAATATGTCTCCAACTAACTCCGTAAAATTAAAATGAAGAATAAATAAATGAATCAAATCATATTTTTCTCGAATCAATGAGGACTCATTGTGTCTCTGCGAATGGAACGCTACCGCTACTGCTGGGCTGGAGCTCGTATCTCAGAACCTATGGTGTAATGTGAAAAGAAAGAACCATAGCGCAAATGCGTAAGTACAACTGGAGTACTGAGTATACTAGGAAGATAGTTTGAACATAAAGGGTTTCATGCATGAACAACACTGACTAACTAATATGAACGTGGGAGTGCAAACACACATATATAGAAACTGGGACTGTGAATATGTGATAGCATGACCTGTAAGCTAATGCATGGTTTACTGATAACTGTCATGACTGATACTAAAAATGATAACATGGACGACTATATCTGACAGTCCTGTATATACTAAAATTTGAAGAACGCCCTGAGTTCTTTTACTAAGACTGTTACTGAAACTGATAACATGGATGACTGTATCTGACAGTCTTGTATATACTGAAATTTGAAGAACGCCCTGAGTTCTTTTACTGAGACTGTTACTGAAACTGTGGGAAGTAGTGTTTAACTGACATGCCCCATGTATGCCGTTATAGCTAAGCTGGGGTCCAATCTCTGCCCCGACTGGAGGGATGTCAATACCGCGCCACTGCTAAGGACAGCTGTGAGACCCTATTCTGGCGGGTACTCAAATGAGAACGGTGAAATCCCTAAACTAACGGGTTAAGCCACCTCATCAACCCTAATCTGACGGGTTAAGATAGCTTAACCTACATTGGCTACGTAGTTTTGGAACACAAGGATTGCTACTAAGAATCACACCCTGAACTGGCGGGTGAGCTCCCATCCTTGGGTTCACTCGGTTCTAACCTCTACTCTCATCCGGAGGGACTGGACATGAATAAGTGACTGTGCATGACTTAATCTTACTGAATTCTGTTGACTGGCGGAATGTTATTGATATCTGACAACTGACTAAGATCATGAGATTTTCCTAAGTCACATGACTGACTGAAGTCTATGGAATCATAGCTTGAGATTGGATATCATAAAACATGAATGGATCTAGGCACACAACTATAGTTTTCAGGTACAAGTACCCCCAGGAATCGATGGAAGAAAACTAACACACATGACTGACTTGATCATAATAGTAGAGTCCATAATTTATAATATCATAAGTAGGGATCTCATACTAAGCATGGTTATCAATAATGTGTTGCATGGAAAGGATTTCATATCACATGGAAGTACTTGCACAATCTTAATATCATGTTAATTGCATAAACATATTGGCAACACATACTAATAACATGGAAGTTCATGTGGATTGCATGGTTATCATACATTTTGATCATAAGTAGGATTTGCAAGTGAACATAGGATAATCTTATAAGAATAGTTCATGAGTATTCCAACAACATGTACAAGGCACATTATCAATCACAGAAGTCATTGGAACGTAAGGGCATATCATGAATCCTTCACTAAGTCATAATTTAGCTATATTGCATGATTTCTAGTTCCTTAGGCATTTTATCAAAAACCTTACATGAACATCTTAAGCATAGGTGAATTCATCAAATTATACATCATGAACAACCAAACTTACATGTTTCCAACTCAAATGATATCATGAATTCATAAAACATATAAAGATTCCATCTTGAGAATCACCCAATATCAACAACATGATCATCAACACCCAACAACATAGAAATCATACTTTATAACGAAAAAGAGGGTTTTTGCACTTTATGGATGAAAGGGATCCATAAATCAACACACGCATACCTTAGGAGGAAGACTCTTGATGATTGATGGAGAAATTTCCTTGAAATTGGATCTTCAAGCTTAGTTACGCAACCCTAGTTGTTTTTCTCTTTTAGTGCTCTTGGATGATGAGCTTTGAGATGATAATAGGGTTGAAGTATGTTTAGAAGCTATATATTTCATAGGGTTAAGTTTAGGGACTCGTAAGGAGTATTTAAAGACTTAATTACCTTTAAAATAACTCAAGACGGAGTGTTTTTGACACCTGGAATTAACTTAGGCGGCGCCCAAGTGATCGCCTATGCTTGGGTTGGGCGGCGCCTAACCAATCGCCTATGCTTACTGTCTCTCACGAAAATGGGCATAACGTTTTGCTCGGGTATTGGATTAAGGCAAAATTGGTATCATTGGAAAGGTAATTCGATTATCTACAATTTGGTGGGTCTAAATCAGCCAAAATACCATAATAAAATCAAGTTATACTCATTCAAAGATGACCCTTGCAAAACCAAACACTAAAACTTGATGGATTCAAAAACTCTTAGCTTGTATTACCTTAAGTGAATCATATGAACATGCTTAATGGATCATAAGCTATACTATCACTAGGATATTCATTGTAAGTCATGTACTCAATTATGAATCACAGGATTAGAAACATGCGGGGTATTACAAACCACCTCCTGTCTCTTAACTCGAACGAATCTTCCTCGGTCGGACAAAATTGGCCACTACGTCAATTTTCGTTGCTTGACAATTCTCTTATCATTTCCAAGCAATAAGGGACAGCTGTTGACACCCAATTTTGACCTCCCGATATTGCTTTTAGGCTGCTATTTTATCAAAATTATTTAATATTAATATTTTTACAAATTATTCTTATATTAACTACATATTTACGTGTCACATTCATAATTTAGAAAAAAAAAAGGCATAAATTATTTCATTATATTTTTTATAATTTTTTATGACATTTTATGTAATTTTATTAATATTTATTAAATTATTTTTTACGTAATTGTACACACTCATATTTTGCAAATGCATTATCTAATTTTCCATTATTTAGTACTATTTATTTATTTATTTATATTATTATTATTTATTAATATTGTTATTATTATTATTATTATTATTATTTATTATTATTATTGTTATATTATACCTACAATTTAAATAATAGCCTATTTAAGATTTACCTTGCCTTATTTATTTATCTTGTAGCCTAATTTTTTATCCAATTTCTTACAACTCTAGCCTATTCTATTTAATTTATTACAATCATAACCAATTTGTGATTCAATTATTTTAATTTTAGCCAAATCTCAATCAAATTCTCAACCTTTAAATCTCAACCGTCGATCAAAAATCGATTTGACGGCTGAGATCAAGTCCCATTATTTTCCTTTCTTAAATAACTACAAACCCTAACCCTATTCATTATTCATAAAAGAGCCACAACTCTTCTCTCTCTATCTCCACGATCTTTCTCTATAATCTCTCTCTAAAAAACAGCCATGGCTGTCGACCATCCCGCCACCGGCGATGCGTCTCTCCATCTCTCCTCAACCAACGACAACACCAGTTGCCTCCTCTAGCCTCCCTCCGTAGCTCCATCTTCAACCCCTGAATCTGAGCCACCAGCCGTCAACCCCAAGCGCCGTATCTACCACAACACTACTACCAAACCTGACCTTCTATGTGACCTGTCCTTCAACGAAAAATCGATGGGTTCTTGGGAACCCGTCCACAGGTTTGTTTATGTTTTCAAGTTTTATGTCTAATTTCTCCTACCTCCTTCTTTTCTTTTCTGTGACAGAGTTCAATATGTGAGTTTGATTGATGTTTTGGTTCGTTTCTTTGTAATTCGTTATTTCTGATTTGCTCAGACTGTCATATACGAAATGCCCAAATTTTAGTGATTTGAATTAGCCCTATATTTCTGTAAGATTGAGACTAATTTGCTATCCTATTTTGCAGGACTAATATGCTAAGTATGACATTCCTTGAAGTTTCCCATATTGCGAGCTACTATTCATGACTATCCCGTGATTTAACCCTCTTATTTGAGATTTAATAATTTTTGTTTGTTCCCTTTTATTACTGCCCACTTCAATATTACAATGGGATTTTAATAAAATCATTGGTATTTGATTGACATATTTTTGGTAAATCTAGGACCTTCTTTTAACATGATTTGAGTAGGGGATATTTTAAGTGATTATTGAACTTATTTATAGTAATTACCAACCTTGATATGTTTTCTACCGTTAGTACTTATTTCCTCTTAAATTAGTGTTTTCCTTGTACTCATATCTCATCTATTTATGGTGAAACTACTTACAATTGATTCTCCATACTTAACTAAGGAAAATAATATTATGGATTGATTTTTTTAAACATCTGCTTTCCTCATTATTTGACTGATTTATGGATGCTTGATTCACTGATCCAAAGATTGACGTTGACTGACTCATCAGCTTATTTCCCTCTCCTTAATTGATTCTGATTGAGTGGAAAAAATATTTTTTTCCCTTTTACCTTCTAATCCCTTTTACTATATAAACTCATTCTCTTTTCATTAATGGATAAGTGGACAAGTTCTTAAGTTCCACAATTACAATTACTACGACTACTCTGTTAAACAAAATATTAGTTACTTTTAATATAAAGAATTAGACAATTTGAGGGCTCTTCGATATTTTCAAGGCCTACGAAAAATATCTTGCATATTTTGCTGTGTTGGGCTTTCTTTCTATTACTATTTTTTACTGCTGCTTGTCGGTAAGTTCCTTGTTGATGTACTTACATATTAGAAAGCATGTCTATAGGACTAGTTTGAAATAATCACTTGATGCTTACATGTTGTGTTGTGTTCGATTGTTTCAATGTGCCTGTCTATGTATGTATTTATACCGTGCTTATTATTTTTTATTATGTTCAACAGGTATTGTTAGAAAGGGGAACTCCGAAAAGTCGCCGGGATGTTAAACTGAATATCATTATAGCTAGTTGTCTTTCTCTTATTTTTGCGTTATTCGATTTGTAATCTCTGTAAAGACATTTTATTATTGATGTACTAATAAAATATTTGGGGACTGCTTTGGGCGGTGGATATTTATATGCACTATGAATGGTATAGGTAGGCACAACCTAGGAGTACGTGCAATACGTGTTACTTGAATCATCTAGGCACAAAATTAGGATTTATTAATATGAATCATGTTCTACAGTTTATTAATTATTCTTAATCTAGCTAAAATCGACGCCTTATATTGACATTGAGCATATTGATGTATTTCTATCACGTTGAATTGATTTTTAGCATGTTAATGTATTTTTAGCATATTAACTTGAATTAAGTTTGTCAAGGTTAGCATGATAGCACACGTTAAAAATATAGTGTTAAAATTGTATGTATGTTTCAGCATGTTAAACTTTGGTACTTTTATGCGTTTTAACACGTTATGCATTAAATTTGAGCATGTAGTATCTTTTAACATGTATAATGTTAAAATAATCTTGTCTAAGTTTTTTACATGTTAACAAACTTTGAGCATGTTAAACAGTTTACTTTAGCATATTCAGCATGTTCACATTTCTTGCATGCCCCACATTTTAATTCACTGTACATAAAAAATGCAATTTTGGCATAACAAATCTAATTCCAGTATGTTTAAAATGCTAGTTCTCTACATCTATAGCATGTCAAAGTATTAGATTTTAGGCATTCTTGGCATGTTTTCAGCATATCAACATGAAAATCCTGCGTCTTAACGTTATTTTCAGCATGTTTAATACAATTTTCAGCATTTTAATAATATTTTCAGCATGTTTAATACAACTTTCAGCATGCTTAACATTATTTTCAGCATTTTTAATTAATTTTTTAGCATGTGTTTAATTAATTTTTCAGCATGTTTAATTAATTTTTTTCAGCATGTTTAAGTAACTTTTCAGCATGATTAATTAATTTTCTAGCATGTTTGATTAACTTTTTCAGCATGTTTGATTAATTTTTCAGCATGTTTAGTTGACTTCCAGCATGCTAAAATACTAATTCTCTACATTTTCTACATGTTAATTTGTTCTCCGCATTTAAGTGCATCCCTAATATGTTAACGCATCCTTTAATATTTTACTAGTTTCTTATATTCTCATTATAGTTTATAACACTTAATTCACGAGCATATCTGTTGACACAATTACCACACTCGTGACACCCCTCATGAACACACATCACATTGTTGCATCCACGAATTACAGTTGTCCTTTATCACCACTTGATTGAACATTTAGACATCATGCCTACAGGTATATGACATAATAAATAATTACTTGTCTCTGTATGATATCACATTAATTAACTTTAATTAATTATGAGGCTAACTTGGGACAATTATGTGCTACGTGACATCCTATTTGTTACGCACTTCGAGTCCTAGGCCACATAGCTTTCTTTTCGTCTAGAACACAAATCCAAATAGTAAAGTCCAATGCCTCTTGGACGATGGTAGGATGATAAGTACTACTAATAACGTTAGTTTTATCCTTGTCATAGAACATCCTTAGACTTAACAACCAGCCTAGGTGGGGCGGGACGGGTAGTCATTCGAAAGTGATGATCCCAATAGATATTAACGGCGAGGCTAATGACATTATTACTTGCATAAGAGTTCGGCCCTTGGGTCGAATGATGATTAAACAAGTTAGGTTCTGATCCGAATGAGACCAAAACATTTCTTTGTTTGACTTGGACGATTTCTTTTAGTCTTTTATTTACTTTACATGTTTATTTGGGGTAGTTAGTTATTACTTAAGCAGTCCCTTTTATTATGATTTTGTCACTTCTTTCTCCTCGCTTATCTTATTTACATGTTTTATTTATTTCATCAATTAGATAATCAACAATTAGAAATAATCAAATGGAATGTGTTTTGTTTATTAATCACTTTCTCACTTAGTTAAACATTAACTTAATAATAAAACAAGAGACCTTTATTTGATCACATAGAATCCCTATATAAAGTATGAATTCGGCCGCGAATCACCTTTGTGGACCTCGAAAGGTGCCTAACACTTTTCTTTTGGGGTAATTTGAACCCTTACCCGAACTCTGGTAAACTAAGACAAAACAACAAAAAAGGTTCGTAGTTGGCCTAGACCGGTGCTCTAATTCACCTTAATTCGTTAGGTGGAGACTCTTCACACTCTACCTTTAAGCAATTCCAAAAAGAGTTTGTCACGTCGAATCCCTCTTTTCGCGAGGAAAACGGGGCGCGACATATGTTAGTTGCCTACAAGAAGGATTAATTCCCGCAAGATATTTTCAAAAATTTACTCATATAGTTAAATCGGCATCTAGACATGCTCTTGATATAGAGTATAAATTGCCTAATACTTATATTTGCCAAAATAAAGTGTGCATTCCATATTTTTTTGAGTAAAAAATCAGTTATACCCTCCAATTATACTTGGAACTCCTTTTATAAATGTTGTTTATCCTTATACTTATATTGATGCAAAAGGATTTACTGTTATTTACAAGAATAAAGAGATATCTTATTCTTTTATTACAGATTTGGTAACTAGGGATATAAATGCTTTAATTGATATGAAGCAAAGACATATTAATTTTTTACAACTTGAATTACTTAGCATGAATATTTGTGATATAATGAAATCTGCTAAGGTACAGGAAAAAATTAAATTGATTTCCAAATAAATGGCTGTTGATATTTGTACTGATCACTTTAGTGCTTTTTGGAATCACAAAAGGCATATTGTTACTTTTTCTAATGATGATAATTTCTGTGAGGATAATATTCCAACAAAATTACGACCTTGTCAAATGAATGCCGAATTAGTTGAATTCTGTAAAAAAGAGATTGATAATCTGTTATAAAAAGGTTTGATAAAACCTTCAAAATCTCCTTGGTCATGTACTGCTTTTTATATTAATAACGCAGCAGAAAAGAAATTTGGTGTTCCCAGGTTGGTAATAAATTATAAACTTTTGAATAAATATTTAAAATGGATTAGGTATCCTATTCCAAATAAAAAAAATTTATTATCCCAGTTAGACGATGCCAATATATTTTCTAAATTTAATTTAAAATTTGGATATTGACAAATTCAAATTTTCAAAGAGCATACTTATAAAACTGCTTTTAATGTTCCGTTTGGGCAATATAAATGGAATGTCATGCCTTTTGGTTTAAAAAATACACCATCAGAATTTCAGAAAATAATGAATGATATATTTATTCCTTATATGAATTTCATCATCGTTTAAATTGATGACATTCTTGTGTTTTCTAAAACATTTAAATTACATATCAAACATCTTGATATTTTAAAGAAAATTATGATACAGAATGGTTTGGTGATATCTAAACCAAAAATGAGTTTATTTCAAACAAATGTTAGATTCTTAGGACATAATATTTGTCAAGGGAAGATTACTCCAATCCAAAGATCCATTAATTTTGCTTTTAAATTTCCTGATGTTGTAACTAACAGGACTTAATTACAAAGATTTTTGGGAAGCCTAAATTATATTTTTCCCTTTTATGAGAATTTATCTCGCGATTTAGCCCCATTATACGATAGGCTAAAAAAATATTATTGTAATATCCCGTACTTTTCCTTGCTTGAAAAGTTTCCCAAGAATGTTAGAAGCTTTATTTGAAAGATAAATCCACTTTTGTACAGGTGGTATTTTTAATATCTTCACTTTTTGTCAAGTGGTAAATTCAATAAGCTTTCCATCGATACCAAATTCGCCCAAATCTGACACCCGCGTGAAAAGTTAGAGCCTTTTTAGTGAGACAGTGTTCACCTGAGCCTTTAGCACGTCGCGGAGATAGCTTAAATGGCAATTGTCAATTTCCAGTTTTGCTCTGCGATAGTGGTGCATCGCGCCAAACTTCCAGGTCGCAGACAAGGTGGCAACGTGATAGCTCCGCGTCGCGCCACCGTGCAATTTCCCATTTGTCACTTTCCAGTGACTTGGCGCGATAGTGGCGCATCGCGCCAAGGATGAAAAATGGGAAATCTTCTCAGAAATTAAAGATGTGTCCTAGGGTTAAAAAGGTTAATTTCCCACCCTATATAAGCCTTACAACACGAGATTTGGCCATAATGCAGCAACTTATACTCAATTACTCTAAAAAACTCTTAAGAACAAGCCCTAAGGTTTTCATTGAAGGTTCAATTCCAAGGGAATTCACCGTCAAATTTCAAGGACCTCTGCATCAATCTTCGTACAATCACAAGATAAGGTAGGCATAGTATTCATTCATGGACTTCTTTCATCCATGAAGCCCGAGAATCTCTTTTCTAAGTTAAGTTTATGGATTTCGTTATGAATTTCATGTTGGGTTTGTTTTGTTTTTGTTGGGAATGATCAATTAAATTCAAATTCATGTTGGGTGATCAATTTTATGTGGAATTGATTTGTATAGATGTATATTCATGTGAACCTATGAATAAACCCTAGATGATGAAATTAGAGATGAATCATGATGATTAATTGTTTTATAATGTTGTCTATATGTTCTATGCCTACCAGGTGTTGGATTAAATACCTATACGAAGGAAAAGTGCCCAACTAGCATGATATTATAAAATTCCCATGTTTGTACAAGCTTATGCATATCACATATTTGATAAAGTGCTTCAATATATGAATTATGAATTGTGTTTCTAGTTATGTGTTCAAGTAAGCCATGCCATGTCAATTTTTTCTCATCGAGTCCTGGGGGTACTTGTACCCGAATATTTAGCTGTGTGCCTAGAGCCATGTCATGTTTTCACGATCTCCTCAGTCAAGATATGATCCATAGAACTCAGTCCGTCATGTGACTCAGGAAATCTCAGAAATCTTAGTAATCTCAGTAGTTCAGTAATCTCAGTGATCTTAGTACTCAGTAATCTCAGTAACCTCAGTATTCCCAGTCAATCTCAGTAACTTCAATATTCTCAGTCAGTCCTCAGAACTTAGTACCTTCCGTCAGTCAACAAAACTCAGTAAATTTAGTTTAGCTTCACTAGACAATACCATTAGTATCAGTTCAGTTCAGCTAATCAACTCAATTCAGTTAATCAGTTCAGTGTCTTTCATACAGGAGTAGAATTCAACACCGAGCGAGCCTTGGGATGGGGACTCACCCCCTAGATAGGAGTGAGATCCCTAGAAGCAATCCCTAAGTTACAGAACTACGTAGCCAACGTAGGTACGAGATGTCACCCGTTAGATAGGACTGACATACTCAGGGATCACCTGTTAGTGCATTCAAATGTATAGGATTGATCCCAGGGGTCACCCGCTAGATCAAGACTGACTCCACAACGGTTGTTTTTACCAGTGGCGTGATACTAAAACCCTTCCAGCTGGGGTTAGAGGTTGGGCCCCAGTTAGCTTAGTATGAGGCATGTCCGTTATATGAATACATCCCATAGTTTCAGTTACAGAATGCTTAATAATATTTCATTCAGGTAAATGGACTGATAGTCAGAAAAAATATGCTACGGTAGCTCATGAAATGCTAACTATTGTTAAATGTGTTCTAAAATTTCAGAATGCTCTTTATAATTAAAATTTTTTGATAAAAATTGATGCTCAATCTGTAAAATATATGTTTGATAAAGATTTTAAACATGATGCTTCAAAATTAATATTTGCAAGGTGGCAAGCTCAGTTAGCCACCTTTGATTTTGAAATTCAATATAAAAAAGAAATTGATAATTCCCTCTCTGATTTCTTATATAGGGAATATCTAAATTAAAAATGAATTTTTATGCATCTTTTCTTCCTGAAAAAACTTTGATCACCATTTTAAAGGTAATTTCATTATACAGAAACAATCAAAATCTCATAATTGATAAAACCATCAATGACATGATTGAAGAAGAATTTTGTATCTTCAATTATGAAGAAATTAGAGATATTGATTGGTATAATTTGGAAATATCTGATTAATTATCCTCTTTGAAGTATGGATACTCGCCCACCATGGAAAATAGCTAGAGGAAAAGGACAAGGTAGATCAGGAGGAAGATCAGCCTCTGGAGGAAGGGGAAGGTCATCCCCAACAATCAGATCATATTTAGGATCGTCATACGAATCCTCGTCCAATTCCCCAGTTATACAAATGGGAAATAGGAGTTTTATAAACTCCAAAGTACTACAAACAGGCAAATATTGATCAT
The DNA here is from genome assembly GCA_030864225.1 of Capsicum baccatum var. pendulum. Taxonomy (NCBI): domain Eukaryota; kingdom Viridiplantae; phylum Streptophyta; class Magnoliopsida; order Solanales; family Solanaceae; genus Capsicum; species Capsicum baccatum. Next base: position 162,143,825 of record CM061555.1, on the reverse strand, counting down.
CACAGTCGATCCATCTAGATGATATTCCAGAAGACAGCCCGTTATACGAGCAATTGCAAGCCCATTTGGCCCATAGTTTCAGTTACAAAATGCTTAATAATATTTCATTCAGGTAAATGGACTGATAGTCAAAAAAAATATGCTACGGTAGCTCATGAAATGCTAACCATTGTTAAATGTGTTCTAAAATTTTAGGATGCTCTTTATAATCAAAAGTTTTTGATTAAAATTGATGCTCAATCTGTAAAATATATGTTTGATAAAGATTTTAAACATGATGCTTCAAAATTAATATTTGCAAGGTGGCAAGCTTAGTTAGCCCCCTTTGATTTTGAAATTCAATATAAAAAAGAAATTGATAATTCCCTCTCTAATTTCTTATATAGGGAATATCTAAATTAAAAATGAATTTTTATGCATCTTTTCTTCCTGAAAAAACTTTGATCACCATTTTAAAGGTAATTTCATTATACAAAAATATTCAAAATCTCATAATTGATAAAACCATCAATGATATGATTGAAGAAGAATTTTGTATCTTCAATTATGAAGAAATTAGAGATATTGATTGGTATAATTTGGAAATATCTAATTAATTATCCTATTTGAAGTATGGATACTGGCCCACCATGGAAAATAGCCAGAGTAAAAGAACAAGGTAGATCAGGAGGAATATCAGCCTCTGGAGAAAGGGGAAGGTCATCCCCAATAATCAGATCATATTCAGGATCGTCATATGAATCCTCGTCCAATTCCTCAGTTATACAAATGGGAAATAGGAGTTTTATAAACTCCAAAGTACCATAAATAGGTGAATCTTCATCATCATAGTCGATCCATCTAGATGATATTCCAGAAGACAGCCCGTTATACGAGCAATTGCAAGCCCATCTGGCAGCACAAAGGAATAATACGTTTGTTTCAACTGCGAAGGAAAAGGGCAATGATGATATCAAGTCCTATGAATAAATTGAAAATAAAGAAATGATATTTTTGTCAGAAACTCTGAGATTCAGAGGCAAAATAGACCGTGGGAGATACTCCACAAATATTTGATAAATAATTTATATTTTCTGGGTAAGTCATACAAAATCCGCACTTATTATGAAATGATTCTCATTACCACAGGGAGTGTAAAATTTGAACATTTCTCTGGTTAAAACAGTGAAGAGAATGTTTATAACTTCTTTAAAATTGTTATTAAATGGATCATATCCATAGAAGATTGGGGAGTGACCTCAATGACTGAAAAACAGATATTGCTTAAAGGTTCCAAGATCAATTTCACTTATTGGGACTATATTGAAGCTTTCTCTAAAGCTCTTTATTATAATAACGACAGACATAAGCATACTTGGTTTATAAATATATACGCAAAGATATTTGCAGAACCTATCCCTAACTGATTTATGGATTGGTGGTCTTATCATGGTCCGACCGTCCAAATATTGCCTGATCTATTCCTTAAGTTATACAAAGAATGGACCAAAGTATCCCCACATCTGAATCAATTATATCATGCATATCATAACTGTAATTTAGATAAAATTGATCAACTATACTTCTTTATTGAATTTTCTATTCCTTGGATTCATAAATGGACTCCAAAACTAGGATTCACTAAAGAACAAATCCCTTGTTTATATAGGGTATTTTATAATAATTTTTTGGGAAAAACTGATGCGCAAGGATCCTAAAATAAAATATTGTATGGACAAGAACTCCTGGATACTACTAGAAAGGCGATTCAGGAATATTCTATAGCCCCTCGAAAAGACATTATCGAGGATAAATCATTAAAGTATATTTCTAGAAGAATCTCTATCCATGATGGAGCTAGGATCAAGATGATTGAAAAATATTTGGAACAAGTTCGAAGAAATCTGATGAAATCAGTTGATAATCACGATAAGTCAGATACTTCCATGAAGAGCATAATTAGCGATGATATCGCCGACAAAAAAGTTCAGGATTCTCAGCCTGTTTCTTTAGATAAACCGCTATCTGATGAAGCCATTGCAAGAATTGAAGAATTTCTTAGAAAATTAAAAGAAAAAAATAAAGTGTAATACACACAATATATTTACTGTGTACAGGACCTGGATGTGGGACCCTTAGTACTATTCCTACATAGTAGATCCACTGTATATAGGACCCGGATGTAGGACCAATAATACTATTTGTAGATACCTATTTATTCCTATAAATAGATGCCTTCATTTGTTAGGGAAGGAAATTTTTTTTCATCTTTTTATCTTCTTTTTTCTCATTTCTCTCTCTAGCTTAGAGTTCTCTCTTATCTCTTTTGTAAAATAATCTCAAGTGTAAAATAAAAGCTTGCCGTTATTACTATTTTGGCCTTGCATCCGGCCATTAAAGGTATTTTATTTTATTTGTAATTATTTACTCTCTCTCTCTCTCCGATCGTGACTATGTCTGGTTAGATAATTTTCATATCTATGCTGGAGATCTAATTTCTTTTGTATAACAACTATGAAAGATCCAGACTCTATCAAAATATAAAAGAATTTTTCTATAGTCTCTTGGCTTGATTCCAAGATGGTGGTACAATCGAAGTTAATACTGCTTTTGTTGACTTTGTCGTAGTGACTATGTTTAGCAAGCCGTGACTTTTAAGCCAGTTAAAGATGAAAAAAAGGGGAGCCTCTTTTCACGATTAGAATCGCTAGACACATGGGCTCAACTAAATGTTTTAATTTCTGACAGGCCCCTCCTCGGGTAAAAGGATTCAATCTTCCATATAGTCAATAAGCTATATGAAATTCTTATATATTTCGGTTGTATTTTCGATATTAACTTATAGGTTTGGATGGCCGCGTGAATTACCGCCTCAATGTAGGTTATACATCACTATATTAGTCGAAACTAATTTTGCTAAATCTCACAAAAATTAACTTAAAATTTGAAAAAGAAAATTACACTAACAGTGAAAGAAGTGATGATAGGATTTTGGATATTTTTCAAATTTCAAATTTAAATTATATTAGAAAGCAACTAATATTATACTTTTTTAAAAACATTTCTATTATCAGACTTTATATTGTTGGGTCTGTGCCTTGCACAGACATTTCACAACTAGTATTTTAAAAAAAATATGGAAAAGATTCTGTAAATCATAATAATTAATAATTTAAAAAATTTAAAAATTATAAAATATTTGGATGACTCTTGAAATTATATCAGTGCCACTTAAATTAGAATAGTAGAAAAATTACTATAAATTAAAGTAATTTAAAACTTAAATTATATTAAAATATAATTGACTATCAATGCTACAAAAGTTTGGACAAGGAGAGTAACATATATTATTTAAAATTTAAATAAAAAGTATTATAAATTACAATATTTAACAGCTTAAAATACCTAAAGGAAAAAACTAATTTGTTTTATATTCCACAAAAGTATGTAAAATATACTATAGATCACAATAATTAAAAACATAAAAAAATTAAAATATATAAAGTATTTGGCCGACACTCGAAATTATATCAGTGCCACTTAAATTAGAATAGAAGAAAAATTATTATAAATTATAGTAATTTAAAACTTAAATTATATTAAAAATATAATTGACTATCAATGCCACCAAAGTTTGGAAAAGGAAAGTAACATATATTATTTGAAAATTAAATAAAAAGTATTTAAGTATCTTGGGTTTACGATTCAGGGGAATGATGAGATTGATGAGGATGTCGCTAACCGTATTGGAGCAGGTTGGATGAAGTGGAGGCTCGTCTCGGGAGTGTTGTGTGATAAGAAGGTCCCACTTAAGCTTAAAGGCAAATTCTACAAAGTGGCAGTCCGTCCGGCTATGCTATATGGAGCAGAGTGTTGGCCAGTCAAGAACTCCCACATTTCGAAAATGAAGGTGGCGAAAATAAGAATGTTGCGTTGGATGTGTGGTATTACTAGAGGGGATATAGTTAGGAATGAGATAGTTTGACAGAAGGTGGGAGTGGCTTCCGTGGATGATAAAATACGGGAAGGAAGGTTGAGATGGTTTGAGCATTTGATGAGGAGGGTACGGATGCCCCAGTACGCAGGTGTGAGAGGATAGTGTTGAGGGGTTTCAGGAGTAGGAGAAATAGGCCAAAGAAGTACTGGAGGGAAGTGATTAGACACAATATGGAGCAGCTGCAGCTTACCGAGGACATGACCCTAGATAGGAAGGCGTGGAGGTTGTGGATAAGGGTAGAAGGCTAGGATGAGTGTGTGAGTTGTAGCAAGTAGGTAGGAGCCACTATTCAAGAGGGACTAGGTGTCCCTGGTCTGTGAATGTTTGTTACTACTAGGGGGTGTCGTATTCTGGATGCCCTATCGCTTATCTCTTATTTATTGCACCTATTTATCTTATTTAGTATTGCTCAGATTTATACTTTATTTTATTTTTAGTTTAGTATGTCTTATTCCTTTTTATGTTATGTCATCCATCATGCTTCACTATGCTTTGGTTACTATTCACTACCTGGAGCCGGGGATCTATCGGAAACAGTCTCTCTACTTCTTTGGAGGTAGTGGTATGGACTGCGTACATTTTACCCTTCCCAGACTCTATTTTGTGGGAATACACTGGGTTTGTTGTTGTTGTTGTTGTAAATAAAAAGTATTATAAATTACAATATTTAACAACTTAAAATACCTAAAGGAAAAAACTAATCTGTTATATATTCCACAAAAGTATGTAAAATATACTATAGATCACAATAATTAAAAATATAAAAAAATTAAAAGATATAAATATTTGATTTACTCTAAAAAATATATTAGTGCCACTTAAATTGAAGTAGTTAAGAATATAATTGACTATCAATGCCATAAAATTTTTGACAAGAAGAGTAACATGTTTTATTTAAAAATTACATAAAAAGTAAAATTACTATAAATTATAATAATTAGAAATTCAAAGAATTTAAAAGATGTAAAATATTTAGTTGACTCTCAAAATTATAACAGTGTAACTTAAATTGGAATAGAAAAAAAGTATCACAAATCACAATAACTAAAAACTTAAATTATTTTAAAAATATTATTGACTATCAATGCCACAAAAGTTTGAACAAGTAGAGTAACATGCATTACATAAAAAGTATTATAAATTACGACAGTTAGCAACTTAAAATATCTAAAAATATATTAATAATATGATTGATTATCAAAATTCTATTTGTGTCACATAAATTGAGTCAAAAAATAGCAACATGGGCCCTCAACATCTAGTATATTATAAGAGGGAGTGAACAACTTTTGATCCTGTTTGCCAACCTTTCAGCTACTTGCTTCATGATTTTATTATATCACCCTTAATTAATTATTATATGACATTTATGTATTAGAAAATTAATAATATTTAATAAAATAAGTAAAATAGATATTTATGAGATGTCCGTTTTAGCTGCTTCAATATTAATTTTACTATATCATGTCTTACTTGCCGACTTTTCAGTTGCTTGCTCCGTAATTTTACTATATTACTTCTAATTAATTATTATATGACCTTTATGTATTATAAAATTAATAATATTTAATAAAATAAGAAAAATAGACATTTATGGGATGTCCGCTTCAGCTGCTTCAATCATAATTTTACTATATCACGTCCTGCTTGTTGACCTTTCAACTGCTTGCTTCATGATTTACTATATCACCCCTAATTAATTATTATATGACATTTATGTAATAGAAAATTAATAAGATTTAATAAAATAAGTAAAATAGACATCTATGACATGTCCGCTTCAGCTGCTTCAATCGTGATTTTACTATATCACCCCTAATTAATTATTATAAGTCATCTAAGTATTAAAAAATGAATATTAAAAAAATTATTATAAGTTACCTACGTATTAAAAAATTAATATAATTTAATATTAAATTAACTTTACGTCTTCTATGAGGGACACTTAATTTTTTTTCCACAAGTATTTTTATAGTAATTTAGCTATTTCACTTCTAGTTAGTTATTATAAGTAATTTAAGACATGTTTGCTTCGCTGCTTCAATCGTGATTTTACTATATCACCCCTAGTTAATTATTATGGTTATCTATGTATTATAAAATTAATAACATTTAATAAAAATATAAAATAGACATTTAAGACATGTTTATTTTAGCTGCTTCAGTCGTAATTTTACTTTATTACCCTTAAGTATAAGTCATCAAAGTATTAAAAAAATTATTGCTATAATATTTAATAAAAAAAGATAAAATAGACATAAATGATAAATTAACTCTTGATATTTTAAATTAACTTGACGTCTAATATGAGGGCTACTTAAATTTTTTTCACAATTATTTTTTATAGTAATTTTGCTATATCACTTTTAGTTAGTTATTATGTCATATAATGCATGTCTGTTTCGCTGCTTCAATTGTGATTTTATTATATCATCCCTAATTAATTATTTAAAATATTAAAATTAACCCTCCTCGTAGTGTTTAGACATGATTTATGATTTGTGGAGATAAGTAGTGTCAGTTCTGGATGCCGAAAGTGATTTAAGTTATTAATTGGATTCTTGAGTTTTAATAAAGTTAAACCCGATCATGATCAACCTTTGATCGAGACGACCTCGAATTAGTGTCATACTATTTTCAATAAGTCTGAAATGAACTTTTTAGTCAATATACATATTTGGTTTATTTTCTCGAGGTTTCGAATAAATTTTGATGATTTAATTAAAGTTTTGAGTATTTTAAATAATTAATTAGGAGTGATATAATAAAATCACGATTGAAGCAGCAAAATAGATATATTTTAAATGACTTACAATAAAATTACTAATAAGAAGAAATATAACAAAATTACTATAAAAAATACTTGTGAAATGTAAGACCCTTAAAATTTTTGATGATTTTATTTTTGACCCCCAGCATGCGCTATGTCAATTTTTGACTTGAATTGTGTTTAGAGATGTTAAAATGATGCCTGAAAAAAGTTTTGAATTTTTTGAAAGGGGTTCGGGGTCATTTTGAAACCCGAAGTAGTAAGGGTCCGCGATGTCACCGTGCCCGGAGGTTAGCCTCGCGATATCGGTGTGGCACGAAGGATAACTTCTGCGATAATGGTTGAAATGGGGAACATGAGTTTTTTCAAATTGGATAAATTTTAGCTTGGAATTGCATGAATTTCAACCCACATTGTGAGTTTGATTTTAATTATAAAAAATTGCATGGTTTAACTTATGTTTAAACCTAATGCATTGCATTAATTGATAAGTGGATTTAGATGGCCATGGTTTGAATTTCAATGGAACTTGGGAGTCCAATTTGATTGTGTGAATTGAATTGACATGTTTTATTTAGCTTGGAAGCATACTGGTACGACGATACCAATGGTAAATGCATTAATGAATGACTCCTGGGTTAATGGTTGGAGTTATGTGCACATTATTTTAATTTGGGCTTAAAGGGGGTTGTGTAGTTCATTGTGAAGGTGGAGGTCCCTGAGGGACTGATACTAAAAATTATGTTTGCCAGCATGGGGGTCTATATGATCGTACGCATGGTTTACACTATATATATAATTTTTGAAATGATTGAAGCCTCAGTGGCTTTGACCCTTCCTTGAATTTCCTCGGTTCGTGCGGCTACATGCGCTGGGCTCTTTCAACAGGGGGAGCTGAACCTATATAGCCTATGAGTGCCTTTAAGACGGATCGAGCTATACATTCCAGGTTAATAATTTTAAACTCTCATGTTCATGACCCTTTACCCTATCTTAGTATCTTATATATGTATATATGAATGTGTGCATGCGGTTTTGACTGATTTTAGAAATGACATTATTTTATCACTTTTTCTGAGTTATATGTCAGTGCTTATCTCACTGATTATCATAGTACGCTACATCATTTCATGATTAGGGCCCGAAGATATTTATGTTGCTTCTGTGCAGTGTTAGGTGAATTAGCACGTTCGTTAAGTAGCTGTAAAGTGATGAGCCTCCATTATTTGAAAGGCCTTATCATTTCATTATTCTTTCATTATTGACTTAGTAATTTTGGATTCTTTTTTATCATAGTCGGGGGCATGTCCCGACTTAGTTGTTATTCTGATTTTAGAGGCTTTCGTAGATAGATGTAGATTGGTTATTATTTTGACTCTTAGTCTCATTCGAGTTATCTATTCGGCTTTTTATTGCTGTTTAATTGGCTTTTGCATTGGTATTATTATATTGTGCTCTTGACGTTAGGTTAAGTGGGTGGTCTCCGGTTCAGAGTGGGCTTAAGATACTCGTCACGGCCAGACCCTATTTGGGTCGTGACATGAAAAAAATTTAAATAGTCCTCATATAAGACGTCAAGTTAATTTAAAACATTAAGAGTTAATTTATTATTTTATGTCTATTTTATCCTTTTTATTAAATATTAATGTATTAATTTTTTAATATTTAGATGACTTATAACAATTAATTAGGGATAATAAAGTAAAATTACGGTTGAAGTAGCTGAAATAGACATATCATGAATGTGTATTTTATATTTTTATTAAATATTATTAATTTTATAATACACAGATGACTTATAATAATTAACTAGGGGCGATATAGTAAAATTATGCTTGAAACAGCTGAAGCAGACATGCCATAAATGTCTATTTTTTTAATTAAATATTATTAATTTTCTAATACGTAAATGACTTATAATAATTAATTAAGGATAATATAGTAATTCGGCTAGAAGCAAGCATAACGACAAAGAGGTGTCTGTTTCTTCACACTTATATAAAGTAGAAATATTTGTATATATAAAGACAAAAAAATCACTTTTATTTTATTTAAGACAATAATATTATTCAACTCTTCCTATTTTCCTTAAAATATTCTTAGTACCTCAAAAACCTTCTTTGTCATGTCATTAAAATTTTCTTCTTTTTTGATAAATAGATATGTTTAACTTATCAAACTTATTTAACTAAAATTTTATCCTAATTATTATTTTAAAAGAAAATTACACATGATATATTAATCATGGAAGATTAATTTAACTACAAAAACAACTTGAATTATTTTATTTGGTCTGTACTCCTCAAAGTTACTTTTATTTACTTATTTATTTCATCATTTAATAATATTTTTAAAACTCAAGTACTCATACAAATTGGTACTCATTGAATATTTTTTGTCATGTATTTTATATACTAAAGATTCTAAATGTAAAAGAAATAAAAATGATGGATTTCATACTTTAGACATTAATTTTGTTATTTATATGAGAATAAAAGAATAAAATTCACTTTTTTGAAGGAAAGAAAGATTATTTAGTCTTGAAACAAATAATTCTTTTTAAGAAAAATTAACAAAATGATCCCTTCTTTAGTATTATTACAAATGGATCTTTGAAACATTACTCAATCAATTATTGTATGCTTTTTGTAGATCTAGATTGAGGTAAGGGTATAAATTGACGTTTAGTTGTATAATAAAATATAAATATAAAGGTCATGAAAAAAAAGTGAAGAAACTAAATTAAAAATAATAATATATTTTTATTAAATTTTTATGTCTTACCTTACAGATTTACTTAACTTATGTATGTATAATTACTTGCGAAAATCTGCAAGAAAAAATTCATCTTTTCACTACATTTTTATAAAAAATATTTTGCATAAAAAATTACAAGTAATCTATGTCCAAATCAAAGTTTTCAGGTAATAATACACATTAAAATTTTCTCATTGAATTTTGTTTGGTAACAAAAAAAATCATAGGTTTACCATCATTTTTTAAAAATTACTTACAAATTCTTTTGTATAATCTCCAAATATCACGTTATTTACATTTTTCTTGTAATTTATGAGACATAAGTTTGAATAAATAGATTTGAAGAGATAAATAGTTCTATTATTAATAAAATAAAATTTAGTGACATGAAATGTAAATTAGGAGAGAGGAATGCTTTTTTAATGTTAAGTATTTTTTGAGAAAAATACGGATAGTTAAATAATAATTTTATCTTAAATGAAATAAAAGTGATAGATGAAGACAATTTCTAAAACATGAGTGACTATTTATGAAACTAACTTTGATATATGCCTTTTGTTTCCTAATTACGTGGATAAAATTATGAGGTCATAGTTGCACTGGGGACTAAAACTTTCAAATATTTCATTCATAATTAATGTTTATCAGATTGTACGCTGGATTTGTGTTTTATTGACACATGAATTAAAAACAGTAAATGATATAGTTAATTTTATCATATTAATATTTAAATATAATAAATTTAATATTTTAAAACATATATTAGTTATTAAATTATATTTAATATTAAAAATAAAATAGATAAAAATAAATAAATTAACTATTCGGGTCGTTCGCTTTCTGCGGGTTCCACTAGCTCATTCACGCTCACCATGCCCTTCTCTTTCTATCATAATTCCCCTGATTATTTCATTTTTCACTTCTGTGAATAAGAGCCCACTCTCTCTAATCCCAAATAAGAGGAGAGATAAAAAATTTTTTTTTTTTTGTTCTCTCTTATAAAGTTTTATTTAAAGAAAAAGTCTCCTTCGTAATGGCCAAAAAAAGTACAAAGAAATAACGAATTTGCTACTTATTTTTAATGTTGGGTAAGTTAGCAAAATAATGCTATATATCTCAAAAGTATTTATATATAACTAGTTTTCGAATCACGTGCAACACACATGTATCTCAAGATAATTTTATTAAAATGTATATGCAAAAGATGAATTTAAATGAATCATATTTTTAAAATGTTTTTTTTAAATTAACCAAGTTAGGTTTTTTTTCTTCTAAAGGATGATTACTGCTACTGAAGACGTTTGAAATAATGATGGATAGTTACATATACAATATGATACTAAAGAATGAAAAAGAGGAGCATATAAAAGAATAAGAAGAAACTCCTCTTTAACAAATGGAGACAATTGATAATTTATTTTAGAATTGAAACAACTATGATACGAACGTTACGTACCCAAGTAAGATGAACTTTCAACTCAATCAAAACACATATATGAATTATCCGAACAGAAGACAACAACTGGTAAGTAAATACAAAAAGAGGACAAACACAAGTAGAAAATAGACATCTTGTAACGACCTGAATTCGTGAATTTTTTATTTCTATGTATTTTGATCATTTTTTTCTTCCTCATAGTTGCTACATATTGATTTTGAGGTTCGGGAATGGTTGACAAAATTTTCAATAAAATCAACAATGATTTATGCGAGTTTGTGATTTTAAAGGCTTGAGAAGTCATATAGTTGACTTTGGTCAACCTTTGTTGTTTTGAGTGTCGGATGACAAACTGACTATGCTAACAGATTCGAAATGTCGAATTTGAGTTAGTAGCGGTGTTGGTTTGATTTTGACGCTTTTGTATCTCATTTTGACCTTACATTTAGAAAATAGTAAAATAGGGTCGGGGGAGGGGGGGGGTGTAATTTTGTGAAAAAAAATCCCTTTTCAACAGTTCGACGTCACCATTGAGTCAAAAATATCAAAATTTGCCTAATAACATATATAATTTTCTTCTATCGGGTCCAAACGAATTCCGAGAGAGTTCATTCGGAGATATTTTTAATTTGATTTTTGCTGCTGGTGCAACATTTTCTAGTGTATCAGGCCTTTCATCGTGATCGTGTGGACATGTTTCACGATTGCAGGCCTTGATGACTCCCTTCATCGCGATTGCGTGGTGGTGGAATCGCGCTCGTAAGGAGCATTCGAGTGGACTAGGTCGGGTTTGTCCATTGTGACCACGGGACCCTCTTCTCGCGGTTATGATGACCAACTAAATCCCCATTCAACGTTGGCCCTCATGATCGCGAGGTAGGGCAACAATCACGCAGCACTGTTCACTGAATAGTATAAAAGTCTCTTTCCACATTTTCCCTTTATTTTTGGACCTTTGAGCTTTGAGTTTGGGCGATTTTTGAGGATTTCTTCACCATTTGAGTTTGGGTAAGATCTAAAACCTTGTTTCCACTATTTTTCATTGATTATATTTTCAAAAACACCTTTAAATCATGATTTTAGAATGGAAAAATTGGTGTTTTACTATAAGAATTAAAAAGGGATTTTCTTCATTTTGGACCTTGATTTTAACCCGTTTTCATATGGATTTTCTCTTGTAGACTGATGTCGCCCAAAAACTAACCTCCAAAGAAGTATGCTGCGGTCGATGTCAAATATAGGAGACCAAACTAGGTTGGGGTCGAACCTACAGGGAAAATGTTGAACAATATCTCAAACTTGACAGAATCCATGAGCAGTGCGCAAAAGTAAATGGGGGAATTTGAAGTAAATAGTAAGTAGTAACCGAACTTGAATGCTTTGAGTTTGTAAATAATAAAAGACGAACACTAGTACTGTATTTCCCATAGTTTATCAACTCCGTAAACTTCTCTTGTTCAACTCACCTAATCTCTTGCTCTGCATGCAAAGTTGACAAGCTACGTAAGATCAACCATCTTGCGAGCGTGTTGATAAATCTCACCCTTTACCTTGTGAGTCTTAGGGCATAACCTTATTGCTCCTTGTCTATAACCTCAATTCAACTTTCACCTTTTGGGTTTCAAGATGATTAGATGAGATGGACGTGAATCTCAAATTACTGTCTTAATCTCTCTTTTTTTCCAATCTAAAACTCCTTTGTGAGGACATTTTTAAATACAGGTTATCCTCAAGCTTTTACAGTAGCTCTGAGGTCAGTTAATATGAAGAAAATTAAGATACTTGCAGCTACAAGAAAATAGATGAATCTCCCACTTCCTTTACGTAGTTAATCCATCAGAGTTCCCACAACCCTAATCAGGGAGATTAGCCGCTAATGTTCATGCAACAATCCATGATAATAAATAAAGAGAACATGTAATTAATTGCACAAGAATAAGAGAAAGAAAATTCAAAGTCTTTAATTGAATAAAAACCCAAAATTCCAAAGAACACAATCTTAATGATGAAAGTATTGTAAATGTGCGTAAAAAAATGTCAAAAAGTGTAAGACAATGTAACCTAATAAAGGGGTAACCCTAAGGTATTTATAATATCTCAAAATACTCCAGAAATCCTAATTAAAATGGAATAGAAAGAGTAAAGACGGCACAAGGTATGACTCGCGTCGTCCACTCGTAAGGTATTCTTATGAGTCTACTGTGCTAGTCGTATGTTCTCCAGTGTCTGATCTTGTAATGCTCCAGGTTCTTTTATCTTTACGACTCATCCAAACGAGTCCTACCTTGACCATATGACTCGTGGTCTTCACTCGTCACCACCTGAGCTTTATTCCCTTAATGCTCTGGACACTGGTCTCTTTATGATTTCTCCTAACGAGTCGTACTCACATCTTCTAACTTGTCTTCTTCTGAAACTTTAATTCTGTATGACAGTTTGAGTTTCTATTCTCTTTATGGTTTCTTGTCATGACCCGCATCGAAATCTTACGATTCGTACTCTTCAGTCGTATCCACCCTTCACTTAGCTTCTTCAGCTTGGGTTTTGAACTGTTATACTTACGAGTGATCCTAGGAGACGTATGTTGTGTTGACGACTTGTAAGGTGACTCGTATAATGCACATACTTCATTTTTCTTCCAATTTGATTCTAATACTGTTATTCACCTTTTTCACCTGCGACAACTACAAAACCACACCATATCTACCAAAATGACCTAAGTTCAAACATAAATTCTTTGTTTTAAGCATCGAAAGTTCTTTATTTCCACCGTGCATCAACACCCTCAACTTAGAAAGTTTATGTGTCCTCAGACAAAACATAAATAAAAAAAATCTAACACAACAACAATTCTTAAATAGAAAAATCCTAAGATACCTATGACAGTGACTTATCAGTTCAATTTTTAACATTTTTTCCCCCTTCCTAGTTTTAACCTTTCAAGAATCCGATTGTGTATATCGATTTGGCAGATGGAATGACAAAAAAGAATCCAATGACATCATTACATTAGTAATAGAAAAATAGGCACAGGAAAAAGAACATTAACCAAACAATCTAGAAACCTAACAACATAACCCATATGCACTCACAATCAAAGAAATCCCATTCACTCAATCTAGATCAATCAAGTTATTCAGGGATATTACAAAAGATGCTCTCGCTCACAAAGAAGTATCAGCCGGTGTGTACAGAATACCATAGAATTTCCCATATACTCTCTTCTCGAGTTTCAGATAGTCGGTATAGGATCACTAAAGGACTTTATTCAGCTTGTAACGTAGTTTTGGGGCTGGTATAGTGTCCCTTTGGGACTTTTAGTGACTACGACTCCTTTACACTTTGCTTTATTTGGGATCCACTTATTTTTCTCTTTTTCTTTATTTTGTTTCTGCCCATATGTCTCATTTTTTTTATTTTAAAGCACATTCATAATGGACTAGGTGCGGTTTTCTTTTCTCACTTTCTTTTTCTTTTATGATCTTTTATTTTCATCGCACCTGTCCTTCTTTATTTTTTCTTCTACACATCTTTCTTCATACTCATTTTTTCCTCTGCACCCCTATAATAGATGCCCTCAACTTAACCAATTTGCCTGAATTAAGGTGCACAGTGTCTAAAGAGGACCAAGGCCAAGACAGGTTTATTGTAAGAGAAACGGGAAGGGGAAATTGGTGTAAACAAAAAAAATAGTTAGTTAAGGCTCAAACAACGGGATCAAGGGATTCATATTATTTTTGGTTAGGAATTTAGGCTCAAGTGGACTCAAAATAAGAATAGCCTATTATCATCTCCTACTCGACTATCCTGAACCCTAGGTAAGAGCAATCGGGCAAGTTCTAGATTCTGACATATGGGAAACTAAGTAACGTCTCATATACACTCGTACAGGGTCATATTGATAGGTACTACTTATCTAGTTATGCAGTTGTTCACCATAGTTATTCTATCCTTATTCTAATGCCATTATCAAACTCACGATCGTCCCTCACATATACACACATCACATAATCAGCAAAATTTTAGGAGGAGCATCAATTTGGGCATCAAATTTTCAACACAATTATTCAAATCACACATACTCAACATACTCAATCAAAACCATGTGTACTACCACAAGAACAAATTTTCTCCTTATTTCAGTATCACACACAAACAAACTAACAAAAACAACAATAAAACATATCGATTCTCCAACTTTTCAGACTGTGGCTATGAGTTTTGAATCATAGCAAGTATAACCCATGGTGACCTTGGTACACCCCCACCCCCAACTTAAATCCTATGCACTATCCCTAGTGTATCTATAATGTAATAGAAGGGATCGAGGACATAATTCGATGTTCAAGGCACCGGCTCATGCCACATCATCACATGTGCCCTCAGCTTAAGTCCACCATCCTCAATATTAGTCCCCACAACTGGTAGGACTATCTCTGCAATAGTGGTACCGGTTGTGGCTGGTAAGCTCAGTGGTATATCAGATATCAAGGCTACATCACTGCCCCTCAGCATTATCATTTGTCGATTTTGAGCTACCGGTACCAGCTAACATCTCTTGGACCCTCACCTGTCAGTCCTGCTCACTCTTTATACTATCCTTCTTTGCTTTTTTCAAGGCTTCTTTTTCTGCACTCCGATGCATTTTTTTTCTCTCTCTTCTTTCTTCCTCCTTTGGAATACTTCAGATATTTTTGACTTTGATTTCAGGCTCAATCTCTATATAATCAATGCTGGGATAAAAGACCCATCATACAAATCATTAACCATCTTTTTTATCTCGACCATCTCAACTTTTACTTATGTAAATTTTGTAGTTTGGCCGCTTCCCAACTACTGACTCATCCACTGCTCAAATGCATCAAACCTACTCTATACCCAAGCTTTCACATCACCCTCCATCAACTGTACCTTTGCTTCTACTATTCCCAACCTGAACATAATCTCATTTAAATTGGATTGGGAAATGATCACATACCCTGTTGGTGCAGATCTAGAGGAAGCTGGGCGAGGTGGTGCAGACTGCGAAGGATGGGGGACAGTGGATGTACCCACTGAATCAAAAGTCTGTGTTTTGGTCTACACACCTCCTCCTATAGTGTCACCTATATCATGTTGCCCTATAGACTCAGAATGTCCACTCTGGCTTCTGTATATTTCAGCTGATATTTCAGTTCCTCGCGTAGCTTGCCTGGCCATGGGGTTTGCTATATCTCCGATCAACCCCAAATCTATGGTACTTAAGCTCGCCGAACTGATCAACGTCAGGTAGTTTTGGCACTCTTGCATCCAAGTAAATCTGCGTCAATAAATAAGAGAATGCCAGAATTACCTTTTTTATGCCCACTGCTCTATCACATATCTCTCGTGTAATGAATTAAGCGATGTCAAACTTGTGTCCAGTAATAATTTCTTCTACGAATACTACACAGACTGAATTGAGAACATTGGCTCCAGTAGTGAGACACAACCTGTATCAAGACAATATCTACCAAGCTTTGGCTTCGAAATTCAGAGTACTTTTTTCAATCTTCTATAAGGCCACTCCTGGGACACCTACCACCCATGGTTCTTATTCTTTGTATGTAGTGATAAGATTCTCTATCCATATGAAGTGTATCTTTTTGTCTTTCGATCCCATTTGTTTTCTTGTCTCCTTTCGTATTTTCCCCATGCTGTAATTAATTTTTCTTGTGTTTACTGAAGGTTGGAGGTCAGGACCATGCAGAAATCTGGATATGGTCCTCGAAGATATATTCACCTGTACTCCTCGGATGGTTAGCTGGTAACAGGATCACAACCTTTCCATAGGTTTCCCTGAGGGTATTATCTCTTTAACTTACCCTTATATGCTGCATAAAATTCCTTCACCAAAGCAGGACTATGCCTTCCTGGTGCTGAAGTCATCCACTGGAACTGGTACTTCTGAAATCTATCTTTGAATCCTGGCATTGCAAACATGCTTGTAGTGATTAGTATCAAATCCAGATAGATCCCTCTTCTCGGGCTTCCTGTAACTGGGTTCACCTGCAAACCAAAGTTACATGTTTCCAACATTTTGGGGTACCCCTATCATTCAATAATGGGCACTAAAGAAGATATAATGGATAACTGAGCCTGTGGTAGTGGTGGTGGTGGTGGTGGTGGGTGATGAACATCTATTGGGTCACATATACTTCTTCCCCACTTGTATTTTCCGAGTCTATTTCATATGAGCTTGATTTTTCTTCCCCTGCCTCACCCTCGGATGTTATATTTTCATCATCTTCATTATTTTCATCCTCTGAGGATAATGGTGAGTGGGGAGGAGAGCTACTCAGATTTTTCCTTCTGGGCCCCCTTGGAGGTGTGTCCTCTAGTGTGATAACCTTCTTTTCCCTTGCCGATCTTTTGTCTCTTGACCCTACCTGCCCCTTCATTGGGTATTCAACAAGGTCACTATTACTGCTGGATATTTTCGTATCCTCATTCACCAACTTATTGTCAGATTTTAAGGCAGGCTTTTTATTTGTATTTTTCTTGAAGGAGTCACCTTTTGGAGCCATAGTACCTGTGTGCATAAACTTATTTGTAATTAGTAAGGAAAGGAAAGTAAAATAAGAAAATTAGTTATCAGTGTGCATATTCTATTTATGTTATGACTGGGGAGTTTGAGTCGTATACTCTGGTGATGGCTCATATGACTGAGTCGTACGATAGAAAGTGTATATATAAATGTTCATTGGTCAACTAACGAGTCTTACTAACCAGTCGTGAGGATAGTTTACGACTTGTTACCAACACTCATAAGCAGACTAGAAACAAAAATCTAATATGTGTTACCTCCCTAGGTCATTATGACTTATCTTTATGATTCGTAGGTGTTGGATATGACTTACATAGGCAAGTCGTACCCATAGTAGAACCTACACCCAAATATACCTTTATGTTATTAGTGATTATGAGTCTAGTCATAATTCATTACATGTAGGTACGATTCGTAAGGAGCCTCGTACCCAATGCAACATAAAAGTGTAGCTTGTGAGTTGATTCCAACATATAATCCCTAATTTACCCTTCAATGTACAACATTACCATCCCATATCAGTCCAAAACACACATTTTCAGAATAAAATTTCAAGTTCACCCCATTTCCAATTTCAAACTCAATTTCTAAGAACTAGGATTCAAATTTTTTTGTAAACATGGATATTCAACTCGAATAAATGCTAAAGTCTCAACTTATTTTCAAGTTCAACTTGAAATATAAAGCATTTGAGTTTAAAGACTTACTTGAGTAGTTGAGAAGTTAGGTTTCTTGAGTTTATCACGTTTCTTCCCCAAATTCTTGCAAAATTTGTGAAATGTGAGAGAACCCAATGAATTTGTGAATGTTTTGGAGTGAATTCATGCATTTAGAGCTCAGAGATCAATCCAAAAATGGAGGTATCCTTTGTTTGTAGTGCTGGGTACCCAAATCAGGTAGCCCTTTTTATTTGAAACAGGTTAGCTGGGTCGGGTTGACCTGTGATAATTGACCTGATAAGTTTGGCTATGAGTTATATGTACGACTCGTAACCAATGCTTACAGGTTTTTTCCTCCTTTCGTAAAGTCGTGGAACTTTACCTGGGTTCTGGAGTAGGTACTATTCAATGTGACGATCCGTACCTAGAGGTTACGACTCATTCTGAGAATCATAAGGATTTCAGTGACCACTTACCTAGATTTGTTTCAAGTCCCAAGACTTGAAGACTCCTACTCATGATTCATCACACTAAGGTGCGACTCGTAAAGAGTTAGTATGACTTGATTTTTGGAAATTCTGGCTCTTTTCTTCAATTTTTAATCCTGCACACTGAGCACACATATTAACCTATAAATTATTAAGTACAAAAACATGGGTTTTCCTCCCACGCAGCGCTTAATTTAACGTCTCCATACGACGTGGCTAAGTTAGATACTAGATTTCACCAACTAGCCTCATGGGTTGCCTCCCATGAAACACTTGATTTAACGTCGCGACACGATGAAATTTCCTTGGTTACTCAGACTTCACCAAGGTCTATCTTAAAAATCAAAATAATTTCCTTAGTGTTACCCATATAGTGCTTTACCCTTTGCCCATTTAGTTTGAATGGGTCTTCACTATTATGCTTCAATCCAAATACAGTAAATGGACCATACCATCTTGACTTTAACTTTCCTGAAAACAATCGAATCCTTGAGTTGTAGAGCAATACCTGGTCACCTTTCTCAAATATCATCTTCTCAATTTTGCAATCATAATGCAACTTCATCTTTTATTTATAAAGTGTGGAACATTAATGAGTCCAGATTCGGAATTGATCCAACTCATTCATTTTGTTCATCCTTGTCTTCGCTGCATCTTGAAAAATTTAGCTTTTTCAAGGCCCATAGTGCTTTATGTTCAAGTTCCACAGGCAAGTGACATGCATTTCCATACACCAACTGATAAAGAAAACCACCAATGGAGGTCTTAAAAGCTGTTTGGTAAGCCCATAATGCACCGTCTAGCTTTTGTGACCAATCATTCCTATTAGCATTCACCGTCTTCACTAAAATAGACTTGATTTATCTATTGGACACCTCAACCTGTCCACTAGTCTGTGGATGATAAGGTGTTGACACCTTCTCTTTCAGTCCATACTTCTTAAGTAGACTCTTAAATAGACGATTATAAAAATGTGACCCATCATCACTAATGATTGCATGTGGCATGCCAAATCAAGAGAAGATATATTTCTTTCAAAAGGCCATGACATTCTTCCTTCATTATTGGGGAGCACAACCGCTTCCACCCATATAGAGACATAGTCCACAACAATAAGGATGTACTTCATACCAAAAAAAACTCACAAAAGGTCCCATGAAATCCACACTCCATACATCGAATAATTCCAATTCTAAAATATGAGTCATAGGAAGTTCATGATGCGCAGAGATGTTACATTGGCATTGAAATTGATCACAAGCTGAAGAAAAATCATGTGCATCTATACCTTACTATCAAAGTTCATAATCACAGCTGCTAAGGCTTTAACACCCAGCCTTTCTTCTATAGGAATAACATCAGAAACATCTTCCTAAGTAGTTACTTCATCAATATCATGGAATAAGTCAATCTCTTCATTAAACATATCAATCACAGATATTACCCTCAACTCATCCACATGCTTCATGGATTTGGATACATTGAATATAACCTGCTCATCATTAATTTTCAACATCAAATGTCCTAGCTCTAAATTAATCAACGTCCTTTTTGTAGCCAAGAACGGTATTCCCAAAATAATTAGGACTTAAGAGTCCACTTCACAGTCTAAGATCACCAAATCAATAGGAAAGATAAAATAGGTCACCTTCACTAATACATCATATAGAATACCAATTATTTTTTTCATTGTCCTATCTGCCATCACTAGTCTCATAGTGGTTAGTGTAGGAGATCCCAACCCCAACTGCTTAAACACTGCTAATGGAATAAGGTTGATACTTGCTCCTAGATCACATAATGCATGAGTGAATTTGAAAGATCTAATGGTGCAAGGTATGGTGAAAGCACCAGGATCCTCCTTCTTCTCTATCAATGATCTAGTAGCTACAATGCTGCAGTGATGAATACTGTCGAATGCCTCATAACTAAGTAACCTATTCTTAGTAATTAGATCCTTCATGAATTTTGCATATCTTGAAATTTTCTCTAATGGCTCTACAAGTGGAATGTTGACTGACAACTCCTTTAACATAGATAAAATTTTTGATACTTACCCTTTTCTTGCTTATTTTCCAGCCTTTGAGAAAAAAAAGGGAGAGGTCTCATGATAGACTTCAAAATAGGTTCCTTGATCTCGTCTTTTCCTTTGTTTTACTTGTTGCTACTCTCCACATCAATAGAATTATTATCATTGTTTTGTTCATCTATAATGGGTATAGGTAGAACTATATTGGTTTTACCACTTCGAATGGTAATGGCATGGAAGTGACTATCATTCTTTGGATTTACCATTGTATTACTAGGAAGAGTGATAGGTTGCCTTTGATTCAATGTGGTTGACATCTGGCTATATTACTGCTCTAGTTGTTTGATTGAAGTATCATGTGACTCAACTTTCTGATTCATCCTTGATAGGTCTGCCTTAATCTTCTTAAGCTAGCTCTCTTGACTCTCTTATCCTTTGACTAGTTTCGACAACATTGCATTCATTCTAGACTCAATATCTCCTTAAGCCAGCTCTCTTCACTTTCTTGGCCTTTAATTAGTTTTGGCAACATTTCCTTTATTCTAGACTCAGTATCCCGGCTACCTAGTACGTATTTATCGCTCTTCTATTTGTAGTTTTCTTTTCATCTCCAATCACCATCTTGGTGTATTCACCTATCTCTGTATCTATCATTATAATAGTTCCAATCTTGATTCCCTTTTCCTTGGGCTCGAAAATATGCCAACTGATGATCAAGATACTTTGCTTCCTCTTCAAATTCAGTCTCAAAGGTCCTAGAAGTAGATCCCTGTGCCCCCAACTGCATTCACTTTCTTAACACTTATTATTGCAAATTATTTTATAAGAAACCCAATATCTGTCCAAATCCGTGCAACCTCTTTTGTTACCAGATCATGACTAACTCCAAAATTATTAGCTTCTCTAATAAAATATGTACTTGCACCACACTCAATTCTCTAGTATGCCAACCTCAATTGGCCACTGAAATATCATCTAGCATCCCTTTTGAAGTATTCCATCAAAGACACATAAATGCACCTCCCAAAATAGTATCTACTATTACTCTTAAACTAACATTCAGTGATCTATAGAAGATTTCTAACAGATTGAATCCTATGATCCTGTGATTAGGTACCATACTCATCATCTTCTTAAATCAAAACCACACCTCATACATGGATTCTGCAGATAGCTGTCTGAAATTATAGATTTCATCTTTCAACTATAGCATCCTTGCAGGAGGGAAGAATTTGGTCCAAAATTATCTATGCAACTCATTCCAAGTAGTGATTGAACCACTTGGAAGTTCCCCTAACCATAGTGATACTTCTTCAATCAGCAAAAATAGGAACACCCTTAACTTCAAAGCTTTCTGGTCCACCCCTAGAATAGCATATGACGTATAGATCCCAGTAAAATTAGCAAGATGCATGTTTGCATCATCAGTTTTTGATCTAAAAAATACACCCTTCAAGTTTAGCAATTGGATCATTTCACTAGAAATGTCAAATTTAACATTGGGGTGTAGAGTAGAAGGAATGATAGCTCCTATCTCAGTAGGTTTAACATATCCCATATTCTTATCTTTGTCATATGGCTGAAGATGTTGATATGTAGGAATCATCAAAGCTCTGCCTCTTTGAAATCTATCCCGATGCTCGACCATTTGTCTTGGCCTGACTATTGCTTCTTGCTAGGCTACCCTAGCCTTTTCAGCTAACTGTGCTTCCTCATCCACCCTAGGTTCTTCAACTAATGTAGCTAATAATTGTTCAGTCAGTCTGTCAGCAACATTCTATGGATTATCAGGTAGGGGAGGAGGCAAAATTTGAGAGTCTCGACCAGTAAGAACACCATCATGAACTTATTCTGCCATTCTTCGTGGTGTTTAAAGAATTCTTTCAGGCTCTGGATCAAAAGGGAGTAAGGCATTGACTTTTCTCATAGTGTTTTACATACACCAGTCTATGCCAAATCAAGAATAGAAATTAAAGCTCGTAAATGTTATAAACTTTAATCAACAATTCACACCGTCTTCCCCAATAACAATGCTAAAATTTGATGTCGCCCAAAAACTAACCTCCAAATAAATATGTTGCGGTCAATGTCAAATATAGTAACCCAAACCAGGTTGGGGTCGAACCCACAGGGAAAAAATTGAATAGTATCACAAGCTTGACTGAATCGACAAGTAGTGCGAAAAAGTAAATAGGGGAATTCAAAGTAAACATCAAGTAGTAATTGAACTTGAATGCTTTGAGTTTGTAAACAATAGAAGACAAACATTAGGACTGTGTTCTCTCTGGTTTCTCAACTTCATAAACTTCTCATGTTTAACTCACCTAATCTCTTACTCTACATGCAAAGATGATAAGTTGTGTAAGATTAATCGTCTTATGAACATGTTGATAAATCTCACCGTTTACCTCATAAGTCTCAGGGTGTAACCTTATTTCTACTTGTATATAACCTCAGTTCAAATTTCACCTTTTGGGTCTTAAGCTGATTAGATGAGATGACAGAATTATAAGATGGATGTGAATCTCAAATTACTGTTTTAATCACCTTTTCCCAATCTCAAACTCCTTTGTGAGGATGTTTTTGAATACAGGTTATCCTCAAGCTTCTGTAGTAGCTCTGAGGTCAGTTAATATGAAGAAGATTAAGATACATGTAGCTATAACAAAATAGATGGATCTTCTACTTCCTTTACGTAGTTAATCTACCAGGGTTCTCACAACCTTAGTCAGGGAGATTAGATGCTCATGTTCATACAAAAATCCATAATAATCAATAAAGTGAAAATATAATTAATTGTAAAAGAATAGAAGGAAGAAAATCCAATGTCTTCGGTTAAATAAAATCCCAAAATTCTCAAGAACACAATCTCAATAATGAAAATTTGTAAAAGTATGTAAAATATGTCAAAGAATGTAAGGGAATATAACCTAATAAAGGAATAACCCCAAGGTATTTATAGTATCTCAAAATAACCCAAAAATCCTAATTAAAATGGAGTAGGAAAATTAATATCGGCACTAGGTATGACTTGCGTCGTCCACTCATAAGGTATTTTTATGAGTCGTATTGTGCTAGTTATATGTTCTTCAGTGTCTGATATTCCAATGCTCTAGGTTTCTTTTACCTTTATGAATCATCCATATAAGTCGTACCTTAACCATAAGACTCGTGGTTTTAACTCATTACCACCTGGGCCTTATTCTTTCAATGCTCTGGACACTGGTCTCTTTATGATTTCTCCTTACGAGTTGTACTGAGATATTTTGGCTCGTATTCTTCTAAGAATTTAACTCTACGACTGCTTGAGTTTGTGTTTCTTTACGGTTGCTTGTCATGACCCGTATTGATATCTTACGATTTGTACTCTTCAATAGTATCTATCCTTTACTTAGCTTCTTCAGATTGGCTTTTGTTACTATTGTGCTTATGAGTGTTCCTACGAGTCGTATGTTGTATTGGTGACTTGTAATGTTACGCATATGATGTACATACTTTATCTTGTTCTAAGTTTTTTTCTTCTAATTTGATTCTAATACTGTTATTCACCTGTTTCACCTGAGACAACCACAAAACCACACTATATCTACTAAAATAACCTAAGCTCAAGCATAAATTCTTTGTTTTAAGAATATAAGGTGTTGTGTTTCCACGATGCATCATGTACTCCTATAAATTTGAGGAATTTGTTTTTGAAATAAAATTTTGGTATTACCCCTTTCGTTTTCAAATTCATATTTTGAATCTATTTTAGCTCCAGCCTAAATATGGGTAATATAGGTATCAATGACTTTCTTTTAATGAGTAGTTTTGATTTTTGAATATTATAGTTGATTCAGAGGTTGCTTGCAAGGGAAAGGCTCTATATTGAAGAACTTTAGATCATAATTTCATTATTTTGAGGTAAGTTATGGATTAACTTCTTTCAAATTGAGTTTGATGATTAATGAATAAGTAAAGCATTCTATGAGTTGGGGAAAATAACTATGGGGTTTATGTTTTCAAGATTATTTTACTATTGTAGGCCTGTGCGTGGGCTTATATTTCATTGTGGTTAGTTTGTGATATCTAATATTGTGTGTTGTTTGTATAGGGCCTGACATCATTGGGCTTATGTATGCATCTAAATGCCTTTATTCTAGATATGATGCCCGTGTGAAGGCTTATTTTTCTAATTTATATTTAATCATTGATTGCTTTTATCATGATAAAATATCCGAGCTAGGAGTTGATATGGTAGTAATAATGTCTTGCATGTGTATTTATCTTGATTGTGCCTAACTGGAGTTGATTATTATGAATTTTGGACATATTGAGTTGAGTTGTAGGCTCACTTGTATATATATTCTGTGTTGGATAGATTGGATATCATTCAATTGACTATGAGCATTATATCCTCATTTCATACATATATATGCATTAAGATATGAGATACAATATAAGTGGTGCGAACCTCTCATGGGTCCTATATATTAGTTGTGAACTCGGTGTGTATATATGTAAAATGATGAGATGGATTTCATCATTCATCCCATCCATATTGCATCGCGTTAAATTTATATTCGTATCTTGCCTGTTTTCCACAGTTTTTTTGACTTGCATTAAATTTTTGTGTAGTTCTTCTAATATCTGTGTTGTTGTTTCTATGTACTTGTACATATACTAGAACTATTAGTGGAGACGATGTGAGCTACTATTTGGATTTTTCTACTTGTATGTGACATGTTTATAGTATATTTTACTTATTTTATCTTTTGCTTTGCTCATTTGGCCTATGATACGATTGAGTACAAGTGGACCATACTCACCCCTATTATTCCCTTTAGGTATAGGTACTATCATGAATATTACTCATGGAGGCTTATTTTACAGTGGAGTTGGTGACATTTTGAGGTACTGGCCACTCTAGGCTTATCAGAGTCGACTCCATGCCTTTTCTATCTGTTCTTATTTAGGAGATAGACTATGAATTTTCAGTTCCAAATTTTGTATTAGATGCTCTAATGCTATGACACCAAATTTTAGGATGGGATTATATAGATATTTTTTATGTTCTATTTGTGATTATATTATATATTTGGCTTGACTTCATTTTAGAAGTCTCGCCGAGGTTTAGTACTGTATTGGCATATACCGTCACCAATTTGGGTGATTGGCTTACTTATAAAGGCTGTTTTGTAATAAGTGCCATTATGATCTATTTTTGAATTATAACAAATTAGTATTAGAGCAACCAAGTTCACCAATCTCATAAGTGTAAGACGAATATGTCTGGTAGAGTCTCCCAGATCGGTATGTTGATGTTCGTATCTATCTTCGAGAGGCTACAAGATATCTTTAGGAAAAAATTCTATATTTTGATTCCTTATCATGCACGTTATTCATACCCTATGTTCTAAGTTGTGTTCCACTGTTTTCTGCATAGATCGTAAGGACTAGATATTAAGAGGTTAGGGATGCAGAGATAGTGCTCGATGATGGAGCCCAGACTAGAGAGTGAGGTAGGGGTCGTGGATGGAACAAAGGTAGAGGACGGGCACGAGGAGTTTCCTATAGAGATAGTGCTAGGAGAACCTCTCTTGATCTTAAGATTGAGCTTGTAGGAGATGGGGACTAGCTCAGGTACCACAGAGTTCAGTTGCTACCACTGTTCTAGAGGGTCAGTTGATTTGGTTATTGACTCGTTTGGATTATGTTCCCTAGAGTGCACTTGATATTTATCCAGTTTTGAGTATGGTACCCCCTTGTGCCGACATCTGCTTATGGGCTTTCTTCAACCTAGAGTGTGGCTCTGCCATCTATATCAACATTTGCTTATGATATCCCTCAGACTTCGATTGGTATTCCACCTTTTTGCCAATATTTGATTATGATATTCATAGTTTAGGGGTACAACCTTCATTTATGGTAACTCCACGCGTGGATTATCATCCCTCTAAACTTACTATTCCTCCAGTTACTTCAGGTAGAGTTATGTCTTCTGATGATCAGAAGAGGTTCGAGAGGTTTATTCACTTGGGTTCACCCAAGTTCATTGGTGCTATTAGCGAGGATGACTATGAGATTTTAGTTGATTGCCTGGAGAAGTTACATAATCTTTGATCCCTTGAGTCTCATGGAGTTGTTAATATTACCTATTAGTTGACGAATATGTCTAGGGATTGGTGGGGGTCGTATGCGAGTTGTAGACTTTTGGGTTCTCTTGTTATGACTTAGACCCATTTTTCTAAGGCTTTATTGGAGAAGTTTGTGCAATATAGTTTAAGAGACCAGATGTGTGACGAATTTGATCTTTTTGAACAGGTTTCCATGACTATTACTGAGTACGAGGCTCATTTTCAAAATTTATCCAAGTATTTAACTGCCAGCATTTCCATCGAGTCTGAGAAGATTCAAAAGTTTGTAAAGGGACTGAATGGTACTTCTCATTTGGATACAACTCAAATGGCAGTCTTAGCGGTTCATTTTTAGAGTAATATTATTAAGTATGAAAACATGACCGAGTTGATTATCTGGGATTCTCCGGCAGAAAGCTAATAAATACTAAAAAAGACCAATCACTTGCTTATTAACCAACTTAGGTTTCTATTGCAGATGCGATTGATTATGCCATTCTTGATTTTGGTGGAAGAGAATGGCGAAAATCACCAAGAAAGTATGTCCTCATGGTGAGTTTAGTAGACATGCTTCCCGAGGTAGATATTTTCTTGGTAGAGGTTCCCGTGGTTATCATGGTATGCCAGTTCAGTCTATTTTGTATGGATCAGGTAGTAGGCCTTTTGATTCAGTGACTTTGGGTAGTAAGACATCTAGTTAGCGTGGTTGCTCTAGTTTAGCTGCACCACCTTATATTAAGTCAGGTCATAGATGGTGTTTTGTATCTGATGAGTTCCTCCATGTGTCCAAGGATTGTACTCGACATATTCCTAGAACTACTTTTATACCAGCAGTGAGAGATGGTTTATCGAGTGACATAGGTGCAGCCAGGAGTGCTCGAGGTAGAGGTAGAGGTGCTTGCGATGGTGGTTGAGGAGTTACTCAGTCTGAGAGCGGACGTGATCAGTACTATGCTATACCTACTAGGCCCAAGGTAGAGGCCTATATTATTGTTATTACATGTATCATACTAATTTGCTTCAAATATGCTTTCATATTATTTGATCCTAGGTCGACTTTCTCCTATGAGTCTACATATTTTTCTTCTGGTTTTGATGTTATGTTAGAGCCTCTTTCTATGTGTCACGACCCAAACTAGGGCCTGCCCCTGATGGGTACCTCAACTCCCACGTGAACCGGAGATCACCCCTTTCTTCTAACTAAACCGACACATATCTCTCAATATTGGATGAATTCCAAACATTTAACAAGATAACATAAAGGTAAGCTCAAAGCTAATTAAACATTGCCTATAGTCTATTGACCGAAACTCGGCCAAAACATCCGACGAACGTAACTCAAATCCATTGTAGCCTAAACAAAGACTTCTGAACCAAGAAAAAAACTGAGTATCAATAAAGGTGTCAAGACATGCCCCCGATAGTAGCCAAAACAAGTCTAATAATCCGAGACATAAAGAACCAAAACAAGAAATGTTGACTTTTGATGTATGGAAGCTCACCACTTTAATGTCCACTCACGAGTCAATCCCGAATCTGAATCACTAATCAGGAGAAGTAGAAGTATGGACAGTTCATGCATCACGTAGTGATTCAACGTACGCAGACGGTTAATTGTTGGAGCACTAGTATGTAACCCGGGGATACAGGATAACATAATGCCATTAATAATAGTTCAAATCATTTAAAATTCCCGGTACATCATCCAGTGAATATATATATATATATATATATATTACATGTTGGGATAGAGAACCAGGCTTAATATGCAATTTAAAATCTTAGTCTGGATTGTGTAGCTCAACTATCATAACATACAAGGCACCCACAGGCTATATGGGCCCAACTCTCTCCCAGCTGGTAGGGCCCTAGTACATGTGGCCGCATGAACCAAATGATATACATATGTAATATGGGGGACTCAAACCTCCCTACATATTAAGGTGACACAAGCACCAAATCATGTAATGAGATGTGGGGACTTGAACCTCCCAATCATATGATATTAAATAATAAAGGGGACTTAAACCACCCGGTCATATAGACCCCCGCGTCAGCAACTGCGGTTTCCTGTGTTTGTCCATCAGGACCTCCACTTTCACGACTCAGCTACACAGTCCTCTTTAAAGCCAATTAAAATATTTAGCACACAATTTCATTCATCAAACCACAGTATAAATTTAGGCATACATTATTCGTATCGTTATACCAACTATACTTGCAAGGTATCACCAATATGCCGAAATAATTTCGTTTCTTAGGGAGATCACAACCCCCATGGTTTGATTATGCAATAGCCATTGAAAACACCAACCCATAAGGTTCAATTCAATATCATAATGCGATAGTTTGAGAATAGTTAAATTCCCCTATTTCTTATAACTAAAAGCACTTTCACAACATGGGGTTGGGATCATAACCACTTCCAAAGCCGTAAGTTTGAAAAATAACAACCCCTTAGTTTATTCACTATGACCATACACCCACAAGTTCAGAACCACGGTTAAAATATAAGTAATGGACAATAAAATCATGGGAAAATAATTAATTGACCATTCATGTCAAAACCCTTAATCATGTTAAAAACCATTACTTTAAATCACATAATTGACCATGTATGACACAACCTAAATTGAGGCCTTGTTGTAATGGGCATCCCAAGTCCAACCAGGATCGAGGACCCCCCCGTTACCCAACCCAACCTCTAAACACGTACCCTAAGTCAGATGAATTCCGAACACATAACAAGATAATATTTTGTACAATTCCAGACTCTGGGATAGGTCCATGATCGTGACCAATCCAAGCAATTCCAACCTGCTAATATCCAACCAATAACCCTACCAAAAACCAAAATAATAACCAAATATGAGTCCAATTATAAATTTAGTCATCCGGTATCTACCCTAATACCAATGCCAATACTAAGGATGACACCACTACCGACACCATCCATACCAACCCATAGTAGTTCCACAAAGCCTCTAACTGCAAGTAACACAATAAGCGGTTGGGATATGCCCCCCATCCATATCTAAAACAAATGTATATAAAATAAAAAAAGTATGTAAAAACATCAGTGATATGAAACGGAGCCTTCCAAAATATGAAATCTCACCACTTTAATCCAACTGAGCTGATCCCGAATCAGATCACTAAGCATGAAGATTAGAACAATCGGTTCCTGCATCGCGTGGGGATACAACTACCCAAAGATGAGTTAGCGGGTGAACGCGAGCATGCACTCAGGATAAGGATAAAATAATGCCAACCTTTAAAACTAAGTAAACCAACCATACACATTCAAAACCATATATACATATATTTAACAATATTGGGAAAAGGAACAGGGTTTAGCATGCCTTAAAAACCATTAACCTAGGTATATGTAGCTTAACTATCCTAGAACCAACCATGAGCTATATGGGTCGAGTGTAACCTACTGAACGGGCCTCAATGTGTGTAGCCGCACAAACCAGAGATACCGTAGGAGTTGGGGATTCTCGAGTACCTTTCTCCCTCCATGATATATATGTACAAGTGTACTTAGGGGATTCCTATGTACCCTGTAAGTATCATATATGGTTTCCATGACCAATTCTCATGGCGACAAACTTGAGTTTCCAGTGTCCGTCCATTGGACTCACACCTTCATGGTTAACTAGCACACCCCACCATTATTGCCCAATTAAAACCATTACCACACAACCAAACCACTATTCCTTTTATTATTAACCAAGGCTATAAGTAGTAGTATCGTCATACCAACTATAGATTGAAAGCAATGTCCTTAGGCACCCTTTTTAAGAAGAAGGAATTCCCATGTATTCATTGATTACATTATTAAATTGACTTGGGGGAATCTTGTGTACTCTACAAGTGATTATAATAATGTTTGCTTGGGGGATTCCCTTATACCCCATAAGTCTTTCAACAAGATCAACCATAACCACCAAGACCTTACCATTTAACCATTCCAAACCATTTAAACCATTTAGGGTTCGATTGCCAAGTTTTGCGATGAATAGTTCAATGAAAGTCCAATAATTTAACCAAAAACATTCTTATAGGCATTTTATTAAACATATTGGGTGCGTAGTGTTTCCAAAGCTAAAAACCAAGAACTGATTAAACGTTCCCATGTAACCAAATGTTCAAATCATCACAATAATATGAAAACCACAAGTAAAAGAAATGGGAAAACCACAACCAACTATTTAACCCAAACCCCCAATATATATTTGAAAACCCAAGACAATACAACATTTATGCCATCAAAACAATTCATAAAACATGCCTTTTGGTGGAACATAAATGAGGAAGGAGTAATAAGCCTTAGATTACGAATATAATGGAGAGAAATCACCCTTGTAAGCCCCAAATTGATCCTATTGATGAAACCCTAGCTTTCCTTGACCCAAGAGCCTTGAGAGAAGTTGAGAGTGTTTTATGATAGTTTGAGTGCTTGCAAATAGGTTAAATGATTTCCCAAGAGTTTTATAAGTCGTGGGGACTTAAGAGGTTAAGAGGGGAAATTTCTAGATTACACCACACTTAAACTACCTAAAATTCCCACAGGATGGTATGACCACCCTATACCAATTGTACCTTACCATACGAGTGGTTCCTACCACTCATACCCTAGGCGTCCCCTTAGACCCTAACACTGTCCATCATACCACCACCTAAGCCAAACCCTACCTAACTATATGAGTAGTACCATGATATTATACCCTAGGCAGAATAATGAGAGGTTGAACACTGTCCAACATACGAGTTGGACTATACAACTCATAACTTATCCTTACGACTAATGGTGAGCACTCGTACTCAAATCCAAGTTAAGTTACTAAGTTTTTAGATTAAGTGAAGGCAAACCCAAACCAACGAACCACCACCCAACATACGACTCATACCCACCTAGTCGTGCCTATTCCAAAAACTCAACCACCCAACACCACCCAACACTGGACAATATACGACTGGGTCACCTGACCCATAACCTATCATACAACTAGTATCCCCAAGTCGTATGATGTCCAGAAACCAAAACTGAGAAATTTTCTAAGGGTCAAAATCAAGGGTGTTTCAATCTCCCCCACTAGGATCATTCATCCCCGAATGATGGACAAGGTGGTACAAGTACGAATTACACCCCAACATAACTATTCCAACCTTTAACTAAGTTAGAAAGAAAAAAAAGAAAGGAAATCAACCTTTATTTAACCAAGTTAGAAAATAAAGATGTGATCAAGAACACCAACCTTCTACACAAATATCTGGAGCAGAAAACAAATGTGGATACTTAGACTTCATGTCCTCTTTCGTTTCCCAAGTAGCTTATTTTACCTTATAGTTTTACCATAGAACCTTAACCAAAGCTACATCCTTGGTCTGCAACCGATGAACCTGCCAACCCAATATCTCAACCCAGATGTCTTCATAAGACAGAGAATCTGAGATACCTAATCTTTCCAAAGAAACAACTTTTGAAGGATCACCTATACACCTTCTCAACATCGAGACAATGAAAATCAGATGAATGGAACTCAAACTTGAGGGCAACTCTAATTCATACACAATACTACCAAACCTCTTCAAAACCACATATAGACCAATATATCAGGGGCTAAGCTTCCCATTTTTACCAAACGGCATTACTCCTTCACGAGAGACACCTTTAGAAATACCTTATCCCCAACCTCAAACTCTAAGTCCCTATGTCTTACATCTGCATAGGACTTTTGGTGACTTTGGGAAGCCTTAAGCCTATCTCGAATGACCTTTACCTTCTCCATAGCTTGATAAACCAAATTTGAACCAAACATATCTGCCTTACCAAGCTCGAACCACCCAATAGGAGATCTATACCTCTTATCATAAAATACCTCAAAAGGGGCCATCCCAATGCTAGAATGATAGCTTGTAACACCCCAAATTTGGTACCCAAAATGCCACACGATGCTCATAACCCCGAAGGACCATAAGATAACTCATGACTGATATCTATACCTGTACACTGTATAATATATTGTATAAATACAGAAATAAAGGCTGAAAAGACATAAGGTTCAAAGATCTGATAAAACATAACATCTGGAGATATGGTATATCAATACCAAAACAACTGAAATAACTATCTGTACATGGTAGTCTGAAAGCCTCTAAACTATCTGAATAAGGAGTTGATGGGACATGCCCCCAACTAACTCCAACTACTGAAATAAATAAATTAATAAAATAATAAAGTAATGGTCATGTCCTCAAAGGATGAGGACTCACTGCTAACTCTAACTACTGAGACTGGAATGTTACTAATGCTTTGGAGCTCGTGTTTCTAAACCTATGGTATAAAACACCATAGCGCAAATACATCAGTATGATTTAATGTACTGGTATGCAAGTGAGGTAGGCTAAATGCAAGGGGTTTATATGCATGAACTATGCTAACCGACTGTATAACATGAACGTGAGAATACATGCATGAATAAGTAACTGTAACTAAATTTGTGATTATACTGACTATTGAATCTGAATACTGATAACATGAGATATTGATAACTGATATAACTGATGCTGAGCGACTATATCTGATAGTCTATGTTCTGATGGAACTAGCTGAGTTCTGTACTATTCTAAGTTGACTGTATCTGACAGTTCTGAATTCTGAAGAACTATCCAAGTTCTATTACTGAGACTAAGACTGAAACTATAACTGTGGGAAGTAGTCATATAACCCATAATACCCCAAATAATGCATTATAGTTAAGTTGGATCCAATCTGTAACCCTAATTGGAAAAGTGTCAATATCGCGCCATTAGTAAGGACAAGCCGTGAGTGATCCCTCATCTAACAGGTACTCTAAGGAGAAAGATGGGACCCTCATCTAAAAGGTTAAGCCACCTTATAAACCCACATCTAACAGGTTAGATGTCTCAACCTATGCTGGATACGTAGTTCTGGAGTGCAAGGATTGCTTCTAAGAATCACACCCTCTACTTGCAGGTGAGTTCCCATCCTTGGGCTCACTCGGTGCTGAATCTTACCTCCATCTGATTAGACACTGAATTAATTATACTGAACTGATTGGGCTGAGTTTATTAAGTTTTCTTGAGTTATGAGACTGACTAAATTCTACTGAACATGACTTGACTGAGAGTAACTTGAAAACATGACACTGGCTCTAGTAACACAGCTAAATTGTTGGGTACAAGTACCCCCAGGACCCGATAGCATGAAACTGACAAGACATAACACTTCTTTACACATGACAATGGTCAACAATCCATAATACAATCATTAGGGAATTTCATGAGGCACTTGATTACCATGGTTTGGTACATGAATAGGAAATCATATAAACATGTCTTAATTTCATAGGATAATTTCATGAACAATCCATAGAACAATTTCAATGCATAACAATAACATGGAAGTCATTTTGAACATAAGGGCAAAGTGTGGGTTTATAAATTTTGTCATAATTGAGTCCTAAAGCATGATTCTTGTTCTTTGGGCATTTCATCAAACATATTGCATGCATAACCTTAGGGTTAGGCATATACACTAGTTCATACATCATGGTTACTTTAATCAACTCAATTTATAAGTTTCTAACCCACATACTAGCATAATCTTATGAAAAGTACATGAAGACTCCAACTTAGGATTCATACAACCACATCAACATAATTAAAATCAACCCACCACATGGAAATCACAATTCATGAGTTTAAAAATGAGATTCTTGAGCTTCATGGGTGAAAAAACCCATGAATCAACACTTGACATACCTGGGTAGATGATTTCTTGAAGATTGGTGGAGGAAAACTTGAATTTTTTACTTGGTATTAAGCACCTAGGGTTTCTTGTTCTTGGGGATTAATCTTTGAGAGAAATCCTAAATGGATGTTGTGAATGAATAATGAAGTTATGAGCTATGGTCTGGTATAAGTAGGGGTTAAAATAGGTGAAAAAGACCCAAATACCCTTTTAAAAATGAGTTTAAATTGCTGAACGGGATCTACGACGGCTCGTGCAACGGTCTGTCGCTGGCTCGATGGTCCGTCGTTCTGACCGTCGCACTTAGACCAAATTAGGGACTCACTGCCTTAGTAGCGACGGCTTGGACGATGGTCCATCGCAAATTCAACTGTCAACCTATTCGTCGCACCTTAGCCAGAAGATTGACTTACTGCCTTAGCTGTGACGATTTAGGCGATGGTCCATCGCTAGATTGAAGGTCCGTCAACCTGCTCGTCGCACCTGGGCGGTTCTGACAGCTCTCAGTAAAACGTCCATAACTTTTTACTTCGATACCAGATTTGGACGTAATTAGTATTGTTGGAAATCTAATTCAATTTTCCACATGATAAAAAGTTGAAATTAGGGAATTTCTATCTTATTTAAATATTAATCATTTAGGAAGTCATCACTAACTCTTTTGGAGACTAGATTTGACTTAAAGAAAGTTCGAGGTATTACATAGCTATTATTGTAAGCAAACTCAACAAGAGGTAGATTCTCAAGCCAATTACCACCATAACCAATAACACATGCCCAAAACATATTTTTCAATGTCTGGATAGTCCTTTCTGCTTGCCCATCCATCTGTAGGTGAAAAGCAGTACTCAAACTAACCTTAGTACCCAACCCCTTCTGAAACATCCGCCAAAAGTGAGATGAAAACTATGTACCACGATCAGAGTAATCGAAATAAGTACCCCATCCAGCTTTAAAATCTCATGAATATAGAACCTCACATAATCCTTAGTCGAAAAGTTAGTCCTCACTGGAAAGAAGTGGGCTGACTTTGTCATCTTATCCATGATGACCCAAACCGAATCAAATTGGCTTTGAGACTGAGGAAGACCTGTAATGAAATCCATGCTGATCACTTCCCATTTCTATTCAGGCGATTCAATATCCTAATACAAGCCTCCAGGCCTCCTGTGCTTAACTTTTACTTGTTGACACATAAAATATTTGGCCACAAAATCAATCACATCCTTCTTCATACCATTCGACCAATACATCTCCTTGAGATCATGATACATTTTCGTCGATCCGGGATGAACAACGTAGCATGATTTATGCGCCTTAGCTAATACCTTTTCTCACAAGCCATCAACGTCCGGAACACATAGCCTCCCTTGGTACTGCAAGGTACCATCACCACTGATCTCATATACTATTACCTTCTGCCCACCTATATCACCTTTAATTTTCTTCAAGACAGGATCTAGAATTTGCTTCTCCTTGTTTTCTGCATAAAGAGATAGCCGAACCCCTTTCTGTACCAACACACCACCATTAGTTGAGTCCAAAATCCAAACTCTAAGATAAGCCAAGCAGTGAATATCCTTCACGTAATTGCGCCTCTCCTTATCCATATGAGTTAAACTTTCCATGGACAACCTGCTAAGAGTATCAATAACAATATTAGCCTTACCTGGATGGTATTAAAGACTCATATCATAGTCCTTGAGAAGCTCAAGCCATTTGCTTTGCTTGAGATTAAGATCTTTCTGAGTAAATACATACTGTAGAATCTTATAATCCGAGAATATATCCACGTGTACTCTGTACAAATAGTGACGCCAAATTTTCGATGCAAACACCATCACTAAAATCTCTAAATCATGAGTTAGATTATTTCTCTCATACATAATCAACTGCCTAGAAGCATAGGCAATCACCTTACCATGTTGAATCAAAACACAACCAAGTCCTACCAGTGGCGCATCACAGTAAACACAAACCCCTCGTTGCCTTCTGGCAAGGTCAAAATCAGAGCTGAAGTTAGCTTATTCTTTAGATTCTCAAAACTCCCCTCACAAGCATCAGACTATAAAAACTTTACTTTCTTCTAAGTTAACTTAGTCAATGGGGCAGCTATCATCGAAAAGCTCTCTACAAAACTCCTATAGTACCCGGCCAAATCCAAGAAGCTTTGAATGTTGGTTGAAGTTATGGGTATAGGCCACTTCTTAACCACCACCATATTTTGTGGATCCACCATGATCACCTTACTAAAGTTAATATAACCCAAAAAAGTGACAACGTTCAACAAGAATTCACGTTTCAAGAACTTGGCATACAACTACTGCTCTTTTAAGGTCTGCAACACCACACATAGGTGATTAGCATGATCCACCTCACTCTTAGAGTACACCAAAATGTCATCAATGAACACAATGACAGAAAGATCCAGAGACTAATGGAATACCTTATTTATCAAATCCATGAATGCCGTCAGGGCATTAGTAAACCGAAATAACATAACCAGGAGCTCAAAGTGCCTATACCGGGTACAGAATGCTGTCTTAGCGATATCCATCTCCCTAATCTTAAGCTGATGATATCTAGACCGAAGATCTATATTCGTAAAGAGTTTGGCATCTTGCAACTGATCAAATAAGTTATCTATCCTAGGAAGAGGATACTTGGTCTTAACCGTCACCTTATTCAACTGTCGATAGTCAATACACATCTAAAGGGAACTATCCTTTTTACGCTCGAATAACACCGGTGCACCCTATAAGGACATAATAGGATGGACTAAACCCTTATCCAAGAAAATCCTTAAGTTGCTCCTTGAGTTCCCTCAACTTAGACGGAGCCATTCTATAAGAAGGAATAGATCTTAGATGAGTTTCAGGAACCAAATCAATCCCAAACTCAATCTCCTTTTCTGAATAAACACCAAGAAGATCATTCGAAAAGACCTCAGGAAACTCATTCACCACTAGAACCGAATGCAAAGAAGGACCTTGCGAGTTAGAGTCATTAACCTTGACCAACTGCTTGAGACACCCTTTATAGATAACCCCCGAGATCTAAGATATGATATAAACTTCCCCTTAGGAGCTAAGGATCTACCCTCCCATTCAATAACCAGTTCAGCAGGGAACTTAAAGACAACCTTATGGGTCTAAAAATATAAGGACGCGTAGCATGAGTGTAATCAATCCATCCCTAACATCAAAATCCACCATATCTAATTCGAACAAATCCACCTAAGTCTCCTTACTACCAACACTCTTTTAGCAACCACACAGTCACCTACCGAGGTAGAAACAGAAAAAGGATCCAAAAATAACCTCAGGATCAAAACCAAAATACACATCCACAAATGGGGTCACATAAGAGAGAGTGGACCATGGATCAAGTAAATAATACACATCATAAGAAAAGAGTTTTAACATACCAGTCACAACATCAGGCGATGCCTCAGACTCCTATTGGGACGTAATAGTTTATAACATATTCTGTCCTATTCCGATACCAAAAGCAAAAATAGATGTAGAAGCAGCACCTCTAGGTCCAGGAGTAGATGAACAGGCAACCAAAATCTTATTTGCTCCCGAAACAACCTTACTAACTAGACAAGTTCTAAGTATATGGCCCGGCTGACCATATTTGAAGCATCTTTTCCTCCCATCATCATAGAAACCATGATGTAACCTACCACAGAACCTATAAGGAGGATATGATGAGGCCGACTGATCCTCACTAGCTTGATATTGGGCACCCTATACCCTGAAGTTATCGCCACCCTGCTGACGCCTAACACCCCACTACTTTAGGTAAGGAGCACTAGCTGTGGACAAAGAACTAGAACTCCCCCACTTCTTCTTTGCACACTTACCACCATACCGACCACCTTATTATTGCCCACTTTGTTCAAAAAACCTAAACCTCCTACCCTGCCTTTTACTTACCTCAGCCTGCTTTATCTTTTCTTCCTCCACCTAATGCATACGAACAACTAACCTAGAGATATCCATGTGCTTGATCAACAATGCAGTATTGCTTTCAAGGATCAACTTATGAGACAGTCCTGGAGAGAACTTTCTTATCCTGGCCCTCATATTAGACACCAATTTTAGAGCATACATTGATAACTGGTGAAACTTCAAGGCATACTCCTTGACCGACATATTCCCTTATTTTAGATAAAAAATAGCAACACTTTTGCTTCCCTCAACTCTCAAGGAAAGAAGCAATCCGAAAAAGTATTAGAGAAAGTCTCCCACAGAGATGACTCATCAACCTCACCCCTTGTCTGATTTCATTTCTCAAACCATTGGTACGCTACATCCTCTAGCTGATAGGAAACAAAATTCACCCCTTCCATATTTTTTGCCTACATAATCCTAAAGATCTTTTCCATCTCTTCCAGAAAAACCTAAGGATCCTCCTTTACCTTAAAACCAGTAAAAGTTAGAGGACTCAATATCATAAATTATCCAACCTTTTTGTCCTCAGAAGATGGAATACCAGATGCACCACAATCAGCCTGAGAATCTACCAACTGAACAGTCACAAAAATCGACTGAAGAAACTTTGCATTCATTACGTCTGTCTAAGGAGCTTGAGGTGGAATAGAAGAAATTGGTAGAACTCTAGAAATATTAGGGATTGGACCCCTAGATCGAGTATGGATCCTATGAGAAGATTGTGTCCCATCAACATCATCCTAAGTTGGGATAGAAGAGTTTTCATACACATCAGATTATCGAGGCATGATTTGAAAGGCAAACAAATAGGGATTAGAGAAGATTTTAGGACTTAGACTCCAAGCTTGAAAATAGAACACAAAGAAAGACAAATATCCCTAAATGCCTTGTGTCCTTAGAAAGACAAATACCCCTAAATGCCTTGTATCCTTTCTCTTATGAGTGTAGTGAACTACACACCCTTAAAAGAGACTCTACTCGACATGGCATTGTGGACTCCTAATTGACCATAAGCCTAAAGCTCTGATACCAACTTGGCATGACAAAAATTGGGGCCTTGTCTTAATGGGAATCCCAAGTCCAACCTGGATCGGGGACCACCCCCATTACCCAACCCAACCTACAAACACGTACCCTGAGTTGAATAAATTCTAAACATATAACAAGATAGCGTTTTGTACAATTCCAGACTCTGGGACTGGTCCATAACTGTGACCAACCCAAGCAAGTTCAACTAACCAATATCCATCAATAACCATGCCAAAACCAAAACAATAACCAAATATGAGTCCATAAGATAATAGGATGGAACAATCATAAAAATAATCATTTGGTATTAGCCTCAATACCAATGCCAATTCTAAGGCTGACACCACTACCGATAGTACCCCATAAGTATCATATATGGTCACCCAGACCAATCCTCATATCGTCAAACATAAGTTTCCAGTATCCGTCCATTGGACTCACACCTTCCCGATTACCTATCACACCCCGCCATTATTGCCCAGTTATAACCCTTACCACACAACCAAACCACCATTCCTTTTATTATTAACCAAGGCTATAAGTAGTAGTAGCGTCATACCAACTATATCTTAAAAGTAATGTCCTTAGCCACTCTTTTTAAGAAGGGGGTATTCCCATGTACCCATATATTACATTATTAAGTTGACTAAAAGGAATTTGTGAACTCCACAAGTGATTATTAGTATGTTTTCTTGGGGGTTCTCTTGTACCCCACAAGGCTTTCAACTAGACCAACCATAACCACCAAGACCTTATTATTTAACCATTCCAAACCATTTAGGGTTTGATTACCAAGTTATGCCTTGTATAGTTCAATAAAAGTCTAACAATTTAACTAGTAACATTCTTATAGGCATTTTATCAAACATGTTGGGGGCAACGAGTATCCAAAGCTAACAACCAAATACCAATTAACCGTTCCTATGCAACCAAATGTTCAAACCACCAAAATAATATATAAACCATAAGTAAAAGAAATGGGAAAACCACAACCAACTAATGTAACCAAAACCCCCAACATATATTTGAAAACCCAAAACCATACAACATTTATGCCATGAAAACAATTTATAAAACATGCCTTTTGTTGGAACTAACAATAAGAGAGGAGTAATATGCCTTAGATTACGAAGATGATAGAGAGAAATTACCCTCTAAATCCCCAAATTGATCCTATTGATGAAACCCTAGCCTTCCTTGGCCCAAGAGCCTTGAGAGAATTTGAGAGTGTTTTGAGAGAGGTTGAGTGATTGGAAATAGGTTAAATAATGTCCCAAGACTTTTATAAGTCGTGGGGCCTTAAGAGGTTAAGAGGGGAAATGTCTAGATTACCCCCAACTTAAACTACTTAAAATTCCCGCAGGATGGTTCAACCACCCCATACCAATCGTACCCTACATACGAGTGGTACTCACCACTCTTACCCTAGGCCTTCACTTGGACCCCAATAGTGTCCATCATACGATCACCGAAGCCAAACAGTACCTAACCATATGAGTAGTTCCATGAAATCATACCCTAGCCAGAATCATGAGGGGTTGAACACTATCCAACATATGAGTAGGACTATACAACTCGTACTGAATCCTCATGACTCATGGTGAGCCACTCATACTCAAATCCAAGTTAAGTTACTAAGTTTCAAATTAAGGGAAGTATAACCCAAACCAATGACCCATCACAAACCATACGACTCATACCCACCTAGTCATACCCATTCCAGAAACTCAACCACCCAATACCACCCAACACTGGACAAGATACGACTTGGTCACCTGACCCATACCCTATCATATGACTAGTACCCCCAAGTCGTATGATGTCCAAAAACCAAAAACGGAGAAATATTTTTAGGGTCAAAACCCTAGGTGATTCAATGTATTTTTATAAATTAGAGGTATTATGTTTAAGGGTAGACTCACATGCCTAAAATATCAAGTTTCATGGAAAGAATTTAACTCTGGAGCCATTGTATGATCAACTTGATGAAACCCTATCTTGACTTGCTTGAGGGAATTTAGAGAGCCTTTTGGAGTGTTCGAGAAGTTACTTGGATTGGTTTCTGAGTGTTAATGACACCCTAGATGGGTTATAAGATGTGGGTTTCAATTTAAGTAAGAGTGGAAATATTCAGAATGCCCTTAACTTAAAGGCTGAAAAAGTGTCACCTTTAACTATTAGTCGACCATTGAATCGTAACTACTCCTTATGACTCGTCACCTTGAGTCATAACCAAGACAGTCTCTAGGACCCC
Source organism: Capsicum baccatum var. pendulum (assembly GCA_030864225.1). NCBI lineage: Eukaryota > Viridiplantae > Streptophyta > Magnoliopsida > Solanales > Solanaceae > Capsicum > Capsicum baccatum. The sequence goes on along the minus strand of CM061555.1, from coordinate 162,102,002 downwards.
ATACACTATTAACCTTACAGTTCAACCACATGACTCATAATGGGACACTACGACTAATAGGGTCAAGTTGTAGTAAACCTAGAACCCAAACGGAGGTATACACTAGACACCCTACAATTACACCCCACGAGTCATAATAAATCTTTATGGATCATAGTGAGCCACACGTACTCAGAATAAAATCATGCCACAAACTTACATGATTTGGTTACGACTCGTCCCATTGACTCATCATGAGTCCTTATGACTCGTACCCTCAAGTTGTACCTAGGACAGTAACTTTAGCACCACTCTCTATACTCCTTACAACTAGGGTCATATGACCCGTCAAGACACCCTACGACTCATAGGGTGAGTCATAATGAAGCCATTGACACCAAACTCAGGAAAATTTCAAGGACCAAAAACTCTGGGCATTACATACTCCCCCCAGGGATTATTCATCCTCTAATGATAGGAAAAGGCATTTACTAGCACCAGACCCCTAACATCACTACTCTTACCTTTAAGATAGAAAACTAAAATACCAAGGAATTTGCAATCTTTCTTTAACAGAGACAAAAAATAAAATGGTAAGGAATTACATATACCTTAAGCACGATTTCTTTAATCAGGGAACAAGAACAAATACTTGGACTTTATTTCCTCTTCGCCTTTCGAAGTGGATTCCTCAACCTTTTGGTTTCGCTAAAGAAGCTTTACCGAACCCATATCCTTAATCCATAACCTACGAACTTATCGACCCAAGATTTCCACTGGAACTTCCTCATAAGACAAGGAGTCCAAAATGCCCACACTTTCCAAAGGAAAAACCATCGAAGGATCACCTACACACTTTCTCAATGTCAAAACATGAAATAGCAGATGAATAGAGCTTAAAATCAAAGGAAACTCCAACTCATAAGCAACATTACCAAACCTCTTTAAAATCAAGTATGGACTGACATAATGGGGACTGAGCTTACCCTTTTAACCAAACCACATTACTCCTTTCATGAGACACATCCTTAGGAATACCCAATCTCCAATATCAAATTCCAAGTCCCTTCGCCTCACATTCGTATAGGACTTTTAGCAACTTTGGGCGGTTTTAAGCCTATCCCAAATCACCTTCACCCTCTCCATAGCTTGGTGAACCAAATTAGGGCCAAATAACCTATTTTCACCTACTTCAAACCTCTCAATAGAAGACCTACACCTCCTACCATACAAGGCCTCAAATAGAGCCATACTAATGCTAGAGTGATAACTGTTGTTACAAGCAAAGTCTATGAGTGGAAAGTGGTCAACTCAACTACCCCATAGTCACATACACAAGCCTAGAGCATATATTTAAAACTTGAATTATCATTTTTGCTTGCCCATCCATCTGCCGGTGAAAAGTAATGCTAAGGGTCACCTTAGTCCCCAAACTTCACTGAAATGACCTCGAAAAATAAGATAAGAATTGAGTACCCGATCAGATATGATGGAAACTGAATCACCATGCAACTTCAAAATCTTCTCAATGAACAACTTGGCATAATTCTCAGAAGAGATATTAGCCTTTACTGATAAGAAGTGAGCAGACTTAGTCATCCTATCGATGATGACCCAAATTGAATCAAACTACTGGAGAGACCAAGGAAGACCAACAACAAAATCCATATTAATCACTTCCCATTTCCACACTAGCAACTAAATCTCTTGATATAATTCATCGGGCCTTAGGTGTTCCACCTTCACTTATTGACATACCATGTACTCAGCTACAAAATTTGCCACATCCAGCTTCATATTATTCCACCAATAAATCTCCTTAAGATCATGGTGCATTTTTATCAAACCAGGATGAACAATATAGCGCGACTCATGATCTTTGACCAAAATCCACTGTCGCAACCCATCAACAACGGGAACACACAACCTTCCTTGGTACCTCAAGATACCATCACCACTAATTTCAAAGACTATCACTTTCTGCCTACCTACATCATCCTTGATTTATATCAAGATAGGATTCTGTACTTGTATTTTTTTCACTTTAGAAATAAGAGATGACTTTGCCACCTCTTTGACAATCATGCCACCATTCTCAGAATCTAAGAGATGAACTCTGAGATTAGCCAAATGGTAAATATCTATATGAGATAAGCTTCCCATAAATAACCTGCTAAGAGCATCAACAACCAAGTTAGCTTTACCTAGGTGGTAGTGAAGACTCATATCATAATCCTTGAGGAGCTCAAGCCATCTGCTCTGCCTGAGATTTAGCTCTTTTTGAGTGAACACGTACTGCAATCTCTTATGATTGAAATAAATATCAACATGAACTACATAAAAATAATCCCACCATATCTTTAATGCAAACACCATAGTTAACAATTCCAAATCATGAGTCGGATAATTCTTCTCATGAACCTTCAACTGCCTTGAAGCATATGCAAGAACCTTGACTACTGTATTAAAGCATAACCAAGTCCAACCCGAGATGCATCACAACATACCACAGATTCATTAGTACTGTTGGGCAGGTCAGTACTGGAGCTAAAGTCAACTTATCCTTCAACTTCTTGAAACTACCCTCACAAGCCTCAGACCATAAGAAATTCACCTTATTTTGAGTCAACTTGGTCAAAGGGGCAACAATTGATGAGAAACTTTCCATAAAGCTTTTATAATAATTGGATAAACCAAAGAAACTCTGAATATCGATTGGAGTCTTGGGTCTAGGCCACTTTGTAATCACCGCAACCTTTTATGGATCACCATGATTTGCTTACTAGAAATAACATGACCCAGATAAGTTACAATATTCAACTAGAACTCACACTTAGAGAACATAACATACAAATGTTGATCACTTAGCATACAAATGTTGATCCTTTAGGGTCTGCAACACAAGGCAGAGATGATCAACATAATTCACCTCACTCTTAGGGTAAACCAAAATATCATGAATAAAGACAGTCATAAATAAGTCCAAGAACTGACGAAAAACTCAATTCATATGATCCATAAATTCTACCAGAGTATTTGTCAAGATAAAAGACATCACTAGAAACTAAAAGTGACCATACCGGGTTTGGACGACAGTCTTAGGGATATCCACTTCCCTAATCTTCAACTGATGGTAGCCAGACCAGAGATTAATCTTGGAAAAAAACTTAACACCCTGAAGCTGATCTAAGATATTATCAATCCTCAAAAGAGGGGACTTATTCTTTACTATTACCTTATTCATTACTGATAATCAATTCACATTCAATGGGAGTAATCCTTCTTATACATGAAAACACAGGTGCACCCCACGAGGGCACTAGGATGGATAAAATCTTTTTCTAAAAGATCTTTCAACTGCTCCTTGAGTTCTTTCAACTCAGCTGGAACTATTTTATATAAAGGGATAGACATAGAATGAGTTTACGAAACAAGATCAATCCCAAAATCAATTTCCCTATCGGGATGAATACCATGAAGATAATTAGGGAACGCCTCAGACACTCATAGTCCATAGAGACAGTTTGCAAGGAAGGACCTTAGGATCTAGAATCTTTAACATGCACTTGATGATAAAGGTATCCTTTAGATACAAATTTTTGAGCTTTAAGATATGAAATAAACCTTCCTTTAGGAACAAAGGATATACCTTCCCACTCAATAATTGACTCATTTGTGAATTTGAAGATGACCTTACGGGTCCAATAATCTTAGAAGCATAGCACGAATTCAACCAATCCATCCCTAATATGATATCAAAATCGACTATGTCTAACTCTATAAGATCTACCAGAGTTTCTCTACCACCAACAGACACCACACAACCCTTATAGACTCTTTTGGTAACCACTGAATCACCCACATAGGTAAAAACAAAAAGAGGGTCCAGAATGCACTCAGGATCAAATCCAAAATGCACAGCCACAAATAGGGTCACATTAGAGAGAGTAGACCTGGGATCAAACAAACAGTACACAATATAGGAAAAGAGTTTCAACATACTAGTAATGATATCAGAGGATGCCTAAGACTCCTAACGGGTAGTGAGAGCATATAGATAGTTTAGACTAGTGCCGGAGCCAGAAGTAGAAGTAGCACCCTTTGGTGTAGGAGTTGATGCAACAACCATAAGAATTTTATTTTTCCCTCGAAGCAACCCTAGAAGGATAGTCTCTCTGCATATGACCAATCTAACAACATTTAAAACACTTGTTTCTCCCCTATTCGTATAACTATGATACACTTGACCACAGAATCTACAAGAAGGATATGATGGAGCTGACTGAGCCCCACTAGCCTGACACTAGGCATCTGTACCTTAAAACCTTTACCACTCTGTATATGATGATCACCCAACAACTTTGGTAAGGGAGAACTGGTCAAAGAGAAGGAACTAGAATTTCCCCACTTCTTCTTAGACCATTTTCCTCCATCTATGCCACTTGGCCGCTGACCTCCCCATGATTAAGTAGCAAAACTTCTTACTCTGCCTCTTCTTAAATTTAACCTGCTTCTTCTTTTCTTTTTTGACTTATTGCATATAAACCATAAACCGAGAAATATCCATATCCTTATTTAACAAGGCAACGTTACTCTCCATCATCAAGTATCGAGACAACTCAAAAGCAATAGTTCTCATTCTAGCCCAAATGCTAGACACCAACTCTAGAGCATACCAAGATAACTAATGAAACTTTAAGGCATACTCTTTGACTGATATCTTTCCTTGCTTCATATTAACAAACTCTTTCGCCTTTACCTCCTTCAATTTTAGAGAAAATAAGCAGTCCAAAAAAGCACTAGAGAAATCATCCCATAAAGCAAGCTCAACATCATCGCCCCTAGACTAGTCCCATTCCTCGTACCACATCTTTCAATTAATAAGCAATAAAATCCACACCCCCTACATTAGTGACATGCATCACAGAAAGATCTTTTCTATCTCATTAATGAAATACTGAGGATCTTTCTCAACTTTAGAACTAGTGAAAACAGAAGGACTCAATCTCATAAATTAGCCAAATCTGGTGGCCTCGGAGAATAAAGTAATAGAAGTAACCCACTCAGTCTTAAAGGCTACTAACTGGGTAAGAAAGTGAATTGACTGGAAAAACTTAGCATTAGATACATCAACTAGAGGTGCCTAAGAAGGAATAAGGGGAATCAGTGGATCTCTATCAGGGCAATCGGAAGCAATGATCCTAGACTGGGTGTAAACTCCTAAAGTAGGACAATCTCCATCCACATTGTCCTTAGATAGGACAAAAGAGTTCCCACGAACATAAGATCTTCTTGGAGGCGTGATTTGAAAGGCAAAAAAATAGGAATTAGAGAGATTTAAGATCTTAGACTCTATAGCTCAAAATAGATCAATAAGAAAGGGAAATATTCCTAAATGCCTCATAGCACCTCTATTATAAGTTTGGTATGCTATACACCCATAAAAGAGACTCTACTCAACACAACTTTATTGGATACCCAATGGCACCAAACCTAGGCGTTGATACCTTCTTTTTTATGACCCAAACTAGGGCCTAGCTATAACGGATATCTTAAGTCCCACGTGGACAAGAGATCACCCCCTTCAACTTACTAAACCAAAACATATTTCCCAATGTCGAATAAATTCTAAATATATAACAAGATAATACAAAGGTAAGCTTAAAGCTAATTAAAATATGTCTATAGTAACTGAAACCTAGCCAAAATATCTGACCAACGTAACCCAAATCCACAATAAACAAAACAAATCTTTCTGAACCAAGAACTAAAACTGAGTATCAATAAAGTTGGTAGGACATGACCCCAACAGTAGCTAAAATAAGTCTAAAAATCTGAGACATAAAGGACCAAAATATAAATTATTAACTTTTCAGGTATGGAAGCTCACCACTTCAATGTCAACTCACCAGCTAATCCTAAATCTAAATCACTGAGCAGGAGACGTAGAAGTATATTCAGTTCCTACATCGCGTGGGGATACAACGTATATAGATGGTTAGCGATTGGAGTGCTAACATGTAACTCAAGGATACAGGATAATATAATTCCATGAATAGCAATTTAAATCTTTTACAATTACTTGCACACCATCCAATATATATATATGTATATTACATTCTAGGATAGTGAACAAGGCTTAACATGCAATAAAATCTTTGTCTAGATTGTGTAGCTCAACCGTCTTAACATATAAGTCACCCACGGGTTATATGGTCCCAACTCTCCCCAAGTTAGTAGGGCCCTAGTTCATATGGCCACACAAACCGGAGGATATACATATGCAATATAGGGGACTCAAACCTCCCTGAATATCAAGGTGACACAAGCATTAAATCATATAATGAGATATGAAAGACTCAAATCTCTCAATCATATGATATTAAATAATAAGGGGTACTAGAACCACCAAGTTATATAAACCCTCGTGTCAGCAATTGCTACTAGTATTTGTCCCTCAGGATCTCCACTTTCATGACATAGCTACACAGTCCTCTTTAAAGCTCAAACAAAATATTTGTACATAATTTTATTCATTGAACCAGTATATACATTTAGGCATACATTGTTAGTATCATCATACCAACTACACTTGTAAGGTATCATCGATATGCCAAAATAACTTCGTTACTCGAGGAAATCACAATCCCCTTGGGTTCGATTATGCAATAGACTTAGAATACACCAACCTAAAAGGTTCAATTCAACATCATAATGGAATAATTTTAAAATAGCTAAATTCACATATTTCTCATAACTAAAAATACTTCACAGCATGAGGTTGGGATCATAACCACTTCAAAATTCATAAGCTTAGGAAATCACAATCCCTTAGTTTATTCACCATAACCATACACCCAAAAGTTTAGAACCATGGTCAAAACATAAGTAATGCACAATAAAATCATGGGAAAATAATTAATTGACCCTTCACGTCAAAACCCTTAATCATGTTAAAAACCATTACTTTAAATCACATAATTAACCATATACTTTTATGAAGTACAAATATTAATTTTAAGGGTAGAGTTACATGCCTAAAATATCAAGTTTCACATAGAGAATTTAACTCTAGATCCCTTAGGTGATCAACTTGATGAAACCCTAGCTTGACTTTCTTGAGGGAATTTAAAGAGCCTTTTGAAGTTTGTAAGAAGTTACTTGGATTGATTTCTGAGTGTTAATGATACCGTAAAGGGGTTATAACAAGCGAGTTTCAATATGGTTATGAGGGGAAATGTCCACAATGCCCTTAACTTAAAAGCTAAAAAAGTGCCTCCTTTGACTATGAGTTGACCATTGACTCGTAACCACTCCTTACGACTCATCACCATGAGTCATAACCAAGACAGTCTCAAAGACCCCATATACTATTATCCTTACAACTCAACCACATGACTTATAATAGGACCCTATAATTTTTAGGGTCCAATCGTAGTCAACCAGAACCCAAACTAGGGAATATACTGCACAACCTATGATTACACCCTACGACTCATTACAAATCCTTACTAGAGCTAAATCATGCCAAAAACTTACATGATTTGGTTACGACTCATACCAATGACTCGTACCCTTAAGTCATACCCAAGATAGTAACTTCAACACCACTCTCCGGACATATTACGACTAGGGTCATATGACCCACTAAGACACCCCATAACTCATACTATTCATGCTTTCAATATGGGATCGACCCCAACATAGTTGGGTTATTATATTTGTAATCGACCACATTATACATCTGAAAGAAGTGTAGTTTTGGGCAATATCAAATTTTGACATCATTGCCAAGGAAGACATTTTGAGTAGTAAATTAAATTAGTGAGGTTTGCAGGTTTTCAATTTTTATTTTTTATTTGGCATATGATGGTGTATGCCAAGTTCTATGAGTAGAGGAAATCCCTTGCTGCTGTTTGATCCAAAACCAGAAAGAGTCATTTAAAATCTGAGAAGGATGTGAGGAAAAATTTATGAAGGGGTTCAACATCCCCCACCAGTGGATCCAAATGTTACACTCCCATGTGTTATTTTAGATCCATAGGATATTATTGACTTACAGATACAAAAAATATTAGATCATGAACATAGAGAAGCAGAAGTAGCTAGACTTGCTGCAGAGGCGGCAGTTGCTCAGCAAGAAGGACTACTAAGACTTAGATAGGTTGTTGATCATCAAGTTAAAAGAGGAAGGTCTTCATTTATTCTAGAATATCAACACTTAGACCCATATGAGGAAGATGATTAAGATCTGGGTTATGTTGAGCCTATAGAGCCTGGAGCCATTGTTCCTCCTGCTTTAGCCCCTAAATAAAGTTTGATATCACTAGTGCTATGATCCAACTATTGAATTTGAAGGGTGTATTTTCAGGTGCAGCTAAGGATGATGGAAACATGAACCTTACAATTTTTCTTGGGATCTACACAAATTATAATATTCCAGGGGTTAATCAAAAGCATTGAGATTTAGGTTATTCCCATTTTTTTGACAGGTAAAGCATCACTATGGCTAAGGGAACTTCTAATAGGATCTATCACTACTTGGAATGATTTAAATACATAGTTTCTGAGTAGATTCTTCCCTTCTACATGGATGTTACAGTTGAAGGATGAAATTTATAATTTCAGAAAGCTACCTGCAGAGCCTATCTATTAGGCATAATTTAGATTCAAGAAGAAGCTGAGCATGGTACCAAATCATAGAATCAAAGGATCTATGTTGTCTGAGATCTTCTATCGATCATTGAATAATAGTTCATGAGCTATGATAGATACTATTTCATAAGGAGCATTATGTACCTTTGCTAGAAAAATGCATAAAATATGCTAGATGATATCGCAGTTACCAACAAAGGATGACATACTCAGGATTTAGAACATGGTGGTGGTAGATGTGATATTTGAGAAACAAATACTTATGGAGCAGTGAATGACATGGTAGCACAAGAGGTTGTACAAATTTGTACAGATATTGTGCTACTTATGAAATAATTTATGTCAATGAGTGTTGAGAAGGTGAATGCAGTTATGGCACAGGGGTCTACTTCAAAACCATTCGAGATCGAATTTGAAGAGGAGACAAAGTATCTTGATCGTAGATTGGTAGATTTCTAAACCCATCCACAAGGGACTCAAGGTTGAAACTATTATAGTGATCGATACAGGGCTATGAGTAGAGATAAAGATGGTGATTAGCAGTGTAAAGATGACTATAAGGAGAAGAGTGATAAATATATTCCACCAGGTAGTCGAGATATAGAGTCCAGAATAAAGGCCCTTTTTGTCTAAGTTGGTAAAAGGGCAAAAAAGTTAAGAGAACTGCCTAAAGGATATCAAAGCTGATCTATCAAGATTGAACCATAAAGTGGATTCACATGCTATAAAAATCAAGCAATTAGAGCAGCAATTGGGTCAGATGTCAGCCACTATGAATCAGAGACAACCCAGTACTCTTTCGAGCAATACAGTAGTAAATCCCAAAAATAATAGTCAATGCCATACCATTACCACTTGGAGTGGTAAGGTTAATTTAGATCCACCTGTACCCATAGATGATGAGAAGACGAGTGAGGATAAGCAGTTTGATATTAGGAGTAGCATAAAGATTGAGAAAGAAACAAGAAGAAGGTAAGTATAAATTTTTTTATCTATGTTAAAAGAGTTGACTGTCAACATACAGCTGGTAGAGGCATTGGAGCAGATATCAGGATATGTAATTTAATGAAGGATTTGATCACCAAGAAAAGGTTAGCCAGTTATGATCCAGTCGATAATATTTATCATTGCAGTGTTGTAGTTACTAGATCTTTGGTAGAGAAAAAGGACGAACCTGTCGTTTTTATAATACCTTACACTATTGGGTCTTTAGACTTCACTCGAGGATTATGTGACTTAGTGGATAAGATCAACCTCATGACCTTTGCCGTATTCAAATAGTTGGGGTTGGGAGCTCCCAAACCAACTACCATGAAACTAGTGATGGCTGAAAAAATAGTGAAGAAGCCTGTTGGTATCCGTTATGATGTTTTGGTAAAAGTGTCTTCTTTCATATTTCCTACTGATTTTGTTATATTAGATTATGAAGTGGACTTTTAGGTCCCGATTATTATAGGAAGACCATTTTTAGATGCAGGTAGGACGCTGATTGATCCTGAAAAAGGACATTTAATGCTGTGACTCAATGATAAACAAGTGATATTCAATATATGCAAATCTAAGAAGTATCCTGATGAATTAAGAGTGGTATCTGTGATTGATGTAGATGATATTGAGATAGATTTATTCCATGATGTTAATTTAGTTACTCTGTAGGATGATGGTTCTGATACGGTTGTTCCTATTGAAGAGAGACTAGGTGTTGAAACTCTAGCAACTGTGATAGTGAATTTTGATTTTGATGGTATCGAGGAGTATGAGGAGCTAGTAAGTGCACTGAATGGAAATGGTTATAATTTTGCACCAAAGAAACTTGATTTAGACTTGAATAATAGAACTACTCCATATGCTCGCCCATCCATTGAGGAACCACCGATGTTAGAGTTAAAGGCCCTCCCATCTTACTTGCGATATGTATTTTAGAGGCTAATAACACTTTGTTGATTATTATTATAGTTTTTCTAAGACAGTTGGAAGTAAAAGCATTATTGTTAGTATTGTAGAGATTCAAGAGGGCCATTGGATGGTCCATTGCATATATTATGCCCATTACACCCGATTTGTGTACTCACAAAATACAACTTGAATCGAATTATATTCCATCTATTGAACATTAGCGTAGACTCAATCCTCCTATGTAAAAGGTGGTGAATAAAGAAATGATAAAGTGGTTAGATACTGGTGTAGTGTATCTTATTGCTGATACCAAATGGGTTAGTATGATATAATGCATTTTGAATAAAAGTGGAATTACTATGGTGCCTAACGAGAAGAATGGGCTAGTGCCTATGAGGCCAGTCACTGGATGGAAAGTGTGCATGGATTATAGAAAACTAAATGCATGGACTCAGAAGGATAGTTTTCCTATGCCTTTTATGGCTCATGTGTTAGATAGGTTAGCATGCAGAGGTTGGTATTGTTTTCTTGACGGGTGCTCAGGCTACAATCGAATCACTATTGTACCTTAGGACTAAGAGAATACTACTTTTACATATCCATATAGGACCTTTCCATTCAAGAGCATGCGATTTAGGCTCTGCAATGCTCCAACCATATTTTAGAGATGTATGATGTCTATTTTCTCTGATATGGTTACGGACACCATTAAAATTTTTATGGATGATTTTTTAGTTGTTGGTGATTCTTTTGAAGATTTACTAAAGAACTTGGAAAATGCTATACAAAGGTATGCAGAATGTAACTTGGTGCTTAATTAAGAAAAGTGCTATTTTATGGTCACAGAGGGAATTGTGCTTGAGGACAAGATTTTAAAGAGAGGTATAAACGTTGATCGAGAGAAGATTGAGGTGATTGAAAAATTACCTTACCCAATTTCTGTGAAGGGAATTTAGACTTTTCTGGGGCATGCAGGTTTTTATAAACGATTTATCAAGGACTTCTCAAAAATTGCTAGTCCACTTTGCAAGCTTCTTAAGGAGGTAAAATTTATTTTTCATGATGCATGTAAGATGGCTTTTGAAATACTAAAAGAGAGGTTGGTGACTTCTCCAATCATTGTGTCTCCTGATTGGTCTTCACCTTTCGAGATTATATGTGATGCTAGTGGATCGACCTTAGGGTCTATACTAGGCCAACAGAAAGAAAATATCCTTCATCCTATCTACTATGCTAGTAAGAAACTAAATATTTCTCAAGAGAATTATATCGTGATGGAGTAAGAATTACTAGCAGTGTTTTTTACCTTTGAAAATATTAGATCTTATTTGATTGGCACCAAGGTGATTGTGCACACTGATTATGCAAAATTTTGATACCTAATGGCTAAAAAGGATATAAAGCCTTGACTTATTCGGTAGGTGTTGTTGTTGCAAGAATTTGACTTCGAGGTGAAGGATAGAAAAGGTACGAAAAATCAAGTTGCAGATCACTTATCTAGACTAGAGGAGGATGTTATGCAGAAGGTTGCTACTTGGTTGGAGATTGATGATAGTTTTCTAGATGAGCAGATATTAGCAGCTTCCCAAGATCTAAACCCCTGGTTTGCAGATTATACAAATTACTTAGCCAATGATCTAGCCCCAAAAGATCTTTTATATCAGCAAAGAAAGAAGTCATACATGAGGTAAAAAAAAATTTCTGGGATGAACCTTATTTAAAATTTGTGCAGATGGAATCATTCACAAATGCATACCTGAGGTGGAGACGATGAGCACTTAAAGCATGTCAGTCATTGCTAGTTGGGGGTCATCATGGAGGGGCCTGTATAGCTCACAAATTCATGCAATCCAGCTACTATTGGCCAACCATACAAAAATTCTCATGATTTCACATCTTATTGTGATCAATGCAGGCTACAAAGTACTATCTCTAGAAGACATGAACTACCTATAACTCCTATTCTAGAATTAGAAGTGTTTGATGTATGGGGCATAGATTTCATGAGACCTTTTTTGAGTTCGTGTGGAATCAAATACATACTTATAGTTGTAGACTATGCGTTGAAATGGTGAAAGCAATTGCACTCCCTAAAAATGAAGCTCATAGTGTCACCGCATTTTTGAGAAAAAACATCTTTTCTAGATTTGGTATGCTACGTGCTATCATTAGTGATGGTGGGTCAAATTTATACAACTACCTATTTAAAAGTCTGCTTGAAAAATATGGTGTTAAACATAGGGTGGCAATATCCTATCATCCACAGATAAGTGGACAGGTTGAAGTAGCTAATAGAGAAATCAAGTCCATATTGGCGAAGACTTTCAATGGCAATAGGATGAATGGGCAAGAAAGTTAGATCCTGCATTATGAGATTACCACAAATCTTATAAACCCCCCCATAGGTGCTTCACCTTATCATCTCGTGTATGGAAAAGCTTGCCATTTACCAATTGATCTTGAACCTAAAGCACTATGGTCATTAAAGAACCTGAATCTAGGATAGAAGAATAAAGCAAAGTCAAGACTGAATAGTATCAATGATTTGGATGAATTTTCGCTATGGGAATATGAAAGTTCAGCACTTTAAAAAGAGAAGATGAAGTTGCATCACAATTGCAAGATTGAGAAAAGGGTATTTGAGAAAGGTGACCAAGTGCTATTATACAACTCTGAGCTTTATTTGTTTCCAGGTAAGCTAAGGTCGAGGTGGCATGGTCCATTCATAGTTATAAAGGTTTATCCCTATGGTTCTTTAGAACTTAAGAGGAATGGTAATCGTCTATTTAAAGTAAACAGACAAAGAATAAAGCACTATAGGGGAAATATAGAAGAGGTAAATGAAGTAGCTAAGATTGACCATGATGGATTCTGAGTAATCAAGGCAATTGCGTTATGCCATGACATTAAATCAAGCACTTCATGGGAAGCATCCCACGGTCTAGGTTGAGAAATCTGAGTACCCATATAATACCCCGTATGTAACACCCCGTATTCAACTATATGTAATGGCATATTCAAGTACATGTATTGGTCTTATTAATATGGAATTAATTTTTTATTTTATTTATACCAGAATTTGCCCGTCGATGGTTCCATACGAAGGTTATTGAATAAGCTTTCCAAAGATATAAATATTTCCAAAAATGGATAATTTTCGGATATAATCGAGCACGTTCGAAACTATAAAACGGTGGTCGGGATATTGTGAACAGTAAATGTGCAGGAAAATTTCCTGCACACAAACTACTGAGGCCTGCCAATTTTTTGGGTCGACTTTAAACGATCATAACTCCTAGTACAAAATGAACTGTGTGAGCTGCTATATATCTATGAGAATCCCCGAGAGTCTTCTTTCTAATGCAATTGGTTTCATCTAAATCCAACATCTGAGTAAGGAGTTATACTCGTTTTACTTTAGCCTCTCAAAATAGATTTTTAGGGTCAACTTCAAACGATCATAACTCCTTGTAAAGGACGAAATGCGTGGCCTACTTTATATTAAATGAAAGCCCTTTGAATTATGTTTCCAACAATACCAATTTCACCCAAATCCGATATCGGAGCAAAGAGTTATGGTCGATTTACTTTATCCTAACAAAACAGTCCACCATGGACAGATTCGGATTTACTTAAATTTTTAAGGGCAATATGGTCATTTTCCATCACCTCATGGACGAAAATTGGTCATTATATACATATACTTAGACTCATATCCATCATTTATCATCCATTATTAAAGAATAAGAAACCCTAGCCAAATTTCAACTCCAATTATCTTGTGATTCAACCGTAGAAAATCCAAATTGATTCCATAGTTGTGTTCACCGTCTAGAGGGCTTCGAGAAGCACCCCTTATTTGTTCCAACAGAACTTCGAAATCAAAAGGGTCATTTTATGGTAAGGATGAATTATGTTGGTGTTATTTATATGGATATGTATATATATGCTTGTGAGCATAAGAAGTATGTTATTTGATTGTTGTTGAAAGATGATTGGAAATGATGTTGGATTATTGTTGTGCATGGTTAGATTATGTTGAATTGTGAAGGGATTTGGTGTGATGATGTGGTATTGAAATGATGATTATATATATATATATATATACACATACTCCTATTGTTCAAGTTGGTTTTTGGAATGCTTTGCAAATATTAGTTGTATGGAATTATGGAAGAGAATTGTGGTGTTGGGTTGCTAATACTAGATGCTAAACATTTCATTGTAGATAAGTGATTTGTAAAGGCGGGAAGTTGTGTTGAATTGGTATCCGAATCTACAACGAGGTATGTAAATCATACTCTAACGATGTTCTTTGGCATGAAAACACCAATGTTCCATCAAGTAAGATTCCGAGATTGTCCAAAAACATGTATTGTTCTACATTACCAACGAAGTTGTTTCCATTCTATAAAGTGTCAAAATGTTTCATTGATATACCAAAAGGCTCCTATTTCATTGTTGTGATATTGATGATTTTGAAACACATTGTTGATGTACCAATGAGTCTTTATTACATCGTTATTGTATAAAAGGTCTATTACTTGGTTCCTATTGATGTATCATTGTTTCAAAGTATCAAAAATATGGTGGCGACCGAAATAACAATCTCAAAGATTAATTGAACTAAGTGATGGAAGTTCTCTCTTATCGGGTGGTATCCCAGGGGCATAAGCCTAGCATTGGTCGATCCCTATTTATGTGTTTATGGGTGGTATCCCACGGGCATAAGCCTAGCATGGGTCGGTCCCTATTTATGTGTTTATGGGTGGTATCCCAGGGGCATAAGCCTAGCATGGGTCGATCCCAGTTGATATGTACTGGAGGCAGCCTAATGGTCACAGTACAGTACAGTAATGATTACAAAGATGATAAGAACGAAGGTAAAGTAATTGAATAAATACAATGTACAGGTTGTCACAAGTTCTAGTAAGTGTGGTCTACTCCTATTACGATTTACTCATTTGTTTCTGATTTCTATTGAGCTCCTATATCATATGTGATTATCTGCAGCTTTACATACTCAGTACATATTTCGTACTGATGTCCCCCATGGGGACCTGCATTTCATGTTGTAGGCACAGGTACCTCAGCTCATACACCGCACAAGTAGGAGCCAGGTCATACAACTATTGTTGGTGAGCTCCAGTTTGCTTCGGAGCTTTCTGAGTTGGTTCCTTATGGTTTTTTATTGTACAGGAGTCGTGTGTGGGCGGGGGTTTGTCCCGACCCTAGTTATGTCATGTATATCCTAGAGGCTTTGTAGACATAAGGAAGGGTAAAGTCAAGGAAGTTTATATAGTGATGTTATATTTGTATATGTGGTGGCCCCGACGGCCAAGTATTATATATATATATATATATATTTGTGCGTGCTGTGCTGATACAGGTAATTAGACCCTTCTATATGCAACGAAGTGCTGTCTAATTTTTTGGTGACATGTAAGTGAAAGTATAGGTATTTAAATGGGTTCTCCCGGGCCTTCTCGGCTTCGGGTGCCAGTCCAGCCAGATGGGATTTTGGGGCATGACACCGTACTTCTGCCTAGCTTGAAATCGTCCTAAGAATATTAGAAACTTACCTTTAAAGATAAATCCATTTGTGTACACATGAAGTTTTTAATATTTTCACTTTTTATCATGTGGGAAATTGAATTAGCTTTCCAACGATACCAATTTCATCCAAATTCGGTAGCGAAGTAAAATGTTATGGACGTTTCACTCAGAGCTGTCAGAATCGCCCAGGTGCAACGGCTAGGTTGATGAACCGTCGATCTAGCAATGGACCATCACCTAGACTATCACAGCTAAGGTAGTGAGTCAACCTTCTGGATAAGGTGCGATAGACAGGTTGACGAACCATCGAACTTCTGATGGACCATCGCTCAAACCGTCGCTATAAGGCAGTGAGTCTTTTTTTGGGTCCATGTACGACGATCGAAATAACGGACCGTCGAGCCAGCAAAGGGCCATCGCACAAACCGTTACAGGTACCGTTCAGTAAATTTTAAGTCATTTTAAAGGGTATTTGGGTCTTTTTCCACTCATTTTAACCCCTAATTATATCAGACCAAGGCTCATAAGTTCATTATTTATTTACAACATCAAATTAGGGTTTTCTCTCAAAGATCAGTTCCCAAAAACAAGAAACCCTAGGTGTTTAATTTCAAGTCAAGGATTCAAGTTTACCTCCATCAATCTTTAAGAAATCACAACCCAGGTATGTCATGTGTTGATTCATGGGTCCCTTTCACCCATGAAGCTCAAGAATCTTTTTTCAAAATCCAAGATTTCTGTATTTCTGAATGTTCATGATTTAAATTGAATTGAAATTCATGTTCATGATGTTGTGGGGCTTTGATTCATGTTTGAAATTACATATTCCACTGATTGACCCTAGGATATGATGATTTACATAATAATCATGATAAACCCTTAAATTTACACGTTGATGGATGTATCTATGATTATTAGATATGTTGATGATTGTATAACCAAAGCATGCTTCCCATGTGTTTGATTAAATACCTATGTGAAGGAAAAGTACCATTCTAGTATGATAATATGAAATCCCCATTCATGTACAAGTTCATGCATGTTAAGTGTTTGATGAAATGTCTTAGTCAATGAATTATGGATATATGTGTATCCAATGTGGTGCTTTAGCACTTGTACTTCATGAAATTCCCATCTTATTATATTATGGATTGTCGATGTTGGTCATGTATTCAAGAAAGTCATACTTTGTCAGTTTTATGCTATTGAGTTCTGGGGGTTCTTGTACCCGGCAATTAGCTATGTGCCTAGAGTCAGTGTCATGTTTTCAAGATACTCTCATTCGAGCCATGTTCATAGAAATTCTGTGTCATGTGACTCAGGAAAACTCAGTAAACTCAGTAATCTCAGAAACCTCAGAAATTCAGTAACCTCAGTAGTATTCCATCAGTCAACGAAACTCATTTAACTCAGTCCAGTCAGTTTTGTTAATCATGTTCAGTGTCTATCCAGATAGGAGTAGAAATTCATGCCGAGCGAACCCAAGGATGGGAACCCACCTGTTATGTGAAGGTGTGATTCTTAGAAACAATCCTTGTGTTCCTGAACTACGTAGCCAGCGTAGGTTGAGACATCATAGCCTGTTATATGAGGGTAGATGAGGTGGATTAACCTGTTATATGAGGGTACCCACCATTCTCACTAGAGTCACCTATTATTTAAGGGTTACTCACAGATTGTCCTTACCAGTGGCGCAGTATTGACACCTTTCTAATTGGGGTTACAGATTAGACCCTAACTCAACCACAATGGTGTATTAGGGGTATGTCGATTAGATAACTACTTCCCACAGTTTTAGTTATAGAATCAGGACTGTCAAATACAGTCATTCAATGTCGGTAATAGAACTCAGATAGTTCTACAGAATTCAGGACTGTCAGATATAGTCAACTCAGAACAGTACGAAACTCAGCTAGTTCCATCAGAACCTAGACTGTTAGATATAGTCGCTCAGTATCAGTTATTTCAGTTATACAGATATCAGTATCTCTTGTTATCATTACTTAGACTCAGTAATCATGTTATCACGAACTCAGTTATAGTTACTAGGTATTCATGCATATATTCTCACGTTTATGTTAACCAGTCAGTTAGTATAGTTCATGCAAACTAGTATATTCAAACATACTGACACATTTGCACTATAGTGTTTTATACCATAGGTTCAGAAGCACAAGCTCCAGAGCATCAGTAGCAGTCCAGCCTCAGCAGTCAAAGTTAGCAGTGAATCCTCATCCTTTGAGGACATGACCATTACTTTATTATCTCATTAATTAATTTATTAGTTGGAGTTAGTTGGGGACATGTCCCATCAACTTCTTATTCAGACAGTTTAATCAGTTTGAGGCTTTTTAAACTATCATGTTCAGACAGTTATTTCAGTTGTTTTGGGTATTTCATACCCCATCCAGATTTTATTTTTTATCAGTTATGTTATAGTTTTGAACCTTATGGACTTTCATCCTTTATTTCCGCAATCATTCAGTATATTATGCAGTGTTTAGGTACAGATATCAGTCATGAGTTAGCTTATGGTCCTTTGGGGTCATAAGCACCGTGTATCATTCTGGGTACCAGATTCGGGGCGTTGTAACCCAACTTAGCCACGTCATGCCGCAATGCTAAATCAAGCACCTTTAGGGAAGAAACCCATGTTTTCTACTTATTACATTTATAAAGTCATATATTTGTTTAATATGCAAGACTAAGGAGTACAAACAAAATTAAGAGAAGGAAAAAATTAGTCATATGGACTATTTACGAGTCATATCTATACAGTACGACTCATGAGTAGGAGTTGTATTAACCTGGGAACAAAATCAAAATCAGTAAAAAGTTTTAGAAATGGATACGATTCTCAGAACAAGTTGCACCCTCAATGTACGATTCGTTACCTTGAGCTGTACTCACTCTAGAAACCCAGGTAAGTTCCTAGGCTATACAAATCAAATACAAGGCCTGTAAGCCTGGGTACGAGTCATATACATAGATCTTACCTATGTTTACTAGGTCAAATAATTGGGTTGACCCGACCCAATTATTCAATTAAAACAAAATAAAAAGGCACCCGATCGGGAACTCGATTGAACTTATTGCACCCACTTCCTTTTTGGAGCAAATTTCAAACTTCAATCCATAAAAACAAAGTTTTTTCAACTCGATTTAACCACCAACAACTTCCAAACTTTCAATTTTTGAGCATTAAACTCAATTTTGAGAAGAATTACTCAAGAACTGAAATTTTTCTCTTATCACGTAAGTTCTAAACTCATTTTCTATACTTTGCTAAGTTGAAATGAGTAGCATTTGAGACGGTAAACTTGATTTGAGTAGATTTTATTCCAATTAGTGAAATTGTTGGTACCCTAGCTATGTATTTTTGTGGAACATAGGAATTTTGGGAAGAACTAGGGTTTGTAAATATATTTTGATATGTGTATGTAGGATTAAATGATGGATATAGCTGAAAATTATAGTGGGTATTTTAGGAATTTTCTTAGGAGTCAAACATTAAAGTTAGACTTCTATGTTGCAGTGGATACGAGACCTCTTACGACTCGTACCTACCAATACTGGAGTTGTAATAGGACCCTTACCCACTTATAACATAGATGTATAACAAACTTAAGGTTCTAGAATGGATACAACTTGACCATACGAGTCGTACCCAGACCATACAACTCGTACACCCATAGTAATACCTACCTGAGAAGATTTAAGGTAGAATAAATGTTCTGATCAACTTACGACTATTAATAACAAGTCATACCTATTCGGTACGACTGGTTAAGAGGAGTCGTAAACTGACTAGTAAACAAAGGTTAGGCACTGAACAAGATATGACTTGATTATATGAGTCGTACTTAGTCGGTACAACCAATACCTACCACTCATACCCAAATTAGAACAAGCATATTGAACTTTAATTTTGAATTTTTCTTTCATTTTCTTCACTTAGTTACTAATAATGGTGTGTTTTTAGGAACCATGCCTCCCAAGAACCCTTCCTCATCCAAACACACTATGAAGAAGAATGTTAAGCCAACTCCAGCTGCTAGCAAGGAACCAAGTGAGTCCAACTATGAAAATTTACCTGAAAGTAGTAGGGAAATATATGACAAATGCACCATGAAGAGTGCTGAGCAGAAAGAAAAAGCAGCTGCTAAAGCAAAGGGAACACAGGTGATGCCATAAGAGTTCGAGTCACCCACTCTAAAGGGCCCATAGAGAAAAAATCTGACTACATATCTTCCCCACACACCTTAACCACCTTCCGATGATGAAGATGATAATGATGAAGAGGTTGAGACCAATTCACAAGAGGTAAAGTATGGGCATGCTTAAGATGCAGAGAATGTGAATGAAGTGCCACCGATAGCCCGACAGGGCCCCCCACTTACACTGACCACTACATCGATGACCATTATTAAAAGATGAGGGTACCCCAAAATGTAGGATACTTTTAATAGTAGGCTATTCAGGCTTTTGGGTGGCAAGATAAAGAGAGTAGTATATCCGACAGAAGAATGACTACCATAGGTATGTCTGAGTTACCTGAGTTTGAAGAATGCTTTTGGTAGTACGGGTTTAACTGGATGATGAGAGCACTTAAAAAATATAGTGAGGTCCTATTCTATGAATTTTATGTAGCATATAAGGGTGATCTGTAGAGACAATATCTACAAGGTCAGTTGTGGAAGGAAGGCAATCCTATTACCTCCCTTAGATTTATAGAGTTCGGGTGGATATTTCTCCCTGAACCATTGGGAGATTCTTATATAGGCTAAACTATTAGGCCTCGAAAAACATAACAGATATGAAATTCAAAATGGAAGAAATGAGAAAGATTACCAAGAGGACATTGGGTTCTGAGGACAAAATAGTAATATTTTGATAGATTGCATAGCATATTGCTTCAAACAAAGTGAATGCAGTCTAAGTGGAAGGAGCCCCCAGAGTGGTCTATCAATAAATAAAGAAGAGTACCCTCAACTTTAAGGGTAAATCTTGGTGGACACTAGCCCAACAACAATTATGTCTTGCGATAGGAGATGATGTTCTGAGCCCAGTTCAGACAGCTATGATAGCCGGTTTTACAGTCGGTTACGAGTTCAATGTTGGTAAGTTCCTATCCCGAAAGCCAAGGGATAGAGCAGTAGGGGATTAAAAGGCGCTGCTGGTATACCCTGTATGATTACTTAGATTTTTCTGGATGTAAGAGTGTAATAAATCCCAGATATTAATGAGATGATCGAGGCATGGAGGATGTTTGATATTGGTTTAATTAGAGATACAACCAACCCTTTGGCCTAACCTATGAGATAGGTAGCTGATGTTATAAAGGGATTATTACCGCATGATGATCAAACATAATCCCCTACTATAGCTTAGGCTACTAAGGCATGAGCACAGACAGAGGGCATACATGTAGATGCAATAGTTACTTCTAATGCCTCACCACCACTATATTCCATGTAGCTAACACCTCGACGTATGCCCCCTGGTGTTAAACTGATTTCACAGGCCCTCTGGACGAAGGTTATGACTAAGTTAGCCATATTAGAGACTAGAGTGGGCCACATAGAGAGTGGTGTACAGCAATGGATGGATTCTCAGTTTGAGAAGCTGGATAGATGAGTCCAGACTAGATTATATGCTTTTGAGTCATGGATGACTCGACAGTTAAGATACGGACAGACGCTTGATGTTACAAAGCTGAAGATAGAGATAGAAAAGATTAAAAAGATAGTGCATGAGTTAAATAATCAACTGGCGATTCCAAAACTAGTAGTTAAGGAAGTGATTCCCACTATCCATGTATCAAATATTTGGTCCATACTAGAGTAGAGAACGGAAGAGACCAAAGAAGAATAAAGAAAGAGAAAGAGAAAGAGAAAAAATAAGAGATATGCTAAGAAGAGAGCCAGAGTAGATAGTATTCAAGATGAGCGGGACCGCGATATAAGGGTCTATTGAGATGGTCGCTGGAGCTGGTAGATCGAAAGCTTCGATTGTTTCAACTGTAGGAGTTAATATTGTGCCCTCGTATGCGGTTGATTCAGTCTTGGTTTATAGGATGGTAGCTGAGGAGAGTGAGATCTGATATATGGGTCCACATATAGCTGATGATACACCGGTGCCTTGAACGCCTAGGTATGACCTTTTTCCCTCCACTATTTTTGTTTTTGTAGCACTGGGGAAAGTGCAACAATTTTTAGTTGGGAGTAGGGGTTATTCCAAAAAAATTAGGAGTAGCTGAAAAGATATAGCTAAAAACTGAAAGTCTATTATGACTTGCAGGTTTGACATAGGTAGCTGTGATAGGGAGTAGATCAGCGCGCCAATGGCAGTGGATTGATTATTTTTGTTGATGATTTTGGAAAAAATATTTTGTTTGTATTGAAATTATATTTTTATGTTTTGATGAGTGTGATTTGACTTATGGATGTTACGCTAAAATTTATGTTTTAAATAAAATTGTGTTAAAAAAGTGGCCCCTCAGATTTTTTTTGGGTTTGATTGCGTGATTGGTATACTTTTGTGAAACTGTTGTGAACCTGAAAATGGCATTAGGATTAGAGATAGAACAGTGAAGGACAAACCAGTTGCATAGTTCGATAACTAGTACTTAGCAATATAGCCCTGTGCAATTGCGTGTAAGATATACTAAGTTCCCGATGTGTTGGAATCTAGAACTTGCCTGGTTTATTTTACCTAGGCCTTGGTTAGTTCGTGGGGAAAGATCATAGGTCATTTTTTATATTGGTCCACTTTTAGCAAAATTGACCTTCCATGCGGGAATGATATCCCTTGATCCTGATTTTGAGCCTTATAGCCTATTTTTCTTGTTATACCTATGATTTTCTCATTTGTAGTACATTTAACCTATTTCTCCTTAAACATTGTACACTTCAGCTTAGGCAAGTCGCCTAAGCTGAGAGTGACTATCATAGGGGTATGTGATGTGAAATAAGTATGAAGGGTAAAATAAGAGAAAAGAAAGTAAGGCTGGGGTGGTAGAAAAAGAAAATAAAAAGAAACTTTGAAAAAAAAAGAGAAAAGAAAGACTAGAAGACCACACCCATCCTGAATATGCTTTAAATTAAAAAGGGAGAAACAAGGACAGAAATAAATGAAGTGAAAAATTGGTTAAGTGTGGATCCCAAATGTTAGTGTAGTGCCAAGGAGGCTTAGTCACTTTAAATGTCTATACGTACTATAACAGCCCACTAACCCTACATTACAAGCCGAACAAAGCCCTATAGTGATCTTATCGCAATTGTCTAAAGCCCTAGGAAAAGAGCATAAGGGCAAACCTATGGTGCTATGTATACACCGATGTTACTTCTTTATGAGTGAGAGAGTCATTTGTTATATCCCTGAATAGATTGATTCATACAAAAGGAGAGTGAATGGGATTTCCTTAACTGTGAGCGCACATGGATTATACTTCTTGGTTGCTAGAATGTTTGATAAATGTAATTTGTATTTATGCCCAAGTGTCTATTGGAAATGTAATGCCATCATCAGATTCCCTCATGTTCCTATGTGTGCTAAATTGTTATACGCAGTGGAGTTTTGAAAGTTAGAATTAAAGGGGAGAACAACAAGATTGAAATTAAGTTCAAAATTACTGCCATGGGTTGCTAGAGAACATCCTATTTAAGCATAGTCTTGAGGCTAGAGAATATTTATTTGTTTTTTTTTTTGCCTGAGGACATGCAAAAGATTAAGTTGAGGGTGTTTATATGGCATGGAAACACGACACATTCGATGCTTAAAACCGTGAATTTATGCATAAAGTTAGGGGTTTTTGTTAGATATGATGCACTTTGGTGTATATTGTAGGTAAAATAGGTCTACAATAGTGTTTGAATGAAAAGAGAAGGAAAAGACCTAAAAAGACCAAAACTGATCAATATACATGTCAGCTCATGAGTTGTATACTCAACATATGACTCATAAGAGGAATCGTATCCTTAACAGAAGCAAACACCATGATAAAATTCTAAGTGAGAAAAAGATACGATTCATGTATACGAGTTGTAAGATGAGTATACGAGTTGTGTCAACAAATCATAAGCATTCTAGAATCAAGGACTCAAACAACAGACCAAGTGAATAAAATATGTGACTCGTCCATATGAGCCATACCCTATGGATACGAAATGTATAAAGCGTCCGTGAGCTTAATGGAACCAAAACTACTGTTCAAAGATTGAAGTGTTAGAAGTAATTGAGTTAGATGTCTGAGTATGACTCGTATAGAGATGTCTTATACAAACTAGTGTTCAATATTTGGAAGGATAAAAGTCCCGAGTAGATACGTATGGAAGACACGAGTCATACACTCAAGTATGAATCGTAAGAAAAATTCGTATGCTGAATAGAAAGTTAAAGCCGTGGGAAGATTAGACACTAGAATAGATATGATAAGGCAGGCTACGACTCATATGATGCCGATACGAGTGAAGACCGATTTGTACCAACTGCTGACTTAACTTTACCTTTTCCATTTTTTTTAGGATTGTAAGGTTTTTGGGATACTATAAATACCCTAGGATTATATTTTATTAGGTTACACTCTTGAATGATCTTTTATATGCTTTAACATATTATTACAATACTTTCACAATTGTTCTTGGGAATTTTGGGTTTATTCAATTAAAGACTTTGGAGTTTAATCATCTTATTCTTGTGTAATTAATTTTATGTGTTCTTTATTGATAAGCATGGTTTCTTGCACAGGCATGAGAAACTAATCTCCTTGACTAGGGTTGTGGGAACCCTGGCGAATTAGCTACGTAGAGGAAGTGTGAGGTTCAACTGTTCTAGGGTTTTTACAAGTATTTTAATTTTCTTTATAATAATTAATCTCAGGTATCTGCAGTACCTTGAGAAAGCCTACATTCGCATTCATCCCTACCAAGGAGTCTGTGATTGGGAAAAGAAGTTAAGACAATGATTCGGGACCCTTCGACCTCTACCTTTTAGTCCCTGCATCCCCTCTAATCACTTGATCTTGCCCAAATAAGTGAACAGAGGTCTTAGCAAGGAAAAACCAGGAGACACCCTGAGACTTACCTAATAAAGGGTGAAATTTATCTTCTAGCTTACCTGACAGTTGATAATACCTATCTTCTATACTTTGCATGTAGAATAATAGAATAGTTGGGTTGATCACGAGAAATTTATGGAGTTGAGAAACTAGGGGAAACACAAAACTAGTGTTCGTCTCTTATTGATTACAAATTAAAAGAACCCAAGATTTGGTTACTACTTATAATTGATACCAAATATCCCCATATTTATGTTCCTGTACTGCTCGTGGATTACATCAAGTCAAGTAATTATTCATATTTTCCTGGTAGGATCGACCCCAACCTAGTTGGGTTATTATATTTACAATCGATCACATTATACCTCTGAGAGGAGTGTAGTTTTGGGCGACATCATACACTTAATTCAATTCCGAAGGGTTTTGTATCTTTTCTATGTGCTCACCACATAATATAGAGAGGGTATGTGTTATTTTGCTCATATCTATGATACTAATACTACCTCACCACCTCGTATGGATTCTATCTAAGTTGTTCATGATTTTATGAATATGTTTTTATGGTTTTTCCTAGTATACCTCTAGACTATGACATCAATTTCTCTATTGATGTAGAGTCGGGCACTAAGCCCATTTTTATTCTATTTTATCGGATGGCCCCGACTGAGTTAATGGAGCAGTTGAAAGATTTGTTGAGTAAGGGTTTTATTAGACCTAGTTTACATCCTTGGGGTTCTCCTATCTTGTTGCTGAAGAATAAATATGGTTCTATGCATATTTTTATTGATTACAAGTAGTTGAACAAAGTGACAGTTAAGAAAAAAGTATCATCTTCCTCGTATTGATGATCTGTTTGACCAACTTGAGGGTGCTTTAGTGTTTTCCAAGATTGATTTAAGGTCCAGGTACCATTAGTTGAAGATTAGGGCTTCAGATGTCTCGATACAGTCATTATGAGTTTTTGGTCTTATGTCATTTGGATTGACAATGCCCCTGTAGCATTCATGGAGTTGATGAACCAGGTTATTCAACTGTATCTCGACTTATTTGTGATTGTATTTATAGATTATATCTTGGTTTATTCCAAATGTGAGGCCAACCATGTGAAGAGTTTGAGAATTGTACTTCAAAGATTACGTGATGAGAAGTTGTATGCCAAGTTTTCTAAGTGTAAGTTCTGGTTGGAATCAATATCTTTCTTGGGTCATGTGGTAACTAAGGATGGTATTATGGTTGGTCAATCCAAGATAGCAGTAATTTATGATTGAGCTAGACCTACTTCTCCTATCAAGATATAGAGTTTTGTGGTTTGGTGGGTTATTATCAGCATTTTGTAAAGTGTTTCTGATGTAAAACAGAATACTAGATAAAGTGATTGAATAGATAATTCAGAAATTGAGGAAGATAGAGAAGAAAGAAACAAACAATCCCATAATTGAAGTAAATTAGAGACAAATATAGATTTGTAATTCCCTAATTTGAGCAAACAATTACATATTTGAATTCAAGGGAGAAGAGAATTAAACTCATTCATGAATAATCGTACCAAAATATATTCAAGATAGATCCAATGTAGAGACAAAAGGGATTCAACCCATAAAACTCACCAAGAAAGTTAACCTAAAAATATTGTCTAAGTAAAATAATGTTCATCCTATTCTATTTATAGTGCTAGGGATAGCTAAGATATAAGATAACATAAATGCCCTTCGTGACATGTACATCATATATGACCAAAAGAACCTTTAAATATAATGTTAATATTTTCTTGTATTAATTATTTGATTTTCACACTCTTTTTAAACACTACAAACTTGCGATGTCAAGTTAAAATCCTTCCATGCAATTAACACTTCCCGAACTTGCATCATTCTCCCCCTGTTGAAAAGAATTTTACCTCAAATTCAAATGTTGCAAATCATAGAGGGGAGTTAGTACCAAGACAAACATAATATTTCAAGTAAGTTACATACCACTCCCAAAAATACACACTTCTTTGATAGAGCCAAGGATCATGAAGTACCATAGAAATAAACTTTTCAAACATAGTATCAAGAACTTTACTCAAAAATATATTACAATTATATAAAAGGTTAAAGAAACTAATAATTTTACACATTGAAACTTTCAAGTCAAAACGATTTTCTTCAACAACTTAGACCAAATAGTTTATTAATTCACGATTAAATTATACTCTTCTAACCACATGATTAATAGAACTAACAATATCATCCACAACCTTAAATACTAGTATGCATTTCCAACATCAAATACAAACATTAATTCCAAAACTTGCTTATATTTCTGACTTAGTAACTCACAACATGAATCTAATATCAACACTAAAGAATTCTCACTAATCACAACAAAGTTTCTACTATAAAATCCAAAGGCATAGAAATTTACCTTCAAGGCTTTAGAAAGTCCAAAATAAGCACTAGCCATTCAAACAAATATTCTTGAATTTAGATGACAAACATACCTCAAATATTTTGTAGCCCAAGAAGATGCTCCCAAGTATCTTACCTCATTGTAGATCCTCTCTTGATGGTGTTTGAAAAATAGGTCAACAAGGTTGGTAAACTCATCAAAAGAAGAATTGTCACATTTATTCCCATAGATATTTGGAAATGCTTCAAGTAGGTCATATTTACATTTCTTCTAGAAGCATCAGCCTAAATTATATCCTTAAAGGCAAGATTAGAGTAAATAAATAAATTAACACAAAAACTAGCATCTATCAATTTACTACTTTCACAATTTCAAAAACAATTTCCTCAATTTTAGAGGACTTTTCAACACAAGAAGTACTTTCAGTAAATAATTTGGGAATTAGCCTGCTAACATCCAAACAATTAGCAACCTCAAGCAATACACAAGCATCATTTTCACAAGTCATGCACTTTTTAAATTTTGGATCGTCATTTTCATCAAGTGCATATGAGACAACAAGGAATGAACCATTCAATTGAATTTCATCAATAGTATTCACACTTTTAAACTCAATTTTCAAATTATGATCATTGTGAATCACACAATCAAAAATAGGACAACTCAAAGAATGGCTCATATTATCAACACAAAAATCACTTTTCAATTTTTCTTGAATATTTTCACCAAATTAAGGGTTGTCAAATATTTTGAAAATTTATTATTCTTTAGTCTCAAAAAGTATATTATCACACATTGCATGCTCCATTTCAAGTTTACTACCACAAACTCACTTATAAGATAAAGAATTGTTGTGATCAAACTCACTTATAAAGAGACATTAATCACCAATCATATTTTTAGTGTTCTTAGTAGCTAAAGAAGAAACATATTCATCTTCATCACAAGAATTAAACAAAACATCATGCTTTTTCATATTTGACATAACACTAGCTTGCAACATTTTAAACTCACAATCAATAACAATTTTAGCTCCACAATCATATTCAACTAGTGTATGACTATCATCCATTGGTCTATTGAAACAAAGTACAGAATTTTCAACCTCACCAAAAGATGGTCCAAAATTCACACTCAAGTCGCTATCAAGTTCATTTGGAGTAACTAAAGAGTTGGTATTAGTCTTATTACCTTAATGAACACTTAAAGAACCTTCTTTACCTTGATTTTCTTAAATTAAGCTCATTTGTTCACCTGAAGTAGTCCTAACTTAACTTGCTTCTTTCAATTTTTGAATTCTTTTACATGTTGAGTCATCCTTTTTGTGTTCTTCTTCAAGACGACTTACAAAAGAAGTGGAAACACTAGAAGAACAAGAATTCAAAGGGTTAGAGTTAGAATAAGAAAACCTTCCATTCACACTCTCTTGTTTTTTCTATTATATCATTTTCTTTTCTCTCACTTACTTCACTCCTCTTCTTTCTTTCTAGTGACAATTCATTTAGTTTCTTCAACTCTCTTTTATTTTGTGCTTGTAGCCACTTACTCATTTCATTCCAAATATTCTTTCTTTTTTCCACTTTTGAATTGTCACTATTCACTCCCTCATACTCAGTATATTCCCAAGTAATGACTCTCACACTCTTTTGTATTCTATATTTCCTCGTGATATAGGTTCAGGTGCTCAGTCTCAGCAGTGACAGTGATCTTTGAGTACCTTCTTCTACACTTCTGCAGTTGGTAAGTCCTCATGGTTCGAGGACTCGTGTCTTCAATTTTGTCTTCTTAATAGATGGTTGTTTACTTTCAGTTCAGTACGAGTCAATTGGGGATCTTTCCCAATGACTCCTCAGTCCTATGTAGTAGAGACTTTGTCAGACTAGTGTACCAACATGTACAGAGATTCCAGTATTTTATTTGTACAGGGCAGTATTATTTTATGTTTCAGTATGTTCATGACATGGTTATTCCTTTTTATCTTAGCATGATTTGCGCTATAATGAGTTCTAAAAATGATGACATATTTAGAGGGTTATCTTGAGGCCACATGTGGCCTTGAGCACCATGTGACATCTCGGGATGGGTTCTTGGGGCGTTACAATAAATTACCCTAAACATAATTTAAAGTTGGCAACCCTAGTATTTGTGGTTAAGTTGTGACATCATTGCTTGTATAGAGTGCCTTGTAAGATTTTCTCAGACCTAGCCTTCAGTACTTCTTTAGACAATGAGATCTTAACATAAGACAACAACATTGGCTTGAGTTTCTTAAGGATTATGAAATCATTATTTTGTATCATCTGAGCAAGGTTAATATGGTTGGGAATGCCTAAAGTCAGAAGTGGACTAGTATGGGAAGCTTAGAATATCTCTTGACCCAGGAGTAGCCTTTAGTCTTAGGGGTTCTATATTTAGCTCACCAGGTGGTTAGGTTTGATATTTTGACACTTGGGTATGTTTTAGCCTTTGTTGATGCTAGATATTCCTTGATGGAACAAATTTAAGCTCACAAGTTTGACGATAATAGTTTGAGGATAATTCAAGATAAGTTGTTGAGTGGAAAGGCTAAGAAAACCTCATTTGATTTTGATGGTGTAGTGAGGATTGATGGATGAGTTGTGTTCCAAGAGTCAGACATTGGGTGAGATTGATTTTAGAGGAGGCTCATTGATTTAGATATTCTATACATCCAAACATGACTAAGATATATCGTGATTTGAAGTAGCTTTATTGCAGCTTTACTGGTGAGGTGGTATAAGGAAATATTTGGCATATTTTGTAGCTTGTTGTTTTTGTTGTTGATAGGTGAAGGTTGAACATTAGAGATCTAGTCATTTGTTTTAGAGTTTGCCCATTTCTTAGTAGAAGTAGGAGCAGATCATTATAAACTTCGTAGATGAGTTGCCTCGTAGTTTTCATGGTTTTGACAGTATTTGGATCATCATGGATCGATTGATCAAATCAACTGTTTCATCCTTATTGTGATTTTCTTCAGTCCTGAGAGGTTGGTCTGTATCTATATTTGTGAGATAGTTCATCTTCATGGGGTCCCTGTGTCTATTATTTCAAGCAGAGGCTTAGTGTTCACTTTTAGATTTTGGCAAACTTTTTAGGAGGATTTACGTACTCAATTTGATCTTATCACAAATTTAAACCCCCAGAATGATGGCCAGTCAGAGAAAACTATCCAAGTTTTGGAGAATAAGATTCACATATATAATGGATTTTAAGGATCAGTGGGAGTACCATTTTTTTGGTAGAGTTCTCTTATAATAATAGCTATTATTTAAGTATTGAGATGGCCTCTTTTGAGATATTGTATGGTAGGTACTGTCGATCTCCTATTGGTTAGTTTGATACTTTAGAGGTTAGACCCCATAGTACTAATTTGCATCGAGTCTTTAAATAGTGTTTAGGTTATTTAAGATAGGCTTCAGGAAGCTTGGAGTAGGCTAAAGAGTTATAGAGGCCACAGGATTCATACCTTGAACTTGAAGTTTGGGATTATTGATAGAATGTTTCTTCGTGTGTCTCCCATGAAGGGCGTAATGAGGTTTAAAAAGAGGGGCAAGCTTAGCACCAAGTATATAGAACCTTTTGAGATTCTTTGTACAGTTGGGGAGGTTTCTTATGAGTTGGACTTACCTCCAGAATTTTAAGTCGTTCATTTAGTTTTTTATATAACATGCCGTAACACCCTTAAAATTTCCATCATTTTATTTTTGACCTTCCCGTGGTGAAAATATCAATTTTTGACTTAAATTATGTTTAGGGGTGTTAAAAGGGTGATCGGGGAATGTTTTAGAATTTTTGAAAGGGTTTTGGGGTCATTTTGGGACCCCAAGGTAGTGAGGGTCCATAATATCACTGTGTCATAGAGGTTACCTCCACGATATTGGCGTGGCAAGGAGCATAACCTCCGTGATATTGGCGTGCCACACCAAGGTGAAAATTTTGTGCAGTTTTGTTTTATTTCACTTAGGATAAGGGTTTTAGGTCTTTTTATCCCTTGTATGGCTTTTAAAGATAAAGTAATCCCATTCTTATTAGTTTTGAAAGATCAAATTCCTCTATTTTACTCTCAAACACAAAACCCAAGAATATTTAAGGGTTTTACTGTGCATTTATTATCCGGTCTCCAAACTTGAAATTAACTTTGAATTCTTGTGTGTTTCAGGCATGTATCTCTTCCCTAAATTAATTTTATACAAAAGCATGTGTTTAATTATTGTCCATGTGGTTTAATTGTTAGGTTTTGAATATGGGTTGAGGGATTTAAAATGGTTGTTACATGAATTTAGTTCCCATGGTTTTTAGTTGATTGTTAGTTGATTGTTTATGCTTTATTCTCATGATTTTGAACTAAATATATGCATAGGTGTGGGAATTGGAATGGAAAATATGAGTCTTCCCAAATTTTATGATTTAATTGTTTGGAATCATCTTTAATGTCAACCCAACTTGTGAAATTGGTTTTGATAATAAGCAGCTCAACTACGAGGCACCAGTTCCCTAGACGTGCAAGGTAAGTACAACTGGTACGCGCTTTCTGCACAATTTTGTCATCTTGTGTAACAAACTTGTAGGTGCTATTTTCTACCAACTTGGATATCTGGTATAATGATATTCCATCCCTAATCAACACCGATCTATAAAAGCAAAGAGATATCTCTTCAATAATTGGGTTTTGCAAATTCTAAACAAAGAAAAAAGATGCAGAAAATCCCCATTTCATTACTCCTCAAGTTCTTTTCTTTATGAGTGCTTAAATTGTAAAAGTTCTTGAATGAGTGCTGAATTGTAATCTAACTACTTATGTCATAAGAGTAGTGTTTTCTTGTTGAAAGTATTCCTTAGGTAGAGTTATTTAAGTGTGTTGCTGGTTGGAGCTATCCCGTGTAGAGAAGTCCTTGGTAGAGTTACCAAGATGATCTTGTAGTAGAGTTTCTATAAGCGTAAAGATCCTAGAGGTAGGCTAAAATCTACTGTAATCAGGAGGAAGATTATAGTGGATTTGGAGGTTCTTCTGAGGGCAAGCTATGGTTTTTCCTATATTGGGTTTCAACATAAAAATCTTATGTTCTTAAATTTCTGCATTGCCTTTATTTTTTGTACCTCATAGCTGCACTACAACTCTATCACTTATAATTGATCCTAAGGCACCTGGTCCGTCACTGTGTGGTGCAACCCCTAAGGGTTCAACAATTGGTATTAAAGAGAGGTTCACTCTAAAAGGTTCATACCTAGTGTTCTAGTCATTATGACTGTTATGACTGAAGTAGGGGTGGAAATAAAAGAAGCAAAAGGGAAGAGATTGTTGACCCTGAAGGATCTAGAATCTAACCCAAGTGAAGAAGACACCAAAGTTGCACTTCTAGCAACAAAGATTATTAGAGCTATAAAAAAGGATGGTCAGCTTGGGAAAAACAATGATCAAAATCCTGAAAACAAGAAGGAAAGATGCAGTCAACAGTATAATAAAGAAGGTGTTGGTTGCATGGGAAGTCTACTCAAACAAATCTAAGAAAGACAAGGAAAATGGAGATGGTCTCATGCTAAAACATAGTGAGAAGAGGATACTCTAATGTTCCTAGAGCTCTCTAATTGCCATTGCTCAAGAAAAGGAAGATAATGTAACAGAAAATGGGGATGACAACCAAAAATTGGTTCATGGCTAGTGGCTGTTATAGACATATGACTGGGAGGGCTAATTGTTTTCTCACTCTCAAGACACTTCAAGGGGAGTAGTGTCCCTTGGAAATGGAAAAGGGGTACATCCAAGGTTTTGGAAAAATTGCCAAATCACCTTATTATGCAATAGAAGATGTGTATTATGTGAACAGGATAAAATCAGTTTTCTAAGTGTTTCCCAAATTTATAACAAGAGAAATGAGGTAAAATTCTCATATGTTGGATGCACTGTATAAAGCATGAAAACTAGAAAGATTATCCTTAAGGCCAAAAGATTCAAAAATATGTATGCAGCTAATCTGGAGCCTATGGTTTATGGAGAATTAACATGTTTCAGTACACAAGGTGAAGATAATAATTTGTGGCACAGAAGATTAGGGTATGTGAGTTCCTCCCTATTAAACAAGCTAATTTCAAGGGACCTGGTCTATGGTCTTCCAATGCTAAAATTTTCAGACAACAAAGTCTGTGTTGGTCATTGTAGATGACTATTCTTTCAAACTGAAAAAGCAAGTAAGCACTTCTAGACCCCTTAAAATACTTCACATGGATTTATGCGGACCCATAAAAGTCCAAATTTGAGGAGGGAAGAAATATTTGTTGGTCATTATAGATGACTATTCTAGGTTTACTTGGACATGTTTATAAGAACAAAGGATAGAACATATGGGGTTCTTGTAGCTTTTGCCAAGAAAATCCAAGTAAGGGTAAATTACAAAATTGCTGAGTTTAGGCCTGATCATGGGACTGAATTTGAGAATTTTCAAGTTGAGGAATTCTATACTGAGCATGGAATAATTCACAACTTTTTATCTCCTAAAACTCCTCAACAAAATGGAGTTGTTGAAAGAAAAAACAAAACTTTTATAAAGATTGCAAGGACAATGCTAATTGATAGTGGTTTTCCAAAGAATTTTTGGGCTGAAGTAGTGAATACTGCTTGTTATGTGACACAGGTATGTAATTAGATCATTTCTGAATAAAACTTCATATGAGCTGGTATTCAATAGAAAGCCTAGAATAGACTATTTCAGACTTTTTGGATGTAAGTGTTTTGTAATAAACAATGGGAAAAGAGAGTTGGGAAAATTTGATTCCAAGAGTGATGAGGCTATGTTTTTAGGCTACTCCTTAACTAACAAAGCCTACAGAGTGTTCTACCCAGCCATATAGTAGATCGACAGCTACTCCTTTGATAAGTCAGGAAGACAAATGAATACTGGAGATGGTGAAAACTCAGAAGATGAAAAATTTATTCCTATTCAAAGGGATGTTATTACTGAAGAGGATAATCGGGGGGGAAATGATGCAGATAAGAGTGATGATGAGGATGATAATCTAGGATCTCAATCATAAATTCCAGCTCCACTAGAAGAACAAGAAGGAGAAATCAGTCAATATTCACAGGGACCTAGTCCCAGTGGTATCAATATAAGAAGGCAAAGTTGGAGACACAAGTTCTCTCATCCCCTTGAGAACCTGAATACACCCTTGCAAACATGAGTCCAGACAAGAGCTCAAACCAGAAATGCTATGGCATTTTCAGCCTTTCTATCTTAAATTGAACCTAAGAATATAAAGGAGGCCCTAAAAGATGGTGATTGGATTAATGCAATGCAAGAAGAATTACATCAATTTAAAAGAAGAAATGTCTAGCATTTTGTCTTTAGTACTATCGACAGAACAATGATTGGGACTAAATGGGTATACTGAAATAAGCAAGATGAAGATATAACTACCAATAGAAATAAGGCAAGATTGGTTGTTCAAGGTTATAACCAGGAGGAAGGAATTGACTATGATAAGATCTTTGCTCCTATAGAAATAATAGAAGTAATTAGAATTCTTGGTGCAATTTTTGCATATATGGGATTTAACCTATTTCAGATGGATGTCAAGAGTGCCTTTTTGAATGGAAATCTAAAAGAAGAAGTATATGTCAAATAGCCGCCAGGCTTTGAATATATTGATTTTCCTCATCATGTACTTAAATTGGACAAAGCTCTTTATGGGTTAAAGCAAGAACCAAGGGCCTGGTATGAGAGACTCTCAAAGTCTTTCTTACAAAATGTCTTCAAAAGAGAGAAAATAGACAATACTCTACTCGTAAAGACCAGGGGTAGCAGTTTGTTGATTGTTCAAATATGTTGATGACATA
The DNA here is from genome assembly GCA_030864225.1 of Capsicum baccatum var. pendulum. Lineage (NCBI taxonomy): Eukaryota > Viridiplantae > Streptophyta > Magnoliopsida > Solanales > Solanaceae > Capsicum > Capsicum baccatum. Next base: position 162,066,618 of record CM061555.1, on the reverse strand, counting down.
ATCTTTGGAGCTACTTTTGAATCCCTGTGTGAAGAACTTTCTAAGCTTATGGGAAGTGAATTTGAGATGAGCATGATGTGAGAATTAAGCTTCTTTTTAGGTCTCCAGATTAAACAAACTTCTCAAGGTACAATGTTTTGCCAAGAAAAGTAGATCAAAGAGCTACTAAAGAAGTATAACATAAGAGATGCAAAGCCAATTGATACCCCAATTAGAACTAGATCAAAAATAAGTAATGATGAGTTAAGTCCTTCAGTGAATGAAACAATGTATAGAGGGATTATTAGATCCTTTATATATCTTACTGCAAGTAGGACTGACATTATTTCTAGTGTAGGAATGTGTGCTATATTTCAAGCATGTCTAAAGGAGTTTTATCCAAAAGCTATAAAAAGAATTTTCAGGTATCTAAAAGGTACAGGGGACCTGGTCCTTTACTATCTATTAGGAGAGAGTTTTGACTTAGTAGGCTATGCTAATGCTGACTATGTTGGATATTTAGTAGAGATAAAAAGCACCTCAGGAATGACATATTTAGTAGACAAAAATAGTACCTCAGGAATGGCATATTTTCTTGGCTCATCCTTAATTTCCTGGGGTTTAAAGAATTAGAATTATGTTGCTTTATCAACTGCTGAGGCTGAATATATTGCAGTAGCTTCTTGTTATGCACAACTACTATGGATCAAGAAGTAATTGAAAGACTTTATTATTGTCTCAGATACCATTCCTCTAATGTGTGACAACAAAATTTCTCTAAACATGGCCAAGAATCTAGTGTAGCATAAGAGGACTAAGCATATTGATGTGAGGCATCACTTCCTAAGAGACAATATTGAGAAAGGAGCAATCTGTATGAAGTTCTTTAAGTCTGAGGATTAGATAGCAGATATCTTTACTAAGGCTCTACATAAGGAATATTTTTATAAGAATAGGATGAGATTAGGCCTGATCAAAATGACCTAAGCTACCATATGAATTAGTAGTTCTCCATAAAATTTTGTATGATCGGGAGACAAGTATCCTTGGTAAAATTTGTAGCTATAAGTCTAACTTAACATCATACCTTAGACGTATACACATATGAAAATAACTTTGAAAGATTAGATAAAGTGAACACAAATCTGAGAAGAAATAAAGTAAACACATAAAATAGTCCTTTTTAATGATGTCAAAAAGGGGAATACTACCGAAAGAGGGAAGAAATGCTGAAGGAAGAAATATTGAAAGAAGAATGCAAATGTGTATATTGAAGGTGCATGATGACAGAGAGAAGTTTTTGCTTCAAAATGACACAAGGGACAAGGTCCCTATGTTGTATGACAGAGAAAGTATAATGATAGGGGAAACATTCATCTTCAGGTGGTAATCACTCTGATTAAATGTGATAAATGCGTACTGATATTCAAATTGTATGATTTGGTTTGTCATCATTAAAAAATAGAAAATTTCTATATTTAGTTTTGATAATGAGCAACTAAACTATGAGGGACCAGGTCCCTGGACACACAAGGTACATTACAACTAGCATGCTCCTTCTGCAGAGTTTTGTCATCTTGTGTAAAAAACTTGCAGGTGCTATTTTGTACCAACTTGGACACTTGGTCCAATAATATTCAATATCTAATCATCACCCATCTATAAAAGGAAAGAGATGCCTCTTCAATAATTGGTTTTTTGCAATTCTAAAGAGTAAAGTAAGCCAGCAAAAACCCATTTTAATATATCTCAAGTTCATATCCATATGAGTGCTTAAATTGTAATATGTTTTGAGTTCTGAATTATAATCGAACTACTCATTATATAAAAGTAATGTTTTCTTATGTGGAGAGACCTTCTTAGGTAGATTTATCTAAGCATTATTGCTAATTATAGTTAATCAGTAGAGAGAGACCTTGGTAAAGTTACCAAGAAGAGTTTGTAGTAGAGTTATTATATGCAAAAGAAGCCAAGAGGTAGTCTAAATTCTTACTGTAATTAGGAGATTGATTATAGTGGATTTGGAGGTGATTGTGAGGGCAAGCTGTCATTTTTCCTATTTGGACTTTCACGTAAAAGTCATGTGTCTTTACTCTTCAAACATTGCCTTTAAATTTCTCAACATCTCATAATTGCACTATAGTTCTATTGTTTGTAATTAATCCCGAGGGAAACATATATACATAATCTACTTCACTTTTGAAATCTTGCATTGCATCAAAGGTTAATGAAACATAAATTAGTTTTGAAAGGCCTTGGTGGCCATGGATTGATCTTAAATTGGAAACTTTGGAGTCAATTTGGCTAATTAGTTTGGGAATGGCATAATGGAATTAGCTTTCAATCTTAAACTTTATTTGGTATAACGATACCAATGGTAAATGTCTAATTAAAAGACTCCTTGGTTAATGGATGGGAATGTGTGTAAATGATTTTAATTTGGTCTTAAATAGGGTTGTGTAGCTCACCGTGAAAGTAAATGTATCGGGAGGATCGATGCTGGAAACCACACTTTTTGGCATGGGGGTATTTGTGACCGTATGCATATTTTACATGGTTCCCTTAGGACAGATATAGCTACATAATCTAGGTTAGTGGTTTTAAATCTCATGCTTAAATTTTGTTCCCTATCCTGGTATCTTATGTACGTATATATAATGTGCACATGTGGTTTAATTTGGTTTATGGATATGACATTATTTTATCTCTCTCCTGAGTTACATTCTAATGCTCATCACACTGACCGTCCCCAGATGTTGAATCATTTCATAATATATGGTAATAGGGGTTTTCTGTTTACTTGTGTAGGGTTAAGAGATTCTAGTTTGTCCATTAGTCAGCTTTGAAGTAGTGAGTTTCCAGTCTCCAGAAAGCCTATATTTCATATTTTTATTTTTATTTTGTTTTAGACTATCTCTTTGGATCCCTTTTTGGTCATTGTCAGGGGCATGTCTTAACTTACTTGCTATTTTGCCCCTAGAGGCTATTGTTAACAAATGTGGGTTTGTTGGTTGCTGTTTTGACACTTAGATAATTTGAATTATCTATTCATCTCTTTTATTACTACCTTAATTGTCTTTCACATTATTGATGTCTCCCAAAAACTAACCTCTAAAAAAGTTTGATGCGGTCGATGTCAAATATAGTAACCCAAATTATGTTGGGGTCGAACCCATAGGGAATACATAGAACAGTCTCTCAAACTTGAAAAAATCCATGAGAAATGCATAAAAGTATATGGGTGGGATTTGAAAATCCAACAGTAACAAATAGTTGAACTTGGATGCTTGGGTTTGTAAATAATAGAAAACAAACACTAGGACTGTGTTCCCCTTGGCTTATCAACTCTGTAAGTTTCTCATATTTGTTCCACCTGACTTATTGCTCTATGTGCAAAGTATACAATCTATGTATTATCAACCTCTTATGAACGTGTTGATAAATCTCACCCTTCACCTTTTGAGTCTCAGGGTGTTGCCTTACTATCCCTTGTCTATAACCTTTGTGAAACTCTCACCTTTTGAGTCTCGAGTTGATTAGACTTGATATACTTGAATCACTATTATAACCTCCTTTTCCCAATCTCAAACTCTTTTGTGAGGATGTTATCGAATACAGGTAATTCCTAAACTTTTCTAGTAGCTTAGGGTATGATTTATATGAAGAAGATAGTAATAAACATGGCTAAAATAGAATAGACAAATCTCTCACTTCCCTTACATAGCTAATCCACTAGGGTTCCTACAACCCTAGTCAAGAAAATTAGCCGCTCATGCTTATGCAATAATCTATGACAATCAATGAAGAAAACATGTAATGAATTGCACCATTATAAAAGAGTAAAATCCAAACTCTCTAATTGAATACAAAACTAAAAACTCAAGAACAATAGTATCAATGAACAAAGTATGTGAAAGTATAAAGAAAAATATCAAAGTGTGTAACATCATAAAGGAATAACCCTAGGGTATTTATAATGTCTCAAAATAACAAAGGAATCCTAATTAAAATAGAATAAGAAAATTAAGTCGGTAGTGGCTACGCCTCTAGCAACGAGTCGTTAGGTATCTTTATGACTCCTGCCTACTATCATAGCTCTTTTTTGTCTTTAGTGGTGATGACTCATATAGATACATTATGAATCTTATCCTGCTAATTGTAGTCACTCTAGTTGTTGTTCATCTTTAGGTCACTTAAGTATATTGTCGTTACGACTTCTCACCACTAGTCGTAGTCAGACATTATGACTCGTGGTCTTCACTCGTAGACAATGGAGCATCAATCCTTAATTCTTTAGTTACTGGTAACATTACAACTTTTCACTATAGGTCATAGTTTGTTCTTATTAGTCGTAGTCTTTCTTTACTTAGTTCCTTAACTTATCTTTAGCCACTGTTATCATTACGAGTTGGGCTATGATTCGTAAGGGGACTTGACGAATCATAGCCTAACTAACACTTCACTTTTTAAGATCCTTTCTTTTATTTTTCAATCCAAGCCACTTCCTACCTAATTTCCCTATAAAACACATAAAACATACATCATATCCTACAAAACAACCTAAGTATATGTATAATTTCACCATTTTAAGCATCGAATTTTATATGTTTCCTTGACACATCAATTACCTTTATAGTTATTTTATGCTCATAAGGATAGGCGATGGGGGTGGTCTCCAGTCCATGGTGGGCTTAAGATGCCCATCACGGCCAGACCCTAGTTTACGTCATGACAAACTTGGTATTAGAGCATGGTTTAGAGTCATTTAGTATCTACAAAGTCATTTTGAGTAGAGTCCTTTTTATGGGTGTATAGCTTGCCACACTTATAAGGAGGAAGCTACGAGAAATATAGGAATATTTCCCTTTTTTCTGTTCTATTTTAGGCTATAGAGTCTAGGGTTATGAAATTTCTCTAACTCTTGGCTTCATCGCATTTTAGATCGTGTGTCTTCAAAGATCTGACATTCATAGAAACTCCATTGGGAACTCTATCCTACCTAAGGATAATGTGGAGGGGGCTCACCCTATTAATGGAGTGCAAACTCAGTCTAGGGTCCCTGTACCAGATTATGCCTTTCCATGTGGTGTTTCATTTGTACCTATTAATCTTCCTCGACCTTTTTGGGTGGTGAGGCTTATGATTATCTGTCTCGGGGAATATCTTTAATGTGGAGTACCACCGGTGTATATATTTGATTACTTAGTTGGTGACATCTCAGTCTCATCAGTCAGGTCTTGTTGGTTTTGTTTCTCCTTCATTTGAGATCACTCGGGTTGGACAATTTATGAGGTTGAATACCCCAACTTTTATAGGCTCTAAGGTTGAGGAGGATTCTCAGGAGTTTATTGATGAGATAGAGAAAATTTGTAGAGTGATGCATGCTACTGATGTAAAGGGTGTAGAGTTTATTGTATATCAGTTGAAGGATATAACTTATTAGTGGTATAAGAAGTGGGAATCTATGATAGATGATGATGCTGACTAGGCAGTGGAGGATGATTTTTTAGTGGCCTTTTTTTATCACTTCTTTCCTCAGGAGTTGAGGAAAGCTAAGGCTAAGGAGTTTGTTAATATAAAATAGGGTAAGATGAGTGTAAATGAGTATGCTCTAAAATTTTAGTAGTTGGCCTGATATTCTCCTGAATTAGTATCTCGTCAGAGATCTAAGATGAAGAAATTTGCTTCTGTGTTGTCCTAGGACTTGGTATAGAATGTAAGGCTACAATGTTGAACAATAATATGGATATCTCCAGACTTGTGATTTATATATGCAATAGGTTGGGATGAAAATAAAAAATAGGGAGAGATTGGAGAGAGGTAGAATAAGAAGTTTATATATTTAGAGCAAGGTGGAGGTCAACAGAATAGTGAAAAATATGGTAGACAGTGGACTAAGAAAAAGAACTGGGGTAATTCTTATTCATCTGCAAGTGCTTCTTATCTAAAGCCTTCGAGTGACCATCGTTCTTAGGATAGCATTGGTCCTAAGGCACAAGGTGTCCAGTCATCCCCACCTTATCCTCTTTATCATTTTTATGGGTAGCTTTATCATATTTTTAGGAGGGAAGGAACCAGTGTTATAATTATGGTTAGCTGGGTCACATGCAGTGAAATTGTCCATCAGTAAAGGTTGCTACTGGAGCTAACAAAGTTCTGATTGCCACTTCTTCAGCTTTTGTGTCTAAGGAAACTACTTATGGTATCAGCACTGGCTAGAATCGTCTCTATGATTTTGCCACCCATTAGTAATCTGAGGTATCTCATGTTGTTGTCACTTGTATTTTACAACTTTTTTTACGATATTTATTGCTTGCTTGATCCGGATTCTACCCTTTCTTATGTTACCCCTTATGTGGCTGTGCATTTTGATTTTGGTCTTGAAAGTATTTTCAACTCTTTTTCTATATCTACCACGATGGGGGATTCTGTAGTTGTTAAAAAATTATTTAGAGTTTGTGTGGTGAATATATTTCATAGAGAGACATTGGTGGATTTGATAGAGTTAGATATGGTGGATTTTAATGTTATTTTAAGGATGGATTGGCTTCATTCATGCTATGCATCTTTAGATTGTAGGACTCAAAAGGTCAGTTTTCACTTTCCTAATGAGCATCTAGTTCGAGTTAAGAATTTTGACTCTGAAAGTCCCTCTTTGTAATATGTCCCTGTGGTTAATGAATTTCCTAAAGTGTTTTCTAATGATCTTCCTAGAATTTCTCCTAATGGGGAAATAGATTTTGGGATTGATCTTCTACCAGATACTCGACTTATTTCTATACCACCTTATAGAATGGCTCCAGCTGAATTAAAGGAACTAAAAGAGTAGTTGAAAAATCTTCTTAATAAAAGGTTTATTCATCCTAGTGTTTCTCCATGGGGTGCTCCTGTACTTTTTGTGCAAAACAAAGATGGGTCACTTCGGATGTGTATATATTATCATTTACTAAATAAGGTGCAGTGAAGAATAAGTATACTCTTCCTAGGATTGATGATCTTTTTGACTACTTTCAGAGTGCTAGATGTTTCTCTAAAATTAATCTTCATCCAAACTATCATCAGTTTAAAATTAGGGAGGTTGATATTTCTAAGACTACTTTTCAAACCCGATACGGTCACTATGAGTTTTTTGGTTATGTTATTCGGGTTGACTAATGCTCTGACTGTATTTATAGACCTTATGAATTGGGTATTTAGACAGGTTTTTGATTTGTTTATGATAGTCTTCGTTTATGACATCTTGGTGTACTCTAAGAGTGAGGAGGATCATTCCAATCACCTCCAAATTGTGTTGCAGACTCTTAAGGATCGAAAGTTTTATGTTAAATTTTCTACGTGTGAATTTTGGTTGAATACTATGATCTTTATTGGGCATGTAGTTTCTAGTGAGGGAATCATGGTGGATCCAAAGAAAGTTGAGGTGGTTAAGAAATGGACTATACCCATGAATTTAATCGATATTAGGAGCTTTTTGGGTTTAGCTGGGTATTATAGGAGGTTTATGTAGATTTTCTTGCCTATTGCTGCTCCATTGAAAAAGCTGACTCTAAAGAAGGTTAAGTTTCCATGGTTAGATGCTTGTAGAGGTAGTTTTTGAAAGCTGAAGGATAAGTTGACTTCTACACTAGTTTTGACCCTGCCCGAGGGTACTGATAGTTTTGTTGTATTTTGTGATACATCCCGTGTGGGACTAGGTTATGTTTTAATGCAGCGTGACAAGGTTGTGGCCTATGCTTCTAGGCAGCTTAAGGTTCATAAGAGGAACTATCTAACTCACGATCTAGAATTATTGGTCATGGTTTTGGCTTTGAAAATCTGGTGTCATTATCTATATGAGGTGCATGTGGATATTTATTTAGACCATGTGAGCTTACAGTACATGTTCACACAGAAGGAGTTGAATCTCAAGCAGAGGTAGTGGCTTGAATTGCTTAAGAATTATGACATAAGTCTTCACTATTATCCAGGTAAATCTAATATTATTACTGATGCTCTTAGCAGGTTGTCTATAAGGAGATTATCTCATATGGATGAGGATAAAAAATGATTAGTAAAGGACATTCACAGGTTGGCTAACTTGGGAGTTCATCTTTTGGACTCTGAGAATGTAGGAGTTATTATTCATGAGGTGGTTAAATCATCTCTTGGTGCTGAGATGAAGGAGAATCAGGATTTAGATCCCATAGTTATATAGATTAAGGATGATGTGGGATAATAAAAGATTATGGCTTTTGAGATTAGGAGAGATGGTATTCTAAGGTACCAAGGTAGGTTGTGTGTTCCTAATGTTAATGGACTGTGAGAATGGATTTTAACTGAGGCATATGAGTCTAGGTATACAGTTCATCTAGGTCCGATGAAGATGTACCATGACTTAAAGGAAATCTATTGGTGGAACAACAAGAAGAGAGATGTGGAAAATTTTATTTTTAAGTGTGTGGTTTGTCAACAAGTTAAGGTTGAGCAGTTAAGGCCTAGTGTCATGTCTTAAGAGATAAATTTGCCTATATATAAGTGGGAGATGATCAATATAGATTTCGTTATGGGTCTTCGATTCTCTCACAACCAGTATGATTTAATTTAGGTCATTGCAGATAGAATAACCAAGTCCGATCACTTCTTGCCTATAAGGACTAACTACTCAGGAGAGGATTATGCTAAGTTGTTCATTTAGGAGATTGTAAAGTTGCATGGTGCATTGGTGTCCATCATTTCAGATTGAGGTATGCAGTTTTCTTCTCACTTTTAGTGTTCATTTCAGAAAGGTTTGGGTATTCAGGTGAACCTTAGCACTGCTTTCCACCATCAAATGGACGGGCAAGCAGAACAGACTATTCTGACCTTGGAGGATATGCTAAGGTACCATGTAATTGATTTTAAAGGTAGTTGGGTTGATTAGTTGCCTCTTATTGAGTTTACGTATAACAATATTTACCATTCGAGCATTTATATGGCTCCTTTTGAGGCTCTTTATGGTAGGAGGTATAGGTATCCTATTGGATAGCTTAAGGTTGGTGAGACTAGGTTGTTTGGTCCTAAATTGGTTCACCAATATATAGTGAAGGTTAAATTGATTAGAGAAAGAATTAAGACTATTCAGAGTCACCAAAATTCCTATGCGGATGTGAGGTGAAGAAAGTTGGAGTTTAAAGTAAATGATTGGGTATTCTTGAAGGTTTCTTTTATGAAACGAGTCATGAGGTTTGGGAAGAAGGGAAAGATCAGTCCCTATTATGTTGGACCATATCAGATTTTAAAGAGTTTTGGGAATATTGCGTATGAGTTGGATTTTCCTGTGAGTTTGGGTTCTATTTATCTTGTGTTTCATGTTTCTGTGCTGAAAATGTGTGTTGGTGATCCTTCTTTGATAGTGCCTATTAAAGATATTGGTGTTATGGGTTTCATATCTTATGAGAAAGTCTGATTGAGATATTGGATGGACATATTCGTAGATTAAGGACCAAGTACATAGCTTCAGTGAAGGTTCTTTGGAGAAACCAAAAGATAGAAGAGGCTACATGGGAAGCTGAGGAAGATATAAAGGCCAAGTATCTATTCTTGTTCCCTGTGTTGGCTGAAAGGGCTTAAGGTATGAGTTTGGTTTTCCTCTTGTTTTTTTTTGTGTTTGTCATGTAATTTTGGTGTGTTCTTGCTATTCTCATGCTAAAAGTGTCCTAGCTCATCATTAAGGAAAAAATGATCCTAAAGGAGGGATAATATAAAACCCTTACAATTTCCATTATTTTATTTTTGACCTTTCTGTGTTTGAAATATCGATTTTTGACTTAAATTGTGTTTAGGGGTGTTAAAAGGGTGTTCGAGAGACGTTTCATAATTTTTGAAAGGGTATAAAGGTCATTTTGGGACCCTGAGGCGGTGAGAGCCCATGATATCGCCGTGTCACAGAGGTTACCCTCTTGATATTGGCATGGCGTAGAGGATAACCTCCACGATATTGGTGTGCTATGCCAAGGTAAAATTTTTGTGCAGTTTTATTTTATTTCACTTGGGATGAGGGGCTTTTGGTCTTTTTACCCCTTATACGACTTTTAAACATAAAATAATCCTATTCCCTTTAGTTTCAAAGATCAAATTTCCCTATTTCACTCTCAAACACAAAACTCAAGAACATTTAAGGTTTTCACTGTGCATTCAATCATTCGAGCTGCAAACTTCAAAATTAACTTTGAATTTTGGTATGTTTTAGACATGTGTCTCTTTCCTAAATTAATTTTATACAAAAACATGTGTTTAATTATTGTCCATGTGGTTTGCTTGTTGGGTATTGAATATGGGTTGAGGAATTTGGAATGGTTGCTACATGAATTGAGTTCCCATAGTTTTTAATTAGTTGTTTATGGTTTATTCTTATGGTTTTAAACTAAATAAATGTATAGTTATGGGAATTAAAATATGGAACATGGGTTTCCCAAATTTTATCGTTTAATGGTTTGGAATTGGCTTTAACCTCAACTCAACTTGTGAAATTGGTTTTGAAACATGGATATATACATAATCTACTTCACTTTTGAAACCTTGCATTGCATCATAACTTGGTTTTGAACTTGGTGGCCATGGATTGGTTTAAATTGGAAACTTTGGAGTCAATTTCGCTAATTTCTTTTGGAATGACATAATGGAATTGGCTTGCAAACTTTAACTTTATTTGATATGACTATACCAATGGTAAATGCCTTATTAAAAGACTCCTTGGTTAATGGATGATAATGTATGTAAACTGTTTAAATTTGGGCTTAAATGGGGTTGTGTAGCTCGTCGCAAAAGGTGGAGGTCCCGGGGGGATCGATGCTGGAAACCAAGCTTGTCGATGTGGGGGTCTTTATGATTTGTGCATAGTTCACGCATTATATATATATATATTTTTGGAATGGTTGGAGCCTTAGTGTCTTTGTCCCTTCCTTAGATTTCTCCGATTCATGCAACTAACATGCACTGGGGCCCTTTCAGCAGGGGGAGCCCATATAGCTCGTGGGTTCCCTTAAGATGGATAGAGCTACACAGTCTAAGTTAATGGTTTTAAATCTCATGCTTAAACTTTGTTCCCTATATCGGCATTTATGTATGTATATACAATGTGTACATGTAATTTAATTTGGTTTTTGGACATGGCATTATTTTATCCCTACCCTAAGTTACATGGTAGTGTTCATCCTACTGACCGTCCCCGGACGCTGTATCATTTCATGATGTAGGGTCTTTGAGGTTTTCTGTTTACTTGTGCAGTGTTAGGTGATTTTGGTTCATCTGTTGGCCAGCATTAAAGTGGTGATCTTCCATTCTCCAGAATGTAACACCCCAGATTTTGGTCCCTAAAAACTCACTGCCCTGACTACGACTCTCCCTACGAGTCATAAGGTGGCATTATGGGTTTTAAAGATCCAATCATAGTTAGATCTGTATGCTAGCCATATGTTTCTGTTGTGACTACAACCAAGGGATACAAGTCGTAAAGACTCATTACGAGTTGTGGTATCTGAATCATAGGGTGACCAGTGTGTACCCCTAATACTTCTGTCTAGGTTACAACTTGGACCCTATGAGTGGTAGGGTCACTTGATGAGTCTTATAGTGGACTCATAGGGTTAACAGTTTGGGTGCCTTAGGACATTGTCTTGACTATAAGTCAAGTTAGTAACTCATAGCTAGTCGTAGGGTGACGTAATAATTGGGCGGTAAAATTCTCATCTTTTAGTAAGGGCATCTTGGTAATTTCCCTCCTTTCTCACTTAGACCCCACGTCCATAAAGCACCAAAGAGGGGTTATTTTCAACAATTTAACATATCAAATACTCTTTTTAATCTCTCAAATTTCTCATTTAATACAAGGTTAGGGTTTCAAGGGTAGTGGTCATCTAGGGATCTAAGGGTGGTTTCTTCTTCAAATTCCTTAGTTGTTAAGGAATGTATCTTTCTCCCTACACGGGTATTTTCTTAATATCATGAAATTGGTTTATTATTCACATGGTTTTAATGTTGGGTTCTGAATGATGGGTTGAGGGTTTTGGATATAAATTATTTGAATGTTTCTCATGATCATTATTTATTTAAATTGTATTAAATTTTTTGGTTTGTACCCTCAATGAGGTGCGTGGGAATGGTGAATGGATGTAGGGGTACAAGGATTCCCCAAACTTATGAACAATGTAATTGGGGGTATAAGTATTCCCCAAATAATTGGATTTTGGTATTGAAATTAGTAAGAACCCCAACCCACTTGTATAATTGGTTGCAGAATATGATTTATCAATTGGCTTGACTTATTTCTTTAAAACTAATGCATGGCATACATGGAAAAATGATTAAGGATGCCTTTGAAAACCTTATGGGGTACAAGAGTTCCCCCAAGTGGATAATAATGATCTTGAAAACTTTGTGGGGTACAAAGAATCACCTAAGTTGATTTTAATAATGGAGTCTGGGGTACAAGGATTGCCCAAAGTAATGGCTTAATGACATATGCTTGCAAGCTATAATCGATACGACAATACCACTTAAAGATGCCTTAATGATTAATTTCTTGCAATAATGGTTGGTTTATATGTTAAATGTTTTAATTGGGGCTTAATGGGAGTCGTGTTAGCTAGCCGTGAAGGTGTGAGTCCTGGAGGACTAATATTGGAAACTCATGTTTGCTGATATGAGGGTTAGTCTTGATGACCATGAGCTTATGTCACACTATATATATTTGTATCATGGTTGGCGTAGGGTACAAGGATTCTCCGACCTTCTATGATATTCCCAATTTGTGCGGCTAACACACAATTGGGCTCGACCAAGGAAAGACATTGAACCATATAGCCCATGGGATAGCTTATGACGTCAAGCTACACAACTTAGGCTGAAGCTTTAAAGTTCATGATAAGCCTTTTTCCCTACCCTAGCATGTGATATATATATGTATTTACATATGATTATGTGCATTGGATTTTGACTGATTTTGAATTGTTGATTATGGACTAATTTTACCCCTTACCCCTAAGTTACATGCTAGCTCTTAACCTAATAACCATCTCCAAACGTTGTATCCCCACACAATACAGGATCCATAGGCAATCTTACTTTTTCTGTACAGTATTAGGTGGATCCACTTAATTCATCGATCGTTTGCGGTGAAGTGGTAAGCTTCCATTCATTGAAACACTTGATCATTCTATCGGTTTTCTTCTGTGAATTATGATTAAATACTTTACATTAATATTATCATTGGCATTATCCTTGTTAGAGTTGGAGATATGTCTCGACATAGGATTTTTTATGGTATAGAGGCTTTGTGGATTACTATGGACGGGCTTTGGCTATTGACATTCATAGACTTTTGAGTCACTATTTATTCTATCTTGTTATATGTTTGGAACTCATCCGCTGACATGTGGTTATTTGTGTTCTGTATGGTCAAGAAAAAGATGTGGTCCCCGATCCTCGGTGGACTTGGGATGCCCATCACGGTTAGGCCTTGGTTCGGGTCGTGACTCAGAAGGCCTTTCATTTCATAGTTTTTTTTTCATTTTTGTTTTAGATTATCTCTTTTGATCTCTTTTTGGTCATTATCAGGGGCATGTACTGACTTACTTGCTATTCTAGTTCTAGAGGTTGTTGTGGACAGATTTGGGTTGGTTGGTTATTGTTTTGACTGTTAGATCATTTTAGTTATCTATTTATCTCTTTTATTACTACCTTAATTGGCTTCCACATTTACCTTTATGTTTATTTTGTGCTTATGAGGTTAGGCGATGGGGGTGGTCTCCGATCCATGGTGAGTTTAAGATACAGGTCACGACCAGGCCCTAGTTTGGATCATGACACATGTTTTGATGCTATATTCTGGATAAGTCTAATGTTATTCGTTGGAACTCAATTTAGTTGGATGAAAGGTTGACCTTTGTTGAGGATCGAGTGTATATTTTAGCCAGAGATATGAGATAGTTGTATTCTAAAGATATTTTTGTTGTTAAAGTTCAGCTAAGGCACTATCCTATTGAGGAGGCTACTTAGGAGGTCGAGTCCGACATACGTGGTAGTTACCCTTAGTTTTTTTCTGATTTAGGTATTTTCTCACCTTTAGTTCAAGGATGAATTAGATTTTTAGTAGAGGATGTTTTAATGGCCTGAAATCATGAATTTTCCAATGTCTCCATTGCGTCTGAAATACCAAAATTATCCTAGTAGCATATATAGTTTTCTTCAGTCGGATCCCAAATGAATAGTGAGGGTCCGTTAAAAAATATTTTTAACTTGGTTTCTGCTACTAGTGCAACATTTTCTAGTGCATCAGTCCCTTTATCGCTATCGTGTGGACATATATTGCGATCACGAGCCTTGATGTCTCCCTTTATCTCAATCACATGGTGGTGGTACGGCGATCACAATGAATATTTGGGTAGATCAGGTCAGGTTTGTCCATCATAGTTACGAGGCCCTCTTTTAGCGGTTGTGATGACCAATTTATGCCCCGGTCAATATTGACCCACAAGGTGAGATTGAGATAGTGAGACATTGTTCACTAAACAATATAAAATTCTTTTTTCACATTTTTTGTCATTTTTTAATCTGTGAGCTTTGGATTTGGGCAATTTTTTAGGACTAATTCACCATTTGAGCTTGGGTAAGCTCCTAAACTTTATTTCCACTATTTTCATTAATTATATCTTTAAAAATTCCTTTAAATCATGATTTTGGAATGAAAAAAATGAGGTTTTATCGATAAAGTTTAAAAAAAAATTATCTTTATTTTAGACTTCGATTATAACCGTTTTCACCTGGATTTTCTCCTATAAAATCTTATAACCTTCGAAAATATATTGTTTGACACAAAATTCTGATTTTACCCATTTTGTTTTCAAATTCATTGTGGCTCCGGCCTGAATATGGGCAATATGAGTATCAATAACCTTTTCTTAATGAGTAGATGCTATTTTTTTACGTTGTAGCTGATTCTGAGGTCGTTTACAAAAAAAGGTTCCTTTTTAAAGCATTTTAGATCGAGATTTTTTTGTTTCGAGGTAGGTTTTGGCTTAACTTCTTTCAGATTGAGTTGGGTAGTTAATGAATAAAAATATGTTATGGATTGGAGAAAATAACTATGAGGATTATATTTTTAAGATTATTTTTTGTTGTGCGTCCGGGCGGGGGCTTATATTCTGTTGTGATTGGTTTGTGATATCTGATATTGTGTGTTGTCCATATGAGGGCTAACATCTTTGACCTTATCTGTGCATCTAAATACCGTTATTCTAGATATGATGCCCGTGCGAGGGCTTATTTTTCTAATTTATGCCTTAATTAAGTATTGATTATTTTTATCATGATAAAATATCCAAGTTAGGGATTGATACCATTATAATGATGTGTTGCCTGTATATTTATTTTGATGGTGCCTAATTAGAGTTGATAATCATAAATTATGGACATGTTGAGTTGATTTCTGGGATCACTTGTACTTATGTTTTGTGTTGGATGGACTGGATATCATCATTTGAGTTGATTGTGAGCATTACATCCTCATTCCATACATATATATTCATGAGATATTGGTACCACTGAAAATACTATTTTGAAAGAAAATGAGACATTTTTCTGTAAATCATCTCGGTGAAAATGAGCCAGTGAGAAGAGTTGAGATTGAGATTGAGATACGAGATACAATATATGGATTGGGAATCCCCATGGGTCCTACCTTGTAGCTGTGAGCTCGGTGGGTGTATGCGAAAAGTCATGTTATGACTTTCATCATCCATCCCATCTGCATTGCATTGCATTGAATTTACATTCAGATCTTGCCTATTTTCCTTAATTTCTTTGACTTGTGTTTAATTTTCATGTACTCTTCCTTTATATTTGTGTTATTATTGTTTCTATGTAGTTGTATATATATATTAAGACTGTTAGTGAAGATGATATGAGCTGCTGTTTGATACTTTTCTGTTTGTAGGTGACGTGCTTATAGTATATTTTACTTATCATATTTTCTACGTTGCTCAGTCAGTTTATGATACCTATCGAGTACAAGTGATACGTAGTCACCACTACTATGCCCTTTTGATGTGGATCTTAATAAGATTCCGACTCATGAAGGCTGATTCTTGTGGTTGAGTTGGTGATATTTTGAGGTACTGACCACTCTAGGCCTATCAGAGTCGACTCTAGGCCTCTTCTATCTATGATTTTATCTTTATTCTTATTTCACAAAAAGACTATGTATTTTCAGTTCTAAATTTTGTATTAGATGCTCTTATGCCGTGACATTATATTTTGGGATTAGATTTTATGAATTTCTTTCATGTTCTATTTGTGATTATATTTCATGTTTGACTTGACTTCATTCTAAAATTCACTTGGGCACCCACACAAAGTAGGATAGATAGTCTAGCAATCTGATGAATTTGAATTATTGTCTTAAGATTTTTCACTATCTAGATATAATAATACTTCCTCAGTCTCAAATTATCCGTCACAAATTGAGATGACACATTGATTAAAAAAATAATTAATAACATGACTAGTTTATCATAGTGCCCCTATTAAATGATGGTTACATTTTAATTTGAAGAAAAAGTAATTAATACAAAGGATAAAACATGAAAAAATAAGTTTATCTTTTCTTAATTAATGAAAAAGGACAAGTAAAATGAAAAATCAGATTAAGAAATTCATTTAGTAAATGAATCCACATTGATTATACCAAGAAACTTTTCAATTTTTTCATGTGTTTAGTGCCACAGATAGATGTTACAATAGAAATCGGGAAATGAAAACTTTTTCAAAGTATTTAATAAACATAACTCCATGTCTTTTGATTTACCTCATGCATTTACAGTATTATTATTTATTACTACATTGGTCCAACTATCCTACTTAGTGCCCTATTAAAGAAAAGCAGAAGTTTCAGGTTGTTTGCCTTCCGCGAACTACTAATTTCGTAATTAAAATATTAATGCAATGAATTCAAAAGGTAGTATCATATTTACAATTACAATGATATTTTTTAATATTTAAATATTTAGATCTTGTATAACGTTTTAATTTATAGCATGAGGCAAAATTCTAATTCAACTTTGAAGTTAGGAGCTTTTGACTGTTTGTTGCATATTTATTTCAAAATAGTTAATATAAATTTTATAGTGCAATTGATTAATTTTAAGTGGTCCATATATTATTGAACTTTCTCTATGCTATGAAGTAAAAATCAATTTTTTTAAAAAGAACTCATACGGTAAGGTTAGAATATCTTGCAAATGTTATACTACTATAGTGACATACAACGTATTTTAATTTAAATATACATACTCGAACACATATAAATATGCCTATAATAAAAGTATTTATGTCATAAAATTATCTATTATGCATGAAAAATAATTGATACATGAAGTGAATCACATCATGATCAACTTAAATGGTGTCAGAAGTCACAACCTTGTTTCAATTAAAAAAACATGAATATTTAAGAGAGAGATGATTGTATAGTAGTAAGTATTGCAAAAAATATATATATAATGTTGTTCATGAAAATATCAGTATAGGAACTTAAATGTAGAAATATGAAAATATTATAAGCTGCCAATTGTTATGCTTGATTAAGTACTTAAAGCTCAAGATGATGGAGAAGAAGACTAAAAATTTGTTAAAATTTTGGCCAAATGAATTAATATCTAACTCAACTTTTCTTTATAACAAACTAATAGCCTAATATGGCGTTATTGCAACCAAATTGAACACTACATATATAATACTAGATGGCCCGTGTTCGTCCTGAGGACAGGCCATGCCCATATTGTTTGTTCTATTTGCAGACATCACATATATTTGGAAAAAATCATCAAATACAGCTTAACACCATGAAAGCATGTTATAAAGAACACTCAAACTGAAAACTGAAAATTTGGAAGTAGGTCAATAATGTTTCCAACAATATAAAGTAAACAATTGCTTTTATGATAAAATATTTGCATAACAAATATTTGACAGAATTCTAAGGAAAATAAAAGAAATGAAGTAGTACCACCAACTAATATTAAACATAATATGTATATTCAATGTGGAATAAAGCTATAATACTACGTTGTTGGGCTTGCTAGAATGGTTCAGTAGATAGAATCTTAGCTAGATTGTTGCAACTAAGGTAGGCATCATGTGTTTCATT
Source organism: Capsicum baccatum var. pendulum (assembly GCA_030864225.1). Lineage (NCBI taxonomy): Eukaryota > Viridiplantae > Streptophyta > Magnoliopsida > Solanales > Solanaceae > Capsicum > Capsicum baccatum. The sequence continues at coordinate 162,048,479 of CM061555.1, read as the reverse complement.
TGGATAGTTCATGGAAAAAAGAAAACCAAGCATGAGAAGTGACATAACAGTTACAACTTACAACTAATGTATAGTTCATGGAGAAAAGAAAACCAAGCATGAGAAGTGACATAACAGTTACGACTTACAACTAATGCATTAACTTTGTAAAGAGAATTGTTCAGATGGTCTAAGCTTTCTAAGGTAAGAGTAGTTATCTTGGAAAAGTACATGATATCTATCTCTTTTCTAAATATATGAAGTTGAGGAGACGTGTATCAATTCTAATATTTGGACAGAACTTAGAATAAATGGAGAGAGTGTCAATTCAAAAATATAATACAGTATAGAATATTCTCATGTGTTTCTTACATCCTTCCTTAAAGCGTGTCAACTAAGCTACATGTTCAATGAGAAGGAATAATAATTGCATTCTCTCGTCATTAAAATATGCAGTGAGTTGAACATCACATTCACTCAAGCGGGACACCACATACCATGAAACTAAGAAATGGTGCATAAGATATATAAACTGAAGTATGAAATTTGAATCTTTCCTGTGATAATAGTACACTACACCTAAGCTGGCCAAATGCAGTATCAGTTTCAGGAAGTTGCATTCTTCCTCTGATTCTCATTTTTAATTCTAGACTAACAAATAAATTGGTCAAGTGAGTGATAGTTAGTGATTAATGATAAATAACAAAGGCAACACTAACTGTTGAAATCACAATCTGACTACCAGAAGTTTCTTTTGTCTATGTTTATTGCACGGAACCTATAGAAACTCAAATAGTTGCTAATGGTCAATGACACTTTTCCTCAAAGCTAAATTTTAGGTTTATCTCATCCTTTCTTTTGAGCAAAATGGGACCGCTTCATCAAATGAAGCTTCAACAAAAGGTTTAGTTTTTAGTTTCCCTTTTTTATGGGATATTTCTGCTAACTTGTTAAAAAGAAAATAACCTATGTTGCTCGGACTCTTCAAAAATATCAATGGATGTGTGTCGTATTCTCCAAAAGTGGTATATTTTTGAAGAATCCGATATGATTGCTGCTTTAAAAGTGAAGAGTCTGTGCTACCAAGGAAATACTAATCTCTAGAACAAAATTTGTCGAAGTTGGTGTAATGTAAAAATTTCATTGCTGAATGATGAAACAATTGTGCCAATAGATTTAGAAGCTTATTGCATGAAGAAGGGGTGTTCATTAACTAACTTTGGAAAGAAGTTGCTAAATATGTCATTGAAACTTTGAAGCTGAGAAACTCGAGTTCTGGTTATAAAAAATTATAGCTGGATTTATTTGTTTCTTCTTTGATCATTAAATTTTTGAAGTGGTGAACGTCATTTTCTTATCAGGATTTCTATGGCATTCATATTTTATGATGAAGGAGACTTTAAATTTAAGGGAATTTCTTCTCTCTACCTACACGGTACTTATAGATCTCTTATTTTGTTTGTATTATTGTGGTGTCCGGGCCAGCATGCACACACCTCAATTTAATTCTGTGAATATCTTTTAACTCACCACCAGCACATGTACTAGGTAACTCTATCCACCACGATTTAGGCGGATTGAAAGAAATCACCTAGTATTTTTTTTGCCTTCCCTGGTTAGTTGAACCTAATACCTCATGGTTCTCAATCTACTTTATTGACCACTATATCACACTCTTGGGTGCTCTTATTAATCTCAAATATATCGTACGCATATGCCTTAAATTACAAACATAAATTATAAAGCTGAGGAAGGACGATCTCCCTATTTAACATTACAGGTCAAGATGTGAATGGGACTTAGTTTGCCCTTGTAGTTGAAATCTGCAGTTTTGTAAAATTTAACCTATTTATTCCTTCTCGACACTCTCCCTTCCAGTCAATTATGGGCATTACTAGATATCTAATCTCATATAAACTCTATTTTTGATAGATTAGGGGTGTTCTAAAGCTATTAAGAGAGGTAAGGCTTTTGGTTTTAAGGGTCCAAAATCGTGTTTCGACTTTTGAGGTAGGTTATGACATAACTTTCTTTAGATTGGGCCATTATATCATGTTAGTTGATGACTTAGCCATGCAAGTGACATCATACCCTCAAGTGCAATATCTTTTTCCAGAAGATATCCTAGAAGAAATTGTCAACAAGGAAAGAGAAATCAAAATGCAGAAGGAAGACCTATTATCAAAACCTGAGCAGATCAGATCCAAGATTTTTGATGGATGGATAAATAAGAGGCTTGAAGAAATGGAATTCTTGGAGCAACCTTACATCAAAAATGATAAGATGGTCGTAAAGAACTTGGTCAAGCAGACAACTGCAACTATTGGTGAAAACATCAAAGTAAAAAAATTTGTGAGATATAACTCAAGGAAGGTCTTGAAAAGAAGAGAAAAGACTTCGCAGCAGAGGTGACTGTTCAAACAACAGCTAAACCTGTCTTCTCTCCAGGAAAAGAGCAACTTGCTATTGAAGCAAGAAGACTATTGTTGAGTAAGTTTCTACTTCCTTGATAATTGTTTCCTACTACTAAATTATGTTTATTCAACAATGACCAACCAGAAATGTGGTAGTAGAGCATTGCATGACATGTCAAATACATGATTTTTATGACTCAAATTATAATGTCATTTTTTTAGTTGGTTAATTGTTGTTAGTCAGCTTCTCATTATTAAATGATAGTTTTAGCGTTCTACTATATTTAAATTCAAATATTGCTTATACAATCTTCTAAACCTAAGTACACATTTCACTTCATTTATTTTCAAATGAAATATGGCTCCAACAACATTATGGAAGAGCTAATCAGAAATAGCTATCAGTATGTCTTTCTCATCTCACTGTGCAACTCCATGCCAATATTTTATCCTAAGCTCTTTTCAACCCCAAAACTCCTATATCCTTTTATGCCTCATAGTTTATTTCCGTTCTAATTGACTCTAATGCAGTCCTCCAAAAACAGTAGTTTCAGCCCTTTAGCTACAAGAAAAAATTAGAGCTGGGATGATGGATTGCAAGAAAGCCCTCTTCAAAATTTGATAGGATCTTGCGAAGGCACATGAATACCTCCGAAAGACAGGGTCTCTCAATTGACGATAGAAAGTAGACTATAATTGTCTAAGCTTCAATCTTTCAAAGAAAAGAGGGTCTATTAACTAATGAGTCCTATCAATGGCTACAACAACAACAACATACCCAGTGTACTCCCACAAAGTGAAATTTGGGGAGATAAAATGTACACAGTTCATACCAATGGCTCAAATACGAAATAAATTAGAGATACTCGATGATTTTGAAAAAAAAAGGATTACCTCGTACAATCATAAATCTCATATTCCTGTGAGTTCTCCAGCAGGCATTCAAACTAAATGCTTAACTCTAATATGATCTTGTATTAAAGTAAAAATCAACCTGTGTACATGTAACCATCAATCCACCAAGTTAACACAGGAAAATAGAGAACATTAATCATTAATTGCTCCTTAATATCAACTGAGACTATTAAAATAAAAATAATAAAATTCAAAAAATGATATAATCAGTTTCAAGTTGTAGACACCTGTTAGAAGGGATTTTTTAAAAATGAAGTAGTATAGTATTCAGTATCTTTTAGTTTTTTAGGTGTAGTATCAAGCACTATCGTTACACCAGTGTATAAATTGAAAAAAAAAATACATTCATGTAAAAATCCATCAAAACTATCATAAGAATGGAGAAATTACTAACAAATGTCCATCAAAATCTTATTAGCAATTACCAAAAATATTAAACAAACAAAGGATACATAAAATACTTAGTAGGATTGAATTAATAAAGCATGACAATAATATGAGAAAAAAGAACAACCAGACATAAATAATAACCTTGGAAAGTTCAACATACAATTACTAAAAAATCAAAGATTTCCTAAATTTTATTTTGAAATAAGATAAACAAAGCCTCAATTAGCAAGTTCCAAATGTAGTAAATTAGTCCTGCCATTTATGTTAAAGCTCAAACCTTAGCCAATTAAGCATCACATGCAAGATAGAACATTAAAAAATATTGAGAGATAAAATTCCTAAAATTTACTCTAAAACACATGTAGATAAAAAAAGAAACAAAAAATATCCATTTTCATACCTATTTGCAGTGATAAAGCCTAAAAGACACCATTGAAATCCTTAAACAAAAAGAAGAAGAAATAAATCCCACCTCAGAATCAGAAGAAGAAGAGGAGGGGGAGGAGGAGGAGGAGGAGAAGAAGAAGAAGAAGAAGATCTAATCAATAATGGATGAATTTTTTTTTCTTATTTGGAAAAATAGCATTCTGAGAGGAGTATATCCAATGTAAAATAATTGATATTGTCCTTTCAAATTGAGTTTGCTACGTGGTCCATTAATCTTGAATTTATTTGTGTTTTCTTTGATCATTAAATCTATGATGTGGTGAATGTCATTTTCTTATTAGGATTTTTATGGCATTCATATTTTATAATGAAGTAAACTTCAAATTTAAGGGAATTTATTCTCTCTACCTATGCACTACTTATAATCTTTTATTTTGTTTGTATGATTATGGTGTCCAGGCCATCTTGAACACACCTCGACTTAATTTCATGAATGCCTTCTAACTTGCCACTAGCACATGTACTGGGTAACTCTATCCACCATGGTTTGGGCAGATAAGAAGAAATCACATAGTGTTTTTTACCTCCCCTGTTTGTTGAATGAAGACTTCGAAGCTACACCTCCTCTCAGAAGATGATATGGTCGCTATCATATATAGTAATCAAAAAAAGGTTGGGGTTGAATCCCAAGAAAATATATGCAATTGTGGCTCTCAGCAGTTGTAGTCAACGGGCAAAACTGGAAAAGTAAATGGGGGGATTTGTGTAGCAATATCAAACAAGTAGTTAATATCAACCTCGGTTCTAATCAGTTATAGGTGAACACTAGGATTCTGTTCCCCCTGAATTCTCAACTTCATAGGCTTATCATGCTTTGTTGAACCAATATCTTGTATGCAGAATCAATAAGTTATGTATCTTCTACCATCTTTTGGACGAGTAGAAGGATTTCATTCTTTATCTTTTGAGTTTTACGATATCACGTTACTAACACTTATCTTGACCCAATTAACTAATATATTTTGAGTCTCTAGTTATTATATAAAATATTACCATCTTACGTAGATAAAATCGAGTAGTGTGGATCGACGGTTAACTCCAAATTACTATTGTTATTATTTTTTTCTAGTCACTACTCCTCGTTTGGAGTAAGTAGCAATAATCTAAGTAGTATCCTAACTTGTGCACACATTAAGAAAGCAATTAAAGCGAAGATAATAGAATGCATGCATGAGTATCGGTTTAGAACAATAATAGCACTTCCCCTACTTTGTCAATCCACTAGTGTTTCCATAACCCTAGCTAAGGGTTTTTAACTGCTCATGCCGATGAAGTAATCAATAACATTGATAATTGAAAACATAGATGAAATAACAATAATAAGAAGTAGAAAAACTCAAAATCCTAACTGAATTAATCAACCAAAGTAAATACAAGAGAATTCCAAGACTGAAATCGAATATCAAAATCAAAATATATTTGTGAGTATCAAAAGTGTGTAACTCCTACTAAAAACACACATAAAGGGTATTTATAGTAGATGAGGAAATACTTGAACCAAAGCCCAAATAAATAGGAGAAAAAAGGATCGGTGGCCACTTATGGTCTCTACATGCGCTCTATCCTTGGGTGCAAGTAGTACTTGCGGCCTGTAGGGAGGGCGCAAGTGGTGACCGCAAGTTCCAGACCAAAATTTCCTGCAATTCAGCTCTTGAAATTTTGGACTTTTGACACCTGCGTTGCCCACATATAGTCCACAAGTACTACATGCCATCCGCATATGTTGACTTAGCAAGTGTCGGGAGTCATCTTTTTAGTTCTTTTTCAATTTCCAAACATGATTGGTCACGAACAATCAGGAAAGTGTCTCGAACATCAATAATCGCTCTCAAAAGTGGTTAAAATTCCTTTTTCCCTCTTTTTCACAAACCTAGCATCCAAAACATAATTTTCTACAAAACATACCCAAAACACATCATATCTAACAAACCAAGCTCAGAAACTTGCATATTTTCCTCATTTTAGTGTCGAAAGTGCTATATTTCTATAGCACATCAACACCCTCAACTTAGAATGTTTGCATGTCCTCGGGAAACAAAACACAACAAAATTAAAAAAAAAAACACAATGCTTAACTAGGATATTCTAAGCTATACAAGGTTATCAGTCAATACTTTAAGTTCAAATCACAACACCCCTTCCTATCTCACTTTTCAAAACTAATTGTGTATGCATATGAAGCACATCAATGTGACACAATGGTATCAAGGCATTGCATTACATTAGTAACAGACAACCATGCATATGTATAAGTTACAATACCCTAAACACGTAAATAGCTAGAAATATGACTCAAGTATTCTCACAAAAAAGATATCCCACTCACTCCTAGTAAATAATGCATATCAATGCTGGGACAGTCAAGAGACACTCACACTGAGATGAGAATTTTGAATCAATGTGTATCAAATATCATAGGCTTGCCCTTATTTTATTTACTTTAGCATTAAGACGGTCAAGTTAGGATCACTATAGGACTTTTCTCGGCTTGTAATGTAGGCTTGGGGGCTGGTATTGTACATATGGATATATCAAGTGACTAAGCTTCTTTGGCACTACACTAACCTTGGTTCCCATTTACTTGCCAATTTACTTTTTATTCTACCCTTCTTACTCTCTTTTTACTTTAATGCACATTCAATTTTACCCTTATTTCTCTTTTTTTTACTTTAATACATACTCAGGCTGGGTGTGGTCTTTTATTCTTTCTTTTTCACTTTTGCACAATTTTTTTTTCTTTTTATTTTTCTAACTTCCTTTTTCTACCACACCCATCCCTACTAACATTTTCTCTTACTTTACCATTCTACATACCCACTTTACACTACGCATCCTTATGATAGCCACACTTAGATATTTTGCCTGAGTTGAGGTGCATAATGTCCAAGGAGGACCAGAGCCAAAATAGGTTCATTGTAACAAAAATAGGAAGGTGAATGGTGAAATAAGAAAAACAAGCTATAAGGCTCAAAACAGGGATACTATTTCACACTATAGAAGGTTATTTAGGCTAAAAGTGGACTAAAATAAAAAATGAGCTATGATTCTTTCCTAACCCGACTGTCCTTCAACCTAGGAAAGACTAACCAGGCAAGTTCTGAATTCAACACACAAAGGGAACTAAGTAGTATCTCACGCATATATGGCACATATTCAATAATATAAGCTACTACTTATCCGGTTCATGCAATTGTTAGCAAGTGATTATCATGTCCCTAATCCTAATGCCATAACAAGATCCACAATGTTCACACATATATACATTCATACAATTCTAAAGCATAAATTTAGAGGGGTATCATTTTTCTCAAAAATCAATCAAAAATAGAACTACTGCCCTAAATACTACGAAATCCCCTAAATACATAAAACATAACACAATAAGAAACAAAACACAAGATGACATAAATTATCCTAGACATTCCAGTTCTACAACCATACCACGACTGACAGAAAAATAAGCATGTCAATAAAACCTGCAACAAATATGGTATCTTCCACCCCTAACTAAAAAACTATGCATTGTCCTGAATGTATGAAAATAATATAAAACAAAGGAAAGAGAGAACATACCTAGGATGCACTAAGTGTCAGTGTCATGAGCATCCCCACATGAAGGAATATCAGTTGGCGAAGGCGTCGGTGGTGGTGGTGCACTACTAGATAATTCACCCACTATTATCTCAATATGCCTCTGCCTACCAATGACTGCAGTGTCCTTTAAATTATGTCTGTCCCTTTTAATGGACTGGTCACATGGTATATCAGGATCGTGCAAGTTGTTGATGTGATCTTTTTTGGTCCCAACTACCAGGATCTCCTTCTCATACTTCGTGAAGAAATTATAATATTTAGGGGCACACAAAGGTGATATCTGGATAACTGGGGGTATGACTGAAGGGGTGGATGCTACATGGCTCTCTTTGAGAAAGCATACCTCTGCTCATAATATATCCATTTCTTTCCTCATCTATGCCAGATCTAATGCCTCTATCTATGTAAATTAGGCTATAACCTATCTCTCAAACTCATTAAGATGTGCCAGTAAATCAACACTTAGCTCAAACAGTGAAGCTCTCTATGCATCCTCCCATCTGGCCTCTGCCTACTCAAATCTAGTTCTAACCCTGATCTCATCTACTCGGATAGGGTAGTCATCATGGTATCAATAACCCTCAACCAAGTATTAGTAGACCTCTTACTGTCCAAAAAACTCCATAAGAACTCTCAATATATAGTAATCATACTTGTAGCATGAACGGTAGTGGATGGGTGAGTAGACTCTGAAGATACACCAATCGGCTCTGAGGTAGAAGACAGAGCTGATAAAGAAGTGGTTGGTGTCACCTTGCCCTAAGTATTTGAATCTAGAGCTCCTCTATCTTTATATCAACACTAACTCCTACATCGTCTCTATATGCATCACTAAGATCTATGGAAATTGATGGTCCCTCATCTAGGATCGAGGTACTACTGCATGCTCTTTAGATCTCCTAGGAAGTTTTGGACATGCCAGATCTTTCATTCTTTTCGTCTATGCAGTTGCCTTCATAAGTACCCTCTCATTTACTCCCAGTATCTTAGGTATACCAGCCTTATCACAAAGTCTCTCAATTTTTCAAGAGAATAAGCTATTAGTCACCTTCCCAAATGCCCTCTCTTGGATCTCATACCAGAGGATGGCTGTAAAATTAATAGCATATCTGGCCATCTTACAAGTAACTAGGGCTTCTCCCTTCTAAGTCAACAAATTATCTGAAATATTAGGGAATAGTTAATATCTGATAAAAAACAACCAAAACTTGGCCTCAAAAGTTAACGGGCCCTTCTTGATCATACCATGACCCTCAATCCATGGGGTTGCATCACCCAAAGGTAAAGTATAACTGGCTATCCACCAAGCTATCTCAACTCTCTCTCATCTATGCTTAGCCTCCCGTATGATATGTCTATCACGTGCGACTCTCATCTTGTAGCCACACTCAGCTATGATGTGGCAGTAATATAATCTGGACCAAAAATAACCCAACAGATAGTATCCACTGAAAGATCAACTCTTACAGCTCTCGCAAGGGTATGTTGAAGTTGTGGCTGCTCTATGAATTTCGCTAGGCCTAGAGCTATGCACATAGAAAGAACTACTTTAGCTTGGTAGGATGCATAAAACTCATGTATTTATAGTCGGGCTATAAGAATCGAGTGTTCTGGTTATATACTCTAACTGATATCGATCAAACACAACTCGTAACTATGGTACTCGACTCAACCCATATAGATCTATTTAGTGTTCCTCATAAATAAGCCTATTAGGCTTGCCTGCCTTCGAAATATGATTGTCCCTATCAAATATCTCCCACATCCCTTCTACATGCCACCTCCAAATTTTCTTATCAAGAAGTACTTTCAAGGCATGTGTATATGTGGGACTCTACCCCTACTGCAGTGATGCATCATTGGTAAACTGCTCTATACCCTTCTTAGACTGGGGTACATCTGACTATTTCATATGAGCGGTGGTACCCTCTTCAGACTAGGGTACCGCTAATGACTCTTCCTGCTCTACCTCTTTGGATGAATCCTGGGACCCCTCCTCAAACTAGGGGTCCTGAGTAACAACCTATAGAGTAGACTCAGAATCTTTCTCCACTTCTTTCTCCTCATCAGATGAAGGAATGTATGGGGGTAACATCCGTGCTGCCTTTATCCTTGGACAGGCTATTACTGCCTGAGCAGCCTAGCGCATTTGTCCTCTAGTAACTCTATGTGTTACCCCAACTACCATATTTCTACTTTGTTGAATTAGGTATTCCTCCACCGAACCACTGCGCTCAGGGGACTCATCTCATATCCTCAAGGTATAATTCTTATTCATCTCGGATTTGGTTCCATGTGTACCTAAAAAAATAGTTGTTAGTTTCCAACATGAATGAGGGATAGAAAAAGTTGTATAAAAACTCAAAATTTAAAAAGTTCAAATTTTTTCTCAATTTTCACACCCCCTATAACCTATCTGAAATCCCAACAAGTCCAATGTGTGCACATATATAAAATTCATGATTTTTAAAGAAAACTAACATGCTCAACTTCTGATATTACTCTACTCATTCAAGTTCGACTTTCGGTTAGGGCCTTTAATTCAAAACAAGGCCCTACACTAAGATTTTAGGCTACTTCAAGGCTCCTACATAAAAGCATGATAGATTTTATATATTTTTGCATGAGAATACACATATCAAATTGTTTAAACAATAAGTAAATCAATATATAGCCATTAGAATTCAAGAAAGTTACCTCTGTTATAAAGAACCGAAAGTGAATAATGAAGAAGTCAAGTGAAACCAAATTTGGAACTTGTTTTTTAGTGTGTTGGGATAATTTGGTATCTTAAATAAGTGTTAATTTTTCCTTTACTTAAGTGTGGAGTTAGTTTATGTTTTAAAGGAGGATTATGAATTTAAAGAGAGAAGTGAAGTTTTGAGGATTTAAATGAGTTAGAATAAGGATAAGGTTGTTTAAATAAGGTTAGGGCTATTTTAGGTCATAAATTGTATTGATGGGCCTGGATTTTAATTAAAATTTAGGACCACAACTTGACCTAGAAGCAGCAACTACTGCCACCTGTGGCCAGGCATGGGGTGCAAGTGCCACATGCGGCCAGCAAGTGCAGGCCAAAAATTTTGTCCCACTTTTTTGCAATCCAAACTTGGTGTTTTTATATTTTCCCAGTTCCTTATGGTCCTGTAACCTAAGTTAGAGGTCCCAAAAGTATGATTAGATGCCAAAGTCCACAACTTTCTATTTTTCATCCTTAAAATTTCAACTTTTCAAATTTATTACTCAACTTAACTAGCCCTGTGGGACTTATGACCATGATGGGTTGATCACATATTCCCTTACCTGGAAATTGATGAATGCAACAATTTTTACCATCTCCAAATAAGTCCAAGAGATTAAAACCTACAAAGGAAAAACAACAAAAATGTGAACACTAAAATAATGGGTTGCCTCCCACTCAACGCTTGATTTAATGTTGTAGCACGATGTGGCTATGGTGTTTACTCAAAATTCACCAACAAGCCCATGGGTTGCCTCCTATGCAGCACTTGATTTAACATTATGATACAACACAGGTACCTTGATTACTCAGAATTCATCATGATACCCATAGGAGCATCCTCCAGGGTCATTAATATAATCAATCACCGATACCACTCTCATGTCAATAGGTTGCTTCATTGACTTTTGGATGTTGAATATAGCCTCCTCACCATTGACTCTGAATTTCATCTCTCCTTTCTCCATTTAAACCATAACTCTACCTATGATCATAAACGATCTTCCTAATATAATAGGCATTTTGGTGTCAACCTCACATTCTAGAATGATAAAGTCAACTAGAAAGGTGAAGTTATCCACTCTCACGATCATATCAAATAAAATTCCCATAGGTTTCTTCACTATGAGGTCAGACATCAACAGCTACATTAAAGCCGATTCCAAAAGGTTCAAGCCCAATTACTTAAATACAACTAGCGACATCAAATTTATGTTGTCTCTTAAGTGACATAAGGCTCTAGTAAATTAGGATGACCAAATAATACATGGTATAGTAAATATCTGGGATTACCCTTTTTTTGAGCTAAAGACCTAGTAGTGACTTCACTGTAGTGGTGTAAACCATCAACATCCTTAATTATCGCTCTTTTCTTCCTTATAATCATCTCACCATCTCTATCCAATATCTCTATCCTAAATATAGTCTTAATATATGTCATTATAGTAGTTCCGAATTTGGTTTCCTTTCTCTTGGGCTTGGAAAACCACCAACTAACGATCATGATGCCTAGCCTTCTCTTCTAATTCAGAATCATAAGCTTTGAAAGCTATACTTTGTGCTTCTACTATTGAAACTTTCTCAGAATTCATGATCACGAACTAGTTTACCAACAACCTAAGATTAGTCCTCAATGGTGCAATCTCTTTTGCTATAGAATCATCAGCTACTCTCTGGTCACCGGCAGCTCCAATGGCGTAAATTCTAGAACCATTCTCTATCTCTCAAGTTTTCTATCCCCTATTAGTGAGAAAAATCTAGTCTAGACTATTGAAAGCTACCTCCTAGTATAATCTCATAAGATCTCATCCAGAGATAGTATCTACCATGGCTCTGGAATTGATGGTCAAGGATCTATAAAATAACTCCAATAAGTTCATCCCTAAAATATAATGGTTAGGCACCATACTCAGCTTCTCATTAAACCTGAACCAAGCCTCATACATGGACTCAGACTGTAGTTTCCTGAAATTATAGATCTTGTCCTTACGCAGAAACACCCTAGATAAGGGAAAGAACTTATTCAAGAATTACCTATGCAACTTATTCCATGTAGTGATAGAACCTTTTGGAAATTCTCCTAACCATAAAGATGTTTCTCCAATAAGCGATAAAGGGAACAATCTCAATCTAAGAGCCACTAATTCACCATTGGATATGTGTATAAAGTGGAAATTCTAGTAAAATTGGCTAGTTGCATATTTACGTTATCTATAGGAAACCACACAAACATACCCTTCATGTATAAGAGCTAGATCATGGCACTCAATATATTAAACTTAATGCCTGGGGTAAAATAGGAGGAATAATGGCTACAGTATCTGTCAGCTCAACATACTCCAGATCCTCTTCATCATCCTCATATGGTTGTAAGTATTGGTAAGCTGGGATTACTTGGACTCGGCTACCTCAAACTCTATTCTGGTTTTAATTGAGTACTGCTCGGTGCTTTACTTCCTACCTTTTCATAGCTAACTCTGCCACCTGAGCTATCTATTGAGCATCTTCTACTATCCTCCTCTTATTTTTATCTTGAGTAAATATCTCTTGAATCTTTCAACCAATAATATCCTAAACTTCTTTAGAAGGAAAGGGAGATAAATTATCATGAACTCATTTAGGAATATCATATCTTTTTTTGCTATGACATCCTATTAGGTGTTTGTAGGATCCTCTCTAGATATAGATTCAGTGAAAGTAAGGTATTGCCTCTACATCGTGTGCAAGGCAAACACCGACATATGCCGAACTAAGAACAAAAACAAAAAAACCCAAAAACTATAACAACTTCAATTCACATATCAACACCGTATTCCCCAGTAATGACAGCAAAATTTGATGACGTTGAAGCTACACCTCCTCTCAGAAGATGGTATGGCCGCTGTTAAATATAGTAACCCATCAAAGGTTGGGGTCGAATCCCAAAGAAATATGTAGAATCTATCTCTCAAAAGTTATAGTCAACGGGTAGAACTGGAAAAGTAAATTGGGGGATTTATGTAGCAATATCAAACAATTAGTTAATATCAATTTCAGTAGTAATCAGTTGTAGGTGAACATTAGGATTGTGTTCCCCCTAGCTTCTGAACTTCGTAGGCTTATCGTGCTTTGTTGAACCAACCTTATAACTTGCATGCATAATTGATAAGTTATGTACCTTCTATAGTCTTTTGGATAAGAAAAAGGATTTCATCCTTCACGTTTTGAGTCTTAGGATGTCGCCTTACTAACTCTTATCTTAATCTCAATTAACTATTACCTTTTGAGTCTCTAGTTATTAGATGAAATCTAACTATCTTATTTAGATAAAGCAAGTAGCATGGATTGACAGTTAAACTCCAAATTTGAAACACCTTGGTTTTTGGACCATAGAAAATTTCCTAGTATTCTGGTCTCTGGACATAATATGACTCGAGGGTACAATCTATACCTTGGTGTATGGATGGTATGGTCCAGTCGTATGCTGACCAGTGTTGGTTGGTGGGATGGATTTTGGTTACTGGAATGGATAAGTCTTAGGGGTAGGAGTCATATCGATGATTAAGATTATTTAGTTTATTAACTTAATCTTAGAATTGGTTACTTAGGTTGGATCTGTGTACGAGTGGATCACCATGAGCTGTAATCTAGGGTATGAGTTGTACCATGGATTTATATGGTGGATAGTGTCTAAACTTTTCTTGGGTTTAGATCTGCAAGGGGTACGAATGAAGGGTATGGATCGTATAATTTAGATAAGAATTAGTTAGATGAGTCATATACTGGACAGTGTTGGATCTAGAGTTAAGGATAGGATACGAGTAGAGGGTACCACTCATATTGAAAGGGTATGACTCATAAGGGATAGTCATATCCTTGGGATGAGATTTCGGGCAACTTAAGTAATGGTATTTTGGATATTTTCCAACTTATCGTAATAAGGTCCCATGACTTCTAACCTATTTGTGAGGTTATTTACACTATTATTCCATTCATTAACACTTAGAAAACTCTTCTAAACACTCTATGGTTCTCTTAAAAGCTTTTGGCAAAGAAAAGTTAAGGTTTCAACTAGAGGATTGATTTGAGGCTTGTCTTGATGATTTATTTCCATCATAATCTTAGTTTAAGGCATGTTCTCTTCCCTCATTTTTATTTCTGTCTAAAATCATGGTTTTATGAATGTTTTTATGATTTCATTGATTGTATGATTTTGGTTTTAAAATATGAATTGGGGGTTTTGATATTAAATGTTTTGGTTATGGTTTGAATTATACTTTATATTCATTAATGGTGGTTTTGGATAATTGTATTTCATGGAAATAGTTTAATGGTAATTGGAATTGGTTTTGGTCATATTATGCCCCCAATGTGTTTGACAAAATGCCTATAATAATATTTTCATTGCATTGAGTATTTTAATGTAACTCTTGCTTGTTTTAAAACTTAGTAAAGGAATTAAGCATGGTTTAAATAGCTTGGAAAGGTAAATGGCTAAATGGTTATGCTTGTGGGGTATATGGAATCCCCTAAGTATTTAATATAGTAAATGGAAGTTCATTTGGAAGTCCCCTTAAGCCTCTATATGGTTGGCTATTGATAGTACTTACAAGTATAGTCGGTATGACGATATCATCACTAAATGGCCTTGGTTAATAAATGTTGAATAGATTGGTTGGTTTCTTCGTAGTTGTTTTAATTGGGAAATAATGGCGGGGTGTGTAGCAAAGATATGAAAGGTGGAGGTCTCGGGGGGACCAAAACTAGAAAATTATATTTGCCTATGTGAGGCTGGTCTTGGTGACCATGTGCATGATGTCACACTATATTTTAGTTGATGTATTAGTCATAACAAGTTTTCTTCCCTGTTCATGTAGTTGCACGTAATGAGGCCCTTTCAACAGGGAGAGTTGTACCCATATAGCCCGGGGGTAGTTTAGGAAGACAAATCTATACAGCCGAGGTAAAGTTTTTAAAGGCATGCTAAACTCGATCCCCTTTTCCCAGCATAGTTATATATATATGTATATACATGTATGGTTTTGTGCATATGGATGGTTTTACTTGGTTTTATAAATTGTATTATTTTATCCTTATCCTAAGATCATTCTAGCGTTCACCCGTTAACCCGTCTACTAGCGGCTGTATACCCATGCTATGCAAGACCTGACTGTTCTACTCCTCCCATATAGTGATTGACTCGAGGATTAACATTTGGATTAAAGTGGTGAGCCTCCATCCTTTTGGAAGGATCCATTTCATATTATGGATATTGGTTTTGGCCATGGAGTGGAGCATGTTCTAACCAAATTTAATTACTCTTTTGGTTAGAGGCTTTGTGGTATATCTATAGGTTGGAATGGGCGGGATCGCTATTGGTGTCAGTATTGGCATTGGAATAAGCTGGTGGGCTGACATCATTGGACATAATTTCTCACTGTTCCATCATATTTCATTTTAGGATTAATTATATTATGTTTTAGAATATCTTTGGTTATGTCCTAGTTTATAGCCCTTATTTTGATATTAGGTTGGTATGGTTGTATTATCAGTATGGGATGGTTGGACTCAGTTGGGTCGGTCACGGTTGTGATCCTATCCCAGAGTCTTCAAGTGAGTTATTGTACTATCTTTATACATGCTAAAAAATTTAGCCAACTTAGGGCAGGCGGCTAGAGGTTAAGTTAGGTAACGAGGGTGGTCTTCGATCTCGATCAAACTTCAGATGACCATTATGATTAGCCCCCAGGTCGGGTTACGTCAACTTGGTATAAGAGCCTAGATTTATGGTCAATTGGGAGTCCACAAAGCCATTTTGAGTAGAGTCTCTTTTAGGGTTGTGTAGCATGCCACACTCATAAGGGAGAGGTTATAAGGCATTTAGAAATGTTTCACTTTCTTGGTATTCTATTTTTAAGCTTGGAGTCTCAGTCCTGGAATCTTCTCTAATACTTTTTTATTAGTCTTTCAAATCATGCCTCGTAGATCTGAAACACAAAGAAATTCTTCTATACCATCCAGGGGTAATGCTGAAGGGGTGCATCTTACTTCTGGGGTTCATCTTCAATATTATAGTCCTATCCCCAATAGTTCTGGAGTTCCACTAGTTGGTACTAATCCTCCTTCAAGCGAGATAAGAATGCAGAATTTCATTAGTCTATTCATGTTATTGCTCAGATAGTCGTTGCTCAAGATAAACGGGGTGCGACTGGTGCTTTGTCTGTTAAGGCCACAAGGGTTAGCCAATTTATGAAGATGGGTCCTCCCATTTTTTTAGAGTAAAGGTGGAAGAGGATACATATGACTTCTTGGATAAAATGGAAAAGATATTTTAGGTGATGCAAGCTACTAATGTGAAAGGGGTAAACTTTGTAGCTTATCATCTCAAAGAGGCTACATATCAGTGGTATGAAGAGTGGAATAGGGATAGGGGTGATGTGGAAGAATCAGCCTTATGTGATACTTTTTCTAAGGCCTTGTTAGATCGGTTCTTTCCCCAAGAGTTGAGGGAATCAAAGATGGAGGAGTTTTTAAACCTCAAGCAGGGGAGGATGTCTATCAAAAATATTCCTTGAAGTTTTATCAATTGTTGAGGTATGCTCCTGATTTAGTTGTTGACATATGGGCAAGAATAAGGAAGTTTGCTTTTGGTTTGAATCAAGATTTGTTTTTTGTGAGTAAGACTGCCATGCAAATTAAATATATGTACATCTCTAGGTTGACTATTCATATGTAGCAAGTAGAGGAAGAAAAGAGAAAGTAGATAGATTTTAGGGATAGACAGGGAAAGAGAAGAAGGTTTTTTAACCAGGGAGGTGCTCCATATCAGAGTGGTCGGGATGGTGGCAAATGGAAAAAAAAAAGTGGAGGAGTTCTGGTTCCTACTCTTTTAGTAGTGCTCCTTACCAGTCAAGTGATAGGCATCATCAAGATGGTAATAATTTTTGGGCACAGGGAGCCTAATCTAAGGTAAGTAGAGGCCAGTCAGTTTCTTTATGCCCTCTTTTTCTGTTCTATAGTCATCCTTATTAGGGTTATTGCAATAAAGGAGGGGACAAATACTTTAAGTATGTCCAGGTAGGCCATCTACTCAGGGATTGTTTGATTAATAAGGTTTCTAGGGGCGAACAAGATTCCTGTGACTTCATCTTCTGCTCCTACACCGGGTGGTGTTGCATATATTTCTATTACTACTTCTAGTTCTAGGTTGAATGCTTTGGCATCCCGATAGGAATCCAAGGCATCACCTGATGTCATTACTGGTATGTTATAGCTTTTCTTTCATGACGTATATTATTTGCTTGATTCGGGGTTCACTCGCTCCTATATGACTTCTTATGTGGCTGTATCTTTTGGTTTTAATCCAAAAGTTATTTCGAATCCTTTTTCTATTTCTACCTTGGTAGGTGACTCGATAATTGCTAAGAGAGTGTATAGGAGATTTGTGGTATCTGTTGGTGGTAATTAGATCTTGGTAGTCTATTTGAGTTGGGTATGGTAGATTTGGATGTCATTCTTGGTATGGATTGGTTACACTCTTATTATGTCTCCTCAAATTGTTGGATCCATAGGGTTATCTTTAGGTTCCCTAGTAAATCGATTATAGAATGGGAGGGTGGTTCTTTAGATCCTAGGAGGAGATTTATTTCTTATCTTAGAGCTCAGAGGTTAATTTCTAAAGGTTGTCTTTATCACTTGGTCTAGGTTAAAGATTCTAACTCAGAAGGTCCTTCTTTCCAGTCAGTTGAGTAGTTAATTAGTTTCTAGAGGTCTTTCTAAATAATATTTCTGTGTTCCTCCGAATAGGGAAATTGAGTTTGGTATTGAATTGGTTTTGGACACTCATCAAATTTCTATTCCTTTATATCAAATGACTCTGACTGAGTTGAGGGAACTCAAGGTGCAACTTAAGGATCTTCTGAATAAGGGGTTTATTCATCCTAGTGTATCCCCATGGGGTGCACAGGTGTTTTTTGTGAGCTAGAAGGATGGTTTCCTTCGGATACGCATTGCCAATCGGCAGTTGAATAAGGTGACGGTCAAGAATAAGTATCCTCTTCCAAGAATAGATGATCTGTTCGGCCAGTTGCAAGGTGCAAAGTTCTTCACTAAGATAGATCTTCATTCTAGGTAACACAACTAAAGATTAGGGATGTGGATATCCCTAAGATAGTTTTTCGTACTCGGTATGGGCACTTTGAATTTTTAGTGATGTCATTTGGCTTGACTAATGCTTCAGCGGTATTTATGGATTTGATGAATAGAGTTTTTCGTCAGTATTTGGATCTCTTTATTATTGTGTTTATTGATGACATTCTGGTTTATTCGAAGAGAAAGGCAGATTATACAAATTATGTTCATGTGGTGCTTAGACCTTAAAGGAACAACATTTGTATGCCAAGTTCTCCAAGTGTGAGTTTTGGTTGAACGCTGTAATTTTCTTGGGTCATATTATTTCTAACGAGTGGATCATGATGGATTTGCAAAAGGTTGTTGTGGTGAAGAGGTGGCCTATACGCACGAATCTATCCGATATTCAGAGCTTCTTGGGTTTAGCCGGGTATTATAGGCGATTTATTGAAATCTTTTCATCGAAAGCTGCTCCTTTGACTAAGTTAACTCAAAATAAGGTCAAGTTTTCTTGGTCATATGCTTATGAAAGGAGTTTTGAGAAGTTGAAGGATAAGTTAACTTCTGCTCTAATTTTGACTTTGCCGGAAGGCAATGATAGTTTTATGGTGTATTGTGATGCATCTTGGGTAGGGCTTAGTTATGTTTTAATGTAGCATGGGAAGGTAATTGCCTATGTTTCTAGGCAGTTGAAAGTGCATGAGAGAAACTATCCTACCCATGATTTAAAGTTGTTGGAGGTTATGATTGCTTTAAAAATATAGAGGTATTATTAGTAAGGTGTTCACGTGGATATCTTTCTGACCATAAGCGTCTATTGTATGTGTTCACTCAGAAGGAGCTTAACCTCTGGCAGAGGAGATGACTTGAGCTTCTCAAGGACTATAGTATGAGTCTTCACTACCACCCAGGTACAACTAACGTGGTTTCTGATGCTCTTAGTAGGTTATCCATGAGGAGTTTGGCTTATGTGGAGGAAGGAAAGTGGGAATTGGTGAAGGATATTCACCACTTGGCTAATCTTGAAGTTTGCCTCTTGGACTCCAAAGATGGTGGTGTGGTGGTGTAAAAAGTGGTTTGATCGTGTTTTGGTGCGGAGATTAAGGAGAAGAAAGTAGTAGATCCTATCTTGATAAAAATAAAGAGTGACATTGGTGGACAAAAGGAAGTGGTGCTTGAGATCAATGGTGACGGTACTTTATGGTACCAAGGGAGGTTATCTATTCCTGATGTCGACTTTGGATGAGGCGTATGAGTCGCTCTATGTTGTTCATCCCAGCTCAATTAAGATATATCATGACCTCAAGAAGATCTATTACTGGAATGGCATAAAGAGGGATGTGGCTGATTTTGTAGCCAAGTTCATGGTATGTTAATAGGTTAAGGATGAGCACATAAGGCCATGAGGGTTGTATCAGGAAATTGATTTTCCCAAATAGAAATAGGAAGTGATCAATATGGAATTCGTTACTGGTCTTTCTCGGTATCAGAATCAATATGATTCAATTTGGGTAATCGTGGATAGGATTTCTAAGTCTGTGCACTTTTTGCTAGTGTGGGGTGCTTTATCGGTGGTAGATTATGCGAAGATGTATCTTCAAGAGATGGTGAAGCTGGATGGGGTTCCTGTTTTGATTATTTTTTATCATGACACGCAATTTATATTTCACTTCTGGCAATCTTTCTAGAAAGGGTTAGGGACTAGAGTTAGTCTAAGTACTATTTTCCACTCGCAGATGGATGGGAAAGTGGAGAGGACTATTCAGACATTAGAGGATATACTTCAGGCTTGTGTGATTTATTATGCTAGAAATTGGTTTGGGCTTGGTAAGGTGGACATGTTTGGTCCCGACTTGGTTTACCAGGTTATGAAGAAGGTGAAAGTGATTTGGTAGAGGCTTAAGACTGCCTAAAGTCACCAAAAAACCTATGCGGATGTTAGGTCTTGAGAATTGGAATTTGAGGTTGGGGATAAGGTTTTCCTCAAGGATATACCATGAATGGGGTAGTGCAGTTTGGTAAGAAGGGAAAGCTCAGTCCTCGATATGTTGGTCCTTATGAGGTTTTGCGGAGAATTGGTGATGTTACTTATGAGGTGGAGTTGCCTTCTAGATTGAGCTTGGTTCATCCGATCTTTCATGTTTCTATGTTGAGGAAGTGCATTGGTGATCCTTCTTCAGTTTTTCCTTTGGAAGGATTGGATATCTCAGACTCTTTGTATTATGAAGAAGTCCCAATTGAGATCTTGAATAGGTAGGTTCATTGGTTGTGGACCAAGGATGCAGATTCGGTTCAGGTTCTATGGCAGAACCATAAGGTGAAAGAAGCTACATGGGAAGTGGAGGAGGAAAATTAATATCTTTTCCTCTTTGTTTTCTAACTTTGTTAAAGGTTGGAGATATATTTAATAATGCAAATGACTCATGCGTGTAGTTACCCCTACCTTGTCTGTCATTCGGGAATGAATGTTCCAAGTGGGAGAGACTGAAACACCTTGGTTTCTAGACCTTAGAAAATTTCTTGGAATTCTAGTCTCTGGACCCAATATAACTTGAGGGTATGAGCCGTATGTTGGGGTACAGATAGTATGGTTCAGTTGTATGCTGACCAGTGTTGGTCGGTGGAATGGACTTTTGTTACAGGAATTGGTACGACTTAGGGGTACAAGTCGTATTAGTGGTTAAGGATCATTTGGATCCTTAACTTAATCTTATACTTGGTTACTTAGGTTTGATCTGAGTACGAGTGGCTCACCATTAGCCATAAGTCAGGGTACGAGTCATACCATGGACTCATATAGTAGATAGTATCTAAATCATCCTTGGGTTAAATTTGCTAGGGGTATGGATGAAGGGGACAGATTGTATGCTTTGCATATGACATGGTTAGATGAGTTGTATACTGGATAGTGTTAGATCCAAAGGTTGAGGCAAGGATACGAGTTGAGGGTACCACTCGTATTGGAAGGGTACGACTCGTGAGGGTCAGTCGTATCCTTGGGATGGGATTTTGTGAAACTTAAGTGGGAGTATTTTGGACATTTTCCCACTTATCCTAATAAGGTCCCATGACTTCTAACCTACTTGGAAGGTTATTTTCCCTATTATTCCATTCATTAACACTTAGAAAACTCTTCTAAACACTCTATATTTCTCTAAAAAGCTTTTAGGTACGAGAAGCTAAGGTTTCAACTAGAGGATTGATTTGGGGATTGTCTTGGTGATTTCTTTCCATAACCATCTTGGTTTAAGGCATGTTCTCTTCCTTCATTGTTAATTCTATCTAAAATCATGGTTTTATGAATGTTTTCATGATTTCATTGATTGTATGATTTTGGTTTTCAAATATGAATTGGGGGTTTGGATATTAAATGGTTGATTATGGTTTTTCATGGTTTTAATTAAGCTTTATATGCATTAATGGTCATTTTGGATAATTGGATTTCATGGGAATGGTTTAATGGTAATTGGAATTGGTTTTGGTCATATTATGTCCCCAATGTGTTTTACAAAATGCCTATAGTAATTTTTTCATTGCATTGAGTATTTTAATGGACCTCTTACTTGTTTTAAAACTTCATAAAGGTATTATGCATGGTTTAAATGGTTTGAAAAGGTAAATGGCTAAATGGTTATGCTTTTTGGGTACATGGAATCCCCCAAGTGATTTAATATGGTAAATGAAAGGGCACTTGGAAGTCCCCTTAAACCTCTATATGGTTGGCTATGGATAGTACTTCCAAGTATAGTCGGTATGACGATACCACCACTAAATGGCCTTGGTTAACAAATGGAAAATTAATTGGTTAATTTCTTGGTAATGGTTTTAATTGGGCAATAATGGCTGGATGTGAAGCAAAGCCATAGAAGGTGGAGGTCTCTGGGGGTCCAAAACTGGAAACTCATATTTTTCGATGTGAGGTTGGTCTTGGTGATCGTGTGCAAGATGTCACACTATATTTTGGGGGATGTACTAGTAATCCCAAGTTTTCTTCCCTGTTCGTGCGGCTTCACATACTGGGTCCCTTTCAGTAGGGGAAGTTGAACCCATATAGCCCGTGGGTAGTTTAGGACGACAAAACTACACAACCCAGGTAATGGTTTTAAAGGCATGCTAAACCCGGTTCCCTTTCCTGTCATGGTTATATATATATATATATGGTTGGGTGCATATGTATAGTTTTACTTGGTTTTATAAATGACATTATTTTATTCTTATCCTGAGATCATACTAGCTTTCACCCGGTAACCCATCTACTGGCGGCTGTATACCCATGCTATGCAGGAACCAGCCGTTCTACTCATTCTACACAGTGATTGACTCAGGGATCAATATTTGGACTGAAGTGGTGAGCTTTCATACTTTTAAAAGGCTTCATTTTATGTTAGGGATATTTCTTGACTCTTTGATTTTATTTTGGATATTAGTTTTGGCCATAGTTGGGGGCATGTCCCAATCGAATTTTATTACTCTTTTGATTAGAGGCTTTGTGGTACTTCTATGAGTTGGAATGGGTGGGATCAGTATTGGTGTCAGCCTTGGCATTGGAATAAGCTGGTGGGCTGACATAGTTGGACATAATTTCTCACTGTTCCATTGTACTTCATTTTGGGATTAATTATATTATGTTTTGGAACATCTTTAGTTATGGCCTTAGACCTTGTTTCGTAATTGGTTTGGTACGGTTGGATTGTTGGTATGGGATGGTTGGACTTGGTTGGGTAGGTCACAGACGTGATCTTATCCCAGAGTCTTCATATGAGCTATTGCACTATATTGATACATGCTCGAAAATTCAGCCAACTCAGGACAAGAAGCTGGAGGTTAGGTTGTGTAATGGGGTGGTCTCCGATCCCGGTCGGACTTAAGACGCCCATTACGACAAGGCCCCCGATCGGGTCGTATCAAAATTACTGTTGTCATTATCTTTTCCTAGTCACTACTCCTCTTTTTGAGTAAGTAGCAATAATCTAGGTTCGATACTAAGGTTTGCACCTGTTATGAAAGCAATTAAATCAAATATAACACAATGCATGCATGGGTATCAGTTCAGAACAACAATAGAACTTCCCCTACTTCGTTAATCTACTAGGGTTTCCACAAACCTAGCTAAGGGTTTTTAGCCGCTCATGCTTGTGAAGTAATCAATTACATTTATGATTGATAAAATAGCTGAAATCACAATAATAAAAAGTAAAAAAACCCAAAACCATAACTGAATTAATCAACCAAAGTCAATACAAGAGAATTCCAAAACTAAAATCGAATCTCAGAATCAAAATATATTTGTGAGTATCAAAAGTACGTAACTCTTACTAAAACACATAAATGGTATATATATAGTACATGAGGAAACCCTAAAACCAAATCTCGAATGAAATAGGAGAAAAACGGGTCAGTGTCCAATTATGGTTTCTACTTGCGCCTTGTCCTTTTGCACAGGTAGTACTTATGGCCTGCACGGAGGGCACAAGTGGCGGCCGCAAGTGCCAAACCAAAATTTTCTGCAAGTCAGCTCTCAGGATTTTGAACTTCGGACACTTGCTTTTCCCACATGCGGTCCATAAGTACTACATGCGGTCCGTATGTTGACTTAGCAAGTGCCGAGAGTCATCTTTTCATCTCTACTTCAATTCCCGAACATGATTTAGTCACAAACAATCCGGAAAGTGTCTTGAACATCCACAATTACTCTCAAAAGTGGTCAAAACACCTTTTCCCTCTTTTTCGTGAACTTAACATCAAAAACATTATTTTCTACCAAACATACCCAAAACGTATCATATCGAACAAAACAACCTCAGAAATTTGCATATTTTCCTCGTTTTAAGCATCGAAAGTGCTATATTTCTATAACACATCATTGAACCTAAGACCTCATGTTTATCAACCACTTTCTTGACCATTAGGTCACACCCTTGGGATATCTTATTAATCTCAAATTTATTGTAAGCATATGCCTTGAATTATAAATATATGTTATATCGCTGAGGAAGGACGATCTCCCTATTTATCATTATTGGTCAAAATGTGAATGGGTCTTAATTTGCCTTTATAGTTGAAATCTTTAGTTCTGTAAAATTTAAATTTAGTTCTGTAAAATTTAAACTATTTGTTTATTCCTGACACTCCCCCTTTCAGTCCATTAATGGGTATCTTTAGACATCTAATCTCATATAAAATTTATTTTTGATAAATTAGGGACATTCTACAGTTGTTCAGAAAGGTAAGGCTTTTGGTTGAGGGGTCCAAAATCGTGTTTCGGCTTTTGAGTCAGATTATAAATTAACTTTCTTGAAACTGGGTCGTTGAATTGCGTGGTGACATTTTTAAGGAATTAGTTGATGACTTAGCCATGCAAGTGCAAACATACCCTCAAGTGCAGTATCTTATTCTAGAAGATGTCCTAAAAGAGATCGTCAACACGGAAAGAGTAATTAAAATGCAGAAGAAAAAACTATTACAAAAAAGATGAGCAAATTAGATCTAAGATTATTGATGGCAAATAAATAAGAGGCTTGAAGAAATGGCATTACTTGAGCAACCTTACATCAGAATGATAAGATTGTCGTAAAGGACTCGGTCAAGCAGACAATTGGAACTATTGATGAGAACATCAAAGTAAAGAGATTTGTGAGATACAACCCGGGGAAGGTCTTAAAAAGAATAGCCACGACTTCACAATAGAGGTGTCTGCTCAAACAACAGCTAAACCTGTCTCCTCGACAAGAAAAAAACAACTTGCTATTGAAGCCAAGGAGTCTATTGTTGAGTAAGTTTATACTTTCTTGATAATTACTTCCTATCAATAAATTATGTTTCTTCAAAGATGAATAACTAGAAATGTGGTAGTAGAGCATTGCATGACATTTCAAATACATGATTTTTATGACTCAGATTATAATATCATCTTTTCAGTAGGTTAATTATTTTTAGTCAACTTCTCATCATTAAATGATAGTTTTAGCATTCTACTATGTTTAGACTCAAATATTGCTTATACAATCTTCTAAACCTAAGTACAGGTTTTGCTTCATTTATTTTCAAATGAAATCTGGTTCCAACAACATTATAAAAGAGCTAATGTGAAATAGCTATCAGTCTATCTTTCTCATCTCACAGCGCATTTCCTTGCCAATATTTTATCCTAAGTTATTTTCAACCCCAAAACTCCTATATTATTTTATTTCTCATGGTTTATTTATATTCTAATTGATTCTAATGTAGACCTCCAAAAGCATCAGTTTTATCAACTTTGGTTAAACAACTGCAAGAAAAAACTAGAGTTAGGATGATACATTGCAAGAAAGACCTCTTCGAAATTGGAGGTGATCTTGAGAAGGCATAGGAATACCTCCAAAAAAGGGCTTTTCTAGTGCCGATAAAAAGGAGAAAACGATCCTTTTAGATTCAATCTTTCAAAGCAAAGAGCGTTTATCAAATAATGAGCCTTATCAATGGCTACAACAACAATAACAACATACCTAATGTACTCCCACAAAGTCAAATTTGGGAAGAATAAACTGTATGCAGTACATATCAATGACTCAGATACAAAATGAATTAGAGATATACAATGATTTTTTAAAAATGGGGATTACCTCTCACAAGCATAAATCTCATATTCCTTGAGTTCTCCAGTAAGCATTCAAACTAAATGCTTAACTTTGATCCAAACTCACATTAAAGCAAAAATCAACCTATGCATGTGTAACCATCAATCCACCAAGTTAACATAGGAAAACAACAAACATTAATAATTAATTTCTCCTTAGTATCAATGGAGCCTATTAAAAATAAAAATAATAAAATTCAAAAAAAAGGATATAATCAATTTCAAGTTATAGACACCTATTGAATGGATTTTTCTTAAAATGAAGTAGTATAGTATTCAGTATCTTTTAGTGTTTTAGGCGTAGTATCAAGAACTATCGTTATATCATTGTATAATTAGAGGAAAAAATACATTCATGTAAAAATCCATCAAAACTATCATAAGAATGGAGAAATTACTACCAAATGTCCATCAAAACCTCATTAGCAATTACCGAAAGTTTTAAACAAACAAAGAATGCATAAAATATTTAGTAGGATTGAAGTAATAAATCATGACAATAATATAAAAGAAAAGAACAACCAGACATAAATAATAACCTTGGAAAGTCCAACATACAATTACTAAAAAATTGAAAAATTTCCTAAATTTTATGTTGAAATAGGAGAAACAAAGCCTCAATTAGCAAGTTCCAAATGTAGTAAATTAGTCCCGTAATTTATGTAAGACATCAAACCTTAGCCAATTAGCCACCACATTCAAGATAGAACATTAAAAAATATTGGAAAATGAAAACCCTAAAATTTACTCTAAAACACATGTAGATAAAAAAATATATATATATCCATTTTCATATCTATTTGCAGTGATGAAGCCTAAAAGACACCAGTGAAATACTTCAACAAAAAAAAAGGAAGAAGAAACAAATCCCACCCGAGGCAAAGATAAAAGAATAAGAAGAAGATAATCTAATCAACAATGGATGAAAAAATTTCTTGTTTGGCAAAGTAACATTCTGAGAGGAGTATATCCAATGTAAAACAATTGATATTGTCCTTTCACAGTATCACACCACGTGTAAATTGATCTTGTACGTGGTCCATTAAACGTTGATTTATCTTTGTGTAATTTATGATAATACCCTTAGTTGTACAACCAAAAACTTCACTTATATATAGTAGAAATATGCTAGACCAAAAATTTAAATAGAGGAATAAGCAATAAGTAATTGCTTTATGAAAGTGACAATCTCCAACCTCAGTTCCGACAAATTTTCATGTTGTTGTGCTTTTTTCTCTTTTTTCTCCATGAGCTCATTATATATAGCAATTTCATAACTCACAAATCATAAACTCTTCATTTCTATAACCTCTAAAAAATGATTAACGAGTTTATCATAATTAATTTTTTGTCTGTTTCTTTCCTAGTGCTCCAAGTAGAGCTAATTAACATAATTAGATTCTGTAGAAATTTAAATAGAGGAAAAATAAAAGGATCAATATTTTTTAGTGTTTTGTTATAATATGTTATGAGTTTCTTCAAAAAAACTCAATTTATTATGCGATATTAGAATGTAACTACCTGAAATTTAATAAAATATGTGTAATTTGACTATATTACCCCTTCTCATAGTTGTATTATGGTATTTTTTAGGAGTGGTGGTGATTGACACAGTTCACAATGAATTTTGGTACCATTTGTGCGATATTGTGATTTTTGGTTGCTTCGAGAGTCTTATTATGTACCTGTGTTGTTATCTTTTGATCTGTAGGATGGATGACTGAATCAACTGTGCCAGAAACTCCAAAATTTCAATTTTAGTCAAGGTAGACCTTTGATTTAGGTCTCGATGCACCTAAGCTCATTTTGACCTATTGATAGAAAAGTTGAAAATTTTGGAAATATGGGTGTAGGATCTATATTTGGTTGAAACAACCTCAGATAGAAAATCTGACTTTTCCAACATATTTGAAACATTTATTTTAGGGTGGTGATATGTTTGGGTTGAGTTTATTACTTTTAAATCTCATTTTGACCCTCGATTTGGAAAATTGTGATTTCGGACTTTAGGGGTCAACTCTATGAAAATGATATTTTTTTTGAAAATCTAATATTTTCATTGAGTTTGGAGCATCGAACTTAGTGTGGTTACATAGTTCCTTTAAATATATTGGACTCCAAACGAATCTGGCGCATCCCGTCGAAGTCCGCTTGGGACTTAACAATCTAGTGCACCAGGTTAACTGGTTTTCATCCGAGCACCAGGCAAATCATATAATTACTAGTTTTTCATTAATTTAACCTTCAAAACAACATTGATTCTTGAAACATGAATTTTAAAAATTTTATCCGATAAAGCTTAAAAATAATTTTTCTTCGATTTGAACATCATTTTTTACTCAATTTGACTTGGGTTTTCAATTGTAGATTTCTAAAAATATGGGAAACACAATTTTGAAGTAAAGTTATGATTTTTTCCTTTTTTAAAAAAAACTAATTTTGAAGGTCCGTTTTGACCCCGAACCAAAAGTAGGCAATATGAATATCGTTAGCTTTATTTTGAAATATAGAATCTATATTTATTTATTTTAGTTGATTTTGAGATTATTCATTATAAGTATGGCTTTGTGTTTGAAGTGTTGCAGATCGATTCCGACATTCAAGGTAGATTATGGCTTAACTCTCTCAAACTAGGATAAATAGTAAATAATGGTAGAAAATGTATGTTAAGGGTGAAAACTAATCATGAACAATGTCTATTTGTGTTTTGCCCGTGTGGGGGACTATATGTGATGTCATTTTTGAAATAGAGATATTATGTGATATGTCTGACCTTGTGGGGTCCTATATTATATTTATAGCCTTGAATATATGTGAATAATTGTATTGTGTTGTTTCAAATGTCTATTGTGGTACCTTTGATGTAATGTGATATATATATATATATATATATATATATATATTCATACTTTTGGCATATGAATACATGTGGAAACTCATGGATAAATGAAAATAATAAGTGGATATTGGCTCACGTGGTTATGAAAATGTATCATTATGGTAGGTTGTGGAAATATATTATGTGGTTGTTTGTGGAAATACTCATTATGATTAGTTGTGAGAATTACATCCTCATATCATACTCATTCATGAAATGGTACCACCATGGCAATATGTGAGAAACATTGGCAACACCTTTTTATAACAGAAAATGTGGCATCTTATAAAACCCTCCATGAGGGATGTGTCGAGAAGGAGATATAGATATGGATACATATATATATATATATATGAATTATATATAGGTTGATGAACTACTCCTGGGTCCCATGTCAGGAGGTTTGTCTCTGTGGGTATATACGGAGGTTGTGCGATAGCCTCGTGCATCGTCATCATCATCATCTTATATATTGCATTTCTTTATTATGTTTGTGTTGTGACTAAATTTCCATACTTACTTGCCATACATTTATTTATGCTATTTTCCATTAATTGTACCTAACTATCATTTATATTTATGTTATCCTTTGTCCTACGTGTATGTGATAAAATGTATACTTGTTTACTACCTGGTGTTGTTGTTGCTATATATGTGTTACATATATATATATATATATATATATGTTAGAATTGTTAGTGCAAGCGGTGTGGGCTACCGCTTTGGGACATTTTTTGGTTGCACGTGATGTGTCCTTAGTATATATTTTATATGCTATAGTTTCTACTTTGCTCGATCGGCCTATGATACCTACTGAGTACAAGTGGACCATATTCATGCCTGCTCTACCCTTTTAATATAGGTCCTAGCATGAGTGCGCCCTGGCTTGCTTGACTCGGGTGATTGTTGGAGATTTCAAGGTAGTGGTTGGCCTTCAGGAGTCCGGATCTCCTATATTACTTTTCTTATAGACTATGTCTTTACTTTAATTTTAGAGATAGAGTTTCTCTTGTATTTGGATATATTATGTATTTTATTTGGATTCGAGTTGTACTAGATACGTTCTTATACTATTGGAACCTGGTTTTGGGAGTTATGGTTGTATTGTTATGTTTTCTTCCATATTTATTATACTTGTATGGTTTGGATTTATTCTAGGAGCCTTACATTGGGGTTATTATTATTTATTTTTTCCCTTGTGTATTAATTTAGGTGATAGGCTTACTTGTTAAGGTTCACCGTGACTACTGCTATCATGACCTATGGATTTTGGGTCATAAGAAATTGGTTTCAGAAAAGCCAGGTTTTATTGATCTCAACAATGTAGACGTTCGTATCTATTTTTGAGAGGCTATAGGATATCCTTAGGAAACTTCCCTTATTTTATTCCTTATCGTGTGATGTTTTTTTGTATCTTATGTTCTGAGTTGTGTTTCACTCTTTCCCCACAGATGGTGTTGACTAGGTTCTGTGAGGTCACAAAACCTACTTCTGGAGATAGAGTAAAATCAAGAGGGCAAGCCTCAAGTCATGGAGTTTGTATCTTATGGGTTTAACTCCAGTTCTTTAGAGTTTGTCTGCCCTACTTTTGGAGATATTATTGGTGTGTTTCCTAATCTGCTTAGAGGATTTTCCTTTGGTTGTGCTGAGCGTTCCTCCAGTTCAGAGTTTAGATCCTCCTTTTGCACTTGCTTCTATTTTAGGTACTTTTCAAGCCTCGAGTCCTATTCCTATTTTAGCATCGATATCTAATCATGGTGTTCCAAGATTGGGATTTCAGCCTTCATCTATGTTACCTCCTCAGATGGGATCTTAGTCTATTAGATTCACTATGCCTTTTTTTATTGTTAGTACTTTGATGTCTTCTGAGGATTAGAAGAGGTTTGAGAGATTAACTTATTTGGGTCCTGCTAGGTTCAGTAGTGTTATGGATAAGGATGCCTATGAGTTTTTTATTATTTTCTGTAAGAAATTGCATAATTTGGATTTATTGGAGTCGCATGTAGTGACTTATACTACCTATCAGTTGAGATATGTGGATAAAGATTGGTGAATATTGGGTATTGGTTATAGACCTATTGATTCTCCTGAGATATCTTGGGATCAGTTTATTGATGCCTTTCTGGAGAGATTTGTGATTTATAGTTTGAGAGATCAAATGTGTGATGAATTTGATCATTTGGAGCAAGGCTCCATGACTATTGTAGAGTATGATGCTTAGTTTCATACCTTTTCTAGATATTACTATGCTAGTATTCCACCATGTATAAGAAGATTCAGAAGTTTGTGAAGGGTCTGGATGTCTTTCTTTAGTTGGATACATCATAGGTGGTCATTTTTGAAGAATTTTTTTAGAGTATTATACATTAGGCTAAGATGACTGAGGGTATTCTTTAAGCATCTCAGGGAGGTGCCAAGAAGGTGCTTAGTTTTTGTGAGTTAAGAGATCAGTCTTCTCGTGGATCTTCTGGTCCAGTAGTTTAGGGTGGTCATTTGATCCTCTTCCTTGCATTGATGATTTATTTGATCAGCTTCTGGGTGTTGTGGTGTTTTCAAAGATTGATTTGAGGTAGGATTATCACCAGTTGAAGATTAGAGCTTTAGATATTTTGAAGACATCTTTTCATACTCGATGTGGTCATTATAAGTTCTTGGTCATGTCCTTTGGGTTGACCAATACCCCTGTCGCATTTATGAAGTTGATAAACTGGGTGTTTCAATCATATCTCAACTCATTTTTCATTGTATTTATAGATGGTATCTTGTTATATTCTAAGAATGAGGCTGAGCATAAGGAGCATTTGTGGATTATGCTTCAAAGTTTGAGGGATAAGAAGTTGTATGTGAATATCTATGAGTGTGAGTTTTTGTTGGAGTCTATGTCTTTCTTGGGTAATGTAGTGACTAAGGAGGGTATTATAGTTAATTCAACTAAGGTTGCAGTGGTTCGTGATAGGACTACACCTAGTTCGCCCACTGAGATTCAAAATTTTGTTGGCTTGGCTAGTTATTATTAGCATTTTGCTGAGGGTTTCTCATCTATTATAGATCTATTAACTAAGTTAACTCAAAAGAAGATTTCTTTTCAGTGGTCTGATGTTTGTGAGGCAAGCTTTCAAAAGCTCAAGGATTTGTTGACTTCAAATCTTATTTTGGCTCTATCTAAGGAAGGTGGGGGCTTTACCATAATTTACGATGCTTCAGGTGTTGAGTTAGGTACTGTGTTGATGCAAAATAGGCAAGGTGATTGCTTATGCATCTCATCAGTTGAAGCCTCATGAGAGGAATCATCCCACCTATCATTTGGAGTTGTGTGCGGTTGTTTTTGCTTTGAACTTATAGAGGCACTACTTGTATGAATTTTGTTATGAGATTTTCTCAGATTATCATGGCATTCAGTACTTCTTCACTCTATGATATCTTAACATGAGGTTATGTTGTTGACTTGAGTTGCATAAGAATTATGACTTAACTATTTTCTACCATTCGAGTAAGGCTAATGTGGTTGTGGATACCTCTAGCCAAAAGTCGACTAGCATGGGTAGCTCGGTGCATCTTTTGACCCAGGAGAGGCCTTTGGACTAAGAGGTTCAGTCTGTAGCTAGCTAGATGGTTAGGCTTGATATTTTGATACCTCAGCATATTTTGGCATTTCTGGAGGCCTTTGAGGTTCAGTCTATAGCTAGCTAGATGGTTAGGCTTGATATTTTGACACCTCAGTGTAGTTTGGCATTTTTGTAGGCAAGATCTTCTTTGATGGAGCTGATTTGAGCTCATTAGTTTAATAATGCTAGATTATGGTTGATTCGATATAAGGTGTTGGGTGGCAAGGCTAAGGAAGCCTCACTTAATTCAAATGGACTTTTGAGGATTGGGGGTTGAGTATGTGTACCGAGAGTGGGTGATTAGATTAGGTTGATCTTAAAGAAGACCCATTGTTCTAGATATTCCATCTATCTAGGTGTGACTAAGATGTATCATGATTTGACGTAGCTTTACTGGTGGGGTGGATGAGGCAAGATATAGCAGATTATGTGGCTTGTTTCCTATATTTTTAGTAGGTAAAGACCGAGCATATAAAACCTAGTGGTTTGCTTTGGAGGTTACCCATTCTCGAGAGGAAGTGGGAGTAGATCACCATGGACTTTATGACTGGTTTACTTCATATATCTCATGGTTCTGATAGTGTGGGTCATCATGGATCGATTGACCAAGTCAACTTATTTTATTTTAGTTCAAGTCTCCTTTAGTGCTGAGAGATTAGCCTGTATCTATATTCATGAGATTGTGCAACTTTAAGGTGTGTCGGTGCCTATTATTTTAGATTAGAGTTTTGTGTTCACTTTATACTTTTGGAAGATATTTTTTGATGAGTTGGGCACTCGATTTGATCACAGTACAATGTTTTACCCCCAGACTGATGTCAGTCAGAGTGGATTATCCAAGTTGTAGAGGATATGCTCCGCACATATGTGATGGATTTGGGGGGCCAGTAGGAACAATATTTGGCTTTAACAGAGTTTCCATATAATAATAGCTACCATTTCAGCATTTATATGGCTCCTTTTGAGGCTTTGTATGGTAGCATTATCGCTCGCCGGTAGGTTGGTTTGATGTTTCTGAGGTTAGGCCTCGAGGTACGGACTTACTTCATCAGTCTTTGGATAGAGTTTGAGTCATTCAGGACAGACTTAAAGCAAATTAGTGTTGGCAGAAGTGCTATGTATATCGTAGGCTTCATTCCTTGAGATTTGGTATTGGTGATTGTGTTTTCTTTTGAGTTTTACCCATGAAGGGTGTGATGAGATTTGGAAAAGGGTAAGCTTAGCCCCACGTATATTGGTCCATTTGAGATTCTTCGTACTATTGGCGATGTGGCCTATGAGTTAGCATTGTCTCTAGATTTGTCAGTTTTTCATCCAGTTTTTTTGTTTATATGCTTCACCATTGAGTATCATGTCATTCGTTGGGAGTCTATTCCGTTGGATGAGCGATTGTCTTTCATTGAGTAGTTGGTCTCAATTTTGGTTGTGGATTTTAGGCGGTTGTGCTCTAGAGTTATCCCTATGTATGGTTCAGTGGTGACATCAACCGATACATGAGGCGACTTGGGAGGTCGAGTCTGACATGTGTAAATTTTATCCCCAGCTCTTCATTGATTCAAGTATTTATTTTCCTTAGTTTGATGACAAACTAGATTTTTAGTGGTGGATGATGTAATAACCTGAAATTTGATAAAATATGTGTAATTTGTGATTTTGTGTGAATTAACTATTTTATCCCTTCCCATAGTTTCATTGTGGTATTTTTGGAGTGTGGAGTGATTGGCATGATTCCCAATGCATTTTGGTACCATCTGTGCGATATTGTGATTTTTGGTGGCTTCAAGAGCTTTATTATGGACCTGTGTGGTTATCTTTTAATCCGTATGACTAATGGATGAATGGATTGTGCCAGCAGCTCCAAAATATCAATTTTATGCTAGATAGACCTTTTATTTAGGTCCCTATGCACCCGAGCTCATTTTGACTTATGGTTAGAAAGTTGGAAAATCAAAAATATGGGTGTGGGACCCATATTTGGTCAAAAATACCTCGGATGGAAAATCTAACTTTGCCAATGCATGTGGTACGTCAATTTTAGGGTGGTACCATGTTTGGGTTTGTTTTATGGCTTTCAAATCTTATTTCAACCATTGATTTGTAAAATTGTGATTTCGGGCTTCGAGGGTCAAATCTGTGAAAATGATGTTTTTCAAAAAACTAATATCGCCTTTGAGTCTAAAGCATGCATTTAGTGTGGTTACATAGTTCGTTTGCATATATCGGACTCTAAATGAATCTCGGGCACCCCATCAAAGTCCGTTTGGGACTTAATAATGTGGTGCACTAGGTTAACTAGTGCACAAATGGTAATACGCATTTCAGAGGTGTGTTTATGCCTTTGTGCACCAGGTAACCTGGTACAATATAAAAAGGCCCTTTAACCCAATTTTGCTCATTCTTTCACCTTTCCTCTTGAGATTTAAATCCTAAAATAGTGTGAAAACTTAAAAGTGAAACTTGTGGGAACTTGGGAAGCTAATTAACATCTATTTCTTGATTCTATTATGGATTTAAGGTGAGATTTCATCCTTTCGTCCTCTAATTCTTGATTATTTCTCAAAACACCAAAAATCTTAGGGCTTGATTTTAAACCACAATTTCACTATTTTTCACTTGAGTAATGTTTTAGTCATATAATTACTAGTTCTTCATCAATTTAACCTTTAAAACAACTTCGATTCTTGATTCAACACAGATTTTAAAGATTTTACTCGGTAAAGCTTACAAATATTTTTTCTTTGATTTGGACCTTGTTTTTTCTCGATTTGATTTGAGCTTTCAGATATAGATTCCTAAAAATATGAAAACACATTTTAAAAGTAAGATTATGATTTTGCCCTTTTTTCGAAAACCCATTTCGGGGGTCCATTTTGACCCAAACCAAAAGTAGGCAATATGGGTATCATTTGCTTTATTTTGACGCATAAAATCTATATTTCTTGATTTTAGTTGATTTTGGTACTATTCATTAGAAGTAGGGCTTTGTGGTTGAAGTGTTGCTAACCAGTTTCGGCATTCAAGGTAGGTTATGACTTAACTATTTCAGACTGGACTGGGTAGTAAATGATGGTACAAAATACATGCTAAGGGTGGGAACTAATCATGAACAATGACTATCTATGTGTTGTGCTCATGTGGGGCCTATATGTGATGTGATTGTTGAAATTAAGATATTATGTACTCCCTCCATTTCAAAAAGAATAACCTACTTTGACTTGACACAAAGTTTTAAAAAATATAGAATACTTTTGAATCTTGTGTCCTTAAATTAAAGTTGTGTCAAATGTACCAAAATGCCCTTTAATCCTGTAGTCCTAAATATGTCATGTGGAAAGTTGAAATTAAAGTATTGCTAAAAAGGAAAAGGGGTCATTCTTTTTTAAACGGATTAAAAGGAAAGTAGGTCATTCTTTTTTAAATGGAGAGAGTAATATATATGACCGTGTGGGGTTCTATATGATGTTTATAGCATTGAATACATATGAATAATTGTATTGTATTGTTGCAAATGCCTATTATGGTACCTTTGATGTATTGTGATATATATATATATATATTCATACTTATGACATATGAAAACATGTGGAAATTCATGGATGAATGGAAATAATAAATGGATATTAGCTCACGTTGTTATGAAAATGTATCATTGTGATTGGTTGTGGAAATATATCATGTGGTTGGTTGTGGAAATACTCATTGTGATTGGTTATGATAATTACATCCTCATATCATATTCATTCATGAAAAAAATAGCACTACCGTGGCAACACCTGAGAAACATTGGCAATACTTTTTTATGACAGAAAATGTGACATCTTATAATACCCTTCTCGAGAGATGTGCCGAGAAGGAGATATAGATATATATATTGGTTGTATATGGGTTGACGAACCCTTCATGGGTCCCATATTGGGAGGCTTGCCTCCGTTGGTTTGTATGGAGGTTGAGCGATAGCCTCGTACATCATTATCATTACCATCTTATATATTACACTTCTTTATTGTGTTTGTATCGTGATTGAATTGCCTTATTAACTAGTTATATATTTATTTGTTCTATTTTCAATTAATTGTACATAACTATCTTATATGTGTATGTTATCCCTTGTTCCTACGTATATGTGATAAAATGTATACTTGTGTTCTACCTGGTGGTGGTGTTTCTATATATGTGTTATATATATGTTAGAACTATTTATGCAAGCAGTGTGGGATGCCATTGTGGGATATTTTTTTATTACAGGTGGCGTGCCCTAAATATATATTTTGTATGCTTTATTTTCTACTTTGCTTGGTTGGCCTATGATACCTACTGATTACAAGTGGACCGTACTCACGCCTATTACGCCTTTTCGGTGTAGGTCCTGGCATAAGTATGCCCCAGCTTGCTTGACACGGGCAATTTTTGGAACTTTCAAGGCAGTGACTGGCCTCCAGGCTTTCGGATGTCTTCTATTACCTTTCTTTAGACTATGTCTATACTTTAATTTCAGTTATAAAGTTTCTCTTGTATTTGGATAACTTATGTATTTCATTTGGATTCGAATTGTACTAGATACATTATTACATTGTTGACACTTGGTTTTGGGAGTTATGGTTGTACTGTTATGTTTCCTTCCGCATTTATTATACTTGTATGGTTCGACTTCATTCTAGGAGCCTTACCTTAGGGTTATTATTATTTGTTGTTTCCCTTTGTGTATTGATTTTGGTGATAGGCTTACTTGTTAAGGTTCGCCGTGACAAGTGCCATCATGAATGATGGATTTTGGGTCGTGACATAGAAGTAGTAGAAAAGATCCAATTAATTGATTTAAGAGAAAATACATCAAAACACGCCTCAACTTATTCACAAAACTCACTTTAACACTTTAACTTTATGGTTAATTATTTTCCTCCCTAAACAACTTTCAATTGTATTTTATACCACCCCTAATAGCTAGCATGGAAAATTGCAAAAGCTTCAGCACGTAAATGAAAAAAAAAATGAAAAAAGATGGGGCCCACTTTTAAATTTTACTAATTTTCTTTTCTTCATCTTTCTCACACCCCACCACCCCCTCTCTTCTCCTTTCTTATTTTTCTTTTCAAATTCATTCAACAAGCCTAACTAATTCAGGATTGAGGCATCTTTGATTGAAATTTTTATAAAATTAAGGACCAAAGAAAAGTCGATTACCCTCGTCAACCCCAAGTAGAAGGAGTTGAATACAACAAAACATTCACTAAAAATCTACACATGATTTGTGTTAAGAGATATGTTATTATCCAAAAATTTAAATTATTAGTGAGTAAGATAGCTTTAAAATGTTTATCTATTAGATTAATTTAATTTTAATTTAAAAAAAAACTATTTGAATTATATAGCCTTATCATAAAATTTAAAAAGGAGAAAGAAGCGACATTGATGGTGGTTTGATGGAGACGGTAGACCCCGAGCTGGTGAAGATGGATTTGGGGGTAGGGTGGGGGAGTTGCAGATTCAAGAAAAGAAAGGGGAGGGCTGGGGGTTGGGGTGGAGGCGTATTCCAGATGAATAACCGGGGTGGGGGCAATGTGGGAGTGGGCGCGGTGGAGAAGAAAAGTTAGGGATAATATATATACACATATATATATTGTAATGTCCCACAAAATCCTCTTCCAGTCTGAGCCTTAGAGCGTATTTGGTAAAGCAAAAATCTAAGCCTAAATGATTTAGAAATATCCTCCCAAGTATGAAATACTTTGAATCATGTGGGAATCAATTTGAGCATGAATTAAGATCATAGAGGTCACCTAACTCATGGACGAGTTGAAAGCTTTCCTATCATTCAAGTTTTAATGACCGTCAAAATTTGGGTCAACTTCAATCAACCATAACTCCTTGTATATATCGAATTAGAGGACCTACAATATATCAAATGAAATCTCTTTGAATTATCTTTCCAACGATACATATTTCGTCTAAAACCGCAGTTCTTCATGTTCAGTTCAGGTTCTATTGTCTTGTATCCCTTCTCAGTAAATTCTCATTTGAGGACGAATGTTTTCAAGGGGGAGATATTGTAATACCCCACATATTTCTAATCCTGTCATTCATACTTGAGTACATGACTTACAATGAATATCCTAGTGATAGGATAGGTTATGATCCATTAATCATGTTCATATGAGTCACTTAAGGTAATACAAGCTAAGAGTTTTTTAATCCATCAAGTTTTAGTATTTGATTTTGCAAGGGTCATTTTTGAATTAGTATAACTCGATGTTAATGTGGTATTTTGGCTGATTTAGACCCACCAAATTGTAGAAAATCTAATTAGCTTTCCAACGATACAAATTTCGCCTTAATCCAAAACCCGAGCAAAAAGTTATGTCCATTTTCGTGAGAGACAGTAAGCATAGGCGATTGGTTAGGCGCCGCCCAACCCAAGCATAGGCGATTGGTTAGGCGCCGCCCAACCCAGGCATAGGCGATCACTTGGGCGCTGCCTAAGCCAATTCCAGGTATCAAAACACTCTGTCTTGAGTTATTTTAAAGGTAATTAAGTCTTTAAATACTCCTTACACGTCCCTAAACTTAACCCTACGAAATATATAACTTCTAAACATACTGCAACCCTATTTTCATCTCAAAGCTCATCATCCAAGAGCACAAAAGGAGAAAAACAACTAGGGTTGCATAATTAAGCTTGAAGATCCGATTTCAAGGAAATTCCTCCGTCAATCATCAAGAATCTTCCTTCTAAGGTATGCGTAGTGTTCATCTATGGATTCTTTTCATTTGTGGAGTTCAAGAATCAATCTTTAAAATACAAAAGCTTGGTTGATTATGGTGATATGATCATACTCATGTTGATGCTTGTTTGTTTTTCTCTTTTTCATTATAAAGTATGATTTCTATATTGTTGGGTGTTGATGATCATGTTGTTGATATTGGGTGATTTCCAAGATGGAATCTTTATATGTTCTTATGAATTCATGATATCATATGAGTTGGAAACATGTAAATTTGGTTGTTCATGATGTATAATTTGATGAATTCACCTATGCTTAAGATGTGCATGTAAGGTATTTGATAAAATACCTAAGGAACTAGAAATCATGCAATATATCTAAATTGTGACCAAGTGAAGGATTCATGATATGCCCTTACGTTCCAATGACTTCTATGATTGATAATATGCCTTGTAAATGTTATTGGAATACTTATGAACTATTCTTATGAGATTATGCTATGTTTACTTGCAAATCCTACTTATGAACAAGATGTATGATAACCATGAAATCCACATGAATTTCCATGCAATTAGTATGTGTTGCCATTATGATTATGCAACGAACATGATATTAAGATTGTGCAAGTACTTCCATGTGATATGAAATCCTTTCCATTCAATACATTGTTGATAACCATGCATAGTATGAGATCCCTACTTATGATATTATATATTATAGACTCTACTCTTATGATCGAGTCAGTCATGTGTGTTTGTTTCCTTCTATCGATTCCTGGGGGTACTTGTACCCAAAAACTATAGTTGTGTGCCTAGATCCATGTCATGTTTCACGATATCCGAACTCAAGCTATGATTCCATAGACTTCGGTCAGTCATGTGACTCAGGAAAATCTCATGATCTTAGTCAGTTGTCAGATATCAGTAACATTCCGCCAGTCAACGGAATTCAGTAAGATCAAGTCATGCATAGTCAGTTTTTCATGTCCAGTCCCTCCAGATAGGAGTAGAGGTTAGCACCGAGTGAACCCAAGGATGGGAACTCACCCGCCAGTTCAGTGTGATTCTTAGTAGCAATCCTTATGTTCCAAAACTATGTAGCCAGCGTAGGTTGAGATATCTTAACCCGTCAGCTTAGGGTTGATGAGGTGGCTTAACCTGTCAGTTTAGAGTTCTCACTGTTCTCATTGAGTACCCGACAGATAAGGGTCACTCATAGCTGTCCTTACCAGTGGTGCGATATTGACACCCCTGTAGTCGGGGCAGAGATTGGACCCCAGCTTAGCCATAACGGCATACATGGGACATGTCAGTTAAACATTACTTCCCACAGTTTTAGTATCAGTCTTAGTAAAAAAACTCAGAGCGTTCTTCAGATTTCAGTATATATAAGACTATCAGATAAAGTCATCCATATTATCAGTTTCAATATCAGTCATCACAGTTATCAGTAAACCATGTATTAGCTTACAGGTCATGCTATTACGTATTCATGGTCCTAGTTTCTATATATGTGTGTTTGCACTCTCACGTTCATATTAGTCAGTCAGTGTTGTTCATGCATGAAAGCCTTTATGTTCAGCCTACCTTCCTTGTATACTCAGTACTCCAGTTGTATTAATGCATTTGCGCTATGGTGCTTTCTTTTCATATTACACCATAGGTTCTGAGACACGAGCTCCAGCCCAGCAGTAGCGGTAGCGTTCCAGTCGCAGAGACACAATGAGTCCTCATTGATTCGAGGATAATATGATTTGATACATTTATTTATTCTTCAATTCAATTTTACGGAGTTAGTTGGAGACATGTTGGAGACATGTTTCTTCAACTCCTTATTCAGATAGTTTAGAGGCTTTCAGATTTACTTTTAGATTTACGTCCATATTTAGTTATTTTAGGTATTTTCGCCCATATAATTGTATTCAGTTGAACCTTATGGCCTTACAGTTCCATGTATTCTGCATTATTATATGATGATTTGCAGTATGCAGGTACAAATATCAGTCATGGGTTAGCTTGTGGTCCCTCGGGATCATGAGCACCGTGTAGCATTTTGGTTCAGCAAATAGGTGTGTTACAATAAGAGTCCTAAATATTAAGGCAATTTTAGGAGGATTTTTAGTATCTCCTAGTTTAGAGGAAATGGTTCTTAGGGTAAGTACCCTCTACATTAGTCGTATCAGCCTCAAAGGCAGCCTAGTAGGCCTATTCAGGCAACGCTCTAGATTACTGACGGAGGTTAGGCTTATGTTAGTGATCACCTTGGTCAGAGTGGTGGTGGTCATCCTTCAAGAGGTTCATCTTCTGGTTATTCTAGCCATGACAGCTATTTTGGGTCAACCAGATCTTCTGGTTTTGGTTCACTTCATGGGGCATGATATAGTTTTAGGGGTCATGGTTATTATTCACGAGAGTGCCCTATTTGTGGGCCGATTGTTTCTTTATTTTAGAGTGTTCCCTCTATTAGAGTAGTCTATCTCTCAGCTAGAGGTTGTATACACGATCGTAGGGATAGTTCCTAGGGTGCTAGAGATGGTTCTCAGGTAGGTAGGATAGAAGATCGGTTAGTAGCCCATCTAGGTGGTAGGCGTGGTCAATTGTTTGAAATACCTGCTAGACCCAAGGTTGAGTCTTCAAATATTGTTGTCACAAGTACGATTCTGGTGTGTCGTTAGTTGG
Source organism: Capsicum baccatum var. pendulum (assembly GCA_030864225.1). Taxonomy (NCBI): domain Eukaryota; kingdom Viridiplantae; phylum Streptophyta; class Magnoliopsida; order Solanales; family Solanaceae; genus Capsicum; species Capsicum baccatum. The sequence continues at coordinate 162,006,396 of CM061555.1, read as the reverse complement.
CCTTTGCCTAATTTGATCTAGGATCCACTTATTCTTATGTGTCTGCTTATTTTTCTTTATGGTTAGAATTATATGGGGATTTATTATCTGTGCCATTATGTGTATTACTCCCATGGGTTATTCTTTAGTAGTGGATCGGGTATTCAAATCTTGTGTTGTGACTATGAGAGATGTTGATACTTATGTTAATCTTATTCTATTGGATATGGTGGACTTTTATATGATTTTGGGCATGGAATGGTTATCCCACTATCATAAGGTCTTGGATTATTTTTCCAAGACCGTTACCTTAACCATGCCTGGCATACCCCCAATTGTGTGGCAGGAAGTTGTTAGCCATGAGTTGACAAGGATTATTTCTTATATGTGTGATAGGAGACTTATTTCAAGGGGTTGCGAGTCTTATCTTGCTTATATTTGTGATGTTAGTGTGGAAAGTCCATCGCTTGACTCTGTCCCTGTAGTTCCTAAGTTTTCTTATGTTTTCCCTATCGATCTACCTGGTATACCTCCTGCCTGTGAGATTGATTTCGCTATTGATCTTGAGCCTAGAACCCGACCTATTTTTATGGAACCTTACCATATGGCCCTTGTCAAGCTTAAGGATCTAAATTCTCAACTTTAAGATCTTCTTGGTAAGGTTTTATTAGACCGAGTGTGTCTTCTTGGGGAGCTCCTGTGTTGTTTGTGAAGAATGAGGATAGCTCCATGCGCATGTGCATTGACTATAGGTAACTTAATAAAGTGATGGTGAACAACTGTTATCCTATGACTTGTATTGATGACTTGTTCGACCACTTTCAGGGTGCAGCAGTGTTCTCTAAGATTGATTTGAGATCTGGTTACCATTAATTTAGGATTCGGGCCAAGGATATCCCGAAGACAACTTTTAGGACCCTTTATGGTCATTATGAGTTCCTAGTAATGTCTTTTGGCTGACTAATGCCCCAGCCACGTTCATGGATTTGATGAATATAGTATTCAAGTCTTATTTGGATTCCTTCATGATCGTGTTCATCGATGACATCCTTATGTATTCGAGGAGTAGAGAGGAGCATGCGCAATATTTTAGGATAGTACTTAAGACTTTGAGAGATTATGTGCTTTTTGCCAAGTTCTCCAAGTGCAAGTTTTGGCTTGAGTCGGTGATATTCCTTCGGCATGTGATGTCTAAGGATGAGATTATGGTAAACCCAGTGAAGATTGAGGCTATTTGTGATTAGGCTAGACCTATATCTTCTACTGAGGTCCGTAGAGTTATTAGCTTGGCTAGTTACTGTAGATGATTCATTGAGGGATTTGCTACTATTTCAGTGTCTATGACCAGATTGACTCAAAAGGAGGTTCCTTTTCAATGGTCTAAGGAATGTGAGTCGAGCTTTGGTAAGCTCAAGGAGTTTCTCAGAATGGCTCCTATTTTGGCTCTTTCAATGAAGGATGAGGGATTCACCATGTATTGTGATGCTTTTAGTGTCATTTTAGGTTGTGTATTGATGCAGAAGGGTCATGTTAATACTTATGCTTCGAGGAAGCTTAGGTGTATAAGCAAAATACCCCACTCATAATTGAAGTTGAAAGCAGTAGTTTTTGCTTTTAAGATTTAGAGGCATTATATTTATAGTGTGCACTGTGAGATTTTCACAGATAATTGTAGTCTTTGCATCTTATGACCCAGAGAGAGCTTAATGCTAGGCAGTATAGATGGATGGGGTTGCTTAAGGACTATGATATCACCATTTTGTATCATCCAAGAAAGGAGAATGTGGTAGGAGACGCCTTGAGCCAAAAGGTAATGAGTGTGGGTAGCATGGATTGTATTTCAGTTTCTCAGAGGTTGTTGGCATGGGACATTCAATACTTAGCCAATTTGATGGTGCAACTTGATCTTTTAGATCCTAGAAGGATTTTTACTAGTGTTGAGGCTAGGTCCACACTATTTGAGCAGATTTAGGATCATCAATTTGAGGATAATAGACTTTTCATTCTTCGTGATCAGGTGTTGAGTGGTGAGTCCAATAAGGTTACCATAGATTCTGAGGGTGTCATGAGGTTTGATGGTCGTATTTGTGTATCGAGGATTAGTGATTGAACAGTTCATTTTGCATGAGGCTCATAGCTCTAGATAATCTATTCATCCAGGCTCAATAAAGATATATAGAGATTTGAGACAATATTACTAGTAGAGTGGCATGAAGAGACATGTGGCAGACTTTGTTCATAGCTTATGTTATGAGCAGGTGAAAGCTACCATTTAGCACTGTAACCATTGCTATTAGGTAAAAATATATCTATGCAACGATTTTATTAATTTCCTTTCTAAAATTTCAAAATTCCGCTATAAGCAATTTTAAGAAAACCCTTCCACTCTCAAACCTATTCTCTGTCGATTTGCTTTCTGTCAAACATTTCTCTCTCAAGATTTTCTCAGTCTCTCAAACCATTTCTCTCTCGATTTGCACCTTAATTTGCAGTTAGGACTAATTGCATTTTGGTAGGTTAACCACAGAAAATGTCGGCGGAGATCGAGGATATTATTCTACAAAAAAATTTACTTGTAGCGCTAGTTGGTTCAATGGAAAATGATACACGTATTGTGCATTTGGAGATTACGGCGGCGGAGATTTTAAGCAAGGGTAAAGAATTAAGGTTGTCTAGGGATTTAATGGAGCAGGTTTTGATTCGCCGACTTTTGGTAATTATGTATCGGCAAAACCCCCTTTTCAGTATTTGGTAATTGTTATCGTAGGGCACTTGCAGAGGGGAATAACCCCATCTTCTTATTCCTTGTCTTAACGTGTCTCTTTAGCATGTTTTATCTTCAAAATATCTCGTTGATTGTTGTCACAGTGATTATGTTTGTCTGACGATATGTGTGTTCAGGTATTACTTCTCAGAGATGATATCATGCATTTAGCTCTGTTTGAAAATCACAGGTTGTGTTATATTCTGAGAATTTAATCTGATTGGTTATGCAATTTTAGGCTGATCTTGGCATTATTTATTTGCGATTTGGATTGAGTTTCTTTTTTGATAATCCAGGCACTGTTAACGGGCTATTCGCTCCCCTTGTTTGTTTGCTATTTCGATTTTCTTTTTTTGTAATCCAGTCACTGTTAACGGGCCATTATCTCCCCTCTTCCAGCAATTTTACATTGCTTATCAATTGGTTTAAATATGAAGGAGAGCCTTGGCATAAATGGTAAAGTTATTGTCACATGACTAGAAGGTCATGGTTTCAAGCCGTGGAAGCAACCTCTTGTAGAAATGCATGGAAAGGCTGCGTATAATAGACCTTTTGGCCCTTCCCAGACCCAATGCGTAACAGGAGCTTTAGTGCAGCAGGCTGACCTTTGCCCTTTCAGATTATACCCATATCACGTGGTATGATTTTCTATTATATAAAAGGTGAGGAATCACCTCATGGCTGACATTGTTTCGTTACGTCATTCAGATCAAATGTGGGCATACTCTTTAGTGTTTAATTTAGCTTCTTGGCTATTGTACTGAACTGGTAACATTAGTCTGCAAGTAATGGGCTAAAGAATAAGACTACCCTTTGACATAACTTGAAGCTAAGAGTAATGGGATAAACATGTCTTACTTATCTATTCCAGTTCCCATCCTATAATTTTCAGCATTTCTTGTTTGATTGACTAAGTGTTTTCTCTGCATGATTAACTGATTGTTGTATTATGGTGTCAAGGAATGGCAGTACTGCTGGTATGGATATAGGGATCATCTTGAAAGAACAGAAGTTTGAAACTTATTCCGTTGATGTTAACTTAATGGCCTAACCATTGTTGTCCAACTATACTTGTTGGATTTGTTTGCCAGATTATCTTCATTAAATTTCTGCTCGACTCCCCTAGAAGTTCAAGTCCCCAACTTATCTTCTAAACTGTTTTCACTTCCAAATATGATACGTAAATCACCTTACACTCATCTTGCCGTCCACAACTTCTTAATACTTCTCTAATCTCTTCCTTACATGAGTTTTATGACTTATGAATTTATGCTTAACGCATTCAATTCTCCTTTGGATATAATGTTTGTACTATTTTTTATCAAGTTTTATTTGATTGCTGCTTGTGTTTGTAAGCTAACTCATAATTCATAATTGCAGAAGAAAAGATGGTAAAGCAACACGTTCACGAGTTTCCATGATGCCCATTGGGACACCAAAGGTTCCCTATAGAAGTCCAATTAAGGGAACAAGGCAACGGGTTAATTTATGAAATGCTCTTGTAAGTAACATATCTTCAATTTTAGTTTAACTAGTAGAGTATTGATATCTGGATAAAGAATTTTATTCGTGTTAGTAGTAATTTAAAATGTCAAGGTGTAGGACCAGTCTCTTCTTATTAGTGGTCGTAGCCAGCATATTCATTGGCTGAACCACTATTTGGATTGGACTGACTTCTTAGTCCATTGAAGCTAATCTTGATAACTTGCGATCTTGAGCACTTTACAGTGTTCTCTTGATACTTCCTGTTCAAAAGTACCTTCATTTCTTCTTTGACTAATTGGATACTACTTAATAGTTTTGATCTGGGGAAATATCACCAAATTCTTGAATGTAGTACCGTGACTATGTTAATTTCACTGTAGAAAAGATAAATGAAGAATTTAGCTACCAGATATTGGCAACAACATTGTACCTTGACACTATTGATGATTCCAAGAGGATCTACTTGTATATCATTGGCCCTGGTGGTGATGTGAGTTCTTTACCAAATTTACTTTGTTGTCAAAGCTTTTCTTTGTAATTAGAAACACCTCTTTTTCTTCTAAAATTTGTGTTCAGATTTTTTTCTCTCTTCTTGTTATTAGCTTAAAGTTACTCCTAATTATGGCTAACTCCAACCATGGCCATCTACAACACAATGTAAAGTCTGAAAGTCTGTTGGCACCAACTGTGTGGGATATGCCTTCAATCTTTCTATTTTTCTTTTTGCTTCTGGTGAAAAGGTATCATACTTCTCTCCTTGTGATGAAATGTGAAGGAAAAAAATATGGTTATCTTACTTAGAGTAGAGAGTTCAGGTGCAGTGTCGACAGTTCAAGTGCGGTGTTGACCATTAACTCTTTGTTTTTGGAGAAATCTAAAACTTACATTGAGTGTTATGTATGGATGTAGACTTTAAGGCAATTGTTTCCCATTTAAAGTATGTTGCAATGTTTTTCCCCACTAGGTGGGAATACACTGGGTTTGTTGTTGTTGTTGTTGTTAAAGTATGTTGCAACTGAAAAATTGTAATATTTGTACAAGTCTTTTGTTTTTGAACTGATTTACCTTCCAATATGTTGAAAGCCTTCTAATTCTGATCAATCCAGATAATTGGAAATCATATGCGTGCAGTTGTTTATCTGATATCTGATGGTGTCAACCCATCAAATATTAGAAGGGGATATGTGGTACGTCACCTTATTAGAAAGGTTGTTAGAACAGGCAGGTTACTTGGTGTAAAGGAAGATGGAATGGGTGATCTTCAAGGAGCATTTTTGCCAATTCTTGCCAAAAAAGTGATTGAACTAAGCACCAATATAGTTTTGTCTTGACTCTAGAAAGGGGAGAAAAACTTCTTGAACAGATGTTGGGTGATGCATTATTAAACGCTCAGGGAACTGGGACTGCACCCTATTTGCCAGGCAAGGATGCATTCATATTGTATGACACTTATGGATTTCCAGTGGAGATAACAATGGATATGCATCATATTTAGGAAATAAGAAACTATTGATAGGAGATTCTGTAGTTGCATGGATTCCTTAAGCATTTGCTTTTTAGCCTCGCTATTGCATTTCAATTTTTGTTGATCTTAGCCATTTGTCTCCAGAAAATATTATAGAAAATGAATGGATATGCATTATATTGACGAAAGAAGAAACTATTGATATGAGATTCTGTAGTACCATGGATTTCTGAATCATTTGCTTTAGCCTCGCTATTACATTTCAATTTTTGTTGATCTTAGCCATTTGTCTCCAGAAAATTTTTGGTCTAATAAGTTTGTTTATTCTTATGCTATGCTTCTTTTCAGGTTCACCATACAGCTTCTAATTTACTTCAATCAGCACTCAAAAGAGTAATTGGTCAAGAAACATCTCAAGCAGCATCAATGGTTGCTTTTGATCATCTTAGATTTGACTTCAACTTCCATCGACCTCTTCTAGACAAGGAACTCATAGACATTGAAGGTTTGATCAACCAATGGATCGGTGATGGCATGATTCTAGAAACAAAAGTCATGTCTTTAACTGATACAAAAGGAGCTGGGGCAATTGCAATGTTTGGAGAAAAATATGGAGACCATTTTATGTTAAGAATGTGATGATTATAGAACAAGGGAGATTCTTTTGGCTGCTATCTTTTTGCTAATTTTTGCTATTAAAGCAGATATATGGAGCGACCAACAGTCCTCTTTTATGAGTCGGTGAGAAATAGAGATTAGAGTGTACACCAGTCCATTCTGAGGATTAAGTCTGACAGTGAGATTTTAACCATGTATTAAAGTTCAACTTGAATTATGATATTATTAATGAATGATTTTGTTTTGTGATGTGTATATATTGTGTTATAATTTATTATGTATGTAAACAAAAATTTACATTAATACAAGTGACTATTTATATAAATAGTTTCAATTTAATAACATGTGGCAATAATTGTTGCAATAGATCAATAAACCATTGCAATAGGTAGTCAAAAAACATTGTAACAGAATAACAAAAGTGTCTCAATAGATGTTATTGCAACGGTTTAATGTCGTTGCAATAGAATCTATTGTAACGGTTCATAACCATTGCAATAGATGAAAATAGGCGTTCCAATAAGTAATGAAATAGTTATAATAGGTAGTCAAAAAACATTGCAACAGAATAACAAAAGCATCACAATAACTGTTATTTCAACGGTTAGTAACCGTTGCAATAGCATCTATTGCGATGGTTCGTAACCGTTGCAATAGATAAAAATAAGTGTCCCAATAAGTCAAAAAATAACCGTCGCAATAGGTCTATCTATGGCGACGGTTGTCAAAAATCGTCACCATAGCTCTACCTATGGCGACAGTTTACACAACCGTCGCAGAAATCGTTGCCATAGACCTATCGCAACGCCCACCTATGGGAAGCTTGTAGAACCGTTGCGATAGATCTATGGCAATGATTTTTGTATCTATTGCAACGGTTTTACAACCATCACCATAGATCTAATTTATGGTAGTGTAGGTAGAAGGCTTATGCAGACCGTAGGCTTCATGCCTTTAGATTTAGAGTTAGTGATCGGGTATTCCTCTGTATATCTCCCATGAAAGGTTGGATGAGGTTTGGTAGAAAGGGTAAGCTCATCCCCAGATATATTGAACCTTTCGAGATTCTTTGCATAGTTGGTAAGGTGGCTTATTAGTTAGCCTTACCTGTAGATTTTGTTGCGGTCTATCTGGTTTTCTATGTTTATATGTTAAGGCGATGCATTCCTAATCCATTTCATCTACTTAGATGGGACTCAGTCTAGTAGGATGAGCGGTTGACATTCGTAGAGGAGCTTGTGCTCATTTTGGCTAGTAATGTCAGGCAATTGCACACTAGGGAGATTCCTATAGTTAAGATTCAGTGGAGGCACCACCTAGTAGATGAGGCTACTTAAGAGATCGAGAGCAAGATACATACCCATTATAGACTTCAAGTACATCCTAATCCTTGACTTTTACAGACAAAAGTCCTTTTAGTAGTGGATATTGTAATGATCCTTTAGGTCATTTTCTATATTTATACTTATTTTCACAGTTAGAGTTTTTCTATAGCTACCCCTGGTCATTTATGACTCGTTGGGATAGAGAGTTAGGTTATCGGGCAGTTACTTTTACATTTTTGATTGCTTAAGTATGATCTTCAGTCCATCCTTTTGGATTTTTCCTCAATCTATCATATAAAATAGATGTATCCTTAGCAAGGCCCTTTATAAAAGGATAAATTTAATTTAAACTTCCCAAAAATCTCTGTAGTTGTGTTCTTTCAATTTATTTGGTTTTAAGAGCCAATTCTCTGGTTTGAAATCTTTGCTGGTTCCAAATGTCCACTAGGCAAAAACTTCAGTCAAACGACCTCGTATGCCAATTCTGACTATTCCAATAGCTCTGAAATACCGACTTTAGGCTTGGCGGACTTTTGGTTTGGGTCTCGAGGCACTCGAGCTCATTTTGACCTATTGGTTAGAAAGCTAAGAAAATAAAAATGGGTATGGGACCCACTTTTTGTCAAAACAACCTCAAATGAAAATTTCAACTGCGTCATTGATTTTGTAACATCAAATTTGATAATGTAACATAGTTCATTTGCATGTACGAGATATCGCATGAATTCTGAGGGCTTGGCAGAGACTTTGAAAACTACAGGTCTCAGTTGTATCTGGTGTAATCACCAATAGCGATGCCAAGGGTTGCGATCGCGATACCCTTGGTAGGCGCCAAGTTCCATGATCGCGTGCGCTAGCGACTCGCATTAGCATCCACTATATTTTGCAATCGCTAGGTGTCAGGTCGCGATAGCGACTCCTGAGCCCTAGGAAGGGTATAAATATTTCCTTTTTAGGCGTTTTGCCCATTCCTTCATCAATTTCTTGAGAGTAAAACTCTGAATGTCGAGAAATCTTAGGATTAAAGCTTGTGGGTGATTTGGGAAGCTTGGATAACGATTTTTTCATGATTCTCCTTTGAATTGAGGTAAGATTCTTCCATTTCCATGGTTGATTTCCCCTTTTCTTCTCTAAAATCCTTAAAACTTGGTGGCTTGACTATAGCACAAATGTAGCATGGATTTCACCCATTTTTTAAAATAATTACTCCTTGAGCATAGAGGTATCTTGGGTTGGTTTTGTAAATGCAATTCCGTAAAGCGGACCCACATGAGATTTTTGAGTAATTTTGGACCCAAAGCACAATGGTGCAGTATGGGTATCACTATTCTCATCGTGATAAGTAGATTGTGATTTTGATAGGATGGCATCTTACGAAAGCTTCTCAGAAGAAAAAGTCAGTGATTTAGCAGATTCTTCGAGCTTTCTTTAGTGTCAAGGTAGGCTAGGTTTTCACCCTCCTTTAGATTGAGCTAGTTCATAGTATGGTTACGATATCATGTTAGATTTGTTTTGGGTTTTAGGTGTTGGTGATGTGATTAGCAATACTAGGGATAGTTGAATCGTTTAGGCTATTCGAAAATCGTAATTTAGGAATAATTGAGTTAGTTGCTCATATTTTGGTAACATTTCTATCTTAGGGTTGATTATGGCTTAGTTTACGTCTAAAAGTGGATTTAGATACCTTAGCCTAGTCCGAGGTAGAATTTTCCATAAATTATATTTTGGGGATTTAGAAGTGTCTCTTTAACCTACCTTAGGCCAATATTAGTGATAGTTATTGAAAACTTTTTATATGCCTATTGTACGTCTTGGAAATACTTATTAAGGTAATGTTGAGAAACTTGGGCATTTGATGGTTATGATGGTTTGATATTGAGATTTGATGCTTATTGATTATGCAAACACCTAGTGACTATGTCATTGATTTTACTAGTGATTATGCTTGGTTATGATAATGATGATATACGTACCGGTTCAAGTCCAAATATTGATGATGTTGAAGACATACATACTTAGCTCAAACATGAAAATTGCTATTGTATTGATCATGATATTGGTGATAAGACATTGATGATATTAATTACATGATTACTGGTTCGAGTCTGGCTATTACTTATGATATTGATTAGATGGTACCAGCTCAAGGCTGATAAGGGAGTATGATATATGGACAATGTGGATATTGGTTTAAGTTTGGAAATAGGGAGATTGTTATAGTATGGCATGAATTGGATGGATTTTAGTCATATAATAAAAGTTGGTAAATTGTGGTTGCTCGATTTACCTTTACTTGATTATACCATCTAGGATTTTGGTGGCCTATATTAGGGTATTTACTTTTCTACACTTATTGCATTATGGGGGCTAATTTTGTAGTTCTAATTGCATGTGTTTGATTTTTATGTTATGTTATTATTTTGGTTATTACTTATTTCTGCATAGTGATTTTGGAGTTGTTCAGGTTCAGCTCTTTACCTTGACTTCATTATGTTATCTTGCATTTTATCATACTTATATCATGATTTAGCTCAGTCAGCTGATGATGCATACTGAGTGCCCGTGGTTTTTGTATTTATGCTACACTTCTATACTTTTTTGGTGCAGATTCCATTGCTACTTGTCGTCGTTGATTCATCGATAGTGTTGTGTTAGATTCCGAATATAGGGGGAGCTCTTGGAGTCAAAGTTGCCCATTTCCCTCTATCTTATTTATGTCTAGTCTTTTGTTTCGAGACAGGTTGTATTGACTATTTGAGAACTTGAGTTGTATTTATAGTAGCTTTTGTACTGGCTCTACCAGGTCGTGAGATGATTATCTGTATTGTTACTACTTTGTCTATTTCTATTTCCTTACTTATTTATAAATTGCAATTGTCTATTTTCGCCTAATTTTGGGCATCTTCCACCAAGTTAATCCATTGCATTTAGCTCCAGGTTACGGTTTGGGTTGCCTACTAGCGAGATAAAGTAGGTGCCATCATGACTCATAAATTGGGTTGTGACATCATTATAGATCGGTTAACCAAATTGTCATATTTTCTTTCTATTCGAACGCTCTTTAGTGCCGAGAGGCTCGCCCATATTTTATGTTCATAAGATAGTTTGCTTGCATGGAGTAACCATATCTATTATTTCAGACAAAGGCTTGGTATTCACTTCTAGCTTCTGGAGGGCTTTTTCAGGAGGAGTTGGGTACTCAGCTGGACCTTAGAACCATCTTTTACCCTCAGACCAATGGGTAGTCGGAGCTATGCAAATTCTTGAGGACATGGTTTGAGCTCGTCATATTGTAATACCCCGAGAGTACACCCTGGGTGTCACATGGTGCTTACAGTTCCGAGGGACCATAAGCTAACCCATGAGCTAGTACTTATAGTAAGCAATTAATAAAACTGATATCAAAAGATCACATGCAGAAATTAACTAAGGAATGCCATAAGGTTTTAAGTCATAAATCTGATAAAGTCTGTATAAACAAACTGATAATAAAACGTCTGACAATCACAACTGAGAACTAAAGATTGACTAACTATCTATACTAATTTTAAAGCCTCTACTGACTAACTATGGAGCTTATAGAATAACCCCCAACAAACTCTGACTGAATAGAAAATATTGAAACTGATAAAGTAGACTGAGATAAATGAGCCATGTCCTCGAAGTATGAGGACTTCTCACTGCGAAGGCTAATAATCTGGAATGTTTATGCGCGATCCGAGAACTGAGTGTCCGAACCTATGATATGATTCATTATAGCTCAAGAAACGAGTATGCGATCAATACTTTGAATGTACTGGTATGCTAAATGAGGTAGGTTGATATGCATAGTTTCATGTGCATTAGTAATAACTGACTGAATGAATAGCATGAAGTACTGAATAGAATGCATGAAATTTGTAAATGCTGAGAATGCATGACCCAGTATAAAACATGTTCTGAATATAATCTGTAAACATAATACTGAAATCTGAGTACTGAATAACTGATATATGTATGCTACGGTCAAGAAAAACTAAAATAAAATTACTGAGCTAATTATTGGACTGATACTCTAGGAGATATCATCTAACCAACATACCCCAATGAGAAAATTGGGGTCCAACCTATGACCCCAGTTGAAAGGGTGTCAGTACCGCGCCACGGGTACTAACACTAGTTGTGTAGATCCACTAAAGTGTTGTCCCGAAGGACTAAGGGTCACCCTCAACTGGAAGGGCACTAATGAGATATATGTCAACCCTCAACTAGTAAGTTAACGTCTCAACCTATGTTGGCTACGTAATTCTGGAACGCCGAGGTTGCTACTAAAAGACACACCCTCAACTGGCATGTGAGCCCCCATCCCTAGAGTCACTCGGTGCTAAAACCTACTCCCAACTGAACTGACTCAAAATACTAAACTATTCTACATTTAACTAATTATGATAACTGACAGAAATAGTAATGCTCATATCATATCTGAGACTATTCTAAAGATACTGAGACTAAGTAAACAACTAAGTTTTTGGGTATTCATAACCCCCAGGACTCGATAGCAATAATAGCAAAATAGTACTAAAACTTTGAGGACATAATATGAAATAATTTATTCAAAATTCATTCTTGTAGGAATTTCATCAAACACTTGATATTCATAGTTCAAGCTAAGCATGGGAATGGTTTAAAGCTTGTAGTAGCATGATTTCAACATCAACATCACAAATTATGATTTAAATTAGCGAATAACATTGTTCAAACTTGTGGGGTTTAATAACAACAACAATTTCATGAAAACAGGGTATAGAATTTTAATTCATGGGAATTCATGGTTGGAAATCACAATTGAAATGACAATAACTTGTAAAGATCACAACTTTGAATTTAAAATTGGATACTTGGACTCTATGGGTGAAAGGGACCCATGGATGAACATTTAACATACCTGGATTGATGAATTCGTGAGAGTTATTGGGGTTTTTCTTGAGATTGATCTTGAATCTTGAAGACTAGGGTTTTGTTCTTGAAAGAGAATTAGTTTCTTGGAGAGAAATTGTGAGTAATGCGGCACAAATGCCCCTTTAAGGTTGTAATTACGTGTTTTGGATTGATTTGGGGATTTGGAAAATAACCAAACGGTCCCTGAAATTTAAATTGCAAAACTGACAATCTCGATTTTGTACTCTAGCATGATGCGGTGCAATCGTGTTGCGCCTCTGAAAAAATCCCCATTTTGTCAAACTACGCGACGCGATGCTATTGCATTGTGCCACTAGAAAAGGGACAATTCCGAACTATCACCTTAGTGCGACGCGGTGCTTATTACAGTGCCTCACTGGAAAATGATGAATGCCAAATAGTAATTCAACATGACATGGTACTTATCACGGTGACACACTGGAAAAAGAAAGTACGTGATTTTGGCTATCACCGCGACGCGGTGTAATCATGTTGGGCTACTATCTTTAACTAAAAGTGTCATAACTTTGCACTCGTATATCAGATTCAGGTGAAATTGGTATTGTTGGAAAGCTAATTCATTTTTCTATAATTTGGTGGGTCTTTATCTGGAAAATTCTTAGCATATCAATAGATATGCTCATTCGAATTTGACTATAGAACCATTCTTCTCAAAAATTCAATCGGTAAGGGATATTTTGATTCGCCTAATAGTTGAGAGTTATTTAACACCTTAATATACATCAAACTTACTCATAAAACTATTAAAAAACTATGATTCATTTTGCATGATCTTGGAAACATGGATCTAGCATTAGTTTGGATTTTTAGGGTATTACAGTATGGACTTTGGAGGTCAGTGGAAGAAGAACTGAGCATTGGCAGAGTTGGACTATAATAATAGATATCATTAGATTATTAAGATGGCACCATTTTAGGCATGATATGGTAGGCATTGTCAATCTCTGATAGACTGGCTCGAGACCTCTGAGGTTAGGACTATGAGCTGGCCTTGCCCCTAGATTTTTTCATTGTTCATACCGTTTTCCATGTTTCTATGTTGTGAAATTACATCCCTAATGAGTCACATGTAATTCAGTGGGTATCGATTCAGTTGGATGAGAGATTGACCTTCGTGGAGGAGAGCCAGTTCTCATATTAGTCAGGGATGTCAGGCGGTTACCCTCCAGGGAGATTCCAGTAGATAAGGTTTAGTGTAGACACCGCCCAGCAGAGAAGGCTACTTGGGAGATTGAGAGCGAGATTCAGACCTAGTATCACCACGTAGACTTTAGGTACATCCTAACCCTTAACTTTAGTGGATGAAAGTCCTTTTTAGTAGTGGTAATTGTAATGACCCTTCAGGTCATTTTCTATATTTCCACACCTTTTCGATTTTAGAGCTTTCCTATAGCTTCCCTAAGTCATTTATGACTTGCTGAGCTGATAATTCGATTATTGGGCTCCATGGGTGAAAAGGGACCCATGGATGAACATTCCACATACATTAATAACTAAATTCTTGAGATTTCCTCGATTTGGAAGCCTGAACTCTTGATTCCTTAAAGAAAGAGCTTGAACTTTTGATTTTTTTAGAATGAATCTGGCATTTGTTCTTGGGAAATGAAGAGGGTTTTCTTGGGAGAAAATTGAGTGAAAGAGGAAAATAATGCCCTTTTGAAAGCCCCAAATCGTGTTAAGGATGGATTGGGTTGAGTCAAATGACTCAAATGCCCCTTGGCTTAAAAGGCTAAGGGGCTAGACGAATCAGCAAGGGGCGACGCGGGTTCCAGACTGGCGAGTAAGCCCCATGCCGCAGGCTTTAATCCGGCGAACTAGATAGGGCGTTGCGGGCACTGCCACTATGGACTAGACCGGGCGTCACTGGCTTATCCCGGTGGCTCTACTATTTTTATTTCCCAAGCACACCCCTACGCCCATTTGAAAATCTCAAAACTTTCTTGGGGCATACTTTTAACAACCCAGAACATGTTTCAACTAAAAAATCTATGTCTCGAGGTCGGAAAGATCAAAATAAAAATCATAGAAGCTTAGGGGTCTTAAAAGTTACTAAGTCCCAAACACTTAGTGAAAATTTTAACCCTTGGACCCCTTAAGCATACAACTAGAGGCTGAAATGAGCTTTGAACTTTATGAGGTATTACAATATCTCCCCCTTGGGAACATTTGTCCTCGAAAAAAACTGGTTAGACTAAGAATATTGAGGCACTGAGATCATATACTGAACATTCATGACTTGAAACATGATTACAAATCTAAATCTAAAGCATGATACATGAACTGAACTAATTTCGGGAATGCATGAAATGTCACAAGAATGGATACATAGCTGAACTGAGAACAAAAAAGATTCAATTTAAAGAAAATAATTACCTCAAGTTGAATCGAATTTTGCGAAGAAAAGATGAGGATGCTTGGCTCGCATATCTACTTCTGCTTCCCGAGTATATCCTTCAATAGACTAATTCTGCCAAAGAACTTTAACCAATGGAACTTCTTTATTGCTTAATCTATGAATCTAACGATCAAGGATCTCAACTGGGACTTCTTCGTAGTAAAGTCTATCTTGTACATCCAAACTCTCTAAATGAATAACAACAGTTGAATCCCCAATATATTTCTTTAACAAAGAAACATAGAACACTGGATGCGCTGATGCCAAATCTGCAAGCAACTCAAGCTCATGAGCCACCTTTCCAAAATAGTTAAGGATTCTATATGGGCCAACATAGTGGAGATTAAGTTTCCCCTTCTTGACAAATCTCTTTACTCCCTTCATAGGAGAAATTTACAAATAGATGAAATCACTAATCTTAAACTAAAGATATCTTCTCCTTATGTCTGCATAAGATTTCTGACGACTTTGGGTTATTTTCAGCCTCTCCCGAATCAACTAAACTTTCTGCATCGCCTCAAACACTGAGTCTAGCCCTATCAAAGCATCCTCGCCTGCCTCAAACCAACCAATAGAAGATCTACATCTCCTCTCATAAAGAACCTCAAATTGAGCCATCTAAATACTAGAGTTATAACTATTGTTATAGGCAAAATCAATCAAAGGTAAGTGGTCATCCCAACTACCTTTAAAGTCAATAACATATGACCTCAATATGTCCTCTAAAGTGTGAACGTCCTCTATGCCTGACCATCTGTCTGAGGATGAAAATTTGTATTGAGATGAACTTGGGTACCAAGACCCTTCTGAAAATCCTTCCAAAAGTGAGAGGTAAATTGAGTACCTCTATATAAAATAATGGACAAAGAAATCCCGTCCAACTTAACCAACTCCTTAATATAAAGCCTCGAATAATCCTCAACTAAGTATAAAGTATGAACTGGTAAGAAATGGATTGACTTGGTAATTCTATCAATAATAACCCAAATCGAATCATGCTGATAAAGCGTACGTGGAAATTCTGCCATAAAATCCATGTTCACCTCTTCCCACTTCCAAGTGGGGATGCTGAACTCCTGCAATGTACCACTAGGTCTTTGGCACTCAACTTTAACCAGCTAATAATTTGAACACTTAGCCACAAACTCTGCAACAACCCTCTTCATACCATTCCACCAATAGTGTCATGCCACTAGCCTAAATAGGATGGACAAGAACCATATCAGAATGAGTTATATGAATGGCATATATATAGTGCGGAGATTTTACTACTCATAAATAATGATAAGAGGTATGTACAAACCAATTCTATCCCATTGAACACTCATGTGATACAAACATGTGAATTTACGACTACGTATGACAACTTATGTCTGTCTACGAAGCCTCTAAAAGAATTATAACTGTACTAGGGAAGGTGGTTGGGGCAGGGCCTCTATATACCAAAACTATAACTAGAAACACCATTGAATAGCACTTGATGTTTATTAGCCCTAGGTAAGAAAGGAGCTTATCGACTGCTTTGCTAAATACGAACAAGTGCCTAGTATAGAAGTCTGCTTAATAATAGGCCTGATCCTGTATTTGTAGAAATGCAATGCCCCCAAACGTAAGGACATTAGTACATATAAAATATGTACTAATATGTAAAGTAGACAGAATAACAAACAGTATTATAACGATGCTCAATCAATCAAACAACAACAAAATAAGCAACTGCGGATGACTATTACGAGAAAATATTATATGACACTAAAACCTAAGGGAAACAGGTGCCAAATACACCATATAAACTATTGCCTATGCATTTACCTTATTAACTTATCATAAAAGCGCTTACGAGTAAGTCGTCATTATAAGGGCCTAGTAATTTGCCTAAGTGATGTCCTGTGCCTACTTTTTAATACAAATAATCATATGATGGCCTACCACGGGAATTCTATGTCATGTGTATGACATGTATTAACCAGATACATTGACTATGATTTTATAAGTATAACTGTAATCACGGTCTGATACAGGGTATGCCCCTCCTTAGGGACTCACTATAAGGGTCTGCCTATGTAATACCCCGTATGTTTCTAAGCTAGGAGATGAACCATTTTTCTACATATGAAACCTCCTATCCTATGAGTAGAATTTTAGTGCATGACTTACAATGAGTATCATAGCGATAAATAGCTTATGATACATTAAGCATGTTCATATGAGTCACTTAAGGTAATACAAGCTAGGAGTTTTTGAATCCATCAAGTTTTAGTGTTCAATTTTGCAAGGGTCATCTTTGAACGAGTACAGCTCGATGTTAATGTGGTATGATTTAGACCCACCAAATTGTAGAGAATTGAATTAGATTTCCAACGATACCAATTTCGCCTTAATCCAATACCCGAGCGAAAATTTATGCCCCTTTTTGTGAGAGACAGTAAGGATAGGAGATTGGTTAGGCACCGCCCAACCCAAACATAGGAGATTGGTTAGGCGCCGCCCGACCTAGCTTAGGCAATCACTTGGGCGCCGAAGTCAGTTCCAAGTACCAAAAACACTCTGTTTTGAGTTATTTTAAGGGTAATTAAGTCTTTTAACACTCCTTACACGTCCCTAAACTTAACCCTACGAAATATATAGCTTCTAAACACATTACAACCCTATTAACATCTCAAAGCTCATCATCCAAGAGCACTAAAATAGAAAAACAACTAGGGTTTCATATTAAGCTTAAAGATCCAATTTCAAGGAAATTCCTCCGTCAATCATCAAGAACATCCCTTCCAAGGTATGCGTAGTGTTCATCCACAGATTCCGTTCATCCGTGGAGTTTAAGAATCAATCTTTAAAATAGAAAAACTTGGTTGATTGTGGTGATATGATCATACCCATGTTAATGCTTATTTGTTTTGCTATATAATAGTATACGTGAGTTGATTTATGGATCCCTTTCATCCATAAAGCTCAAAAACCCTCTTTTTTATTATAAAGTATGATTTCTATATTGTTGGGCATTGATGATCATGTTGTTGATATTGGGTGATTCCCAAGATGGAATCTTTATATGTTTTTTTGAATTTTACAATATCATATGAGTTGGAAACATGTAAATTTGGTTGTTCATGATGTATAATTTGATGAAATCTACCTATGCCTTAAAGAATGCATGCAAGGTGTTCAATAAAATGCCTAGTATGTTAGAACTTCATATTTACATGATTTTATGATATCTAAATAACAAGTTCATATTAGTCATACACTCCAATATGAATTTTCATGCAAATTATGTGTTGTTATTGTTGTGGTATAAAGCATGTATGATAATGGAGATATAAATTATGTACACAAAATATATCCATTCTTTCCCTACCATATTTGAGATGATGAATAAATACATGAAGTATAATGTCCCCAAGACATTACAATATGAACTAAACGTTATATGTTGTCGTTCCTTTACGCTTGAATGGTTTTCATGCGATTGCTATGAATAGTATATGTTGTCGGAATTCCCATGATATTAGAATATGAGATTTAAGACTTGATTATAAGCATTCATATTCATGATAGATATTATGATGACTATGTACTTCATAAAATCCCCCACTCATGTATTATGGATTTTTATTGATGGTAGTGTACTCAAGAAATTCAAGTTGTGTCAGTTTCCTTCCATCGAGTCCTGGGGGTACTTGTACCCAAAAAGTATAGTTGTGTGCCTAGAGCCATGTCATGTTTTCACGATACTCTCAGTCAAGCCATGATCTATAGAATTCAGTCAGTCATGTGACTCAGGAAAACTCAGAAATCTCAGTAATCTTAGTAGTCCAGTAATCTCAGTGCTCAGTAACCTCAGTAACCTCAGTATTCACAGTCAATCTCAGTAACTTCAGTACTCTCAACCAATCCTCAGAACTCAGTACATTCTGTCAGTCATTGGAATCCAGTAAACTTAGTTTAGCTCTACTAAACAATACTACTAGTATCAGTCCAGTTAATCAGTATCAGTTCAGATAATCATTTCAGTTTAGTTATTTAGTTTAGCTTAGTTATTCAGTTCAGTGTCCTTCAGATTGGAGTAGAAGTTAGCACCGAGTGAACCCAAGGATGAGAACTCACCCACCAGTTCAGGATGTGATTGTTAGTAGTCATCCTTGTGTTCCAGAACTACGTAGCCAGCGTAGGTTGAGACATCTTAACCCATCAGTTTAGGGTTTCCACCGTTCTCATTGAGTACCTGCCAGTATAGGGTTCTCACAGCTGTCCTTACTAGTGGTGCGGTATTGACACCCCTCCAGTCGGGGCAGAGATTGGACCCCAGCTTAGCTATTATAGAATATTTGTGACATGTCGGTTAGATAACTAATTCCCATAGTTTCGGTTATAGATTTTAGGACTGTCAGCTATAGCTACCCAGTCTCAGTAAAGAACTCAAATAACTCTTCAAATTTCAGTATATCAGGGCTGTCAGATACAGTCAACTCAAAAATAGATGAAACACAGATAGTTCCCTTCATATTTTTGGACTATGAGATATAGTCACTTATTCTATCAATCACAATAGTTATCAGAACTCATACTATCAGTATTCAGCTTCAGTACTGTCAGATACAGTAAATCAGACCAGTTCTTCATAATTCAAACTATCAGAAACAATCATTCATTTATCAGTAATGCAATATCAGTCTCTTAGTATTCAGTAATACAGTATCAGATCCATCACTTATTAGTAATTTACATATCAATATCAGTAAACTCAGTCTTTCAGAATCTCATTATCAGTACACTCATGTTGTCAGTATTCTGACTCAGTAGTCAGTATCTCCACGAGTTCAGTTACAGTAATGTATGCATGTATGTACTCTCATGTTCATATCAGTCAGTATTTTTCATGTATATAACCCTTTGTATTTATCCTACCTCACTCGTATACTCAATACAATCAGACGTACTGACGAATTTTCACTATGGTGCTTTCTCTTATGTTACACCATAGGTTCAGAGACATGAGCTATAAATCAGCAGTAGATTCCAGGATCAGCAGTTAGAGTTAGACGTGAGTCCTCATCCTTCGAGGACATGATGATTTTATTTCTATTTCAGTTTTCACTTTATTTCAGTAGTTGGAGTTAGTTGGGGACATGTCCCATCAACTCCTTATTTAGTTCAGTTAGAGGCTTCGTACTAGATGTCAGATTAGATGTTCAGACTTGAATATTTATGTTCCTTTTTGGTATTGTTATACCATATTTTTTTCAAATATGTATTAGTATTAAACCTTATGGCCTAACAGTTTATATTTTCACATATTTTATGAAATATTATGCAGTTTACAAGTACAAATATCAGTCATGGGTTAGCTTGTGATCCTTCGGGGTCATGAGCACCGTGTAGCATTTCGGTTCAGAAAATTAGGGCGTTACAAACTTGGTATCAGAGCCTAAGGTTCAACAGTGTCCTAGGAAGTCTGAAAGTTGCATCAAGTAGAGTCTAGTACATGGTCGTGTTGTGCACCACACTTATGTGCAGAAGCTATGAGATGTTTTAGGAATAGTTTCCTTTCTTTTATGTCTCAAGATCGTGCTGTATCAAGTTTCTTTAAGGAAACCATGTAGATTCATATCATGCACCCTTCATGTTCACTTTACCTTACTTTCAAGGTAATAGAAACAGTAAAGTTCAAAGTCCTAAAGACAGGGCTTTCTCAAATAGTCCCTACAGTTAGTTATGAGATTAGCAACAGACTCAAACCATATCCCATCAGTTCATTATTGTTCCAAGGTCGTACAGATTTTATTCATGATCATGAGAACTCATTCTTGAACCCAGAAGTTTAGCAGTAGTAGAGTTAGGATAGTATTATTCTATTTGATCAGATTATGTATTCATAGGGATTAGATCAGTAGGCTTGACTAGTACGAGCTAAACACTTAAGTTTATTGACTCAAAATTAATCATGAAGGAGTGAATATGATATTATCAGTATATGAGGAAATAGAATCAGATGATGTGTTTAGTAAGGTAGACAGGTATTGAACATAATATAGGTATGTGATGGTAGGATCAAGTACCTAAGCCAGGCCCTCAGATTTCAGTAGTAGAGCCAGTATGTATAGAAAGCAGTAAGGGAAGACAATTCCAGACCCATTCTCATCTCAGTGCAGAGTTTTTCACTTCAGCTATCATGAAACCAACTCAGGCATTGCATACCAACTCTATGGTCACGAACTATAATCATGTATGAATTCAATTTCTAGCATAAGGAGTCCCTTTTAATCCATAGTACGAGTCATGTTCCATGAGAACAATCTACTTTCACACACTTTCCATGGGATTATGTGCACCTTCAGTTCCCAGTATAAGGGGTTCAGTTCCAGCTCCCTCAGTATTCAAATCATGATTCTCAGGTCATGTAGCTCATGACTCATGTACGCATATCATGCTTTCCAGTATACTTAGCTTCCATGACTCATTCTATGCCCCTACATATTAGATACATTTAGACTATGTCATGTATATCCGCAGTTCAGACCTTATTGGTAAATCCAAATTATTGATATTTTATTCCTCAAGTTTCAGTTATGTGTCAAGTTTAGTTTGTATTTATTCATGTTTCAGGTCCTTTTGATTTACTCCTCCAGTCAGATCTCCTTATAGAATAGTGTAGTGATAAGTAGTTGTTTAGATAAAAGAAGATTATTGCATGCTTACTGTGCACAAGGGTGTAGTTGTGAAGATAGGCTTGAATGTCATAATAAATGTGCAAGTAAACGTCTAGCAAGGGGTCGTATTTAGAAGTTGGGAAAGTACAAAGTGTAAGTTTACATTTATATCCTTGACTTATGTCAGTCCCCAGCATGTAGCCATCAAAAACTCAGTTACCAATTCAATTATAGTTTCAGTATCCAGCACTCAGTGATCAGTGTTCAGTCCTTGAATTCAGTACTTCTGTACTAGCTATAGGCTTAGTTATAATGTCATTTTCAGTTCAGTAACCAGATTTGAAACTCAGTTCAGTTCCAGACATGCTTTACCATAGCATTCAGGTTGTCAGTACTCAGTTATCAGTGTTTCAGTACCCGAGTTTGTAGAATACCTCATAGCCATGTCGTGCATTTGGTCTCGCATTCAAAAATAATATAGACTTCATGAATCCATGCTCAGATACCTCATTCTACTCAGTTAGTCCTTATCTCCTATACATAAAACTCAAAAATCTCAGCCCAGCTATTCAGACTAAGTACAATTTAGCTTTGCAGATCCAGTATTCAGTTATTCAGTTAATCAGATAAGTTAGTGTATTTATGCACTTATGTTCAGCTCAGTCCATGTATCATGTCTCAGTTTCAAATCCTAGCTATTCAGTCATGACTCAGTTCCTAGGTATCTTGCACATTGCCTCAACTTTCCTCAGTAGCTCATCCAAGCCAGTATCCTTTGAGGGACATAGTTTCCCAAGGGGGAGATACATCATACCCCCAAAATTGCATGACATAAACATGCTGCTCTATTTTCTTTTGATGAATTCAGTTTAGAGAAGGGGTACTCATAAGTTAACCCTCAAACTCCAACTTCAGTCGTATGCCATGTTTTCAAGATTCAGTTCAGATCATGATATTCAGTATATCTACCACGTCCCAGACTTTGTTATGTTCTCATGTTTCCGATCATGCATATGGAGTAATTAATCTCAAACTTATCGGTATTATCAGTTCAAGGTAACAATTTTCCTTAAACTTACTCATTCTTATGTTCATATTTCAGTGCCAAACTTGGTATTCAGGTCCATGATCAGTTTTCAGTTCAAACTTGATACCTTTACCATTGCATGTTCATGAGTAAGTTTAGTCATAAATTCATGCATCAGATATGTGCGATCAGCTCATTAGTACTTTCAGTCATGCATTTACGTATTATGTCAGTCATCTAATCATGGATCAGATATGCATGGATTCATCCTTTCAGTTGTGCATCAGATATGCATTCTCATTTTGAGAAAACTTACTTTATTAGAATCCTTAGTCTTATATTCATGAATCAGCTTCCCATGCATCAGATATGCATGTTCAGTATGTTGTGCTCAGCTTTCAGTCATGAACCCATGTTTCAGTAGTGTATGTCTTGTATGTACTTCATCTTATCATCTCTCCCGCTTCAGTTAATTTTCATTCGAGGACGAATGTTCCCAAGAGAGAGATATTGTAATACCCCATATATTTATAAGCTAGGAGACGAACCATTTTTCCTACGTATGAAACCTCCTATCTTGTGAGTAGTATTTTAGTGCATGACTTACAATGAATATCCTAGTGATAAGATAGCTTATGATATATTAAGCATGTTAATATGAGTCACTTAAGGTAATACAAGCTAAGAGTTTTTGAATCCATTAAGTTTTAGTGTTCGATTTTGCAAGGGTCATCTTTGAACAAGTATAACTCGATGTTAAGGTGGTATTTTGGCTGATTTAGACCCACCAAATTATATAGAATCGAATTAGATTTCCAACGATACCAATTTAGCCTTAATCCAATACCCGAGCGAAAAGTTATTCCCTTTTTCGAGAGAGACAATAAGGATAGGAGATTGGTTAGGCGCCGCCCAACCCAAACATAGGTGATTGGTTAGGCGCCGCCCAACCTAGCTTAGACAATCACTTGGGGTCCGCTTAAGTCAGTTCCAGGTGCCAAAACACTCTGTTTTGAGTTATTTTGAAGGGTAATTAAATCTTTTAACACTCCTTACACGTCCCTAAACTTAACCCTACAAAATATATAGCTTCTAAACACATTACAACCCTATTAACATCTCAAAGCTCATCATCCAAGAGCACTAAAAGAGAAAAATAACTAGGGTTTCATAATTAAGCTTGAAGATCCAATTTCAAGGAAATTCCTCCGTCAATCATCAAGAACCTCCCTTCCAAGGTATGCGTAGTGTTCATCCACATATTTCTTTCGTCCGTGGATTTCAAGAATCAATCTTTAAAATACAAAATCTTGGTTGATTGTGGTGATATGATCATACCTATGTTGATGCTTGTTTGTTTTGCTATATAATAGTATGTGTGAGTTGATTTATGGATCCCTTTCATCCATAAAGCTCAAAAACCCTCTTTTTAATTATAAAGTATGATTTCTATATTGTTGGGCGTTGAAGATCATGTTGTTGATATTGGGTGATTCCCAAGATGGAATCTTTATATGTTTTTTGAATTTCATGATATCATATGAGTTGGAAACATGTAAATTTGGTTGTTCATGATGTATAATTTGATGAAATCCACCTATGCCTTAAAGAATGCATGTAAGGTGTTCGATAAAATACCTAGTATGTTAGAACTTCATATTTACATGATTTCATGATATCTAAATAACAAGTTCATGTTAGTCATACACTCCAATATGAATTTCCATGCAAATTATGTGTTGTTATTGTTTGGTATAAAGCATGTATAATAATGGAGATATAAATTATGTACACAAAATATACCCATGCTTTCCCTACCATGTTTGAGATGTTGAATAAATACATGAAGTATAATATCCCTAAATCATTACAATATGAACTAAACGTTACATGTTGCCGTTCCCTTACGCTTGAATGGTTTCCATGCGATTGCTATGAATAGTATATGTTGTCGGAATGCCCATGATATTAGAATATGAGATTTATGACTTGATTATAAGCATTCATATTCATGATAGATATTATGATGACCATGTACTTCATGAAATCCCCCACTCATGGATTATGGATTTTTATTGATGGTCGTGTACTCAAGAAATTCAATTGTGTCAGTTTCCTTCCGTCGAGTCCTGGGCGTACTTGTACCCAAAAAATATAGTTGCGTGCCTAGAGCTATGTCATGTTTTCACAATACTCTCAGTCAAGCCATGATCTATAGAATTCAGTCAGTCATGTGACTCAGGAAAACTCAGAAATCTCAGTAATCTCAGTAATCTCAGTGTTAGTAACCTCAGCAACCTCAGTATTCACAGTCAATCTCAGTAACTTCAGTACTCTCAACTAATCCTCAGAACTCAGTACATTTCGTCAGTCATTGGAATCCAGTAAACCTAGCTTAGCTCTACTAAACAATACCACTAGTATCAGTCCAGTTAATCAGTATCAGTTCAGCTAATTATTTCATTTCAGTTATTTAGTTCAGCTTAGCTATTCAATTCAGTGTCCTTCAGATGGGAGTAGAAGTTAGCACCGAGTGAACCCAAGGATGGGAACTCACCCGCCAGTTAGGGTGTAATTCTTAGTAATCATCCTTGTGTTCCAAAACTACATAGCTAACGTAGGTTGAGACATCTTAACCCATCAGATTAGGGTTGATGAGGTGGCTTAATCTGTCAGTTTAGGGTTCCCACCGTTCTCATTGAGTACCTGCTAGTATAGGGTTCTCACAACTGTCCTTACTAGTGGCGCGGTATTGACACCCCTCCAGTCGGGCAGAGATTGGACCTCATCTTAGCTATTATAACGTATTTGGGGCATGTCGATTAGATAACTACTTCCCACAGTTTCAATTACAGATTTCAGGACTGTCAGCTATAGCTACCCAGTCTCAGTAAAGAACTCAAATAGCTTTTCAGATTTCAGTATATCAGGGCTGTCAGATACAGTCAACTCAGAAATAGAATGGAACTCAGATAGTTCTCTTCAGATTTATGGACTATGAGATACAGTCACTTATGCTATCAATCACAATAGTTATCAGATCTCATGCTATCAGTACTCAACTTCAGGACTATCAGATACAGTCAATCAGACCAATTCTTCATAATTTGAACTGTTAAAAATAATCATTCATTTATCAGTAATGCAATATTAGTCTCTTAGTATTCAGTAATACAGTATTAGATATATCACTTATTAGTTATTTACATATCAATATCAGTAAACTCAGTCTTTCAAAATTTTATTATCAGTACACTCATGTTGTCAGTATTCAGACTCAGTAGTCAGTATCTCTACGAGTTCAGTTACAGTTACGTAAGCATGTATGTACTCTCACGTTCATATCAGTCAGTATTTTTCATGCATATAACCCTTGACATTTATCCTACCTCACTCGTATACTCAGTACATTCAGGTGTACTGATACATTTACGTTATGGTGCTTTCTCTTATGTTACACCATAGGTTCAAAGACATGAGCTCCAAATCAGCAGTAGATTCCAGGATCAGCAGTCAGAGTTAGACGTGAGTCCTCATCCTTCGAGGACATGATGATTTCATTTCTATTTCATTTTCACTTTATTTCAGTAGTTGGAGTTAGTTGGGGACATGTCCCATCAACTCCTTATTCATTTCAGTTAGAGTCTTTCGGACTAGATGTCAGATTAGATGTTCAGACTTCAGTATTTATATTCTTTTTTGGTATTGTTATACCATATTTTTTTCAAATATGTATTAGTATTGAACCTTATGGCCTTACAGTTCATGTTTTCGCATATTTTATGAGATATTATGTAGTTTACAGGTATAGATATCAGTCATGGGTTAGCTTGTGGTCCTTTGGGGTCATAAGCACCGTGTAACATTTCAGTTCAGAAAATCGGGGCGTTAAAGCCCACAGGCCATATGTTCCATATATTGGCTCGAGTTAGAGAACAAGTCCAGCTAGCTCCAGATGCAAATGATGCCACAAGGGTAGGTACGCAACGCATTTGGGCTCACTAGAATGGTCTGGTCTCAATTCTGTGCACAGAATTGCATTGCGCGTGTGCCACGCCAAACCTATGATACCCTCCCATCATTAACTTTTATCGAATAGTGACTCGTAGGCCTATGCAAGTACATACTATAGCAAATATTGTTTAGTTATCCGAGTAGTGCTTTCCATATACAATTGACTTCTTTGATAGTATCGAACTATTACAATATTTGTACTTTATATCATCATGTGGCTATATCGTTATGTAATTTAATATGTTAGCACGACTACAGTATGGACATTTATTCTAATTTATAGCACATGATGATATACTAGGTGACTTCTAAGAAATCCTAACAAAGACAAACAAACTCTATAGATACTTGACTTGACAGGAGTAGTACAAATGTTTTGACCTTAACAAATTGATGTAAGAAGCATGAATACGTGTAATTTCAAATGAATAGGATACGTGGTCATGTGTTAGGCATATAGAAACTGGAAAATCTATTCACATATATCAAGTAAACTATCTCGGCTATTTTAAGAGGAAACAAATGATTACAGGTCGTGCCTTAAAGGCGAAGGAGGTTTTAGCTTTACGTACCTCGAGTGTTGTTCTAATACAATGGTGCGCTAGGTGTCATCCTTGCCTTTCCTAATATAATTGATACCCACACTAAATTGAATCATTAAAGTGTACCACAATATTCAATCACCATTGCATCCTTAATCTATAAAAGTACACATCATTCTGATCTCTTATTAGTGCGAACATCCACGTTTATGCTATTTGGGGCAATTTATCGAACACCCTATGAGAATAAAGCTTAAAGGTCCTAAACAATGGTTTTTCCACAACTTAAAGAGCTTAATAAAGATTTTTAAAAGTATTCATATGCAACTAGTTTGAGTATCTAGAATTACCTCAAAGAATCATAAGTCTTGAAAATTCCTCTTTCGTGATTTTGGTGTTCTTGAAGAAGAATTCTTGAAAACTAACAATTACCAAGTTGGGTACCATTAATATATGTTGTAACCAAGTTTAATAGACACCAAATATCTTAATAAATTACCTTGAAACATTTTAAATTGATCTTGGCCGATAACCCCTTCAAAAGCTCTCAAACTTGCAGAATTTTGACCCAAAAATGATGCTGCCCTTTACCCCAAAAAAATGGTCAAACCTTTCAACTGTTTTCCATCCAAAGTATAAAAAATTTGGTTCATAATTGGTACTAGAAGCAGCCATGAAATCCATAATACTTCCCCTACTAGAAGGACGAGCATACTCGGCATTTTGAGAGTGAAAAGTGCCAATTCTAAGCTTTTGGATGTTGGGTCTTAAGACTTAACTGTTTTAAGTTTCTTGGTACTTTACCAAGTCAGTATATGGATATTCATAAAAATACACATGCTGCAAAATAATCTAAACCAAACCTCCCATGTATTGTCCATTTACGTTACTTATCTAGTAAGAGAACTCACCTTTTTATTAGCTCTTGTCCTCGTGGCTAAAAAGCCATTATTTGGCTGCAAACAAGGCCCCTCAAAAATGAAATTTATAAATTGCAAATCTATTATAATATATTACTAACAACCCACGTACTAAATTTAAATATGGTGTCAACTCATCTTTTTATGACATCTATACCATCTAACTTGCCATCAAAGAGTTGATTAATAGTGGAAAAAATCTGGCAATATTCATTTCCACTCCTTCGTATAAAGTCCTTAATAAAACTATTCATTTGTAACCTCATTTCAATTTATCAAAATCAAATTAGTACTACATTTACAAGTGGTTATGGGATATTACAAATAGATTTCCAGCAAATCACGTTATATCTTAGTGGCTCCTGGGTGAATAGAATAACACACACCATGCACTTCTGCTAAAATTCGTTGCCTCAAACCATCAATAAACGAAACACATAAGCTTCCTTGAAAACAAAGCACACCTTATCCCCCTTGGGAGAAAACCTCTACCTTCTGATCTCTAACTACCTGCTTCAACTTAACCAATCTAGGATCCCTATCTTACTTTTCTTTCAATTTAGCAACCAATGAAGATTCTGAACTCATACACTACCTTCAGCCGAATCAACCAACCGAACACCTAATCTAGAAAGTTGATGAACCTCGTGAACTAGCTTCTTCTTATCCTCCTCAACATGAGCAACAAAAACCAACCCAAAACAACAATAGAAAACCAACAACAAGATACAAAACAAGCACGGGCAGCAACATAAAGAATCCGAGAATAAGACGATAAGACACAAATACACAAATGCAATAAGATAAAGGGATAGATAAGATGACATAAAAAGTTATGAATAAAGAAGAACCAAATTGTCAATTAAATGACAAGACCCTTAAACTTGCAACAACAAACACCAATCTTCTTACGGTGACCACTAAGGGAATCAACTCCACCTTACGACCACCATTTCTAAGCAAAGATCAATAATGGCTTTTCCAAGCCCTACACTAAGGGTGTTATACTCTCAAAGAGTAAGAAGTATTTCACATATTCATCATTCAAAATCTAAAGAGAAAAAACCTAAAAGAGACTATATATAGCCTTATTACATAATGGAAGACAAAATAACTCCAATACCCTTAATGAGGTAGGGCGGCCATCGAGTGTTATTGGACAAGGCTAAGTAACCAAAATGCCCTTAATAAAGGGCCCAAAATCGCGAGTCCTCAATCTTCAATGCTCCAAGCAATCTTCTACACGCGAGATTGGTCTTTGGTGTACCCAAATCGGCCCCGCCATGTAGGATCCTGTATCCTCAATACAACCAAAGCTTGATGCCCCACATA
The DNA here is from genome assembly GCA_030864225.1 of Capsicum baccatum var. pendulum. Taxonomy (NCBI): domain Eukaryota; kingdom Viridiplantae; phylum Streptophyta; class Magnoliopsida; order Solanales; family Solanaceae; genus Capsicum; species Capsicum baccatum. Next base: position 161,976,921 of record CM061555.1, on the reverse strand, counting down.
CTGACCTCAAATGATGTCATCAAAAGCTAAGGCGGCCACTTGACCCGTATCATAAATACAACCTATAAAAGGCATCTTCTACTGCTTGGCCTTGCCTAGATTATACAACAAACTTATATCATAATCTTTTAACAACTCAAGCCACCTCCTATGATAAAGATTAAAATCTTTCTACATGAACACATAATGTAAACTCTTATGATCCATGAACACATCAACATAAAACCCATAAAGATAATGCCTCCAAATTTTCAAGGCAAAAACAACAACTGTCAACTCAAGATCATGGGTAGGATAGTTCTTTTCATGGGGTTTAAGTTGTCTAGAGGCGTAGGCTATGACCTTGCCTCTTTGCATCAAAGCACAACCAAGATCGCTATGACCTTGCCTCTTTGCATCAAAATACAACCAAGACTAACTCTGGAAGCATCACAATAACCTACAAATCCAACTAAACTATCTAGCAAATTTAAGTTGGGGTAGAAATGAGTCGAATCTTGAACTCCTAAAAAGTCTTCTCGCAAGAATCTGACCACTAACATTTGACCTTCTTCTGAGTAAATGCAAAAATAGGGGAAGAAATAAAGGAAAGCCCTACAACAAACCATCAGTAATAGCCAGCCGAACCCAAGAAACTCCTAATGTCTGATGGAGAGATAGGTTTAGACCAGTTTTTTACTACTTTGGTTTTTAAGGGTCAACTCGAATGACACCACCAAAAACAATATGGCCAAGGAAAGCTATTAATTTTAACCAAAATTTAAACTTGCTGAATTTAGCAAATAATTGACTAGTTCTAAGTGTCTGTAACACAATTCTCAGATGGTCTGCATAATCATTATAACTGTGGGAATAGATAAGGATATCATCAATGAAGACTATGAAGAATATCTCCAAGTACTATTTAAAAACCATATTCATAAAGTTTATAAAAGTTACAGGGGTAGCAGTTAATCCAAAAGACATAACTAGGAATTTGAAGTGACCATACCAAGTTCTGAAGGTTGTCTTCAGAATGTCACATTCTCTGACTCTAAACTGATGATAGCGGAATCTGAGGTCTATCTTAGAGAAATAATTGACACCCTGAAGTTGGTCGAACTAGTCATCAATTCTGGGGAGTGGATACTTATTCTTGATTGTGACTTTATTTAATTGATGGTAGTCGATGCACATTCTGAGTGAACTATCTTTGTTATGCACGAACAAGACTGGAATACCCTATGGAGAAATACTAGGCTTGATGAAACCCTTATATAAGAGATTCTCTAACTGTTCCTTCAATTTCTTAAGCTCAACTGGAGCCATTCTATAGGGTGGAAAAGAGATAGGCTGGGTATTTGGAAGAAGATATAGTTTGAAGTCAATTTCCCTTTCGAGAGGAACTCCAGGAAGATCTTTAGGGAATACATTTGGAAATTCCCTTACCACTGATATTGACTCGAGACTCGGGGTCTCAGAATTTGTATCATTGAATCAGACAAGATGGTAAATACACCTCTTAGATATTATATTTCTTGCTCTAAGATAGGAAACAAACTGACATTCAGATACTGAGGTACTATCCCATCATTCAGTGTATGGTTCATTGGGAAACTGAAACTGAATTACTCTATTTCTACAATCAACTAAGGCATAGTATAAGTGGAGCTAATCTATGTCGAGAATGACGTTAAAATCAGCCATCTCTAACTTCACCAGATCAACTGAGGTGATTTTATGAGATACTGTGACCGGTCAATTTCTGTATACCCTTATAGCTATAATAGATTTACCTTCTAGGGTAGACACTGAGAAAGGCTCTGCTAACATTTCGGGATTGACACAGAAATTGATGGCTATGTAAGGGGTAACAAAACAAAGTATAGCTCCGGGGTCTATTAAAACATAAACTTGAAGATAGAAAAGTTGCAACATGCCTATAACCACATCAGAAGAACTTTCCTAATTGTGCCGCATCTGGAGAGAATACAATTTATTCTAGCACTACCTACTGACTGCACTGGAAATGGCACCCTGCTGAGTCGGACGATCGACTGGAGCTAAAGAATGATTGGACTGACCCTGCTAGCCAGTCCCTAGCAATCCCTAACCCTGTAGACTGTCTTGCCACATCCAAAACATACATCACTACCACCCCTACACTCACCCTGATAATTCCTACCATATTTTCATCAAAGCAGATTAGTGTGACCACTGTTCACACTGCCTTGGGACTTAGAGACTAGCACTCTATTCCAACTGTCTTGCTTGAACTTGGCACTGGCGCACTAGCTGAACACGGAGCTGGGACTGAAAATTTATAGCGGAACTGAAAATGATTATCACTCTCTGACATTTGCTGAGAAAAGTAAAAACCACTTGTTCTGGCCCTTTTATTCTCTCTCTCTCCCTCTTCTTACGCTTTTCCTCCTCCATATATTGGTGTGAACCAAGAGCCTAATAGGTTTATCTCCTAAATAAACATGGTAGTTCTACACTACTTACCATACTATCAGCTATATCAGATACAAACTTACTCATTCTAGACCTATTGTCCACCACCATAGTAGGAGTATACCTCACCAACTGAGTGAACTTAAGTGAGTACTCTTTCACGTTCATATTAACCTACTTCAAATTGATGAGCTCCTAAACCTTAGCTTTTATCAAGTCTAGGGAAATAACTTGTGTAAGAAAGTTTTAGCAAACTCCTCCCATTCTATAAGCCCTACATCAATCCTCGATCTTCCTTCTACTGCTTAAACCAAGTGTGAGCTATATCTTACGACTGATATGCAGCCAATCTGCACTACTACTTGAAGTGACATTGATGATATCTGTCACTTTCTGCACCATGTCCAAAAACTCCTATGGATCCTCCTCAAACTTGGATCCAGAAAACTGAAGGTGATTTATTCGAGTGAAATCCCAAATTCTAACTGCAGTTGTATTTGCCATTGGATTGGCTGGGCCAACAGCTTGCTGGTTGTTCTGACCAGCTACTAAATGGTCTAAGTCCATAAAAGCATCCCTGAACTCAGTATGAGAAACATAGTTATTAAGGGAATCTTCCTGAACATGAGGTGGTGCGGGTTGATCCCCAATCCTTCTTCTGTTGTTTCTTCTGGGAGGCATTATCTGTAAACGAAATGATGATGAGTTAGAAAGAGGGATTAATTATAGCTCTCTTTCGCACGACATAAACACTGAAAAAAGGAAAACTTTCTTAAAAACATCTCGTAGCCTCTTCCCATAAGTGTGGCATGCTTCACACCCATGGACAAAACTCTACTTAATGGAGCTTTCAGACTTTCTAGGACACTTTCAAACCTTAAGCTCTAATACCAAGTTTGTGTCACAACCTGAGGCTACTCTAGTTGTGACAGCGGTGCTTTCAGCCACAAGTGACCATAAGCTAACCAATGAGCTAGTACCTGCTATGAGAACTAAAAAAAATAATACTACAACATATATGTGGAAGGTAAACTAATAAGATACTATAAAACTAAGTACTAAAACTAGTGTCCCAAAGAACTAAGGAGTCACCCTTTATTGGCAGGTGCTCTCATGAGATATGCGTCAACCCTCAACTGGCAAAAAGGCATCTCAAACCTACATTGGATACATTATTTAGGAACTCATGGACTGCTACTAAAGTTCACACTCTCAACTAGCGGTGATCCCCCATCCCTGGGTTCGCTCGGTGCTAAATCCTACTCCCAATTAAACTGACACTGGTACTGGACTAAACTAAATTCAACTGAAAATAACAACTGGCATTGCTCATCATGATCATAATAACTAAGTAAATGGTAATATTCATGATTTAACTGAAATCATTACTTGAAAGATTTGAAATGTAAGTAAACAAATAGGTATCGGGAGTTCATAACCCGCCAACACTGAATGATCGTAAACTAAAATATTAAAGCTTAAAAATTTAGTATGGGATCATAGTTTCAAGACCCAAAATATAAACACCCCACCAATTAAGCAAAAATCATGGACTTGAACATGGAGATGTCTTAAAACATGAGAAAACAACATGATTTCATGGCTAAATTCACAATTCAATATTATGACATGAAATTCAATTAGATATAACATGAGAGTTTGAATATTAAAGCATGAGATAACCTAACTTGTAATGGAATCATTCTTGGACATGAATTGAGTCAAACTTCTAAGGAGAAACATGAATTAAAACTCATCTCGAACATATAAAACTCCATAATAAGATAAAATCAATACTTTAGTTAAAAAGAAGGTTTTTGGGCTCCATGGGTGAAAAAGGACCCATGGATGAACATCCCATATACCTTAATAACTGAACTCTCGAAGATATCCTCGAATTGGAAGCCTGAACTCTTGATTTCTTTAAGAAAGAGCTTGAACTTTTGATTTCTTGAGAATGAATCTTGAATTTGTTCTTAGGAAAGATGGAGGGTTTTCTTAGGAGCAAATTGAGTGAAAGAGACAAATAATGCTCTTTTGGAAGCCCGAAATCGTGTTAAGAACGGATTGAGACTGAGGGAAATAACTAAAATACCCATTATCTTAAAGACCAAGGGGCTGAATGGATCAGCAATGGGCGACACGGGCTCTATACTAATGGGGTAAACCCCAAGCCGCGGGCTTTAGTCCTATGGACTAGACCGGGTGCCACGGGCTCTGTCCTGGTAGACTAGATCGGGCGCCGCGGGCCTATCCTGGTGGGGCTACTCTATTCGTTTCCCAAACACTCCCATACGCTTGTCTGAAAATCCCAAAACTTTCCCAGGATACACCTTTAACAACCCCGAAGATGTTTCAACTCAAAGATCTACTCTCGAGGTTGGGAAGACCAATATGAAAATCATCGAAGGTTAGGGGTCTTGAAAGTGAATAAGTCCTAACACTTGGTAAAAATTTCAAGGCTTGGACCCCTTAAGCATGCAACTAGAGGATGAAATGATCTTAGAAATTTATGGGGTATTACAGCCACCAAGGCTCAAACCTTTACATAAAATTTAGATATATAAAGTGTGAACTATGCACACAGTCACTAAGGCCTCTACACCGAAAAACGTAGTTTCCAATATCGATCCCCCGGGACCTTAACCTTTCATGGTGAGCTACACAACCCTCGTTTAATCCCAAATTAAAACCATTTACATATTCCCATCCATTAACCAAAGAGTCTTTTTGTTAAGCATTTACCCTAGACTTTTCATTAAGCATTTACCCTTGGTATCGTCATACCAAGTATTAAGATTGCAGGCCAATTCTATAATGCCATTCCAAAACCATTTAGCTAAAATGACTTTAAAGTTTTTCAATTAAAAACCAATCCACGGCCACCAAGGCCTTCCAAAAACCATTTTAAGTTTCATTAACCTTATATGCGATGTAAGGTTCCAAAAGTGAGTTTAATAATACAAGTACCCATGTTTCCAAAACCAATTGTACAAGTTGGGTTGGGGGTAAAGCCAATTCCAAACCATCTAAACCATAAAGTTGGAGAAACCTATATTCCCCTTTCCAATGCCCATGCCCATACATATATTTAGTTCAAAACCATAAGATAAATCATACATAACCAATTCAAAACCATGGGAAAAGCATTTAAATAATTATTATCCAAAACCTCGACCATTTATTGAAAATCAAACATTAAAACCATGGAAATATCAAGCATTTGCATTCCATGATGAAAATATAAGTTTAGGAAAAGATATATGCCTGATATACCAAGAAATTTAGAGAAGAAATCACCCTTTGAGCCCTAGATGACCAATCCTTAGAAAGCCATAATTGTTTTTTCTTAGGATTTTGAGAGAAGAGAGAAATGTGTTTGATGTGTGTTGGGATGATAATGCAACGCCAAAGGTGTTTTATGGATGTGTGTCTTGTTTTTGGAGAAAGAAAATGACCAAAGTTCCTTCAATTAAAACACAGGAAAAACTATCGCCAGTGACTACGAGTCACCTTACGATAGTGAACCTTCTATTGGTTTGGTCACAAGTCCCATTTTATGACTCATGACCAGACCTTACAACTCATAAGGGTCAAGTCATTACCAAGGCAGCAATCCTTGGACCATCCCACTAATTTGGTCATGAGTCCCACTCTACGACTCGTGACCTCACCTTATGACTCGCGAGGTCCAAGTCGTGACCTCAATAAAAATCATCGACAATGTACTGGTCAAATAATAATTAGAACCATACAAATCATAAGGAGTCTTCATGACTCATCACCTAAGTTTTATCCTGGATAGTGATATCAAAACTCGAAAATTTTTAGAGGCAAGAATCTAAGGTGTTACATTAACCACCACCATCATTATCCCAGAATAAGAAGTCAAGGCATCCATTAGTACGAACATAAGATAGGAATGCAATCATAAAACCTATAATAAATTTATAAAACAAAAAAGAGTAGGAAAACGCATACCTTAAGCACGATTATCCAACTCGAGAAAAAATAGATATTTGGATTTCATATCCTCTCCAGCTTCCAAAGTAGCTTCTTATACCTTAAAGTACCTCCAAAGGACCTTTATCGAAGCTAAATCTTTAGTCCTTAAACAACGAACTTGCCTATCCTAAATCTCAATAGAAACTTCATCAGACAAGAAATTTAAAATACCAATATTCACAATAGGCACCACCAAAGAAGAATCACCCACGTACTTTCTCAACATCAACACATGGAAAGATGGGTGAATGGAACCCAAACTCAAAGGCAAATCTAATTCATAAGTGACATTTCCCACTCTCTTCAAAATCAAGTACGGACCAACAAAATGGGGATTGAACTTTTTCTTCTTTCCAAATCTCATCACTCCCTTCAAAGAAAATACCTTCAAGAATACCAATCACCAATCTCAAACTCCAACTCTCTTTGCCTTACATCCACATAGGACTTTTGGCAACTTTGGTCAGTCTTAAGCCTACCCCTGATCACTTTTACCTTCTTCATGACTTGGTGAACCAAGTCTAGACCAAACAATTTAGTATTACCAACCTTAAACCATAGAATAAGAGATCTACACCTCCTACCATAAAGAGCCTCAAAAGAAGCCATCCCAATACAAGAGTGATAACGATTATTGTATGCAAACTCAATGAGAGGCTAATAATCCTCCCAACTACCTCCAAAATCAATCACATCGGCCCTCAGCAACCTTTCAAAGTTTGAATAGTCCTATCCTTTTGTCCATTCATTTAAGGGTGGAATGCGGTGCTAAGGTTCACCTATGTGCCCAAGCCTTTCTGAAGTGAACACCAAAAGTGAGGAGAAATGCGTACCTCGATCTAAAATAATAGAAACTAGAGCACCATGCAACATGATAATCTCCTGAATAAACAACTTAGATAATCCTCTCCAGAGTAAGTAGTCCTCACTAGCAAAAAGTGAGCAGACTTAATCATCCTCTCCACGATGATCCAAATCAAATCATGTTGATTTTGAGACCACAGAAGGCCAGTAATAAAATCCATGTTAATCACCTCTATTTCTATATGGGTAACTCAATCTCTTGAGACACACTACCCAGCCTCAAGTGCTCAACGTTCACTTATTCATACACCAGACATTTAGCCACAGAATTATCCATATCTATCTTTATGCTATTCCACCAATAAATCTTATTCAAGTCATGGTATATTGATGTTGGGTGTATTGTGCACTCTAGTTTGGTTATCCTAGTTTAATAAGTCTTGTTATGAGGATATTTTATATTCTTTACCAGTTAATAATGATATAAACGTGCATCAAAGTGTTCAAGTATGTGATTACAATGTTTAAAGATGTTTTTAGATGATTTTGGGTTCAATTTGAGCATTTAAAGTCTAGACAAGAAAATGAGTGTTCTAGCTTGAGTTATTAGTTCATCGTCCTGAATGTTGTGTTGTTTTGAACTTTAATTTGGGGTGTGTAATGGTATAGGTGGATTGGTGAGTTGATTATGATGATACATGAAGGATATATGAGATTTAAATCAAGATGAAATATCACACAAAGGCTTGGAGTGATTAACGAGAGCATAGGACACAATGTGACGAGAAGAAGACACCTGGTAGCTCATCGTGATTAGAGGTATTTCGCAATGCAAATAGCGATGGGCATGGTGGCATGTCACGGCAAAGGAGCAATCAACAATTGTTAATTTCTAGTAGCTCAACGCAATTATGCTGCGTCACAAGCTTATAGCGATAAGGACATACCGCAATACGGTAAAGTAAAAAAGCGGGATGGTTTTTTCGCAGCTATAAAAGGAACACGTGAGATCAATTAAAATATCTTTGGACATCTTGGGACTAGAGAGGAGAAGGATACACACAAAAATTAGGTTTTATTACCCTTTGTTTTAGCTTTTTAATAGATTTGATCATGAATTCAAACACTTGGATGATAATTATGGCTATTAGTAGCTAAATGCCTCCTTTCCAGAATTAAAGCCAAGATCATGATTGCTATTGTTTTGGATTAATTTTATTTAATTTTATTATCATATTTGGTTGCTTTTTTATTTTTCTTTTAATTATTTTGAGGATTGATCATCCTTAGAATACATATATTGTCAACCTTGTGAACTCAGGAGAGGGAATACTGATGATAGGCGAATTTACACGTCTATAGTGCTATATTTTACCCATATTTTAGCTAAGTTTTGAGGACAAATTATATATTTCATGCACTTTTAGTCCTTTTTCCTGTAATTGAGCTAACAAACGTGATTAGCAAGTTTTCAGGTATAAATGATGCAAATTTCAGCATTTTATGGATAACTTGACGCCAAAGAAAGCTTCACGAAAGAAGGAAGGGAAAGCTTAGATGCCAAGGACCAAAAGTGACGCATGGAAAATCTGTCCCGGGTAAAAACAGCATTTCTGAAGACTTTGGGGACCATCAGTAACTTATTAGGATTAGGATAATGATACACTAACCTAGTAGGATTTGGTTAAGTATTTCATTAGCTTAGTAGGAATAGGATGTGGGTATTATAAATACCCTATCTTGCTAGAGATTTTTATTCATCCCTCACATTCCTCACAATTCCCCCATTCCATCAATTCCCATCCATCCACCATCCATCCATCCATCAAAATAATTCTCTTTATTAATTCATTGTTGACATTATTTTTCTTCTATTCATTTAATCAATTCTTATTTTTCCACAACAAGAGAAACGTTACTTTGCAAAGGAGTTCACGCCTAACGCCTACCACACTCTACTACACGAGATATTTATTGTGGTACAATGACAATGTCTATTGTGATTTCCTTCGTGCTCATGGGTAACTAAACTTCTCTGTTGGGGTTATGGAAGCCTTATGAGATACTATCTAAGCCTATGAGTTTGTGAATTCGTGACACGTGTATTGCTTATATCATTATTCTCTTCATCTTAATGCAAATTCTTGTGGCTGCAGACGCATAGAATAACGCTAGTATAGCATTAACTTGTTCGAAAGAAAAGTTATATGTCTGGAAAAGAGATAATGTCAAGGTAATAGGGTCCCATCCCCTATTAAACAGTTAGTGCCGTAACTGGATTAACCTCTTGGAGAATTCGTACCGTTAGACATGCTTTAAGCTCGAAAGAGTTAAAGTGAAATAATCCTCGAATAGGTCGAAAGACGCCTGGATTTACCATCGAATACAATTCTCTATAAGCGCATGCATGTTGGAATTCAACACACTCATAGCCAATAGAGATGTATAACTCAGAAGGTGGACATAACCCCAACTCTTCAATTCTTATTGTTTTACAACATACTAAACATTCTTTCTTTTTACGTTGCTATTTTCAGTTTTTACTTTAATACTTTGGTTACACATTACAATCCCCCTACTTACGAGACTTGCACTAAAAGTCTAGTAATAGTCGCCTACTTGTTGACCAAGCTATTCCCTGTGGGATCGATACCCAACCCAGTTGGGTTCTATATTTGCTAACGACCGCTTTACACTCTTACAAGAGCTGTAGATTGAGCGTTATCAAATACGGAGATAGAACATGGGGATAAACAAAGTAGGGTTCTTATTCTTTTGTGAAATAAGGCATTCAAATTAGCCTCTAGGACAGAGATATATCTAGAAGCCTTACTTGATTCACATATAGGCGGATAGATTAAAGAACTTAATTGGATTATTACATCCCCACTCAATGATGTAGTTGTAATATCCAAATTAGGTAAACGGTTAGAGGTCGGGAGGCCAAGATCATGAACTTAACCCTACGAATCAACAACTAAGATGAGCAGGTTAACGAATAAAGTTCAATAATGTAGTATGATTATTCGAAGTGCTTTAACCCTAGGCTTTCTCCTATTGATCGTGTCAAGTCTTTATTTTACGCATTGCTTCCTTTACTTTAGTTTACAAATATTCAAAACTCTTGTTTGGTTACACTTGCACTAAATTGATCTAAATTATGAACTAAAATCAAATAGTGGTTAGAACAAGTCCCTGTAGGATCAATATTTGGCTTTTTGGAAGGCCACTATATTACTGGGTAGACCACGTACACTTACGTGTGCGCTTGGGCATTGTCAAGTTTTTGGCGCCATGTCGGAAACATGTAAATAGTCAACTACCTTAAATTTAGCTTAGAAATATTAATTTGTATATAGTTTAGTTTTTTTATTTTCTTGTTATTTCCTTTTTATTTCTCTTTTTATCACATTTCTTAATATGTCAGCGTGGGATAAATGGTTTTCGAGTGGTGAAAATTTTTCTTGTTTTTGAGGGGGACCCATTATGAGGCTTATTGTCTAGATTTTGATGGAAGTGCATGGACAAGATCTTCACAATATGATGTGGATATTATTCTATCTGTGGAGTAGACTGTAACTTGGTATTTGGTTTGTGGTATTAGTGGTCATTCTGCAGCCATGTGTGCTGTCAATCCTAATTTAGAATTATTTATAGGCTATGATCAAAGGAAAAATTATGTTAACACCTACAATCAAACATTGTAGACTCGGCCACAAATTCAGTCATGGAACAATCAGTAGCTGCAACTTCAGCCGCAATAATCAAACATGCAGGCCATAACTCAAACTAGAAAATTAGAAGAGATGCTGAAACAACTTTTAGCGTTTCGAGTAAAATTGTTGGCAAACATGAAGAACTAACAGGTGGATGTAAAGTAATTGTATAATCAGCTGGAGGTAGATGCAGAGAGGACTCCCCTACCAGTTGCAGACAAAGTTACTGAGAATTCGAAGAAGTCTAAGTACGCGAAAACTAAAGTTGTTGAAGAGGTTGACGAGATACCAATTCCACCATGTCCATAGATTCTAAGAAAAAAACATAATAAGGATATTAGCCCATCCGTGGAACGAACACAAGAATCGCAACCACTTATTATCTTTTTTAAAACTGAAATTGAGAAGGAGAATAAAAGTGAGGGTGTTGTGATCGTGTAAATTTAGAAATGGGATTGGTTGGGCCTCATTCAAAGCACCTTTCTACATTATGTTTAGATGATGTATTATATGTCGAATCATTTGAAATAGTGGAAGAGTGTGAAGATGAGGAACAAGAATCCTATATTCTTGATTTTGCACCAGACAAGAAACATAAAAACGCACCCCACTTCAAGGATGAGTGGTTTACCATGCACATTCTATTACTTAGTTCTTTAATCTTTGTACCATATCTCTATGAGCAAGGCAAAAAGATAGATGCAAAGTTGAGGGTGAAATTTATATCCGCAAGGTAGAGAAAAAAGTTGATTGGGTCGTGTCGCGACACTGAAGCAGGTGATTCTTAAGAGGAAACCCAAGTAAAGTATGTTTTATATTTTTTTAGTATTTTTAGTTTTTACTTCACGTAGTTTTTGTTTTTGTTGAGTCACAGGTTGATGGTAAGTCTGGTTACCAGAAATCTGAGCTAAGGAGTATGGCAAAGACTAAGTGTGGGGTCCCCAGACCATCTTGATATATAAAGAAGATAATAGCTAGGCCTAGAGGCCTCAGAAAGCATTTCTATCTCTACTTTTAAAGTATACTTTGGGGACAAAGTAAATTTTTAAGTGTGGGGTAGAGAATACCTATTTTTAGGGTCAGCTTAAAATTTTGAGTTAGGAATAAGTGAGATATTTTTGTTGGTGCTATAAGTGATTGCACGATGCAAGTGTTTTGTTTGTAAAAGCATATTGATTGTGTGAATTACTGCTTTTAATACTTCTAGGCTCATGATTATGACTCTTTTACTTGTTGGCTTAAAATCAAATTCATGTTATTTTTTGGTTGAGTCTATGATGATCCTACTTGAGTTGAGCATGTGCCATGTGCATGTGAGGTATTGTATATTCCTTAGTGCATATGATGTCTAGATCTTACCTGGTATGTGTTCAAAGTGAAATAAAGAGTATTGGTTTAGGAGGTAATATAGGCACTTCTTTGATAGCCTTGTTTGTACCTTCTATTTGACCTACCCTTTGTGTTTAATCCTAGTAAGCCCCATTGAACCTTTAGCTTTTTATTTGGCAGACTCATAAGCATCCTAATACCTTTTTTGATAGACTTTAATTTGATCCAAAGCATCTAAGATCTTTAGTAAAAAATTAAATGAGTTAAGGAGTGTGAAATTGAAGAAGGAAAAGTTTAAATTGAAGCCCCAAAATGATGGTTATTGGTGTTCAAAAGAATTGTTATGTGTTGTGGTGGGGAATTGAGTAATTAAAAGAATAAAAATTTATTCAAATTGAATGAGTTGTGCATAGAATACTCCCACCATAGTGTATGTAAATGAGCTTAATGAGATGGGGTGAAAACAAAAAAATGAAGTAAACAAAAATGGTGTGATTTGGTTGTTGGAGATTGGTTTTAATTGCATAATGTAGTGTATTAAAGCGCTTAGGGAAGACAGTCACTATTCAGCCAACATAGTTCCTACCCGGCCCTTAGCCTATATTACAACCCGAAAAGACCTATTTGATCCTAAGCTTTGTATTCTGATATTAGTGGAGTGCTACACTAAGGGCAAGCCTATGGTTCATTATGTGTAACTTTTAAATTCTTTGTGAGAGTGAGCGAAATTTAATTCTTGTACCCATTATGTTATAAATTGCTTTTATGTGAGTGATTACGGGTAACTCTTTTGTTGTGAGGGCACATGTTTGATGAATGTGGGTGATTTATAATAATGTATTTTATTGAGTAATTAGCATGAGTTTGCAAACTTGGTGAGTCAATTCTTGAGGCCAGGATGTTTTGGAGTAGTGCTTGTCATCTTTCAATTGTGTATATAACATGATTAGTGTAGAAACTTGCATCTTTTGTAATCAGTGTAGTACTAGCTTAAATTTCTTGCTTGTAGTAGAAGTATAGAGTCTCCCCATCTTATGATGTTCATAGTTAAGAGTTGTTCGAGGACGAATAAGGCTTTAAGTGTGGGGTGGTTATGTTGGGTGTATTTATGCACTCTAGTGTGGTTATCATAACTTAATAAGCCTTGTTCTGAGGACAATTCATATGTTTTACGTGTTAATAATGATATAAACGTGCATCTAAGTGTTCAAGTATGTGTTTACAATGTTTAAAGATGTTTTCACATGAGTTTAGGTTCAAATTGAGCATTTAAAGTCTAGACGAGAAAATAAGTGTTCTAGCTTGAGTTACTAGTTCATCGTCTTGAATGTTGTGTTGTTTAGAGCTTTAATTCGGGGTGTGTAATGTTATAGGTGGCTTGGTGAGTTGATTATGATGATACATGAAGGATATACAAGCTTCAAATCAATTGAAAACATCACACAAAAGCTTGGAGTGATTAACGAAAGCATAGGACACAATGTGACGAGAAGAGGACGCCTGGGAGTTCATCACGATTAGAGGTGTTTCGCGGTGCAAATAGCGATGACCATGGTGGCGCATCGCAGAAAAGGAGCAATCATCGATTGTCAATTTTCAGTAGCTCAGTGCAATTATGCTGCATCGTAGTCTTATGCGATGAGGACATACCACGATGCGGTGAAGTACAAAAATGGGATAATTTTTGCCCAGCTATAAAAGGAACACGTGAGATCAATTAAAATATCTTTGGACATCTTAGGACCGGAGAGGAAGTGGTTGCACATGAAAATTAGGTTTAATTACCCTTTGTTTTAGTTTTTTAATAGATTTGATCATGAATTCAAATACTTGGATGATGATTATGACTATTAGTGGCTAAATTCCCCCTTTCTGGGGTTAAAGGCAAGATCATGATTACTATTGTTTTAGATTAATTTCGTTTAATTTGCTTATCATATTTGGTTGCTTGTTTATCCTTGTTTTAATTATTTTGAGGATTGATCACCCTTAGAATACATATATTGTCAACTTTGTGATCTCGGGAGAGGGAATACGGAGATAGAACGTGGGGATGAACAAAGTAGGGTTCTTATTCTTTTATGAAATAAGGAATTCGAATTAGCATCTAGGACAGAAATGTATCTAGAAGCCTTACTTGATTCACATGTAAGAGGATAGTTTAAAGAACTTAATTGGATTATTACATCCTCGCTCAATGATGTAGTTGTAATGTCCAAATTAGGTAAACAGTTAGAGGTCGGGAGACCATAATCATGCAATTAACCCTACGAATCGACAACCAAGATAAGTAAGTTAATGAATGAAGTTCAATAACATAGTATGACTATTCGAAGTGCTTTAACCATGGTCTTTCTCCTATTGATTGTCTCAAGTCTTTATTTTATGCATTACTTTCTTTACTTTAGTTTACAAATATTCAAAACTCTTGTTTGGTTACGCTTGTACTAGATTGATCTAAATTGTGAACTGAAATCAAATAGTTGTTAGAACAAGTCCCCATGTGATCGATATTCGGCTTTCTTGAAGGCCACTATATTACTTGGTAGACCACGTACACTTGCGTCTGTGCTTGGGCGTTGTCATACATCTTCATCGAACCAGGATGAACTGTGTACCTCACTTATGAGCCTCAGTCAAAATTCTTTCTCGCAGCCCATAAGCATCCAGAACACATAAGCTACCTTGGTTCCTCAAGATACCATCACCCCCAATCTCAAAATCCATAACCTTTTGTTGACCCAGATTAATCTTAATCTACATCAAGATAGGATTCAAAACCTGTTTTTCATTCATCTCAACACCAAGAGATAATTTAACCACTTCTTGAATAATTACCCCTCCATCCTTGGAGTTCAAAAGCCGAATTCCAAGATTAGCCAATCGGTGAATATCCTTTACCAATCCTCACATCTCCTTATTCATATGAGACAAGCTACCTATCGACAACCTGCTAAGAGCATCAGCAACCACATTAGTTTTACCTGTGTGATAATAAAGACTCATATCATAGTATTTGAGCAACTCATGCCATCTCCGTTGCCTGAGATTCAATTCCTTTAGGATAAACTCATACTTCAACCTCTTATAATCTGAATAGATATCAACATGCACTCCATACAAGTAGTGACGCCAAATCTTCAACACAAACACCATATCCCCAACTCTAGATCAAGATCAGGATAATTTCTTTCTGATCCTTAAGTTGTCTAGAAGCATACGCTACCACCTTACCCAGTTGCATCAAGACACGGCGTAGTCCTACTCGAGATGTATCACAGTAAACCACAAAACCATCAGTACCCTCAGGCAGGGTCAAAACTACGCGGAAGTCAACTTATCTTTCAACTTCTCAAAACTACCCTCACAAGCATCGGACCACAGAAACTTCATTTTTTTCTAAGTCAACTTAGTCAATGGAACAACAATAGAAGAATAGCTCTCTACAATCCTCCTATAATACCCGGCCAAGCCCAAGAAGCTCTTAATGTCAGTTGGAGTCGTGGGTCTAGGCCACTTCTTAACCGCCTTAACTTTTTGTCGATCTACCATGATCCCTTCGTTGGAAACAACACGACCCAGAAAGGTCACAACATACAACCAAAACTCACATTTCGAAAAGTTGGCATACAATCGCTGATCTTTAAGAGTCTGAAACACTAATCGGTAGTGATTGGCATGATCCTCGTCACTCTTAGAATATACTAAGATATCATCAATAAACATTATCATGAAAAAATCCAAGAACTGCCTGAATAGTCGATTCATAAGATCCATAAATATCTTTGGAGCATTAGTCAATCCAAATGATATAACCAGAAACTCATAATGACTATACCGGGTACGAAAAATGGTCGTAGGGATATCCACCTCCCTAATCTTCAACTAATGATAACCCGACCAAAGATCAATCTTAGAGAAATATCTAGCACCCTAAAGCTGGTTAAAAAGGTCATCAATCCTCAGGAGAGGGTACTTATTCTTTACCGTTACCTTATTTAACTGCCGATAGTCTATACACGTCCGAAGGGACCCATCTTTCTAACACACAAAAAGAATAGAAGAACCTTATTGACAAACACTAGGATGAATGAAAACCTTATCAAGAAAATCTTTTAACTACTCTTTCAGCTCCTTCAACTCAGACAGATCCATTTTATACAAAGGGATAGAGATAGGACGGGTATCCGGTAGAAGATCAATCCCAAAGTCTATCTCTCTATCAGAAAAAATACTAGAAAGATCTTCAGGAACTAATTCAGGAAACTCATTAACCACGGAGATGAATTGTAAGGTAGGACCCTCTGAACTAGAATCTCTAACACAAACCAGATGATAAAGACACCTCTTGCAAATGAATTTCCAGGTTCTAACATACGAAACAAATCTCTATTTTGGCACAAAGAAACTCCTCGCCCATTCAATTATCGGTTTACTAGGGAATTAGAAGCTGACCATATGGATCCGACAATCTAGAGAAGCATAACACAAATAAAGCCAATCTATCCCTAGGATAACATCAAAATCCACCATATCCAATTCTATCAAATCCACCAATGTCTCCCTACCAAAGATAGATACCACGCAACCCCTATAAATCTTTCTATCCACAATAGAATCACCCACCAGGGTAGACACAGAAAAAAGGATCAGAGATACTCTTGGGACCAAAACAAAAATAAATAGGCATATAAAGGGTCACATAAGAAAGAGTAAACCCCAGATCAAGAAATAGTATACATTGCGAGAGAAAAGCTTTAACATAAAAGTAAGAACATCAGGAGATACCTCGAAGTCCTGGCGGGTAGAAAGAGCATAGAGACAATTCCGACCAGTGTTGGAATGAGAAGTAGCACCTTTTGGTCTAGGAGATAAAAAAATAGTATCGGGACCTTATTAGCCCCCGTGACTACTCTACCCGTGGGATAGTTCTTCTGTATATGCCCATGACGACCATAACTGAAATATTTATTCCTTCCTACGTCACAATAACCACAGTAAAGCTGACCACACAATCGAAAAGGAGGATAGTGACACTCCCCGAAACTAGGCCATGTCGTATGGGTACCTCAAGCCAACATGAACCGAAGGTCACCCCAATAACCCATCACAATCATCACATCAATCACAAGGGTCGGGTGAATCCCAACTGCATAACAAGATAGTGAAAATAATACTAGAAGTCATAACTTAACAATGTCTAACCATTTCATAAATATCAACACACTGACCAATATATCCAAGTCCACAGTCATCCACAATACCTCTATATAAATCCAAAGTCTAAATATATGAACATATGTCAGGATATGCCCCCGACAATAGCCAACATTAAGTCTAAAACTTAAGGTAAAGAGACTATAAAATATGTGCCTTCCGAAGAATGTAAGCTCACCACTTCAATGTCATACACGATTCACCTGAACACTTGGTCACTATGCATGAAAAGAAGATGAAGCTCCGGCCCCTATGTCGTACGGGGACATAGCGTTCGAAAATGGTTAGCAGTTGGAGCGCTAGCATATAGCCTAAGGATAAGGATAAAATAGTGCATTTGTTCAAATCCACGTCAAACCATAATATACGATCACATTTACATAAGTATAGGCATATATGAAGATATGTGTACATATAGTTACACAACATGCCAAACCATGGAACAAGTCATAACATACATTCTCGAATCATTCAATTATGAGACATGGAGTGAAGGACTTCCCAGCCTTCCACCCTTATATTTTAGCCCCTATGTCTATGTTATAATAGGCAAGAGTACACGAACCTCAAACCAACACATCTTATATGATAGGTGGACACAAACCACAAACCAATACACCACATATAGTAAGTGGACACGAACCACAAATCGATATACTTCTTATGGTAAGTGGACACGAACCACAAACCAATATACCACATATAGCAAGTGGACTTACACCACAAACCAACACGCCTTATATGGTAAGTAGATTTGGACCACAAACCAACACACCTTGTATGGTAAGTGGACTTAGACTACAAACTAACATGTCTTGAATGGTAAGTGGACTTGGACCACGAACCAATACGCCTCATATGGTAAGTGGACTTAAACCACAAACCAACTCAACTCATATGGTAAGTGGACTTAGACCACGAACCAATGCTCACGGTAAGTGGACTCGGGCTATAAACCAACACACGTCTCATATCATTAACAGTCAATATTTGGACTCTAGCTCTCTTTAATCTCGTATCAACATCCATACCATTCAACGCATAAGGACTCGAACCCATTTAAGTAATTCTAGCCACCAAGGCTACATATCAACACCATAGACAACCACATGGTCTTTGCCAACTCAAATTAACTATTAATCGTACAGATAGACCCAAGGCCTTAGTTCATAACACTATCCAAGTTCATTTATGGTAACTAAGACCTCTATGAACAAATCATTCCTTATTACTACTCTTATACACACCTTTTAATTCAAACACAGTTCGAGTTCATGTTTTAGGGACTATGACCCATTTACCCAACCAACTATTACAGACATCCCCTTACTCCTCGCATAGCTAATAAGGCCTGTATCAAATATTTACTAAGCGTTCATATTCTTTAACAACATCTTATCTCATTCATTTCCACTAGACCAATACCATAGATACACAATTGACCATCGCAAAACCAATTAACCACTAGTTACTCCAATGGACTAAATACTTTGATTCAATTCATCATTAATTCAATTTACGGTCATCAAGACCCACATTACTATTCATATTTCATTAGAAAGCTTATACCACATTCTCACTTTAACACCTTATTCAAATTTATATTCATGTTTAGGGGCTCAATCCCTTATTAGTCATTAACCCAACAAGGTCATCAATTATACAATACATGGCTATCAATACCTTTACAATATCAATTATCAATCATTCATGCTTATTGGTCCATTGCCCTAATTCAGAACATCACCAACATGACTAGACAATTCACTTAGACATTTTCATAAACACCTTGTGTGCAGACCTTTAACAAGGCTACTTTTATGGTAGAAATCAGTAAGATTAGGGTTACTCAAGACCCTCATGTTAAACCACATACAAAAAATACCCGCATGTGCAATTTATAATTAATAACATGCATAAACACAAGTTTAAGCAAGAAATAACATTATTCATCATTAGGCAACAAAACCCTTTTCATTTGATTTCAAAATCACTATGTACACTTACTAATCCAAGTGTAAAATACATGGGTTATAGTTATTTAATAAGGGTAAGACTTACATGCCTTATACAAGTCGATTCAGTGAAGAACTTGACACCTCTCTTGCCTCTAGATAAACCCTCTTTAAACCCTAGCCTCCAATTTTGTTTCAAGGACCTTTGAGAGAGTTTTGGAATATTTGATCGACTACAAAAGTGTTATGAAAGGCTAAGGTGACGTATATAATAAGGGGACTTAGGGGTTTAGGCATGGGAAATGACCATAAGGCCCTTATTTAAAATCTATAAAATGAACCCGTGCATGGGTATGACTCACCTTACGAACTGTACCCTAGGGTACGAGTGGTACCCTAACTCATACCCTAGGATTCTCCTAGGTCACCTACACTGTTAAGGGTACGACCACACACCCTTGAGTCTTATCCAAAGGGTACGACTTAACCCCTAACTCGTACATACCACCCATACCCAAAACAGTCCACTCAAGCTAAGACTTTCCTCTATACAATTATGTTAGGTACGACTCGTATACTTAGGGTACGATTAAGAAAGGGGGTCACTCGTATAGTGGACAGTATACTATCCTCCTAGGCTACTCAAAGTATAAGAGTGGAGGAGAGAGTAGATCGACTCGTATCCAAGGGGTATGAGTGACATGCCCAAGTCGTATCATGGACAGTATGTCCAAAGATCAAAAAATTTTGCAAGGCCAAGATCTTGGGTGTTTCAGACAGGGCGGGGCTGAGTGAGCTCCACTAGCCTGAGACTAGGCACCTTCTGCGTTAAACTCACTGTTAGTCTGAAAGTGACGATCACCAGATGGCTTAGGACAAGGGTCACTAGCCATCGAATAGGAATTAGAACTCCCTCAATTCTTCTTATTAGACCACTATCTACCATCTCTAGCACTATTCTGTTACTTGAAAAATTTTGATATCTACCTTACTGTTCACCAATTGGACCATTACTTGTCATTTGAGGCTATGATTTAGCTTACCTACTCGTGAATTAAAGTAGGGGCTATCATGACTTATGAAATCGAATCGTGATAGAATGAAACTGCAGAGAGATTTTAGGGGAAAAAGTTAGAAAGAGTGAAACCTCTAAGATAGAATGATTTTTTTAGAAAATGGAAAACTACCACCAGGACTTACTTTTGCTCAAGATTTATAGGTCATATGGTGATACTTTTATTCGCAAAAAAGTTTAAAATGATCATTTTGTGCCAAATAATTAAAACATGACAATTTTATATTAATTAGATAAGTAAATTAGCACATCTCCTGAATTTTCTTGGGTCATCCAAATAAATGCCCCTATTTTGGGTGGTTTTTTATTTTTTCCCTTAAAATCGTTAGTCTATAATTTCACCCATCAATATTATAGTAAAGTAATAAAAAGTGATCGAAAATGCCTCTAACAATAAAAAAAATCACAAGGCATAAATTCAGTTAAAATTATGCCCCAAGCATAAGTTCATGACACAAGTTATGTCCTAGGTCATAAGTCTAGTGACACAAGTTATATCACAAGAGAAAATAAATAATGTCTAAGACACAAATTATGTCCAGGACATAGGTGTAACAAATTATTCCTAAAGAAAAAAGAAATTAAGCTTAAGGCACAAGTTATGTCTCAAGGAACAAATTTAGAGGTCGTTTGGCCATAGATATTTTTTACTTTTTTCTGAATTTTTTTTTCACTTTATGGAATCATGGCGTTTGTCCATAGATATTTCAAAAACATTTCAATTTTTTTTTGAAAAAAAGTGAAAACAACTTTTTGTTGTTTTCACTTTTTTCCAACTCCAATTTCAAGTTTTTTTTTATTACATATAACCCTAATTTTTTTAATATTACATTAAAGGCCCTTAAATGGTTTAGATGAGTTTTAGAGCAAATCTCAAAAGAAAGACATTTTTTATGAACAACAAATCAAGTCCGGACACTTTTTTGAAAGATATTTTTTCTCGGTAAAAGGCATTTTCGAACAACAAATAAAGATTTTTAAGCTAAAAGACCGGTATATTTTCATTATTTGTAGGTATATTTTCATTTTTAAGCTTAGGATCACTTCCATCATTGGTGTGAAATTCTTTTCATTCATGAGTATAATCAGTAGATAAATTACTTGGGCAATTTTGATAGTTTTAAAAAGTTTGGGGTATAAAATTAAATTTAAAAAAGACTTTTCAAAAGTGGAAACACATCTTTCGAAAATACATGGCCAAACACAACTCCAACTTAAACTCCAACTTCAAAATCTTTTTAGTTTTTATGGCCAAATGCCTACTTAGTGTTTCAAGTTATTCCCAAGACATACGTTAACTGACACAAATTATGCCCATGATATAAGTTCAGTGATACAAGTAATGTCCAAGGTATAAGTTCAGTGACACACATTATGCCTCAAGATATTAGTTCAATAGCGAAAGTTATGTCCAAGACATAAGTTCTCTAAAAGTCTTGCGTGTGATTCAGATACTACAGAACTTAAAACCCAACACATTCTCTGATAATTTTGCCCTGTGAAATTAATAGATCATAGTTAAGAATACTTTAGCTCACAAATTTTCATTAAGGCCTCATTTAATCATGAGACATATTCATTATTTTTTGAAATATTTATTTCAACTCCAGCTTCAAAACTTTTGGAGTGCCATGGACAAATTACTTGCTAAATAAGAAATAAAACAAAAATTAAGAATCATAAATTTAAGGGGAAAAAATTGAAGACCATCCTTGAAATATGAAAATAGGCGAGTCTGTGCAAAAATTAAAAATTTTGAGTTGGATTAGCCAAGTCGATGACTCAATTTTATCAAAAAATAGTACTGTAAAGGATCGTTTGAGGTGAGTTATAGGATAAATATCCTCACATAAAATGCAAATCTTATAGTATTATTTTACGGTTGGTTGAGGCTAAGGGTAGTAGTATTTTTTCGGTTAACGAAGGTAGTACTAATTACTTTCAGAATTATTTATGCAAATACAACAATTTATACTGATGAAAAATTTATCTCAAAACCAAACCACCCCGAGAAAAGAAAGAAAAAAGAGGTACTCCAAATCTGAAAATATCAGAAAGCGACCGAGAGTAAGAGAGAGAGAAATCGGAGTATGTCGTCGGAACCACCGCAATTCCAAGAAGCTTCACGTTGTGATATCTGCAGTTGCAGCTTCAACACCTTCCGGCGTCGGGTACTCTTCTAGATTCATTTCTCTGTCACAACAGTTTGATATGATGACTCAAGATTTTAAAAATTTAATACGTTGATTCCTGCATAGTCGATTAGTTTTCAGTCGATGCTCAATTTTTTTTGATATTCTTCTTACTTTAGTGTTTCTTGCTTGTTAGATCGTGTACCAATTTGCACTGTGGCTTATTTGTGTTTTGCTGTTCTTTAGCCCCATGTTCTTAGTGCTTGTTTAGATATTTTCCTTTCTAGTTCTTGCGTGGCCTTGACTTGTGCTTTCTTGTTGATTCTAGCCTTTAGTCCCTCTTGCATAGATTACTTCTTGACTTTACTTTTGTTCTTTTTTTTTTCCGGATACCCCTGTTTAGGGTCAGCTGCTTTAGTGGCTTTGGTGTGCGATGGTATACTAGGGTCATTTTCTCGATTGGGGTCAGGGGCGGTAAATGGGTTGAGGGAACATGTAGGCTGATAATAGGTTCGTGGAACACAGGGCCTTTGTGAGGAAATCCATAAAGTTAGATATAACTGTTAAAAAGCGGAAGAGGAAGGAGAGAACGAGGTATGAACGACCAAGGATTAGATGGGGTGATTGGACTCCTATTAGAGCTCAAGATGGAGGAGAAGTTGGTGGCGATTGGGGCTTGGGGAAGCATTGGGGATGCGAGTAAGATAGCTAATTGCATGAGGGAAGTTGCAAGAGAGGTGCTGGGCCTCGAAAGATATCTCTGGTGGAAATTGAGGGGATTGGTGGTGGAATGGTAAAGTCCAAAGAAAAGTGGAAGCAAAGAAGATGGCTTATGTGAAGTTTGTAAGAGTAGGAAGATAAGCAAGAGGAATGTATAGGGTGGCAAGGAAGAAGGCAAAGTTAGCGGTTACGGCAGCTAAAACAACTTCTTTTGACTGCTTGTATGAGGATCTAGGAGACAAAGGTGATGATAAGAAGTTGTATGGGCTAGCCAATGTGAGAGAGAGAAAGGCCCGAGATTCAGATCAAATGAAATGCATCAAATAAGGTAGGCAGAGTATTGGTGGAGGAGGCACTCATACTTCCATAAGCTTTTAAACGAAGAGAAAGATAGAGACGTGCTAGGAGAGTTGGAGCACTTCGAGTGACAACGAGATTTTGGGGATTGCATGTCTATCAGTGTCGACGAGCTTAAGGGTGCTATGCGTAAGATGAATAGGGGAAAAGCAACTGGGCTTGACGAGATTCCCATGGAGTTTTGGAAGAGGTTGTCGGGGTTGCTTAATGTCATTTATTGGACAGCAAAGATGCTTGAAGAATGGAGGTGGAGTACAACAATTGCGTTATATAAGATCAAGGGTGACATTCAAAACTACAATAATTATAGGGGTATTAAGTTGTTGAGCCACACTAGGAAAGTGGGGGAGAAGGTTGTGGAGATGAGAGTGTGGAGCAGACTAACTACTAATGAACATTATTATTAACTAACTCTTGAATTTTAACTGCCTAACTAATTTTGCAACTGATTCAACCACTGAGTAATTACTCAAGCCAAAACTTGTCAGCTTCAACATTGCATCAATAGCCCCTAATCAAGACCAATATTGTCCCTAAGGGTGAATGAAGGAAATATGTGCTGCAGATAAGCAAGAAATTTCCAAGTAGACTGGGCAACATCAATGTCAAGCCATATGACCAAACTTTGTCACAATCTTATTACGCCTTTTCACCATTCTCCTCTCCACTGTATTCTTAGACAACAGGGACTAGACATGTGAAGGAAACTCATGCCATTTCTTAAGCTGAGAAAAATGGAAGGTAGGATGGATAAGTACAGCTGCAAACAACAATAGCTTGTAAGCAACCTCACTAACTACAACAACATATGCTTAGTCCCTCAAAGTGGGTCTGGGAGGGTAGAGTGCATGTAAACCTTAGCCCTACCTTAGAGGTAGAGAGACTGTTTTCGATAGACCCTCCTAAAGGAAAAAGGGTCCAAAGCAGTCCAAAAAAAGAAGTGAAGTAACTGGAGTATAAAAATAGCAGATAATAGCATAACAATAGGTAGTAACAGAATATAAACTACAATAGAATAATACGATAATTGAGGCACAAGGAATCAACTGATAGTAACAGAAATCAAAGGGCAGCAAGAAGCTACATGAGCGATAGTATGACTTCTAATATAAACAAACAACAAGACAACACACTTCTACCTACTAACCTACTACCCTAATTCGTGTCCTCCACAACTGCCTATTTTAACTTCATGTCCCCGGAAAGCTGAAACTGCACCATGTCCTTTTTAATCACCTTGCCTCAATACTTTATGAGGGAGTGGGTTAGGTAAGATAGCATTCTGATTTCATCTAATAGATCAAAGTACATGTAATTCCCCATGATTGTGCATGTGCTTCGATGACCACTTCCGGTAGCTTAGCAATTTTGTAAGCTTGCATTGGTGCTCTTGGTGCCTGATTTCTGATAGACTTGTTCAATGGAGGTTTCAATTTCCCTAAGATGCAACTAATAACATTTTTATTTGACAGAGTGACCCCAGTTAACAACCTATAAGTTTCAGCTTGACCCTTCATTAGTGCCCATAACTGCATTGTTCTTGCGCTCTTCAGTCTCATGATTGCATGCAAGGAAATTTTGGTTCTTGCACATCTTTATGGTCAGGATTTTCATCACCTGGTTCAGCTAGTTCCAATCAGAACAATTTCTTACATTGATGCTCAGTTGGATAAAGTTCATCACAATTATAACACAATCCTGTTTTCCTTCTGTCCGCCATTTTAGCCCTTGCCATTTTTTAATAAAAGGAGTAGATGAACTTACCAAATTTGGTTCAATAATCCCACTTAATGTGTTGTTTCCTGTAGGAGTTGGAATTATTGAAGTTGCAGTAGTACTAAAATAGCCTTTAGTCCCTTGTTAGGTCTCCTTTTGAGAAGATGTTGCCTGCATTACCTTCTGGTTCTTTGCAAATGCTCAAAGCTATATTCATGGCATGAACCAAATCTGGTGGACTATACATCTCAACATCGAGCTGAATGGGATCAGTCAGGTCGTCAATGAAGAGACCAACTCAACTTGCTGGTTTACGCAAACATACTTGCTGGCCCTGGCTAGCCGTTTTTGAAATTGGGGCTGATCTTCTTCAATTGAGCCCATTTGCTTCAAGTTAACCAGATCACCTAATGGATTACTTCCCAGTGGAGGCCCAAACATTAGAGTACAATATTCCTTAAACTCCGGGCAGTCAAGTTAGTGAGACTCTTGTTCTACTTGATGATACCATAACTATGCCTCTCCTAGAAGATGGAATGCAGCCAATACCACCTTATACGCCTCATTTGGTCTCTGATCTTTGATATAATATAATAAGATAGATGCCTTTCGGAGAAGAATTTCTCACACAGTGTAGCCAAGCCAATGGGTCATCGGGTCCATCAAAAGCAGGGAAATACATCTCTGTGTATCTTGGTACCACACTATTTCCTGTCAATTGGTTTGATAGATTTTCTGGTCTGTATGGATGGTCACCTATATTGCTGCTCACCCCTGCATCAGAATCTCTTCCTTGATTTTTGGTAATCCCAACAATGAACTCCTGCAATTGTAGCGATAACAGTTGCAATTGTGTAACCATCTTTGATTCAGATTGTGCCACTGCTTCTGCAATTCGGGCTTCATTTGCTGCCTGCGTCTCGTGAAGGAGAGCCTGTATCTCTTCAAGTTTACCCATGAATGAGTCTATAACAACTACTGACGGTGATTTTTATTTATTTGACAAATTTGGACCTACATGAAAAGTTCAAGTTTCACCCAATTTTATCAAAAGCAAAAAGCAAAAAAGCTCTAAGGTCTGTTGGGTTTTAAAAACACAAAATGCGAATAAAGCGTGGGCTTTAATGAAAAAAGCGCAAAGGGAGAAAAAATACAAATGTATATGTCTGGTCCAACTTTAATAATTATAAGCATGAATGACAAATATATGAACAAAGAAAGAAATTGAAAAAAATTACGATAAAGTGAAATATCAGTTGTTTAGTATCAAGAGGCTCATTGGCGAGGAAAAGTATGCCTTGGAGAACTGATGACAACACTGAAGCGCACATTAAGCGAGGCGAAGAACTCAACACGTTTTGAGCCTCGCTTTAGGGCTTAAGCGCACCTTTGATAACACTGGTACCGCCAAACCCATGGGATCCTGATCAAACTATTGAACTGCATTTTCCATGTCTTGATATCAACTATTTTCAGTTCCATGCCTTAGCAGATAAGTAGGCTACAAATGAAGAAGGTAATCTAGTCTACAATCAGAAAAGAGAGAATTGCCATGGATGCTGTGATGTATCTCTGCCTATAGTTTTATTATTACTGTTTTTATCTCCTCCAACATTAGCGACAATCCCCTGATATTTGCATCTTGAGTAAATGCTGTTTCCCTTGTGGTATCATGCATGAACGTAGCTTTGAAATCACAAAATTTAAAATACATTGTATATCAATTTCTCTGGTTTGTTATTGGAATTGGTATTTTTTTTTCGTTAATACCTGTTTTTCTGTTCCTTTTATGCCTAACAATTTCTTTTTTTAACTCCTTTCGTCGCAAGTGTTGAGCCTTTTTCTCATCACCTGTTCAATTAACTTGCAGGGACTGAGTAAGGTTTCTGCTATTGTTTTAAATTAGTTCCAGATATTGTGATTACTTTCTAATCCCCAAATAAATAAATAAATAAATAAATAATGTATCTGACTGTCTTCATCCTCTTCTGTAGCACCATTGCAGATGCTGTGGCCGAACATTATGTGCTGAACATTCAACAAATCAGATGGTGAGTTAAGTTTGTTCTATGCACCTTTTGAGCATCTTTTAAGCTTTTTGTTAGCTTACCTTTTTGCTTATACACCAAATCTTTTCAGGCCTTGCCACAGTTTGGGCTTCACTCAAGTGTTAGAGTTTGTGGAGATTGTTTCAATAACTCTTCTCGGTAAATTTCTGCCATTGTGTTTGAGTCTTATACTTCTCAGTATTGATGGCAAAATTGTTTTGTATTTTGCCCCAAGTTTTGGAGGTCAGAGATGCTGTCGTATAGCTATGAGGAATTTATTCTTGGAATTCCGTCTTCTCTCTCCCAATTCCATCATATTCTCCAATTTTGTAATGATTAAGAATCTTTAATCTATGAAGCAATACTATACTCACATTAGCTCGTGGGTGATTGCTGACTGGTTCATGAAAGATTAGAAATCTACCATTAAGCAGAAAAAACACTTTAAGAAATAAAACACAACTCTCAACTAAAAAAATAATAAATAGAAACCCTTAAAAATGTTGAAGCCCTTATTGGAGCATCATTTGTGAAAATAGAAGCTAGAGACAGGAGTTGGAAACCATCTGAAGAGTTGCTTGCGATACTCTCTGTGTCAAGCACTTGATTCAGGACTTAACAGAAAGGGGAAAGTTTTCGAAAGTATGCCGTCTTGGCTCTGTCTGGTGTATTCATTCAGTAAAGGATTATCATATTTACTGCCATATGTTGGAAGGGTATAATTTTGTCATCTTTGAGGGGTGTGTCTTTGGAAACGTGCATCTCATATCAATTGTCACAAGGCTCTGTCTTGTCCTCAAGCTCAAATTTCAGGGCAGTCGGGGGGTGGGGGGGAACTGGAGTATGCATCCTATGATGCTATCTGTTTAGCAGCTAGTTTTTCCACATAGGCTCCCCCGAACTGTTACTTTATTCTAATTCGACACATACAAAATAATAGAACTTTACAAAGTCAAATAAGTTGAAAATGTACCTGTGATGTTGTTATAATCTTTTGATAAAGGATCAATTCACAGGGTGATATATAAATTCAACTCGTTAAAGGGAAGCTGAAACCTTTGAGTTCAATGGAAGAGAGAACTCCGATCTATTCAGCTCGTTAAAGGGAGACTGAAACCTTAGAGTTCAATGGAAGAAAGAACTCTAATCTCTTGCTTTTTGCTGTAATACAACTTATTGATTTGTTCTCCAAAAACCCCTTTACATAGGAGTATTACAACGATGGTCTAATCGTTACGAAAGTAGGAAAAATAAAACCGTATTCTAGAAAGCCTAATCCTAATGAAAATTGGAAACATAAAACCCTATTTTAGAATAATAAATAAAACTACTTAAAATAATAATTAAATACTTAATTAATTGACTTCCACGCATCCACAACATTACTTCCCCTCACGTTTAAAGAGCTTGTCCTCAAGCTCAAATTTTAGGGCAGTCATCCAAAAAATCTGGAGTAGCAACAACTTAACTATTCGATTCCAACCCTAGACAACTTTTCTTGAAGTTAACATTGATAAATTTCAACTCTATCTGTTTGCTGAAGCGTGACTAATTCGTCCGTTGCTACTTTCAGTTGGAAACAACTTTCGCAAAATTCTTCCCGACTCATCGAGCCTTTTGCTTGTTTAAGCTGATAATCCCATAATGATGCTTCTAACATGTGAAACCAAGTCACTCCAACCTTTTCTGCTTTCGTTGTATGTTGATTTTCAAAAAATTGTTCCCAACAGTGTGCCCAAATTAATGGGTCATTGATGTGTCATAAGTAAGATAGCCCAAATTAATGGGTCATTGGTGTTGTCAACCTTTTCCGCTTTCGTTGTATGATGATTTTCAAAAAATTGTTCCCAACAGTGTGCCCCAATTAATGGGTCATTGATGTCATCATAAGTAAGATAACCCAAATTAATGGGTCATTGGTGTTGTCATAAATAGGATAATCCATCTTTACATACCTTGGTACTGTTGCATTGGAATTACCACTTGTTGGGTCATTCCGATTGTCCAGTTGAATCGGTGGTGTATTGTCTTTAGTAGCAGTAATTGTTGATCCAGTCGTCGGTGTGCTGCTTGACCCTGGTCCGTGGGTTGCTGGTTTTGTGAAGCCAATTCCCAAGTTAGACAATTGTTCTTGGATGAGTTGACCAATTTTTTCGTCGAGGCATTGTTCCATTGCTGCAATTTTATAGTCCATTAGAGTTTCTTTAATTGCACGTTCTTTTTGGAATTTGGAATTAATCTCATTACCCATTGTGTTAGGCTCTAGTACCAAATTGTTATGATATTTTGATGAAGGATCAATTCACTGGGTGATATATAAATTCAACTCGTTAAAGGGAGAACTCCAATCTCTTGTTTTTTTGCTGAAATACAACTTATTGATTTATTCCCGAAATCCCCCTTTAAATAGGAGTATTACAACAATAGTCTAATCCTTACAAAAGTAGGAAAATAAAACCCTATTCTAGAAAGTCTAATCCTAATGAAAGTAGGAAATACTAAATCCTATTCTAGAATAATAAATAAAAGCTACTTAAAATATAAATAAATAATAAATAAAGCTACTTAACATAATAATTAAAAATACTTAATTAATTGACTTCCACGCATCCACGACAAATGTGTTGTTGAGTAGTACATCAAGCAAGAAATCAATGAATTTTTTGACAGAATCAAGAAGCGATATGCACTTTTATAGAGTGCATTGTGAAGTTAAAAACATAAGAAGACAGCAAAATTAATACTACCACTTACTATCGTGAAAGATGAAAGGACTTAAAACTAAAGTTAAAAATTTGAAACAGTTCTAAATATTAGTACTAACTAATAGCCTGAATTAAAACAACTTCTTGTGTGCTATCTAAAGTGAAATAAAGAACATAAATATATGTGCAAATATTGTGGAAGATGAAGAAACAAAATTGTACTTAATGGTCTAATAATATTTATCGCAACATATGTTTACTTTTTAGTACATAAAATGTTATAGACATAGTTTTAGGTTGAAGGGCAAAATGGTGGTTCAATATTTGATGGGCAAATTGACCTTTCAACTTCTAATTTTGGGGCTTCCCACTTTTAGAAAGTTACTTCCCTAAAGATCTTTGATGAGATTGAAAGGCTATTCTGTTACATCTGTTGTTGATAGTCTGACACAAAAATTATCTGCCTATACAGCATGCTTTTTTTTTTTTTTTTTTTTCATTTAATAGAATTGGTAATTACTTTCTTAAATTCTTTTTGAGGACATTTAAAAGCTTTACATCTTATTACTAATCTGATTCGTAGTAGACCCATTGGAGATGGCGTGATAGCTTCTGCAAATGAAGTCAATGTGCTGAAAGATTCATTTTCAGCTTTAGATGTCGGTGCCGTTGCAGATATCAGAACTGAAGACACTGTCAAGCAAACTCCTGCTGTAGGCATTACAGAATGCAAATGTGGGATGCCTTTGTGTATATGTCAAGTGACGGATACACCAACAACATCCATCGCCCCACAGGAAAGGACATATTTACTGCCCTTCAAATATTTTTTGAGCAAATGACATTCCCTTATATTTCTTTTGATTCCAGCAGGGAAATATTATGCCAAATCCAGTGATAAATATAAGTTCAAAACCAAAGAAGGAAAATAGAATTCCTACAAGTAGAGCTTCAACATCGGACAACAAGCAAGGGTATGTAAATGATGTATCTAGTTGTCCTTTTGGAGAAATAGGTCCAATCTATTTTCTTTGAAACAGATTTTTTTCTTTATAGCTGTTGTAACTTGTGCGGGGTTGAGTCAAGGTTGTGTTATGCGTCTTGGAAGGTGCCGCCCAAGCTTAAAGGCAAATTCTACAGGGTGGTAGTCCGTCCGGCCATGTTGTATGGAGCGGAATGTTGGCCAGTTAAGAATTCCCACATCCAAAAAATGAAGGTGGCAGAGATGCGGATGTTGCGCTGGATGTGCGGGCTGACTAGGGGGGATAGAGTTCGGAATGAGATTATCAGGGAGAAGGTTGGTGTGACACCGGTGGAGTGCAAGATGCGGGAAGTTCGATTGAGCTGGTTCGGACACGTGAAGAGGAGGGGCATGGATGCCCCGGTTCGTAGGTGTGAGCGGCTAGCGTTGGATGGTTTTAGGCGGGGTAGGGGAAGGCCGAAGAAGTACTGGGGTGAGGTGATTAGGCGGGACATGGAGCAGTTACAGCTCACCGAGGACATGACCCTAGATAGGAAAGTCTGGAGGACGCGAATTAGGGCAGAGGACTAGGCCAGTTGGGGGTCGCTAGTGTAGGGAATTACTTGTTGGGGGTAGTATTCTGATTATGTTTTTTTTTTTTTCGTGTTCCTTATCCCTTGTTTCAGTACGAATCTGGGTGCTTTCCTCTGTTTTCCCTCTGTTTTCTTTCTGTTTTTATTTCTTTTACTTATGGCTGCTGTATTTATGTTATGGATGTTATGTTGTGTAATCTTGTAACCTTGTTCGGTGCTTTACTTTGTATTTGTGTGGTATCTGGTGTTTTGTGTCTTGAGCCGGGGGTCTATCGGAAACAACCTTTCTACTTCTTTAGAGGTAGAGGTATGGACTGCGTACATCTTACCCCCCCAGACCCCACCAGGTGGGAATACACTGGGTTTGTTGTTGTTGTTGTTGTTGTTGTGTCATTGAAACCACACTCACCAGGAATGGTTGTATCAACAAAGATATATGTGTGAAAGGAAGACAATGTCTAATAAGAAGGTATATTAGACATATTTATGAATGAAAATACTTTTACTTGATAAAAAAAAAGGTATATTACTACCCTTCCTTTTAAGTATCTCGAGTCTAATAAGAAGGTTGGATTCCTCGGATGTTTGTAAGAGGGATAGTTTTGAGTATCGTTTTTGATTCAGGGGAATGGTGAGATTGATGAGGATGTCTCTGAACGTATTGGAGCAGGTTGGATGAAGTGGAGGCTCACCTCAGGAGTGTTGTGCGATAAGAAGGTGCCCTTAATGCTTAAAGGTAAGTTCTACAGAGTGGCAGTCCGCCCGGCCATGCTGTATGGTGCGGAGTGTTGGCCAGTCAAGAACTCCCATATTCAGAAATTGAAGGTAGCAGAAATGAGAATGTTGCGTTGGATGTGTGGGCTTACTAGAGGGGATAGAGTTAGGAATGAGACTATCCGGGAGAAGGTTGGAGTGGCGTCGGTGGAAGACAAGATGTGGGAAGGAAGGCTGAGATGATTTGGGCATGTGATGAGGAGGGACACGGATGCCCCAGTTCGTAGGTGTGAGAGGCTAGATTTGGATGGTTTCAGGAGGAGTAGAGTTAGGCCGAAGAAATACTGGAGAGAGGTGATTAGACATGACATGGAGATGCTATAGCTTACAGAGGACATGGCCCTAGATAGGAAGGTGTGGAGGTCGCGGATAAGGGTAGAAGGCTAGTGCATGTGTGGGTTGTGACTAGCAGTTAGGGAGCTCTTGTGTAGCCGGTTTAGTAACCCTAGGAATGTGTCCTTTGGTAGGAGTCGCTAGTGTATTCTACTACTAGGTGGGTGTCCTTTTCTTATTTCTTATTTTCGTATTGCGCTTATGTTTGTGTCTCTTCTATTTCTATTACTATTGTTTCTTATTTCTTATTTTCGGTTATGCCACCCATCTTGCTTCATGTATTACTGTTAGAATATGAGTAGGAATGACATATAAAATCCTACTTGGAAAAGGATTGTAATGTAGTGTCCTATTAGAAAAAGGATTGGAATGTATTGTCTATAATAGGGCTTCAATGTAATAATGTAGTTATAACAATTCAATAATATTTTTCTCTTATATTTCTCACATGGCATCAGAGTTTCCACGATGTTGGTAAAGATTCAAAGAGTTTCCGCTGCCCGCGGGCGGCTATAATCCATATATGCCGCCCGTCTGGCCAATGATTATGTTAGCAAAAGTTGGGTCACGGACTCACTGTGTATTTTTCTAGTAACTATTTTCTCATATCTTTGCGTAGCACCATGCATCTGTCCGGTGGCTACTTTTTCATATCTATTTTTCTTAGCACCGTACTTCTTTTCGGTGACTATTTTCTTATATCTGATTTGCGTAGCACCGTGCATCTTTCCGGATTACTGTCTCATATCTGAGTTGCATAGCACTATGCATCTTTCTGGTGACTCCTCAAATTTAATTTACATAGTTCCGTACGTCTTTCCCGTGACTCCTTAGATCTTTTCAGTAGGGTCATGCCATTATAACGACTCTGCCCATATAATTTCTCTTTTCCAGTAGGATCGTGCCGTCATTCCGACCCTACTCATATAATTTCTATTTTTCAATAGGGTCGTTCTATCATTCCGACCCTACACATATTTCTCTTTTTCAGTAGGGTCGTGTCATCATTCCGACCCTACCCATATACTTTTTTTTTCCTCAAATTGTAGTCACTTTTCATCCATCAAATCTAATAATCCGGCATGTGAGCGTGTTTCGGCTAAGTTTCCGGTGACTTTCATGTTCAAGATCTACTCGTCTCTTGATTTCGAGATGACCCGTATATTGTATACCAGTGTTCGGCAATTTTCCAGCGACACATCGACTTTACAGCAATATTTACTACTTTTCGGATCATTTTTTCAGTTTGTTCCGTTTCAATTGAGGTTTCCCAGACGTCCGAAGCAGTCCTTATTAGTTTTCTTGCAGATATCTTCACCAAGTTCCTCACCGATTAGTTACATCCATAACAAGCACGGTACATATATTTTCTATGCACCAGCTCGAGGGAGAGTGTTAGAATATGAGTAGGAATGGGAATAGCATATAAAATCCTACTTGGAAAAGGATTGTAATGTAGTGTCCTTTTAGGAAAAGGATTGGAATGTATTGTCTATAAATAGGGCCTCAATGTAATAATGTAGTTACAACAATTCAATGATATTTTTCTCTTATATTTCTCACAATTACTATGACCTTGTTAATTATTCTATATCTTGAGCCAGGGGTCTATCGGAAACAACCTCTCTACTTCTTCGGAGGTAGCGGTATGGACTGCGTACATTCTACCTCCAGACCCCACTTGGTGGGACTACACTGGATTTGTTGTTGTTGTTGTTGTTTGTATATTACTACCCTCCATAAAGAAAACTTTACCCATGTATCAGACACTAGAAAAACATAAATAGACCCGAGTTTTGACCTTCTCAATGTACTTAATTCTCCTATTCTAATCCTTAAAAGGCAAGAAACTATGGCCTTCTGATATTTCCATACCTCCTAATTGCATAACCTACAGGTTTAACATTCACCTTAATATCTAGCAGGACACTCATGGACAAAGGGGTAATATGTTTCATTTAAAATACTATCCACGAGAAAACATTAGCATCATTTTTATTTGAGTTACTTTTTATGGACTTCCTATTGCTGGTTTCGAGGTTAATTTTTTTAATTAGGTAAATATATTTTCATTCATAAACATGGCCAAAAAGCTAGCCATATACAAGGGGTATACCAGAAGGTCAAGAATCTACAATAGTAAATGATTCTCTACAACTTCACTAGTGTTCAGGAATGCGCTTGCATTGTCGCATAATGCGATGATGTGAAGCAATGTCAGCCCCTCTTGCTTCATGTAGCTAATGCGAGCCAACCTTATAGAAGTGGGCGCATCACAAGGTTATGCGTGATGCGAGCTGATGCGAGAAGTGAGCTAATGCTAGTGTATCATGTTGATTTTATTTTTAGGGTTAAATTAAAACAAAGTCACTTCATGTTGATTTTATATTTAGGTTTAATTTTAAATTTAAAAAAATGGAGTCTACTGCTACCACTGTTGCGATTTTCTAGTCTCAACTTTGGAGTCCACTTTTGCAACTTTTTCTTCTTCACTTCTGCGACTACCACTGTTTTTCTTCCTTTTTCTAGTTTGTTTTGCTATTTTGTTATTGTTTTGCTATTGTGGTTTGTGTTGTTTCCCTGATTCGCAATAGATGTTTTAGTGGTCAAACCTGTGATTTTGGTGTTTAATTTAAACTTCTGCTTATATATATTGTCTTTATTGTTGAGTTTTTGTGGTCTTATCAGTTCCATCTTACTATGTGGATGCTCTATCTAGTCTTTTTTCTTTTAAATTGAGCTTCACTTCAATGATACGCTCGCATCGCTTCACGCTTTGCATAATGCGTGATGTTTAGCCTTGTCGCTTTTTTCCGCATTATGCTTCGCTAAACACTGAACTCTACCCAATTGCCTATACAACTTGGAATTCTATGGGTGCAACAAAAGAAAAAAAGGGATCGGAGGCTACTCCTCAAAAAAGAAAAGCTCGATTTAAACCCCTCAAAAGCTCTCCTGTTTTTCTCTCTATACCACCCACATCGCGAGTGGAACCACATTCTATGTTTTCTTCTTCTCACGCTCTTCCAACTAAACATCAATTCTTTGGCAGTTTTTGGCATTGCTCATGAAGTACCAAACCACCCAAACATATCCCACCATAATCTCATGGTAAAATCACAATGAAGAAGAAGATGATTCATGTCCTCGCCCACTTCCTTGCATGTATAACACCAGTTGTTGAAGATACCCTTTCGATTTCAAAGATTTTTCATTGTCAAGATCACCCCTCTAATAGCTAGCCAAGTGAAAAACACACCTTCCTTGGTACCTTGGTATCCAAACAATGTTACAAGAAAAACATCCACCTCTCTAACCAGAAGTTTCTCACAATAGTACTTGACCGAGAACACATTATTGCCCATATCTCACCACGAAGCATCGGGATTATCTACTGTTGTGACTTGTTTGTGGAGCAAATCCAACAATCTTTGAAACTCAGTCACCTCCCAGTCGTGGAAGTCCCTCCTAAATTGCAAGTCCCAAAAAGTCTCTCCACCCTGGCCCCCTAATTTGTTGTATTGTTAAGTCTCTTTGAAAAGAAATTCTGTGTAGACTCGGAAAGTCATCTTTCAATAAATTTCTCCACACCACTATGTACCTAAGATTTTACTCTTTTCCTATTTCCCACCTTGAATGAGTTGTTTACTTTGATATTTTCCCATCCCTTAAAGATATCTCCGTTAACCACACCCAAAAGGCATTGTCACATCTCTAGTTCTCCATTCCCGTTCCATAGACCCGTATTTGTCAATTTTCACCTCTCAGAAAGCATTAACCTCCACCCAAACCTCCAAAGCCATATACCCAACAAAACTTTGTTAAACACCTGTAAGTATTTAATGTCAAGGCCTTCCCATATTTTAGGAGAAGTGAGTCTCTCATCTCACCAAGTGAAACATCCTTGCCTTATCTGCTGTGTCCCAAAGAAAATTTCATTGGATCTTTTCCAACTTCCCTGAGACCATTTAGTTGATGTTATTATCTTTAATAAGTGAGGTCTTGATTGACTAATATTAAGTGAGGTCTTGATTGACTAATATTAGAATCCTTTTTTTGTCGGAATTCGAATATTTGAGCTGTGACTTGTGGAAACTTGTATGTGCTTGGGATGTCATTTTGGATAACTACTGGTGATCTAGCATATATTTTTAACCTCTTACTATGTGATATATATCTCTTTTGACCCTTAAATTCTTCTCAATAACTCAGAGTTGTTGTTTGGTTCAGGGAATTGTTGATAAAACAGGTAGGGGTCAAAGGAATTGTCCTTGAACTTTGTGCATTATTAATGCAAGATAATGCTTCAAATACATACATATTATAGTACTGTTAATAATCCCTTTTTTATGCTTGTTTTTGTTGGATAAAGGCTCAAGTAAAACTATAATTCATCAACATATTCCTAAATTTAATAAGCAAACAATTACATCTCAACCCCCAACTAGTTGGTGTATATTTTTTGCTAATGTCCTCAATAGTCCTGTGTAATGCTAAATCTAATATAGTTGTTTATTTGGTTTGAATTATTTTGAACTCTATATGAATTAATTGAAATTGACTCGTTACTATTAAAGACTACTCGCTCCAATTCAATTTAAGTGGTTCATTTGTTGAGGACACAAATATTAGAGCAAGATTTGAAGTTGTAGTATATTTAAACTAAAGGGCTCACATAGTGAGTTAAATGCTTTGCGACTAATACATTGGTAGGGAAGAGAGTGGGCATATACTGTGAAAGCTTCGCCTTGCATTTTGCGAAGGATGTTTCCTTGTATTGAACCCACAACTAATAGGTCAGATTGGGACTACTCGGCCGTTGTGCCAAAACTTGGCCAGTTTCACCACTATTACATGTAAACAAAAGTGGGTCCATATTTAGAGTAAACAAAACTTTAAATGTTTATTTTTGATGAAGTAAGGTATTTCATTAAAAAGCATAAAGTAGATGCAGAATTGCAAAAGAAACAATAGGGCTCACAGAGAGCTTAAGCAGAAGTTGATCATCCTTCACGATATATCAAACTCGCACTAGGAAGCTAACAAAGTCAAAAATAATTTTGGTGCTAAATACAAGGGTTAAATTAAACTAACTGAATAGAAATAGACAACTAGCTTTAAGAGAGTGGTTTGGAGTTCAAATCCCATCAAAACATCTATGGTTTTTTCAGTCTATAAACACCAAAAATTAACTCCAGGGATCATCACCCAGACTTTCTTGATGGACTTACCAACTCTCCATGTATTCCAGCTTGCATAGGCTTCTTTATCATTCTGTGGCCATGACCCTTTGTAAGCCCAAAATGCAGCCGAACTTGTTCCATCAGTCCATGGCCATTGTACCGTGAAGGAGCACGTGATTGACTGTGCCTGTGCTATTTTGAAACATGTAGCATCTATTAACCAGTTGGATGCTTCTTTTGTTAAGATTATCCTGTGTTACACATGCTTCCTGGAGAGCAGTCCAACAAAAACAGATGATCTTGATAGCCATTTTGGTCTTCTAAAGAAGTTTCCTGGGCCAAAGCTCAGTAATCTGGTTCTAGTAGCATATCTGATGATATCATTCTTTCACTTGGAAGTGTTATTTATTCCGCATATTAATTTGCCAGCACATGTGTGATTTGTGCTATATTTTTCCACATCTATTCTGTGCAATTGTGGAGATTCTGTCTTGAGCAATCTGGAACAGGCTTGGGGTAAACTTCCATGAGTGGAATGTTACTTAGCCATCTGTCCCTCCGTAATTTAATATGTGAACCATTCCCTGCTTTGAACCAGACCTTCAGAAAAAAATTCACTCCACAGTTTGCTAATGTATTTCCAGGAGCCAATCCCATAGGGTAACTTGGAAATTTTAGTGCTTCATTTTCCCCTTCTTCCATGCTTAGCAGCAACTTCTTTCTAGAGGCTAGAGTAATTTGTACTAAACCTCCATAGCCATTCCATGAGCATGCTTTTGTTGTGAGGGGCTAATTTCTTTAATGCCCAATCCTCCCTTGTTCTTGGTTTTATGACATTGGCCCATTTGATGAGATGAAATCGGTGAGAGTTTATATTTCCTTCTCGTAAAAAAATTCCTCTATCCAGTTGATTAAGGATCTTTCGATGAATTGGACAAGTGACAAATATGTGGTGCTATCAAGGACACTGTTGATAAAGACTAGTCTTTCACCCATTAATAGATATTATATCTACCATGAGGCAAGTCTTTTTTCAAATTTCTCTATGATGCCATTCCAGATTTCAACATTCTTAAATTTGCTACCCAAGGGTAGGCCTGTATGTGGTTAGAAGCTTTCCAATAGTACACCTCATGATACGTACTAGCTCTTCAATATTAGGGACATTGTTGACCGGATACATTATGCTTTTCAGCATATTGACATGCAAGCCTTATTAAAAGTCCCACATTGGTCCTTAAAGGGATGGATGATCTCTTTAATATGGCTTGGGAAATTCCTATGTTGCATGGACTCTTCAAAAATGTCGATGGGTGCGTGTCGAATCCTCCAAAAATAGTATATTTTTGAAGGATCTAACACAGGTGCGGCAGTATTTTTGGAGTGTTCGAGCAACTTAGGGAAATTCTCATCTCTTGAGCTAGCTTTTGGGGTTGAGTTAGGTTTAAGATTCATTTTTTTTAACATTGTATTAGAGTCAAGCCCTTCCCAATTCATTGTTTTTGATGTTAGCTCCATAACAACCCCCCACCCCAGCCCTGGGCGTGATAGAGAGTGTGTGTATGATCCTACCCCTTAAAGAGATGAGTACAACAACAACATACCCAGTGTATTCCCACATAGTGGGGTGTGAGGAGGGTTGAGTATACGTAGACCATACCACTGCCTCAGGTGAAGTAGAGAGGCTGTTTCCGATAGACCCCCGGCTCAGGACTTAAAAGATGAGTGATCTCTTTAATATGGATTGGACAATTCTTATCTTTTGAGCTAGCTTTTGGGATTGAGTTAATCCCATGGCCCATTTCTTTAACAAGCCTGATAGAGCTTCAGAGAGTAAGGTTCAGCTATAGCATTTGTGTTGAGTGGTAGCATTTGTGTCGATCAACATATAGTAGGTGTGATGTTGTGATTGAAGCCAGGACTCGGACCCACACCAAAATCCTGAATCCACTACTTCTATCTAGCCTTCCAACATTTTGCTCAAACTCTCCTTTGCTATAATGATAAAAAAAGGGAGATAGAGGTTTCCTTGCCTTTTTCCTTTTTGAAGAGAGAAAAAGCCACTGGTCCTCTTTTTTACAATGACACGGTTGAAATATTAAATCTTATCCATCTGTCTCCAAATTCCATCTTCCTTAGAATAGGAATAAGGTAAGACCAGTTGTGCTTCAAAAGCCTTATCAATGTCAACTTTGCATCACACCAGATTCACCACTTTTAACCCTCTAATCTTGCACTTCATTTGCAATCAATTCTGCATCTGCAATTTGCGTGTGCTTTATGAAAGCATTCTGATGAGTTGAAGCGTTGCCAATAATCCTCTTAAGCCTTTCTGCCACAAGCTTTTAGACACAATCTTGTATATTCTATTAATGAGGCTAATTGGCCTGCAGTCTTTTAATTCCACTCCACTGCTCCTATCATTTAGGTTCTTAGTGCAATAAAAGAAGCATTACATGATTTGACTATATAGCAATTTTGATGGAAATGGTTGTAAGGTCCAAATTCCCCATCACTTCTAGCTTGATAAAATCTCTCGTCTTTCAAAGAAAGCCATGGTGAAACCATCAGGCCGTGATGCTTTGTTAGGAGCACATGACTAAATGATAGAGTGAACTTCCTCAACAACACTTTTCCAGGCCTTATGACATGATCCGATCCAGGGCCTAGTCGTGTCAGGTATCTCAAGTCCAACCAGGACCGGAGACCACCCCTAATACTCAAACCATTAACCGCCCTACACCCCATGTCAGATGAATTCCGAACATATAACAAGATAAGATATATTAAATTAAAGACATGGCAATAAGTCTAAAACCAAAATTGAAAACCACAACCAATTAACCATCCATTACCTGTCCCAATGCTAATACCAATACCAATGCTAACACTAATACCAACAATGCCCATGCCCATAGTAGTCCAATAGAGCCTCTAATCAGAATCAAAGGATATCCAGTCGGGACATACCCCCGACCATAGCCAAAACCAAAGAAATAAAATTAATATAAAGAAGTCCATAGCATGAAATGGGGTCTTCCGGAGTATGGAAACTCACCACTTCAGTCTGACTGAAAAGCTGTCCTCGAATCGCCAAGTCACTGTGCAGGAGGAGTGAAAGTATGATTGTTTCTTTCATCGCTTGGGGATACAATGCTTGAAGCCGGTTAGCGGGGTGAACGCTAACATGTAATTCAGGGATAAAGATAAAGTAATGCCATCAATTCAAATAACCGTATGTGTTAAAGTTGCTTTAACGCTAATATGTAATTCAGGGATAAAGATAAAATAATGCCATCAATTCAAATAACCATATGTGTTAAAGTTGCTTTAAGGAATGATGCACATGATTTATTTTTTGATTTTCTCCTTTTTTTTTTTTTGCATACAACTCCTAGTCAAATTGGGATTCCTATTTGTTGTAGGAGACTGATTAGTTATTATTTTTGGTAGCAAATAAGTTTTTTTTTTATTGTAAGTTTAATCTAGTTTTAGTTGTCATAGCACTATTTAAGGAGTTGGTGATCAATAAAATATATAACTTTAAAAAAAATCGCTCCGCGTTCTTCTTTAACTCATCTATATTAAAACCAACAATTGGTATCTAGAGCTATTTTTCTTGAGGGACCTGTGAGTGAAGAGATGGATTCTGAAAATATTTTTTCACGAATGACTCCATCCATTTTTGATGGTGAAAATTATCTATTATGGGATGTGAGAATGGAAACTTACTTGGAGTCTCTTGATTTATGTGAAGCTGTGGAAGAGGATTATGAAATTAATCCATTGTCAAATAATCCCACAATAGCCCAAATCAAGAGTCACAAGGAAAAGAAAACCACGGAGTCCAAGGCGAAGGCAACTCTATTTGCTACTGTTACAACAACTATTTTTACAAGAATCATGTCTCTCAAATCACCAAAAGAAATTTGGGATTATCTGAAGAAAGAATATGCTGGAGATGAAGGAATTCGAGGAATGTAAGTATTGAATTTAATAAGAGATTTCGAATTGCAGAGACTGTAAGACTCCAAGACAGTCAAAGAATACTCTGACAAATTACTTGGCATTGTTAACAAGGTAAGATTACTAGGCACTGAATTTAAAGATTCAGGAGTTGTTGAAAAAATTCTTGTTATCGTGCCCGAAAGATATGAAGCATGTATAACTTACCTTGGAAAATACACAAGATCTGTCCAAGATTACCTTGACAGTGTTGTTAAATTCTTTTCAGGCACTGGAACAAAGAAAACTTATGTGGCAGGATGGTATGGTTGAAGGAGCCTTAATAGCCAACCACAAAACTCAAAAAGGGGTAAAAATATAAAAAAAATTACCCACCTTGTGAGTACTGTGGAAAAATGGATCATCTATCATACAAATGTTGGAAAAGGCCAGACGCAAAGTGCAGCAAATGCAATCAAATTGGCCATGAAGCAATTATTTGTAAAAGCAAATTTGAGAACCATGAAGCAGATGCACGTGTGGTCAATGAAGAAGAAGACCATCTTTTTGTTGCAACATGTATCTTAAGTAAGGTTTCGACAAATTTTTGGTTGATTGATAGCGGTTGCACCAACTACATGACTTATAACAAGAGTTTGTTTAAAGAATTAAAGCCTACCGAAATATCCAAAGTTAGGATCGGAAATGGTGACCAGATTCTTGTTGAAGGAAAAGAAACTATTGTCATCAAAACAAGTTCAGGTAATAAAGCAATTTCAGATGTTCTTTATGTACCTGATATTGATCAAAACTTGTTGAGTATTTGTCCGTTGGTAGAAAAAAGGATACAAAGTATCCTTTGAGGATAAACATTGCTTCATCAATGATGATGCTGGGAAAGAAATTTTAAACATTAAGATAAAAGGTAAACATTTCTCATTTGATCCAATGGAAGATGTTTCTGTAGAACATGAAAAGAGCATAGACAGAAAAAACTAGAAGATGATCCTCTAATTGAAAAAGCACAAGCAATATGTGAACCTCTTTAGGTTTAAAGGAGATTTCAATTTTCCTAAAGGAATTGAAGCAATGGAGTTGTCTATGATTCAGAAAAATAAAAGGGGCAAGTTTAAATTCAAGATGCAAAACAAAGGAGGAAGACATGCCAAAAGGATTTAATAGTCAAGGGTTGCATTCAAGACGAGAAGTGAATTTAGTTCGCTACAAGCCAAAAGATGAATCTGCAGATTTATTCACAAGGGCACTTTCGGTTATCAAGTATGGAGATCCCAAGAAAAAAGATAAAAATTTTGCAGTTCCTAAAGAAAGGAGGATTGTTAAAAGTTGCTTTAAGGAATAATGCACACAATTTATTTTTTGATTTTCTCCTTTTTTTTTTTTTTACATACAACCCCTAGTCAAATTGGGATTCCTATTTGTTGTAGGAGACTGACTAGTTATTATTTTTTGTAGCAAATAGGTTTTCTTTTATGGTAAGTTTAATTTATTTTTAGTTGTAATAGCACTATTCAAGGAGGAGTTGATGATCAATAAAATATATAGCTTTACAAAAAAAAATACTCTGCGTTCTTCTCTAACTCATCTCTATTAAAACCAGCAACATGCAATGACATACATACATATATATTGTGCCGTGATAGGGAACAAGGTTTAGCATGCATTTAAAACTTTAACCTGGATTGTGTAACTTTGTCTTCATAAATCCACCCACGGGCTATATGGGTCCAGTGTTACTCCCTGAACGGACCCCATTGCATGTAGCCGCACGAATCGGAGATATCATAGATGGTCGGAGATGCTCGTGTACCCTTCGCCCTCCATGATACATATATACAAGTATAGACTTGGGGGATTCCCATATACCCCATAAGCATATGGTCACCAAGACCAACCCTCATGTCGGCAAACATGAGTTTTCAGTGTCCGTCCTTCGAACTCACACCTTCACGGCTAGTTATCACAACCCTTATTTTTGTCCAATTAAAACATTTAGCACACAACCAAACCACCAATTCCAGGAGTCAATTATTAAGGCATTATAAATGGTATCGTCATATCGATTATAGCTTGCAAGCAATGCCATTTGACAACACTTAGGGGATTCCCATGTATCCCGCAGATTCCATTATTAAAATCACTTGGGGGATTTCCATGTACCCGCAAGTCTTTCATTATATAATTCACTTGGGGGATTTCAGTGTACCCCACAAGATTTTCAAAACCATCCTTAACCATTTAACCATTATTCCATACATTAGTTTCAAGAAATAAGTCAAACCAAACACTTTCGGGATTCCATTGTGCCTCTAATTCAAATTTCCACTTTTCTCATAACTACTAACCAACTTTACAATACGGGGTTGGGGTTCATAACCACTTCAAAAGTCACAAGTTTAGAGAAAGTTACCGTTATCAAATTCCACCACCATACCTATGCATCCACATGTTCAAAACCATATCTAAACATAGAAAACTATAATTAAACCATGGGAAAACATTATTCAACCCTAAACATTCAAAACCCCCCAATCTTTATTTCAAAATCATAACAATACCATGAAAGCCATACATTAAAACAATGCTTTAGGTAAAATAACAATAAGGGAGGAGTAACATGCCTGAAATACCAAGGAATT
Organism: Capsicum baccatum var. pendulum; assembly: GCA_030864225.1. Classification (NCBI taxonomy): domain Eukaryota; kingdom Viridiplantae; phylum Streptophyta; class Magnoliopsida; order Solanales; family Solanaceae; genus Capsicum; species Capsicum baccatum. The sequence goes on along the minus strand of CM061555.1, from coordinate 161,932,260 downwards.
TGGAAGAAATTGCACCCTTAGAACTAGGGGTGTCAAAATGAACCCAAATTGAGTTGACCCGCCCAACCTACCCAAAACTTAATGGGTTGAGTTCAAGATAATTTGTTATTGGGTAAATCTCAACCCATTAAGCCCCAACCCATTTTGAAATTGGGTTCAAATGAGCCCAATCAATTTCTACTTCAACCCGTTTAATAGAAAAATTATTTTCTAAATGAAAGTAGGGAAAAAAGTGAAAATGTGTCCTCCCACTTTCAAAATCACCCACCTCACCTCACCCCAACCCCACCACAAGCCAACTTACCCCACCCCCACTCTGCCTTCTTTAAATAAATTATTTTTATTTCTTAAAAATCTCTATAAATTTTCTTCTTATCCCCATTCCCCCTTCCTATCCCGAACCCCACCCTAAAAAATTAAAAAAAATTTAATTTTTAAAAGTAAATAAATGAACAAAAAAATTAATCTTACCCCAACCCCCATCTCTCCCTACTCTCTACACCCCCACATCCGCCTCCCCTATACGGCATATCCCCCTTTCCCCCAAACCTCCAAAACGTATATTTGTAAAAAAAAAAATTATTTTTTTTGTTTAAAAAACTCTTACCTCAATCCCCATCCTTTCTCTAACCCCTACCCCTCATACCCACATCCTTATACCCCGCCGCTCCCAATTTTTTTTTAAGAAAAAAATATTTATTTTCTTAAAAAAGTTAAATTTCTTTTAAAAAATTATTGTTTACCTCAACACCCATCCTAAAACCCACCCCTCCTCCACCCAACCCCTCCCTAAAAAATAAATTTTTATTTTAAAAAATTTAACTTTAAAGAAATATTCTTACCCCACCCTCACTCTATACCCACCCACCCAACTTCTCAAATCCATTCAAATTTATTTTCTTTACAAGAGGTAAATATTAATATGTTAATATTCTTTAGATTAAGTGTGTTAAATTGGGCGGGTCAAGACCTAACTCGATTTTTACCCATTTCAACCCAAAGTGAATTTGGGCGGTTCATGACCCAACCCGATATCCAATTCAACCCATTAAATATCTTCAATCTCAACCCAACCTACCCATTTGACACTCCTACTTAGAACCCTAGATGCCCACTTTCTTTGAAACCCTAGCCTTAGCTTGAGAGACTTTGAGATAGAATTTGCGAGAGTTTTATTGGGAATGATATGTTAATGAAGTCTCAAATGAGGTTTTAAGTCGTGGTATCAAAAAGACTTAAATTGGGAAATGTCCAGAGTGTCCCCAACTTAAAACTGTACAAAGCCGTCCTTGGTTACGAGTCGACCCATTGACTCGTCACCACATCATACGACTTGTAGCCTTAAGTCGTATCCTTGTTAGTGAGTTGGCCACCCATACACTGTCCACTTTACGACTCCATGATCCCACTCGTAACTTGACCCTACGCCCTGTAGTGTCTAGCCATGACTAACACAGTACCCAAATAGGTTAGACACGAGACAACCTACGACTTCACCTCATGACTCGTAACGTATCCTCACGTCTCCTAGTGAGCCACTCGTACTAAGAGCTAAGTCAAGCCAATAAGTTATTGATTTGGTTATGGTTTGTCCTAACGACTCGTCACCACCAAGTCGTAATCAAGACAGAAAACTCAACCACCATCCATTGGACACCCTATGACTAGGGTCACCTGACCTGTCAAGACACCATACGACTCATATGATCAAGTCGTAATCAATGCAGTGAGCTCAAAGCTCAGGAAATTTCCAAGGGCCAAAATCCAAGGTGTCACCTTATCAAAAAAAAAAACCAAAAGTTTTTTCAGACTTGTCTCTATCATATCCTGACCGTCTCTATAATAATTAACATGTTATCACCCATGTAAAGTGGGAATTAATCTTAGTCGTTGAGGCAACGCTTTGAACGTTACAACACCAACGTTCACCCTAACCTTTTCACCCGTAACGGTCAACTTCGCCGGACAGGTTAACCCCCCCTCGAGTTTCTCTCTCTCCCCGCAGTTTCCTCTAGTGTTTGCCATCTCTCTACCCTTTGCTACTGTCTCTTCACTGCTCTCGTCGGCGGGATTAGGGTTGCCCGCCGGCTCGACTCCGGCAATGTTTCAACTGTGCAACAGCGGTTAAGCAGGTCGGACGATGTCAGCAGACATCCAGATCCCGACAATACCCGGAAGACGCTCCGACGACACTCCGGCGAAGCACCAACGACCTTTTTTTCTGATTACTTTATTCCGGCATCCAATTTCAACTTCAAAATTGCCGAAAAACAGCAGCGCACAGGCATACTGGTGACATCTATACTTTATTATTTAGTCACTTCCTACTATTTGGTTTCTTTGAAATTTTTGTTCTTGTTTCCTTCTTGTTTGTCTCTTGTTTCTGGTTTCTTGTTTATCTTTTGTTTATTTGTGGTCTTCTTATTCCCTGTTGCTTGTGAGTATATTGGTGACTGGTTGTTTTGCGTATTGGTGAATTTTTGTTGTGTGTTCTAGCTGCTAGGACGGATAGTGTACTTTGTGTGTCCTTTCTGACTGTTTTCGTAAGGTTGATTTGTCTGTTGGTTAGTTGGCCTAAAGCTTTGTTTTGGTGTTTGAGTAGTGGCTGGAGGGGTCGATGTTGGAATAGGGTTATGTCCGAGGGGGTTGGGGGTGAGGGCAGTTTCGAGAGGGGGTGAAGGAGGGAGGGCAGGGGTGGATGGGGGTATAGGCCGGGTGTTAGGGCTGAGTCAGGGAGGGGTGTTAGAGGGAGGCGAGAGTCGAGAGAAGATAGGTTGAGGGTAGGGTCTTAGAACATTGGGACCCTGCAGGGTAAGTCCGTAGAGTTGGTTAAGATTCTTAAGAAGAGGCGGATTAATATTGCGTGTGTTCAGGAGACTAAGTGGGTAGGATCTAAGGCTAGGGATGTGGATTGGTATAAGCTTTGGTACTCAGGGAGTGAGAGACGTCGGAATGGAGTCGGCATCTTAGTGGATGAGGAGCTTAGAGGTAAGGTGGTGGAGGTTAAGAGGGTCAGTGATAGGCTGATGAAGATTAAGTTGGTCATTGGGGTTTTTACGTTGCATGTGTGTAGTGTTTATGTGCCGCAGGTGGGCTTGGAAGAGGAGGTGAAGGCGAAATTTTGGGAGGATTTGGACTAGGTGGTGAGAAGTGTGCCTAGTTCGGAGAAGATCGTCATAACAGGTGACTTCAATGGGCACATTGGGGTCTTACTGGGAGGCTATGACGATGTGCATGGTGGTTTTGGTTTCGGTGATAGGAATGGCGAGGGAGCTGCCCTGTTAGATTTTGCGAGGGCCTTTGGGCTGGTTGGTGGTAGTGAACTCGAGCTTCCCAAAGAAAGAGGACCACCTAATTACCTTTCGAAGCGCGATAGCCAAGACTTAGATTGACTTTCTGCCGCTTAAGAAGAGGGATAGGGTGTTATGTAAGGACTGTAAGGTCATTCCGAGTGAGCACCTCTCAACCCAGCACAGGCTTCTAGTGATAGACTTGTCTATCAAGAAGAGCAAGAAGAGAAGGGCTGGGGAGGGTCGACCTAGAATTAAGTAGGGTAATTTGACGCCAGAAAGTGCTTTGGAGATAGGGAAAAAGGTGGCAGGTATGGGGGCGTGGGAGTGCAGGGGGAATGTGGATGTTATGTGGGATAGGGCTGCTAGCTGCATCTCGGAGACGGCTGGAGAAGTGTTGGGTGTTTTGAGGGGTCAGGCAGGTCGGCATAAGGGGGACTGGTGGTGGAATGAAGAAGTGAAGAAGAAAGTAGAGATTAAGAAAGGGGTGTACGTTAAGTTGATTGAGAGTAAAGATGAAGAAGAGAAGCGGGTGAATAGGGAGGCTTACAAGGTAGCTAAGAGGGAGGCTAAGTTAGCAGTTTCGGCTGCTAAGTCAGCAGTGTCGAAAGCTTGTATGCGGGGTTAGAGGAGAAATGAGGAGAAAAAGGTTGTTTAGGCTTGCAAAGGCTAGGGAGCGGAAGGGGCGTGACCTTGATCAAGTGAGGTGCATTAAGGGGAGGATGGTAGTGTTCTGGTTGAGGGTGTTCACATTAAGAAGAGATGGCAAGAGTACTTTCATAGACTTTTGAACGAGGAGGGGGACAAAGGCTTTGAGTTAGGGGAGCTGGAGCACTCGGAGGAGAGCTGTGATTTTAGCTATTGTAGGCGTTTTAAGGTTGAGGAGGTCAAAGAGGCTATTCGTAGGATGCGGAGGGGTAAGGCGACAGGGCCGGACGAGATTCTGGTAGATTTTTGGAAGTTTGCTGATGGGGCAGGTCTAAGGTGGCTGACAGATTTGTTTAACGGCATTTTCAAGACGGCGAGAATGCTTTGAGGCCTGGAGATGGAGTATGTTGATTCTACTATATAAAAACAAGGGTGACATTCAGAGTTGCAACAAATATAGGGGTATTAAGCTGTTGAGTCACACTATGAAGATTTGGGAGAGAGTGGTTGAGCGGAGATTTAAGAGGGTCGTGTCTGTTTCGGAGAATCAGTTTGAATTTATGTCTGGTCGCTCGACGACGGAAGCAATTCACTTAGTGAGGAGATTGGTGGAGCAGTATAGAGAATGGAAGAGGGATTTACAATTGGTGTTTATCGACCTGGAAAAGGTGTATGATAAAGTCCCGAGGGAGGTTCTTTGGAGGTGAGAGGGGTCTTGGTGGCGTACATTAGAGCTATTAAGGACATGTATAATGGAGGGAAGATCAGGGTGAGGATGACGGGGGGAGACTCAGAGCATTTTTTGGTCGAAATAGGGTTGCATCAGGGATCTACTCTTAGTCTGTTGTTAGTTGCGTTGGTGATAGACGTGTTGACGCGGAGTATTCAAGGCGAGGTGCCTTGGTGTATGCTATTTGCGGATGATGTACTGACTGATGAGACGCGGAGGGGCGTGAATGACAAATTAGAGGTTTGGAGGCTAACCCTGGAATCTAAGGGGTTCAGGTTGAGTTGGTCCAAGACGGAGTATTTGGAATGCAAGTTTAGTGACTCGAGGCAGGAGGACGATGTGGTGGTGAGGTTGGACTCCCAGGAGGTTTGTAAGAGGGATAGTTTTAAGTATCTTGGTCTATGATCCAGAGGAATGGTGAGATTGATGAAGATGTCACTAATTGTATTGGAGCAGGTTGGATGAAGTAGAGGCTCGCCTCGGGAGTGTTGTGTGATAAGAAGGTGTCCCTTAAGCTTAAAGGCAAATTTTATAGAGTGGCAGTCCGCTCGGCCATGTTGTATGGAGTGGAGTGTTGGTCAGTCAAGTACTCCCACATCCAAAAGTTGAGGGTGGCGGAAATGAGGATGTTGCGTTGAATGTGTGAGCTTACTAGAGGGGACAGGGAGTGGCTTCGGTAGAGGACAAGATGCGGGAAGGAAGGCTGAGATGGTTTGGGCATGTGATGAGGAGGGACGCGGGTGCCCCAGTTCGAAGGTGTGAGAGGCTAGCGTTGGATGGCTTCAGGAGGAGTGGAGGTAGGCCGAAAAAATATTGGAGGGAGGTGATCCGACATGACATGGAGCAGTTGCAGCTTACTGAGGACATGACCCTGGATAGGAAGGTGTAGAGGTCGTGGATAAGGGTAGAAGGCTAGCGGGCTAGTACTATTAGGATTGTGCGCATAGGTGCCTATGGTTTGTGAGTGTGTTACTTATACGCGGCTATCCCATTCATATTTTCTCAGTTCCTATTTTCTTATTGCGTGTTGCCTTATATCTCGTAGTGCGTATTTCTCTGATTTATGTTTTATTATTCCTTACGCCTTATCTCTGTTATTTCTGTTATTTCTGTGTCTGTTATTTCTATTTCTGTTATGTCATCTATCCCCATGTCTACTATTCTTTATCTTGAGCCGGGGGTCTATCGGAAACAGCCTCTATACTTCTTCGGAGATAGTGGTATGGACTGCGTACATCTTACCCCCCTCCCCCCATAGACCCCACTTTGTGGGAATACACTGGGTCTGTTGTTGTTGTTGTTGTCTCTATCATATCCGGGTAAGTTGGGCACATCTTCAAAATTGGTAGGAGGCCTCCAAGCTTCAATTTCAATTTACTGGCTCCACTAGTATCTTAGCATCTCTTCCTTAATTTGCACTTCGTGACTTTTTCCTCCAAGAAATTGCTTCAGCTTTGACCAAATTTTTAAAATCCAACTTTAGTTTAATTAACCTTTGCTTTACCAATTGAGTGGGGTTCTGTTCTCAACAGCCTATTCTGAAGGCTGTTTTTTCTGCCAGAGCTCTGCCTCTATTTTCTTCAACTCCACTATATACATTCTTAGTCCAGATGGTAATATCTTTTTTCAGATTACTCAATTTTTGAGCGAGGATGAAATCCAGGAAACCACCTACTCTGTAGCTCTTCCACCACCCGTTTAACTTGTCAGTGAAGCCCTCTTGCTGCAGCCACATGCTCTCCATTGAAATAGGAACTTGTTGTTTCCCAATCTCCATTTTCCAATAGTAGGTGTTTATCCTTGGGGTTGCAAATTGTTTGATGGATTGAAAGAATCATTTCATTTTGGAGAGAAGAGGAACCCGTTAATTCAGGAAGCATTAAGGATGTCTTCCTCCCTTGCCAGCTATATTGAGCGCCTTGAAGAGGTGGGTCAATCAATTGGAGGTCAGAAATTGTGTTTGAAAAAATCAACATGGCCCTGTTTCTTCTTGTGCAAGTGGTTTTTTCATTTAGGAACCTGCACACATTGAAATCACCTGCAATCACCCATTGATCACCCCAAAACTCCCTTATTCCTCCTAGTTCTTGCAAAAAATCTTCCCTTTTTGCATTAGAGTGGGGTCCATACTCCATACACCCCTGTGATATACCATCTAAAATTTTCATGAAGACTTTCAAGTAAAATGACGGTCCAAGAACCATTTCTGTATCACCTCCAAGTTTTGGCTGTGATTAGATGGGTCATTGAAGATGATGTAGTACGGAAAACGAGGAAGCGAACCCTAACTCTAATAACAAGAAATCAAAGATAAAGGAGAGAAGAAGAGACAAGCAAGGAACTAATTGACAACAATAGCTATATTAAAGCTAAATCCTCCACTTAAGAATCCAAACAAGTACCAAGAAAAGAAAACCAAAAGCAACTAAAGAGCATAATAGACCCTAAGACCTCAATTGATTAATTCAAATCAAACACCTATACTGTAGATATAGCCCTCAGGAGGAATGATTTCCTCTAGGAAGCAATCCCATCAAATATTGTTTAGCAACCAAGGCTATTATAGCCTAACTCTCATGTGAGTTTCACACATCATTATCTAAATAGTCCAAGTCTAAAGGAGTGTTCTCCTTATTGATAGCCTACGCTAATAATTTCAAAAATACCCTTAATGAAGCAAAAGTCTTCTTAAGGGTGAGGCTTGCATGTCAGAATAGCCACTTTGCATATATGGCACATGCTCCTAAGCTTTAAGCCCTCGTTCTAAGCTCCTTTCAAGCCTCCAAAGTATTGAATTGATCTAAATCTCTTGAACTCCTTATTTTGGCTTGGCGTGCATGCATTAAAAGGTGCCTAATAGATATGAGGAACGGGAAGCTGTTGTCTTCAATGTCTAGGTTGGCTATGGTTGGGGCTATTGTAACTTTCCTCTACAAAGCCATTGGGGAGTCGAAGTTGTATTTGTGTAAGACTTCGATTGGTTGGTGTTCTCTCCGGCAACTGACCATCGTGCACGACTTGTCCAAAAAAGCGTAAAATGTTCCTTGAGCTACATCGCTCCAGTCCTGTTGTGTATGGTCTCTAGTATGATGACAGTTGTCCTATCTCGAACATAAAATTGTAATTTTCGTACAACCTGTAAATGTATTCTTGATCTTCCTTCATCAATGTCTATATGAATTTCCTGTTCCCTGAGATGGTTGAATGAGGGCATCACAAGTCCATCGGAGATTCTCCTCATCAGTCTTGATTCTACTCCTGAATCTTCTGCTTCTTTCGATAAGATCATACCGCCCATCCCCTGAGTCGATTACGTCAACAGATTTATCGCTTGAAATGAAGAAGATTTTGTCTTCCATAAGAACTGAAAAGAGCTATCACTAGAAAAAATTCTTGTCAAAGCATATTTTGAAGATTTAAGAAGTATGGGCACACTCCCAAGTCAGAGATCATGACAGAAGTCTGGATGTTTAAAATATAATTGATTCTAAAGTGTCTTTTTGGTACTAGATATGAAAAGGTTTTAAAAGTGTAGTAAAAATGTCCTTTTTGAGAAAGTGGAAATAAATAGATGCGAACTAAATGTGGGAGTCAAGAAAGTGGAAATAAATAGACCCTTGTGGTCCAGCCCTTTCTCGGACCCCGCGCACAGCGGGAGCTTTATTGCACTAGACTGCCCTTTACTTCTTCCGTTCCAACTTTCAACGCTAATTGTTAGTTTATAAGATGTTTTCTTCAAAAGCCATAACCTTTGTTGTTCTCATCTTCCTACTTTCGACACTTAAGTGTTAGTTTAGAAGATCTTTTCTTCAAAATCCATAAGCTTTCATGCTCTCCCAATTTACCTGCTTAGGCCTTAGGACTTTAATCACAGAACTAATTAAGCAAATATTTTGCAGTACAACTTTCAATATTGGTCCAGCTACCAGCTGCAATATGGAGAGAGTGTCACCGGATTATGAAGTCAGTGGCGAGGTATAGTGCTTTTACCTTGCTTTTTCGATGATAACCTTGAATTTGCACATGGGGGAATAGACTTACAGATAGTGAAGTAGCTTGGTGGGAAAAGTGGTAGGAGGGTGTAGTTGAAGAAGCAGGAAGTACAAAATTGGATACCCAGTCATTTCATAGATGTTTGAAGCCAAATGATTCATCAGCCATTTAGTTATATGGAACACAAGGTAATTGTATAAAGATAGAAAACAAATGACAAAAGGGGCCCTAAAGAGTACCAAAGTTTATTAGGAACTTACTGTTGTAAAATGTACTTATATAAACATTGCTAGATTGTAAACAGTAGATAGTGTGATTGAGGAATTCGAGATTTTTTCTTTCCTTTTCCCTTAAATTATAGGTTGGGGGGCCAATTTTTGTGCAGGGTTTAAGAGAAGCAATAAAAAATGGTGATGTCGGTGCTGCAAAGAAGCTCCTAAGTCAGGTATTTGTGTAGACTCTCTCTTGTAATTCAATATGGCATTTGTCAGTCATAGTTGGTGACATTTGAACTCTATTTTATCAGGGAGTTGATGCAAATTACCTTGACAAGCAAGGATCATCATTGTTACATCTGGTACTCTTATTTCATGCTCAACTAACATAGTACAATTAGCATATAATTCTTTTTAGATGGTGACAATTATAAGTGACATTATCTGATGCAGGCAGCGGTGTTCAATCGAACAGAAATAGCATTTGCCCTCATGGATAGTGGAGCAAGTTTGTACTGCAAAAATTCTCAAGGTAAAGTATATCTGAAAGAACCTTTTTAGTTTAGTTGGAGCTGCAACTAGCATCCAAATTCCAACACCCTTTTTGAGGCCTCATAACCAAGTAAAGGGATGTTTCTACATTGTTAAACAGAGCATAATTTAGACCAATATTCTGCTCCTGCTGAAAGGGTAGTACATAATACAGCTTTTGGCGTGCTTGCAAATATATATATATATATATATATATATATATATATATATTATTATTATTATTATTATTTTAATTTTATTTTTGGGGTGGGGGGTGAGGGTGGGTTGACCAAGCATCGCCGGAGAGTTAGCTAGTCAATCCCTAGTTGGCACACAGGTTCGAAACTCAGGGATGCAAATATTCTGGTCCTTGACAATCTAAAAATCTTTTGTCAGTTGGATGATGATTCTATATTCGTGTTCATTTTGTGTAAGGTGAAACACCACTGGATTGTGCTCCTGCCACATTGCAATTCAAGATGAGAAAGAAGACGGAAGGGAATGGGCAGTAACGTTACATCCGAAAGTAACACTTCTCTAAATCAGGCCACAAGGATATTACAGTTTCAGAGAATGGTGATCTTTAACCTATTTTTTGGTCGTATCTTGTACCACTTCAAGAAGATGTCAGCAGTTTCAAAGAAGTGATCTCCATCCTATTAATGTGTCGTATATTTGTAGCAGATCAAGATTTCCCAATTTTCTGTTTCTTTTACTTTTTGTGCCTTTGCCTTCTCTCTATGCGCAATAATGTATTTCAGTGTTTTTTTCCCAACTATTTCAATGGTTGTTAGATGGAAAAAAAGTGTAGGGGGAAGACCATAGACATTGTGGTTATTTCACGAGTAAACACTAGGATCATTTGTTTCAAGTACTTATGGTTTTTTATCCCTTTCAACAAATTTTAATCTGTTAGTATAACAGGGCTGTGAAAAATACAGAAAAGAAAGAAAACAGAACACCAACACCAGAGCTTCATTCTGTATCTAAAGTTGGATAAATGTGCCTTTATAGCTTTCCCCATTTTTTTTCTCAATCTATGAGATACTTGTAGCCCTCAAAAGATTCTGAACGTAAGAACTATGAACTAGTTTCTTCCTAGAAGAAAATTGTCGTCTCTCTTTATACTAGTGGGGTGAGCTCGGGGTGTGGTAAAAATTAGATGATGTAGTGAAGGTTTAATCGATGGGTTGTCATGCTTTAAACTGAATCTTCTTGTTAGTACACTGAGCTTTTGGTAGGAATGAGAAAAATGATTTCACAAGGTGCACCCAGCTCAAATCACAAAAAGAAAAAAAACAAACACGAACTATTAGGCGACAATAGCAAGTAGAGAAATTGGGGCATTACAAAGTTCTATTTTTATATAAATTCATGGCTTATTAATTTGCAATTCCGCCATTAAGGAATTTATCACCAAACGGGTTTGCAACTCTTTTTCTGCAGCAAATTAATCCATGAAAATCAATATGCAAAGTCATTTCCATTACAGTGAATATACAATATTTAATTGGCATTCAATCGACATAAAGATATAAAAAAGGGGGGATGCGGGTGACATTGTTGTGCAGTAGTCGTCCAGGTGACCATCAGTATCATGATCCTCTTGTGACTTGTACCAATGTCGATCTCATTTTTTCTGATTTCATCACGTAAAGGCTGGGGTGAGGAGAAAATGCATGTGCTTGATGTTTACATGCCGAGGCAACAAAGGCTGAAGAGCCTTTTCTACAATGCTCATATTTGGCCGGAAGTCAGCTTCATATGGCACGCACAAGGCAGCAACTGCACCGATCTGTTTCAGCAAAAAGCAGACGTAAGAAAATGGAGATTATGAAAATTGAACAGAAATGATGGATATAATTAAACGTTTCATCTTTTCACTTATTTAGACTAGGAGTGTGCAAAAATCGAACCGACAAATAAACCGAACAGATAAAAATGTTATTGGTTTATTATTATTGGGCTATTAGGTTAATGATTTTTTAGTGGTTTTATAAAATTTTTATTGGGTTATTGGTTCGGTTTCAATTTTTTTATTGGGTAAACCGATAACCAATATATATATATATATATATATATATATATATTTCTCTCTCATTTCTACAAACCTATTCAATTTCCCAAAAACCTATTCAAGCGTGAGGATTCTTGTAAAATAGAACACATAATGTCAAATTTTTGCTGCAACTATGATTTCGTTTCTTTTCTTGTTATCTGCTACTATTTCTATTTTATGCATATTTTCTTATCGGTTAAATCGAAAATCGAATTGTTGAGGACTAAAAACCGACAAACCGAAAATCGATAAAAAATATCTTATTGGTTTAGCATATTTAAAAATCGATAACTGATAAACAAAACTGATAATACATAAAATCGAATCGAACCGACCGATGCACACCTCAGACGCTCCTTTTGGTTATTACTTAGAATCTAATTTCATAGGTAATTTTTTTTTTTTGTTTTGAGTGCACGTACCTTTGCAATTGTCTTCGGAGGGTAATCTGTATTTAGTCTAGCATCAACACACTGTTTCACTTTATCTTTACTAAGTCTTGAGGTTGCTTGTTTACAACAGTTTATAACATCGATTACAAATCAAAAGAATTACCCATTTAAAAATGGTGTATTTAGATAAAACATGTGAGAATCTGGAAGGCCATTGTAGCAATCGACGGTCCATCTCTCTGTTCCCCTCTCCATTTTGTTAATAAAAAAAAGATAAAACACACAGAAAAGAACATCTTAAGTCGAGCGTGATGAATTGTAGCAACTACCTCCTACTATAATTACTATGCCTCAGTCTCAAACAAATCTCACAAACATTAGAGTATAGAGGTTGCCATAATTATGGTGAGAAGTCAAGCAGAAACAGGAGTAAAGACAGAAACTTACTGGACAACAAAGAAAATTTCTTGTCCATGACTGCCTCATGTGTTTGTATAATGCGAAAATCATTAACCATATCATTTACTTTTTTTGGTTTGCTATGCTCTAGAGAGTTTAATTTTAGTTCTATATCAGATTCATGTGTTGCCTGTAGAAGATTTTCTTGCCCTGAACCTTTAAGGTATAGTTTGTTCAAAATCACTGCTAACTCTCCTGTTATTTTAAGCTTCATTGAATTATATCACGAATTTAATTTTTTATAAGTTGACCACCAAGTAATGAGGTCCACAACTTTCTACATATTGGTGATACATACCTCCTTCATGCGCTGAGTAATACAGACAATTGCTTCTTGTCTATTAATTCTATATCATATTCATGTGTTGCCTGCAGAAGATTTTCTTGCCCTGAACCTTTAAGGTATAATTTGTTCAAAATCACTGCTAACTCTCCTATTATTTTAAGCTTCATTGAATTATATCATGAGTTTAATTTTTTATAAGCTGACCACCCAGTAATGAGGTCCACAACTTTTTACATATTGGTGATATGTAGCTCCTTTATGCTCTCAATAATACAGACAATTGCATTTTGTCTATTAAAAGAAGTGAACCACCTTTAGGAGTAGTTTGGTATGCGAGATAAGGTGAGATATATATATAGACTAGAATAGGATTTATACAACACTTGGTTGAATAAATTTGGATAGTCAACCAAATACGTTATAAATTTTATACCGGGCTTGCTAATTCTTGGATAGCCCACCTTATCCCAGCCAATTTGGGATCAGTACTTCAAAATCGATAGCTTGAATATTTTAGAATATACGTTAAAGTAGAGCAGACATCAATCTAAATCCGCAAAACCAAGTACTTCAGTGGAAATACGGAGGAGAAACGACACATGCATGATTAACCAGAAAACTGTCTTTGTATAATACATCAAAAATCATAAAAATAGCGCTGATAAACACTTCTTAAAGGTTTCAGCAGACACTAATTATTATTCAAAAATATTTTTTTTAGTTAATTAGCCAAATACAAATTACTTTTCAATAAAAAAACCTTTTCAAATAAGTTGATTTTAGAAATTTGAATAAATAAATAAGACAATTAAAATGAAAAGTTAAAAATATGAATATAACCATGTAACATACGTAAGAACAATTTATACCTGATACTTTCATGTTAATGTATGAATCTCGCACAAGACTTGCTCATCAAACTTATCAGTACACCGTTATCAAGTTTCTTCCATGTCTTGATCTTCTCTACACCTATCCATGCTTCCTTCCCATTCCTATGTTCTTTATGTATTACCATTGCTCTTTTAGGCCAACCAACTACACCATAAGCATGATATTCAAAGCCTCCACCATAGCAAAATCATATACCTTTGGATTCCCGCAATAATCATTAATATGATCATGACCTATAAAAACAGCCTTAATATTTCCTAAAAATATAAAGGTCGTGAAGACTCTGAAGTTTACTGATGAACATGCCACATATTCCCGGCAATGCCAACAATATCTTTTATAGGACCTTGATGAATTTCTAGCATTGGGATGTGGAAAAATGCTAGTGCAGGGGTAGTGAAGGAATCTTCACTGATTGATAAGCAAACTTTCATTGTCTCTGTGATTGTATTGACCTGCAAAACGTTATAAACTCTGAATAGGTTAAACCCCCCTCATCAGAGTAGAAATAATAAATCGAAACACATAACACAAAATTTCTAATAAACGGTAGAATTGTGATACAACGTGGAGCATGGAATCACAATAATCTCTACTTATTTTTGCTTAAATACTCTTATTTTTATTTTACATGTTTATTAGATTGCATAATAATGTCTTAAACTATAACACCCCAACTTAGGATAAGAAGTCTCATATCGGTAAAACACAAGAGGAATGCTGGGTATATAAGTAAACAAACCTTACTCCCTAGTGACTTGTTTTAAAGCCGTGTATCGCTTGGCCCAAAACGGACAATATCACTAGTGGGTTGGGCTGTTACAGAGGTATCTCGGGAATTGATAGTTTGAGATGCCCGTTGCGGCTAGGGCCCCGACTTGGATCGTGACAAAAATGGTATCAGAGCCGCTTTTTGTCAGCCTTGTTGATGTGGGCCAGAGTTCAAACTGAGTTTATGCAAATTCCGGTAAGGCAGGACAAACCTCAGCCCTGAGTCTAGGCAAATCATATTTGGTGGGACAAACCTCAGCGATGATGCTGAGTTCATAAGGGGAGGGGGTGTGTGTAACACCCCAACTTAGGATAAGGAGTCCCACATCGACAAAACACAAGAGGGATGCTTGGTATATAAGTAAACAAGCCTTACACCCTAGTGATGCATTTTAAATTCGTGCGGGCCTGGGCCCAAAGCGGATAATATCACTAGTGGGTTGGGCCGTTACAGGGGTCTCTCGGGCCTTGATGGTTTGGGATGCTCGTCGCGGCCAAGGCCTCGACTCGGATAGTGACATAAACCAAGACTAAACTCCTTATGGAATTTTTCTTAGCACATCAACTACACATCCACAATAATCTTATAAGTGGGGTTTAAAGAGGACATAATGAACGTCTCGATTCTCAAATCTAACATCCTCTAAAGCCTTGTAAGTACTCTCAGACATAATTTGTATTATCTTAATTTTAAAAATGTTCAATTGAGGTTTTACTAACATAAATTGTAACAATTTGAAAAGGATTGATTATTTGATAAGCTGAAAGCATATGTGATCATATTCAGTAAGGCATAATTCTTTACAAAAGTTACCTCACTTTCATAACCGATCTGCTGTAATATAGTTGCAATATTAACCAGTATTATTTGATATGTATCAACTAATAAACTTGCAAATACCTGTATGTAACAAACAAATAAATCAGGATAACAAAAAGGAACAAAAACATATTAAAGACCTAATGAAGTATAAAATGATAATCAAAATCACTTTATAAAAGTAAGGACTAAAATGGATCGGGCAACTTCCAATTATGTTGACTTTCTATAACAAGAAAAGAAAATAAACATCAATAGGAAGTTACAATTCTCTTCAAATTAGCCATACATATCAGAAGAAAATAAATATCCATCATGATACCAGAAAATGGTGAAATACAGAAATAAACAAATACCTAAAAACGATCATAGAGCTTACACTTCACTGAATATTTAACAGACATACAACATGTTAATAAATGAGTAAATTTTTCTCTCCAATATCCCTGAAGCTCTTGATCAAAATAAAATAACTAAATATTAGACCGAGACATATCTTTTTTGGTGACAGCTCTAATGAGTAATTAGTTCGGTTAACATGAGACATAATCAATTTCATACATGGTGACTTTTCTTTGTCAGCGACCGCTGCGATCGTTGCAGCGTTCGTTTTAGATATATTAGCTGCTGTAAGGGAAATTATATTTATCGTTGATTATGCGTATGCAAGTAAAAGCATAAACAATATAACATTTAGGTTATAGGTTTTTTGGGGTACAATTCATTAGTTGTGTTGGTTTTTTCCTTCGCAGTGCTCCCTAAAGTAGCAGAATCATCAAACTTTATTTTTTCAAATGTGATCCTACTTCACAAAGAACATGTACTACAAATAATATTAAAGCAAGAAAAATAAAAGTAATTAGTCATGTTAAACTTTCTGAGGGTAAGAATATTAGGCTCCATGGGAAAAGCAAGTATGAAAAGGAGGATATGTCATATGAATTTAAAAAAGAAAATGCACCAATAAGATTGATGTAACATGTAGAAAGAGGGAATAGGATAACACACAATAAAAATATTATGTGATAGCTTTTTTAATTTCTTCATATACTATGTTAGATGTAGAATGATCATCATGTGTAGTTGACGTAGATGGCCGAATGAGTAATTTGACACAATTTGAACTCGCTGCTCTGAATAAGACAAAATAGAGCATACCATGCAAAAATATAGGTTCTCGTAGATAAATTCCAACAGAATCTAGAGTTTATCCTTATGCTTTATTTATAGTCATAGAAAACACAATCTAATGGAAAATTGTGTTCTTTTAAATTGAACGGGTATCTTTTTATCTTGTGATGATAATAATAATATTCTTGAAATAAATGTGTGTACTTTTGAAAACTCCTGTGGCTATTTTAGCACTAATAACATGAGTTTTAAAATCACATCAAGTCAATCGCATGCCATTACATAAACCTTCACATAAATTTAAATTTTATAATAATATAATTGGACAATTTTCTTTCAAGCGTAATATATATAGGGGCAAACCTGGAGGATTTAAAGTGTGTAGAAGATCTTCAAATTATGTTTTATTGTTAATTTCAAGAGCTTCATTGTGGCAACAAATGTTTTTCTTTTTCTTGTGAATCGATTGATAAGCATGTCATTTATTTCATCAACAAAATTATTTTTGATTGTTTTGATCACACAAAGATCTATAGAAGATGAATTAGAACATGATGAATCCAAATTTGAGCATGTCATTGCGAATAATTTATCTAAAGATTCTTTTTTTTGGTTGTGTAAGGAATAATCAAAGATTTTGGTATTTCAATTTTATTTACGGAATTGACTGTTTCTTGCCTATTTCCAGCTCTTAGAAGATAATTACAATACAAGATTTGTTCTTACTCTCATATTCTCAGATAATTATAATTTTTCAAGTTTATTCCAAATGGTAGAATATAACAAGCTTTCGCTTATGAAATCTTCTTTCTTTTTATATCATACAACAGAGAGAGTTTATCTGAAATAATTTTTTAAAACTATAACTTTTCCATCAAATAATTCATTTGTATCCATTAGATCTTGAAACAATAGATCAAAAACTTCCAACAGTTTTCTTTTAGCCATAGACGCCTCATCCCAGACACTCAATTTTGTATCTTCAATTAAACCTGCAGACGAGCTTTCTTTACTAATGTTACAACCTTTATGTTCATCAAGGTCGATAGAAATTTTAAAATGGGAATGTGTAGTGCATCCACCTGGGAAAATAGAAGCAATAACACTAGAGGTAGCTGTTGCTAAAGATATATATCCCATAGATCGTATGGTTGCTAATAAGGCATGGTACAAAAATATTTTTCTTATACCTTCTGGACCATCTATAAAAAATGCACCTGCTTTGTTTGAAAATATTTTATCTACAATGACATTATAGGCAATCATTTGATTTTTATTTAATCTCTTATGTAAGAGCACATCATCCTCACTGACAGTAATAGATCTTTCTTCTCTTGCTACTACGAAAGATATGATAGTTTTTAAAATGAGTTCATATTCATTAATATCATGGCCCATAGAATGCAAAATCTAGTTGATACAGTTTAAAGCTTGATACTGAATAGCTTTTTTCTTAATAGTTCATAACACTTTATAATCTTCGAGCATTGAATCTTTAAATTATTCCCATAATTTAGTTGGGAAGGTAAGAAAACAATATATCAATAATGTAGAAAATGAATGTCTCAAATTATGTGGCATCTGAGATGCTACAGCTTCAGACATACACTCTATGTAATTATTATCACAATGTAACAATCCTCTTTTCTCCGCAGATTCTATAAAAGTATTACAACACTCTCCATCAACAGTTATAAGATCGTTATACAATATTGGTCCTCATACATGTATTCATAGTAATCTAATATAATATCTTTCTTCTTCTGTTGGACGACACATTACAATGCATCCAACGACATGACATTTTTGTCTTGGTGCCCAAAATTTATCAGTGGATGACCTTACAAATTATGCAGGAAAGTCTTTGTATATAAATTAAGCTCTGTAGCGTATTTGTTAATTTTGTTCATATAGAAGAATTCTTTTAACATTATTTTTTTGATGATGGGATTATTTACAGTTGTATTTATATCTTTATTGCTCTTATATGAAATAAATTATTGGTCTTCAAGATATAGTTGAAGGCGATAAACACTAGGAGCCATTTCACTTATAGCAAAACTAAAGAGACGCCATACAACCTGAAGGGAAAACCCATATAACAGACTGATATTCCTTAATTTCATCTATCTCCATGGCTGTATCATTATTTTGTACACAGAATGTAATCTTGTAATGACCTTATAAATGTATTTGTAGAGATACTTCACGACCTTGATGTCTGATCAAACTTTAATATTTATATAGAAATTAAATTTGCCAAGTAAATATGGATTGTATGGAACCATCCGAAAGTTATCTAAATATTATTCTCTTACTTTACAACTTTTCCTATATTTCTTCTTCTATAAACTGCATAAGAATCAATTTCCTTTGGTGTTTGGTGAGCAAACCTTTTTGGATATTTGAATTTACAACAATCCTTTTCTTTGGTACAAGAATTTAATGGGTTTAAACTATCATAAGGGTCGTGCATCATATATTTAATGAAAATCTTTCGCATATCAGGTTCTGTATTTTCATCTAGCAGTTTGACACTAATTATATCATCATATGCCTCTACTACCAATAACTTGTGCTCATTACTTAATATAATAAGAAAGTGTGCATAGGGTAAATCTCATTTCTGAAACTCCACAGTATACATAAAAGCAACAACTTTTCTAAAGATATTTCATTTTAATATATCTATCTTCAGTTCTTCCATTTTAGGTTTGAACACTCGGCTAATCAAATTAGGTCTAATTCGTGTCTTTTCACTTGATAGTAGATTTTCTTTTATTTTTGGCCAAGATGGGTTGCATGATATAGTTATGAACAAATTAATCTTTCCAAAGTGTTGTACTAATGCAATAGCATCCGTATAACGTTGACGCATAACTCTAGGTTTGCTTGTAAAGGAATTTGAGAGAAATGTTTGCTTTTCAACATTAGAAATATCTCGTTTACCAAGTCTCAAAATGTCAAGAATTCATTGTAACACGCTCATTCTGAATAAATCAATCGCTCATTCTGAATAAATCTTGATTGAATGAAAAAAAGTCTAATCTTTGTGTCTCCAATTTTATGTATTCATCAACTGAATATTGTTGTAACAATCTTCCCCATATGCAAAATTTCATCTTCTCATCATTTTCATCTTAAGTTTATAACAATAATATTCTTGGACTGACATTGTATCTCTTTTGTGTTTCCTTTTTCAAAGTTCTTAGCTTCCACATCAAGGAATCCATCAACAACGACAATTTTTTTATGTTTGGCAATTGTTCAAAGTCGAACAAAGCAATTTTTTTAGAAGTCAATTTTTCACCATAAAACTTTTTAATACCACAATGCCACCCACTTTGTACGTGTGAATTTAGTAATTATTATTACAAAGGATTATAATAACTAAAATAATAGTTTATCCTCTGTGCTCTATCACAGTGAGAATAAATTTGAACATGCGGTGCATGAATGACAGAATCATCAACTTTATTAATCCATGTTGCTGCAATCTCAGTAGTAGTAGGTAAATTATACACTCGCTAATCCAATCCAACATCATATTTTAGTGCAATATGAATATTTTGCAGGTTTGACATCTTAGTTAAATACCATAGAAATATTGAGTATGGAATATATCTTACTATGTCCATTAGTTGTATTACAACTGATTTGTGCAATTTGTCAGAGTAAGCCATTCGATTTTTAAGCTCATTTGTGTTGTCATAAAAGTGTAATTATAGATTTCTTGGAGATTTTTCTTTGGGATTTAAGGCAAAAATTGAGTGATACATCTGTCCCTAAACTTTAAATGTGTAGATACCAGGATCTCTTCGGGCTAAATTTTTATTGTTATTAACACCAAGTGATGTAAAAACAAATAAATTGTTATATATTATGATATATGTTTGTAAATGATTGGATTTTCCATCATTTTTCAAATATAAATTTCTTAGATTAGCTGGCATTCTATGAGAAGTTAACTTTGTCGTACCTTTTCCACAACAAAAGCCGGGGGCTTCATACTAAAATTTTTTGGTGCTGCAAAACTTATAATTTAGAATGTTTTGCAATTCAGCATAATCAGAACGTAGCCGACTAATATTAATGATAGTTTTTTTTATAAGGTTTGTATATTAGAAACAACTCTAAGAAAAAAAGTAACGAAAGTGATAAAAATAGGGAGGGGTCATAGTAGCCGCTGGTTTTAATCGTGCCAAAGATGGGAATAAAGGAATGACTTGTGGTACTCAATATTAAACCTAATTCATAATATTATTGATGCATTAATACTTATATCAGATGATAGAGGGAAAGACACTGCGCTTCGAGGCTAACCTTTTTAAAAAGTACTAAAATAAAGATTATAGTACAATAAATTATTAAAGAGAAAAAACTACAATTAGAATATAAAAGTATTATGGCAAATGGTTTGGACAAACCTTTATTTTGAATAGTTTTTGAAGTCACAACACATTCAGATCTTTGATGTAGCAGATGTTGAGCCTGATAGCAGAATAGTGGGTTACTTTTATGTAACAATTATAACATAAGGAAGTAAAAATATTATTTTTGTCACGGTGTTCACCGGCTTTATGCATGGAGAATGAAGGAGCCATATTCTTTTGTTTGTCATGGTTTATTGGCGAATCCGTAAGTGAGATTCATTAGCTAACACATCAATTGCAACATATATGTACAGCCAGTTATATAATCGCAAGTATAAATTCTCCAATTCACTTGAGCATGAAATTTGATAAGTAAGTTTTAATAATTCCATCTAATTTCATTGAAATAGTAGCGAAGTCCATTAGAATAGGGTTCTCAAATGCGGAGGGAGATGCACCAGATGTTGATCGTAACGTGCAACGGTGGCAAGTTATTTTGGTCTAATAATTGTACTGGAAGGAGAAAAACATCACGTCTATTGTAGTATTCATCCATTTCATATAATATAAGGACAATGTTACCTGTTTCGTGAATCACAAAGGGGCTGTACATATCTTTTCATTTTCTTGAATTATGGCACGATGTAGGTAGACATAATTTAGGGTGAATAGCTGGTACAAAGAACACACAGAGATATTTTAGTAGATGTAAAATAGAACACCCATGAAAAACATAATATTAAAAAACCTTAATTTTGCAAAGATTAAAAACATAAAGTGCCATACATAAGCGGAAATCAAATGCAACTAGGTGTAAAATAGGGTGAAGGAGAATAGTACTAGATCTAACTTTCTCAAAGATAAAAAAGATAATATACTTAACATATTAATCGATAGATGAATATTTCTATCATAATATCACCTATTTTAGGAAGTTGAGTTGTTTTTGTATGGTAAGAGCAGGTAGTTTTGGGACTCCTGATTTGTAGCAAGCTAATTTTGATTGACTGTATGTGCCCCTTTGCATAAAAATAGTCATATATCAGAATAAATCTCACCATATGTTATAGTTGGAAGATATATGAGTCTGTCAGAAAGAAATCTGTAAGTATGTGACACGACCTAAAATCGGTCTTGTTGTATGGGCATCTCAAGCCAACAAGGACTGGAGATTGTGTCGTAAACCCAACCTAACCATCAAATCAATCCAAAAGCATCGGATGAACTCCGAATATATAATGAGATGGCGGAAACAAGATTAATAAGTATAACTTAGTAATGTCTAACCTTTCCATTCATGTTAATATACAACATCCAACCTACCCAAGTCTACAGTTATCCACAAGCCTCTACCAATTTGATGTCTATAATATGTCAGGACATGCCCCTAACAATAGTCAAAAACCAAGTCTAACACAAGTCTATGATATAAGATAGACAGATTATAAAATGTATGCTTTCTGAAGTATGGAAGCTCATTACTTCAAAGTCAACACACAATCTTCTCAAACACATGGTCACTGCGTAGGAAGAGAAGAAGAAGCTTCGGCCCTTATGGCGCGTAGGGACACAACATCCGAAGACGGTTAATGGTTGGAGCGCTATCATGTAACTCAAGGGTAAGGATATTCAATACCAAGTCAAAGCATCATAAGCCACCATATTCATACTCATAAACATGTAGATATATACAAATACATCAAGTGTCAAGATAAAACAATGCCATAACATACATTTCAAAACACCCAATCATGAACCATAAAGTGGTGGACTCTAACCTTCCACTCACTTAGGTTATATCAAGCAAGAGGACTCTAACACCAAGCCGTCTTATTGTGCAAGTTGACTCTAACCATAAGCCTCTTGTTAGACAAGTGGACTCTAACCACAAATCATCTTATCACACAAGTGGACTCTAACCATAAGCTATCGTGTCCATTACTAGTTGACATTGGGACTCTAACCCTTTGTCTATGCATTCACATACACTCAATTCAATATTTAAGGACTTTATCCCACTTAGCCATTTCAAACCATCAGGGCCATAATTCATCACCATACATGACCACAAAGTCTTCATGAACTAATATCAATCAATAACCTTAATAGGCCAATGCCTTAGTTTCAACTACCATTCAAGTCAAGTTGTGGTCATCAAACCATTCACTAGCATTCTTACACCAAGTTTTTGTTCAAACACAATTCTATTTCATGCTTCGGGACTCAAACCCCTTTTTAATTGTACCAACTACCAAGGTCACCAATTATATCACTAAAGGGCAGATGAGGTCCTTACAAGGTCATTTAGCAATCATTATTACTCATTAATCGATGACCTTAGTTCAAATCACCATCAACCTATGACTAAGTATTTCTAGTAGATATTTTCACAAATACCTTGAGGGCATATCTTCACCATGACCAAAACCCAAGTGAAAACCATCAATATTAGGGCTACTCATGAACAACTTATTAAACCACAACTAATAATCACCCATATGTGCCAATCATTACCAAATATATGTATAGACATAAGTTTAAGCATGAGTAAATATTACCCATCACTATACTTCAAAACCCTCAATATTTGTTACAAAACCCACAATTAATAATTTAATAACTTTGTTTAAATAACATGATATTTAAGAAATAATAATAAGGGAGAAGTCACATGCCTGATACAAGATGATTCATGGAGAAATTCTTGACCTCTTAGCCTTTAGATGAACACTCTTCAAACCCTAGCCTCCAATCTTATTGGAGAAGTTGAGAGAGGATTTAGGAGTGTTTTTTAAAGTGTTTTTGAACTTGTATATGTGAAGAATGAAGGGCCAAACAAGGTTATAAGTCATTGTTCATAAAGGTTTAGTGGGAAAAGTCTAAAATGTCCTCAGCTAAAAATCTAAAAAGTGAACCCAAGAGGGTCCGACTCACCCACTTAACCCGTACCCTAGGGTACAAGTGGTACCCTAAATCATAACCTAGACCTTACCTAGAACCCCCCATACTAACCAACATGCGACTATAAATGCATGATTCATACCCTAAGGTATGAGTGGTACCATACAAACCGTACCTAAGACAGTGTCCACTAGATCAAGCCTAACACATCATACGAATAGGCCATATACAACCCATACTCTAACATTCGACTTGGGAGTGGATAAACCATATCTTGGATAGTATGTTATCAACCTAAACTCATCGCTATACAAGAGCGGAAGGTACTACTCGTATCCTAGCATACGAGAGGAATGATCAAACCGCACCCTTCCCAGAAACTTTAACTAAGGGATTTTTTTCTAAGGGTCCAAAACCTAGGTATTTTAATTCTCCCCCACTTAGATCATTCATCCTCAAATGACGAGTAAGGCAAGCACAGGCATGAGTTAACATATTATTAGACATCAATCTAACCTTTAACCAAGTTAGAACACAAAGACATACAACTAATTATAAGACACATGCCATGATCACTATCAATAACCGCTCATTCAAATTGACTTTGGGACTCGAATCCATTGTCTAACAAAACACTTGTTCAATTCAAAGTTTAGGGACTTGAACCCATGGCCTATTAAATACGTAAATCAAGTTAAGAAGATTAACATATACTTCAAGCATGAGTTTCCAGATTGGAAAACAAATATGGATACTTGGATTTCATGTCCTCTTCCACCTCCCAAGTAGCTTTCTCAAACTTTTGGTTTCTTCATAGAACCTTCATCGAAGACACCTCTTTCATTCGCAACCGATGAACTTGACGATCCAAGATCCTTGTCGAGACCTCCTCATAGGACAAAGATTCCAAAATACTAATATCATCCAAGGAAACAACTAACGAAGGGCCACCTATACATTTACACAACATAGAGACATATAAAACAGGATGAATGAAGCCCAAACTAGGAGGCAACTCTAATTCGTAGGCAATATTACCAACACTTTTCAAAATCAAATATGGACCAACATAACGGGGGTAAGCTTCCTCTTCTTACCAAATTGCATCACTTGCTTCATGGGAGATACATTTAAGAATACCCAATCACCAACATAAAACTCCAAATCCCTACACCTCACATCTGCATGGAACTTTAGGTTATTTTGAGCGACTTTAAACCTATCACGAATAACCTTCGCCTTATCTAAGGCTTGATGAACCAAATTAGGGCCAAGTATCTTACCTTCACGACCTTTATACAACCCAATAAAAGAATTCCATCTCTTACCGTACAACACCTCAAAAGGAGCCATACTAATACTAGAGCGGTAACTGTTGTTATAGGCAAATTCAATTAAAGGCAAATAGTTATACCAACTACCACCATATTCAATCACACAAGTATGTAACATATATTCCAAGGTTTGAATAGTCCTCTTCGCTTGTCCATCCATTTGTGAGTGGAAAGCGGTGCTAAGGCATACCTTAGTCCCCAAACCTTTCTAAAATGGCTTCCAAAAGTGAGAGAAGAATAAAGTACCACGATGCGAGATAATAGACACCGAAGCACCATGAAAATTCACAATCTACATAGGATATAACTTAGTATAATCCTTCGTAGAATAACTAGTTCTCACCAGCAAAAAATGGGCAGACTTGGTCATTCTATCCATAATGATCCAAATAGAATCACATTGATTTCAGGACTGGGGAAGTCTGGTGACAAAATCCATATTAATCACTTTCCACTTCCATTCGAACAACTCTATTTATTGATATAAAACACCGAGTCTCAAGTGCTAAACTTTCACCTATTCACACATAATACCCTTAGCCACATAGCTAGCCACATCCCGCTTTATGTCATTCCACCAATAAAACTCCCTATGATCATGATGCATCATCGTAGAACCTGGATGAATAGAATACCGAGATCCATGAGCCTCGTCCATAATCCTTTCCCTAAATCCATCAACATCAGGAACACATACCTACCTTGGTACCTCATGATACCATCACCACTAATTGTAAAATCAATAACCTTTTGTTGACCCACATTAATCTTAATCTTTATTAAATTGGTATTTAACATTTGTTTTTCCTTTATCTCAACAACAAGAGACGACCGCAACACCTGATGCATAAATACACCACCATCCACAGAGTCTATGAGATGAACTCAAGATTAGCCAAATAATGGATGTGTTTCACCAATTCCTACTTATCCTCATCTATATGAGCTAAACTACCCATGGATAACCTGCTATGAGCATCAACAACAATGTTAACTTTACCTGGATGGTAAAGAAACTCATATCATAGTCTTTTAGCTGCTCAAGCCATCTTCTTTGCCTGAGATTTAACTTTTTTTGAGTAAACACATATTGTAGGCTCTTATATTCAGAAAATATATCAACATGAACCCTATAGATGTAGTGACGACAAATCTTCAATGCAAATACCACTGCTAACAACTCCAAGTCATGAGTAGGGTAGTTTTTCTCATGAATTTTCAATTGCCAAGAAGCATAGGCCACTACCCTACCATGCTGCATTAATACACAACCGAGATCAATATGATAAGCATAAAAATACACTACAAAACCATAATTACCTTTGGGCAATGTCAAAACTGGAGCTGAGGTCAATTTATTCTTCAACTTCTCAAAACTACCCTCACACGCATTCGACCACAAGAACTTGACCTTCTTTAGGGTCAACTTAGTCAATAAGGCATCTATTTTCAAAACAATCTCCAAAAATATCCTATAGTAGCTGGCTAGACCTAAGAAGCTCCAAATAATGATTAGAGTCGCAGGTCTAGGCCACTTCCTAACCATGACAACCTTTTGTGGATCCACCATGATCTCTTCACTAGAAATAACATAACCAAGAAAAGTCACAACTTTCAACCAAAACTCACACTTAGAGAACTTAACATACAAATGATAATCTTCTAATGTTTGCAACACGGGATGAAGGTGATCGACATGATCTGCTTCACACTTAGAATAGAGCAAGATTTCATCTATGAACACAAAGATAAGCAAATCCAAAAATAGATGGAAGACCCTATTCATCAAATCCATAAATACCATGGGGGTCATTACTCAACCTAAAAGATATAACTAGGAACTCATAATAGCCATACTGGGTACTGACGGCAGTCTTAAGGATATCCACTTCCCTAATATTCAGCTGATGAAAACCCAACCTAAGATCAATCTCAGAGAAATACTTTGCACCTTGAAGTTGATCAAACAAATCATCGATCCTAGGAAGAGGATACTTATTCTTTATGGTCACCTTGTTTAACTGACAATGATAATGCATATTCAATGGGAACCATCCTTCTTACGCACAAACAATATGGGAGCACCCCAAGAAGACACTCTAGGATGAATAAAACCTTTATTTAAAGATCCTTCAATTGCTCCTTGAACTTCTTCAACTCCACTGGAGCCATTCTATAAGGAGGGATAGAAATCAAACACGTGTCTAGAGCAAGATCAATCCTAAAATCAATTTACCTATCCGGAGAAATACTAGGAAGGTCATAGGTAAAGACCCGAGGGAACTCATTAATCACAGGAACAAATTCTAGAGAAGGACCATCTAAGTTAGAATTTTTAAATTGCACCAAATGATACAAACACCCTTTAAAATTAATTTTCGGGCCCTAAGATATGAGATGAACCTCCCCTTAGGAACTAAAAACCCCCTTCCCATACACTGTCCAGCTCTGTAGGGAATTTAAACATGAACCTATGGGTATGACAATATAGGAAAGCATAGTACGAATGCAACCAATCCATCCCCAGAATAACATCACAATCAACCATGTCTAACTCTATCAAGTCTACCATAGTTTCTCTACTACCAACAAATGTCACCCCCTATAGACTCTTTTAACAATCAAGAGTCTCCTACCAGGGTAGAAATAGAAAAAGAAATAGACGAACACTCAGGATCAAAACTAAAATGCATAGCCATATATGGGGTCACATAAGAGAGAGGACCCAAGATCAATCAAATAATACACATTACATGAGAAAAGTCTCAACATACCCGTAATAACTTCTGGATATGCCTCAAACTCCTGGCGAGTAACAAGTGTATATAAGCATTTCAGTCTAATGTCAGTACTAGAAAAAAAAACAAAAGTAGCACCTTTCGGTGTAAGAGTGGATGAAGTAGCAATAAGGGCTCTATTGGTCTAAGAAGCCACTAGAGAGGGGCACTCTTACTGCATCTGCCCAATCTGATCATATCTAAAATATCTGTTCCTCTCCTTCTTATGTTGTCCACAATGATGCTGACCATAAAATCTACAAAGAGGGCAGGATGGAGCCTATTGAGCCCGCTAGCTTGAAATAAGGCACCCTGTGCCCAGAACCCACCACCAAACTAAGATCGATGATCACTCGATAACCTCGAGTAAGGAGCACTACCCATAGAATAGTAATTGGGATTCACCCAATTCTTCATCTTGGACCACTTACCACTAAACTATTGGCCTCTACTTTGGTCAGAAGACTCAGACCTCTTTCTCTAACTATCATCAATCTCAACTTATTTATTTTTTCTCTTCCTCCACTTGTTGCATGCAAACAACCAATTTAGAGATATCCATATCTCTGATCAACAAGTCCGCCTAGATCTCAAGGACGAACTCATGAGACAATCTTAAGATGAACTTCCCCACCTAATCCCTCAAATCCGACACCATCTCCAGAACATACCTAGACATTTGGTGAAACTGCATAGCATACTCCTTGAAGGACATTTTCCCTTCCTTAAGATTAACAAACTCCCCCGCCTTTGCTTCTCTCAACTCTAGAGAAAAGAAGCAGTCCAAAAAAGCATTAGTGAAGTCCTCCCACAAAGATGACTCATCAACATCACCCCTTGTCCATTCCCACTCCTTGTACTATTAGTATGCTATGTCCTTTAACTGATAGGATGCAAACTCTACCCCTTCCACAATAGTGGCATGCATAACTCTAAAAATCTTTTCAATCTCATCCAAAAAACCTTAGGGATCTTCCTCCATCTTAACATCGATAATGGTCGGAGGACTCAACCTAATAAATTAGCCAACCCTTGTGGACTCAAAAGATGGACTATAAGATGCATCAAGTTCATCCTGAGAAGCTACCAACTGAGCAATCATATAAATCGACTGACGAAACTCAGCATTTATTATGTTAGCTTGAGAAATCGGAGAAGGCTAAAGAGAACTGGTGGAACTCCCAGACCATAAAGTACCAAACCCCTAGACAGAGTATGGACTCCATAAGTAGAATGATTCCCATCAACATCGTTCCCAGTTGGGACAAAAAGGGTTTGCAGGAACTTCATATTTCTTAAAGATATGATCAAAAAGGTAAGCAAACAGGAATCAGAGAAATCCAAGACCCTAGACTATATAGCTTGAGATAGAACCACAAAAAAAGAAAACATTCTTAAATGTCTCATAGCCCCTCTCTTATAAGTGTGGTATGTTACACACCCATAAAAGAGACTCAACACACTTTGTAGATACCTAAATAACCATGAACCTAGGCTCTGATACCACCTTAAAATGACCCAAAACCTAGCCTTTTTGTAGGGGTATCTCAAGCCCAACAAGGATCGGAGATTGCCCCATTTACCTGACCTAATCATCACATCAATCCATAAGCATCATATGTACTCCAAACATATAATTGGATAGCAGAAAAAAGACTAATAAGTATTACTTAGGAATGTCCGATCTTTTCATTCTGTTAACATACAACATCAAACCTACCTAATTCCATAATCATCCACAAGCCTCTACCAATCCGATGTCTATAATATATTGGGATATACCCCCGATAACATCTAAAAACCAAGTCTAATACAAGTCTAAGACATGAGATAAAGAGACTATGAAATATATGCCTTCTGTAGTATGGAAGCTCACCACTTTAAAGTCAACACATAATTTGCTCAAATATTTAATCACCTTTTAAGAAAAGAAGAAGAAGCTTTGGCCCCTGTGTCATGTGGAGACACAACGTTTGGAGATGGTTAGTGGTTGGAGCACTAGTATGTAACTAGAGGGTAAGGATCAAATAGTGTCATTATTCAATACCGAGTCAAAGCATCATAAGCCACCACATTTATACACATAAATATGTAGATATATGTAAATACATCAAGTGTTAAGAGATAACAAGGCCATAACATACATTTCAAAACACCCAATCATGAACTATGAAGAGGAGGAATCTAACCTTCCACTCGCTTATGTTATATCAAGCAAGAAGACTCTAGCCCCAAGCCATCTTATTGTGAAAGTGGTCTCTAACCCCAAGCCTCTTGTTAGACAAACAGACTCTAACCATAAAACATTTTGTTAGACAAGTGGACTCTAACCCCAAGCCGTCTTATTATATAAGTGAACTCTAACCACAAGACATTGTGTCCATTACTAGTCTACATTGGTAATATAACTATTTTTCCATGCATTCACATTTACTCAATTTAACATTTAAGGACTGTAACCCACTTAGCCATTTCAAGCCATTAAGGCCACAATTAAACACCATATATGAATACTAGGTATTTATGAACAATTATCAATCAATCACCTTAATAGGACAATGCCTTAGTTTCAAATACCATTCAAGTCAAGTTGTGATGTTCTAGAACTTTATCAAACCATTCACTCACATTCTTATACCAAGCTTTAGTTCAAACATAATTTAATTTCATGCTTAGGGACTCAAACCCCATTTTAACCAAACCAACCACCAAGGTCACCAATTAAATCATTAAAGGGACAACAAGGTCTTTACAATGTCATTTAATAATCATTCTTACTCATTAAGACATTACCTTAGTTCAAATCACCATCAACCTATGACTAGTTATTTCCTGTAGATATTTTCACATATATCTTGATGGCATCCCATCACCATGACTAAAAACCAAGTGAAAACCATCAATATTAGGGATACTCATGAACCACTTGTTAAAACACAATCAATATACGCCCACATGTGCCAATCAACACTAAAAACATGTATAGACATAAGTTTAAGCAAGAGTAAATATTACCCATCACTATACTTCAAAACCCTCAATATTTGTTTCAAAACCCATCATTAATAAGTTATAAAATTTATTTAAATAACATTATATTTGAGAAATAATAATAAGGGAAGATTCACATGCCTTATACAAGATAATTCATGGAGAAATTCTTGATCCCTTAGCCTTTAGATGAACACTCTTGAAACCCTAGCCTCTAATCATGTTAGAGAAGTTTAGAGAGGATTTAGGAGTATTTTTGAACCTGTATTTATGAAGAATGAATGTCCAAACAAGTTTATAAGTCATGGGTCATAAAGTTTTAGGGGTGTTAAAAGTCTAAAATATCCTCAACTTAAAAACTGAAAAGTGAACCGAGGAGTGTATGACTCACACTTTTGATCCGTACCCTAGGGTATGAGTGGTACCCTAAATCATACCCTATACCTCACCTAGGACCCCCATATTGACAATCATACGACTATGCATTCATGAATCATACCCTAAGGTATGATTGGTACCATACAAAGCGTACCCAAGACAGTGTCCACTAAACCAAGTCTAACACTTTATACGACTAGGCCACATACGACCCATACCCTAACATATGACTTAGGAGAGGCTAAACCGTATCTTGGACAGTATGTTATCAACCTAAACTGATCATTATATGAGAGGGAAGGGTACTACTTGTACCCTAGCATATGAGAGGCATGATCAAATCGTACCCTTCCCAGAAACTTCAACTAAGGGAATTTTTTCTAAGGGTTCAAAGCCTAGGTATTTCAGTATGCTGGTACAATTTAATTTAATATTGAGCACAACACATCAAGGATAAATAGGAGAATGACTAAATAATTTTTAGTTATTTTTGTTAATTAGAATCTTTGAAATAATAATCCTGGTCATCATGTGATATATAAATTGTACAATAATATGAAGATAATATGAATGTGAAGGTAGTACTTTATATCAAGAATAAGAAGGATTAATAAAATTAATTTTTTTTAGGAATTGGAATTAAAGAACCAGTTTTTTGCCTCTTAAAGCATGGGTGATACTATAGGGGTGTTGCATTCAGTAGCAACTATAAGAAAATATATATGAATATGAATAGCAAGACATATATAGGTAGAAGAAAAAGTAGTCAATTTGACACCATAACCTGCTTTTGAAGGAGAAGAAGAACATTCAACATCAAAATTATGTGGTCGAACATAATTAATTCAATATGATTCAAAACATCTCCATTTTCAAGAATACCCTTAGTTGTTGCTTCTCTTATATGGAAGCACCATTGCAGTAGAAGTGGTTTTTTTACATCTGGAGCATATCACGGCAAGACTAGCGCTATTTGGTATTCTTATCATAAGATTTTATTGTATTGCTAGAATGATTCCTTGTTTGTTAAGAATCCATCGGTAAAAGAACCTAATATAGAGAAGTGCTAATGTTCTAATTATTTTAAAAATATGTACTGCAGTATCAAAAGAGAGAGTAAAGAAATACAATCTACATGAGAAATTTAAAAGAGCATCGATAAGTTTGTAGGTATGTTATTTTATATTCGTTACAGGTAATTGGGGATCATTATGCTTTAACAAAATTGTCCCACTCTACCTCTTAGAAAGAAAAGCACTTGAATACTTAGTAAAATGGTGATACATTCATATATAAAACTGTACTCCAAACACATATACTAGAATCATTAAATTTGCGAAAAGTAATAAGTTTTTAATTACCTTTTGAAGTGGATATATGATATCATTTTTTCGAGCAAATGATAGTTCTACCGTGCATCGCTATATGACTCAACTACTGAAATCTTTAAAAGATATTTCGAGCCTGCTAACATTTGTATACCAAGAAATCTCTCGAACAAATTATTTTTTCTAAACATAAATCTGATTTAATTGAGTTAGCAAGAAGTGCTTCTCC
The DNA here is from genome assembly GCA_030864225.1 of Capsicum baccatum var. pendulum. Lineage (NCBI taxonomy): Eukaryota > Viridiplantae > Streptophyta > Magnoliopsida > Solanales > Solanaceae > Capsicum > Capsicum baccatum. Next base: position 161,899,730 of record CM061555.1, on the reverse strand, counting down.
AATTACAATACATATCATTCACTTAAGTAAATAACAAGACATAAAGGATTTTTCCTATATTAATAAGCTAATTGGGGTTGAAGAAACATACAATGAATGAATACAAATATATGATCATTACACTATGACAAATTATCCCACTCCACCCTTTAGAAAGCAAAACATTAACAATAAAGCCACAAACACAAAGTTTACCCTTCTACTTGATATACAATAAAGTTAAACAAGCATGATTCATAGAACTCAGTAAAGGTTCTATATATCAAATAATAAGAGAGAATTCCAAATTTAGAAATTTTAAAGTTTAGAGCTTTTTTACCATCACTTTCAAATTTGAATAAATAATATACCACTGTCCTTGTTTAAAAATGAATAAATGCTTCTACTTGATATAAAACCAAACAATGAAAGAATTCCTAAGACCAAACAATAAAAGACCAAATTCAACTTCAATTTCCAAAAATATAAGTGTAGAGCATTTCTATACAACTTGCAAGATTAAACAAATTACCAAGTCCTTATTCGAAGCAACTACCAACAGAATAAAGAAATAATCTTTTTATAAGAATTATTATATATAACCAAATAATAAATTAAGCCTGGAAGTACGAAAAGATCAACAAACAAACAACAAAATTCAACTTCAATATTTCATAATATAAGTTCAAAACTTTTCAAAATTCAAAAAATTACCCAAGTCACCTAATTAGATATACCAAAGTACATAACAGGTAGCAGAATCACCAAGACATAAGAATGTTAGAGGATACTGTAAATTTTAAAGTAACATATAATTAAGTAGGAATGCTTATTCCCCAGATAACATCATCGCTTCTTCTCCCATAAGCACACTGAGAATTACTTCAAATGAAGAGACATACCAAGATTAATGAAAATTATATTCTCGAGTAGTCTACTTCCTCTTAAATGGTAAATCCCTTAACTCTTATTAATTAAATTAAAGGAATACCTTAAAACCCATAGGATATTTACTTGTCTATATATTATTTTATTCAATCTTTTAAAACCCAACTTTACCTCGATGGTTAGACCACCATGCCCTTAAAGTCCATATAGGTATTTTTATGCTTAATCAAGGAGGATGTTGAGTATCGACATATCAGTCCGATAGGCTCTATGGATTACACATATAATTCACTCTTTCCTTTATTTTAATCATCACTCTCTTTACCTCCCTACATCTAACAAATCATCTACACAATAACAAATATATACTTATTGTAGCTAGATCACAAAATAATTCTTTATATTTGATCTTTAAATGTTGGTAGACTTGAGAACTTATTTATAAACTTATTTATATAAATCACACATGGTTATGTCTGAAGAACAAAGTAGGGATAAGAAATCTACAAATCTCCTAAGCAGGTAAAAAATGTCAAATCTTTCATGAAATATTAAAAGGAGTAGTGCAGATCTAAGACCAAAACCAAAGAAAAATACATCAGAGAAGATGATGATAAATGAAGGCATAAGAAAAAGCCGAAGTGATAAACAGGTGAAATGGCTTTTTTTTGGTTTAAAGGTGGTTTGTCTTTGAAACATGAAATAAAAAAATGTGTTGCATGGAAGTACACCCCTAGAACAAGGTAAAATAGTATAAAATTAGGTAAAATTAAATAAATATCCTCGATCGACCTTAAGCTCCTCATTAAGAAAACATTTCCTGGTTTCTAAGGTATAATGGTCCTTTCTAGTCATTTTTCTTATTTCTATGTATGTTCATTGTTAGGAATTCTCTATGTCTTCCCCAAGTCCTTTATGACTTGCTGGGACCGATAGTTCAATTACCAGGCAGTTCATTTGGCTTTTAGAACCAATTTCTTACTTGGAAGTCTTTGTTGGTTCTAAATGGCCATGAAGAAAAAAATTCTATAAAATGATCTTGGATACAAATTATAACTATTCCAGCAACTCTAGAATATTGATTTTAGGCTAGTTAGACCTTTGGTTTGGGCCCCAATACACCCGAGCTTATTTCGACATATTGATCAAAAAGTTGAAAAATTAGAAAGTATGGGTGTGGGACCTATATTTGATCAAAATGAACTAGGATGTAATATACAACTTCACTAATGCATCCAAAACATCGAATTTAGTGGGGTTACATAGTTCATTTGCGAAAATCAGAGTTCAAATGAGTTCTGAGGTCCAAAAGAAGTTTTGACTTTGCTGGCATTGGTTCCATTACAATCGCGGAAAGGTATATGGCAATCTCGGCATGGTGATCATGGTCCATTTGATGTCAATATAAGAATATCCATTCTTAAAGGGGCTATAAATAGGACCCCAAGTCACGATTTGGCCATTTTCTCTTTATCTTTGAGACCTAGAAGAGTGAGATAACTCTAAATTGCGTCTAGTAGATAACTTGGGATATTTATTAACATATTTTAACGTTAATATCTTTGGATTTAAGGTAAGAATCCTTTAAATCCATGGTTGAATTTCTTGAATTTTTGACCAAAACCCCCAATAGCTCGAGGTCCTGATTTTAGCCCTAAATTAGGTTGTGCTCACCCATCTATTTCTTGAGGGTTATAATTATTTGTTCATGTATAAATGTTGGGTTAACCTCTAAAATGTAATTTTCATAAGTGGAGCCCATTTAGGATTTTTGTGTCATTTTCGGACTCGAAGTATAATGGTGCAACATGGGTATATTTATGCTCGTATTGATGAGTAGATTATATTTTTCATAGCTTGGCATCTTAAAGAGGCTTGTAGGAAGGAGAAGATAAATGTTTGGTAGCTTGATGAGCATTTTTTTGATTTAAGGTAGCTTAGGCTTATTCCTTATTAGATTAAGCTTTGTTGTAGTAGAACTATGATATCTTGTTAGATTGGGAGGGGTTTTAGGTATTGGTTTGATGATTGTTTAAGACTTGTGGTTAATTGGATCTTTTAGGTCATTTGAACACATATAGTAAAATGCCGTTAGTTGGATCTTTTAGGTCATTTTGACCCATATTGTGAAATTCCTAGCTTGTTGTATTAAAACTTAATGGATTAGACTTAATGTCTCATTCTTAACATGAGAATGCTTAATGCTAATCTAGTTATATGGGAGTGACTTTGTCACTCATGCTTAGAGTTGAATTAGATGCCTTAGCCTAGATCGGGGTAGAAATGAACTTAAAAGGTATATTAAGGGATTTAAAAGTAGGCCTTGCCCTGCCTTAAGCCAAGATTGAGGTAGTCCCCGTGAGATCGATATATGCTTATATTATGCCTTAAAAAGGCCCCTTTCAGCAATACTGAGAAACCTTGAGAGTAAATTTATTGATGATTCCATAATAAGCCGTTGTTTAGTCTATTAAAAAAGCCTATGACCATGTTATTTGTTAAGACATGGATGTGCCTATTACTCATGCTATTAATTAGGTCATTTCTTCGCTATTGATTGGGCCAACGAATACCATATTGAATGGTCCCTTGACTATAACATGGCTTTAGCGCTAAAGTGCGATATCAACTATGCTATGAAGAAGCTATAGATTGTGCCATGCATTGATATTGCTCAAGTTAGTGATAAACTTGATTTATGCTAATGGTGGGCCAATGAATAGGTTACTTGTGGGCCATTGCACATGATAGTTCTTATGGTTATTCTCATGGACCAAGGACTAGATAATTAACTTATCATTTATAACTTTTATGTTACATATACATAAGCTTATTGATAATGTGACATTGATGATGAATGAGGAAATATCAAGGTATGATCTTCTTGCTTCTTATTTTATGTTTATTTACTTTAGCCCTCACTTGTTCTTTACTTTAGCCCTCGTGGGCTTGTCCTTTACTTTACCTCTCATGGGCTTGCTCTTTATTATTAATATTAATTTGGATATTATGATGATACCCAACAAGGCCAGAGAATATTATGATGATATGATGATACATGGAAAGGCTAGAAGATATAATGATAGTATAATGATACCCGATAAGGCCAGAAGATGCTATAATAATATGATGATTCTTGGAAAGGACGGGAGGTATTATAATGATTTGATGATACCCGATAAGGCTGGAGGATATTATGATGATATGATGATACCTAAAAAGAATGGAGAATGATTATGATGATATGTATATACCTGGTAAGGACAGAGGATGGTTATTGATGTACCTATAAGTACATCTACAGGTTTGAGCCCGACTAGCTCCAACTATATGTTATTTATGCTCCTGTGTAGTTAGGTATAATATTGATATTATTGATGCCGACCATAGTTTTCTTGTGATCAAGGTATAAAGTGGAATAGTTGTTGATTTAAGGTTTAAAATATGATTAGTGGTGAATATAACTTAAGAGGTTAATAATGACTTATGGATTATTGAACCTTAGCAATAATGAGGACGTGTGATTTAGTTAGTAATGATGTTTATCTATAATGGTGTTTAACATAGATGAAGACTTATAACAATGATGTTTAGTGGCAATAATGATTTAGTTGACTATGATGACTAGTTGCCAAATAAGGATTTATAGATTAGTGATGCTATTTACTAAATGACGCTTAGTTAATATATTAGATTGTGAATAATTGATGATTAGCGGTTATTGGATCAATGGTAATTAGTGAGTTTTTGATGGCTAGAAATAAATATTGGCTAGTTGATAAATATGGCTTAGCAATGAATTTTGGCTATGTGCTAGCTATTGACTAGTTGGTGAAGAATGACTAGTTGATAACCCATGAATAGTGATTATATGGCGAATAGTGTATAAATAATAATTAGAAGGTACATGATGAATAGTAAGTAATTGGATTAGTAAAAAAGCATTGGCAAGGTAATAAAGAGCTATTAGTGCTTATCGAAGATATAGTTGTTAGATGGTCATATGTTGATTAATTATGAGTGTTGATGATAATTGTGAAAGGTTGGTGAACTTTTGATTGATGATAATTATGGAATGTTTGAAAATTGATCAATTATAGGTACCATGGAATGGCGGTTGATTAATGATGGAGTCGAATATATTGTTGAATTGTTTCCTTTATATTTGTCTTGGGTGTACTCTCCAGTGACATGGGACACTATGATTAGTTCTTTAATTTATGCACCAGTTTGTGTCTGGGAGCCAACTTTGTACTTGTGATTGCTTGTGTTTATTCTTTATGATACATTATCATTTCGAATTATACAATTCTTATGTACAATATATGGGTATGCGTTAGCGCCTTTTGTTATATTGTTACTCTGAAATTTATCACTTATTATACATAACGTTATTGGCATGTGTTGATGCCTTATGTTATATGGTTATTCCATTTTGATTACTTATTATACATAGTGATGATGGATATTATTAAGGTTTAATTATGTACCTTTACTTAGTTATGATTATCTTGCATTATATCATCTTTATATCATGACTTAGTTCAAACGGTCGATGATGGATACTGAGTACCCATTGTTTTGGTACTCATACTAAACTTCTGCAGCCTGCAGATCATAGTACGAGTTATTTCCATTGATATGTGCATGTTATGTGGAGAAGCCATGGTTCAAAGACTTAAGGTATGCTCCTGACGTTTATAATATAACCTATCTCTCTCTTATATATTAGACTAGTCTCTATGTTGTATTCAAAGATAAGTTATATTTGTGTATTCAGTTGAACTTTACTTTGTACTTTTGTATTATTAACAGATCTTGTACTGATACAACCTGGTTTTGGGATTATATTATATGATTGCTTCTTTATTTCATCCATTCTGCAATTCTTTTCTTTATATATTTGGTAGTCTATTAGTAGCCATTTCAGACTATGGGTTTGGCTTTCCTACTGGTTGGTTATAGTAGGTGTCATCATGACTTAAGAAATTAGGTTATGTCAAATTGGTATCAGAGCCAGGTTTCACCAGTGTATTAGTACAAAAGCAAGTATTAGTAGAGTCCTGTAGATCTGTGCAGAGATGTCCATAACCTATATTCTGGAGGATATAGGGACATTTTAGGAAATTCACTTCTTGATTCCTTATCGTTTTCTGCATTGATATAAACCTCAAACAAATTCTTTGACTTTTTTTTTCTCCCTAATAAATGATGTAAAATGGATGATGTTGTCGATAGAGGTGTATGAGACTTTGATACATATTTCCATAGTTTTAGTATAATGTCAGACTAGAGAGTCAGAGATAGATGTCGAAGACATTTAGCGTCAGCTAAATGATTTGGGCCTAACTTAGGCTCCAGTTGAGCCCGTGGATGCTTTATCCCTTTGAGATTCACCATTGGGGATCTAAGTCTTGTTGTAGATCCCTCTCAGTCATGGATGACATTCGAAACATCAAGCAGTCCTTAGACCAGAGTTGTGTCTAATGGTGGTCATCAGAGTTCTTGACCAGTTTTTGAGTATGTGATTGGGTTTCTAGATTGGGCAAGGCATTTTCCTATGAAATATCCTTTAGAGTACTATAGGTTGTATAGAATCATTAGAGGTTGAGCATTGACATACCGTTTAGTGTCAGAGGACTTGATAGCAGTTGGTTTTTCTTCCTTTTAGGTTGTAGATTATTCAAGGCCCATAGAGTGAGCATGTATTAGGACTTAGATGTGGCGGAAGGAAGCCATGGCATTAGTATAGTGTGATTGGTATTCCATCTGGGGTCTTGTTGTGATTGTGGCAAGATAAAACTTGGGTCTAAAGAGTGCCTCAAATATGAGTTATTTGATTGGGAAGAGTTAGCATGTATTTCCTCGCCAGCCTAGAGTTCATGAGTCAGGCTATAATTATGGAAAGGATGACTATTATAGTAAAGATTTCTCTCAATGCCAGTTGGTAAGCCATTTAGTCTTAGCTCATATTTCTCGCCAAGATTAGAGTATCAAGAGTTTATTATTACACTAGAGAGATCGACTATTAGTTTGGAGGGTGTCCCTGATGTGGGATTACTAGTATTTCAACTCATTCAGACCAACCCCATGATGTTGTGACACCTTCAGGTAGAGATAGTGCACTTAGTGCCTTAATTTATAATTTAGTTTGTTAGTCTGACTTTGTCCCCATTTAGGTTTACTCTTTCTTATATTTGTTAGGCATAAAGTGGCAAATTTTACTATTATTGGTGTTCTTTTTTTCCCCGCATTTATCTTTTCATTATGTGTAGTAAGTTTTTCATACCCATTGATGATTCTATGACTTGATGAGTTCATGTTGGTTATTGTGTGCCTTATTATTAAATTCATGATTATATTATTGCTCTGTGGTTTATTTTTTTAGTAGTGGATGGGGTAGATCTGTATAAATGTTTGCTCACTATAAGTGTAGCCCTTGGGTTTGAGTCTTATTTATATTGGCATATTGGCCTTGTTGTTTCCCCCGAGAGATATATGATATTGATGTTTATTTTGGTGTTGCCTACTCATTATATAGATGTTGGTATTGCTATTACTATTGCTATCACTACTTGAGGTTATTGATATTATTACTTAATGTAATTGATACTCACTGGATAGCTATTTAGACTAGTGTTATCTAATTAGGATTTCATTCTTTGTGATTTTATTTGGTGGATTGAGTAGATATATCCTGATTGGATGATTTTTTTCCCATAGCGTGGTGAGGTTGATTACTTTTCCTCTTGGTTAGCCGTGTTAGATTGATTAGAGGATGTATTGTGGTGTCAAAGGTAAGTTAACCTTCCATGGTTTTGTATGACTCTGGAGTTGGAAATTTAGATATATAGTCCGTTATTGAGTTTGAGATTCTTAGACTTTCCCATGGGTTGCGAAGGTTTTTGAGTTGGCTATCCCTTTCTATTTAGCCTATTTATGAGATTAACTAGTTTGAGGTCCGTTCTTCATTAGTGGCTATTTCATTACCCAATAGCATTTTGATATAGATATCGAGATGCCTTGGATTTATCTCTTAAAATTACTAGATTCATCTCCTTTTGATGGTTTGCCTTTGTTTTAAGTATGGAGTTGTATGCTTTATTCTCACCATGATGTGATTCTTGTCTTTCATGAAGTTAAGGAGATAAAGGCAGCTGGCCTTTTTTTGATCATTTCTTTAGAGGCATTTTTCTTCTTTAATGATGTGATCCATGTATGGATCGAGTGATAATTGCCTACTCAGGCGGATTTAAGAAATCTTGATTTCAGAGTTTGTTCAGCCTAATAAGGCTTTTTTTGAGTGTTTATCCTTGATGATAAGTGCCTATGGCTATTATTCACCTAAATAAAATATTGAATTGGTTAGTTCTAGATTAAGTTACATCTCTCTGAGTTGCTAAAGTTTTTTCCAAGCTAGTGTGATTTGTAGCCTTTATGAGTTCTTAAGTATGCTTTGATAGTTCATTCCCTTCAGTGAATATGGAGTGCATCACTTGAGTTTTTAACCGGTGATTTATCCTCTTGGCTCGGCATGATATGGTGTAGATATACCTTATTCCGAAAGTATTCGATATGAGTATTAGACCTTGGTTTGGATTTGCTGGCTCAAATTTGGACTTGATGGCTCAAATTTGGATTTGATGCCTTGGGATGGTGATCTAGAAGTTATAATAGATTTGAAGTATTAATTCCTACCCATATTTAGGTTTGGTTTGGGTAATTGAAACCGAGCAGTTCAGCATTGATGTTGAGATTTCATCTTGGAGTTCTAGAGCTTAAGTGCAACCCTCATTTACATTAGTCTCAGTTCGAATTTCATTAATAGGTTGGTTGAGCCACTCTGTGGTTGCCTATTTAATAGTTGCTAAGTGTTCAGATGATAGGCTAGGGACCCAGTATTGGTTCTTTTAGCTTTGGTATTGATTTTTCTATCTTTTTTGAGAATGTTAGATGATATACTCAGTGAAAGTAGTATGCTTGAGTTAGATTTAGTATGGTCTCATTCTCGGTTAATAGGACATCCCGGAGCGGTTCATTCAGTAATGAGTAGTACACCTTGATCTTCTAGATTTCAATTTGATTACCATCTAGATTGGATATAGCACTGGCATAGATTGTATTACTTTATTATCTCAATTTGTGTGCCTAAATAATGCCTTATGAGTTTATTCTCAAGGTTGCCGTATGGATTTTTTAGCAGATTAGTTTTAATTCTTTGAGTGGTCTATGATGAGATTGTGAGGACAGGACTCAGGTGATTTTCCTCCTTGTTTGGATTGGATAGCAGATACGAGCTTGTAACGAAAGGTTATATTTGGGTTTGGAGTCGGTGGTATGACTGACTTCTTAGTTTAGTTTTGGATCGAATAAGCCTTTGTTAATTTGTGCAGATATCAAGATGGTATTAGTGTGTTGTGGTTCAGATTTTAACTTGCATTAGACTTTTCAGTTCAATTGGAGGCCAGTTTGGGGTTAAGGTTGAGTTTTAGATGTTTGGAAATGAAAAAGGAGTGTTTGTTGAAAAAGGGACACCTGTGGTGAAATCCCTTATATGTTTTTTTTTTTCACTTCGTAGAGGTTATTTAGGAAGTCACGCTTGGAGCGTGCGGGCCCAGTACCTCATCCTTTTGAGCTTTTGAGATTCCGCCTATCTATTGTCTTTTGGGGATGAAAGTCCTTTTAGTAATAGATATTATAATCACTCTTTTCGGTCATTTTTCATATTCCCACTTATCTGTACTATTAGACTTCTCCATAGCTTTCCCAAGTCATTTATGACTTGCTGGAACCGATAGTTCGGTTACTGGGCAGTTCATTTGGGTTTTAGAACCAATTCCCAGTTTGGAAGTCTTCGATGCTTCCAAATGGCCACTGAGCAAAATCTTCAGTATAATGATCTCGGATGCAAATTCCTATTGCACCAGTAGCTCCAAAATATAAATTTTAGGCTAGGTAAACCTTTGGTTTGAGTCCTAATACACCCAAGCTCATTTCGACCTATTGGTTGGAAAGTTGGAAAATCATAAAACATGGGTGTGGGACCCACATTTGGTCAAAATAACCTTGAATAGAAAATCCAACTTTACTAACGTGTTTGGAACATAAAATTTAGTGAGGTTACATAGTTCATTTGTCCAAATCAGAGTCCAAATGGGTTCCAAGGGCCAAAACAAGTTTTGACTTTGCTGGTAATGGTGCCATGGAGATCCCAAATCGTGATTTGGCTATTTTCTCTTCATCTTTTAAATCCAGAAGCCCTAGAAGGGCAATATAACTCTAAATTACGTTTTATAGATGACTTGGGAGCTTGATTAACATTTTTTAATCTGAATATCTTCGGATTTAAGGTAAGAATCCATCAAAACAAACCTTGAATATTGATACGCCCAAATTACAACTCTCGTTAGAAAGTGTAAGCGGTCGCTGTCAAATATAGAACCCAATTGGGTTGGGTGTCGAATCCCACAGGGAATACTGTGCTCACTAAGTATTGTGGTTGTTATTCAACTATTTATCAATGGTTCCAGAATAAAGTGGGGGTTTTGATTTATCAACTGTATTGAAATGTTTGTCACAGAAAGTAATCCAAATGTCGATTGTATTGCAAATAGTAATTCAGTATGAGTAGTCAAACTAGAGTTATGGTTACCAAGATGCTTAAGCAGCTAGGGTTGTGAACTCTTTTGAATTCCCAATGAACAATTCTAATTGCAAGAGTAATCGAATTCTATGGTTTACCCATTAGTTTCTCAACCTAAATGAGTAGCTTATCCCTTAATTCTTTCAAACTTAAGGAATGTATATTTTTTTTGGTAAACCGGAATGTATTATTTATTCAACTATATTCTCACTTAGGTTAATCCGGTTAAGGCATCTACCCTCTATCCAAAATTTAAAGTTTTTAGATTTATGTAAATCCTTTCTTTTCCCAACAAATACTTTTCTACTTGAACAAGTGTTGTTCTTGGGCTCACTTTTCAAGTTTGCAACCAAGAAAAGTCATTAAAGTGAAGAAGGATTTATGCAATATCAATTAATCATGGGAATCTACTAGATTCACAACCCCCAATCAGCTATTCATATCAAGGCTTCCATAACCCTAGTTATGGGAGCTTAGCCACACATCTCCATCATAGAAAGAGAAGAAGTCATTGTATTATTCATAAATTAATTTAAAATTTACTTACAAAATTCACAATTATTGTTCTTCAATCTTTAATGGAGAAAATGATAATGGAATCTATATCGATAATTCTATAATGAATCTCAGAGAAAAACTACGTAAAATATATTTTCTAGTATGGAAAACTCTCATAAAAGATAAAAGATAAAGGATCTCCTTAATAAAACCTAAAACTGGGTATTTATAAGTTCCGAAGTAAAAAGGACTTAAAATTCGAATTAAAAGAACACACATTTAAATTAGTGGCCAAATTGGTGGTCCGCCGCAAAATTGGTGGTCCACAATTTTAACTGTCGCTGAGTGTTCTGAAATCCCAAATTTTGCCTGAATCTGGTGGTCAGGTTGGTGGTCCACCGTAAAACTGGTGTTCCACCATTTTGACCACCAGTGGGTATTCTAAAATCCTGAATCTGTTGGTCAGGTTGGTGGTCCACCACAAAACTGGTGGTCCACAATTTTGACCGTCACTAGGTCTTCTGAAATCCTGAATTCTGCTTTAGGTCTGGTGGTCAGTTTGGTAGTCCACCACAAAACTGGTGGTCCACCATTTTGACCACCAGTGGTGTTTTTCTACTAATTTCTTGAGTCTTCTCCTTCAGCTAGCTCCTTACCCTGAAACACTAAAATCCAATATTAAATGCAACCTTGGTTGCTTGAAAACATGCAATTTTCCCAAGAAAAAGATGCACAATGTTCTGTCAAAATCCATAACATCAACACCCTTAACTTAAAATAATTGCTTGTCCTCAAGCAACTACATAATACCATTCTACGATGCTTAACCAAGAGAAACATCAGATACCTATGACAGTCCATTATCAATTTCTGTTCAGAACACATTACCCTATCCAAGTTCAATTACTTTAAACACAACTGCGTATATTAATGAATGTCAACAATGTGACACAAAGAAATCAAGATATGGTATCATATTAGCAACAAACAACCACGCATATGTACAAGTTACACTACCTAAACAAGTAAGCAACCAACAATACAACCCATGTGCCCTTACAACGAAGAAGTCCTTCCTCACTTATATATGAAATCAAGCATGTCAATGTGGGGATGGTTAAGAGACACTCACTCTCAGAAAGAATTTCCAATCAATACATGTCAAATACCATAAGCTTGCCCTTATTTTCATTACCTAAGCTTTCAGACAGTTAAGTTAAGATCACTATAGGATTTTTCTTCAGTTTGTAATGTAGGCTTGGGGCTGGTATGATACGTAAAGATACTAAAGTGACTAGGACTCCTTGGCACTACACTAACTTTTGGAGTCTCATTTATTAACCTTTAACCTATTTCTCCCTTTCTTTATTAAAGAAACTTCAGGCTGGGTACGGTCTTTTTGTCATTCATTTTTTTTTTCACAACTTTTCCTTTCTTATTTTTTTCTCCCACACCCAGCCTTGCAATCTTTTCTCTCATTTAACCTTTTTTCATACTCACTTTACATCACGCACCCCTATGATAGCCACCCTAAACTTAGGATATTTTCCTAAATCAAAGTGCACAATGTGCAAGGAAGACCAGGGCAAAAATAGGTTCATTGTGATACAAATGGAAAGGTGATAGGTCTACAAGAAAAATAGGCATACAAGATCAAAATCGAGATCAAGGGATATCATTCACACATGGAAGGCCATTTAGATTAAAAGTGGACTAATATAAAAACTGCCCTATGATCCTTTCCTAACCACTATCCTACAACCTAGGCAAGACTAATTAGGAAAGTTCTAGATTTAACACACAAAGAAACTTGGTAAAATCTCACACACACTTGGCATAAAGGTATATCACAAGCTACTACCTGACAGGGTTATGCAATTGTTAGAAATGATTATTGTGTCCCTAATACAAATGCCATAAAAAGATTTATAGTAGTCTCATATAGATGCATGTCACACAATTATAAAATAGATAATTGAAGAAGTATTTATCATTTGTCCCAAAATCAACAAAAATATGTTAACTGCCCTAGGTACTTATTTTTCACCCAGTTAACCATAAAACATCACGAAACAAAACACAATATGCCTAAACATGATGGATACACTAGGAACAAGACTCTGGGGAAAAGAGACATGGGAACAAAAACCCCAAGAGGACGTTAACACCCACAAGTAGCCCCCCTCAACTTAAAATCATGCACTATCCCCAATGCATCAAACCAAAATAAGAGAGTTAGAAACATACCTTTTGGTACCATAGGTTCTAAGATCTGATGTCAACCATATAAGATGAATACAAATAACAAAACATCTTGGGTTTCCTCCCAAGCAGCGCCTGATGTAACATCGCGGCAAGACTCGGTCATTTTGACAACTCAGAATTTCTCAAGATACCTTGTTTATACCTTTTTACTTCACTTGTTGAATCATGAAAATACTTTATTCCTAGTCCAACCCACTTTGAAGTACTAACACCCTTGCTTTCAAGTTCAACCACACCAGCCATGGTATCTACAACAAACCTATCCTTAACTGGTACATCTTGCTAATATTCGTAGAATACATCAACTATCGATAAGATACTCATCTTCTTTTGTTGTTTCTTGGATTTACACACTTCCAATCTAACCTCTTTCCTATTGATCCTAAATTTTAGCTTATTCAACTCCAGTTCAACTAACACTCTCTCAGTTTCTAAGAATGTCCTGCCTAAAATTATAGATACTTTAAAGTCCACTTCACAATCAAGAAATACAAAGTCAGCAGGAAATATAAAATCAACAACCTGTACAAGTACATCATGTAGAATCCTTATGGGCTATATCACAGACTTTTCTACCATAACTAGCCTCATGTTTATGGGAATAGGATCCCCCAAAACCTAATTTCTTATACACAACAAGCAACATCAAGTTTTTACTTGATCCTAAATCACATAGAGGTTTTGTAAAATCAATAGACCCAATAGTGAATGGGATGGTAAATGCTCCTGGGTCTGCCTTCTTCTGCACTAAAGACCATGTGAAGATAGCACCACAGTGATGGAAATTGTCCACCAGCTCATAGCTAACTATCCGCTTCTTCGTGAAAAGGTCTTTCATGAAGTTTACATACCTAGGCATTTGTTCCAATACTTTTACTAATTGCAAATTGATCGTCAACTACTTAAGCAGGGCCATAAATTTGCTAAACTTTATGTCGTCGGTCTTCTTCTTCAATCTATGAGGAAAGAGAGGTGGTGGTTTTGGTGGAGAAGTCACCATTGCTTTATTTTCCTTGTCTTTCCCTTTTTCTAATCCATCAACTAGCTAACGGTTAGAAGGAACATCAACATCATCCTACTTCTCAGACTCCACACAATTGCTTTCTTTAAGCTCGACATCTTCTTTGGTTACCTCTTCAATAATAGCTTTTCCCATAAAAGATCCTGGTAATACCTTACCACTCTGTAAGGTAATTTTCATGTAAGATCCATTATTTTGAGGGTTCTAAACTACATCACTTGGCAAATTCCCACTCTTTCTTTGGTTGAATGCTGCGGATAATTAACTCATCTGCTGCTTCAATTGTTTGATAGTAGTTGAGTATGAATTTACTAATCAACTCATGGAAGATAAGTCACTCTTCATCATCATTGCCCCAGTATTTGTTTTCTTAACTCCCTTCAATAGTTTCTGTATCATGTACTCCATTGATATTTTTCTTGAACTGGTGGCAGCGTTATCACGACTTCCAGGAGGTACATACAATTCACTCCTATCATTATTATTCTTCCAACTCCCTTGATCTCTATCCTTGTAACTAGACTTATCGTAATAGTTTTGACCTTAGTTTCCTTGGCTATTGCCACGAAAACCCCCCCTAATTGTTTAGATAGTTTGCCTCTTCTTCCAAATCAGAGTCAACTCTTCCTTGGGATCCTACAACTTTTACTTTCTCATTCATTCCAGATAATAAATGCTTGGTCAAAACTTCTATTTGCATCTTCAAGTATGCCATGTCCTGGTTACCTTCCACCTCCTTGCTACCATAAAATCCCTGGTATACCAAGCTCTACATTGTTTGGTTATTCGATCAAGCATCTCCAAGGCCTCTAGAAAAGTGAGATCCACAAATGATCCTCCTACATAATTATCCACGACTGGCTTTATAATAGAGTTCAAGGACCTATAGAGTGTCTCCATCAAATGAATATCAGTCATATTATGATTCGGGCATTGCATCAGCTTCTTTTTAAATCTCTCCCAAGTCTTGTGAAGAGCTTCAGTTGGAAGCTACCAAAAGTTACTGGTCTCATTTCTCAAATGTACCCTCCTGGAAGGTGAAAAGAACCTTTTTAGGAAAGTCTCTTTCAACTGCCTCCAGTTGGTTATAGAATTGGGAGTCATCCAATTGAGCTATAGTGTTGCCTCTCCAGATAGAGACAATAGAAACAAGCATAGTCAGATAGCATTCTGTCCTACTCTCGGGTTATTAAAGGATTTGCAAATAGTGTCAAACTTTACTAAATACATATTAGGATCATCCCCCGAGAGTCCACCAAATAACCCCTTCAGATAGAGGAGTTGAATCTTCATGCTTGTAATATTAAAGTTAGCTCTTGGTGATAGAGGTGGAGGAATAATAGATCTAATAGTACTTGCCCTATCCATTCCATCTTCTTCATTATTAAGATCAAACTGTACAGGCTGACGGCCTTGCCTTGCTCTAAAAGGATGATTTCTTTTTACATTTTGGTTCACCAGCGCAACTATATTCTCTGCATGCCTTAGGTTAGTAGGATCTAACAAGTCCTCATCCCCTAAACATCATCATCAAGATTAGGATAACATGAAGGTTGACCATTATTCTGTTTATCAATCTGGGCTCTAGACATTGCGGCTAGTTTTTCAGCTTTCTGAGGGTGTGCCATTCTACCAATTAATTGTGGTTCTGGATGTACTGGTAATAATGGTGCACCCGAGCTATGTGTACTTGGCATACACAATAACTACCCTTCACAAATCAAAAACAACAAAGGCAAAATTTGAGAAACTTAACCAAAGGTTATTTAACAAACAAACATAATTTACAGCCGTATTCCCTGACAACAATGTCAAAATTTGATATGTCTAAATTACAACTCTCGTTAGAAAGTGTAAGCAGTCGTTGTCAAATATAGAACCCAATGGGTTGGGTGTCGAATCCCACAAGGAATACTATGCTCACTAAGTATTATGGTTGTTATTAGACTATTGATCAAGGGTTCCAAAATAAAGTGGGGGTTTTGATTTATCAATTGTATTCAAATGTTTGTCACAGAAAGCAATCCAAATGTCGATTTTATTACAAATAGTAATTCAGTGTGAGTAGTCAAACTAAAGTTATGGTTACCACGATGCTTAAGCAGCTAGGGTTGTGAACTATTTTGAATTCCTAATGAACAATTCTAATTACAAGAGTAATTGAATTCTACGGTTTACCCATTAGTTTCTCAACCTAAATGAGTAGCTTATTCCTTAATTCTTTCAAACTTAAGGAACGTATTATTTATTCAACTATATTCTCACATGGGCTAATCCGGTTAAGGCATCTACCCTCTATCCAAAAGTTAAAGCCTTTAGATTTATGTAAACCCTTTCTTTTTCCAACAAACACTTTTCTATTCGAACAAGCGTTGTTCTTGGGCAAACTTTTCAAGTTTACAACCAATAAAAGTCATTAAAATGAAGAAGGGTTTATGCAATATCAATTAATCATGGGAATCTACTAAATTCACAACCCCCAATCAGCTATTCACATCAAGGCTCCCATAACCCTAGTTATGGGAGCTTAGCCACACATCTCCATCATAGAAAGAGAAGAAGTCATTGTGTTATTTATAAATTAATTCAAACTTTACTTACAAAACTCATAATTATTGTTCTTTAATTTTCAATGAAAAAAATGATAATGGAATCTAGATCCACAATTCTAGAAAGAATTTCAGAGAAAAACTATGTACAATATATTTTCTAGTATGGAAAACTCTCATAAAATATAAAAGATAAAGGATTTCCTTAATAAAACTTAAAACTGGGTATTTATAAGTTCCCAGGTAAAAAGGATTTAAAATTTGAATTCAGAAAAAAAAATGCTTTTAAATTGGTGACCAAATTGGTGGTCCACCGCCAAACTGCTGGTCCACTATTTTGACCATCTCTGAGTATTCTGAAATCCTAAATTCTGATTGAATTTGGTGGTCAGGTTGGTGGTCCACTGCAAAACTGGTGGTTTGCCATTTTGACCACCAGTGGGTCTTCTAAAATCCTAAATTTGGCGGTCAGGTTGGTGGTCCACCACAAAAATGGTGGTCCACAATTTTGACCATCACTGGGTCTTTTGAAATCTTGAATTCTATTTTAGGTCTTGTGGTTAGTTTGGTGGTCCACTATAAAACGGGTGGTCCACCATTTTGACCACCAGTGGTGTTTTTCGGCTAATTTCCTGAGTCTTCTTCTTCAGCTAGCTCCTTACCCCGAAACACTAAAATCTAACATTAAATGCAACCTTGGTTGCTTGAAAACATATAATTTTCTCAAGAAAAAGATACACAATGTTTCGTCAAAATCTGGAACATCAAATATCTTAAATTTTTAATTGAAACCCCAAATAGTTTAAGGGCTTGATTTTAGCCCTAAATTATCTTGATTTCACCTATTTCTTGAGGGTTATGATTATTTGTTCATGTATGAACATTGGGTTGACCTGTAAAATATGATTTCCATAAGTGGCACCCACTTGAGGTTTTTTGGTGTTATTTTTGAACCCAAAGAACAATGGTGCAATATGGGTATTGTTATGCTTATATTGATGAGTAAATTTTATTTTTGATTGATTGGCATCTTGAAGAATCTTTTTTAAAGGGGAAGATGATGGTCTGGTAGATTCATGAGCATTTTTCTGATTTGAGGTAGGTTAGAATTATTCTTTGTTAGGTTGAGCTATGTTATAGTATAATTGTTATATATTGTTAGATTGGGAGGGACTTTAGGTGTTGGTTTGATGATTAATCAAAACTTGTTGATCTCTTGGTCATTAGGGCCTTTATAGTGAAGTGCCATTAGTTGGATCTTTTAGGTCACTTTGACCCATATTGTGAAATGCCTCGCTTGTTATCTTGAAACTTAATGGATTAGACTTAATGTCTTATTCTTAACATGAGAATGCTTAGAACTACTCTAGTTAGATGGAAGTGACCTTTTCACTCATGCATAGGGCAAGATTGTCCTTAGAGGCTTACTCTAATGAAGTTGCTTTAGTTCCAATGGACTTAGTGATAGTATTTGTGTACGATCTCTTTCTTGGACTTAATGGTGGTTTCCTATACATCTAAGAGTTGAACTAGATACCTTAGCCTAGACTGAGGTAGAAATGAACTTAGAAGGTATATTGGGGGATTTAGAAGTGGGCCTTGCCCCACCTTAAGCCAAGATTGTGGAAGCCCTCATGAGATCCATAGATGCTTATATTATGCCTTGAAAAGGCCCCTTGAGGCAATATTAAGGAACCTTAGTCATAAATGCTATAATGATCCATTGTTTATACTATTAAAGAAGCGCATGACCATGTTATTAATTACGCCATGGAAGTGGCTATTACTCAAGCTATTGATTAGGTCATTGCTTAGCTATTAATTTGGCCAACGAACACCTTATTGATGGGCCCTTGACTATAATATGTCTTAATCCCTAAAGTACATTATCAACTATGCTACGAATAAGTTATAGATTGTGCCATGGAATGATATTGCTCAAGTTAGTGATAAACTTTCTTTATGCTAATGGTTGGCCAATTAATGTTACTTGTGGTCCATTACTCATGATAATTCTTATGGTTATGCTCATGACCCAATCGACTAGATTATTGACTTATTATTTATAATATTCACGTTACATAAACATAAAATTATTGATAATGTGACATTGATGATGAATGAGGAAATATCAAGGTATAATCTTCTTGCTTCTCATTTTATGTTTATTTACCTTAGCCCTCATGAAGCTTGTTCTTTACTTTAGCCCTCAACGGCT
Organism: Capsicum baccatum var. pendulum; assembly: GCA_030864225.1. NCBI lineage: Eukaryota > Viridiplantae > Streptophyta > Magnoliopsida > Solanales > Solanaceae > Capsicum > Capsicum baccatum. Next base: position 161,880,669 of record CM061555.1, on the reverse strand, counting down.
TGTCCTTTACTGTATCCCTCATGGGGCTTTCTCTTTATTATTGATATTAACTTAGATATTATGATGATACCCGACAAGGCCGGAGGATATTATAATGATATGATAATACCTAGAAAGGCCAGAGGATATTATGATTATATGATGATACCTGGTAAGGATGGAGGATATTTTGATAATATCCCACAATGCTGGAGGATACTATGATGATATGATATGCCTGACAAGTCCAGAGAATATTATGAAGATTTGATGATACCTGACGAGGACAGAGGATATTATGATGATATGATAATACCCGGCAAGGCCGGAGGATGATTATGATGATACGTATATACTCAAAAAGGATGAAGGATGATTGTTGATTTGACTATGAGTACATCTATCAGTTCGAGTCCGTCTGGCCATATGTATGGAAACTATATGTTATTTATGCTCATGTGTAGTTGGGTAAAATATTAATATTAGAGATGCTGACCATAGTTCTCTAGTGATCAAGGTATAAAATAGTATAGTTGTTGATTTAAGGTTGAAAAGATGATTATCGTGAATATAAATAAAGAAGCTAATAATGACTTATGGATAGTTCAACCTTAGCAATAATGAGGACTAATGGTATTAACGACTAGTTATTATGATGATTAAGCTAAAATGATGTTTAACGTAAATAAAGACTTATAGCAATGATGTTTAGTGATAGTAATGATTTAGTCGATGTTGATGACTAGCTTCCAAATGAGGTTTTATGGATTAGTGATGCTAGTTACTAAACAACGTTTAGTCAATAAATTGGATAGTGAATAATTGGTTAGCGGTTATTGAATCAATGGTGATTAGTGAGTTTGTGATGTCCAGAAACAAATTTTGGCTAGTTGATAAATATGACCTAGTAATGAATTTTGGCTATGTGTTAGTTATTGACTAGTTGGTGAAGAATGACTAGTTGTTGGCCCATGAATAGTGATTATATGGTGAATAGTATATAAATAACAATTAAAAGGTATGTAATGAATAGTGAGTAATTGGATTAGTAAATAAGCGTTGGCAAGATGATAAAGAGCTATTAGTGCGCATCAAGGATATAGTTATCCAAATGATGGTTTGTTATAGTTATGTATAGATGGTCATATGTTGATTAATTATGAATGTTGATGATAATTGAGGAAGGTTGGCAAACTTTCGATTGGTGATAATTGTGGATTGTTGGTAAATTGACCGATATAGGTATCATGTAATGAAGATTGATTAATGATGGAGTCGAATAGATTGTTGAATTGTTACCTTAAACTTTCTCTTGGGTGTAATATCTAGTGGTATGGGACAATATGATGAGTTCATTACTTTATGCACCAATTGGCGTATGAGAGCCAACTTTGTACTTGTAATGCCCCGCAAAATCCTCTTCAAGTCTGAGCCTTAGAGGGTATTTGGTAAAGCGAAAATCCGAGTCAAAATATTTCATAAATATCCTCCCAAGTATGAAATACTTTGAATCGTGTGGGAATCTATTTGAGCATGAATTAAGATCATAGAGGTCCCCTAACTCATGAACGAATTGAAAACTTTCCGATCATTCAAGTTTTAGTGACCGTCAAAATTTGGGTCAACTTATATCGACCATAACTCATTTTATATGAAGAACTGAGTGGATTTATATATATAAAATGAAATATCTTTGAATTAGCTTGCCAACAATACCAATTTCTCCAAAATACGATATCAGACCAAAGAGTTATGCAAATTTTACTCCAGCATGTCAAGCTGAAAAACGGTGACGACATTTCTGACGGGCTATCACGTTTCTGACAACCTTTTTGACGACGTCGTATCATTCTGACGATATTTCCAATGATGTCATCAGCCCTGGGTAGAAAATCAAGAATTTGGACCCCTTTTGTGACGACCATTTGTGATGGCCTATCACGGACCTGACGGCCTGTCACGAATGGCATCAAGTATATTTTTCCAGCAATTCAAGGGCATTTTTTCAAGGGTATTTTGGTCATTTTCCACCTTTTTTGAGCCTCTATAAGTATGACGAACTCTTATTCAAACCCTAATTCTATTATTTTCTTTTCAAATTCTCTCAAGAATATCTAGGGTTTCATTCAAGAACCCAAATCTTTCAAAATTCATCCATAAATTCTTTAAGGCTTCTTCAAGAATCAATTTCCTCATAGTGTGGGCTTCAAGAATTTATTTATTTCAAGTGTGGATAAAGTTTCAAGCACTAAAGTTCATCCAATTTCAAAGGTTAAGGTATGTAGATGTTGATTCTTGGGTTCCTTTCATCCAAGAAGCTCAAGAACCCTTTTTAAAACTAAAAGATTTTTATGTTTATGAGTTGCAAATGATTTGTATGAGTTGAAATGGATGTTTAATGTGTTGTTGAGTTTTGATTTATGTTTTCCTACAAAATTTATGAGCTTTTACCCTAGTATGTGGAATTCATGTGATGTTTGTGACAGATCCTCTTGAAGCTGCTTTTTCATGTGATGTGTTCTTAACTTTTGGGTGCAAAAATGGTTGAATAAGTGAAGAATGTTCCCCATAGGTTTGATAAAGAGCTTAGGTGAAGCATAAGGTCCACTGTAGTATGTTGAATAGGCAACCCCAAATTGTGAGCTAGTCCATGCATGCCTAGTGTTTGATAAAATGCCTTTATGAGTGAAATGTGCCAAGATAGCATGAAATCCCCAAGTAGGTGTAAAATCGGTCATGTCTAGTGGTTGTTGAAAGACCCTAGTGAACAAGTTGAGATATAATGGTTGTAAATTCCCCAATTTTGCGCTCTTTGATATACTCTAAGCTTTTATTACATATCAAGTGGTTAGTAAGTAAATAGTGACGTGTTAGTATGAAGTTTCCCCCAAATCAAGTGATATCCAAATTCATGAAAAGACCGATATAGCTATGAAGTACTTGATGTAATATCTCATTGAATGGGGTATAATCTAATAGCATGTCTTCCCTAGGCTATTATATGATAGTGAATCGATTTTGATGATCCTTAAAGGTTTGGTGTGACCCTTTTGTGGTTGTGATGATGAATAGAGGTCTATGTTTCCTAAATGCTTAATGCAATGTCCTAAGGATATTGAGAGGGAAAGTATATTATGATGCCCAACTACTTGAAGTGATGCTATAACGATTTTGATGATACATGAATGATTGTAATGATGAATGAATGACTGTAATGATGAATGAATGATTGTACTGATGAATGGATGACCGTGATGATGCATGAATGATTTTTTATGAAGAATGATTATCTCTTACTTTTATGTTATCGAGTCCTAGGGGTATTTATACCTAAAAATAAAGCTGTTGTCTATAGCCTATATCAGTTTCTCGATAATTCCAATTGAGCCATGATTCTCAAAACTCAGTGAACTATAGAACTCTATGTCCTCATACTTTGTTTATTTTCTATTGATGGAGTTAGTTGGGGATATGTCCCATCAACTCCACAGTTCAGATAGTTAGAGGCTTTTCAGATAGATGTATTAATATTTAGTTTTCAGTATTGAGTATATATAGATGTGTTGAACCTTATGGTAAGTTTTCACATTTTTTCAGATATTATGCAATATACAGGTACAAATATCACAAAAGGGTTAGCTTGTGGTCCTTCGGGTCCATAAGTACCGTGTGAGTCTCGGGATGGGATCTCGGGGTGTTATATACTTTCTATTAGAGCCTAAGGTTTAAGAGTATCCTAGGGAGTCTGAAAAGCCGCATCTAGTAGAGTCTTGTACATGGGTATGTAGCGTGCCACATTTATGAACAAAAGGCTACATGATGTTCTTAGGAGCAGTTCCTCTTCTTTCAGTGATCATTTTGTGCGAATGAGCATGAGCTCAAGTTGATCCTCAGTCTTATCCACTTTATTCTTTCATTTACAGAGTATACCTCCTCGCAGAGACTTTATTGATAGGGTTAATGATCAGCCCCCTCAGCCAGTAGATCCTGAAAATGAGAGTGTGTTGCATGCAGAGTTTCGGGTAGCTTTCCAGGCGCCAGTCCAGGCGGTGACTAATATTCATGGCAATCATCAGGCTACAGTCCCACCTCAGCAAGATGGGAATTCTTCCTCAGCCAGGATTAGAAGCTTCATGAAAATGAACCCGCCCGAATTCTTTGGGTCAGTAGTAGGTGAGGATCCGCAATTATTTCTCGAGGAGGTGAATAAGATTACCCAGATTATGCATGTTTCAGAGAAGAAGAGTGTTGACTTAGCATCTTATAGGTTGAATGATATTGCTCATGGTTGGGTAGTGATGTGGGAGAAAAGTAGAGGGGAGAATGCTGCTTCCGTGACTTGGCTAGTGTTTCAGATTACCTTTCTAGATAGGTTTTTCTTGGTAGAAATGAGAGAAGCTAAGGTAGAAGAGTTTATAAACCTAAGGCAAGGCTCTATGACAGTGAAAGAGTATTGTCTTAAGTTTAACCAATTAGCTAAGTATGCTCCTGACTTGATAGCTGACCCTAGAGTGGGTATGAGTAAGTTTTTAACTGGGGTATCAAGTGATGTGTTGAAAGAGTGTAGAGCTTCCATGCTTAATAGAGATATGGATCTTTCTAGGCTAATGATTCATGTGCAACAGATTGAGATAGATAAGATAAAAGAGAGAGAGAGAGTGAGTAAGAAAGCCAAGACAGGTAGTCGTGGTTTCTCACAGTCATGGCCTCAGGGTGGTAGTATTTCGTAGTATGGTCGGAGATTTTTAGTTGCATCTCCATCTTCAGCTAGTGTACTCGCACCTACATTTGAGGGTGTCAGATTTGAGGAAGAGACAAGCTCCAAATCCCAGAGTAGTACTAGTGGTGTTCGTACCTACCCATTGTGTAAAGAATATTGTAAGAATCATAAGGGTGTATGTAGAGCCAGTAGTGATGTGTGCTTTGGATGTGGTGAGACCAGTGACAAAGTTTGAGACTGTCTTAAGCCAGGTCCCCAAAATTGACCTGGGTATGTTATGAGCCCTTCATCTTTATGTTATGCATTGATAGATTCTTTGCTCTCATTTTGAGCTTATATGTTACCATGAGTTATGCATAAGTTTCAGATCTTGATCGGTCAATTATGACCCAATCTGTAGGTGCCCCGCGCACCGCTCCAGTATTTTAGCGAAGTGTGTCTAGAGGGACATAGAGTCCCAAGGGGGAGATAACCCATGGTATTGTGATATTGCATGCCATTAGATTCATCTGGATGAATGTTCAGATTTTCCTTATAAATTTAGCATCAATCTTTGTTGCATTGTCAAGTCGTGCTTTCAAAAGTCAGCTTAGCCGGACATTCATACATTAGATATGCACATTTAGTAGAAAGAGTTTAGCTTGTCAGCATGTGTTCAGTCATGTATTCATGTGATAATCCCAGTTGTGAGTCCATGCATCAGATATGCATGTGTATTATGAGAATTCAACTATGAGTATCATCAGTCGAGTAGTCCATGCATCATATATGCATGCCTAGTGTGAGAACTCTATATGTCCGTTGTTCCAATTGCGTATTCCTGATCTGAGATGTTTCCATTTCTTGAGTAAGTTTTGTTGATCCGTATTCTCAGTTTATCAAACGACATTCGATGATGAATATTCTCAAGGAGGAGATAATGTAATGCCCCGCAAAATCCTCTTCCAGTCTGAGTCTTAGAGCGTATTTAGTAAAGCAAAAATCCGAGTCAAAATGTTTAAGAAATATCCTCCCAAGTATTAAATACTTTGAATCATGTGGGAATCTATTTTAGCATGAATTAAGATCATAGAGGTCCCCTAACTCATGAACGAGTTGAATACTTTCCTATCGTTCAAGTTTTACTGACCGTCAAAACTTAGGTCAACTTAAATTGACCTTAACTCATTGTATATGAGGAACTGTGAGGCTTTCTATATAAAAAATGAAAGATCTTTGAATTATATTTCCAACGATACCAATTTCTCCTAAATCCGATATCGGAGAAAAGAGTTATGCCCATTTTACTCCAGCATGTCAAGCTGGAAAATGGTGATGACGTTTCTGATGGGCTATCACATTTCTGACAACCTTTTTGATGACGTCGTCACATTCTGAAGACATTTTTGATGACGACTCAGCCTTGGGTAGAAAATCAAGAATTTGGACCCCTTTTGTGACGACCATTCATGACGGCCTATCACGAACCTGACGGCCTGTCACAGATGGCGTCATGTATATTTTGCAGCAATTCAAGGGCATTTTTGCAAGGGTATTTTGGTCATTTTCCACCTTTTTTGAGCCTCTATAAATATGAGGAACCCTTATTCAAACTCTAATTCCATCATTTTCTTTTCCAATTCTCTCAAGAATATCTAAGGTTTCATTCTAGAACCCTAATCTTCCAAAATTCATCCATAAATTCTTCAAGGTTTCTTCAAGAATCAAGTTCCTCATAGTGTGGGCTTCAAGAATTTATTTATTTCAAGTGTAGATAAAGGTATGTAGATGTTGATTCTTGGGTCCCTTTCATTCAAGAAGCTCAAGAACCCTTTTTAAAACTAAAAGATTTTTATATTTATGAGTTGTAAATGATTTGTATGAGTTGAAATGGATGTTTAATGTGTTGTTGAGTTTTGATTTATGTTTGCCTATAAAATTTATGAGCTTCAACCCTAGTATGTGGAATTCATGTGATGTTTGTGATAGACCCTCTTGAGGTTGTTTTTCCGTGTGATTTGTTCATGACTTTTGTGTGTTAAAATGGATGACTAAGTGAAGAACGTTCCCCATAGGTTTGATAAAGATCTTAGGTGAAGCATAAGGGCCACTATAGCATGTTGAATAGGAAACCCCAAATTGTGAGCTAGTCCATGCATGCCTAGTGTTTGATAAAATGCCTTAGTGAGTGAAATGTGCCAAGATAGCATGAAATCCCTAAGCAGGTGTAAAATCGGCCATGTCTAGTTGTTGTTGAAAGACCCTAGTGAACAAGTTGAGATATGATGGTTGTAAATTCCCTGATTTTGCGCTCTTTGATATATGCCAAGCTTTTAATACATGTCAAGTGGTTAGAAAGTAAATAGTGACGTGTTAGTATGAAGTTTCCCCCAAATCAAGTGATATCCAAATACATAAAAAGACTGATATAGGTATGAATTACTGATGTTAGGCGTATTTACACGCCTGAACACCATTATTTACCCATATTTTTGGTTAAGTTTTGAGGATAAAATATATAATTCCTTTACTTTTAGTCCTTTTTCCTGTAAGTGAGCTAACTAACGTGATTAGCAAGTTTTCAGGTATAAATGATGAAGATTTCAACATTTTGCGGACTGTTGAACGCCAAAGGAAACTTCACGTAAGAAGGAAGGAAGCTTTTGGAAGCTTGAGGACAAAATGTAATGCATGGAAAACCTATCCCGGGCAAAATCAGTATTTCTTAATACTTGGGGATCAGCAGTAACCCAGTAGGACTGGGACAAGGATAAAAACCCTATTTTAGTAGGACAAGGATAAAAACCCTATTTCAGTAGGACTAGGACAAGGGTGTTATAAAAACCCTTATTTGCTGAATTTTTCAGCATTCAATTCAATATTTTTCTATCCATTCACTCATTCATTAATTCAATTCATTCATCCTATTTTCTATTCAATTATATTTTTCTTTTATTCGACATTTAGTTCTTCACGTTACTTTCTGACAGAGAAAGCACGACTCTTGTGACCAACGTGAGATCATTCTAGTTTTGATATGATGATGATGTTTATGGTGATCTTCGTTGGACTCATGAGTAGCTAAACTTCTCTGTTAGGGTTATGGAAGCCTTTTGATAATACTATCTATTTCTATGAGTTTGTGATTTCTTGATACGTGTGCTACTTATATCATTACTCTCTTCATCTTAATTGAATTCTTGTGGTTTCAAACATATAGAATAAGCCAGTATAGCATTAACTTGTTCGAAAGAAAAGTTACATGTCTGGAAAGGAGAGAGTGACAAGGAAATAGGGCTACCAACCCCTGTTTAAAAGTTAGTGCCGTAACTGGATAAACCTCTTGGAGAATTTGTACCATTAGTTATACGCTTTAAGCTCGAAAGAGTTAAAGTGAGATAATCCTTGATGGTCGAAAGACGCTAGGATTTACCATAGAATACGAATCTCTATAAGTGCATGCATCTCTGAATTCCACATAACTCATAGTTAATAGATACGTAGAACTCATAAGGTGGAAATAACCCTAAATTACAATTCTCATTGATCTAAACCTACCAAACATTCCATTTTTACTTTGCTATTTTGTTACTTTTAATTCACGCCTAAACCATCCCCCCTTTTTGTAGAATTTTCGACCAAAAGTCTATTAATAGTTGCATACTTAATGGCCAAGTATTCCCTGTGGGATTCGACACCCAACCCAGTTGGGTTCTATATTTGACAATGACCGTTTACACTCTTACGAGAGCTGTAGTTTGAGCGTTATCAAATTTTGGCGCCGTTGCTGGGGAATACGGTTGTCAACTAAGTTTGTGATAATTACTAGACCCTTTGGTCAAAGATTCTCGTACTTTATGTTTAGTTGTTGTTTTTGTTTTCTGCAGGTTTTTGTTCAGTGCATGCCAAATACTCAAAGTTTGGGACAACCATTATTACCCATAAACCCTGAATCGCAACTTATTGGAAGGATGGATGCACAACGTGACATTGAAAGAAGGGCTGCTCAACAGGAGCAGGATAGACTAGTTGCGTTGGCCGCTGCCCAAGTACATCAACAGAATATTGATAACCCTGGGCGAGCAACAAATCCTGACGATGAGGACCTAGGTGATGACGAGTTACTAAACCCTAGGCGTGATGCTGAGTTGGCGACACCTGAAAACAAAAGAGATCGTTAAGCCAGATTTAGGCCTGAATGCCGAGCTATACAGATGCCTTTTGATGATGATGATGATGATGATCTAGACGGAGCTGGTGCCACAGGAGCTATTATTCCTCCGCCCTTGGCACCTGGAGCCAAGTTCAATATCATTAGCACCATGATTCAGTTATTGCAACTCGAGGGATTATTTTGTGGATTCGCAGGTGATTATCCGAATATGCATCTGATCAACTTTATCTCTATATGCAAGTCATTCGACAACCCAGGCGTTGGACAGAATGCAATTCGGCTATGCTTATTTCCATTGTCTCTATCTGGGGAGGCAACCCTATGGTTGAACGGGCTGACTCCCGATTCTATTACTAATTGGAGGCAATTGAAAGATGCTTTCCTAGAAAGATTCTTTCCGCCATCCAAGAGAGCACAGTTGAGAGATGAGATCAGCAATTTTCTACAGCTTCCAACTGAAGCTCTCCATGAAACATGGGAGAGGTTCAAGACGAAGCATATGCGGTACCCTAACCATCATATGACCAATGTCCACTTGATGGAGATATTATACAGATCATTGAATTTGGTGACTAAGCCAGTGGTTGATAATACTGTAGGAGGGTCATTCATAGACCTTACTTTTATTCAGGCAAGTGATATGCTATATCGTATGACAAAGCAAAGTAGAGCTTGGCATACCAGGGATTCTGAGGTAGCAAGATCTACTATATCTATTGGCATGACTGCAGATTCGAGGCATAGGCAAGAGGAACGTGACCAAGATATGGATCACATAAAAACACAGATGGATCTTCTCACCAAGCACTTATTATCAGGGAAGACTGAAAAAGTCAAAGCAGTTGCATCAAAAAGAAGAGATGAATCCGATTCTGAAGAAGAAGCTAACTACTTAAATAATCAGGGGGGTTTCCGAGGCAATGCCCAAGGAAACCAAGGTCGGAACTATTATGATAAATTGGGAAACAAGGACCGTGATCAAGGTAGTTGGAAGAACAAGACTGACAGGAGTGGTTTGTATGTTCCTCCTGGAAGACGTGACGCCGCTGCATCTGGTTCTAGAAATATGTCCATGGAAGATATGATGGCTAAGCTGTTGAAAGGAGTGGAGGCAACCAACACGGGAGTAACTGAGGTAATAAATAATTTGTCCTCAATGAAGCAATTGGTTGACTCGCATTCTACTGCAATAAAACAGCTGGAGCAACAATTGAGTCAACTATCAGCGATAATCAACCAAAGAAAAGCTGTCACTTTACCTAGTGACACTGTGCAAAATCCAAGAAATGATGAATCATGCAGGGCTATTACTACCAGGAGCGGTAAGGTGTTAGACAATCCGTCTAAAGGCAAGCAGGTGGTTGATGATATAGAGGAGATTGTTATTGACGCAAATTGTGATGATTCTGTAGAAGCTGAAAATTAGAAGGAGCGCATTCATGAGAAAACTATTCCTCTTCCACCCCCACTTTTTCCTCAGAGATTGAAGAAAAAGGCTGATGACACACCTGAAAAGGCTGATAATTGGAAGCAAGATAAAAAGGAAGTAGTGAAGAAAACGATTCCCCTTCCACCACCACCTTTTCCGTAGAGACTGAAGAAGGCGGCGGATGATACAAGGTTCAGTAAATTCATGACGATGTTGAAGCAACTGACTATTAATTTTCCTTTGGTGGAGGCGTTAGAACAGATGCCTGGGTACGCTAAATTCATGAAGGACCTTTTAACAAAGAAGCGGGCAGTAAGCTATGAGCCAACAGATAATATTAATCATTGCAGTGCAATTGCCATAAGGTCCTTAGTACAGATGAAGGCAGACCCTGGTGCTTTCACTATTCTGTGCACGGTTGGATCTATGAATTTTGCTAAGGCATTGTGCGATTTGGGAGCAAGCATCAATTTGATGCCACTATTCATCTACAGAAAGTTGGGGTTGGGCGACCCTACACCAACTAATATGCGGCTCGTGATGGAAGATAGGTCGGTAAAACGACCTGTTGGTATCTTAAATGATGTGTTGGTGAAGGTTTCCACCTTCAGCTTTCCTGAAGACTTTGTTATTTTGGATTGCGAGGTGGATTTTGAAGTTCCCATAATCTTGGGATGCCCTTTTCTCACAACTGGAAGTGTTCTTATTGACATGAGAGGTAATGAGCTTTTATTTCAGTTGAATGACGAAGTGGTCTATTTTGATGTATGCAAAGCAATGAAGCAGCCCAAAGATATGGATGTGTTCTCTGTAGCTGAAGTTAATTATAAGGATGACAAAGAATTATCTGTAGAAAAGAAGCTTACTGATGAGTCACTATCTAATGAACTGCTGAATTTTGAGCGTGAGGAGGCTCAAGAACATGAAGAAACTATGTGTGCTCTAACAGAAATAGGGTCCTATTCTCATACTCCTAAGCAGCTGGACCTTGATCTTAAGAATCAACCGTCACCAACAGCAAAGACTTCCATTGAAGAGCCCTCAGTGCTAGAATCGAAAGAGCTTCCCAATTATCTAAGGTATGCATTCTTGGGAAGTGGAAATACACTTCCTGTGAGTGTGGCGGATGATTTAAGTGAACAGCACGTAGAGGCTCTCATCTCTACTCTAAAGAGGTACAAGAGAGCCATGGGTTAGACTATTGATGATATAATTGGTATCCCTCCTGAGATATGTATGCACAAGAGTCATCTCGAAGAAGATTGAATGCATACAAGTAAGCACCAGCGTCGTCTGAATCTATTCAGAAAATGATGCACTATCTATCTCGATGAAGTCTAAGTAATCGAGATAGCTATGTCGTGCCGCGACAATAAATCAAGCGCTTGGTGGGAGGCAACCCATCATTTTAATTATTTTGTTTTCCTAGGATTTTGTCGAGCCACGTCCAAAACTAAGGCGCTTGATGGGAGGCAACCCATCGTTCTAATCGTTTTTGTTGTTTTTGAGCAAGTGTAGGTGCAAGAGGTATAAAGAAGGAGATTAGTTTCAAATCTTAATTTGGAAGTGTTTCATGTTGAGGGTGGTAAGTTTTGAATGAAGAAGCAAAGGCTATGGGTTAGGCATTGCCTATGCAAATCTAGGCAATGAACAAAGCAAGGCCTATGTAAATCTAGGCAATGAACAAGGCAAGGCCTATGCTATGGACTTTGGTCTCTGAATCTAGAATGCCATAGTATAGGCGCCGCCTATGCCAAAGCCTTTGCTCTCTGAATCTACAATGCCATAGCATAGGCGCCGCCTATGCCAAGCATAGGCAAAGTATTAGGCGCTGCCTATCCTTACTTTTTGGTCTCCTAACCCGAGTTTACATAGGTCAAACCCGATCCATAGCTTATTCTATAAATAGATCTTCAACATTAGAACAAAACACACTTATTTGCTCAAAATAGGCGTCGCTTTTACTCTCCAAATCTCTCAAAACTTTTCTTTTTGCTCATCTAACCTTGCAAGATTATATTCCGAGTCCATCACCAAGTAAGTTCTTCTTTTATATTCCGTAAAGGGTTACAATACTACGCTTATAACGATTTGTTAGATCTTGAATTGGTGTTGGTGATTTGAATGTGGTTAGTTTGTTATGATACAACTAGTTGAGTGAAAGAATACGTGTGGGTGTTCTTGACTTGGTTCCGACTTGTATTTGATTGTTATACACTATCGTAGATTCATGGAATCGAAATGGTGAAATTAATTTCATAATTTTCAAACTTGAATGCTTGAATGTTTGAGTGACTCGTTCATCGAGATAAAGATCATGATTGAATACAAGCATGAGATGTTGTGATTATTTCTATACCATAAACTTGATTCAATCTCTACATGGTCGTCTTGTTCCAAAAGTGTATTAATCCAAACCATAAAGTATGGTCAAGATTACATAACATAGAGTTGAAAAGAATAGTTAAAGACAACATGCAAGTATGACTGTGCTGAACATATTGTTGGAACATATCGCCGATATGTATGTCAATGAAGTCTGAGTAATCGACATCACTATATGTCGATGAAGTCTGAGTAATCGACATCACTCACTTAATTTGTTTGTACAAACAAATTAAGTGTGGGGTGGTGCCACTATAGTTTGTTTGTCGATTATATCTTCCGAGATGAGCTAACATGAATCTCAGGTAGAATGGCACCAAAAGGACGACAAGGAAAAGAAAAAGTGTCCACCTCGCAGAAAGGTCAGAAAAGGGGAAGAAAAGAGCAAGATGAATCCTCCTCGCTACAAATACCGCGACGCACTTTTGGGATCAATTGGGGTACAATTTGAGGAAACTCTGAGGATGACGACTTTGATGATGATTCTGACACAGGGGGTATGACCCCAGACATAGAGGAGGAGTCCGACTAATCAGGTTTTCCGTATTTATTTTCCACTGAGGACAGTGTGTCCCGTCTAAGTGTGGGGTGCTGGTATTTGTATGATATACTTATGTATCTACATTTGCATTTATTTATGTTTGTTTCTTTTGTTTGTTAGTAGTTAAATTTTAGAAATTTTTTTTTAGTTAACTTTGCATGAAATTTTTCTGATGGGCCGCATGGTATTATAACAAGAGTTTGGGATAAAATCATTACTATTGAGACGTTTAGGCTCTAAATGTGACTCACTGTGTGATAGTTGTATGGTTTAATTCCTTCATCTGTTGGGTCAAGAGTTTATACTGCTCCCAATAAAGTCGACCAGATGCCTTGTGTGTGTGAGGCAATAGTATATTCTGTGTTTGTGGCTGATGCTAGAACTTGCCTGGTGTGTGTGTAAAACAAAATAAAGAGTGTGAGTTTAGGAGATGATTTAGGCATTTCTTTGGCAACTTGTGATTGTGTACCTTCATTTTACCTACCCATGGACAGTATCCTAGTCAACCCCTTTTGATCCTATAAGCCATTTTCTTTTACAGCCTCATATGTAAGCCTAATCCATTTTTTTTAAGACCATAATTTGATCCAAATTCCTAAGTGTTTTAAATTGTAAAGTCATGTGACAAAATAAGAGGAAATTGGGTGAGAATGACGCCTTAGAGTGTATTGGTACTTGAATTTGTTATGAAAAAGAGTGGCTATCATAGAGGTGTGTTATAATATGAAAAAAAAAGAGAAAGAAAAGAATAAAAAATAGAAAAATAAAAAGATAAAAAGATCATTGTGTTTATATTTGAATAACAAAATAGGTGAAAAGGGGTGGTAGATGAAAGAAAGGTAGAAAGGTTGTTTTAAAGAAAGTGTTAATGGCATAATGTGATGTATCAAAGCCCTTAGGAACTTAGTCACTATTTCTGGCCAAAATAGTCCTACCCGTCCCTTAGCCTACATTACAACCTGTAAAGACCTATTTGATCATAAGCTTAGCATTCTGATATTAGTAGAGCATTACACTAAGGGCAAGCCTATGGTCATCAGTTGCAACATATGAATTCTTTGTGAGAGTGAGAGCAAGGAAAATCTTATACCCATGTTTTGAAAAATGAAATACTTGTGAGTGATTATGGGTGATATATTGTGAGACACACATGGTTTATGATTTTTGGGTAGTTGTGTATGATTCTTTGTGCCTTAACTTTTGGATACGAATTAACCATCATCACGAGTCTAGGTTGGGGGTTGAATTGTTTCTAGTAGTGATCAGAAAACTACTCTTTGTTAATAATTGTCATGCCTGTCTTGATGAATATTGTGTATTGTTACTGTGAAACCCTAAGTAGATGTTTATATGGACATGATATTTTGTTCGAGGACGAACAAAGCTTTAAGTGTGGGGTGTTGATGTTATGCGTATTTACATGCCTAAACACCATTATTTACCCATATTTTTGGTTAAGTTTTGAGGATAAAATATATAATTCCTGTACTTTTAGTCCTTTTTCCTGTAAGTGAGCTAACCAACGTGATTATCAAGTTTTCAGGTATAAATGATGAAGATTTCAGCATTTTGCGGACTGTTGAACGCCAAAGGAAACTTCACGTAAGAAGGAAGGCAGCTTTCGGAAGCTTGAGGACTAAATGTGATGCATGGAAAACCTGTCCCGGGCAAAATTAGTATTTCTTAATACTTGGGGATCAGTAGTAACCCAGTAGGACTGGGACAAGGATAAAAACCCTATTTCAGTAGGACAAGGATAAAAACCCTATTTCAGTAGGACTAGGACAAGGGTGTTATAAAAACCCTTATTTGCTGAATTTTTCAGCATTCAATTCAATATTTTTCTATCCATTCACTCATTCATTAATTCAATTCATTCATCCTATTTTCTATTCAATTATATTTTTCTTTTATTCGACATTTAGTTCTTCACGTTACTTTCTGACAGAGAAAGCATGGCTCTTGTGACCAACGTGAGATCATTCTAGTTTTGATATGATGATGATGTTTATGGTGATCTCCGTTGCACTCATGAGTAGCTAAACTTCTCTGTTAGGGTTATGGAAGCCTTTTGATAATACTATCTATTTCTATGAGTTTGTGATTTCTTGATACGTATGCTACTTATATCATTACTCTCTTCATCTTAATTGAATTCTTGTAGTTGCAAACATATAGAATACGCCAGTATAGCGTTAACTTGTTCGAAAGAAAAGTTACATGTCTGGAAAAGAGAGAGTGACAAGGAAATAGGGCTACCAACCCCTGTTTAAAAGTTAGTGCCATAATTGGATTAACCTCTTGGAGAATTCGTACCATTAGTTATACGTTTTAAGCTCAAAAGAGTTAAAGTGAGATAATCCTTGATGGTTGAAAGATGCTAGGATTTACCATAGAATACGAATCTCTATAAGTGCATGCATGTCTGAATTCCACATAACTCATAGTTAATAGATACATAGAACTCATAATGTGGACATAACCCTAACTTACAATTCTCATTGATCTAAACCTACCAAACATTCCGTTTTTACTTTGCTATTTTGTTACTTTTAATTCACGCTTAAACCATCCCCTCTTTTTGTAGAATTTCCGACCAAAAGTCTATTAATAGTTGCTTACTTAGTGACCACGTATTCCCTGTGGGATTCGACACCTAACCCAGTTGGGTTCTATATTTGACAACGATCATTTACACTCTTACGAGAGCTGTAGTTTGAGCGTTATCAATTACTAGATGTAAGATCTCATTGAATGGGGTATAATCTAATAGCATGGCTTCCCTAGGCTAGTATATGATGGTGAATCGATGTTGATGATCCTTATAGGTTTGGAGTGACCCTTTTGCGGTTGTGATAATGAATAGAGGTCTATGTTTCCTAAATACTTAATACGATGTCCTAAGGATCTTGAGAGGGAAAGTATGTTATGATGCCCAACTACTTGAAGTGATGCTTTAACAATTGTGATGATACATGAATGATTGTAATGATGAATGAATGCTTGTAATAAGGAAGGAATGATTGTAGTGATAAATGGATGACCGTGATGATGTATGAATGATTTGTGATAAAGAATGATTATGTCTTACTTTTATGTTATTGAGTCCTGGGGGTATTTATGCCCAAAAATAAAGCTGTTGTCTAGTGCCCGTGTCAGTTTCTCGATAATTCCAATCGAGCCATGATTCTCAGAACTCAGTGAACTATAGAACTCTGTATCCTTAGACTTTGTTTATTTTCTATTGACGGAGTAAATTGGGGATATATTCCATCAACTCCACAGTTCAGAAAGTTTGAGGCTTTTCAGATGGATGTAATAGTATTCAGTTTTCAGTTTTGATTATGTATAAATGTGTTGAACTTTATGGCAAGTTTCCATATTTTTTTAGATATTATGCAGTGAACAAGTACAGATATGAAAAAAGGGTTAGCTTGTGGTCCTTCGGGTCCATAAGCACCATGTGACGTCTCAGGATAGGATCTCGGGGCATTACAGTACTTGTGATTACTTGTGTTGATGTTTTATGATACATTATTCTTTTAAATTATCCAAATCTTATGTACAACGATATGGGCATGCGTTGGGGCCTCACCATATATTGTTATTTTGATATTTATTACTTGTTATGTATAGAAATATTGGCATGTGTTGATGCCTTATGTTATACGGTTATTCCATTTTGATTACTTATTATACACAGTGATGATAGAGATGATTCAGGTTTGATTATATACCTAGACTTAGTTATTATTATCTTGCATTATATTACCTTTACATCATGACTTAGCTTAATTGACCGATGATGCCTACTTAATACCCATTGTTTTGGTACTCATACTACACTTCTACTGCCTGCAGATCACAGTATGGGTTATCGCCGTTGATAGGTGCGTGTTGTGTAGAGTGATAACGCTCAATCTACAGCTCTCGTAAGAGTGTAAAGCGGTCGTTAGCAAATATAGAACCCAACCTGGGTTGGGTGTCGATCCCACAGGGAATAGCTTGGCCAACAAGTAAGCAACGGTTACTAGACTTTTAGTGCAAGTCTCGTAATAAGGGGGGATTGTAATGTGTAACCAAAATATTAAAGTAAAACTAAAAATAGCAACGTAAAAAGAAAAGAATGTTTCGTAGGTTGTGAAACAATGAGAATTGAGGAGTTGGGGTTATGTCCACCTTCTGAGTTATACGTCTCTATTAGCTATGAGTTATGCGGAATTCAGACATGCATGTGCTTATAGAGAATTGTATTCGATGGTAAATCCAGGCGTCTTTCGACCTATTCGAGGATTATTTCACTTTAACACTTTCGAGCTTAAAGCGTGTCTAATGGTATGAATTCTCCAAGAGGTTAATCCAGTTACGACACTAACTGTTTAATAGGGGATGGGACCCTACTACCTTGACACTATCTCTTTTCCAGACAAATAACCTTTCTTTCGAACAAGTTAAATGTTATACTGGCGTATTCTTGTGTTTGCAACCACAAAGAATTTAGATTAAGATGAAGAGAATAATGATATAAGCAGCATACGTGTCATGAACTCACAAACTCATAGCAATAGATAGTATCTCATTCGGCTTCCATAACCCCAATAGAGAAGTTTAGTTACCCATGAGTGCGAAGGAGATCACGATTGACATTGTTTGTTATACCACAAGATTGATTAACTTCGTGTAGCACAAGTGCTAGGCATTTCGGCGTGAATTCCTAGGCAAAGTAACAATTCTCTTGTTGTGGAATTTAAGAATAGAAGAATTAAGGGAAAGGTTTCGGAATTGAGAAGTAGAAGAATAAGAACTAGAATTGATGAGGAATGTATGAAGATGAATAAAAATCTCTAGCATGATAGGGTATTTATAATACCCATATCCTATTCCTACTAAGCTAATGAAATACTTAACCAAATCCTGCTAAGCTAATGAAATAATTAACCCAATTGTACTAGGTTAACGTATCATTATCCTAATCCTACTAAACTAATGAAATGCTTAACCCAATTGTACTAGGTTTATGTATCATTATCCTAATCCAAATAAGTTACTGCTAGTCCCCAAAGTCTTTAGAAAAGTTGTTTTAGCCCGGGACAGATTTTCCATGCATCACTTTTGGTCCTTTAGGCGTCCAAGCTCCCTTTCCGTCCTTCGTGATCTTTCTTTGGCGTCAAGTTATCCACAAAATTCTGAATTCTGTATCATTTATACCTGAAACTTTGCTAATCATGTTCGTTAGCTCACTTACAAGAAAAAGGACTAAAAGTGCATAAAATATATAATTTGCTCTCAAAACATAGCACAAATATGGGCAGAATATATTGATATAGGCGCGTAATATCGCCTATCATCAACACCCCACACTTGAAGCTTTGTTCGTCCTCGAACAAAATATCATGTCCATCTAAATACTAACTTAGGGTTTCACAGCAACAACACAAAACATTCGGCAAGACAAGCACAACAATTATCAACAAAGAGTAGCTTTCCGATTACTAGTAGAAACAGTTTAACCTCTAGCATAGACTCGTGATGGTGGTCAACTCATATTCAAAAGTTAGGTAGAAGGAATCATATATAACTAGCCAAAACTCATCAACCATGTGTGTCTCACAATATAGTACCCATACTCACTCACAAGTATAGCATATTTTTTTCAAACATGGGTATCAAAATATCCTTGCTCTCACTCTCACAAAGAATTCGTATGTAGCAACTGATGACCATAGGCTTGCCCTTAGTGTAATACTCCACTAAATGTTAGAATGCTAAGATTAGGATTAAATAGGTCTTTTGATGGTTGTAATGTAGGCTAAGGGACGGGTAGGACTATTTTGGCCAGAAATAGTGACTATGTTCCTAAGCACTTTAATACATCACATTGTATTATTGACACATTTTTTCTTTCAACTTTTCTTTCTTTTATTCTACCACCCTTGTTCTCCTCTTTTGGTTTTCAATTTTAAGCATAACTCACTTTTCAGCTTTCTTTTCCTTTTTCTTTCCATAACATACCTCTTATGATAGCACTTTATTTTTCATAACACATTCAAGCACCATTACAATTTAAAGCATCATACTTACCCAATTTCCTCTTATGTTGTCACATGACTTTTTCACTTTAAAGCACTTAGGAATTTGGATCAAATTACGGTCTTGAAAGAAATGGATTAGGCTTACATACAAGGTTGTCAAAGAAATAGGCTACAGGCTCAAAAGGGTTTAACTAGGATGATGTCCATGGGTAGGTAAAACGAAGGTAAACATTGTAGGTTGCCAAAGAAATGCCTAAATCATCTCCTAAACTTACACTCCTTATTTTCGCTTTACATACATACCAGGCAAGTTTTAGCATCAGCCACATACATAAAATATACAATATCCTCACACACACAAGGCACATGGTCAACTTTATTGGGAGTAGTATAGACTCTTGACCCAACAGATGAGGGAATTGAACCACACAATATCACATAGTGAGTCACAATTAGAGCCTAAACGTCTCAATAGTCATGATTTTAGCACGTACTCTTGTTATAATCTCATGCTTCCTATTAGAATTATTTCATGCAGAGCTAAGTAAAAAAATTACTACTAAAAAAAACTTAACGAAAAAAAAACACGAAACAAAAACAAAGAAACAAAAACAAACAAAAAAAACAAAGTAAACATAGATGCAAATAGAGAAGTATAACATGCAATACCACCACCCCACACTTATACGGGATACTGCCCTCAGTGGAAAATAAATATGATGAACCTGGTCAGTCGGACTCTTCCTCAATGTCGGGGGTCATACCCCCTTCGTCGGAATCATCATAAGAGTCGTCGTCAGAGTTCTCCTCCTCGTCGGAGTCTGGCAAGCGTCGATCATCATCGGTCGGCACGTTATCGTCAAGAGGTTCCTCAAAGTATATGCCCACTCCACACATCTCCCGTGCATGAATATTCATTGGATAATCATGGTTCAGCTGTTGGAGCTCTTCAGCAGTTGGAACACGACCTCCACTCATCATTATAAATCGTGTCATGCCATAAAGATGACGGAAGAAATTCTCATCTCGAGCATGTCTCTCCGCAGTAGTAAGGTTGACGCCATGTGTTGTTTCAGCATCTTTGACGTCAACCTTCTTCGGGTTATGTGGGAGTTTGTGATCAGCTGGTTCCTCTTCGATATCCTCCTTCCGCAAGATTGCTGTCAACAGATTGCCAAAAGTGAAGTGCGACCTTTTGTGGAGTCTGGCCTTCTGCATTGTAGAGCGAATGATTGCCCCAAGTTGATAGGGACATTCGTCATCAAAGCATAGACCAAACACACTCTATCTCTTGATATTTTGGTGTATTGAGTCCCAGGAATAAGGCATGAGTTGACAATACGTAACCAGATTCTTGTTTCCCTATTCAATGGAGCATAGGGGAAGGTGTTGTGTCGTCCAGTGTCTCGATGTCTGCACCACCTTGCCATGGATCTACTTCCACAAAGTGTGTGTCGAATTGTTCTATACGGAGGTCTGCTGTACAGCTCTTTGAATGGTGCTGGTTCGACCGAAGGTAAGCCAAGAAAGGAATTGAGCAAATCCGCGTTGAGCTGTAACACTTGGCCCCGAATCTTGACTTCGTTGCCCGTGGTTTTAGGCGAACAGTTGGCATAAAATTCCCTTGTCAAATCAAGATTACATTCTCCCATGTCGCGGAAGATAAAATCCAGATGCAATGCCATGATTTTTGCCAACATACGCGGTTCCTTCTTCGCTAGGGTGTCCTTGTTGATCAAGTCGACGTGAACATATTTTCTTTCCTTGTTGTTCCTGTACCATTCTTTGGCTTCCTCCTCAAGAACCCATTTTATTCCAAACATTCGGTGGGGTAGTTGCATTGAGGATGATTCTCCTTGGTCCTTGCGACCTCTCTTCTTGCCCTTTTGGGAGATGGTAGCCTTATCTTGTCGCGCTTTAATTACTTGATACAAAACTGTGAAGTAAATGTGGTCGATTAATTAAACTTCGTCGACATACGTTTTAGGAACTATATTCCGACAAGAAAATCAGTGATGCATCACTACGTGCAACCATTACACTACTTCCATGTTAGGTAAAACAATACTACTACATAGGGGTTACATCATGGTTTACTTTCAACAATCACAACCTCCTATGTCGGTAGGCGACTATAAGTCTTATCCTGATGAACGGGAAAGTCTCACATGTAAGTTTCCAAGTAACAAGATTAAGCAATGTTCATAACCATAGCAATTCTGCAAATAGTATAACAATGCTATTAAAATCAAATTCGAGTCAGAAACAAGTCAAGATTATCCTAACGTATATGTTCACTCACATGGTTTTGTATCATCAATCCAAACACAGTAACATCACCAATATTCTTTCAAGATGTAGCAATTCATAATAGACCTAACAACGTAGTACTTACGAGAAATCGATGAAGAATAAAAGAGTACTTACGTGATTGAAGCCTTTGGAGATGTTCTTGTGAATTAGAAGAGCAAAAAGAAAAATTTTGAGATGATTTGGAGAGGGTATGCGGCGCTTTTAGGTCAAGTTTCAATGTGGTTATGATTCAAGACTAAGTCCCCTTTATATAGGAAAAGAATGGGTCGGGTTTTGACCTATTTAAAAATGGTTTTGGAGACAAAAAGGGTCCATATGCGGCGCATAGTGCTTTGCATAAGCATGGTATATGCGGCGCCTAATGCAAAGCATAATCTAGCATAGGCGGCGCATAGTGTAATGCATTTAGGGGACATATGCAGCGCATAGTGTATAGCATATGAGATACTGAGACCAAATGCTATAGCATAGGCGGCACCTATGCTATAGCATGCGTAAGCATGGGCGGCGCATATGTCTTTGCACACTAGATTCTGAGACCTTGGGCTATAGGATAGGTTTTGCATTGTTCGTGGCCTAGTTTTACCTAGGTCTAGCCTTCCTCGATGCCTATTTTGGTATGAGCAATGCTCAATCCATAGCCTTATACATCGCTATTCCTAACTTACCACCTTTACCATGCGATACGTCCAAATCGTCGTTTGAAATCAACCTCCTCGTTGAATACCTCTTGCACCTATATTTGCTCAAAACCAATGAAAACGATTAGTACGATGGGTTGCCTCCCACCAAGCGCCTTAGTTTTGGTCGTGGCACGACTCTTATTTTTGTATTTTTATTTATCAAAAGCAAAACAAGTACTAGAACGATAAACGATAAATGAAAAATGATAAAACGTTGGGTTGCCGCCCATCTAGCGCCTTATTTATTGTCGTGGCTCGACATAGTTACCTCGAGTACTTAGACTTCGTCAAGGTAAGTGATGGCCATATAATTCATTGAGTCAAGAGGACTGATATAAGGTTTAACACGTTAGCCATTCACTTTGAAGACAACACCATTATTGTCCTCCAATTCAACTACTCCAGACGAGTAGACTTGGATAACTTTGTATGGACCAGACCACTTAGACTTTAACTTACCTAGGAAGAGCTTCAATCTGGAGTTGAAGAGAAGTACCAGATCATCCTTTTGGAAGTTTCGTCGAACAATCCGCTGATCATGATACTTTTTCATCCGCTCCTTGTATAGGTCTGACCTTTCATATGCATGGAGACGGAACTCATCTAATTTGTTCAGCTGCTCCAACCTCAGATTCATAGCATCATCCCAATTCAAATTCAATTGCTTCAATGCCCACAATGCCTTATGCTCGAGCTCGATGGGTAAGTGACAAGCCTTCCCATAAACTAGTTGATAAGGAGACATGCCAATGGGTGTTTTGAATGCAGTCCTATACGCCCATAGTGCATCATCTAGCTTTCGAGACCAATCCTTCCTATTTGTATTAACCGTCTTCGCAAGGATTTGCTTGATCTCGCAATTGGAAACCTCTACGTGTCCACTAGTTTGTGGGTGATAAGGCGTGGCTACTTTATGTTGCTTGACACCATACTTGGCCAACACGGATTTGAATAGCTTGTTGCAAAAGTGAGATCCTCCATCACTTATAATAGTACGTGGTACTCCAAAGTGAGAGAAGATATTCTTCTTTAAGAACGCTACAACATGCTTTCCTTCATTGTCGGCCAATGCTACAGCTTCCACCCATTTCGAAACATAATCTATAGCAACCAAGATGTACTTCATTCCAAACAAATTCACGAATGGACCCATGAAATCAATACCCCACACATCAAAGAGTTCTACCTCAAGAATTTTGGACATGGGCATTTCATGGTGTTTTGAAATAGCACCTTGACGCTAGAATTGGTCGCACTTTCTAACATAGTCGTAGGTATCTCTAAATATCGAAGGCCAATAATAACCACTTTGCAAAACTTTTCTTGCCATCCTATTGCCTGCATGTGTCCTCCAACTTGAGAAGTGTGGCATGCTTCCAATATAGTAGGCACATCTACATGGGATATACATCGTCGAATAATACCATCCGCGCATCGTCAAAACAAGTATGGCTGATCCCAATAGTAGTGTTGTACGTCATGCATAAACTTCCTCCTTTGGTGGTAAGATAAATTGGCAGGTGTCTCATTACTTACCACGAAATTTGCAAAGTCGGCATACCATGGTAATTTCTCCATTGTTGTCGCTAGTATCTCTTCGTCCGAGAATGCATCATCAATCTGAATCTCAGGTTGCGCCACAGGCTCATTCTCGAGTCTAGATAGGTGATCAACCACTTGGTTCTCGCAACCTCTTCTATCTTTGACCTCGAAATCAAACTCTTGCAGCAGCAATACCCATCGAATTAACCTTGGTTTTGCAGCCTTCTTTGTCATTAGATACCTAAAAGCTACATGGTCTGTATGAACGATCACCTTAGTACCCAATAGATTGGCACGAAACTTCTCAAAAGCATACACAACCGCTGGGAGCTCTTGTTCAGTAACAGTGTAGTTTCTTTGGGCTTAATTTAGGACCTTACTCACATAGTAGATAGGATGAAATAATTTCTCCTTTCTCTGACCAAGCGCAGCTCCAACGGCTACACCACTAGCATCACACATGACTTCGAACGGGAGAGACCAATCTGGTGCTACCATGATAGGGGCTTCAATGAGTTTTCCTTTGAGGCATTCGAATGCCTTTAAGCAATCTTCATTGAAGTCAAACTTCACATCTTTCTCCAAGAGTTTGCACAATGGACTAGCAATTTTGGAGAAGTCTTTGATGAACCGACGATAGAAACCTGCATGGCCAAGAAAACTACGAACTCCCTTCACCGAAATTGGAGGCGGTAGCTTCTCAATAACCTCTATTTTTGCTCGATCAACTTCTATTCCTCTTTCGGAGATATTATGCCCAAGAACGATTCCTTCTTTTACCATGAAGTGACACTTCTCCCAATTCAGCACAAGGTTGAATTCTACACATCTAATTGTAGCTTGAATAACCATCTAGAAAACAAAACCATCCTTTTCCCGATAATCAATCTAGCATTTGGTCCATAAATGGCATTGGGAAGTGATCTTTGAGTGTCTAAGATTTCAGCTTTCGGTAGTCCATGCATACTCTCCATCCAGTGACTGGTCTGAGTGGAATAAGCTCATTCTTCGCATTCGCGACCACTGTCATGCCTCATTTCTTGGGAACACATTGTACCGGGCTTACCCATGTACTATCAGAGATAGGATACACAACCCCTGCATCTAACCACTTGATAATTTCTTTCTTTACCACTTCTTGCATAGGTGGGTTTAGACGTCTTTGATGCTCAATGGTGGGTGTGCAATTTTCTTGAAGCTGAATTTTATGTGCGCAAATCCCAGGTGGAATACCAATAATATCCGCAATGGTCCATCCAATGGCTCTAATATACTTGCGTAGAATAGGAATAAGAGCTGCAACTTGTTGTTCACCCAAATTGGCTGCCACAATAACTGGAAGTGTGTTTCCGCTTCCTAAGAATGCGTACTTCAAATGACTTGGCAGTTCCTTCAATTCTAACGTGGGTGGCTCTTCAATAGATGGCTTAGCTGGTGGTGTGGGTCGATTCTTGAGATCAAGGTCCAGCTTCTTGGGAGTATAGCGATATGTCCCTAATCCTGATAGAGCACAAATAGCTTCTTCACAATTTTCAGCATCCTCATTCTCTCCATTCATGAGCATAACCGCCAAGGGGTAATCAATAATTTGCTCTTCTTCAAGTAATTCTTTCTCATCATCAAAGAAAACATCAGCCACCGAAAATACACTTAGATCTTTGGGTTGCTTCATTGATTTGCAAACATCAAAGCGAACTACTTCATCATTTATTCGGAATGAAAGCTCATTAGCTCTTAAATCAATTAGCACACTTCCTGTAGCAAGGAAAGGGCGCCCCAAGATTATGGGAAATTCTGAGTCTGCCTCACAATCCAAAATAACAAAGTCTGTCAGAAAGATGAATGAAGAAACCCTTACCAATACATCACATAGAATACCAACGGGTCGTTTTACCGACCTATATGCCATGACGAGCCTCATATTGGTTGGAGTAGGATCACCCAACCCCAACTTCTTGTAGATCGATAAGGGTATCAGATTGATGCTGGCTCCTAAGTCACATAATGCTTTGGCAAAATTCAAAGATCCAACGGTGCAAGGAATAGTGAAAGCTCCGGGGTCGGCCTTCTTCTGAACTATCGATCGGGTAGCGATTGTGCTGCAATGATGAACATCTTCTTTCAACTCATAACTTGCTGCCCGCTTCTTTGTCAAAAGATCCTTCATAAACTTCGCATACCCAGGCATTTGTTCAAGTACCTCCACCAATGGAACATTAATGGTCAGCTGCTTTAACATAGTCATGAATTTGCTCAACTTCGTGTCATCCGCCACCTTCTTCAATCTTTGGGGAAAAGGTGGTGGTGGGTGTGGAAGTGTTCTCTCCTTGGATTTCTTCTCCTCTTGCTTCCGTTTTTCAGTTTTTTTAGGTTGCACGTCGTTGGGTGTGACGTCATTAACGTCTTCCGCGGACTTCTCTCGTTGTGCGTTGTCATCCATGTCCGCAACTTTGTCAACCACTTGCTTGACTTTTGCTGAAGTTTCCAGCACCTTAACACTTCTGGTAGTGATGGCCATGCATGACCCATCATTCCTTGGGTTTTGCACAGTATCGCTAGGTAAGGTGCCAGCCTTTCTTTGATTGAGGGCTGCTAAAAGTTGGCTCAATTGCTGCTCTATTTGCTTGATTGAAGTGGAATGTGAATCAACTAATTGTTTCATGGAGGACAAATCATTAATCACCTCCGTTACTCCCGCGCTTGTTGCTTCCACTCCTTTCAATAATTTAGCCATCACGTCTTCCATACTTCCAAAATTAGATGTGGTGGTGTCACATCTAACAGGGGGAACGTACAAACCACTCTTTTCATTCTTGTTCTTCCAACTACCTTGGTCTTTGTTTCCAGATTTATCATAATAGTTCCGACCTTGGTTTCCTTGGGTATTCCCGCGGAAACCCCCTGATTGTTCAAGTAGTTGGCCTCCTCTTCCGCATCAGATTCGTCTCTTCCTTTTGACGCAATAGCTTTAACTTTTTCGGTCTTCCCTGATAATAAATGCTTTGTAAGAAAATCCATTTGTGTTTTCATATGCACCATATCTTGATCACGTTCTTCTTCTCTTCTTCTTTGGTCTGCAGTCATGCCAATAGATATAGTAGAGCTTGCTACCTCATAATCCCTGGTATGCCAAGCTCTACTTTGTTTCGTTATACGATCTAGCATATTGCTTGCTTGACCAAAGGTGAGGTCTATAAAAGATCCTCCAGCTGCATTATCCACCACTGGTTTAGTTATTGAATTCAAGGCTCTATATAATATCTCCATTAGGTGAACATTAGTCATATGATGGTTTGGGCATCTCGCTAGCTTTGTCTTGAACCTCTCCCATGTTTCATGAAGAGCTTCAGTGGGAAGCTGACGGAAGTTGCTATTTCATCTCTCAATTATACTCTTTTGGATGGCGGAAAGAATCTTTCTAGGAAAACGTCTCTCAATTGCCTCCAATTTGTAATAGAATCAGGAGTCAGACCATTTAACCATAGAGTTGCCTCCCCAGACAGAGACAATGGGAATAGACGTAATCGAATTGCATTTTGACCAACACCAGGATTGTCAAACGACTTGCATGTAGAAATAAAGTTGATGAGATGCATATTCGGATCATCGCCTGCTAGTCCACCAAATAATCCCTTGAGTTGCAATAGCTGAATTATGGTGCTTGTGATGTTGAACTTGGCTCCGGGCGCTAATGGTGGAGGAATTATGGCTCCTGTGGCTCCGGCTTCATCAAGATCATCATCATCATCGTTGAAAGCTGGTTGCATAGCTCGGCGTTCAGGCCTAAACCTAGCTTGACGATCTCTTCTGTTGGCAGGTGTTGTGATCTCAGCAGCATGCCTAGGATTTAGCAACTCGTCATCACCTAGGTCCTCATCATTAGGATTTATTGCTCGGCCAGGGTTATCAATGTTTTGTTGATGCACTTGAGCGGCGACAAAAGTAGCTAATCTCGCCTG
Source organism: Capsicum baccatum var. pendulum (assembly GCA_030864225.1). Classification (NCBI taxonomy): domain Eukaryota; kingdom Viridiplantae; phylum Streptophyta; class Magnoliopsida; order Solanales; family Solanaceae; genus Capsicum; species Capsicum baccatum. Next base: position 161,852,933 of record CM061555.1, on the reverse strand, counting down.
TTCCTGTTGAGCAGCCATCCTTTTGATTTCGTATTGTGCCTCCATTTTGCCAATACGTTGTGGTTCAGGATTGATAGGTAATAACGGTTGACCAGAACTTCGAGTATGGGGCATGCACTGAATAAAAACCTGCAGAGAACAAAAACAAAAACTAAAAGTAAAAAGTACGAGAATCTTTGACCAAAGGGTCTAGTAATTATCACAAACATAATTGACACTCGTATTCCCCGAAAACAGCGCTAATTTTTGATAACGCTCAATCTACAACTCTCGTAAGAGTGTAAAGGGGTCATTAGCAAATATAGAACCCAACCTGGGTTGGGTGTCGATCCCACAGGGAATAGCTTGGCCAACAAGTAAGCAACGGTTACTAGACTTTTAGTGCAAGTCTCGTAATAAGGGGGGATTGTAATGTGTAACCAAAATATTAAAGTAAAACTAAAAATAGCAACATAAAAAGAAAAGAATGTTTCGTAGGTTGTGAAACAATGAGAATTGAGGAGTTGGGGTTATGTCCACCTTCTGAGTTATACGTCTCTATTAGCTATGAGTTATGCGGAATTCAGACATGCATGTGCTTACAGAGAATTGTATTCGATGGTAAATCCAGGCGTCTTTCGACCTATTCAAGGATTATTTCACTTTAACTCTTTCGAGCTTAAAGCATGTCTAACGGTACGAATTCTCCAAGAGGTTAATCCAGTTACGACACTAACTGTTTAATAGGGGATGGGACCCTACTACCTTGACACTATCTCTTTTCCAGACAAATAACCTTTTTTTTGAACAAGTTAAATGTTATACTGGCGTATTCTTGTGTTTGCAACCACAAAGAATTTAGATTAAGATGAAGAGAATAATGATATAAGCAGCATACGTGTCACGAACTCACAAAGTCATAGCAATAGATAGTATCTCATTTGGCTTCCATAACCCCAACAGAGAAGTTTAGTTACCCATGAGTGCGAAGGAGATCACGATTGACATTGTTTGTTATACCACAAGATTGATTAACTTCGTGTAGCACAAGTGCTAGGCGTTTCGGCGTGAATTCCTAGGCAAAGTAACGATTCTCTTGTTGTGGAATTTAAGAATTGAAGAATTAAGGGAAAGGTTTCGGAATTGAGAAGTAGAAGAATAAGAACTAGAATTGATGAGGAATGTATGAAGATGAATAAAAATCTCTAGCATGATAGGGTATTTATAATACCCATATCCTATTCCTACTAAGCTAATGAAATACTTAACCAAATCCTGCTAAGCTAATGAAATACTTAACCCACTTGTACTAGGTTAACGTATCATTATCCTAATCCTACTAAACTAATGAAATACTTAACCCAATTGTACTAGGTTAATGTATCATTATCCTAATCCAAATAAGTTACTGCTAGTCCCCAAAGTCTTCAGAAATGTTGTTTTAGCCCGGGACAGATTTTTCATGCATCACTTTTGGTCCTTTAGGCGTCCAAGCTCCCTTCCCTTCCTTTGTGAGCTTTCTTTGGCGTCAAGTTATCCACAAAATGCTGAATTCTGCATCATTTATACCTGAAACTTTGCTAATCATGTTCGTTAGCTCACTTACAAGAAAAAGGACTAAAAGTGCATAAAATATATAATTTGCTCTCAAAACATAGCACAAATATGGGCAGAATATATTGATATAGGCGCGTAATATCGCCTATCATCATAGAGCAGCTATGGTTCATAGAATTAGGGTGGCTAATGACTTTCAAAGTATTACCTATTTCTCTCTTATGTATTAGACTAGTGTCTATGTTGTATTTAGAGATAAGTTTTATCAGTGTATTTAGTTTAACTTTACTTTGTGCTCATGTATTATTAGTAGCTCTTGTACTGATACAACCAGGTTTGGGGATTATATTATGTAATTTCTTTTTTATTTCATCCATTCCACAATTATTTTATTTTTATATTTGGTAGTCTGTCACTAGCCATTTCAGACTACGGGTTTGGCTTGCCTATTGGTGGGTTATAGTAGGCGCCATCATGACCTAAAAAATTAGGTCGTGATATGAGGGGTAAATGTAGTCAAGGAAGAAAATGACATACTATAAGTTATGAACTCTTGTTCTATGTTTGTCCCTCTCATACTAAAACAAATAAATAGAAGATTCAACACTCCATCAGTTAACCAAAACATACGACAGTTTTGATTTAAAATATACCATAAATATTTGTATGATTATAATCATGTTATAACAAGAGTGAAATAAAAAGTTTGAAGGTAAAACAATTTCTACATATCAAAAAGTTAAATTGCTTTTGAGTCCAAAAAATATCTCTTAAAATAAAGATATTTTAAGTTATCATTATTTCATTAATTTTAACTAAAAATTTTGCTCCATTAATCATTGAGCTCAATTTTGTGTAAATAAATTCCCATGAAAAATTCAAAATAGTGAGACAAAATATATTTCAAATAAACAACTAACACAATATGAAAAATAACACAAATAATCTAAAAAAAAGAAAAAAAAGAGAAACATGCGGCAAAACTCACCTGGTAGCTGCAGAGTAAAACCTCAACTGAGTGGTAATATTAAAAACTCAGCATCGAAAACCAACAAAGGAAACACTCAAGAAAAGATGATGCAAAATTGAGAAGGAAAAAACAATAAAAAAGATATAAGAGGAAAAGGAAAACTCTGAAGGCGAAGCACAAAGAGATATGGACTGAGGAAGAAGTGAAGTGAAATGGCATACAAGTGGGGTGCAGGAAATATCAAGTACAAACATGTGTTCTAGGTCAAAAAATAGTGAAATTTCGTAAACACCCTCGGACAACCCTAATCTCCTCAACATTCACACTTATATTATAGAGTAAAAGTTACATTTTCTCAAGACCATTACATTACTGAAACATGCCCCTGGGTCCAATTTAATGAACATAAAAGTCATATTACCAGTAAGAGGCGCTTTTCTTCTTCTCAAATATGCCTGGAGATGGGGCTTTGCATCCAACGTTCCAAGTATGACATTTTCACAATATTGACTCTGTCCAATTTCAAATAGAACATGAATGTAGCAAAACTTACCGACAAGATTTGGGGAGAGGTAAGTACTTTGACATATTTCATGAGGTTTTGGGTATGGATTCACCTTTGTTATGAAACACTTTAACTTCAATGTGAGACTGTTTTGCTTGAATTTGGATTTATTGACTTCTTTGTTAACTGATTAAACGTAGATAAATCAATTTTATAGCATTTAGTTGTTTGAATAAAAATATTAAAACTAATAATAAGCTGGTAATGTGCTTGATAAAAAATGTTGATAGGTACTTGTTTTAGTTAAAATTGCTGAAATTTACTTAAAATGTTGATAAAAAATATAAAGTGAAATAGCTTTTTTGATCCTTCAGGTTTTCCTTCATTATGATTTTAGTCCTATTACTTGATTGGGAATAATTAATCCTTAATTAAACTAATTGTGCTAGGGATGGCAATGGTCGAGTGCGAGGTGGGTTTATTCAAACCTGCAAAATTCTCAATCCCCCGCCCACCCCAGTATAATTTGTTTGTGTTTTTTTACCATAAAAATATTCTGAAATTTTCACAACATCTTATCACTACAATATTTATAAATTATGATGATGATGGTTTCATTTATATGACTATCCAAATCATTATATTTTTCCGGTGAGACACCTAACTAAAACTTTCAGTTATTTTCCAGCATTCCATTTTTCTTAGTAGAAGATTCCCCCCCACTAAAAATAGGAGAGATTTCATTTGTATGTAATTTCACATTGTATAATTATGTATTAGTCGAGCTATTATATTTTCATTATATTTTCATTATATTTTTATATTTTTTTATTTAAACCCGCAAAAACCAAATGGACACGCAACCCACCCTTGCCACTAATAACCTTAAATCCATCTGCCTCGTATAGTCTTAAAATCTCCTGGCCACGAACCTGCCCGCCCCATCGCTATCCCTAGTTTATGTAGGTTTGAACCGAAGAAAGAAAAATTCAAAAATACAACTACAATCTAATAGCTTAGAATAATACATAATTATACAATGTGCAATTAGATACAATTGAAATTTTCTCCTGATTTCAATAAAAAAATATGGAAATCTTTCATTAAGAAAAATGGACGTTGGCAGATAACTAGAAGTTCCAGTTAGGTGTTTCATGATAATGCTTAACTTACACCTCAATTTAGTGCAAGGCGGTCATCGTCAATATATTTATACAACTTTGGATTCGGGGTCGAATCCACAGGGAACAATGTACGTGGCGATTAAATTAATTTGAAACTATAGCTACAAGTTAAATTCAAAAAATTGGTACAAAAAGAAAGTAAAGTGGGGGTTTGAGTTTAAAACGTAATTGTTTGTCACTTTGATTTTGATGTTTGTAACCAAGATTTTATTAAATAACCAGGATTATGTTCACTAGGGCTTACGGAACATGACAAATGCTAAAATTTACTCAAGATTCTCACGGTGGTAAGGATGACAAGCTATCTTTATCGATGGTATGCTCAAATGTCTCTCGACCTATTTAAGTGTTTAATTTTATAATCCTCTCGGACTTAGGGAATCACTTATCACTACACAAATTTAACCTCAGGTTAACCAACCTTTTTACAACGCTGATTATTAAACAAAGCCTTTTCGAGTCCTTGTTTATAACTCACTTCCTACTGTTTATGATTTCTTTCTCATGCAAACAAAAGTAGGTATGCCTATTGTTTGCAACCAACAGACATAAATTATAGTCTCAGCATTATGAAGAAATCTTAACAACTATTAAACCTTGAATAATTAATTTAACACCTTATCATAACCTAAACCTAGATTCCATAATTCAGGTTACAGGAGTTTAGCTACTCATGACGCAAGAAACAAGCATGCAATTTGTATTCATAACTGAAAGGATTAACTTACAATGATGAATGGAATCGGAAGTGAACTTGTATTTGAATCACGAGGCAAAAACACCAAAAAAATTATTCTTGAGATAGAGAGAGAGAAAATATCGTATGTTCTCTGCTCAATGGATAATTAATTGTGGATGATGCCGCCTCAAGAGAATAAAAAAAACCTTTTTATAAGTTTCTCCATGTAATAAAAACTAAAAACTATGCCTTAAATAGAAAGAGCTATATATGGAAGCAAATCTCAAGTATAAACGCCATTTCTGACGGCTTATCAGATACGTGATGGCTTTTCTGGAATGTCATCAAAGCTTCCAGTATAATAGCATCTTCTGCTTCTCCTGACGGTACAATTTGATGGCATGTCAAATATGTGATGGCATGTGAGAAATGTCGTCACATCCTCATTAGAAATAATTATGTTCTTCTCCAAGTTGACAACAATTTTGAAGCCTTGTAAAAGTTGTGACGGCACTTCAGAAAAGTCATCATACTTCACTTCAATTCTTTAGCTTCTGTCTAAACTTGACGACAATTATGATAGCCTTTCACATGTCTGACGGCACTTCAAAGATGTCGTCAGCTACACTTCATCTTATTTGTACCAGATTTCAATTGATTTTGTTCTTCTTTCCTTTAGTTTCCTCCTCAATCACTTACATCTGCATTAAAACAATAAAAACAATCAAAAATAACAAAAGTTTCTTAAGACTTCACAGTTATTTAGAGTTAAAAGCCTCAAATATTTTAGCATCTGCTCACACATCAACACCCTCAACTTAAAACAATTGCTTGTCCTCAAGCAACCAAAACACAACACTACGATGCTTAACCAAGAAATATATAAGATTTCGATGACAGTTGATTTTTAATTTTAGCTCAAAACACATGGCACTCTCTAAGTTCAATTACTTATAAACCCAACTATGTTTATAAATGAAGATCCACAATGTGACTTAAAGGAATCAAGATTTGGCATCAAATTAGAAACAACAACCATGCATATATACAAGTTACACTACCCAAACAAGTAGGCAACTAGCGATAGAACCTGTGTGCCCTTAAAACAAAGAAGTCCCTCCTAACTCATGTATGAAATTAAGCATGTCAATGCAGGAAAGTTCAATAGACACTCACTCTCAGAAATATATTCCAATCAATGTATGTCAAATACCATATACTTGCCCTTATTTTCATTACCAAGGATTTCAGACAGTTGAGTTAGGATCCCTATAGATCTTTTTCTTCGGCTTGTAATGTAGGCTTGGGGATGAAATGGTGTTCACGGATATTTACAGTGAATAAGACTCCTTGATGCTACACTACTCTTTTAGGGTCCCACTTCTTAGCCTTTTTCTATTTTTCATTCATTCTTGATTACACATATTCTGGATGAGTGCGGTTTTTTTTTAACACTTTGTTCTTTCTTTTCACAGTCTTTTTCTTTTCTTATTCTTTTTCTACCACATCCATCATTTAAATCTTTTCTTTTTATTCAACCTCTCTTCATACACATTTCACATCACGCACCCCTGTGATAGACACCCTCAACTTAGGTTATTTGCAAAGTAAAGGTGCACAGTATCCAAGGAGGACCAGGGCCAAAACAGGTTCATTCTGAGTTAAATGGGAAGGTGATAGGCGTCATAAAAAGAATTAATCTATTTAGGCTCAAAAGAGGGATCAAGGGAGATATCATGAGCACAGGGTAGGTAATTTAGGCTAAAAGTGGACTAATATCAACAATGGCCTGTGATCCTTTCCTAACCCCTATCTTTTAACCAAGAAGAGACTAACCGAGCAAGTTCTGGATTTAACACACAAAGAGAACTAGGTTGTATCTCACATACACATGGCACAAAGGTACATCATAAGCCTCTACCTATCTGGTTCATGCAATTGTTAACAATTATTATCATGTCCCCAGCACTAATGCCATAAAAAGATTCACAATAGTCACATACAGATGCACATCAGACAGCTAACACAGATAATTTGAGAGGTAGTTATCATTGCAAGAAAAATCAACAAAAATAAATCGACTGCTGTAGATACTTATTTTTCTCCCAGTTAACCACAACACATCGCAACGCAAAAATAATATGCCTAAACATGCCGGCTCTACTAGGAACAAGACTCCGGGGAAAAGAGGTATGGCAACAAAAATCCCAGGAGGACATCAACACCCACAAGTAGCCACAACACCCTCAACTTAAAGTCATGCAATGTCCCCAATGCATCAAACCAAAATAAGAGAGTTAGAAACATACCCGTGGCACCATGGGTGCAAAGATCTGATGTCAATCACATAATACGAATACAAACAACAAAATACCTTGGGTTGCCTTCCAAGAAACGCCTAATTTAGTATCGCGGCATGACAACATCCAACCATCCTTTATCCCTCCATTTTGATAATTTAAATTGTTGGCCCATATTTTGATCTTTACATCTTTTAGGTTCATTGGGCAAATGTTAGGGCATGATAAGAAATGTTCTATCACGCCACTTTGAAGACTTGAACCGCTTGCCCAATTTTGCATCCAACTTTCATGTGGGCTCATTTGGCAACGATGAGGATCTTAAAAAGCCATTAAATGGATATCGATCTTTTAGCTTCTTGGCCTTCAAGACTGGGGTTGTAGTATACCCTTTCGGAAAGATAAACTCCAAAATACAAGAATTTTCCTCCTCATTTTCAAAATTTATCATTTGCTTGGGTGATTTGACTTTCATCAAATCCACCAAGCATAATGTTGAAAAGTGGTTTGAATGAGGACTAACTCTCAATTTTGGAGTAGCATCCCTATTAGTATTTTTACCCTGAAATGGACTAGAGTGTTCACAAGGATTGTGCTTGATTTCTTCTTTTGACTCTAGTACCATCTCCTCGTCTTTGGAATCTTCATTTATAAATGGTTCGGTTGTTTGGGAAATCACCGAGAGTTGCTTAACATCAAGCTCATCATCAATATCAGATTCTTTTCCCTCATCTTTACACTCATCCATTATGTTAAATAATTCCATAGACAAGATATCATCTAAACATAATGTGGAAAAGTTCTTTGAATGCTTGACCTCTCTATCCATATCCTCTATCATTCTTTTTTCCTAGCTATTTGCCCTTATGTCTTGATATATATGACGTATGATATCATTAGTTGTGTCCACAAACTCCAACATTAGTTAAAGCATAGATTTAATACCACTCTTTCCGATACTTTGTTCTTTATGTTCTTGACCATAAGACCTATCAAACTCATAAGAAGAACTAGAATTTAGGTTAGCACAATAGGGGAAGGGGGCATTTGGCTAATTACACCAATGTCCATCTAGACCGCCACATAAAGAACAATCACACTCTTGGTAGGATGGAGATGGTGCACATCTCTCTCTTCAGAAAGCATATCTACAATCTTTCCAAAAGTGAGGTCCATCACAATATGGACATGGATCATCAAGATAAGATTTCCAACCACCAAGCTCATGTTCATTCCACGATGCTATAGTAATAAGTAAACTAAATTAAAAATCTACCTAACACAAAAAATTAAAGAAAACTAAAAACAAATATTTACAAGTTTGAATTCAAGCTAGTAGGGTAAAATTCCAAACCCACTCAATACGCCAAATTGTTCCCCGACAACGGTGCCATTTTTGATAACTCTCAACTTACACCTCAATTTAGTGTAAGGCGGTCATCGTCAATATATTTACCTAACTTTAGAGTTGGGGTCGAATCCATAGGGAATAATGTATGTGGCGATTAAATCACATTTGAAACTATAGCTACAAGTTAAATTCAAATAATTGGCACAAAAGGAAAGTAAAGTGGGGCTTTGAGTTTAACAAATAATTATTTTTCACTTTGATTTTGATGTTTGTAACCAAGATTATGTTCACTAAGGCTTACAGTACATGACAGATGCTAAATTTACTCAAGATTCTTATGGTGGTAAGGATGACAAGCTATCTTTATCGATGGTATGCTCAAATATCTCTCAACATATTCAAGCATCTAATTTCCTAATCCTCTTGGACTTAGGGAATCACTTATCACTACATAGATTTTACCTTAGGTTAACCAACCTTGTTACAACGCTGATTATTAAACAAAGCCTTTTCAAGTCCCTATTGATAACTCACTTCCTACTATTTATGATTTCTTTCTCAAACAAACGAAAGTAGGTATGCCTATTATTTACAACCAACAGAAATAAATTATAGTCTCAGAATTATCAAGAAATCTTAGCACCTATTAAACCTTGAATAATTAATTTAACACCTTATCATGACCTAACCCTAGATTTCATAATCCAGGTTACAGTAGTTTATCTACTCATGATGTAAGAAACAAGAATCCAATTTGCATTCATAACTGAAAGGATTAACTTACAATGATAAATGGAATCGGAAGTGAACTTGTATTTGAATCACAAGGAAAAACACTAAAAATATTATTCTTGAGATAGAGAGAGAAAAAATATCGTATGTTCTCTGCTTAATGGATAATTAATTATGGATGATGCCGCCTCAAGAGAATAAAAAATAACCTTTTTATAAGTTCCTCCATGTAATAAAACCTAAAAACTATGCCTTAAATAGAAAGAGCTATATATGGAAGCAAATCTCAAGTTTCAGCTTTTTTTTCTCTCGAAATAGATGACACCATTTTTGATGGCTTATCAGACACCTGATGACTTTTGCGGAATGTCATCAAAGCTTCTAGTATAATATCATCTTCTGCTAGTCCTGCCGGTAAATTTAACGTTGTGTCAAATACGTGATGGTATATGAGAAATGTCATCACATCCTCATTGGAAATCATCATGTTCTGCTTTGAGTTGATGGAAATTTTGACGCCTTGTCAAAGTTATGACGGAGCTTCAGAAATGTTGTCACACTTCACTTCAATTCTTTAGCTTTTGTCTAAGCTTGATGACAATTATGGCAGCCTTTCACATGTTTAACGACGCTTCAAAGATGTCGTCAACTACACTTCATCTTATTTACACCAGATTTAAACTGATTTTGTTCTTCTTTCCTTTAGTTTCCTCCTCGATCACTTACATCTGCATTAAAACAATAAAAACAATCAAAAATAACAAAAGTTGCTTAAGACTTCACAATTATTTAGAGTTAAAAGCCTCAAATATATTAGCATCTGCTCATACATCATTTCACTGGGAAAAGAAATTGGATTGGGTATTCATGTAAATTAATCATCATCAGTAAAAAAATATCTTAATAATGAGATATGAAAAATTAAAATGCTTTTCAATAAATAAAAAATTATGCAGAGTAGGGCAAGTTGAGAATTTTGCGAGTTTGACTTTTATGTCTATATTTCCATTATTATAAGATTCAAGCTTAGTAGTATGCAGATAGGGTTAGATTAAGGCTACTCATATTCTTGAGCACCGTGTGATGTCTCGATATCAGATTTTGGAGCGTTACAAATTTGGTATCAGAGCCTAAGATTTTTAAGAGTCCTAGGGAGTCAGACAAGCCGCGTTACATAGAGTCTTGGTCAAGGGTGTGAAGCGCACCACATCTATGAACAAGAGGCTACAGAACATTCTTAGGAAATCATATTTTTCTTTTATGATCTATCGTGCTTATAGTACCTCTATCTGCTTTTAACTTGTGCTTTCAAGTGACAGTTGAAAATGCCTCCTCGTCGAGCAAATGCCCAGAGAAATGATAACCATCCATCTTAGCCCACCGACTTTTTGAATGAAAATGTATTATATGCAGAGTTTTGGGCTGCCTTTCAGGCACTAGTCCAAGCTGTGATAGCTAATATTCAGGGCAACCATCAGGCTGTAGTTCCATTGTAGCAAGATAGGGATTTAGCCGTAGCCACAATTCAGATTTTATGTGAATGAACCCAGTAGAGTTCTTTGGTTCAAAGGCAGGTGAAGACCCACAACTGTATCTTAATAAGGCAAAGAAGATCACCAGAATTATGCATGTTTCTAAAGAGAAGAGCGTAGAATTAGCATCCTATAGGCTGAAGGATATTGGATATGACTGGGTAGTGATGTGAAAAGGAGTAGATAGGAGAATGCAGCTCCCATGACTTAGCAGATATTTTAGGATATGTTTCTAGATAACTTCTTCCCACGTGAGATGAGGGAAGCTAAGATATAAGAGTTCATGAACCTGAGGTAGGGCTCGATGGTAGTGAAAGAGTATTACCTCAAGTTCAATTAGTTGTCTAAGTATGCCCCTGATTAGATGGCTGACCCTAAGTCAAGCATAAGTAAGGTTGTGACTAGAGTGTCTAGATTGGTGGTCAAAGAATGTAGGACTGCCATGCTTATTAGAGACATAGATCCTTCTAGATTGATGATGCATGCTCAGCAGATTAAGGAAGAGAAGTTGAAAGGAAGTGAGAAGGGAAATAAAAAAATGTAGAACATGACAGTTTAATTATGGTCAGAATAGGTTCGGAAGAGAAAATTATTTGCAGTTTCAGAATTATTCATTAATGCCAGCACCATCTTCAGCTAGTGCTCTCACTCCCAAAGGTAGACAGGTGTAGTTGGGTAATTCTTCTATGTCTAGATCTCAGAGTAGTATGGGTGGTAGGACCAATTATCCTACATGTACTAAGTATGGTAAGAATCATTTTGGTGAGAGTTTGGCAGGTCAGAAAGGCTATTTTAGATATGGTAAGTTGGGTCACAACATTAGTTATTGTCCACACACTAAGAAAGGAAATAGAAATGACCATCCCTAGAGTCCGGATACTAGTGCACAAGCTCCTTTAGGTCACCCAGTTCCTTCTCAGAGTGCATCATCTGGTATTGGTACCGGTCAGCATCAGAATCAGTTCTATGCTTTACCATTCCACTAGAAGTAGGAAGATTCACCAGATGTGGTTACGGGTATGCTTTGTGTCATTCATCTTGATGTTTATGTGTTGTTAGACCTTGGGTCAAGTTTCTCTTATGTGACCCCATTAGTTACAGTAAATTTTAAGATATGTTCTGAAAAGATCCCTGACCTTTTTGGTTTCTACTTTAGTAGGTAAGTCAGTTATAGATAAATAGATTTATAGAAAATATCCTATCACTATCATCCAGAAAGTCATGTTAGAAGACTTAATATAGTTAGATATGGTTGACTTTGATTACATTCTTTATATGGATTGGCTCCATTCCTATTATGCCTCTATAGATTATTATACCCGTGTGGTGAAGTTTCAGTTCCCAGATAAGCCAGTCTTTGAGTGGTCAGGTAATTCAGTGTTATCTTAAAGACAAAATATTAATTTCCAAAGGATGTATCTATCATCTCGTTCGAGTTAAGGAAACTAAGTCTAAGACTCCAACAATTCAGTCAGTGTAGTTAGTGAGTTTCCTGATGTCTTTCCCAAAAATGTCCTAGGGGTATCTCCCGACAGAGAGATAGAATTTGGAATTTACCTTCTTCCCAATACTTAGCCTATTGCTATCCCTCCATATCATATGGCTTCCGCTGTACTTAAGGATTTGAAAGAGCAACTCAAAGATCTACTAGATAAAGGTTTCATAAGGCCTAGTGTTTCTCCATGGGACGCTCTCGTCCTATTCGTGTGAAAGAAAGATGGTTCTTTATGAATGTACATTGAGTATCGTCAGCTAAATAAAGTTATAGTGAAGAAAAATTATCTTTTTCCTAGAATTGATGACCTGTTTGATCAACTCCAAGGTGAGAGTTATTTCTCAAAGATAGACCTTAGATTTAGCTATCATCAGCTTAATGTAAGGGAATATGATATTCCAAAGGCAACTTTTAGAACCCGTTATGGTTATTTTGAGTTTCTAGTCATGTCCTTCAGATTAACCAATGCCCCAACAAACTTCATGGACTTGATGAATAGAGTATTCAAACAGTATCTGGATAAGTTTGTCAAAGTCTTTATAGATGATATCCTTGTCTACTCTTGTAGTGAGGATGATTATGTAGACCATCTCAGACACCTTTCTAACTATGCACTATATTTCAAAAGGCCTAATATATATGGGGATGAGCTTTCTCGTCTTCCCAAACCTCATCACGCCTTTCATGGGAAATACTTTAAGGAACATTCGTTCTTTAAATCTAAAAATCAAGGCACAAATTCGAAATTCTGAATAAGACTTCTGCCTACTCTTAGCTGTCCTCAGCCTATTCTGAATCACCCAAACTCTATCTAACGACTCCCAAATTAAGTTAGTACCATATGGCGTAGCCTCGGAGGTCTCAAACCACCCAGTAGAAGATCAATAATTCTACCATATAGTGATTCAAATGTTGCCATATCAATACTTAAAGGGTATCTATTATTATAGGTAAACTCAGCCAATGCTAAGTTCTTCTCATACTGACCTCCAAAGTCTATAACACAAGCTCAAAGTATGTCCTGAATAATCTGAATAGTCTACTCTGACTACCCAATAGTCTAAGGGTGAAAACCGATGCTAAGATCCACCTGAGTACCTAACTTCTTTGGAAAATCCCTCCAGAAGTCAGAAGTAAATACTTAGTCCTTGTCCAAAATAATCGATATGGGTATTCCATGTAAGGAAACTATCTTATATACATATATATAGGCGATCCTCTCAGCACTCAAGGAAATCATAATAGGAAGGAAATATGTTCATCTGGTCAACCAATCTACAAAAACCCAAGTTCCATCCGAACCACATAAGGTGCAAGGAAAACCACTAACTAAGTCTATAGTGATCTGCTCCCACTTTTACTCGATAATGGACAATCTTTGAATCAAGCCACATGGCCTCTGATTCTTGGCCTTTACCTACTAGCAACATGCACAACGAGCTACAAAGTCTACTAAATCTTGATTCATATAGATCCACCAGTAATACAACCTCAAATTCCTATACATCTTAGCAGTCCAAGGATGAATGAAGTATCTAGATTTATAAGACTCACACAATATCAATGGAATCAAGTCTCCAACCCTCAAAACAAAAATATGGCCATTATATCTCAAAATATCCCAGAATCTACGGTAGCCCTCCTGGGCTCACCCCTCAGTACATGAGCATGGATGACACTAAGACCCTTATTCTTAAACTGACGATAACAAAATTACTCAAATAAAGTAGACCTAGCCTAAAATATCCCAGTTTTTGAACCTTAGAAAATTTCCTGAATTCTTATGTCGGGACCCAATACGATTCATGGGTATGAGCTATATGTTGAGGTATGAACGGTATCATCTAGTCATATGCTAACCAACATTGGTTAGTGGGATGGATTTTGGTCATGGAAATTGGTTCAAATTATATGGTATGAGTTGTATGGTTGGATACAGATCATTTGGTTTCTTCACTTAACCTTACACTTGGTAACCTAGGTTGGATCTGAGTATGAATGGATCATAGTGAGCCATAAGATAGGGTAAGAGTCATACCCAGGACTCATATGGTGGACAGTGTTCAAACTTTTTGTGATTCTATCTTGCCAGAGATACGGGTGAAGGGCATGGATCATATGCTGTCAATACGACTTGGGTAAGATGATTCATACAATGGACAATATTGGGTCCAAGGGCTAAGGAGTATTAGGATATGAGTGATAGGTACCACTCATTAAGTGGGGGTATTCTGGAAATTTCTCCACTTACCCTAATAAGGTCTCAAGACTACTAACTCACTTTAGAGGTTATTTACCATACTATTTTATTCATTAACACTTAGAAACACTTACTAAACACTCTATAATTCTCTCAAAAGATTTTGGACAAGGAAGCTAGGGTTTCAACTAGAGAACTAAATTAGTGATCTTTTTGGTGGTTTATCTTTGTTTAATTTGTGAATTAAGGCATATTCTCTTCCCTCATTGTTAGTTCCTATTAAACGCATGGTTTTATACAATGTATTTATAATTTAAATGTTGTATGATTTTGGGTTTTCAAATATGATTTGGGTTTTTGTTATAAATAATTGGTTATGGTTTTCCCATGTTTTAATTATGCTTTTATGTGTATTAATGGAGGTTATGGATAATTGGTTGCATGGAAATGGTTCTTTAGTGATGGATTTTGGTTTTGGAAATGCTATGCCTCCAATGTGTCTGATAAAATGCCTTTAACAACGTTTTCACTATAATATTGGGTTTTCAATGGAACTTATGCATGGTTTAAACTTGGTAATGGAACCCTAAATTATATGAATGATTGAAATAGTTTTAAATGGATTAAAAAGGACTTGGGGCCATGGTTTTGGTTAATTAAAAATCACATGGGTTACATGGAATCCAGTAAAGTTTGGCTAAGGATAATACCTGCAAGTATAGTCGGCATGATGATACCACTACTAATGGCCTTGGTTAATAAATGGTAAATGGATTGGTTGGTAGCTTGGTAATAGTTTTAATTGGGAAATAATGGTAAGGTGTGTAGAAAATCCAGGGAAGTTGGAGGTCTCGGGGGACCAAAATTGGAAAATCATATTTA
The DNA here is from genome assembly GCA_030864225.1 of Capsicum baccatum var. pendulum. NCBI lineage: Eukaryota > Viridiplantae > Streptophyta > Magnoliopsida > Solanales > Solanaceae > Capsicum > Capsicum baccatum. The sequence goes on along the minus strand of CM061555.1, from coordinate 161,837,567 downwards.
ACGATGTGAGGTTTTGTCTTGGTGGCTGTGTGCAAGATGTCACACATTATATTTAGGGGATGTACTAGTCATCCCATATTTTCTTCACTAGCTGTGCATCTTTACACACGGGGGCCCTTTCAGTAGGGGGAGCTGAACCCATATAGCCTGTGGGTAGTTTAGGATGGCAAAGCTACAAAACCCAAGTAAGAGGTTTTAATGGTATAATAAACCTAGATACCTTTCTCGGCATGTATACATATGTATGGTTTGCGTGCATATGGATGGTTTTATTTGGTTTTATAAATGGCATCATTTTATCCTTCTCCTGAGTTCATGATAGCGATCACTTTGTAATTCTCAAAGTCTGTACCTTGGACGCTTCACGATGCTCATAATCTAGAAGGACCACAAGCTAACCCATGACTGGTACCTGCTACAATAACTGAACAACAATACTATAATTTATGTGTAAATAGGTGGAAACTGACCATAAGGTTCAATACTATAAATAAAACTGAAAATGGTATAACAATACAAAATCTGAAACATCTATCTAAAAATACTCTAGTCTAGAAAGCCTCTACTGTCTGAATCATGGAGTTGATAGGACAAGCTCCAAACTAACTCCAACTACTGAAAATAAACTGAACTACTGAAATAATGATCATGTCCTCGAACATTGAGGACTCACCACTAACTCTGACTGCTGGATATCTAAACTACTAAGTATGGTTGGGAGTCCGTGCATCTGAACCGATGATATAAAATATCATAGTGCAAGAGAAAAATATGTGTTAGTACTTTGAATGTACTGATATGCTAAGTGAGGTAGGCTGAAATGCATGGGTTCATATGCATGAATAATACTAACTAAATAACATGAGTATAACTGAGTGAGAGTACATGCATGAATAAGTAAACTGTAACTGAGATCATGATAACACTAGATACGGAGTCAAAATACTGATTAACTAATATCTAAGTTTACTTATACTGAATTACAAATAACTGAGTGACTTTATCTGACAGTCTTGATTCTATAGAACTATGTTGAGTTCCGTACAGAGCTGGGTGACTGCATCTAATAGTCCTGAATCTATAAAACTGAACTGAGTTCTATACTGAGACTGAATCTGAAACTTAGACTAAGGGAAGTAATCATCTAACTTACATACCCCTCCCTGATCTTATTGGGGTACAACCTGTAACCCGAGTTGAAAAGGTTTTAATACCATGCCACGGGTAAAGACAAACTGAGTCACCCTCATCTGGCAGGTGCTATGAATAAAAATGGTGATTCCCTAAACTGGCAGGTTAAAACACCTCATCAACCCTCTACTGGAATGTTGATGTCTCAACCTACACCAGCTATATAGTTCTAGAACTCAAGAACTACTTCTAAGGATCACACCCTCTGCTGGTAGGTGGGTCCCCATCTTTGGGTTCACTCGGTGTCGAATAATACTCCCAACTGAACATACACTGGACTCAATTTCTAAACTATTCTAGGCTAGACTGAACTATTACTGATCATACTATTTAACTAAGCTAAACTGATTATACTGAACTGGACTGGGGTGATACTAATTTTACTGAGTTTTCCTAAGTTCTGTTACTGACAAAATTCTATTGACGTGACATGACTAACACTACTCTGTGACTTACCATGGCTCTAGGTAATCGACTAAATAATTGGGTATTAAATACCCCCAGGAATCGATAGCATAAATTATAAGGGATGGCACAATCTTGAAATATGATAGCGAACTACTTGATCATCATTCATTCATTGAGAAATTCTATCAAACACTTGCATGACATGAACTTGAACACATGCTAACGTGATATAATTTCACTATTCAACTCACATAAATAATTTATCAAACACTTGAAGAACATAATCTATGCACATGACAATAAAACAACGAGTAGGCATCATAATTCAATTCCACATTTACAACCTCAAGGGTTCAACAGGGATTCACATGATAATGCGCGTATACCAATTAATTCTACATGAATCTTGTAGTAAATCATGAAATAGAAACCCAATTAAAATAATAGCCATGAATACACTTTAATTCCAAATCATGAAAGTCATGAAATCAAGCTAAGTGAAGTTTTAAAAAAGGTTCTTGGACTCCAAGGATGGAAGGAACCCTTGGATGAATAGTTCACATTCCTTTATGCTTGAATTCTAAAAGATTAGTGGTGGGTTCTTGAGTTTTTGATTTGAAATTGATCCCCCTAGGTTTTTTTTCTTGAGAGATTTTGAGAGAAAATAAGTATATTTTGCTTAATGAGGGCTGAATCTTGTATTTTAGGGCTGAATAAGGTTGGGGAAATGACCTATTTACCCTTAAGGACGTGACATTTTAATGATTAAAAACAGAACTAGCGACGCATAGGACGACGTACTGCATCATTGGTATCGACACGATGGCCAGTGTGCTGCATCTCATCTGTGTTGCTTCACTAAATATTGCCATTGGGAGCTAAGGAAAAATATTGATCGACGTGGTAGTCGATGCGACACGTTGAGATCACGTTGATACGTTGTTTTGGACTTCCAAATGTGGTCTAAACAAGGTCTAAAAAATCCAAAACTTGTTCGAGAACACCTATTGATATTCCTGATCATGGATCAACCTAAAGATTAACATTTTAAGGTCATAGGGGTCGTGAAATAGAGTCCTCAATTTATGAAGGATAAAATGACACTAAGTCTGAGTACTTGGCTAAAATTTTCTAAGTCTGGGACCCCCTTAACAAGCTTTAAGGGACTAAATTAAGTTTTTAATTTTGCGGGGTCTTACAATATGTCCCCCTTGGGAATATTCAACCTCAAATGCGACTGTCTAAGATGGGAGAATTGATAGACTAAACTAATTTACTGGACATGCATGACTGAAGCATGATTTCGTGACTGAAATTGTTGATATACTGAATTGTCATACTGATCATGCATATCTAATGTATGAGTACATAGCTGAACATGATTCATGAATGCATGACTGGGATTACTATTAAGCTGAGATTCTCATGATGAACATGTATATCTGATGTATGAATACATAACTGAGAATGCAATGGTAACTAATACCAAATCTATAAAAGGGAAATCTAAGAATGGAATAGAGTAACTTCAAGGGAAAACTATTACCTTGGGTTGAGTCTGGAGTTTTGGAGAAGAGGTTAGGATTCTTAGTCTGCGTATCTACTTTCGCCTCCCAAGTAACTTCCTCGACGGACTAATTTCTCCAAAGAACTTTGACTAGAGGGACTTCTTTGTTCCTCAGTCTACGAATATGATAATCAAAGATTTCGACTAGGATCTCTTCGTAAGAGAGGCTATTCTGAATATCTATGCCCATTATAGGGACTGTGACTGCTGGGTCACCTACGCATTTCTTAAGCAAGGAGACATGGAACAGTAGATGAACTGAAGCTAAGTTTGAAGGCAACTCAAGATCGTAAGCTACCTTTCTGAAATGGCTGAGAACTCGGTAAGGACCGATATATCGGGGACTGAGCTTCCCCTTGTTGCCAAACTTCTTTGATAGAAGAGATTTTCAAATACACATAATCACCAATATAAAACTCGATCTCCTTTCTTTAGACATCTGCGTATGATTTCTGTCGGCTCTGAGCTATCTTAAGACTTTCCCTAATCAACTGGATTTTTTCTAAGGTAACTACCAAGTCAGTCCCTACCAATACGGCCTCATTCACTACAAACTAACCAATAGGAGATCTATATATCCTCCCATAAAGTGCCTCAAACAAAGACATCTGAATACTGGAATTATAGCTATTGTTATATGCAAATTCAATCAAAGGCAAGGGGTCATCCTAACTACTTTTAAAGTCTATCGCACACGCTCGCAGTATATCTTTAAAAGTCTAAATGGTCCTTTGTGCTGGACCATCTGTCTGAGGATGAAAGGCTTTACTGAGGTGGACTCAGGTGCCTAGACCCTTATGGAATGCCTTCTAGAAATGAGAGGTGAACTGAGTACCTCTATCTTAGATAATGGATAATGGAACACTATGCAATCTAACAAATTCCTTGATATAGAGTTTGGCATGATCCTTGGCTGAATAAGAGGTATGGAAAGGTAGGAAATGAGATAATTTGGATATCCTTTCTACGATGACCCAAACTAAATCATACTGGTGACGAGTACGAGGTAAACCCGCCACAAAGTCCATATCTACTTCTTCCCATTTCTAGGTGGGAATACTAAACTCCTGTATGGACCCACTAGGCTTCTGATGCTCAATATTAACCTGCTGACACATTGAGCACTTATCCATAAATTTTAAAATGTCTCTCTTTATCCCACTCCACTAATAGATCACCCACAAATTACGGTACATCTTAGTGGCCCCTGGATGATGGAGCAACACACACCATGTGATTCTGCAAGAATCTACTATCTTAGGTCATCTATACCTGGCACACACAGCAGACCCTAGCAGTACAACACACCATCTCCCTCTTGGGAGAAAACCTCTACCTTCTAATCTCTGATTGATTTTTTGAACTTGACTAGACTGAGATCCCTATCCTGCTTTTCCTTCAACTCAAAAACTAGGAATGATTCTAAACTACTCTGTACCTATAGACTACCTTCTGCCGAATAGACTAAGCGAACACCTAGTCGGGAAAACTGATGAACTTCCTAGGCTAACTTCTTCTTACCATCCTCCACGAGCGCAATACTACCCATAGACATCCTATTGAGAGCACCAACCACTACATTGGCTTTATCTGGATGATATAGGACGCTCATGTCATAGTATTTCAACAACTCCAACCACCTTCTCTGACAAAGGTTTAGATCTTTCTAATAGAACACATATTAAAGGCTCTTATGGTCAGTGAATACATCAACGTGCACTCCATATAAATAGTGCCTCCAAATCTGTAAGGCAAACACTACTACTTCTAACTAAAGGTCATGAGTAGGATTGTTCTTTTCATGGGGCTTAAGCTGTCTAGAGGTGTAGGCTATGAACTTACCTCTCTGTATCAAAACACACCCTAGACTAACTCTGGAAGCATCACAATACACAACAAATCCATCTAAACCATCAAGCAGGGTCAAAATTAGTGCTGTAGTGAGTCGAGTCTTCAACTCCTGAAAACTCTTCTCACAAGAATCTACCACTAGAATTTGAATTTCTTTTGAGTCAATATGGATATAGGGGATGCAATAGACAAAAATCCCTCAACAAACCATTCGTAATAGCTAGCCAAGCCCAAACACCTCCTGATATCTGATGGAGAGATAGATCTAGGCTAGTTCCTCACTGCTTTAGTCTTTTAGGGATCAACTCTAATGCCATCACTAGAAATGAAATGGCCGAGAAAAGATACTAACCTTAGCCAGAATTCACACTTACTAAATTTGGCGAATAGTTGATAGTTTCTGAGAGTCTGTAGTACTATTCTGAGATGGTTTGCATGGTCATGCTCACTGTGGGAGTAGACAACGTTTATAAAGACAATAATGAACATATCTAAGTACTGCTTGAACACATGGTTCATGATGTCCATAAAGGTTGTTGGGGCATTGGTAAGACCAAATGACATGACTAAGAATTTAAAGTGGCCATACCGAGTTCTGAAAGCTATCCTCGGGATATCACATTCTCTGACTCTGAGCTGATGATAGCCAGATTTGAGGTCTATCTTAGAAAAGTAACTAGCCCCCTTAAGTTGGTCAAACAAGTCATCAATTCTAGGAAGGGGATACTTGTTCTTAACTATGACTTTATTTAGTAGACGATAGTCAATACTCATTCTTAGGGAACCGTCTTTCTTTCACACAAATAAAATTGGTGTATCCCACGGGGACACACTGGGTCTAATGAATTCCTTATCTAAGAGATCCTTCAACTATTTTTTTAATTCTCTAACTTCTGCAGGTGCCATCCTGTATGGTGGAATAGAGATGGGTTATATATCTAGAAGAAGGTCTATTCCAAAGTCAATTTCCCTTTTGAGAGTAACTCCGGGAAGATCTTCAAGAAACATATTTTTGAATTAACATGCTACTGACACTAATTCAAGATTAGGGGCTTCTGAACTGGAGTCCTGGACTCGAATAATATGGTAGACACATCCCTTACATATCATTTTCTTTGCCCTTAGGTAGGAAATAACCTGATCCCTAAGTAATAAAGTAATGCCCCTCCACTCAAGGATAGTTTCATTTGGAAACTGAAATTGGACAATTCTATTTTTGTAGTCGACTGAGGCATAGCAGGAATAAAGTGAATCCATGTTGAGAATGATATCAAAATTTCTTATCTTTAATTCAACTAAGTCTGTTGAAGTGACTTTTTGAGATATCCTAATTGGACAGTTCCTTTATACCCATTGGGCTACGATAGATTTAACCACTGGGGTAGAGACTGAGAAAGGATCTACTAGGATTTTAGGATTGACTCCGAAGTTAATAGCTATATATGGAGTAATAAAGGATAAAAATGCTCCTGTATCTAGCAAAGCATAAACATATAAATGGAAAACTTGTAACATACCAGTGACCATATTAGGAGAACTTTCTTGATCCTGTCAGGACTGAAGAGCATATATTCTATTTGGGCGTTGCCTACTGGTTGCACTGGAAGAGGCACCCTGCTGATTTGGGCTACCGAAATGAGCTGGGGGATGATTATGATGACCCTAGAAACCTGACTAGGGAAAATCTATGACCTTGACATATCCAAAAAATACATCGCTACTAGCTCTACAGATACCTTAGTGTTTTCTACCATATTTCTGACCAAAGTGATTTGTTTGGGCACTACTGACACTACTCTGAGGTTTAGGGCCTAGTTCCCTATATCTATTGCAATCTCTAAATTTTGGCACTGGAGCACTGGATGATGATGGAGCTGGAACTGAGATTTTGAGAGGAACAGGGAATGATTACCACCCTCTGACTTAGGCTGAGCAAAGTTGAAACTACTTGTTCCTGCTCTCTTGTTCTCCCTTTCCTTCTCTCTATTCTTGGCCTCCTCTATCTATTGAGCATAGACTATAAGCTTGGATATGCCTATCTCTTTAATCAGTATTGCAGTCCTATATTCCTTGACCATACTGTTAGACACCCCTGATACAAACTTACTCATTTTTGCTCTGCTATCTGCTACCATACGAGAAACATATCTAGCTAATTGAGTAAAGTTGAGAGAATACTCTTTCACTATCATGTTGCCCTACTTTAGATTAATAAATTCTAGAACCTTTTCTTCCCTCAACTCCAGTGGGAAGAGACTATCTAGAAAAACAATGGAAAACTCCTCCCATTCTATGGGCCTTGCATCAGCAGACCTCTCTACCTTCCACTTTTTAAACCACGAGTGAGCTACATCTTGTAACTAATATGCAGCTAGCTCAGCACTCTCACTAGGTGTAATTCCCATGATGTCTGTAACCTTCTACACCTGATCAAAAAACTTTTGAGGGTCCTCGTCTGACTTAGACCCAGTAAAAGATGGAGGCTTCATTCGGGTAAAGTTTCAAATTCTAGATATAGTAATGTTGGCCACTGGGTTGGCTGAAACAATAGTTGGGCATTTATTCTGGGCTGCCATAGAATGAGCTAGAGTAGTGAAAGCTAGTCTGAACTCACGTGGGAGACGTGTTTATCCAGGGGATCCGTCTGGACAGGCTGGGGTTCTGGATAGTCTCCTAATCCTCTTACTTTAGTCCTCCTTGGAGGCATATTCTTTAAATGTAAAAGAAACTTGGATTAGACAAAGATTTTAACTACGACGTGAATACTAAAAGAAGGGAAACATTTTTGAAAACATCTTGCAGCCTCCTGTCCATAAGTGTGGCGTGCTACACACCCATGGACAAGACTCTACTATATGTGGCTTTCAGACTTCCTAGGACTCTATTGAACCATAGGCTCTGATACCAACTTTGTAATGCCCTAACTCTGTACCCTGGATGATACACGATACTCATAATCCTAAAGGACCACAATCTAACCCAGGACTGGTACCTTCTACAATAACTGAACAATAATACTATAATTTATATGTAAATAGGTGGAAACTATCCATAAGGTTAAATACTATAAATAAAACTGAATACTATATAACAATACCAAAACTGAAACATCTATTAGAAAATACTCTAGTCTGGAAAGCCTCTACAATTTGAATCATGGAGTTGATGGGACAAGCCCCCAACTAACTCCAACTACTAAAAATAAACTGAACTACTGAAATAATAATAATGTCCTCAAACTATAAGGACTCACCATTAACTCTGACTGCTGGATATCTGAACCGTAAAGTATGGTTAGGAGCCCGTGCATCTGAACCTATGATATAAAACATCATAGCATAAGAGAAAAGTATGCATCAATACTTTGAATATACTGGTATACTAAGTGAGGTAGGCTAAAATGCATGGGTTTATATGTATGAAAAATATTGACTGAATGACATGAGTATCACTAAGTGAGAGTACAAGCATGAATAAGTAAATTGTAACTAAGATTGTGATAACACTAGCTACCAAGTTTGAATACTGATTAAATGATATTTGAATTTACTAATACTGAATTACTGATAATTGAGTGATTATATCTGATAGTCTTTATTCTATAAAACTATCTGAGTTCCATACTGAGCTGGGTAACTGCATCTGATAGTCTTGAATTTGTAGAACTAAACTGAGTTCTATACTGACACTGAATCTAAAACTGAGACTATAGGAGGTAATCATGTATCCAACATGCCCTTCTCTGAACTGATTGGGGTCCAACCTGTAACCCCAGTTGGAAGGGTGTCAATACCGTGCCATAGGTAAAGACAAACTGAGTTGCCTTTATCTGGTAGGTGCTCTGAATGAGAATGGTGATACCCCTAATTGGCAAATTAAAATACCTCATCAACCCTTAACTGGTAGGTTAATGTATCAACCTAAGCAGGCTATATAGTTTTGGAATACAAGGACTGCTTATAAGGATCACACCCTCTACTGGTAGGTAGGTCCCCATCCTTGGGTTCACTCAATGCTGAATCCTACTTCCAATAGAATAAACACTAGACTGAATTTCTAAACTGTTCTAGGCTGGACTGAACTATTATTGATCATACTATTTAACTGAGCTAAACTAATTATACTGAACCAAATTGGACTAATATTAATTTTATTGAGTTTTCCTGAGTTCTGTGATGGATAAAATTCTATTGATCATGACATGACTGACTCTACTCTGCGACTTACCATGACTCTAGGTAATCAACTAAATTAGAGTCGGTATTAAATACCCCCAGGACTGGATAGCATAAATTATAAGGCATGGCACAATCTTGAAATATGATAGCTAACTACTTGATCATCATTATTCATTAAGACATTATAGCAAACACTCGCATGACATGAACTTGAACACATGCTAATGTGATAAAATTTCACTATTCAACCCACATAAACAATTCATCAAACACTTGAAGAACATAATCTAGGCACATGACACTAAAATAATAAGTAGGCATCATAATTCAATTTCACATCTACATATTCAAAGGTTTCAACATGGATTCACATGATAATGCACATATATCAATTAATTCTATATGAATCTTGTGATAAATCATGAAATTGAAACCCAATTAAGATAATAGCCATGAATACACTTTAATTCCAAATCATGGAAAACATGAAATCAAGCTACTTGAAGTTTTAAAAGAGGTTCTTGGACTCCAAGGGTGGAAGGAACCCTTGGATGAACACTTCACATACCTTAGTGCTTGAATTCTAAATGATTAGTGGTGAGTTCTTGAGTTTTTAATTTAAAATTGATCCTCCAAGGTTTTGTTCTTGAGATATTTTGAGAGAAAATAAGTATATTTTTCTTAATGAGGGCTGAATCTCATGTTTAATGGCTGAATAAGGGTGGGGAAATGACCCATTTACCCCTAAGGACATGACTTTTAATGACTAAAAACTGAACTAGCTACGCGCAGGATGACACACTTTGTCATTGTCATCGACATAATGGCCAATGTGCTCTGTCAAGTCTGCATCGCCTTATTGGAATTACCACTAGGAGCCAAGGAAAAACATTAATCGATTTGGTGGTCCATGCGATGCATTAAGATCACGTTGATACATTATTTTGGGCTCCTAAACATGGTCCAAACGAGGTCTAAAAAATTCAAAACTTGTTTGAGAATACCTAATGACATTCCTGATCGTGGATTAACCTAAATATCAAAATTGTAAGGTCATAGGATTTGTGAAATAGATTCACCAACTTAAAATGGCTAAAATGACAATAAGTCTGAGTACTTGGCTAAAATTTTCTCAGTCTGGGAACTCTCTAACCCATCTTTGAGAGGCTGTATACCCATGCTATATAGGAACTTGTCGTTCTACTCCTCCTACATTGTGATTGACTCGGGGATAGCTGTTGGATTAAACTGTTGATCTTCTATCTTTCCGGAAGGCTCCTTTTCATATTTTGGATATTTTTAGACATTTTAATTCATTTATGGATATTGGTTGTGGCAATGGTTGCGGGCATGTTCTAATTGAATATTCTTACTCTTTTGTTAGAGGATTTGAGATACTACTTTGGGTTGGGATGGATGGGATCAGTATTGGTGTCATCCTTAATATTGGCATTAGTATTGGTGTTGACATCATTAGATATAATTTCTCACTATTCCATCATATTTTATTTTGGTATTAATCATATTATATTTTGGAAATTATTTGGTTATGGCCTGGTTTATGGCCTTTATTTCGATATTGATGAATGGATGGTTGGTGTGGGATGGTTGGAATTAATTGGGTTGGTCATGGTTATGATACTATACTAGAGTCGTCAAGTGAGTTTTTACACTATCTTATTATATGCTCAAAATTCAGCAAACTCAGGGTAGGCAGCTAGAGGTTGGGTTGGGTAATGGGGGTGGTCTCCGATCCTGGTCGAACATAGGATGCCCATTACAACAAGGCCCCTGGTCAGGTCGTGTCAAGTTGCTATCAAACCTCTTGGTTCATGGTCAATTAGAAATCTACAAAGTCGTGTGTAGTAGAGTCTCTTTTAGGGGTTTGCAGTGTGCCACACTCATAAGAGAGAGGCTATAAGGAATTTAGGAATGTTTCACTTTCTCAGTATTCTATTTTCAAGCATAGATTCTAAGTCTTTAAATTCTTCTCGAATCCTTGGTCATTCACTTTTCAAAATATTCCTCGATAATCTGGAACACAAGAAAATTCTTCAATCCCATATGGGGACAATATTGATAGGGTACGTCCTACATATGGAGTTCGTCATTGATCTTTGGGTCCTGTATTTGATAGTTTTGGAGTTTCTCTAGTTTCTACTAGTCCTCTCTAGGGTAAGGTGACTAATTCAGAATTATTCTAGTCTATTTATACTATTGCTAAATTGGTTGCTACTCAAGTTTAACGGGATACACCTGATGGGTTGTCTGCTGAGGCTATAAGGGTTGGTTAGTTTATGAAACTAAATCCTTTTACTTGTACTGGTGTAAAGGTGAAGGAGGATTCTCAAGGTTTCTTGGATAAAATAGAGAAGATACTTAGGGTGATGCAGGCTACTAATGTGGAAGGTGTAAACTTTATAGCTTATCAACTCAAGGATATTGCGTACTAATTATACGGAGAGTGGGATAGGGATAAAGGTGATGTGGAGGAGATACCCTTATGGGATACCTTCTGAGGTACTTTTTTGGATCATTTATTTCCTCAAGAAATGAGGAAAGAAAAAATGAAAAAGTTTATGAATCTTAAGCAAGGGAAAATATCTGTCAAGGAATATGCCTTGACGTTTCATCAGTTGTCAAGGTATGCTCTTAATTTGGTGGCTGACATGAGAACAAGAATGAGAAAGTTCACTTCTAGGTTGAATCAGGATTTGATCTTAGAAAGCAAGACTGCTTTACTTATTAAAGATATATATATTTCTAGGTTGATTATTTACATGCAGCAGGTAGAGGATGAGAAGAAGAAATAGATGGAGTTTGGAGATAGGCAAGGTAAGAGGAGTAGGTTTTTTAATCAGGGAGGTACTCAGACACATGGTATTTAGGATAAAGGTAAATGGATGAAAAAAAAGTGGGGGAGTTCTGGTTCTTTCTCTACTACTAGTGCTCTTTACCCGAGGTAGTCGGGTGATAGGCATCATCAGGGTGGTGATAATTTTTAGGCACAGGGTGCCCAATCTTATACGAGTGGGAGTCAGTTAATTTCTTTATGCTCTTTTTGTTGGTTATATGGTTATCTTTATTGGATTTATTATGATGAAGAGAGGGACAAATGCTTTAAGTCTAGCTAGGCAGGCCATCAAGTCAAGGATCATCTAATTAATAAGGTTGCTATGGGAGAAAATAAGGTACATGTGGCTTTATCTTTTGCTTCTGAACCTGGTGGTGATGCATCTACTTCTGATATTGCTCCTGGTTCTAGGTTTGTCTAGAATATGTTGTATGTGTTAGCATCCCAATAAGAATCTGAGGCATCGCCTGATATTGTTACTGGTATGTCACATCTCTTTTCTCGTGACTTGTTTTGTCTACTTTATCTAGGGTCCACTTTGTCCTATATGACCCTATTTAAGGCTGTATGTATAATTGGTTTTGATCTCGATATTGTTTTGGATCCTTTTTCTATTTATACCTTAGTAGATGACTCGGTTATTTTAAAGAGAGTCTATAGGGGGTGTACAGTATCTATTGGTGGTAGGCAGACTTTGTGGGATTTTTTTTAAACTTAGTTTGGGTTAAAGATTCTAACTCAGAGGGTCCATATTTTTATTTCATTTCAGTGGTAAATGAGTTTTCTAAGGTCTTTTTGGATGATCTTCCTAGTGTTCCTCTGGATAGGGAAATAGAGTTTGGTATTGATTTGGTTTTAGAAACTCGTCCAATATCTATTCCTCCTTATAGAATGGCTCCGGCTGTGTTGAGGGAACTTAAGGAGCAACTTAAGGATCTTCTGGATAAGAGGTTTATTCATCCTAGTGTGTATCTATGGGGTACACCGGTGTTGTTCGTACATAAGAAATATAGTTCCCTTCGAATGTGCATTTACTATCGATAGTTGAATAAGGTAACTATTAAGAACAAGTATCCTCTTCCAAGGATAGATGACTTGTTTGATCAATCACAAGGTGCCAAGTTTTTTTCTAAGATAGATCTTTGGTCTGGGTATCATCAACTTAATATTAGGGAGGAGGATATCCCTAAGATAACTTTTCATACTACGTATATGCACTTGAAGTTCTTGGTGATGTCATTTTGATAGACTAATTCCTTAGTAGCATTTATGGACTTGATGAATAGGGTATTTAGGTTATTCTTGGATCTCTTTTTCATTGTGTTTATTTATGACAATCAAGTTAATTCCAAAAGTGGGGTGGATCATGCTGATCATCTCTGTGTGGTATTACTGACATTGAAGGAATAATAGTTGTATGCCAAGTTCTCTAAGTGTGAGTTTTGGTTGAACACAATAACTTTTCTTGGATATATTACTTCTAGCGAGGGGATCATGGTGTATCTGCAAAAGGTGGCTGTGGTTAAAAGGTCGCCTAGACCTAGACTCTTACTAATTTTTGATGCTTCTTGGGCTTAGCTGGGTATTATAGGCAATTTATTGAAGGATTTTCGTTGATAGCTGCTCCTTTTACTATGTTGACTCAGAAAAACATTACTTTTCTTGGTGTGATGCTTGTGAAGGGAGTTTTGAGAAGTTGAAAGATAAGCTAACTTTTGCTCTAATTCTGACTTTGCCAAAAGGCAATAATGGGTTCGTGGTTTGTTGTGATGCATCTCATATAGGTCTTGGTTGTTTTTTGATTCAGCATGGGAAGGTGATTGCCTATGCTTCTTGGTAGTTGAAGGTACATAAGAGGAATTATGCTACTCATGATTTGGAGCTATTGCTAATTGTGTTTGCCTTGAAAATATCCCAGCATTATTTGATTGGTGTACACGTGGACATCTTTTCTGATCATAAGAGTCTAAAGTATGTGTTCACTTAGAAGAAGAACAATCTCAGGTATAGGTGATGGTTTGAGATTCTCAAGGACAATGATATTAGTCTTTACTATCACCTAGGTAATGCTAACATGGATACTGATGCTCTTAGCAATTTGTCCACAGGGAGTTTAGCTTATTTGGAGAAAGGAAAGCAGGAATTAGTGAAAGATATTCATCACTTGGAAAATCTCGAAGTTCATCTTATGGATTCTTAGGGTGGAGAGATGATGGTACAGGAAGTAGTTCGGTCATCTCTTGGTGCGGAGATTAAGGAGAAGCAAATGCTAGATCCTATCTTGAGGAAAATCAAGAGTAATATAGGTATGCAGAAGGTGATGGTGTTTGATATCAGTGGTGACGGTACATTAAGATACCAAGGAAAGTTGTGTGTTCCTGATATCACTGGTTTGTGACAAAGGATTTTAGTTGAGGCACATGAGTCGCGCAATATTCTTTATCTTAGTCCCACGAATATGTATCATGATCTCAAGGAGATGTATTGGTGGAACGATATGAAGAGGTATATGGCAGATTTTTGGGCCAAGTGCTTGGTAGGTCAATATGTTAAAGTTGAGAATATGAGCCCTTGTGTTTTGTATCAAGAGATTGTTTTGCCTAAATAGAAATGGGAGGTAATTAATATGGACTTCATAACCAATCTTCTTTGGTCCCGAAATAAATATGATTCTATTTGGGTAATCGTGGATAGGATGACAAAGACTGCTTAGTTTTTGCCAATGAGGACAACCTTTTCAGTGGATATGTTTGGTCTGGATTTGGTCTATAAAGCTATGGAAAACGTAAAGTGTGATTCGGGATAGGATTAAGGATTCCCAAAGTCACCAAAATTCCTATGTGGATGTTAGATGTAGATACTTAGAGTTTGAGTTTAGGGATAAGGTATTCCTCAAGGTATCTCCCATGAAGGGAGTAATATGGTTTAGAAAAAAGGGAAAGCTCAGTCCCCAGTATATTGGTCCTTATGTTGTTTAGCGGAGGGTTAAAAATATTGCTTAAGAATCAGAGTTACCTTCTAGCTTGAGCTTGGTTCATCGTTATTTTATGTATCCATGTTGAGGAAGTGTCTTGGTGATTTTTCTTTGATTATTTATTTGGATGGGTAGGGTATCTCAGACTCTTTGTATTATCAAGAGGCCCCGGTTAAGATCTTCAATAGCCAGATTCATCGATTGCAAACCAAGGATGTGGCTTCGGTTAAGGTTCTATGGAGGAACTATAAGATGGAAGAAGCTACATGGGAAGTGGAGTAGGATATGAATTCCTAGTATCCACATCTATTTTCTGCTTTTGGGATTTGTGCACAAGGTATGTTCCTTCAACACATCTTTATTTTTTGAGTTTGTTAATGGAAATATTAATATCTTTTCCTCTTTGTTTTCAAACTTTGTTAAAGATTGGAAATATATTTGATGATGTATATAACTCGTGCGTATGGTTATCCCTACCTTGTACGTCATTTGGGGACGAATGTTCCTAGTGGGGGAAACTGAAACACCCTCATTTATGGACCTTATAAATTTCCTAGAATTCTAGTCTCTGGACCCAATATGGCTCATGGGTAGGAGCCATATGTTATAGTACGAACGATATCGTCAAGTCGTATGCTGACCAGTGTTGGTTGGTAGGACAGATTTTGGTCACAAAAATAGGTACGACTTATATGGTATGAGTCGTATGGTCGGATATAGATTGTTTGTTTTTTTCACATAACCTTATACTTAGCAAACTATATTGGATCTAAGTGCAAGTGGATCGCCGTGAGTCGTAAGCCAAGGTACGAGTTGTACCCAAGACTCGTATGGTGGACAGTGTTCAAACGTTTTATGATTCTATCTTGCTAGAATATAGGGCAATGGAATGGATTGTATGCTATCAATACGACTTGCGTTGGATGAATCATACATTGGACAGTTTCGGGGCCAAGGGTTAAGGCTTAGGATACGAGTGGTGGGTACCACTTGTATCAAAGGGTAGGACTCGTGAGGGTCAGTCGTATCCCTGTAACATAATTTTGTGCAACTTAAGTGATGGTATTCTGGACACTTCCCCACTTACCCTAATAAGGTCCCAGGACTTCTAACTCAATTAGGAGGTTAATTATCCTATTATTCTATTCATTAACACTTAGAAACTCTTCCAAAACACTCTATAATTCTCTCAATAGCTTTTGGGAAAGAAAGCTAGGGTTTCAACTGGAGGACTAAATTGAGGATTTTATTGGTGGTTTCTCTCTATTTACATTGTCAATTAAGGTGTGTTCTCTTCCCGCATTGTTAGTTTCAATTAAAGGCATGGTTTTATAATTTTTTTTTATTGATATGAATATTGTATGAATTTGGGTTTTCAAATATGATTTGGGGTTTTTGGTTATAAATGCTTGGTTATGGTTTTCCCATACTTTAATTATGGTTTTATATGTAATAATGGTGGTTTTGGATTATTATTTGCATATGAATGGTTCTTTGGTTTTGGAAATACTATGCCCCAATGTGTCTGATAAAATGCCTTTAACAATGTTTTCACTATAATATTGATTTTTTCAGTGGAATTTATGCATGGTTTAAAGTTGGTAGTGGAACCCTAAATGATATAAATGATTTAATTAATTTTAAATGGATTGGAAAGGCCTTGGTGGCCATGGTTTTGGTTAATTAGAAATCATGTGGGGTACATAGAATCCCCTAAGGTTTGGCTAAGGATAATACTTACAAGTATAGTCGGTATGACGATACCACTAATAATGGCCTTGGTCTATAAATGATAAATGTATTGGTTGGTTGCTTGGTAATGGTTTTATTTGGGTAATAATGGCAGGGTGTGTAGTAAAGCAGTAGAAGGTGGATGTCCCGAGGGGACCAAAATTGGAAACTCATATTTGCCAATGTGAGATTTGGTCTTGGTGACCGTGTGCATGATGTCACACTTTATATCTGGGGGATGTACTTGTCATCCCAGGTTTACTTCCTTGGTCATGCGGTTTTATGCACTGGGCCCTTTTAGCTGGGGGAGCTAAACCCATATAGCCCATGGGTGGTTTAGGACAACAAAGCCACACAACCCAGGTAAAAGGTTTTAATGACATGATAAACCTGATTCCCTTTCCTGGCATGTATATATGTGTGTCTAGTTTGTATGGATATGGATGGTTTTACTTGGTTTTATAAAGTGTATTATTTTAACCTTATCCTGAGTTCATGCTAACGATCACTCGCTAACCTATTTTCGAGCGTCTGGATACACAAGATATGCAGGAACCAACTGTTCTACTCCTCCTAGATAGTGATTAACTCGGGGAAAACTGTTGGATTGAAGTGGTTAGCTTCCATATTTTTGGAAGGCCGCATTTCATATTATGGATATTTTAAGACATTCTGATTTATTTATGTATATTGGTTTTGGCTTTGGTTGGGGTAATGTTCCAACCATATATTCTTTCTTTTTTGGTTAGAGGCTTTGTGGTACTGTTATTTATTGGAATGGGTGGGATCGGTATTGCTTTCAGCCTTAATATTGGCACTGGTGTTGGGGATGACATCATTGGACATAATTACTCACTATTCCATCGTATTTAATTTTGGGATTAATCATATTATGTTTTGGAACTTATTTGGTTATGGCCTGGTTTATGGCCTTGTTTTGGTATTAGTGTGGTTTGTTATGGTTGGATGGTTGGTATGGGATGGTTGGACTTGGTTAGGTTGGTCAAGGTTATGATCCTATCCTAGAGTCTTCATGTAAGCTATTACATTATCTTGTTATATGCTCAAAATTCAGCAAACTCAGGGCGGGAGGCTAGAGGTTGGGTTGGGTAATAGGGGTGGTCTCTGTTGTCGGTCGGACTTAGGACACCCATTACGATAAGGCCCCCAGTTTGGTCATGTCATAGCCTCAACCCTATCAAAGATCTTCTTGGTTTGAAATATAAAATTGCACCATCAAGTTGTCTTAGGACTGGATGTCCCTTGCCAACAACCTCTCAAAAATTGAAATCAACGCCAAGCTACCCATACACACGACCTCCATCTCAAGGCATTCGGTACCATATTCTCCTTGATCAGATGGTGTTGAATAGAGATGTCATAATCCATTAGCAACTCCATCCATATATACTATCTCAAATTAAGCTTTCTCTATGTCATAAGGTTCTGAATACTATGATGATTAGTGTAAACCCTACAATGAATGCCACTAAAATAATGCCTCCAAATCTTAAGCACAAAACTACTACTGCCAACTTTAAATCATAAGTGGGGTAGTTTCATTCGTGGACCTTTAGTTTCCTTAATGTATAAGCAATAACTCAATCCTGCTGTATCAGAACAAAAGCCAAACCAACACCGAAAGCATCAAAATATATGGTAAACCCCTCACCCCCAGTAGGAAAAGATAATATAAGAGATAAGTGAGAAAATCCTTGAGGTTCTAATATCTCAACTCTGACTCCTCAGACCATTAGAAAGACCCTCCATCTAGATCAATTCAATCATCGTCACTGCAATAATAGCAAAACCCTCACTGAAATACCTGTAGTATCCTCTAAAACCAATAAATATATGAACCTCAAATGGAGATGTAGGTCTCACCCAATCTTTAATAGCCTCAATCTTCACTGGATCCACCATATTCCTATACTTAGATACCTCATTTCCTATTAATGTCACCTACTAGAGCAAGAACTTACACTTCGAGAATTTGGAAAAAAACCTATTATATCTCTATGTCTGGAGTACAATTCTCAAATGCTACATATGCTCCTCCCTACTCCTACATTACACAAGAATGTAATTGATGAACATAACAAAGAAGGAGTCTAAATTAGGTCTAAACATAAGCTTCATCGAATCCATCATAATGACCCTTTCATTCATTTTTATATTCTTGCTTATCTTCATTCTGTGAGCTTCTACATATATGACTCAAGTCATTTATGACTTGTAGGGATTGACGGTTTCGTTACCAAGCAGTTTATTTGTTTTTTATAACCTATTCCAATTCAGAAGTCTTCACTGATTCCAAATGGCCACAAGGTGAAAACCTTTTTAAAAAACTTTTGAATGTAAATTCCGACTATGCCAGCAAATTGGGAATATTAATTTTGGGCTATCTAGACCTTTGGTTTGGGTTTCAATGCACCCGATCTCATTTTGACCTATCGATTGGAAAGTTGAAAATTTGAAAGTTTAGGTGTTGGACCCACATTGGGTTGAATCAACATCGGATTGAAAATCCAATTTCTCCAACTCATCTAGAACATTAAATTTAGAGTGGTTACATATTTTGTTTTCGAAAATTAGATTTTTGATGTATCCGGAGGCATTGGCCAAAATTCTAAGTTTTAGATGTCATTTAGAGAAGAAAAGTACTACGATTGCGATGACTTCATAGCAATCATGATGCCGTAATTGCGACATGCATGGGTTCGTAATCGTGATTGTGGAGGGCTTTGGAAGGGTTGTTCAAATATCCATTTTGGATGAGAATTGGCCATATTTTTCCTCCATTGAGACCTAGAAACCCAAATGTAGTGTGCTAATCACAAATTAGTCATGTTGGGTAACTTAGGAGCCTGATTTTCATCTTTTATTGTGATTATCTTCAAATTTAGGGTAAGAATCCTTTGAACTTAAGCTTGAATCCTTGTTCATGTGTGAACATTTGGTTGGCCTCATAAACTTATTTTCCGTATATGAGACCCACTTGGGATTTTGGTGTCATTTTTGGACCAGAAGCATAATAGTTCAATATGGGTATTGTTAGACTCATATTGATGAGTAGATTATGGTTTTGTTAGTGTGATGGAATTCGGGGGATTGTGAAGCAAAATTGATCATATGGTGTATGATGTTAGGTTTTATGGTTAGGCTTCGAGGTAGGCTTCTATCTACATTTCTTCATAGATGATGTCTGATATATATTGCATGTGAATGAGGATGTTAGGATTGATTATGAAAAGAATAACTTAGCCTTGATTGTTGATGTTTGGGCATTAAATGAGGGCTTTGGACCCGTAAGATGGTGTGTTTATAACCCTTTAGAATCCTATTGCCTTCTCCCTAGTTTATATTAGTTTGTATCATGGATACGATATCATGCTAGGTTTGGGATGTGGTTTCAGCATTGGAATCATGATTAGCAAATTTTAAACCTTATTAGACTAGTGTGGTAGTTTGAAATCATGATTTGGGTAGAGTTGACTTAAATTCCCTTATTTCTAGATGAAGTTCCTATCTTAGGATTTATTATGGATCTCTCAATATCTAGAAGTTGAACAAGATACCTTAGCCTAGTTGGGGCATAGTTTGCCTAAATATAGAGATTGAGGATTAGAAGTGGGATTGTTCGGCCCACTTAGGCCAAGTCTTATGTTAGCCTTGTGGACCTAGTTGCGGATGTTAGGCATGGTTGAGACTAGTAAACCTTAGTATAAGTTTACCCCATGTCTTATTGAATGATGATGTATTTTCCCCGAATAATGATATTTGGGCCTATAGAGATACTACTTACTTATTGATTACATATCTAATCTATAGACATGCTATTCCCCGTTAAACTTGATATTTGGCTCATAGAGATGATATTTCATCTTAGACATAATGTTGGGTCCTTAGAGATACTATTTCTCTAAGATGTGATATTGGGACTATTGATATGCTATTTTATTTTAGATAAGATGTTGGGCTTATAGAGATGCTATCTCCTTTTAGTTATGATTATTAGACCTATAGAGATGATATTCCTTCTAGATATGACCATTTTCCGATAGAGGTGATACTTCTCATAAGTCATACTATATGACCTATTGACATGAGATATCTTATAGATGAATGCATGCTAATTTATATTATGTTTCCTAGATATAAGAGGCCTCCAATATGAGAGATGGTTACATGCTTATTGATATTATGCCTCCTATATATAAGATTCCTTTTATGTGAGAGATAATTACAAGCTTATTGATATTTTGCCTTCTAGATATGAGATGCCTCTTATATGAGAGATGATTTCATATGTATTGATATTATTCCACTTAGATATGAGATGCCTCCTATGTAAGAGATGATTATGTGGTTATTGATATTATTCCTTCTATATAGGAGGTGTCTCCTATATGTGAGATGACTAGAGATATGCTACAACTTATAAATTTGATTATCGATGTGTATTCGATATGTATATGGGCCGAATGACGTGATAATGATGTTTTGATTATTTTAGATATATTATTGGGCCTAAGGCTATGTTATGATATTAATTAGATATCTGAGAAGTGTTTATAATTATGGAGGATGCGATTACAGTTTAAATATGCATATATATATTTGTATACATTTTTCTCCCATATGGGATGGGGAATGATGTGGTATAGAGTTTTTTGTTCCACTGATTGAATACTGGTAATGGCATGCACAGATTTGGTACACAAGATTATTATATCGGTAAATAATATGATTCTAGATGAAATATATTTTTATGTCTGTTCTTTCTAATTAGGGTTAAGATATGGGATCGTTAGTTTTCTAATAGGTGACTAAAACACTTGATAATGTAGATTATGATGTTGATTAGTCGTTAAATGAGAAGTGTGTATCAATGAGGCTAGATAATAAGAGATGTTATTGATAAAAGATGAGTTGATAATAATGTTGAATAGTTGGTAAACGTGGAATTGGTTGTAAATGATGGTTAGTTAACAAATGGTGTTAGTTAATAAAATATGGTTAGATGATAAATAGTAACATGTTGGCTAATAATGATGAATGACTATAGGTTGATTAGTTGAACATGATGATTAGTGGATAAATGCCGATTATGGCCTTGTGATGAATCTTGATTAGATGTTAGGTATTGGCAACTAAATTAAAAATGGTTAGTTGTTGTCCTATGGATAAGGATTATGTGAAGGATAATATTTAGTCTAATAATTAGAGGTTATGTAAAGACTACTGATTTAGTGGTTTAATGAACATAAGTGTTCGTTAGCTAATATCGAATTATTAGGAAGTATTGAAAAGTTGGATACTTTTATGATTATATGATTATGATTTTGAGTATATTAACAGGCTTGTAGATTTATCCTCATTTTTCCTCATCTTGAGACCGTGCCCTAATTATATGTCTATAAATATTTATATATTGGCGTTTATGATAATATATTAACTCCCGTCAAGCCCGAAGGATATTGTGATGATATATTGATACCCAATAAGGTCAGAGGATGTTGTGACAATATATTGATACTAGTAAGTTCGAAGGATGTTATGATGATATATTGATACATGACAAGGCCAAAGGATATTGTAATGATGATATTCATACCCGGTAAGGCCAGAGGATACAGTGATAATATATTGTTACTCTATAATGCCAATGGTTAATTATGCTGATGATGGTCATAAGGATAAAATCATTATATAGGTGGTTATGATGATGAGATTATGATATCTATTTTGTACTTTGAATTCTTTCCTATATGCGCATCACCGATCACCACTATACATCTATGTCTATCAGCTGGTATGGGATGGTTGAATAGATAAAGGTGAAGAATATGCCTTGTGTTGTTAAATGTTGATTGAACCTTTTAAGTTTTAGGCGGTGGGAGTACGCATATGCTCGACTAGGTATTTGGCTATTCAGAGTAACGGGTTATTCACATAGTTATTGATATTGTCGTTATCATTGTTATGATCATTTTTATGGCTAGCTTACGATAGATTGGTCATTAATCAAGTATTGAGATTTGAGGTATGTCTAAGACCTCTTTTATTTTATGATGGTACAATCATGCATAACTATTTTATGTCTAGCCATTTGGATTAGAAGCCCCGAGTATGATAGTATTAAATCCCGGTAGTATTATAATGAGGTCGTAGAATAAGGATATGATGATCTAGGTTATTCTTTGAGATGACCTCATGTTTGTATGTGTGAATATATATATATATCTAGCTATATGAAGTTATGACACTACCATATATCCCTTCCTTTGTTCATATATATTTTATATTATTTATTGGACTTGTATATTATTATATATATATATCTTCTTTCGCTCTTTATTTGTATATTAGTCTGGGATATACAGTATGGTATTGATATTTATTGATCGTGATTGGAATCTGATAGTTCACCCTGATACTTCCTTAGTTTTATTATGTTAGACTCTTGGACTTGAGCAGGATAATTGCTCCTTATTATTCTTATTGAGTTGTATTATAATATTTGGACTGTTGGATGTAGACCCCATTTTTTTATATGCTATATATATCCACCTTATCTTTAGAGCTTAATTAGCAGTTGCCTATTGAGTACTATTCATATCGTACTCATACTATACTTCTGCATCCTACAGATCATAGCACGAGTTATCATTGTTGATGTGTGCATCGTTCGAAGCAGCCTTGGTATAGAGACTTAGAGTGAACTCCTGATGTTCAGAGTATTACTTATGTCTTTCCTTTGTATTAGACTAATCCTTATATTATGCTCAGAGATAATTTATATTAGTATAGATCTATTGTTGTTTTACTTTGTACTTTTGTGATATTAGGAGCTTTTGTACTAATACATCCAGATTTTAGAATTCTATTATGTGTTAATCTTTATTTCCTTTATTCTGCATTTTTTCCTTATATTATTGAGTAGTCTTTTACTTGCCATTTTAGACTATGGGTTGGTTTCCTACTGGTGGGTAATGGTAGGCGCCACCACGACCTGAGAAATTTGGTCGTGACAGATTGGTATCAGAGCCTAGGTTTCATTGGTGTATTATTACAAGTGCTAAGTGTTTAGTGGGTTCCTATAGATCGATGTAGAGACATCCATAACCTATATTTGGGAAGCTACAGTGACATTTTAGGAATTTTACCTCTTGAATCCTTATCGTGTGCCTACATTCATATGAACCTCAAACACATTCTTTGACTCTATTCTATCCTCGAAGGATGATGCAACGTTGTTGACAAATGTGGACGAGACTTCAACATATATTTCCAAAGTCTTAATACTATGTCGGATTAGAGAGTCAGAGATGGATATCAAAGATCTTTAGTGACAACTAAAAAGAATTTTGGCCAACTTAGGCTTTAGTAAAGCTCATGGCTTCTTTATCTTTTGAGGTTCGGTATTGGGAATTAGAGTCATGTTGTAGACCCCTCTCATCGATGGATGTCATTTGATTGATCGAGCAGTTCTTAAACCAAAGTTGGGTCATTAGTGTTCTTCAGAGTTCTTTACTAGTTTAGAGTATGAGATTGGATTGCTCATGTTCTCCAGGTATTTTCCTATGCTATATCCTTCCGAGTCAGACATTGGTGTATGGATGTGTTAGAGGGTGAGTGTTATCACTCTATTTGTCATTGGAGAATGGTTAGCAGCTGGATCTTTCTTTAGTCAAGATGTTTATTATGAGAGGACCATAGAGAGCACAATAGTAAGCCTATAGAGATGGCAGCAAGAGGTATAAAATCACTATAGTGCTATTGGTATTTTATCTAAAAGTAAAGATCCTTCTCATAGAGTTTAACATCACCTGTAAGCCATCAACTCTATACAGACAATATTTTATACCGTGAGTAGTTCTCAGATTAGTCATGATGATCATAGTGGGCAGAGTCTCCATCAGACTTGCAAAGTATGGTATGATTCTTCACGTCCTGACGACCATTCTGGATTATGATGGGTAATATCTTAAGGTATTTTAGGATCTTGGTTTAATTGTGTCATGATGAGACACTAGTTTAGAGAATGCCTCAGTTATGAGATAGTTGACTAGTTAGTATTAGCATGTATTCTCTGCAAGCCTAGAGTTCTTGAGGAAGGATATGATATCGACAGAATGGACATAATCCTATAAAATTTCTCTCAGCGTCAATTGGACAAACATTTGGGCTCACTTTGCGTCTCGCCATGTTAGTGTTTTAGAAGTTTGCTTCGACTGTAGAGAGACCAATTATTAGTCTAGAGAGTGTCTCCGACATGGGATTTTAAGTCAATCAACTTATTTATATCAGCCTCATAATGTCGTGGCATCTTTAGTTAGAGATAGTATGTATGACACCTCAGTTAATGATTCAGTTGGTAGGTCTGAGTTGGACATATTTGGATTTATTTATTTCCTATGCCCGTCAGGCAGGTGATTATGGATGTCACCATGATTAGTGTACTTTTATTTCTCGCATTTAGCTTTTATTATATGTATTGGGGTTTTCATACCATTGATAATTATTTGCCTTGATGAATTGATATCAGTCATTATGTGCCTTATTGTTGAATTCATGATTATGTTTTTACTTTGTGGTTTATTTCTTTTAGTAGTGGATGGAGTAGATCTATATTGATGTTTTCCCCTATGGATGTGCTTTTTCGGTTCGAGTCCCATTTATCTTGGAACATTAGCCCTATTATGGCCCTTGAGTGGTATATGATATTGATATTTATTTTTGTACCATCTGTTGAGTATATTGATTTTGATATTGCTGTTGCTATTGCTACCACTACATGGGGTTATTTTTATTACTTGATATTATTACTTAATATTATTACTTGATGAATTTGATCCTCATTGGGTAGCTGTATAGACTAGTGTTATATAGTTAGACTTTTATTTTATTATGATATTATTTAGTGGCTTGAGTAGATATAGCCTGATTTGATGATTTTTTTCCCCTAGTACGGTGAGGTTGACTATGTTCCCCCTTGGTTAGCTTTATTATATTGATTTAAGGATGTATTATGATTTCAAAGGAAACTTGACCTTCTGTGGTGCTAATATGATTCTAGGGTTGGAGATTTGGTTGTATCACCCGTTTTTGAGATTAAGACTTATAAAATTACATCCTGTGTTGCATAGGTTTTTTTTTGGCTATCCCTTCCTATATAACCCATTTATGAAATGGACTATTTTAGGGTCTGTTCTTTATTTATGGCTATTTCTTCATCTTATAGTGATTTTGATATTGATGTTGTGATCTCATGGATTATTCTCATAAGTTTTTAGGGTTCGTTCCCTTGGGATGGTTTGCCGTGTTATTAGTATGGAGATTGGATACTCCTTTATTACTATCATATGATTTTGTCTAGTGGAGTTGGAAAGTTAGAGGCAGATGGCCTTTCTTGAGATCGTGTCTTAAGTTGACAAATTAGAAATTATCTATCTTGACTTATTGATCTTTTGTGGTGGTCTTCAACTTGACCTTGGTTTTGAGATTGATATATTTCTTCTTTAATGATTAGATTCTTGGGTGGATTCTGAAGACCCTCATTTCAGAGTTTGTATGACCTGATGAGGCTTGGCGGAGTATTTCTCTTTGATGACATATGCTCGTGGCTATTCTTTGCTGATATAGAGTGTTAGATTAATTAGTCGTCTGCTAAAGTTGCATTTCTTTGAGTTGCTAGAGTTTTTGCCTTTACTAGTATGGTTTTAAACCTTTGGAAGTTTTTGAGTATGTTTGGATAGTTCATGCCCTCCAGCGGTTATGGAGTGAGTTATTTGCATTTTTAGCCAGTGATTTATCCTTTGGTAGGATTTTTGTTTTATGGCTATATTTCATACCCTTTAGCTGAGATAGAGTTGGTGGATTATATTATCAGTTAGTGGTTTTCCCTTTGGTGATTTTTCTTTTAAGATATTTCTCGACTGTGGCTTATTGTGATGTATCTCAAATATGTAAGATTTGGATACTAGAGTTAAGTTGGGATAGTGGGGATTGATATAACCTTATTGTCTTAGTTTTGGATTTGACTCCTTAGAATGGCAATTTAGAAGTTTGATAGATTTGGAGCATTAATTCCTACCCATCTTTAGGTTTGGTTTGGGCAGTTGAGATCAAGCAATTCATCCTCGTTATTGAGATTTTAGCTTGGTATTGTTGAGCTTGTGTGCAGCTTTGGTTTTAGACTTGCCTATGTTCAAATTTTATTTATGGGCTGTTTGAGCTTACTCCATGATTTCTTATTCGGTCTTTTTGATGTCAGTTGGATTATAATTGATAAGTGTTCAGGCGATAGCCCATGGTCCCCATATTGGTTATTTTAGTTTAGACCCCAAGTTTTAGTTTTCTTGGAGAATTTTGGATGATTTACTTAATAGGGATAATATACTTGAGTTGGATTCAGTATGGCTTCATTCTCGATAAATGAGATATCCTAGAGTGGAATATTCTGTGATGAGTAGTGATACTGTGGATTTTGAGATCTCAGTTTGATTTTCATCTAGATTGGTTGTAGCATTGGCATGGATTGCATTCCTCAATTATATCTATTTGTGTGCCCAGACAGCGCCTTATGAGCTTATCCTCATGTCTGCCATATGGACTTTCAGCGGGTCGGCTTTAATTCTTTGAGTTCTCTATGGTGAGACTGCATAAGAGAGAATCTAGTGTTTTTTTCTCCTAGATTGGAGTAGATCGCATGTACAAAATGGTAAAGAAAGGTTATAGTTGGATTTGGATTTGGTAGCATGACTTGTGACTTCGGTTGGTTTTGGCTCGGATGAGCCTTCGTTGATTTATGCAGATAAAAAGATGGTATTAGCGTGTTGTAGTTCAGATGTGCGTGTATCAGCCGTGTTGATTCAATTTGAGGCTAGTTAGTGGTTAATTTGCATTTTGGCTATTTGGAAGTAGAATAAGAGTGTTGGTTCTATAGTAAAATCCCTTAGAAACATCATCTCTTCACTGAGATTATCTAGGAAATCATGCTTGAAGTATGCGGGCGCAATATCTCATCCATGCAAGCTTTTGAGATTCTTTCTATTTATTGACTTTTGGGGATGAAAGTACTTTTAGTAGTGGATGTTGTAATGACCCTTTTGGTCATTTTTCATATTTTTCCTTGTCTTCACCGTTTGAGCTTCTCCATAGCTACCCAAGTCATTTATGACTTGCTGGGATTGATGGTTCAGTTACCAGGCAGTTCATTTGGTTTTCAGAAGTAATTCTTTATTTAGAAGTCTTTGCTAGTTCCAAATTGCCACTGGGGGAAAACCTCAATTAAACAATCTTGAATGCAAATTTTAACTGCGACAGTAGATTTGAAATATTGATTTTAGGCTTGGTAGACCTTTGGTTTGGGTCCCAATACACCCAAACTCATTTCAAACTCTTGATCGAAAAGTTTAAAATTTGAAAGTTTAGGTGTGGAATCCATATTTGGTCGAAATGACCTTGGATTGAAAATTTGACTTTGGCAATGCATCCAAAATGTTAAATTTAGCATGGTTACATAATTCATTTGTGAAAATTAGTTTCCAGATGTATCTTGAGGCATTGGCTGAAACTTGGAATTTCAGATTCATTTACTGCAAAAAAGTACCGTGATCATGGTGGCTTCATAGCGATAGCGATGCCGCAATCGCGACACGCGTGTTTTTATGATCCCCCTAGCTCAGGACCTGTGAATTTGTTTAAATACCTATTTTGGATGAGAATTGGCCTTCTTGTTCCTTCATTGAGTCCTAGAAACCCTAATATGATGTGCTAATAAAATACTGGTCATGGTGGGTGACTTGGGAGCTTGATTATCATCTTTTATTGAGATTTTCTTCAAATTTAAGGTAAGAATCCTTTGAATTCATGCTTGAATTTCCTAGTTTGGACCTAAAGCCCCACTTTAGCTTAGGGCTTAATTTAATCCCAATGTACGTTTAAGTTTCACCCTTTTCTTGAGGGTTATGATTCCTTGTTCATGTGTGAACATTGGGTTGGCCTCAGAAATTCATTTTTCATATGTAGGACTCACTTGGGGTTTTTGTATCGTTTTTGGACCTGAAGCACAATAGTGCAATATTGGTATCGTTAGACTCGTATTGATGAGTAGATTATTGTTTATTAAGCATGATGCCATTTTGGGGATTGTGAAGCAAAGCCGAGCATATAGTGCATGATGTGATTTTTTTTGGTTTGGCTTTGAGGTAGGCTTCTGTCTACTTTTCTTCATAGATGATGTGATATATATTGCATGTGATTGTGGATGTTAGGATTGATTATGAGTAGAATAACTTAGTCTTGATTATTGACGATTGAGGATTACATGAGAGTTTTGGACCCGTAAGATGGTATATTTATAACCCTTGAGAATCCTATTGCCTTCTCCATAGTTTAGACTAGTATATATCATTGATACGATAAGATACTAGGCTTGGGATATTGTTTTAGCACTGGAAACATGATTAACATATTTTTTTACCTTATTGGACTAGTGTGGTAGTATTGAAATTGTGATTTGGGTAGAGTTGACTTAAATGCCCTTGTTTCTAGATGAAGTTTCTATCTTAAGATTGATTAGGGATTACTCAAAATCTTAAATTTGAACTAGATACCTTATCCTAGTATGGGGCATTGTTTTCCTACATATGGAAATTGAGGATTATAAGTGGGATTATCTGTCCCACTTAGACCAAGTGTTGTGTAGCCTTATGTACCCAGTTGTGGATGTTAGGCATAGTTGAGACTAGTAAACCTTAGTATAAGGTTGCTCGTTTCTTATTGAATGATGATGTATTTTCTTCGAATAATGTTATTTGGGCCTATAGAGAAACTACTCCCTTCTTAGTATGACGTTTGACCTATAGATATGCTATTCCCTTTTAGACTTGATATTTGGCTCATAGAGATGATATTTTCTGTTAGACATAACGTTGGGTCCTTAGAGATGCTATTTATCTTATATATGATATTGGTCCTATAGAGAAGCTATTTCCTCTTAGATATGATATTGGGCCTATAGAGATGCTATGTTCTTTTAGTTATGATTATTGGACCTATAGAGATGATATTCCTTTTAGATATGAGCATTGGTCGAGAGAGGTGATACTCATTGTAATTCATGTTGTATGACCTATTGACGTGATATATCTTATAGATGATTACATGCTTATTGATATTATGTCTCCTAGATATGAGATGCCTCTTATGTTAGAGATGATTACATGCTTATTGATATTACTCCTCTTAGATATGAGATGCTTTCTATGTGAGAGATGATTACTTGTTTATTGATATTATGCCTCATATGTGAGAGATGATTATGTGCTTGTTGATATTATGCCTACTATATGGGAGATGCCTCCTATATGTGAGATGATTAGAGATATGCTACTACTTATAAATATGATTATCGATTTGCATTCGGATACGTATATGGGCCAAAGGACATGATTGTGATGTTGTGATTATTTAGGGCAAATTATTTGGCAGAGGGCCATGTTATGATATTGATTGGATATCCGAGAATTGTTTATCATTATATAGGATGCAATTAAAGTTCATGAATATACATATATATGTTTGTATACACATTTCTCTCGTATGGGATGGAGAAAGATGCGGTATGATACTTTTTGTTACACTAATTGAATACTGGTGTTGGAATGCATAGATTTGGTACATTTATGATTATTATGTCGGTAATTGATGTGATTTTAGCTAAAGTACTATCTTATGTCTATTCTCCCTAATTAAGGGTCAAGCTATGTGGTAGTTAGTTGTCTATTAGGTGACTATAGCACTTGATAACTTAGATTATGATGTCGATTAGCTGTTAAATGAGATGTGTATATCAATGAGGCTAGATAATAAGAGATGTTAGTGATAAGAGATGACTTGATAATAATGTTGAATAGTTCGTAAACATAGAATTATTGGTAAATTATGGTTAGTTAACAAATGGTGTTAGTTAATAAAAGATGGTTAGATGATAAATGCTAATATGTTGGATAATAATGATAAACGACTATAGGTTGATTAGTTGATAATGATGAATAGTGGATAAATGACGATTATGACGTAGTGATGAATCTTAACTATATGTTAGGTATTGGCTACTTCATTAAAAATGGTTAGTTTCTCTCCCATGGATAAGGATTATGTGAAAGATAATGTTTAGGCTAATAATTAGAGGTCATGTGAAGACCAGTGAATTAGTGGTTTAATGAATATAAGCGCTGGTTAACTATAATGAATATAGATGGGAAGTATCGACAAGTTAGATAGTTTTATGATGATATGATTATGATTATAAGTATATTAACAGGCTTGTAGATTTACCCTTGTTTTTCCTCATCTTGAGCATGTGTCCCTATTATATGTCTATAAATATATGTGTATAAATGTTTATGATGATATATTGGTACCCTACAAGGCTGGAAGATATAAAGATAATATATTGATACCCAATAAAGCCGAAGGATGTTGTGATAATATATTGATACTCGGCAAGTACGAAGGATGTTGTGATGATATATAGATACCCGGCAAGCCAGAAGAATTTATGATGATCATATTGATACCCGACAAGGTCGGAGGATATTGTAATGATGTATTGATACCTAAAAAGCTTGAAGGTTGATTACGCTGATGATGGTCATGATGATGACAGTTATGATAGAGGTGGTTATGATAATGAGATTGTGATATTGATTATGTACTTTGCAGTCATTTTTGCATACATATCGCTTATCACCAGTATGCACCTATGTTTATTAATCGATGTGGGATGATTGCATAGATATAGGTAAAAAATATGCCTTGTGTTGTTGAATGTTGATTAAACTTTTTGAGTCTGGGGCGGTGGGGGTACGCATAGGCTGGACTAGGTATTTGGTTGTACGGAGTAGCTGGTTATTCATGCTATTATTGATATTGCTGTTATCATTGATATAATTATTATTATGGCTAGCTTATGACAGATTGGTCATTGATTCGGTATCGAGATCTGAGGTATGTCTACAACCTCTTCTATCTTATGATGGTACTATTATGCGCGATTATTTCATGTCTAGCCATGTGGATTAGAAGCCTTGTGTATGGTTTTATTTAATTATAGTAGTATTATAATGAAGTCCTAAAATAAGGATATAATGATATAGGTTGTGCTTTGAGATGACATCACGTTTATATATATATATAAAGTTATGGCACTACCATATATCCTTTCCTTAGTTCATACATATTGTATATTATTTCTTTGCCCCGTATATTGCTATTTATATCTTCCTTCGCTGTTCATTAGTATATTGGCCTAGGATATACGGTATGATATTGAAGTCTATTGATTGTGACTTGAATAGGATAGTTCACCCTGATACTTCCTTAGTTTTATTATGTTAGATTCTAAGACTTGCGCAGGATAGTGGTCCCTTATTATT
The DNA here is from genome assembly GCA_030864225.1 of Capsicum baccatum var. pendulum. NCBI lineage: Eukaryota > Viridiplantae > Streptophyta > Magnoliopsida > Solanales > Solanaceae > Capsicum > Capsicum baccatum. Next base: position 161,805,364 of record CM061555.1, on the reverse strand, counting down.
TTCATTCACTTGTATTACGATTTCTGGACTTTTGGGTATAGATCCCATTTTATCTATATGCTCTATATATCTGCCTTATCTTTGGAGCTTAGTTGGAAGTTGCCTATTGAGTACCATTTCTTTGGTACTCATACTACACTTCTACAGCCTGCAGATGATGGTACGGGTTATCGCTGTTGATGTATACATCATACAAAGCAGCCATGGTTCAGAGTCTTAGATTGAACTCCTAACGTTCAGAGTATTATTTATATCTCCCTTATGTATTAGACTAATCATTATATTAGGCTTAGAGATAAGTTGTATCAGTGTAGATCCATTATTGTTTCACTTTGTACTCTTGTGATATTAGAAGCTCTTGTACTGATGCCACTAGGTTTTGGGATTTTATTATGTATTGATCTTTATTTTATTTATTGCACATTCTTTTTCTTATATTAATGAGTAGTCCGTTACTAGCCGTTTCGGACTTCGGGTTGGCTTGCCTACTGGTAGGTTATGGTAGGCTACATCATGGCCTGAGAAATTGGGTTGTGACATCCATGAACACAGTTGGGTCATTTTTTAACCCAAAAGACATTACTAGGAACTTATAATGGCCAAGGTGAGTCGTAAAAGATATCTTTGTGGTTTCGTCATCCCAAATCCTCAATTGACGGTAACAAAATCCTAGGTTAATCTTAAAGAACATTGCCGCTTCCTAAAGCTAGTCAAACAAGTAATCAATACAAGGCATATGATACCTATTTTTACTATCTCCTTATTCAGCTACATGTAATCAATACACATATGCAAACAACTATCCTTTTACTTTATGAACAAGATAGGAGAACTCCAAGGTTACACACTCGACTGAATGAAACCCTCACCCAAAAGATCCTAAATTTGGGAGTTTAGCTCATTAAGTTTGGTAGGAGACATATGATAAGGTGCCATAGAGGTAGGTCAAGCTCCCAACTTAAGATTAAAAATAAGCTCAATATCATGCTCAGGAGGATGTCTTGGTAGATCGATAGGAAAGATATTAGGAAAATCACAAACTACAGGAACAAAATTAAGTGAAGGAATCATCACACTAGTATCACAACTATAAGTAAGATAAGACTCACAAACCCTCAATATAAGTCTCGTATCCCAAACATAAGAAATAATCTCATCGATGCACCACTAATAGATCCCTACCACATTACTCGGGGTATGTCGAGAAGGGCTAAGGTAATAGTTTGGGCAAAATAATCCAAGACCGAATGATAAGGGTATAATTAGTCCATGGCCAGAGTCACATCAAAGTCCACCGCATCTAAAATGATAAGATCAACATAAATATCAAACTCTTAAAAAGTCATACAACATAATGTATAAACTTGGTCCACTACTAAAGAATCACCCTTGAGAGTAGATACACATAATAAAACAAATAAAGAATCCTAAGACAACTCTAACTGTGGTCCATAATAAACAAACACATATGAATAAGTGTATCCTAGATCAAATAAAGCTAAAGTAGGCAGATGAAACATTAAGATCGTACCTATAATAAAAATATCTGAAGCCTCTGCCTTTGATCTACTAGATATAGCATATAGAAAAAACTACCGGCCACCTAGCTAGGAGCTTGATCAATCTCTTGTCTTTCTTATCAGAGGACCTTCTCAAGAACCCTAGAGGCCACCTCAATAACCATACATACTACCTCTAGATGGGGGAAGTAGTGCCTTTTTTGATAGAACACTATGTGGTGTAGGTATAACTGTCCCACCGCGGGGACACTCTCTAGAACAATAGCTGATGGCCCCATAATCTTAACATGCCCAGAAAATTCATTGTGTCTAGAAGATTTGAGCCCCTAAATATGAAATATCCTGGGTTTTGAATCTTAGAAATTTTCCTAGAATTTTTGTTCTCTAAACCCAATACGACTTATGGGTACGAGCCATATATTGAGGTACGAGTAGTATGGTTTTGTCGTATGATAACTAGTATTAGTTGGTGGGATAGTTTTGCCAACTGGAATGGGAAAGACTTAGGTGTATGAGTCGTAACGCTTGGTACGAGTCATATTAGGGACTCGTATGGTGGGTAGTGTTTGATTCTCCTGGTATTTCATCCTGCCAGGGATATAGGTTATGGATGCGGATCATATGCTATGATTACGACTTGATTGGATGAGTCCTATACAAGAAAGTATTTTATCCAAAGGTTGAGGCTTGGATACAAGTGGTGGATACAGATCATATTGGGAAGGTACGACTCGTATGGGTTAGTCGATCCCTGTGATGGGGTTTTAAGGGATTTAAGTGGGGGTATTTTGGACATTTTTCTACTTACCCTAATTTGGACCCATGACTTCTAATGCACTTAGGAGGTTATTTATCCCATTATTCTATTCATTAACACTTAGAAACTATTCCAAGACACTCCATGAATCTCTTAAGAGCTTTTGGGGAAAGAGAGATAGGATTTCATCTTAAGGACTAATTTGGGGCTTGCTTTGGTGATTTCTTTCCATCAATTCTTTGGTATAAGGTGTGGTTCTCTTCTCTCATTATAATTTCAACTAAAGGCATGATTTATATGATTGATTTCATTGTTTTACTGTTTCATAATTATAGTTTTTAACTTTTATTTGGGGGTTTTGATATTTGGGGGTTTTGATATTATGCCCCAATGTGTTTGATACAATGCTTATAAAGTTATGTTCAATGCATTGACTTCTTTTAATGGAACTCTTGTATATTTTTAAACTTGGTAAATGAATTATGCATGGTTTAAATGGTTTGAAAAGGCTAAAGTCTAAATAGTTATTCTTGTGGGGAACATGTAAGTCTCCAAAATGGCTTGATATGGTATATGGAAGGGCACTTGAAAGTCTCCTTAGCCTAAATGGTTTGACTATGGATATTATTTGGATTTGGTATCAGCATTTGGACTAAAGTGGTAAGCTTCCATCCTTTTTGAAGGCTCCACTTCTTGTTATGGAAATTATTAGACATTTTGGCTTTATTTTGGATATTTGTTTTGGCCATGGGTAAGGCATATCCTAATTGAATTTATTTAATTTTTTGGATAGAGGCTTTGTGGTATTTATGGGGGGTTAGTATGGGCAGGATCGATATTAGTGTTGACCTTGGCATTGGAATAAGCTTGTAGGCTGACATCATAGGACATGATTTTGCACTATTCTATCATATTTATTTTGGGATTGATTATTAAATTATCTTTTGGGATTCTCTTTTGTTATGGCCGGTTTATGGCCTTTAGTTTGGATTGGTATGGTTGGATGGTTGATTTGGTATGGGTGGACTAAGTTGGTTCGGTCACAATTGTGATACTATTCTAGAGTCATCATTAGAGCATTTACGCTATTTGTTAAATTCTCAAAATTTAGCCCATCTAAGGCTAGATATAGGTGGTTGGGTTGGGTAACAGGGGCGGTCCCCTATCTTGGTTGAACTTGGGATGCCTATTATGACAAAATCCTAGCTCAAGTCGTGTCAAGTTAGTATCAAATCCTAGGGTCATGGTAACTTAGGATTCCATAAAGCCGTGTCGAGTAGATTCTCTTTTAGGGGTGTGAAGCATGCCACACTCATAAGAGAGAGGCCGGAATACATTTAGGAATGTTTCACTTTCTTGGTATTCTATATTTAAGCTTTAGTTTTCAATCTTGAAATCTTCACTAATCCTTGTTTGCTCGTCTTTTAGATTATGCCTCCTAGATCTGAAACATAAGGAAATTCCTCTGCCCCATCGGGGATAATAATGCTAGGGTAGATCCTACATTTGGAGTATATCTTCAATCTCACGGTCCTATTCCTGATGGTGCTGGAGTTCCTTCTATTTTGTCTAGTTCTCCTCAGCTATCTCTGGGTAAGGTGATGAACGCATACTTTCATTAGTCTATTCATGTTTTTGCCCAAATGCTGCTGCTCAGGCTGAGTAGGGTACAAATGGTGCTTTGTCTGCAGAGGAGACAAGGGTTGGTTAATTTATGAAGATGAGTCCTCCAATATTTTCTAGAGTAAAGGTGGAGAAGGATCTACAGGCTTCTTGGATCAGATGGAAAAGATCTTTTGGGTGATGCAGGCTACTAATGTAGAGGGGGTTAACTTTGCATCTTATCAACTCATGGATGTTGCTTATTAGTGGTATGAGGAATAGGGTAGGGATTAAGGTGATATGGAAGTGTAAAGGTTACGGAAGGCCTTATCTAATGCCTTCTTAGATCAGTTCTTTCCTTAAGAGTTGACAAAAGCTAAGATGAAGAAGTTTGTGAACCTCAGGCAGGAGAGGATGTTAGTAAAGGAATATGCTTTGAAGTTCCATTAGCTATCAAGGTATGCTTTTGACTTAGTGGCTAATATGAGGTCGAAAATGAGAAAGTTTACGTCTGGGTTAAATAGAGATTTTTTTCAAGAGAGAAAGACTGCTTTGTTGATTAAAGATATGGATATCTTAAAGTTGACTATTCATATACAATAGGTTGAGGATGAGAAGAGGAGGCAGGTAGAGTTTGGGGATAGGTAGGGAAAGAGGAATAGTTTTTTTAACCAGGGAGGTTCTCTTTTTAAGGGTGGTAGAGATGGTGGCAAGTGGCAGAAAAAGAAGTGGGGGAGTTCTGGCTGCTTTTCTGCTAGTTCTCCTTACTAGTCGGGAGACAGGAGTCATTAAGGTGGTGACAGTTTCATCGTATCCCCCGTGCCGATTTTGTGGTCGTCCTTATTGGGGTTAATGTGATGAACAAAGGGACAATTGCTTCAAGTGTGGCCAGGTAGGCCATAGGCTCAAGGGGCCAATAAGATTCCTGTGGCTTCATATTCTTCTCCTATACCTGGTGGTATGACATCTGCTTCTATTACTTCTCTTGGTTCTAGTGTTGGTCAGAATAGGTTGTATGTTTTAGCATCCCAACAAAAATCAAAGGCAATCACCTGATGTCATTATTGGTATGTTACAACTTTTCCCTCGTGATGTATATTATTTCCTTGATCAAGGGTTCACTCTTTCTTATGCGACTCCATATGTGGCTGTATTATTTGGTTTTGATTCAAAAGTTATTTTTGATCTTTTTTCTATTTTTACCCCAGTAGGTAACTTCGTTATTACTAAAATAGTCTAAGGGGGTTTGCGGTATCTGTTGGTGGCAAGCGGACCTTGGTGGATCTATTTGAGTTGGATATGGTAGATTTTTTTTTTGTAATTCTGGGTATGGATTGGTTGCATTGTTGTTGCATATTTTTTGATTGTCGAACCTGTAAGGTTATTTTTAAGTTCCCTGGTGAACCGATCATAGAATGGGAAGGTAGTTCCTTAGCTCCTAATGGAGGTTTATTTCTTATCTTAGAGCTCGGTAGTTATTCTCCAAGGGTTACCTTTATCACTTGGTCTAGGTTAAATATTCTAACTCAAAAGGTCCTTCTTTGTCTTTTGTCCTTATGGTTAATAAGTTTCTAAAGGTCTTTCTGGATGATCTTCCTGGTGTTCCTCTGGATAGGGAAATAGAGTTTGGTATTGATTTAGCTTTTGGACACTCGTCCAATTTCTATTCTCCCATATAGAATAGCTCCGACCGAGTTGAAGGAACTCAAGGAGCAACTTAAGGATCTTATTGACAAGGGATTTATTCTTCCTAGTGTTTCTCCATGGGGTGCACCGATGTTGTTTGGGCATAAGAAGAATGGTTCCATTCAGATGTGCATTAACTACAGACAGTTGAATAAGATGAAGGTTAAGAAAAAGTATCCTTTTTCTCGGATAGATGATCTATTTTCCAGTTGCAAGGTGCTAAGTTCTTTTCTAAGATAGATCTTTGGTCTTTGTACCATCAACTTAGGATTAAGGAGGTGGATATCCCTAAGATGGCTTTTTAAACTCTGTATGGGCATCTCGAGTTCTTGGTGATGTCATTTGGATTGACCAATGCCCCAAAAATATTTATGGGGCATTCAAGCAACATTTAGATCTCATTGTAACTGTGTTTATCATTAATATTCTGGTTTATTTAAAGAGCGAGGTAGATCCTGCTAATCACCTCTATGTAGTGATGCAAACCTTAAAGGAACAATAGTTGTATGCCAAGTTCTCTAAGTGTGAGTTTTGGTTGAACGCTATGACTTTCTTAGGTTATGTATTTTCTAGTGAAGGGATCATCATGAATCCACAGAAGGATGTTGTGGTGAAGAGGTGGCCTAGGCCCACGAATCCATCCAATATTTAGAGCTTTTTGGGTTTAGCTGGATATTATAGGAAATTTATGGAAAGCCTTTCTTCGATAGCTGATCCTTTGATTAAGTTGACTGGGAAAAAGGTTAAACTTTCTTGGTCAGATGCTTATGAAGGGAGTTTTGAGAAGTTGATGGATAAGTTGACTTTGGATCGAATCCTGACTTTGCTGGAGGACAATGATGGGTTTGCGGTTTATTGTGATGCATCTAGGGTATGTCTTGGTTGTATTTTTTATGCAGCATGGGAAGGTAATTACCTATGATTCCATGCAGTTGAAGGTACATGAGAGGAATTATCCTACTCATGATTTAGAGTTGTTGACGGTTGTGCTTTCTTTGAAAATATGGCGGCATTATTTGTATGATGTTCATGTGGATATCTTTTTTGATCAAACGAGTCTTCAGTACCTATTTACTTAGAAAGAGCTTAATCTTAGGAAAAGGAGATGGCTTGAGCTTCTCGAAGATTATGCTATGAGTCTTTACTACCACCCAGGTAAGGATAATGTGGTTACTAGTTCTCTTAGCAGGTTATCCATTGGGAGTTTGATTAAGTAGAGGAGGAAAGTGAGAATTGGTGAAGGATATTCACGACTTGGCCAATCTTAGAGTTCATCTCTTGGACTCTAAGGAGGGTAATGTGATGGTGCAAAAAGTGGTTCTATTGTCTCTTGGTATGGAGATTAAGGAGAAACAAGTGTTAGATCTTGTCTTGATAAAAATCAAGAGTGACATTGGTAGGAAAAAAGGTAGTGGTGTTTGAGATTAGTGGTGATGGTACTTTATGGTTCCAAGAGAGACTGTGTGTTCCTGAGGTCGATGGGTTATGACAAAGGGTTTTGGTTGAGGCATATGATTTGCACTATGTTGTTCATCCTAGATTAACTAAGATGTATCATGATCTCAAGGAAATCTATTGGTGGAATGACATAAAGAGAGCTATGGCAAAGTTGGTGGCCAATTTTACAGGGTGTCAATAGGTTAAAGTTGAGCATATGAGGCCAGGAGGGTTGTATAAAGAAACTGATTTGCCCAAATGGAAGTGGAAAGTGATCAATATGAACATCGTTACCAGTCTTCCTCGGTCTCGGAATCAGTATGATTCAATTTAGGTCATTGTGGATAAGATGACTAAGTCTGCTCACTTCTTGTCAATGCAGACTAGTTTTTTGATTGAGGATTATGCGAAGCTATATCTTTAGGAGATTGCGAAGCTGTATAGGGTACCTATCTCGATTATTTCTGATCATGGTATGTAGTTCACATCTTATTTCTGGCGGTGTTTCAGAAAGGGTTGGGGACTAGGGTTAGTTTGAGTACTATTTTTCATCAGCAGACAGATGGACAAGCGAAGAGAACTATTTAGACATTGGAGGATATGCTTTGTGCATATATGATTGACTATGTTGGCAATTGGGTTGAGCATCTACCTTTGGTGGAGTTTTCTTACAACAATAGCTATCATTCTAGTATTGGTATGGCTTCTGTTAAGGCATTGTATGGAAGGAGGTGTAGATCTCCTATTGGTTGGTCTGAGCATAGGGAGGTGGATATGTTTGGCTCGAATTTGGTTTATCAAGCGATGGAGAAGGCCAAGGTGATTTGGGATAATCTTAATGCTTCCCAAAGTTGCCAAAAGTCCTATGCAGATGTTAGATGTATAGACATGGAGTTTGAGGTTGGGGATAGGGTGTTTCTCAAGGTATCTCCCATGAAAGGAGTTGTACGGTCTGGAAAAAAGGGTAAACTCAGTCCTCGGTATATTGGTCCTTATGAGATTTTACAAAAGGCTAGAAATATTGCTTATGATTTGGAGTTTCTATCTAGCTTAATTTATGTTCATCCGGTCTTTCATGTTTCTATGTTGAGGAAGTGCATTGGTGATTCTTATTCAGTTTTTTCTTTGGAAGGATTGGGTCTTCGGATTTTCTGTCTTGTGAAGAGGTCCCAGTTAATATATTAGATAAGCAAGTTCGTCGGTTACGAATCAAGGATGTAGCTTTGGTTAAGGTTCTATGGTAGAACCGTAAGGTGGAAGAAGCTACTTGGGAAGCAGAAGAGGACATGAAGTCCAAGTAGCCGCATCTATTTTCTTGTTCAGTGATTCATGCAAAAGTTATGTGTCTTCAGCACATCTTTATTTTGTAAGTTTGTTAAAGGAAAGATTAACATCTTTGCCTCTTTGTTTCCAAACTTTGTTAAAAGGGATGTTTCATAATACAAATGACTCTGTGTATGGTTTCCCATACCTTGTCCATCATTCAGGGATAAATGTTCCTAGAGGGGTAGACTGAAACATCCTGGGTTTTGACCCCTAGAAAATTTCCTAGAATTTTCATTCTCCAAACCCAATACGACGCATAGGTATGATCCGTATGTTGGGGTATGAGTGATATGGTCCTATCGTATTCTGACTAGTGTTAGTTGGTGGGATGTTTTTTTATCATTGGAATAGGTAGGACTTAGGGGTATGATTCATAGGGCTTGGTACGAGCCGTATCAAGGACTCATATGGTGGGTAGTGTTTGATCCTCCTGATATTTAATTCTGTTAGGGATACATGTTATGGATACAGATCGTATGATGTGGTTATGACTTGGCTGGATGAGTCGTATAATGGAAAATGTTTGATCCAAGGGTTGAGGCTTGGATACGAGTGATGGTTATCATCGTATTAGAAAGGTTCGACTTGTATAGGTCAATTATATCCCTGTGATGGGTTTTTTAAGGGATTTGAGTGGGGGTATTCTGGACATTCCCTACTTACTTTAATTATGACCCACTACTTTTAATACACTTAGGAGGTTATTTACCCTATTATTCTATTCATTAACACTTAGAAACTATTCCAAAACACTCTATAATTCTCTCAAGAGCTTTTAGGGCAAAAGATCTAGGGTTTCATCTCAAGGACTAATTTGAGGCTTGCTTTGGTGATTTCTTTCCATCAAGTCTTTGCTATAAGGCATGATTATCTTCCCTCATTATAATTTCAACTAAAGACATGGTTTATAGGATTGATTTCACGGTTTTACTATTTCATTATTATGATTTTCAACTATTATTTGGGTTTTTTTAATATTAGTTGCATGGTTATGGTTTCCTATGATTTTAATTATGCTTTTATATGCATTAATAGTAGTTTTGGACAATTTGATTGCATGGTAATAGTTTAATGGTCTTTGGAATTGGTTTTGGTTATAGTATGCCCCCAACATGTTTGATAAAATGCTGATAAAGATATGTTCATTACATTGACTTCTTTTTACGGAACTCTTGCATGTTTTAAACTTGGTAAAGGAATTATGTATGGTTTAAATGGTTCGAAAAGGCTAAAGTTTGAATGGTTATGCTTGTGGGAACATGGAACTCTCCCAAGTTGTTTAATATGGTATATGGAAGGGCACTTAAAAGTTTCCTTACCCTAAATGGTTTGGTTATGGATATTACTTGCAAGTAAGGGATGGTATGATGATACCACTAATACTGTCCTTGGTTAATAAAATGGTAACTGGATTGGATGGTTATTTGGAAACTGTTTTAATAGGGCATTAGTGGTGGGGCATGTAGAAAGGCTGGGGAAGGTAGCAGTCATGGGGGGACCAAAACTAGAAACTCGTATTTGCCAATATAAAGATTGGTTTTAGTAGACCGTGTGCATGATGTCACACTATTGTGGAATGTACTAGTCATCCCATTGGATACTTCCCTGATCGTGCGGATAAACACACTGAGGCACTTTCAGTAGGGGGACCTGAACCCATATAGCCCGTTGGTGGTTTCGGATAGCCAAGCTACACAACCCAGGTAAAGCTTTTAAAGGCATGCTAAACCCGACTCCCTTTCTCAACATTTATCTATATATATGTATGGTTGTATGCATTATGGATGGTTTTACTTGGTTTTATAACTGTTATTATTTTATCCTTATCCCGAGATTCATGCTAGCGGCCACTCACTAACCCATCTACTGGCAGTTGTATACCCACGTTATACAGTAACCGACCATTCTGCTTCTCCTGTCTAGCACGTGGATTCAGTATCATCACTTGGACTGAAGTTGTGAGCTTCCATCCTATCGGAAGGATCCATTTCATATTATGGGGATTGTTAGATGTTTTAACTTTATTTTTGATATTGGTTTTAGCCATGGTTGGGGGCATGTCCCAACTGGATTTATTTAATATTTTGGATAGAGGCTTTGTGGTACTTCTGGGGGGTTGTATGGACAGGATCGATATTGGTGTCGGCCTTGGCTTTGGAATAAGTTAGGAGGCTGGCATTATTGGACATGATTTCTCACTGTTCCATCGTATTACATTTTGGGATTGATTATCATATTATATTTTTGGATTCTCTTTGGTTATGTCCTGGTTTATGGCCTTTGGTTTGGCTTGATATGGTTGGTGGTTGATTTTGGTATGGGTGGACTCGGTTGGGTCAGTCACGGTTGTGACCGTATCCTAGAGTCTTCATAAGAGCATTTGTTCTATTTGTTATATGCTCGAAATTCATCCTATCTAAAGCTATATATAGATGGTTGGGTTGGGTAACAGGGGGAGGTCCCTGGTCTTGGTTAGACTTGCGATGCCCATTACAAAATGCCCGGGGTTGGGTCATTTCAAAATAGCTACCTTGGCTAGAAAACTTAAAATGTGAATCTCTCAAAAACTGATTGCTACTATGGCTTGGATAATTACTGTAGTTAGCCTAACTCCCATTAGTAGTCTAAAGTATGGAGTGAACCCTGATGCTTATAAGACTAGAATGAAGGGTAACTACCCTGAGAACAACTACCTCTGACTCTGAGCCACTCCACTCGCACTTAAACTACCTTGGTAAGGCGATATCTTTTTGTAACATCCTTGGGCCTTGCAACACATCTTCTCTTTATTCTAAGCATAATCAGAGACCTTAATTAAAAAAATGCCAATAACAACCAAATTCTTTGTAACCATGCAAAGAGGAAGTCTCAGTCCCCAATCAAAACATCAAATCTGATCATACTCGGTTGGAAAGATAGTTGTAGCATTCCTGGTTAACTCATAGAACCAAGCCTAATACTCCAAGATAGTCATATACCTCTTCTTTGATCTCGAAAATTGATCTCTCAGATACTCTCTAACGCTAATAATTATATACTTAACTAAAAATCTCGAAGAACACAGTCCATGCAAAAGAAGAAGATCCAGTTAGCCTAGAATCAAGATGAACTAACAACCAATGTTTAGCTGCCAGGTCTTATTGTAAAGTAGTGTAATCAATATCGCGAGGCATAACTAGGCCAAAATTATGAAGCCTATAATCACAAAAAATCAAAAGCTCAAATGAATTTTCTATTGGTGTACTGGAAAACCTAGGAGAAGTCAATCTCAAGATTCTGCCAAACATATTATGCTCCTCGACAGACATAGTAGGCTAGACAATTACCGTCTGAGGAATAATCAGTGCTATATGGATCTCAACTATGAGGGCCATCGCTACTGTATGTGACTTGACTCTATAAAACTTGATCTACAGACTAAGAACCATTAGACGGTGATCACCAACCAACCTAGATACTAAACTAAAGCATCTCTGAGCAACAATAATGAAATAAACCCTGGTAGAGTCTATGCTACCCTATGTCCCACCACTAGATGGGGTGGAGGAATATCTAGTATGAGAGCATGAATATAGTCTGGAAAAGGATCCCTATAAAGACCACTATCTAATATATCTCTCGCCTTCCCCCAACCTTTAGGTTGTCCATAACCTCTAATTAGTTCCTTAGTTGCAAACTCCAGATCCTCTTCTCTAGTTCTTATAGATCGTGTCCTAGTCATATGTAAAAGAGTAAAACCATGTAAATTTCAGAAACCAACACAAACTCATAGCACAAAATTAATAAAAGGAGTGAAGATTTCCTAAAAATGTCCTATATCCTACCGAAGATAGGAAATAGACGTCATCATTCCAATCTATAGGAATCTACTTGACACTTGCTCTTGTTCCAATAATATCAATGAACCTAGGATCTCAAACCAATGTTTCACGACTCAATTTCATAAGTCATGATGGCATATACTATTACTCTCCAGTAGGCAATTGATAACGCTCAAACTACAGCTCTCATAAGAGTGTAAGCGGTCGTTGTCAAATATAGAACCCAACTGGGTTGGGTGTCGAATCCCATAGGGAATACTTGGTCACTAAGTAAGCAACGATTATTAGACTTTTGATGAAAGTTCTGCGAATAAAAGGGGGATTTTGTGCGTGCAAATGATGTAAACAAAATAGTAGAGTAAAAACGGAAAATAGAAGAGTAAAACGGAGTACTTGGTAGGTTTTAATCAATGAGAATCGAGAGTTAGGGGTATGTCCACCTTATGAGTTGTACGTATCTATTGACTATGAGTTATGCGGAATTCAGACATGCATGCGGTTATAGAGAATCGTATTCTATGGTAAATCCAGGCGTCTTTCGACCATCAAGGACTATTTCACTTTAACTCTTTCGAGCTTAAAGCATATCTAATGGTACAAATTCTCCAAGAGGTTAATCCAGTTACGACACTAACTTTTTAACAGGGGTTGGTGCCCTATTACCTTGACATTATCTCTTTTCTAGATATGTAACCTTTCTTTCGAACAAGTTAATGCTATACTGGCGTATTCTATATGTTTGCAACCACAAGAATTTAAATTAAGATGAAGAGAGTAATGATATAAGCAGAATACGTGTCACGAATTCACAAACTCATAGCAATAGATAGTATCTCATAAGGCTTCCATAACCCTAACAGAGAAGTTTAGCTAGTCATGATTACAACGGAGATCACAATAAACATCATCATGATCTCACGTTGGTCACAAGGGCCGTGCTTTCTCTGTCAGAAAGTGTAACGTGAATTAGGATCAAACGTTGAATGAAAAAGACTTGAATTAATTAATGAGTGAATAAGAATTTATTAGAATGGGAAGGAATAGAAGGGGGAATAAGAAGAGAATGCTGAAAAGTTTCAGCAAAATAGGGTTTATATAACATCCATATCCTAGTCCTATTGGAATAGGTTTTTTATCCTTGTCCTAGTCCTACTGGGTTACTGCATACTTGTCCTAATCCTACTAAGTTACTGTTGATCCCCAAGTCTTTGTCAATGCTGTCTTTGCCCGGGACAGGTTTTCCATGCATCACTTTTAGTCCCTAGGCGTCCAAGCTTTGCTTTCCTTCTTTCGTGAAGCTTCCTTTGGCGTCAAGTTATCCATAAAATGCTGAAATCTTCATCATTTATACCTGAAAACTTGTTAATCATGTTTGTTAGCTCACTTACAGGAAAAAGGACTGAAAGTGCAGGAATTATATATTTTGTCCTAAAAACTTAGCCTAAAATATGGGTAAATTATGGTGTTTAGGCGTGTAAATACGCCTATCATCAGCAATCTAAACCATAGCCCAAAACATCAAGTAATGGGCTAGTTTTTGGGAAGTAAGGTAAATACAAAAATTACAAGATTAATTAAACTACAAGCCATAAAACATATCAATGATAACACAATGCAGAATAAGTAGGAAAAAAGTAGAATCATCCCATGACCTAGTAAGGTTGGTACAAGAGCATCTAGAAAAATAATAAGATTAATATATGTATCAAACGTAAAATAGTATCAAATAAAAAGACAATCCAAAATAGAAGAGGGAGAGAAAGTCAACTTCGACCCTAAAGGATCACCTTATCTCCGAGCATTGAGTAACACTAGAAAAGATAACAATGTCGGTATCTCATACTTGGATACACCTTAGAAAAATATGAATAAGTGTTGTATCATGGGTACTCAGTACGTATCATCGACCGATAAGATAAATCATAATAAAATTACAATAAGATGCAAGATAATAAACTAAAGTCAGGAAAAGGGCAAAGCTGGAATAGGGCTACATATACTGAAAGTAAACAATCAAGTAAATATTATAAAAGGGAATATGACTAATTATAGATAATTAGGCACAAATAAGCCTAGAAGGCACAAACAAACATAAATAATCCAACTGAGCCCCCATAATCCCTAAAGATGCAACCAAGAAGGAAATATTGATAGTGACATTTATGACAAATTCAAACCTCAGAATCATAATGGTGAATCCTTCCATACCATAAACAATAGACTCAAAATAGAAGTAATGTCATAAATATCAGACTCAAACGGGTCTTAATGTTATAATTGTCAGACTCAAATCGATCTTAATATCATAATTATCAAACTCAGACCGGTCTTAATATCAAAGTTGCCGGACTTGAACCGATATTAATATCACAATTTCTGAACTTGAATTGATCTTTATATCATAATTGATGGGCTTAAATTAGTCTTAATAAATCCAAGGTGCAAGCCTATAACAAGTGAGAATATGTCTAAATCCTTCTTTGGTTCAAGAATGTTGATACAATGACCTAAGATGACCTTTTAGGTCTACAAGAAACTAATTATCATTTCGACCTAAATCAGGTTGGAGGGGCCCACTTCTAACCAAAAAATCCCATTCTAAGGTAATTCTACCCCAAGCTATACTAAGGTTCCAAAATCCCACTACAAGTTGATAAATAAGTCTTATTAAGTCCTAGAGTACCAATTCAACCCAAGGAACATGTATCTAGGTTAAGTCTGCTTAAATACTGCTCTATAGCCAACTAAATAATCTAAATTTTTCTATATATGCAATCAAGTAGTAATTCCCAACCCAATACTAGCATGATAACATACAATTAAAAGAATAAATCTCAATCTATAAGGAGAGTTGACTAGCCTTCCTAGACTCTGAAGAATGCTTGATAAAGTCTGCTAAAGTGGAGATTTCCTTTATCAAGAGGTATCTGCAAAATGTCATGCTACCTATATATTAATATGAGAATAAATATACCAATATCCTATTTTAATTCTTCGTGTCAAAATTTGAGTCAAAATCCTACATGAGACCTGCTTGCAAATATACTCCTAGCCTGAAATAACTCCAAAAGTTGTGGGACCTAAGACAAAGATACTCCTAGCCTAATATCAATGTTCTAGAACCGATGGAGCTTTTAGAATCAAAAGATAAGGTTGTTAACCTTAATTTTATGCCTGATATCCATTTCTTAACACTGATAATTTCAAAATAGGAAATTGACTCTAAAACCAAATATCAAGTCGTTGACACTAAGAAGTCATAAATGACTTGGGGCAGTTATATAAAAGCTATAATGGCTAAAAGGTGTGTAAATAAAGAAAATTACCTGAAGGGTTATTATATATGGAGTGATGGATGGTGGTACAAAGTTTTTTCCATGTAAAATTTAATCAACTGTCTATTGAAACATGTCTATTGGTACACCATGAACTAGAATTCTTTCCACATTATGTTTTTCCATGGATTGCTCTCCTGGTTTTACAAGATATCTTAAAATATTTATATATCTGCATAAAACTCACACGTTATAGCTTGATAGAATGACAGACCATCAAGCCAGCGATGGACTGTCGCCCAAACCGTCGCCACATTCGATCAAAGATTTTAAGACATTTTTAAAAGGGTATTTGAGTCTTTTTCCACCCTTTTAAGCCCTAATTATACCAGACCAGAGCTCATAACTTTATTATTCATCGACAACACAAAATTAGGGTTTCTTTAAAAGATCAATCCCCAAGAACAAAATACCCTAGGTGTGTAATTCCAAGTCAAGACTTCAATCTTTCCTCCATTAATCTTCAAAAACTCATCTATCCAGGTATGTAAAGTATTGATTCATGGGTTTCTTTCACCTATGAAGCTCAATAATCCAATTTTAACTCATAAATTATGATTTCCATGTGGTGAATTGATTTTAATTATGTTGATGTGGTTGTATGAATTCCAAGTTGGAGTCTTTATGTACTTTTCATTAAATTATGCTAGTGTGTGGGTTGGAAACTATTAAATGGAGTTGATTAAAGTAACCATGATGTATGAACTAGTGTATATGCCTAATCCTAAGGTTATGCATGCAATGTGTTTGACAAAATGCCCAAGAGAACAAGAATCATGCTTCATGACTCAATTATGACCAAATTGATGAACCCATGCTTTACCCTTATGTTCAAAATGATTTCCATGTTATTGTTATACATTAAAATTATTTGATGGATTATTCATGAGATTAGCACTATGAAATTATGACATGTTTATATGCATTCCTATTCATGTACCAAACCATGATAATCAAGTGCCTCACAAAATTCCCCAATGATTGTATTATGGATTGTTGATTATGGTCATGAGTCCAGGAAGTGTCATGTCTTGTCAGTTTCATACTATCGAGTCCTCGAAGTACTTGTACTCGGCAATTTAGCTGTGTTACTTCAACCAGTGTAAGTTTTCAAGACACTCTCAGTAAAGCCATGTTCAGTAGAATTCAGTCAGACTCATGACTCAGGAAAACTCAAAAATCCCAGTAATCTCAGTAACTCAATAATGTCAATAATATTTCGTTAGTCAGTGGAACTCACTGAACCCAATCTAGTTGAGTTCAGTTAATTATGTTTCTGTGTCTATTCAGATGGGAGTAGGAAATAGCACCCTGTGAACCCAAGGATGAGGGCACACACTGACAGTTAAGGGTGTTCTTTAGAAGTAATCCTTGCATTCCAAAACTATGTAACCAGCATAAATTGCGACATCAACACTGAAAAATGAGGGTTGATGAGGTGGATTAACACTATTAGATGAGGGTCCCACCATTTTATTTTGGGGACACTGGAAGATAAGGGCCACCCACAACTTATCCTTACTAGTGGCGCAGTATTGACACCCTTCCAATTAGGTTTATAGATTGGACCCCGACTCAATTATATTATCTCATATAGGGCATTTTTCATAGATGCCTATAGTCTCAGTCTCAGTCTAAGTAATAAAACTAAGATAGTTCTACAAAATTCAGGACTATCAAATACAATCACCTAGCTCAGTACGGAACTCAGCTAGTTCCTTCAAAAATAGGACTGTCAGACACAATCATTCAGATAATAGTATATCTATTATATGAAACTTATGTTATCAGTATTCAGATTTACTGATTTCATGATCTCAGTTACAGTTCACTTATTCATGCATGTATTCTCACACTCATGTTATTCAATCAGTTAGTATTGTTCATTCATATAGACCCCTTACATTCAGCCTACCTCACTTGCTTACCAGTACATTCAATTGTACTGATGCATTTGAGCTATGGTGTTTTATACCATAGGCTCAGAAGCACAAGGTCCAGATCACCCTTAGTAGATCAGACGTTTAGCAGACATACTAGCACTGAGTCCTCATCATTTGAGGATGTTATTATTTTAATATTCAATTTATTCAGTGCTTAGTTTATTTCAGCAGTTGGATTTAATTGGGGACATGTCCCATCAACTCTTTATTCAGACATTTTTTAAATAGTTTAGAGGTTTCCAGACTATTGCATGTTCATACAGTTATTTTAGTTTTATTTGGGTATTGATATACCGTATTATTTAGATGTTATGTTTTATCAGATTTTTCAACCTTATGGCCCTTTACCCCTTTATTCCATATTTTTATAGTATGTTATGCAATGCTCAGTTATATATATCAATCATGGGTTAGCTTGTGCTCCTTCGGAGTCACGAGCACCATGTGGCATTCCGAGTACTAGATTCAGGGAGTTACAAACTTGGTATCAGAGCCTAAGGTTCAATAGTGTCCTAGAAAGTCTAAAAGCTGCATCTAGTAGAGTCTTATGTATGGGTGTGTTGCATGCCACATTTATGTGTATGAGGCTATAAGATATTTTAGGAACGGTTTTCCTTCTTTCAGTATTCATTTCGTGCTTGTGACCATGAGCTCAAATTTAACTCTCAGTCTAATTCATTTCTCTCTTTCATTTATAGAACATGCCTCCTAGAAGAAGAAACAGAAATTAATTAGCCCCTCAGTCTGTCCAAGCAGATCCCTTGGATGAACATGTTTCTCATGCAGAGTTCAGAGCTGTATTTACTATTCTTGCGAAGTAGACAAATAGGAATATTCAAACCTTTTCAGAATAATGGTTTAACAACAACTTGAACAAGTCCAATATGTAGAAATTTAAAATCTTTTTTATATCGGTCAATATCTTTAGCAATTAGAAACTTAATGGTTTCAAGAGAATTATTAATAGGAACAGTAGACTCACAGGTCTTAATATTATAGTTCTTTATCATGCTAAAATTACCAACTTGATATATTTTGACGATTCTCTTTTAGGAGTCCTTCAAAGTAACCTCACCAATGGCCCAGAATACTTTAATTGCTATCCTAATTTTTTGGTTGATATTCATGACCCTAATGTTATGGATACTTTGACACTTAATGTCAAAAACAAAAAATGAATAGCAAGGTACACCAGAGAGATAGCAGTAATATACAGAGTATATTACAAGCTTATGAAAACCACTATAGCCTTAAAAGCTATAGCTACTAGTGTTAAAGGATTTACCATGCTCATGAAAGCTAATCATTAGAACTATACCAGCTTTGTTCCTAGACTCCTACGATGGAATGACATTCTCTTGGATGAAGAATGGCACTTTGATGCCATCACTACTCCTTAACCTATTGAACTCGAGAGATCTTAGATTGATAGGGTTACCCAATTCCCTGATGGATCTATAAACCTTAAGTTTCTTAGATCAACTTCCAATAGTCAAGCTTCTTTAAGTAGAAAAATGTCTTCAGCCAGAACTTCTTCCTTTCAGCCCCCAGAAGAGGTTGAGACCAATATTTTAGAAGAAATCAATCATGGAAACTTCTAAGGTGTAGATTTATCGAAACCTATTCCTAAAGTTTACTACAAAGCTGAAGCTTCAATTGCTTCTGATCCAGGAAGCCCTACACCTAGCGATATGAGACCCAAGGGTCATGGTAGAAAAACTTCCATTGATTTTCTCTCTTCCAATGACTTTGTCCCTAAAAAAGTTGAACTAAATCAGCTGTGGAACTTACCTGAGCATCAACAAAAAATTGAATGGTATAAGGAAACCTATTCTAGAGACCAACGAGTCTCTTTTAGAAATAAATGGTTTGCTAATATGACAAGATTCAAAACCGAAATAGAGCTCTTTAAGTGGTTTGAATATTCAGGTCAAATGGGAAACCAAAAGGACTCCCTCCAAGTCCTGATTAATAGGTGGCATACTAAAAATGCAATCATAGAGAGCTCCATTCGTTCCTTAGAAGGGATTAGTATTCCTTATAGAGATGATATTATTCAAACTTCACCTTTCAAAAAGGCCATGGGTAAAGACACCGCCCTCATTACAATAGCCGATATTAATAGAGTTCTTGAGCAAAACAACTACACCAATCAATTGCTGTATGTTGTTGCCAAACAAATTGAAAAATCCAAAGGCTCTACTTTGATTAGTGATAAGCCTTGTACTTCCAAATACAGTCCTCACATAGAGCCTAATCCCATTTTTAAGATCACTGAATTTTCTTGAGATAAGTTCCCTAAGCTCACTAGTCAAATCACCGCTGATCCAGAGATTTTAGAACAAATCAATGACAAGCTAATGAAGATTAAACTTTCCAATAGTAAACCTACTGAAAAACATATCGCAAAACCTTCTAGTGGTAAAATCACTAAAAATCCTAATTCTTCTGGAAGTAAACCTATGACTGACAAAATAGAGATGATTAATGAATCTAAGAAACAAAGTCATTACATCAAAATAGGTCAATATCATAAGAAAAATAATTTTTATGCCAGGCCCTCTTTCCCCGATATGTAGTTCGAGGAAAATGTTTTCCTTTCATCATCTTCTAATGATGGAGGAAGCATAAATAAATGGAACATTGATGGCCTTGCTGAGCATCGAATTTCATAGTAAGCTCCATGAGATGGGAATTTTTTTGACTACTTATAAGCTCAGAAAAAGAAAGGATAAACATTCTGCTCACATACTTATAGAAGGATTCACTGGAATGTTAAGGCACTAGTGGGACAACTATCTTACCGAAGAAGAAAAAAATAATATTCTTGAGGCGGTAACCTTCAATGAATTCATAAAGATTGAAAATGAAGTCCAAACTACCACAATAGAGCCTGTGGAGGATGCTACTGCAACTTTACTCTATTGCATAACTAAAAATTTTATTAGTGAACCTAAATTTTTTCAAGATAGAAGTCTTGAAATCCTTAATAATCTCTACTGTAAAATGTTTGGAGATTTCAAATGGTATAAAGATATGTTCATCCAAAACTTCATGATTAGGGTACATTGCAATAATGATTTCTGGAAAGAAAGATTTATTAGTGGACTCCCTCCCCTATTTGCTGAAAAGGTTCAAACTAAAATCAGAGATAGGTACAAAGGGAAGATTGAACACCTAACTTATGGTGAACTTTCTAGTATTACTAACCTTTTCGCCTTTGAACTTTGCACCGACTTAAAGTTAAAATAACAGCTCAAGAAAGTGCAAAAATTATCTTCTTCAGAACTTGGAAGTTTCTGCCAAGACTTTGGTTTTCCAAAGCTTACCCCACCTACCTCTAAAATAAAAGAAAAAAGGTCTCAAGAAAATTATCCTCCTCTAGAAAAAAGAGACAGGGCAAAGAGAGAAAAGAAAAAAGACCTAAGAAAAGATTTAGTAGGAAAAAATCTTCATCTAAGGATTCTTTTGAGGATGAATGTTGGACTTGTGGAAAAAAGGGTCACAGATCCAATCAATGTTCTCAAAATAACAAAAATAGGAAGAAGATAAATCTTCTAGGAATTGATGAAGAAACTAAACAAAAGTTGTGTTCTATCCTCGAAGAAGAGGAATCTGAGTATGAGGATTCTTCAAAAGAAGGAGAATGCAGCGATGAAGAATTCTTCAATGTTGTAAATAATTTTGGGTCTGAGTCTAAAAATAGTGACACAGATTGCAACTGTCAAAGAACATTTTGCTACTATGATAGCAAATCTATAAGCACACTTTCAGAAAATACTATTGAAACTTTGTTAGAAACCATCGAACATATCAAAGATGATGAGGCAAAACAAACGTATCTTTTAGAACTAAAAAGGCTTGTCACTCAGCCATAACATGATGACAAACCCAAGGTTACCCCTTTCAGCATGAAAGATGTCATGCAGAGGTTTGACACTAAAAGATAACCTTCTATTAATGATCTTCGAAGAGAATTCAATTTCCTCAAGAAAGAAATTAGGCAAGTCAAAGCTAGACTTCACAAAATTGAAATTGATGCCCTTACAGAATAGGTTCTCAAAAAGGTAAATCCACCTGAAGAAGGAACTTCAGGTAGCAAAGACGTTTCTATTGAAGATATGGAAAATAATGACGAGAGGGATCCAGGTATTGATGTAATCTCTCAAGTTAAACCTCCTAGTAATCATATTTTAATCAAACTTGTTATTAATGATGATCTAATCCTTAACAAAGTTTCTTTATTTGATAGTGGTGCAAATAGAAACTGTATCGTCGAAGGACTTTGCCCCACTAAATATCTTTAGAAAGGAATTACAAAACTCTATGGCGCTACAGGTGAAAGGATTGGTATTGATTACACGCTGCCTAAAGGCCATATTTACAGTAATGGAATTTGTCTTGTTAATGATTTTGTGATTACAAAAGATATTAATGAAGAAATTATTTTGGGATAACCATTTGCAACCCAGTTAAAACCCTATCTTATAGATTTTACTCATATCCGCAATACTATTTTAGGAGTAGAACATGCTTTCCCTCTCATGAAAACTATGACTTTAGAAGAAAGTTAATTTCTACATAAACATACTGCCTTTAAATTAAATCTTTTGCAAAATCAAATTGGTTTTCTAAAAAATGATATTAAAAATGCAAAAATTGAGCAAATTTTAAAACCCCCCGAAATTGTATCAAAAATTGCCAGTCTTCAAAGAACTTTTGAAAAAGAAATTTGCTCAGACTCTCAAAATGCTTTTTGGGAAAGGAAATCACACACTGTTGATTTACCTTACATATAAGGGTTCAATGAAAAGGCCATTTCCACTAAAGCTAGGCCGATTCAAACGAACCGTGATTTAATGGAAATTTGTAAAAACAAATTGATAACCTTTTAAAAAATAATATTACTTGCTCTTCAAAATCTCCTTGGAGCTGTTCAGCCTTTTATGTTAACAGTACTGCAGAGAAAGAATGGGGTGCTCCCAGACTTGTTATTAATTACAAACCCTTAAATAATATTTTAAAATGGATTCGATATCCCATCCCCAACAAAAAGGATCTTTTGAAACGTACCTATAAAGCTAATATTTATAGTAAGTTTGATATGAAGTCGGGATTTTTGTAAATTTAGATTTCTGAAAAAGATAATACAAAATTGCTTTCAATGTTCCATTTGGACAATTTGAATGTGATGTTATGCGTTT
Source organism: Capsicum baccatum var. pendulum (assembly GCA_030864225.1). Taxonomy (NCBI): domain Eukaryota; kingdom Viridiplantae; phylum Streptophyta; class Magnoliopsida; order Solanales; family Solanaceae; genus Capsicum; species Capsicum baccatum. The sequence continues at coordinate 161,782,733 of CM061555.1, read as the reverse complement.
CGGGTTCAAGAATCCCCCTTCAAAATTTTAAAATATCATGAATAGTATTTTCAACCATATTAGTCATATATCAATTATTTATATTGATGATGTTTTAATCTTTTTTGAGGACATAGATTCTCATTTTAAACATCTAAACATTTTCTTAAAAATTGTCTAGCATAATGGACTTGTCGTTAGTGCTAAAAAAATGAAGCTCTTTCAAGCAAAAATAAAATTTCTTGGGCTTGATTTATATCAAGGTTCTTATAAACAATTTGTAGAGCCATTGAGTTTGCAGAAAAATTCCCTAATGTTATTACTGACAAGACTTAGCTCCAAACATTTCTAGGAAGCCTTAACTATATTGCAGATTTCATTCCCAAGGTAAGACAAGTCTGTAAACCTCTTTTTGTCAGGTTGAAAAAGAATCCTTTTTCTTTGAAGGAAGAACATACTAATGCTATTATAAAGGTAAACGATATGGTTAAAGATTTATCCTACCTTGGGATCCCTCACCCTGACTACATTATGATTGTAGAAACAAATGCCTCTGACATCGGTTATGGAGAAATTCTTAAGCAAAGAGAAACTCCTACCTCAGTAGAAAAATTAGTCCGTTACAATTCTGGTGTCTGGAACTCTACTTAAAATAATTATACCATTGTTAAAAAAGAAATTCTCTGTATTGTATTGTGTATTACTAAATTTTAGGATGATTTGATTAACAAAGAATTCTTGCTTAGAGTGGATTGCGAATCCGCTAAAGATATTCTTCAAAAGGATATTAAGTATTTAGTTTCTAAGATAATATTTGCTAGATGGCAAGCACTGTTATCTAGTTTTGATTTCCAAATAGAATTCTTAAAAGGAGAAAATAACTCTATTTTAGATTTTCTAACCCGTAAATTTTTGCAGGGAAAAAATGAGGCCAACTGGATATAGGCCAAATAAGAACCTTATCAAAAATAAAGAGGTGGAGAGTAAAAGCCCATTCACCAGCCCATTCAACATCAGGCCATCATGGAATGAACAAAACAAGTTTTTAGTCTTATGGCAATTGCCACCCATAAATCCTACCCTCACTATAAATCTTTTCCCAGCATTACCAAGCTCCTTTATCGCAAGTTCTATGAAGAAACCCTTCGCTAAAGAATCAGAACCATGTTTCCTTTCTACATTTGGAAAACTAAGATTTTCTGTAATATAAACTAAATAAAGTTATCCAATGAAGACTCCTGAAAGTTATTCTAAAGCAGTGGAACCTTCAGCCTCCCTATCCCAGAAGGTTAAAGAAACCTTTACTAATATTTCTCTACAGATGGCTCCAATCCTAGCTTTGGATAAGGAGTATGAGAATTATGATATCAGAAAGCTGGTGTGACCTCTGTTTAGCAAACGGAACTATGTGGATTCTGATAACCCTCTTAAAGCCAGAAAATATTATGAATTTATTTTGATTGACACTGGCTCTATTAAAATGGAGCATCAGCTAAGGGATCAACATGACCCTAAAAGTATAACATATTCAAAATTTACCATTAAAATGATTTTAACTCCTTTTGAATAGCTGGTAGACTATTTACTCACTCTCATAATCCTGAGGAACATAGGCCTCAAACTTATAACTAATATAATTATAAAAATGCAATGTTTAACTTTTTATACTTACGACCAACTACTCACACTTGGTTTGCAAAGTATAGTCCAGAGTTAGCAAAATCTGTTATCCCAAGATAGTTCTACGAATGGTGAAATTGTTTTGGAGGTAATCGGGATGTTTTACCCAAAATATTTTTAGAAAAATTTAGTCAATTTGAAATTGACCAAGGCATTTCATTTTTACCTGAACACATAAAAATGTGTAAATATTTTATCCAAAAGAGAATTTATTATATTATCAGTTGGACATTTGCAGTTTATGAATTTGATAGGATCAAATACTTGTCTAAAGAAATTTTCATCTGAGGATGGACTCCTACACCCAAAGATGCACCAAGGAACTCTCTTAAATCCTCACCAAGGACTTTAACCAAGAAATATCCATCAAAGAGTGATTTAAAAAAGAGACTCCAAAAAGCTCTTTCAGAAATTGATGATGATCCTAACGAAGATGGCATCGTGAAATTATTGGATGAATCTTCATCCCAAAATGAAGACAATGGAGATATGCTAAAACAATGCAGTTTAGCACAATCTTATCTGGATCTATTCTATGATTAATCTTAATTGAGATTATTAAAAACCAAAATAATTAGTCCATTTGATAGAGACTCAAAGAGTCAGAATTATCGACAGGGTAAGAATAGAGAATCAAAGAGTTAGAATTATTCTTGATTAAACATATAATGGGACCAGTGAAACCCACACTCCACCTTCAAAGTGGCCGACAGTCGTGACATAAAAGGATAAATTACTTTGAAGACTTTAATAAAAAATAATGGACCCACCTTATCAGACAAATAAAACAGAAAATATGAGGCTTCCAATAAGATTGAAATAGAGACTCCATCTTACAAAGGCTAAAATGACACTAAGTCTGAGTACTTAGCTAAAAGTTTCTCATATTTGGGACCCCCTTGCCAAGCTTTAAGGGAATAAATTAAGTTTAGAATTTTGAGGGGTTTTACATACTCTCTAACCCATCTTTGAGAGGCTGTATACCCATGCTATGTAGGAATCAGCTGTTCTACTCTTCCTACATAGTGATTGACTCAGGGATGGATGTTGGATTGAAGTGCTGATCTTCTATCTTTTCGGAAGGCTCTTTTTCTTATTTTGGAAATTTTTAGACATTCTAATTTATTTACGGATATTGTTTTTGGCTATGATTGAGGGCATGTCCCAATCAAATATTCTTACTCTTTTTTGTTAGAGGATTTGAGATACTACTATGGGTTAGGATGGGCGAGATCAATATTGGTGTCAGCCTTAATATTAGCATTGGTATTGGCGTTGACATCATTGGACATATTTCTCACTATTCCATGTATTTTGATTTTGGTATTAATCATATTATGTTTCTGAACATATTTAGTTATGGCTTGGTTTATGGCCCTTATTTCAATATTGATGGATGGACGGTTGGTATGGGATGGTTGGACTTGATTGGGTTGGTCATGGTTGTGATCCTATCCAAGAGTCTTCATGTGAGTTTTTACACTATCTTATTATATGCTCAAAATTTAGCCAACTCAGGACAGGCAACTGGAGGTTGTGTTGAGTAACGGGGGTGGTCTCCAATCCTGGTCTAACTTAGGATGCCCATTACAACAAGGCCCCTCATCGGGTCATGTCACGTGTGTATCAAAGATCTAGGTTCAAGGTCAATTAGGAGTCCACAAATCCATGTCTGGTGGATTCTCTTGTAGGGTTTTGTAGAGTGCCACACTCATAAGAGAGAAGCTACAAGGAATTTAGGAATGTTTCACTTTCTTGGTATTCTATTTTCAAGCTTGCAGTCTAGGTCTCAATATTCTTCTCTAATCCTTGGTTGTTCACTTTTCAAAATATACCTCGATGATCTGGAATACAAGAAAACTCTTCAGTCCTTTCTAGGGACAATATTGATGGGGTACATCCTACATCTGGAGTTCGTCTTCGATCTTTGCGTCCTATACCTGATAGTTCTAGAATTTCTCTAGTTTTTACTAGTCCTCTCTAGGGTGAGGTGATTAATTTAGAATTTTGTTAGTCTATTCATACCATTGCTAAATTGGTTGCTACTCAAGCTGAGCGGGATATGCCTGGTGGGTTATCTGCTGAGGCTATAAGGGTTGGTTAGTTTATGAAACTGAATCGTTCTACTTGTACTAGTGTTAAGGTTGAGGAGGATCCTCAAGTTTTCTTGGATAAAATAGAGAAGATATTCAGGGTGATTGCAGGATACTAATATGGAAGGTGTAAACTTTGTAGCTTATTAGCTTAAAGATATTGCATACCAACTATACGAAGAGTGGGATTGGGATAAAGGTGATATGGAGGACATGCCCTTGTGGGATGCCTTCTAGGGCACTTTTTTGGATCATTTCTTTTCTTAAGAGATGAGTGAAGCAAAAATGGAGAAGTTTGTGAATCTTAAGCAAGGGAGAATATCTATCAAGGAATATGCCTTGATGTTTATCAGCTGTCAAGGTATGCTGCTAATTTGGTGGCTGACATGAGAACAAGAATCTGAAAGTTTTCTTCTGGGTTGAATCGATATTTGATCTTAGAAAGCAAGACTACTTTACTGATTAAAGATATGGATATTTCTAGATTGACTTTTTATATGCAGCAGGTAGAGGATAAGAAGAAGAAATTGATGGAGTTTGGAGATAGGCAAGGTAAGAGGAGCAGGTTTTTTGATCAGGAAGGTGCTCAGTCACAAGGTGGTTTGGATAAAGGTAAATGGATGTAAAAGAATTGAGGGAGTTTTGGTTCCTTCTCTAATACTAGTCGGGTAATATACATCGTCAAGGTGGTGATAATTTTTAGGCACAGGGTGCCAAATCTTATGCGAGTGGGAATCATTCAATTTTTTTATGCCCTCTTTATCAGTTCTATAGTCATCTTCATTAGAGAGAGAAGGACAAATGTTTTAAGTTTGTCCAGGTAGGCCATTGGGTCAGGGATCATCTGGTTAATAAGGTTGCTATGGGAGCAAATAAGGTCTATATGGCTTTATTTTTTTCTCCTGAACCTGGTGGTGATACATCTACTTCTGATATTGCTCCTAGTTCTAGAGTTGTCTGGAATATATTGTATGCGTTGGCATCCCAATAAGAATCTGAAGCATCACATGATATTGTTACTGGTACATCACAACTCTTTTCTCGTAACTTGTATTGTCTACTTGATCTAGGGTTCACTCTTTCCTATATGACCCTATTTATGGTTGTATGTATTATTTTTGATCTCGAGGTTGTTTTGGATCCTTTTTCTATTTCTACCTTAGTAGATAACTCAGTTATTATTAAGAGAGTCTATAAGGGGTGTGTGGTATCTATTAGTGGTAGACAGAATTTGTTGGATATTTTTGAACTTGCTATAGTGGATTTTGATATTATTCTAGGGAAGGATTCGTTACAATCTTGTTATGCATACTTGGATTGTCAGACCCGTAAGGTTGTCTTTAGGTTCCTGGTGAACTAGTTGTAGAGTGGCAGGGTGGTTCCCTAGCTCCTAGGGGAGGTTTATTTATTATCTTAGATCTTGGAGGTTAATCTATAAAGGTTGTATTTATCACTTGGTTTGGGTTAAAGATTCTAGCTCCGAGGGTCCATATTTTTATTTGGTTCCGATGGTAAATGAGTTTCCTAAGGTCTTTTAGAATGATCTTCCTAGTGTTCCTCCGAAGAGGTAAATAGAGTTTGGTATTGTTTTGGTTTTTGAAACTCGTCCAATATCTATTCCTCGTTATAGAATGGCTCCGACTGAGTTGATGGAACTCAAGGAGCAACTTAAGGATCTTCTGGATAAGAGTTTTATTCATCCTAGTGCATCTCTATGGGGTACACCAGTGTTGTTCATATGTAAGAAAGATAGTTCCCTTCGAATATCCATTGACTATCAACAGTTGAATAAGGTAACGGTTAAGAATAAGTATCCTTTTCCAAAGATAGATGACTTGTTTAATCAATTGCAAGGTGCCAAGTTCTTTTCTAAGATAGATCTTCGGTCTGGGTATCATCAACTTAATATTAGGGAGGAGGATATCCCTAAGACGCCTTTTCATACTCGGTATAAGCACTTTAAATTCTTGGTGATATCATTTTGATTGACTAATTCCCTAGCGGCATTTATGGACTTGATGAACAGGGTTTTCAGGCAATTCTTGGATCTTTTCATTATTATGTTTATTGATGACATTCAATTTAATTCCAAAAGTGAGGTGGATTATGCTGATCACCTCCGTGTGGATAGTTGTATGTTATGTTCTCTAAGTGTGAGTTTTGGTTGAACACTATGACTTTTCTTAGTCATATTATTTCTAGCGAGGGGATCATGGTGGATCTGCAAAAGGTGGTTGTGGTTAAAAGGTGGCCTAGTCCTACGACTCCAACCTACATTCAAAGCTTATTAGGCTTAGCTGGGTATTATAGGTAGTTTATGGAAGGCTTTTTGTTGATAGCTGCTCCTTTTACTATGTTGACTCAGAAAAAGGTTACTTTTCTTGGTCAAATGCTTCTGAAGAGAGTTTTAAGAAGTTAAAAGATATGCTAACGTTGACTCCAATTCTGACTTTGCCAGAAGGAAATAATGGGTTCGTGGTCTATTATGATGTATCTCGGGTAGGTCTTGGTTATGTTTTGATTCAGCATAGGAAGGTGATTACCTATGCTTCTTGGTAGTTAAAGGTACATAAGAGGAATTATTCTACTCATGATTTGGAGATATTTCCAATTGTGTTCGCCTTGAAAATATGGTAGCATTATTTGTATGGTGTACACATGAACATCTTTTCTGATCATAAGAGTCTACAGTATATGTTCACTTAGAAGGGGCACAATCTTAGGTAGAGGTAATGGCTTGAGATTCTCAGGGACAATGATGCAATTCTTCACTATCACCAAGGTATTGCTAATATAGTTGCTGATACCCATAGCAGGTTTTCCATGGGGAGTTTGGTTCATTTAGACAAAGGAAAATGGGAATTAGTGAAAGATATTCATCACTTGGCTAATCTTGAAGTTCATCTTATGGATTTCGAGGGTGGTGGGGGTGATGGTACAGGAAGTGGTTCGGTCATCTCTTGGTGTGGAGATTAAGGAGAAGCAAGTGCTAGATCCTATTTTGAGGAAAATCAAGAGTAATGTAGGTATGTAGAAGGTGATGGTTTTTGATATCAGTGGTGATGGTACGTTAAGATACCAAGGAAAGTTGTGTGTTCCTGATGTTGATGGTTTGCGACAACGGATTTTGGCTGAGGCACATGAGTCGCGCTATTGTGTTCATCCTGGTTCCACAAAGATGTATCATGATCTCAAGAAGATGTATTGGTGGAATGATATGAAGAAGGATGTGGCTAATTTTGGGGTCAAGTGCTTGGTAGTTCAACATGTTAAAGTTGAGAACATGAGCCCTTGTGTTTTGTATCAAGAGATTGTTTTGCCTAAATAGAAATGAAAGGTAATTAATATAGACTTCATTACCAATCTTCCTCGGTCCCAAAATAAATATGATTTGATTTGGGTAATTATGGATAGGATTACAAAGACTGCTTAGTTTTTCCCAATGAGGACTACCTTTTTGGTGGAAATGTTTGGTCTGGATTTGGTCTATAAAGCTAAGGAAAAGGTAAAGGTGATTCGGGATAGGATTAAGGCTTCACAAAGTTGCCAAAATTCCTATGTGGATGTTAGACGTAGAGACTTGGACTTTGAGGTTAGGGATAAGGTATTCCTCAAGGTATCTCCTATGAAAGAAGTAATACGGTTTGGGAAAAGGGTAAGATCAGTCCCCAGTATATTGGTCCTTATGTTGTTTAGCCAAGGGTTAGAAATATTGCTTAAGAATTAGAGTTACCTTCTAGGTTGTGCTTGGTTCATCCGATATTTCATGTATCCATATTGAGGAGGTGTCTTGGTGATCTTTCTTTGATTATTTATTTGGAGGGGTAGGGTATCTCAAACTCTCTATCTTATGAAAAGGCCTCGGTTGAGATATTCAATAGCAAGGTTCATTGATTGTGAACCAAGGATGTGGCTTCGGTTAAGGTTCTATGGAGGAACCATAAGATGGAAGAAGCTACATGGGAAGTGGAGTAGGATATGAAGTCCAAGTATCCACATTTATTTTCTACTTTTGGGTTCGTGCACAAGGTATGTGCCTTCAACACATCTTTATTTTTTGAGTTTGTTAATAGAAAGATTAATATTTTTGCCTCTTTGTTTTCAAACTTTGTTAAAGATTGGAAATATATTTGATGATGTATATAACTCGGGCGTATGGTTATCCCTACCTTATCCATCATTTGGGGATGAATGTTCCTTGTGGGGGAAACTGAAACACCCTGGTTAATGGACATTATAAATTTCCTGGAATTCTAGTCTCTAGATCCAATATGACTCATGGGTATGAGCCATATGTTGGAGCACGAACGATACAGTCAAGTAGTATGCTGCCCAGTGTTGGTTGGTGGGACAGATTTTGGTCATGAAAATGGGTACTACTTATATGGTATGAGTCGTATGGTTGGATACAGATTGTTTGGTTTCTTTACTAAACCTTAGACCTAGTAAACTAGGTTGGATCTGAGTACGAGTGGCTCACCTTGAGTCATAAGCCAGGGTACAAGTCATACCCAGGACTCGTATGGTGGATAGTGTTCAAACCTTTTGTGATTCTATCTTTCCAGGAATACAGGGAAAATGTATGTATTGTATGCTATCAATACGACTTGTGTAGGATGAATCGTACATTGGATAGTTTTGGGTCTAAGGGTTAAGCATTAGAATATGAGTGGTGGGTACGACTCGTATCAAAGGGTAGGACTCATGAGAGTCAGTCGTATTCCTATAATGTGATTTTGTGCAACTTAAGTGAGGGTATTCTAGACACTTCCCCACTTACCCTAATAAGGTTCCACGACTTCTAACTCAATTGGGAGGTTATATATCCTATTATTCTATTCATTAACACTTAGAAACTCTTCCAAAACACATTATAATTCTCTCAAGAGCTTTTGGGCAAGAAAGGTAGGGTTTCAAATAGAGGACTAAAATGGGGATCTTGTTGGTGGTTTCTCTCTATTTACTTTGTCAATTAAGGCATGTTCTCTTCCCTCATTGTTAGTTCCAACTTAAGGCATGGTTTTATAAAATATTTTTATTGATTTGAATGTTGTATGAATTTGGGTTTTCAAATATGATTTGGGGGTTTTGATTATAAATGCTTGGTTATGGTTTTGCCATGTTTTAATCATGGTTTTATATGTAATAATGGTGGTTTTGGATAATTGGTTGAAAGGGAATGAGTCTTTCGTTTTGAAATACTATGCCCTAATGTGTCTGATAAAATGCCTTTAACAATGTTTTTACTATAATATTGATTTTTTTCAATGGAACTTATGCATGGTTTAAACTTGGTAATGGAACCCTAAATGATATGAATGATTTAATTGGTTTTAAATGGATTGGAAAGGCCTTGGTGGCCATGGTTTTGGTTAATTAGAAATCATTTGGGGTACATGGAATCCCCTAAGGTTTTGCTCAGGATAATACCTACAAGTATAGTTGGTATGACGATATCACTACTAATGAACTTGGTTAATAAATGATAAATGGATTGGTTGGTTGCTTGGTAATGGTTTTAATTGTGTAATAATGGCATGGTGTGTAGTAAAGCCTTGGAAGGTGGATGTCTCGAGGGGACTGAAATTGGAAACTCATATTTTCCGATGTGAGATTTGGTGTTGGTGACCGTGTGCATGATGTCACACTTTATATTTAGGGGATGTACTTGTCATCAAAGGCTTTGTTCCCTGGTTATGCGGTTTTATACACTGGGCCCTTTCAGTAGGGGGAGCTAAACACATATATCTCATGGGTGGTTTAGGACGACAAAGCTACACAACCCAGGTAAAAGGTTTTAATGACATGCTAAATTCGGTTCCCTTTCTCGGCATGTATATATATGTGTGTGGTTTGTGTACATATGGATGGTCTTACTTGGTTTTATAAATGGTATTATTTTATCCTTATCTTGAGTTCATGCTAGCGATCACTCGCTAACCTATCTTCGGGCGACTGTATACACAAGCTATGCAGAAACCATCTGTTCTACTCCTCCTACATAGTGATTAACTCGGGGACGAATGTTGGATTGAAGTGGTGAGCTTCCATATTTCTGGAAGGCCCCATTCCATGTAATGGATAATTTTAGACATTCTGATTTATTTATGTAAATTGGTTTTGGCTTTGGTTGGGGGAAAATCCCAACCAGATATTCTTACTCTTTTGGTTAGAGGCTTTGTGGTACTACTATTTATTATAATGGGAGGGATCGGTATTGGTGTCAGTATTAATATTGGCACTGGTATTGGGGATGGCATCATTGGATAATTTCTCACTATTCCATCGTATTTCATTTTAGGATTAATTATGTTATGTTTAGAACTTATTTGGTTATGGCCTGGTTTATGGCCTTGTTTCGGTATTAGTTTGGTTTGGTATGGTTGGACGGTTGGTATGGGATGGTTGGACTCAGTTAGATTGGTCAAGGTTGTGATCCTATCCCAGAGTCTTCATGTAAGCTATTACACTATCTTGTTATATGCTTAAAATTCATCCAATTCAAGACCGGAGGCTAGAGGTTGGGTTGGGTAATAGGGGTGATCTCTTGTCTCAGTCAGACTTAGGACACCCATTATGATAAAGCCCCTAGTCTAGTCGTGTCAAAGCATCAACCCTATCAAGGATCTTCTTGGTTTGAAATATAAAATTGCACCATCAAGTTGTCTTAGGACTGGATGTCCCTTGCCAACTACCTCTAAAAAACTAAAATCAAGGCCAATCTACCCATACACACGACCTCCATCTCAAGGCATACCACATTCTCCTTGATCAAATGGCATGAATAGAGATGTCATAATCCTTTAGAAACTCCATGCACATGTACTGTCTCAAATTAAGCTCTCCCGAGGTCATAAGGTTCTAAATACTATGATGATTAGTGTAAACCCTACAATGAATGCCATTAAAATAATTCCTCCAAATCTTAAGCACAAAAATACTACTACAAACTTTAAATCATAAGTGGGGTAGTTGCGTTCGTGTACCTTTAGTTTCCTGAATGCATAAGTAATAACTTAACCCTGTTGCATTAATAAAAACCCAAACCAACACCGAAGGCATCAAAATATATGGTAAACCCCTCTTCCTTAATAGGAAAAGATAATATAAGAGCTAAAGTGAGAAAATCCTTGAGCTTCTAATATCTTGACTTTGACTTCTCAGACCATTTGAAAGAACATCCATCTAGATCAATTCAATCATCGGCGTTGCAACAATAGCAAAACCCTCACTGAACTGCTTATAGTATTCTCTAAAACCAATAAATCTACGAATCACAAATGGAGATGTAGGTCTAACCCAACCTCGAATATCCTCAATCTTCACTGGATCCACCATAATCCCATACTTAGATACCACATTTACTATTAATGTGACCTACTCAAGCTAGAACTTGCACTTTGAGAATTTAGAAAAAAACCTATTATCTCTCTATGTCTGGAGGGCAATTCTCAAATGCTACATATGCTCCTCCCTACTCCTATATTACACAAGAATGTAATTGATGAACATAATAAAGGAGTCTAAATTAGGTCTAAACATGAGATTCGTCAAATTCATCATAATGACCCTTTCATTCATTTTTCATATTCTTGCTTATGTTCATTCTTTGAGCTTCTCTATAGATGCCTCAAGTCATTTATGACTTTTTGGGACTGGCAGTTAGTTTACCGAGCAGTTCATTTTTTTTATAACCAATTCCAATTTAGAAGTCTTTAGTGGTTCGAAATGGCCAACGGGTGAAAACCTTTATAAACAAATTTAAATGTAAATTTCGTCTGAGCCAGCAATTTAGGAATATCAATTTTGGGCTACCTAGACCTTTGGTTTGGGTTCTGATGCACCTGATCTCATTTTGAACTATCGATTTGAAAGTTGAAAATTTGAAAGTTTAGGTGTTGGACCCACATTGGGTTGAAACAACATCGGATTGAAAATTCGACTTCTCCAACTCATTTGGAACATAAAATTCAGATGGTTTATGTATTTTGTTTGCGAAAATTAGATTTTAGATGCATCCGGAGGCATTGGCCAAAATTCTAAGTTTTCGTTGTCATTTAGAGCAGAAAAGTACCGCGATTACGATGGCTTTATAGCGATCATAAAGCTGTAATCGTGACATGTGTGGGTTCACGATCGCACTTGTGGATGGCTTTGGAAGGGTTGTTCAAATATCCATTTTGGATGAGAATTAGCCATCTTTTTCCTCCATTGAGACCTAGAAACTATAATATGGTGTGCTAATCACAAATTGGTCATGGTGGGTGACTTAGGAGCTTGATTATCATCTTTTATTGTGATTATCTTTAAATTTAGGGTAAGAATCCTTTGAATTCATGCTTGAATTTCTTAGGACCCGAAACTCCAATTTACCTTAAGGCTTGATTTTACCTCAAAGTATGCTTAATTTTTACCCATTTGATGAGGGTTATGATTTCTTGTTCATGTGTGTACATTTGGTTGGCTTCATAAACTCATTTTCCATAGATGAGACCCAGTTGGGATTTTGGTGTCTTTTTTGGACCAGAAGCATAATAGTTTAATATGGGTATTGTTAGACTCATGTTGATGAGAAGATTATGATTTTGTTAGTGTGATAGAATTTCGGGGATTGTGAAGCAAAACTGATCATATGGTGTACGATGTTAGGTTTTTCGATTCAGTTTTGAGGTCGGCTTTTGTCTACTTTTCTTCATAAATGATATCTGCTATATATTGCATGTGAATGTGGATGTTAGGCTTGATTATGAAAAGAATAACTTAGCCTCGATTGTGGATGTTTGGGCATTAAATGAGGGCTTTAGACCTGTAAGATGGTATGTTTATAACCCTTGACAATCCTATTGCCTTCTCCCTAGTTTATATTAGTTGGTATTATGGATACGAGATCATGCTAGGTTTGGGATGTGGTTTCAGTGTTGGAAGCATGATTAGCAAATTTTAAACCTTATTAGACTAGTGTGGTAGTATTGAAATCATGATTTGGGTAGAGTTGACTTAAATGTCCTTGTTTCTAGATGAAGTTGCAATCTTAGGATTGGTTATGGATTACTCAATATCTAGAAGTATAACAAGATACCTTAGCATAGTTGGGGCATAGTTTGTCTAAATACTGAGATTGAGGATTAGAAGTGGGATTGTCCGGCCCATGTAGGCCAAGTCTTCTATTAACCTTGTTCACCTAGTTGTGGATATTAGGCAGTATTGAGACTAGTAAACCTTAGTATAAGGTTACCTCATGTATTATTGAATGATGATGTATTTTCCCCAAATAATGCTATTTGGGCCTATAGAGCTACTACTTACTTATTGGTCTGACCTCTAATCTATAGAGATGTTATTCCCTCTAGACTTGATATTTGTCTCATAGAGATGATATTTCATCTTAGACATAACGTTAGTTTCTTAGTGATACCATTTCTCTTAGATGTGATGTTGGGCCGATATATATGCTATTATATCTTAGACAAGATGTAGGGCTTGTAGAGATGCTATCTCCTTTTAATTATTATTATTAGACCTATAGAGATCATATTCCTCCTAGATATGACCATTCTTTGAGAGAGGTGATACTCCTGATAAGTCATGCTATATGACCTATTGACATGAGGTATCTTATAGATGAATACATGCTTATTTATATTATATTTCCTAGATATGAGAGGCCTCTAATGTGAGAGATGGTTATATGCTTATTGATATTATGCCTTCTAGATATAAGATTCCTCCTATGTGAGAGATTATTACATGCTTATTGATATTATGCCTCCTAGATATGAGATGCCTATTATATGAGAGATGACTTCATACTTATTGATATTATTCCTCTTAGATATAAGATGCCTCCTATATGAGAGATGATTATGTGCTTATTGATATTATGCCTTCTATATGGGATGTGCCTCCTATATGTGAGATGACTAGAGATATGCTACAACTTATAAATTTGATTACCGATGTGCGTTCGATATGTATATGGGCCAAATGTTGTGATTATGATGTTTTGATTATTCTAGGCATATTATTGGGCCAAGGGCCATGTTATTATATTGATTGGATATCCGAGAAGTGTTTATAAATATGGAGGACTCGATTACAATTTATGTCTGCATATATATGTTTGTATACAAATCTCTCCCATATGGGATGGGGAATGATGTGGTATAATGCGTTTTGTTCCACTAATTGAATACTGGTGATGGCATGCATAGATTTGGTACAGTCACTATTATTATATCGGTAATTAATGTGATTCTAAATGAAATATGTTCTTATGTCTGTTTTTTCTAATTAATGGTTAAGATATGTGGTAGTTAGTTTTCTATTAGGTGACTACAACACTTGATAATGTAGATTATGATGTCGATTAGTTACTAAATGAGAAGTGTGTATCAGTGAGGCTAGATAATAAGAGATGTTATTGATAAGAGATGACTTGATAATAATGTTGAATAGTTTGTAAACATGGAATTGGTTGTAAATGATGGTTAGTTAACGAATGGTGTTAGTTAATAAAAGATGGTTAGATGACAAATAGTAACATGTTGGATAATAATGATTAATGACTATAGGTTGATTAGTTGAAAATGATGATTAGTGGATAAATTCCGATTATGGCCTAGTGATGAATCTTGATTAGATGTTAGGTTTTGGCAACTAAATTAATAATGGTTAGTTGTTGTCCCATGGATAAGGATTATGTGAAGGATAATATTTAGGCTAATAATTAGAGGTTATGTAAAGACTAGTGAATTGGTGGTTTAATGAACATACGCATTCATTAGCTATAATGAATTATTGGGATGTATTGAAAAGTTAGATACTTTTATGATTATATAATTATGATTTTGAGTATATTAATAGGCTTGTAGATTTATCCTCATTTTTCCTTATCTTGAGACTATGCCCTGATTATATGTCTATAAATATTTATATATTGATGTTTATGATGATATATAGACACCCGGCAAGACCGGAGGATATTGTGATGATATGTTGATACCCAATAAGGTCGGAGGATGTTGTGATAATATATTGATACTAGTAAGTTTGAAGGATATTGTGAAGATATATTGATACATGACAAGGCCAAAGGATATTGCGATAAAGATACTTAGACCTAGTAAGGCAAGAGGATACAATGATAATATATTATTACTCGGTAATGCCAAAGGTTAATTATGTTGATGATGGTTGTGAGGATGACAATCATTATAGAGGTGGTTATGATGATGAGATTGTGATATTTATTGTGTACTTTGCATTCTTTCCTACATGTGCGTTGTTGATCATCAGTATACATCTATGTCTATGAGCTACTATGGGATGGTTGAATAGAAATACGTGAAGAATATGCCTTGTGTTGCTAAATGTTGATTGAACCTTTTGAGTTTAGTGCAGTGCGAGTACGCATAGGCTCGACAAGGTATTTGGTTATTCTAAGTAGCTGGTTATTCACGTTGTTATTGGTATTGTTGTTATGATTTTTTTTATGGATAAATTATGAAACATTGGTCATTAATCAAGTATTGAGATTTGAGGTATGTCTACGACCTCTTCTATCTTATGATGGTACTATCATGCATAACTATTTTATGTTTAGCCATTTGGATTAGATGCCCTGAGTATGATAGTATTAAATCCTAGTAGTATTATAATGAGGTCCTAGAATGAGGATATGATGATCTAGGTTATGCTTTGAGATGACCTTATATTTATATATGTTAAGGCACTACCATATATCCCTTCCTTTGTTCATATATATTGTATATTGTTTATTGGACTTGTATATTGCTTTATATATCTTCTTTCGCTCTTTATTTGTATATTGGTCTGGGATATACGATATGGTATTGACATCTATAGATCATGATTGGGATCTGATAGTTCACCCTCATACTTTCTTAGTTTTATTATGTTAGACTTTTGGACTTGAGCAGGATAATTACTCTTTATTATTCTTATTGACTTATATTATGATTTTTTGATTGTTGGATGCAGATCCTATTTTCTTATATGCTGTATATATCTGCCTTATCTGTAGAGCATAATTGGCAGTTTCCTATATTGTACCATTCATATCGTACTCATACTATACTTCTGCATCCTACAGATCATGACACGAGTTATCATCGTTGATTTGTGCATCGTTCGAAGCAAACTTGGTATAGAGACTTAGAGTGAACTCCTAACGTTTAGAGTATTACTTATCTCTTTCTTTTGTATTATACTAATCTCTATATTCTACACATAGATAATATGTATCGGTATAGTTCTATTGTTGTTTTACTTTTTACTTTTGTGATATGAGGATCTTTTGTACTAATACCTCCAGGTTTTGGGATTTTATAATGTATTGATCTTTATTTCCTTTATTCTGCATTTTTCCTTATTTTATTGAGTAGTCTTTTACTAGCCATTTTAGACTATGGGTTTGTTTCCTACTGGTGGGTTATGGTAGGCGCAATCATGACTTGAGAAATTTGGTTGTGACAAATTGGTATAGCCTAGGTTTTATCGGTGTATTATTATAAGAGCTAAGTGTTTAGTATTTTCCTATGGATCGATGCGGAGACATCCATAACCTATATTTGGGAAGCTATGGTAACATTTTAGGAAACTCACCTCTTGACTCCTTATCATGTGCCTATATTCCTATGAACCTCAAACCCATTCTTTGACTCTATTCTATCTTCAAAGGATGATGCGATATTTTCGATAAATGTGGACGAGACTTCAACATGCATTTCTAGAGTTTTAATACTACATCGGATTAGAGAGTTAGATATTGATATCAAGGATCTTTAGAGACAACCAAAACAAATTTAGGCCAACTTAGGCTTTAGTAAAGCTCGTGGCTACTTTATCCTTTGAGGTTCGTCATTGGGAAGTCAAGTCATGTTGTAGAACCCTCTCATCCATGGATATAATTTGATTCATCGAGTAGTTCTTAGACCAAAGTTTGGTCATTAGTGTTCATTAGAGTTCTTTACTAGTTTAGAGTATGAGATAGGATTTCTCATGTGGTCCAGGCATTTTCCTATGCTACATCCTTCTGAGTCAGACATTGGTGCATGGATGTGTTAGAGGGTGAGTGTTTTCATACCATTTGGCATCGAAGAATGGTTAGCATCTGGATCTTTCTTTTTTTAGGATGTTGATTATGAAAGGACCATAGAGAGCATAAGTAGTAAGCCTATGGAGATGGCAGCAAGAGGTATGCCATCACTATAGTGCTATTGGTATTTTATCTGACAGTAAAGATCCTTCTCATAGAGTTCAGCTTTACCTATAATCTATCAACTCTATACAAACAGTATTCTATACCATGAGTAGTTATCAGATTAGTCATGATGATCATAGTGGGCAGAGTCCCCATAAGACTTAAAAAGTATGGTATGGTGCTTTAGGCCTTGACGACCATCCTGGATTATGAGGGGTAGTATCTCGAGGTATTTTAGGATTTTGGTTTGATTGTGTCATGATGAGGCACTAGTTTAGAGAATTCCTCATATATGAGATAGATGACTACCTAGTGTTAGCATACATTCTCTGCAAGCCTAGAGTTCCTAAGGTAGGATATGGTACCGATAGAATGGACATAATCATAAAAAATTTCTCTCAGCATAAGTTGGCCAGCCATTTGGCCTTAATTTGGGTCTCGCCATGTTAGTACTTTAGAATTTTTCTTCGACTGTAGAGAGACCAACTATTAGTCTTAAGAGTGTCTCTGATAAGGGATTTTAAGTCATTCAACTCATTTATAGAAGCCTCATAATATCATGGCATCTTTAGTTAGAGATAGTATGTATGGCATCTGAGTTGATGATTCAGTTGGTCGATCTGAGTTGGACCCATGTAGATTTATTTATTTCCTATGCCCATTAGGCAGGTGATTATAGATGTCACTATGAGTAGTGTACTTTTATTTTTCACATTTATCTCCTATTGTGTGTATTGGGGTTTTCATGCCCATTGATAATTATATGCCTTGATGAATTGATATCAGTCATTATGTGCCTTATTGTTGAATTCATGATTTTGTTTTTACTTTGTGGTTTATTTCTTGTAGTAGTGGATGGAGTAGATCTATATTGATGTTCTCCCTATAGATGTGCTTTTTTGGTTCGAGCCCCATTTATCTTAGAACATTAGCCCTATTATGGCCCTTGAGTGGTATATTATATTGATATTTGTTTTGGTACCATCTGTTGAGTATATTGATTTTGATATTGTTGTTTCTATTGCTACCACTACATGAGGTTATTGTTATTACTTGATATTATTTTTTGATATTGTTACTTGAGGAATTTGATCCTCGTTGGGTAGCTGTATAGACTAGTGTTGTATAGTCAGACTTTTATTTTATTATGATATTATTTAATGGCTTGGATAGATATAACTCAATTTGATGATTTCTTTCCCCTAGTGTGGTGAGGTTGACTATGTTCCCCCTTGGTTAGCTTTATTATATTGATTTGGGGATGTATTATGATATTATAGGAAACTTGACCATCTGTGGTGCTAATATGATTCTAGGGTTAGAGATTTGGTTGTATCGCCCGTTCTTGAGATTGAAACTCTTAAAATTACATCCTGTGTTGCAAAGTTTTTTGTTTTGGCTATCCCTTCCTATATAGCCTATTTGTGAAATGGACTAGTTTGGGGTCTGTTCTTTATTTGTGTCTATTTCTTCATCTTATATTGATTTTGATATTAATGTTGAGATCTCATGGATTAATCTCATAGGTTTGTTGGGTTCGTTCCCTCGAGATGGTTTGCCCTGTTGTTAGTATGGAGATTGGACACTCCTTTAATACTATGATATGATTTTGTCTAGTGGAGTTGGAAATTTAGAGGCAGATGGCCTTTCTTGAGATCGCATCTTAAGTTGTCAAATTAGAAATTCTCTATCTTGTCTTGTGGATTTTTTACGGTGGTCTTGAATTTGACCTTGGCTTTAAGATTGGTATATTTTTTCTTTGATGATTAGATTCTTGGGTGGATTTTGAAGATCCTCATTTTAGAGTTGGTATGACTTGTTTAGGCTTGGCAGAGTGTTTCACTTTGATGACATATGCTCGTGGCTATTCCTTGCTGAGATAGAGTGTTAGATTGATTAGTCATCTGGTAAAGTTACATTTCTTTGAGTTGCTAGAATTTTTTCCTTTATTGGTATGGTTTTAAACTTTTTGAAGTTTTTGAGTATGTTTGGATAGTTCATGCTCTCCAACGGTTATGGAGTGAGTTATTTGCAGTTTTAGCAAGTGATTCATCCTTTGGTAGGATTTTTATTTTATAGCTATATTTCATGCCCTTTAGCTGAGATAGAGCTGGTGGATTGTATTATCATTTAGTGGTCATCCCTATGGTGATTTTTCTCTTCAGATATTTCTCGACTGTGGCTTAGTGTGATTTATCTCAAATATGTAAGATTTGGATACTAGAGTTAAGTTGGGATATTGGTGATTGATATAACCTTATTGGCTTAGTTTTGGATTTGACTCCTTAGAATGGAAATTTAGATTTTTGATAGATTTGGAGCATTAATTCCTACCCATCTTCAGATTTGGATAGGGTAATTGAGATCGAGCAATTCAGCCTCGTTATTGAGATTTTAGCTTTGTGTTGTTGAGCTTGTGTGTAGCTTTGGCTTTAGAATTTCTTTTGTTCAAATTTCATTTATGGGCTCATTGAGCCTACTCCGTGATTTCCTATTCGGCCTTTTCGATGTCAGTTGGATTATAGTTGATAAGTGTTCAGATGATAGCCCATGGTCCCCATATAGGTTATTTTAGTTTTGACCCCAAGTTTTAGTTTTCTTTGAGAATTTTGGATGATTTAGTCAATGGGAGTAATATACTTGAGTTGGATACAATATGGCTTTATTCTCGATAAATGAGACATCCTAAAGTGGAATATTCAGTAATGAGTAGTGATACCTTAGATTTTGAGATCTTAAATTGATTTTCATCTGGACTGGTTGTAGCATTGGCATGGATTGCATTCCTCAATTATCTCCATTTGTGTCCCCAGAAAGCGCCTTATGAGCTTATCCTCATGTCTTCCATATGGACTTTCACTGAGTCGTCTTAAATTCTTTGAGTTCTCTATGATGAGACCGCATGGGAGAGAATCTAGTGTTTTTTTCTCCTATATTGGAGTAGATCGCATGTACAAAATGGTGAAGAAAGGTTATAGTTGGATTTGGATTTGGTGGCGTGACTCCTGACTTCGGTTGGCTTTGGATCGAATGAGCCTTTGTTGATTTATGCGGATACAAAAATGGTATTGCCGTGTTGTAGTCAGATATATGTGTATCAGCCTTGTTGGTTCAATTTGAGGCCAGTTAGCAGTTAAGTTGCATTTTGGCTATTTGGAAGTAGAATAAGAGTGCCGGTTCCATGGTAAAACACCCTAGAAACATCTTCTCTTCACTGAGGTTATTAGGGAAATCATGCTTGAAATATTGATTTTTGGCTAGGTGAGACCTTTGGTTTGGATCCCAATGCACCCAAGCTCAATTCAACCTGTCGATCGAAAAGTTTAAAATTTGAAAGTTTAGGTGTAGGACCCATATTTGGTTGAAATAACTATGGATTGAAAATTCGACTTTGCCAATGCATCCAAAACGTTGAATTTAGCATGGTTACATAATTCATTTGTGAAAATTAGATTCCAAATGTATCTTGAGGCATTGGCCGAAACTAGGAATTTCGGGTTCATTTGGTGCAAAAAAGTACCGCAATCGCGGTAGCTTCAAAGCGATAGCAATGCCATGATCGCGACATGCGTGGGTTCACGATCGCCCTAGCTCAGGGCCTGGGAAGTTTTTTAAATGCCTATTTTGGATGAGAATTGACCTTCTTATTCCTTCATTGAGACCTAGAAACCCTAATATGGTGTACTAATCAAAAATTGGTCATGGTGGGTGACTTGGGAACTTGATTATCATCTTTTATTGAGATTATCTTCAAATTTAAGGTACCAAATCACGCCCCTATTGCCACAACTGTAGATATAGGGATTTTGCGAATACGCCTTAACAACCAATGGTTAACGATGGCTCTGATGGGTGGAGAATCCTTTGAATTCATGCTTGAATTTCCTAGTTTGGATCCAAAGCCCCAATTTAGCTTAGGGCTTGATTTAACTCCAATGTATGCTTAATTTTTACCCTTTTTTGAGGGTTATGTTTCATTGTTCATGTATGAACATTGGGTTGGCCTCAGAAATTCATTTTTCGTATGTGGGACTCACTTGGGGTTTTGGTGTCGTTTTTGGACCTGAAGCGCAATAGTGCAATATGGGTATCATTAAACTCGTATTGATGAGTAGATTATTGTTTAGTAAGCATGATGCAATTTTGGGGATTGTGAAGCAAAGCTGAGCATATAGTGCATGATGTGAGTTTTTTTGGTTTGGGTTCGAGTTAGGCTTCTGTCTACTTTTCTTTGTAGATGATGTGATATATATTGCGTGTGAATGTGTATGTTAGGCTTAATTATGAGTAGAATAACTTAGTTTTAATTATTGATGTTTGGGGATTAGAGGAGGGTTTTGGACCCGTAAGATGGTATATTTATAACCCTTGAGAATCCTATTGCCTTCCCCATAGTTTAGATTAGTATATATCATTGATACGATATGATGGTAGGCTTGAGATGTCGTTTTAGCATTGGAAACATGTTTAGCATATTTTTTTTACCTTATTGGACTAGTGTGGTAGTTTTGAAATCTTAATTTGGGTAGAGTTGACTTAAATTCCCTTATTTCTAGATGAAGTTTCTATCTTAGGATTAATTATGGATTACTCAACATCTATAATTTGAACTAGATACCTTAGCCTAGTTTGGGGCATAGTTTTCCTACATATGGAAATTGAGAATTATAAGTGGGATTGTCCGGCCCACTTAGATCAAGTGTTGTGTTAGCCTTGTGTACCCAGTTGTGGATGTTAGGCGGACAATCCCACTTAGACCAAGTGTTGTGTTAGCCTTGTGTACCTAGTTATGGATGTTAGGCATAGTTGAGACTAGTAAACCTTAGTATAAGGTTGCTCGTTGCTTATTGAATGATGATGTATTTTTCTCGGATAATGATATTTGGGCCTATAGAGAAACTACTTCCTTCTTAATATGACATTTGACCTATAGATATGCTATTCCCTCTTAGACTTGATATTTGGCTCATAGAGATGATATTTCCTCTTAGACTGAATGTTGGGTCCTTAGTGATGCTATTTATCTTAGATATGATATTGGGCCTACAGAGATGTTATTTCCTCTTAGATATGATGTTGGGCCTATAGAGATGCTATCTTCTTTTAGTTATGATTATTGGACCTATAGAGATGATATTACTTTTAGGTATGACCATTGGTCGAAAGAGGTGATACTCATCGTAATTCATGCTGTATGACCTATTGACGTGATATATTTTATAAATGATTATATACTTAATGATGTTATGTTTCCTAGATATGAGATGCCCCTTATCTTTGAGATGATTACATGCTTATTGATATTACACCTCCTAGATATGAGATGCCTTCTATGTGAGAGATGATTACATATTTATTGATATTATGCCTCCTATGTGAGAGATGATTATGAGTTTGTTGATATTATGCCTACTATATGTGAGATGCCTCCTATATGTGAGATGATTAGACATATGCTACTACTTATAAATATGATTATCGATATGCGTTCGGATATGTATATAGGCCTAAGGCTGTGATTGTGATGTTGTGATTATTTAGGGCATATTACTGGGCCGAGGGCCATGTTATGATATTGATTGGATATCCGAGAAGTGTTTATCATTATATAGGATACAATTAAAGTTCATGAATCTACATATATATGTTTGTATACACATTTCTCTTGTATGGGATGGAGGAAGATGCGGTATGATACTTTTTGTTCCACTAATTGATTACTGGTGATGGAATGCATAGATTTGGTACATTCATGATTATTGTATTGGTAATTGATGTGATTCTAGCTGAAGTATTATCTTATGTCTGTTCTCCCTAATTAAGGGTTAAGCAATGTGGTAGTTAGTTGTCTATTAGGTGGCTATAGCACTTGATAACTTAGATTATGATGTCGATTAGCTGTTAAATGAGAAGTGTACATCAATGAGGATAGATAATAAGAGATGTTAGTGATAATAGATGACTTGATAATAATGTTGAATAGTTGGTAAACATAAAATTATTGGTAAACGATGGTTACTTAACAAATGGTGTTAGTTAATAAAAGATTGTTAGATGATAAATGCTAGTATGTCGGATAATAATGATTAACGACTGTAGGTTGATTAGTTGATAATGATGAATAGTGGATAAATGATGATTATGGCGTAGTGATGAATCTTAACTATATGTTACGTATTGGCTACTTCATTAAAAATGGTTAGTTGAGCTCCCATGGATAAGGATTATGCGAAAGATAATGTTTAGGCAAATAATTAGAGGTCATGTGAAGACTAGTGAATTAGTGGTTTAATGAACATAAGCGCTGGTTAGCTAATAATGAATAGATGGGAAGTATCGACAAGTTAGATACTTTTATGATGAGATGATTATGATTATGAGTATATTAACAGGCTTGTAGACTTACCCTCCTTTTTCCTCATCTTAAGCCTATGCCCTAATTATATGTCTATAAATATATGTGTATTAATATTTATGATGATATATTGATACCCAACAAGGCTGGAGGATATAGAGATAATATATTGATACCCGATAAGGACGAAGGATGTTGTGATAATATATATTGATACCCGACAAGTATGGAGGATATGGTGATGATATATAGATAACTGACAAGTCTAGAGGAATTTATGATGGTGATATTGATACCCGAGAAGGCTGAAGGATATTGTAATGATGTATTGATACCTAAAAAGGCCGAAGGTTGATTACGTTGATGATGGTCATGACGATGATAGTTATGATAGAGGTGGTTATGATGATGAGATTGTGCCATTGATTGTGTACTTTGCAATCGTTCTTGCATACATATCGCTTATCACCAGTATCCACTTATGTCTATTAGTCGGTATGGGATGATTGCATAGATATGGGTAAAGAGTATGCATTGTGTTTTTGAATGTTGATTGAAATTTTTGAGTCTGCGGCATTGGGGGTACACATAGGCTCGACTAGGTATTTGGTTGTCCGGAGTAGCTGGTTATTCATGTTGTTATTGATGTTGCTGTTATCATTGTTATAATTATTATTATGGCTAGCTTATGAAAGATTGGTCATTAATTCAGTATCGAGATCTGAGGTATGTCTACAACCTCTTCTATCTTATGATGGTACTATTATGCACGATTATTTTATATCTAGCCATGTGGATTAGAAGCCTTGAGTATGATTGTACTAAATTATTGTAGTATTATAATGAGGCCCTAGAATATGGATATGACGATCTAGGTTATGCTTTGAGATGACATCACATATATATATATATATATAAAGGTATGGCACTACCGTATATCCCTTCCTTCGTTCATACATATTGTATATTATTTCTTTGCCTCGTATATTGTTATATATATCTTCCTTCCCTCTTCATTCATTTATTGGCCTAGGATATACGGTATGATATTGACGTCTATTGATTGTGACTTGAATAGGATAGTTCACCCTGATACTTCCTTAGTTTTATTATATAAGACTCATAGACTTGAGCAGGATAGTTGTCCCTTATTATTTTCACTCACTTGTATTATGATTTCTAGACTCTAGGGTGAAGATCCTAATCTATCTATATTTTATATATATTTGCCTTATCTTTGGAGCTTAGTTGGAAGTTGCCTATTGAGTACCGTTCCTTTGGTACTCATACTACACTTCTGCAGTCTGCAGATCATGGTACTGGTTATCACTGTTGATGTGTGCATCATACAATTCAACCATGGTTCAGAGACTTAGATTGAACTCCTAACATTCGGAGTATTACTTATCTCTCCCTTATGTATTAGACTAATGTTTATATCATGCTCAGAGATAGGTAGTATTAGTGTAGTTCCATTGTTGTTCCACTTTGTACTCTTGTGATATTAGAAGCTCTTGTACTAATACCACTAGGTTTTGGGATTTTATTATGTATTGATCTTTATTTCCTTTATTGCACATTTTTTTCATATATTAATGAGTAGTCCGTTACTAGCCGTTTCGGACTACGGGTTGGCTTGACTACTGGTGTGTTATGGTAGGAGCCATCATGACCTGAGAAATTAGGTTGTGACTTCCATGAACACATTTGGGTCACTAGTTAACTCAAAAGACATTACTAGGAACTTATATTGGCCATGGTGAGTCCTAAAAGATATCTTTTTGGTTCCCTTATCCCAAATCCTCAATTGACGGTAACAAAATGTCAGGTTAATCTTAAAGAACATTGCCGATCCCTAAAGCTGGTCAAACAAGTAATCAATACAAGGCATATGATACTTATTTTCACTATCCCTTATTCAGCTACATGTAATCAATACACATATGCAAACAAATATCCTTTTACTTTATGAACAAGATAGGAGAAATCCAAGGTTACACACTTGAATGAATGAAACCCTCACCCAAAAGATCCTAAAGTTGAGAATGTTAGCTCCCTATGTTTGGCAGGAGACATATGATAAGGTGCCATAGAGATAGGTCGAGTTCCCAACTTAATATTAATAATAAACTCAATATCACGTTCAGGAGGATGTCTTGGTAGATCGATAGGAATGATATTAAGAAAATAACAAACTATAGGAACAAAATCAAGTGAAGGACTCTCCACACTAGCATCAAAACTATAAGTAAGATAAGACTCACAAACCCTCAATATAAGTCTCTTATCCCAAACATAAGAAATAATCCCATCGATGCACCCCTAATATATCCCTACCACATTACTCGGGGTATGTCAAGCAGGGGCAAAATAATCCAAAACCGAATGATAAGGGGATAATTAGTCCATGGCTAGAGTCACATCAAAGTCCACTGCATCGAATATAACAAGATCAACATGAATATCAAACTCTTGAAAAGTCATAGAACATGATGTATAAACTTGGTCCACTACTAAAGAATCACCCTTAAGACTAGATACAT
This sequence comes from Capsicum baccatum var. pendulum, assembly GCA_030864225.1. Classification (NCBI taxonomy): domain Eukaryota; kingdom Viridiplantae; phylum Streptophyta; class Magnoliopsida; order Solanales; family Solanaceae; genus Capsicum; species Capsicum baccatum. The sequence goes on along the minus strand of CM061555.1, from coordinate 161,756,861 downwards.
ATAATAGAACAAATAACGAATCCTAAGATAACTCTAGCTGTGGTGTATAATAAACAAAGACATATGAATATGTGGGTCCCAGATCAAATAAAGCTAAAGTCAGCAGATAGAACATTATGATCGTACCTATAATTAAAGTATCTGAAGCCTCTTCCTCTGATCTACTTGATATAGCATATAGATAAGCTTCTCGACCACCTAGCTAGGAGATTGATCAATCTCTTTTCTTACTTATCAGAGGACCTCCTCAAGAACCCTAGAGACCACCTTGATAACCCAACATACTACCTCTAGATGGGGGAAGCAGTGCCTTAATTGATAAAACACTAGGTGGTGTAGGTATAACTATCCCACAGTGGGGACACTTTCTAGAATAATGGCTGATGGCCCCATAATCAGAACATGCCCAGTAAATTCATTGTTTCTAGAAGATTTGAGACCCTAAATATGAGACATCCTGGGTTTTGACCCTTAGAAATTTTCCTAGAATTTTTTTCTCTGAACCGAATATGAGTCATGGGTATGAGCCATATATTGGGGAACGAGTGGTATGGTCTTGTCGTATTCTAACATGTATTAGTTGTTGGGATGGTTATGGTAACTGGAATGGGTAAGACTTAGGTGTATGAGTCATAAGGCTTGGTATGAGTCATATTAGGGACTTGTATGGTGGGCAGTGTTTGATCCTTCTTGTATTTTATCCTGCCAGGAATACAGGTTATGGATGCAGATCATATGCTACGGTTGAAACTTGGTTGGATGATTCTTATATAGGAAAGTTTTTCATCCAAAGGTTGAGGCTTGGATATACGCGGTGGATACTGATCGTATTGGGAAGGTACGACTCATATGGGTTAGTCGATTCCTGTGATGGGGTTTTAAGAGATTTGAGTCGGGGTATTTTGGACATTTTACTACTTACCCTAATTAGGACCCATGACTTCCAATAAACTTAGGAGGTTATTTACCCTATAATTCTATTCATTAATACTTAGAAACTATTCCAAGATACTCTATGATTCTCTTAAGAGCTTTTGGGGCAAGAGAGATAGGGTTTCATCTTAAGGACTAATTTGTGGCTTGCTTTGGTGATTTCTTTCCATCAATTCTTTGGTATAAGGCATGGTTCTCTTCCCTCATTGTAATTTCAACTAAAGGCATGGTTTATATGATTGATTCCATGGTTTTACTATTTCATGATTATAGTTTTCAAGTATTATTTGGGGGTTTGATATTAATTTCTTGGTTATGGTTTCCTAAGGTTTTAATTATTCTTTTATATGCATTAATGGTGATTTTGGATAATTTATTGCGTAGTAATGGTTTAACGGTCTTTGGAATTGGTTTTGGTTATATTATGCCCCAATATGTTTGATACAATACTTATAAAGATATGTTCATTGCATTAACTTGTTTTAGTGGAACTCTTGCATGTTTTAAACTTGGTAAAGGAAATATTCATGGTTTAAATGGTTTGAAAAGGCTAAAGGCTAACTGGTTATGCTTGTGGGGAACATGGAAGTCTCCAAAGTGGCTTAATATGGTATATAGAAGGGTAGTTGAAAGTCTCCTTAACCTAAATGGTTTGGCTATGGATATTACTTGTAATTAAAGGGTGGTATAAACATACCACTAAAATTGGACTTGGTTAATAAAATGGTAACTGGATTGGTTGGTTATTTAGAAATGATTTTGATTGGGCATTAATGGTGGGGTATGTAGCAAAGCAGTAGAAAGTGGTGGTCCTGGAGGAACAAAAATTAGAAACTGGTATTTGTCTATATGCGGTAGTTTTAAGAATTTCACTTTTTATCACATAGGAAATTCAACAAGCTTTCCATCTATATAAGATCGGCTTAAATCTGATAACCGGGTTAGAAGTTATGACTATTTCAAGTTCCCATCGTAAAACTATGCCATATTGGTCAGTGGTGCAAAGCACCATAAGCTAAAATGGCAATTGTCCTTTTCCAGTGTCTGAGCGCAATTTCCCCATGTCGCGTCAAGCTTCCAGGTCACAAAGGAAGTGGCAACACAATGGCTCTGCGTCGTCCCATCCCTCAATTTCCCAGTTGTTAAATCCCAGTAACATGACGCGATAGCGCCGCGTCACGCCAGGGGTCAAATTCGGGAAATTGTCACTGAAATTAAAAGACGCGTCCAGGTTAAAAGGATCAATTTCCCACCCCTATTTAAGCTTTTTAACAGGAGATTTAGTTATTGGGAACCCAAAATATACTCTCTTGTCTTAAAAAACCCTCTCAAGAACAACCTAGGGCTTTTCGTAGAAAATTCAAAATCAAGAATTTTCTCCATCAATCTTCACATATTTAAACACCTAGGTATGTACAGTGTTTATTCATGGATTCCTTCCATCTATGAAGCTCAAGAACCTTCTTTAATCTATAAATTATGGTATTTATGTTATGTGTTATTTGTAATCATGTTGTTGACATTGATTGATTTCAAAGTTGGAATCTTTATATGTTTTTCATGATATCATGTTAACATGCAAGATAAAATCCATGAATTTAGTTTCTTATGATGTGTAATTTGATGATTTCACCTATCCCCTAAATTGTCCATGCAAGGTGCTTTATAAAATGCTTGGAAGAGTAGAAAATCATGCCTTATAGTCCAAAACATAAACTAATGAGACGTGCTTGTCATCCTCCTATGTTTATATGGTTTCCATGCTATCATTGTGAAATGTGTATATTGTTGGAATCACCATGATATTAGAACATGATATTATGATATTATTATAAGCATTCCCGTCCATGTTAGAAAGTATGATAACCATGTACTTCGTGAAATCCCCAACTTATTATATTATGAATTATTGATGTTGGTCATGAATTCAAGAAAGTCAGGCTTTGAAAGTTTCCTTCCGTTGAGTCCTGGGGTTACTTGTACCCAATAGCATAACTGTATGCCTAGCGAAAATGTCATGTTTTCAATATACTCTCAGTCAAGCCATGTTCAGTTGAATTTAGTCAATCTCATACTCAAGAAAACTAAGTAATCTCAGTAATATTTTTTCAATTAACAGAACTCAGTTAACTCAGTCCAGTTTAGTTCAGTAAGCCATGTTCAGTGTCTATTCAGATGGGAGTAGAAATTAGCACTGAGTGAACCCAAGGATGAGAATTCACCTGCTAGTAGAGGGTGTGATTCTTAGGAGCAATCCTTGCATTCCAGAACAATGTAGCCAGCGTAGGTTGAGACATTATACCTACTAGTTGAGGGTAGATGAGGTGGCCTAACCTGCTAGTTGAGGGTTCCTACCGTTCTCATTAGAGTACCTGCTAGTTGAGGGTCACTCACATGTTGTTCTTACTAGTGGCGCGGTATTGACACCATTCCATTCCGGGCATAGATTGGACCCCAATTCAGCTATAATGCATTATTTGGGCATGTCTATTAGATAAATACTTTCCATAATTGTATGTTATAGAACCAGGAATCTTAGATACAGTCATTCAATCTCAGTAATAGAACTCTGATAGTTCTACAGAATTTAGGACTGTCAGATACAGTCAACTCAAATACAATACGGAACTCAACTAGATCTATCAGATTCAAGTCTGTCAGATATAGTCAACTCAGATAAAATATGGAACTCAGCTAGATCCATCAAATTTAGGTCTGTCAGATACAATCACTCATGTTATCAGTAATATCAGTAATCAGAACTCATTCATTAGTCATATTAGTTGTCAATAAACTCACGTTATCATGATTATAGTTATAGTTACTATGTATGTATACATGTATTCTCACGCTCATAATAGTCGGTTAGTCAGTAGTGTTCATGAATATGAACCCCATGCATTCAACCTACCTCACATGTATACCAGTACATTCAAAGTACTGATGTATTTGCGCTATGGTGTCTTATGCCATAGGTTTAGAGACACGAGCTCTTGAGCATCAGTAGATTCTAGTCTCAGCAATAAGAGTTAGTTCGATCACGTGCTAACTCATCTACTGGCGTATGTATACCCACGCTATGTAAGAACCAACCTTTCTACTCCTTCTATCTAATACATGGATTTGGTCTCAGCATTTGGACTAAAGTGGTGAGCTTTTATCCTTTTGAAGGCTCCATTTCTTGTTATGGATATTGTTAGACATTTTTACTTTAATTTGGGTATTGGTTTTGGCAATGGTTAGGGGCATATCCCAATTGAATTTTGTTAATTTTTTGGATAGATGATTTGTGGTACTTCTGGAGGATTGGTATGGGTGGGATCGGTATTAGTTTCAGCCTTGGCATTGGAATAAGCTTGTAGGCTAACATCATAGGTCATGATTTTGCACTGTTCCATCATATTACATTTTGGGATTGATTATCATATTATCTTTTGGGATTCTCTTTGGTTATGTCCTGGTTTATGGCTTTTAGTTTGGCTTAGTATGGTTGTATGGTTGATTTGGTATGGGGGACTCGGTTGGGTCGGTCACGATTGTGACCCTTTGTCTATGGATATTACTTACAAGTAAGGGGTGGTATGACGATACCACTAATATTGTCCTTGGTTAATAAAATAGTAACTGGATTGGATGGTTATTTGGAAATTATTTTATTAGGGCATTAGTGGTGGGGCGTGTAGAAAGACCGTGGAAGGTGGCAGTCCTAGGGGGACCAAAACTGGAAACTCGTATTTTCCAATATAAAGATTGGTCTTAGTGGACCGTGTGCATGATGTCACACTATTAGGGAATATACTAGTCATCCCATGGGATTCTTCCTTGGTCGTGCGGCTACACACACTTAGTCCCTTTCAGTAGGGAGAGCTGAACCCATATAGCCCGTGGCTGGTTTAGGATGGCCAAGCTACACAACCCAGGTGAATTTTTTAAAGGCATTCTAAACCCAACTCCCTTTCTTGGCACTTATCTATATATGTATGGTTGTATGAATTATAGATGGATTTTACTTGGTTTTATAACTGGCACTATTTAATCCTTATCCCGAGATTCATGCTAGCGGCCACTCACTAACCAGTCTACTGGCAGCTGTATACCCACATTATGCAGGAATAGACTATTCTACTCCTCCTATCTAGCACACGGATTCAGTATCAGCATTTGGACTAAAGTTGTGAGCTTCCATCCTTTTGGAAGGCTCCATTTCATGTTTTAGAGATTGTTAGATGTTTTGACTTTATTTTGGATATTGGTTTTAGCCATGGTTAGGGGCATGTCCCAAATAGATTTATTTAATCTCTTAGATAGAGGCTTTCTGGTACTTCTGGGGTGTTGTATGGCCAGGATCAATATTGGTGTTAGCCTTGGATTAGGAATAAGCTGGGATACTGGCATTATTGGACATAATTTCTCACTGTTCCATCTTATTACATTTTAGAATTGATTATGTCCTGGTTTATGGCCTTTGGTTTGTCTTGATATGGTTGATGGTTGATTTGGTACGGGTGGACTCAGTTGGGTCAGTCACGGTTATGACCCTGTCCCAGAGTCTTCATGAGAGCATTTACTTTATTTGTTATATGATCGAAATTCATCCCATCTAAGGCTGGATATAGATGGTTGGGTTGGGTAACAGGGGGAAATCCCCGGTCTTGGTTAGAATTGGAATGCCCATTACGACAAGGCCCGAGGTTGGGTCATGTCAAAATAGCTACCTTTGCTAGAAAACTCAAAATGTGAATCTCTTAAAAATTAACTGCTACTATGGCTAGGATAATTACCGTAGTTGGGCTAACTCCCATTAGTGGTGTAAAGTATGGAGTAAACGGGCTTACTACACTGACCCTGATGCTTAAAAGACTGGAATGAAGGGTAACTACCCTGAGAACAACAACCTCTGACTCTGATCTACTCTACTCGCACTTAAACTACCTTGGTAAGGCGGTATCTTTTTGTAACCTCCTTGGGCCTTGCGATGCATCTCCTATTTATTCTAAGCGTAATCAGATATCTTAATTAAAACACTACCAACAACAACTAAATTCTTTGTAACCATGCAAAGAGGAAGTCTCAGTCCTCAAACAAAACATCAAATCTTCTTATACTCAGTTGGAAAATAGTTGTAGCATTCTTGGCTAACTCAACCAATCCTTATACTCAAAGACAATCATATAACTCTTCTTTGATCTTGAAAATTGATCTCTCATATGCTCTCTAATACTAAGAAGCATATACTTCATCAAAAACCTCAAAGAACCGAGTCCATGCAAAAAAAGAAGATCCAGTTAGCCTAGAATCAAGATGAACTCACAACCAATGTTTAGCTGCCAGGTCTTATTGTAAAGTAGTGTAATCAATATGATGAGGCACAACTAGGCAAAAATGATGGAGCATATAATCACAAAAAATTAAAAACTCAAATGAATTTTTTGTTGGTGTATAGAAAACCGAGGAGAAGTCAATCTCAAGATTTTGCCCAAGATATTATGCTCCTCGAAAGGCATAGCAGGCTAGACGATTATCAACTGAGAAATAATCGGTGATAGATGGATCTTAACTGTGGGTGCCATAGCTACAGTATGTTCCTTGCCTCTATACAACTTGATCTATAGACTAAGAACCATTAGACGGTGACCACCAACCAACCTAGAAACTAAACTAAAGCATCTCTAAGCAACAATAAAGAAATAAACCCTGGTGGAGTCTATGCTACTCTATATCCCACCACTAGATGGGTGGAGGAATATCTATTATGAGAGCATGAATATAGTCTGGTGAAGGATCCCTATCAAGATCACTATCTAATATAGCTCTCGCCTTCCCCTGATATTTAGGTTTTCCATAACCTCTAATTGTTTCCTTAGTTGCAAATTCGAGGTCCTCTTCTCTAGTTCTTATAGATCATGTCCTAGTCATCTGTAAAAGAGTAAAACCAAGTGAATTTTAGAAACCAACACAAACTCATAGCAGAAAATGAATCAAGGGAGTGAATATTTCCTAAAACTGTCCTATATCCTGCTGAAGATAAGAAATAGACGTCATCATTCTGATCTACGGGAATCTACTTGACACTTGCTCTTGTTCCAATAATACCAATGAACCTAGGACCTTAAACCAATATTTCACAACCCAATTTCATAAGTCATGATGGCATCTAATATTACCCGACAGTAGGCAATCTAAACCATAGCCCAAAATAACAAGTAATGGGCTAGTTTTTGGGAAATAAGGAAAATACCAAAATTACTAGATTAATTAAATTACAAGCCATAAAACATATCAATGATAAATGGAGAATAAATAGGAAAAGAGTAGAATCATCCCATGACCTAGTAAGGTTGGTACAAGAGCATCTAGAAAAAGAATAAGAGTAATATATGTATCAAACATAAAATAGTTTCAAATAAAAAGACAATCCAAAATAGAAGAGGGAGAGAAAGTCAGCTTCGACCCCAAAGGATCACCTTATCTCCGAGCATTGACTAACACTAGATATATCATACTTGGATATGCATTAGAAAAATATGAATAAGTGTTGTATCATGTGTACTCAGTACGCATCATCGACCGACCAAGATATATCATAATAAAATTACAATAAAATGCAAAATAATAAACTAAAGTTAAGAAAAGGGCAAACCTAGAATAAGGATATATATACTAAAAGTAAAGAATACAGTAAATATTATAAAAGATAATATGACTAATTATAGCCTAATTAGGCACCCATAAGCCTAGAAGTCACAAACAAACATAAATAATCCAACTAAGTCCCCATAATCCCTAAAGATGCAACCAAGAAGGAAATATCAATAGTGACATTTATAACAAATTCAAACCTCAGAATCATAATGGTGAATCCTTCCATACCATAAAAAAAAGACTCAAAATAGAAGTAATCTAATAAATATCAGACTCAAACTGGTCTTAATGTTATGATTACCAGACTCGAATCGATCTTAATATCATAATTGTCAAACTCAAACCGGTCTTAATATCAAAGTTGACGGACTTGAATAGATATTAATATCACAATTGCTGGACTTGAATTGGTCTTAATATCATAATTGCTTGGCTCAAATTAGTTTTAATAAATCCCAGGTACAAGCCTAGTACAAGTGAGAATATGTCTAAATCCTCCTTTGGTTCAAGAATGTTGATATGATGACCTAATATGACCTTTTAAGTCTACAAGAAATTAATTATCATCTTGACCTAAACTAGTTTAGAGGGCCCCACTTCTAACCTTAAAATCCCATTCTAAGGTAATTTCTACCCCAAGCTAGACTAAGGTTCCAAAATACCACTACAAGGTGATAAATAAGTCTCATTAAGTCCTAGAGTAGCAATTCAACCTAAGGAACGTGTATCTAGGTCAAGTCTGCTTAAATATTACTCAATAGCTGACTAAATAATCTAAAATTTTCTATCTATGCAATCAAGTAGTAATTCCCAATCCAATACTAGCATGATAACATACAATTACAAAAATAAATCTCAATCTATAAGGAGAGTATGACTACCCTACCTAGACGCTGAAGAATTCTTGATAAAGTCTGCTAAAGTTGAGATTTCCTTTTTTAAGAAGTCTCTGCACAATGTCATGCTACCTACATATTAATATGATAATAATGATACCTATATCCTATTTTAATGTTTTGTGTCCAAAATTGAGTCAAAATCCCATATGAGGCCTGCTTGCAAAATCACACTTTCAAAGCCTTCAATATGCCCCCATGCTCAAAGATCATTTTCCCTAAAGAGTGAGTAAATTTAAATTTCAAACAACACTAAATTCAACCCAACAATGATATATGGATTTACGACTAAATCAAAGAATTAGACTAAGAATTAGATGGAAACTTACATGAATTATGATGAGGAAATTACTTTTCCGAGCTCACCAACACCCCATCATCACCTATGGATTAATTACCTAATTTTATAAACTCACTAGGGCCTTATAGATTTTGAGACTTAGAGAAAATGGAAGAAAATTGCTTGAAAAAGGAGAATTTAATGCCCCTGTAGTGACTACTTAAGCTGCTATTTGACCGTTTTAGAGATTGTCGCTAAAGTGGTACATATTTGCTTAAGCGACCCCTGAACCTAGCCGATCTCCTCTTTAGTAGACAACACATTGATTAAGTAGTGTCCTCTAAATCTATCAGGCCTCTACTAAAGTGATAAATGCAAGGGCTATCTTTGGCTGCTTCAACAATCACTTCTTAAGCGATCAAATTTGCTTTTAAGTGGTCGCACCAACGGAGTCCATGCACTAGTTGAAACTTAGTTTTTGCCAAGTTTTGGTTGACCCATCAAGATTAATTTACAATCTTATGGATGCAAAAATACTAAACTATCCTATAAAATTTGACATTACGAACTCAAAGGCATCACTGAAATTTCCACCAAGAGTGATTTTGATGAAATATGGCCCCACCCTAAGGACCACTTTTACCAAATTCTATCTCATAGCCTGAAATGAGTCCAAAAGTTTTGGGACCCAAGCCAAATATACTCCTAGCCTAAATTCAATATTCTAGAACTGATGGAGTTTTTAGAATCGAAAGATAAGGTTGTTAACCTTAATTTTATGCCTGATAGCCAATTTTTAACATCAAGAATTTCAAAATAGGGAATTGACTCTAAAACTAAACAAATTACCCGATAATCAAACCGTCAGTACTAGGGAGTCATAAATGACTTAGGGAAACTATATAAAAGCTCTAATGGCTAAAAGGTGTGTAAATAAAGAAAATTAGGTGAAGGGTTATTATATATGGAGTGGTGGATGGTGGTACAAAGTCTTCTCCATGTAAAATCTAATTAACTGTCCATTCAAACATGTCTATTGGTACACCGTGAACTATAATTCTATTCGTATTTTGTTTGTCCATGGATTGCTCTCCTGGTTTTACAACATATCTCAAAATATTTATATAGCTACATAAAACTAACACGTTATAGCTTGATAGTATTAGCCTGAGTCCTTGGTGCTCATACCAAGTCATATGAATTAAACCATTATTTAAGTTTTAGGATATCTACTAATCCATAAAGTGATGATCTTGACCTCTTAATCCATAGGTCTTTTAATTTGGACTTACCAGTTTCAGCAAGACCTTTATCGTATATTTAAGATGCTCCATATACTTTCTATCTTATAGTATCTTGGATATCGGGTTTTTTGCTCTTCATCACATCACTTTGAGATTATGTATTTTTTGCTTTGAGGCTTCTGGATATAAAAGTGACTTTTTTAACCTCCTCCTTAGAGCTTACATTTTTAGAGGTTACTTCACTTTCAACAGGCTCCGCCCCATCATTAGACTTGGGAGCTAGTTTTATTTGATGAGCACTTTGAATTGTATGATACCTATGGGTTTGAGCCTCCTTGTATTTATGTTAAAAATAATCAAATAATTTTTTAGTTAAGGAGTCCTTCCTCTCACTTATCCTTACCACTATGTTTAGGATGACCCTTCAAAGGTATTTTTATACCTGGACAATAAGAGTGTCACTTATTAATCAAAGGAAACCTAGAAATAATGTAATGATTCACCTTGTATTTACATGGTTGATGACATGGGTTGACAACTCGTTAACTTGTTGAAGGATTATCAACCTTTGTCATCAAGATAAAACTGGATTACCTAAAAAATATACATTGTTGAAGAGTTGCATTGATAGCTCATCATCTTGTTTGTCTCGTCAACCTTCATTGTCCACCTAAGATAGAATGACTACACATATTTACATAGTTGACAAATTGGGTTGATAGATTGTCAACTTGTTAACTGCTTATTACCCTTTATTGTCTACCTAAAACAAAGCGAGTACACATTTAAATTATTGATCACATGGGTTGATGGGATGTCAATATTTTGATAACTCATTAGTCTTCATCGTCAACCTAAGATAGAATGATCCCAAGAATATACATGGTTGACCACTTGGGTTGACTGTTCATCAACTTTTGATGGCTTATCAACCTTTATCTCCGACCCTATCAATATTATTTTCAATTTTATTTCATAAAAATAATCAATCGACTATGAGAATTATGAAATCTCTATTTAGTTATAAGTTTTACTAACTCAAATGAGGTATAAGTCTCATAAATTAATGGAACATTTATGATTCCCAAGCATACAAGGAGGTTTACTCAAATTTCACCCATACAAAAAATTACGGGTAATCCTATTTTATTATGAATTTTTCAAGTGAGAGAAAAATTCATTCCCAATGATCATACATAAATTACTCATTCTTTCACATTAATTGATAATTATACATTAAGTTCTATATGAAAAAGAATAAATAAAAGAAAATATACACCTTGTTGTTGAAGTAAAACATAGAGCAAATGAAATATAGTGGAAGCTTGAACTTGAATGTTTTAATAGATGATTATGAATGCAGATTTTGGTGGTGTCAATTTTGTGTGAGATATCTAAAGAAGGAAGAAAAAGGAAAAAATGGCACGATGGCAAAGGGTTGTGGAGAAACATGGGTTTTGAAAGGAAAGTATAAGGGAGGTATTTATGAGGAATGTTGAAGAGTATTAAAACCACTGATTTCTTCTTAGAATTTATTATTTTACTGTGCATTTTTTATTGTATTATTAGAAAAGAAAAATAAAATAGGTTTTAGGATTAAAGGTTTGATATAATGGTTTAAATGGGTTTGTTCAATTTAGGGTTACATGCATAAAAGGTTAAGAATGGATTGGTCCTAGGGTTGGGCTTGCGTTACATTGTGTAAAGCTATAGTTACCTAGGTCATGTATTTCTTTGATGGCTCGTCAATTGGTTGATAGCTCATCAATGAGCTCATCAACCTTAAGTAGAATGGTTTCATTTACCATGATGGTTGACAACTTTTGTTGACAACTTGTCAGCTTGTCGATGGCTTACTAATAAAGTTGTTAGCCTTATATAGATTGTTTAACTCCATAATCATAGTTGATGACCTGGTTTGATGTCCTATCAACTTGTTGATAGCTTGTAAGTCCTTGGTCATAACACTTATCTAGAATATGTATCTCTAATTACAATACCCCATAATATTCCAAGAATGATTCACCTCTTATTTGCATTCTTAAAGGGTCCAAGGCTTGAAAATTTCACTAAGTGTTGAGGACTTATTAATTTTCAAAACCCCTACACTTTATGAATTTTTAGTTTGGCCTTCCTGACCCCAAAATATTGGTTTTTAAGTTGATTCATGGTTAGGGAATTTAAAAGTATATCTCATGTGTGTTTTGGGATTTTTGGACAAGGATAGGGACGTGTTTGGATAGACAATATAGTGAAGCAATGCGATAAGGCTGCAATGCATTACTCTCCCCTGTGGTGAGATGCTCCGTGGTGCATGGATTTCTCCCTATAAGTAAGATATGTGATGCGTTGCTCTCTCCCATGGAAAGAGAGAGGCACAATGCATGGCTCTGTACCTCACAGTGTTATGGTTTAAGTACCCAGGGGGCATTTGAGTCAATTTGATTATCCTATTTCGTCCTTAACATAAATTGGAACTTCCGAAAGGGCATTATTTTCCCTTTTCACCCTAAATTGCTCTCAAGAAACCATCATCCTTCACCAAGAACAAACCAAAGCTTCATTCTCAAGAAATCAAGGGTTCAATCTTCTAAGTTCAAGCAATCTTTAGGATTATAGCTATTAATGTATGTGGGATGTTCATACATGGGTCGCTTTTCACTTATGCTACCCAAAAACCCTCTTTTCAACTAAAGAATAGATTTTTCTCTTAAAATTGAGTTTTGTATGTTCAAGATGGATTAAATTCATATGTTTCCTTTGTAATTTGACTCAATTCATGTTCAAGGATGATTTCTATGAAAATTTAGGTTAGCCCATGCTTTGAGTTTCAATCTCCCATATTATAATCAAGTTAATTCCTTGTTATATTATCAAGTTATGATCTTAGTCATGTAACCATACTGTTTTCCCATATTTTAAGACATTCCTATGTTCAAGTTCATGATTCTCACATGTTTGATAAAATCTATGTTTTTGGATCTTTGAACCATGATTACATACTATAGTATTTCAAGTTTTTTATTGTACTTTCATTATAATCTGTCAGTGCTGGTGGATTATGAACACCCAATTCCTATATGTTTTACATGATTTCCATTTTTCAAGTAACAAGTCAGTCAGACCATGTATTTAATATCATATTCAGAAACTATGATTATGTTGAGAAATATCAGTTTATAATTAAGTCATAATCTGTATGCACTGTTGTTTTTAGAATACTATAACCTCTGCATATAAATTATTAGTTATCAGTGCATGTACCATTTAGTATTTTAGTGTCTTTCAGTTGTGAGTAGGATTTAGCACTGAGTGAGAAGTGTGGGTTTAATGCATCCTACTTCTCCAGAAACTATGTACCACCACAGGTTTAGCGTCCTCACCATAGAGTGTTTCCCTTTACCCAATATGGGCTCAGTTTAGCAATCACTCCAGTTCAGATTCTACTTTGATGTCAAGATAGAAAAAACCTACTCAACACAAGTTAGAAGTTTGACTCGATGATAGCTCACATGGTTTATGTCGATTACATGATATCTCCCATAGTTTCAGTCAGTATTTTAGTGTACTTCTGTTCAGGTTTGCATGACCTTGTGTACAGATTGTCGGTTAATCAGTCATATAGATTTTAGTCTTTTAGTTTATAAATTAATTCAATAATATAGTTATGCTTGGTCTTTCATTCTTAGATAATATATGTTCATTCATTCATACTTAGTTATCTCATGCATTTCAGACAGTCCTTATCTCATATACCAGTACATTCAAAGTACTAACCACATACTTTTCTTTGTGCTATGTTGTCTTAAAACAAAGGTTTTGGACGTAAAGTTTATCAATCGTTCTTAGATAGCTCAGAGCTACTCAGCAGTAGTAGTGGTGAGTTTATATCCATCGAAGATATGATTTATTTATCTCAGTTATTTTAGTATTTTCTTATGTTCAGTTAGTTAGAGTTAATTAGGGGTTTGTTCCATCAACTCCTCATGATGTTTATATGTTTTCTCACATATCAATTAGAAAATCAGTCAGTTCTTTCAATATTACCAGTTGCTTAGACATATAGTTTGATTTCTAGTGTTCTATCAGATATTTTAGGTATATTTTAATATGTTTTTAGTATTTAGATTTATAGTATTTCATAATCTTATCTTCTTCACATATATTATATTAATTTTTTTCTCAGTGGTCATATCAAGTACCAGTTCATGGGTTAGCTTATGGTTACTTGTGACCGTAACCATTGTTGTCGTGACTAGGGATAGCCTCAGGATTTGACCAAACTTGGTATCAAAGCCTAAGTTTTTAAAGTGTCCTAGGTAGTATGAAAGACGCATTGAATAAAGTCTTATCCTTGGATGTGAAGCACACCACAATTATAGAGAAGAGGCTATATGACCTTTTTAGGAAAGTTTCCCTTCTTTTAATGTTCATGTCATGCGAAAGAGCATGAGCTCTATTTAAGCTGTCTTTCTAATTCATCCTTGATTCTATTTATATATAATTCCTCCAAAAGAAACAATAGAAGAAGGAATGAGGATCAACCCATACCCCACCTATTTAGGAAGATCCCATGAATGAGCATGTATGTCACACCATATTCAGGGATGTTTTCACTACTCTAGCCCTTTTAGTAGCTTCTAAGAACAAACAATAAGATGTTTCCCCTACCAATGCCGTGGCAAATACAACTGTAGATTGGATTTGAGATTTTACTCGGATGGATCACCCTTTATTTTTGGGACGGATACCTCTTTGTTTTCATGAACCAAGTCTGAGGAGGATCCATTAGAGTTTTTGTATATGGTATAAAAGGTAATTGATATCAAGGGTGTCACTGCTAGTGAGAGTTCATAGGTGGCTACATATTAGTTTCAGGATGTAGCTCGCACCTAGTTTAACCAGGAGAAGGTGGACCGAGGTGTGGAGGCAGGGCCTGTTGAGTGAGAAGAGTTTGACATAACTTTCTTCGATAGGTCCTTTCCATCAGTGTTGAGGAAAGCTACAGTTTTGGATTTCATCAATTTGAAGTAGGGTAATATGAGCATGAAGGAATACTAACTTAAATTAACTCAGTTAGGGAGGTATACTCCTACATGGTGGCAGACAATAGGTTTAGAATGAGTAAGCTTGTATCTGGTGTAGCTGATAGTACGGTCAAGAAGTGTTAGACCGCCATGTTGATTAAGGAGATAGATTTATCTAGACTTATGGTTCATGCTCAGCATATTGAGAAGGAGAAGCTTAAGGAGAGAAAGAGAGAGAATAAGAGGGCCAAAATAGATAATTTCAACATTTCTTAGTCAATGTTAGAAGGTCGTAACCGTTCCCAGTTCTGTAAGAAATTTTCAGCCACAAGTCCATCTTCAGCTAGCACACCGGTGCATAAGTTCACGAAAGACAGTCGGGATAGAGCTCCAAGCTCTAAGTTTGATGGTAGTGAAAACAGTGGTCTTACTAATCAACTATAAAGGAAATATGGTAGGAATCATAAGGGTGAGTGTAAGTTTGGTAGTGATGTATGTTTTGGACATAGAAATCTAGGCTGCAGGGTCTGGAAGTGTCTAGTAGTTACACCGAGGTTAAATTATTCACACCAGAAGGTCCAATATATTCTTTTATCAGCTCCAGCAGGTCACCCAACTCAGCTGGGTACCACATTCAATTCCACTAATGGGCAGTGCCAGAATACGTTGTATGCACTCCATCAGCATGATAAGAAAGTTCTCCCAATATGGTTATAGGTACGTTACAGGTCTTTCTTATTCATGTTTATTCTTTATTAGACCTTGGAGCTTTACTTTCTTTTGTGACTCCTTATATAGCCATAAATTTCAATGTCAGTATTAAAACATTAGCAGAGCCTTTCTCAGTGTCTACCCCAGTTGGTAAATTTATTATAGCCAAACGGGTATACAAAAATTGCCAAATCATAGTATCTAAAAAATCACCACATTTAATATGGTTGAGTTAGAGATGACTAATTTCAATGTCATTCTTGACATTGATTGGCTCCAGTCATGCTATCCCTTAGTTGAATGTAGAAATAGAGTCTTTCAGTTTTAGTTTCCTAATGAACTCGTCATTGAATGGAGAGATAGTACTTTAGTGCTTAGGGGTCAGATTGTTTCATTTCTTAAAGCTTGAAATATGATATCTAAGGGGTGTGCTTACCATCGTGTCTCAGTCAAAAATTTAAATTCTGAGACTATGACTCTTGAGTTAGTTTCAGTAGTGAGGTAATTTTATGATGTGTTCTCTGAAGATCTTGTCAGAGTTACTCCTGAGATGGAAATAAACTTCGAAATAGTTATTCTTCCAGATACCCAAACTATCTCTATTCTGTCCTATAGAATGGCTCCACTTGAGCTTAATCAATTTAAGAATTAGTTGAAAGATCTCTTAGATAAGGGTTTCATCAGGCCTAGTGTTTCCTCTTGGGGTGCTCCAGTTCTATTTGTGTGTAAGAAAGATGGTTCCTAAATCATCGATTACCATTAGTTGAATAAAGTCACAATCAACAATAAGTATCCACTCCCTTGAATTGATGACTTTTTCGTATAACTTGAGGGTGCTAGTTATTTCTCTAAGATAGAACTTACATCCGACTATCATCATCTTAGAGTCAGAGAATGTGACATTCCATAGACAGCCTTGAAAACTTGGTATGGTCACTTTGAATTTCTAATTATGACTTTTGAACTAATGAATGGCCCTACAGCTTTCATGGACTCGATGAAAAGAGTGTTCAAATAGTACTTGGACCTGTTCGTCATAGACTTCATTGATGATATCCTTATTTATTCTTGTAGAGACATGATCATGTAGACCATCTGAGAATTATATTGCAGACCCTTAGAGATCATTAGTTGTTTCCCATTTTTAGATAGTACAAATTTTTGCTAAGATCAGTAGCTTTCCTTGGCCATATCATTTTCGGTGATGGTATCTGAGTTACCTCTCAAAAGAATAAAGTACTAAGAAACTGGCCTAGACCCATCTCTCAATTAGATATTCGGAGTTTCTTTGGTTTTGATGGCTATTATAAATGGTTCATTGAAGGTTTTCTTTTATTGCATCCCCCATATCTCAATTAACTTAAAAGAAAGTCAAATTTCAATGGTCAGATTCTAACAAGAAGAGTTTTTAAGAGTCGAAGAATCGATTCACCTTTGCCTCAGTTTTGTATTTGCCAGATGGTTTTGATGGGTTTGTAGTTTACTGTGATACTTCTATTTTTGGTCTAGGTTGTGTTTTGATATAGAGAGGAAAGGTCATAGCCTATGCCTCTAGACAACTTAAAATCAATGAAAAGAATTATCCTAACCATGAACTTGAGTTGGCAGCTGCTATTTTTGCCTTGAAAATTTAGAGATATTATCTTAATGGGGTTTATGTTGATATGTTCACTGAGCATAAGAGTTTACAGTATGTGTTCGCACAGAAAGATCTGAATCTTCATTAGAGAAGTTGGATTGAGTTGTTAAAAAAGTATGTTATGAGTGTGTTATATCATCCAAGAAAGGCCAATGTAGTGATAGATTCCCCTTTTAGATTATCCATGGGTAGTGTTGCTCATGTCAAGGAAGAGAAGAAACAGTTAGCCAGTGAGGTTCATCAACTTTCTAGATTAAGGGTTCAATTGCTTGATTCAGCTGAAGGTCGTGTATGGGTTCATAATAGTTTGAAGTCATCATTGGTGGCCAAAGTAAAGCAAAAGTATTATAGGGATCCTAGTTTGGTTAAGTTAAACGAGGCAGTTAAAGATCAGAAAGTATAGGTTTTCTCCCGGGGGAGAGATGGTGTGCTTCGTTGCTAGGGAAGGTTATGTGTTCCTACATAGTAATGGTTTAAGATATTGAATACTTGTAGAAGCACATGGTGAGCAGTATTCTATTCATCCAGCAGCCACTATGATGTACCATGATTTGCAAAATATCTATTAGTGCAGTGGTATGAAGAAGGATATTGCAGAGTTTGTGGCTAAGTGTTAAATTGTCAGTAGGTTAAAGTTAACAACCAAAGGCCTAGTGGTACATTGTAGGAGTTTATAATCCCCACTTAGATGTGGGAGGTAGTGAACATGGACTTTGTGATAGGAATTTCCTCGTACGCGCCGTCAACATGATTTGATATAGTTCATTGTGGATAGAATGACCAAATTAGCTCATTTCTTGCCTGTTCACACTTTGTACTCGGTTAAGGATTATTCCAGGCTTTATATTAGGGAGTTAGTGAAGTTGGATGAGATTTCATTGTCCATTATTTCAGCTAGATGTACATAGTTTGCCTCTCACTTTTGGAAGGCTTTTAAGAAGGGTTTTGGAACCCAAGTTCATCTTAGCATAGCCTTTCATCCTCATATATATGGTCAGACAGAGAGGACTATTCAAACTTTATAGGAAATATTTAGGGCCTGTGTTATTGACTTTAAAGGTAGTTGGGATGACCACTTACCTTTGATTGAGTTTGCATATAATAATTGGTATTAGTCTAGTATTTAGATGGCTCCGTTTAAAGCTCTCTATGTAAGGAGATATAGATCTCCTATTAATTGGTTTAAAGTATATGAGGTTGTATTGATAGGGATAAATTCATTGTTTGAGGCTATGGAAAAAGTTCAGTTGATTTGAGAGAGGCTGAACACAGCCCAAAGCCATCAGAAATGTTATGTAGATATGAGGATAAGAGATCTTGAGTTTAAGGTTGGTTATTTGGTCTATTTAAATATTACACCTATTAAAGAAGTGAAGAGATAATGCAAGAAGGGGAAACTCAGTTACCACTATGTGGGCCCTTACAAAATCTTGAACCATTTTGGAAGGTTAGCTTATGAGCATGAGTTGCATGCAGACTTGGCATCTCTACATTTGGTGTTCCATGTTTCCTTGTTAAGGTAATGCATCGGTGATTTAGTTATTGTTGTTCCATTAGAAAGATTGATGTTAAGGATAGCCTTTCCTATGAGAAGCCCCAGTTGAGATCCTTGATCATCAGATTCGTAGGCTAAGGAATAAAGAGGATCCCTTGGTTAAAGTTCTTTGGCAGAATCAGTCTGTTGAGGGAGAAACTTGGGAAGCAATAGCAGATATACGAAACAAGTACCCTTATCTTTTTATCTCAAACTCATATTTAACTTAAGGTGATGATCTTCCTTAGATTGACTCAATTCTGTTCTCAGTTTCAGCTATGTAATTATTCTTATGTCATTGCATGCATGCACAAAATCAGTTCATCTCATGTATCATTCTTTAGGTTCAGTTATGAAATCATGTTCCAAGTCATTTATGCTCATTATATGATCTTAGTTGCCTTAGCTTCTAAATTTAACCAATCTTATTTGAGGACGAACATTCCCAAGGGGGAGATATTATAGTACCCCATAATATGCCAAGCTCGATTCAGTGCTTAGTTGCATGCTTAAGGGGTCCAACGCTTAAAAATTTCACTAAGTGTTGAGGACTCAGTCATTTTCAAAATCTCTAAACTTTACAGATATATAGTTTGTCCTTTACGACCTTGAAATGTTTGTTTTTTAGTTTATTCATCATTAGGGAGGTTAAAAGTATGTCTCGGTGAGTTTCAGAATTTTAGGATGAGGATCGGGATGTTTTTGGATAGCCAAAATAATGAAGCAATGCGATAAGGCTATGCTGCATCGCTCTCTCCCATGGGGAGATACTTTGTGGTGCATGACTTTCTCCCCATGAATAAGATGTGTTATGCATTGCTCTCTCCCACGGAGAGAGAAAGGCATAATGCGTTGCTCCATACTGCATAGTGTTATGGTTTAAGTACTCGAGGGCATTTGAGTCAATTCCCTTATCCTATTTCGTCCATAACACAAATTGGAACTTCCAGAAGGGCATCATTTACCCCTTTCACCCCAGATTGCTCTCAGAATACCCTTCTCCTTCACCAAGAACAAACCTAAGCTTTATTCTCACGAAATCAAGGCTTCAAGCTTCTAAGTTCAAGGAATCTTCAGGATTATAGATATTAATGTATGTGGGATGTTCATACATGGGTCCCTTTTCACTCATGGAGCCCAAAAACCCTCTTTTCAACTAAAGAGTGGAATTTTCACTTATTATGAATTTTTCTATGTTCAAAATGGATTAAATTCATGTGTTTCCTTAGTAATTTGACTCAACTCATGTTCAAGAATGATTTCAATGAAAATTTAGGCTAACCCATGCTTTAAGTTTCTATCTCCTATGTTATAATTAAGTTAATTCCTTGTTATATTATCAAGTTATGATCTTAGTCACGTAACCATGGTATTTTTTCATGTTTTAAGACATTTCCAAGTTCATGTTTATGATTCTCACATGTTTTATGAAATGTCTATGTTTCGGATCTTTGAACAATGATTACATACTATAGTATTTCAAGTTTGATATCATATTTTCTTTATGATCCATTAGTACTAATGGGTTATGAACACCCGATACCTATGTGTTTTACATGATATCCATTTTTCAAGTAATAAGTTAGTTTAACTATGGTTTTAATATCATATTTAGAACACCATGATCATGTTGAGAGTTATTAGTTTATAATTAACTCAAAATCTGTATGCACTGTTATTTCCAGAATACCATCCCCTGAGTGTATTTGTTATTAGTTATCAGTGCATGCACAAATTAGTATTTTAGTATCTTTTAGTTGGGAGCAAGATTTAGCACCGAGTGGGAAGTGTGGGATCAACGCATACTACTTCCCCAAAAGCTACGTGCCACTGTAAATAGCTCCCATAGTTTCTCAAGAGAGTGTTTCCCCTTGCCCAATATGGGATCAGTTTTGTGATCACTCTAGTTCAGGTTTTACTCTTATGGCAAGGATAGAACAACCTTCCTCAACGTGGGTTAGACATTAGACTCCATGATAGCGTACATAGTTTATGTCGGTTACATGATAGATCACATAGTTTCAATCAATATTTCAGTGTACTTAAGTTCACTTTACTTGACAAAATATAAATATTTCTAGATAATCAATCATACAGATTTTAGTATTTTAGTTTGTAGCTTATTTTTGAAACATGTTTATTCTTGGTCTTGAAGTCTTAGGTATTATATGTTTATGCATTAATCCTTAGTTGTCTCATGTATTTCAATCAATCCTCATCTCATATACTAGCGAATTGAAAGTACTGACCGCATACTTTTTTTTTCTTTATGTTGTCTTATAACATAAGTTCAAATGTACAGTTTCCCGACTGTTCTTAGATAGCTCAACATTACTCAACAACTGTAGTGTTGAGTCCTCATCCATTGAGGATATGATTTGTTTATAGCAGTTATTTCAGTATTTTCTTATGTTCAGTCAATTAGAGTTAGTTGGGGGTGTATCCCATCAACTCCTTCGATGTTTAGAGGCTTTTAGATGTATCAGTTAGACAGTTAGTTATTTTTTTTTATTATTAGTTGCTCAGATAAATAGTTTTATTTCTAGTATTCTACCAGATATTTTAGACATGTTTTAATACGTATTTCAGTATTTACATTTATAATATTTCATCATCTTATATTCCACACATGTATTGTATTACTGTTATGAACCCCCTATTCCTAGGGTTACACACTCTTTGGCTATGAAATTGAGAGCACAAAAGGCTATGAAAGCTGAGCTTATTCAAATTGAGCCTCCAAGAATAACAGTAAAACAAGGTCTCCTAGTAGTTTTGTTTTAATTTGAGGATTACAAAGTGAAATTAGCACAGAGATGTAGGTTTAGCCTAATTGGGAAATTTGAAAATAGCATGCCCAAGATAGAGGTGATTAGGCGATAGTTTATTTTGGAAATAGAGTTAAAAGGGTAGGTCAAACTTACTCTTTTTAATTCCAGGCATCTATACATTGACCTGTACAACGAATATGATTATTCTACAGTTTGGTCAAAACGGAAGATGTATATCCAAGCACACATAATTAGATTCAACTGTGGACCCCCAACATTAACCCTAAAGAAGAAACTCCATTGGTCCCTGTATGGGTTAGCTTTCTTTATCTCCCTTAGTACTATTATTGTTTGGAGGTAGTAACACCTCTCTTATCTCCTATAGGTAAGGTATTATTTCTTGATTTCGCAACTTAGAAAAAAAATCAGGGGTAGTATGGCTAAGGTCAAGTTTCAAATTGACTTCACCAAGCCAAGACCCCAACATATTTGGTTGGGATATGATGCTGATAAACATGGTGAAGGTAGATGGCAAACCATTCAGTATGAAGATGTTCCTGAGTACTGTCCCTATTGCAAACATCAAGGGCATACTGCAAGATTCTGTGTTGTCAAACAAAAAGTTGAGGCTACTAAGCAAAACTATTTTCTTATTAGGATCCTCAAGGGGAAGGTAAATAGGAAGATGATTCTAAAAAATACCAAAGGATGTAGAATTCACCTTGTACAATGCAGTAGCAAAATATAGATAAAGAAAAGACACCAATCAATGAGTAGTAGAACCAAAAAAAGAGGGGTAGGGACAGCCAAAGAATGATATTCAAACCACAGTCTCCAAATAAGGATACAGGGGGTCAACAAGGTAATTTAACTTCATCTACATCTAATATATTCAACGCTCTTCAACAAGACATTAATACCACAACTGCTCGTCCAAGTAATAATGAGTTATGTTCCAAGCCAATGTCACAACAACGAGAGGAGTCTGATAGTGCTAAGAAAGATGATCATAAAGTAGCTGATGGAAGTGATAGAAACTTGTTACCTTCTCTTAATAAGGAGAATTTGCTGAGTAGATTAGAGGATACAGAGCTTCCTGGTGATGGTGTGATGCTTCCTGCAATGATACAAGAGGCTAAGAATGTGGTTCTTGACCAACTGTTAGATCAACCTATTACAGAGATTCCTTGTGAGGGAATAGAAATTGGTATGGAATCTCCTGTAATGTTACAAGAGGCTTTCCCTAAATTTCAAGAGAAAGTAGATCTTGAATAGTTGAAGGATAAACCTATTATCACTAAGACTTGTCCACAGAGGTTTTCTTAGTAGCTTGATGACAAAATTTAATGTGATACACTCTGAGGATGATACAGATAATTGTAACTTGGGTCGTCTATAGAATATTGATATAAATTTGACTGATGTATTTGATCTAGGATATCAAGAGGAGTTTGCAATAAAAGTGAACCACATTGCTACCCAGCAAGGGTTATCTCCTAGGGGGTCTTTAATCAAGTCAAGGAAAGGGAACAAATATAATATAACCTGTATGAATGGTCACACAACTAGACTTTTTACCAGGTCTCATTCCTATAAAGTAGTCAAATGATCTGCCATCTTACTTAGAATGAAGGGGTATATTTACCCAAGGTGTTTGGAAAATAATTCAACAACTCTTACACATTCACCATATCTCTTTGGCTACAATCTTGGAGCCTTTCTCCAGCAATACTCATCTTGATGTAGCTAGAAGAAAATTAACATGGAGCATGCTTTATGCAACTCTAATGGAAAAAATTGGATCTTTTGGTCCCTAGATATCTCTTGTGACATCAAAAGCTTTATGCAACTCTAATGGCAAAATTTAGATCATTTAGTCCCTGGATATCTTTTGTGACATCATTGCTAATGATGATCAATTGATTACTTGCTCAATTACCCATTCTGTCCTGCATCAAGCTTCTCTAATGACCTTTGTTTGTACTAAATTCAAAGATGCACTAAGAAGACCTTTGTGGAATAAACTGGTGCAATTGTCTGCATCAACCTTACCTTGGTGCATAATTGTGAAATATCAATTAGACAGTCAGTCAGTTCTTTCAATATTATTAGTTGCTTAGACATATAGTTTGATTTCTAGTGTTCTATAAGATATTTTAGGTATATTTTAATATGTTTTTAGTATTTAGATTTATTGTATTTCATTATTTTACCTTCTGCACATATATTATATTACTTTTTTTCTCAGTGGTCACATCAAGTATTAGTTCATGGGTTAGCTTGTGGTTACCTATGACCGTAAGCACTGTTTTTGTGACTAGGGATAGCCTTAGGCTATGACAAAACTTGGTATCAGAGCCTAAGGTTTTAAAGTGTCCTTTAGTATGAAAGACACATTGAGTAGAGTTTTATCCATGGGTGTGAAGCGCACCACAATTATGGAGAAGAGGCTATAAGACCTTTTTAGGAAAGTTTCCCTTCGTTTAGTGTTCATGTCATGCGAAAGAGAATGAACTCTATTTAGACTGTCTTTCTAATTCATCCTTCATTTTTGTTTAGATATAATGCCTCCAAAAGAAATAATAGAAGAAGGAACGGGGATCAACCCACACTCCACCTATTCAGGAAGATCCCCTAAATGAGCATGTCTGTCACACCAAATTCAGGGATGTTTTCACTACTCTAGCCTATTTAGAAGCTACTCAGAACAAACAACAAGCTATTTCCCAAGCCAGTGGCCAATATAACTGCAGCTAGGATTCAATATTTTACTCGAACGGAGCACCCTTTGTTTTTAGGATGGATCCCCCTTTATTTTCATGTTCCAAGTCTGAGAAGGATACATTAGAGTTTTTGTATATGGTACAGCGGGTAATTGATATCAAGGGTGTCACTTCTAGTGAGAGTGCATAGTTCGCTACATATTAATTGTAGGATGTAGCTCACACCTAGTTTAACTAGTGAAAGGTGAACATAGGTGTAGAGGCAGGGCCTGTTGCGTGAGAGGAGTTTGACATGAATTTCTTTGATAGGTTCTTTCCATTAGTGCTGAGAAAAGCTATAGTTTAGGATTTCATCAATTTGAAGTAGGGTAATATGAGCATGAAGGAATACTCACTTAAATTCACTCAGTTAATGAGGTATACTCCTACTATGGTAGAAGACAATATGTTTAGAATGAGTAAGCTTGTATCAGGTGTAGCTAATAGTATGGTCAAGAAGTGTCAGACCACCATCTTGATTAAGGAGATGGATTTATCTAGACTTATGGTTCATGCTCAGCATATTGTGAAAGATAAGCTTAAGTAAAGAAAGAGAGATAATAAGAGGGCCAGAATAAATAATTTCAACCTTTATCGGTTAAGGTTAGAAGGTCATAACCATTCTCAGTTCTGTTAGAAATTTTTAGCCACAACTCTATCTTCAGCTACCACACTGGTGCCTAAGTTTTGGAAAGCCAGTTGGGATAGAGATCCAGGCTCTAAGTCTGATGGTAGTGTAAACAGTGGTCGTACTAATCAACTTTATAGGAAATATGGTAGGAATCATCAGGGGGAGTGTAAAGTTGGTAGTAATATATATTTTGGACATAGAAATCTAGGCCGTAGGGTCTGGGAGTGTCTAGTAGTTAAACCGAGGGTAAATTATTCACACCAGCAGGGCCAATATATTCTTTTATCAGCTCCAGCAGGTCACCTAACTCAGCTGGGTACTATATATAATTCCACTAATGGGCAGTACTAGAATAGGTTGTATGCACTCCATTAGTATGATAAGGAAAGTTCTCCTAATATGGTTATAGGTACGTTACAGGTCTTTCATGTTTATGTTTATCCTTTATTAGACCTTAGAGCTTTACTTTATTTTGTGACTCCTTATATAGCCATCAATTCAATGTTATTCTAGAAATATTAACAAATCATTTCTCAGTATCTACCCTAGTGGGTAAATTTATTATAGCCAAACGGCTATACAGAAATTACCTGATCATAGTATATAATAAAATTACCTTATTTAATCTGGTGGAGTTAGAGATGACTGATTTTGATGTCATTCTTGACATGGATTGTCTCCACTCATGCTATGCCTCAGTTGAATATAGAAATAGAGTCTTTCAATTTCAGTTTCCTAATGAACCCATCATTGAATGGAGAGATAGTACTTTAGTGCTTAGGGGTCAGATTGTTTCATATCTTAAAACTAGAAATATGATATCTAAGGGGTGTGCTTACCATCGTGTATGAGTCAATAACTCAAATTCTAAGACTCTAACTCTTGTGTCAATTTCAGTAGTGAGGTAATTTTATGATGTGTTCTCTGAAGATCTTCTCAGAGTTACTCCTGAGAGGGAAATAAACTTCAAAATAGTTATTCTTCTAGTTACCTAACATATCTCTATTCTGTCCTACAAAATGGCTCCACTTGAGCTTAAAGAATTTAAGAAATAGTTAAACGATCTCATAGATAAGGGTTTCATCAGGCTTAGTATTTCCCCATGGGGTGCTCTAGTTCTATTTGTGTGTAAGAAAGATGGTTTCTAAGACATCGATCACCATCAGTTGAATAAATTCACAATCAAGAATAAGCATCCACTCCCCAGAATTGATGACCTTTTCGACTAACTTGGGGGTGCTAGTTATTTCTCTAAGATAGACCTTAGATTCGACTATCATCAACTTAGAGTCAAAAAATGTGACATTCCATAGACAACCTTCAAAACTTGGTATGGTCACTTTAAATTTCTAATTATGACTTTTGGTCTAATGAATTCTCCTGCAACTCTCATGGACTGGATGAACAGGGTGTTCAAACAGTACTTGGACCTATTCGTCATAGTCTTCATTGACTATATCCTTATCTATTCTCGTAGTGACATAAAAATGTAGACCACCTGAGAATTATATTACAGACCCTTAGAGATCATTAGTTGTTTGGCAAGTTTAGTAAGTGCAAATTGTTTCTTAGATCAGTAGCTTTCCTTGGCCATATTATTTCTGGAGATGGTATTCGAGTTGCCTCTCAAAAGACCAAAGTAGTGAGAAATTAGCCTAGACTTATCTCTTAATTATATATTCAAAGTTTCTTAGGTTTGGATGGCTATTATAAATGGTTTATTGAAGGGTTTTCTTCTATTGCATCCCCAATGTCTCGATTGACTCAGAAGAAAGTCAAATTTCAGTGGTCAGATTCTTGCGAGAAGAGTTTTTAATAGTCGAAGACTCGATTAACCTCTGCCCCAGTTTTGGCTTTTCCAAGGTCATAGTCTATGCTTCTTGACAGCTTAAACCCTATGAAAAGAATTATCCTACCTATGAACTTGAGTTCGCAGCTGTTTTTTTTTGCCTTGAAAATTTGGAGACAATATCTTTATAAGGTTTATATTGATATGTTCACTGAGCATAAGTGTTTACAGTATGTGTTCACATAGAAAGATTTGAATCTTTATTAGAGAAGGTGGATTGAGTTAAAAAATTATGCTATGTGTGTTATATCATACGGGAAAGGCCAATGTAGTGGCAGATGCCCTGAGTAGATTGTCCATGGGTAATGTTGCTCATGTTGAGGAAGATAAGAAAAAGTTATCTAGTGAGGTTCATCAACTTTCTAGATTAGGGGTTTCATTGGTTGATTCAGCTGAAGGTAGAGTATTGGTTAAGTTAAAGGAGGCAGTTAAAGATCAGAAAGTAGAGGTTTTCTCCCGGGGGGAGATGGTGTGCTTTGTTGTCAGGGAAGGTTATGTGTTCCCATGTATTGATGGTTTAAGATAGTGAATACTTGTAGAAGCGCATAGTGAGCAGTATTCTATTCACCCAGGAGCCACAAAGATGTAATATGATTTGCGAAAAGTCAATTGGTGCAGTGGTATGAAGAAGGATATCGCAGAGTTTGTGGCTAAGTGTATAAATTGTTTGTAGGTTAAAGTTGAGCACCAAAGGACTAGTGGTACATTGCAGGAGTTTAGAATCCCCACTTGGAAGTGGGAGGTAGTGAACATGGACTTTTTGATAGGATTTCCTTGTACGCATCATCAACATGATCTAATATAGTTCATTGTGGATAGAATGACCAAATCAACACATTTCTTGCCAGTTCACACTTTGTACTTAGTTGAGGATTATTCCAGGCTTTATCATAGGGTGTTAGTGAAGTTGCATGAGATTCCATTGTCTATCATTTCAGATAGATATACTTAGTTCGCCTCTCACTTTTAAAAGGCTTTTCAGAAAGGTCTAGGAACTCAAGTTCATCTTAGTACAACCTTTCATCCTCATATATATTGTCAGGCAGAGAGGACTATTCAAACTTTATAGGAAATATTGAGGGCTTGTGTTATTGACTTTAAAGGTAGTTGGGATGACCACTTATCTTTGATTGAGATTGCATATAATAATAGCTATCACTCTAGTATCTAGATGGCTCCATTTTAAGCTCTCTATGTAAGGAGATGTAGATCTCCTATTAATTGGTTTGAAGTAGGTAAGGTTGTATTGATAGTGCCAAATTCAACGTTTGAGTCTATGGAAAAAGTTCAGTTGATTTGAGAGAGGCAGAACATAACCTAAAGCCATCAGAAATCTTATGTAGATATCATGATAAGAGATCTTGAGTTTGAGGTTGGTGATTTGCTCTATTTAAGTATTTCACCTATTAAACAAGTGAGGAGATAATCCAAGAAGGGGAAACTCAGTTACCATTATGTTGGCCCTTATAGAATCTTGAACTATTTTGGAAGGGTAGCTTATGAGTAAGAGTTGCCTCAGACTTGGTATCAGTACATTTGGTGTTCCATGTTTCCTTGTTAAGGAAATACATCAGTGGTTTAGTCGTTGTTGTTCCATTAGAAAGATGGATGTTAAAAATGGCCTTTCTTATGAAGAAGCCCCAGATGAGATCCTTGATTATCAGATTCGTAGACGAAGGAATAAAGCAGATCCCTTGGTTAAAGTTCTTTAACGGAATCAGTCCATTGAAGGAGAAACATGGGAAGCAATAACAGATATACAAACCAAGTACCCTTATCTTTTTATCTCAAACTCAGATTCAACTTGAGGTAACGATCTTCCTTAGATTGACTCAATTCTGTTCTCAGCTTCAGCTATGTAATTATTCTCCCGTCATTGCATGTATGCACAAAATCAGTTCATCTCATGTATCATACTTTAGGATCAGTAATGTAATGATGTTCCAAGTCATTTATGTTCATTATATGATCTCAGTTGTCTTAGCTTCTTAATTTAACCAATCTTATTTGAGGACGAACATTCCCAAGGGGGAGATATTGTAATACACCATAATATGCCAAGCTCGATTCAATACTTAGTTGCATGCTTAAGGGGTCCAAGGATTGAAAATTTCACTAAGTGTTGAGGACTCAGTCATTTTCAAAACCTCTAAAGTTTACAAACTTTTAGTTTGTCCTTTTTGACCTTGAAATGTTTGTTTTTAAGTTTATTCATTGTTAGGGAGGTTAAAAGTATGTCCCGGGTGAGTTTCAGAATTTTAGGATGAGGATCTGGACGTGTTTGGATAGCCAAAATAATTAAGTAATGCTATAAGGCTATGATGCATCGCTCTCTCCCGTGGTGAGATACTTTGTGGTGAATTTCTTTCTCCCCATGAATAAGATGTGTGATGCATTGCTCTCTCCCACGGAGAGAGAGAGGCATAATGTGTGGCTCTATACCGCATAGTGGTATGGTTTAAGTACCCAAGGGGCATTTGAATCAATTACCTTATCCTATTTCATCCTTAACACAAAGTGGAACTTCCAAAAGGGCATAATTTGCCCCTTTCACCCCAAATTGTTCTCAACATACCCTCCTCCTTCCCCAAGAACAAACCTAAGCTTTATTTTCAAGAAATCAAGGGTTCAAGCTTCTAAGTTAAAGGAATATTCTTGATTATAGCTATTAATGTATGTGGGATGTTCAAACATTGGTCCTTTTTCACTCATGGAGCCCAAAAACCCTCTTTTCAACTAAAGAGTGGATTTTTCTCATAATATGGAGTTTTCTATGTTCAAGATGGATTAAATTCATGTGTTTCCTTAGTAATTTAACTCAATTCATGTTCAAGAACGATTTTCATGAAAATTTAGGTTAACCCATGATTTAAGTTGCAATCTCCTATGTTATAATGAAGTTAATTCTTTGTTATATTATAAAGTTATGATCTTAGTCACGTAACAATGATATTTTCTCATGTTTTAAGACATTCCCAAGTTCAAGTTCATGATTCTCACATGTTTGACAAAATGTCTATATTTTGAATCTTTTAACCAAGATTACATACTATAATTTTTCAAGTTTGATATCATATTTTCTTTATGATCCATCAGTACTAATGGGCTATGAACATGCGATACCTATGTGTTTTGCATGAAATCCATTTTTCAAGTAATAACTCAGTTTGAACATAGTTTTAATATCATATTTAGAACACCATGATTATGTTGAGAATTATTAGTTTGTAATTACCTCAAAATCTATACGCACTATTATTTCCAGAGTACCATGACCTGAGCTTATTAGTTATCAGTTATCAGTGCATGCACTAGTTAGTATTTTAGTGTCTTTTAGTTGGGAGCAAGATTAAGCACTGAGTGGGAAGTGTAGATTCAGTGCTTACTACTTCCCCAAAAACTACGTGCCACTATAGATAGCTCCCATAGTTTCTCCAGAGAGTGTTTCCCCTTGCCTAATATGGGATCAGTTTTGTGATCACTCTAGTTCAGGTTCTACTTTGATGGCAAGGATATAATAACCTTCCTCAACATGGATTAGACATTAGACTCCATGATAGCTCACATAGTTTATGTCTGTTACATGATAGTTCCCATAGTTTCTATCAGTATTTCAGTGTACTTAAGTTCACTTTACCTGAAAAAATGTACGTATAGCCAGTTAATCAATCTTACAAATTTTAGTCTTTTAGTTTGCAGCTTATTGTAGAAACATATTTATGCTTGGTCTTGCATTCTCAGGTATTATATGTTCATGCATTAATCATTAGTTATCTTATGCATTCCAGCCAATCCTCATCTCATAGACCAGTACATTCAAAGTACTGACCGCACACTTTTCTTTGCGGTAAGCTATCTTATAACATAAGTTCAAACGTACAGATTCCCGACTGTTCTTAGACAGCTCAATATTACTCAACAACTATAGTTTTGAGTCCTCATCCATTCAGGACATGATTTGTTTATATCAGTTATTTTAGTATTTCTTTATGTTCAGTTAATCAGAGTTAGTTGGGGTGTATCCCATTAACTCATCTTGATATTTAGAGGATTTTAGATGCATCAGTTAGATAGTTCATTTGTTTTTTTTGTATTATTAGTTTCTCAGATAGATAGTTTTATTTCTAGTATTCTATCAAAGATTTTATACATGTTTAATTGCATATTTCAGTATTTACATTTAAAGTATTTCATCATCTTATCTTCCACACATGTATTGTATTACTGTTATGAACCCCCTATTCCTAGGGTTACACACTCTTTGGCTATGAAATTGAGAGCACAAGAGGCTATGAAAGCTGAGCTTATTCAAATTGAGCTTCCAAGAATAACAATCAAACAAGGTCTTCTAGTTGTTTTGTTTAGATTTGAGGATTACAAAGTGAAATTAGAATTGAGATGTAGGTTTACCTTGATTATGAAATTTGAAAACAGCATTCCCAAGATAAAGGTGATTAGGTCACAGTTTATTTTGCATATGGAGTTAAAAGGGTAGGTAAAACTTACTCATTTTAATTCCAGGCATCTATACATTGACCTGGACAATGAATATGATCATTCTATAGTTTGGTCAAAAGGGAATATGCATATCCCAGCACAGATGATCAGATTCAACTATGGACCCCCACTTTTAACCCTAAAGAAGAAATTCCATTGGTCCCTGTATGGGTTATCTTGCTTTATCTTCCTTGGCACTGTTATTATTTGGAGGTAGTAACACCTGTCTTATCTTCTATTGGTAAGGTATTATTTCTAGATTTCGCAACTTACAAAATAACCAGGGGTAGTATGGCTAAGGTCAGGTTTCAAATTGACCTCACCAAGCCAAGACCCCAACATGTTTGGTTGGGATATGATGCTGATGAACATGGTTAAGGTAGATAGAAAACCATTATGTATGAAGATGTTCCTAAGTACTGTTCCTATTGCAAACATCAAGGGTATGCTGCAAGATCCTGGGTTGTCAAAGAAAAAGCTGAGGCTACTAAGCAAAACTATTTTCTAATGAGGATCCTCAAGGGGAAGGTGTTGGAAGAAAATTCTCAAACATACCAAAGGATATAGAATTCACCTGACACAATATAGTAGCAAAATACAGATAAAAGCAAGATACCAATCAATGAGTGACAGAACCAAAAAAAGAGGGGTAGGGACAGCCAAAGAATGATATTCAAGCCAAGGTCTCCAAATAAGTATACAGGGGGTCAACAAGATAATTCATCATCATCTACATCTAATACATTCATACCTCTTCAACAAAACATTAATTCCACAGCTGCTCGTCCAAGCAATAATGAGGTGAGTTCCAAACCAATGTCACAACAACTAGAAGAGTCTGATAGTGCCAAGCAAGATGATCATAAAGTAACTGATGGAAGTGACAGAACATTGTTACCTGCTCTTAATAAGGAGAATTAACTGAGTATATTAGAGGATACAGAGTTGCCTGGTGATGGTGTGATGCTTCGTGTAACGATACAAGAGGCTGAGAAAGTGGTTCTTGACCAACTGCAAGATCAACCTATTACAGAGATTCCTGATGAGGGAATGGAAATTGGTGTGGAATCTCCTGAAATATTACAAAAGGCTTTCCCTAAATTTCAAGAGAAAGTGGATCTTGAATAGGTGCAGGATAAAGCTATTATCACTGAGACTTGTCCACAGAGGTTTTCTTAAGAGCTTAATGATGAATACAATGTGATACACTCTGAGGATGATACAGATAATTGTAACTTGGGTCATCTATAAAAGATTGATATAAATTTGACTGATGTATTTCATCCAGGATATCAAGAGGAGTTTGCAATAGAAGTGAAGCACATTTCTACCCAGCAAGGGTTATCTCCTAGGGGTCTTTAATTAAGTCAAGGAAAGGGACCAAATACAGTGTAACCAGCTTGAATAGTCACACAACTAGACCTTTTACAATATCTCATTCCTATAAAGAAGTCAAATGATCAGCTATCTTACTTGGAATAAAGGAGTATATTTACCCTAGGTGTTATGGAAAGACTTCAACAACTCATACACATTCACCATATCTCTTTGGTTACAATCCTAGAGCCTTTCTCCAGCAATACTCATCTTGATGTAGCTAGAAGAAAACTTAAGTTTGAGCATGATTTATTCAACTCTAATGGAAAAATTTGGATCTTTTGGTCCCTGGATATCTCTTATGACATCAAATACTTTATGCAACTCTAATGGCAAAATTTGGATCATTTAGTCCCTGGATATCTTTTGTGACATCATTTTTAATGATGATGAATTGATTAATTGCTCAATTACCCATTCTACCCTGCAGCAAGCTTATCTAATGACCTTTGTTTATACTAAATACAGAGATGCACTAAGAAGACCTTTGTGGAATAAACTGGTGCAACTGTCTGCATCAACCTTACCTTGGTGCACAATTGGGGACTTCAATGTGATTACTGAATTAAGTGAAAAGTTAGGAGGTATCCCTTATGATATGAGGAAGATCTTTGAATTCTTAGGGGTGATTGAAGCTTGTGGTTTAACTGATCTGGCCTTCCATGGTCCCAAGTTCACTTTGTCCAATCTAATAGGCATTCAATTTAGAATATGGAAAATACAAGATAGAGAAATGGTATTAGATGCTTGGTTGAATGAAATGCCAATGACCGACATTACTCATTTATCTTCTGTGGTTTCTGGCCATTGTCCACTGCTTCTGGAAATGCTAGAAAGGGTGGAGTCACACATTAAATATTTCAAATTCCTAGATTATTGGGTGGAGCATCCCACATTCCTTAACACTATGTAGACTTGCTGGCAATAGCCATATGAAGGAGCACCCATGTGGAGATTTTAGCAGAAGCTGAAAAGACTAACTTCTACTCTAAGTCAATAGTCTAAAGAGGTATTTGGTGACATCTATGACAATGTAAAAATTTATGAAACTGTCAAGGTAGCTGAGGAAAATTTGATCTTAAATGGTACTGATAAGAACAAATAGGAATTCCACAGAGCACAAGCTCAATATATCAGACATCTCAAGGTGGAGAAATTTATCTTAAGATAGAAATTTCAATTACACTGGTTAAGTATCGAGATGCAAACTCCAGTTATTTCCATTCCTTTATCATTGGAAGTATAATAATAATATTCTTGCACAAAGTCAAGAATAATGGAGAGGATTGGATCTAAGGGGATGCTGAAATAGCTACAGCTGCATGTAAACATTTCTAGGATATCTTTTTTCTGGGACAACAGATTATGTACCTGAGGAAATGTTAGATAATATCCCTAAAATTATATATGATGATTAAAATGATATTCTCTATGACATTCCTACTCTAGAGGAAGTAAGGGATGTGGTCTTCTCAATGAGTACTCACTCAGCAGCTGGCCCTAATGGTATGAATGGAAGATTCTTTCAATCCTACTAGTGTATTATTGGTAAGGACCTTCTTCAAGTTGTGATTACTTTCTTTTATGGCCATGCTATGCCAAAATACTTTATTAATACCTATTTTATTCCTTTTCCTAAAGTTCCTCACCCCAACAAACTTTTTGAATATAGACCTATCAGTTTGAGAAATTTTACTAACAAAGTCATCTATAAACTCCTTTACCTCAGATTGGCTCCCATCCTTCCCACCTTTATTTCTAGTAATCAATCAGGCATTGTGAGAGGTAGGAATATTGCAAAAATTATAATTCTTTTTTAGGACATCTATAGTGGCAATAAGAAACCAGTTGTAGGAGGAAATGTAGTTATTAAACTGGACATGGCCAAGGCATATGACAGGGTGTCTTGGTCATATACTTGCCTTGTATTAAGAAGGTTTGGATTTGGTAAGCCCATTATTGAGATAATTTTAAGGACCTTGTCAAACAATTGGTACTCAGTTTTGGTGAATGGTACTAGATATGGTTTTTTTACTCTACAAGGGGATTGAAAAAAGGTGATCCCCTTTTCCCTACTTTGTTCATTCTAGGGGCTGAAGTATTATCAAGAGATCTAAACAACTTACACCACCACCCTTATTATTATTATTTTCACATGGATTAAAAAGGCCCCCAAATTAACCACCTTAGCTTTGCAGATGATAGCATCATATTTACTATTAGAAGAAGAAATACTCTCAGACTGGTTATGAAGACATTAGCTTCTTATAAAATAGTTTCTGGCCAACTGATCAATAAGGACAGGATTCATTTCCTACTTCTAGATAAACC
Source organism: Capsicum baccatum var. pendulum (assembly GCA_030864225.1). Classification (NCBI taxonomy): domain Eukaryota; kingdom Viridiplantae; phylum Streptophyta; class Magnoliopsida; order Solanales; family Solanaceae; genus Capsicum; species Capsicum baccatum. The sequence continues at coordinate 161,721,737 of CM061555.1, read as the reverse complement.
TTTTCCTTCCACAGTCTCAAGGATTAAATAAGAAACTAATTTTTAGCAAAAACACAACCCCATTACTTACCTTGGTTGTCCCATTTACATTGGAAGATAAAGAATCAATTACTATATTGGTTTGAATAGTAATATGGCTTCTAAAATAGCAGGTTGGCATTCTAAATTACTCAGCTATGGTGATAGAGTTGTACTGATAAAACATGTTTTGTAGTCTATCCCTATTCACATTCTTTTTGCTTGCATTCCTCCAAAGGCTATTATAAAATATTTCCTGTGTCTTCTTGCTGACTTCTTTTGGGGTTGGAAAGATAACAAGAAGAAATATAATTGGGATTCTTAGAAGAATAATTTCTTCCTAGTTACAGAAGTTGGCATTAGTTTTAGAGACATTACTGATATATCTAAAGCTATGCATTTGAAACAAAGGTGGATATTCAGAAGCAGAAACACTCTTTGGGGGGACCTTTTACTAGCCAAGTACTGCCAGAGAGTGAATGTTGTAGCCAAAAAAGGGACTTTTGGGCAATCTCAGGTATGGAAAACTGTGATGAAGAATAAGAAGGAAGATGAACAATATATTTTATAGAGTATCAAATCAGGTACTTGTTATTTTTGGTGGGACAACTAGTCTAGTTTTGGAGCACAACATAATTGTAGAACTGATGGAGTATGGTCAAGTAATGCCAAAGTAGCAGCTTTCCTAATTGATGGTGAGTGGACTATGTAGAAGTTATCTACTATACTTTATTCTTACCTTTTGCATTCTATCCTTAGTACTTCATTCCAATATCTGGAAGGGATTCCTGACTCCCCACTTTGGACTCTAAATACAAGTGGAGACTTCAGTTGTTCATCTGCTAGGGGATTGACTAGAGAACTCATAGAAATAACATTTTTGAATAGTTATATCTGGCATAGGTTATTCCCATTCAAATATTTATTTCTTGTATGGAGAGCTCTGAGGAAAAAATTACCTATAAATGAAAGGTTTATCAAATTTGGTATAGCCCCTGTCAATTGTGGATGTTGTCCTAATTATGATTGGGATAATACTCCTCATATCTTTGTTAAGGGTATATTTGCAAACCATATTTGGCAGTATTTCTCTTTAACTATGGGGATTACTCATGTCACCGCCTCAATTAAGAACCTGCTGCTGAAGTGGTGGAAAACAAGATCATCCAATTGAGACCATAAACTGGTGTTTTAGGCTCTTCCAATTATCATTTTCTGGAACTTGTTGAAGAATAGATGTGCTATTAAATATGGTGACAAACAACCCCAATTAGGCAGAGTAAAATTTCTAATTTACAAAGATATTTCCTATTTGCTTTACACTGCATTTCCTTACATCCCCTAGTCTTCTGGTTGGTCCAACCTGATATCTTATGTGGAGAAATATAGATTGGAGATAAAAGTCACCACTGTGTATTGGACTAAACCACCAACTCCAATGGTCAAGTTAAATTCTGATGGTAGTGCAATCACTAATCCTGGAAGAATAAATGTAGGGGGTTTCTAGAGATAAAAATGGTGATATCAACTTATGCTACCCCCTTGGGATAGAGGACTAATAACCAAGAAGATGTGAAAGCTACTATATGGGGTATCTCTTGGTCTTTGAGTAATGGTAAACAATAGGTTGTTATGGAGGTATCTCTAGATAAACTGGGCATGCCAAGCTTCTAGAGAAGGAAGTTGAACAAACTGTATGAACCACATTAGTGCATGGATAGAACTAGAAAGAAGGCATAAGCATGTCATATTAGTATTAGCATACTTATATATTGTAACCTCTATTTTAGTTTCATACTTTTATCTATTATTGTACAAATTAAGGTCTGTTTTATGCCCCCTCTATGAATAGTTTCTCTTGTGATTAAATAAAAAAGTCAAAAATTGATTAAAAAAAAGTTCTCACAGCAAGTACCAGTTCATGGGTTAGCTTGTGGTCACTTATGACCATAAACACCATTATCGCGACTAGGGGGTGCCTCATGTGGTGATACTATTCTTTGAATTAGCGAAAAAGATATAATATCTCATCAATGTGTCGATAGCTCACCACTCTTAGTGGTCCAATATATCAATTAGGATCAGAGATCAAACCTTGTCTTTGCACTCTTCAACAAACCAACTAACCTTGATTACAAACAAAACCTATTTAAATATTACAATAATAGGACATGGGTTGCCTCCTATTAGCACCTGATTTAATGAAATGACATGACTTAGGTATCTTGATTACTCATACTTTATCAAGATAAACCATTGACAATAATTTTGTTTGTTTCATTAGGCCAACATATTGCTTGACCCATCGATCGTTCAATTTAAATAGTTTCCCATTTTCATTTTCCAATTCCACCACTCTAAATGTAAAAACATGAGTCATTTAGAAGGGTATAAACCCCTTAGATTCAGATTTTTCAAAAAAAGTTTAAACCTTTAGCAGAATAACAGTACCCAGTCACCCATATAAGACTCTTTTTTTTTAATCCTTCAGTTGTGGTAAAGCTTTATTCTCTCCTTGGACATATTAGCTATCTCATATGCACGAAGTTGGAATTCATCCATCTCATTTAGCTAGTCCAACCTTATATCAGTTGTATCTTTCTAGCTCAAATTCAACTTTTTAAGCACCAATAAGGCTTCGGGCTCAAGTCTACCTATAAGTGACAAGCTTTACAGAAGACTAGTTGGTATGAAAATATACCTATTGGCATCTTAAATGCAGTGCAGTAATCCTAAAGAGTATTATCAATCTTTTGTAAGCAATCACTGCGATTTACATTAACAGATTTGGCTAATATCATCTTAATATCTCTATTGGATACTTCCACTTTCCCACTGGTTTAGAAATTATAAGAAACAATCACCTTATGTTATTTTACAACATATTAAGCTAAAGCTACCCACTATACTTTATTACAAAAATAGGAACCCCTATGCTTATAATTATGCAAAAAAGTACCAAAATGAGAGAAATATTCCTTATTAAGAATGCCTCCACACTTTTGTCCTCATTGTCTGCTAATGTTTTGGAGTAATGAACCTCTAGGTTATTTTTTGTATCTTCGCACAGTTTTTTCATTTAGAGCTTTCTTATAGCTGCCCCAAGTCATTTATGGCTGGCTAGAGCTGACAGTTTGATTAGTGGGTAGTTCTTTTGTCTTTTAGATCCAATTTCATATTTTGAAGTCTTAGATGGTTCAAATTGTATACTAGGAAAAAACATTAATTAAAGGACCTTGTATGGAAAATTTGATAGTTCTAACAACTCCAAAACATTGGTTTTAGGATATATAGACCCATGGTCTAATCCTGAGGCTCCCAGATTCATTTTGAGCTATTGACCAAAAGTTAAGAAAAATGGCACATGGGTATGGGACCTATTTTTCATTTAAACAACCTCAGATGGAAATTTCAACTGTGCCATTAAGTCTGGAACGTTGAATTTGATAGGGTAGAATAGTTTGTTTTCATAAATAGAATTTCTAATGAATTCCAAGGTGTCGGTGGAGACCCAAAGTAATTTTAAGATTTAGTAGGTGCACTCAGCTATTGCACAACTTAAGTTCCCTTTTGGGTCTCTTAAGTGGAGGACTGCTAAAGCGCCCAGCCGATCGCTTAAGCAACTAGGCTGGCACAATAGGGGTTTGCTCAAGTAGCACCTGTAACACTTAAGACATGGTTATTTAAGCAGTAAAAAGATCTCTTAAGCAGTATATTGATAGATGGCCAATGTCTCCAAAGCAACACTAGGTCACTTAATTGGCCAATGTTCTCTTAGGAAACACCCGAGAACCTGGTACAATATAAATACCTAACTTAGCCTAAATTCTCATATTTTTACCTATTTCCAAGAGTATAGTAACCTAATAAGTTTGAAAACTTATGAGATTCATTAGTGGGTGATTTTGGAGCATTCATGAACTTAAATTACATATTTCTTCTTTGAATTCGTGGTAAGATACTATCAATTTCATGATTAAATTCGTCATCTTTTACCAAAATTTCTAAAATATTTGTGGGTTGATTGTAGCACCATTTGATCTAGGAATTCATCCATTTTTGAGTGTATATGTTCCTTGAGCATAGAGGGACGTGTTGTTGGGTTTGAAGTTGTAGTTCTACAAATGGGCCCAACATGGGATATTTACGTAATTTTGTACCAAAAGCATAATAGCGCAATATGGGTATCATAGTTATCTTCTTGATGAGTAGATTGAAATTTTGATAGCGTGGCACTTTGCGAGAGTTTCTCGAAAGGAAAATTTTTGATTTAGTAGATAATTCATACTTTTCTTCGACATCCGGGCAGGCTACATTTACTTTCTTCATAGATTGAGCTAATTCATAGTATGATTATGATATTATGCTAGATATAGGATGGGATTTAGGTATTGCTGGTATGATTGATATAATTAGTAATTATTTAGGCTCTTTATCTTGTTAAAAAACCTTAGTTAAGATAGAATTTACTTAGTTGCTTAAGATTTAGGTAAAATTGCTATCTTAGGGATAACTATGGATTGTTAACATCTAGAAGTGAATTTAGATACCTTAACCTAGTCTAGGATAGAATTTGCCATAGAATGGATTTCATGTATTAGACGCGGGCCCTTCAGTCCACCTTAGGACAAGACTTGTGTTAGATTTATTAGAATTCCATACGCACATCATACATTCTGAAATTCTTTTTTTTTTATTTCGAAAAGATTAAATACATTACCTTTATGCTAGTTTTGTATTTGTAGTTGGTGATAATTCTAGGCAACACCCGGTGGTTTACTGATATTGTATTATTATTTAAGTTTGGTAATTAATGATGATATTAATGGCACGAGTTTTGGTATAAGTCCAATAAATTATGATAATGATGATGATGGCATGAGTTTCAACCCGAGTCTGATATTGAGAGTGATTTGTGATGTGATATAGTATGGATGGATTCATAGTTATGGCTTGTTATTTGATAAATTTATGGAACTTTGAGTATTTTCTTTTCTTTGATTGCACTCTCTAGGCTTATACGGGGCCCAAATTGGGTTATTTACTTTCCATACTTACTATCTTATGGGGGTCAATCTTGTAGTATTAATTATGCTTTCTTGAATATTACGTCTTTTCTAGTTATTTTTCATAGTGTTGGAGCTTATCTCTAGGTTTTCCCTTTTAACCTGAACTATCTTATTTATATCACATCTTTATCGTATTTGTATCATAATTTGGCTTAGTTAGCCGATGATTCCTACTGAGTCCATATAGTTTAGGTATTCATAGTATACTTTTATACCTTTTTGTTATAGATCTGTGTACTAGTAGTGGCTACTGATGTGGCATTCATGCTGAGTTGATTTTGGTGATAGGCTGAGATCTTGGAGTTGGAGTTCCCCCTTTTTCCTTATCTAATCTACATATAATCTTTCATTATCCGAGATATATAGTATTTGACTATTTCAGTACTTATGTTCCTTTTGTAGTAACTTGTACCGATACTATTGGGTTGTAGGATTGTTATGGATGTTTAATCTATCTATTTGACTATCATTACTATCTTAATGTTATCATAAGTCATTGATTGTTGATTTTTGGATTTTAGGCCATTTTCCACCAATTTAGCCTATTGTATATAACTTCAGGATATGTATTGGCATACCTGCAGGCGGGATAATGTAGATGCTATCAAACTCGTAAATTGGGTCATGACATACAACTTCCACCCATTTGGAAACATGGTTCATAATAATCCAAATGTACTTCTGACCATAGGAACTTAAAAAGGGGCCCATGAAATCAGTGCCCCATAGATTAATCAATTCAACCTCTATTATTTTGGTCATCAACATCTCTTAATGTCTACATATCAATCCTTGTCATTGGAATTGATCACAAGCTTTATCAAGCTATTATGTATGCTTATGAATAGTAGGCTAGTAGTATCTATATTTAATAATCTTCCTCTCTATATGATCACCCACATGATTTCATCCCACTGGGATGAATTGCCGACCTATAAAATATTCAGCATTTCTACCTTTAGCCTGAATCTTCAAATGATATTATTAGAACATAATAAAATAGACAAGGATCATCCCAGAAATAGTTATTCATATCATATAGAAACTTCTTTATTAAATGAAAACCTAAATCTTCAAGGATCATTTCATTGACCAACTATTTGGCAAAATTTGCGTACCAAGGTATAAGGTCAAAGGTAGCCACAAGTACCTGATCATCTACCAATGAGTCATCAATTGGTAACTTACCCAACTTCTTTCCTTTATTCTCCAACTACCATATATAATCTGCTGCTTAATTTTTACAACCTTTCTTATCCTTAGCTTCAAAGTCAAATACATGTAGCAATAACACCCACCTAATCAATCTTAGCTTGGATTCTTTTTTGAAATCAAGTACCTCAACACCACATGATTAGTGTGAACCATAACTTTAGTTCTAAGCAAGTACGCCCTAAATTTATTAAAGGTATAAACAACAGTAAGAAGCCCATTCTCTATAGTGATATATTTCTTTTAAGCTTTATTCAATGCCTTTATTGCATATTAAATAGGGTCAAAAAGCTTTTCATTATTTTGACTAAAAACTGCCTTAAGTATAACTCTACTTACATCACACATCACTTTGAATGGTTTGAACTAATAGAAAGAAATAATAATGAGAGCATCTAACATTGACCAAACTGACTCAGAAAAGGTGTAGTTTTTATAGCCGAATGCTTATGAGTGTATCTTTGAGAAGTTGAAAGATATGTTGATTTCATCTCTGGTCTTGACTCTGCCTGAAGGCACTGGGGTTTTTGTCATCTATTATGATGCATCCCAAGTGGGACTTAGTTATACACTAATGCATTATGGAAAGGTGGAAGCTTATGTCTCTAGACAGTTAAAGTTTCTTGAGAAGAACTATCTAACTCATGACTTGGAGTTGTTAACCGTGGTATTCACATTGAAAATCTAGCATTACTAGCTATATGGTTTCCATGTTGATATCTTTATTGATCATAAGAGCCTAAAGTGCGTATTCACCCAGAAAGACCTTAATCTCATGGAAAGAAGGTAGCTTAAGCTTCTCAAGGATTATAATATGAGCCTTTTCTACAATAAAGGTAAATCTAATATGGTTGCTAATGCTCTTATTAGGTTTTCAATAGGTAGATTGTTGCACGTGGATAAGTATAAGTGGCATTGATAAGGATATTCACTATTTAGAGAACTATGGAGTTCATTTCTTGTACTCTAAGAGTGGTTCTGTGTTTGTGAAATACGTGGCACAATCATCTTTTAGTTTTGAAATAAAGGATAAACAGGTATTTGATCTTTCCTTGATAAAGATCAACGATAAAGTGGGTAAGCAGAAGGTGATGGCCTTTGAGATTAATAGTGATGGTATCTTGAGGTAATAAGGGAGTTTGTGTGTTCTCAATATCAATGGGTTATGAGAAAGAATATTGGTCGAGGACCATGAATAACAGTATACAATTCATACTAATTCAACAAAGATGAATCATGACCTTAAGGAGATTTATTAGTGGAATAACTTGAAGTGGGATATAGCTAACTTTGTGGCTAAGTGTATGGTATGCCAGCAAGTGAAGGTGGAGCATATGAGTCCCTGTGGGATAATCTAAGAGATGAAATTACCATTGTGGAAATGGGAGATAATTAATATGAATTTTGTTACGAACCTTCTGTGGTTAAAAAATTAGTGTGACTCTATTTGGATCATCATGGATAGGATGACTAAGTCTACTCACTTCTTGCCAGTGAGGACAAATTATTATACCAAAGACTATGCAATGTTGTTAATGGTGCACCAACCTAAATTATTTTGGATTGTGGTGCTCCATTCTCATCACAACTCTAGCACTCATTTTAGCATGGTTTGGGGACTAAAATGAGCTTTAGTACTGCCATTCACCCGCAAGTGGATGGGTAAGTGGAAAGAACTATTCGAACTTTGGAGAATATGCTACAAGCTTATGTAATCAACTTTGGTGGAAGTTGGTTCTACCACTTTCCTCTCATTGAACTTGCCTACAATAATAGTTACTATTCTAATATTGGTATGCCTTTGTTTGAGGCATTGTATGGTAGCAGGTGTTGATCTTTTATTGGGTGGTTCGAGTTTGGTGAAGTGGGGATATTTTTCCTGGATTTGGTTCACTAAGCTATGGAAAAGGTGAATGTGATCCAGGTAGGATTAAGACTGCCTAAATTTTCCAAAAGTCCTATGCAAATATAAGGCAAAGAGATTTGGAATTTGAGGTTGGGGATTGGGTGTTCTTGAAGTGTCTTTCATGAAAGAAGTAATATGGTTTGGAAAGAAAGGGAAGCTCAGTCCCCGATATATTTGCCCGTACTTAGTTTCTAGAAGGGTTAGTAATGTTGTATATGAATTGGATTTGAACTTTAGCAAGAGTTCCATTCATCCGGTATTCCATGTGTTCATATTGCCGAAGTGTGTGGGTGATACTTTATTAGTAGTTGCCTTAGAGAATATTGGTATTTTAGATTCTTTGTCCTATGAGGAAGTCACGGTGAGAATCTTAGATCAGCAAGTTAGTTGGTTGCATATGAAAGACGTTGCTTCAGTAAAGGTTCTACGACAGAACCAAAAGTTTGAGAAAGCTACTTGGGAAGCTTAAGAGGACATGAAGTCCAAGTATCCATTCCCGTTCCCCACTCCAAAAAATTTTACTTAAGGTTTGTGTTGTTGTTAACATCTTTGTTTTTTTTCTTTGTTAAAAGAAGATTGAAAATTTCCTTGGTATTTTTTTCTATTTTAAAAGTAGGGACAATGATATTTGAGGTCTAATCATGCTATAAATGCCTCGTCCCATCATTCGAGTACAAATAATCCTAAGTTGGGGGTGGGGGAGACTGAAATGCCTTGGATTTTGGTCCTTTAAAATTCCCTGAGCCTTGATCTTACATCCCTGTTGCCGACTTATCATTTGAGTCATATGGTGTGGTTACGGGTCTAGGGACCCAAGTCTTAAAAAAACTAATGTTTAATTGTATAAATTGTTCTGTGAGTACTAGTGACTCACTACGAGTCATAAGACCATGTTAAATGTTGTAGGGTTGAGTCGTACGTTGTCTAGTGTCTAATCCCCTTAGGTTCTGTCTTGGATACGACTAGATCATACAAGTCTTATGGTCATGTCTTGAGTGGGATCACGGAGTCATAAGATGGATAGTGTATGGGTATCCAATATATTATTTAAGATACGACTCATGGCTACGAATGGGTCAACTCGTAACCAAGAATGACCTTCTTACCATTTCTAGTTTGGGGTATTTTTGACATTTCCCACATAAAACCCTTAAGGCCCCACTTCCATAAAACACTTCAAGGCATTCATTCTATACTTTAAAAGATCAAAACATCCTCTTCACTCTCCTAAAAATCCTCTCAAGCAAAATTAGCTATGGTTTCTCTAAATTGGGTATCTAAGGGTTCAAGAGTCAATTTATCTTTGTAAATCTTCATAATTGAAGCATGTGTCTCTTCCCTCATTATTGGTTTACTAAAAAATATATTAAAACATTGTTCATGAATCATTAATGGTAGTTTTAAAACCAAGGTTTAGGGGATTTTAATGCATATCATTGAATATCATCTTCTATGGTTAATATAGTGATTATGTAAGTTTTCATTATGGTTTTACACATGTGGGTGCATAGGGATGGTGAATTAATTTAGGGGTCATAGTTTAACCTCAAATTTGATGATTATGGCTTTGTTAATGGCATGCCCTCAACCTATTTGTGAAATTGTAATAAGAGTGATATTGTCACAAGTTGAATTGGGTTTTTGAACTAAGGCTTTTGCATAACCATGATAATGATTGATGAAGGACTTTGCAAAGGCCTTGATAGCCCTATATTGATTTAAATCATAACCTTAGGGTTTTGTTGGCTAAATAGGTTTGAGTCCAAGATATTAAATTACTTGATGTCAAATTTAGACAGTGGGTTTGAGTCCCAGATGATGGAATTGTTGTTATGGCATAATGTACACTTGCAAGTAGCGTTGGTATGATGATACCAATAGGGTGCCTATATGTATAATGGGTTAGTAAATTTTGATGCATGTTTAATGATTTAAATTTGGCTTAAGAGCGGGGTGTGTATCCAGGCTGTGAATGTTGAGGTTCGAGGGACAGACATAGGAAACAGTGATAGTCGATGCATATGTCTAAATGATCGGGAGGTTTGAGTCCCCTGTATTAAATATATGAATAGGAGGTTTGGTTCGTGATAACGCCCAAACTACAGCTCTCGTTAGAAAGTGTAAGCGGTCGCTGTCAAATATAGAACCCAACTGGGTTGGGTGTCGAATCCCACAGGGAATACTTGGTCACCAAGTGTTGTAATTGTTAGCAGACTGTTGGTCGAAAATTCTAAGCAAAGGGGGGATTGGTTTTAGGCGTGAAGTAATGTTAACAAAATAAAGAAAGAAACGATCAATGTAGTAAGATTTAATCACAGAGAATAATAAGTTAGGGTTATGTCCACCTTATGAGTTCTACGTATCTATTAACTATGAGTTATGCGGAATTCAGACATGTATGCACTTATAGAGATTCGTATTCTAATGGTACTTCCTAGTGTCTCTCGACCATCCAGGATTATTTTACTTTAACTCTCTCGAGCTTAAAGTGTATAACTTAACAGTACAAATTCTCCAAGAGGTTAATCCGGTTAAGGCATTAATGTGTAAACAGGGGTTGGTAGCCCTATTTCCTTCTCACACTCTCTTTTCCAAACATGTAACTTTTCTCTCGAGCATGTTAATGCTATAATGGCGTATTCTATATGTTTGCAACCACAAGAATTTCATTAAAAAGAAGAGAGTAATGATATAAGTAGCATACGCATCAAGAATTCACAAACGCATAGTAATAGATAGTATATCACAAGGCTTCCATAACCCTAACAGAGAAGTTTAGCTACTCATGATTACAACGGAATTCGCAATAGATATAATCATCATACCACAACTCGAATGATCTTCGCGAGGGGATGATTTTAACGTAAAAGAGGGATGAGGTTTTTCCTCTTGGTCCGTTGCTCTCAAGATAGCCGTGTTCCTCTGTCAGAAATTGTAACGTGACTAATCCCAAGTGTCGAATGGAAGAAAAATAATGACAATAAGAATTGAATAGAAAATAGAATCAATGCTGAAAAATTCAGCAAATAGGGTTTTTATAACATCCTTGTCCTAGTCCTATTAGGTTACTACATCCTTGTCCTAGTCCTACTAGGTTACTGCTGCACCCCTAAGTATTAAGAAATACTGATTCTGCCCGGAACAATTTCTCCCTCCATCACATTCAGTCCACAAACTTCCAAAAGCTGTCTTCCTTCTTACGTGAAGTTTTCCTTTGCTGCCCAAGGGTCCACAAAGTGCTGAAATCTTCATCATTACTACCTGAAAACATGCTAATCACGCTGGTTAGCTCACTTATAGGAAAATGAACTAAAAGTGCAGGAATTATATATTTTATCCCCCAAACTTGGCCTAAAATATGGGTAAATTATGGTGTTTAGGCGTGTAAATACGCCCAACATCACCACCCCACACTTAAAGCTTTGTTCGTCCTCGAACAAAATATTACATCCATGCAAACATCTACTTAGGATGTCACAGTAACAACACAAAATTTATCCTCAAGACATGCACGACAATCATTAACAAAGAGTAGTTTTCTTGATCACTACTAGAAACAATTCAACTTCCAACATAGACTCGTGATGATGGTTAATTCGTATCCACAAGTTAAGGCACAAAGAATCATATAACACTACCCAAGACACATCAACCATATGTGTCTCACACAAGATATCACCCATAATCACTCATAAGTTTTGCATTTTTCGAAATATGGGTACAAGATTTTCCTTGCTCACTCTCTCACAAAGAATTCATATGTTGTAACTGATGACCATTGGCTTGACCTTAGTGTAATGCTCTACTAATATCAAAATGCTAAGCTTAGGATCAAATAGGTCTTTTACAGGTTGTAATGTAGGCTAAGGGACAGGTAGGACTATTTTGGCCAGAAGTAGTGACTATGTTCCCTAAGAGCTTTAATACACTACGTTATGTCATTAACACTCTCTTTTAAACAACCCCTCTACTTTTCTTTCATCTACCACCCCTTTTCACCCATTTTTTTATTCAACATAAACACAATTATCTTTTTAGTTTTCTATTTCTTTTTCTTTTCCTTCTTTTTTTTTTTCATATTATAACGCACCTCTATGATAGCACTTCTATGATAGCCACTCTTTTTTCACAACAATTTCAAGTACCAATATGCTCTGAGGTATCACTCTCACCCAATTTCCTCTTATTTTGTCACATGACTCTACCATTTAAAGCGCTTAGGAATTTGGATCAAATTATGGTCTTGAAAAAACATGGATTAGGCTACATATGAGGCTGTCAAGGAAAATAACTAAATGCTCAAAGGGGGTTAACTAGGATAATGTACACAGGTAGGTAAAAAAGAAGGTAAACAATTATAGGATGCCAAAGAAATGCCTAAATCATCTCCTAAACTCACACTCTTTATTTTACTTTTCACACACACCAGGAAAGTTCTAGCATCAGTCACAACACAGAATATACTATGACCTCACACACACAAGGCACATGGACAACTTTATTGGGAGTAGTATAGACTCTCGACCCAAAAGATGAATGAATTAAAACACACACTTATCACACAGTGAGTCACACTTAGAGCCTAAATGTCTCAATAGTAATGATTTTTGCACAAACTCTTTTCATAATACCATGCCACCTATCAAAACAATTTCATGCAAATTTAAACTAATTAATTACGACTAATTCAAACAAAAAAACATAAATAAATGTAGGCAAAGAAGTACAATATATAAATACCAGCACCCCACACTTAGACGGGACACACTGCCCTCAGTGGGAAATAAATAAGGAAAACCTGATTAGTCGGACTCCTTCGCTATGTTTGGGGTCATACCCCCTTCTTCGGAATCATCATCAGAGTCGTAATCCTCAGAGTTTCCTCAAAATGTACCCCACTTGATCCAAAAGTGCATTGAGGTATTTGCAGCGAGGAGGATTCAGCTTGCTCTTTTCTTCCCCTTTTCTGACCTTTCTATGAGGTGGACACTTTTTGTTTTCCTTATCGTCCTTTTTGAGCCCGTTCTACTTGAGATCCTAATAGATCATGTTAGCTTCATCTCGGAAGATTCAATTGAAAAACAAACAGTAATGGCACCACCCCACACTTAATTTGTTGGCACAGACTAATTAAGTGAGTGATGTCGCTTACTCAAACTTCGTCGACATATATTTATGCGATATGTCACAACAACATGTTTAGCACAATAATATTTTCATGTAATCTTAACTACACTTTCATGTTTGGATTAATGCATTTTTTTTCAACAAGACTACCACATAGAGATCTATCAAGTTATTGCATAGAAATAATCACAATATCTTATTCTTGTAGTCAATCATGATCCGTATCTCGAAGAATGACTTATTCAAACATTCAAGCTTTCAACTTTCAAGATTATGCATTAACTTCACAATTTTGATTCCATAAAAGTATGACAGTGTAGAACAATCAGGTTCAAGTCGGAACAAAGTCAAGAACACCCACACATATTCTTTCACTCAACTAGATGTATCATTACAAACTAACCATATTCCAATCTCCAACACCACTTCAAGATCTAAAAAATCATTATAAACGTAGCATCTCAACAACTACGGAATATAAAAGAAGAACTTACTTGGAGATGGACTCAGAAGATGATCTTGCAAGGTTAGATGAGCAAAAAGAAAAGTTTTGAGAGAGTTGGGAAGGTTAGACAGCGCCTAGGTTGAGCAAACAAGTGCATTTTGTCTTAAGGTTGAAGTTCTATTTATAGACCAAGGCTTGGGTCGGTTTTAATCCATGAAAAATCGAGTTAGGGGTGAAAAAGTAAGGTTAGGCGGCGCCTAATGCTTTGCCTATGCTTAGCATAGGCTGCGCCTTTAGCAAAGCCTAGTTGAGCATAGGTGGCGCCTATGCTATGGCATAGTTGATTCATAGAGCAAAGGCAATGGCATAGGCGGCGCCTTTAGCTTTGCCTAGTTGAGCATAGGCGGCGTCTATGCTATGGCATTGTCGATTCAGAGAGCTTAGGCCATAGCATAGGCCTTGCCTTGTCCGTTGCCTAGATTTACATAGGCCTTGCCTTGTTCGTTGCCTAGATTCGCATAGGCATTGCCTTGACTATTGCCTTTGCTTCCTCATTCCTAACTTACCACCTTTAACATGGAACACCTCCAAATCAAAATTTGAGACCAATCTCCTCCTTTATACGTCTTTCACCTACACTTACTCAAAAACAACAAAAATGATTAGAACGATGGGTTGCCTCCTACCAAGCGCCTTAGTTTTGGTCGTGGCTCGACTCTTCTTTTTGGATTTTTATTTAATAAAACAAACTCCTAGGAAAACAAAACGAGTAAAAACAATGGGTTGCCTCCCATGTAGCGCTTGATTTATTGTCGCGGCATGACATAGTTACCTCGATTACTTAGACTTCATCGAGATAGATGGTGGATTGTTTTCTGAATGGGTTCAGACGACACTGATGCTTCATTGTGGGCATGCACTCTTCTTCGAGATGAATCTTGTGCATACATATCCCATGAGGGATACCAATTATATCATCAATAGTCTAATCAATGGATCTCTTATACCTTTTCAGAACAGAGATGAGAGCCTCTACATGTTGTTCACCTAAATCAGCCGCAACAATAACTGGAAGTGTATCACCACTTCCCAAAAACTCATACTTCAGGTGACTGGGGAGCTCTTTCAATTCTAGTACTGGTAACTCTTCAATAGACGATTTTGCTGGTGGTGAAAGTCGATTCTTAAGATCAAGGTCCAGCTTCTTAGGAGCATGAGAATAGGACCTTATTCCTGTTAGAGCAAAAATAGTTTCTTCATATTCTTCAACCTCCTCACGCTCAAAATTCAATAGCACAACAGACAATGGCTCAACAATAAGCTGCTTCTCTACAGATAATTCTTTCTCATCCTCATAATAAACATCAGCTACAGAGAACACATCCATATCTCTAGGCTGCTTCATCGATTTGCATACATCAAAATGAACCACTTTGTCATTCATCCAAAATAAAAGTTCATTTGCTCATAAATCAATAAGCACACTTCCTGTTGCGAGGAAAGGACGACCCAAGATTATGGAAACTTCAGAATCCACCTCGTAATCCAAAATCACAAAGTCTGCAGGAAAAATGAAGGTAGAAACCTTCACCAGTACATCATATAAGATACCAACAGGTCATTTTACCGACCTATCTGCCATCACAAGCAGCATATTGGTTGGTGTCGGATTGCCCAACCCCAACTTTGTGTAGATAGATAGCGGCATCAAATTGATGCTAGCTCCCAAATCGCACAATGACTTAGAAAAATTCATAGATCCAATCGTGCAAGGAATAGTGAAAGCACCAGGATCTGCCTTCTTCTGTACTAAAGACCTCGTGGCAATTATACTGCAATGATGAACATTATCTGCCAGCTCATCGCTTACTGCCCGCTTCTTTGTCAAAAGGTCCTTCATGAATTTAGCGTACCCAGGCATCTGTTCCAGCGCCTCCACCAAAGGCACATTAATATTCAGCTGCTTCAACATAGTCATGAATTTACTAAACCTGGTGTCATCAGCTTTCTTCTTCAGTCTCTGAGGAAAAGGTGGTAGTGGAAGGGGAATAGTTTTCTCCACCACTTCCTTTTTATCTTGTTTCCGATTATCAACCTTTTCAGGAGTGTCATCAGCCTTCTTCTTCAGTCTCTGAGGAAAAGGTGGTGGTGGAAGGGGAATAGTTTTCTCATGAACGCTCTCATTCTGATTTTCATCTTCTACAAAATCATCACAATCTGCAGCAATAACATTATCTGCTATATCATCAACCACCTGCTTGCCCTTGGATGGATTCTCCAATGCCTTACCACTCCTGGTAGTAATAGCCATACAAGATCCATCGTTCATTGGATTTTGCACAGTGTCACTAGGTAAAGTGCCAGCCTTTCTTTAGTTGAATGCTGCTGATAATTGACTCATTTGTTGTTCCAGCTGTTTTATTGCAATGGAGTGCGAGTCAAACAATTGATTTATTGAGGACAAATCATTCTTTACCCTAGCTACTCCCGTGTTAGTTGCTTCCACTCCTTTCAAAAACTTAGCCATCATATCTTCCATGGACATCTTCCCAGAGCCAGATGTCTCGACCTCACGATTTCCTGGAGGAACATACAAACCACTCCTATCAGTCTTATTCTTCCAACTACCTTGATCACGGTCCTTGTTTCCAGATTTATCATAATAGTTCCGACCTTGGTTTCCTTGGGCATTGCCTCGGAAACCCCCTAATTATTCAAGTAGTTTGCCTCTTCCTCAAAATTTAATTCAACTCTTCCCTGTGATACGACAGCCTTGACTTTTTAGGTCTTCCCTGATAATAAATGCTTGGTAAGAAGATCCATCTGCATTTTCATATGCGCCATATCCTGATCACGTTCCTCTTCTCTTCTCCTTTGTTCTGCAGTCATGCCAATAGATATAGTAGATCTTGCTACCTCAGAATCCTTGGTATGCCAAGCTCTACTCTGCTTTGTCATACGATCTAGCATACCACTTGCCTCATTAAAAGTAAAGTCCATGAATGACCCACCCGCAGCATAATCAACCACTAGCTTAGTCACCGAATTCAAAGCCCTGTATAATATCTCCATCAAGTGGACATTGGTCATATGATGATTTGGGCACCTCATAAGCTTCTTCTTGAACCTCTCCCATATTTCGTGGAGAGCTTCAGTTGTAAGCTGTCAAAAATTATTGATCTCATCTCTCAATTGTTCTCTCTTGGATGGCGGATAGAATCTTTCTAGGAAAGCATCTTTCAATTGCCTCCAATTAGTAATAGAATCAGGAGTTAGCCCGTTCAACCATAGAGTTGCCTCTCCAGATAGAGACAATGGAAATAAGAGTAGCCGAATTGCATTCTGTCCAACTCTTGGATTGTCAAACGACTTGCATGTTGAGATAAAGTTGATCAGATGCATATTCGAATCATCGCCTGCAAGTCCACAAAATAATCCCTTGAGCTGCAATAGCTGAATCATTGTGCTAGTGATATTGAACTTGGCTCCGGGTGCCAAGGGTTGAGGAATAATAGCTCCTGTGGCACCAGCCCCATCCAAATCATCATCATCATCATCAAAAGGAACCTGCACAGCTCGGTGGTCAGGTCACATTCTAGCTTGACGATCTCTTCTGTTCATAGGCGCT
This sequence comes from Capsicum baccatum var. pendulum, assembly GCA_030864225.1. NCBI lineage: Eukaryota > Viridiplantae > Streptophyta > Magnoliopsida > Solanales > Solanaceae > Capsicum > Capsicum baccatum. The sequence goes on along the minus strand of CM061555.1, from coordinate 161,704,332 downwards.
GCCACCTCATCTGCACGCCTTGGATTTTGTAACTCTTCATTACCCAGGTCCTCATCATCAGGATTTGTTGCTTGACCTGGGTTATCAATATTCTGTTGATGCACTTGAGCGGCTGCCAATGCAGCTAATCTGGCCTGCTCCTATTGAGCAGCCCTACTTTCAATGTCTCGTTGTGCATCCATCCTACCAATAAGTTGTAGTTCAGGGTTTATAGGTAATAATGGCTGACCCAAACTTCAAGTATTTGGCATGCACTGAACAAAACCTGAATAAAACAAAAACAACAGACGAAAATCAAAATTCAAGAATCTTTGACCAAAGGGTCTAGTAACTATCACAAACTTAGTTGACAACCGTATTCCCCGGCAACGGTGCATCAATTTGATAACGCCCAAACTACAGCTCTCGTTAGAAAGTGTAAGCGGTCGCTGTCAAATATAGAACCCAACTGGGTTGGGTGTCGAATCCCATAGGGAATACTTGGTCACCAAGTGTTGTAATTGTTAGCAGACGGTTGGTCAAAAATTCTATGGAAAGGGGGGATTGGTTTTAGGCGTGAAGTAATGTTAACAAAATAAAGAAAGAAACGATCAATGTAGTAAGATTTAATCACAGAGAATAATAAGTTAGGGTTATGCCCACCTTATGAGTTCTACGTATCTATTAACTATGAGTTATGCAGAATTCAGACATGCATGCACTTATAGAGATTCGTATTCTAATGATAAATCCTAGTGTCTATCGACCATCCAGGATTATTTCACTTTAACTCTCTCGAGCTTAAAGTGTATAACTTAATGGTACAAATTCTCCAAGAGGTTAATCCGATTAAGGCATTAATGTATAAACAGGGGTTGGTAGCCCTATTTCCTTGTCACACTCTCTTTTCCAAACATGTAACTTTTCTCTCGAACAAGTTAATGCTATAATGGCATATTCTATATGTTTGCAACCACAAGAATTTAATTAAAAAGAAGAGAGTAATGATATAAGTAGCATACGCATCAAGAATTCACAAACTCATAGTAATAGTTAGTATATCACAAGGCTTCCATAACCCTAACAGAGAAGTTTAGATACTCATGATTACAATGGAAATCGCAATATATATAATCATCATACCACAACTCGAATGATCTTTGCGAGGAGATGATTTTAACGTCAAAGAGGGATGACGTTTTTCCTCTTGGTCCGTTGCTCTCAAGAGAGCCGTGTTCCTCTGTCCGAAATTGTAATGTGACTAATCCCAAGTGTCTAATGGAAGAAAAATAATGACAATAAGAATTGAATAGAAAATAGAATCAATGCTAAAAAATTCAGCAAATAGGGTTTTTATAACATCCTTGTCCTAGTCCTACTAGGTTACTACATCCTTGTCCTAGTCCTACTAGGTTACTGCTGCACCCCTAAGTATTAAGAAATAATGATTCTTCTCGGGACAGTTTCTCCATGCATCACATTCAGTCCACAAGCTTCCAAAAGCTGCCTTCCTTCTTACGTGAAGTTTTCCTTTGCTGCCCAAGGGTCCACAAAGTGCTGAAATCTTCATCATTACTACCTGAAAACATGATAATCACGTTGGTTAGCTCACTTACAGGAAAATGGAGTAAAAGTGCAGGAATTATATATTTTATCCTCCAAACTTGGCCTAAAATATGGGTAAATTATGGTGTTTAGGCGTATAAATACGCCCAACATCAGTTCGCTATATTGTATACATTGGTGCTCAAGTACCTTGACTATGCCAGGAGGTTCAAGTCCCCATAAAGGCATATACGGATATGGATATTCTCTAGTTCATATGGCTACACATACTGGGGCCCTTCTAGCTAGGGAATAGTTGGATCCATATAGCCCGTAGGTGCCTTGTTTTATGTTGGTTATGCTACACAACATAAATTTATATGTATTTTAATCATTTCTCTCTATTCCAGCATGTGGTATTATATATTTATATGTATTTTATGTGATATTATTCATTGAATGCTGCATTGGTTTTGAATTATTATTATGGCATTATTTTATTCCTCTATCCCTAAGTTACATGCTAGTGCTCCAACCACTAACCGTCTTCAGACACTGTATCCCCATGCGATGTAGGAACTAGCCATTCTTCTATATCTCTTACTCAGTGACTTAGATTCGGGATCAGCTAGCGAGCCAAATTGACATAGTAATCTTCCATCCTTTTGAAGACCTTAGTTCATATTCTGGTTTTCTTTTGATATTTTGACTATCTTTTGGATATTGGTTTCGTCTATTGTTAGGGGCATGTCCTAACATTTCATTGACCTTCGGTTTGTAGAGGCTTTGTTGGATTACTGTGGACTTAGGTGGTTTGGTTGATTGTTTGGCGACAGACGATTGTTCAATTATCAATGGTTGGTATAGATATATCATGAATTATCATTAGTTTTATTATACGCTATCTTGTTATATGTTTGGAATTTATCTGACATTAGGGGATGTTGTCTTGGTTTTGTTAGGTGAAGGGGGTGGTTTTCAATCCTCATGGGATTTGAGATACCTGTCATAGACAGGCCCTAGTTCGGATCATCCAAAAGGTGGTATGAGAGACTGGGTTCATATTCAATTTGGTGTCCACAATGACATGTCAAGTAGTGTCTCTTTTATGGGTGTGTAGTGCACCACACTTATAAGAGAGGGGCTAAGAGACACTTTGGAATGTTTCCCTTTCTTATTGTCATAATTTAGGGTTGTAGTGTCTAAGGTCTTGGATCCTTCTTATCTTCATCTATTCATCTTTATGATCATTCCTCCAAAAAGATCTGATGTCCATCGAACTTCTTAGTCCCATTTGAGGGCAATATGGATGGAGCTCATCCAACTTCTGGGGTTCAAACTCGATCAAAGGTTGCTACATCTGACTTTCCTCATAGAGTCCCATATGTCCCCACTGATCCTACTCCTAAGGGAGACACTCATACTCAGTTGCCTCAAGAGGAGGTTACTAATACCGAGTTTCGACGCTCCATTAACCTGTTGATCCAGTTGGGGACATCTCAGTCACAGTAGTTGAGTTCTGCTAGTACTGCTATGGGTTACTCTAAGGAGACTAGAGTTGGACAATTTATGAGGTTGCATCCTCCGATAATTACTAATACTAAGGTTAAGGAGGATCCCCAAAGTTTTATTGATGAGATGGAGAAGATATTTTGGGTTATTTATGATTTGGAGATCAACGGTATGTAGTTTACTGTCTATCAATAGAAGGATATGGTATACCAGTGGTACAAAGAGTGGGAATAGTTGAGAGGAAAATATACATATTCTTCCTTGTGGGATAATTCTCTAATGTATTTCTGGACCACATCTTTCCTCAGGAGTTAAGGGAGGCAAAGGAGGAATAATTCATTAACATAAAATAAGGGAAAATGACAGTCCAGGAGTATGCCTTGAAATTTTGTTAGTTGTCTAGGTATGCTCCTGAGTTGGTGTTTAGAATGAGGGCTAGTATGCATAAGTTTGCTTCTAGATGGTCCCGTGAGTTGATTCTTGAGAGTAACGCTGCCTTGCTGAACAAGGACATGGATATCTCAAGATTGGTTGTGTGTATACATCAGGTCAAAAAAGAGAAAAAAGCAAGCTGAGTTTTATGAGAGGCAGAGTAAGAAATCTTGGTATTCAGAATAGGGTGGACGCCAGCAACAAAGTGGAAAGTGGTCTAAGAAGAAGAACTAGGAGAGTCCTAACTCCTATTCGACAGATAGTTCTCATTAAACAAAGACGTTTGGTGATTGACATTTTTAGTGTGGTGATACTTCTAGGACACACGGTACCTAATCTTACGACACTGGGTCCCAATCAACACCACCTTACCCTCCCTGCAGATTTTGTTGTCATCAACGTCACAGTTAGTATGAGAAGAGGAGGAACCGATGTTTTATGTTTGGTCATATTGGACATATGTAGTAAGATTTTCCCTCTAGATTTGATTCTGGGGTAAACAAGGTTCCTATTGACTCTTCATCAACTCCTGAACCAAAAGGTGCCACTTTTGGCTCTAACACTCGTTGAAACCATCTTTATGCTTTCACTACTCGTCAAGAGTTTGAGGAACCTCTTAATGTCGTTACTGGTATGTTAAAACTCTTTTCCCGTGATGTGTACTATTTACTTGATCCCAGGTCCACTCTTTCTTATGTGACCCCATTAGTGGCTGTGCATTTTGGTTTTAGTCTTGAATGTGTATCAGACCCTTTTTTTTATTTCTACCATAGTGGGTGACTCTATGGTTTCTAGAAGAATCTATAAAGGTTGTGTGGTATCTGTGGGCGGTCGGGAGATTTTGGTGGATCTATTTGAATTAGATAGGGTTATTTTTTATGTCATAGTTAGGATGGATTGGTTGCACTCATGATATGCTTCTTGATAATGCTCAACTAACACGTCTATTTAGTGCAAGCCGATCGTCGTCAGTATATTTATCCAACTTTGGAGTCAGGGTCGAATCCATGAGGAACAATGTGAGTGGCGATTAAATTAATTTGAAACTATAGCTACATGTTAAATTCAAACAAATGATATGAAATGATAAAATAGGGTTTTTTTAATTTGTTAATTTTGTTCTAACTAATTGTAACAGATTTATTCCGTCTAATGTTTCTTTTTTTAAGTCGTAATTTAACGATATTAAACAAACAAGAGTTATGGTTACCAAGATGCTTGAATAGCTAGGGTTGTGAATCAATTTAGAGTTCTAATTGACAACTTCAATTGCAATAGTAGCTGAATCCTATTATTTGGTCATTCGTTTCTTAACCTCAGTGGGCATCCTATCCTTTAATTCTCTCGAACTTAAAGAATGCATTGGTTATTCAACTGTTCTCTCATGTAGGCCAATCTGGTTAAGGCATTTGCCATTAATCTAAAGAGTGAAGTCCTTAGAGTCCATGTAAACCCTTTCGTTTCCCAACAAGCACTTTTCTCTCGAAAAAGTGATGTTCTTGGGCTCACTTTTCAAGTTTGCAACAAGGAAAAGTCATTAAAGTGAATAAGGGTTTATGAAATATCAATTAATCATGGAAATCTACTAGATTCACAACCCCAATCAACTATTAACATCAAGGCTCCCACAACCCTAGTTATGGGAGCTTAGCCATATATTTTCATCACAGAAAGAGAAGAAATCATTGTGTTATTCATTAATTAATTCAAAGTTTACTTACAAAATTCACAATTGTTGTTCTTAAATCTTCAATAGAAAAATATGATAAAGGAATCTAGATCCACACATCTACAATGAATCTTAGAGAAAAACTATGTAACAATATGTTTCAAGTATGGAAACACTAATAAAGAAAATAAAATATACAAAGATAATCAAAGATACCTAACAAAACCTAAAACTGGTATTTATATGTTTCCAGATAAAAAGGAATTAAAATTCAAATTCAGAAAAAAAACACGCATCTGAATTGGTGGTCCACCGCAAAACTGGTCATCCACCAATTTGACCATCCCTGGACCTTCTAAAATCTTGCATTTTGTTTAGTCCTGGTCGTCAAATTGGTGGTCCACCGCAAAAATGGTGTTCCACCATTTGGACCACCAGTAAGTTTTCTGAAATCCTAGATTTGGTTGTCAGATTGGTGGTCCACCACAAAATTGGTGGTCCACCATTTTGACCACCAATGAGTCTTCTGAAATCTTGAATCTAGTGGTTAGTTTGGTGGTCCACCACAAAAATGGTGGTCCACCATTTTGACCATCGTTGAGTGTTTTGAAGTCCTGAATCCTATTTGGAATTGGTGGTTAGATTGGTGGTCCACCGCAAAACTGGTGGTCCACCATTTTGACCACCAGTGAGTCAGTTTCCAGTATCTCATCGCGATGTCACCACGTCGCGGCCCTTGTCAAATCCATAAAATGATACACGCGCCTATTGGTCTCAAAATTTAGAATTTTTTGAATCAAATGGTGTTTTTATAGATTCCATTGGACATTTCTAAAGCCTACATGCACCCTGGACATTTCGGGACTCCAAATGGTGTCGATTTTTGCATCGTGCTTTCGTTGAGCTATTTCGAGCCTTTTTGAGTTGTTTTCACTTAATTTGAAGCTTGAATATCCTTAAAATAGTATCATAATCCATTAATAAAGAGTCATAACTACTTAAATACCACAAAGTATAACTCAAAACAACACAACATCCAAGAATGTGAACTCAAAACACGAGCTAAGCATAGGTTAAATTCACTTTGATTTTTAGCTCATTGTTTTGAATCTTTTCTTGATACAATTAAATCTTGAAAATTTTAACCATATTTTTTCACATATAATACATAATAATAACCTTATTAACTCATTAAAATACATTAGAACCCAACACAATAGACTATACAAACACCTAGCTCAAGCTAGCCACACTAGCTTTCTCGGTTGAACTCTAAATGGTCGAATTAAATCAAAAATCATGTAAAAACACCATTAAACATTGTAAACACATACTTGGACATATGAATGCTCACTTACATTATTATAAAAACATATATCATAAGAATCATCCTCAAAACAAAGCTAAAAAGGCTAAAACAGTAATTCTAGAATACATAAATACACCCAACATCACCACCCCACACTTAAAGCGTAGTTCATCCTCAAATAGATCTTCACTATAAGAATCATGAGCCGTGGAAAATACACTTCTACTACATGCAATAGACTCAAGCTAGTACTACATGACTACACATAATGCAAGTTACTACAGTAGGCATGTTTCAACATAATTAAAAGCTCAAGAATCCTACTTCCAAAACATCCTAGCCTCAAGAATGCACTCCACAAGTAGAAAAATCATGCATATATTTCAATCAAGGACATCAGACAAATCAGCCAAGTTTATCAAACATGTGCCTCTACCAACAAGAGAGTTACCCATAATCACTCAAAATTACGCAATTCATAACATGATGGATACAAGAATCAAATTGTTCCCACTCACAAGAAATTCACAAATTACATATAATGAACCATAGTATTGACCTTAGTGTAATGCTCTACTAATAGTCAAATGTAAAGCTTATGATTAATTAGGGCTTTTCCTTGTCGTAATATAGGCTAAGGGACGGGTAGAAACTATTTTTGCCGAGAATAGTGACTAACCTCTCTAAGCTATTTAATACACTACATTATACATTTAAAGAAATATCTAAAAATCAAATTACACCACTTTTCTCTACGATATCTTTTATTTTTTCCCCATCACTTTTAAACATTGTCATAACCACTAGGTGGACGCATAGTTTACTACTATATGAATTAATTTTTCTCTTTCTTTACTATCATGGAAATATTTCAAACATCATTTATATCACATTTTTCCTCTTATTTCTCAAACTCCTTACTAATTCATTAAAGCTCTTAGGAGCTCTTTGGATCAAACTATGGTAGGGATTAGGCTATTTATGAGGTTTCCAAAGAAAAACTAAAGTCTCAATGGGGGTTAACTAGGATAATGAGCAAGGGTAGGCAAAAGAAGGTATAAAACAAGGCTATCAAAGAAATGCCTAAATCATCTCCTAAACTCACATTCTTTATTTTGGTTCACACACACATCGGGAAAGTTCTATACATCACATGCAATAACGAATATACAAAATACTTTACACACACATGGAACATGTTCAACTCAATAGGATCATCATTGAATCTCAACGAATTAATAACATGAATTCAATTTTTAAGCCAACAAATACAAGAGTCACAAACATGAGCCTAAGAGTCTTAAAAATAGCAATTCACATAATTCAGTATTCGTTTACAAAGATTCATTCCACCTACAACCCCTCTTTTCAAGGATAGTCAAAGGATCTAGGTTACTCACATACCTTTTGTCAAGGATGATGTAGGTATTAGTATATTTGAGGCTTTCACCAACAAATTCCATATCACAATCAGGCATTTGTAAAACCCATCAACATGAGCTAATAATTGAATCTAAGAAAGGTAACTCCCACATACTTTTACCTTATTGTAACCTAACCCCAAGAGAAAGAACTAGCTACTCATAAGATAAATAAGCAAGTATATACCCAAAATCTCCATTGATTTGACTTATGAAAGACTATGTGTATGTTAATTCAAACTTTAAACTTCAATAAATCTTCAATGGGTGTTTTCTAATCCTTCATGCAGAAGTTACTCCAATGTATTCTTCACCCAAAATTAATATAATAATTATGCTTCAAAAATGGAAACTAAGAAGTAAACAAAGTTCCAATAATTAGGAATTGGTGGATCCTCCAAAGAGACAGGGTTTGAGACTCTTAAGTAAAATTTGGGAACAACTATGTGCATTTACATTTTGCCTTTGGGATATTTTTCCTCTAGGTTGTGATCACGGGAATTGTTTGCATTTATGGCTATAGAGACTACGGTTAGAGCCAGGAGATTGCATTATGTTGACCTTCTTAACTGACCGTGATTGTGGTAAATAAGGGTATATTCTGCTATAAGTCTCCAAATTTCCCTTCTTTCCTTCTTTTGACCTTTTTTAACTCATATCCATATATTTTTATGACATTACCTATGTGTATACAAAACAAGGATATTAGTGAATTTAATCACAAATATGTGTCACTCATTCATTCAAAACATGGTTATATGCACGAATGTTGGGTGCGAATGAGTGGTAAATTCACAACTCGTCGTTATGTGCTAAATTTTTTAACTAAGATTAAATGGGGTTGTGTAGTACTCCATGAATGTGGAGGACTTTAGAGGACTAATATTGAAAACCACATTTGCCAAAATGGGGGTCTAAATGGTCGGGTGTTTGAGTCACCCTTGTTATATCAGAGAGAGAGGGTGGAGTCCTGTTTGGATATATGTTCATGATTATTCTTTGGTGTGAAGGGAATAATGCGCTAGGGCTCGACCCAGGGGTGAGATATAGGGAACATATAGCCCATGGATACTATTATGATGATTATGCTACACAGCCCAGGCTAAAATTTTAAACTTTATGTCAAACCCTGTTCCCTATCCCAGCATGTTATGTATATAAATATATGTACACTGTGTGAACATATATTTTTTTGTTCTTTTGATTTAGAATTATTTTATCTCTTCCTTGAGTTACATGCAAGCATTCTTCCTACAACCATCTCTGGATAATTTATCTCCACACAATTTAGGGAATGGAGACACCTTTACTTTTCTTGTGCAATTATAGGAATTTTTAGTTTTTAGCCATCAAATTTAAAGTGGTGATCTTCCATTCTCTGGAAGGGCTATAATTTTGAAGTCTTGTTTCATTTATGTCTAAACTATTTCTATTGGATTCTTTTGGCTATTGTCGAGGACATGTTCCGACTAAGATTAGTTTTGTCTGGTTTAGAGGCTTTGTATATTATTGTGGATTGGGAGTTAGTATTATAGATTTTTAGCACATTCTTATTATTGTGTATTCTATCTTGGTACATGTTTGAAATTTATCCGCTGCTTATTGTATTGTGTTTTTCTTGGTTAGGTAAAGGGGGTGGTCTTTGTTCCATGGAGTAATTGAGATACCAATCATGGCCAGACCCTTGTATAGTTCATGAAAAATTTGGTATCAGAGCCCTAGGTTCATGGTCAATTGGGTGTCCATAAAACTATGTCAAGTAGAGTCTCTTTTATGGGTTTTTAGCGCACCACACTAATAAGGGAGAAACTACAAGACATTTAGGAATATTTTTATTCCTTGTGTTCTACTTTTGGGTTGCAAACTCTAGAATGTTGAAATTTCTTCTAGTTCTATTTGTTTGCATTATAGATTATGCCTCCCCAAGGATCTGATGCTCGTGGAAACTCCTCTGTCCTACCTGAGAGCAACGTAGATGGAAATCATCCTGATTATGTGGTACATACCCGATCTAGGGTTCCTACTTTTGATTGCCTCCATTGGAATTCCATAAGTTCCCTCTAATCCTCCTTAGATTCCCAGGATGATGTGTCTAATGTTGAGTTCTACCAGTTGATTCATTTGCTTACTCAGTTGGTGTCATCCTAGTCATGCCAGTTTAAGTGTGGTTATCTTATTACTCCTTCTTTTGAGGCCACAGGGGTTGGCCAGTTCATGAGGTTGAGCCTTTCAACTTTTACTAGTTCAAAGGTTAAGAAGTATCATTAAGGGTTCGTAGATGAGATAGAGAAAATATTTTGAGTGAATCATGCTTTGGACTATAAGGGTGTAGATTTTGATGCATGTCAATTAAAAGTTATGGTATATTAGTTCTATGAGGAGTGGGAATAATTGAGGGGAAGATGATACTAAACCAACTATATGGAATGAATTCTCTGGTGCATTTCTTGATTGCTTCTTTCCTTAGGGGTTGAGGGGGTCAAAAGTTTGAAGTTTATGAATCTAAACCAAGGTAGAATGACTGTGAAAGAGTATGTCTTGAAGTTCCATCTGTTTTCTCACTGTGCTACTGAGCTAGTATCTAGTATGAGGACTAGGAGGAGGAAGTTCATTTTAGGTTTTTCTTGGGATTTTATGTTGGAGTGAAAGGACACTTGATGAATAATGACATGGATATATCTAGGATTGTGGTGTATATGCAACAGGTTAAAGACAAAAATAAAAAGAAAGCCAAAATAAGGGAAAGGTAGAGTAAGAAGTTCAGGTATTCTGAGTAGGGCAGAGGCCAACAGAATAACAGTAGAGATGGAAGGCAGTGGCCTAGGAGGAAGTGGGGAAATTATGGTTCTTATTCTTTAGATAGTGCTCCATATTCAAAGTTATTAGGTGATCGTAACTTCTAGATAGACAATAGATTGAGGGCACAAGGTGCCCAATCTTAAGCAAATGTTGCTCAATCTGCCCCATCTTATTCTCCCTATAATTTTTGTAGGCAGATGCATCGTTGGGTTTGCGATGAGGGGAGGAATAATTGCTTTAAGTGTGTCCAACTTGGTCATTTGTAGAAGAATTGTCATTTAAGGGTGGCTTCTGGAGCTAATAAGGTTTTGATTTCTATGTCTTTAGAACCAGCGTCAAAGGGTGCACTTCTAGAATCGATACTGGCCAAAATCATTTTTATGCTCTTGCCACCCGCTAGGAATTTGAGTTTTTTCCTGATGTTGTCATGGGTATGTTATAACTCTTCTATTATGACATATATATCTTACTTTATTCAGGGTCTACTCTTTTTTATGTGACTCCTTATGTGGCTATTTATTTTTGTTTTGGTCCTGAGTGTATTTTAATCCCGTTTCTATGACTACCTTAGTGGGTGAATCTATTATGGCTAGAAAAGTCTATAGGGGTTATGTGGTATCTATCTGTGGCAAGGAGATATTTATGGATCTGATAGATTTTAATATGTTAGACTTTGATGTTATTTTAGGGATGGATTGGCTCTATTCATGTTATGCGTCTCTTGATTTTAGGTCCCAAAGGGTCAGTTTCCAATTCTAAAATAAGCCAGTGGTTGAGGGGGAGGGGAGTTTCCTTATACCTAACGAAAGATTCATTTCTTATCTTAGAGTCCAAAAATTGATTTCCACTTGGTGTCTATATCATCTAATCTGGGTTAAGAATTCTAGTTCTTAAAGCCCCTTTTTGCAGTCTATCCCTATGGGTAATAAGTTTCTTGAAGTGTTTCCTGATGCTCTTCTTGGTATTCTTCCTAATAGGTAAATAGATGTTGGGGTTGATCCCCTTTTGGTTACTTGGCTTTGACTGAGTTAAAAGAACTTAAGGTGCAGTTAAAGGATCTTCTTGATAAGGGTTTCATCTTTCCCGATGTCTCTCCATAAGGTGCTCTTGTGATTTTCATTCTTAAAAAGAATGGTTCCCTTTGAATGTGTATAGACTATTGCCAGTTGAATTAGGTGATAGTGAAGAATAACTACCCTATTCCTCGGATTGGTGATCTCTTTAACCAACTTCATGGTGCTAAGTATTTTTCTAAGATCGATCTTTGTTCGAGTTATCATTAGTTGAAGATTAGGGAGGTGGATATCCCTAAGACTACTTTCCAAACCCAGTATGGTCAATATGAGTTCTTGGTCATGTCTTTTTGATTGACTAATACCCCGACCACATTTATGGATCTTATGAACCAAGTATTCTATTAGTTTTTGTACTTACTCATCATTATGTTTATTGATTACATCTAGGTATACTTCAAGATTGAGGAGAATCATGCCAATCACCACTGCATAGTGTTACAAACTCTAAAGGATCAATGTTTGTACGCTAAGTTCTCAAATTGTGAGTTTTTGTTGAATATTATTATTTTCCTTGGTCACACTATTTCTAGTGAGGGGATCATGGTGGAACCGCAAAAGGTCAAGGCAGTTAAGAAGAGTCCTAGACCCATGAATCTAAACTATATTTGGAGCATCTTTGGTTACCCGGGTATTATAGGAGGTTTGTGGAGAATTTATCTTTGATGTCTGCTTCATTGACTAAGTTGACTTAGAAGAAGGTGAAGTTTCTGTGGTTTGATACTTGTGAGGGTAGCTTTGAGAATTTGAAGGATAAGTTGACTTCAACTCTAGATTTTATGCTACCTGAGAGTAATGATGGCCATGTTGTTGATTGTGATGCATATCATATGGGATTGGGTTGTGTGTTGATAAAGCTATGTAAGGTTGTGGCATACTCTTCTAGGTATCTTAAGGTGCATGAGAAGAACAATCTGACTTATGATTTAGAGTTGTTGGATATGTTTTTTTCTTTGAATATTTGGCGTCATTACTTTTATGGGGCTCATGTTGACATATATTTAGACTATAAGAGCTTATTGTATGTGTTCACCTAGAAGAAGTTGAATCTCAGGCAAAGGATATGTCTAGTGTAATACCCCGTAAAATTCTAAGCCTAACTCAGCTCCTTGAGGCTTAATAAGAAAATCCAACACTTAGAAGAATTTTTTCTAAGTGTTGAAAACACTTAGTTTCATTTTATACCTTTGAACTTTGGGGATTTATTTGACGACCTTCCCGACCACCATTTTTGGATTTTCAAGTTGCGTTGCAATGGAGAAAGGTCATAGTATACACCGGGTGAGTTTCAGAATTTTTGGAGTAGCGTAAAGTCACTTTTGGGTGCCCAAAACAGTAGCTACGGGCGATAAGGTCCGCATCGCCTGGCAACTCCACTACTTGACCAGTTTTAAGCATTTTAGGGTCAACTTCAAACGATCATAACTTCTTGAATATTTTGAACTAGGAGAGTTGCTATATATCAACCAAAACATCTTTGAGTCCTATTTCCAATTCCATTGGTTTCATTCAATTTTAACATCTGATTAAAGAGTTATCATCAATTTACTTCAGCCTATCATCCTAAAAACAACAAAGGACAGCTCCATGTTTCTCTCTTTCTCCATGGGTATTTTATTCTTTCCCACCGCTATATATATACACAAAAACACAAGAATCTATTATAATTTAGCATCATATGTTTTTTTCTCTCAAAATTCATCAAGAACAAGTATAAGGTTTTTATAGGTGCTTCAAGAATCAAGGAATTTGACCATTAATCTTCAAGAATCTTTCATCTAAGGTATGTATAGTCTTGATTCATGGATTCCTTTCATCCATGAAGCTCAAAAACCCTCTTTCAAATTTATAAATAATGATATTTATGTTGTAGGTTGATTATAACCATGTTGTTAATGTAAATTAAATTTTAATTCCATGAGTTATCTTAAGAAATCATGAAAACTAATTTATTTTGTAATATTATTCATATGAACTTTATGTTGAGTTTTTGGAATTGCAAGTTGGATGTTGATGATCATGTTGTTGGTGTGGGATGATTCCCAAGTTGGAATCTTTAAGTGATTTTATGAAACATGTTAGTATATATGTTGAAATCCATAAATTGGGTGGTTTAAGATTTGTTGAATTGATGATTTTACCAATGTCTAAAATTGTACATGTAAGGTAATTGACAATATTCCTAAGAAACTAGAAATCTTGTAATATAGCTAAATTGTGACTAAATGATGGATTCATGATACACCTCTATGTCCAAATGGTTTCCATGCTATGAAGGTGCCTTGTAAACCTTGTTGGGTTATTCATGAACTAGCTCTATGAATTAATGTCATGTCTAATTGCAATCCCATTTATGTACAAGATTATGATAACCATGTATGTTATGAAATTCCCCAAGTCATGGTATTGTGGATTGTGGATTGTGGATGTTGGTCATGTATTCAAGAAAGTCATGCTTTGTCAGTTTCCTTCTATCGAGTCCTGGGGGTATTTGTACCCAAAAAATATAGTTTTGTGCCTAGAGCCATGTCATATTTTTACGATATCCTCAGTCAAGCCATGTTCAGTAGAATTCAGTCAATCATATGACTCAGGAAAAAAAATTTCAATAATCTCATGAACTCAGTCAGTAAAAACAATTCAATAACATACCGTCAGACAACAGAATTTAGTAAACTCCGTCCATGAACAATTTAGTTTATTATGTTCAATGTCTAATAAGATGGGAGTAGTAATTGGCACCGAGTGAACCCAAGGATGGGAACTCACCTGCCAGTAGACGGTGTGATTCTTAGAAGCAATCCTTGCATTCAAGAAATACGTAGCCAGCGTAAGTTGATACATCAATACCTGTCAGTTGAGGGTAGATGAGGTGGCTAAACCTGTCAGATGAAGGTTCCCACCATTCTCATTAGACTACCTGCTAGATGAGGGTCACTCACAGTTTGTTCTTACCAGTGGCGCGGTATTGACACCCTTCTAGTCAGTGTACAAATTGGACCCCAGCTCAGCTATAATAGCAATATATGGGGTATGCCGGTTATATAACTACTTCCCACAGTCTCAGTATCAGTTTTAGTTAAAGAAATCAAATAGTTCCTCAGAATATCAGGACTATCAGATATAGTCACTCATGTTATCAGTTATCAGTAAACTCATGATATCAGTACCCAAATTCAGTAATCATGTATCATGATCTCAGTTACAGTTATTATGTATTCATGCATGTATTCTCACGTTCATGTTAGTCAGTATTATTTATGCATATGAACCCCAAGCATTAGCTTACCTCACTTGCATATTCAGTACATTCAATTGTATTGACGCATTCGCACTATGGTGCTTTATTTTATACCATAGGTTCAGCAATACGAGCTCCAGAGAACCAGTAGCATTTCAATTTCTCCAGCAGAGTTGTAGTGAGTCATCATATTTTGAGGAATGTTGTGCTATCATTATTTATTTCAGTTTCTTTCAGTATATGGAGTTAATTAGGAATATGTCCCCTCAACTCCTTATTCAGACATATGTACAGGCTTTTAGATTTGATTCAGACTATAGTATTTTCAGGTGTGGTATTGTGATACCGTATTTCAGATATTATGACTTCACTAGAAGTGAACCTTATGGCCTTACAGCTTTTACGCATTCCACATTTATTCAATATATTATGCAGTGTACAGGTACATATATAAGTCATGGGTTTGTTGGTGGTCCTTTGGGGTCATGGGCACTATGTAGAATTTCGATTACCATAATCGGGGTGTTACAAACTCGCTATCAGAGCCTAATGTTCAATAGTGTCCTAGTAAATCTTAAAGCTGCATCTAGAAGAGTCTTATGTATAAGTGTGTTGCACGCCACATTTATGTACATGAGGATATAAGATGTTTTAGGAACAATTTCTCTTCTTTCAGTATTCATGTCGTGCCAGTGAGCATAAACTTGAATTTAATTCTCCATCTAAGCCTTTTCTCTTCCGTTTACAGAATATGCCTCCCAAGAGATCTCAAAGAAGGGGAGCTAGAAAATAGTTAGCACCTCAGCCCATTAAGGTAGACCCTCTGGATGAGAATGTTTCTCATGCAGAGTTCAGAGCTGCATTTATCACTTTTTCTCAGTCGGTTGCTGCACAGAATGCACAACCAGCAGTCATTCTGGCCAATTCATCTGTATCTAGGATTTGAGACTTCACCCGAATGAATCCTCTATCTTTCTTTGGGTCTAATTCAAATGAAGATCCTCTAGAGTTCCTTGACCAATTTTAGAAAGTCACGGATATCATGAGGATTACTTCTTGTCATAGTGCTGAGTTAGCTGCATATCAGTTCCAAGATGTGTCTCATAATTGGTACAAGCAATGGTAAGAAGAAAGGTTCGATGATGCAGGGTAAGACGAGTGGGAAGAGTTTTCCGATGCATTCCTATATAGGTTCTTTCCCCTTGAACTTCAGAAAGCTAAGGTGTTAGAATTTACTAACCTCAGGCAAGGAAACATAATGATAAAAGAGTATTCCCTCGAGTTTACTCAACTATCCAGATATGCCCCTCATATGGTTGTAGATAACAGGGCCAAAATAAGTAAGTTTATTTCTGGGGTAAATGACAGTATGGTGAATGAGTGTACAACCGTCATTCTGGACAATGACATGACTTTATCCAGGCTCATGACTTATGCTCAGAAGATAGAGGAATAGAAAATTTAGATGAGGGAAAAGAAGAACAAAATAGCAAGGATAGGTAGTTTTAACTTTTCTAAGCCCAAATCAGAAGGAGGAAACCATTCTTAGTTTCGTCGAAAACCCTCAGTCCCAGCTCCTTCTTCATCCAGTACTCCAGCTCTTAAATTCAGAGATAGGGAACCAGGCACTCAGTCTTAGGGCAGTATTAGTAGTGGTTGTACTAATCCCTTTTGCCAGAATTGTTGTAAGAACCATAAGGGAGTCTGCAGATCTGGTAGCGATGTCTTTTTTGGTTGTGGCAAGACAGGCCATAGGATCAGGGATTGTTCCCAGTCGAGTTATCAGTATCAGCAAAACTATTCTACAGCTTAAAACGGTCTCCCAAAGTAGGGTGCAACTTCCAGTGCTACTAGTGCGCAACGCCCAAATTGATTCTATGCTCTTCAATCCTGGAAAGATCAAGAAAATTCTCCTAATGTGGTTACTGGTATGTTACAGATTTTTCATGTGCATTTTTATGCTTTGCTAGATCCAGGTGCTTCTTTGTCCTTTGTTACTTCTTTTATAGCAAGCAATTTTGGAATCAGTCCTGAAATTCTAATAGAGCACTTTTCAGTCTCTACCCCAGTGGGTAAAACCATAATAGCCCGGTGAGTATACAAAAACTACCCGATTATGATATTTCAGAAAGTCACTTCAGCAGACTTAGTCGAATTAGATATGACTGATTTTGATGTCATTCTCGGCATGGATTGGATTTATTCCTACTATGCCACAGTCGACTACAGAAATAGAATATTTCAGTTTCAGGTTCCGAATGAACCTATCCTAGAGTTGACAGGTAGTACTTCAGCTTTTAGAGGTCAACTTCTTTTCTACTTTCGAGAAAGGAAAATGATATCTAAGAGATGTGTCTACCATCTCATTCATGTGAAGGACTCTAGTTCTGAATCTCCCAGTCTTGAATCAGTTCCAGTCGTGAATGAATATTTAGATATCTTTCCTGAAGATCTTCCAGGCATTCCTCTCAAAAGGGAAGTACACTTCGACATTGATCTTCTTCCAGATACTCAGTCTATATCTATTAGTCCATAAATAATGGCACCTACAGAACTCATGGAACTGAAAGAACCTTTGAAAGATCTGTTAGATAAGGGATTCATCAGACCTAGCATATCCCCGTGGGGTGCACCAGGCCTATTCGTGCGCAAGAAAGATAGTTTACTCATAATGTGCATTGATTACCGTCAGCTTAATAAAGTCACAATCAAGAACAAGTATGCTCTCCCTAGAATTGATGACTTTTTTACCAGCTTCAGGGTGCCAGCTATTTCTCTAAGATAGACCTCAGGTCCGGATATCGTCAGCTTAGAGTCAGATAATGTGACATTCTAATGATAGCTTTTTGTACTCGGTAAGGTCACTTCGAATTCCTAGTCATGTCCTTTGGTCTTACCAATTTACCAGCAGCTTTCATGGACTTGATGATCTGAGTGTTCAAGTAGTACTTGGACATGTTCGTCATAGTCTTCATAGATGATTTTCTTATCTATTCTTGTAGTGAAAGTGATCATGCAGAACATCTCAGAATAGTACTCCAGACTCTGAAAGATCATCAGTTGTTTGCCAAATTCAGTAAGTTCAAGTTTTAGCTAAGTTTAGTAGCATTACTTGGTCACAATATTTTTGGTGACGACTTTAGAGTAGATCCTAAAAAGACCAAAGTAGTAAGAAACTGGCCCAGACCTGTATCTCCATTAGAT
The DNA here is from genome assembly GCA_030864225.1 of Capsicum baccatum var. pendulum. NCBI lineage: Eukaryota > Viridiplantae > Streptophyta > Magnoliopsida > Solanales > Solanaceae > Capsicum > Capsicum baccatum. Next base: position 161,686,148 of record CM061555.1, on the reverse strand, counting down.
ATCAGGAGTTTATTGGGTTTGGCTAGCTATTACAGGCGGTTTGTTGAGGGATTTTCTTCTATTGCATCCCCTATAACCAAATTGACTTAGAAAAAAGTTAATTTTCAGTCGTCAGATCCTTGCGAGAAGAGTTTTCAAGATATGAAGACTCAACTAACCTCAACTCTAGTGTTTTGTCTTCTAGATGGTCCAGATGGGTTCATAGTATATTGTGATGCATTCAGAACGGGTTTAGGTTGTGTCCTCCTGCAGCATGGTAAGTTTATAGCCTACATCTCCAGACAACTTAAACCCCATGAGAAGAAATACCCTACTCATGATCTTGAGTAAGCAGCCGTAGTGTTCTCCTTACAGATTTGAAGGCATTATCCATACGGTGTTCATATAGATGTCTTCACAGATCATAAATGCTTTCAGTACGTATTCTCTCAGAAAGATCTTAATATTCATCAGAGAAGGTGGTAAGAGCTCTTGAAAGATTACGACATGATTGTCCTTTACCATCCAAACAAGGCCAATGTAGTGGACGATGCTCTTAGCAGACTATCTATGGGTAGTGTTGCTTATATTGAGGAAGATAAGAAAAATCTAAATCAGGAATTCCATCAGCTTGCCCGACTAGTTGTCTTCCTATTTGATTCTTTAGAAGGTGGGGTATGTGTCCATAGCAGTTCAGAATCATCCCTAGTTTCTGAGGTGAAGGAAAAACAAGATAGAGATTCCAGCCTTGTCAAGCTAAAAGAGTAAGTCAAAGATTAGAAAGTAGAGGTTTTCTCCCAAGGGGGAGATGGTTTCTTGCGTTTTTAGGGTCGTCTCTATGTTCCAGGTGTAGATTACTTGAGGTAGCAAATTCTTGCAGAAGCGCATTATGCACGCTACTCTATTCATCCAGGGGCCACAAAGATGTACCGTGACTTGTGGGAGATCTATTAATGGAGTGGGATGAAGAGAGATATTGCAGAGTTTGTGGTTAAGTGTTCTACATGTTAGCAAGTTAAGATAGAGCATCAGAAGCCTAGTGGTTCCATGAAGGAGTTCTCTATTCCTACTTAGAAGTGGGAAGTTGTGAACATGGACTTTGTGATGGGTTTGCCTCGTACATATCATCAACATGATTCAGTTTGGGTCATTATAGACAGAATGACCAAGTCAACTCATTTCCTTCCAGTTCATACCTCTTATTCAGCCAAGGATTACACCAAACTCTACATCAGAGAGTTAGTCAGATTGCATGGTGTTCTGTCTTCTATTATCTCAGACAGATGTACCCAGTTCACCTCTCATTTCTAGAAAACGTTCCAAAAGGGTCTTGGTACCCAAGTCCATCTCAGTATAGCCTTTCATCCTCAGACAGATGGTCAAGCTAAAAGGACCATTCAGACTTTAAAAGATATGCTAAGGGCATGTGCAATTGAAATTTTGGACTATCAGACTCGTAGACTGAGGAACAAAGAGGTCCCTCTAGTCAAAGTTCTTTGGCAGAATCATTCCGTGGAGGGAGCTACTTGGGAAGCAGAAGCAGATATACGGACCAAGTATCCTCACCTCTTATCCGCTAATTCAGATCTAGCTCAAGATAATAGCCTTTCCTAAGCTTATTCAGTTTCATGTTTATATCTATCACAAAAATTGGTATCAAGTACCAATATATATTCAGTCATGCATTCATGTATCAGTTCAGTTATATAATCATACATTAGATATGCATTCTCATTTTGAGAAATTTAGTTCATCAGAAAACTCAGTCATGCACCCATGAATTACTTACACATGAATCAGATATGCATGTCTAGTATAATATAAATTCAGCTTAATAGTAATGAAATCACATTTTAGTTATTCATGTTCCGTTCATGTTCATCTTACAAATTTCTTCCCTCTCAGTCAGTCCAATTCGAGGACGAATATTCCCAAGGGGAAGATATTGTAATACCCCATAAAATTCTAAGCCTAACTCAGCTCCTTGATGCTTAATAAGAAAATGCAACACTTAGAAGAATTTTTTCTAAGTGTTGAAAACACTTAGTTTCATTTTATACCTCCGAACTTCAGGGATTTATTTGATGATCTTTCTGACCTCCGTTTATGGATTTTCAAATTGCGTTGCGATGGAGAAAGGTCATAGTATACCCCAGATGAATTTCGGAATTTTTGGATTAGCGTAAGGGAACTTTTGTTTTCCCTAAACAGAAGCTACGGGCAATAAGGCCTGCATCGCCTGGCAACTCCACTGCTTACCTTGTTTTCAGCATTTTAGGGTCAACTTCAAATGATTATAACTTCTTGAATATTTTGAACTGGGAAAGCTGCTATATATCAATAGATAAATCTTTGAGTCCTCTTTCCAATTCAATTAGTTTCATTCAATTTGAACATCTAAGTAAAGAGTTATGATCAGTTTACTTCAACCTATCAGCCTAGAAATAACAGAGGACAACTGCGTCTTTCTCTCTTTGTCTAGGGGTACTTTAGTCTTTTGTACCTCTATATATACAAACAAAAACACGAGAATTAGTCATAATTTAGAAACATATGCTTGTTTTCTCTCAAAATCCATCAAGAACAAGTATAGGGTTTTCATAGGAGCTTCAAGAATCAAAAAATTTAACGGTTAATCTTCAAGAATATTTCATCTATGGTATGTATAGTGTTGATTCATGGATTCCTTTCATCCATGAAGCTCAAAAACCCTCTTTCAGATTTATAAATAATGATATTTATGTTGTGGGTAGATTATAACCATTTGTTGATGTAAATTGAATTTTAATTCCATGAGTTATCTCAAGAAATCGTGAAAACTAATTTATTTTGTAGTATTATTCATATGAACTTTATGTTTAGTTCTTGAAATTGCAAGTTGGACGTTGATGATCAAGTTGTTGGTGTTGGATGATTCCCAAGTTGGAATCTTTAAGTGATTTTATGAAACATGTTAGTATATAAGTTGAAATCCATAAATTTGGTGGTTTAAGATTTGTTGAATTGATGATTTTACCTATGTATAAAATTGTACATAAAAGGTGTTTGATAATATGCCTAAGAAACTAGAAATCATGTAATATAGCTAAATTGTGACTAAATGATGGATTCATGATACACCTCTATGTGAAAATAGTTTCCATGCTATGAAGGTGTCTTGTAAACCTTGTTGGGTTGTTCATGAACTAGCTCTATGAATTTATGCCATGTCTATTTGCAATCCCATTTATGTACAAGATTATGATAACCATGTATGTTATGAAATTCCCCAAGTCATGGTATTGTGGATTGTTGATGTTGGTCATGTATTCAAGAAAGTCATGCTTTGTAAGTTTCCTTCTATCGAGTCCTAGGGTACTTGTACCCAAAAAATATAGTTGTGTGCCTAGAGCCATGTCATATTTTTACGATATCCTCAGTCAAGCCACGTTCAGTAGAATTCAGTCAGTCATGTGATTCAGGAAAAAAAATCTCAGTAATCTCATGAACTCAGACAGGAAAAAGGATTCAATAACATTCCGTTATTCAACAAAATTCAGTAAAATCCGTCTATGTGTGGTTTAGATTATTATGTTCAGTAGCTGTTTAGATGGGAGTAGTAATTAGCACCGATTGAACCCAAGGATTGGAACTCACCTTCCAGTAGAGGGTGTGATTATTAGAAGCAATCCCTGCATTCCAGAACTACATAGACAACATAGTTTGAGACATTAATACCTATCAGTTGAGGGTAGATAAGGTGGTTTAACCTATCAGATGAGGGTTCCCACTGTTCTCATTAGAGTACCTGCCAAATGAGGTCCACTCACAGTTTGTCCTTACTAGTGGCACGGTATTGACACCCTTCCAGTCAGGGTATAGATTGAACCCCTGCTCTGCTATAATAGCAATATATAGGGTATGTCAGTTAGATGATTACTTCCCACAGTCTCATTATCAGCCTCAGTAAAAGAACTCAGATAGTTCTTCAGAATATCAGGACTGTCAGATACAGTCACTCATGTTATCAGTTATCAGTAAACTCATGATATTAGTACCCTAATTCATTAATCATGTATCATGATCTCAGTTGCAGTTATTATGTATTCATGCATGTATTCTCATGTTCATGTTAGTCAGTATTGTTCATGCATATGAACCCCATGCATTAGCTTACCTCACTTGCATATTCAGTACATTTAATTGTACTGACGCATTTGCGCTGTGGTGTTTTATTTTATACCATAGGTTCAGTAGCACGAGCTCTATAGCACCTGTAGCATTTCAGTTTTAGCAACAGAGTAACAATGAGTCTTCATACTTTGAGGACTATTATGGTATCATTATTTATTTCAGTTGCTTTCAGTATATGGAGTTAGTTGGGAATATGTCCCCTCATGTCCTTATTCATATATATGTAGAGGCTTTCAGATTTGATTCAGACTTTAGTATTTTTAGCTGTGGTACTGTGATACCGTGTTTTAGATGTTATGACTTCACCAGATGTGAATCTTATGTCCTTATAGCTTTTATGCATTCCGCATTTATTTGATATATTATGCAGTGTGCAGGTACAAATATCAGTCATGGGTTAGTTAGTGGTCCTTCGGGGTCATGGGCACCATATAGTATTTTGATTTCATGAATTGAGGTATTACAACTAGAGTTGCTTAAAGACTGCGACATGAGTCTCCATTATTATCTAGGTAAATCTAACATAGTTATTGATGCTCTTAGTAGCTTATCCATAGGAAGCTTATCTCATGTTGATGAGAAGAAGCGAGGTATGGTGAAGGATATTCACTATATAGCTAATCTTGGATTTTATGTTTTGGATTTCTAGGATAGAGGTATGATTATGCGAGAGGTGGTAAAATTATCTCTTGGTTATGAGGTAAAAGAGAAGCAAATGTTGGATCCTATTTGATATAGATCAAGGATGATATGGGTCATTCAAATTTTCTGGATTTTGAGATTGGTGGTGATGGTATCTTGAGTTACCAAGTTAGAATATATGTTCCTGATGTTAATGGGTCATGTGATAGGATATTGGATATGGCTCGTGAGTCAAGTACACAGTTCATCCTAGTTCAACTTAAATGTATCATGATTTGTAAGAGATCTATTGGTGGGATAACATGAAGATGAATGTGAACAATTTTGTGGTTAAGTGCATAGTTTGTGAGTATGTAAAAGTAGAGAACTTGAGGCCTGGTGGTTGGTCTCAAGAGATTGAGTTGCCCGTGTAGAAATAGGAAGTGATTTACACCTATTTCTATTATATCTGATCAAGGTACACAATTCTCTTATGACTTTTAGAATTTTTTAGAGAGCTTTGGGGAATGAGGTGGACCTTACCAATTCTTTCCACCCTTAGATGGGTGGACAAGTAAAGAGGACTATTCAAACTTTGAAATAAATACTAAGGGCCTCTCTGATTGACTTTGGTGGTAGTTGGGTTGATCATTTTTCTCCCATGGAGTTTGTATTTTATAACAACTATCACTTGAGTATTTATATGGATCCATTCAAGGCTTTGTATGGTAGGAGGTATAGATCTCCTATTGGGTGGTTCAAAGTTTTGGAGACTGTGTTATTTATTCTAAACATGGTTCACCAAGCCATGGAAAAGGTAAAGGTGATTTGAGATAGACTTAAGACTGCTCAAAGTCACCAAAAGTCCTATACAGATATAAGGCATAGGGAATTGGAGTTTGATGTTGATGATTAGGTGTTCTTGAAGGTGTCTCCCATAAAGGGAGTGATGAGATTTAGAAAGAAGGGAAAGATTGGTCCCAATTATATTGGCTCATACTTGATTTTAAGAATGGTGGGCAATGTGGATTATGATTTGGATTTACCTTTTAAGTTTGGGTTCTATCCATTCGGTTTTCCAGTTTCAATGTCTAAGAAGTTCATGGGTTATCCTTTCCTTGGTTGTCCCCTTAAATAGTTTTGGTGTTTAAATTACTTGTCTTTTGAGGAAATCCTGATAGAGATTTATGATAGGCAAGTCCGTCTTTGAGAACTAATGATGTGGCTTCGGTGAAGGTTTTAGGGAGGAACCAAAAGTTTGAAGAAACCACTTGGGAAGCTGAAGATGACATGAAGTCCAAATATCCATTCTTGTTTCCCACTTTGGATAATCGTGCTTAAGGTATGTGTTTTACTTAATATCTTTTGTTTGTCTTTGTCAAAGTAAAATATGGTTATGCTCTATGTTAATTCATGATAATGGATGCCTTGACTCATCATTTAGGAATGAATGATCCTGGCGGGGTGAATGTAACTTCCCAAATTCTTTTGAAGAAAAGTTACTAAGTTTATAGACTCACTGCCCTAACTAAGAGTAACCTTACAAGTCGTAAGGTCACCATACAGGTTGTACGATCCTAATCATAAGGTGACCAGTGAGGTTGCCCAAGGTGTATGTTCGACCACTCGTAATGACTCTAAACGAGTCGTATAGTTCTTCTCATTGACTAACTAGTAAAGTTGCTTGATGTTTCTACCTCAACAATGACTAGGACCCTAGTTTCATAATAATACCTTACGAGTCATAGTGTGTGACTCATAGGAACAACATTTAAGGGTCATTGAGATACTTCTTAGACTATGATTCGTAGAGATGGCTCATACCCAAAAATCATGAGTGGTAAGGTAACCCATGATAACTAGGCAACCTTTTTTACACTTTTAAGTAGGGGCATGCTTTTCATTTCTGTCCTTCCCCTCTTAGGACCCATATTTATAAAACATCCAAAAAGGGCTATTCTATGACTTTAACAATCAAATACATGCTCTTTTCTCTCTCAAATCCCCAAGTCGTAAGCATCCGGAGTTTTAAAGGAATTGGCAATTTGGGCTTCCAATAGTTGATTTCTCACCGTAATTCTAGACATCTCAGGCATGTTACTCTTCCCCAAATATTATTTTAATTGAGAATACGTCTTAAATTTCTATACAATTGATTTCGAATGTTGGTTTGGGAATATTGGTTGAGGGCTTTGAATGATTGTTTTCTTAAATGATGTTCCCATAGTATATACATAAATTTTCATGCTTTAATGATGATTTGAACTAGTGGGGTGCATGGGCATGGCGTATAATCTAGGGGGTTGTGGATTTCCCTAATTATGTGGGTTTTGATAATTGAATTGGTGATAAACTCAACCCAATCTTGTGAAATTGGTTTTTATTATGAGTATATACACGTTAAGCTACTCTTTAATTAATGCAATTGCATAAAAAGGCTAATGAAACATGAATGATTTGAAAGGCCTTTATGGCAATGGATTGATTTTGAAATGGAACTTTGGAGTTTAGATAGCTAAATGGGTTTAAATCACAATTGCCTAAATATTATAAATCCTATTGGTTAATGGGTTTGTTGACTAGATAGGTTGAATTCTTATTGTTTAGTGGGTTTAGAGAATCACTGCCCATTTAGTTAGGGATGATGACATTCACTTGCAAGTTATCGTCAATATGACTATACCACTTGATATTGTCATAATAAATGGCTTTTTGATTAAATGAATGGGTTATGTGCTATTTTTTTTAATTAGGGTTTAAGGGGGTTGTGTACTTCACCGTGAAGGTAGAGGACCCGAGAGGACTAATTGGAAACTATGTTTGCCGGCGTGGTGGTCTAAATGATAGAGTGTTCAAGTAACCCTTTATATATGATTAAGAGTTTAGAGTTCCCTATGTATGTATGTTTATGATTATTCTCTGGTTCGTGTAACTACACGCACAGGGGCTCGACAAGGGGGTTAGATCTGGGGCCCATATAGCCCATGGGTACTATTATGACAGTTACGCTATATAATTGAGGCTCTTATTTTAAAGTTCATGCTAAAACTTGTTCTCTATCCCAGCGTGTTACTTATATATATATATATATATGTATGTACATAATATGTATGTGGATTTTACTATGGTATTAACTTGGCATTATGTTATCCCTTCCCTGAGTTACATGCTAGCACCCTACAAACCGTCTCTGGATACTGTATCCCCACGTGATGCAGGGAACGGACACACCTATACTTTTTTTGTGCAATGGTAGGATTTCTTAGTTGTCATCCATCAACTTTGAAGTGGTGATATTCCATTCTACATAAGGGATATCACTTTGAAGTCTTGTTTAATTTATGTCCTATACTACTTCTATTGGATTCTTTTGGCTATCATCGAGGTCATGTCCCGACTAAGATTGGTTTTGGAAGGTTTATAGGTGTTTTGGATTATTGTGGATTGAAAGCTGGTGTTATGGATTCTTAGGGCATTCTTACTGTTGTGTATTCTTTCTTGTTATATGATCAAAATCCATATGCTATTAGCTATATTGTATTATATTTGGTTAGGTAAAAGGGGTGGTCTCTGGTCCACAATGGACTTGAGATATCCATCATAGCCAGCCCCTAAATCGGGTTGTGACAAGATGGTATTAATATTTGCTAGGGATGTCAGCAGCTTTAACTCTAGGGAGATTCCATTATTTATGTTTTAGTGGAGAAATTTCCCCATAGAGAATACTACTTAGGAGATCAAGATCAATATGCGTACCTAATATCCTCATCTATCTGATCCTTCAGGTACATCCTATCCCTTTATTTTTTTAGGTAAAACTTTATTTAGTAGTGGATTTACAATGACCCTTTATGTTTTCTCTACATTTCCACATATTTTTGCCGTTAAAGCCTTCCTATAGATGCCCTAAGTCATTTGTGACATTCTAGAGCTAACAGTTTAGTTACCGGGCAGTTTGTTTGCTTTTTAGAGCCACTTCCCATTTTGGAGCCTTAGTTCATAAGGACTGGCTATTGGGCATAAACATTAGTTTAAAAACCTCGTATGCCAATTTTGATAGTTCCATAATGTTGGGAACATCAATTTTAGTCAATGGGACTTTTAGTTCACCTTCCAAGGCTTTGGGCTCATTTTGCGCTATTGGTTGGAATTTCATATAAATAAAACTTGGGTGTGCAGTGCACTTTTTGTGAAAACAACTCCAGATGGAAATTTTGATGGTGCCATTATGTCCAGAATATTAAATTTTGTAGGGTAGAATAGTTTATTTGCATTCACGGGGTTCTAGATGAATCTTAAGGGGTTGGTGGAGACTTTAAATTTTTAATGTTTTAGCTGGTGGATCTTCTTACTCAAACTTTGTTTTCTAAGTTTGCTTAAATAGACAACATATCACTTTAGCGACCTTTGCTTTCTCTATTTAGTCGTGTTAGTGGTGCTTTTTTTGCTTAAGCATATGCCGCTTAAGCGGTAGCCCGTTTGCTAAAGTGGAAGGGCCAGACTTGTCAGGTAATGCTTAAGTCGTACTTAGCCACTTTATAGGTCAATGCTTAAGTAGTCAAGTGAATACTTAAATGGCACCCGTGAGGTCAGAAATTGTTTCCTTGCCCAATTTTCTCCCCATTTTTCAAAAGTCTAAAGAGCTTGAAGCCCTAGAGTGTGGAAAATTGGGACAATGGTCATTGAAAGATTTTGGGGTGTTTTTGAGCTCGGATTACTCATTTTTTAATTGAAATCATTGTAAGTCCCATTAAATTCATTGTTTAGTTCTTCAATTATAACCCAAATCCCTAGATTATTATTAGGTTGATATTAGTATTATTTGAGCTTGAAATTTATCCATTCTGAGAGTACTCTATCCTTGGGCACAAGGGATAGGTTGACGGTATGATTCTGCAAATGAACTTTACCATGCTTTCTTCAGCAGATACATTTTAGAAGGGGAAATCATCATTTAGCAGACTTTACCAGGCTTTCTTTAGCATCTGAGTAGACTAGTTTTACCTTACCATTAAAGTGCTCTTAGTTATAATATTAATATAATATTAAGCTAGTTTGGGGTTGGAAATTAGGTCTTTGAGGAATGATTAGGCTGACCTAGATTACTTATCTAATTAAGGGGCCATAATGAGGCATAATTGGCTTAACTTTTCGTTCTATAGGAAGACTTATAATCCTAGAACTAAAATGTGGCTCATTTAATATCTATTAGTGTAACACCCTAAAAATTTTGATCGTATTATTTTTGGCCTTCCCCTGTTCTTAACATTGATTTTTGACTTAAATTGTGTTTAGATATGTTATTAGGGAGTCCCAAGAGAGTTTCAAAACTTTCAGAAGGTGTTTGGGGCTATTTTTGAGTTTTGAGGTAGTATGCCTTATGATACCATAGTGTCATGGAGGATTATCACTGCGATAGGCAGCATTTCAGAGAGGATAATCTTCGGGGGAAAATAGTGAAGCACGGAGGTTAGCCTTCGCGATAAGGTTAGTGCCATGTTGCTTTATTAAAGTCATGCTGCCTTATTTTATTTTCCCTTAGGATGAGAGGTGTTGATGTCTTTTCACTTATGTACAACCCTTATAAATAATATAACCTATTCCTTTCAGTTTTAAGTGATCACATTTCAAAATTACACTCTCAAACTCAAAACCCCAAGAAAGCATAAGGATTTCATCATACGTTCATCTTCTGGGTTCCAAGTTCCCAATTGCTCACAAATACTTATGTTTCTAAGTCATATTACCCTTTCCCTAAAGCATGATTTGCTAATAGAATGTATTTATAGTTGTATTCATGAGATTTAAATAGATTTTTTAAATGTGGATTAAGGGATTTGGAGCGTTAATAAATGAATTGCTTTTCCCACAGTTTCTATTAATTATTCAAGATTTGAATTAATGATTTTGAACTGTTCGGTTCATGGGCATGGGAAATTGGGATGGGGGTCATGGATTCCCCCAACTTTGATGATCTTGCATAGTGGATTTGGTATAACCTCAACAAAATCTTGTGAAACTTTCATTGAACATGAGAATATGCATATTGAACTAATTTTGGAATCATTGCACAATATATAAGGCTATTGAAACATAACACTTTTATAATTCAACCTTGGGGCTTGTAGATTCCCCCACGATAATGAATAGTTGAACCTAGAGGGTTATGGATTCCTCGTATGAATGAATTATGGGATCTTGTGGAGTCGTGAATTCCCCTAGCCATTATAATTGAAAGGGCATGATGATAATAGCTTGCAAGTGTAGTTGGTATGACGATATCAATAGTGTGTTCCTTAGTGGATAATAATGGTTCAATTTATGGGAATGTGTAAATGTTTTAATTGGTCTTAAAAGGGATTTGTGTAGCTGACCGTGAAGGTGGAGGTCCCTAAGCATCGATACAGGAAAACCACGTTTGCTGGTGTGAGGGTTTGACTTGATGACCGTGTTCTTGTGTCACACTTGATATATATATTTTGAAAATGATAGGCAAAGGATCATGGATACCCCAATCTATCTTGATGACTCCAGTTTGTGCGGCTAACACTGACTAGGGCCCGACCAAAGGAAGAGAGATGGGGCCTATTGTAACGACCCGAGGCTATCTCCTAGTTGCGACAATGGTGCTTATAGTCACCAGTGACCACAAGCTAACATGTGAGATGGTACCTATTGTGAGCACTGAGTAAATTAGTAATAAAACATGTATGTGGAAAATAACTAATAAGGTAAATCCAATCTGAATACAAAAAACGTGATTCAATCACAATTCCGTAAATATCTAATAAAAATACTGAAACCACAACTGATATGACTGATAAGCTAACTGGCTTTCTAACTGACTATCTGAATTTATTTAAAGCCTTTAAAATGACTAAGGAGTTGATGGGACACTCCCCTAACTAACTCTGAATGACTAAAAGTAATAAAAACCAAGAGAATTGAGTAGTCAGAACATGTCCTCGATGGATGAGGACTCACCACTATTGCTGCTGGATTGTGCTGAGCTGTCTAACTGCTATCAAGAAACTAAGTGTTAGAGCCTACGATATAAAACATAATAGCACAAAGAAGAGTGCACAGTCAATACTTTGAATGTACTGGTATATGAGAAGAGGTGAGGCTGAAATACATTGGAACTGTGCATACGATATAAGGACTAACTGAATAGCATGAGGTAGCTGAACATGAATGCGTGGAAAACTGGAAGGTTAGAATTCTATTGGGTGGAATAGAGATAGGCTTGGTATCTGGAAGGATATCTATTTCAAAGTCAATTTTCCTTTTGGGAGGAACTCTGAAAGATCTTTAGGGAACTTATCTAGAAATTCCCTTACTACTAAAACTGACTCGACACCGAGAGTCCCAGAAATAGAGTCTTTGACTCGAACAAGATGGTAAACACAACCCTTAGATACCATCTTTCTCGCTTTAAGATATGAAACAATTTGACCCCTAAGTTCTGAAGTACTACCTTTATATTCAATAACTTATTATTAGGAAACTAAAACTCAACGAATATATTTCTATAGTCAACTGAAGCATAGCATGAGTGGATCCAAACCATGCCGAGAATGACATCAAAATCGGTCATCTCTAACTCCACAAGATCAACTAAAGTGATTTTATGGGATACTGTAATCGGGAAGTTACTGTATACCCATCTTGCTATAATAGATTACCCACTGGGGTAGACATTGAGAGGGGCTATGATAGTTTTTTGTCATTGATACCAAAAGTGATAGATATATAAGGGGTTACAAAAGAAAGTGAAGCTCGAAGGCCTAACAAAACATACACATGATAATGAAAGACCTATAACAAACCGCTAACTACATCAGGAGAATTTTTCTGATCCTGTTAGGACTGGAGTGCATATATCTTGTACTGAAGCTTCCCACTGGTTGCACTGGACGCGACACCCTACTGAGTTTGGAAATCATCTAGAACTAAAGGCAAACAGTGCTGACTCTGCTGACCGACCTTTGTCTATTCCTTGACTCTGTGGCATAACTTGCCATATCTAAAACACATATCACTTTTAGATTTACACACACCTTGGTGGTTCCTACTATATTTTTGGAAAAGTCAATTAGTATGACCACTATTCACAATACCCTAGGACTTGAAGCATCGTGCCCTATCCCAACTGTCATTCCTAACCTGGGGAACTATCCCATAGGATAAAAACAGAGCTGGTGTTGAAAATTTCTAACATAACTGAGCATGGTTACCACCATCTGACTTCGGCTGAGAAAAGTTAAAGCTACCTATTCTGGCCCTCTTATTTTGTCTCTCCTTCTCATTAACCTTTTGTTCCTCAATCTGTTGAGCATGAACCATAAGACTAGACAGGACCATCTCTTTAATCTTCATAGAAGTCCTACACTCCTTGACCACACTATTTGCTATACCAAAAAAATTACTTATTCTGACCTATTATCAGCCACCATCAGAAGAATACCTCGACAACTGAGTAAACTTAAGCAAGTATGACTTCAAACTCATATTACCCTTCAAATTAATGAACTCTTGCACCTTTGATTCCATCAACTCTAAAGGAAAGAACCTATATAACAACACCGTGGCAAACTCCACCCACTCTACAGGACCTACCTCAATACCCTTATCCTTCTTCCACTACTTATACAATGTGTAGGCTATAGTATGAAATTGGTATATAGCTAACTCTGCACTCTCACTCGAAGTGACACCCATGATATCTATTACTTTCTGAACCATATCAAGAAATTCCAGTAGATCCTCCTCACACTTGGATCTTAATAAAAAGGAGGATTCATTTCGGTGAAATCCTGAATCCTAGATTTAGCTGTAGTTTCCATTAGATTAGCTAGGAAAAATGCCTGATAATTATTCTGAGTAGCTACAGAATGAGCTAAGAAAGTGAAAACAACCCTGAATTTGGCATGAAAGACATGCTCATTTAGGGAATCTTCCTGAACAGGCAGAGGTGTGGGATGGTTCCCATTCCTTCTTTTGTTATTGTTTATGGGAGTCAAGGTCTTTGACAGAATAAAGGAAGAATCATAAAGAGAGTTTAGATAGAGCATATGCTCATTTATATGGCCTGAATACTGAAAAAGAAAAACCTTTCCTAAAACTTTTTGTAGCCTCTTGTCCATAAGTGTGGTGCGCTTCATACCCATGCATATGACTCTGCTCAATATAGCTTTTAGATTACCTTGGACACTGTGAAACCTTAATCTCTGATGCCAAAATTTGTCTTGACCCGAGGATACCCCCTAGTTAGGACAATAATGCCTACGGTCAATAATGACCACAAGCTAACCCATGAGCTGGTACTTGCTGTGAGCACTGAGTAAACTAGTAATACAACATGTAAGTGGAAGGTAACTAATAAGGTAAATCTAATATGAATACTAAAAAGGTGATTCAATCACAAGCCTATAAACATCTAATAAAAATACTAAAATTATGATTAATAAGACTGATAAGCTGAATAGTTATTTAACTGACTATTTGAATGTTTGAAAAGCCTTTAAACTAATTGAGGATTTAATGGGACAAGACTAACCAACTCTGACTAACTAAAAATAAGAGATACAAAGAGAACTGAGTAATCATAACATATCCTCAATGGATAAGGACTTACCACTGCTGCTGCTTGATTGCGCTGAGCTGTTTAACTGTGGTTAGGAAACTGAGTATCTGAAACTATAAAGTAATACATCATAGTGTAAAGAAGAGTATGTGGTCAGTACTTTGAATGTACTGTATTTGAGATGAGGACAAACTAAAATACATGGGGTACTGTTCATGAAAGATAAGGACTAACTGAATATCATGAGGGAACTGAGCATGGATGCATGGAAAACTTTAATATCTAAGAATGCAAGACCAAAAATAAATTTTTAATCTGAAGTAAGTTTGAGATCTAAAATACCAAAAAGTGTATAACGAAACAACTAAAAATCTGTACACTTGTTCAAGCAAACCTAAATTGAAAATACACTGAATATTATAATGAGACTAAGGGAGGTATCATCTAAATGACATCCCCTAATTTAAGCTAATTAGGGTCCAACCTATAACCCCAATTGGAAGGGTGTCGGTACCGTTCCATGGGTACAAATACTGATAGTGTGGATCCACTAAACTGGTTTCCCAGAGGACTAAAGAGTCACCCTATACTGGAAGGAGAACTCATGATATATGTGTCAACCATAAACTATTAGGACTATATCTCAACATATGTTTGCTACATAGTTCTGTAACTCAGGGATTACTAAGAAGGGTCAAACACAAAACTGGCAAGAATACCCCCATCCCTGGGTTTCATTGATGTTGAATCCTATTCCCAACTGAATAACAATGTTTACTTGACTAAAGTAGGATAAACTAAGAAATCAATTGATCATAACAACTAACTATCTCTATACTCTCTAACCGTCTTCGGACGTTGTATTCCAACATAATGCAGGAATAAAAAATACTTCTACTTTTCTGCATAGTGACTCAGTGATGGTGGGATAGCTCGTGAGTCAGTTTGAAGTGGTGAGCTTCCATAATTCAAAAAAACTCATTTTATGTTTTGGGTCTCTTTATGTTATTGACTCTTTCTTTTGGGACTTATTTTGGGTATTCTTGAGGGCATGTCCCGACTCTAATTGTTATTCGGTTGGTTAGAGGCTTTCTAGATATTACTGTGGACTTGGGATTGGTTGTTGAATTATTAGACTTCGTTAGAGTCATACTTATCTATCTTATTTTACATTTGGAATTTCATTGTTATATTATATTATTTTCTATTTTACTAGGATAAGGGAGTGGTCTTCAGTCCTCGGTGGACTTGAGATACTTGTCACTGCCAGGACCTATTTTGGGTTGTGACAATTGGTGAAATTACATACCTTAGCCTGGTTTGGGGTAGAATTTTCCTTAGAACGGATCTCAGGGTTAAAGTAGGCCCTTTGTCCCACCTTAGGAAAAGAGTTTTATTATTTTCTTATTGAATCAATAGTACTTGCACATTACTTTAATTATACTCTATATCAGAGGAGGTTTAGATTACTGGTATTTTATCCTAGATTGATACTTTAGAAATGATATTTGTAATACCCCCTATATTTCTAAGCTAGAAAATGAACCATTGTTCCTACGCATGAAACCTCCTATCCTATGATTCATGTTTGAGTACATGAATTAGGATGAGTATCCTAGTGATAATAGATCTTATGATGTGTTAATAATGTTCATAAGAGTCACTTAGAGTAAGCCAAGATAAGAACTTTTGAATCCACCAAATTTTCGTGTGCGATTTTTCATAGGTCATCTTTGAAAAAGCATAACTTGCTTTATAGGTGGTATTTTAGCAGATTTATACCCTCCAAATTGTAGAGAATTAAATAAGATTTCCGTCAATACAAAATTCCCCTAAAATGGACACCCGGTGAAGAAGGTATGGTGATTTAAAGTTTCAGCAGTGACATTTTAGTCAATGCCGCGTCGCGCCGTAAGCCAAAATGATGATTGTCAATTTACAGTGTCTCTCCGCTATTCCAGTGCATCGTGGTGAGTTTTCAGGTCATAAAATAGAGGCAACGCGATATCTCTCTGCGATTCCAATGCGTCGGGTAATTTTTACTGAAATTAAAAGATGCATCTAAAGGGGTATTTGGGTCATCTTCCCACCCCTATATATGTTCAATAAACACATAATTAAGCCATTATTTCAATAAAACATACACGTTTTCATCAAAATCATCTAAAGAACACATCAGGGTTTTTCATAGAAGATTCAAGTTCAAGCAAATTCTACCATCAAATTCAAAGAATCTCTTGTCAATCTTTACTAAATCAAGAACTAAGGTATGCCTAGTATTGATTTATGGATTTCTTTCATCCATAAAGTTTATGAACCCTCATTTAAATTATGAATTATGAAGTCATGTTGTGGGTTGGTTATGATTGTGTTATTGATTGGTGTACATTACCAAGTTAGAGACTTTATGTGATTCTAGAAATATAAGATGACATGCAAATTGAAATACATGAATTTTGTGTAGTTTGAATGGTTAAAAGTAGTGAATATGCCTATGTCATAAAGTGTGAATGCAAGGTGTTTGATAAAATACCTAAGAGACTAGAATTCATGTATTGTAGCTCAATAGAGCTTAAGTGACAAAACCATGCTCTTTTCCTTATGACTCAACATGAATTTTATGCTAATTGCTATGCATTGTTATTGTGATATGGAATGTTCATGAAGTTATAATCATGCAAGAATGTACATATTATATGCATTATCTTCCATGTTAAAGAATATGATAATTATGTGTGGTGTGAAATCACCTATCTATGGTAATATGAACTGTGAAAATTGTTGGATGTTTTATGAAGTAGTCTTATTATATAATGATATGCTTTCTTGAAAGTCCTACTATTGTATAATATATATAACAACCATGTACTTCATGAATTTTACGAAGTTATGATATTATGGATTGTTGGTGTTGGCCATATATTCACGTCAGTCATGTGTGTTAGTTTCATTCCATCGAGTTCTGGGAGTACTCGTACCCGAATATAATAGTTGTGTGCCTAGAGCCATGTCATGTTATCATGATACTCTCAGTCAATCCATGATCTATAGAATTTATTCAGTCATGTGACTCAGGAAAACTCAGAAACCTTAGCAGACTCAGTAGTTCAAAAATCTTGGTACTCAGTAATCTCAGTAACAACAGTATTCCTAGAAATCTCTGTAATTTCAGTACTCTTAGTAAGTCCTCAGAACGTAGTATGTTCCTTCGGACAAGGGAACTCAGTCAACAAAGTTTAGCTACGCTAAACAACAACACTAGTATTAGATCAGTTAATCAGTAGAAGTTCAGCTAATCAGTTATTCAGTTTAGTGTCTTTCAATTAGAAGTAGGATTCAGCACCAAGTAAGCCTAGGGATGGGGATTCACCCGCTAGAAAGGACTGAGATCCTTAGAAGCAATCCCTATGTTCCAAAACTACGTATCCAGCATAGGTACGAGATGTCACCCATTAGATAGGACTGACATACTCAGGGGTCACCCATTAAATTAGGACTGACTCCACAGCAGTTGTCTTTACTGGTGGGGTAGTACTGACACCCTTCCAATTAGGGTAGATATTTAACCTCAGTCAGCTTAGCATAGGGTATGTCGGTTAAATGAATACATCCCACAATTTAATTTATATATTCAGGACTGTCAGACAAAGTCAACTCAGCTCAGTAGTATAGATTCAGTACTGTTAAATACAGTTAATACTTATTATTATAAATAAACTTAAAGATCACTTGCTAAATAGGATTGATCTCATATTTAGTCAATCAGCTCAGAAAGGAACTCAGATAGGTCTATCAGAACTTAGATGGTCTGATACAGTCGCTCAATATCAGTTACATCAGCTACTCCGATCATCACAGTTATATTAGTTATATCAGTCATCATAGCTTACATTATTAGTATCCAGTTTCAAGACTGTTAGACACAGTCAATCAGACTAGTTCTTCATAATTTGAACTATCAAAAATAGTCATCCATCCATTCAATAATTTTGTATCAGTAAAATCATGTCATCAGTGTTTAGACTCGATAGTCAGTATCACCATGAGTTCAGTTATGGTTTCTTATACATGTATGTATTCCTACGTTCATATTAGTCAGGACTGTTTTCTCATATAACCCTTTGTATTTAGCCTACCTCACTCGTATACTCAGTAAATTTAGTCGTACTAATGCATTTGTGCTATGGTGCTTTCTCTTATGTTACACCATAGGTTCAGAGGCACGAGATCTAGACCAGCTATAACATTCTAGTATTCAGAGTTGCAGTGAGTCCTCATCTATCCAAGGATATTATTATTTTATTTCATTCACTATTTCAGTTTAGTTTTGCTAGACGGAGTTAGTTGGACACATGTTCCTTCAAATCTTAATACAAACAGTATTTAGAGGATTTCAAATTTAGTTCTGATTTGGTTCATTGTTTCAGTTGTTTTGGGTATTTCATACCCCACTCAAATGTTATGTTTTTATCAGATTTGAACCTTATGGGCTTACATCTTTTATTTTTGCATTTACTCAGTATCTTATGCAGTGTACAAGTATAGATATTAGTCATGGGTTAGCTTGAGGTCCTTCGGGATAATGATCACCAAGTAGCATTTTGTTTTAAAAAATTGGGGCATTATCAACTTGGTATCAGAGCCTAACGTTCAATACAGTCTTAGGAAGTCTGAAATCCATATCTAGTAGAGTTTTGTACATGCATGTGTTGTTCACCATACTTATGTGTAGGAGGCTATAAGATGTTTTAGGAAAAGTTTCCCTTCTTTTAGTATTTATGTCGTGCCAGTGAGCATAATCTCAAGTTAATATCAGTCTAATCCATTCTTCCTTTTCTTCTATAGAACATGCCTCTTAAAAGAAGAAATGAGAATCAGTTAGCCCCTCAGCCTGAAGACCCTTTAGGCAATCATGTTTCTCATGTGGAATTCAGGATCGTATTCACCACTCTTACTCTGTCAATCGCTACCCAGAATGAATGACCAGCTATTATTCCTACCAAACGAGTGGTTAATTCAGCTGCAGCTAGAATTTGGGACTTCACCTGAATGAATCGTCCTTCTTTCACGGGGTCTAAGTCAGATGAGGACCCGCAGAAATTCTTAGATCTAGTTCAGAAGGTGACGAATATAATGAGGGTAACTACTCTGGAGAGTGCTGAGTTAGCCACATATCAGTTGCAGGATATGGTTCATACTTGGTACAAGCAGTAAAAGTTAGAAAGGTTAGAAGATGCAGGTTCTATAGTGTGGAAGGAGTTTGCCTCTTCTTTCCTTGACAAATTCATTCCGCTGGAGCTTAGAAAATTTAAGGTTCTAGAGTTCATCATCCTAAGCAGGGCAGTATAACAGTGAAAGAGTATACTCTTAGGTTTATTTAATCAGCCAGATATACCCCTCATGTGGTTGCAAACGGTAGATCCAAGATGAGTAAGTTCGTACTAGGGGCAAATAATAGCATGGTAAATGAGTGCAGGTCTGCCATGTTGAATAGTGATATGGCTTTAGCCAGAATTATGAATCATGCTCAGCAGATAGAGTAGTAGAAGAATAAAATGAGGGAGAGTAACAGAGCAAAAGAGGTAGTTTCAGCTTTGCTTAGCCTAAGTCACAAGGGGGTAACTGTTCTCAGTATAGTTAGAAGTTTCTAGTCCTATCTCTATCCTCAGCTAGTGCACTAGCACCTAAGTTCAGAAATAACCGTCGTGATGGAGCCCTAGGATCCAAGGCCAAGGGTAGTAAAAACAGAAGACTTACTTATCCACTTTGCAAAGAGTGTGGTAAGAATCATCTAGGTGCATGTAGAGCATGTAGTGATGTATGCTATGGGTGTGGCAAACCAGGCCACAAGATGCAAGAGTGTAGGGTTCTAGCGCAGAGGGGTAAAGAGTTGTGTCAACAGGGCACCAAGAGTGGTCAGTGTCAAAATAGACTTTATGCACTCCAGACCCGTGATCATCCAAAATATTTCCTTGACCTAGATTCGGGTACGTTACAAGTCTTTCATATTTATGGTATTAATTTTTTGATCTCTTTATCTTATTTGGTCATATATTCCAGTATGAGTTAGTTAGTAAAGCCAACAAGTCAGTTTAGCAATCGAGCAGTCAAATTTGTATAGTTTGTTTTCTCATTCTTGCATATATTCATGCAATCCAAAGTCTCAGGGAATGTAACTATTCCAAGGTAGAATATCCTACTAGTTGTATGTTCTGTCCAGTTAATGCATCATGCATTATTTTTAGACTCTTAAGGTTCAGTAATAATCTAGTTCGTAGATGCCACATGCATCGCCTTAGTATTTCAGTAAGGTGAGCGTTCTTAGAGGGACATAGTGTCCCAAAGGGGAGATACCACACCTTTTCTTAATGCTCTCATGTATTAGATCCTTTAGTTTCTCCTTGCATAACGAATTCAATCTAGAATAGAGGGTACTCATAAGTTAACCCTCAAGTTAAAACCTCAGCTGTAAGTAAAGTTTTCAGAGGTTTAGTTCAGTTCAGTTCATGATGTTTAGCTCAAATTTCATGTCACATATCATACTCAGTTGTGTTCTTATGTTATCGTTATAAACTTTTCATCAAGTGCCATTGAATAATCAGTCAAGCTCTCAAGAGTCAGTTCAGTCAGATATTCATGCATTAGATATGCATGTTCAGTAGAGAAAGTTTAGTTTATCAGTATTTTTAGTCATGCATTCGCATGTCATGTCATCCATATAATCATGCATCAGATATTCATGGATTTATCCTATCAATCTCTGCATTAGATATGCATTCTCATTCTGAGAATCTTAAGTCATTAGAACACTCAGTCCTTCATCTCGTAAGTCAGTTACCTATGCATCAGATATGCATGTTCAGTATGAATCAGTTTAATTGTCACATCAGTCTTAAGATCATGTTTCAATCATTCATGCTAGGTTCATGTTCAGCTTATTGTTTCCCCTCTCATTCATGCTCATTCGAGGACGAATGTTCCCAAGGGAGAGATATTGTAATACCTCAAATATTTCTAAGCTAGAAAATGAACCATTGTTCCTACGCATGAAACCTCTTATCCTATGATTTATGTTTGAGTACATGAATTAGCATTAGTATCCTAGTGATAATAGATCTTATGATGTGTTAATCATGTTTAGAAAAGTCACTTAGAGTAAGCCAAGCTAAGAACTTTTGAATCCACTAAATTTTTGCGTGTGATTTCACATAGGTCATATTTGAATAGGAATAACTTAGTTTATAAGTGGTATTTTGGCAGACTTATACCCTTCAAATTGTAGAGAATTGAATAATCTTTTTGTCGATACCAAATTCACCTAAAATGGACACCCGGTGAAGAAGTTATGGCTATTTAAAATTTCAGCAGTTTCATTTTGGTCAGTGGTGCGTCGCGCCATAAGCTAAAATGATGATTGTCAATTTCTAATGTCTCTCCGCAATTCTAGCATGTTGCGGTGAGTTTCCAGGCTATAAACTAGTGGCAACGCAATGTCTATGCATCACGTCGGGTGCCAAAATCGGGTGATTTTCACAGAATTTAAAAGATGCATCTAGAGGGGTATTTGGGTTATCTACCCACCCCTATATATATTCCATAAACACAGAATTAAGCCATTATTTCACCAAAACATACTCTTTTTCATCAAAATACTCTCAAGAACACATTATCATTTTTTATAGAAGATTCAAGTTGAAGCAAATTCGACCATCAAAGTCCAAGAATCTCTCCGTCATTTTTCACTAAATCAAAAACTAAGGTATGAGTAGTGTTGATTTATGGATTCCTTTCATCCATAAAGTTCAAGAACCCTCTTTTAAATTATGTATTATGGAGTCATGTTGTGATTTTATTATGTTTTTGTGATTGATTGGTATACACTACCAAGTTAGAGACTTTATGTGATTCTAGGAAACTAGGATGACATGCAAATTGAAATACACGAATTTTGGGTAGTTTGAATGGTTAAAAGTAGTGAATATGCCTATGTCATAAAGTGTGCATGTAAGGTGTTTGATAAAATACCTAAGAGACTAGAATTCATGTATTGTAGCTCAATAGAACATAAGTGACAAGACCATGCTCTTTTCCTTATGACTCAACATGAATTTCATGCTAATTGTTGTGTATTGTTGTTGTGATATGGAATGTTCATGAAGTTAGAATCATGCAAGAATGTACATGTTGTCTGAATTATATTCCATGTTAAAAAATATGATAATCATGTATGGTGTGAAATCCTCTATCTATGGTGTTATGACTTATAAATATTGTTGGATTGTTCTTGAACTAGTCTTATGAGATCATGCTACGCTTTTTTTTAAATCCTACTATTGTGTAAGATATATGGCAACCATGTACTTCCTGAATTTCCCCAATTTATGATATTATAGATTGTTGATGTTGTCCATGTATTCACGTGAGTCATGTGTGTCAGTTTCCTTCAATCGAGTCCTGGGTGTACTCGTACCCAAAAAATAGTTGTGTGCCTAGAGCCATGTCATGTTATCATGATATTCTCAGTCAAGCCATGATCTATAGAATTTAGTCAGTCATGTGACTTTGGAAAACATAGAAACCTTAGCAGAATCAGTAGTTCAGAAATCTTAGTACTCAGTAATCTCAGTAACAACAGTATTTTTAAGAATCTCAATAATTTCAGTACTCTTAGTTAGTCCTCAGAACTCAGTACGTTCCTTTAGACAAGGGAACTCATTTAACTTAGTTTAGCTCTGCTAAACAATACCACTAGTATCAGTTCAGTTAATCAGTAGCAGTTAAGCTAATCAATTCATCTCAGTTATTTAGTTTAGTGTCATTCAGTTGGGAGTAAGATTAATCACCGAGTGAGCCTAGAGATGGGGATTCACCTGCTATAAAGGAATGAGATCCTTAGAAGCAATCCGTAAGTTCCAAAACTACGTAGCTAGTGTAGGTATGAGATGTCACCTATTATATAGGACTGACATACTCAGGGGTCACCCGTTAGCACATTTATATATATAGGACTGATCCCAGGAGTCACCCACTATATTAGGAATGACTCCACAGTAGTTGTCTTTACTGGTGGCGCGGTACTAACACCCTTCCAGTTAGGGCAGAGATTGGACCCCAGTCAGCTTAGCATGGGGTATGTCGGCTAAATGAATGCATCCCACAGTTTCAATTATAGATTCAGGACTGTCAGACACAGTTAACTCAGCTCAGTAGTATAGATTCAGTATTGTTAAATCAATCAATACTTATCATCATAAATAGAACTAAAGATCACCCTCTAGATTGGAATGATCTCAGATTTAGTCACTCAACTCAGAAAGTAACTCAGATAGTTCCATCAGAACTTAGATGGTCTGATACAGTTGCTCATTATCAGTTACATCGGCTACGCCGATCATCATAGTTATATCAGTTATATCAGTCATCATAGCTTACATTATCAGTATCCAATTTCAAGACTGTTATACACAGTCAATCAGACTAGTTCTTCATAATTTGAACTATCATAAATAGTCATCCATCTATTCAGTACATTAGTATCAGTAAAGTCATGTCGTCAGTATTCAGACATGGTAGTCAATATAACCATGAGTTCAGTAATGGCTTCTTATACATGTATGTATTCCTACGTTCATATTAGTAATTATTATTCAAGTATATAACCCTTTGCATTTATCCTACCTCACTCGTATACTCAGTATATTCAGTCATACTGATGCATTTGTGCTATGGTGATTTCTCTTATGTTACACCATAGGTTCAAAGGCACGAGCTCCAGATTAGCAGTAGTATTCCAGTGTTCAGAGTTGCAGTGAGTCTTCATCCATCCGAGGATAATATTATTTATTTCATTCATTATTTTAGTTTAGTTTTTCTAGATGGAGTTAGTTGGAGAGATGTTCCTTCAACTCCTTATTCAGACATTATTTAGAGGCTTTCAGATATAGTTCAGATTTGATTCAGTCTTTCAGCTATTTTGTGTATTTCATACCCAACTCAGATGTTATATTTTTATTAGATTTGAACCTTATGGCCTTATAGTCTTTATTTCTATATTTATTTAGTATATTATGTAGTTTACAGGTGCAAATGTCAGTAAATGGTTAGCTTATGATCCTTCGGGGTCATGAGCACCGTGTAGTATTCCGGTTCAGAAAATTGGGGCGTTACAATATTAGTTCCAGTTAAAATTCAGCGACATATGATCATAAGACTAGTTCAATTCCAATATTATTCATGATATGAGTTCTAGTTCAAGTCTAACAAATGATGATATGAGTTCCATTTCAAGTCCGTCAAATAATGATATGAGTTTTGATTTAAGTCTGACATATGATGATATGAGTTTTATTTCATGTCAAGCATTGAGAGGTTATTTATGAAGGTTAGGGAATCATTTTGAGTCTGCTGGTTATGTTATGGTATGATCCATGCTTATGATTTTGAGTTATGGATACTTGGCCTGATTACTATTATTCCTTATTCTTGATTTTATCCACCGGGCATTTGGGATCTATTCACTTTACTTGCACCATCTGTCTTATGTGGGCTAGTTATGTAAAGATAGTTGTGCTTTTCCTTATTATTATTATTATGGCTGTCTAATTTGAGAATTTGGAGCATTATTCTAGGTTTACCCATTTCCCCTTGGTGGGTGGCAAAAGCATACAACAAATTTTGGCCAGTGCCGGTACTAGAAGTAGAAGAAACAACCTTTGGTGCAGGAGCTGATCAAGTGGAAATAGTAATCTTATTTTCCCCTGAAGCAACCTAATAAGGATAATCCCTCTACATACGATCGGATTGACCACATTTAAAACACTTTTTCCATCCCTCTTCATAAAACTCATGATGCACCTACTCACAAAACCTACAAGAAGGATATGATGGAGGGGACTGAGCCTCACCAGCCAAAGATTGGGCAGATTTTTCCCTAAAGCTACTATCATGTTGGGAATAATGATCACCTGACATTATCGAATAAGGATAACTAGCCGTAGAGTAGGAACCAAAACTCCCCCACTTCTTCTTAGACTACTTTCCACCATCTCTACCACTTCTACTACTAACCTCTACCCTGATCAGAAAATCTAAATCTTTTATTCTACCTTTCCCCTATCTCTGCTTGCTTCTTCTTTTCTTTCTTAACATGTTGCATATACACAACTAATTTGGAGATGTCCATATTCTTATTGAACAAGGCAGTCTTACTCTCTAAAATCAGATCATAAGACAATCCAGAGGTGAATTTCCTTATTCTAGCCCTCATGCTAGACACTACCTTTAGAGAATATCAGGACCATCGATGGAATTTTAAGGCATATTTCTTGACCGTCATCTTACCTTACTTTAAATTAACAAACACTTCCTCTCTCACCTCCTGCAACTCCTAAGGAAAGAAGTGGTCCAGAAAAGCACTATAGAAATTATCCCATAGTATGAATTAGGCACCCTCTCCCCTAGACTATTACTATTTCTCATACCATCTGTATGCTACATCCTTTAGTTGGTATGCTACGAATTATGCACCCTTTATCTTAGTAGTATGCATAATATAGAAGATCTTCTCTATCTCTTTGATAAAACCTTGAAGATCCTCCTTAACCTTATCAATAGTGAACACATGAGGGTTCAACCTCATAAATTAGCTAACCTTTGTGGACTCAGAGGATGGATTAATAAAAGATACATGCTCAAACGAACAAGCTACCAATTGAGCTAACATATGAATAGACTAGCAAAAATTCCACATTAACATATCAGCCTAAGAAGCTCGATGTGGACTAGAGAAGATCGGTGGAACTCCAGAAAGGCAATTAGGAACTAGACCCTTTGACTGATTTTGTAGCCTATAATCTACGCGTGTTCTATCAGCATTGTCCTCAAGTAGGATAGAGGAGTTTCCAGGAACTTCAGATCAACAGGAAGGCATGATAAAAAAATGAACAAATGGGAATTAGTGAGACTCAAGACCTTAGACTTTATGTCTTGAAATATAACAACAAGAAAGAAAACATTCCTAAATGTCTCGTAGACCCTTCTTTATAAATGTGGCACACTACTCACCAATATAAAATACTCTACTCGATATGGCTTTGTTGTATACCCAATGACCCCAAAATAAGGCTCTGATAACACCTTTTTCACAACTCAAACTAGGGCCTGACTGCATCAGGTATGTCAAGTCCCACGTGGATTGAAGGTCACCCTCTATACCTATTCAAACCAAATATACCACACTCTAAGGTTGGTTGAATTTTGAGCATATAACAAGATAAGAGAATCTCAATTTAAAAATATTAGAATACGTCTATAACCAAAACCAACCGATGCCAATACCAATACTAATGCTATACTAATACCAACACTGCCCATGCCCATGGTAGTCCAACAAACCCTCTAAGCAATACCAAAGAGTATGTAGTCGGGACATGCTCCCGACCATAGGCAAAACCAAGACTAATGAAATATTTAAAATGTAAAGGAAACCATAATCATGAAATAGGTTATATCAAAGTATGGAAGCCTACCATTTCTATTTGACTTGCTAACTGATCCCAGATCTAAGTTACTGTGTTAAAAAAGTAGAAGTATCATCAGTTCTTGCGTTGCATGGAGATATAATACCTAAAGATGGTTAGCGGGGTGAACGCTTGTATGAAACTTAGAGATAAGGATAACATAATGATATGATCAAAAATTTAAAATCATTCAAAGCCAGAAAACATAATCAAAATTGAAACATAAATATGTATCATATGCTGGGATAGGGAAAAAGGTTTAACATGATTTTAGAAAACCTAAACCTGAATTGTGTAGCTCTATCATCAAATTATAGTACCTATGGGCTATATAGGCCCCAACTCTTACCCCTAAGTTGAGCCCCAGTGCAGGTAGGCCCTAACTCTTACCCCTTAGCTGAGCCCCAGTGCATGTAACTGCACGAACAAAAGAATAATCTCACATATATGCACATGGGGGACTTGAACCCTCCAATATATACCAAGTTAACTTAAGCACCTGATCATATAATGATGTACAGTGGGCTCGAACCTCACTAATCATAAAATAATAATGAGAAGGACTCAAAACTCCCAGGTTACTTTGACCCTTACATCGACAAATGCAATTTCCAGTATTGCTCACACGAACCTATACTTTCACGACTCAGCTACACAACCCTTATTAAAGCCCAATCAAAAAAATTATCACATATTCCCATTGAATAAACCGTAATATACTTTTAGGAATACATTATTAGTATTGTCATACCATCTACACTTGTAAAGTAACATATCACGTCAAAATAATTTCCATTAACTTGGGGAGAAAAACTCTCTTTCTTCATTAATATAAATTGGGGAACACTAACTTTCCTTTTTTATTAAGTCATGCCATTGTATTTCAAATACTTCTTTATATCATTCAAAAGTTCAAGACTTGTTCAATATTATAAATTCCCAAAATTCTCATAACTAAAACCAATTTCAAATTATGGGGTGGGGGTTATAACCATTTCAAAGCCACATGTTTAGGAAAATGAGAATTCCCTAGTTCATTTACCATACCCATGTACCCACTAGTTTAACAACATAAGAATCATATATATATATATATATATATATATGTATGTATAAACCATGATGGAGATTATTCAATTCATAACATTCGAAACCGCCAACCTCTATTTTCAAAACCAAACAATAATCTTATGAATAATGTTTAATCATATGTTTTCGCAAATTTAACAACGAGGGAAGAGTAACAAAACTGAATCTACCCATGAGCCCTTAGATAACAAAATTTGTAAAACCCTAGCTTAACTTGTTTGAGAGGATTTAGAGAGAGTATTTAATCCAGTAAAGTATAGAATAAATGCCCCAAAAAAGTTTTATGGATGTAGGTTCTAAAGACTTTTAAGTGGGAAATGTCTAAAGTGCCCTTAACTTAAAAATTGAAAAAGTGTCACCTATGTTTATGAGTCGACCCCTTGACTCATAACCACACCATACGACTTATCACCACCAGTCGTAACCAAGACTATGAATAAGACCCTAATACACTATCATTCTTACAACTCAACTAACCTACTCGTAGTGAGAACCTATGACTTGTAGGGTCCTACTCATTACCAGAGCGAAAAAATAGGGTGAACATTGGACATCCTATGGTTTGATTGTTATGACCTATAATGAGTCCTTATGGAGCTTAGTGATATACTCGTCCTAAGATAATAATTAAGCATCAAACTTACTAATTTATTTACACCTCATCCATATGAGTTGTCAAGATACCTTACAACTCTGGGGTCTAGTCGTAACTAAGGCAGTGAACCCAAATCTCATAAAAATTTCAAGCACCAAAATTTAGGGTGTTTTAAATGAAAGCAAATATATTAATTGTAATCATATTGTCTAGAGTAGTGGTCAACCTATGAGAGGTTTGTATTCTGTTTATTCTAGTTGTGGTGGTTGTCTAGGGTTAGCTAGATCTTCTGGTTTTAGTACAGTTCTAGAGGCTTGTTATGGTTGTGGAGTCTTTGTACATTTCTCAAGAAAGTACCCAATCATGCTGATCAGAGCATTATACCTATTAGGGAAGTACCTCTCCAAGATAAAGGTGATATACATGGTCGCTAGGGTAGTCATAGGGTGCTCGTGGAGGTCCTCAGGTAGGTAGGACAAAAGGTGTAATGACCCTTTACGTTATTTCCTTAATTTTCATACATTTTTTATGCTTAGATCTTTCTCACAGTGATTATAAGTTATTAATGACATGATGGAACTCTCCGTTTTCTTATCAAATAGTTTGTTTGGGTTTAGGCTTATTTCACTATTTTAGAGCTTTCATTATTTAGGATTTGGTCTGGAACCAAAACGTTTAGTAGATTACCTCGAATAAGAATTTTATTAGCTCTATAAGCTTTGGAACATTAATTTTAGGCTAAGGGGGCCCTTCTTTCAGGTGTAGAGGCTTCCAAACTCATTTTTGGCTATTAAGTAAATTAAATGAAAAATAGAACTATAGGTTTAGGCCTCCCATTTAGTCAAAATTATCTTGGATGAAATTTGTGGTTGTATTAAGTATGAAATGTCAAATTTGGTATGGTAGCATTGTTCATTTTTGCATATGGTAGCATAGTTTTTTTTCACACATGGGGTTCTAAACGCATCCCAAAAACATGGCCAGAGTCTTGTGGTACCCTAAAGGGACGCTTCTGCGCTCATGTGGCAGCTTTGATGTCCAGTTCTTTTGCACCCATGAGCCTCTTAAGTGGACCTAGCCTATTTTTTGAGGTCTACTTTAGCATCTAGTAAGTGGCCCCCATTTAGCGCTATAGGGGTCACTTTAGCACTACCCATGCCAAGCTGCCACACTATTTTAGTAGTTGATATACCTCTTTAAAGGAAGGGACTTTAGTGCCAAGGTGACCAGTTTAGTGGTACTTGGTGCTTTTAAATCCCCTTTTTCCTCGATCCTCGACCATTTCTTTCAACAATTTTATACAATTTCGAGATCTTAAAGAGAGGAAAAAATGGAGAATCATCCATTGAAGCTAACGTAAGATGGCCTAACACTACTTGGTTATTTCATAATAATTTCCATCCTATTTCATGTTAAATTCTTAGAAATTAGGTCTTAAAGTACCTAAACTTTAGGGGGCTTATTTGGGCCCCCATTCTTGCACCATTTGGGCTCAAATTTTGAGATCACATTATCCTTTAAGGGACGTTGTGACTAATTTAATTTTGGATTTTATTTGTAGGTCGTGCTGGCCCATTCTTGACATGAATTTTAACCTGACCCATACTATAGCAATATGGGTCTCATTTTACTCCTTTGATGTGTAGGTTAATAGTTTGATAGCATAGTAACATTTCAGGGTAGTGGAGCAAAGGTGGATGATTTTTGGGTGATTCAAGGACTTGTAGTTCAACATTAAGGTAGGCTTTTGTCAACTCTTCTTCATGATATATACTGTATTATATATTTTTTATGATAGGTAAGAATGTTAGGATATGATTATGAGTAGATTTCCATGAATTTGCCTAATTTAGAAGTATTGAGGATTGAAGGGTGAATTGACCCTTAAAAGTGAAATACTTGTCATGCCTTTAGGACCTTGCTACTCTAGGTTATCATCATGTTAGACATTGCTGATCTATGCACCCCTTAGTTTAAGGTTTACTACCCGACTCACTAAATTAGCATGGTTTCTTGGATTATGGGGTTGCGTTTATGCCTATTGAATATTATTGGGTCCAAACTATGATGATGATATTAGTTGGACTCTGGGTGCGTAATTATCCTCCCAAAGCAAGTGTCCTTAGCATATGGTTATTTAGATGCATATAATTATATTATTTGGATACTAGTGATGACATGCATAGATTCGGTACTTTCATGCTTACTTAATGGTTCGATTCCAACTAAAAACATGGTTTTACTATTGTTTTCCTAAAAAAGAGATTTCTACCAACTTTTCACTTTAAAAAGGATTTTTTAAGAATGGGGATCATACCATCATAATAAACTTTTTGTAAGCTTTTGAGACTTAAAATGATGCTTTAGAGAATTGATTGAGATAGATTTTGTCCACGATTTTATTACTACTATTTACTTTGATCAAGAGAGATTCTAACTCATTCTCTATGATTATGATAATTTAGTATTGAATTTTACCTTGGGCAATGAATTTATGGACTTACAATCTTTTAGCTGCACTTTGAGTTCATGTATTTATTATATATACATCTCTTTAGTATTGGGCAGAGTAGATTGTCGATGATGATTACTTTTAGAAATCCTGGATTGGGAAAAGATCGGTGTATATGGGTACTTAAAAAACCCTAGGGGTCCCTTTATCTATGATCTATCATGCCAAAGAAGAGAGGCCGTTGTAGGGCCTATCTTTGCGAGTCGTTGAGATGGAGGTGGTGTATACATTGGGTTATGTTATGACCCTTAGATCAATTATGGTAATATGGATATATTTTGATTCATTCTTATATGTTCATTCCTTATAATTAGTATGTTGTTTGATTCTTGTATTTATCAGCTTTATGGGGGATGGAAAGGTAAAGGTTATGAGTGTTGTTTATTATGTGTTGTGTTTTGATTGGTCTTTTTGGGTCATGGAGCCCAGTTTAGGTATTGTTTGTCTGAACTAGCCAGTTACTTTAATATTAATATTATTGTAAGTTTGTGACAGGTTGATTGTGAACTAAGACTGAGATTTGAGGTATGATTCTGGCTCCTTTATTTTATGATTATATTATTATGGATAATTATTTCATGGTTAGACATTAGGGTTATAGACCCAAATTATGTTGGAAGTAGTTACTATTACGGTTAAGAGGTGTTAATCTCTTGGTATGACTACTTTAGGTTGTACCTTTGAGTTATTGTTTATATATGTATATGTGTGTATATATATATATATATGTAGCTAAGGTATTACCTTATATCCCTCTACTTCATCATTTTTTCATGTTATATATCAATTCTATGGCCTTTTATACTACTATATATCTTTTTTCTACTCTTTGTTTATATATTATCTAATAATATAGTTATAGTGATTAGGTCCTGTGTATGGTTTGAATAGGCTAGTTTATCCTTATTTGCCTCTCTATTCTTATAATGTTAGTTTCCTAGAATTTGGATGTAGTTTACATTTCCGCTTGCATGTTATTTATATTTACTTTAATTTTGGAGCTCAGTCGGTAGTTGCCTACTGAGTACCACATATTGGTACTCATACTATACTTTTAAAGCCTGTAAATCATAGTATGTGTTCTCGCTATTGTTGTATACCTCGTGAGGAGAAACTATGGTTTCAAGATTTACGGTGAGCTCCTGGCTTTTTACGTATAACTATTCTCCCTCTTATAAATCCGATTGATATCTATGTTGTATTTAGAGATGGGTTGCATTAATATATTTATTTAGTACTTCATTTTGTATTCTTATTATATTAGAAGCTCTTTACTGACTTCACCAATTTGGGGACTATCTTATATGAATTAGCTTTTTGCATATTTATTTTGTTATCTTTATTCATTTCTATTAGTTGTCCATTACTAGTGGTTCCAGACTATAGGTTGGCTTACCTATTTATGGGTTATAATAGGTGCCACTATAATTTTTGAAATTGGGTCATGAAAAAATTAGTATTAGAGCCTAGGTCTATTGGTGTGTTGGTACGTGATTCCAGTGTCTAGTAGAGTCCTGCGGATACTTGCAGAGACATCCATAACCTATCTTCATAAAGATACAGTGATACGAGAGTAAAATATGAAACTATAAAACAACACACAAATAAATGAGGACAATGGAAACAAAATAAGACAAGTATAAAAGGAAAGATAGATAGATTGACACAAAGAGCTAAAGATAGGAAAACCTAAGGGTATATCAAACCCTAAGACCTTCCTATCAATTACCAGAAGCACCAACCTTTTATGAGGACCTCATGGGAATGGAATCCTAAGCAACCCCTTTTCTCAACAATTCATAAAGCTCCAACAAGCTTTAATAAAACACTCTCAAGTGTATACATTCATTCTAAATCATCTTCTCCTAAACTAAAGAGAGTCCTAGCTATTTATAGGCCAATCCAACTTCTTACAATTGGGCCCAAAAGTGACCCTAAATGCTAATTGGGCCTAAAGTTCCCAAGATCCAAATACTCATGACTATGGGCCTAAAAGTGACCTAAAATACCAAATAGACACATGTTAGCACATGTTTTCTTCCTTTTCTTTGTCGGACCTCTTAAAATCCATGCAATCTTCCAAATATGAAGTTTTCCAACACCCCTTTAGAGAATATCATCAAGTGTAGTTCCTTCACAGGCTATCCTCTAAGCACGTATTTGCTCCCCTCGAATGACCAAGTCTTGGATCCTTGGGTACGATCGTTGAAATATAGATCCTGAAAGAGTGGATAAAAGAGTGGAGCCAATTCTCCTTGTATCATCCTCTCTTTCTTAAGAAGAATTCATCCGCACATCCAACTCTTTTATCACTTGGCGTTATCTTTTCCAAGCTTGGAATCCTTTTACATGAACTCCAATAGGCCTTTAAGATCATCTTCATAAAGCACTCTCCTTGCATCTTCCTTTGAGATTATTTGTTCATGAACTTGCATAAATGAAGGAGTGATACTAGGTAAAATGCTAGTATCATGGTTAATGAGCCAAATATGGAAAGAGTCATTGAATATTTGGATTTGGATTGGTTGAAAAATGTCTTGCGGAGCTTCGTTAGTATTTGTTTGGGTTGAGGGAATATGTTCTTGAGGTCTTGAAGTATAATTTTGATGGTTGGACCTGAGTGTAAGGTTAATGAGTCATTTATCCATGTTTTCCAATGTATCTTTAATTCTTGTCATGGATTCATGTATTTTATCAACAGTTCATTGCATCCCACGAGAGCTTACATAAGGGTATCAATGGTTCATCAACCTATGGCTCTTTGTATATGGTAGAAAGGAGATGAAGCAACTATGGATGACTCATTAAAGGTAAAAGAATTAACTCAAGGAAGTTGAAAAAGAAAGAAATAATAAAGCTCACAAAGAAAGAATAAAAAGATAAAACAAACATTTAGAGAACTTGAATTCAAATTTAAACTAAGAAAACAAAAGATAAAAATAAAGAAAAGAACAAGTAATTAAGACACAAAAAAAGAACGGACAAGAACTAATTAAAAAACTAAGTAGAATAAGTTTTAGTGGTTAATTAGTATTAAGAATCAAAGAGACGTAAGGAGGAAATAAGAGATGAGTTTAGCGGATTGAAGAGATGAGTTTAGCGGATTGAACCTGAGAAAATGAAGCATTTTGATAGTTTAAGATGCGTTGGAACAAGCTTGATGTGTTTGGGAAGTGTGCAAGCAGCCTAGGTACACCTTGAACGCAAACCAAAGAGCAAAGTGGACTGTTTTGAGGTGTGGAAGTAGGTTGGGCGCAGGTTGAGGGAACTTTGGTTGCAGTTTGAAGCTCACCATAGGTTTGACTTGATTTTGATGTCTGGAAGCATCCCAAATGTAGGTCCAAGGCATTCCAAACACAGGTTAGCCACTAACTCACTTAAAGTTCCTTTTTGTCCTTTTGTGGTCCCTCTTTACCCTCTTCTTTGTAATATTTTTTAGGATATTCAAAAGGTTCTTTGTACCAACACTTTTTACACCTTTTTCTTATGTTTTCAGGATCAATCACCAACTTTTGAAGAAAATGCAAGATGATGATCTGAATCTTCCTTAAGAACTTAAGACTCAAAATGCTCCAACTCTCCAATCCTTGCTCAAAATACATTGAAATTTTGAAATTAAGCACTTTTCCACCTCCTAATCACATTCTAGGCCTCATTTGCTCAAATTCTTAACAAAAAATTCTATATTTCAACGCCCACCTTCAATTTTGAAACTTGAGCTTTTTAATAGTGGTAGATCTTCTGATTTAACTCCAATTTAGCTAAATTTCATGATTTAGACTCTAATAGTGTTAGAGAACAAGAATCTAACACTAAAAAAAACCAACAAAATAAAAGACCCAAAATTTAACCTAGGGCCAATATGCGAATAGTTATTTTTTGGGGGGGATTTTGATTTTTAAACTCAGAATGGACCCAAGATTGACTTCGTGGAAACAAAATCAAGCTCAACTCTGATACTAAATTATACGAGACGAAAAAAATAAAAATGTAAGACAACACACAAACACAAGGAAATAATGAGAATGAAACAAGACAAGGATAAAAAAAAAGATAGATAGATTGACACAAAGAGATAAACATAGTGCAGCCAAAGGGTATATCAAACCCTAAGACCTTTCTACCAATTAAAATATGCACCAACCTCTTATAAGTACCTCATAGGAATGGAATCCTGAGTAATCCACATTCTTAAACAATCTATAAATCTCACAACAAGCTTCAATAAAACACTCTCAAGTGTATGCATTCATTTAAAATAATCTTCTCCTAAAATAAAGAGAGTCCTAGATATTTTAGGCCAAAGCCATTTATTATAATTGGGCGCAAAAAGTGACCTAAAAGCCAAATACTCATGACTATGCCCAAAAGAAACCCAAAATCCTAAGTAGCCACATGTTTTCTTATGTTCACATTCTTTTATTTGTTGGGCCTATTAAACTCCATATAATCTTTCAAATATGATGTTTTTCAACACCCTTTAGAGGATATCTTCAATTGTAACTTCCCAAGTAATCCTTCAATCACGTATTTTCTCCCTTAGAATGACCAAGTCATGGATTATTAAGCGCGATCCTCAAAGTATAGATCTAGAAAGAGTGGATAAAAGAGTCAAGCTAATTCATCTTGTATCATACAGGGAATTCTTAGGAAACTTTGTTCTTGAATTTTTGACGTGTGTCCATATTTCTATGACCTTCAAAGGCACTCTTTAACTTTATTTTATCCCTGATGGATGATGTAAGGTTGTCGATAGATGTGGATAAGACTTTGATATTTATTTTGAGAGCATCAATTCAGTGTCAAACCAAGGAATCAAAGATAAATACTAATGATCGTCAACATCAGTCACAAGATTTAGGGCCATCCTAGGATCTACTAGAGTATGTGACTACTTAGCCTTTTAAGATTTAGCATTGGGAATTTCAAGCCTCTTTATGGATACATCACAGCCAGATATGACATCCAATTCATCAAGCATTTGTTAGTCTAGAGTTAGGGTAGTTGGTGTACAGTAGGGTTCTCATTTATTTTAGAGTATAAGATTGGGTAACTTGAGTGAGACAGGAATATTCCTATGTTTTATCTTTTAGAGCATAAAACTGTGCATGGATTTATTAGAGGATCAGTGTTGCTACTTAATTTGGCATAGAAACATTTCATAGCAGTTGGATTTTCTTTCTCATTGGGTGCTACCATGTAAGGGATAAAAAGAGAGCATGTATTGAGACTTATGTAGGAAGCAGTAAGAGGCCATATCATTAGTATATTCCTAATGGTATTCCATTAAGGATTGAGGATCCTTTTAGTGGGTGGATATTCATTTAATATGCAGCCTATTGGTTCTACCATGTAGTATTTTAAACTATGTGTGGCTTTAAGATTAGTCGTGGTGATCACAATGGGAAGAGTTTTCATAGGTCCTTGTGGAGTATTTCAAATAGATCTTAAGGCCATGATGGCTTCCCTGGATTGGTAAAGGTAACGTCTTAGGGTATTTTAGGAGTTTTTCATATTTATGGTGAGATTGTCCATTGGCCTATAGAGTTTCCCAAACATGAGTTGGTTGATCAGATCGAGTTAGCATGTGATTCTCGTAAGCATAGGGCTCTAAAAGTATGTCATGATTGCAGAGAGGATGATCTTACACCCCAATTTGCTGAACCGGAATGCTACATGATGCTCATGACCTCGAGGGACCACAAGCTAACCCATGACTGATTTTTGTACCTGTATACTGCAAATCATAATATAATAATGCAGAATACATGGAACTGTAAGGCCATAAGGTTCAACTGAATACAATTATGTGGGCGAAAATACCCAAAACAACTAAATCTGGACGTAAATCTTAAAGTAAATCTGAAATCCTCTAAAACTGTCTGAATAAGGAGTTGAAGGAACATGTCTCCAACTAACTCCGTAAAACTGAACTAAAGAATAAATAAATGAATGAAAACATATTATCCTCAAATCAATGAGGACTCACTGTGTCTCTGCGAGTGGAACGCTACGCTACTGCTAGGCTGGAACTCGTGCCTCGGAACCTATGGTGTAACATGTAAAGAAAGCACCATAGCGAAAATGCATCAGTACAACTGGAGTACTGAGTATACGAGAAAAGTAGGGTGATAATAAATGGTTTCATGCATGAACAACACTAGCTGACTAATATGAACGTGGGAGTGCAAACACACATATATAGAAATTGGGACCGTGAATACGTGATAGCATGACTTGTAAGCTAATACATGGTTTACTGATAACTATCATGACTGATACTGAAAATGATAACATGGATGACTGTATCTGATAGTCCTCTATATACAAAAATGTGAAGAACTATCGGAGTTCTTTTACTGAGACTAATACTGAAAATGTTAACATGGATGACTGTATCTGATAGTTATGTATACACTGAAATCTGATGAACGCTATGAGTTCTTTTACTGAGACTGTTACTAAAACTATGGGAGGTAGTGTTTAACCGACATGCCTTGCGTATGTCATTATGTCTAAGCTGGGGACCAATATCTGCCCCGACTGGAGGGGTGTCAATACCGTGCCACTGGTAAGGACAACTGTGAGTGACCCTTATCTAGAGGGTACTCAAAGAGAACGGTGGGAACCCTAAACTGACGGGTTAAGACACCTCATCAAACCTAAGCTGACGGGTTAAAATGTGTTAACCTACACTGGCTACGTAGTTCTAGAACACAAAGATTGCTACTAAGAATCACACCATGAACTGGCGGGTGAGTTCCCATCCTTGGGTTCACTCGGTGATAACCTCTACTCCCATCTAGAGGGACATTGAACTGAATAAGTAAGCTAAACTGAATAACTAAACTGATACTGATTAACTGGATTGATACTAGTGGTATTGTTTAGCAGAGCTAAACTAAGTTTAATGGATTCCAATGACTAACAGAATGTTACTGATATCTGACAACTGACTAAGATCATGAGATTTTCCTGAGTCACATGACTGAATGAAGTCTATGGAATCATATCTTAAGTTCGAATATCATGAAACATGACATGTATCTAGGCACATAGCTATAGTTTTCGGGTACAAGTAACCCGAGGACTCGATGGAAGAAAACTGACAAACATGACTGACTTGATCATAAGAGTAGAGTCCGTAATCTATAATATCATAAGTAGGGATCTCATACTATGCATGGTTATCAACAATGTATTGCATAGAAAGGATTTCATATCACATGGAAGTACTTTCACAATCTTAATATCATGTTCGTTAAATAATCATACTGGAAACATATACTAATAGCATGAAAGTAAATGTAGATTGCATGGTTATCATACATCTTGTTCATAAGTACAATTTGCAACAAAACATAGCATAATATCATAAGAATAGTCATGAGTATTCTAACAACATTTACAAGGAACATTAACAACATCGAAGTCATTGGAACATAAGGGCATATCATGAATCCTTCACTTAGTCACAATTTAGCTATATTGCATGATTTCTAGTTCCTTAGGCATTTTATGAAACACCTTACATACACTCTTAAGCATAGGTGAATTCATCAAATTATACATCATGAATTAAGAAAAATATATAAAGATTCCATCTTGGGAATCACCCAATATCAACAACATGATCATCAATACCCAACAATATAGAAATCATACTTTATAATGAAAAAGAGGAAAACAAACAAGCATCAATATGGGTATGATCATATCACCATAATCAACAAAGCTTTTGTATTTTAAAGATTGATTCTTGAACTCTATGAACGAATTGAATCCATAGATGAACACTACGCATACCTTAGAAGGAAGATTCTTGATGATTGACGGAGCAATTTCCTTGAAATCGGATCTTCAAGCTTAATTGTGCAACCCTAGTTGTTTTTCTCATTTAGCGCTCTTGGATGATGAGCTTTTAGATGAAAATAGGGTTGCAATAGGTTTAGAGGCTATATATTTTGTGGGGTTAAGTTTAGGGACGTGTAAGGAGTATTGAAAGACTTAATTACCTTTAAAATAACTCAAGACGAAGTATTTTTGACACCTGGAATTGGCTTAGGCGGCGCCCAAGAAATGGTCTATGCTTGGGTTGGGCGGCGCCTAACCAATCACCTATGCTTGGATTAGGCAGTGCCTAACCAATTTCCTAAGCTTACTGTCACTCACGAAAATGGACATAACTTTTCGCTCAGGTATTGGATTAAGGCAAAATTGTAATCATTGGAATGATAATTCAATTTTATACAATTTGGTAAGTCTAAATCAGCCAAAATACCAGATTCACATCGAGTTATACTCGTTCAAATATGACCCTTGCAAAATCGAACACTAAAACTTGATGGATTCATAAGCTATCCTATCACTAGGATATTCATTATAAGTCATGTACTCAAGTATGAATCACAGGATTAGAAACATGTGGGGCATTAATATATCTCCCCCTTGGGAACATTCATCCTCGAATGAGAATTTACTGAGAAGGGATACAAGATAATAAAACCTGAACTGAACATGAAGAACTGAAACTTTGATATCATGACTGACATGCTAAACATACTGAACTCATACATATCTGATGCACGGCCAACTGATAAATGAATGCATGACTGAGTCTGAAATGGTTAATAGGTACCAAGTTTATACTAGAAACACGAACATGAAACTTAATAAGCTTAAAGAGAACTGTTACCTTGAGCTTGATCTGAATTGGAGGGGAAGAGGTGAGGATACTTGGTATGAATATCTTCTTCTGCTACCCAAGTAGCTCCCTCATAAGATTGATTTCGCCAAAGAACCTTGACTAGAGGGACTTATTTGTTCCTAAATCTACGAGTCTGATAATCTAAGATTTCGACTAGAATCTCTTTATAAGAGAGGCTGTTCTAAATAGAGACAACAACTGCTGGGTCACCTATGCACTTCTTTAGCAAAGAGACATGGAAGAATGGATGGACTGAGGCTAGATCTTAAGGTAACTCAAGATCATAAGCTACCTTACTAAAGCGACAAAGAATTCTAAAGGGACTGACATACCGGGTTCTGAGTTTCCCTTTCTTGCCGAACCTCTTGACTCCTTTCATGGGAGAGATCTTAAGATAGACATAGTCATTGACCTCGACTTGAGATCCTTTCTACGAACATCTGCATAGGACTTTTGTCTGCTCTGAGCAGCCCAGAGTCTCTCTCTGATCAACTGAACTTTCTCTAAGGCATCGAATACTAAGTAAGGACCTATGACTGCGGCCTCACTAACTTTGAACTAACCAATTAGATATCTACACCTCCTACCATAGAGCGCTTCAAATGGAGCCATCTAAATAAAGGAATGATAGCTATTATTGTATGCAAAACTCAATCAAAGGCAAGTGGTCATCCCAACTTCCCTTGAAGTGAATTACACACACCCTTAGCATATTTTTAAGAGTCTGAATGGTCCTCTCTTCTTGACCATTTTCCTGAGGATGAAATGCTATGCTGAGATGGACTTGGGTACCGAGACCATTTTGGAATGCTTTCAAAAAATGCGAAGTAAACTGGGTACCTCTGTCTGAGATGATAGATAGTAGAACACCATGTAACCTGACTAACTCCTGATATAGAGTTTGGCATAATCCTCGGAAGAATAAGAAGTACGAGCAGGAAAGAAATAAGATGACTTGTTCATTCTATCTATAATGACCCAAACTGAATCATGCTGATGACGAGTTTTAGGTAAACCTGTCACGAAGTCCATGTTAACTTTTCCCACTTCCAAGTAGGAATGGTGAACTCTTGCATGAAACCACTAGGTTTCTGATGCTCTATCTTAACCTGCTGACATGTAGAGCACTTAGCTATAAACTTTGCAATATCTCTCTTCATCCCACTCCACCAATAGATCTCCCGCATATCGCTGTACATCTTAGTGGCCCCTGGATGAATAGAGTATCGCGCACCATGTGCTTTTGGAAGAATTCGTTGCCTTAATTCATCTACATCTGGAACATATAGACGACTCTGACAATGAAGAACACCATCTCCCCCTTAGGAGAAAACCTTGACTTTCTGATTCTGAACTGACTCTTTGAGCTTGACAAGTCTAGGATCCCTGTCTTATTTCTCTTTCACCTCAGAAACTAGAGATGACTCTAAACTACTATGAATACATACACCACCCTCTGAAGAATCAACTAAACAAACGCCTAGTCTGGCAAGCTGATGGATCTCCTGAGCCATCATTTTCTTACTATCCTCAATGTGAGAAATACTACCCATAGAGAGTCGACTGAGAGCATCGGCCATAATATTAGCCTTGCCCGATGATAAAGAATACTCATTTCGTAATCCTTAAAGAGCTCTAACCACCTTCTCTGGCGAATATTGAGATCTTTCTGGAAAAAGACATACTGGAGGTTCTTATGGTCTGTGAAGACATCTACATGAACTCCATAGAGATAATGCCTCCAAATCTTCATGGCAAAAACTACCGGTTCTAACTCAAGATAATGAGTAGGATAATTCTTCTCATATGGATTTAACTATCTGGAGACGTAGGCTATGAACTTACCATGCTACTTGAGGATACAACCTAAACCCACTCTGGATGCATCACAATAGACTA
Organism: Capsicum baccatum var. pendulum; assembly: GCA_030864225.1. Taxonomy (NCBI): domain Eukaryota; kingdom Viridiplantae; phylum Streptophyta; class Magnoliopsida; order Solanales; family Solanaceae; genus Capsicum; species Capsicum baccatum. Next base: position 161,644,469 of record CM061555.1, on the reverse strand, counting down.
CAAAACCATCTGAACCATCTAGAATAGCTAGAACTGGAGTGGAGGTAAGTCGAGTCTTCAACTCTTGAAAGCTCTTCTAGCATGAATCTGACCACTAAAACTTAATCTTCGTCTGAGTCAATCTGGACATGGGAGATGCAATAGAAGAAAACCCCTTGACAAACAATTTGTAATAGCCAGCCAAACCCAATAAACTCCAAATATCTGATGGATATATGGGTCTTGGCCAGTTTTTTACTGCCTCAGTTTTCTGAGGATCTACTTTAATGCCATCACCAAAAACAATATGGCCAAGGAATGCTACTGATCTTAGCCAAAATTCGCACTTGCTGAACTTAGTGAATAATTGGTGATCCCTGAGAGTCTGAAGAACAATCCTGAGATGGTCTGCATGATTACGCTCTATGCGAGAATAGACCAGAATATCATCTATAAAGACTATGACAAATATGTCCAAGTACTACTTGAACACACGGGTTATCAAATCCATAAAAGCTGCAGGGGCATTGGTAAGAAAAAATGACATGACTAAAAATTTTAAGTGACCATACCGAGTACAGAAAGCTATCTTTGGAATGTCACATTCTCTAACTCTAAGCTGATGATAGCCTGATCTAAGGTCTATCTTGGATAATTAACTGGCACCCTGAAGTTGGTCAAATAGATCATCAATCCTGGGAAGAGGATATCTGTTCTTAACCATGAACTTATTGAGTTGACGATAATTAATACACATCCTAAGAGAACCATCTTTCTTGTGCACGAATAAAACTGGCGTACCCCATGGGGAAATGCTGGGTCTGATGAATCCCTTATCTAAGAGATCCTTCAACTGATCTTTTAGTTCCTTGAGTTCTGCTGGTGCCATTCTATATGGCGGAATAGAAATAGGTTGAGTATCCGAAAGAAGGTCTATGTCGAGGTCTATTTCCCTTTCGAGAAGAATGCCTGGAAGATCTTTAGGAAAGACATCTGAGCATTCATTAACAACAGAGACTGTTTTGAGGGTGGGAGATTTAGAACTAGAATCTTTAACATGCACGAGATGATACAGAAACCCTTTAAAAATCATTTTCCTTGCTCGAAGGAAGGAAATAAGTTGACCCCTGAATGCTGAAATGCTACCCTTGCACACTAGGACGGGCTCATTCGAGAACTGAAACTGAACTATCCTATTTCTGCAGTCGACTGTGGCATACCAGGAATAAAACCAATCCATGCCAAGAATGATATCAAAATCAGTCATTTTTAACTCTACTAAATCTACTGACATAGATTTCTGAGATATCATAATCGAGCAGTTCCTGTATACCCGCCTAGCTATGATGTTTTTACCTACTGGGGTAGAGACTGAGAAGGGCTCTAATAGGACTTTGAGACTAATTTCAAAATCGCCTGCTATGTATGGAGTAACAAAAGACAAAGATGCACCTGGGTCTAGCAAAGCATAAACATGAACATGAAAAATCTGTAACGTACCAGTAACGACATCAGGAGAATTTTCCTGATCCTATCGGGACTGAAGAGCATAGAGTGTGTTTGGGCATTGCCCACTGGTAGCACTGGAAATGGTACCCTGTTGATTCGGGCGACTGGACTATGCTGTAGAATAATTTTGCTGACCCTGAAGACTTGACTGCAGACACTCCCTAATCTTGTGGTCTGGCTTACCATAACTAAAACAGACATCACTACCGACTCTGCAAATGCCCTTGTGATTCTTACCACAAGTGTAACAAAGGGGATTCATTCGGGCACTGCTAACTCTGCCCTGAGATTTTGGAGACTGGCGTTTTTCTAAATTGCCATCTCTGAACTTCAGGACTAGAGTGTTGGCAGAGGAAGGAGATGGAACGGCTGATTTGGAGCGAAACTGTGAACGGTTTTCTCCATATGACTTGGGGTGAGCAAAGTTAAAATTACCTGACCTTGCTCTCTTATTCTGCCTCTCCCTAGTCTTAAAATTCTACTCTTCTACTTACTGGGCATGGGTCATGAGTCTTTCTAAGGTCATATGACCGATCAACAATGCAGACCAACACTCATTTACCACGCTATCGTTGACCCCTGAAACGAACTTGCTCATCTTAGCTCTATTTTTTGCAACCACATAAGGAGCATACCTAGCTAGCTGAGTGAATTTGAGAGAATACTCCCTAACCATCATATTCCCCTACTTGAGGTAGATGAACTCAAGAACTTTGTCTTTCCTCAGCTTTTGGGGAAAAAATCTGTTTAAGAAGGCTATGACAAATTCCTCCCACTTGATAGGGCCTGTATCATCTAACCTCTCAGACTTCTACTATTTATACCAATCATGAGCAACATCCTATAATTGGTAGGCAGCTAACTCAGCACTCTTAATAGAAGTAACACCCATGATATCAATGACCTTCTGGACTTGGTCAATGAACTCCTGAGGGTCCTCATCTGAATTAGACCCCTGGAAAGATGGAGGGTTCATTCGGGTGAAGTCCTAAACCCTAGATTCTTTGGGAGTGGCCATTGGATTGGCAGAATGACTGGTGGTTGTTCATTCTGTGCAACCATGGATTAAGCAAGTGTGCTAAATACGACTCTAAACTGCGCATAGGAAACATGTTCGCCCAAAGGATCTTTGGGCTGAGGAGCTGGCTGGTTTCTTCTCTTTGGGGCCATGGTCTGGAATAAGAGAAGAATGGATTAGACTGAGAGTTTAACTTATGATTATGCTCACTATCATGACATGAAAAATGAAGAAAGGGAATAGTTCCTAAAACATCTTATAGCCTCCCACACATAAATGTGGCGCGCAACACAACCATGTACAAGACTCTACTAGATATGACTTTCAGATTTCCTAGGACTCTATCGAACGTTAGGTTCTGATACCAAGCTCGTAACACGCCGATTTGCTGAACTAGAATGCTACACGGTGCTCATGACCATGAGGGACCACAAGCTAACCCATGAGTGATTTTTGTCCCTGTATACTACAAATCATAATATCATAATGCAGAATACATGGAACTGTAAGACCATAAGGTTCAAATGAATACAATCATGTGGGCAAAAATACCCAAAATAACTAAATCTGGATGTAAATCTGAAAGTAAATCCAAAAGCCTCTAAAGCTGTCTAAATAAGGAGTTGAAGGAACATGTCTCCAACTAACTCCGTAAAACTGAACTAAAGAATAAATAAATGAATCAAAACATATTATTCTCGAATCAATAAGGACTCACTGTGTCTCTGTGATTGGAACGCTACCGCTACTGCTAGGCTAGAGCTCGTGTCTCCGAACCTATGGTGCAACATAAAAAAAAAGCACTATAGCGCAAATGCATCAGTAAAACTGGAGTACTAAGTGTACGAAGAAGGTAGGCTGAAGATAAAGGGTTTCATGCATGAACAACACTGACTGACTAATATGAACGTGGGAGTGCAAACACACATATATAGAAATTGGGACCGTGAATACGTTATAGCATGACTTGTAAGCTAATACATGGTTTACTGATAACTATCATGACTGATACTGAAAATGATAACATGGACGAGTGTATCTGATAGTCCTCTATATACTAAAATGTGAAGAACTATCGGAGTTCTTTTACTGAGACTGATACTGAAAATGTTAACATGGATGACTCTATCTGATAGTTATGTATACACTAAAATCTGATGAACGCTCTGATTTCTTTTACTGAGACTGTTACTAAAACTGTGGGAGGTAGTGTTTAACCAACATACCTTGCGTATGTTATTATTTCTAAGCTGGAGTCCAATATCTGCCCCGACTGGAGGGGTGTCAATACCGCATCACTGGTAAGGACAACTATGACTGACCCTTATCTGGCGGGTACTCAAATAGAATGGTGGGAACCCTAAACTGACGGGTTAAGCCACCTCATCAACCCTAAGCTAACGAATTAATATGTCTCAACCTATGTTGGCTACGTAGTTCTGGAACACAAAGATTGCTACTAAGAATCACACCCTGAACTGGTGGGTGAGTTCCCATCCTTGGGTTCACTCGGTGCTAAACTCTACTCCCATCTGGAGGGACACTGAACTTAATGACTAAGCTGAACTGAATAACTGAACTGAATAGATTAGATGACCTGATACTGATTAACTGGACTGATACTAGTGGTATTGTTTGGTAGAGCTAAACTAAGTTTACTGGATTCCAATGACTGACGGAATGTTACTGATATCTGACAACTGACTAAGATCGTGAGATTTTCCTGAGTTACATGACTAACTGAAGTCTATAAAATCATAGCTTGAGTTCGAATATCGTGAAATATGACATGGATCTAGGCGCACACCTATAGATTTTGGGTACAAGTACCCCCAGGACTCGATGGAAGAAAACTGACACACATGACTGACTTGATCATAAGAGTAGAGTCCATAATCTATAATATCATAAGTACGGATCTCATACTATGCATGTTTATCAACAATGTACTGCATGGAAAGGATTTTATATCACATGGAAGTACTTGCACAATCTTAATATCATGTTCGTTGCATAATCATATTGGCAACATATATTAATAGCATGGAAGTTCATGTGGATTGCATGGTTATCATGCATCTTGTTCATTATTAGGATTGCAAGTAAACATAGCATAATCTCATAAGAATATTTCATGAGTATTCCAACAACATTTACAAGGCACATTAACAACATAGAAGTCATCGGAACGTAAGGTCATATCATGAATCCTTCACTTAGTCACAATTTAGCTATATTGCATGATTTCTAGTTCCTTAGGTATTTTATCAAACACCTTACATGCACATCTTAAGAATAGGTGAATTCAACAAATTATGCATCATGAACAACCAAATTTACATGTTTCCAACTCATATGATATCATGAATTAAGAAAAACATATAAAGATTCCATCTTGGGAATCACCCAATATCAACAATATGATCATTAATACCCAACAATATAAAAATCATACTTTATAATGAAAAAGAGGAAAACAAACAAGCATCAATATGGGTATGATCATATCACCATAATCAACCAAGCTTTTATATTTTAAAGATTGATTCTTGAACTCTATGAACGAATTGAACCCATAGATGAACACTACGCATACCTTAGAAGGAAGATTCTTGATGATTGACGGAGGAATTTCCTTGAAATCGAATCTTCAAGCTTAATTGTGCAATCCTAGTTGTTTTTCTCATTTAGTGCTCTTGGATGATGAGCTTTTAGATGAAAATAGGGTTGCAATAGGTTTAGAGGCTATATATTTTGTAGGGTTAAGTTTAGGGATGTGTAAGGAGTATTTAAAAACTAATTACCTCTAAAATAACTCAAGACAGAGTGTTTTTGACACCTGAAATTGGATTAGGCGGCACCAAAGCAATTGCCTATGCCTAGGTTGGGCGGTGCCTAACCAATCGCCTATACTTGGGTTAGGCGGCGCCTAACCAATCGCTTATGCTTACTATCTCTCATAAAAATTGGCATATCTTTTCACTCGGGTATTGGATAAAGGAAAAATTGATATCGTTGAAAAACTAATTTGACTTTATACAATTTGGTGGGTTTAAATCAACCAAAATACGATATTAACATCGAGTTACACTCGTTCAAAGATGACCCTTGCAAAATCAAACATTAAAACTTGATGGATTCAAAAACTCTTAGCTTTTATTACCTTAAGTGACTCATATGAACATGCTTAATAGATCATAAGCTATCTTATCACTAGGATATTCATTGTAATTTATGTACTCAAGTATGAATCACAGGATTAGAAACATGCAGGGTATTACAATATCTCCCCCTTGGGAACATTCGTCCTCGAATGAGAATTTACTGAGAAGGGATACAAAACAATAGAAACTGAACTAAACATGAAGAACTGAAACTTTGATCCTATGACTGAAAGGCTAAACATACTGAACTCATGCATATATGATGCACGGAAAACTGATACATGAATGCATGACTGAGTATAAAATGGTTAATAGGAGGAAATAAGCTAACCAATGACTGCTATCTGTACCTATACACTTCATAATATACTGTATAAAGAAGGAAATAAAGGCTGGAAGGCCATAAGGTTCAAAGATCTGATAAAACATAACATCTAATGATATGGTATATCAATACCAAAACAACTAAAATAACTGTCTGAACATTCTAGTCTGAAAGCTTCTAAATTATCTTAATAAAGAGTTGATGGGACATGTCCCCAACTAACTCCAACTACTAAAATAAATTAATTTATGAGATAATAAAGTAATGATTATGTCCTCGAAGGATGAGGACTTACTGCTAACTCTGACTGCTGAGATTGCAATACTACTGATACTCTTAAGCCCGTGCTTTTGAACCTATGGTATAAAATACCATAATGCATATACATCATTATGTTTGAATGTACTGGTTTACATGTGAGGTAGGCTGAATACAAAGGGTTCACATGTATGAACCATACTAACTGACTGAATAACATGAACGTGAGAATACATGCATGATTACATAATAACTTTAACTGAGTTTGTGATAACATGATTACTGAGCCTGAGTACTGATAATATGAGATACTGGTAACTATATAACTGAAATAACTAATATTGAGTGACTGTATTTGACAGTCTAGTTTCTGATGGAACTAGATAAGTTTTGTACAGTTCTAAGTTGACTTTATATGACAGTCCTGAAATTCTAAAAAACTATTTGATTTCTATAAATGAGACTTAATGATTTTATCTGATAGTCCTAATCGGTAACTAAAACTGTGGGAAGTAGTCATCTACCCAACATGCCCCAGATAATGTAATATAACTGAGTTGGGGTCCAATCTATAACCCCAATTGGAAGGGTGTCAATAACGCACCACTGGTAAGGACAATGTGAGAGTAACCCTCATATAATAGGTAACTCTCGTGAGAAAGGTGAGAAACCTTATATAATAGGTTAATCCACCTCATCTACCCTAATATAATAGGCTATGATTTCTCAATCTACGCTGACTACTTAGTTTTGGAATGCAAAGATTGCTTCTAAGAATAACACCCTTATATAATAGGTGAGTTCCCATCCTAGGGTTCGCTCGGTGCTAATTTCTAATCGCATATGAATAGACACTGAACATGATTAACTTAATTGACTGAACTAAGTTAACTGAATTTCCATGGACTGACAGAATGCTACTAAGATCTGATAACTATCTGAGATTTCTTAAATTACTGAATTTCTGAGCTTTCCTGAGTCACATGACTAACTGAGTTCTATGGATCATGGATTGACTGAGGATATTGTGAAAAAATGACACTGGCTCTAGGCACACAACTATATTTTTCGAGCACAAATACCCCCAGGACCTGATGGGAAGAAACTAACAAAGCATGAATTTCTTGAATACCTGACCAACATAACAATCCATAATATAATAAGTTGGATATTTCATGAAGTACAAGTTCTAAAGAACAACAATGGCTACATAAATATCCATAATTCATTGACTAAGACATTTCATCAAACACTTGACATGCATAAACTTGTACATTAATGGGGATTTAATATTATTATACTATTATGGAACTTTTGTTTCACATATGCATTTAATCAAACACATGGGGAGCATGCTTTGGTTATACAATCATCAACACATCTAATAATCATAGATACATCAATCAATTTGTAAATTGAAGGGGATTTATCATGATTATTATGAAAATCACCACATTCTAGGGTCAATCATTGAAATATATAATTTAAAATGTGAATCAAAACCCCACAACATCATGAACATTCATAAATACACAAATCTTAGATTTTGAAAAGAGATTCTTGAGCTTCATAGGTGAAAGGGACCCATGAAATAACACATGACATACCTGGGTGGATGATTTCATGAAGATGATGGAGGAAAACTTGAATTCTCAACTTGGAATTTAACACCTTGGGCTTCTTGTTCTTGGGGATTGATCTTTGAGAGAAACCCTAATTTGATTTTATAGATGAATAATGATGTTATGGTCTATGGTCTTGCATAATTAGGGGTTAAAATGGGTGGAAAAAGACCTAAATACCCTTTTAAAATGACTTTAAATTGTTAAATATGATCTGCAACTGCTCGTGTGATAGTCTATTATTGGCTCGATAGTTTGTCACCCTGAACATCGTACGTGGACCAGAATAGGGACTCACTGCCTTAGTAGTGACGGCTTGGACGACGGTCTATCATAAGTTCGACGGTCTGTCAACTTGTCCATTACACCTTAGCTACAAAATTGACTTACTGCGTTAGTTGCGACGGTCTAGGTGATGGTCCATCACTAGATCAGCGGTCCGTCAACCTGCCCATCGCACCTGGGCAGTTCTAACAACTTTTAGTAAAACGTCCATAACTTTTTACTCCAATACCAAATTTGGACAAAATTGGTATCATTGGAAAGCTAATCTAATTTCACACTCAACAAAAAGTAAAAATCTCAAAAATTCTATGTGTACAAACTGGATTCATCTTTCAAATTAAGTTTCTAACATTCTTGGGATGATTTTAAGCTAGGTTGAAGTACGGGGTATTATAGTTATTTTTCATCGACCTAGGCAGGCAGCTTTGTTTGAAGATTTCCCTCTTATAATGAGGGGAGTTTTGTATTTATTTTATTAGGTTGGTGAGGCTAGACCAATTTTTAAGTGGGTTATGGAAGTGAAGGTAAGTTGGCCTTTAGTGGTTCTATTATGTTTCTAGAGTTAGTAATTTAGTTAGGTAGCCAATTTATAAAAATGACATATTTAGGGCCTGCTCTTTCAAATTGACTAGTTCATTTCTCTATAGTGTTTTTGTGTGGAGTTGTATACATCATTCTTGTCATGATGTCATTATTGTTCTAGTGGATTTAAAGATATTTAGAGTTAGGTAAATTTTTATGTGATTGCTTCTTATGTTGGTAAATAAGGTATTTGTTGCTATGATAGAGTAGTGGATTGACCAGTTCTAGCTAAGGTTGCATATCTTTGAGGTGCTTCAGTTTTTGTTATCTCTAGTATAGTTTGTAGCCATGGTAAGTTATTGAGTATACTTTAGTGGTTGTTGTCCTATAAAAGATATTGAGTTAATCGCTTATTCTTTTAGTTGGTGATTTATCCTACATTATGAGTTTATTCTTTCGTTACATTTCTACTTTGACAATAGTAAGATCCAGTTGGGGGATGTATGATCATTGATAGTGAAGGTGAGTAGGGTGTTGCCCTCATATTAGACTTGTTAGATCCCATTAGATGTGATACCTTGGAATAAAAGGTTGAGGGTTATGATATATTTAGAACATGGATGGTTACCTACATACAAGATTTGTTTTAATGGTTGGGATCGAGTTGTCCAACTTCTGTGCTAAAGTCATAGTTTTTGATTGAGTAGTTTATCTATAGCCTCTATTTTCAAATTTGTTTCTGCTGACCATTTGTTTATAAGCTGACTAAGTCTACTTCGTGTCTACCCATTTGGTCTTCTTTAGTATGGATTGAGTGCAGTTGATATATTTTTAGATGGTGGATCATTGGAACTTGAAGATGGTTTCTTCCACTCTTCACCTTGATTCTTAGTTTTTATCAAAATTTTGGATAGTCTTCTTAGTAGGAGTAGTATGATCGAGTTGTATAAAACATGATTCCATCCTCAATTAATAGGACTTCTTGGAAAGGATCATTCAGTGGTTAGTGTTTATGCTTTGGATTATCAACTATTTATTTTAAGGGTCATGCAGACTAGTTGTAGCATTGGCATGGAGTAAAGACTATGACCGTCTCCATTTGTGTGCCTAGGTAGAACCTTTTATGTTTGTTCTTATGCTTGATATTGTCGATTTTGGTTGATCAACTTTAGTTCTTCAAGGATAATGTAATAATGTGGCTCAGACAAGAGTCAGGTGACCTTCTTCTTGGGTTGGAGTGGATAGTAGGTTTGTAAAAGAAAGGGATGGTTGTATTTGGATATTGGAGATGGTTTTATAACTTATGCCTTGATTTGCCTTCGACTTATATGGGACTTTTCTTTATTGTAAAGGTATTAGGATGGGATTAGTGTGTTGTGGTTTTAGTTTGCGTACATTAACCTTCCTCAGTTTGATTTAGGATCGTTTGGTAGTGGAGGTTGAGTTTTGGTTGTTTGAGAAGTGAAGAAAGAAAATTAATTGAATATGGAACACTTATGGCAAAGCCCCTTAGAAGCATTATTTCATCTTAAACATTATCTAGGGAGTCTTTCTAGGATCCTGTGGGCCTAGCACCGCATCATTTTGTGCTTTTATGCTCCTTTAATCTATTGACTTTCATGGATGAATGTCCTAGTGAAGATTATAATGACCCTCTAGGTATTTTCCTTTATTTTCCTATACTTTTGGCATTTTTAGCCTTCCCACAGTCGTAATAGGTTATTTATAACTTATCAGAACTACTATTTGGTTATCAAATAGTTTTTTGGATAAAAATATAGACAATACCATCAACTCTAGAATATTGATTTTAGGCTATAGGGACCCTTGGTTTAGGTCTCGAGGCTTCTGGGTTCGTTATGTGCTATTGGATGGATTATATAAAATAGAATAGTTTGTGTGGGCCCCATATTTAGCTACGACAATCTCTGATGAAAGTTTAGATGGTTTGATTGAGTTTGGAATGTCGAATTTTGTATGGAATCATAAATCATTTGGGTGCATGGGGTTCCGAACAAATCCCAAGCACCTGATTGGAGTCCGCTTTTAGATTTAGAAAAATTTGGTACCTTGTACCTGATAGGACTGCTTTAGAGATCATGGGGACGATTTAGCGACCAACATTTTAGCGCGAATGACCTGCTTAAGCAGCCTTGGCCTATTGGCTAAGGCCCACTTTAGTTGCAAGGGGGCTGCTTAAGTGGACCCCACTTTAAAGTCATAGGAGTCGCTTTAGAAATGACCGCGCCAAGATGCTAGACTACTTTAGCGGTCATGATGCCGCTTTAGCAAAACTTAGGGGCTTTTAAATGTTCTTTCTCCACCAGATCCTCCACCATTTTTTCACCATTTTCAAACCATTTTGAGGGCTTAAAGATAGGGAAAAGTGGGGAATCATCTATTGAAGTTAGGGTAAGCTAGCCTAACACTCCTTAGTCATTTCCTGTTATTTTTCTCATCAATTTCCATCTTATTTAATGTTAAATTTTAGAAATCAGGTCTTCAAATCCCTAAAATTTAGAGGCTAATTTGAGCCTCGATTCTTGCACCATTTGTGCTCAACTTTTCTGCACACATTCCTTATTCTTCAAGGAACCTTATGATGGATTCTATTTTGGATTCCATTTGTAGGCCCTACCAGCCTGTTCTTGACCCAAATTTCAACTCTACCCGTAGTATGGAAATGTGGGGATCATTTTACTCCTTGTGGCGTGTAGATTACTATTTTGATAGTATGGCAATATTTTGGGATCATGTAGAAAAGGCAGACAATTTTTGTCCAATTTGAGGACTTTTTATTCGACATCGAGGTAGGCTTCTGTGTACTCTTCTTCATGAGATGGTATATTATATATATTTCATGATAGGTAAGAATGTAAGGATATGATTATGGGTGGATTTTCATGACTTAGCTTATTTTAGAAATATTGGGGCTAGATTGGAGAATTGACCTTGAAGGTGAAATACTTGTCATGCCTTTAGTACCTTATTACTCTAGGTTAGGACCATGTTAGACATAGTTGACTCTAAGCACCCGTTACATTCAGGTTTACTACTTGACTCGATGAATTAGAATGGTTTCACAGCTTATGGCATCATGATTATGCCAGTTTTTTTATTGGGCCCAAGGTTGTGATGATGATTTTAGTTGGACTTTGGGTAGGTAATTATTCTTACAAAAGATGTGTCCTTAGTCTATGGATGTTTAGACAATTATAGATTCGGTACATTCATGCTCACTTAATGGTATGATTCCATCTTAAAACGTTGTTTTACTACTATTTTTCAAAAAAAAAAAAGATTTATTCCCACTTTTCACATTAAAATGGATTCTTTCATAATAGGGATCGTACCATCTTAATGACTGATTTATGAGCTTTTGGGACTAAAAATAGTGTTTCATATATTTGACTAAGATAAATTTTGTTCAACAGTTGTACTACTACTATTTACTTCAATCAAGAGAGATTTCGATCCTTTCTACACTTTTATGATAATTTAGTCCCAGAGTTTTATGAGCCTTTGAGACTAAAATTGATGTTTAAGAGATTTGACTAAGATATATTCCAATCAATGGTTTTACTACTACTATTTACTTTTGTCAAGAGAGATTTTTACCCTTTTCTACACTTATATGATAATTTAATCTCGGAGTTTATCCTGGGCAATAGATTTCCAAACTTACATTCTTTTATCTGCATTTTGAGTCCATGCATATATATATATATATACATATATATATATATATATATATATTTGGTACTTGATGGAGTAGATTGTTGATGATGATTATTATTAGAAATCCTAGATTGGGACCAAGTAGTTGTATATGGGTACTCCCGAACCAGCTAGGGGCCCTTCATCTAGCCATCATGCCAGAGAAGAGAGGTCATCATTGGCCTTGCCTTTGTGAGAAGTCAAGCTTGAGTAGGTGAATATATTGAGTTACATTGTGGCATTTAGATAGGTTATGGTATTATTGATTTACTTTGTGTTCATTCTTTAATGTGCATTGCCTGTCACTAGTATGTTGTTTGGTTCCTATATCAATCAACCTTCTTGGGGATGTATAGGTTTAGGTTATGACTACTATTTGTTATATATTGTGTGCTGATTGAGCTTTTCAGGTTACGGGGGCTCAATTTAAGTGTTATTTGTCCGAATAAGCCGATAACTTTATTATTATTACTATGTGACTGTGTGACTAGTTTATTATGGACTAATACTGATATTCAAGGTATGATTTATGTTTCTTTCTATTACAGTAATATTATTATGAATAACCATCTCATGTCTATACATTTGGGTAAAGCTCTTATAATGTTGGCACTAGTTCCTATTATGGTTCGGAGGCCTTAAAATGCTAGTATGACTACTTTAGGTTGTACCACTGAGTTAGTCTTTTTTATGTATATGTACTTGTGTGTTTATATATATATATATATATGTAGCTATGGTATATCAATCACCTACTTAAGTTATTTATGTTGTATATACATTCCTTGGCCTTGTATACTACTATATATCCTTTATCTTCTCTTTATTTGTATATTTGCCAGTAATATACGGTATAGTGCTTAGGGACTATATAAAGTTGGAATAGGCTAATTTATACTTTTTTCCTTCTATAGATTATGGTGTTACTTTCCCAGATATTTGGGTGTAGTTTACATTTTTGCTTGTATATTATTTATATTTTCTTAATATTTAGATCTGAATTGGCAATTGACTGCTAAGTACCATATGTTTGTAGTCTTACTACACTTTTGCATCTTATAGATCATTGTACAAGTTCTCATCATTGTTGGGTGCCTCATGCAAAGAAGCTATGGATTAGAGATTTAGGGGGAGATCCTAGAATTTGGAGTACTCTTATTCACATTTTTATAGATTTGACTAATCTCTATGTTGTATTAAGAGATAGGTTATAATAAATATAATCATTAAATATTTTATTTTGTATTCTTAATATATTAGAAGCTCTTGTAATGATTTCATAAGGTTTAAGGAATGTCTTATATGTATTAACCTTTTTTATATTTAACTTGACATCTTCATTGATTTATCTTGATAGCCCATTACTAGCTATTTTGGACTACAGGTCATCTTACCTACTGGTGGGTTATACCAGGTGCCATTATGATATGAGAAATTGGGTTGTGATAGGAGGCCGATCAGGAGCCCTGCTAGGCGACAGACATTTTCAATTGTATGTAATACGTGAAATAACCAATGCTGAGTCTTTGAATGTTGTTATTAGAGGTATGATTTTAGTGTACCATTAGCTGAGTTTTGCTTTATTTGATTTGTGATCCACTTATTCTTTTTTATCTTCTTATTTCACCCTACGATTAGAGTTATTATGGGATTCTTTATCTGTGTTGTTATGTGTATTTATATTTGAGGGTTATTTTTTAATAGTGGATCGAGTTTATAGATCATGCGTTGTGACTGTTTGAGAGTTTGATACTCAAGTTGATCTTATTGTATTACACATGGTGGATTTTGATGTTATTCTAGGCATAATCTAGTTATCCTGCTATGATACGGTCTTGGATTGTTTTGCCAAAACCATTACCTTAGCCATGCTTGACATACCCCTGGTTGTGTAGAAGGGGCGTATTGTCCATGAGTAGATGGGGATTCTTTATTATTTTTAGGCTAGCTGACTTATTTCGAAGGGTTGCAAATCTTATCGTGCTTATATTTGTGATGGTAGTGTGGATAATATCAAAATACAATCTGGCTACTGTGTTTCTCTTATTGATGAGTAGATCACCATTTTAATTGCATACATCATATGGAAGCCTCTCGGAAGGGGAAATTGGTGGTTTAACATATTTCACAAATATTACCTTGACATCCAGGTAAGCTACGTTTACCTTCCTCTTAGATTGAGCTTAATTATTGTAGGAATGTGATATTATGCCAGTTTTGGGATAGAGAATTAGATCTTGATGGACTATTTTGTTGGATTTGGAACTTTTAACCAATTAAGGAACTGTAATTAGACATAGTTTAACTTAATTATTTATTCTTTAGATAAAATTACTATCTTAAGACTAAATTATGGCTCGTTATGTTCTAGTTGTAAAAGTAGATACATTAGCCTAGTTTTAGGTAGAATTTTTCTTAGAATAGATTTCGGGTTTAGATATGTTCCCTCCAACCCATCTTAGGCAAGGACTACCATTAGTTTACTATTAAACTCAATAGATTTACGTATTACATTAATTATGTTCTTTATAAGAGGAGGTTTAGATACATGGAGGTTTAATATTGATTGATACTTGGGAGATGATAGTAGTTTTGGTTTATGTCTGGAGATTTATGATATGAATACCGATTATATTTCGGCATTATTTATCATATAAGTTTCGGTTCAAGTTGGGCTAATGATGCTATGAGTTTTGGTTCAAGTAGGGCATTGAGAGGTTTTTTATGGCAGATGTGGAATTGGTATTCGTTCGGTGGTTGCAGTATGGAAAGATCTATGGTTCTGATCTCGAGATATGGTTTATTGCCAAAATTCATGTTATTAATTCTTCTTGATTACACTTTCCTAGATTTGAGGGGCCTGCATTGGTTTATTTACTTTATTTCACCATTTATATGATGGGGGCCATTTAGGTAGTGATAGTTACGTATTTCCTTATTATTATCATTCCTATTATTTACTTTCAATATTTGGAGTGCTACTCCATGTTTGCCCTCTTACCTTTAATTAGCTTATTTATCTCGCATTTTGTTATATTTATATTATTATTATGCTAAGTTGTCCTATGATTCCAACTGAGTACCCATAGCATTAGTACTCATACTATATTTCTATATCTTTGTGGTGTAGATCCGAGTACTAATTGTCATGATCTTAGGTTGATTTATGCTCCTAAGTATGGTTATCTACGCTCATTTAGCTTAGTTTGAGGAATTCCAGCATGCGCAATGAGTTAATAATTGCTTAAATGAGCATGTGATAGTTAAGTTATGTGATGTTGATTTTTAAGTTGTGTTCAAATCAATGTTGGAATTAAAATGTTCAATTAAAGTACAAATGAGATTAGTACCCTTAGATTGAGCTACGTTGTACTCTAGTTTCTCTTGCTTGAGTCTAATGTAGTTAGGGGCAAAATTATTGGTTCTTATTGTTATAGGAAGCTTGATGTGATGATTAAGTTGATATATGGATATTACACAAGTGGGTTTTTAAGGGAAACTCAACCATAAAGCAAGGAGCAAAGGACCAAACGCACGAAGTATTCAGCGATGAAAAATTGGAAATTGTGGATTTAGGGGCGTGCCACGCTTCCTAAGCACTGCTTTTACGGAGTGGCACACCCTTGGTTGCAAAGTAATGTTCATAAAATACTATGACTCCACAATTTCAACGTGCCACACTACCTAGAGCAGGTGATAAGGATGTGGTATGCTAGCTTGAAAAAATCGACCAACTTTGTTCTACTATATATAGGACACTCCAACCTTTGTGTATTCACCTTGGATGACCAATGGGGATCAATATACACACGAAAAGGCTTCAATTAGGGTTTGATCCTTTTACTTTAGTTTATTCTTGGTTATTACATGGATTTCAATACTTTGATTCTTCATATGTCCATTAGTTGCTAAACACCCTTTTCTGGGGTTAAGGACAAGAACATGATTGCTTATGATTGTTAATAGAGTTGGTTATTTTTATTATCATTGTTTGTTGTTCTTGTGTCCTTGTTTTAAATATATTATGGATTCACGACCCTTAAGATAAATGCTTAGTTCAATCATGAGCCCGAAAGGAGGAACGATAGGATAGAACATAGGATACATGGAATGGGATTGTAATTTTTCAATTGATTGAATTTATAATTTGCATTTGCGATAGAATTATACTTAATCTTTCCTATTTGGTTCATATATTATAAGTAATAGAAATTTTTTTAGCGTAGAACTTGCATCCCCACTCAATGATTTTGTTGGAAGGCTATGTTAGATAGTTGATTAGAGGTTCGGAAGATCGTAATCATATTATCAACTCCAGGAACCAACAACCAAGATAACTTATGAAACCAACATATTTATAAATTTAAATAGGACAGTTCGTAATGCCTTAACCCTGGGTTCTGTCATTATTGTCTAACTACTTTATTTACCGTATTGCTTAACGTTTACTTTTAGTATTAACTCTGAAATACTTTTGGGTTACATTTGCACTTGTTAATATTTCTAGTAGAACTAGAATTGGATAGTTGTTTCACACAAGTTCCTGTAGGATCAATACTCGGCTTTTAAAAAGTCATTTTTCTACTTGGTGGACCACGTACACTTGCTTATGTGCTTGGGCGCATCATATTTTTGGCGCCATTGTCAGGGACTTTTGAATTGGCAATTGTTTTAGATTTAGTTTTACTTTTTGATTTCTTAAATACTAATTTCTTGATCTTATGTTCTGAATTTTCAGGCACCAGTGTAAAAATATAGTAAGCTAGCAAGGGACAGGGAGTTGGTTGAGCCATATCCTGAACCCGAGCAATGCTTACACCAACTGTATGGAGAAGTAGTCCTTCTCTACCGACGCCCTAAAATTTACTAAGAAAAAACTATTACTGCACCCATGGTATATAACCCACAACATCCCACTTGTGACTAATGTTATTTCTGCCATCCGAAGACCCACTCCTTGAGGTATATTTGAGGTGAAACAGAACATGGTGAAACTTTTTCACAATAGAGAGTAGTTTATCGAATTGTCACATGAAGATCCATAGGTCCACTTAAATATTTTTTTGTAGATCAGTGATACATTCATCCCCACTACAGTCCCTACCAATTATGTCAGACTAATAATCTTACCCTTCTCAGTTTTGGGGAATAATAAAAGTGGTTGAACATTAAGCCATCAAACTCTGTCACTACATGGGATGATTTGGCCAAGAAATTCCTTAACTGTTTGTTTCTATCTGGAAAGACTGCAGGATTACGCATTGAGATTTTTAGCTTTAAAAATAACCTATATAAGAATGTATATCATGATTGGGAGAGGTCTAAATCACTTCTCCAAGACTATCCACATCCCTAACAGTCCAATGAGGTATTAGCTGACATCTTTGTTTAAGATCTTGACCATAATACAAAGATTTTACTAGATTTAGCTTCAAGTGGTCAAGCACTTGAGAAAACATATGATGAGCCCTATACCTTGTAGAACCATATTAAACATGGAAATCTGGATAAGATGATCACATAATTTAGCAAATTGGGTTTAAACTAATCTCAAGATCAAGTGAATGCAGTTCAGCAGACCCTATCGTGGTGTAAAATTTGTGGCAACAGCATCACTCTATAGACTTGTTTGGAGAAAATCTTGAGTCTGTAAGCTTTATGGGCAATGGGGTAGAAATCAGAATTAACAGTTCTACCAACATCACAATACACAAGCCAGTAACATTGAGGAAACTTTGAAAAAGATCCTAAACAATCAAGGATAAATGGTTGTTGAAATTAAAAATTGAAAAATTGAATAGAAAAAGCTGGAGACATAGTTGGGGCAACTATCTCAGGTGTATAATCCTAGACCCAAGGTGGATTTCCAAGTGGTAATGAAAATCCAAAGCAAGTTATGGCAATAACCTCGAGGAGTGGTAAAGATCTTATTTATAGTCTTCCTAAGAAAAATAAAGAGATGAACGAAGAGTTGGTTCATCAACAGAGTGAAAAGAAACAAGTTGAAGTTGATGATGCTTAGAGTTTAGGGAAGTCTAAGTACCCAAAAGCTAAGGCTATATAGTAGGTGCATGAAATACCACCACTACCATTCCCTCAAAGTCTCAAAAATTATAAAGAGTATGTTTGTTTTAAGAAGTTTTTTGACACTTTCAGAGAACTTCGTATTAATCTACCTCTTTTGGATGTTATGCAGAGTATGCCCATGTAATACCCCGAGAGCACACCCTAGGCATCACATGGTTATTAAAGTCCCAAGGGACCATAAGCTAACCCATTAGCTGGTAGATGTTGTGAGCACTAGATAACATGATCATAAATTCAAAAGAATGCTGACATACCGTAAGGTCTTAAGAACTGAATTCAAAAGTAAAATGTGAGTCTATACAAATTACCGACTAAATCGGATGCAATACTGATAAATTGGATAACTAATTGTAATGTCTGAATACTGAATAACTGACACTAATGTCTGATAAGCCTCTAAAACTGAATGAGTATGAGTTGATGGGACAGGCCCCAACTAACTTCTAAACTGAGACATAAAATAAAGTAAGCCTTTCCTCTATGTATGAGAACTCACCACTGCTACTGCCGAGAATCTAATAAGTCTTATCGTGAACTGGGAACTGAGGTAGGCTGATATGCGATCGGTACTTTGAATGTACTGGTTTGCTAAATGATGTAGGCTGATATACATGGTTTTATAAATAGAACTAATAATTGACTTAATATGCATGTAAACCATAGAGTACTAAATAGAGAGCATGAAATTTGTAGGTACTAGAATATATTAAAATCTCTAAATACTGAGCATGCATGAAAATCTATAAATACTGAAGATACATGAAAATCTATAGATACTGAGGATGCATGACCAAGCATATAACATGAACTGAGTAAAATCTATAAACTGAAATACTAAAAAAACTAAAATCTATATGCTTTGGTCAAACAACACTAAGACTGAATAACTAAACTAGGACTGTAATCGAGACTATATTTGAGACTGTGTGAGGTATCATCTAACCGACATGCCCCAATATTAGCTAATCAAGGTCCAACCTGTAACCCCAGTTGGAAAGATGTTAATACCATGCCACAGGTACTAACATTGGCTGTGTGGATCCACTAAACAATTATAAAGTCCAAGGGACTAAAGGTGTCTAGCCTAAACTGATGGATGACCCTTGTGACATAGTCGAGCCTAATCTGATGGGTGACTTCTCATATCCTATGCTTTCTATGCAGTTCTGGAGTATAAGGACTACTACTAACGACTCCACCTATCTGATGGGGAAGTTTCCATCCCTACACTCACTCGATGCTAAATCCTACTCCCAACTGAAAGACATTGAAATACTAGATTGTTTTGAATTTAATTGACTGATATTTGACTATTCTCATAATGCTTATAGTATATTCTTAAGAATATTCTGTAATGTACTTAGACTAGCCTACATAGACAAATATAGATTTTGGGTATTACAACACCCCCAGGACTCAAAACTACTATAGTAAAATAGCATTGAAGCTTAAGGGACATAGCATGAAGGCTTTCATAAAACATTTACTCATGTAGGAATTTTATCTAACACTTGTAGTTCGTAGCTTAGTCAAATCATGGGAATGCTATGGAACTTGTATAAATAACATGAATTTAAAATGAAAAGCACTAAGTCATGTTTTAATTCAATAAATGATAACATAAAAACATGGAGAATCAAATAACAAAAATAATTTCATTGAAACATGGAATAAAATCATAATTCATGGATATTCATGGGTGAAACCATACAACAACAATAAAATCATACCTTAACTTATAAATTTCTTGAACTTCTTGGTGAATTCTTGAGGGTTGGCCTTGAATTTGAGAGCTAGAGTTTGTATTTTGGAGAGAAAGCTCTTGATTTTTGGGGGAAAATTGAGTGAATAATGAACATAAACATTTTTAGTGCTTAAATATCACACCTGGGTGGATTAAAATAATGGAAAAGGATTGTTTTAACCTTGGGCGACACTTGTAATTTTCGTCAATTTTTTTCGAAAAGCACCACTGGCGCGACGCGGCGCTATCGCAGTGTGTCACTGGAATTAGACAACTGGGAAACTGCACAGTGGTGCGACGTGGTGCAATCTCATTTCTACCTTTTTTGTAACTTGATATATCATTGTGACACAGTGGTATCACGTGGGATCACTAGAAATTGTCATTTATACTGTCTCCGTATTGCGCTAAGGGTCAAATAACAGTGTTTAATGACTGAAATTTAAAAATGGCATAACTTCTTACCCGATTATCGAATTTTGGTGAATTTTATATAATTGGAAAGGTAATTCAATTTCCTACGCAATAGAAGTCTCTAAATTGAAAAATAATGGTTGTTTCGAAAATTTTATATATGAATACTCATGTATTAGGACTTAAATTATGCTAGGAAAATATAGGGTATTACAATATCTCCCCCTTGGGATCATTCATCCTCGAATGAGACTGGTTAAACTGAGGGAAAACTAATGGACTGAGCTTACACACTGAATATGCATATCTGATTCATGGAAATGGACTGAGCTTACACACTGAATATGCATATCTGATTCATGGAATGCATGACTAAACTTACTCATGAATGCACGACTGACATAAATATGATATAGAGAAATCTTAAGAAGATTAGTACCATATACTGAATCTGGATTTGTGAAGAAGAGATAAAGGTACTTGGTCTGCATATCTGCTTCTACTTCCTAAGTGGCTCCCTCAATGGACTGATTCTTCCAAATAACTTTGACCAATAGAACTTCTTTGTTCCTTAGTCTATGAACTTGATGATCAAGAATTTCTACTAGAACTTTTTGAAAGGACAGACTATTCTGAATATCTTCACTTTCTAAGGAAGCAACTATTGCTGGATCACCAATACAATTTTTCAACAATGAGACATGGAGCACTAGATGTACTGAGGCTAGATCTGAAAGCAACTCAAGCTCATAAGCTACCTTTCTAAAAAAACTGCGAATATCAAAGATATTGACATATCGGGGACTGAGTTTCCCTTTTTGCCGAATCTCTTCACTCCCTTCACGGGAGAGATTTTCAAGTACATAAAATCACCAACCTCAAACTCGATATCCTTTCTCCTCACATCTGCATAAGATTTCTATCATCTCTGGGAAGCCCTAAGCCTTTCTCTGATTAATTGAACCTTCTCTAATGCATCAAATATCATGTCAGGCCTTACTACTGCGGCTTTACCTACTTCAAACCAACTAATTGGAGATGCACATCTGCTACCATAGGGAGCATCGAATGGAGCCATAAAAACACTATAATGATAGATGTTATTATATGCAAATTCAATCAAAGTCAAGTGGTCATCCCAACTACTTTTAAAATCAACTACACATGCTCTCAGTATATCTTCTGGAGTCTGAATGGTCCTTTCTGCTTGACCATTTGTCTGAGGGTGAAAAGTTGTTCGAAAATAGACTTGGGTACCATGACCCTTTTGGAATGCTTTAAAGAAGTAAGAGGTAAACTGGGTACCTCTATCTGAGATGATAGATAACGGAACACCATGAAACCTTACCAATTCTCTGAGATAGAGTTTGGTATAGTGCTCGACTGAATAAAATGGATGGACTAGCAAGAAATGAGCTAATTTGGTTATCCTATCTATGATAAGCCAAATAGAATCATGCTAATGGCGAGTATGAGGCAAACTCATCATAAAGTCCTTGTTGACTTCTTCCAATTTCCAAGTAGGAATACTGAACTCCTGTATAGACCCACTAGGCTTATGGTGCTCAATCTTAACTTGCTGGTACGTTAAGCATTTAGCTACAAACTCTGCAATTTCTCTCTTCATCCCACTCCACTAATAGATCTCTCACAAATCATAGTACATCTTATTGGCCTCAAGATGAATAGAGTAACGCACACCATGCGCTTCTGTAAGAATTCATTGCCTTAAGTCATCCATACCAGGAACACATAGCCGACCCTAATAACACAGCACACCATCTCCCTCTTAAGATAAAACCTCCACCTTCTAATCTCTGACTTATTCTTTCAATATAACTAAACTGGGATCTTTATCCTTTTTTTCCTTTACCTCGGAAACTACAGATGATTCTGAGCTACTCTGTACCCATACGCTACCTTCTACTGTATCGAGTAAGCGAACACATAGTCGAGTAAGCTAATGAACTTCGTGAGCTAACTTCTTCTTTTCATCCTCAACACGAGCAATACTACCTTTAGACAACCTACTGAGAGCATCAGCCACTACATTGGCTTTACCCGGATGATACAAAACACTCATGTCATAATCCTTCAATAACTCTAACCACCTTCTCTGATGTAGATTTAAATCTTTATAAGAGAACACATACTGCAGGCTCTTATGGTTAGTGAACAAATCAACCTGTACCCTATACAAGTACTGCCTCCAAATCTTGAAGGCGAATACTACTACTGCTAACTCAAGATCATGAGTTGGATAATTATTCTTATAGGGTATAAGTTATTTGGAGGCATAGGCTATGACCTTACCTCTCTGCATGAAGAAGCAACCCTAACCTACTCTATATGCATCACAGTACGTAACAAACCCATCTGAACTATCAGGAAAGGTAAGAACTAGGACTGAGGTGAGTAAAGTCTTCAACTCCTAAAAACTCTTCTTGCAGGAATCTGACCATTGAAACTTGACTTTCTTCTGTGTCAATCTGGACATGGGGGAAGTAATATATTAAAATCATTCAAAAAACTGATAGTAATAGCCAGTAAACCCTAGAAACTCCTGATTTCTGATAGTGAGATAGGTCTAGGCTAGTTTCTCATCGCTTAAGACTTTTGAGTATCTACTCTAATGCTAGCACCGGAAATAATATGGCCAAGAAAATCTACTGATCTTAGCCAGAATTCATACTTATTGAATTTAGCAAATAACTAGTGAGTTGTAAGAGTTTGTAATACTGTTATGAGATAGTCTTCATGATCAGTTTTGCTTGGGGAAGATAGTAATTATTCCTTGCTAAAATAGTTCCTACCTATCCCTTAACCTACATTACAACCCTTAAATTCCTATTTTATCTTAAATCATAACATTCTGACAATGGTAGAGTACTACACTAAATGCAAGCCTATGGTTCATCATGTGTAACTGGCAAATTCTTTGATGATTAAGCATAATTTGATTCTTATACCCATAACTAATGGCACCTCTATGAGTTATTATGGGTAAATCTCATGTAGTTTTTTGGATGAACTAAATGATGTCGTTGATTGAGTAATATGGATGACTTTTCCAACTTGGTTAGTCAACTCTTGAGGTGAGGATGTTCTGAAGTAGTATTCTTGAGCTTTCAAGTGTATATGATATGTTTTTTTGTGAAACTTAATTTCTGTGTAGTCATTGTAGTACCAGCTTGAGTGTCTGGCTTGTAGTAGTTATATTGGAGTATTTGTTGATTATGGTTCTTATAGTAAAGATTTGTTCAAGGACGAACAAGGATTTAAGTGTGAGGTGATGATGTTAGGTGAATTTATGCACCTAAGTATGGTTATCTACGCTTATTTAACTTAGTTTTGAGGACTTCTTGTGTGCATAATGAGTTAATATTTTCCTTAATGAGAATATAAGTGTTAATTTATGTAATGTTGATGTTTAAGGTGTTGTCAAACCAAAGTTGGAATCGAAATCTTCTATTAAAGTTCAAATGAGATAACTAGTACTCTTAACTTGAGCTATTTTCAATTCTAGTTTATCTTGCTTCATCTAGGTAGTTTGGGGCCTAATTCGTGGTGTTTATTTATACTGGAAGTTTTTTGATATGATAAATTATATATATTTTTGTTACAAAAGATGTTATTAAAGTAGAAACACAACCATGAAGCACGGCACAAAGGACCAAATGCATGGAGTATTCAACGATGAAACTTGGAAATTGTGGACTTAGGGGTGTGCCACACTTCCTAAGAACCACTTTTAGGGCATGCCATGACATTGTATGAAAATTAAATTTCTCAAAATAGTAGGCCTCCATGATATCATCATGTCTCCCTGCCTAGCATACGTGATAAGGACGTGGCACGCTAGCTTGACAAAAAAGGCCAACTTTGTTCTTCTATAAATAGAACACTCCAACCTTTTTGTATTCACCTTGGACGACTTTTAGGGTTCAATATACGTGGTAAAAGTATTAAATTAGGGTTAATATCCTTTTAATATAGTTTATTCTTGGATTATTACATGGATTTCAACCCTTTGATTCTTTTTATGTCCATGAGTGGCTAAATACCCTTTTTCGGGGTTAAGGCCAAGAACATGATTGCTTATGTTTGTTAATGGAGTTGGTTATTTTTATTATCATTGTTCTTTGTTCTTGTATCCTTTTTTTAACTATATTTTCTATTTGTGTCCCTTAGTATAAATGCTTAATTCTATTGTGAGGCTGGAAGGAGGAACGTCGGATAGAATGTGGGATACATGGGATGGGATTATAATCTTTCAATTGATTAAAGTTAAATTTTTTCGTTTGGGATAGAAAATACCTAATTCACTCAATTTGGTGCATAGTCAAGAAGAAATACTATAGTGTTTAGCTTAGTAATTTCAGCCCAACTCAACAATGTAGTTTGAAGGCTAAGTTAGATGGTTGATTAAAGGTTCAGAAGACCATAATCATTATGATCAACCCCGGGGACCAACAACAATGATAATTAATGAAACCAACAAAGTTATAAAGCTAAGAAGGATTGTTCGTAGTACCTTAACCCTAGGTTCTCCCCTTTATTGTGTAATTCCTTTACTTTACCGCATTGTTTAAGTTTTATTTTAGTCTTAACTCTCAAATACTTTGGGTTATGTTTGCACTTGTTAATCATTATAGTAGAACTAGAATTGGATAGTTTTTTAAAACAAACCATGAGATATCGATACATGGCTTGTAAAAGACCATTTTACTACTTGGTGGACCATGTACACTTATGTGTGTGCTTGGACACAATATGTTGCCGTTGACGCTGTGATTTTTATTGGTTAGAGTTTAGAGATAGGGTCAGCTGTCATGACCCAATTTATGATACATCATAGCACCTACTAAACCCTATCAGTAGGTAAGCCAAACCATAAACCGGAGCTAACACAATGGGTTAATTCAGTAGGAAATGCCCAACATAAGAAAATATTCAAGAACACAATTTATAAATAAGAAAAGAGTTCTATGTAGATGAGACAGTCAATAAAAGATACCATCCCATGACCTAGTAGAGCTAGTACAAGAGTATTTAATAGAATTACAATTTAAAGACTTAGAATAGTTAACAACATCTATCTCAGAACAAAAACTGAATATAAAAAATAGAGGGAAATAGGCGGCTTAAACTCCAAGAGCTCACCCTATCTTTGGAAATATCAACATAGCACGATCAATGATAATGGCGACAACTAGTACTCATATCTGCACTGAAAAAGGTACAGCAGTATAATATGAGTACCAAAACAACGAGTACTCAGTAGGCATCAACAGCTAACGGAGCTAAATCATTATATAAGTATGATAAAGTGCACGATAACATAACTAAGTCAAGGTACAGAAGTGAACCTGAATCATCTCCATCATTGTTGTACATAATAAAGAACTACATCAGAATAACAATATAACATAAGGCATCAACACATGAAAATATCATTGTGCATAATAAGTAAACTATGCGGAATAATAACTTATCATTAAGAGTCAATACAACAACATAACTATAAAATTAGCTCCCATACACTAATTGGTGCGAAAAAGTAAATAAATCATCACAACCTCCCAAATTCCAGAAGAGTACACTAAAGGATAGCATACAAAAATCAACAAACATTATAACTAACCATCATCGTCATTAAACTATCATTCCACACTCATCATCAATCGGTCATTTACCCACAATTCACAATTCATTAACATTTAACATCCTTATCATCGATACTCACTAGTCATAATTTATCAGCTAATTATTTTTATTAACTTATCCATTTGATTACAAGTTGTCATATAACATATAGTCATCATTATACTTCTATTCACCACATATCCACAAATAACCATTTACCAATTAATCTATGTTTATCAACTAGTCATTATTATCAACTAATCATCATTATCATTAATCATCAATATTACTAAGTATCATTACCACAAGTCATCATTATACCTCATTATAACAAACTATATGTAAGTATAGATATATAATAGCCACACATAGGGCTTAGATGGACTTAAACTAATTGATGCACACATAGG
Source organism: Capsicum baccatum var. pendulum (assembly GCA_030864225.1). Classification (NCBI taxonomy): domain Eukaryota; kingdom Viridiplantae; phylum Streptophyta; class Magnoliopsida; order Solanales; family Solanaceae; genus Capsicum; species Capsicum baccatum. Next base: position 161,617,769 of record CM061555.1, on the reverse strand, counting down.
AACATCACTATAATCACCCTTCAACATTTTTGCGTATATGCATCATTTTAATCATCCTCCGGCCTAGCCAGATATACATAATCAGAATAATCACCTAGAATTGAATTGGGCATAATCAACATCATCATCATCATCCAAATTAAACCTGGTATAGTTAATATCAACATCATCTTTTGAAATTTATCTTGATATATAATCAATATCAACATTATCTTTCAAAATTGAAATGGGTATATAATCAATATCAGCATCATCTTTCAAACTTGAACCGGGTATATTATTAATATCAATATTATCTTTAGGAATTAAATCAGGTATATAATTAATATTAACATCATCTGTAGGAATTGAACCAGGCATATAATCAATATCAACATCATTTCCCAAAATTAATCGGGTATATAACAAATATAGGTATCATCTTTCGGAATTGAACCAACTATATAATCATCATAGTCATCTTCCAAAATTTAACTGGGTATATATATTAAATATCAGCATCATGATTTCTTGCATAATTATAGTACAACTTCCCATATAATCAATAAGCATGTCTTCTACCATAATTAGTAACACAATTCCTAATATATCAGTAAGGATATTCTCTAGCATGATTACAAGCATAATTTGCTTCACATGATCACAATCTTAAGTAATAACATAGGCAATAACTCATCAATAGCATGGTCAAAGGCCTATCATCATCATAATATATTGCTTATACATGGAATAACCAATAGCTTAGCGCAACATCATCCATGTCTCATCATAGAATAATTGGCAATCTAATCAATTAGACCATGAATATTACTTCTACTGTTATCATCACAATTACCATCAAGTACTAAGGTTCCTCAATGTTACCTCCAAGCGGCATTCTCTAGGTATTTAACAATGTATAAGGTTTTCACGATAACTATTCATCAAACTTGACTTAAGGTGGGTCAAACAACCCACTTCTAAATCCCCAAAATACATTCAAAGGCAAGTTCTACCCAGACTAGGTTAAGTATCTAAATCCACACATAGAAGTATAACAAGACACAATTACTCCAAAGGTAGAGATCTTTCTCAAGCACCTTAACTAAGTCTAATGAAAGCTAAGCCAACCTTCATTAGGATAAGAAACCAAGGGAATTGTTACCCTAAACATATGTGACTAAGTCACTCCACCTAACTAAAGTAATCTAGGGAATTTTTATTATTCTTTAGAAATCTAAGAAATTCTCATACTAAAGATGAGACATATAGCCTAATTCACCTAAGTCATAAGAAAACAAGTTAAGTAATCAAACTCTATGAGTTTGAAGTAGCCTAGATAGTCAAACTAACCCAAGTCAGTATTTCATTAATACAACACCTAAAACCCATTCCAAATATAACATAATATCATAAGAATACAATGAAATAGCACAATCTAAGATAGGATAAACCTAATGATAGGCGGATTTACACGCCTATATCAATATATTTTGCCCATATTTTAGCCTAGTTTTGTGAACTAATTATCTATTTCATGCACTTTTAGTCCTTTTTCCTGTAAATAAGCTAACAAACATGATTAGGAAAGTTTCAGGTATAAATGATTCAAAATACAGCATTTTACGGCTTACTTGACGCAAAAGAAATCTCACAAACGAAGTAGAAGGGAGCTGGACGCCTAAGGACCAAATCTGCTACATGGAAAATCTGTCCCGGGCTAAAACAGCATTTCTGAAGACTTTGGGGACTTACAGACACAAAGCTGGATTTTTACAAAGATGCATTAACCTAGTACAATTAGGTTATGTATTTCACTATTCTATTTGGATTATGATATTGTAACCTTACCCTAGTACATTTGGGTCAAGGATTTCATTAGTAAATTAGGATTTGGCTATTTATTTCATTAGCTTAGTAGGAGTAGGATAGGAGTATTATAAATACCCTATCATGTTAGAGATTTTTATTCATTCTTCACTTAATTCAGAAATTCATTCTTTACTTAATTCAACAACTAATCGTCTTCCATCTCTCTCATCTTCCACTACAAACACTTCTAATCTACTTTTCTATTCTCAAATTCCACAATAAGAGAATCGTTACTTGCTAGGGAATCACCAAAACCACACGCCTATCACCTACTTCTCACGCCATCAACCATGCAAAACGTGATATCCTTCGCATTCATGGGTAACTAAACCTCTTAGTTTGGGTTATGGAAGCCTAATGAGTTACTATCTATTGCTGTGAGTTTGTGAGTTCAAGACACGTATATTGCTTATATCATTATTCTCTTCATCTTAATCTACATTCTTTGCGGTTGCAAACGCAAGAATATGCCAGTCTAACATTTAACTTGTTCGCGAGAAAGGTTATTTCTCTGGAAAAGAGATAATGTCAAGGTAGTAGGACACCCTTTCCTATTAAAAAGCTAGTGCCGTAACTGGACTAATCTCTTGGAGAATTCGTACCGTTAGACACGCTATAAGATCGCGAGAGTTAAAGTGAAATAGTCCTTGTTTAGGTCGCGAGACGCTTGGATTTACCATCGACTACAATTCTCTATAAGCAATTGCATGTCAAGATTCTACAAACTCATAGCCAATAGATACGTATACCTCAGAAGGTGGACATAACCCCAACGCTTCAATTCTCATTGTTTCACAACCTACGAAATACTCTCTTTTTACTTTGCTATTTTTAGCTTTTATTTCATTACTTTGGTTACGTATTACAATCCCCCCTTCTTTCGAGACTTGCACCAAAAGTCTATTAATTTTGCTTACTTGTTGGCCAAGCTATTCCCTGTGGGATCGACACCCAATCCAGGTTGGGTTCTATATTTGCTATCGACTGCTTTACACTCCTACGAGAGTTGTAGATTGAGCGTTATCAAAAATTGGCGTTGTTGCCGGGGAATACGAGTGTCAATCAAGTTCGTGATAATTACTAGACCCTTTGGTCAAAGATTCTCGTACTTTTACGTTTAGTTTTTGTTTTTGTTTATTGCAGGTTTTTCTTTTAGTGCATGCCCCATACTAGAAGTTCTGGTAAACCGTTATTACCAATCAATCCGGAACCACAACGAATTAGAAGAATGGAAGCACAAGCTGAAATCGACAGGATGGCTGCTCAACACGAGCAAGCAAGATTAGCTGCTCTTGCCGCTGCCCAAGTACACCAGCAAAACATTGATAATCCTGGGCGAGCAACAAACCCTGACGATGAGGATTTAGGCGATGACGAGTTGATAAACCCAAGGCATTGCGCTGAAACTGCAACACCTGCCAATCAAAGAGGTCGACAAGCTCGGTATAGGTATGAACGCCAACCTTTGCAACCAGTTTTCGACGATGATGATGATGATCTTGATGGTGCCGGAGCCACTGGAGCTATAATTCCACCACCATTAGCGCCTGGAGCCAAGTTCAACATCACAAGCACCATGATTCAGTTATTGCAGCTCAAGGGATTATTTGGTGGACTAGCAGGCGACGATCCAAATATGCATCTCAACAACTTTATTTCTACATGCAAGTCCTTTGACAATCCTGGTGTTGGTCAGAATGCTATTCGATTACGTCTATTTCCATTGTCTCTGTCTGGGGAGGCAACACTATGGTTGAATGGGCTGACTCCTGATTCAATTACAAATTGGAGGCAATTGAGAGACGCTTTCCTAGAAAGATTCTTTCCGCCATCCAAGAGGGCTGAATTGAGAGATGAAATCAGCAACTTTTGTCAGCTTCCCTCTGAAGCTCTTCACGAAACATGGGAGAGGTTCAAAACAAAGCTAACGAGATGCCCAAACCATCACATGACTAAAGTTCACCTCATGGAGATCTTGTATAGAGCCTTGAATTCTGTAACTAAACCAGTGGTGGACAACGCAGCTGGAGGTTCTTTTATGGACCTCACCTTTGGTCAAGCAAGAAATATGCTATATCGTATGACAAAGCAAAGTAGAGCTTGGCATACCAGGGATTCTGAGGTAGCAAGCCCCACTTTATCTATTGGCATGTCTGCAGACCAAAGAAGAAGAGAAGAAGAACGTGAGCAAGACATGGCGCACATGAAAACACAACTGGATCTTCTGACAAAGCACTTATTATCAGGGAAGACCGAAAAAGTGAAAGTGTGGCGCTGAAAGAAAGAGACGACTCTGATTCGGAAGAGGAGGCCAACTACTTGAACAATCAGGGGGGTTTCCGTGGGAATGCCCAAGGAAACCAAGGTCAGAACTATTATGATAAATCTGGAAGCAAAGACTAAGGTAGTTGGAAGAAAAATAATGAAAATAGTGGTTTGTACGTTCCCCCTGGTAAACGTGATACCACCACATCTAATTCTATGGAAGACATGATGGCTAAGTTATTAAAGGAGTGGAAGCAACGAGCGCGGGAGTTAAGGAGGTGATTGATGATTTGTCCTCCATGAATCAACTAGTTGATTCTCATTCTACTTCTATCAAGCAAATAGAGCAGCAATTGAGCCAACTTTCAGCAGCATTTAATCAAAGAAAGGCTGGCACCTTACCGAGCGATACTGTGCAAAACCCAAGGACTGATGGGTCATGAATGGCCATCACTACCAGAAGTGGTAAGGTTCTGGAAACTTCAGCAAAAGGCAAGCAAGTGGTTGACGTAGCAGCAAACATTGACGCCACACCTAGTGACGTTACAAGAGAAGAAGCCGCATCAACTACTTCAAACGTCAAGGATATTTTACCTAGTGACGTGCAGCCTGAAAAAAATGATAAACGGAAGCAAGAGGAGAAGAAAGCCATGGATAGAACACTTCCATACCCACCACCACCTTTTCCCCAAAGATTGAAGAAGGTGGCCGATGACACTAAGTTCAGCAAATTTATGACCATGTTGAAGCAGCTGACTATTAATGTTCCGTTGGTAGAGGCACTTGAACAAATGCCTGGGTATGCGAAGTTTATGAAAGATCTTTTGACTAAAAAGAGGGTAGCAAGTTATGAGCTGAAGGATGATGTGCATCATTGTAGTGCAATTGCTACCCGATCGATAGTTCAGAAGAAGGCCGACCCTGGAGCTTTCACTATTCCTTGCACCGTCGGATCTTTGAACTTTGCCAAAGCATTGTGTGACTTAGGAGCCAGCATCAACCTGATGCCACTATCCATCTACAAGAAGTTGGGGCTAGGCGATTCGACACCAACCAATATGAGGCTCGTGATGGCTGATAGGTCGGTAAAATGACCTGTGGGTATCTTGAATGATGTGTTGGTGAAAGTTTCTTCATTCATCTTTCCTGCAGACTTTGTTATTCTGGACTGTAAGGAGGATTCTGAAGTTCCCATAATCTTGGGACGTTCTTTCCTTGCAACTGGAAGTGTGCTTATTGACATGAAAGATAATGAGCTTTTGTTTCGAATTAATGACGAAATGGTACGGTTTGATATATGCAAAACAATGAAGCAGCCCAGCGATATGAATGAGTTATTTGTAGCTGATGTTTATCATGAGGATACGAAAGCATTATCTATAGAGAAACAGCCTACTGTTGAGCCATTGTCTGTTGTGCCACTGAAAGTTGAGCATGAAGATAATGAAGGTTATGAAGAACTTATGAGTGCTCTAACAGAAATAGAGCCTTATACTCCTAAGCAACCAGATTGTGATCTCCAGAATCAACCAAAAGCGAAGAGTCCCTTTGACGAGCCACCAATGCTAGAATCGCAAGAGCTTCCCGATTATCTAAGGTATGTGTTCTTGGAAAGTAGAAATATACTTCCGGAGAGTATAGATGATTTACGTGAACCACACGTAGAAGCTCTCATCTCTGCTCTAAAGAGATACAAGAGAGCTATGGGTTGGACTATTGATGATATAATTAGAGATTCTCTGGGTAAATGTAAGAGCCATCTTGAAGAAGATCGCATCCCCGCAGGTAAGCCTCATTGTCGTCTAAATCCTTTCAGAAAATGATCCATCACTTACCTCGACGAAGTCTAAGTACTCGAGATTACAATGTCGATCCACGACAATAAATAAGGCGCTAGATGGGAGGCAACCCATCGTACTAATCGTTTTCATTTTGTTTTAAGCAAATATAGGTGCAAGAAGTATGCGACGAGGAGATTGATCTCCATCGATGATTTGGACGCATTGTATGGTAAAGTTGGTAAGTTAGGAATGGTGATGCATAAGACTATGGATTGAGCCTTTTCCTCGTCAAAATAGGCTTCGAGGAAGGCTAGGCCTTGGTAGAACTAGGCCACAAACGATGCACGACCTATCCTATAGCCTAAGGTCTCAGAATCTAGTGTGCTATACACTATGCGCCGCCTATTCCTAGGTATGCTTTTGACTATGCGCCGCCTATGCTATGGCATTTGGTCTCAGAATCTCATGTGCCATAGACTATGCGGCGCATATGTCTACAAATGCCATAGACTATGCGGTGCATATGTCCCATCATGCCATAGACAATGCACCGCATATGTCATTGATATGCCGAGTGATATGCGCCGCATATGTGGTGTTTTTGTCCCCAAATCCGATTGTAAATGGGTCATAACCTGACCCATACTCTTCCTATATAAAGGGTACTTAGTTTTATAACACAACCACATTATAAACAACCCTAAAGGCGCCGCATAACCCTCCAAATCTTCTCAAAATTTTCTTCTTTTGCTCTTCCAATTCACAAAACCATCTCCACAAGCTTCAAGCAAGTAAGTACTCTCTTATTCTTAATTTATTTCTCGTAAGTACTACGTTTCTATGTCTATTATGAATTGCTAAATCGTATAAGATTGTTGGTGATGTTTATGTGTTTGGATAGTTGATACAAAATCATGTGAGTGAACATATACGTAGGAAAATCTTGACTTGTTTTCGACTTGAATTTGGTTTCAATAGCATTGTTATACTATTTGCGGAATTACTATGGCTATGAATAGTGCTTAAGATTGTTGTTTGGATACTTACATGTTAGACTATCCCGACCATCGGGATAAGACTTATAGTGCCTACCGACATAAGAGGTTGTGATTGTTGTAAGAATAACTATTCCATGTGGTAACCCCTATGTAGTAGTGTTGCTATATCTACCATGAAAGTAGTCCAATGGCTGCAAGTAAGTGATGCATTGCTGATTTTCTTGTCGGAATACAATCCTAAAACGTATGTTGACGAAATCAGAGTAATCGACCACTTTCGCTTCACTGATTTGTGTTAACAAAACTAAGTGTGGGGTGGTACCCCTACTTCTTATGTATAGATTGTACCCATTGAGGTTGTGCTACCATTAACACTATTTCAAGTCTCAGGTACAATGGCACCTAAAGAGAGACAAGGCAAGCAGAAGGCTACCACTTCCCAAAAGAGTAAGAAAAAAGGCCGCAAGTAGCAAGGAGAACCCTCCTCGCTGCAAACACCTCGACTCACGCTTGGAATTAAGTGGGATACTTATAATAAACTTCTGAGGATGACGACTCTAATGATGATTCCAATGCAAGGGGTATGACCCCAGACATAGAGGATAAGTCCGACCAACCAGGTTCCTCGTATTTATTTTCCACTGAGGACAGTGTCCTGACTAAGTGTGGGCTGGTGGTATCGCATGCTATACTTCTCTGTTTGCACCTATGTTTGTTTGTTTACACCTATGTTTGTTTGTTTACTTTGTTTATTTGATTTTATTTTTTTTTGTTTGTTTTTTTTTTGTTTGACGTTTTTTTTTAAGTTTTTTTAGGAGTTAAATTTTTCTAGCTTAGCATGAAATTATTTTGATAGGCAGCATGAGATTATAACAAGAGTATGTGCTACAATTGCGACTATTGAGACGTTTAGGATCTAGTTGTGACTCATTATGTGATAGTGTGTGATTCAATTGTTGGGTCGAGAGTCTATATTACTTCCAATCAAGTCGACCATGTGTCTTGTGTGTGTGAGATAATAGTATATTCTATGTTTGTGGCTGATGCTAGAACTTGTCTGGTATGTATGCAAAGCGAAAATAAGGAATGTAAGTTTAGTATATGATTTAGGCATTTCTTTGGCAACCTATACATGTTTACCTTCAGTTTTACCTACCCATGAACATCATCCTAGTTAACCCTTTTTGAGCCTTTAGCCTATTTCTTTGACAACCTTGTATGTAAGCCTAATCCATTTCTTTCAAGACCATAATTTGATCCAAAATCCTGAGTGCTTTAAAGTGAAAAAGTCATGTGACAACATAAGAGGAAACTGGGTGAGTATAATGCTTTAAATTGTAATGGTGCTTGAATGTGCTATGAAAAAGAAAGTGCTATCATAAGAGGTATGTTGTGAAAAGAAAAAGGAAAAGAAAGCTGAAAAGTAAGTAGTGCTTGAAATTGAAAAACAAAATAGGAGAACAAGGGTGGTAGAATAAAATAGTGAAGAAAGGTTGAAAGAAAAAAGTGTCATTGATACAATGTGATGTATTAAAGCGCTTAGGAACCTAGTCACTATTCTTGTCCAAAATAGTCCTACCCGTCCCTTAGCCTACATTACAACCATCAAAAGACCTACTTGATCCTAATCTTAACATTCCGACATTTAGTAGAGTACTACATTAAAGGCAAGCCTATGGTCATTAGTTGCTACATATGAATTCTTTGTGAGAGTGAGAGCAAGTACACTTTGATACCCATGTTTGAAAAATATGCTATATTTGTGCGTGATTATGGGTACTAAATGGTGAGACACACATGGTTGATGAGTTTGGATAGTTGTATATGATTCTATGCACTTGAACATTTGCATGTGAGTTGATCACCATCACGAGTCTATGCTTGAGAGTAAATGGTTTCTATTTATAATCGGAAAGCTACTCTTAAGTTGATAATCGTTGTGCTTGTCTTGATAAATGTTTTGTGTTGCTGCTGTAAAAACCTTAAGTCGATGCTTAGAAGGACATGATATGTTGTTCGAGGACGAACAAAGCTCTAAGTGTGGGGTGTTGATGATAGGCGGATTTACACGCCTATATCAATATATATTGCCCATATTTTAGCCTAGTTTTGAGAACTAATTATCTATTTCATGCACTTTTAGTCCTTTTTCCTGTAAATGAGCTAACAAACATGATTAGGAAAGTTTCAGGTATAAATGATGCAAAATACAGCATTTTACGGCTTACTTGACGCAAAAGAAATCTCACAAACGAAGTAGAAGGGAGCTGGACGCCTAAGGACCAAATCTGCTGCATGGAAAATCTGTCCCGGGCTAAAACAGCATTTCTGAAGACTTTGGGAACTTACAGACACAAAGCTGGATTTTTACAAAGATGCATTAACCTAGTACAATTAGGTTACGTATTTCACTATTCTATTTGGATTATGATATTGTAACCTTACCCTAGTACATTTGGGTCAAGGATTTCATTAGTAAATTAGGATTTGGCTATTAATTTCATTAGCTTAGTAGGAGTAGGATAGGAGTATTATAAATACCCTATCATGTTAGATATTTTTATTCATTCTTCACTTAATTCAGAAATTCATTCTTCACTTAATTCAACAACTAATCTTCTTCCATCTCTCTCATCTTCCACTACAAACACTTCTAATCTACTCTTCTATTCTTAAATTCCACAACAAGAGAATCGTTACTTGCTAGGGAATCACCAAAACCACACGCCTATCACCTACTTCTCACGCCATCAACCATGCAAAACGTGATATCCTTCGCATTCATGGCTAACTAAACCTCTTAGTTGGGGTTATGGAAGCCGAATAAGTTACTATCTATTGCTGTGAGTTTGTGAGTTCAAGACACGTATATTGCTTATATCATTATTCTCTTCATCTTAATCTACATTCTTTGCGGTTGCAAACGCAAGAATACGCCAGTCTAACATTTAACTTGTTCGCGAGAAAGGTTATTTGTCTGGAAAAGAGATAATGTCAAAGTAGTAGGACACCCTTTCCTATTAAAAAGCTAGTGTCGTAACTGGACTAACCTCTTGGAGAATTCGTACCGTTAGACACGCTTTAAGATCGCGAGAGTTAAAGTGAAATAGTCCTTGTTTAGGTTGCGAGACGCTTGGATTTACCATCGACTACAATTCTCTATAAGTAATTGCATGTCAAGATTCTACACACTCATAGCCAATAGAGACGTATACCTCAGAAGGTGGACATAACCCCAACGCTTCAATTCTCATTGTTTCACAACCTACGAAATACTCTCTTTTTACTTTGCTATTTTCAGCTTTTATTTCATTACTTTGGTTACGTATTACAATCCCCCCTTCTTACGAGACTTGCACCAAAAGTCTATTAATTTTGCTTACTTGTTGGCCAAGCTATTCCCTGTGGGATCGACACCAACCCAGGTTGGGTTCTATATTTGCTATCGACCGCTTTACACTCCTACGAGAGCTGTAGATTGAGCGTTATCACCTAACTTACCTCAATGGCAAAGAAATCTCAATGAATAACTAAACCACCGCTTTTCCCTTTTGAGAAGCCTCTTAAAGATTCTATGTTATCAAAAATACATTCTAATCATCAATACAAGAACAATAATAGCTGATAACACTCAACTTACTCCCATGTTTAAAGGGTAAGAAAGTCGTTGTCAATATCCCAACTAGCTTTAGGGTCAAATCAACAAAGAGTGAAATGCAAATTTCAAGTCCTATGGGTACTACAGTTACTAAAAGGATACCTGGAATGCAAGCAAACTCAATAGGTAATAAAATATGGGGGATTTGGTTTGTATCAACTTTTTAGTTATAACAAGCTATAATGACGCTTTAGTTTTAAATATCAAGTTCGGGGAGAATCTTGGGATTATGTCTTCTTAAAAATATAAGTCTGTAGGTTAGAGATGATTCATCATGATATCTAGTTTTTGAGTGAGAGATAGTCCAGCTCTAAAGTCTTTGCGTCTAGTTATTCAACTAAATCTCAAAAATTTCACCCATTGGCTATTTCGAGCACCTAATAAGTATTACATTCACTGTCACCTATACCTCAATCGAGCATCCTTTTTTCTTGGAAGATGCCCATGACATGACTTACACTCCATTTACACTTATTTGTAAGATTGCAAAAGGTAATAAGCCACATACTTAATTATACCCTATTGCCTTGACCCCCTATATCCCTTTTTCAAGGCTGTTATGGGTTTTTATGGGTTCACCTTCATCCCACTTTCAAAGATGATGGAGGTTTTCTTGAGTTTGGGGTTTTCACCCATCAAACCCATTTGGAAGTTTAAGGTTTTAACCTACTAAAACTACAACTATTAAACTCAAGCAATGGTGAAATCCATACTCAACAACTATAAATCATGTAAACACATCAACAACCATACACAAATACACTTTAGTTCAACATAATCCCAAAACTAAATTACTTAGCTACTCATGAAGAAATTAGAGAAAGATATACCATAAGGATTATCCAAAGCATTCATTCTTCACAAAGAACTAAGAATTCAAGTTTCTATAATTAGTTACAATCTTTACCAAGTAGGGTTCTTGTTTCAAATTCAAAAGTATCTGTAAGGTAAGCTATACCCAAAGAAGAAAGGGTTTTTTCTATATAAGGTTTGGGAATCGGCCAAGTAAAATTAAAAAACTGTCCAGGACAAAATTCCCTATTAGACGCAATATCATAAGGTTGTCCACGACCATGAATAATATGACTACGACATTGTTCTGCGATCGCATTATATTTACCATCTTGACTAACTGCGATCGCGGCCTTTGGCCTGCAATTATGTCAATAGGTCTGATGACTTCTCCGAGTCTTCAGATGCACTTTTTTGCTTCCACTTGATCTCTTTTAGCTTCAATCCACATCTTTTTATCTTAACAACTCTATGCCTACAAAAGTAGATATTAGTACTTTAAATCACGATTATGTCTCATTTTTTTAAAAAACATTGTAGCGTGCCCTAAAGTTGAGTGCAAATGAGTGGTAAAATCACCACTCATCAGCAGCCCAAACTTCAAACCTTGTTAGTCATCAAGAAACAACACCCCATATCATGAGGCAATTACACATATCTTCCTACATTCTATTACCCAATGATCATGATGACTTTAACTCGATTAGTACCACAAAAGGATCTTCACATATGGGAAAAATAATTTTCACTAAACCCTTAAACATAAAATGGAAAATTGAAGGACTCAATAGACTTTGAGGAGAAACCATTTGACAACTACTAATACTCTAGAAATGACTCACTTTTTGACCTCAACCACATTGTACTTCTTTTTGCCTTATTGCTCGAAAAGTGACAAAATCATGCACCTCAACTTGATCACATGCCTCTCCATAAGAAAGGACAATTCATATACCTAGCTACCAACCATGAAATAAGTAATTTAAGTACAAATACTCTCTCTCTCAAGAATTCTCAATGCTAATAAGTACCATGCCCTATGCTTGCCCCTATTTTGAATCGCCATTACAATGGTCACATGTGGTTGGGAATCACGAAAGACTTTATGATCTTTTAATGTTGGTTTAGGGTAGGGTAGGATGTTAATTTTAGGATAACAAGGCTAAACCATGCTTGAACTTCTACAACACAATTGTTTCAATTTTGTTATGGTCCACTTCTTTTTTTTCTCTATTGTGCCTACATCGCCTTTCTTGGTTTCCCACTTTCATTCCAATTCTCTCTTTCTCTCTCTCTCTCTCTCTCTCTCTTTGTGTGCATAATTAATGAATTTCTTTCCTTTGTTAGATCCTTTTTTTCTTCTAATCATTTTTCTTTATTTACTTAAGTAGGTCGGCATTTTCTAATGACTTCGTGGCCCAACGACCCCTCTTTCAAATTTTATCACCCCCAACTTAGGCTTTTAGCATCAAATTACATTCTAGAATTTAAGAAGGATAGGGTTTAAGAGGGGGATAATAGAAGGGTCATGACTTGCAATGTGTTTCCCAAAGAAAAGTCCAAAGGCTCCAAGTGGGCGACTAAGGATTATATTTATGTATTGGTAGGCTTTTTAGGATAAAGTGGGCTTCTAATATCAAAGAATGGCCTAGGATCATGTTACCAACAAAATACAATCAAAATTTATCTTGAAATACTAATTGGGAAAGTTCTATATGGTCCAAGTACACATGAGATATAGACAAAAAAGCTCCCACACATGGCATGTGAATCTTGTAGAGGGCGTTCATTGTTCCTTCCTCTCCAGACAAATAAATTTCCTAAGTCAATTTTTTGAGTCATGAAAAGAAAAAAAGTTTTATCACAATGTTGCTCACATCCACGCCCTTGAATTTTGTAAAAAGTTTGGATGGAGAGGGATTTTTTTTTCATTCTCACCATACATAATTTGTTAATCATGGAAATAACCCAAGCTTTTGTCTCACATTGAGGCTTTAATACGAGTTATCCACCCATGTGGCTACCCAGACTTCGGCAATAGGTATGAATGTGATCCAAAATCAATAATTCCACAATGCCATAAGTACTCAGACTTACCTTGCATTTGTGACCTTGATGCCACGGGTACTCAAACTTACCCTGCATCCATAAGTAAAACCAAATCACGTCCATTTCCCCTTAATAATGTTGTCACTCAATCTATCATAAGGAAAATCTTGTCAAGTGACCAAAATTAAATAAAACAATAATCTAAAAGCAAAGTAACTAATCCATACAAATGTGGACACCATCAGAGTGCCTAAATATTACAACATAAATAAAAATAAGAATCATCTAAAAGAGCAATAAAAATATGCAGAAATATCAATAATATAGGACAAAATCAATTAAATATGGAGAAACAAAACCCCAACATAAAAGGTAGAAGTGTCCCCGCTGAATAAATGATCAAGGATAAAAGAGATAAGGGTGCTCCATGATAATGCCTTAAGGGCTGCTATCACTCTCAGACTTTGCATCATAATTGCTTTCCTCAAGATCAAACCAATCAGCCAGTGCCTTATCATCACTCTCCACCTAGGAGGAAAGAAGTCAATCTCAAGGTTTTAGGACCTTCCATAGGCCCTTTACCACTTTCTATATCTTGTTAAACAATATGTCCCTCTTCTTATCCCTTATGAGTATCTTTTCATATGCAGTCCTAAGATTACAATGTGATTTCACCAAAGATGAGTAGGATTTCTCAAGACGAGTAATAGTAGCTTCCTACTTCTTTTGATTCTCTTTGTACTTCTCATAATTGTACCATGAAACATATGAATGATGATTGGTGGAGGGCTTTCTCGGTCCCTAGGTCAAACTAGACATAAGCTCCCTGATGGAAGCATTTTCAACTCTAATATTCTCAAGAGGACCGATGATGGATGGCCTATGAAACTCAAGCTCAATATATGCTAACTTTCGTAAGTCGATCTTTCACTTCTTGCCTTTTCCAGGTGTAACCTTCCCTTAAATCTTCAAGGGATAGATGGGTGGCTAGAGTGCACCCAACTGTCTCTAGAATACTCCTCAACCCCTGCTCTACTATAAAGCTTAGTAATCAATGAGGGAAAGAAGATATGTGTACCACCTTGGTACTTGAAGTGGTTTATTTCATTGACAATGAGTTGACCAACATCCAAAGGAATGTTATCTAAAATACAAAAAACCATTCGAGCATGTAGATCTAGGACTATTGTTATATAGGTACAAGGGAAGACTTGGTTATATATAATGTCCAGCCAAATTCAAGCCTTGGAAGTAAAGTCATTCATGGATGTGTTTGTTTTTGTTTTCATCCACGAGACTTCCTTTTCGGGAAATAATCTTTCCGCCAACCAACTTCCCAGCTTACACCTTTTATTTGAATTTCCCTACGTCTGCATATGGGAGCCCATAAACATCATTGATTTGCTTCACCCTAAAGTGCACCATTGTCTCTGAATCTTAATAGTCATGTTGGATTGATCCTAGAAAGAAATTGTGCTAATGTTGACATAGAATTTACGAACCCAGTACTAATTTGCATTGCATAGGCCCTGGTCAAAACACCTTCGCCATATGGATTTAAGCTTTTCATGGAATGCAAAAAGCTTTTTCGACGCATTTTCCAACCAAATTCCTTTCTCCGAGTATAGCTTCATCCTTGAAAGACCACTATAGTAGTGAGTGTGCCACTCGGGGGCTATGAATTGGATGTGATCATACTTGTCCATGAGATTATCCTGAAAGAACTAGGCACACATGATGTTAATCAATGACATTTTTATACACAAACTATGCCACATTTTTCACCAAAGCTCATTGGATGGACACTTGGTTGTTTTTGGTTAAGAATTTGGAGTGTAAGATTTTTGGCATGGTAGGAAATCACCCTTGGCTTCCGCAATTGAGAGTGATAACTGTGTCTGTGCTGACACGATTGTGGTCCAATGACCCAATTACGGTAACTGAGACTAGTTCCTACCAACTACCCATGTTCAATATTTCATCATTGTTAGACCACAAGTGATAATGCTCAACTTACACCTCAAATAAGTGCAAGGCGGTCGTCGTCAATATATTTATCCAACTTCGGAGTTGAGGTCGAATCCACAGGGAACAATGTGAGTGGCGATTAAACTAGTTCGAAACTATAACTACAAGTTAAATTCAAACAAATAATGAGAAAAGACAAAATAGGGGTTTTAATCAATCAAATAAATTTTAACGTTTCAAATTATTTTAGAACTCAAAACTTAGATTTCAATATTTCAAATCAATAATATAGAAAAACTAGGGTTGTGATCACAATGACTATTAATCTCCATTGAATAATAACTATTCATAATTCTCATGATTGGTGGGAACAACAGATTATCCCTGCTGATGATACTCTCTGACTTATCTCTCGACTTCAGCAGACAATTTATTATCTAATTCTCTCGAACTTAGATAACATATCTATTCCAATCGGATGTTATCTTCGGTAGATTGATCCAGTTACAACATCACTCATTAAACAGAAGGTTGGTAGCTTCCGAGTCCCTGTTTATAATTCACGACCTCTAGTCTATTTCTCTGTTAGAAGCAAATAAAATCTAAGGCATAACCTAATGTTTGCAACCAATAGATTGAAGTTAAAACAACAGAATTTCAAGACGTTCCCACAATCACTCAAACCCTTATCCAACTATTAAATCAATAAAAGAATAATCATATATTCCACAACCCTAGTTGTGGGTTTTAGTTGCTCATAAGATAGAGAGAGATAACAAAGATTAAATTCATAACTTAAAAAAAGTGAACTTACAAAAGATGAAATTCAAAGTTCTTTCTCCTTCAAGTACAATAAGAATTTCCCACAACTAAATCAAAGGATGGAAAATTGAATTCTAAGTTAAGAGAGTCAAAAACAAGTGAACTCTCCTTTACTAAATTACATGATATCAAAAGTTTCTTTCGAAGTTGTGAATGAAACCCGAAAATATGTTGTTTATACTAAAGCCTAATTAAGGTAATAAAATAACAAAATCACAGCTGGGCTCGGATTTAGGTGATAGCATATTGGTGTTGATCGTCAGGCTTCTAATGGCATCTAAGATATGTCGTCTGAAGTCATGCCTTCTTAACCTGTTCTACCTCACTCTGACAATGTCCTCCGACGTCTTACCAAAGGAGTTACGGCGTGTAGCAAATGTCGTCAGACCTTCAGCATATTTCACTATGTTCTGTCCCACTTGACGACATCTTCTGATGGCTTACCACTCTTGTGATGACATATTGATAATGCCATCACCTTCATCTAGAACCTCTTCTTCACTATTCTTCCTGATGCCTTTTTCTGGTAGCTTACCACATCTCTGATGTCTTGCAAGAAATGCCGTTAGATTCATATCAGCTCACTTGTACTAGATTTTACTTTTTTGTTCATCTTTTCTATGTTTTTCTCCCATCCTTGATACAGCCACAATATCACAAGAAAACAATCAAAAACAATCAAAAGTTGCTTAAGACTTCACAACTATTTAATGTTAAAAGCCTCAAATGTGTTAGCATTTGCTCACACATCAACACCCTCAACTTAAAATAATTGTTTGTCCTCAAGCAAATACATAACACCATACTATCATGATTAACCAAAAGATACATATCACAGTTGATTATCAAGTTTAGCTCAAACCTCATCCCACTCTCCTCGTTCAATCAAATTGTGCATATCCATGAAGATTAACAATGTGACCCAAAGGAATCAAGATATGGCATGAATTCAGCAACAACAACCATGAATGTACCAATATTACACTATCCAAACTAGTTGACAGCTAGCAATGCAACCGATGTGACCTTACAACAAAGAAGTTCCTCCTCACTCATATATGAACTCAAGCATGTCAATGCAGGGACGGTAAAGAGACTCTCACTCTCAAAAAGAAATTCCAATCAATGCATGCCAAATACCATATGCTTGCCCTTATTTTCATTACCAAGGTGTCCAGACATGTAAGTTAGGATCACTATAGGTCTTTTCTTTGGCTTGTAATGTAGGATAAGGGCTAGTATGATATTGAATAGCATTTAGAGTGACTAAGCCTCCTTGTCACTACCTTAACTTTTGGGGTTCACTTATTAAACTTTTTCTTCTTTTTCTCCTTTTCTTGATCACACATTATTCAGGATGGATGTGGCTTTTCCTTTTCATTCTTTTTCTTTTCTTATTCTTCTTCCACACCACCCATCTCTTTATTCTTTTTCACTTATTCATTTTCTTTTATTCTACCTTTCTTCATACTCAGTTTACATCATGCACCCCTATGATAGCCACCCGCAACTTAGGTTGTTTACCTAAGTCTACGTGTACAATGTCCAAGGAGGATCAGGGCCAAAATAGGTTAATTATGATCTAAACGGGAAGGTGATAGGTGTCATAGGAAGAAATGGTAAATTCAGGCTCAAAATAGGGATCAAGAGATATCATGCATATAGGGATGGTCATTTAGGCAAAAAGTGACTTAAAAATCAAAACGACCTATGATTCTTTTCTAACCCCTATCTTTCAACCAAGGTAAAACTAATCGGGCAAGTTCTGAATTTAACACACAAAGGGAACTAAGTAGTATCTCTCACACACATGGCACAAAGGTGCATCACAAGCTACTACCTATCCGATTTATACAATTGTTTAGCAGCGGATATCATGTCACTAGTACTAATTCCATAACAAGATGCACAATGGTCATATATAAATGTATATCACACAATTACAAAATAGACCAATGGAGATGTGTTTATCAATCTCAAAAATCAACAAAAATATGTCAACTACTATAGCTACTTATTTTTCTCCAGTTAACCACAACAAATCACAAAACAAACATAGTACGCCTAATATGCCGGCTCTACTAGGAACAAGACTCCGAGGAAAAGAGGCACAACAATAGAAACCCCAGGAGGACATCAACACCAACAAGTAGAACTACCTTTAAATTAATATCATTCGTTGTTCCCAATACGTCAAATAAAAACAAGAGAGTTAGAAACATACCTGTGGCACCATGAGTGCGAAGATCTGATGTCAATCACATAATACTAATACAAACAACAAATTACCTTAGTTTTCCTTCCAAGAAGCGCCTATTTTAACGTCGTGGCATGACCCAACTTAGTTTTTTCCTCTACCTTGAGGATATAAATTTCACCCCTAACTTAGAGTCCATTTTATTGCCTCGCTTATAGGGAGGTGGTGCAAAGATTAAGAAGCCGACTAATGAATGATGCATTGTAAACAACTCGACCTTAAAGTGAGGTGTGTTTTTATGTTGTTTATCAAGTGTAAAATAAAGAATATAGGATTCTTGTTCCTCATCTTCACAGTCTTCCACTAGTTTAGATGATTCCACAGACAAGATATCATCTAAACATAATATGGAAAAATGCTTTGAGTGTGGCCCAACAAATCCTACTTCAAAATTTACACTATCCTCTACACACTCACTTTTATTCATCTTCTCAACATTTTTACTTTGAATTGGGCTAGAGTCTTCATAAAAGATTGACTTGGCTTCTACTGTTTCCTCTAGCACCATTCCCTCAATCTTGGCATCATCCCTCATGGTTAGCTCGCTTGGTTGGGAAATCTACAATGGTTGATCAACATCAAGCTCATCATCAGTATAGGAATCTTGCTCTTCATCATCACATTCTTCAATTAGTTTTAATAATTCTACATACAAGATATCATCTAATCATAATATAGATAAGTGTTTTGGATGATTGACCTCAATATCCATCTCTTATATCCTTTCTATTCCCTTATTAAATGCCTTAATATCTTGACGTATGTGACATATGGTATCATTCATTGTGTCAATATGATCTAACATTAGTTGAAGCATAGGTTCAATGTCACTCTTTCCGGTGCTTCATTCTTCCTCTTCTTGACCATAAGACCTATCATACTCATAAGAAGAACTACAACTTTGGTTAAAGGAATAGAGGGAAGAGGTATTTGGGCAATCATTCCAATGTCCATCTTGACACCACATAAAGAACAATTATAATCCCGATAGGATGGAAATGGTGCACACATCTCTCTCCAAAGAGCATATCTACAATCTTGCCAAAAGTGTGGTCCATCATAATATCGACATGGATCATCAAGATAAGATTTCAACCATCAAACTTACATTCATTCCATGATTCCATAGTAAGAAATAAACAAAAATTAAGAAAATCTACCTAACACAAGAACAAAAGAAATCACAACAAATATTTACAAGTTTAAATTCAAGCAAGTAAGATAAAATTTCAAACTAACTCAATATGCCAAATTGATCCCCGACAACGGCACAATTTTTGATAACACTCAACTTACACCTCAAATAAGTGCAAGGCGGTCGTAGTCAATATATTTACCCAACTTCAGAGTCGGGTTCGAATCCACAGTGAACAATGTGAGTGGCGATTAAACTAGTTCGAAACTATAACTACAAGTTAAATTCAAATAAATAATAAGAAAAGACAAAATAGGGCTTTTTATCAATCAAACAAATTTTAACGTTTCAACTTATTTTAGAACTCAAAACTTAGATTTCAATATTTTGAATCAATGATATAGAGAAACTAGGGTAGTGATCACTATGACTATTAATCTCCATTGAATAATAACTGTTCGTCATTCTTGTGATAGGTGGGAACAGAAGATTAACCCTGCTGATGATACTATCTGACTTATCTCTCGACCTCATTAGAAAATTTATTATCTAATTCTCTCAAACTTAGATAACATATCTATTTCCAACCGGATGTTATCTCAGGTAGATTGATCCAGTTACGGCATCAATAATTAAACAGAAGGTTGGTAGCTTCCGAGTCCCTGTTAATAATTCATGATCTCTAGTCTATTTCTCCATTAGAAGCAAATAAAACCTAAGGCATAACCTAATGTTTGCAACCAATAGATTCAAGTTAAAACAACAGAATTTTAAGACGTTCCCACAATCACTCAAACCCTAATCCAACAATTAAATCAATGAAATAATAATCATAGATCCCACAACCCTAGTTATGGGTTTTAGTTGCTCATAAGATAGAAAAATATAACAAAGGTTAAATTCATAACTTAAAGCAAGTGAACTTACAAAAGATGAAATTCAAAGTTCTTTTTCCTTCAAGTACAACAGGAATTTCCCACAACTAAATCAAAGGATGGAAAATTGAATTCTAAGTTAAGAGAGTCAAAAACAAGTGAACTCCCCTTTACTAAGTTACAAGATGTCAAAAGCTGCTTCCAAAGTTGTGAATGAAACCCTAAAAAATTCTATTTATACTAAAGCGTAATTAAGGTAAAAAAAAATAACAAAATCACAGCTAGGCTCAAATTTAGGTGACGGCATATTGGTGTTGATCATCAGGTTTCAGACAGTGTCTCAGATATGTCGTCAGAAGTCATGCCTTCTTAACCTATTCTGCCTCACTCTGACGATGTCCTCTGATGGCTTAACAGAGGAGTGATGGCGTGTAGCAAATGTCGTCAGACCTTCAGCTTATATCTCCATGTTCTGTCCCACTTGATGGCATCTTTTGACGGCTTACCACAGTTGTGACGACATATTGAGATTGTTATCACCTTCATCCAGAAACTCTTCTTCACTATTCTTCCTGATGCCTTTTTCTAGTTGCTTACCACATCTCTGATGGCTTGTAAGAAATGCCGCCAGATTCATATCACCTCACTTATACCAGATTTTACTTATTTTGTTCATCTTTCCTATGTTTTCCTCCCATCCTAGCTACAACTACAATATCACAAGAAAATGATCAAAAACAACCAAAAGTTGCTTAAGACTTTGCAATTATTTAGAGTTAAAAGCCTCAAATGTGTTAGAATCTACTCATACATCAACAAGCATATTCTACAATATGGATTCATATTAAAACCAATAAGCATGACTATTAGGTGATCGATTATGACCTTTTGAATGCAAAAACCATTATTGAATACTCATTTGGGCAATATATCGAACACTTGGTGTGCACTCTATATTTCACACATATTTTTGGGTACTCAATACTTCCTTACTTATGCGCACCATACTCTAGCAGCTAACCACAATACAAATACATAGTATGAAAGCTTGGAAACATGAGAATCAAAGACCTAGGCCCTTTCTACATCATGCATTCTTTAGCCTATTTTTAAAAAAATCAAAGCATGGATTCAAGGCACCTTCCAGATTTGTGATGCAAGAGGAATGCAAGGATGCTATTGGAGAGCTCACAAAATTGGCCACAATTTGGTCCAATTAAAGAGTAAGATTTGAAAAGGGAGTGCGAGGAAAATATTGAATTTAGATGGTCATATAGTTGAAAGAACCACGGTCACGGTTAAGTGACCGCAATCGGGGTAACTATGAGCATTTTTGCTCCCCTGTTTTCCCCTATTTAATTTTTAATACAAATATTTCACACTTTTTCATGTTTTGAGCTCATCTAGTGCTCTCTATAGTGCAACAAATACATGGGTTATTGATATACCGATACCAAAATCTAAGCTAAAACATCATAAAGAAAGGATATGATCCATTTTCATGGCATTCGCAGGTTGACTCCCACACAACGCCTTAGTTAATTTTGTGGCACATTTTCTTCCTTTATGTTTCATTCTTAACGCTGGTCATTAAGCCAGCCTTTTTTTGCCTCCCGAATCTCAATATCCACCATGGACACTACTTGAAGCTCCGTAGATTACTTCTTTGTTTTACAAACCTTGAAAGTGACCTCATCCTTTTTCACCCTAAACTTCATCTCCCTCATTTCTAAGTTAACAATGGCCCTTCCGATGGCTAAAAATAGACAACCAAGGATTGTAGGTACCACTTGGTCCATTTCACACTCCAAGACCATAGAGTCCACCAGAAGTATAAACTTGTTTACTTTAACTAGGAAATCAAATATAATTCCTACCGGCCATTTGATAGATGGGTCGGCTATTAAGAGTCGCATAGAGGTCAGGGTAAGGGCATTTATACCAAGATTCTCATAGATGACAAAGGGCATGAGGTTGATGTTTGCACCAAGGTCGGATAGGGCTTTTGCAAACACATGCATTCCAATGGTACAAGGAATTATGCGAGCTTTAGGATTATCTTTCATTTCCGCAATCGTACTATCCACGATATCACAAAAACCATGGATGACTTCAATGGTGTAACCTTTATCAACCTTCTTTTTCGACTTTAATCTCCTCATTAGCTTAGCATATCCCAGGATCTCTTATACCGGCTCAAGCAATGGGATGTTTATCAATAGATAGCTAAGCTTGGACATGAATTTTTTAGCTTGTCACCCTCCACTTTTCCTTGGATTCTTTGAGGGAATGGCGGAGAAACTTAAATTGTAGGCCTTGTTTTACTCTGTGGATTTTAAACCTGAACCACTTCTTCATCATATTTCTGTTCTTCTTCTTCTTAATTTAGAGGTAACACCTCCTTTGGCTTAGACTTAGGAAACTTACCACTCAACTCATCATTCAAGTGATCATCAAGTGTCTTCCTACTCCTAGTGACAATTGCTAGGAGTTGAGCATCATTTTTTAGATTAGCAATTATGTCACTAGGGAGTCTACTCTAGGCCTAGCATTTAGTTGTACGGAGATTTTCCCAGTTTGGGTCTCAAATTGCTTGATAGAGGCAGAGTGGGAGACCATGGTTTGAGAGAGTTGAGAGAAGTCACCGTTTAATTCATGGACCATCTTGTCCGTACCTTCTACCCTATTAATAATTTGGGCTAAAACACCCTCGGTTTTGAACTTTTTGAGGTCAATGGAGCTTGACTCTTTGTTCTTAGCTCGACCATGAGGGGGGGTCACCTAACGGTCATAATCATGCTCTCTATATCTCCAATCCATGTCACTCTCACGGTCCATTAAACCTTGATTCCCACCTTTCCTTTGATAGGCGTGGCAGGAATCCCCCAAATAGTTTACTAAGTACGGGATCTCCACATCCAACTTCTTGGCCTCCTCATTATCCTCATAGGCCTTAGAGTTTAAAACGTTTAATGCTTTCGTGAGTGCACCCATAACATGCTTTGTAAATAGCTCAAGTTAGGTAATTATTTTTTTATGCTCTCTTCTCTTTCCTTATCCCTTTTTCTTTGTTATTTGTCAACCATGTATGTAGAGGGAGAGCTTTTGGGAACTTTGGTACTCGGGTATACCAACCCTAATTTTGCTTCGTTACCTCTCCCAACAATTGAATTATCAAATAGTAGTGTATCTTTTCTAGGGAACCTCCCTCCGCATTGTCCACCATGCTTTTATTAAGTGGATAAAGGACCCGGTAAAAGATTCGGAGAATCATCTTCTTCGGGACCTAGTGGTTTGGAAACTTAGCCAATTTTCCATTGAATCTTTCCCATGCTTCAAACAATGGTTCCCCGCTCAATTGCCTAAAATTTATGATCTCGCCTCGTATTTGAAGTATTTTGGATAGTGGGAAGCATCGATCAAGAAGAAAAATGGTAAGATCATACCAAATAGTGATTGAACCAAGTGGGAGTGAAAGGGGCCACAACACCGCCTTGCCCAGAAAAAAGAATGTAAAATGGCAAAGACGAATAGACTCTTTAGCGATGAGTGGGATGTTGAAAGGAGTACACACCTCCATAGAATTCTTCAAGAGAATATTAAATCCTCAAATGCTTGTCCACCATATAGCCCCTTCATTCGTAACATGTGTAACATAACACTAGTTACATGGAAAACTCCATTCCCATTAGTTGGTGGGATACAAATTGCACTTGTTTGGCCTGCATCATTGAGTTGTCCCTCGTCATCGAGAGGAACATCAAAGGGCTCCATGTTACTATCATTTTCACTCATTACTGCATTAACACTATGATCACCTACAAAAAGAAAAAACAACAAAGAAAGTAAATCATACCACCCCGGATTTACCCAAGTAAAAATCATACCGCATAAGTAAAATCTATATTCCAATCCCTGGTAACAGCGCCATTATAATAACTCTCAACTTTCTCCTATGTTTAAAGGGTAAGGTGGTCGTTGTCAATATCCCAACTCACATTTAGGTTGAATCCAAAAGGAGTGAAAAACGAGTTTCAAGCCCTTTTGGTGCTCTAACTACTAAAAGGATACCCGGAATGATAGCAAACACAACATGTAATAAAAGTGGGGGGATTTGGTTTGTATCAACTTTTGAGTTAAAACAAGCTATAATGACACTTCATATTTAAAAAATCATGTTTGGGGAGAATCTTGGGATTATGTCTTCCTGAAGGTATAAAGTGTGCAGCTTAGAGATGGTTCATCATGACAACTAGTTGTTGAGTGAGAGATAGGCTAGGTCGAAAGTCTTTGTGGCTAGTTTTTCAGCTAAACCTCAATGATTTCACCCATTGGTTCTTTCGAGCACCTAACAAGTATGCCATTCATAGTCATTCAAGGATGCTATGGGTTCCCATGGGTTCACTTTCATCCCTCTTTCAAGGATGATGAAGGTTTTCTAGAGTTTGAGGTTTACACTCATCAGACCCATTTAAAAGTGTGGGGTTTTCACCCACAAAAATTACAACTATTAAACTCAAGCAATGGTGAAATCCATACTAAACAACTAGAAATCATGTAAACGCTTCAACACCCACACACAAATACACTTTAGTTCAACACATTCCCAAGACTAAATTACTTAGTTACTTAAGAAGAAAGTAGATAAAGATATACCATAAGGATTATCTAAAGCATCCATTCTTCAAAAAGCACTAAGAATTCAAGTCTCCAAAATTAGTTACAATCTTGCCAAATTAGGGTTGTTTTCTCAAATTCAAAAATATCTATGAGGTAAGCAATACCCAAAGAACAAAGAGGATTTCCCTATATAAGGTTTGGGATTCAACCAAGTGAAATTACAAAATTTCCTTGGTCAACATTCCTGCTTAGCCGCGATTGCATAAGGTTGTCTGCGACCGCAGTATAGTTCCGTGATCGTGTTATATTGACCATCTTAATTGACCACGAGCATGGCCTTTGTCCTGTGATCATGGTAACTGGGGTTGATGACTGCTCCACTTCTTCAGTTGCACCTCTTTTCTTCCACTTGATCTCTTTTAGCTTCAATCCACATCTTTTTATCTCACCAACTCTAGGCGTGCAAAATATGGACTTTAGTGCATTAAATCATGATTATGTCTCATTTATTTATACAAACCATGGTAGTGTGCACAAAAGTTAAGTGAAAATGAGTGGTAAAATCACCACTCATCAATATCCATATTACACCATTGTGCTTCGAGTCAAGAAATCACACAAAACCACATGTAGGTCCTACTTACAAAAATTACATTTCTGAAATCAACCCAACGTTCTTATAAGCTCAAGGAATCATTAACCTCAACAGTTGGTAAAAACCAACCTAAATTGGAGAAAAATCAAGCCCTCATGATTTTAGGGTTTTGTGTAAGAAATTAAGAAATTTCACCAAGAAAAGGGTGAGTTAGTACCTCAAATTGTAAGATAATTGCAAAAATAAATGTTAATATAGCTCCTAAGTCTTAGTTTTAAGCTATCTCACATTTTAGCTTTTATGCTCTCAAGAGAGGGGGGAGAAATGGCGAAAATTGTAGACTAAGGGGTCTATTTATACCCATCTAGGTACTGGGGAGTTGCTATTGCAACCCCGAGGCATGCGAATGCAGTACATCTTGTCTATCACTGGTCACTATTGCAATACACCTTATGTGATCATGAATTCTCCTCTGCACAGTGATTCGTGATTATTGTCTAAAGTGTCGCTATTTCAGTATACCAGAAACCTAGTGCACCAGGTTTTCCATGTCTAAAATATACATCAACTGGGTACTCAAGATTCGTTTGGAATCCCATATGTGCAAACAAACTATGTAACCACAACAAATTTGACATTGCAAATGTGATGGCGTACTCATATTTTCCATCCGAGATCATTTCAACAAAATATAGGTCAAACACCCATATTTTATCTTCTTAATTTCTTGACCAACAAATTGAAATGAGTTCGAGTGTATTGAGATAGGAACCAAAATTATACCTAGCCTAAAATCAATATTTTGCAGCTGTTGGCATAGTCAGGATTTCCATATGAGATTGTTTAACTAAAGTTTTCACCCGTTGGCCATTTAGAACAATAAAGACTTCAAAATAGAGAATTATCTCTGAAAACAAAATGAACTGTACGATAACTTTATTGTCAATCCCAGCAAGTCATAAATGACATGGGGAAGCAATAGAAAAGCTCTAATGGTAAAAATATGCACAAATTAGAAAAATGACATTAAGCGTCATTACAATGTCCACTACTAAAGGAACTTTCATCTGCGAAAGTTAAGGATTAGGATATACCTGAAGTCACGAATAGGTAAGGATACTGGGTCCACATCTCGCGCTAGATCTCCCAAGTAGCATCCTTTACTGGGAGTTGCCTCCATTAAACTTCCAATACATTGATCTCCCTAGTGCACAATACCCTAACATCACTATCCAAAATGAGCTTCGGCTCTTCTACAAAGGTCAACCACTCATCCAACTGTACAGTGTCCCATCAAAGCACATAGGATGAATCAGGAATATATCATTGCAACATACAAACATGGAAAACTAGATGAACAACTGCAAAGTCTGGAGGTAAAGATAGCTTATAAGCCACCTCACCAACTATACAAAGAATCTCAAAAAGTCCAATATATGTAGGACAGAGATCCCCCTTCTTTCCGAACCTCATCACACCCTTAATGGGAGACAGTTGGCATAATATAAGATCTCCAACTCCAAATCTTAAAGAGGTATGAAGCTTACGGTCTTCATAGGCCTTCTGCCTACTCTAAGCTGCTCTCACCTATCCTGAATCACCCCAACTGTATTTTATGACTCCTAAAGTAAATCAGTACCATGAAGACTAATCTCAGAAATCTCAAACCATCCAGCCAGAGAACGATATCTCATTTCATACAAAGCATCAAAAGGTTCCATCTCAATACTCTAATCATAGCTATTATTATATCTAAACTTTACCAAGGCTAAGTACTGCTCCAAGTAGTCTCCAAAATACATAACACAGGCTCAGAGCACATCCTTAAGATTTTGAATAGTCCGCTCTGATTGACCATCTTTCTGTGGATTAAAGGCTATACTAATAACCACCTGAGTACCCAACTTCTCCTGCTATGCTCTCAAAAGTGTCAAAGTGAATACAGAAACATGATCTGAAATGGTACAAATGGGCATACCATACAAATAAACTATCTCCTGAACATAGATTTGTGCCAATCTCTCAGCAGTGAAAGATATCAAAATATGAATGAAATGTGTCAAAAGATGTACAATGACCCAAATACCATCAAAATCGCAGGAAGTGGGAGGTAAACAACTAACAAAATCTATGGCAATCCACTCCTTTTTCCAATTTGGAATGGGAAACCTCTGAGTAAAACCACCTAGTTGTTGATGTTTGGCCTTTACCTACTAAAAACACAACCAACAAGATAAAAATTCTGCCATATGTCTCTGTATACCACTCCACCAATAATGCTTTCTCAAATCTCAATACATTTTGGCTATGCTGGGATGAATGGAATATATAGAGTTTTGAGCGTCATGCAAAATTAATTGAATCAGGACATTGATCCTTGAAACAAATGCAATAATCAAATCTCAAAATACCCTAAGAATATATGGTGTTCCTCTCAGAATCACTCAACACATGATCATAAAGAAAGCAAATCTTACTATCCTCCAACTAATGATCTTGAATTTGCTGAAATAATGAAGACCTCGCCTCAACACTAGCATGAATCCTCCTAGTGTACGAAATTTTAAGGCAAACCATCAAGTTGGTTAAGGACTTAATGTATCGTGACAACAGTCTTTTAGAAAATAAAATTCAATCTAAGCTACCTATATGCACTACCTTTCAACTCAAGACATCTTCTACCATATTTTTCTTGACCGAATAATACAAGGTGGAAATATCATAATCCTTAAGAAACTCCAACCATCTACATTATCTAGCATTAAGATCTCCCTGGGTCATAAGATGCTGAAAATTGTGATGATCGGTGAAAATCTCACAATACAAACAATATGGATAATGCTTTAAAATCTGAATCACAAAAACTACCACCGCTAACTCTAAACCATAACGCTGGTAGTTGCGGCTCATGCACCATAAGTTGTCTAGAAGCATAAGAAATAACATGTCCCTACTGCATCAATACACAACCCAAACTGACACCAGAAGCATCACAGAACATGCTAAACCCCTTACCCTCAACAGGAAGAGATAAAATAGAAGCTGAAATGAGAAAATCCTTGAGCTTTTCAATGCTCGACTCACACTCATCAGACCATCAGAACAGAATCACTTTTGTGAGTTAATCAGATCATAGGAACTTAAATAGTAGCAAAACCCTCGATAAGTTGTCTATAATAACCGGCCAACCTAATAAAGCTATGAAACTCAATTGGAGATGTAGGTCTATCCTATTTACGAATTGCCTAAATCTTGGAAGGGTCTACCCTAATACCATCCTTAGAGACCATATGTCTAGGGAATATCAATGATCAAGCCAAGACTCCACTTATAGAACTTGGCAAAAAAAAATGATCTCTCAAATTCCGGAGCATGATCCTTAAATACTATGCATTCTCCTCTCTAATCCTTGAATACACAAGGATGTCATCAATGAACACAATCATAAAGGCATCAAAATAAGGTCTAAATACTCGGTTCATAAAATCCATGAAAGTGGTTGGAGCATTAGTCAACAAAAAGACATCACTAGGAACTCACAATGACCATAACCAGTATTAAATGTTGTTTTTAGGATATCCTCAGCCTGAATCCTCAACTGATAGCAACCAGACCACAAATAAATCTTAGATAACACTGTCGTACCCTGAAACTAGTCAAAAAACTCATTAATGTGTGGTATAGGATAATAGTTCTTCACCATCACCTTATTAAGATACCTATAATTAATACACATACGCATGGATCCATGTTTCTTCTTCACAAACAATACAAGAGCTCCCCAAAAGGACACACTCGGTCTAATAAAACCCTTAACAAGAATCTCGTGAACTTGTGTATTCAACTTCTTAAGCTTCACAAAAGCCAGATGATAGGGTGCCATAGAAATAGGTTAGGTTCCAAGCTCAAGATCAATAGAAAACTAAATCTCATGGATTGGGGGAATACGAGGCAGGTTAGTAGGGAACACATTAGGAAACTCACAAACAATAGGAATAGAGTTAAGCAACACACTCTCCATGCTACTATCACAATTATAAGCAAGATAAGACTCACAACCCCTCAAAATTAGCCTCCTAGCACATACATTAGATATAATTCCCACATACTCGCGGTTAGCAGCTCCATTCCATAAGACAGGGGGTACATTAGGCATGGCTAAAGTAATGGTCTTGGTAAAACAATCCATGTCCGTATTATAGTGGCATAACTAATCCTTGCCCAAAATCACGTCAAAGTACACCATATCCAGAATAATAAGATCAACATAAGTATCAATATATCTAAGTGTCATAACACATGATCTAAAAACTTGATCCGCTACAAAAGAATCTTCCAAGGAAGTAGATATGAATAATGGCACAGATAATAAATCACAAGACAACTCTAATTATTATGCATAATAAGCAAAAATATAAGAATTAGTGAATCCCAAATCAATAAAGCAAGGACCGACTAACAACCACAAAAATCATACCTATAACAATAGCATCCAATATCTCAGGCTTGGGCCCAACAGCTACTGCATACAATTGACCATAGCTATCACCTGGCTGGGCACCTGACCGACCTTTTGTCCTACCTTCCTGAGAACCTCCTTGAGTACCCTAGGAACCACCTTTCTAACCATGAGAATCATCTCTAGCAGAGGGATGAACTGATCTAATAGGGGAAACACCTTGAGTTAAAATAAAAGTCACCCCATGACTAAGGCACTCATGCATAAAATGATAAAAAGACCCGCAGCCATAACATACCCTCTAAGCTGAACTAGAACTAACATAATTGGCTTACCTATAGTAACCACCATGACTAGAATAACTAGAAAATGAACCCCTCGATGACTAACTTCCACCCTGACCAGGGCGATCTTTGGCACTAGACTGACTTCCATCAGTAATATAAACTACTGCCTAAGTAGGTCAACTAGGCTGACTCTGAGTTTGATAGGATAAACACAGAGGATACCTACTCTGAGAACTTCAATCTCTAGGTTGGGAACTATGATGGCTCCTAATAAATCTACCCCAAAACCTAGGACTCTTATCACGACCCTAATAGTGCATCACTTCTATCACCCGGGCATGATTTGACACCTCACCAAAAGACCAGCCCACAACAACTAAACTCTAAGTAGACATAAAATTTAAAGTCCCAAACCTCTAGTAAAGTAGCAAACTCTCTCATACTTGATATTCATAACCTAAGTAGCATGTCTAGCCAACTCATAAAAATGAGCTCATACTCTGGAGCTATCATAGAGACCTACTCCAATCAAGAGAACTGATCCTTTAAATGATCTCTAAGGCTACGAGGTATGTAATTCTCAAAGAACATCTTAGAGAACTGAGTCCATGTCAATGGAGAAGATCTAAATGTTATAGAATCTATATTAGCTTTCCACCAATGTCGAGAAGCAAAATCCAATTAAAATGTGGTGTAATCCATACCACGAGTCTCAATAAGGCCCAAATTATAGAGCCTATCCTCATAAGCAATCAGGAACTCATAAGCATCCTTACCCAGTGCATCAGAAACCTAGGTGAAGCCAATATAAATAATCTACCCAACATATTTTGCTTCTCAAAAGATATAGCAGGCTGAGCAACCACTGGCTGAGAAACTACGAATGCAGGAGAAACCTCAACTCTGGAAGTCACAGCTACAGGTTGTTCCCTCGCCTTAGTACCACTCTGATTTATAGACTGTGCACAATCAGATAGTGCACCACCAACTAATCCCAAAAGTTTAAAGAATATATATCTAAGCACTGAAGAAGAAATAAACCCTGGTGGAACCTACGCTATTCCCTAAACCACCGCTAGCTTAAGAGAAAGAATCTCTAGCTCAAGATTGAGAATAGAATCTGGGAAGGAGGCCTATCCTGACCCCAGTTAGGGACACATCGCGTGGTTGTCCATAACATCTAGGTCATCCAGGAATAGGAATAGGATCCACAGGCTCGATCTCAAGACCCTCATCTCGTATAGCGGTAGCATGTGTCATAGCCATCTGCGAAAGAGTAAAGTCAAGGGAATACTTCTACAATCCAACTCAGACTCTTAGCATGAAATGAATGAAAAAAGTGATGAATTCCAAAAAATGTCTCATAGCCTCTCAAAGATAGGAAAAGAACATCATCATTCCGATTTGTAGGTAGATACTTTCTCTTGTATCATCATACTGGTGAAACCTGTCTCTGATACAAATTTTATCACGACCCGAATTATAAGTCATGCTGCCACCTACTAAATCCTACCAGTAGGTAAGGCAAATCATAACCTAGAGCAAATGCAGTGGGTTAATTAGGTAGGAAATGGCCAGCATAGGCAAATTTCAAGAACACAATTTGTAAGTAGTAAATAGTTCTATAAAGAGAGGATAGTCAAGACAAGATACCATCCCACTGACTAGTTGAGCCAGTATAAGAGCATCTAATAGTATTACAATTTAAAGACTTAGAATAGTCAAAAAGTTGTTTCTCGATAATAAAATATTAAATAGAAAAGATAGAGGGAAATTGGCGACTAGAACTCTAAGAGCTCACCCTATCTCAGGAAATATCAACAAGGCACAATCAATGATCACGACGATAACTAGTACTCAGATATACACCCAAAAGGTACAAAAGTGTAGTATTAGTACCAAAACAATGGGTACACAGTAGGCATCATTGTCCAACAGAGCTAAATCATGATATAAGTATGATTAAGTGCAAGATAACATAATTATGTCAAGGTATAAATAAAGAAAAACCTAAATCATCTCTAACATTATTGTACATAATAAGTAATTACATCAGAATAACAATATAACATAAGGCATGAACATATGCCAATATCACCATGTCTACTAAGTAACCAATACAGAATAATAACTTATCAAAAAGCATCAACACAATAACATAACAACAAAATTGGCTCCCATACGTCAATTTGTGTGGAAAAGTGAATAACTTATCACAGACTCACATATGCCTAATGAAATAAACCAACATTATACTAACCGTCTTCATCATGAACCATCATTCCATAATCATGATCAATCGATCATTTACCCAAAATTCACAATTCACCAATATTTAACATCCTTATTATCGATACTCACTAGTTATCAGCTAACCCATTTGATTATTAGTCATCACATAACCTCTATTCATAATTATACTACTATTCATCATATATTCATAAATCACCTTTTACCAATTAATATCATTTATCAACTAATCACTATTATCATTAACCATTAATATCACTTAGCATCATCACCACTAGTCATCATTATCTCTTATATGCTCAACTATGTGTATATATATATATATATAATAGCCATACATAGTGCATAGCCAGACTTGAACCAGTAAATATACATATTGGCACATCAATATAATCATCTTATAGCCTTGCCGGGTATCTATGCATCATCCTACGACCTTGTCGTCTATACATCATAATAATCATCACCCAAAATTGAATTGGGCATAATCAACATCATCATCATCATCCAAAATTAAGACTGGTATAAAAATATCAACATTATCTACCCCAATTGACACGGCCCAAACTAGGGCCTTGTCATAATGGGCATCTCAAGTCCAACTAGGACTGGAGACAACCCCCATTATCCTAACCCAACTGACCTACGCATATCCTAAGTAGGATGAATTTTGAATATATAACAAGATAGTGTTATTGTGTAATCCAAGACTGTGGGATAGGTCTATGACCATGACCACCCAAATGATCCAATCGTCTGATACCCAACCGATAACCAATACCAAATAAAACCATAATCCAAACTATAACCATACGAGTTCTAATATAATTATATAATCCTAAAATAAAAAAGGAAGGAAAAATCAATAATACAGTTAAACAGTGTCATCCCTAATGCCAATGCCAATACCAAGGCTGACACCACTACCAATTTCACCCATACCAACCCATTGTAGTTCTACAAAATCCTCTAAATAAAATAAAACCATTATTTGGTTGGTACATGTCCCCAACCATAACCAAAACCAATATCCATAAAGTATCAAAAAAATAACGATATCCATAATATGAAATGGATCCTTCAGGAATATGAATGCTCACCATTTGAACCGACTAAGATGATCCCAAAATCTAATCACTAAGCAGAAGGAGTAGAATGGTTGGTTCTTGCATCGCATGGGGATACAACCACCCGAGTATAGAATAGTGGGAGAATGCTAGCATGTACTCAGGATAAGGATAAAATAATGTCATCCAGTAAAACCAAGTAAACCAACCTTAAGCATATAAAACACACACATACACACAATATATATATATATATACAACCATGCCAGGAAAAGAAATCTAGTTTAGCATTCCTTTTAAACCATTAACTTGGGTATGTATAGCTTAACTATCCAAAAACTTCCCACGGGCTATATGGATCCAGTGTAACCCCCTGAACAGTCCCCAATGCATGTCTTCACATGAACTGAAGATACCATAAGAGTAGGGGATTCCCGAGTACCTTTCGCTCTGCATGAAATATATGTACAATGTACGTAGAGGATTTCCATGTACCTTAGAGTATCATATATGGCCGCTATGACCAACCCCTCACATCAGCAAACATGAATATCCAATGTACGTCCATTGGACTCGCACCTTCACGGTTAGCTATCACACAATGACATTATTGCCCAATTAAAACCATTTCCAACAAACGAAACCATTATTCCATTATTATTAAGAAAGCCTACAAGAAGTTGTATCATCATACCAACTATAGCTTGCAAGCAATGTCCTTAACCATCCTTTCTATGTACAGGGATTCCCATGTACCCATAGATTACATTAACAAGTTAACTTAGGGGAATTATATGTACCTCATAAGTGTTCAATTATTAATTATACTTGGGGCATTCCATTGTACCCCACAAGGAAGTTT
This sequence comes from Capsicum baccatum var. pendulum, assembly GCA_030864225.1. NCBI lineage: Eukaryota > Viridiplantae > Streptophyta > Magnoliopsida > Solanales > Solanaceae > Capsicum > Capsicum baccatum. The sequence goes on along the minus strand of CM061555.1, from coordinate 161,583,178 downwards.
TATTAACCATAACCATGACCACCAGACCATTCCACTTAACCATTCAAAACCATTTAAACCATTTGGGGTTCCATTACCATACCATACCATGCAATAGTTTCATTAAAAGTCCAATAATATAGCAAAAGCATAGTCATAGGCAATTTATTAAACATGTTGGGGCAAAGTGTTTCCAAACCAATTCCAATCACCAATTAACCATTCCCATGAAACCAATTATCTAAACCACAATAAAAATATATAAAAACATAATTAAAATGTGGGAAAATCATAACAAGGCATTTAATACCAAAACCCCAACATACATTTGAAAACCCAAAAACCATAAAATAATCAGGACATCAAAACATTGTATAAATCATACCTTTAGTTAGAACAAACAATGCGGGAGAAGTATATTTCCTTAGATTGAGTAAATGATAAGAGAAATCACCAACACAAGCCTAAAATAGACCTTCTTAGTGAAAACCTAGACTTTTTTACCCAAGAGTTGTAGAGAGAATTATAGAGTGTTTAAGAGACTTATCTAAGTATTTAATGATAGATAATAGGGTAAATAACGTCCCACGTGGTTTAGAAGTCATTGGGACATTAAGTGAGGAAATATCCAGATTGCCCCCACTTAAATTGCATAAAAATCTCATCATAGGGTATGACTATACCATATTGGTCATACCCTCCAATACGAGTGGTATCCACTACTCATACCCTAGTCCTCCTCCTTAGACCCAACACTATCCAACATATGATTTACCCAAACCAAGCCGTACCCAAGATTACAACTAGTACACTTGGCACGTACCCCTGGCAGAATAGAGTCACGAGAGGTTTGAATATTTTCTACTATACGAGTCCATGGTATGACTCGTATCTAGGCTTACTACTCATGGTGATCCACTCATACTCAAATCCAAGTTATGTTGCTAAGTCTCAAATCAAATAAAGGAAAAACCAAAACCAAATGACTTATATCCGATCATATAACTCATACCAACCCAAGTCGTACCCATTTTAGAAACCAATCCAACCGACCAAACAACACTAGTCAGCATACGGCCAATGCATAGCATACGTAGCCCATTATATGACTGGTACCCACTAGTTGTATATTGCCCAAAACCTAGAAATATAGAAAAAATTTTAAGGATCCCAAAACCCTTGGTGTTTCATTCTCCCCCACTAAGATTATTTGTCCCCGAATGATAGAAAAGGTAGGTCAAAAACAAGCATGATTCATTTGCATTATCAAATATCAATCCAACCTTTAACCTAGTTTGAAAATAAAGATACAAGGATCTATTCTAACCCTTAACTAAGTCAGAAAATAAAGATGTGATCAAGAACAAATACCTTCCGCATGAAGACGTGATCAAGAATGCATACCTTCTGTATGAATACCTAAAAAGATAACAAATGTGGAAAATTGGAATTCATGTCTTCTTTTGCTTCCCATGTAGCCTCTTCCACCCTGTGGTCTATCATAGAACCTTAAATGAGGCCACATCTTTGGTTCATAATCGACGAACCTGTTGATCTAAGATCTCAACTTGGATCTCTTCATAAAATAGATAATCTGAGATATCCAACCCTTCAAAAGGAACCACCAACGAAGGATCACTAAGACACTTTCTCAACATGGAGACATAAAATTCCAGATGAATGGAGCTAAAACTAGAAGGCAACTCCAATTCATATGCCATATTACCAACCCTCCGCCAAACCATATAAGGGTAAATATATTGGGGATTGAGCTTCCCTTTTATACCGAAACACATCACTCCCTTTATGGGGCATACCTTTTGAAACACCTTATATCCAACCTCAAACTCTAAGTCTCTACTCCTTACATCCATATAGGACTTTTGGCAACTTTGGGCAGCTTTAAGCCTATTTCGAATCACCTTTACCCATTCTATATCCTAATAAACCAAATTTAGGCCAAACATATTTTCCTCACAAAGATTAAACCACCTAATAAAAGATCTACACTACCATACAATGCCTCAAAAAGAGCCATTCCAATACTAGAATGGTAACTATTATTGTTAGCAAACTCTACCAGAGGTAGATGCTCAACCTAATTTCTACCATAATCAATAACACATGCCTGGAGCATGTCTGAATAGTCCTCTCTGCTTGTCCATCCATCTGTAGATGAAAAGTAGTACTCATACTAACCTTAGTACCCAACCCCTTTTGAAAAGACCACCAGAAGTGAGATGAAAACTAGGTACCATGACCCGAGATAATAAAATAGGTACCCCATGCAGTTTTACATTCTCATGAAGATATAACCTCATGTAATCCACAGTAAAAAAGTTATTCCACACAAGGAAGAAGTGAGCAGACTTGGTCATCCTATCCACAATGACCCAAATCAAATCAAATTGGTTCTGAGACTAGGGAAGATTGACAGCAAAATCCATATTGATCACTTCCCATTTCTATTCTAGCAATTCCATTTCTTAATAAAACCTACCAAGCCTCATGTGCTAAATATTAACTTGTTCTCACACCATGAATTTGGCCACAAAATCAAAACTAGGATGAACAACATAGTGTGATTTATGTTCCTCAGCCAAAACCCTTTCTCACAAATTATTAAGGTCAGGAACATATATCCGCCCTTGGTACCTCAAGGTACCATCACCATTGATCTTAAACACAATCACCCTTTTCCCACCAATATCACTCTTGATTATTATCAATATAGGATCTAGCATTTGCTTCTCCTTAATCTCTTCACCAACAGACATCCAAACCACTTCCTGAATCATCACACCACCATCATTGGAATCCATGAGACGAACTCTAAGATTAGCCAAGTGGTGAATATCATTCACCAATTCCTATTTCTTCTTTTATACATAAGCCAAACTCCCCGTAGATAACCTGCTAAAAGCACCAGCAACCATGTTAGCTTTATTTGGGTGGAAGTGAAGACTTATATCATAGTCCTTGAGAAGCTCAAACCATCTTCTCTACCTGAGATTTAATTTCTTCTGAGTGAACATATATTGTAGACTCTTATGATCAAAAAAGATGTCCACGTGCACTTCATATAAATAATGCCAATAGATTTTCAAAGCAAAAAACACTGCTAAAAGCTCTAAATCATGAGTAGGATAATTCCTCTTATGTCCCTTCAATTCCCTGGTAATAGAAGCAATCACCTTACCATGCTGGATCAAAATACAACTAAGTCCCACCCGGGATACATCGCCAAAAAACATATACTCATCATTACTGTCAAGTACTTTTAAAATCAGAGCTGAAGTTAGCTTATCCTTAATCTTCTTGAAACTCCCCTTACAAATATCCGACCAATAAAACTTTTCCTTCTTTTAAGTTAACTTAGTCAATAGGGTAGCTATCATTGAGAAACATTCCACAAACAACCTATAGTACCAAACCAAATCTAAGAAGCTCTTAATGTTGGTGGGAGTCATAGGTCTAGCCCACCTCTTTACCAAAAACTCCTTTGGTGGATCCACCATAATCCCCTCACAAGAAATAATATGACCAAGAAAAGTTACAATGTTTAATGAAAACACACTCTTGGAGAACTTGGCATACAACTTCTTTTCCTTCAAGGTCTGGAAAACAACCTGAAGGTGATTAGTATGATCGACCTCATTCTTAGAATACACCAAGATGTCATCAATGAACACAATGATAAAAAGATCCAGAAACTATCTAAAAACCCTATTCATATAAATGAACCAAAGTCTTCCTACCAGCAATAGATGCCACACACCCCTATAGACCCTTTTGGGAACCATAAAGTCGCCTACAGGGGTAATAACATATAAAGGATCCAAAATAACCTCGAGATCAAAACCAAAATACACAGCCATAAATGGGGTCACATAAGAAAGAGTGTACCCCGAATCAAGCAAATAATACACATCACGAGAAAAGAGTTATAATGTACTAGGAACAACATCAGGTGTTGCCTCAGATTCCTATCGAGTAGAAAGAATATATAACCTATTCTAACCTACAACAGTACTAAAAGTACAAATAAATATAGAAACAACACCCTTTAGTGCATGAGAAGATGATGAAACAACTTGAGCTTTACTTTCTCTCGAGGCACCCTTACCAATTAGATAATTTCTAAGAATATGTCCTACCTGGCCATATTTAAATACCTATCCCTCTCCTCATCATAGAAACCCTTATGCAACCTACCACAGAACCGACAATAAGGGCATGATAAAGGCGGACTGAGCCCCACTTTCTTGAGAATTGGTACCCTATAACCAAAAATTATATATACTTTACTGAAGCCTATCACTCGAAGGCTTTGGTTAAGAAGTAGTATCTGTAGAGAAGGAATCAAAACCCCCTCACTTCTTTTTTAGCTACTTACCACTATCCCAACCACCTTACTTTTGAGCACCACCTTGTTCAGATGACCTGAACTTCTTAACCTGCCTTCCCTCAAACTCAGCCTGTTTTCGTTTCTCTTCTTCTACTTGCTGCATATGAACAATCAAACTAGAAATATCCATATCCTTGATTAACAATGCAATCTTGCTTTCTAGGATAAACTCCCAAGATAGTATAAAAGTGAACTTTCTCATCTTTGGACATATATCAAACACTATATCTGGAGCATACCTTAACAACTAATGAAACTTCAAGTCATATTCTTTGACCATTATCTTCCCCTACTTCAGATTAACAAATTCCTCCACTTTTCTTCCCTTAATTCCTAAGGAAATAAGTGGTCTAGGAAAAATTAGAGAAAGTCTCCCATAAAGTTGATTCCTCAGCATTATCTCCCATCCTATCCCACCCCTCGTACCATTGGTACGCCATATCCTCATGGTGATAAGCCACAAAATTCACCCTTTCCATATTTATGGCCTACATCACCCTAAAATATTTCTCTATTTAATCCAAGAAACCCTGAGGATTCTCTTCTATCTTTACATTTATAAACATAGGAGGATTTATCTTCATAAATTGGCCAACCCTTATGGCCTCAAAAAATAAAACACCAGATGCATCCTGCTCAACCTGAGTAGTAACCAACTGAGCAATAACATGAATCGATTGCCAAAATTCTACATTAGTCATCTCATTGTTAGGAGGACTAGTAGCAACTGATAGAACTCCAATAATATTTGGGACTAGAACCCTAAACTAATAATGGATGCCTTGAGTAGTACAAGTCCCATCAATGTTATCCCCAATTGGGATAGAAGAGTTACTTTGTATGTCAAATCATTAATGTATGATCTGAAAAATGAACAAACTAGAATTAGAGGAGATTCCAAGACTTAGACTCTAAGCTTAAAACTAGAATACGAAGAAAGTGAAACATTCCTAAATTCCTTGTAACCTATCCCTTATGAGTGTGGCACACTACACACCCCTAAAAGAGACTCCACTCAATATGTCTTTGTGAACTTCCTATTGATTATGAGCTTACACCTCTGACACTAACTTAATATGACCCGAACCAGTGTTTTGTCATAATGGGCATCCTAAGTCTAACAAGACTAGAGACCACCCTTGTTATCTAACCCAACTAACCTACATATATCCTGAGTCAGATGAATTTTGAACATATACCAATATAGTGTTATTGTGTAACCAAAGGCTTAAGGATAGTTATATGACCGTGACCTCCCAAGTGAGTCCAATCATCTAACACCCAACTTATAATCAATACCAAACCAAACCATAATATAGTAACATAACCATATGAGTTCTAATATAATTATATAATCCAAAAATAAAAGAGGATTGAACAACTAATAATGCAGTCAATTGGTGTTAGTCCCAATGCTAATGCTAATACCAAGGTTGGCACCACTATCGATCCCACCCATACAAACCCATAGTAGTTCCATAAAAGCCTCTAACAAAAATAAAATCAATATCAGGTTGGGACATGCTCCCAACCATAGCCAAAACAAATATCCATAAAGTATCCAAAATAAATAAAGATGTTTATGATATGAATGGATCCTTCAGAAATAAGAAAGCTTACCATTTTAATGAAACTGAGCTGATCTTGAAATCTGATCACTAAGAAGGAGAGTAGAATGGCTAGTTCCTGCATCGCATAGGGATACAGCCTCTCGAGGATGGGTTAGCGAGTAAACGCTAGCAAGTACTCTAGATAAGGATAAAATAATATTATCCAGTAAAACCAAGTAAACCAACCTTATGCATACAAACCATATATATATATAACTATGTCGGGAAAGAGAACCAAGTTAGCATGCCCTTAAAACCATTAACTTAGGTATTTGAAGCTTAACCATCCTAGAACCACCAATAATATATATGGGTACAATGTAACCCTATGAACAAGCTTCGATATTTGTAGCTGCACAAACTGTTGAAACCATAAGAGTAGGGGATTCCCAAGTACCCTTCACACTCTATGATACAAATATACTGTGTACTTAGAGGATTCATATGTACCTCATAGTATCATATATGGTCACAATGACCAACCCTTAAGTCGACAAATATAAATTCCTAGTGTCCTTTTATTAGACTCGTACCTTCACGGTTAGCTATCACACCCTATCATTATTGCCCAATTAAAACCATTTTCAACAAACCAAAACATTATGCCGTTATAATTAACCAAGTATATAAGAAGTGGTATTATCATATAGACTATAGCTTGCATGAAATATCCTCATCCAACCTCTTTATGTAGAGGGATTCCTATGTACCCGTAGATTGCATTAATAAGTTAACTTAGGGGAATCCCATGTACCCCGAAAGTGTTCTATTATTAAGTATACTTGGGGTATTTCATTGTACCCAGAAGGAAGTTTAATTAACAATAACCATTATCACAAAAACCATTTCATTTATCCATTCCAAACTATTTAACCATTTATACCATTTGGGATGCCATTACAAAACCATACCATATAATAGTTCCACTAAATGTCCAAGAATATAGTAAAAGCATTATCATAGTCATTTTATCAAATATGTTAGGGGCACAGTGTTTCCAAATAAATTCCAATCACTAATTTACCATTCCCATGTAACGAATTATCTAAACCAATATTTAAAAAATGTAAAAACATAATTAAAACATGGGAAAACCATAACCAAACATTTAATACCAAAACCCCAACATATATTTTAAAACCCCAAAACCATACAATAACCAAGCCATGAAAACATTGTATATATCATGCCTTTAGTTGGATCTAACAAGGAGGGAGAAGTATCTTGACTTAAATTGAGTAGATGGTGGAGATAAATCACCAACACAAGCCCCAAATAGACCACCTTAGTGAAACCCTAGCCTTTTATACCCAAGAACCTTAGAGAGAATTCTAGAGTGTTTAAGAGAGTTTTCTAAGTGTTTAATGATAGAATAAAAGGATAAATAACCTCCCAAGTGGTTTAAAAGTCCTGGATCCTTAATAGGTTAAGTTGGGAAATATCCAGATTAACCCTCCTTAAATTGCATAAAAATCATATCATAGGGTACGATTATATCATACCGGTCGTACCCTCCAATATGAGTGGTACCTACCACTCATACCCTAGGCCTACTTGTTGGACCTAAAACTGTCCAATATATGATTTACCCAAACCAAGTTGTATCCAAGCATACAACTAGTACCCTTAACCCGTACCCCTGACAGAATTAAGTTATAAGAGGTTTGAACATTGTCCACTATATGAGTCTATGGTTTGAATCATACCCTATATTACGGTTCATGGTGATCCACTGGTACTTAGATCTAAGTTATTTTACTAAGTCTAAAATCAAGTGAAAGAAAAACCTAAACCAAATGTCTCGTATCCAACCATATAACTCATACCAACCTAAGTTGTACATATTCCAGAAACCATCCAACCCACCTACCAACACTGGTCAGCATACGACCAAGGCATACCACTCATACCCTATTGTATGACTAAAACCGACCAATCATATGTTGTCTAGAAACCAAAAGTCTAGAAAATTTTCTAAGGGTCCTGAAACCCTGGGTGTTTCATTAATTGAATCAGGTATTTAATTAATATCAACATCATCTTTTAGAATTAAACCACATATATAATCAATGTAAACATCATGTTCTAGAATTAAACTGGGTATATAATAAATATCAGCATAATCTTTCAGAATTGAACTGGGTATATAATTAATATCAACATTGTCTTTTCCAAAATTGAAATTGATATATACTAAATATCAATATCATCCTCTAGAATTGAACCGAGTATATATTCAATATCAACATCATCTTTTGAAATTGAACTGGGCGTATAATCATGATATTCATCTTTTAGAATTGAACCAGGTATATATATTCAATGTCAACATTATAATTTCTAGCAAAATTATATCCTAACTTCCCATATAATCAATAAGTATGACTTCTAGCATAATTAATAACACAATTACTAACATCATCAATAAGGATATTTTCCAATAAGATTACTACTATAATTTGCTTAGCATGATCACAATCATAAGTAAAAGCATAGGCAATAGCCCATTAATATCATGGTAAAAGTCTTATCATCGGGACATAGATAGATTATACATGGCATAACCAATAGCTTATTGCAATATGATCCATGTCTCATAATCGAATAATTGACAATCTAATTCATAAATCCATGAACATTACTTCTAATGTCATCATCAGCATAACCATCAAGTACTAAGGTTCCTCAATATTGCCTCAAAGGGCCATTGTATAGGTATTTAACAATGTAAGTGTTTCAAGAGATTTATTCATCAATATTGACTTTAGGTAGGTCAAAGAGTCCACTTCTAAATCTCCAAAATACATTCTAAGGAAAGTTCTACCTCGGTCTAGGCTAAGGTATCTAAATCCACTCTAAGATGTATAACACGACACACTTATCCCTAAGGTAGAGATCCTTCATATTCACTTTAATAAAGTATAATGAAATCTAAGGCAAAATTCATTAGTGTAAGCAACTAAGGCCAATATTATCCTAAACATGTATGACTAAGTCATTTCTACCTAACTAGGGCAATCTAGGAAATTTTCTTAATCATGAGCAATGTAAGGCATTCTCATTCTAAAAATGAGACATGAAGCCTAGTTCACCTATGACATAAGGAAACAAGTCAAGTAATCTAACTATACGGGTTTGAATTAGCCTAAATGGTCCAACTAACTCAAGTCTTCTATTTCATCAATCCAACACATAAAACTCATCCTAAATCTAACATAATATTACAAAAATACTATAAAATAGCTCAATCTAACAAGCTATAAACCTAGCCTACCTCGATGCTAAAGAAAGCTCAATAAACTACTAAACCACCACTTTTCCCTTTTGAGAAACCTCCTAAAAATTCCAACCAATCAAAAATACATTATACTCATCAATATGAGAATAAAAAGACCTATATTTCACCATTGTGCTTTGGATCAAACAATACATAAACACCGATGTGGGTTCTACTTTTGGAAATTGTATTTTCAAAACCAATCCAACGCTCTTATAAGCTCAAGGAATCATTACCCTCAACAATGGGTGAAAACTAAGCTAAATTAGGGCTAAAATCAAGCCCTAAAGATTTTGTGATTTAGAGAAAGAAATCAAGAAATTTCACCAAGAAAAGAGTGAATTCTTACCTCAAATCAAAAGATAATCGTAAAAATAAATGTTAATCTAGCTCCTAAGTCACCCACAAGTCTAAATTTTAAGCTATCACACTTATTAAAGTTTATGATCTTAAGAAAGAGGTGAGAAATAGCTTAAATTAGGAACTAAGGGGTTTATTTATACCCAGTCTAGGTACTCAGGAGTTGCTATGATAACCCCGAGGTTTTTAATCGCGGTATCTATTATTTGTCACACTAGTCACAATGACAACACACCTTATACTATCATGTCATATCCTTTTCATAGCGAGTCATGATTGCAGTCCAAAGTTCTTCTATCATGGTACACTAAAAACCTAGTGCACCAGATTTTTTAAATCCCGAATAGACTTTAACTAGGTGCTCGATATTTGTTCAAAATCTCTTATATGAAAACAAACTACCTAACCACACCAAATTCAATGTTTTATATGAAATGGTGCACTCGATTTTTTCATCTGAGGTTGTTTCAACAAAATGTGGGTTCCACACTCATATTTCATTTTCTTAACATTCAAACCAATAGTTCAAAATAAGATCAGGTTTCTTGGGACCCAAACTAAAGTTCTACCTAGTCTAGAATTGCAATTTTGGAGTTACTAGCGTAATTAAAATTTGCATACAAGATCGTTCAACTAAATTTTTTATCTGGTGGCCATTTGGAACAAGCAAAGACTTCAAAATAGAGAATTAGCTCTAAAAACCCACAAAACTTCCTAGGAATTATTCCGTCAGTCCCAGTAAGTCAAAAATGATTTGGGATAGTAAGAGAAAAACTGTAATGGCAAAAATATGCGGAAATATAGAAAATGACCCAAAGGTTCATTGCATTATCACTTAGAGCTAGAGTTGGCCTTTTGTCCATCATCTATATTTTGATAGTATTTATACTTTTGAGACTATTAGGTATTTATGTTAATTGTACTTGTATTATTTTAGATTAGGGGATCTTGTACTGAATATACTAGGTCATGGTATATTATGACTTCTCTTTACTACACTTCCATTTTTATTATTATTATTTTATGGTTTATTTCTTGTAATCCCCTTACTTGTGCATGTCTGACATTTATTCCATCTTTCACCAAACTAGCCCATTGCTTATAGCTTTGAGCTATAGTTTAGCTTACCTACTGGTAGGTAATATAGTGTCCCACGGATTAGAATAATGACATCTACTTTTTAATCTTTGGGAGGCTATAAAACATTCTTAGGAGATCATCACCTCATTAACACATTTCTTGTTATGATTCTGAGTTGGTTTCTAATAATTTCTTTGGTTTTGCTCTTTTACAGATGGCTAGGGTGTGTGGTACTATTACACAAGATAAGGACCCTGAGTATACAACTAAGAATCCTATTAGGTCATATTGATGACCTTGAGGTTAAGGAAAATTGAGAGATATGTCCCCAGTAAGAGACTAGGATAGGGAGACTTTGCTAGATCCTATTCCCACTCATGTGCCAAAGATTCCTCCACTACAGCCAGTGGTAGTCCATAGGAAGCCTAGGATCTATTTGGGTTTATTTCTTCTTAACCTCTTATGGATGCATCAGTTCAACACTTAGGTTTAGTTGGCGGTGCTCCATCTTATGGTGTCCAGTCTATGGATCAAAGTGGTAGTGAGGCAGGAGTGTAGCCAGTAGTCGCAACTCTCAGTGTTAAGATTCCTTCAAAATTTATAGTTGCTTAGTCGATAGTTGCCTAGACTTCTATGTCTATTAAGGAGTAGAAATGTTGGGTAGATTCTTTAGATAGAATCTAATTATGTTTTTTTATGAACAAGAAATATATACTTATGAGTTTGTGGTTAATTATGAGGATAGGCACCATATTTTGGGCTTATTGTACACTCATGGTGTGGATTACACTACCTTTCTATTAGATTTGGGAGCTCAACATTGGTGTAGTTGTTATCCTATTTCAAAGCTAGCTAGATTTCCCCCAGTGACATAGAATCTAGTAATTAAAAGTTTACTTAGGGAAGTATATGCCTTGTAGTCTTAGAGATTGCCTTAGAGATTATTTTTCAAGATTGGAACAATTTTATATGACGTTTGGGGTGTATGAGGCTTAATTTCATGAGTTGGTCGGGTATACAATATCTATTCTGTCGATTTAGTATGAGCGGGTTTGGGGATTTGTTTGGTGGTTGAGATTTTCTCTTCACATGGCCATGCAAAGTTTGTTTAATATTAGTACGTCCTTTTCTAAGGTTTTATATAATTCCTAGGCTATTGGTGATGCAATACGAGGCCCAAAGAGGGAAAGATAAGAATCCGCATTTTCAATGAGAGCCAAAGTGGCTCGCAGATTAGATATAGTGGTTCTCAAGAAAGGTATTGACATGCCAGTCCAACATTAGGTTCAATCTAGTGGGCCCATTTCTTTTGTACTTCATATTGCCTATGGAGGTCAGTCTTGCTACATAGATCATCTTAGTCAACCTTTGAGAGGTTTGTCTTCTGGGTTTTCTAGTCAAGGCTCTTATTCTTAGTCAGCCAATTTTTTTGTTATAGTGCAGTTCCTAGGACATATTATGATTATAGGGCCTTTGACCATTTTTCTAGAGAGTATCCCTATCATGGGAAAGTTATGCCTGTGATTCAAAGTATTCATCCTATTAGGGTAGTTCTACCTCTAGTTAGAGGTGGTATGCATGGTCATTGGAGTATTCCTTAGGGTTATTTTGGAGGTCTTTAGGTAAGTAGAATAGGTGATTAGTCCTGATCCCATCCAAGTAGTAGTCGAGGTCATTTAGTCTGAACTTTGGCACTGGAGCACTGGTAGAAGGAGCTGGAATGGCTGACTTGGAGTGAAACTATGAACGGTTTCCTCCATCTGACTTGGGGTGAGCAAAGTTTAAATTACTTGACCTTGCTCTCTTGTTCTGCCTCTCCCTAGTCTTAAACTTCTGCTCTTTTACTTGCTGGGCATTGGTCATGAATCTTGCTAAGGTCATATCACCAATCAGCATCGCATTCCTACACTCATTTACCACACTATTGTTGATCCCTGACACAAACTTGCTCATCTTAGCTCTATTATCTGCAACCACATGAGGAGCATACCTGGCTAGCTGAGTAAATCTGAGAGAATACTCCTTAACCATCATATTCCCCTGCCTGAGGTTGATGAACTCAAGAACTTTGGCTTCCCTCAGCTCTTGGGGAAAGAATCTATCTAAGAAGGCCGTGACAAATTCCTCCCACTCGATAGGGGCCTGTATCATCTAACCTCCCAGACTTCACTATTTGTACCAATCATGAGCAACATCCTGTAAATGGTAGGTGTCTAACTCAGCACTCTCAATAGAAGTAACACCCATGATGTCAATGACCTTCTGGACTTGGTCAATGAACTCCTGAGGGTCTTCATTAGACTTAGACCCATGGAAAGATGGAGGGTTCATTCAGGTGAAGTCCCGAACCCTAGCTACTTTGGGAGTGTCCACTGGATTGGCCAGAATAACTGGTGGATGTTCATTCTGTGCATCCATGGACTGATCAATTATGGTAAATGCGGCTCTAAACTCCGCATGGAAAACATGTTCGCCCAAAGGATCTTTGGGCTGAGGAGCTGGCTAGTTTCTTCTCTTTGGGGCCATAGTCTGGAATAAGAGAAGAATGGATTACACTGAGAGTTTAACTTATGATTATTCTCACTAGCATGACATGAATAATTAATAAAGGGGACTGTTCCTAAAACATCTTATAGTCTCCCGCACATAAATATGGCGCACAACACACCCATGTACAAGACTCTACTAGATATGGCTTTTAGACCTCCTAGGACTCTATTGAACCTTAAGCTCTAATACCAAGTTTGTAACACCCCGATTCGCTGAACCGGAATGCTACACGGTGCTCATAATCTCAAAGGACCACAAGCTAACCCATGACTAATATCTGTACCTGTATACTACAAATCATGATATAGTAATGCAAAATATATGGAATTGTAAGGCCATAAGGTTCAACTGAATACAATCATGTGGGTGAAAATACCCAAAACAACTTAATTTGAACATAAATCTGAACATAAATCTGAAAGCCTCTAGACTATCTGAATAAGGAGTTGAAGGAACATGTCTCCAACTAACTCCATAAAACTAAACTGAAGAAATAAATATACTAATCAAATCATATTGTCCTCGAATCAATAAGGACTCATTGTGTCTCTGCGACTGTAATGCTACCACTACTGCAGGGCTGAAGCTCGTGTCTCGGAACCTATGGTGTAACATGAAAAGAAAGCACCATAATGCAAATACGTTATTACAACTAAAGTACTGAGTATACAAGGAAGGTAGGCTGAACATAAAGGTTTTCATGCATTAACAACACTAAATGACTAATATGAACATGGGAGTGCAAACACACATATATAGATACTGGGACCGTGAATACGTGATAGCATGACCTGTAGGCTAATACATAGTTTAATGATAACTTTCATGACTGATACTGAAATTGATAACATGGATGACTGTATCTGACAGTCTTGTATATACTGAAATTTGAAGAATGCCCTGAGTTCTTTCACTCAGACTGATACTGAAACTGTGGGAAAAAATATTTAACCAACATTCCCCATGTATGTCGTTATGGCTAAGCTAGGGTCAAATCTCTACCCCGACTGGAGGGGTGTCAATATCGTGCCACGGGTAAGGACAGCCTGTGAGTGAACCTTATCTGGAGGGTACTCAATGAGAACAGTGGCAAACCTAAACTAACGAGTTAAGCCACCTCATCAACCCAAATCTGATGGGTTAAGATGTCTCAACCTACGCTGGCTACGTAGCTCTGGAACACAAGGATTGCTACTAAGAATCACACCCTCAAATGGCGGGTGAGTTACCATCCTTGGTTTCACTCAGTGCTAACCTCTACTCCCATCTAGAGGGACTGGACAAGAATAATTGACTGTACATGACTTAATCTTACTGAATTCTATTGACTAGTGAAATATTTCTGATATCTGACAACTGACTAAGATCATGAGGTTTTCCTGAGTCACATGACTGACTGAAATCTATGGAATCATATCTTGAGTTCGGATATCATGAAATAGGACATGACTCTAGGCACACAGCTATAGTTTTTGGGTACAAGTACCCCCAGGACTCGATGGAAGGAAACTGACACACATGACTGACTTGGTCATAAGAGTATAGTCCATAATATATAATATTATAAGTAGGGATCTCAACCTAAGCATGGTTATCAACAATGTATTTCATGGAAAGGATTTCATATCATACAGAAGCACTTGCACAATCTTAATATCATGTTCATTGCATAATCATATTGGCAACACATACCAATAGCATGGAAGTTCATATGGATTGCATGGTTATCATACATCTTGTTCTTAAGTAGGATTTTCAAGTAAACATAGAATAATCTCATAAGAATAGTTCATGAGTATTCCAACAACATTTACAAGGCACATTAACAACATAGAAGTCATTGGAACGTAAGGGCATATCATGAATCCTTCACTTAATCACAATTTAGCTATATTACATGATTTCTATTTCCTTAGGCATTTTATCAAACACCTTATATGCACATCTTAAGAATAGGTGAAATCATCAAATTATACATCATGAACAACCAAATTTACATGTTTCCCACTCATATTATATCATGAATTCATAAAAACATACAAAGATTCCATCTTGGGAATCACCCAATATCAACAACATGATCATCAACACCCAACAATATAGAAATCATACTTTATAGTGAAAAAGAGGGTTTTTGAGCTTAATGGACGAAAGGGATCCATAAATCAACACATGCATACCTTAGGAGGAAAGATTCTTGATTATTGACGAAGGAATTTCCTTGTAATTGGATCTTCAAGCTTAGTTATGCAACCCTAGTTGTTTTTCTCTTTTAGTGCTCTTGGATGATGAGCTTTGAGCTGAAAATAGGGTTGCAGTATGATTTGAAGCTATATATTTTGTAGGGTTAAGTTTAGGGACATGTAAGGAGTATTTAAAGACTTAATTACATTTAAAATAACTCAAAACGGAGTGTTTTTGACACCTGGAATTGACTTAGGCAGCGCCCAAGTGATCGTCTATGCTTGGGTTGGGCGGCGCCTAACCAATCGCCTATGCTTAGGTTAGGCATCGCCTATGGTTACTGTCTCTCACAAAAATGGGCATAACTTGTTGCTCGGGTATTAGACTAAGGGGAAATTGGTATTGTTTGAAAACTAATATGATTTTCTACAATTTGGTGGGTCTAAATCAGCCAAAATACCACATTAACATCGAGTTATACTCATTCAAAGATGAATCTTGCAAAATCAAACACTAAAACTTGATGGATTCAAAACCTCTTAGCTTGTATTACCTTAAGTAACTCATATGAACATACTTAACGCATCATAAGCTATCCTATCACTAAGATATTCATGGTAAGTCATGTACTCAAGTATGAATCATAGGATAGGAGATTTCATACGTAGGAATACTTATTCACTTCCTAGCTTAGAAACATGCAGGGTATTATACTTATAATAAGGGGTAGCGAGTCTTATCATTCCTATATTCATGATGTTAGCATGGAGAGTCCATTTCTTGAATTTGTTCCTATAGTCTATGAGTTTATTGATGTTTTTTCTATAGATATACCTAGTCATCCTCCTGAGTGCAATATTTAGTTTCCTTATTAATCTAGAGTCGATCACCTTAGTATGTCGTTATGGTGTGCTCCTATCTATTTTGTGAGGAATAAGGATGGTTCCTTGCATATGTGTAACAGTACAAGTAGCTAAATAAGGTAATGGTAAATAGTAGGTATCATATGCCTCGTATTGGTGATTTATTTGACTAGCTTCATGGGTCAATAATGTTCTCTAAGATTCACTTGATGTTTGATTACCAATAGTTGAGGATTCAGCTCGAGGATATCCCAAAGATATCCTTTAAGACTTGTTATGGCCATTATGAGTTCTTGGTGATGTCTTTTTGGTTGACTAATGCCCCAACTGCATTTATGGACTTGATAAACCGTGTGTTCAGGCACTATTTGGATTTCTTTGTGATTATGTTCATCGATGACATTCTTTTGTATTCGTTGAGTAGGAAGGAGCACATGCAAGATTTGAGGATTATCCTCTAGAAGTTGAAAGATCATAGATATTCTGTCAAATTTCAAAAGTGTGAATTCTGACTCAAGTTGGTGACATTCCTAGGACATGTAGTATCCAAAGTTGGGATTATGGTGGATTCATGATTGGGTTAGGCCTACATCTCTGTTTGATGTTTGTAGCATTATTGGTTTGGCCAGTTAATGCATGTGGTTCGATAATGGGTTTTCAATTATTGTAGTTCCCATTACTATATTTACCCGAATGGAGGTTCCTTTATAGTGTTCCAACAAGTGTAAGTTGACATTTTTAAGGCTAAATAACTTTCTTATTTTATCTCCTATATTGGCTCTTCCTGTAGGGGTGAGGGATTCACCATATTTTTAGATATTTTTTGTGTTGGTTTGGATCGTGTTTTTATGCAGTAGGGATTGTTATTGCTTATGATTTGAAGAAAATAAACGTTTAGAGTGAAACTAACCTACTCATTATTTGGAGTTGGTGGTGATAGTTTTTGCGCTTAAGATTTGAAGGCCTTATGTTTATGGTGTGCATTGTGAGATCTACACTGATCATTGTAGTCTTGAACATCTTATGAACTAGTGAGAGATTATTTATAGGTAGTAGAGATAGGTGTAGTTTCTTAAGTATTATAATTTTCTATACTATACCATCTAAGCAAAGTGAACGTGGAAGCAGATGCCTTAAGACCAAAAGCAGTAAGTATAGGTAGTGATCTGAGGTGGAAATATGCACCTCAGTGTTGTTATCCGGTCTTATTTAGCCTTATTTTGTAGAATTCTTGTGTGATTAAAGAGTTTTTAATGATATAATTTAGCTTTTAAGTGTTAAACTAATTGATTTCGATGTTTAAGGTATGTTTCAAACACTTTTGGAATCAATTTTGTCACTTAGAGTTTAGATGAGAACCCTAGTGTTACTAGCTTGAGCTATGTGTTGTTCTAGTTGATATCAATGGATTATAGTGTACGTAAATAACACCACAAGTCTTGTAATGGATAGACAAACACATGGGACAAAATTTGACCAAAAACAAATGTTTTGGAGTCATTGGCATGCCACGGACCTTAGACACCACGTTAGAGTCCATTACATGACCTTAGGGTCATCATAAATTATCAATTAAAGTTTTTAACCACGTTAAGGATGTACCACAGACCCTAGGCACCGCGATAAGGTTCGTGGCACGGACCTAAGTTCAAATCGGCAACTTTGGCCCTCCTATAAATAGGAACTTAAACATTATGTAACACACCTTGGAAGACCATGGAACTTTGAGGGAGACTTGATAACACATAAATTGGGGGTTTTTTTCCATTACGTTTGTTTTTTTATGGATTTTAATATGTATTCAATTATTTTCATAACAGTTATGTCCAAGAGTGGCTAAACACCCTTTTCTGAGGTTAAGGCCAAGAACATGATTACTCTTGTTATGTATTTATTTGGTTTTAATTATTTATAATATTTGTTTGTTTATTAATCCTTGTTATAAATATTTTAAGTATTATCTACCTTTTTAATACATCTATATTCATCTTGTAATCTCGGTAGGAGGAATAAGAGGATAGTACATTGGGAAAAATTGAATAGGATTGTAATCTTCTACAAAATGAAGTTATAATTTGCATTAGGATAGGAATATACCTAAGTGAACTATTTAGTTGATGTACCGGATGAAATATAATTGCATTTAACTTAGTTTCCACATCCCCGCTCAACGATATAGTTGTGGGTCTAAGCTAGATAGGTGATTAGAGGCTTAGAAGACCATAGTCATAATATCAACCCCGTGAATCAACAACGAAGATAAGTAACCTAACCAATGAATTTCAATAGCATAGGATGATTTTCCATAGAGACTTAACCCAGGGTTTCTTCCCATTGATTGTCCAATACCTTTAATTTACCGCATTGCTTAGTCTATATTTAGCTTATACTTTCAAACATTTGCGGCTATTGCACTAAATTAATCATTATAGTAAGCTAAAATTGGATAATTGTCAACAAAAATCTCTAAAGGATCAATACTAAGCTTGTAAAAGTCTACTATATTACTTGGTGATACCACTAACACTTGCGTGTGCACTTGGGAGGAACAAGTTTTTAGCGCTGTCGTCGGGGACTTGTAATTTTGTAATTGCTTTAGTTATAGGTTTACTTTTTAGATTTCTTTGGTGTTTTTTAAATGGTCTTGGTTTTGAATTTCCTGGCACAAGTTAAAAAAATAGTAAGCTAGCAAGGGATAGGGAGTTTGTTAAACCCGACCCTAAGCCTAAACAATGCTCACGCCAATAGAAGAGAGAAGTATTCCTTCTCTACGACATCTCAGAGATAAATGAATATCAAAATATTCTTGATTCTATGGATGAAGAACCACCATGCCAAAGGATAATTCACAAAGTTGAAATTCCACTTGCGACAAATTTGACCTCACCTCGTAAAAAAAATAGCTTCTGGAGGTAGATTCAATCTAGAGAATAACATGGTGTAGCTTTTTCATAACAGTGGAAAATTTACTGAGCTATTACATGAAGATCTACAAGTCTACTTGCAGAACTTCTTGGAGATTAGTGAAAAATTCATCCCTATGGGTGTGTCAATTGATTATTTGAGGCTGATATTTTTCCACTTTTCACTATTGAGAAAGTGAATAAGTTGTTGAACGCTGATCCGGCAGGTTCAATCACAACTTAGGATGTCTTAGCCTGGCAATTTAACATACGCTTCTTTCTGTCTGGCAAGACTGCAAGACTCCGTAGTGAGATTTTAAGATTTAAAAATAGGCCAAATGAGAACCTGTATCATGATTGGGAGTAGTTCAAAGATCTTTATGGGGATGGTCTACATCATCAGCAATCCAATGAGGTACTCGTTCACACCTTTGTTGAGGTACTTGACGATAACATAAAATTTTTGCTAGATTTATCTATAGGTGGTCAAGCCTTGGTAATGACATATGATGAGCTATTCACATTGTTGAACCAGATTACACAAGGATATCTTAATTTGCATGGTGATATATTAAGAGGTTTAATCAAAAAGGTTGCAGGAATAATTTATGTTGATAATATTACAGCCTTTACCTCCCAATGTCAGTTCTGCAAAAGTAAATGATGACATAATTTAGCATGTTAGGTGTGCAATAGTCTTAGGCTTAGGTTAATGTAGTGCAGCAGACTTTGACATAGTGTAAGGTTAGTGGTAATAGTGAACACTATGTAGGAATGTGTGGTGCAAATCCTGGTCAGTCAATTTATGGGCAATGCACAAAGACTAAATTATAGTAATACGTACAACTAAAAGTGGCAGACTCAGGCACCAAATTATTCATGGAATAATAATCAGCAATATCAGCAGCAACAAAAGACACAGGCCAAAAATATAGAGAAAATGTTAAAGAAGAACATGGCCACCAAATAATAGATGGCTACTAAACTCAAAATCAGCAAGTACTTTAGAAGTAGTTGGAGCATTGATTAGGGAAAGTGTAGCAAGCACAAAATACAAGGCCTCAAGATGGTTTGCCAAGTCATAATAAACCTCCTAAAAAGGTAATGGAAATCACATTGAGGGGTGGTAAAGATTTGATTGATAGACCTCCAAAGACAAATAACAAGGTAGATGTAGAATTGATTCCTCAACATATTGTTGACAAACTTGCTAATTATTGAGGAAATTTGGAGTACCCAAAAATAAAAGTTGCCAAGAGGGAGAGAATATAATAACTATTTCCATAGAGAATGAGAAAAGAAAAGAAGGATGTATTCTTCAAAAAGTTCTTTAAAACATTCAAAGAGCTTCAGATTAACCTTCCTCTATTAGAGGTTTTGTAGGGAATGCCCAAGTATTCTAAGTACTTAAAGTACATGGTAACTAATAAAATTAAGTTGTAGGATATTGAGACAGTTGCACTCACTGAGGAATATAGCTTTGTGGTGATAAAGAAGGTGCCCAAAATGCTTGAGGACTCTAGGAGGTTCACTCTCTCCATTTAGATTTATAGTAGCGAGGTGGTCCACGAACTGAGTTATTTGGGGGCAAGTATTAGTTTGATACCCCTACCAATGTTCAAAACCTTTGTTTTGGGGAAACCAAGATTGTGCTATGTGCTACTCCAAATAGCAGACAAACTATAGTCCATCTTGAAGGAATCAGTGAGGACGTTCTCATTAAGGTTCGTAATTTTATTATACCTACTAACTTTATTATTTTTTATTAGAAGGGAGATGACATGGCAGTGATTATCTTAGACGTCCATACTTGGCAACGGGATGAGCATTTATATATGTGAGAGAGGGCATGCTCATAATGAGGTTATATGATAAAGAGGTGGTCTTCAAGGTTTACAAACAACTTAACACATTATCCCATTATAAAGATTTATGTATAATTATAGTGATAGAAGTGGATGAGTGTAGGGTGGTGGATCCTAATCCATCAAAAACCTCTTTAGACTTTCTCATTGAGCTTCCCAAGCCACCAATACCTAAGCCCAAAGGGATTATAGTTGATGAGCCTAAATGCTATTGTTGAGAAATTTATTGACCTTGAGATTTCACACTAAAGAGGTTAGAAATGAATAAGAAGATGGCCTCGATGTAGGAAGAACGGAATAAAGGAAAATAATTAAGTTTGATATTGGGTCATGCTGCGACACTAAATCATGGGCTACTTGGAAGGCTACATAAGTTAAGGTAGGTGTTTATTTTCATATTTTTTACTTTTACTTCATGTAGTTTTTGTTTTAACTTCATTTGGTTTTTGTTTTTGATTGAGTCACAATTTGATGAGAAGACTGAGTACTAAAAACCTAAGCTGAGGATCATGATGAAGACTAAGTGTGGGGTCCTCAGACCCTCTTAATGTATGAAGATTCTACTAGCTAGGCCTAGAGGCCTCACAGAGTATTTATATCAATACTTTTGAGTATACTTTGGGGACAAAGTAGATTTTTAAGTATGGGGTGGGGAATTCATATTATTTCAAGTGAAGTGATGTTATACGGTCTTTAGTTTTAGTAGATTTTCTAGTTTTTGGGTAAATTTGAAAAAATTACAAAAAGATTTACTCTTTTTAGTTTTTAGTTTATTTGGGTCAGTCTAGTAAGTGCACCCTTCACCTACCTTGTGGTTGTTATTTTCTGTTCTTTTCTACAAGGGTGCCCCTTAGCCCTTGTATTCTTTTTCTTTTGAGTAATTTTAAAAAAAAAATAGGTAATTGAGATGTTCTTATTGGTTCTATGTATGGTTGAATAATCCAAGTGTGGGATTTGTATGTGTTAGCATGTTGTTATGATGAATGGCTACTTTTAAGACTCCTAGGCTCTAGTTTATGACTCTTGCATATTTTTGGTTTAATGTTGGATTCATGCTATTATTTTATTGAGATTATATGATGATCCAACTTGAGTCGAGCATTTTCCATGTGTGTGTGAGGTTGTTTATGTATTCCTTGTTACATTTGATTTCTAGAACTATCCTAGTGAGTGTGCAAACCAAAATAAAGAGTGTTGGTTTTGGAGATGATATAGGCATTTCTTTTATAGCCTTATTTTATACCCTCCTTTTCCTACCCTTGTGCATAATCTTAGTTAACCCCATTGAGCTTTAGCTTGTTTTCTTTGGTAGCCTCATATGTAGCTTATATCCCCTTCTTTGATTGACCTTAATTTGATCCAAATCTTCTAAGTGCTTTAGTGAAAATTTAATAAGTTAAGGAGCGTGAAAAAAATGAAGGAGAAAGGAGAAATTGAAGCACCAAAGTAATAGTTATTGGTGTTTAAAATTGATGTGTCGTGGTTGGGAGTAAAACAATTTTTTGCTAAAAATGGAATCATGAATTAATATACAATACTCCCTACCATATTGTATGCGAGTGAGCTTAATGAGATAGGGTAAAACAAAATATGTGTATAAATAGAAGTGGTGAAAGTTGGTTGTTAAAAGTAAACTGAATGAAAAGGGTGATGTATTAAAGCGCTTAGGGAAGATAGTCACTATCCATGGCCAAAATAGTTCCTACATGTCACTTATACTACATTTCAACCCTTAAAGACCTACTTGATGCTGAGATTGATATTAGTAGAGTACTACACTAAGAGAAAGCCTATGGTTTATCCTGTGTAACTTCTGAATTCCTTGAGTGACTGGGCGTAATTTGATACTTATACCCATTATGTGATAAACTGCATCTATGTGAGTGAGTATAGGTAACTCTCTTATGGTGAGATCATATGTTTGATGATAATTGGGTGATTTGTATGATGTCTTTTACTGAGCAATATGTATGAGTTTGCAAACTTGAGGCTAGAGTGTTTTGGAGTAGTATTCTTGAGCTTTCATTTATGTATAACATGATTAGAGTAAGAAAATGCATTCTATGTTTTCATTGTAGTTATAGCTTGAGTGTATTGCTTATTGTATAAGTGTGGATTCTTCTCTGATTATAAAGCTTAGAGTAAAGATTTGCTCGATAACAAAAAAGGCTTTAAGTGTGGGATGATGATCTGAGGTAGATTTATACACCTCAGTGTTGTTATCCAGGCTTATTTAGCATTGTTTTGAGGACATCTTGTGTTCTGAATGAGTGGTTAATGATATAATTGAGCATTTAATATTTAAACTACTTGATTAAAATGTTTAGGTGTTTCAAAAAAGTTTAGTATCAGTTTGGTCACTTAGAGTTTAGACAAGAAAACTAGTGTTACTATCTTGAGCTATGTATTATTCTAGTTGATATCGATGGATTCTAGCAGAAATAGTGATTTTCTAAGGGTATTACTAAGAATTTATATGTGTAATAACTTGTTTATATTGTTTAAGGTTTAATTGAATCAACCAAGAGGCAAAACACTAAGTTAAATATCAAAAGGACAAAACTAGTTCTTAGCTTAAGTTACTAGTTAACCGTCTTGGAATATATGTTGTTTTGAGCTCTAATTCATGGTGTTTGATGATATAGGATTCTTGGTGATTTGATTATTATTATATATGTATGATTATAACTCTGTAAATTAAGTGTAAAAAATACCCCAAGGCTTGTAATGGATGGACAAACACATAAGATAAGATTTGACCAAAAACTAACGTTTTGGAGTCATTCGCGTGCCACGGACCATAGACACCGCATTAGGGTCCGTCACATTCCCTAGGGGGCATATTAAATTATTAATACCAGTGTTTCACCATGATAAGGACGTATCACAGACCATAGGAACCGCAATAAGGTCTGTGGAAAGGACCTAAGTTCAAATCAGCAGCTTCGGTCCTCTTATAAATAGGACACTTAAACATTATGTTACATACCTTGGATGACCTGTAACCTTTGAGGGCGTCTGTAAAACACTTAAATTAAGTAATTTATTCCATTAATTTTGTTTCCTTTTTTGTATTTTTACATGTATTCAATCATTTAAATTACGGTTATATCCATGAGTGGCTAAACACACTTTTTCAAGGTTAAGGCCAAGAACATGATTACCCTTGTTATGAATTGATTTAGTTTTAATTATTTATCATATTTGGTTGTGTATTTATCCTTTTTACCACTATTTTAAGATTTATTTACACTTATAATAAATCCATAGTCATCCTGTGAGCCCAAAAGGAGGAACAAAAGGATAGTATGTTGGGAAAAATAGAATAAGATTGTAATATTCTATAGAATGAAGTTATAATTTGCATTTAGGATAGGAATATACCTGAACTATTTTTTTCACTTACAAGATGTAATATAAATGTATTTAACTTAGTTTCCATATCTTCGTTAAATGATGTAGTTGCGGAGCTAATCTAGATAAGTGATTAGTGGATCGGAACACCATAGTCATAATATCCCCATTAATCAACAATCAAGATAAGTAACCCAACCAATGAAGTTCAATAGCATAGCATGATTGTTCATATAGCCTTAACCTTGGGTTTCTCCCCATTGATTTTCCAAGACCTTTAATTTAACGCATTGTTTAGTTTATGTTTAGTTTTAGCTTACAAACTCTTGTGGCTACGTTTGTACTAAATTAATCATAATAGTGAAATTGAATTTTATAGTTTTCAATTCAAGTCTCTGAAGGATTAATACTTGGCTTTTAAAAGGCCTATATATTACTTAGTGAGACCGCATACACTTATGTGTGCTTTTTGGTGCAACAAGTTTTTTTATAGGTTGGCTTCTATATATATTTCTCAAAGTCTAGGCATAGGACATCAAGTCCTTAGCCAACTTGATGGTGCTACTTGATATTTCTGACCCCAGGTGGATTCTTTCTAATGCTGAGGCGATATGTATCTTACTTGAGAAGATTTGGAGTCATTAGTTCGATGATATAAGTCTTTGTACCATACGTGATCCAATATTGAGTTGTGATTCCAAAAGGGCTACCACAGATTTTGAGGTTATTATGAGATTTGATGGCCATATTTTTGTTAAGTGTTGAAGACTCGATCTAGTCGATATTGCATGAGTCTCACAGCTCTAAATATTCTATTCACTATGGTACAACTAAGATGTATAAGGATTTAAGGAAACATTACTGGTGGAATGGTATGATGTGAGATGAGGCAAACTTTATAGCTTGTAGCCTATGTTGCCAGCAGGTGAATGATGAGCATAAGAGGCCTGGTGGCCTAATTTAGTAATTGCTTGTTCTCGAGTGGAAGTGGGAGCGGATCACCATGGACTTTATTAGTGGTTGATAAAATATGGAGTGATTGCACCACACCGTGAGGGACCAAGTCCCTTAGATTCAATAACAGGCAATCAACTAGTAAAGCACTATAAAACTAAAGACTTTACAGAAATTTAAAAATAAAATGATTTAACGTGGAAACCTCCTTGCTCAAGGGAGGAAAAACACAGCATGCCCTCACAAGCACTCAATAGTCTACTATAATTAAACTCTTGATTACATACTCCAATGAGACTAACTCTAGGCTCCACCCGCATGTAACAACTCTACTACAAGCCTACCTTGACAGATCTGCCAAGAAATCAGTTTTATATTGATTAACTCCAACCAATATAAAAAATCGCAGGTAACTCTACCTAAACTCTTACACCCCAATATTGATTAAATTTACTCAATATTACACTCAGGTAACGCTACTTAAGATCCCTCTAGAAAATAATGAAAGCATTACTCTAATAACATGAGTAATTCAATTACATACCAAGACTTGACTCAAGAACACACACACTCTTTCAACTTACATAAAATGGAAATTGAGCAAGATATGCATTTTTGTCGATTTCACTCTTTGAATATTCAGGATTATGAAAATTCATAAATTTGAGAAGCATTATTTTCCTTCTATAGTGGAGTAATGATTAGGATAGAAATCTAATTGGGCTAAGTATCCTGATCATTACATATATCACCTGTGCAGTTTGTTACACTAGAAGACAAAACTATACAGACCTTGTGATAGCTGTATTTTTCCATGACGGCCTGGGGAATTGGTCCCTTTTAGTCCGCTGATCATCATCAAAACAAGATATAGAAATTTCCTCCTTTTGATGATGACAAACCAAAGAACTTGAACATCAAAGTCATTCACCTTACTTAGTCATATTGATTACCACTACTATCAATGAATGTTCCCTCTATCAATTTGCACTTTTCTTCCCCCTATCAATATATCATAAAACATAGGGACCTGGTCCATTGTTGTCAATTGACATCAAAAACTTATCTCAGTTGTTGAATTTCAATGTTCCCCCTGTAATTATACTTGTACTCATTAATTTGAATTGGAGCATTCTTTCCCTTATCAATATGCCATCTTTACTTCACCATTATGCTCTATTCAACACATAACACCAGTTGGTACCTAGTCCTTTGGTCCTTAACATATAATCATATCATCATTATATGTGCCATACTTGGTCCCAACCATATGCATTAAGTATTCCCCCTTTTGGTATCTTTGAAAAGTAATAACACTAAACCAAAAATAAAGTAAGCACAATATAGTTAACTCATAGCCAATGGGGCAGCACTAACGTGAAAAATAATTTTAAAATAAAGAGCACATAGATGAAACACACAAATAGAAATTAATTCTTTGTTAAGGAGATCATTACCATTACATTATACAAAAAAAATAACTCTCTTCAAAAGACAACAATATCATAAGAATTTGAAACTAATACAAAGCTAATAAGAGGGTAAGAATAATAGGACTTAGGTAGAGAGAGAATTAGAGGAAAGGGACTTAATCAACATATTCATTCTTGAACGCTCTGGTGAATGGTCATCCAAAAACTACTTGTTAGAGTTCCTTACATCCGCATTAAGTCTTGAAGTTCACTAGTAAGCTCAGCAACTTTGGCCTAGAGCTTGGCATTTTCTGCTGTAAGTTCTTCAGTAGAACCTAGTCCATTTGAAGATAGTTTTTGATTTCTCATCTTCAATTGCATAATATCAGCATCCTTAGCAACTAAATTAATCCTCAACTCCTATAATTTCTTGCTTAGATTTTCTTTAACAGCCAGTAATTCAGACATTTGGGATATATTTCCTATTTTTCCTTCTATGAATTCATTATGTACCAATATTGTCAAACTAAACCTTTGTTTGACAGTTCTTATGGTCCGTTTAGTTCCAACTACTCCAAAATATTGAAAAACCTTGTTCAAGAAATTTCCATATGGAATCTCACATTTACCTTCCATCTTATGAATCAACTTGTTCAAATGTTCTATCATTATAGTAGGTAAACTTATCAAATCCAACTTTCTCAAACATTCTATCAAAAACAAATCAACTGCAGAGGCTATGGTTCTTTTCTCTGACCTTGGCAAAATGACTTTGTTTATAAATTCAAATACCTATTGGAACTTACTTGTGAGAAACTTCTTTCTCACACAATCTATTATTGTCCCTCCTACCTTCAAAGTATCAATAATGATTTCAGTTGAGGTTTGTTACTTCATAACATTCCTCACATTAATACTAGGCACATCCAAAATCTTTTCCAATAGCTCTTCATTCAGTTAAATTTGCTTTCCTTGCACCTATGTAGTCAGACTCAAACCATCATCCGAGAATTTTATAATTTAATAGAATTCTCCCATCTCACCCTCAAAGACTATAGGAGTTGGTTTCTCTAATAGGTGCAACCAGATATGATGTCACATATATTATACCAGCTCTGCCAATCCAGGCTTCTCATATATCTTGGGATCAATAACTCTTCCAGATAGCACTTTCTATATTTTTAGCATCTCATTCCATTGCTCTCTGGACACATTCTTATTTTCTTCCTCTTTCTTTCTTCTTTTTGTATTACTACTTGATTCTTTCTCAATAAATTTTCTCTTCTTGGGATAGGTCCCTTAGAGACTTACTTTTTTTCACAGCTATAGGTTTCTTTTTCATTCCACTAAAGCTACCAGACTTTAGACTTAAGGACCTTGTACTTCCATCAATATGAACAGTTATTCTTACTTTCTTAGTTTCAATAGCAACATGCAAATCAATGTCATCATCTTCTCCAACCTCTACAATTTCAACATTCTCCTCCAACTTCACTAATGTAGCTTTTTTATGTTTTCTTATTTTAGTGGTCGAAGACTTGCTTTCCTTCATTGCATACACTAACAGCTTCTTTTCAAATCCCCTAGTAGAATAGGATCTATTAACAATTATTATTGAATCACTTAATTTCTCCTTTCCTTTACTGCCCCTCTGTTTCTTTATAAACTACCTCAGAAGTGGTTCATCCTCATCTTCCTCATCCTCCTCATTAGGAGGTAACACAACTTCTTCATCCTTAGACACTTTATAGTTTTCTCCTACTATTTTCTCTTTTGTACCAATAGATCTTTCCTTAGAATCATATGTAAGAAGAAGCAGATTTTCAGCAATTGAATTTACACTACTAAAATGATCAGATTTCTTTTTAGAATTTCATGGTCACATAATTGAAAAATGATAGGGTTTTAAATTGAGGGAGTAGGGGGACTAAATACTTATAGGTTTTATAAGTACTCTGCCAAGAACTCACTTTGATATTGATTAACTCTAACTAATATCAAAACCCTCAGGTAACTCTACCTAAGCTCTTGCACCACGATATTGATTAACTCTAATCAATATTACACTCAGGTAACTCTACCTAAGCTCCCTTATGAAAAAAAATGGATTACTCTTATAACTTGATTAATTCAATTACAGACCAAGACTTGATTTAAGAACACACACAATCTTTCAACTTATAGATAATGGAACTTGAGCAATATATGAGTTTTCATTGATTTCACTCTTTGAATATTCAAGATTGTAAAAAATCACACATTTGAGAATCATTATTTTCCTTTAGTATTAGAGTAATGATTAGGGTAGAAATCTAATTAGGACAAATGTCCTGGCTGGTACATATTTCACCTGTGCAGTTTGTTACACCAAAAGACAAAACTACACAAACCTTGTGACAACTGTATTTTTTATGTACACCCAAGTTTATGGTCCCTTATAGTTAGTTGCTCATCATAAGAACAAGATAGAGAAATTTTTTCCTCACACCTCCCATGGTTTAGATGGTATTTGGGTTATTATTGATCGGTTGACTAAATCAGCATATTTTATTCCTATTTAGATATCCTTCAGTGCTGAAATATTAGCCCATATCTATGTTTGTGAGATAGTCTATTTTCATAATGTGACTATATCTATCAGTTTAGAACAAGTCTCAGTGTTCACATCTAGATTCTAGAGAAATTTTCAAGAGGATTTAGGTACTTAGGTGGATCTTAGCACAACTTTTCACCCTCAGACTGATGGACAGTCGAAGCGGACTATTTAGGTTCTTGAGAAAATTCTTTGAGCCAATGTTATGGATATTAGAGTTTATTGGGAGCAATATTTATCTTTAGAAGAGTTATGCATATAATAATATCTACCATTCAAGTATTAAGATGGTGCCATTTGAGGCTTTATACGGCAGATAATTTTGTTTTTTGATTGGTTTTTCTAGACCTCAGAGATTAGACCCCGAGGTACAAACTTGCTTAGGAGTCATGGGATAGAGTTAGGGTGGCTTCTGATAGGCTCATGATAGCTTATAGTAGGCAAATGGCATATGCTGATCATAGACTTTGTTCCTTGAGATATTGATATAGTGACCGTGTATTCCTTTAATTATTGCCCATAAAAGGTATGATGAGGTTTGGAAGGAAGGGTTAGCTCAGTCCCACATATGTTGGACTCCTTAAGATCCTTCACATAGTTGGAGAGGTGTCATTTAAGTTATTCTTTCCCTCATATTTTGTTGTTGTTCATCCAGCTTCAATGTTTGTATTTTGCAGTGGTATATTCTAGATGCATCTCATATGCACAAATAAAACTCAATTTTTGGATAAGAGATGTTCATCAAGGAGATAATGTTTATATTAGCCAAGGACGTTAGGTGGTCGTCCACAAGAGAGATTCTAGTACTTAAGGTTCAATGGAGACACCACTAAGTAAAGAAGGGTACTAGGAAGATCGAGAGTGAGATATAGCCTAATGTCTCACCTATTCAATGCTTCAAGTACATCCTAACCCTTTATTTTTATGGACAAAATTTCTTTTATAAATGATATTATAATGACCCTATGGGTATTTTTTTATATTTCTATGTATTATTGACACTAAAAGCTTTCCTATAGATGCCCAAGTCATTTATGACTTCCTAGAGCTGACAGTTCAGTTGTCGGGTAGTTTGTTTGAATTTTATAGCCAATTCCCTATTTTGTAAACCTTTACTAGTATGAATTGGATAATAGGTGAAAACTTTATTTTAGAAACCTTGTATGCTAATTTTAATAGTTCTAACAGCTTTATAGTGTCAATTTTTTGCTAGGAGACCTTTAGTTCAGGTCCTAAGGCTCCTGAACTCATTTCAAGTGATTGGTCGAAAGTTGATAAGAAATGGTACTTGGGTATTGGGGCCCACGTTTTATTGAAACAACCTCAGATAGAAATTTTGACTGCCATTGAGTTCTAATCATCAAATTTTATAGGGTAGCATAGTTCATTTGCATAGACGGGATTCTGAATGAATCCCTAGAGGGCCGTAGAGACTTGAAAATATTCCAAGCCTTCTATTGTTGCACTCAACTAGTGCATCCTTTTAAGGGGTACTGTGGGCACTTTAGTGGAGGATGCTTTAGCTGCTTTTCCATCCCTAGATGGCCACTTTTGCGGCAAGCTAAAACGTTTGCCTCTTTATTGCCATATTGTCTACTTTAATGGCATAAAAGGCATAGGTGGGTACCTCTTTAGCGTTGACCGCTATAGTGGCCCATTAACTACTTTAGCGACACATGGGAGCCAGTAAATGCACCATTTACCCAATCCTTTTCCCATTTTCACATAAGTTCAAGAGTGAAAAACCCTAGAAAGTATGGAAACTTGAGAGAAACATTGATAGGTGATTTTGGGTAATTTGTGAGCTTGAGCTTAAAATTTACCTATTTTTTAGGGTAAAAGTTTCTTGAGGGTACAAGGACACGTTGATGGTTTCTAAAGTGCAATTCAACAAGTAGGCTACACATGGTATTTTTACACAATTTTGGACCCAAAGAACAAAAATGCAATTTGGGTACCGTTGTTCTCGTATTGATGAGTAGATTGTCTTTTTGATAGTGTGACATCTTATGGAAGCTTCTCAGAAGGATAAATCATTAATTTAGCATATTTCACTAGGATTTCTTCGACACCCTAGTAGACTTGGGAGCCTTGGGCTAATTTTCAGTATATTTATGATAATGTGCAAGATATGGGATGGGAATTAGGTCTTAGAGGCATAATTAGCATTATTTAAAATATTTATCCTGTTAAAGAACCATAAATTATGTGTAATTGACTTTGTTACTCATGTTTTAGGTAAAACCGATATCTTAGGATTATAAGTGGCTTATTTAATATCATATCTTAGAATTACATATCTTATCCTAGTACATGGTAAAATTTGCCTTAGAATGGATTTTGGGTATTAAAAGTGGGCCTCTCAGGCCTACCTTAGGTCAATAATATCATAAGCTCCTTGTAGGCTTTATACGCATGTTATAACCTTAAAATTATATATTTAGTAGCTTGAAGAGGTTGGATATATTATATTTATACTATTTTGGTACTTATGAGTTGATTCTAGTTTTGATTCAAGTCCAACGGTTTTTAATTTCATGACTGATTTGATTCAGGCATTGTTCTTGCTATTAGTTCTGGTTCAAGTCCGACAATGAAATATACAAGTTTGGGTTCAAGTATGGCATTGAAAGACTGCCTATGATGGTTAATGGACTAGTTTAAGTTCGGTGTTTATGGTATGGAAAAATTCACGGTTATGGTATCTCGGTGTGGTTATTTAGTATATTTTTTATTATGTTTTCTCTTAATTATGCCATTTGGTCTTATGGGAGCCCGCATTGGCTTATTTACTTTTCCGCATATACTGGATTATGGGGGGAAATTTTGTAGTGATAGTTATGTGTTGATTATCTTATTATCCTTTTGGATTATTTATCTACTTACTTATAGTATTTGGAGCATGATTACAGGCTTGTCTTTTTATTTGACTAGTCTTACTTATCTTGCATCATTATTATTTATATATTACAATTTAGCTTAGTCGGTGGATGATGCCTACTGATTAACTGTGACTTTGGTACTCATACAACAATATTGTACTTTTTTGGTGCAGATCAGAGTACTATCAATGTTGACTCCGCGATCGTGAGCTCTCAGACCGGAGTTGACCTTTTCTCCTTCTTCTACTTTTGCTTAATCTTTCTATTTCAATACTGATGCATTGACTACTATCGTACTCGTATTCTTTTCGTAGTGGCTCTTGCGCCTACAATACTAGGCCTTGGGATGTTATCTTTATCTTATTTATCTTTATCTTTATTATAATTATTATTGTTGTTGTTGTTGTTGTTGTCGTTATTATTATTATTATTATTATTCCCTATTTTATTCTTTGTAAGCTTCTACTATCTTATATTCAGCATTTATGTCATTTTCCACAAAAGTAACCCATTGTTTCTAGCTCTGGGATATCGTTTGTATTACTTGTTGGTGGGATAAAGTATGTGTCATCATAACTCGTAAATCTGATCGTGATAGAAATATTCACTACAAAGTTTTCAAATCTTCACTCCAAGGGTGTTGGTTTAAGAACCCTAGCTTTCAAGTTTGAAAAATACGCCAAAATGGTCTTTCAGATCTAAAAATCCCTTTTATAGCTCAAAAATCATGTTTAAGTAATTACAAAAATACAACCATTGTAGTCACCTGCCGGCGCACATGCCAACACATGTGGGCATGTACCCCAGCAGGTTAGGGTACAGGTACGCATCTGCCTCCCAATTCAGGATGTAGTTAAGGTTTCAGCCCCTTTCAATTCACTGGTTTGGCCATATGAAACCTCATATATGTGGTTAGGTTACTATTTGCATGGACAGGTGATGAATTCTCGATCTATGCATCCTTATAAGGTCTTTTTCTTTATTTTTGTGCTTTTTTTAATCAAAACTCTTTGTAAACCCACTATACTTGAGATGTTAACCATTCAAAGAATAATTAGCTTGTTAGTATGAATTCATAGTACAACACATAATAAAAGAGTTACAAATAAGTGGCAAACCTGCCACTTATCAATTTGTTGTAGAATTTGTGATCAAGGATAATGAAAACAAACTCTTGACATTTCTAACAAAATCTCTTTAATTCATTCCTCAATAATCTAGAAAAAATAACTTGGAGTCCCTTTATGATAGCATAAATAATATGGCCTCTCTCAATTGACACACCCATCTTATTTTTGGAAGGTATAATCAGAGCACAAATAATGGAGAGCTAAGATTTGGCTTTAGTGGTGAACTAAGAAGATTGAACCTACACATTTATTTGGATCCACTTGGACATCTATCCACTATGAAAATTCCTCACATGCCACATTGGACCAAAGTCTCTTACCCTTTCCTTGTAAAAATCATTGTCTGTATTGGCAATGTTATAGTGTATTGATCAACTTAGAGTCAACCAAATTTACTTGTCTTGGACTCTGACAACCAATTAATAAGAAAAGTAGGTTTCAGTAACATTGTATTAATACTCACTTACTATTGAAAAATTTGTCTTTATGAATCTTGATGAAAACATATCTAGTTTTTTGCCATTAACTTTCCATACAAATCAACCCATTTATCTTCAAGCTTCTCCAACAAAATGCCTCTTTGTTGAGTAATGTTCTTAGTCAATAGTCAATCATACAATTGGGAGCATTTAAGTTATACAAACACTTTTAGATTACATTAATCCTCTTCAATATCTTTGTTGTCATTATCTTGAATAGTTTTATTAAATGTTGAGTCCATTTTAAAGCTTAAATTACCCATAAGAGAAGCAAAAATTCCAAATGCTTACATAGGCACATAAAGTAATGTTGTAGAGCATATTTAGGCCAAATAAATAAGTCAATAAAGTTTCAGATAAGCCTATATAAAGTTAATATTTGGAGATTACTTGCAATTTTTCATCACGATTGTGAAATTAGGCATCACAAGCAAATAAAAATAATTTCAGAGCTTTTAATGCATCATAATTGTGGAATTGGTCCTTGTGATATGGTATTTCATGAATTTATGGTACTTTTGATACTTAAAACATGATAATTGTGTATGTTCTTTTTTAATTTGATGAGCATTTGTGTTTCTCAATAGGGAAATAGGTCTTGGAAGAAAACATTTCAAATACAGGCTAAATCAGATCAGGTGTGCTTAAGAAAGCTTAGTATGAGTCATACTCTTAAAGAACGAGCAGTGGTTTGCCTCGTAGATTAGAAATCTAGATGGTTGAAAATCTGAATCATATAGTACAAAGTCTTTTCACGAGGCATAGAAAGCAACCATCAGCTGGAGTAATTCGTTCTAAGATTTGTGATAAAGAAAACCTAAAGAGAGGAACTTTTGACATCAAAACCATGAGCTAAAATACAACCTTTGGAACATAACTATGAGTTGTACCATGAAATATAAGAACCTGAATCAAATTATAAAGCACAAAGGCCTAATCCCAGACCATAGGCCATGAATCAAGCCACTAATTGAGAAACGTTGATCGGCATAGTTTCCTAGTTTTTCTAGTATAGGTTTTATTTTGTCTATAAATACTTTTACTAGGTGTTATTTTTGAGGTTAAGTACTCTAGAGCCTAAGTAGAGTGACATATATTACTATCATATGCATTGTTCTTGAGATTTAGGAGTTTATCCATACATAAATTCTTGAATATTAAGCTTTCTTTGATAATTCAAAATTCGATTATGAATTCTTCTAAAAATTCTTATTTTTCTCCTATGTAGATGAGTAGCTAAATCCCATATCTAGGCTTGTGATAACTATGATAAATTAACAATATAGGTTAAATTACTTAGTGATTATTGAATGATGTTCATGCATGTATTGTTCTTCACTTTATATTGATTTCTTTTTAATGAGTACACATATTAGAACTCACCTTATTTGTAATTGTTGGATCAAAGGGTTAACAAATAGGAAAATTGATTAACAATAGAGATTTATGGCTATCAAGCCTCATTAATAACTTGAGCCTTTTCTAGGTATAGCTAATCTGAAATGAATGGTAAGTTTTAGCAAAGCAAACACTCATAGACTGACCAGGTGGATGAGTGATTCTTCAAGATTGCAGACCAATCATTCAGGGAAAGTAAGTTACCAATTTTTCATGATTAGTATTGGGATATATCTCTAATATGCTATGCTTACCTTATGAAATCATGGAGAACACAATCCAAGTCCATTCTTACTGATTGTCACATCATAAATTGATAATTGAGTAATTGTTACTAAAATTTGCAAACTATTTACTTGTTTTTTAAACCCCTCTTTCGAAAATAATATATTAATAGTTAGAATAACTGCATTCACCAAGCTTATAGCCATATTATTTTTGGGATCAACCCTTACATTAGTTGGGTTCTATATTTTATAAATGACTACATTCTACTTTCTTCGAGGTGTAATTTAGGTAACTTCAAATTTTGGCATTGTTTCAAGGAATATGATTTAGGATTAGATAAATTATCTATATTTAACTATTAACTCTTGTTACTTGATTTATTTTTTTGTTTTTTCTATTCTTAGTTTACATACTTATGTATTCCCAACACTCGAAGTCAAGGTAAACCCCCAATTGCAATTGATAACTAACATGAAAAAAATCAAGGATAATGATGGCACAAGGTAGCCAAGAGAATGTAGACCAAGCCGCAACCTGGATGTTGGCTACAGTATTTAGACAGTTGGGATTGGGAGCCCCCAAACTTACTACAAGGAAACTTCTTTAGGAAGATCGCACTGTAAGAAAGATTGTGACAATTCATATGATATTCTAGTGAAGGTTAATTCATTTATCTTTATACCTAATTTAATCATTCTAGATTATGAGGTTCCCATCATATTGGGGTGACCGATCAGACCTCCATATGAGCGCTAACTAATATAGAAAGTGGACAATTAGAATTTCAATTGAATAATGAAGACATGGTTTTTAGTATTTGCTAGTCAATGAATAAACCAAATGACATTTGTGTTGTCTATGTTATTGATGCTATTAATAAGAAGATTCCACTAGTGCCTATTAAGGAAAGAATTATTGTTGAGGCACTAAAGACTGTGATAAAAGAATGGACAGTGAAGATATAGAAACGTATAATGAGATGATTAATTTCCTTTCCAGTATAGGGTCATATACTGTAATACCCCATATTTTATGTTTACTTGTTCTACTTATATGGACCTTGATATAGCCTTATGGAATAGGTAATGGTTTAGATTTGATATGTGAATATTGATGGTGTAAATGGATTTCTAGATACTACCCATATGTTTTAATGTGACACAACTAAGTTAACATTGATAAACTTATTTAAACTTGGGACCATAAGCTAGTATTTGGGTCTAAAGCTCAAAGTTACCAAGTTTGTATAAGTTTTATATTAAACTAAATAGATTAAGAACTAAAAATTGAATAAAATATTAAGGTGTGTATTTGACTTAATTAATCTAGTATGTAAGTCACCTACTTGAGCTATATGGGCCAAGTTAATTTATTTGTCTATGGATCAAATTTGGGTCTATATTAATGTACACATTAGAGACAAAACTAAGTAAAAGAAAAGAAAAAAATAAAATAGAGGAAGGTCCCAACACGTAAAAATATTCCCTAAGGCCTAATGAGTTTAGGGCCCATTTTAGACACTAATATAGCAAGTAGGTGCATCACCTACTTTTACCTTTTGATCAACTTGAACCCTTAACTAGATTCATAACCTACTTGGACTAAGAATATTTATGGTATGTAGATGTAATTAGATGAAAAATGGGTTGAAATAAAACCCTTGATTCGTTAATTTATAGGATTATTGTCATCTATTGTTTTGGTGAAGTTAAGTATCCCAAATGTGTTGGTTAGATACTAATACTAGTTTTACTATATAATTTATTATAGATAAGTGATCCAAAAGGTAGGAGTTTAATTTAGGTTTTTATAAGAGTTGTACAATAAGGTATGTAAGGCATACTAAATTTCGTATTCTTTGGCATAAAATCCAACACTTATGTTACAAAGTAAGCTTCTAAAGTTCTCCTTTAGTGAAGGATACATAGTGGTAGTGCATGATCTACCATATAGCTAACAACATTTTCCCTACTCCCTAATTTGTTAAACTTCAATACGTGCTTATTATCAAGTCTGCATGTCTACTTTGACTAGCAAGTTTCAGGAGTTAACCTTTTGGTTAAATAAGACTCATGTGTTATTTTTAGCTCCTAAACATTTGATTCATGAACAAACTGCTCCCTACCTTATTTTTATTGCATTAAGTGTTTATTCACATGTCTCTTATTGGTAGATTAGTTTTCCAAAATCCAATAATATTATGACTACTAAAGTAACAACATCAAGGGTTAAATAAATGAAGTAACAAAGATCTAAATTATGTGGGAGGCGGCTAAGAGGAATAATCCTAGCATAGGATAATATTGATACCTTTATAAGTGTGTGGAAGCTTAAGGAAAAATCCTAGAAAGGGTCGATCACAATCTATTTATTTATGGGTGGCAGCTCAAGGGCAAAAGCCTAGAATGGGCCGATCCCAATCTATTATACATGGATGCCAACTTAAGGACGTAAACCTAGGATGGGATGATCCTAATTTGTGTATTAACACAGATCAGCTAGTCATTCATATCATATGTATTACAAATATTATAAAGTAAGAATGGCAAACTTAATAAAAAAATGTAATGTAACTAATCCTACAAGTATATATAAAGGTGTTGTACTAGAATCATTTTTACACTTGTATTTGATTTAAATGAAGCTCATAAATCATGTGTAATTAATTTTAGCCTTACATATTCAGTATATATTTTTGTATTGATGTCCCTTATGGGGGACTTGTATTTTATGCTACAGGCATAGTTGCTTTAGCTAATACACCTTCTTAGTAGGAGCACAAAATATCCAACAGCTATAGGCGAGCTCTTAATTGATTCAGGTCTTTCCAAGTCTATTACATGTGTTTTGGTATTGTACAGTTGTTAAGATTAAGGGAGAGGTTTGTCACAACCTTAACTAAATATATCTATCTATAGAGGCTTTGTAAACTGAAGTAAAGTTAAGCTTGGTAGATTTTTGTCCTTTAGATTTTGTGGCCCCAACGATCAAGTCATGTATATATAGTTTGTTATTCCACACATGGTTTATTCTCAACTATATATAATATCATATTAGGCAAAACCTTTGGTTATTATATTTACATGTACAATGCATATAAGGTCATAGGTTGGTGCTCTAGGGTCTTTACGGCTATAGGTGCTAATTCGCCCTAATGAGAATTGAGGCCCTGACAAAAGTGGTATTAGGGCAAGGTCGTACTAGGGAGTATAAAAAGTCATTTATATGTAGTGTCTTTCTTACGTGCATTTTGGGCACCATATCTATAAACAAGAGGCTAGGAACATTTAGTGATTTTCTATTTTTTGTCATATCATAAATATTGTAATAGAGCCTAAAATGTAGGTGGAGTCATATTTACCTACTGAATCTATTTTTTTTCATTATAGTAAAGATGTTGGATGCAAGAAGGAGTAGGAATATAGGTAAACAAGTAGATATATTAAAGAAGGTGCCAGCAAGTCACTACCTAGACAAGCTAATCAAAGAGAGGCTCAATCTGAATTTGTATCACAATTTTTTCTACTACTCTATCTCCAGAAGAACTATGGGGGAGAGTAGCACCCTCAAGATCACCTTGCTGGACTAGATTTAAGGAATATGGTACAATTTATCACTCATATAATTGCTGGACCAGCTCAAGGACAGGATATTCCAATTTAAGGTTCTAGTGGTGTGGATAGGGCCGCTAGTCTAAGACGCGGGATTTTCTTAAATTAGATCCTCCCACATTCACCGGATCGGATCTTAATGAAGACCCATAATACTTTATTGATAAAATCCAAAGGGATCTTGATGTCATTCATGTATATGCTAAGGACAGTTGAGCTAGTAACATATAGACAAAAAAATAGGCTATATTATGGTATGAAGACTGGAAATGGTCTAAGAGTATCAGTGCACCTTCAACTACTTGGAAAGAGTTCAAATAGGCATTTCTTGATCATTACCTTCCGTTTTTGATCCATGAGGACTTCACATATCAATTCTTAAATCTTTGCCAAGGGAATATGAGTGTGAGGGAGTACAGCCTTCGATTCAACTCTTTGGCTATGTATGCTCCTAATATAGTTGCTACTATGGATGATAGAATTCATTGATATATATATATATTAGATCTGTATGTGGTTTGAGATTATACTATTGATACTTTGAACAACGATATTGATATTATAAGGATACAAGCTTTTGCACAAAAATGGAGGATCAGAGGCAAAGAAAAAGAATACAAGAATCAAAAAGAAGGCATTCCAAGTGGGACAGATCTATATGGTAGTTTATGACATACAAGGGAAATTTTAGGCCCATATTTTTTAATATACCACCTAGGACATCATCTTTCAATTCTGAAGAAAGTGTTTCACTAGGGTTTCAAGGGTCCAAGGGCAATCAATTTGGACAAGAAAGTGAGATCCAAAATTCAAGGGAGTATGAGACAATTAAGACCTCTTCAGCCTCTATGCAAATAATATGGAAAGCTTCATTTAGGTACATAATGGTTTGGGATAAGTACATTCTTTTGGTGTGGTATGTCAAGGCATATAATGATAGAGTTCCCATAAAAAGGCATAGGTCGTATGGAATGACCTGCTAGATCAGTTATTGCATTATCACCATTGGTTCCATCTTTAGGTAGGGGAATACAACCTATAGGTCCTAGTAGAGTGTTAAAGGAGTAGCTAGTTATAGTGGATTTTAGAATCATACATATGCTCTAGTAAATCGACAAAATTTAGAGACTTTTCTAGATACTTTTACCACGTATACTATCTATCTTTTCATGTAATGTACATGTATTAATTGATACGTATTCTACATTATCACATGTCACTTCATTGATGCTGGAAAGTTCAAAAGAATGCAGGAAATACTAGTTAAGTCATTTGAAGTGTCTACGTTGGTTGGTGAATCTATTGTAGCTAGGAGAGTATATCAAAATTATATAATAGTTATTTATGTTCGTGATACAATGGATGACCTTGTTAAGTTAGAAATGGTAGATTTTGATGTTATAATGGGTATAAATTTGTTGGCTTCTTATTAAGCCACAGTAGATTGCCAAACTAAGAGGGTGTATTTTCTTTTTCCAAGAGAGGCAGTCCTTCAATGGAGGGGAAATATTGATGTACCACGAGGTAAATTTATTTCTTGTCTTAAGGAAGAAGGATGATTTCCAAAGGTTGCATCTGCAATCTACTTAGAGTGAAACATATAGATACAGAGCCACCGATTCTTTAAACAATTCAAGTGGTAATTGAATATCCCGATGTATTCCTTGAAGGTCTTCAAGGTTTTTCTCTGGAATGGGAAGTAGAGTTTGGTATTGATGTGACTCTAGGTACTAACAAATCTCTATTACCCTATATATGATGGCCCTGGCAGGATTAGAAGAGATAAAAGAGAAATTAAAAGATTTTCTTGAGAAGTATTCATAAGGCATGGTATGTTCCCTTGGGGCGCACCAATGTTATTTGTGCATAAGAAAATAGCTCATTGAGAAAGTGTATTTACTAATGGTAACTGAATAACGTGACTATTAAGAACAAATATCCCCTTCAAAGAATTGATGAATTATTTTTCATTAGTTACAAGGTGCTAAGTGTTTCTTAAATATTGTCTTGAGGTTGGGTAAACACTAAATGAGGGTCAAAGAGAAAGATATACCCCATATAGCTTTCTGAACACACATGGTCATTGTGAGATTCTAGTCATGTACTTTGGTATAACTAATACACCAGTGACTTTTATGATGAATAGGGTGTTCAAGATATTCTTAGATGTTTTCGTGATAGTTTTTATGGTTGATATTCTAGTTTATTTAAGATCAAAAGAGGACCACGCTAGTCACTTATGACTACTGTTATAGATTTTTTGTGATCTTAAGTTATATGTATAGATATCTAAATGTTAGTATTAGTTAAGATTTGTGGCATTCTTATGTAATATTATATCTAATGAAGTAATAAAGGTTGATACTCAAAAGATAGAAGCCGTGAAAATCTAGCTAAGACCTATAACGCCAATGGAGGTTCATAGTTTCCTTGGGTTTGCAGGTTATTTTAGAAGGTTTACTAAAGGATTTTCCTTAATTTATGATCCTTTTACATAGTTAACACACAAAGAATCCAAGTTTCAATGGAATGACGCATGTTAAAGGAGTTTCTAGGATATAAAGAATAATTTGACTTCTACACCCATATTGGTACTTCCCAAAGGCGCATAAGGGTATGTAGTATGTTGTGTTTCTCCAGGAATTGGATTAGAATGTGTATTGATGCAGAATGGTAAATTAATAGATTATGACTCAAGATAATTGTGGTCAGATGAGAGAAATTAACCAACACATGATCTTGAGCTAGCAACAGTTGTATTTGCTTTAAAGATTTGGTGCCACTACTTATATGGGATTCAAGTTGAAATATATACTGACCATAAGAGTTTACAATATATATTTAATTAAAAGGACCTAAATTTGAGGCAAATAAAGTATCTTGAGCTATTAAAAGACTATAATGCTGATATCATGTATCATCTAGGGAAAGAAACTATGGTATTTGATGCCTTAAATCATAACAAAATAGAAAGAATTTATGGGTAGTTAATAGAAAGACAAGAAATAGCTAAGGATGTAAACCAACTAGCTAATTTGGGGGTTTTCCTTCTTGAAACTCCAGATGACGGGATTGTTGTGCATAATGTAGTAGAATCTTCATTAGTAGATAAATTGAAAGAGAAGTATTATGTAGATCCACTTTTATTAAAGCTTAAGGAGAAAGTACAACTTGGTATGACAAAGGCATTTTATCTTTTGCATGAGGCAATACTTAAATGCCAAAACAAATTGTTTGTGCCTAATGTACTAAGAAAAAGTATTATGACAGAGGCACATCATTCAAGGTATTCCATCTATCC
Organism: Capsicum baccatum var. pendulum; assembly: GCA_030864225.1. Taxonomy (NCBI): domain Eukaryota; kingdom Viridiplantae; phylum Streptophyta; class Magnoliopsida; order Solanales; family Solanaceae; genus Capsicum; species Capsicum baccatum. Next base: position 161,540,757 of record CM061555.1, on the reverse strand, counting down.
AGGGTCAACCAAAATGTATCATTATTTTTAAGGGAATATATTGATGGAGTGACATGAAGAATATTGTAGGATTTGTAGCACAATGTACAAATTGTTAAAGAGCTAAAGTAGAACACCAAAAGATGGGGGTTTATATGCAACGTGTTGATCTTCCAATTTGGGAGTAGGACATGATCAACATGTATTTCATTACTGGTCTACCTCGTGCATCTCAAATATTTGATTCCATATGGGTAATAGTTTATAGACCTACCAAATTAGCATATCTCCTGCAGTTTAACACCGCTTACACAGTTGAAGAGTATGCAAAATTATAAATTAAAGAAATAGTTTTGCTACGCGAAGTACCAATCTCTATTATATCAGATAGGGAACCTCAATTACTACAAATATTTGGAAATCTTTTTATAGAAATTTAGGATCACGAGTGAATTTAAGTACAACTTTTCACCCTCGCATAGATGAACAAGAGAATATAATATTCAAACACTAATGATATTCTATGATCTTATGTACTGGAATTCAAAGATAGTTAGGATGATCAGTTACCTCTCATGCAGTTTTCATACAATAATAGCAATCATCCGAGTATGAAAATGGCACCATATGAAGCTTTATATGGAGTAAAGTATATATCATCGATTTGATGGTTTGAAGTGGGTGAAAATGCCTTGTTTTGGCTAGATCTTGTTCATCAAGCTATGTAAATAATTAAAGTAAATCAACAACCCAAATCATATGCAGGTGTTAGAAGAAGGGGGATATAGCTTAATACAAGTGATTGGGTATTCTTCAAGGTGTTACCAATGAAAAAGGTAATGAGATTTGGTAAGAAAGTAAAACCAAGTCCACGTTATATAGGGCCATATGATATTATTCAAAGTTTGTCCAAGTAACATATGATTTAGAACTAACCCAAGAGCTCTCAACATTCATCTTATGTTTCACATCTCAATGATTCAAAAGTGGATAGGGGATCCATCTCATATTACTCCTACTAAAGATGTATAAGTTACAGAATATCACACCGATGAAGAAGTGACTATTGATGTTCTGGATCATCCAATTGGGAAGTTAGAAAATAAGGAAATAGCTTTTGTAAAAGTATTTCGGAGGAACGAACAAGTAAAAGAGATCACATGGGAAGATGAGAAAGCAATCAAATCCAAGTACCCCCATATATTCGAATTTAAAGAGAGAGTTCAAGGTGCTAATTATAGTAATGACAAGTAAGTATAAATGTATGAGCTTTATATGGTTAGAGAAAGGTTAAAATTAGTCTTGATATTATTTGGGTTGGATAATTATGCTAAAATTCGAGGATGAATATTCCTAGGGGCGAGGATATAACCCCCTATATGTACTTATTCTACTTTTATGGACCTTGTCATAGCCTTGTGGTATAGGTAATGGACTAGATTTGTTATGTGAGTATCGATGTTGTAAAAGGGTTTCTAGATACTACCTGTGCATTTTAAGATGCGATCAAGTTAATGCCGATACATCTTTTTAAACTTGGAATCGTAAGCTAGTATTTTGATCTAACGCTCAAAGTTACCAAGTGTGTATAAGTTTTATGTTAAACAAAATGGATTAAGAAATAAAAATTGAATAAAATATTAAGGTGCTTGCTCGACTTAATAAAGCTAGTAGGTGAGTCACCTACTTGAGCTATATGGACCATGTCAAATGGGCTTGGCAATGGATCAAATTCGAGCCTATATTAATATACTCATTAGGGCCCAAACTACATAAAAGAAAAGGAAAAATGGAGGAAGGACCCAATACCTAAAAATCTATTCTAAGGCCCATTTTAGACACTAATAAATCAAGTAGATTCATCTCCTACTTTAACCTTTTGAGCAACTTTAATCCTTAATTATCTCCATCACCTACTTGGTCTAATTTAAGACTGAAAATAGGGTTAATAAAGGAGGTTCCATAATACTTAATAAAACACTAATGTAGCTTGAATTTGTACTCATTTATCACATTTCCGCCCTTTTAACTATAGCTTTCTCCCTTTTCCATCAAGGCTTAAAACTTCAAAACTAAAATCCCTTCTAGGTTTCTTGAAGAAAACCTCACCTTTGCAAATATGGGTGTATATTAATATACTCATTAGGACCAAACTAAGTAAAAGAATAGGAAAAGTAAAGGAAGGGTCCAACTCCTAAAAATCATCCCTAAGGCCCAATGAGTTAAAGGCCCGTTTTAGACTCTAATAAAGTATGTAGGTGCATCACCTACTTTGACTTTGAGTAACTTAAACCCTTAAGTAGGTGAATCACCTACTTGAACTAATTTGTGGTTGAAAATGGGGTCAATAAAGGAGGCTCTAAAGGGCTCAATGTAACAGCAATATAGTAGGTATTTTTACTCATTTTAACATATTTCCATCCTTTTAACTTCAGCTTTCTCCCCTTTCCATCAAGGCTTAAAACAATAGTCCTAAAATTCCTTCTAGGGTTCTTGAAGAAACCTTTACCTTTGAAAGCAAAGGTAAGTTAAAACACTTATGGTTTTAACTTAATTCTCACTTGGAAGATTTGAAAAACATGTTATTCTTAATTATAAGTATTGGGTATAATATTTACACAACCTAATTGCTTATTTTTCTCTTTTGTTAAGATACTTCTCTCTTATTTTTTGGTTTAAGTGTGAAGAAAAGCTCAAGTTATTTAAAGTTCAAACAAGAAGGATAATTACAAAACTTCAGGGAAGGTGATGGTGTTATTTGTTTGTCCTCCTTATATATGAATTTTCCTGAAGACTTATGGATGATTTTTTATTAAGAACTCAAGGGATGATGAGTTCAATATTTGGTTTTTGTATAAAAGGAAATTGGGGGCTATTTTGTAGATATGTTTATGTGTATGTGCTGGGGACTATTGGGTTGATCTTAGGGAAAGGTATGAGATGTTTGTATGGAAATATAGAAGTAGGGTGTAGTGGTACGCCTAAACTAAATGTTGTATAAATTTAATGTATGTTCAACTTTTTACAATGTTTTGAGAGTGTAATGAAGCCAAATTTATTTCAAGGTATCTTATAAGAATATGTATGGTATGTGGATGTAATTGTTGGAGAAAAGGTTTAAAATAACACCCTTGATTTGATAATTTATAGTCTTATTGTTGTCTACTATTTGGTGAAGTTAAGTAGCCCAATTGTGTTGGTTGGATTCTAATACTAGTTTTACCATATACTTTATTGTAGATAAGTAATCCAAAAGAAAGGATGTTAATTAGGTTTAATTTAGGAGTGGTACAGCAAGGTATGCAAGGCATACTCTATTTTGTATTCTTTGGCATGAAATCTAACACTTGTATTACAAAGTAAGCTTCTAAGGGTCTCTTATGGCAAATGATACATAGTAGGAGTGCATGATTTCCCATACAGCTAGTGGCCTTATCCCCACTCTCTAATGTGTTAAAACAACTCAATACGTGCTTATTATGAAGTCTTTATGTCTACTTTAACTAGTAAGTTTTAGGAGTTCTTATTTAAGCCAATTAAGACCCATGTGTTATTTTTGGCTCGTAAATATTTTATTCGTGTACAAACTGCTCCCTACCTTATTATTATTGCATTAAGTGTTTATTCATAGATATCTTAGTGGTAGATTATTGTTCCAAAGTCCTATAATATTATGACCACCAAAGTGACAATATCAATGGTCAAACTAACTATTTAATACAAATCTGAATTGTACAAGTGGCAGCCCAGGGGCATAAGCCTAGCATGGGCCAATGTTGATACCTTTATATATTCGTGGTAGCTTAGGGAAAATGCCTAGAATGGTTCAATCTCAATCTTTTTATACATGGGTGGAATCTCAAGGGGAAAATCCTTGCATGGGATAATCCCAATTTGTTTATACATGGGTGGCAGTTTAGGGGCATAAGCCTTGTATGGGTTGATCCTAATTTGTGTATTTACCACTAATATGCTAGTTATATATATCATGTGACCTACAAAGATTATTAAGTAAGAAGGGTAAATTGAAGAAAAAAATGTAATATTCCTGATCCTTCAAGTATATGTAAAGGTAGTCTACTAGAATCATTTATACACCTTGTACTAATTTAAATTGAGCTCCTGCATCATGTGTAATTACTTTCATCCTTACATATTCAGTACATATTTTTATACTGACTCCCTTTATGGGGTACCTATATTTTATTCTACAGGCACAGATGTTTTACCTAATAAACCTTCTTAGTAGGAGCACAAAATATCCTATGGCTATTGGTGAGCTGCAAATTGATATAGGGCTTTCCGAGTTTGTTATATATGTTTCGCTATTGTACAGTAGCTAAGAGAAATGTAGGTGTTTTTCCCAACCTTAACTAAATCTATATCTAGAGTCTTTTTAAAATTATGCAAAGTTATGCATGGTAGGGCTTGTTATTTAGATATTATGGACCCAATGGCCAAGTCTTGTATAAATAGTTTTGTGCTTGCCTACGCAGCTTATTCTCATCTATGCATTATATCATATTTGGCAGAACCTTTAGTTATCATATTTACATGCACAAGAAGTACAAAGTCATAGGTGGGTGTGTAACGCCCCAAGAACCTATCCCGAGATGTCACACAATGCTTGAGGCCACCTGTAAGCCTATCATCACTTTCAGAACTCACTATAATACTAATTATTTTAAAATAGGGAAAAATAATCATGTCAAGAGCATACTATTATACGAAGAAATACTATCCTGTACAAATAAAATATTGAAAGTTCTGTACATACTGGTACTCTAGTCTTACAAAGACTCTACAACAAAAGATTGAGGAGCCATTGGGATAGATCCCCAACTAACTCGCCTGAACTGAAAAGAAACAACCATCTACTACCAAGGCAAAAATTAGGGACATAGGTCCTCGAACCATGAGGACTCGCCAACTATAAGAATGTAGATGGAGGTACTCAAAGATCACTGTCGTTGTTGAGACTGAGCACCGGAACCTACATCAAGAGAAAATATTGAACATAGAAGAGTATGGGAATCAGTACTTGGGATTGTACTGAGTATGTGGGGGTGTATCCAACACTTTTAAACAACATCATAAATGCAAAATAAAGTCATGCATGCGGACAATAATGACTCTCTTTGCTTGAATTCCCTGAAACATAATTTCCATAAATCATCGATAATAACACATGTTTCACAAATCTCATAAATTATTGGACTCAACTCAAACTCTTTAACTTATGACTTAGAGTGACTCGGTAACTCAAGAAACTTAGACTATGGACTTGAGAGTTTCTTATAACCGACATAAACCATGGAATCCGCATGGAGTCCAACATTTTGCCCTCCTAAGAAAGGAACCCCACATTGGCGGGAGCGTTATACTCTTGCCAGGGAGTATAACCTCAAACTCATCTCTATGATCACAAACTTGGCACTTTGGCCCTGAAATTTCAATCCTACAGTGGCATGTAGTTCTGGGGAAATAGGATGCACTGAACCCATACTTCTCGCTCGGTGCTAAATACTCCTCCCAGACTTAGCTCAAACGCGTTAGGAAATCCACCTCAATCAAATCAAAGGTCTATCATAGAAACCAAAATCATAAATATATCTCATCTTTAAATCATAAACAATTTGTGGATTCCTAACTCGACTCAACTCAAAACCATTTTCTTCTCAACATCAAGTGGACTTGCTCATTAAATCATATCAACTGTTAAAAACTTCAAGAAAACATCATAGAACTCATTCTTGACTCTCAAGCTCAAATGTCAATATATATTCAATAATCAAACTCCGCATGGGAAAAGCATAACTCGTGACACTTATCTTAAATTACTTTAGAAATCATCATTTCATGATATCAATATACAACTCATGGCATAAATTTCTCAATTTAAGAAATATGATGGTAAAATAATCATAAATTTCCAACTTAATCAACTCAAATCTCATAAATCATAAATAAAGAAATTTGGGTGTCAAACCACTTGCAAGGATCATGAAATTCCAATATTAAAAATCGATTCTTTGGGCACAAGAATGAAAGGATATTCTTGTTCAATCCCCACATACCTTGGATTATAATTTTAAGATGAAAAGACTTGATTGAAAACACTTCTTCACACTTTCGAGCTAAGTTTCTTGATAACTTTGACTTAGAGAACTTGATTCTTCAACAACTCGGTAATATATACGGAAGATTCTTGAATTTTCTTGGAGAAGATTTGGATTTGGAATTGGAGGATAGAAACCCTAGCTCGAGATATTTCTTGGAAGAGATTGGAGAGAAAATAAATTGCTTTTCTCTACTTGAATATATATAGAGAGTCCAAAATGGACAGAAATGACCAAAATACCCTTGAGAAAATTCTAGAACTAGAGCCCGAGTTTGGGCCTTGGCGCAATGCGCTATGATCGTGGACCTTCACTACATTTTTACAATTAGGAAACTACTCAGTGGCGCAGCGTGGTGAAATCACGTTGGTGCATTGGAATTTGACAATCCTAATATTGAACCTTGGCGCAACGCGCCAATATCGCGGAGGCTTACTGAAAAATGACAATTGACATTTTGGCTGGCTCCACGATGCGCTAAAGTGCCAGGTGGCACACTGTCTCACTAAAATGGCTCTAACTCTTCACTCGAAGGTCGGATTTAGGCGAATTTGGTATTAACGAAAACCTTATTCAAATCTCCACGTGATAGAAACTAGAAATTAGAGAAATACAACATGGTTTAAATATTATTTACCTTGGAAGTTGGCCATATTCACTTTAAAAAATGGATTCAGGCTTAAGGAACGATCAGGGTATTATAATATCTCCCCCTTGGAAACATTCATCCTCAAATGTTGCTAGTTAGGCTCAAGATCAAAGAGGAATAGGAAATACTTTATGGGAACAATTTGCTCAACCGACTTACTTCAGTATAGATTTTTGAGTACTCCATAGAATGCACGAATCATAGAATGGATATTTATATAACTGAATAGATTGGATTAGAAGGAAATTGAATTAAGGAAAAATGATACCTTCGGCTTGATTTGAACTTGTGGAGAAGAGATGAGGATACTTAACTGGCATATCTACTTTTGCTTCCCAAGTAGAACCCTCTATTGATTGATTTTGCCATAGAACTTTAACCAAGGGAACTTTCTTGTTCCTTAGTCTACAGACTTGATAATCTAGGATCTTAATCGGAACTTCATCATAAGAAATACTATCCCGAATATCTAAGCTCCCCGATGGATCAACCACAACAGAATCACCGATGTGCTTTTTGAGCATAGACACAGGATTGACAGCTAACAACTCTAGAGGCAACTCAATCTCATAAACTGCTTTCCCAACACGATTCAAAACTCTATAAGGGCCAACATATCGGGGACTAAGCTTCCCTTTCTTTCCAAATCTTTTCACCCCTTTCATGGGTGAAATCTTTAAGTACACCAAATCATAAACCTCAAACTCAGTAGATCTTTTTATCACACTTGCATATAATTTTTGATGACCCTGGGCTGCCTTTAACCTCTCCAAAATTAACTCAAATTTCTCCATAGCCTCGAACACAGCATCAGGTCCAATCGCAGTAGCTTCACCCACTTCAAACCAACCTATGGGTGATCTACATCTCCTTCCATATAAAGCCTCCAATGGATCCATTCCAATGCTAGCATGAAAACTGTAGTTATAACAAATTCAACCAATGGCAAATGATCATCACAACTTCCTTTGAAATCAAGAACATATTCCCTAAACATATCTTCAAAAGTCTTGATAGTCCTCTCAGCCTGACCGTCTGTCTGCGGATGAAAAGTGGAACTAAGACGAACTTGGGTGCCAAGACCCTTCTAAAAAGCTCTCCAAAACTGAGAAGTAAATTGAGTACTTCTATTGGAGATGATAGCCAATGGAACTCCATGCAACCTGACTAACTCTCGAATGTACAGCTTAGCATAGTCCTCAGCGGTAAAAGATGTATGTACTGGCAGGAAATATGCTGACTTAGTCAACGTATCTACAACGACCCAAATAGAATCATAATGACGATGAGAGAGAGGTAAACCGGTCACAAAATCCATGTTCACCACATCCCACTTCCAAGTAGGAATGCTAAATTCTTGCATCATACCACCGGGTCTATGGTGCTCTATCTTCACCTATTGGCAAGTTGCATACTTTTCTACAAACTTTGCTATATTCCTCTTCATACCATTCCACCAATAAATTTTCTACAAATCACAGTACATCTTGGTAGCACCGGGATGAATAGAACACCGTGCGCTGTACACTTCAGCCATATTCTCTGCCTCAGATCATCAACATCAGACACACAATCTATTCTGAAACCTCAATACACCATCTCTCCCTTAGGAGAAAACCCCCACCTTTTAGTCTTTAACTTACCCTTTCAGTTCATCCAAATGAGAATCCATATCCTGTTTATCCTTCACTTCTAAAACTAGAGAAGATTCAGAATTACCTTGAACCCAAACATTATCCTCAGCTGAATCAAGAAATCTGACACCCAACCTAGCCAAATGATGCATTTCAGGAACCAATTCCTTTTTATCGTTCTCTACATGCATCACACTACCCATAGACGACCTGCTAAGTGCATCCACCACTATATTGGCCTTGCCCGGGTGATACAATATGCTCATATAGTAGTCCTTCAGCAATTCTAACCATCGCCTCTGCCGCAGGTTCAAGTCTCTCTAAGTAAACACATACTGCAAACTCTTGTGATCCGTAAACACATCAACATGAACACCGTACAAGTAGTGTCTCCAAATTTGTAAGGCAAAAACTACTGCAGCTAGAACAAGATCATGGGTCGGGTAATTCTTCTTATGAGGTTTCAACTATCGGGAGGCATAGGCTATAACCTTACCCTTCTTCATCAACACGCAACCCAACCCAACTCTAAAAGTGTCACCATACACCACAAAATCATCTATAAAATTAGGCAGGGTCATCACAGGGGCTGAGGTAAGTCGAGTCTTCAACTCCTAAAAACTTTTCTCGTAAGAATCTGACCAGTGGAATTTAACTTTCTTTTGGGTTAACCGAGTCAAAAGAGCAGTAATGGAGGAGAAACCTCCAACAAAATGATGCTAGTAACCAGCCAGACCCAAGAAACTCCTAATGTCTGATGGGGAAATAGGTCTAGAAAAATTTTTCACAGCTTCTACCTTTTGAGGATCAACTCGAATACCTTCAGAAGAAATAATATGACCCAGAAAGGAAACTGACCTTAACCAAAATTCACACTTGCTAAATTTGGCAAACAACTGATGATATCTAAGGGTCTGCAAGATAATTCATAGATGATCTGCATGGTTATTTCCATTTCGAGATTATACAAGGATATCATCTATGAACACAATAACAAACATATCCAGGTACTGTCTGAACACCCAATTTATGAGGTCTATAAAAGCTATTGGGGCATTAGTTATCCCAAAAGACATGACCAGGAATTCAAAATGACCATAACAGGTGTGAAAAGTTGTCTTTGGAATATCACACTCTCTGACTTTAAGTTGGTGATAACTAGATCTCAAATCTATTTTTGAGAAATAATTGGCACCTTGTAGCTGATCAAATAAGTAATCAATCCTAGGTAGAGGGTACTTATTCTTGGCTGTGACCTTGTTGAGCTGACTATAGTCAATGTACATATGCAATAAACCATCTTTCTTTTGCACGAATAGAATGGGTGTACCCTAAGGAGACACACTAGGCCTTATAAAACCCTTATACAAAAGATCTTTGAGTTTCTCTTTCAACTTCTTAAGTTCTGTAGGGGCCATGCAATACGGAGGAATAAAAATAGGATGCGTATCGGAAAAAAATCAATCCCGAATTCTATCTCTCTATCGGGAGGTACCCTGGGAGAGCTTCTGGGAAAACATCAAGAAACTCATTGACAATACTAATAGACTGAATAGTCGGAGTCTCGGACTTAGTGTCTTTAACTTGAACCAAATAATAGATGCAACCCTTGGATATCAACTTCCTAGATTTAAGGTAGGTTATAAAATGACTCTTGGGAGCTACAAAATTTTTGAACCACACAAAAACTGGCTCATTGGGAAACTGAAACTTGACTACATGGGTGCGATAGTCTATAGACGCACAACAAGAGTGAAGCCAATACATACCCAGAATAATGTCAAAATTAACCATGTCTAGCTCGATCAAGTCTGCAAACATGATTCTGGTAAGGACAGTGATAGGACACTTCTTATACACTTGCTTAAGAACAACAGATTCACCTACTATAGTAGAATCTAGAAAAGGCTCAGGAATTTTTTCAGTACTGAGTTCAAAATTCACAGCCACCAATGGAGTCACATAAGAAACACTTGACTCAAGGTCTATCAACACATACATATGGAAATGAAAAACATCGAGTGTACCAGTAACAACATCTGCTGAATCTTCCTGCTCCTGGCGGGGTGGTATAGCATAAAAGTGATTCTGGTGCTAACCACTTGCAGTACTAGACGAGACACCCTGAGGAGGATTAGGACAAACTAAAGAGGCTGGAGCACTAATAGCCTGATCTGGGGAAGAACATCACGACTCCCCTGTCTAGCGTATAGCAATCCCTGAATTTGTGGCCCAACTTACCACAACTAAAACAACCCCTCCGATCAACTAAGCACTCACCAAGATGGTTCCTACCGCACTTTGAACATGGGGGAGGACAAGGTCTATTACTCACAATGTCCTGGGACCTGGACATAGTAGTCCTATTACCCTGCTTTTGCCTAATTCTGAAAGTGAGAGCACTGGCTGATGAAGGCGCTGGCACAAGTAAATGGTTTTGGGACTGAGGGCGATTCCCTCCAAAAAATATAGTCTGACCATACCCCTGCTGCTCTGATCTAACTCTCTTATTTTCCCTTACTCTATCTCTCTTCTTTACCTTGTCTGCTTCAATCTGCTGAGCATGAATCATTAGTCTTGAAAGGTCCATGTCCCTATTAAGCATAGTGGATCTACACTCTTTCACAACATAACCAGATACACCAGCCAAAAACTTACTCATACTAGTTCTAGAATCAGCCATCATACCGGGGGTATACTTAGATAACTGGTTGAACTTATGACAATACTCCTTAACTGCCATGGGTCCCTATCTCAAGTTCATAAATTCTTCTAATTTCGCTTCTCCCATCTTCGAGGGAAGAATCTATCTAGGAACGCATCCTAGAACAACTGCCAAGTCATGGGAGCAGCATCCTCTCTTTTAATCTTCCTCCATATCTCTACCCAATCATAAGCAACATCATTCAAGCGATAGAAATCTAGCTCCACACTTTTTTCCTCCGTTACATGCATATTTGGGTGATCTTTTTCACCTCATCAAGATACATTTATCGATCCTCGCCTGTCTTTGAACCATAAAACTTTGGCAGATTCATTCGCATAAAATCACAAACCTGAGATGCCACTAAATTACCTTCCTGTAGAGGTAGAACTATGGCCTTAACAGGGGTCTAAGCATTGGCAGTAACCGCCTAGGCTAACGCTAGAAAAGCTGACCAAAATTCAATGTTGGATATCGTCTCACCTATTAGATCAATGGGTTGAGGTCGTTCGTTATTTCTATAATCTCTATGAGGAGGCATTTTCTATCATAATAGAGAACAAATTAATAGCAGACAGAAACAATTGTAGGCACGATAGACTTTTCAAGAAAGAAAAAACTTTTCTTAAGATGTCCCGTAGCCTCTTGCTCATAGATGTGGCAAGCTACACACCGATGATCAAGACTCTACATAATATGGCTCGACAGACTCCCTAGGGCTCTTCAAACCTTAGGCTCTGATACCAAGATTGTAACGCCCCAAGAACCTATTCTGAGATATCACACGATACTTAAGGCGACACGTGGCCTCAAGCTAACCCTCTAAGCCTGTCATCACTTTCAGAACTCACTATAATACTAATAATTTTAAAATAGGGAAGAATAATCATGTCAAGAGCATACTGTTATACGAGCAAATACTTTTCTGTACAAAAAAAACACTGAAAGTTAGGTACATACTGGTACTCTAGTCTGAAAAAAACTTTACTACAAAAGACTGAGAAGCCATTGGGACAGATCCCCAACTGACTCGCCTGAACTGAAAAGAAACAACCATCTACTACCAAGGCAATAATCAGGTACATAGGTCCTCGATCCATGAGGACTCACCAACTATAAGAATGTGGACGGAGGTACTCAAAGATTACTGTCACTGCTGAGACTGAGCACCTGAACCTACATCACGAGAAAATGTAGAACATAGAAGAGTATGGGAATTGGTACTTTGGATTGTACTGAGTATGTAGGGGTGTATGCAACATATTTAAACAATATCATAAATGTAAAATAAAGTCATGCATGCTAACAATAATGACTCTCTTCGATTGAATTTCCTGAAGCATAATTTCCATAAATCATAGATAATAACACATGCTTCACAAATCTCATAAATTATTGCACTCAACTCAAACTATTTAACTCATGACTTAGAGTGACTAGGTAACGCAAGAAACTTAGAATACTATAGACTTGGGAGTCCAAAGTTTTGCCCTCCTAAGAAAGGAACCCCACATTGGTGGGAGCGTTATACTCTTGCCAGGGAGTATAACCTCAAACTCATCTCTATGATCATAAACTTGGCACTTTGGCCCTCAAATCTCAATCCTATAGTGGCACGTAGTTATGGGGAAGTAGGATGCCCTAAACCCACACTTCTCGCTCGGTGCTAAATACTCCTCCCAGACTTAGCTCAAAACACGTTAGGAAATCCAGTTTAATCAACTCAAAGGTCTATCATAGAGACCAAAATCATAAATAAAGCTCATCTGTAAATCATAAATTATTTGTGGATTCCTAACTTGACTCAACTCAAAACAATCTTTTTCAACATCAAGTGGACTTGCTCATTAACTCATATCAAATGTCAAAAACTTCAAGAAAACATCATAGAACTTATTCTTCACTCTCAAGCTCAAATATTAATATATATTCAATAATCAAACTCCTTATGGGAAGAGCATAACTCGTGACACTTATCTTAAATTACTTTAGAAATCACCATTTTATAATATCAATATACAACTCATGGCATAAATTTCCTAATTTAAGAAATATGATGGTAAAATATCATAAATTTCAAACTTAATCAACTCGAATCTCATAAATCATAGATAAAGAAATTTGGGTGTCAACTCACTTGCAAGGATCATGAAATTCCAATGGTAAAAATCAATTCTTTGGGCACAAGAATGAAAGGATATTCTTGTTCAAGCCCCACATACCTTGGATTATAATTTTAAGATGAAAACTCTTCTTCACACTTTCGAGATAAGTTTCTTGACAACTTTGACTTAGAGAACTTGATTCTTGAACAACTCGGTGAAATATACGGATGATTCTTGAATTTTCTTAGAGAAGATTTGGATTTGGAATTGGAGGAGAGAAACCCTAGCTCGAGATATTTCTTGGAAGATATTGGAGAGAAAATGAATTGCTCTTCTCTACTTGAATATATATATATATATATAGAGGCCAAAATGGGAGAAAATGACCAGAATACCCTTGAGAAAATTCTAGAACTGAGGCCCAAGTTTTTTCCTTGGTGCGATGCATCATGATTGCGGACCTTCACTGGATTTTTACAATTGGGAAACTGTTTAGTGGCGCGACGTGGTGAAATCGCGTTGGTGCATTATAATTTGACAATCCTAATATTGAGCCTTGGCGCGACGCGCCAATATCACGGAGGCTTACTAAAAAATGACAATTGCTATTTTTGCTGGCTCCGCGACGCTCTAAAGTGCCAGGTGGCACACTGTCTCACAAAAATAGCTCTAACTCATCACCTAAGGGTCGGATTTAGGCAAATTGGGTATTGACGAAAATCTTATTCAAATCTCCACCTGATAGAAAGTAGAAATTAGAGAAAAACAACATGGTTTAAACATCATTTACCTTGGAAGTCATCCATATTCACTTCAAAAAATTGATTTAGGCTTAAGAAACGATCAGGGTATTATAGGGTGCTCTTGAGACTTTACGGCTATGGTTTCCTCTCTCCTCTAATGGGATTTGGCATGTGACATATAATTATGCAATGAAAAAGTTATATTTCAACTCAAAGAATCATGCAACTCTTCTAGTCAGGCCTTTTTGTTGAGGAGCCTCTGGTCTTGGAGCTCTTGCCTTTTCCATCCTGTCAGAACCATAAGTACCAGGTTATGATGGCACAAACTATCAACCACCAATAATTATGACAAACCCATAGCCCAAATTGATATGTAATGGGCTAATAAGAGGAAGTGAATATGAAATTGAATCACAACCTAAATATACACATATATATAAACAAAAGTAAAAAAATATACAAAATAATCCCTATGGGCTGGTATAATTAGTACAGGAATTACTAACATGACATAAGTACTAAGAAGATATATTATAATAATAATAATAATAATAATACAAAATCATTTTCAAAATACAAAATAAAGACCAGTCTAGCAAAGTAGAGTAAGAAAGAACAACTCTAGACGTTAGGAGCTCACCCAAGTCTCCAATCCATGAGCTATATCCACTGTGATGAATGTGACATATTCATGTCAATTTGTGACCTAAGACACCAAATGTATGGTCATGTTGTGTTGAGAGTGATAGTGACCTTTATTGGACTAATCTTTGCTTATGAATAGAATACCACTAAAATAGAGTTGGTACAGGGCCTCTTACTTCCATGTGTGTAGGTCTTGAGACATAACCACTCTATAGTAATTGCATGTTTAACAACATGAAAGGAAGGAGACTTGGTTGCTACTAAAGGCTTTGATGTTGATTAGAGTGGTAAGATTAACCCCCTAACAAACCTCTACATTCTCTTTTGCTCTATAGAAATATGCATAAATATGTCTGGCCAACTCAAGAAACTTGATGTCATACCCTAAAATTGAAATATAATCCTATTTAATACCTGTCAACCCATCTCTAGGTTGAAACACTATCACAACCCAATTTCTGGAGTTTTGATGGCGCCTACTTTAACCTACCAATAGGTAAGTAAAAACATTGAGTAACACGCAAATAAGAAGAATATAAAGAAAAAACAATAAAATACAATTGCAATGATAATCAATAGGAACAAAAATATATGTATATACATATACACAAAAGGGGAAGAGGACAAAAACACCAAATAAGTTTCCCCTAAGAGCTGATAAGGTTAGTAGAAGAGCCATTATAACAAAAGAGTACTAGACAGTTCAAATATACATCATAGTCTCTGAAGAGACAAAATAATACTATGAAAATAATAGAAGTAGATAGATCATCTCTATATTCTAAAGGATTACCCAATCTCCAATCAGCATCACAACCTAAAGATATCGTCAATAGTAGTGACTCATACTCATATCTGATTTAGGGAAAAATGATACAGAAGTATAGTATGAGTACCAAAATCATGAATACTAAGTAGCATTATATGCCGACTGAGCTAAATTAAAGTAACAGAATAAATAAAGTGTGGTAGTGTAATCCTAAGTCAATAATAAAGGGGGAAGAACTAGAAATAATAGGGTGTACTAGGCAAATATGATAAGTAGAAAGGAAATAAATAAAAGTGCTATTAAAAGCCTAGATATAACATAACTGGACGCCCATAATCCTAGAAGGAATACATAAGGTTAAATAAACCCAACTGAGCCCTCATAAGCATGGTGTGTACAAGTAAAGAGTTACCTTACAATAAAGATGGGATTTTAACAATAATAATAGCAAAACAAGCGAAGATGTGTAATATGTATCCCTAATTCTCCTTTCCATCCATAACCACAAACGTAACCTATATCTACCTGATTTCAAGTAATAAATTAGTATTGGTAATGGTAACAAGTTCCAGACTCAAACTAGAACAAAGTATAACATCATGATAGTAAATATTTATCTCAAATAGAAATAGATAATTAATAAAAATGTGCCAGGTGTCAGGCTTGAACCAAAACTATTAAGTAAGCTAAAAGTAGTGCCATACTAAAATTATGTGCATCTCAAGACCATTAAATCATAAATTCCCATTTTATATGACCAAATCCCTTAAGGCCATACAAGTTTTAATTATTAAGTGGAAAGATGCAATTTAAGGTAAAATACTACCCTACCTAGGGTAGCAATGCTGAATAAGCTTATTTAAGTTAACTAAGTTAATACAAAACCTGAATAATACCTTAAGCAAGTTATTGTGATCATCATGATCATGAATGGCACTATTCTAGGCATTCTACCTTAAAAAGGTAATGAGGACCACTAGCAGTACCAAAAACCCAAACCTAGGCCATAACCTAGCAGAACCAAGGAAAAGTTTTTGCAATTCAATCCTGAGTCCCTAATTTCTATATATATAATCCTAAAGGAAATGATAAGATTGCTAAGAGAATAGGGGTTGGGTTATACTTGGAAGGATTCCTAATAGGCTAAAATAGTTAAACTCACTAAAAGGATACCCGAGCCATAAGAAACTACCCAAAACTAGAACATTAATATTCTAGTACCATAATTAAGTAAATTTTTGAAAAAGAGTAAGCCTAGACTACCTGAACGCCATTGGAAGCACATAAAATCCTTTACAGTAGAGCTTTTCCCTTATAAGAATTCCCCGAAATCCTTTACAATAGAACTTTTCCCTTATGGGAATTCTCTGACCACTATCTTACTATAAAAATGTTATATATATCATGATAGGAATAGCTATAACCATTTGTATATTTAACCTTCGAGTAGTCCCGCTTGCAAAATAACAAAACTGAAATCCTCATTGTTTCCCTCTTAACTCAGGGAACATTTTCCCAAAAATCGGGCATAATCTAAGCTCAAGCCAGTCCCACAACATACGCAAGGAAACAAAATAAAAAATAGAGAATTTTTTGCCGAATTTAAATTGGTAACTTGCAAGAAGATGATGATAAAGTATTAACTAGGACATTTTCCACTCGAACCTAGATTTAATTAATGATTTCACACAAATTTTGATCTCTTAATCCCTATATTTTTTATACTTTGTGACATAAAGCTAAATTTTAAGGAAGGAAGAAATATATAACACACCAGCGATGGCAGCTGAAGTGCTAAGAGGGTTGCTTTAATAGACTTTGTCAAGATGGCTAGCCTCTGCTTAAGTAGCTACTTTGCCCCTAAAGCAGCTACCAATTGAGGGGTCCTCAGCTAAAAAGGTGGTTGCTCTAGCAACTTGGCACCAACCAAGTTAGCTAAGTCCAAAGAAACTCCGACTACATGCTCGGGATTCATTCAGAACCCCATGTGTGCAAAACAACTATGCTAACCTACCAAATTCATCATTCTGGACTCAACAAAACCATAAAAACTATCATCTTAAGTAATTTCAATAAAATTTAGGTCCCACACATAAGAACCTAGTTTTTTAGCAAAATCTACCTTATAGCCTAAAATGAGTTTGGAAGTTTTGAGACCCAGACCAAATGTCCCCTAGCCTAAATTGATATTTCAGAGTTAAAAGATACATAGAGAGTATGAACAAGGTTGTTGGCTACATAAGATGTCATACACAGCCATTATATATAATTTGCTATAAAAGAACTTTGGAAGCATAGTTGGTGAGACATGTGTTTAATTCCATGCCAAAAAGAGTGAAATAAAGTATGCCTTACATACCTAGTTGTATATCTCCGATGTTAACCCAATTCACTTCCTTTCTTTAGGATTTCTTATTTATAATAAAGAATATGGTAAAACTAGTATTAGTAACTACAGACACATTTGGGCTACTTAACTTCACCAAAATAATAGCCGAGTAGTAATCCCTTTATGTATAGCTTGATACACCTAAATTACACCTCTCTTACAAATGAGTAAGCGGACGCTGTCAAATATAGAACCCAACTAGGTTTGAGTGTCGAATCCTACAGGGAATACTGTGTTATCTGAGTATTATAATTTTTATCAGACTATTGATCAAAGGTTCCTGAATAAAAGGGGTTTTGATTTATGGAATATATTCTAATTAGTTGTAACAGAGTTATTCTAACTATTGATTCTTTTTGCAAGTAGTAATTCAATGATATTAAACAAACTAGGGTTATGGTTACCAAGATGCTTAAACAGCTAGGGTTGTGAATCATTTTTGAGTTCCAATAAATAACTCCAATAGCAAGAGTAGTTGAATCCTATTGCTTACCCATTAGTTTCTAAACCTATATGGATAGTTTATCCTTTAATTCTCTCAAACTTAAAGAATGCATTGATTATTCAACTATTTTATCATGTAGGTAAATCCTATTAAGGCATTTGCCATTAATCCAAAGGTTAAAGACTCTAAATTCCATGTAAACTCTTTTTTTCTAACAAACACTTTTCTATTCAAACAAGTGATGTTCTTGGGCTCACCTTTCAAGTTTGCATCCAAGAAAAGTCATTAAAGTAAAGAAGGGTTTATGCAACGTCAATTATTCATAGAACTCAATTAGAATCACAATCCAAATCAACTTTTTTCACATCAAGACTCCCATAACCCTAGTTATGGGAGATTATCCACACATCTCCATAGAAGAAAGAGAAAGAATCTTATTATTATTCATAAATAAATTTAGAATTCACTTACAAAAGTTACAAGAATTAGTTCTTAAATCTTTAATAGAAATGGAATGATTAAATCCACAAGTTTTGCTTGATTCACAGACTACTACATTATAGAGTTTCAAAGATGGAAAACTAAGGTAACAATATCCAAGATGAAAGAAATAAAACCCTAATTGGATATTTATATGCTCCCAGTTATAGAAGATTTAAAATTTAAACTTAGAAAAAGCCGCATCCAAGTTGACGGTCTGACTGACGCCCTTCGGAGGCCTGACGGTACGTCGCATGGGTCATTGTTTGATTTCCAAAAATACCAAGTTCTTTTTAGGTCTGACGGTTATGTTTGTAGACCATCTTTGGACTAATGGTCCGTTCCCTTGGCAGTTACTGGGTCTTTCAAAATCCTGAATTTTGTTTAAGCCTGACGGCCAAGTTAGCATACCTTCGCAAGTATGAAGGTCCGCCACTTGTAATATCGCAGAGGTCACTTGCTTTCTTCATTCTGTTTTGCCCTGGCAGTCCGTCGCATGGCCGACGATTTGCCAGTTTGCTCGTTAGATGTCTTTTTATGCTATTTTTTCAGGTTTCTTCTGTAGCTTACTCCTTTACCTGAAACCACTCAAATATAGTTTTAAATACAACTTTAGCTGCTTGAAAACACATAATTTTCCCATGAAAAAAATACAAAATATTCTGTCAAAAGCCGGAACATCAACACCCTCAGCTTAAGATAATTGTTTGTCCTCAAGCAACTCAACACCAAATTGCAAACATAAAAAATACAATGATAGGTAATTAACTATTGAACTAGACTTTGTTCCACTATTCACTCTTAATTTCACACATGTGTGCTCAACACATCAGCATCTATAACCGGTATTAATTCATATCGGCACACACACAATCATGGACATCATTTCCTATAGAGGCTAGCAAGACTAAGTAAAACTCAAGTTGCCTCACACAATGAAGTCCACCACTCATTATCTTTGCAGACAGAGTCTAAACCCTCACACTCAACAAAGAAGTTACATGCATAATCTACCCACCCATAGGCTTTCCCTTACTAGTAAATGCTTCTTTATAGTTGATTAACCAAGATCAATTAGGTCTTTTCCAGGTTTGTAATGAGGCATCGGGGCTAGGTAAGGATAACTATTGGTAAAAGTGACTCAATATTCAGACATAACCCTCTTTGTCCTTGTATCCTTACTCACCCAAGATACTATTTTACCATCTTATTTATAAATTCTATTATTCAGCCTCACTTTGACATAACCCCCTTTTTTTACAAGCATCAGCCACCCTCAACTTATGCTGATGCAATTAGTTAAGGTGCACAATATCTTGAATAGATCAGGGACAAATGCTTTTAACTAAGTTCTAAACTAACTTTCCATTAGAAGCTCAACATTTTGACAATAGCCACCCTCAACTTAGGTGTTTTGCTTGAGTTAAGTTACATAATGTCCAATATTGGCCCTGGGCTAGAGTCAGGTGCTAACACCCTAAAGAGAGTTAATTTGAGTTATTGGTGACAACCTCAATGAACTGGGCAAGTTTTAGGTACTATACTATCCAAGAACTAAAGACAAATCCTCACACACACAGAGAAAACTAAGTTAAACTTATTCTAATTCTCTAAGGATTTCCATCACATAATTTATTCACATCTCACATATTAATGCCAGTTACAGAGTCACTGAATGTTGCTCATATATGTTAAATGACTAGAGTAAATAATCACACATACATGATCAAAGTCTTATGCCAACATCACTCATCATTCATATATAGAACAAGATGCATAAATAAAAGACACTTTTATTTTATAAATAGACATAACAAATAGAACTTAGGAACAAAAGAAAAATACAATCCTAAACATAATCCAAAACATGTCGATTCTACTTGATAGCATATAGAAGGAAAATGGATTGGTAGCATAACCCCCCATGGTACAAGTACACTTCTCCCTACAAAATAATATATGTTTTGTCCTTAAATGCATAAAATTTTAAGTATAGATGAGGGGAAATACTTGTAATGCCTATTATTCATTTTAGGCATCTGTGAAATATGGTGAGACTACAGTGTCCTTACCTGTTGCAATGTTGAATCCCATGGTGGTGGGGGTACTCATAAACTCTCCCTCTAGAATCAGAGGTACCACATCCCAGACTAGGTCTGAAGTCAGCCCCCGAACTAGGGTGGAAATAGTAGACACTCCTATCGCTTTATCTTATACTTTTTTTCTTTTTCTCTCTCATCTTTGCTTGATCTTTTTAAGGCTTTCTTCAGATCATAATGTTCTCTCTCCTCTGGCATCATTGTCTCTCTCCTTCTTCTCTTTTTAACTTTTCTTTTGTCATGTTCATCTACCTGTTTCTTTCCCTTGTCTTTCAATGGTCTTCCCATCAGATCAACAATGTCTTTTTCTTCATCACTTATTACCAAGGTCGGATCAAAATGGGTTGTTGTAGCTACCTTTTCTTTAATTCTTTGAGTTATCTTGTGCTTTCTTAAACTCTGCCATGAACTTAGCCAAGTCTGGTATGGACATTGAATCCAGCCTTTTGTTGATTCGCTCCATCATTTTTTCCATTCTCATCTGAATATGTTAGAATAGATGAATTTCCTCAGCTACAATTCTATCAATAAAAGGCTTGAATTCTGCAACCCAAGTGTCCAGCTGCTTCTTGAATTTCTTTTATAATTTCACAGACTTGGAAAAGTTTTCTTGCGCCAACCTATATTCTGCAAATTCCACCAAACCAATTGGTGTTGCTGATTTTGAACCTATAGACATACTTTATGGCACATAATCAGGTGGTATATAAGTGATAATTGGCAATGGCATACCTGTTGAAATTTCTGAGGTATCTAGGGCTGGTGCTGACTGAGTCTGATTGGTTGGAGGTTTAGTGACCCTTATTTCAAACTTTGAGTCATCTTTAGACTTCTTAATATCCTACATATGTGTCACTCGGACCTCATTATCAACCCCATAAATTATAGGCACACCCGCTTTCCTGCATAACTCTATAACTAAACACGAGAATGGTAGTACGTTGGCCACCTCATATGCTCTCATAAATAGATCATTGGTAATGATCTAACTGAAATCAGTCTTCATTCCTAAAAGTAAACTACAAATAAGCACAGCCCGGTGAATGTCCAGATTAGCATCATCTCCAGTTGGCATAAGTCTCAATCCAACTATAGCCCATTAAAACTTAGCTTTGAAGCTAAGGGATGACTTTTTTTGCACTCACGTGGGTTTGTTTTCCAGGAAGGATTACCATCATCAGTTAATAATCCATCCAACCAAGGTCTTTGGGTGGATACAGAACGCAGACGGTACTCAAGTTTGGTAATAGCATATGGGGCTTCATAGTCTGGCCCAAACAACATCCTGTTGATTGTTTGGGCTGATATATCAATATTAACTCCCCAGACTGGAATTGGCTCCCTGTGTAGATTATAAATCTTTGAGCACTTTGGAATATCCTATTTTACCAATACCAAATTATTAGCAAAGAATTCCCTTACCAAATTTGGTTGATATTATCCGGGAGGCTTGCTCATCCATGCCAATTCGTACTTATTGAAATGATGCTTCAACTTGGGATATTCGTCCAGCTCTATTGTTACTATCTGGTACTCCTTAGCGAATGGCCTTTTGGTTGGACTGCTTGCTGTTGGTGCCAACCCATCATAGAATTTTTCCCTTACTCCCTCGAGTTGCCATCTGACTGCCTCCTTTATTTGAAGATCCTTATATCTGATCAAGTTTGCATCCTCAAGCTCAGTTTTTACATCAACCGCTTTATTTTGTGCCTCCACATTGGTAGCCTCAGTTTTGGACTCAACTAGATTAGGATGAGATGTGACTACCCTTGCCTCGTCGGCTCTTGAGCTAGTACTACAGGTGCTGCTCCTACTTTCTTCTTTAGACTGGGAATGTGTAGGAATTGTCTGGTCTCTTTGGCGAGTGTTGAAAACTGGTGCTCCCTTGCTCCTAACAGGTTTGGTTCTTCCTCGTGCTTGGCCACCACCTCAGTTCAATGGGATTTTACGTGCTATAATGCCTGTAAAGGATACAAAAAATCAGATGGCAAGTTAAGTTGATGAAAACATGAAAAGATATGGCTTGACAGTACAACTGGCGGTCCATCAATGATGTGATAGTTCGACAGGCTGACCGACAACCTTAACCAGTAAAGCCTTTACTTCAGAGGCTTACGACGGTCGAACTGGCAGTTTGTCCAGTTATTGATAGACCGTCGGATTGGTCGTCGGGTTCTATCCAATGAACAATAGATAGGGCAACATTATGACGATTTGTCGCAGTAAAGATGGTCCGCCAAAAATTACCGTCGGCAACCCTTACAGTACAAAATTCCTTTTGGGAATTTTTTCAAACATCTGGTAGACATCTTTTGATTTACAACAGTATAATGACATCAATTCAATACTTAGATGCAAACTTTCCTATTTCAAATGCCTGGGTTACTCAGACTTCACCCAAACTATAGTTTACCAGGGTTCAACACCCACAACATCAACAACAAGGCAAGAGAAGAGAACAATATGAATTTTCTTTTTAGAAATATTAAAATTAGCACACCACTAAACACATCAGTGAAACAAAAGAGAGAAGTGTTATGATCATACCTTGATTTTGTAGTAACTTTACTCTACTTGCTTCCAACTTTAGAAAATAAAACTAACTTAAGAGAGAGATGAAGAGAAAGTAATTTCAAATTTTATTGGGATGAAGAGAAAAAGAGATATGTTGTTGTTTAAATAGGAGAGAAAAAGAAGAGGGTGAGTCCTTTGAAATAACTAATTCTTTGAATACAAAGGGAGTTGAACATTTTTAGAATTTGAAAAGGTGGCAACTTATGTAACCACTTGTTCTTATCCAGAAAAAATGTTTAGGTCAATTTCTTGTGGATTAAATAGCATTTCAGCACATCCCGACCTGACCTGACATTAGGGTTTAATTGATGGCCAACCCAACGGTCCGTTGGGTGTCCGACGGTCCCCCAACTTGTCCATCAATTTATTCCAATGAACTCAAATTTCTGTATCTGGCTGAGGATTAGAGCAACAGTCCGCTAGAATAGCGACGGTCCGCCAACCCGACCATTAAGCCTTATCCAGAATATCATTATGTCACCATTGATTTGACGGCTTAGTTAACGGTCAGTCGAGGCATCGACGGTCCATCGATTCTCCTGTTAGCCCCATTTTTAACTGTAGAAATCCTTTCTTTCGGTACTTTTGATCCTGCACACTTCACAAACACATAATATTGCTCAAAAATAATAAATACACTCTAACTACGATTACAAAAACACTTGGTGGGTTTCCACCCACTAGCTCCTGGTTTAATATCGAGGCACGACGCAGTTATCTCGATTACTCAAACTTCATTAAGATAGACAATAGTTATACACCTTTATTGAGTCCATTGGACCGATATACAACTTCATACGTTTTCCATTTACTTTGAAGATACTTCCATCTTTATTTCTAAGTTTAACTACTTTAGACGAGTAGATTGGATTAACTTGGAATGGACCCAACTATTTTGATTTAAGCTTACCTGGAAATAGATTCAGTCTGAAGTTGAAGAGAAGCACCCAATCATCCTTTTGAAAATCTATTTTTGCAATCATCCGATCGTGGTACTTCTTCATCTTCTCCTTTTAAAGATCAGCTCTTTCATACATGTCGAGATGGAACTCATCCATCTTTTCAACTATCTAATGTGCTAGATTTTTGTAGCATATTTAAGACTTTTTAACTTTAAATAATTGTAGGTTCTTAAGTAATTATTGGTTTTTTTGATGTTATTTCTTATGATTTTGTCGGAAAGTCAAGGATGGGAAAAAAACATAGGAAAGATGAAAAAAATAAGTAAAATTTGGTACAAGTGAGCTAATATGAGTCTGACGGCATTTCATGCAAGCCGTCAGAAATATGGTAAGCTACCCGAAAAAGGCGTCAGGAAGAACTATGAAGAAGAGTTGATGGATGAAGGTGACGACATTCTCAATATGTCATCACAAGTGTGGTAAGCCGTCAGAAAATACCGTCAAGTGGGACAGAACATGGTGAAATAAGCTGAAGGTATGACGACATTTGCTACACGCCGTCACTCCTCTGGTAAGCCACCATAGGACATCGTAAAAGTGAGGCAGAACAGGTTAAGAAGGCATAAGTTCTGATGATAAATCTGAGACATCGTCAGAAGCCTGACGATCAAAACCAATATGCCATCACCTAAATCCGAGCCCAGCTATGATTTTGTTATTTTATTTCCTTAATTAGGCTTTAGTATAAATAGAATCTTTTAGGGTTTTTAAAGGGGGGATTCATAATTCATCTATCAGACAATTAACCTAGGGAAGAAAGTCATGTAACATTGCTCTCTTACATCAATTATTCTTCTTGTTTTTATCAACTATTTTTGGGTTTCTACCTTGTGATTCAATCGAAGAAACTACTTGTTGTTTTCCATCTAATTGTAAGTTATCCTTATCATTATGAATTCAACTTTTGATTTCGTTCATCAAATCATGAGTGGCTAATTCCATTAGTCGGGGTTATGGGATCCATGGATTAGGGTTTGATATGATACTAGGTGTTTAGCGGATTCAAAGAGTAGTGGAACATCTTGAAATTCTATTGTTTTAACTGAAATCTAGTGGTTGCAAACATTAGGTTATGTTTTAGGTTTTATTTTCTTCTAACGGAGAAATAGACTAGAGGACGTGAATTATCAACAGGGACTCGGAAGCTACCAACCTTCTATTTAATGATTAATGTCATAACTGGATTAATCTACCTGAGATAACATCATATTGGAAATAGATAAATTATCTAAGTTTGAGAGAATTAAATAATAAATTGTCTGGTGAGGTCGAGAGATAAGTCAGATAGTATAATCGTCAGGGATATTCTGTTGTTCTAATCATTCCGTAAATCTCTAGCATTACCTAGTATTTGTCAAGTCCCGAAACCCTTGGTGAACATAGCTCTGGTTTCCTATTTATATTGATTAAAAACATTAATATTGACGTGACAACA
The DNA here is from genome assembly GCA_030864225.1 of Capsicum baccatum var. pendulum. Taxonomy (NCBI): domain Eukaryota; kingdom Viridiplantae; phylum Streptophyta; class Magnoliopsida; order Solanales; family Solanaceae; genus Capsicum; species Capsicum baccatum. The sequence goes on along the minus strand of CM061555.1, from coordinate 161,515,026 downwards.
TTACTTGATACTTTCAAAACCCCTATATTAATTTTATATTTTCGTACCATTTATTTGAATTGAAGTTGTAGCTATAACTTCAAATTAGCTTAATCTCCATTCACATTGTTCCCTATGGATTCGACCCCGACTCCAAAGTTGGGTAAATATATTGACGACGACCACCTTACACTAATTTGAGGTGTAAGTTGAGCATTATCATTGTCCCATTCTTAACAATGCTACCTCATTCCAATTCAAATTTAGCCTACCAAGTGCTCACAGTGCCTTATGCTCTAATTCAATTGGTAAATGACATGCCTTTCTGTAAACCAACTAGTATGGTGACATGTCGATTGGTGTCTTGAAATCTATTTTGTATGCCCATAAGCCATCATCTAGCTTCCTAGACTAGTCTTGTCTACTAGCACTCACTGTTTTAGCAAGTATGGCTTTAATTACTCTATTCAAAATCTCTACTTGCCCACTAGTTGGTGGGTGGTATGGAGTTTCTACCTTGTGTTGCTTAACACCATACTTTTCTAAGGAAGCTTGAAATACTCGGTTGCAAAAGTGAGATCCACCATCACTTATAATGGTGCGTGGCACCCCAAATAGACAGAAAATATTCCTTTAAGGATACAACCACTCTCTTCCCTTCGTTGTTAGCCAAAGAAATAGGTTCATCCCCTTTTGACACATAATATACAATAACTAGAATGTATTTCATACCATATGAGCTCACAAAAGGCCCCATGAAGTCGATACCTCAGACGTCGAACAATTCTACTTCCATTATGTTTGTTAAAAGCATTACATGATGCTTAGAGATTGACCCCTGCCTCTGAGATTGTTCACATCTTCTCACGAACTCATAAGAATCATTAAATAAAGTCGGCCAATAGTAGCCACTTCGCAGCATCTTTCTAGCAGTACTGTCACCTGCATGGTGACCTCCAACCGGGGAAGCATGACCTGCTTCCAAGATACTCAACATATCTAGTTTTGGAACACACCTCCTTATGATATTATCAGCACATCTTCAAAACAGATACGGTTCATCCCAAAAGTAATGTGTCACATCATGGAGAAATGTTTTTCTTTGGGAAAAAAAAAATTCTCCGAAATCACCTCGCTCACCACATAATTCATGAAATCTGCATACCAAGGTATCTTTTCTAGAATAGAAGCCAAGATTTATTCATCCAAAAATGCATCATTAATATCCAATTCATCTCTAACTGCTTGCTCCCCTTTTAGCCTAGACAGATGGTCCATAACTTGTTTTTTGCAACCTTTTCAATCTTTGACTTCAAAGACAATCTCTTGAAGTAGCAACACCTATCTAATCTACTTTGGTTTTGCATCTTTTTTCATCATCAAATATCTCAAGGATGTGGGTTAAGTGTGGACCACCACCATGGTTCCTAAAAAATATGCCTGGAACTTCTCAAAAGCATATACCACTTCAAGAAGCTCTTGTTCAGTAACATTGTAATTCTTTTGAGCCCCATTCAGTGCTTTGCTTGCATAGTAGATATGATGAAAAAATTTATCCCTCTTTTGGCCAAGTATAGTCCCAAGTGCAACACCGCTTGCATCAGACATAATCTCAAATGGTTTTGACCAATCCGATGCAACTATAACAAGGGTGTCAACTAGCTTTCCTTGAAGGCATTCAAATGCCTTCAACCAATCATCATCAAAGTTGAAATTAGCCTCCTTCTCCAAAAGTTTGCAAAGTGGATTTTCAATTTTTAAGAAGTCCTATATAAATCTCTGATAGAAGCCAGCGTGACCAAGGAAACTACACACATTTTTAATAAAATAGGAGGTTGTAGCTTCTCAATAACCTCGACCTTGGCTCGGTCGACCTCAATCCCCTTGGCTGAAATTTTGTGCCCAAGAACAATACCCTCATTCACCATGAAGTGGAATTTATCCTAATTAAGCACAAGATTAAACTCTTCACACAGCTTCAAGGTTCTACTAAGATTCACTAAACAATGTTCAAAAGAATCACCTACCATAGAAAAATCATCCATAAACACCTCCAAGGTGTCTTCAACATATCTGAGAAAAAAGACATCATGCACCGTTGAAAGGTAACAAGTGCATTACACAATCCAAATGGCATCCGCTTAAACGCAAAATTACCATATGAGTAGGTGAATGTCGTCTTCTCCTGATCCTTCGGGGCTATAAAAATCTAATTATAACCAGAATACCTATCCAAAAAATAGTACCAATATCTTCCCGCCAACTAATCAATCATCTAATCCATAAAAGGAATTGGGAAGTGTTCCTTCAACATCCATGAGTTAAGTTTTTTATAATCGATGCAAACTCTCTACCCAGTGATAGGTCTGAGTTGTATTAACTCATTCTTCTCGTTCGCTACAACAATGATGCCCCTTTCTTGGGCACATAATGTACAGGGCTCACCCGCTTACTATCCAAAATGGGATATAAAACTCCTGCATCAAGCCATTTGATGATCTCCTTCTTAACCACCTCTTGCATAGGTTGGTTAAGACAGCAATGGTGCTCAATGGTTAGGGTGAAATCTTCCTCTAAATGAATTTTATGGGTGGAAATACCTAGAGGGATACCAATGATATCCGCCATATTTTATCCTATCACCCGTTTGTATTGAGAAAGCATAGAAATAAGTGCCTCCACTTCTTCCTCACCCAAATCTGATGCAATAATCACAAGTAAAATATTTTCACTACCTAGAAACACATATTGAAGGTGATCTGGCGATTCCTTCAACTCCAACACTGGTGGCTCCTCAATAGACGGCTTAGCCAGTGGTGTTCGGTGATTTTTAAGATCTAGATCCAGCTTTTTGGGAGCATAAGTGTATTATCCCATCCCTATTAAAGCACAAATAGTCTCCATATACTTTTTAATGCCCTCACCATCGAAATTCATCAGGACTGCAGCTAAGGGCTCAATGGTAAATTTCTCTTCAATTGGAACCTCCTGCTCGTCCAAATAGTAGACATCAACAATAGAGAACACACTCATTTCCTTGTTCTACTTCATAGATTGGCACACATCAAACCAAACTACTTTATCATTAAGCCTGAATAAGATTTCATTAGCTCACAAATCAATAAGCACACTTTCGATTGTGAGGAAAGGTCGACCCAAGATTATGGGAACCTCAAAATCCACTTTACAATCCAAAATGATGAAATATATATGAAATATAAAGCTTGCCACCTTTACTAGCAAATCATACAAAATACCAATTGGCTATTTTACCGACCTATCTATCATTACTAGTCACATGTTTGTGGGTGTGAGGTCTCCCAAACCCAGTTTCTTATAAACAGCAAGCGGCATTAGGTTTATACTCACTCCCAAATCACACAAGGCCGTGGAAAAATCAAAAGATCTAATAGTGCATGGAATTATGAATGATCCTGGGTATTCTTTCTTTTGCACCAGAGACCTTGTTGAAATAGCACCACAGTAATGAAGATTATCTACTAGTTTGTAACTCACTGCTCTCTATTTGATAGAAGTTGAGCATGAATTTACCTAATGACTCAAAAAATACAAATCACTCATCATAGTAGTCACCCCATAGTTGGTAGCCTCAACTCTCTTTAATAGCTTCTCCATCATGTCCTCTATGGACATTTTACCAGATCTTATTGTATTATTATCTCAACTTCTAGGAGGTACATATAGTCCACTCCTGTCATTTGCTCTTCTAGTTTTTTTGATCCCTATCCTTGTAACCATCCTTATCGTAATAGTTCCAACCTTGATTTCCTTGGCTATTGCCTAAAAAACCCATCTGATTATTTAGACAGTTCTCCTTTTTTTTTTGAATTAGAGTCAGCTCTACCTTAGGATGTAATAGTTTTCACCTACTCCATTTCTCAAGATAATAAATATTTTGTCAGTAAATCTATCTGCATCTTCAAGTGTGCCATGTCTTGATCATGTTCCTTGTGCCATGTCCTTATCATGTTCCTTCTCTTTTATCCATTGCCCTACATTCATACCAACAAACACAATAGGGCTCACTACTATAGAATCCCTAGTATGCCAAGCTCTACTTTGTTTGGTTATCCTATTGAGCATCTCTGAGGATTCTAGAAAAGTAAGATCTACAAATGATTCTCATGCAACAGTATCCACGACTAGCTTAGTAATAGAGTTTAAGGCCCTATAGAGAGTCTCCATCAAATAAATATTTGTCATTTTATGGTTCGAGCATTACATCAGCTTTTTTTTAAACTTCTCCTAGGTTTCGTGAAGAGCTTTTGTTGGAAGCTGCCGAAAGTTACTAATCTCATCCCTCAACTTTACCCTCCTGGAAAGTGGAAAGAACCTTTCTAGGATAGACTTTTTTAACTGTCTCCAATTGGTTATAGAATCAAGAGTCAGTCCACTAATCCATAGTGTTGCCTTCCCAGACAGAGACGACGGGAAAAATCCAGGCGAATAGCATTCTGACCCACTCTTGGATTATCAAAAGACTTGCAAATGGAAAAAAAATCACTAAATGCATGTTAGGATCATCTCCCGAAAGACCATCAAACAACCCCTTGAGATGAAGGAGTTGAATCATCGTACTGGTAATATTGAACTTAGCTCCGGGTGCCATAGTTGGAGGAATAATAGCTCCAGTTGCACCTGCTCTATCTATTCCATCCTCATCATCATTAAGTTCAAACTGTACTAGTTAATGATCCTGGATGGGCTTGAAGGGATGGTTCCTGTTTACATTATGATTCACTAGTGTAGTTGCATTCTCTGCATGCCTTGGGTTGATAAGATCTAATAAGTCATCATCCCCCAAATCATAATCATCAATATTAGGATGATATGATGGTTAGGCATCATTCTATAGATTAAGTTAAGCTCTAGCCAAAGCGGCTAGTCTTTCAGTATCTTAGGGATCTGTTATTCTGCCAATCAACTGCAGTTCCTGACGTACTAGTAATAATCGTGCACCCAATATCCATGTACTTGGCATACATAATAACTACCCTGCACAGAACAAAATAACAAACAAAGGTAAAATTTGAGAAATTGACCAAAGGTCAATTAACAAACACAAACTTAATTGACAATCGTATTCCCCTGCAACGGCGCCAAAATTTTATACGACCAAGTTACACCTCTCTTACGAAAGAGTAAACGGTCTCTGTCAAATATAGAACCCAACTAGATTTGGTGTCGAATCCCACAGGGAATACTGTGTTCACTAAGCATGTGATTGTTATTAGACTGTTGATCAAAGGTTCTTGAATAAAAGGGGTTTTGATTTATGGATTATATTCTACATAGTTGTAACAGAGTTGTTCCAACTATTGATTCTTTTTACAAGTAGTAATTCAATGATATTAAACAAACTAGAGTTATGGTTACCAAGATGCTTAAATATCTAGGGTTATGAATCACTTTTGAGTTCCAATAAATAACTCCAATTGGAAGAGTAGTTGAATCCTATTGCTTACCCATTAGTTTCTCAATCTAAATGGATAGTTTATCCTTTAATTATCTCAAACTTAAAGAATGCATTGATTAGTTAACTATTTTCTCATGTAGGTAAATCCTCTAAAGGCATTTTCCCATTAATCCAAAGGTTAAAGCCTCTAGATTCCATGTAAACCTTTTTTTTCAACAAAGACTTTTATATTCGTTCGAGTGATGTTCTTAGGCTCACCTTTCCAGTTTGCATCCAAGAAAAGTTGTTAAAGTGAAGAAGAGTTTATGCAATGTCAATTACCCACAGAACTCAATTAGAATCACAACCCAAATCAGTTTTTTCACATCAAGACTCACATAGCCCTAGTTATGGGAGCTTAGCCACACATCTCTATAGAAGAAAGAGAAAGAATTTTTGTATTATTCATAAATAAATTCAGAATTCAGTTACAAAAGTTACAAAAATTAGTTCTTGATGAATCTTCAATAGAAATGGAATGATTAAAGCCATAAGTTTTGCTTGATTCACAGACTACTACATTACAGAGTTTCAAAGATGGAAAACTAAGGTAACAATATCCAAGATGAAAGAAATAAAACCATAACTGGGTATTTATATGCTCCCAGATATAGAAGATTTAAAATTTAAACTCAGAAAAAGTTGTGTCCAAGTTGACAGTCTGACTGACGGCCCATCGAAGGCCTGACTTTCCATCGCACGGGTCATTGTTTGATGTTTAAAAATACCAGGTTCTTTTTAGGTCTGATGGTTATGTTGGCAGATCATCGCTGGACTGATGGTCCATCACCTTGGCTATTGCTGGGTCTTTTGAAATCCTAAATTCTGGTTAAACCTGACAGCCAAGTTGGTGGACCGTCACAAGTATGACGGTCCGCCACTTGGACTGTCGCATAGGTCACTTGGTTTCTTCATTCTATTTCATCCTGGCGGTCTGTCTCATGGTCGACGGTCTGCTAGTTTGCCTATCTGATTCTTTTAATGCTATTTTTCTAGGTTTCTTCTGTGGCTTACTCCTTTACATGAAAGCACTCAAATCCAGTGTTAAATACAACTTTAGCTGCTTGAAAACACACAATTTTCCAAAGAAAAAAATTCAAAATATTTCATCAAAAGCCAGAACATCATCGATCAAGTGTGTTATTTTAATCCTTTTCTTCTCCAATTATATCCACATACCATACAGATTCTTATAAGATCCTCTGCAACAACTTTTGCTTCATTACATCCTACAAATGATACACAAAATAGAATGGGTAATAAATATATACAATAATTAGTTTGGTGGTGTACCACCAAACCCTTCTTCTAAATTTTAATACAAACTAGTCACATCTTTCCCCAACTTCTGCCCGACAATCTCCAACATATACACGTAAAACAGTCCATAAAACAACCCTAACTTACCTTTGTTTCAGCAACCAAATATTGAACTCATCATCGCTTGAGTTATTAATAACAACACATCCATAATTCTTTCCAAAATTTATATATAAGGAGAATAAAATGGAGCAGTACTTTACCTCGATTTTAGGCAAATTATCCTTTTTAATTGAACTCATATAGAACTTCAACATTCCTTCATACTTTAAACCAAAAAAGAAAAGAGATGTCTCTTAATAACAAAGAAAAGTGAGCAGGTAGCTTGTTTTATATTCTGTCCTGGACTTATATAGAATGTTATCCTAGTATTCTATTGGGGAATTAAGCTAAACCTTAAGTATTTTCACTTACCTTGTCCCGTAATGGTTAGGGTTTCTTTAAAAACCCTACAAAGAAAAATAGGGCTGCTTCTTGTTATTTTAGAGAAAGTAGAGATAATTTGTGAAATATGATCTTTTTGTGACTTAAAAATAAAGGAAAATGACCAGCAACTTGGCCTTATAAAAGCCTTATTCTGGCTATCTATTTAGCTGCATTTTGGACCTCAAAATTGGCCAAATTAGTCTAAGTAGTTGAAGCACCTACTTAAGGAGTTAAAGCTACTCTAAAGGTCAAAGTAGGTGATTCACCTACTTGCTTTATTCATTTTTGGGCTCAATTAAATTGGGCCTTGGAAGATTGAGTGTTGGACTATTTCTCTTTTTCCTTTCCTCTTTAACTTAATTTGGGCCCAAATAAGTATATTAGTACAGGCCCAAATCTTATTTATGCACTTGGTCCATCAACTTAGGTCATATAGATCAAGAAGATGACTCGCCTACTAGCTTAATTAAGTCAAGCAAGAACCTCAACAAATTACTCCATTTTCAGTTCTTAATCCATTTATTTAACTTAAAAATTTTATACACTTGGTTACTCTAAACTTTAGATTCAAATGCCGTCGTATGATTTCAAGTTAAATAGTATATCATTGGTTACTCGATCATGTCACATTACAACTTATGGGCAGTATATAGAACTCCATTTAAACCATCAATGCTCACATAACACATATCATCCATTACATATACATCAAGGCTATATCAAGTTCCACATAAGTAGAGCAAGTACATGCCAAATACAAGGTGTTATAGCTTCTTTTCAAAGGCCTGTTACTTCTTGGTTTGTATGGCATAGACTATTTTCTTTCGGGATTCATTTTGGCTATCGGCGGGGGCATGTCCCTACTTAGGTTGCAATTGTTTACAGGCTTTGTAGATTATAGTAGTCGGGTTAGTTATTGATATTCTCAGATTCTTTTGAGCTTATACTTCTCTATCTTTTTATATGTTTGAAATTCATCCGCTGCTAGGTGTGCTATGTTCTGTTTGACTAGGCAAAGAGAGTGGTCTCTAGTCGTCGGTGTACTTGAGATACTCTTCATGACCATGCCCTAGTTCAGGTCATAACAAATATGTATAGAAGTCTCGTTACCACTATCTGACAAATCTTACATGATCCATCTAAGAAGAGTGGAAACAAAGAAGAACTTAGAAATTGATAGAGATAGGGACATATGTTAGGACATTAGGAAATGGAATTTCCTAATAATTTCTTATAGTTTCTCAAAGATAAGATAAAAATATCTTCATACTAATACTGGAACTCCACTTGAAATTTTTCTTTTGTACCGATGACACATGTGAACCTATGTCTCTATACCAAATGCTCACGACCCAAAATCTCATGTCATAATGGCACATACTATAACCTATGAGTAGGTAAGACAAACACATAGCCCAAAATGACATGTAATAAGCGAATAAGAGGAAGAGGAAAATACATGGAAACACGATCCAAACATATATATATGTGTGTATATATATATAAACAACAAAAAGGGGTAAAAGATATAAAATAATCCCCAAGACTTTGTATCATTCAGCACATGAGATACTAACATGATAGGAGCATTAAGAAAATACAACATATATATATATAGTAATCTCCAAAATATGAAACTAGTGTAGTAAAATAGAGGGAGAAGGAACAACTTTAGACGTCAACAACTTACTCAAGTCTCTAATCCAAGATAGATATAGACGAAGAAAATGTCAGTGTCAAGAACTCATACTATGGTCCACATCAAGGAAAACGATGCCAAAATTAGTAACAAATTATATGCCTCATAGGGCAACTAGATCAATAGATAATGCAAGTATAAATAGCCTATAAAGAAAGGATACAAAATATAGGTAATTAGGAAGAAAATACTTATCTGTAGAAGCTAGCCTATTAAACAATCTCATCAAGAATAATACTAAGAAGAATATCACTAGTAGTATAATTTGGATGTTTACCCATAAAAATCAAAACAATAAGTTAAGCTAACACTGAAGGTGGACATGATAAAAATGGAGTGCACAAGGTACACCAGATCCATGACAGAACATTCATAAATAACCAATCATAAAGCATGCAAAAATTATCAATAATAATAAAACTAGACCTCCATTAGCTCAAAAGGTACAAATAGCATATATAAATACAAACAACAAATAACAAACGGGTCTAACTTTTGTGACTGATTGGTTAAGTCCATGCTTAAAAAATATGGTGTAAATTACAAGGTACCAACATATTACGATTCTCAAACTAGCGGGCAATAGAGAGATCAAATTGATATTGGTGAAAACTGTGAATGCCAATAGGACTTACTAGTCAAGAAAGTTCGAAGATGCATTTTGGGTCAATCAAACATCTTTTGATACCCCCATAGGTGCCTCTCCATATTATCTTGTGTACGGAAAGTCATGTTATTTGTCGGTTGAACTTGAGCATAAGGCACTATTGAGGTTATAAAGGCTAAATTTGGAGTGGCATGATACAACTACATTAAGGTTGAACAAGGTGAATGAGATGGATAAATTTTGACTTCGTCCTATAAGAGCTTAGCTATATAAGAAGAGAGGATGAAGTTGAACCATAAAAAAAAATTAGAAAATGGCGTTTTAGCCTAATGATCTGGTCTTGTTGTATTATTCAAAGCTCAGCTTATTCCTTGGAAAGTTGAATTCTAGGTGGTATGGACAATTCACCATTATTCAGACATTCCCACATGATGCTATTAATAAGGAGCATGATGGTTAAGACCCATTCAAAGTGAATGGATAGCAGGTGAAGCATTATATGGGAAACCTCGTAGAAGTAAAAATAGTTAATGATATGGACCTTGGTGAAGTCTGAGTAAACAAGCCAATTGTGTTATGCCACGATGTTAAATCAGGCACTGCATGGGAGGAAATCAATGAGGATAGTTGGTGAATTCTAAGTATCTAACCTAGCCTTGTCATGCTGCTATGTTAAATCAAGCAATGTGTGAAAGGCAACCCATGTTTTCTACTTAATTCATTATAGGGTAATTTGTATGTTCAGTGTGCAGGGTTAGACATTGCAGAAAAAGACAAAAAATTTCTAGCACTAGGCCATACAACTCACCTCACGAGTTGTTATCATATCTCACAACTCGTAAAAAGGGTTGTAGACAGAAGGAGCTTAGGCCATTCTCAGGTATTTGGTCTTTGGAGTCATCACGACTTTCAGAACGAGTTGTGATCCCACTATACAAATCGTCAAGTTTAGTCGTGAAGACTGGATAACCAGGTATGTTTCCAATTATTATGGGGGAATCTATGACTTGTGTCTAGTGGTTACGAGTTTTTACGGTGATTGGTTACTAGGCCAGACATCGCGTGCCTATCGGGTTGACCCAGTCCACTACATATTGATTAAATAAGGAAATTAAATCCTATTGATTCAACTTATTATTTTAAAACCAATGACTCCCTCCTTCCAAATAACTGACACCTTTGGCATTTAAATCACTCCATATTTATCCCCTAGCATCACATTAAAATAATCAAACTTTTCTAAAAGGAAAACTCTAAAGAACTAGGGCACGTAATCTCTAAAACATTTGTTTTAAGGAATTCAAGTGAGGGTAAATTTGTTTGATTCCCTGATCAAATAAATTTCATGAAGTATATATTGACCCAATTCTTGAGAAATTTTCTATGCAATGTTAAAATTAGGAGTAAAATACAATGGTGCAATGATTTGTGCATAGGGGATAATTTTGGAATTATTAATTTTTGTATAAATCATGTAGGTATGTTGGACATATATAATTTGGCATCCAACCCCTTGAAAACCATGTTCCAGAGGTTACAGGGCTCGTAACGACTCGTAGGGTCACCTAATGAGTTGTTATATGACTCATGCTACTAAAAATATGGATATAAAAGGAGTTGAGATTCAATTTACATCACGACACATACCTCGATTCGTTGTCTCATGATATGACTCGTGTAAGGGGTCATGCTGACTAGGAAGGATATTGCACCAGGAAATTATTTTTGGTCAGATAACGAGTGTTTGTAACGAGTCATTTTCCAATATAATGACTCATTATGAGGACTTATTACCTGACCAATGAATAATTTTTATACATTCTTCCATTTCATGATTCTTATGATGACTCGTGGCCTAAGGTCACAACTCATACCCTAAGATCTAAGATATCCAATCCCTGTAACACCTGCACTTATCTTTCTTTTTTTTTCTTTCCTTTTATTACATGTAATAACATGTGTGTTTGTTCCAGGTACAATAACACCTAAGAATGACTCAACCAAGAAGCACGCTCCCAAAAAGCCAGCTTTCCCCTCCAATCATTCCCTTGTGAATGAGGACATTGATAAGTCAAGTGGCGCAGTTGAAAAATACCCATTAGAGGGGTAGGTTACGCCAAAAAAGTAGTTACCTCAGAAGGCCAAATTTGCTATGGCAGAAGTCTCACCACCTTAGGCCAGACAAGGATGAAATATACTAGCCAATCACCAACCCATGCACCGTTCCAATCTAAAGAGAACGGTGAAAATGATAAAGAAGAGGAGAAGTCTGGTCCCAAAAAGGAAGATGATGAGGATGAAGATGGTTTTAAGGATGAGGGGTTTTAAAATAAAAAAGAGGGTGAGATTGAGTCGAGTGGCACCCTAGTTGAAGTACACCATCCTCCACCACCACCACCTGTTATACTATTTTTCTACAGAGCCTGCTCAGGTGCCTATAGTTAATTGGTGGGAATACCCCAAAATGATATCCTTATATAACTAGGATAGTTCCATGAACTACGCCATAGGAAAACCATAGAGATGGATCCATTTAGAGGGAAGGCTAACCATCATAGATATGTTTGAAATGCCTAAATTTGATGCCCGATTAAGAAAATACCACTTTGAGTAGATGACCACAGCTCCCAGATAGTACAATAGGGCATGATTTTTTGAGTTCGATGTCACCTATCAGATGGAGCTGAAGTAGTTATATCCACAGGGGATTTTGTGGAGGGGTGGTGATCCGTTAATAGATGTGATGATCATAGGTGTTTGGGTAAACATCTACACTCAGACTATTTCTAGAATTCTATATGGGACATAGTTCCATCCACTAGAAAATACTTTCAAGATTGAATTGTTCTTGGATGAGATGCAAAAAATTAAGAGAAAGCAAATCAACACAAAAGATAAGTTGATTCACTTTCAGTGGATAGCTAGTCTTATTGTGGCTGAACGAGAAGAGGTTGTTTGTGGTTCATAATAGATTGCGAAGGGCATCTTAAACTTTTTGGCAAAGGTGTGGTAGATGTTTGTGTGTCATAAATTGTATCTCACATATAGGGAAAATTTACTCAGTCCAGATCGCACATCCTTGGTAGCTTGTATTATGGTCGGCTATGACATTGACATGGCCCAGTTAATTATTAGAGGGATCCAAGATTGGGCGATGAGAACTAACATTATCTTGACATTCCCATAGTTTCTAACACAACTATGTTTAGATATACGAGTGCTAGAGATTTTAGGGATTGAACAGTTTCTCCTGTCAAAAGGTACTATAGATTTAGGGTTGATTTGTGATGATGCGAACCCCATCTCCAAGGCTGCAAAAATAGGAGCAAGATTGCTTAACGAGGCACTTTAGGCTGGAGGGCACAGGAATAATGCTACAGGGTTCACCGACATTGGTGAGACCTTTACTAAGACTGCCTAGTCTGAGCCCAGACCTCGACAAATACAGAAGGTACTTCTCAGACTCCGTCCCCACCACCTCATGTGGAACCACATCCATTTACTTTTAGGTCATCCCCAGTCGGATATGCTTTAGTACCATGATCATTCTTAGTGAAGGTAAGAAAGATATCAGGCATTGAAGAAGCAAAGGTAAAGCCGATTGAGAAGAAAGTTAAGCCATGGGTGCAGAGAGAGATTAGCAATAAGATAAGGAGAATACAGACTTGGTTTGATGGTTTTGAGAAATTAATCATCCAATAACTAAAAGATATATAGTTCTATGATTTTAGTAGGCACATGATGAGATGTCCGCGCTCTAGAAGGTTGCTGAGGACCTGAATAATACACCCTTCCCCTCTATTTTTATTATTTAGGAGTTATATAAGAAGGAGGAGGTACTATATTTTTAAGGTGTTAGAAGGTCGACCACTACGACTAATATTGATGACAGTGAGAGGTGTAGCAAGAGAAAGAAAAGAAGGAGAATTCAGAACAAGAAGATTAAGGTGGCAAAAATAACTAGTATATAGTCTGAGAAGGACCGTTAGAGAAGGGTTCGAGAGATGGAACTGGGAGTCGGTAGCTCCCGAGTTACTGGTGAGACAATTCCATATGTAATAGAGTCGATTGAGAGCACTATTCCTACCCTACAGGTACCATTTAGCACACCAGAAATAGTCGGTGCCTCTATTGATGTAAGTATCTCAGACACTATTAGGACTATTGCTGATGAAACTGGGGCCCGTTTAGAGGCCTCAAAACTTAACAATGCATGAGCCGGCACCTAGTGCACCTAAGTATGTCTTCGACCCCTTTATTTTATATATTAGTCATGCACTAGGGATAGTGCATAGTTTCTTAGTTGGGGGGAGGGGTTGTACCACTTAGCCCTCGTGAGTTTGTTTTATCGTACTTCTTTTCCCATTGGTTGTCGTTTAAATGTAGAATCAACATGTCTAGGATAAATAACAGTTTTATATTGTGTTTTTTTTGTGTTATGATTTTGATATCAATGTTGGTGTTTAATTAGGAATAAAATTTGTACCAAAGGCTGTTGATAGATTGTTTGTGATTGTTCTTAAATGGTTTGTGAAAATAATACCCCTCCTAAAAATCTATTTACTACTGTGTGGTGTGTATATACGTGTAACCACTATGAATCTCATAATCGCATTAGGATTAGGAATATAACAATCTTGGAAAACAATTACACAAACTAGATAGTAACTTGTGATGTGACCCTATACCATGTGCGTGTGAGACACTACCTAGTTCCCTGTGTATGTGGAATTTAGAACTTGTCATGTCAGGATTTCCTAGGTCGTAGGATAGTCAGTTAGGAAATGATCATACGCCCTTTTAGAATTAGTCCACTTAGCTTAAATAACCAACAAAATGCAATAAGAATCCTTTGATCCCAATTTTAATCCTTACTGGACCTGTTTTTTTTTTACACCAATTCACCTGCCCATTTTAATTGCAATGAACCTATTTTGGCTTTGGTCCTCATTGGATACTATGCACCTCAACTTATGAAAATCACCTAAGTTGAGGGTGTCTATCATAGGGGTGCGCAGTTAGAAGTGGTTATGAAGAAAGAGTGTGAATAGAAAATAAAGTAGGGTTGGGTATGGTAGAAAAATAAAATCAAAAAGAGGAAAAAAACTGCACCCAACTTGAATGATTAGAAAATAAAAAGAGAGAAATAAGGGTAGATTTAAAGAAAGGTTGTTAAATTAGTGGACCCCAAAGTAATTGTAGTGCCAAGGAGGCTTAGTCACTAAAAACTTCCAAAACACACCATACTAGCCCCAAACCTACGTTACAAACCAAATAGAGTCCTATAGTTATCTTAACCCAACTATCCAAAAACTGAGGTAAAGAAAATAAGGGCAAGCCTATGGCATTCTCTGCACACTGTTGGAACTTCTTTGTGAGTGAGAGTGTCTTTTGACTATCCCTGCATCAATATATTTGATCTATCAAATCAATTGGGATCTCTTTGATTGTGAGGGTACATGGGTCGCGTTATTAGATTAATTATTTATTCGTGTAGTGTAACTTGTATATATACATGGTTGTTTATTTCAAATATAATGTCATAACTTGATTCCTTTATGTCACATTGTTGTACTTTATTGACACACACAATTGTGTTTTCAAAAGTTCAAAAATAGGAGGGGTAAGGTATTTTGATCCAAAGTTCATAATCGACAGCCATAGGTGGCTTATGATCTTCCTGGTTAAGTATCGTATTTGTTTTGTCTTGTGTTGTTGCCTGAGGACATACAAATATTCTAAGTTGAGGGTGTTGATGTGTCATGGTTTCATGTTACTTTTGATGCTTAAAACAATGACAATATGCATTTACTTAGGTTATTTTGTTGAATATTATATGTGTTTTCAATGTGTTCTAGGTAAATTAGGTTGGAAGTGGCATGGGTCAGAGTTGGATGAAAAAGCTCCAGAATAATTAATGTTCTGACTCAATCACTTATCGTTTAGTCACCAAATTCCTCGTGACCTCAGTCATAATAATAACAGTGAACATAGTTGAGTTCCTGGAGTGAAGTAAAGACTGACCACGACTCATCAAGTGTGACTGCGAGTCATGGTGTGAAGTTGCTCAGAGCACAGTGTCTAAAAGTCCTAAAGATTGACAAAAGATGTTCCAGTGGTAATGATAAAGACCAGGAGTCATAATGACTATCTATGACTAGTGGTGAGGAGTCGTTCTGACAATAGACTAAAAAATCCTGAAAGTGAAGATCTACTGGACTGATGACAATTTGTATAATACAACTCGTTATGTCACCTAAGAAGTTGTGAAAACTAAAAGCATAAAAGAGCTATGACAATAGGCAACGAGTCATTTCCAGTCTTAATGACTCAATGTCAGAGGTCTGATCACTGCCGACCTAGTTTTCCTATTTTGTTTTAATTGGGTTTCCTTTATTATTTGGATATACTATAAATATCCTTGGGTTAATCTTGTATTATGTTACACACTTTGAGATATTTTCACGCACTTTGACATCTTTGATACTCTCATTCTTGGTTTCATAATTAATCTAAGAAATTGGATTTTATTCTTTCATTAGTGTGAAATTAATTCTATTCTTTCATTATTGAATTCTATGGGTTGTTGGATAACCATGAGTATCTAATATCCTTAACTAGGGTTGTGGAATCCCTAACAGATTAACAAAGTAGAGGAAGTATGAGGTTCAGTTAGATCATTACTACTGCAAATATTGTGGTCTTCTTTGTTATTGATTTCTACCTTATCTACTACAGAATCTAAAGACTTGCCTGTATTCATGATCATCCTCACAAAGGAGTTCAAGATTGGGAAATGAAGAGCAAAACAGTGATTCGAGGCTACCAACCCTCATCTAATAGTTTGAGATTCACAAGGTGAAAGCTAAAGTAGGATTGAAGACAAGCATTAGTAAAGCGATATCCTGATACGCATATGGTGAAGGGTGAGATCTACCAACGAGTTCATAAGATAGTTGGTGATGCATATCTTGTCAATATCTACATGTGTATCATTAATATAGTCGGACTGAGTATGAGAAACTTACGGAGTTGAGAAACCAGGGGGAACACAGTCCTAATGATCATTTTAGATGATTTTACAGCCAAAGACATCTAAAGTTTGTTACTTTTTGCAATTTGATACAAACCCCCCCCCCCCAATTTACTTTTTTGCACTGGTCAACTATTTCATCAAGTTTGAGATACAAGTTTACCTATTCGCTGTGGGATCGACCCCAACCTAGTTGGAGTTACTGTACTTGACTTCAATCATTTTATAATTTGTAGAGGTGTAAGTTTGGGCTAAATCATGAGTCTAAAGAGGATTATAAATTAAACAGAAGTCCTAAGATAATTTCTCTAACAAAATACAACTAAGACTTGCATTTAGAGAATAATAAGACTAGTTCTAAATGACACAAGTAAGCAAACGAAAAGTATTGTCACTAACATCTTCATTACCATGCAACTTGTTTATACAAAATATTTTGAAGGGTATGATCAATTCATCGTTTCATAATTCAAGACTAACATTTTTAGTACCAAACAAGCTACAATCCCATATTTATCTCAAAAATAAAAAATTATAATGATTACTTGTACTTCATCATAACTCATATTAGGCTCACATAAATAGTTACTCATCTTAACCATAACTCATATTAGACTCTTACACTGAATAACAAATCATATTGGGTACTCATACATCCCCAAAAGAGAACAACACCCAATAAAGAGACTATTTTCCTAACGAAATTCGTCACTCAATCCATCATCATTAAAGGTAGCTAAACAACTACAATATCTACTTAACACAAAAATTAAAGAATCTAAAAATGAAAACATTGAAAGTGACTAATCTAAAAAAGTATCTAGTTATAGTATCACCAAATAAAATAATCCCTACTCGGCACACTATATCTATTCATCAATAAAAATAGCATGATAAAGGCATAATAATTCAAAACAAGCAAAAAGGCCCCAAAAAAAGGTACACAAACGTATTAGAATGAAATAACAAAATTTTTGTCAATTCATAAATAAAACATCTCACCCCAACCAAAAATTTTGCATTACCCCTAATGTACACAAAATAAAAAAGAGGAGGTAGAAGCTCTCTAAATTCTGCATCAAACTAATAAACTACAACACATGGAAATTGTAATACCCCCAAAAAAAAAATCCAGACCAATATTAGATCCATGTACCAAGCTCATGCATAGTACATCATGGTTATTTTAAAGTTTTATGATTAATTTATATGTATACTAAGGCTTCAAATAACTCCCAGCTATCAGACGAATCAAAACATTCCTTACCGATTGAATTCTTGAGAAGGATATTAGTATAGTCAACTTCAAACAAGAATATCTCTCATTATACTTGAAATTTTTGAGCTCATGACCTATATAAAGATATATAATTAAATTATATTTCCAACGATACCAATTTCTCCAAAATATGATATCGTAGCAAAGAGTTATTCATATTTTACTCCAGTATGTCGGGCTGGAAACAGTGTGACGACATTCGTAGTAGCTTACCGCATTTGTGACACCCTACCAAGAAGGTCGTCAACCTTAGGTAGATTCCATATCCTGTGAGACGACATTCATGGTATCTTACCACATTTGTGATGCCCTACCATGAAGGTCATCAGTCTTAGGCAGAACCCAGCTCCTGTGTGACAACATTCATGGTAGCTTACCACATTTGTGACGCCCTACCACGAAGGTCGTCAGCCTTAGGCAGAAACCAGCTCCTAAGTGATGACATTCATGGTACCTTACCACATTTGTGACGCTCTACCACGAAGGTCGTCAGACTTAGGCAGAAACCATCAATTCCAGCTCCTGTGTGATGATATTTTTGACGGCTTACCACATTTTTGACACCTTGTCACAAATATCGTCAGATATTATTTTCAGCAACTGGGAATTTATTTCGTAAGGGTATTTTAGTATTTTTCCTTCACTTTCTACGACTTAAAACCCTAAAGAGGCATAATTTTTCCCATTTTTCTTCAGTTAAGCATCTCAAAAACCCTCTCTTACGCTCTCAACCACAAGATTAGGGTTTCCATCAAACTTATCTCTCAAAAGTAAGATTCAAGCCTTTTTCTAAGATAATAAATAATTAAGTTTCCCAATCCAAGAAATCTCCAGCAAATCATCAAGGTTTCCTTTCTAAGGTATGTGTGTGTTCATTCATGGACTCCTTTTGTCCATGAAGTTCAAGAACCCTTTTCTAAAACTATATATTATGGTTTTCATGTTATGAATGGATTATTAATTATGTTTATGTGTTGAATGATGCAAAGATAGAATCTTTATGTGTTATTATAAATCTATGACATCATATGAGTTAAAAACATATAATATTGATTATTTATGATGAGTAATTATATGATTTACACCTATGCCTAAGTGGTGCATGTAAGGTGTTTGATAAAATACCTAAGAGACTAGAAATCATGCATTATAGCTAAATTGTGACTAAGGGAAGGATTCATGATAGGCCTCTATGATTCAATGTTATCCATGTTGATAATGTGTCTTGTGAACACTGTTGGATTACTCATGAACTAGTCTTATGGAATTATGCTATGCTTACTTGCAAATCCCACTCATGTACAAGATATAGAATACCCATGTACTTCATGAAATTACCCAAGTTATGATATTATGGATTGTGGTTATAATATGTAATGAGCATGATATTGAAAGCTATGCAAGTATATACATGTTGTATGAAATTCCCTTCCATGAAATAGATTGTTGAGAACCATGCTTAATATGAAATCCCTTATTTATGATATTGTGGATTATGGACTCTAATCTTATGATCAAGTCAGTCATGTGTGTTAGTTTCCTTTCATCGAGTCCTGGGGGTACTTGTACCTGAACAATATAGTTGTGTCCCTAATGCCATGTCATGTTTTCACAATACTCTCAATCAAGCCATGATTTATAGAAATCAGTCAGTCATGTGACTCAGGAAAACTTAGTAATCTCAATAGTTTAGTATTCTCAGTAATATCAGTGCTCAGTAACCTCAGTAATCACAGTAAATCTCAGTAACTTTAGTACTCTCAACCAGTCCTCAAAACTCAATACATTCCATCAGTTATCAAATCCAGTAAACTCAATTTTAGCTCTGCTAAACAATACCACTATTTTTAATTCAGTTAAACAGTATCAGTTTAGAAAATTAGTTCAGTTAAGTTATTTAGTTCAACCCAGTTATTCAATTCAGTGTCTTTCAGATGGTATTAGGATTCAGCACCAAGCAAACCTAGGGATGGGAGCTCACCTACTAGAATAGGACTGAGATCCCTAGAAGAAATCCCTAAGTTCTAGAACTATGTTGCCAGCGTAGGTACGAGATGTCACCCGTTAGATAGGATTAACATACTCAGGGTCACCCGTTAGCACATTTATATGTATAGGACTGATCCCAGGAGTTATTCGCTAGATTAGGACTGAATCCACAGCAAATGTCTTTACTGGTGGTACGGTACTGACAACCTTCCAGTCAAGGCAGATATTGGACCCCAGTCAGCTTAGCTTGGGTCATTTCGGTTAGATGAACACATCCCATAATTTCAGCTACAGATTTAGGACTGTCAGATACAGTCAACTCAGCTTAGTAGTACAGATTCAGTACTGTTAGATACAGTCAATGCTTATCATTATAAATAGACTTCAACATCACCCATTAGCTAGGACTGATCTCAACTATGATTAATCAATATCAGAATCATTAGATTTAAAGATCACCCACTAGATAGGACTGATCTTAAACTAAGT
The DNA here is from genome assembly GCA_030864225.1 of Capsicum baccatum var. pendulum. Lineage (NCBI taxonomy): Eukaryota > Viridiplantae > Streptophyta > Magnoliopsida > Solanales > Solanaceae > Capsicum > Capsicum baccatum. The sequence continues at coordinate 161,494,729 of CM061555.1, read as the reverse complement.
CAAATCATCCTTATTATCAGTATACTCATGATCACCCGCTAGATAGAATTGACCTCAGATTTAGTTACTCTAAGTAGAACAAAACTCAGATAGTTTCATCAGAACTTAGACTGTCAGATACAGTCGCTCGGTATTAGTTACATCGATTAGGACGATCATCACAGTTATATTAGTTACATCAGTTTTCTAAACTCATGTATCAGCTATATCAGTTATCAGAATTCATGATATCAATATTTAGCTTCAGGACTGTCAGACACAGTCAACCAGACCAGTTTTTCATAATTCAAATTATCAGAAATAGTCGTTTATCTATTCAGTATCTCAATATCAGTACACTCATGTTGTCAGTATTCAGACTCTGTAATCAGTATCTTCACGAGTTCAGTTACAGTTATGTATGCATATATGTTTTCTCACGTTCATATTAGTCAGCATTGTTCATGCATATAACCCTTTGCATTTAGCCTACCTCACTCGTATACTCAGTACATTCAGACGTACTGACGCATTTACGCTATGGTTTTTTCTCTTATGTTACACCATAGGTTCAGAGGCATGAGCTCTAGATCAGCAGTAGCATTCCAGTGTTTAGAGTTTGTAGTGAGTCCTTTTCATTCGAGAACGATATAATTATTGCTTCATTTTCTGTTTTAGTTTAGTTGCTTGATGGAGTTAGTTGGGACATATCCCATTAACTCCTTATTCAGACAGTTTAGAGGCTTTCCAGACTATAGCATGTCAGAAAGTTATTTCAGATTTGTTTTGGTATTGTTATACCATTTTCAGACATTGTCTTAACAGATGTTTATTCAGATTTTGAACCTTATGGTCATTCAGCATATGTTTCTATATTTTCATGTTATATTATGCAATATACAGGTATAGATATTAGTCGTGGGTTTGCTTGTAGTTCTTTAGGGTCATGAGCACCGTTTAGCATTCCGGTTCAGAAAATTGAGGTATTATAGAAATCAATGTTGGGTTGAGGACTAAGCCTTATTATCACTATATCACCACCCATAGCACCTTTAATGGAGGAAGATTTCATTCTATCATTATCATCCTAAATTGGAATCTTCTCACTCGACATCCCCCATTTAAAGATAGCCTTTATTCTATTCCATATCATTATCATGAACTTGCTTGTCTTCTTATTCTGTTCTTTTTTTAACTCTGAAGTTATCATGGAGATCGATGTGATCCTTAGACATAAATATGATATCTCAGGTATACTCACAGATGTTGCTATTATATAATAATCATTTACTTATTTCTTTTGCACATTTAGGTAGGTCTGTATCTCTATCATAGTGAAATAGTCATCTCTAGGATGCCCTAGATGTGAGGATCTAGGAAGCTATGACATTAAATCTCAGATCTAGTCCAACTAAGTATTAATCAATCAAAAAAACCCTTATGTTGTGTTTGTGTGTTTTGGGAGGGGTCTTGTGTCACAATGATCTCTATCTTCCTCTTCTTTCTATTCGTAAAAACATCCTCTCCTTTCACTTTCAATGGATGGACTAGTCTCCAAGATGTATGCATTAATTTTTAGAGTGCTCTTCTACTCCTGCCCTTTTAGACAAATCTAATACCAAAGAAGGAGAGATCAAAGTTATGTTATTCTAAAGCTAATACTTCTTTAAATCCAACATAATGAATGATTAACATTCATAATAATGTCTTCATGAATGTTGGCTAGCCTTGAGATCTAGAATATAAAAAACTTTCCTAGAAGGGGACACTCTACTACAAATGATTTATTTTAAGTCAACAGTAGGTTTTCTTTCATAATAAAAAGAAGTCATTACAAAGAAAAGCAGTATAGGATCTACTCCAAATGATTTTTTACCATATTTTTGCCTCAGTTATGAAGTAATTACCATTGATGCACATTAGCATTCTCGCCCATTACATCATCTTTCTTGAGGGACATATCTTTTACACTAACTAATGTTCTAAATCATATTCCTTGGTCCACATTTTCTTGAGAGGATGATTTGGTAGCTCATACATCATAATATTCTGTGCCATAAAAACTTCACAATTTTACCCCTTATGGTGAGTTCAAAGTTGGAAAGATTGGCATAAAACACCCCACCCATTACTCTTTATCTAGAAAAAAAAAGGCATGAAACAAGTTTATTTTATGGTCTCTAGCTGACCATAGAAATCTAGGATTTTCTTAGCCAATCGCTCCCCCCACAATCCCTATTTCTAAATTAATCTTTTTTTCATGCAAGATGCATAGTATAGATGGTGGCAATATTAGTAAATGAACCACTCAGTGGCATACTACTCATCCTCAATTCCTTTACCTTTCATCAATCAATCTGACATTATCCCCAAAATTTTGATTAATTTTTATATTTCAAAACCCAAAAAAACACAAAAAAATATTAGGAGGTTTATGGATTCATGTAAAATAATTCAAAACACTATAATTAGTCAAAAATATCAAGCCAAAAGGGCTCAAGAAGCTTCAGTTACAATGCCACTATCTTGCAAAAAAATTCTAGTGACCACTTATGCAGTCGCTTTAAAGCAGCCTTGCTTTAGTAGAAACAATTTTGATTAAGTTGTTTAATTATTGTTCAGATGGCATTTATTTTCAATCAAAGAATTTATTAAACGACATTACTTGGGCAGAAAAAGTTCTATTTTAGTGATGTTATCTGCTTCAACAAGAAACCCACAAAAATTCTCAATATCTCACATCGTTTTTGGTTATAATTTAAATACTTTCAAATTTTAACCTATGACAAGCATGCATATTCACAGCTTCAAGATCTATAAATGTTAAGACCCAATTTCCTTTGATTTTGACACAAACAATCCAACCTAACTTGAAACTTTTACAAAATATTAACCAAATTATAGAAACACATAGATTGCAATGATTTCACTTTAATGTTCATCCATAAATATAACATTAATGGAACTCTTACCTTTATTTGAAGCAATTTGTAAAAATGGTGATTTTTCTAGTCTTAGTACAATTTCAACGGACTGCCTACTTTGGATTTTTTTCTTTGGAGGATGGATTCTTAACTTGATTCTCACTTGGACAGTGTGTGTGAGAAAAGTGAGGAGTGAGGTTTGAATAATGAAATTTTAGAGTTGGTAGATGGGAATGGTTGGGATAAAGAATCGAAGGGATAAGGGTTTTGAAATTATTTTAGCTTTCTTTTTTAAAAAAATAAAATTGTCACTCATTTAAGAAATGTTTTGTTTTCTTTTGTTTGCTGCACATGCGACTAAAGCATCATTTTAATAGCTTTATTTAATTTTAGACACATCCCCTCATGTTAAATATGGCCACTTAAGCATACCGCTTTGAAATGCCCCAGGCTTTGGCCTTTGCAAAATTTTATGAGTTTGAGTCTTCTGTTAATCATACGACTCACTATACTAGTTGTATGGTGTGGGTTTTGTTCTAGGAGCCTATTTGTATGTTGGTCAGTGTCATATTTACCAAGTTCTATTCTTGGTACGTGAAGACTCTATACAAGTCATATGTTTATAATACGAGAGATAGGGTCTAAACCATATGTTGTCCAGTGTCTAGCCTTTGATGTTCTGCTTAAGACACGACTCAAAGGGCACTAGTAATATAGTGATAGTGCGAGTTAGTATAAATTGTCATATGTTGGACAGAATGTGGAGTCCTACTTTTGGATCAAGTTTAGAATTGAGGGTACCACTCATATGATATGGGTATGAGTTGAGGGGTCCAACCTTACCCTCCTGCATTCTTTTTACAACTTTTAAGCTGGGGGTATTTTGAACATTTCCTAACTCAAGACCTTAAGACCCCACATCTTATAACACTATTTGGTTCCTCATTCTACACTTTAGAAGATTGAAACATTCTCTAAAAAAAGTCTCTAGAAAATTGGGCTAGGTTTTCTTCAAGGTGGTCATCTAGAGGCTTAAGGATCAAAATCTCTCTGTGAATCTTCGTAACTCAGGCGTGTGACTCTTACTTCATTGTTAGTTCACAAAAATCATGTATTTTAAACATTCTTCATGGTTCATTAATGATGGTTTTTAAAGCCATGGTTTAGGGTTTGAATGCATAATGTTAAGTATTGTTTTCTCATGTTTCCAAATATGATTATACATGTTTTAATAATAGTTTTGCACATATGGGTGCATGGGAATTGTGGTTTTATGAAAGGCGTCATGTTTAACCCTAGACTTGATAGTTTTTGGTTTGAATAATGGTTTGATTATGGTTTGCCCTAAACCTGATTGTGAAAATGTCAATGAGAAGAATCTTGTCACATATGAATTGTGGTTTGAACTATGGCATTGACCTATGAATGTTAATGATTGGTAAATATCTTACAAAGGTATTGATGACCATAAATTGATTTAAATTATAACCTTAGTAATTTAATTGACTAAATGGGACTGAGTCCCTAAATATTGAATTAAATTTAGGTCATTTTTAGACAATAGGTTTGAGTCCCAATGTTGACTAATAATGATTACGCATGTTGTATGCTTGCAGGTGGGGTTGGTGTGATGATACCAATGGGATGTCTTTGGTAAGTAATTGGATTAACTATTGTGCATATATGTGTAAATGATGTTTTAATTGGTCTTTAAAGTGGGATGTATAGTCGAGCCATAAAAGTTGAGTCCAAAGGACTAACACTAGAAATTGTATTAGACGGTGTAGGTGTCTATATTATTGGGAGGTTCGAGTTCTCCAAATGGATATATGAATGGAAGTTTTAAGTCCCTCATATTGTATACATTGGAGCTTAAGTTACCTTAATTATGCTGGGAGGTTTGAGTCCACCATAATGGAATATACAGTTATGGATATTCTCTAGCTTGTATGGCTACATGCACTGGGGACCTTCCAGCTAGGGGAGAGCTCCATATAGCCTGTGGGTGCCTAGTTATATGATGGTTATTCTATACAACCAAGGTTAATATTTTAAAAGTTCATAAGCCTTGCTCCCGATCTCGATTATATATATATATGTGTGTGTATGCGTGCGTGCGTGTATACGCGTGATTGCATATTATGATTTGACTTGGTTTTGAATGATGGCATTATTTTATTCCTCTATTCCTAAGTTACATGCTAGCGTTCTAACCGTTATCAGTCTCTGAATGTTGTATCCCCATGCAATACAGGAATCAGAGCTTCTTCTACCTTTCTTACTCAGTGATCAAGTGTTCGAGTTGGTTCGTGAGCTGACATTGAAGTGGTGAGCCTCCATACTTTGGAAGGCTTCATTTCATAGTCTTTATATCCTACGTTTAAGAATTTGTTTAAACATGATTTTGGATATGGTCGAAGGCATGTCCCGAACGAATACCCTTTGAATTTGATTAGAGGCTTTGTCAGACTACTGTTGGTATGGGCGGTGTCAATAGTGGTATCAGAATTGGTATCGGTATTGGCATTGATGTTGATACCTGTTAGTATTGGTTTTGATTATACTTTAATGTCTTTATATAATTAAACTTTCATCTTGTTATATGTTTGAAATTCATCTGAGACGTGTTGTGTTGGATTGATTGGCTAAAGGGGGTGATCTCCGGTCCATGTGAAACTTGGGATGCCCGTCACGACCAGGCCTTGATTCTTGTCATGACACCCTTAGGCGACAGATTTGTCACTTATGTGACTCCATTGTACCAATTTCTTAGCATCATTCTGTTAAATTTTGACATTGAGATGTTTTTTTATAACATTCAAATACACTTATCAAAATTAAAAGAGATGTAGATGGTCATCTTCAATATATTAACCCATCTAAAGAGTTGGATTGATATCATGGGAACAATAAATAGGCAATTGAGAAAATAAGGAATTAAAGAAACTCAATCGAATCTAAATTATTAATACAAGATTTTTTTTATTTTTTTTGTGGGGGAGGGGGGAGGGGTTAGGAGTTGATATAAGAACAACGCACAAATGTAGAAGTAATTATAAGGCATACAAGTGACTGATGAACTTATGCAGGGGAAAATAAGGGAATTGGTAATTGGGAGTCAATTTATATCAGTTATCCAACATAAGTAACTAAATATTGCTTATTAATATCGTTTAAGTAATTAAGCTAGAAATTTTAATCATCCGCTAATGTTTTCAATCAAAAGTGAATATATCTTTACTAGATTCTCTCTAATCCATCAGATTCAAGAGAATATTCTAATTATAGGCTATACTAAGATTCAACTATCTTTCATTGAATCAATTAGATTAGGTATAAAACCTCAAATTATGCTAATTAACCTTTTCCAACCTTAACCCTCTCATTCAATTAAACTGAAGTAAATGGGAAAGTCCTAGTGTTATCACTTTCTTTGGAAACTAATTAAAGCAAAAAATTTTATTAGATAAATACAAATATATTTTATATATAGCAAATACCCAATTAGTACAAAAGCAAAAGATAGAAATCAAAATCCAAATATTGGTATATCTTCAACACAATATTCAAAACCAAATTAATAGCTACACCCAAATATATCACTACAAAGCAAGGAATTGACGAAAGAAAAAGAAATTGATCCATTAAAATGCATCCAATCTTAACTCCAAATAGTGTTGGTTGAAAAATCCTAGCCTCCAAGCTTGAGAAAATAACCAAGGATATATTTGATTGAATTAGTAAACACTTTTATGTGGATTTGGGATCGAAACTTGAATTTTCAAAAATTCTCAAATGCTGACACATTCTCTTCATGTTACCACGACCCTAGGCCACACTATCGAGACCTGTTGACTTTGACTTGACTGCGATCACGTCAGATGACCTTCCAATCATAAGTATTTTGACTGGATGTTTACTATATCACAACCCTATATCTCACGACCATGATGAACATTTCCCTGCCAGGTTAATTTTTTTCTATTTCAACTTCTTTTTGCCATCTTTCCACTTGTTTTCATTTGATTTCTTCCTTAATCAGTCCTGATTCATTCAAACGTATAAAACTGAGTGTAAACCATAATAAATGCAATTTTCTTAATTATACATAGAAAAAATCTAAGTTTAAAGAAAACATAAGTTGGTGAAAGTATCAACTTATCAGTGATGGTCAGAAGGGTCCCGTGTTTGCGAAGAAAGGACCCCTGACAATATAAAATCTCTTCATGTTTGATTTAAATTTTGTTTTTCAATCTTAACCAGCATTGTTAAGCCCAATAGCTTGGAAATTATGGGAAAATTGTTGTGTCGAGATCAAGTATGATTACTTTACCCTCTTTGATCATTTAGCATAAATTTTCTCATCAAATCTTATCAAAAATTCCATGAAAATCCTAGTATAAGTTCTTATTTTTCTTGATATTTGTGAGCTATTCTGTGTCCTAATGTGGGATCTGTTCATGCTCAATTCTTATCATGTGGTCCTTGTCCCATTAGGAAAAAAAATTTTAGCTAGGTGGAAAAAATTTCCATATGGGTGTTATTTTGAAGCCTTATGCGTTAAAAATAAAAACATGGATTTATATTATTGGAGCCCTGTGTTATATGTACAAGGGTTGAAAGTGGAGCCTTGTGCATTGAAGATGAGCACAGGTTAAGAGTGGAGCTCGTGTGTTAAAAGTAAATGCACGAGTTGAAAGGAGCACAAGCATAAAAATCAGCAAGGGTTGAAAGTTAGAGGGTGGATCTCCAAAATAGACCCAAGTTAGGGTGGCTTTCAAATTTTAGCCGCAAATAAAAAAGTTTCCTTAAAATAGCTTTTACCTATTAACTAGTATTCTTTGGACAAAATTGCCCCTGATCAATGGAGTAAATTACATAAATGATCCTAATAATGAATAACAACTCCATATTTATATCTTTCAACTTTTATTTTTTTCTCTTTTTAATATTACTTTGATTTTTATTTTTTATTTTCTCTTTTTATTTTTAATTTTCTCAACCCTTACTTTTTTCCTCTCAACTTCCTTTTTTTTCTTTTTTCTTTTATATTATTTTTATTTTTAATTTTTTCTTTCCTCTTTTTTTTTGTTATTTTTAATTTTCTCAACCCTTACGTTTTTTATTTACACCTTTCAATGTCTACTTTTATAAAAAGAAACTTTTTTTTATTTTTCTTTTATTTTTATTTTTTCTTTTTAAATTTTTCTCGACCTTTATTTTTGTTTAATATTTCTTTTTTTTATCAACTTTTATTTTCTTCTATTCTCTCTCAACTTCTATATTTTCTTTTATTTTTATTTTTTTGATATTTTTCTTCATTTTTTTCTTTTTTTGCAATTTTTATTATTTTTGTTCTTTTCTTCGATTTCTTCCATTCAAGTTACATCCCCTGAGTAAGAGTTGACACTATCACATTATAAAGGTAGGATTTACGACTTTTGAACAATAAGCTACGTTTCATGGACAAGAGTTGACACTACTACATTGCAAGACTTATGGCTTTCAAACAACAAGTTATATTTCATGGAAAAGATTTGAGACTACCACATTGTATTTTGATTTATGAGATGTTCTACAACTATTGCCTTAGAGGTAAGACTTAGCTTAAGGATTTTCAAGCAACAAATTATGCCCCACGTGCAAGAGCTGACTCTACCACGTCATGTTTTCATGTATGAGATGTTCTACAACTATTGCCTTAGAGGCAAGACTTAATTAGCTCAAGGACTTTCAAACTACAAATTATGCCCCACGGGCAAACGTTCACTCTACCACGCTATTTTTAATTTATGAGATGTTCTACAACTATTGCCTTAGAGACAAAACTTAGCTCAAGGACTTTCAAACTACAAATTATGTCCCACAGGCAAAACTTGACTCTACCACATTATGTCTTTATTTATGGGATGTCCTACAACCCTTGCCTTAGAGGCAAGACTTAGCTCAAGGACTTTCAGATAATAAATTATGCTCAGGGCAAGAGTTGACACTACCACGTTATGTCTTCATTTATGGGATGTTCTACAACTCTTGCCTTAGAGGCAGGACTTTGTTCAAGGACTTTCAAATAATAAATTATGCCCCACGGGCAAGTGTTAACACTACCACATTATGTCTTTATTTATGAGATATTCTACAACTCTCGCCTTAGAGACACGACTTATCTCAAGAATTTTCAAAGAACTTCGTAACAATAATTCATGCCCTTAAATTTACTTTGATGTCAATAAAACAAAATCCCTTTGTGAATTATCCAATTTTTTATTTTTTAAAAAAATATAATAGAAATTGAGAAAACAGAAAAAACCGATCAAACAAAATAAAGAAATAAAAAAGAAAAGAAAAAACATAAAGTTCAAGAAAAAAGCGAAGAACTAAAAAAATTGAGAAAAATAAAATGAGAGAAAAAATAAAAATAATGTTTGAAAAAAATAATGAAAAAAAAAGAACTGAAAAAAGAAAAAAATGATCAAACAAAATAGAGAAATTAAAAAAAAGAGTCAGAAAAAAAAGGAAAGAAAAAAATAAAGATTAATAAAAAAGCGAAATATTAAAAAAATTAATAAAATAAAAAATGAGAGGAAAAAATAAAAATAAAGTTTGAGAAAAATGAGGGAAGAAAAGAACTGATAAAAACCAAAAATAAAAGAAAAATAAAGGTTAAAGACAAATGAATTAAAAAAAAAAAAATAGATAATGTTTGAGAAAAAAGAAAAAAAATAAAGTTTGAGACAAATGAATTTAAACATGAAAATAAAATTAAAGGAAAAAATAAAAAGTGAAAATAATAAAATTAAATAAAAAAAATAAAAAAGTGAAAATAATAAAAAAAAATAGAATAATAACTTAAAGGAAAAAAGTAAAAAGTGCAAATAATAAAAAATAAAATTTGAGAGACAAATAAGTGTGGAAAGTTTTAAAAATATATTTGAGGCGTAGAGGGGTAAAATGGTACTTGTACTATACTCAAAAAGTAAGGAAGGTTATTCGGGCAAATTAATTAAAGGTGATAAAAAAGTTTTAAAACTAAAAAAGAGTGACACAAGTCTTAAATATTTAGAGGTGACAATTTTAAGATTAACGTTAATGATACTAATTTTAAAACCCTCAAGTTTTATTATTTACACAAAGATTCCTACCTCATAGTTACACAAAGATCCCTACACCATCACCATCACCATCACTCCTCCCTCATACCCTTTTTGTTGTCGCCCGCCGCCGCCACCTCCTCTTTCTCCACTATCACTATCACTATCATTGTCACCTCTTCTAGATTCACCATTATCTCCTTTTTCTATATTATTATCGCCTATTTTTCTTCTTTTTCCTCTATCACCATCACTATCAACATCACAACAAATGTGATCTTCTCATTCGACGTCACCACCAGCACAACCACCTCCATTTTTACCACAAATATCACTTTAGATGAAGATTCTAAGGAATTAACTGCATTTACGGTACAATAAGGATTTTATGAATGGATCGTATTACCATTTGGATATAAAAATGCATCAGGTAGATATATACATAAAAATCAAAGAAGAACATTTAAAATTATTAAAACAATTTACTGATATAATAGAAAAATTAGGAATAAGCTAAAGTGAAAAGAAAACTGAAATTATGAAAAATAAGATAGAATTTTTAGGAATACAAATAGATAAAAGTGGAGTAAACATGCAACAACATATAGTACAAAAAATAATAAATTCAAAAGAAGAATTAGATACAAAAAAAAAAATTACAATCATTTTTAGGATTAGTAAACCAAGTAAGAGAATATATACCAAAATTAGTAGAAAACCTAAAGCCATTACAGAAAAAATTAAAAAAGGATATAGAATATAATTACAATGAAGAAGATAAAAAACAAATCCAAAAAATAAAAATACTTTGTAAAGAATTACCAAAATTACAATTTAGACGAAAATAAAAAATTTACATATATAGTAGAAGCAGACGCAAGCGAATATAGTTATGGAGGAGTACTTAAATATAGATATGAAGAAAAAAATCAGAACACCATTATAGATACTACTCAGACACGTTTAATGAAACAAGGATAAAATGAAAAATAAATAGAAAAGAATTATGCTCATTATATAAATGTTTATTAGCATTTGAGCCATATATTGTCTATAACAATTTTATTGTACGAACAGATAATACGCAGGTACGTTGATGGTTAACAAAGAAAATACAAAATTCAGTTACAACAAAGAAAATACGGAGACTAGTCGTGAACATATTAAATTTTACATTTACAATTGAAGTAACTAGTACTAACAAAAATGTCATTGCAGATTACTTGTCACGACAAGGCTACTCAGACTAATTTAAAAATAGAAGAAGTTACTATTGAAGTTACTCAGAATGATTTACTAGTTCAATTATTTGAACAAGTGAAATTATTAAATGAACAAATTACTCTACTGACTACTGAAGCCGCAAAATTAAAAGTGCAATCTGAGCACTCTAAAAAACAGAAAAAAGCTAAAGTCACAGATATAGTGCAGGAACAGAACTTTAAAAAACTAGACCTAAAAGGTGGCGTTCGGACACACCTTAAAATCAAAACGGTTGTTACATGTGCAGGAACATCAGGTACAGCTAAGGAATTACCCACTACAAAAAATTTACCAAAATCCGAATTACCAAAGAAAAAGAATTACAACCTAAATAAAATATTTGAAAAACCTTATGCACCACCAAATATCCAAAAGAATGAATTATTTGTACCCCCGCAGTTATACCCTTATTCAGAAGCAATTAACCAAAAAAACAAGCTTACAACCATTTAACCCGTGTTTATATTAAAAATTTATATACAATCCAAAACTTACTAAATACCAAACCCGTCCAAGATATTGAGCTATCCAAAAAACATCAAGACTATATAACTCAAAAGTTACAAAATTATAATAAACTTATTGCGTTCCCAGAAACCAGCCCAAATTTAATCGCTACATGTTATTCTTATGGATTATTATCAACAGTATATACAACAAGTGGAAAAGAATTAGCCATGATTCGTAAAGTACATAAAGGAATTATGACATATATAAAAATTACAAAAGGACAACTATTTTACGTAAGATTTTATTCGGCCCCTGCTGAGATACTATTTAATGAAATTAAACTAGTGGTTACAGTAGTAAAAATTGGTATGACAAGAGACTACATTATACCAGAAGAAATATCTAAACAAGATAAAATACAGAAAATCAAGATACCAGACTTTTTCAAGAACAAACGAGTTATTAGCTTGAGCACAATTATACAAGAGTTAGCACATAACTATTTGAACCGTAATCCAGTCTGGAATTATGATTCTAGAGATCATTTATTGATTTATTGTAACACCCCGTAAAATTCATGAATGGATTAGCCTTTAATAGAGTTTTCTTAAACTTAAAAACTTGAAAAAATTTCTAAGTGTAATGAGGACTTAGAGTCATTTTAGCTGGCAATTGATGATAGGCGAATTTACACGCCTATATCAATATATTTTGCCTATATTTTAGCCTAGTTTTGAGAACAAACTATATATTTCATGCACTTTTAGTCCTTTTTCCTATAAATGAGCTAACAAACATGATTAGTAAAGTTTCAGGTATAAATGATGCAAAATACAGCATTTTATGGCTTACTTGACGCAAAAGAAAGCTCACGAACGAAGGAGAAGGAAGTGGGACGCCTAAAGGACCAAAACTGCTGCATGGAAAATCTGTCCCGGGCTAAAACAGCAATTCTGAAGACTTTGGGGACTTACAGACACAAAGCTGGATTTGGACAATGATACATTAACCTAGTACAATTGGGTTATGTATTTCATTAGTTTATTTGGATTATGATAATGTTACATTAACCTAGTACATTTGGGTTAAGTATTACATTAGCCTAGTAGGATTTGGTTATTTATTTCATTAGCTTAGTAGGAGTAGGATATGGGTATTATAAATACCCTATCATGCTAGAGATTTTTAATAAACTCCTCCCTTAGTGGAGAGATTCATCCCTCACCACAATACATTCTTCCATCCCTTTCTTCTTCCACCACAACAATTCTACAACTCTTCTAATCTTTCCATTAATATTATTTTCTTCTATTCATCTATTCAATTCTTAATTTCCGCAACAAGAGAAACGTTACTTGCTAAGGAATCATGCCTAACGCCTATCACTTGATCTACACGCCATTACTCAATATTGTGATATAATAACAATGTCAATCGTGATCTCCTTCGCATTCATGGGTAACTAAACCTCTCTGTTGGGGTTATGGAAGCCGAATGAGATACTATCTATTGCTGTGAGTTTGTGAGTTCATGACACGTATACTTCTTATATCATTATTCTCTTCATCTTAAGTTACATTCTTTGCGGTTGCAAATGCAAGAATCCGCCAGTCTAACATTTAACTTGTTCGAGAGAAAGGTTATTTGTCTGGAAAAGAGATAATGTCAAGGTAGTAGGACACCCTTTCCTATTAAAAAGCTAGTGTCGTAACTGGACTAACCTCTTGGAGAATTTGTACCGTTAGACACGCTTTAAGCTCAAAAGAGTTAAAGTGAAATAGTCCTTGTTGAAGTCGAGAGACGCTTGGATTTACCATAGAATACAATTCTCTATAACCACATGCATGTCACAATTTACACACTTATTTATCTGATGAAATGGTAGATAAATTTAAAATGCTTGTTTTGTATGTACTTAAGGATATAGAAATTGTAGATATAAGAAAAATCATATGGGAAAAAATATTTGATAAATATTTTATGTCTAGAATAAATTACATACCACACCTACCTACCTACTCTTACAAATACCTACATAGCAAACCTACACATCAACCATGATAAATTACGTATATTTAGAATATTGAAAAATGGATATGGAAAATATACAATTAATAGAAAAACTAATGAAAACAAATCTATACAAGAATTATTAAGATTAAAACAAACAAAAATATTATGATAAAGCATTTAATAACTCATAAATCTAATTCCAATTTATCCAAGTTATTCATAGAAACTTAAGCATCATATGAACAATATGACAAGCTATATATCTGATGAAATTAAAATACTTGTTTAATAAATCAGTAAAGACTTAGAAATAGAAGACATAAAGAAAATAATATGGAAAAAAATATTTCATGAAGAATCGTTAAGTCTAGAATGGTTAGAAGATATGCATGATCTTAGCTTATATTATTCAGATAATTATTACTCAGATAATAATAGTTATTACTCAGATGGATATTATACAGATTACATGTTAGAATATATTAAAAGGGTTCACTATAAGAAAAACAACCTATAGGGAAGGGAAATATGGTCCTAGAAAGTCCAAATCGTGTCCCAATTGGTCTTTTGGGACCAGAAAACTACGGTCGCGACCTGTCCTAACAGGCTCTGCCGGTAAAGGTCATTAGTGACGATATATGTTGTCCCAATAGACAAACTAACTGGTCTTAATTGTTCTTTCGTGATGACCAATCTCATCCCAAATAGAGTAACTACCTTGTCGTAAATATTATTTAGCGACGGTATTTCTTGTCTTAAAAAGATAAACTACCTCATCGTAATTATCTTTTTACAACAAGGAATGTCGTCCCAAATAAACTAACTATCTTGTCGTAATTATCCTTTAGAGACTCCAAAAAAACTGGTCCCTAATAATCATTTGCGACGGTAAAAAACTGGTCTTAATTACCTTTTAGTGACGGTATATCTTGTCCCAATCAACAAACTAACCGGTCTTACTTGTTCTTTTGCGACGAACAATATCATCTAAAATAGTGTAACTACCTTGTCATAAATATTATTTAGCGATGGTATTTCTTGTCTCAAAAAGACTAACTACCTCATTGTAATAAATTCTTGAACACAAATGAGCCTAATATCACAATATAATAATTTCATTAAATAAATACCAAATTTCTATCAAGAATCTCAATACAAAAACATAATATATATAATTAGAGACCAGAAAACTTAGGTAACATCCCATTATATTAATTAGTTTCAATACAAAAACATGATATATATAATAAAGACATCGACTTTCACTTTAAATTTCCAGCTTACAGCTCAGGCCAAAAAATAATCAAAATCCTCGACTTTAATTCTAATTGTTTCACCTTAATCAAGTAACTCTTGCAATAGTAAAACAGAAATTTACTACATTGCTTCACCATATATGCTCGACATAAATCACGTAAGTAAATATATCAAAGTATCAAATTCAATTTATAAACATAAGTGCAGAGAAAGCTCGAGGAGATGAAGAAATAACCATTTGTTCAATGTAGATTACAATAAAGAACTTTAATTTGATAGTTTCATTATACTGCATAATCAATTTAGATAATCCAAGTGTCGCCCAATATGTACATCATATATTAACATTAAGCATAATTAAATACTTCATCAGTTAACAAGAGAGCAAGTTCAACAGTATAGACAAACCTTTTTGTATTTATGCCCTTGTCCGCGACCAATCCCTATAGAACCTTGACAAACAAATCATATTAGAAGCATTTAAGTTCAATAGCAACCTAATTTCAATCAATATATAAAATATCTTACCTGTTTCAATGTCTTGTAGGTATTGCTTGACAATATTACTAGATTTAATAAATAAACTCTTAGTTGACATATTATCTTTCTCAGCTAAAGATCTAACCCTCATCCATTTCCTATAACACCAGGCATAACAAATGTGTACATAGTACTCTTTCTAATAGATATGACCTCATTTTGAATCTTCAATCATTTCATCTTGAACCTATAAAACAAACAAGAGTGAAAATAAGAGTATGAAAAAAAAATGTGAGATGATATAGTAATACTGGATTAACAGGCATGTCATAAGAATGTCTATCAACAAACATATTATTTTAGATAACCAAGCCATTACCTCATTAGTTCTTTTTCGTTTTTTATGACGGACTTCCTAACTCAAAACTATCATCATCCATTTCAAAACTATCATCATCTATTTCAAAATCTCTTAATAGTTTGTAAAATTATTCTGCTACAAGATTTGGATCCTCCTCAACACAATTAGAATGTGTAGGTCCACCATCAAGATTAGGATACAAATCTCTCAACAATTTTTCTACTTCATCTTCACGGTCACATTCTTCCACTTCAGCATCATGTTCATCATCAAATTCAGATTCAGATAATGGTTTACCTAAGCGTTCCATGGTGAAACCAAAAAGTATAATTCTGAAGTAATCCTTGAACCTTTAGATGTGTCTCAATTGTTGTATGAGTTCCTAAAGTAGTATTGAAACATTTGTTACATGGACATCGTATTTCATGTTCTTCTCCTGTTTTTCGAAAAGCATAATTCAAAAACTTTTTCACCCCACTTTTGTATATTTCACTATCCTGGTCATTAATAAGTTTTATCCATTACTTACTGGGTGTCATAACCTTGTAAAATAAATAAAATATTATACTAAGATAAACAAAAATGATCGGGCAGTCATTAACTTTAAAAATTTAAGAAAACAGAAGTACACTACAACATTTGCTTTACCGATTGATATTTCTAAGTTTCTGCTTATAGTGTTGTTTCACTAGTAGAACTTAGTAAGTACAACTTCTACAATGGCTATGCTTATTCGGCAAACCGGAGAATGATATGTAAACCTCAACTATTCTCAGGCCTTGTTATCTTGACCATCGGATTATGGGAATAGTACAGGAAAAATCATAATCTAAGTGTTCCAAAACAACAATTCTCAAAGCAAATGTTTGACAACTCTAGTGAACTGAATAGAGACAGCAAACAGAAATTTAGGGTTGTCGTAATGGTGAAGGACTGACGTATATAACAGCTTCCAATGTTAGCCACCAGTTGGTTCCTCTTTTGGAGTTAGTGACCAATTGATGATCTGTAGTTTAATAATAACCACTTTTCAGTTACAATAATCTTTCTTCCCTTACCTTCTTCATTTGAAAGTAGTAGAGTAGCTGCATCTTCATCTTTTCTATTTTCTCCCTGAAGTTTGAACTGCACAGTTCAATCCACAAAAAATAAATTTTCTGGGAGTTTGAACTGCTCCCAAGAAAAACTCATCGTATTTGAACTTTTATCAATTCAAATCCAGGAATTCACCTAATTTTAAGTAAATATTCTATCCTTATATAGAGAGGACTTCACAATATGATTTCAGTCTCAATTATTATCTAAGATGTGTGGCTTAGAGAGATGAGGGGTGGGAGCTCTTATTAACAGAGTAATTTGAGATACAAATATAGTTCAGTTTACTAATACATGCAAAGATCTATAATTAAGACGAGGAGCATATTGGTGACAAATAACAATCAAAGTGCCATTTGCACATTACTATTAGATGTTGAAACAAAAGCAAAGACAGAAAAATGATAGGAAATGAAATTCGAGATGTATAACAACAACATATCCAGTAAGAGATAGTAATTACCTCTGGAATATTTAACTAAAGGAGAAATTTAGGGTTGTCGTAATAGTGAAGGACTGGAGTAAATGAAACCTCTTTCAGTGGCTCATAGACTTTCCACTACAAAGACTTTCCTTTACACAAACCTGTAAGAGAGAAAAGATAAGTTAACGTCCCCAAAAATGATGAACCAAAAGAAACTCTAATTATGTTGTTAAAGTGTGTGACTATCTCGTCTAACATCTTAGTAGAAAAAATCATACTTTTATTTGCCTTGTTATGTCTGGAAATGTGTTACAATTTATATTGATTATTCATCTTCAAATAGAATCAACCACACAAGGAAAATCAAAACAAAGATAGTAGGTTAGTCCAATATGACGATGACAACTATATCTCAATAGTTAGTAATTAGACGGACTATATAAATCCTCACTGACCATGTTGCTCAACTTAAGCAACACTCAAACAAATATCATCAACACAAGGGATTAGTGCTTCAAATAAGCAAATCTCTGAAGCTCAATACACACACAAAAAGGATAAACCTTACACTTTTTATCTTGAAAAACTAAAAAACTTCAATTTTAAGCATATATTTTCATATCTATGATTGAAAGGACAAATTCAAAACTAATTCAAATAAAAACGTACCTGCAAAGTACAATTAAATTACGCAAGTAACAAGGAAAATACAAATAATGAACCAAGAGATTCTATTACATAAATAAAAAACTTGAACCTAAATTCTGAGCTACTCTATTACGTATCAGAATCAAAACACTGCGAATAGGGTAAAGTTAAACCTAAATTCTCAGCTCAGTCGATCAATTCCTGATTTAGGGAAAAGTTTTAAATTGAATAGGGTTACAGTAAAAAAATATACCTATAAGTTGTGCGTATCCTAGAGAAGATTATACCGCATCTCCTGCGTGAATTGACGGTGAGTTACGGCGACCGGTGAGGGAAATTTGGTGAATTTGAAGATACAGTGGAAGGGTATCGTTTGCGATCTAGATGGTGTGTGCGTCGTTGTAATCGATCGAGATCAAGAATCAAAATGGTGTGTATTAGTGAATGAAAAAATTGGAAGATGAGAGTAGTATGTTTGTTATGTTCGCGAGAGAGAGTGATTTGGTGAAGCGTAGCTATATGTGTTTGTTGTGTACGAGAGAGAGAGAGAATAGGTGTAGTGCATTGTACGACAGAGAAAGAGTGAAAATATGCTACTGAAAATAATTAGGCGCTATAGTAGAATTACATATTTTATTTTGGCATTTTTTTTCTCTCTCAAAGCTCCCAATCAACATTTGGGACCAGATAAAAAAATATTAGGGACCAGATTTTTTCCACTCGCAATAAAATGTAATATTAAGGACCGTAATTTTATCTCGTCCTAATAAATAAACTTTTAGAGACCAATTTATTGACCCATCCCTAAAAGTCGGTCATAAATAAACCTTTTTCTTGTAGTGGTTATAGAAAAAGAAAGTTGGCTATACTAAGAAATTAATTATAGAAACCAACTTAGAAGAGGAAGAAAACAATTAAAATAAAGGTTAATTTGGATAGATAAAACCATGAAACAACTAGAATTAAAAGACAGTTTAGAATATGATTTAGATATAGAATTATTCATAGAATAAAAAAATAAGATAATTAACAAAATAGAAAACCTAGAATTTAATATCAGATATAGTACAATTAGAATAAATTATTACAAAGAAATTTGCAGTATTACAACTACTTTAAGATAAAATGATAAACTACGAATACTTAGAATATTGAGAAAAGATATGGAGGAAATAAGATTAACAGAAATACTTATGAAAGAGAATCTACTTGACTACCTAAAAACTAGAGATATGGAACATATAGAATACCATAAAAATGATATAGAGGAATTAATAAGGTTAAAACACAAAACTAAGGAATACTATGACATAGCATTTCATTAACATGATAGAACTAGTAAGTACTAGTTATCTACTAGTTATCCACGCAAATTACCCAAGTTATCCGAACCCCCCTACAAGTACTAGTTATCCACGCAAATTACCCAAGTTATCCGCACCCCCTACAAGAATCTACTTGACTACCTGAAAACTAGAGATATGGAACATATAGAATACCTCAAAAATAATATAGAGAAATTAATAAGGTTAAAACAAAAAACTAAGGAATACTATGACATAACATTTTAATTAACATGATAGAACTAGTAAGTACTAGTTATCTACTAGTTATCCACGCAAATTATCCAAGTTATGCGCACCCCCTACAATTGGTATCAGAGCCGTGTTAATTAAAAAACATACAAGTAGATATGTGTCAATTAGATATGTGTTAATTATGAGAAAAATTATAAAAGTTAATTTAATCATATTTATTAATTATGAGTTATTATTATTTACATTGTTATTTATTTGTTCAAAATGAGAAGACCATTTAAAAATATAGAAGCTTTTAGAAAAATTAAAGAAACTTTAACTAGTTACTACCCAGAATATACGAAGTTAAATAAAACAAAAGAAAATCCCCACAGATTAGCTTACTTAATTACCTTAATATCTAGCAATGAGGTAAAATTAATAATCCATTTAAAATTTAAAAGAATGAGATACATACCACCTAATTATGATAAAATCAGATTTTGGTATCCACCAAAATATTATAAATATTGTACAGATGAATAATATAACAAAATTACAAAACAAATAAAGAACTAAAATAAATAATATCTGAAAAACGGAGAGAATTAAAAATAAGAAAACAAAGACTACAATATAACATGATTGTAGGACTATATGAAAATTCAATAAAAGCACAAAAAGAAAAAATATCATATTTAGAATCACAAATAGATAGTCTAGAATACATATATCAACATGATCTATATACTATCAAGTAAATAAAATGAACAAAGAAGAATTTATAATAAATAAAAAAACATATGAAAACCATGAGGATTAAAAATAAGGATAGTATTTTCCAATTTAGGAAGAAGATATAAGAAAATAGGTGAACATTTATATTTAATATTAGAAAAAGAAGAATTAAAATTAGAACATAAGTTGACAGTCATGGTAAGAATATAAAAAGAAAACAAAGAGATAGATAGGATAAAAGAAATAGATAAAATAAAACAACAGACTATAGAAGAAATTAATTATAGAAATCATCTTAGAAGAGGAAGAAAACAATTAAAAGAAAGGTTAATTTGGATAGATAAAACGATGAAACAACTAGAATTAAAAGACAGTTTAGAATATAATTTAGACATAGAATTATTCATAGAAGAAAAAGACAGGATAATTAACGAAATAGACAACCTAGAATTTAATATCAGATGTAGTACAATTAGAATAAATTATTACAAAGAAATTTGCAGTATTACAACTACTTTGGGATAAAATGATAAACTATGAATACTTAGAATATTGGAGAAAAGAAATGGAGGAAACAAGATTAACAAAAATACTTATGAAAGAGAATCTACTTGACTACCTAAAAACTAGAGATAATAGAAGAAAAAGGAAGGATAATTAATGAAATAGACAACCTAGAATTTAATATCAGATATAGTACAATTAGAATAAACTATTATAAAGAAATTTGCAATATTACAACTACTTTAGGATAAAATGAGAAACTACGAATACTTAGAATATTGGAGAAAAGATATGGAGGAAATAAGATTAACAGAAATACTTATGAAAGATAATCTACTTGACTACCAAAAAACTAGAGATATGGAACATATAGAATACCTTAAAAATAATATAGAAGAATTAATAAGGTTAAAACAAAAAACTAAGGAATACTATGACTTAGCATTTCAATTAACATGATAAAACTAGTAAGTACTAGTTATCTACTAGTTATCCACGCAAATTACCCAAGCTATCCACACCCCCTACAATTGGTATCAGAGTCATGTTAATTAAAAATCGTACAAGTAGATATGTGTCAATTAAATATGTGTTAATTATGAGAAAATTACAAAAGTTAATTTAATCGTATTTATTAATTATGACCTATTATTATTTACATTGTTATTTATTTGTTAAAAATGAGTAGACCATTTAAAAATATAGAAACTTTTAAAAAAATTAAAGAAACTTTAACAAGTTACTACCCAGAATATACGAAGTTAAATAAAATAAAAGAAAATCCCCACAGATTAGCTTACTTAATTACCTTAATATCTAGCAATGAGGTAAAATTAATAATCCATTTAAAGTCTAGAAGAATGAGATACATACCACCTAATTATGATAAAATCAGATTTCGGTATCCCCCAAAATATTATAAATATTATACAAATGAATAATATATCAAAATTCCAAAAATATAAAGAACTAAAACAAATAATATCTGAAAAAGGGAGAGAATTAAAAATAAGAAAAGAAAGACTACAATATAACATGATTGTAGGAGTATATCAAAAATCAATAAAAGCACAAAAAGAAGAAATATCATATTTAGAATCACAAATAGATAGTCTAGAATACATATATCAACATGATCTATATACTATCAAGTAGATAAAATGAACAAAGAAGAATTTATAATAGATGAAAAAACATATGAAAACCATGAAGGATTAAAAATAAGGATAGTATTTTCCAATTTAGGAAGAAGATTTTAGAAAATAGGTGAACATTTATATTTAATGTTAGAAAAAGAAGAGTTAAAATTAAAAGATAAATTAACAGCTACAGTAAGAATAGCAAAAGAAAATAAAGAAATAGATAGGAAAAAAGAAATAGATAAAATAAAACAACAAGCTACAGAAGAAATACAAAAAATAGAGGAAACTAAAAATAGTAGGATTGCTGAATTAGAAAAAAATCTACAAATGCTAAAAGATCTGTATGAAAAAAGACAGAAAGATAAAGAAGAAAGGGATAAAGAACAAAGATTATTAATTGAGATAAATCAATTTAAAAAAAATAATTAGAAGAAGAAAATAAAAAATTAGAAACTAATGAAATAGAAATAAACACAATATATGCTAAAGAAACAGATAATTATGATTCAGAAGATAGTGAAACATATACAGAAATCTTAACAAATGCAAAAAATTAGAAATTAATGAAAAATAAGAAATAATTAATAAAGAAAACTTAGAAAATACAAACACGAAAATAAATACTCTTGATAAAGCAGACGATGAAAATATAAAACCTAGCACATCAGAAATAAGAAAATCTACATATTATTATAAAGATAAATTTAAAAAGTATAACCTAAAAAATGAATATAAAAAATGGACACCAAAATAAATAATTAATAAAAATTATAACTTCTTAGACTTAGACTGTGTATTAGATGTAGATGACACGATACAATTCTGGATAGGATATATAGAAAAATAATAATTAGACAATGGTATAAATGTAATAGATACACCAGAATATATAGAAAGAACACTAATAGGAACAACAAAATTATGATTTTTAAAGTTAACTAAATATAGTAAAAGGTATTAAGGAATGATAAAGAAACAGAAGGAACAACAGTAACTAAACTAACACCTATAGACATATTGAAAAAATATGAAATGGCTATAAGTGATGAATTTAGCAGTATGGCAACAGAAGAAGAAGAAGAAGAACAAAACAAGGAAAAAATACAAATAGGAATTTAATGTTAAAACTAGAAATATGTAGTATGTGCTATATAGATGAATATACATGCTCATTTAAAGAATACTACTATAAGGGAGCATATAATACAGAAGAAAGTAAAGAAGTAAGAAGATTATATTTTAGTAAATTACTTGAACCATTTAGTTCAAAATAATAAAGAGTTGGGATGAATCAAAAATTGTAGATACCCTAAGAGCAAGAATAAAATTTTTAAAATAATGGTATAGAAATCTATGTGAAAAATATAAAGAAGAAATAAAAATAGAAAAAATATTAATAAAAAATTTAGCATGTTGCAAAGATAAAATAGCACCTCAATTTGAATGTGAAGAAAGATATTATAAGAATAGAAAAAGACATAAGAAATATAAGAAATACAAAAAACTAAAATATAAGTACAAGAAACCAAGAAAAAGATATTACGTAAAAAATTATAAACATAAAAGACCATACAGGAAAAAGAAATCTATAAAAGAATCTACTTGTTATAATTGTGGAAAACTAGAACATTTAGCTAGAGATTGTAAAATGCCTAAAGATCCAAAAAAGAAACTTATACCAGAAATAAAGATAGAAAATGCAGAATATATGCAAATAGATTATATAGATTACGAATTAGAAAGTGAAGATAGTATGTACAAAATTTCAAAAAATGAGACAGATAATGAAATAGATAAAAATATAAATTATGACTGAAAAAGAAATAAAAATAATCACAAAGGAGGAATACTTAAACGAAGAAGGAACTGACCAAAAAGTAATATTTGAAGAAATAAAAGGAAAAGAGTTAGATCTAAGTGTAGAAAAAATATTTAAAATACCAATAATAAAAAATATATTTAGTAGAAGAATAGAGGAATACTATGTAGTAAGCCAAAAAGAGCATATAATAGATTGTAAATATGCAAGAGGTAAAGCTAGTATACCATTAGTAACAAGAAGAACAGTTAGAGAGACCCAATAAAATATGTACACCTCGGAGGAGCAGAGATATTAATAAAAGCATGTTTTAGAGAAGGAATAGATACACCAATAGAACTATATTTAGCAAATTATAGGGTAGTAAAACCTATAGAAAAAAGCCTAATTAGTGCCATATAAGGAAATTTAATATACAAAAAATTCAAATATATAATAAGTGCAAATTATTCTGTACCAATAACAGATAAAAATATAGATAAATCATTAGTATTATATTGAAAAATATCAAGAATGGAACTAACCCCAGGAAGCAAAATATTTACAGCAAGATGTAAAAATCTATATGTATTAATAACAAAACATAAAATAACTAGAAAGAATAAAATTAATAAAATACACATAGAAAGCCCTTTTGAAACATTCGTAAAAACAATATTATAGTTACAAAGATTTAACATAGAAGAAGATTTAGAAATAATAAATGATAGGATAAGTACAACAAAAAGAATAGCTTATGAAAAAATAGAATCATCAAGCTCATAAAAAAGAACAAATTATGAAACAACTTCAACAGTTAATTTAACTCAATATTACATAACAGGAACAATAGATGAAAAAGAATATTTAATACTCATAAATACAGGACAGAAAGAAAATTACCTAGCAAAACATCTAGTAAAAAGTGAAGAAATAAAATCCAATAGTAATATGTGTCCAGATCTACCAAGGACTCTAATAAACATTAAAGATACAGTAGAAAAAGAAATAATAATAGGAGTTAGAAAAATAAAAATAGAATTTGAAATAAAGGAAGATATGCAAAAAGCAGACATAATATTAGGAATAAAACGGTTAGAACAAGTAAAACCCTACAATATAGAACATACACAAATAACCATGACCTATAATAGAGAAAAATTATTAATAAAGAGAGCTTTGACATGATATGAAAATATATGTACTTATAAAAATAATAGTAGAAGGATATTATAATAGATATTATACACCAATGATAGATACAGGAGCAGAAACCAATTTATGTAGATATAATTGTTTATCAGAAAGTAAATGGGATAAATTAAAAATACCAATAGTAGTTAGAGGATTTAATAACGAAGGAAGCTTAATTACTTATAAGGCTAGAAATGTAAAAATACAAGTATGAGATAAGATATTAACAATAGAAGAAATCTATAATTATGAACTAACATCAAAAGATATGCTTTTAGGAATGTCATTTTTAGATAAATTATACCCACATATAATAAATAGAACACATTGGTGGTTTACAACACCATGTAAACAAAAACTAAAAGCAGAAAGAGTTATTAATAAAATAAGAAAGAAAACTGATTGGATAAAAGGAAGTGAAAAAATCACACAAAAATTAGAAAATATAAAAAATACTGAAGACACAATAGAACTAGTTATATTTTCAATAAATAAATAAGAAATAACTATATTTTCAATATATAAGGTAGAAATAATAAAGAAAAAATTAAGACAACTAAACAGTGAAGATCCATTAAAAGGATGGAAAAAATATAAAACTATTGTAAAAATTGAGCTAATAGATAAAAATAGCATAATAACCCAAAAACTATTAACATATAAATTTGATGATTTAAAAGAATTTAAATGCATATAGATGAATTATTAGAAAAACACTACAGACAAAAGTAATAGTAAGCACAATAGTCCAGCATTTATAGTAAATAAACATAGTGAACAAAAAAGAGGAAAAAGTAGAATGGTTATTGATTATAGAAACCTAAATACAAAAACTATGACATATAATTATCCAATACCAAATAAGATATTAAAAATAAGACAAATACAAGGATATAATTACTTTAGTAAATTTTATTGTAAATCAAGATTTTACCATTTAAAGCTAGATGAAGATTCTAAGGAAAAAACTGCATTTACGTACCACAAGGATTTTATGAATGGAACGTATTACCATTTGGATATAAAAATGCACTAGGTAGATATCAACATTTTATGAATAGTTATTTTAAGTAATTACCTACTTGTGTAGTATACATAGATGATATATTACTATTTACAAAAATCAAAGAAGAACATTTAAAATTACTAGAACAATTTACAAATATAATAGAAAAATCAGGAATAAGCTTAAGTGAAAAGAAAACTGAAATTATGAAAAATCAGATAGAATTCTTAGGAATACAAATAGATAAGAGTGGAGTAAAAGTGCAATAACATATAGTACAAAACTAATAAATTCAAAAGAAGAATTAGATACAAAAAAGAAATTACAATCATTTTTAGGATTAGTAAACCAAGTAAGAGAATATATACCAAAATTAGCAGAAAACGTAAAGTCATTACAAAAAAAATTAAAAAAGGATGCAAAATATAATTACAACGAAGAAGATAAGAAACAAGTCCAAAAAATAAAAATACTTTGTAAAGAATTATCAAAATTATAATTTTCAGACGAAAATAAAAAATTTATGTATATAGTAGAAGCAGACGCAAGCGAATATAGTTATGGAGGAGTACTTAAATATAGATATGAAGAAGAAAAATTAGAAAATCATTATAGATACTACTCAGGCACGTTTAATGAAACAGAGATAAAATGGGAAAAAATAGAAAAGAATTATGCTCATTATATAAATATTTATTAGCATTTGAGCCATATATTGTATATAACAAGTTTATTGTACGAACGGATAATACGCAGGTACGTTGCTGGTTAACAAAGAAAATATAAAATTCAGTTATAACAAAGGAAATACGGAGACTAGTATAACGGATAATGCTTGTTTTCTAATTTTTGTGTGATTTTTTTCACTTCTTTTTACCCAATCGGTTTTCTTTTTTATTTTATTAATAACTCTTTTTTCTCTTACTTTTTATTTACATGGTGTTGTAAACAACCAGCGTGTTCTAGTTATTATATGTGGATATAATTTATCTAAAAATGACATTCCTAAAAGCATATCTTTTGATGTTAGTTCATAATTATAGATTTCTTCTATTGTTAATATCTTATCCCATACTTGTATTTTTACATTGTAACTAAGCTTCCTTCGTTATTAAATCTTCTAACTACTATTGGTATTTTTAATTTATCCCATTTACTTTCTGGTAAACAATTATATCTACATAAATTGGCTTCTGCTCCTGTATCTATCAATGGTGTATAATATATATTATAATATCCTTCTACTATTATTTAAATAAGTACATATATTTTCATATCATGTCAAAGCTCTCTTTATTAATAATTTTTCTCTATTATCGGTTATGACTATTTGCATATGTTCTATATTGTAGGATTTTACTTGTTCTAATCATTTTATTCCTAATATTATGTCTTCTTTTTGCATATATTTCTTTATTTAAATTATATTTTTATTTTTCTAAATCCTATTATTATTTCTTTTTCTGTTGTATCTTTAATGTTTATTAGACTCCTTGGTAAATATGGACACATATTACTATTGGATTTTATTTCTTCATTTTTTACTAGATATTTTGCTAGGTAATTTTCTCCTGTCCTGTATTTGTGAGTATTAAATATTCTTTTTTATTTATTGCTCCTGTTATGTAATATTGAGTTAAATTAACTGTTGAAGTTGTTTCATAATTTGTTCTTTTTTATGAGATTGATGATTCTGGTTTTTCATAAGCTATTCTTTTTCTTGTACTAATCCTATCATTTATTATTTCTAAATCTTCTTCTATGTCTATATCTTTGTAACTATAATCATTGTTATCAATTATTTTTACGAATTGTTCAAAAGGACTTTCTATGTGTATTTTATTAATTTTATTCTTTTCAGTTATTTTATGTTTTGTTATTAATACATATAGATTTTTAGATCTTGCTGTAAATATTTTACTTACTGGGGTTAGTTCTATTCCTAATATTTTTCAATATAATACTAATGATTTATCTATATTTTTATCTGTTATTGGTACTGAATATTTGCACTTATTATAAATTTGAATTTTTGCTATATTAAATTTTCTTTTATGGAACTAATTATGCTTTTCTCTATAGGTTTTACTATCCTATTATCTACTAAATATAGTTCTATTGGTGTATCTATTCCTTCTCTAAAACATGTTTTTATTAATATCTCTGTTCCTCCAAGGTGTACATATTTTAATGGGTCTCTACTTTTTATATCTTGTATTTCTTTATTAACCGTTCTTCTTGTTACTAATGGTATACTAGCGTTACCTCTTACATATTTACAATCTATTATATGCTCTTTTTGGCTTACTACATAGTATTCCTCTTTTCTTCTACTAAATATATTTTTTATTATTGGTAATTTAAATATTTTTTCTACACTTATGTCTAATTCTTTTCCTTTTATTTCTTCAAATATATTACTGTCAAATATTACTTTTTGATCAGTTCCTTCTTCGTTTAAGTATTCCTCCTTTATGATTATTTTTATTTCTTCTTCAGTCATTATTTATACTTTTATCTATTACATTATCTGTCTCATTTTCCAAAATTTCATATATACTATCTTCACTTTCTAATTCGTAATATATATAATCTATTTACATATATTCTACATTTTCTATCTTTATTTCTGATATTTGTTTTTTTTTGGGATCTTTAGGCATTTTACAATCTCTAGCTAAATGTCCTAATTTTCCATAATTATAACAAGTACATTCTTTTATAGATTTCTTTTTCCTATATGTTCTTTTATGTTTATAATTTTTTACATAATATCTTTTTCTTGGTTTCTTATACTTATATTTTAATTTTTTGTATTTCTTATATTTATTATGTCTTTTTTTTTTTATCTTATAGTATCTTTCTTCACATCCAAATTGAGGTGCTATTTTATCTTTGCAACATGCTAAATTTTTTATTAATATTTTTTTCATTTTTATTTCTTCTCTATATTTTTCACATAAATTTCTATACCATTATTTTAAAAATTTTATTCTTGCTCCTAGGGTATCTACAATTTTTGCTTCATCCCAACTTTTATTATTTTTTAACTAAATGGTTCAGGTAATTTACTAAAATATAACATTCTTACTTCTTCACTTTCTTCTGTATTATATGCTCTCTTATAGTAGTATTCTTTAAATGCGCATGTATACTCATCTATATAGCACATATTACATATTACTAGTTTTAACATTAAATTTCTATTTGTATGTTTTTCTTTATTTTGTTCTTCTTCTTCTGTTGCCATACTGCTAAATTCATCGCTTATAGCCATTTCATATTTTTTCAATATGTCTATAGGTGTTAGTTTAATTACTATTGTTCCTTTTTTTCTTTATCATTCCTTAATACCTTTTACTATTTTCAGTTAAATTTAAAAACCATAATTTTGTTGTTCTATTAGTGTTCTTTCTATATATTCTGGTGTATCTATTTCATTTATACCATTGTCTAATAATTGTTTTGCTATATATCATATCCATAATTGTATCATTTTATCTACACATATTACACAGTCTAAGTCTAAAAAGTTATAATTTTTATTAATTATTTGTTTGTTATATTCATTTTTATGTTATATTTTTTAAACTTATCTTTATAATAGTATGTAGGTTTTCTTATTTCTGATGTACTAGGTATTATATTTTCATCGTCTTCTTTATCAAGAGTATTTATTTCCATGTTTGTATTTTCTAAGTTTTCTTTATTAATTACTTCTTGTTTTTCATTAATTTCTAATTTTTCTACATTTGTTAAGATTTCTGTATATGTTTCACTATCTTCCGAATCATAATTATACGTTTCTTCAGCATCTATTGTGTTTATTTCTATTTCATTAGTTTCTAATTTTTTATTTTCTTCTTCTAATTTTTCTTTAAATTGATTTATCTCAATTAATAATTTTTGTTCTTTATCCCTTTCTTTTTTTTCTTTTTGTGTTTTTTATACAGATCTTTTAGCATTTGTAGTTCTTTTTCTAGTTCAGCAATCCTACTATTTTTAGTTTCCTCTATTTTTCGTATTTCTTCTGTAGTCTGTTGTTTTATTTTATCTATTTCTTTTTCCCTATCTATCTCTTCGTTTTCCTTTTCTATTCTTACCATGGTTGTCAACTTATCTTCTAATTTTAATTCATTTTTTCTAACATTAAATATAAATGTTCACCTATTTTCTTATATCTTCTTCCTAAATTTGAAAATACTATCCTTATTTTTAATCCTTCATGGTTTTCATATGTTTTTTCATCTATTATAAATTCTTCTTTGTTCATTTTATCTACTTGATAGTATATAGATCATATTGATATATGTATTCTAGACTATTTATTTGTGATTCTAAATATGACTATTTATTTGTGATTCTAAATATGATATTTCTTCTTTTTGTGCTTTTATTGATTTTTGACATACTCCTACAATCATGTTATATTGTAGTCTTTCTTTTCTTATTTTTAATTCTCTCCGTTTTCAGATATTATTTGTTTTAGTTCTTTATATTTTTTAAATTTTGTTTTATTATTCATCTGTACAATATTTATAATATTTTGGTGGATACCGAAATTTGAAATTATCATAATTAGGTGGTATATATCTCATTCTTCTAGATTTTAAATGGATTATTAATTTTGCCTCATTGCTAGATATTAAGGTAATTAAGTAAGCTAATTTGTGGGGATTTTCTTTTGTTTTATTTAACTTCGTATATTCTGGGTAGTAGCTAGTTAAAGTTTCTTTAATTTTCTAAAAGCTTCTATATTTCTAAATGTTCTTCTCATTTTTAACAAATAAATAAAAATGTAAATAATAATAGCTCATAATTAATAAATACGATTAAATTAACTTTTGTAATTTTTCTCATAATTAACACATATTTAATTGACACATATCTACTTGTACATTTTTTTAATTAACATGACTTTGATACCAATTGTAGGGGGGTGCAGATAACTTGAGTCATTTGCGTGGATAACTAGTAGATAACTAGTACTTACTAGTTCTATCATGTTAATTGAAATGGATAACTTGGATAATTTGCGTGGATAACTAGTACTTACTAGTTCTATCATGTTAATTGAAATGCTATGTCATAGTATTCCTTAGTTTTTGTTTTAACCTTATTAATTCCTCTATATTATTTTTATAGATCACCACACAAGACATTTCTTTGCATGTCATGAATTTATATAAGTACACACAAAGAACACTTAAAGGTGTTATGAATTTCATATTAATTTTTTGGAGGTTATGAATATGAAGAGTATTGGAGTTACATAATAAATAGAAATTAAGGAAATAATAGATGTGAGTTATGGTGGTTTAAAGAAAATTAAAAAATAATAATAATATAACAACAAAATAAATGTGAAAAGATCTCATTTTTATTAGTAATATAATCAAGGTATAGTGATGTGTAGCTAAACGTATAATAATTAACGTGTTGAACTATTAAACAAAAGAAGAAAACAATGAGAGTAGCTAAAAGAAAAAAATAATGAAATTAAACAAAAGAAAGAAAACGGTGGAAGTACCTAAAAAAGAAAATAATGAAAATATAATATTATTTTATCATATTATAAATAATTAATGATGACTATATTATTAAATTAATTTTAAAGCTCTTGGTTATCTAAACTGAAAAATTGATTGATAATTAATAGAATGTAATTAAGAATTAATTTTTACATTTTCTAATAAATCCCATAAATATGAAAAACTACGAAAAATATCAAATAAATTGAGAAAAAAAAGATAAATAACATTCTTGGCTTAAGAAGCATGCCACATCACTTCTTCTAAAGTCTCCTTTATTATTATATATTGATTTCCCTCTGTTGTTTGTTCAAAGGATCCAATGACCGGAACTTTCTTTGATGTATATTTCGCAAGATCAAAATATAAAATATCTTTAAGATTGTTGGTAATCGTATGGAAAATAATGCATCGTGAACATTTGTAAGGAATTCTTCAAAGTTTGAGACATGCCTATTGGCACTAACCTTAAGGATATTTCATTCAATATAGGTGTATCGCACAGGATTCAACAAGCTCTTCTAATAAAATCTAGAAATCAAAATCTAACAAAGATTAAAGTAGAAAATCGAGCATAATAATATCGGACGAAGATCTTCATCACAAAAAAATGACCTAGAATATTTATAGATGAAGATGTTTCTCAGAATAATAACATGCACTGGAAGAGGTTAATGGCTATAAAGAGGATTAAATTGGTAAATGCTAGTGATGAGTAGAAGCGGTGGAAAACTTGAAACTATTTCTCATTCACAGGTCATTTAATTCTAATCAATTGGAAAATTAACGTCTAGCAACAGTTAAAACCATGATAATTTGTATCAAAATAATTGTTATAGAAAAATAGGTGATAAAAGATTCTTAATTATGGCTGCTAAAGAATAAATAATTTGATTAATTTATTTTTGAGATAACTCTAAATATTTTTCTAACACTTACACTCTCGTTTCAATAATCATTGTTTGCCTTCTAAAGCATTTGAAAGGACCTAGCCAGATGATTGTGTTGCTGAAGCACAACCGTGAACTCGAATAATACAAATGGTGGAAATGATGGTACTTAAAGTGCTAATCAGTTGTAATTCCTTGCTAGACAAGCTGATTTCACCAAATCAAGAATGAAATACTCTTCTTCTTCTTCCTAGTTCTTGTATGAAAGTGGTTATGCATGTACTGTTATGGTGCAATGTCATAAGATGGTTATCGTGATTTTTGGTAGATAGTTTGATGGTCTACTGTTTGGGTGTTTGATGTATGTTATTGTATGTCATATATGTGTATATAGGGGTGGCCAAAATTTATACAATTTACGTAATCCGGTTGTTTCAATCCATTAATTACAGATGGGTTGGGTATCCAACCATTTAAAAGTGAGTCAAATACGGATCAACGCATATTATGCATCTTAAAATAGGAATAACCAAGGGGTATCTACCAATTACATTCTCCTTAAAGCATGTGAAGATGTAGTAGCCTCAAAAATATACTAATTAATGGGGTATTTGGAATGAAGAAATTTTTTTATTTTTTTCTCGAGACACGAAATGAGTTCAAACCTCAGATTCAACTTCAAATGTGAGACCCAGAACTCGACATCCAACCCAATCCTAGACACGATTATAACCGAGACTGAGGATTTGACTCTTGACTATCCCCAACTTTTAAAGTTGTAATTCTAGTTTTACTTATCAAGTGTTGGCAAGGAGAGTGTATTTCATTTTACCAAAGAGAGTGAGAAGCACAAAAATATTAAAAACTCGTCTTTAATTATATATATCCAATTTCTAAAAAAAATCTTTGCGACAAAAAACCCTAAAAACCTTAAATTTGCCAATTTTTCTGGCAACAATGGCCACGACGACCGTTGGGCAACTCCACCAGTGAAGGCGGCTCAACAACAAGATACTATACATATACAAACCCTTTACAATCAACCAACAGTTACTTATGCTTCGAGGATTGCTCCAACATGTGCCCAAAAACAACTTATACTGATGAAACAATTTTTTTATTTACACGGAGAGCCTAGTATAATATGGGCAGAAGAGGAGGTAGAAGAAATAATAATCAATGAAGATTTATAGTATATTGTGATAGCTAAATTCTCGTATGGGTGGTCGGAGATCTAGCATTTTAGGAGATTAATTCCTAAACAATGCGAGTAGAAGAAGGAAGTGAATATAGGGCTTCCTAGAAACCAATACATAATGATAAGAGCCTCTATCTAGAAGATTATTGTTGAAACCACAATTTTACATCACGAATGACTACTGCTTATTTCCAATGAGAACTTTAACGTGGGATCCTTTATTTGACCTAGAGAAAGAGAAAACAACGATTATTGAATGGATGTTATTCCCATCACTGCCTCCTAATATTGGAAGCAAGTTGTATTTTTATTGGCGGCAACAGTGGGTAAACCACTCTAGGTGAACATGGACACAAGAAATTGAACAAGATCTATCTTTGCTAGGGTTAAGGTGGATTAACTTCCATTCCTCTCATTTCAAGGTACAAGTTATGTCCCATTTTTATCTTTCGTTTGATTAGAATTCTCTTATATTTTTTTAGACTGGATCCTTAGATAGGTTTTTCATTTGTATTTAAAGTTTTGTAAACCTGTTGTAATGAATAGGGACTTTATATTTTCTTGATGACTTCAACATAAATTTGATAAGGGATGGTAAGTGTTTCTCTAATATAAGTGGATTAGAGTAGTTGCCCTAATAATTCGATAATTTGGGCCATGACATATTAGTATCAGAGCGTAGGTTATTGGTGTCCCAGTACAAGAGCAAATGTTGAGCACAGTTCTACAAATTTTTATGTTGACGTCCACATCTAATCTTTCGAAACCTATTAGGCACTTTAAGAAAATTATTTCACTTCTTTCTTTCCTTTCATGCAGTTGTTTGGTTGTTGTATGAATTGATTCCAACTGGTATCTCAACTAGGCCAGTTGAAATCACTTGACTCCACTTGAATATATACAAGCAACACACCATTGAACTCGAGAAAGTTTTAATTATTAGCTGGTCATAAGGGCTCTGCGTAAAGGTTTAAGATGATCAATTAGGGTCATCAAGTGCGCGAGTATTAGTCATGTAGATAAGATATGAAGAACGAAAATATTTTATTGAATTCATATAATTGTGATTTGTAATTGTTTGATTTACTCTAAAATTGTGATAGGTAAGTATATTAAATTTCCATGCTTGAAGTTAGTTTTGTTGATAGTAATAGGAAATTTTGAATTGGTGATTGGATTTATAAAAAGTTCTTATGTGATTTTAATTGTTGGACTTCGTCTGGATTCCGTTAAAATAATGGCTAAGAGATGATTGTTGTTTGTTCAAGGGGAAGAATGTATGTTAAAATGCTAGGAACAATCTTGTTGGTGCTTTATAAGGAAAAAGGTTTATAATTGTGAAAACATAATGTGAAACTAGTTGGAAAATGGTCTAGACCCATGGGAAGGAGGACCACTATTCCATAATAGTGGGGTGTGATTGATAAAATGGTTATTGTTGTTATTCATAACTATTTGTAGAGTAATATGACGTTATGTCCCTATTTTAGACATCGTTGGGTTTGTTATTGGGGTTATATTAAGGCCTTAACATGATTTCTTGGTGGCATTACAGGTATTTAAGAGTTGAGGCATGAGGGATAGCAAGAAGTAAATTTTTAGGACAACTAAGGGATTGAGTCGCCATAGTGACATAGAGTCATTATGTAACAAGGTCAGTATAGCTGAATTTTTTTTGTGGTAGTGGCATTGCTATAGTACCATGCACATCATTATCCCTGCCCTATTTTCCTTTTTTTTGTATCTAAATTCATAACTTTTGAACTGAATTAATATTGATATAAATGAATATTAAAAATGAGGTATCTTGTTTAGCAATATCATAACGGTGATGACACCTTCTTTAACCCGCCAATAAGTAAGTCAAACAATAGCTTAAACTACGAGTAATAGGCTAACAAGCACAACACAATGGAACAAATATATTAATACAAGAATAACCGATGAGAATAAAGAAATATATATATATATATAAATATACATATAAAAGCATGCAGTACACGAGGGGAATGGGATAACAAAATGGAATCCTCCAAGACCTGGTAAGGTCAGTACAAGAGTCACTAATATAAAATGAGTATTAGACACTGTTAGAATATACACCATAGTCTACGAATATAAACATAAGAGTATCAAAAATATCTAAAGGATGGGGATCAATTTCAGACTCTGAAAGCTGACCTTATCTCTGAACAATAACATGACCCGAGGATATTTTCAGCAGTGATGACTTGTACTCGTATCTGTATTAGGAAAATAATGTAGAAGTGTATTACTCGGTAGGCATTATAGGTCGATTGAGCTAAATTATAGTAAAAGAATAAATAAAGTGCGATCATGTAAGCCTAAGTCAATAAATAAGGGTAGAAATGGAAATAATAGTAATCTAGGTAACCATGATAAGTAAAAAACAAGTAGCTCGAAAGCAAAACGAAACACCTAGCTATAACCTAACTAGGCCCCCATAAGCATACAACAACAACAATAACAACATACACAATATATTCCCACCAATGGGGTCAGGGAAGGGTAAACACAAACATGAAGAAACTCAATCGAGTCCCCATAATCACGATGGGTACAAACAAAGAGCAACACTAGTACGTAGATGGAATGAAAACAATAATAAAATAAAGATGAGTCAATGAGCAATAAGCTTGCTTGATACTCCTTTCCGATCATAACGATAAGTCTTATCGATATTTGGTGGAATTCCAAACCAAATCAATATTTGTAAAGGTCATAAATGCCAAATTCGAACTAGAACTAGAGGATAATATCATATAGATAAAATAGTGGACTCAAATAAAAAATTAATAATAATAATAATAATAATAATAATATTTCTTGGTGATGAACTCTAATCAAAATTGAAAAAAAAGCTAAATGTATTAACTATTCTAGAATATAGTTCCACTTAAGTCCAATTAGTCATAAAGTACAAAGTTAGGTGATCAACTCGCTAGGGTAACAAGGCTAAAGGGGTTAATTAACATTATTAAGTCATCCTAAAACTCAAGAATTAGCCTAAGGAAATGGATAGAAGTCATTTAGGTCAACAACGAGCTTTTTTAGGCATTTTATCTTAAAAAGGTCCTGTGGCACCCACTACCTATCCTAGAAACCTAACCTAAGGTAAGAACCTGCGCAAACCTGGGTTTTCACTTCTCAAATCCACACTAAGTCACTAAATAACTAAGTCTACTCCTAAGGTATAATAACAGACTAATATAAGGAAAAACAAAGTCGAACTCTACCAAAACGGCCCCTAACCAGCTAATTAGGACAAAAAATACCGAACTAAATTTGAGTCATAAGTATCCACCCATAGCTAACAAAATATTATACTAACACCATAATGAAGCATAGAAAAAGGAGAAATATAAGCCTAGCCAATCTAGATGCAATTCAAAGCTCGTATAATCATCTACACTATGTGTTTTCATTGTGAGAAGCCTCTAACTACTATCATTCTAACAAAATAATGTGTTACCCCTCAAGATAGGAATATTTATATACATATTGTACATTAATACTCCAATTCCAAAGTTTGAACTAAAATTTACTTGAGGGGTCACTTGTTTCCATCAGCTCAAGGATCATTTGGACCCAAAAATAAGTGAATTCCAAGCCCAAATCAGTCCCAAAATAGTCCCACCAGGTTCAAATAAACAAGGATTTTAAACTATAAGTTAGATTGAAATTAACTGGTAACTTACGAGATTAAAAGTTGAAGGCGATCTACTGATTTCAACTCAATCCCTACCAACCCAAGGTAATCCCACTAAATTCGAGCTCCCACAAGTGAAAATAAAGGTGTTACACTTAGAAAAATAGCTTGAATTTGAGAGAATGGAAAATATATAAAGCACCAGCGATTGTCAATTTAGCTACTAAATTATATTAAATTAGTGGGATGGGTGCTAAAGAGAACTTGCTTTAGCTGGCCAGCCACCACTACAATAATCATTAGTCGCTAAAGTGGTTACTACTAAAGAAGTCTCTAGATAGCTAAAGCGGTTGCACCAGCATCTTAGGCACTAGGAAAATTACTCAGTCTTAACAGACTTTGATCGGGTTCTCGGGATTCATTTATAACTCCCCAAAAGAAAACAAACTATGCTACCCTACCAAATTTGGAGTATCAAACACAACAAAAAACATTAAAATTTTTATCCAAGTTCATTTTAATAGAATGTGGCTTCGGCACCCCAGATACTGATTCTCAAAAAAATCTATCCAATAGCCAAAAATGAGTCCCAAAGCCTCAAGACTAAGACCAAGGGTCCATTCAGCCTAAAATCAACTACATAGAGCTAAAAGAATCATCAAAATTAAAATCTGAGTTGCTGAAGTTTTGTCTCAAGACCAATTTTCAACTTTAAATCTCCAAAATTGTGAAATAGCTCTAAAAATCAAACAAACTGCTTGATAACCAAACTGTAAGTACACCTAAGTAAAAAATGACTTGGGGCATCTATGGAAAGCCTCTAAACTTATAAAAAGAATAAAAAATTAAGTAAATAATCTAGAGAGTTATTACAACATCCATTACTAAGATAATTTTTATTTGTGAAAGTAAATGACTAAGAATTACTTGAAGGCTTAATAGGTAACGACACTGGATAGGTATATCATGCTCGATCTCCTTGTGTAATACCTCAAGAATAAAATGTAAGATTAGAACCATGCTTAAAGAATATTAACAATAAAATATCATGTTTTGATAGTATGAGAAGTTATTTATACAAGTATTAAGGCAACAAGTAACTCCTAGCTCATAGCCAAGATGAAATGTTCCTTACCGATTGAGTTCTTGTGAAGAATCATTATTTAGAAAACTTCAAACTATCATAACTACTAGAATATAAAGATTTTTAGGGCTCAAGACCTACCAAATGAAATATCACTGAGTGTTCTTTCCAACGCCACCAACTATTCATTAATTCGATACTAGAGTAAAATGTTATATTTATTTTACAAGAGGGTGTCTATCTGCCAGAGTGTGACGGCTCAGGTGACGATTTGTCACACCTGTGATGACTCACTAGGGCAAGATATATAACAAAAAATTGGTAATTTTGTGATATCTTAGAGTGATGGTTAGTAAAGGGTTTGACTTTCGTTACCTGCACCGTCAGTTGAAATTATTATGCATTGTACTAACATTTTTAAAGGGTTTTTAAATTCTTTTCCCACTCTTTTAACACCAAGACATTGTTTTTTAAGCTATTACAAGACTGGATAATATACCCAAGAATTCCCTAAGCTCTTATTACTTAGAAATTAAGTCGACACTTTGCCAAATATAGAGAGTGGAGATTTTTCTTCTCCAAGCAAGAATTAGGATTCTTCAACTTCCGACTACAAGTACAAATATTTCACCAAGGGTTTTTCCATTAGGTATATGGGATTTGATCAATGGGTTCCTTTAACCCATTGAGTTCCAAAGCTAACTAAACTTCCTTTAGTTTAATTCAACCTTCAAGCTTAGGGTTTTAATGAAAAGTGTTAATTCCTTTAGTTTTATGTTTCTTTCTTTAACTACACCATGAATATATACTTTCTCAAATATTTGAGCCTCCTTATATATTCATGGCTATGAACTCTCTTCATAGTGATACATTCTTGATTTTATGATTTTGTTATGAAATTTTATATTATAGTCACTTTATAGAATTGCCATTTTTAGTTGCATTCTTCTAAGATGGTCGGTTATGAATACCAATGACCTAGGATATCATGCACTCTTAGTTGAATACTCGATCTCAGTTTTTATAATTTTAAATGCTTTCAGATAAAACACTTATCTTAATTTGAGAATATCATTATTGTTGTGCATTTTAGTATATCAATTTACTTTTAGTTGGGAGTAATACTTGACATCAAGAGGAAAATGGTTTAGATAACCATAGTCCAAACTATATGCCTCCATAGCTAAAAGGGGTCCAGTTAAGAGTTTCTCCCTTGCCCTTAATGGGCTCATGAGTAAATTTAGATTAATCATAGTTCACACCCTTGAAAAGGTATAGAACACCCTCCCAACTAGGGTTACAAGTTGGGTTTCATATTTTTTACATGGTCTATGATAATTATAGAAACCTTTAACGGTTAAACTCAAATATTACATGAATTTGTGTTCATTTTATTCAGCATCTTAAGTGTCATATATTTATTACTTGGTTATAACATTAGTTTATAAATTTTAGTCCCATGATTAGGTCATTATATCATTTCACCATATTCATCATATGAAGTGTAATGTATATCTCCCATTGTTAGTACATTGAAAGTATTGTCTATATACTTTCTTTTATGCTATATTATCTGTGATATAGGTTTGTACCTTCAGTATCTCAATCATAATTAGCTAGATCCAGTATTAATTCAACAGTTGTGTTTTGGTGAGTCTTTATCATTTGAAGACAAGTTATCAGTTCATTTTTCTCCTCAATTTCAATTTCAAACAGTTAGAGTTAGTTGGAGGCTTATCCCAACAACTCATCTTAGTAGAGTTTTTCTAATAGACATTCAATTTTATGTTATGTTTAGTGATTCACTTTTTTCTTAAACATTGACATTTTGTTTTGATTATTCATATATCATTCAAACTTTTGCTTCCACATAATATTATTCAGTTTATAAAGTATTCTTAGTGTCAAGATAGACCATGGGTTTGCTTAGGGTTACTTGTGACTCTAAGCACCACGTTATGACTAGGGGTAGTCTCGGGTCATGACAAACTTGGTATTATCACATCAGGTTTAAGGTATCCTAGGGTGTCTAAAATCTTCTTTAAGTTAAGTCGTGTTCATGGGTATGAAACACACCACACTTATGAGCGAGAGAATATGAAATATTTTTCTTCAAGGGTTTGATTGTTCGTCACTTGCACCATTAGTTGAAATTATTCTGCATTGTAATAACTTTGTCTAAGGGTTTTTAAATTATTTTCCCACTCTCTTAACACTAATACATTGCTATTTAAGCTATTATAAGGCTAAATAATAAATCCAAAAATTCCCTAAGCCCTCATTACCTAAAAATTTAGTCGACACTTCGCCAAATATAGAGAGACAATATTTTTTCTCCAAACAAGAATTAGGGTTCTTCAACTTCCGACTACAAATATAAAGATTTCACCAAGGGTTTTTCCATTGGGTATATGATATTTCATCAATGGGTTCCTTTAACCTATTGAGTTCCAAAGTTCACTCAATTTTCTTTAGTTTAGTTTACCGTTCAAGCTTAGGGATTTTATTAAAAGTGTGAATTCCTTTAGTTTTATGTTACTTGCTTTGACTAAACCATGAACATATATTTGATCATATATTTGAGCCTCCTTACATACTCATGGCTATGATCTATCTTCATAGTGATAAGTTCTTGGTTTTGTGCTTTTGTTATGAAATTCCGTCTTATGGTCAGTCTATAGAATTGCCATTTGTAGTTACATTCTTTTAAGATGGCCAATTATGAATACTCAATGACCTAGGATATCATGAATTTTCAATTTAATACTCGATCATTTAGTTTTCATAATTTAGAATGCTTTCAGATATAACACTAATCTCAATTTGAGAATATCATTATTATTGTTCATTTTAGAATATCAATTTACTTTTAGTTTGGAGTAGTACTTGACATCAAGAGGAAAAGGGTCTAGATAACTTTAGTCCAAAACTATGTGCCTTCATAGTAAAAAGGGGTCCAGTTGAGAGTTTTTTCCTTGCCCATAATGGGCTCATGAGTAAATTAAGACTAATCATAGTTCACACCCCTGGAAAGGTATAGAACACCCTCCGAAATAGGGTTACAGGTTGGATTCCATATTTCTTTCATTGACTATGACAATTATAGAAACCTTTAAAAGTTTATACTCAAACTGTACATGAACTAGTGTTCATTTTATTCAGCATCTTATAGTGTCATATGTTTATTACTTGGTTATATTATTAGTTTAAAGATCTTAGTCCCATGATTAGGTCATCATATCATTTTTAACATGTTCATTATATGAAGTGTGGTGTATATCTCACATGGTTAGTACATTGATAGTACTGCCTGCATACTTTTTTTATGCTTTATTATCTATGATATAGGTTTGTACATTCAGTATCTCGATAATAATTAGCTTGATCTGGTATTAATTGAGCAGTTGTGTTTTGGTGAGTCTTTATCATTTGAAGACTAGTTATCGGTTCATTTGTTTTCTCGATTTCAAATTCAGACAATAAGAATTAGTTGGGGGCTTATCCTAGCAACTCACCTTTGTAGAGGCTTTCTGATGGACATTCAGTTTTATCTTATATTTTGTTATTCATATTTTTTCTTAAACATTGACATTTGGTTTTGATTATTAATATATCATTCAAACTTTTGCTTCCGCATAATATTCTTAGTTTATACTATATTCTTAGTGTTATGACAAGGGGGTCTTCTCGGGTCATGACAAACTTTGTATTAGAGCATTAGGGTTAACGTATCCTAGGGTGTCTAAAATCTACTCTAAGTAAAGTCTTGTTCATGGGTATGAAGCACACCACACTTATGAGCGAGAGGCTATGAAATATTTTTCTTCAAGGGTTTGACTATTCATCACCTGCACCATCAGTTGAAATTATTCTACACTGTAATAACATTTCTAAGGGTTTTTAATTCTCTTCTCACTCTTTTAACACTAAGACATTGTTGTTTAAGCTATTATAAGGTTGACTAATAAGCCCAAAAATACCCTAAGCCCTAATTACTTAGAAATTCAGTCAAAACTTCGCCAAATATAGAGAGTGGCAATTTTTCTTCTCCAAGTAAGAATTAGGGTTCTTCAACTTCCGACTACAAATACAAAGATTTTACCAAGTGCTTTGCATTGGGTATATGGGATTTCATCAATGGGTTTCTTTAACTTATTGAGTTCCAAAGTTAACTCAACTTTCTTTAGTTTAATTCACCCTTCAAGTTTAGGGATATTATGAAAAGTGTAAATTCCTTTAGTTTTTTATTTCTTGCTTTGACTAAACCATGAATATATATTATATCATATATTTGAGCCTTCTTACATATTCATGGCTATGAACTCTCTTCATAGTGATAAGTTCTTGATTTTGTGCCTTTGTTATGAAATTCTGTATTATGGCTTGTTTATAGAATTGCCATTTGTAGTTTTATTCTTTTGAGATGGTCAGTTATGAATACTTAATGGCCTTGGATATCATGCATTTTTAGTTGAATACTTGGTCATTCAGTTTTCATTATTTAGAATGC
This sequence comes from Capsicum baccatum var. pendulum, assembly GCA_030864225.1. NCBI lineage: Eukaryota > Viridiplantae > Streptophyta > Magnoliopsida > Solanales > Solanaceae > Capsicum > Capsicum baccatum. Next base: position 161,451,962 of record CM061555.1, on the reverse strand, counting down.
TTTTAGATAAAACAGTTATCTCAATTTGAGAATATTATTATTGTAGTGCATTTTAGTATATCAATTTACTTGTAGTTGTTAGTAGTACTTGACATCAAGAGGAAAAAGGTTTAGATAACCATAGTCCCAAACTATGTGCCTCCATAGCTAAAAGGGTCTACTTAAAAGTTTCTTTCTTTCCCTTAATGGACTTATGAGCAAATTCAGACTAATCATAGTTCACACCCTTGGAAAGGTATAGAACACCCTCCCAACTAGGGTTACAAGTTGGATTCCATGTTTCTTACATGGTCTATGACATTTATAGAAACCTTTAATGGGTTATACTCAAACTTTACATGAACTTGTCTTCAATTTATTCAACATCTTATAGTGTCATATATTTATTACATGGTTATAACATTAGTTTTTAGATTTTATTCCCATAATTTGGTCATCATATCATTTTCAGCATGTTCATCATATGATGTGTAGTGCATATCTCACATGTCAGTACATTGAAAGTACTGCTTGCATAATTTACTTTATGCTATATTATATGTGATATAGGTGTGTACGTTCGGTATCTCGATCACAATTAGTTTGTTCCATCATTAATTTAACAATTTTGTTTTGGTGAGTCTTTATCATTTGAAGACTAGTTATCAGCTCATTTATTATCTCAATTTCAATTTCAGGTAGTTAGAGTTAGTCAGAAAGCCTTTACTAAGATGAGTTACTCGGATTAGCCCCCAACCAACTCTAAAAAAAGGGAATCCTGGTGTACTAAATCTACCGCTATGTGCGGTGTCCAGGGAAGGAACCCACCATAAAGGTGTATCGTATGTAGCCTAAACTTGCATTTCTACCAGAGGCTATTTCCAATGGTTCAACCCTTGGAAAAAACCTCTGGCAGAAATTCAAGTTAAGGCTGCGTACGATACACCTTTGTGGTGGGGCCCTTACCCAAACATCGCGTATAATGGTAGCTTTAGTGCACTGGGCTACCTTTTTTTTAGAGTTAGTTGGGGGCTAATCTGAGCAACTCAACTTAATAGAGGCTTTTTTATGGATATTTAGTTTTATGTTATGTTTAGTGATTTAAATTTTTATTAAACATTTACATTTGATTTTGATTATTCATATATCATTCAAAATTTTGCTTCTGCAGAATATTATTCAGTTTATACAGTATTCTTAGTGTCAAAACAAACCATGGGTTTGCTTAGGGTTACTTGTGTAACACCTCAAAAATCCAAACAAATATTAGAACCATGTCAAGCTCATGCAAAATCAAATAAAGTGCTTTGGTAGTTTTATGACTGATTTGAATGTATATTAAGGCCTCAAGAAACTCCTAGCTTTTACACAAGTCAAAATATCTCATACCGATTGAATTCATGGGAAGAATATTGCACTAGTCAATTTTAAATGAGCATAACTTTTGTATTACTAAGAGTTTCTGACCTCAAGACAAACCAATAGATACATAATTTAATTATATTTCCAATGCCATCGGTTTTGCCTTAATTCGATATCGGAGTAAAACGTTATGCCTACTTTACTAAAAGGATGTCTATCTACCAAGTCGCGATGGCCAGGGTTACGGACCATCGTAGCAGTGATGGACCGTCGCACCAAACCATCATCCCTAAAAAGAAAGACCAAAATTTGGTCATTTTGTGATGGTTGGAGTGACGATCAATCACAGGAGTGATGGTACGTCACCCAAACCATCACCCGAGATAGGTCTGAACTGTCATGACGTTTTTAAAAGTTTTTTCTTGGTATTTTTTCACTCTTTTAACCCCAAAACTACGTCGTTTCACCCTTCAAACAACATTTGTCAAGTGTAAATACTACCCTAACCTATCATAACTCAAAAATCATCCATCACAAAGAAAAGAGGGGTGATTTATTTCTCCTAAAAACCAAGTAGGGTTCATCAAATTCAAGTTCAATACAAAGAAATTTATCCAAGGCTTCAACATTCATGTATGTGGGATATTTATCCATAGGTCCCTTTCACTCATGGAGCCCAAAAACCTTCTTTCTAACTAAAGTATGGATTTGTCTCTTATTATGGAGTTTTATATGTTCATTATGGATTAAATTCATGTCTTTCCTTAGTAATTGAACTCAAAATTATGTTTGCGTACGATCCCATGAAAGATTAGCTTAATTCATGTTTTAAAATAACTCCCATGTCATAATTCAAGTAAATTTCATGTTAAGTCCCAATATATTAATTTAGCCATGTAATCATGTTTATTTCCTATGTTTAACACATTTCCATGTTCAAGTTCATGATTCTCATATATTTGATAAAATATCTATGTTTTGAGATCTTTTAACCATGATTTCATACTACAGTTCTAAGAGTTAATCCTATATTTAGACCATTCAATACTGGCGGGTTATGAACACCTGATACCTATGTGTTTTACATGACTTTAGATCTTTCAAGTAATGATTTTAGTTAAACCATGAGTATTACCATTTACTCAGTTGTTATAATCATGATGAGCAATGTTAGTTGTTATGTTCAGTGAATTCAGTTCAGTTTATTACCAGTGTCAGTTTTGTTGGGAGTAGGATTTAGCACCAAGTGAACCCAGCGGTGAGGGCTCACTTGCCAGTATAGGGTGTGACCTCTAGTAGCTATCCCTGAGTTTCAAAACTATGTAGCTAGCATAGATTTGAGATGTCCACTTGTTAGTCGAGGGTTGATGCATATCTCATTATAGAACCTTCCAGTAGAGGGTGACTCCTTAGTCCTTTGGGATACCAGTTTAGTGGATCCACATAGCTAGTGTTTGTACCCGTGGCATGGTGCTGACACCCTTCCAACTCGGGTTACAGGTTAGAACCCAATTGGCTCAAATTGAGGCATGTTGATTACATGATATTTCCCACAGTCTCAATCAATATTCAGTATATCTCAGCTTAGGTTTTCTTGACCAAAGCATACAGACAGTGATTCAGATATACAAAATTCAATCTTTTAGATTATATATTAGCTCATAAATATGTTTATGCTTAGTCTTGGATTCTCAAATATTATATGTTCATGCATTCATGCTTACTTATCTCATGCATTTCAGTCAATCCTTATCTCATATACTAGTACATTTAAAGTACTTATCACATACTTTTTTGCACTATGTTGTCTTATAACATAGGTTTGGATGCTCACTTTCTCGACCGTTCTTAGACAGCTTTGCGTTACCCTTGCAGCAGTAGTAGTGAGTCCTCATCCATCGAGGACATGATATGTTTTCTTAGTTATTTCAGTATTTCCTTATGTTCAGTTATTTAGATTTAGTTGGGGGCTTGTTCCATCAACTCCTCATGATGTTTAGAGGCTTTTAGACAATTAATTAGACAATCAATCAGTTTTTTAAATTTTTATCAGTTGTTTCATACAATTTAGTTTCGAGTATTTTATCAAATATTGCAGTCATGTCATTTCTAGGTATTACAGTATTCAGATTTATAGTATCTTATCAGCTTATTTTCTGCATATGTATTGTATTACTATTTTACTCAATGCTCACAATAGATACCAGCTCATGGGTTATCTTGTAGTTACTTGTGGCCATAAGAATCATTATCATTACCAGGGGTAGCCTCGGGCCGTGACAAAACTTGGTATAAGATCCTATGGTTTTTAAAGCATCCTAGGGTGTCTAAAAGTCATATTGAGTAGAAAATTCACGTTGAGTAGAGTCTTGTGCATGAGTGTAAAGTGGGCCACATTTATGGACAAGAGGTTGCGAGTGTTTTTAGGAAAGTTTTCTTTCTTTTAGTATTAATGTCAAATGGAAGGGCATGATATAGATTGAATTCTTTTTTCTAAGTCATTCTTTATTCCATTTACAGACAATGCTTCCCAAAAGAAACAATGAAAGAAGGAACAGGGATCAGCCCGGACCACTACCTATTCAGGAAGATCCCCTGAATGAACATGTCTCCCACGCAAAATTCAGGGCTACTTTCATGAACTTTATCATTCTATAGCTGCTTAGAATAATCAGCAAGCTATTTCCCCAACTAATCTGGTGATGAATACAGGTATAACTAGGGTCCAAGACTTTAATCAAATGAATCCCCCTACGTTTTCCAAAACCAAGTCTAAGGAGGATCTGCAGAATGTTTGGATAGAGTGAAAAAAATGACTGACATCATGGGTGTTACTTTGAATGAGAGTGCAGAATTGGCTGCATATCAGTTGTAGGGAGTAGCTCACACCTGGTTCAAGTAGTGGAAAAAATATAGGGGTGATTAGGTAGGGCCAATGGAGTGGGAGGAGTTTGCCGCAACTTTCTTAGATAGTTTATTCCCACTAAATTTGAGAGAAGATAAGGTTCTGGAGTTCATAAACTTGAAGAAGAGAAGCATGAGCATAAAGGAGTACTCAATCAAGTTCATTCAGTTGGAGAGGTATGCTCTTACTATGGTGGCAAACAATAGGTCGAGAATAAGTATGTTCATTTCTAGTTTATTTGATAGTGTGGTCAATAGGTGTAGGACCTCCATGTTGATTAAGGAGATAAACCTGCCTAGACTTATGGTTCATGCTAAGCAAATTAAGGAGGAGAAGCTTAAGGAGAAATAGAGAGAGAATAAAAGGGCCATAATAGGTAGTATTAACTTTTCTCAGCCAAGGTAAGAAGGTGGTAACCACTCTCAGTTCCATAAAAAATTTTCTGCCCTAGCTCCATCTACAGCCATTGCACCAACACCTAAGTTCAGGTAGGACAATCAAGATAGAGCGCTAGGCTCTAAGACCTAGTATAGTATGAATAGTGGTTGTACAAATCTGCATTGTAGGAAATGTGGTAGGAATCATCAGTGAGAGTGTAAAGCTCGTAGAGATGTGTGTTTTGGATGTGGCAAGTAAGGCCACAGGTCCAGGGATTGCCTGGGGGCTGGTCAGCAAGGTTAGTCCAATCGTCTTGTAGCTCCAGTCGGTCACCCGACTTAGTAGAGCACCACTTCCAGTGCAACTAGTGGGCAGCGCCAGAATAGATTATATTCTCTCTAAACTCGGCATGATCAGGAAAGTTCTCCTAATATATTTACGGGTACGTTACAAATCTTTCAACTTTGTGTTTATGCATTGTTAGAACCCAAAGCTTCACTTTTCTTTGTGACTCCTAACATAGTTGTAGATTTTGGTGTCAGTCTAGAAACATTAGTAGGGCCTTTTTCAGTGTCTACCATAGTGGGTAAGTCCATTGTAGCTAGATGATGGGTAAGTCCATTGTAGCTAGACGAGTATACAGAAATTCCCCTATCACAATGTCTTAGAAAGTTACTTTAGTGGATCTTGTGGAGTTAGATATGACTGATTTTGACGTCATTCTTAGCATGGATTTGTTTTACTCATGCCATACCTCTGTTGAATAAAGAAAAAGAGTCGTTCAGTTCAAATTTTTTGATGAACTAGTTATTGAATGGAGGGGTAGTACTAGTACCTAAATGTCAGTTTGTTTCTTATCATGGAGCAAGAAAATGATATCCAAGGGGTGTATTTACCATCTCATCTAAGTTAGAGACTCAGGTTTAGAAAATTCGAGTCTTGAGTCAATTTAGATAGTAAATGAAATTCTTGATGTGTTCCATGAGGATCTTTCTAGAGTTCCTCTGGAAAGGGAGATAGAATTTAGAATAAATATCCTTCCAGATACCCAGCCTATCTCTATTCCACCTTATAGATTAGCTCCAGCTGAGCTTAAGGAATTGAAAGAATAGTTGAAGGATCTCTTAGATACAGGTTTAATCGGGCCTAGTATTTCCCCATGGGATGCTCCAATTTTATTCGTCACAAGAAAGATGGCTCTCTCAGAATTTACATCGACTACCGCCAGTTGAATAAAGCCACAATCAAGAATAAGTATAATCTCCCCAGGATTGATGAATTGTTCGACCAACTTTTAGGTGCAAGTTAATTCTCCAAGATAGACCTCAGATCTAGCTATTATCAGCTTAAAGTCAAAGAATGTGACATTTCGAAGACAACCTTTAGAATACTGTATAGTCACTTCAAATTCCTAGTCATGTCTTTTGGACTAACAAATTCCCCTACAGCTTTCATGGACTTGATGAATAGGGTGTTCAAGCAGTACTTAGACATATTTTTCATAGTCTTCATTGATGATATCCTTGTCAACTCCCATAATAAGAAGGATCATGCAAATCATCTAAGGGTTATGTTGTAGACCCTTAGTGATCATTAATTATTCGCTAAGTTCAATAAGTGAAAATTTTAGCTAAGATCAGAATCTTTCTTTGGCCATATAGTTTTCGGCAATTGTATCTGAGTTGACCCTCAAAAGACCAAAGCAGTGAGAAACTGACCTAGACCCATCTCTCCATCAGATATCAGGTATTTCTTGGGTTTAACTAGCTATTATAGATGTTTTGTTGAGGGTTTTATTCTATTTCTTCCCTTATATCAAGACTAACTCAGAAGAAAGTCAAATTTCAGTGGTCAAATTCCTATAAGAAGAGTTTTTAGGAGTTGAAGACTCGACTCACTTCCTCTCTAGTCTTGGCTTTGCCAGATGGAACAGATGTGTTCATAGTGTATTGTGATGCTTCTAGAGTTGGTCTTGGTTTTACATTAATGCAGAGAGGTAAGTTCACAACCTATGTATCTAGATAGCTTAAAGCCCATGAAAATAATTATCCAACCCATGATCTTAAGTTGGCATTTATTATCTTCACCTTAATGATTTAGAGGCATTACTTTCATGGGGTTCATGTTTATGTGTTCACTAACCATAAGAGTGTTCATGTAGAAGGATCTAAATATTTATTAGAGAAGGTGGCTTGAGCTGTTAAAAGATTATGATATGAGTTTGTTGTATCACTTGGGTAAGGCCAATGTAGTGGCAGATGCCCTTAGCAGATTGTCCATGGGTAGTGTTGCTCAAGTTGAGAGAGTCAAAAAGAAGTTAGTCAGTGAGGTTCATCAGCTTGCTAGATTAGGTGTTTGGTTGGTTGATTCAGCTGAAGGTAGTATGTGGGCTCAGAACGGTTCAAAATATTCCTTGGTTGTCGAAGTAAAATAAAATCAAGATAGGGATTCAAGCTTGGTTAAGTTGAAGAAGGCGGTTAAAGATTAGAAAGTGGAGGTTTTTTCCCAAGGGGGAGATGGTGTGCTTCGTTCTTAGGGTAGGTTATGTGTTCTATGTACTGATGATTTAAGGTAGTAATATTATCAGAAAGGAATGGTTCACAGTATTTTATTCACCCCAGAGCCACTAAGATATACCGTGAATTGAGGGAAATCTATTGGTTGAATGGTATGAAGAAGGATATTGCAGAGTTTGTGGCTAAGTGTTCAAATTGTTAGCAAGTTAAGGTTGAGCACCAAAGGCATAGTGGTACATTGCAAGACTTCAGCATTCATACTTTGAAGTGGGAAGTGGTGAACATGGACTTTATTACAGAATTGCCTCGAACGTGTCGTCAGCATGATTCGATTTGGGTTGTTGTTGATAGAATGGCCAAGTCAGCCCATTTCTTGCCAGTTCATACTTTGTACTCAACTGAGGATTATGCTCAGCTTTATCTTAGAGAGTTAGTAAATTTGCATGGGATTTCATTATCTATCATTTCAGATAAGGGTACTCAGTTTACCTATCACTTTTGGAAGGCTTTTTAGAAGGATCGTGGTATTGGTGACCCAACTTCAATCATGCCTTTAGAGAGTGTGGAGTTGAAAGATAGTCTCTTCTACGAAGAAATCCCAATTGAGATCCTTGACCATCAGATTCGTAGGTTGAGGAATAAAAATATTCCCTTGGTTAAGGTTCTATGGATAAATTAGTCCACAAATTAAAGATAATCACAACACAATACCCATGACGATGAATCAAAACAAGAGCTAAGCTAGGCTAGTTCATTGTAATTTTCAACTTATTGTTCCAGGTGTAAGCTCACTAAAATTAAAATTTTATCACTACCAACAAGTTATTCCACTCACAATCACACATTAAAACCATTTGGAACACAATCGAATCCACCGAGATCAACTAGACAAGCACCTAGCTCATGCTAGTAACACTAGTTTTCCTGGTTAAACTCTGGATGAATATCTTAGGTATAAACTTGTTTGGAATTCACTTTGAACATTATAAACACATTATTTAACACTTATATACATATTCATCTCATTATCAACCCATATAGCACACAAATAATCCTCAAAATAAGGCTAAAAAGACTAGAATAGTGATGCTAGAATGCATAAATACACCCAAGATCACCACCCCACACTTAAAAGCCTTGTTCTCCCTCGAACAACTCTTAACTATAAACATCACGAGCTAGAGACTCTACACTTCTACTACATATATGACACTCAATTTATTACTACAATTACTCCATAGAATGCAAGTTTTCACACAAAGAATGTTACAAACACAGTTGAAAGCTTATGAACACTACTCCAAAACATCATAGCCTCACGAATTAACTCACATAGTTGAAAACTCATTCTTATAATTCAATCAAGGACTTCATACAAATCACCTACATTCATCAAACATGTGTCCCTCATAACAAGACAGTTACCCATAATCACTCATAATTAAGCAATTTATCATATGATGGGTACAAGAATCAAATTACACTCACTCTTACAAGGAATTCACAAGTTACACACAATGAAACATAGGATTTCCCTTAGTGTAGTGCTCCACTAATATCAGAATGTCAAGTATTGGATCAAATAGGTCTTTTCCGGGTTGTAATGTAGGCTAAGGGATGGGTAGGAACTATTTTGAAAATAGGTCTTTTCCGGGTTGTAATGTAGGCTAAGGGATAGGTAGGAACTATTTAGGAATAGTGACTAAAATCTATAAGTGCTTTAATACACTCTATTATACATTTAGAACCAATCTCCAGCAACCGATTTACACCATTTTGTCTACCCCTCTTTTGTTTTGCCCCATTTCTTTTAAGCATTTTCACAAACACATGGTGGGCGTATTGTTTATTCCATCAATATTTAATTTTTCTCATTTTATACAATCATGGAAATTTTCATAACACTATTTATGTCTCTACCAACCACCACAAATCAAATATAAACACCAATAACTATTACCTTGGGGCATTAATTTCACCTTTTTCTTTTTCAATTTCTCAAACTCACTCAATTATTTTTACAATTAAAACACTTAAGAGCTTTTTGGATCAAATTAAGGACCATCAAAGAAAGGGGATTAGGCTACATATGAGGCTACCAAAGAAAAGTAAACTAAAGGCTCAATGGGGGTTAATTAGGATAATTCATAAAGGGTAGGACAAATAGAAGATCTAAAATAAGACTATCAAAGAAATGCCTAAATCATCTCCTAAACCCACACTCTTTATTTCGTTTTGCACATACACCGGGCAAGTTATAGACATCACATGCTACAAGGAACATACAAAAACCTTACATCACACATGACACATGTTCAACTAACATAGGATCATCATAAACTCCCAATCAAACAATAACATGAATTCAAATTTAAGCAAAAAAGTACAAGATCCACAAAAATGAGCCCAAGAGTCTCAAAAGTAGTAATTCACTTATTCCATATGCTTTTACCAAACAAAATACTTGCACCATGTAATCGAAAATAGAACCAACAAAAATATCTTACACTATTTTTTTTAAAATTAAGTTAAAATTTAGGAATTTCCTTACCCCACACTTTAAAATTTACTTTGTTCCCAAAGTGAACTTACAAGCAAGAGATAGATATACTGCTTGAGGCCTCTAGGCCTAGCTAGTAACGTCTTTACACATAAATGAGATCCGTGGAACTCATACTCAATTTTTGCCATGCTCTTTGGATCAGGTTTTTGGTACTCAAACTTCCTATCAACCAGTGACTTAATAAAGAACTACGTGAACTAAAATCTAAAAGCTAAAAAAAACCATACCTACTTAACTTGGGGTGCCTCCCAAGCAGCGCCTGATTTAGTATCGTGGCATAACCCAATTATGACTTAGTCATTCACTTTCCTTCTCTTTTTCATGCTTGGTATCTGTCTTTTTATTCTTTTTACCCCTCTTGTGTGTGAATTTTCAAGAGAAATAGGTTTATCAACCTTAGCCTTTTTAGGCTCATCAATTAGCATCAAATTAGGCTTAGGCAGTAGAAGCTTAGGTTTCTCAATCAGGTAGTATAAAAAGGTCTTTGGTGGACAACCAACCTATAATTTTTCGCTTCAATAACATTGATCATATATAAATGTTTATAGTAGGACGTTAGTGTGGGTACTTTGTATACATCAAATACCACCTCTTTATCCTCTACCCTCATTTTGAGTGTGCCTTCTCTAACATCAATCAACGCTCCTCCAGTTGCTAAAAATGGATACCCCAAAATGATTGGTACCTGTTCGTCTACCTTAAAATCAAGAACAATAAAGTCAGCAGGAATAATAAATTTACCAACCTTTGTAAGGACATCCTCTATTATTTCTTTCGAATATTCCATGGATCCATCTACTAGATGCAAAACCACCTTAGTCAATTTTGTCTTTCCCAAGCCCAATGTATCAAACAAAGATAGGGGCATCAGATCTATGCTCATCCCTAAGTCACTTAGAGCGTAGACCATTCTATTTCTAATTTAGATCGGGAGAGTAAACGTCCCCAGATCTGTCAATTTCTTGGGGATTCTCTGTATCATTACCGTGCTACACTTTTTAGTGAGTGTTATTGCCCCCACATCCTGAAATTTCACCTTATTAGCAACCACATCCCTTAAGTACTTTACATACTTAGGCATACCTTGCAAAATATCTAACAAGGGTAAGTTAATGTGAATCTCTCTGAATGTATCAAAGATCTTCTTAAACATTGTATCCTCATTCGCTTTTAGTTGCCTTTGAGGGAAGGGTAGTGTTAACATCTTCTTCTCTTCTTCTTCAACAACTTTTTCATTCAAGTACTCAGACTTTCTTGATTTTTCAACTACTTTTTTAGAAACTTGTGGGGAGTTAAGTCCACATCTACCTCCATAGTCATCTTTGGAGGTTCTCCTTGAAGCTCTTTACCACTTCTTAAGGTGATTGCAAAAACCTGCTTTAGATTTTCTATATCTTCTAGAAAACCACCTTGTGGCCTAGAATTTAATGCTTGTTGTAACTTCCCTATTTATAACTATAAGCTTCTCTAGGCAGTTTGCAAATTTTTTATGTATGCAACCAACTATGCTTGATTAGCTAAATCTGCTTCAACATCTCTTCCATGTTGCTAGTTGACTGATTCCTTTGTGCTTGTCGTTGCTAAATTTATTGTTGTTAGGCGTTCCATGGCTGTGTCTGCCACTTCATATTGTAGGCATTACCATAATTTGGCCTTTGAGAATTACCCATATACATTACTGATTTCAAATTTGAAGCACACATGGCCACAAAATGACTACTATTTTCGTAGATTTCACACCACCCACGAGTTTACTGAACTGCATTAACTATTGCTATAGGCTATGGATTTCTCAATTTCATGCTACTGAACTGAGTGTTTATCATATTTTGCAATGCTGCAACCTGAGTTAGTAAGGCAGTGAACTGGTCTACCTCTAATAGACCTACTATTATTTTTATTGCACTTCTAGCATCTGAATGCCACTCGGGATTTCCTATGTGGTTCACTAATATGTATAGCTCATCATAAGTCAATTCCAGCACTTGACAACCTACGATTGAATCTAGAAAAATCTTTATATTGTGATCAAGTGCTTCTACAAAAGAATAAGAAAGTACCTCATTGGACTTTTGATGGTGTAGATAGTCCCTAAGATGAGCCTTAAATCACTCCTAATTTTGATAAAGATTCTCATCCGGATTCTATTTGAAGCATATTATCTCACTGCAAAGTCTCACAATTTTTTACCAGAAGGAAAGAACCGAATAAGGAATTTTTTGGCTAAATAATCCCATGAAGTGATTGAATTTGCTGGTTTTGTAGCCAACCACTTTTTTGCTTCCCCCGATAGAGAATAGGGGAAAAACATCATCCTCACATAATCTTGATTGTGCCTACCGGGATGAATGTATCACTGATTTCCAAAAAATTATACAAGTGGACCTGTGGATCTTTGAGTGAAAGCCCTGTGAACTGTCCACTACTGATTAGAAGTTGTTCCATATTCTGTTTGAGCTTCAAATTGCCTCCTGCTTCTGGCTTCTAAAATGGGGAGGTTAAATTTGTTGGAAGTGGGATTTCCACTTCTCTCATTGCCCTGCGGGCTTCTTGTTCCTCCGCCATCTGAGCAAGAGCTACTTGGTCTTCTTCTATTTATCGAAATTAGGGGAGACAGATTGCATCTCTCCTTCATTAATGGAAGTGGTGTTTGTTCAGGGCTTGGTTCAACTAAATCCTTATCCCTTACCAACTTTCTAACCTTAAAACCTGTTTCCTGCAATCACAAAACCAAGACCAAGCGTAAAAACACCAAAGAAATCTAAATAACAAAACTAAACAAAAATAGTTTCCAATTGTAAGTCCCCGCTAATGACGCCAAAAACTTGACAGCGCCCAAGCACACACACAAGTGTATGTGCTCTTATCAAGTAGTATAGTGGCCTAATAAAAGCTAGGTATCGATCCCATAGAGACTTTATTCAACAATAATTCTATTTTAGTTCATAATTTAGATTCAGTTGATGCAAGTGTAACCAAAAATAGAGTTTGTAATTTTGCAAGTAAAGTAAATAATGTGCAAAGTAAAGATGTCAAAATAATCAATAGCAGAAAACCCAGGGTTAAACCACTTTCGACAATCATACTATGTTCTTGAATTTCATTCGTTAACTTGCTTATCTTAGTTGTAGATTCGTAGGTTTAATTGCACTATCATGGTCTCCCGATCTTTAATCCTTTACCTAAGTTAAACCTTACAACTGCATCATTGAGAGGGGATGTAGGAGTCCACTTAAGTTCTTTAAGTTATCATCCTACATGCGACTCAAGTAAGGCATCTAAGTACATCCCTATCCTAGATACTAATTCAAATTTCTTATTTCATAAAGGAATACAAACTATACTTTGTTCCTCTCCTAGTTTTATTCCCTATTTTATCTCTCGAGATCAAAAGGTAGAAAATTGATGTATTCTAAGGGCCGCGAATCCTTAAAATAGTTAAATCAATGATGAAAACACAACCAATAATGATAATCAAAGTTAAACAAATTTAATTAAAAATAATAGTGTTCATGTCATTGGCTTTAACCCCCAAAAAAGGCATTTAGCCATGCATAGTCATAATCGTGATCTCAAATTGGTAATGAACAACTAAAACATGTATGAACTAAATTAAAATAATAATAAAATAAATATAAAGTTGTATCAGCCCTTTGATCTCCAAAATATGTTCAAAGATATGTAAAAACATGATACAACATTTATTTATAGTATAGGATTAAGCCAAGTCCATGTTAAAGTTGGAAATGTTTAGTTATTAAGCTCAAAAATGGACGGGCGCCGCCTTAGCTATAGCTCTACTCCAGGTGAGGATGAGCCCTATTTTGAGTTTCTCCAGCCTCCAGGCAAGGCTACACCCTGACCATAGCCCTATTCTAGGTGGGGCATCACCTCTATATCGCCTTGAGCCTCTGGAAGTTGTTCTCCGAATTTTGGTTAAGTGTTGGTCATCCAATATTTCATCCCTTGACTTGGGGAGTATTTACCATAAATTACAATCCTTTTAAACATCAAAATATCATCATATCCAGATATAAAATCTCCCTAAACAATTACACACCACAAATTAAAGACAATCACAACACAATGTTTTATGAAATGTCTATGTTTTGGGATCTCTGAACCTTGATTTCATACTATAGTTCTAAGCCTTAATTGTGTATTTTGAGAATTCAGTGCTAGCGGGTTATGAACACCTGATACCTATGTATTTTACATGACTTCATATCTTTCAAGTAATGATTTTAGTTAAACCATGAATATTACCATTTACTCAATTGTTATGATCATGATGAGCAATGTCAGTTGTTATGTTCAGTGCATTCATTTCAACTGGGAGTAGGATTTAGCACCAAGAGAACTCAGGGGTTGGGGCTTATCTTCCTATGGAGGGTGTGATCTCTAGTAGTAGTCCCTAGGTTCTAGAACTACGTAGCTAGCATAGGTTTGAGATGTCCACCTGCTAGTCGAAGGTTGACACATATCTCATGAGAGGACTATTTTAGTGGATCCACACAGCCAGTGTTAGTACCCGTGGTACGATACTGATACCCTTTCAATTGGGGTTACAGGTTAGACCTTGATAAGCTAAGATTGGGGCATTTTAGTTACATGATAGCTCCCACAGTCTTAACCAATATTTAGTATATCTCAGCTCAGGTTTTGTTGACCAAAGCATACAAATGTTTAGTTATTAAATTATAAGGAATATAGTCTTTCAGATTACAGATTATCTTTCAAATATGTTTGTTCTTGGTCTTGCATTCTCGGATATTTCATGTTCATGTATTCATGCTCAGTTATCTCATGCATTATAGTCATTCCTTATCTCATATACCAGTATATTTAAAGTACTGATCACATACTTTCTTTGTTCTATGTTGTCTTATAAAATAGGTTCAGACTCTTAGTTTCCAAACCATTCTTAGATAGCTTAGCGTTGCCCAGCAACAGTAGTGGTGATTCCTCATTCATTAAGGACATGATATATTTTCTTAGTATTTCCTTATGTTCTGTCAGTCAGAGGTTTTTTGGGGTTTGTCCCATCAACTCCTCATAATGTTTAGAGCCCTTCGGACAATCAATTAGAGAGTTCATCAGTTCTTTCAGTTTTATCAATTATTTTAGATAAATAATTTAGTTTTTTGTTTTTTTTAGATATTTTAGACAAGTCATTACTACGTATTTTAGTATTCAGATTTACAGTATCTTATCAGTTTATCTTCTGCATATATGTTGTATTATTATTTTACTCAATCATTGGTTAGCTTGTGGTTACTTATAGCTGTAAGCACCGCTGCCACTATCAGGAGGTAGCCTTGGGTCGTGACAACTTATGACTCTAAGCACCACGTTATGACTAAGGGTAGTCTCAGGTCAAGAAAAACTTGGTATTAGAGCATTAGGTTTAGGGTATCCTTGGGTGTCTAAAATCTTCTTTAAGTTTTGTTCATGGGTATGGAACACATCACACTTATGAGCGAGAGGCTATGAAATATTTTTGGAAAAGTTTCACTTCTTTCATGTCCATTTCATGTTATAGAGTGTGAAATCTACTACAATATTCTTCTAACTCATGCTCTATGAATTTACAAAATAAAGGCCTCCTAGAAGAGCCAACAGATTGAGAAATAGAAATCAAAACCTTCAAGAACCACCTTTCCCCATAGACCCTTTAAATAAAAAAGTCTCTCATACAGAGTTGAAGGTACCTTCATGGTATTAGTTCAGGCCATGACTACTCAGGATAATTAGCAGGTTGTTTCCAAAACATAACTAACATTATAGGTGTCATCTCAGTTGAAAGTTCTAACTTGGCTGCTTATCTATTGAAAGGATTAGCTTACACTTGGTTTAAGTCATAAAAGAAAGATATAAATATAGATGGGGGTCAGTGAAATAGGAATAGTTTGTTGCTACCTTTCTTAATAGTTTTTTCCTACTTGATTTAAGGATAGAAAGAGTTTAGGATTTTATTAATTTGAAGTAAGGCAATATGAGTGTGAAAGATTATTCTCTCAAGTACTCAACTTTATAAGTATACACCAAAAATGGTTTTTGATTCTAGGGCTCATATGACTATTTTTGTATAGGGTTTTTTTTGAAGATGTGATGAATTAGTGTAGGATTGCAATATTTGCCAAGGGTATAGACATCTCCCAATTAATGGTTCATGCTCAGTATCATGAGGAAGATAAAATTAAGAAGAAGGAAAGGTAGAATATGAACAAGAGAGTTTTAATAAGGAACTTTGATTATTCTTATTAGAAGTTGAGTAGTGGAAATCGCTCTTAGTTTTGGTAGAGATATTAGACCTCGACATCATCATCTACTAGTGTTCCATCCCCTAGGCCCAAGCAAAATCAGAAAGGTAGAGTGCTAGGTTCTAAGTCTTATTTTAGTGCTTCCACTTGTTGTACTTTACAAAAATATAATAATTATGGGAAATAACATCTAGGAGAATGTTTGATAGGAATGTATGGGTGTTTTGGTTGTGGAAAGCTACACCGCAAAACTTTAAAAGTCCCCATCAGCCAAGAGAAGTGACTTATTAGGCATATTAGGGTAATTCATTAGTAGTTATGGTAGGTCTCCCAAATTATTAGGGTTTCTAATCTAGTGCAGCTGGCGACTAACATCAAAATAGGGTTTATGCCCTTCATACTTGACAGGATCGGAAGGGTTCTCCAGATATAGTCACTAGTACATTATAGGTCTTCCATATTAATGTCTATGCATTTTAGATCCTAGAACCACACTTTATTTTGTGATGCTCTACGTATAAGTAGACTTTGGTGTTAGTTTTGAAACCCTTTCAAAACCTTTCTCAATCTCTACTCTGGCGGGTGATTCAGTTGTCGCTATATGGGTATAAAACATCACCCAACCACTGTTTTTGATAAAATCACCTCAGTTGATCTTGTAGAGTTAGACATGACTAATTTTGATGTTATTCTAGGATTGGATTAGATCCAGACTTTATATATCTCAATTCATGGTAGAACATAGTTTTCCAATTTTAGTTTCTAAATATGCCAGTTGTAGAGTCGAAAGGTAGTACCTCAGTGCTTATATGTCAGTTTGTCTCCTACCTTAAGGCTGAAAAATTGATTTCTTAAGGGTTTATATTTCATATTGTATGGGTTAAGGATAAAAAGTATGCTCTAACTCTTAAGTCAGTTCCAATGGTTAATGGATTTCCAAAAGTGTTTCCCAAGGATCTGCTAGGAGTTCCCCCGAGTGAGAAATTGATTTCAAAGTAGATATCCTTTCAAATTCCAAACCCATTTCAGTTCCACCCTACAGAATAGATCAATATGAGATTAAGTAATTGAGGGAGCAAGTAAAATACCTACATACAAAAGTTTTATCAGCAATAACATCTTTCCATAGGGTGCTCTAATTCCATTTGTGTGTAAAAAGGATGAATCTCTCAGAATGTGCATCGACTATAATCAGTTGAACAAAGTCACAGTGTATAATAAGTATCTTATCCCCAGGATTAATGATTTTCTCAACAAACTTTAGGGTGATAATTTTTTCTCTAAGATAGACCTCAAATCTATCTATCAGTAGCTTTGAGTCAAGGAATGTGACATTCTAAAGAAACCCTTCAGAACTCAATATGGTCACTTCAAATTTGTTGTAATGTCTTTTGGAATTGTTTAAGTAGTACTTGTATATTTTAAACATTGTCTTTACTAATGATATCCTCATTTATTCTTGAATGGAGGATGAACATGTAGAGCCTTTGAGAATATCTTGGAAACTCTAAAAGATCTATAGTTATTTGTTATGTTTCGTAAGTATGAATTATGGTTGAAATCAGTAGCATTCCTTGGTCATATATCATTTCCCATGAAGGCACTTAGGTTGATCCTTTAGTTGCATTATTTTGTCATATCATTTCATGTAAGTTTATTCAGGTTGATTCTTAAAAACCGAAGCAGTTAGTTAATTGGACTAGGCTCATCACTAAATCAGATATCAAAAGTTTCTTCGGTTTAGCTAATTACTATAGATGGTTTGTTAAAGTATTTTCTTATATTTCCCCTTCTATGTCCAAATTGACATAAAAAACTCAAGTTTTAGTGGTGTAATTTTTACAAGAAGAGTTTTCAGGAGTTGTAGACTCTACTCACTTTTGCGATAGTTTTCACTCTACTAGAGGGTTTGTATTAGTTTGTATTTTATTATGATGCTTCCAAAGATGTCCTTGGTTTTTGTTGATGAATAATGGATAGTTTATAACATATTCCTCTAGAAAACTCAAGATCCATGAAAAGAATTGCTCAACTCATGATCTTTGGTTTGCATCAGTGGTTGTTGCCTTAAATATTTAGAGGCATTATCTTTATGGGGTTCATATTGATATGTTCATAGATCAAAAGATCCTTTAGTATGTGTTCAACCAGAAAGATCTATATCTTTGTTAGAGGATATAGCTAGAGTTGTTGAAGGATTATGATATAAATGTCTTGTACCATTCAAGTAAAGCCACTATTATGGTTGACGATCTGAATAGGTTGTCCATAGGAAGTGTTACTCATATAGAGGATGTGAAGAAAGAATTAGTTCACAAGGTTCATTGACTTTTTAGCCTAGGAGTTCGATTGGTTGATTTAGTGAAAGGTAATATTTATTTTCCGAAAGGTTCAAAATCTTCATTGATTAATGAGGTAAAAGGAAAGAAAGATAGTGATCCTATTTTTCTTAAGTTGAAAGAAGTGGTCCACAGTAAGAAGAATGCGGCTTACTCATAAGGGAAATGCTATATCGTGTATTGATTATGATCAAATAACAACAAGGGACCAGGTCCCTAGGTTTTCATGGAAATATATAGCTATCACATGGACAACATAGTTTTGTCGTCTAGTATAACAAACTACGCAGGTGAGATGTGTACCAGTCAAGACACTTGGCAAAATAGAAGTTATACCCTATTCATTATTCTGCTATAAAAAGAAAAGAATGCTTCTCAATAACTGAGTTTTCACAATCCTGAATATTCAAAATGTGAAAAAGGAGAAAACTCAATTTTGTAATATTTCTCAAGTTCCATTCTTTATATGCTGAGAGAGAGTATGTGTTCTTGAGTTAAGTCTTGACTTGTAATTGAATTGCTCATGATATAAAGTAATATTTTGTTTGTTTTCTCTTGAGAGTATTTGGGTAGAGTTACCTGAGTTTAATATTGGTTAGAGCTAATTAGTATTGAGGTATGTTCTTGGCAGAGTTGTTAAGATACACTTGTAGTAGAGCTATTACAAGTAGGTAGAGCCTAGAGTTAGGTTCAAATCGTGTCTATAATTAAGAGGTTAATTATAGTGGATTTTTGAGTTCTTGTGAGGGCAAGCAGTAGTTTTTCCTCCCTCGAGCAAGGAAGGTTTTCACATTAAATCTTTGTGTTCCTTAAATTCCTTCAAAGTTTTAACTTTCTTACATCTTTACTATTTAATTGCCTATGCCTGACTTTAAAGGACCTGGTCCGTTAGACGGTGGTGTAACCCCCCATATTTCATCAATTGGTTATAGAAAGGACACTCCAAAAGGTTCATACCTAGAGTGATTTATTAATCATAGTTTCTCCACTTAATATGGAAGTTGGGCAATCTACTACTAGACCACCCTGATTTAAGGGGCAGTACTATGGGTGGTGAAAAACTAGGATATTTTACTTTATTATAGGTGAGGACAATAGGCTGATGGATATAACACTTGATGGTCCTTATATTATTGTTAAAAAGATCAATGAAGGAGATATAACAAGGTTGATTGTCAAAAATAGGAGAGAGTTTGATGATGAAGATAGAAAGAAAGTTAAAATGAATTACAAGGCAATGAAATTGCTTGTCTGTAGCATAGGACCTAATGAGTATAACAAGATTTTTGCTTATGAAAATGCTAAAGAAATCTTGGATTACTTAAGGACAGATAATGAGAGAACAACTGATGTGAAGGATTCTAAAGATGGCATGCCGACTACTCAGTATGAGACCTTCACCATGAAAGAAGGAGAAATAATTCAAGAAGTGCATACAAGATTCACTTCTATCACAAATGATCTACACTGCTTAGGGAAGTGATTTCTTTGTATAAACAAGTGAGAACAATTCTAAGTTTTCTTCCTAAGTCCTTGGAATACAAAGTGGATACTATAACTAAAGAAATGAACTTGAAGACTCTGACTATGAATGAGATCATTGGTAATCTAAAGACTCATAAGGTTAAGAAATAATAAGGACATGAGAAGAAGAAAAATAGGAAAAATCTCTGGAACTAAAGGCTGTAATATCTGATTCAAGAGAATAAGACACTGATGATGCCTAATTGGAAAAAAGATTTGTTAGAGCTATGAATAAAAATGGTCAGTTTCAAGGAATAGGAAGTAGTATAAAAAAGGGTGGAAACGTTAAAATTTGTCATAAATATGGAAGTCCTCAGCATTTCAATAAGGACTGTCCAATGTAAAAAATAGATTATTAGGAATATCTTAAGACTGGAGGTGACAAAGGAAAGAAAGGGAACCAGGTCCCTGTAAAATCAAGAAAAAAGGTTGTAGCTGATTATGCAGTAAGGCAGGCCCTAGCAGTATGGAGAGATTCCTCGTGCGAACTAGATGAATTTGAAAAGGCATGTGGGATATGGAGGAGTGTGAAGTTACCTATGATTCCTTGTTTTATCTCATGGAAAACACTGAAAATAAAGAAAAAAATAAGGTAAATCTCTCTAAAATTAAGAAAAATTTTGATAACTACTTTACTAGAAATATAAAAAAGCTAGCAAATATGTTGATGGATTCTGTGTGTGACCTGATTATTGAGAAAAATTCTCTAAAAGAGAAAGTAGAGAATCAGGATCTTTAATTAATTTCTTTAACTCTTCAGATTTCTATAACGAAAGAATAGTTTGCTAAGTTGAAATTTGATAATCCGAGTTTATTGAGTCAACTAAAGAAAGTAATGACTGTGATGATAAAGGGAAGAAAAAAGCTTCAAAGCTTTAGATTGAGCTTGAGGATAAATTAAGGAATTATCAAAAGCACCTTATGACTACTTTCCATAAGAATGAAGAGTTAGAAAGAGACTTGGTCCGTCTAAAGAAAGAACATAATAAATCACTAAAATGGACCACATCCTCACAAATCCTTTCTAATCTTACTGGTCAAATGTCAATAATGGTAAAGGAATTGGATATCAGTACAAGACCTATTCACCTGGGTATCATGGGAAAGCAGTTCATGGTATTAGAAATAGGGTTAACAAACCTCTATGTACTCATTATTGAAGAGATGGACACTTGAAGGAAAACTGTCAGTAATTGGTTAAAGCTAAAATGAGTAGTGCTAATTCATTCAAATATAAAATTATTATCCTAAGGGTGTCATGTCCTTGAAAAATATGAAGAATAATTCTATACCTAGATGGGTCAAAAAAGATTTAATCACACCTTTATCATCCTATTTGGAACTCAACTCAAGTGGGTTTCAAAATCTAATAAATGACTATGTTTGCCGGTAGGAGGAGAGGAATGCAGTCAGAATTGATTCATGGATAGTGGATGTTCAAAGCATATAATAGGGAGGACTAACTGATTTTTTTTTGTAAAGAAACTTTGACATGAAGGTATCATTTTTGGAAATTGTAAATAGGGTTATATTAATGGTGTGGGAAAAATTAGAATATTATTTGATCAAGCCATAGAAGGCATGTACTATGTGAGTGGGCTCAAGTATAGTTTTCTAAGTGTTTCTCAAATCTATGACAAAGACAATGAGGTTTAAATTTTAGCTGATGAATGTGCTGTGTCAAGCTTGAAATCTAGGAAAGTTATCCTTAAAGAGAAGAGAATAAAAAATATGTATGTGGATAATTTAGAGTCTGTGGCTTATGGAGAATTGACTTGATTAAGTGCTCAAAGTAAAGATGGTGACTTATGGCATAGAAGGCTAGGACATATAAGTTCCTCTTTGATGAACAAATTGATTTCAAGGGACCTGGTCCATGGGATTCCAAAGATGAAGTTTCCAAATAACAAGGTTTATAATGCCTGTTTTAAGGGAAAACAAAACAGGTCTTTCTTTAAGTCGAAGAAGGAAGTGAGTACTTCTAGACCCCTAGAGATGCTGCATATAGATCTATGTGGACCTATTAAGATCCAAAGTAGAGGAGGAAAGAAGTATATTTGTGACTGTAGATGTTTGCTAAACGTTTACTTGGATAATGTTCTTGAGAATAAATGATAAAACCTATGAAGTATTGGTCATCTTTGCCAAGAAAATTCAAATGCTCTTGAATTGTAAGATTGCTTAATTTAGATCTGATCATGGAACTGAATTTAAAATCTCCCAAGTTGTAGGATTCTGTGTTGAAAATGGAATCATTCATAACTTCTTTGCTCCGAGGACTCCTTAGCAAAATGGATTAGTTGAAAGAAAGAATAAAGCTCTTATTGATATTACCAGGACCATGCTGATTAATATTGAACTTCTAAATAAACTTTTAGGCTGAAGCTGTAAACAATTGTTGCTATGTGACAGATATGTGTTTGATTAGATCACTCCTGAACAAGACCCCTTATGAGCTGGTGTTCAAAAGAAAAGCTAAGCTTGACTACTTCAGACCTTGTAGCTTCAAATGCTTTATTATAAACAATGGGAAGAATGATATAGGGAAGTTTGAATTAAAAAGTGATGAAATCATATTTGTGGGCTATTCTTCATAAGAAAAGCACATAGAGTTTTCAAAAAGAAAACTTCATGTGTTAATGACAGTGTGCATGTGGTTTTTGATGAGTCAAGAAAGCTAATAAATCCAGATGATAGTGAAGAGTTAGAAATTGAAGAACTCGTTCCTATTCAAAAGGATGATATAGTTAAAAATAAGGGTCAAGGACTAAATAATATAGATAGATGATGAAAGTGATGGTGATCAAGGATATCAGTTACTGTAACACCCCGATTTTCTGAACCAGAATACTATACGATGCTTATGACCTCGAGGGACAGCAAACTAACCCATGACTGATATTTGTACCTTTACATTTCTTAAAATACATGTAATATACGAAAAACATAAACAATAGACCATAAGGTTCAAATGAAATAATTATAACATCCATGTGGGTGAAAAATACCCAAGATAACTAAAGTCTGAATCATAACTGAACTAAATATAAAATCCTCTAAACACTGTCTGAATAAGGAGTTGAAGGAACATGTCTCCAACTAACTCCGTAAACTGATAGCTAGCTAAAATAATAAATAAATAAATCAAATCATATCATCCTCGAATGAAGAGGACTCACTGCAACTCTGTATACTGGTATGAGACTGCTACTGCTGGTCTGGAATTCGTGTCTTTGAACCTATGATGTAACATAAAGACAAAGCATCATAGAGCGAATGTGTTAATACAACTAAAGTACTAAGTATACGAGTGAGGTAGGCTGAATATAAATAGGGTTACATGCATGAACAATGCTAACTAACTGACGGATATGAGTGTGAGAGTGCAAACATACATGCATAGAAACTGAGATCGCAAATGCATTATAGCTAAATCTGTACGCTAATACATAGTTTACTGATAGCTAATCAAGACTGATACAATAGTTCTGAATGCATGGGTGACTGTGCCAGATAGTCCTGCATCTGATTGAACTATTTGAGTTCCGTACTATAACTGAATTTGACTGTATCTGGCAGTCCTGGTATACTGATATCTGAAGAACTATCTGAGTTATTTTACTGAGACTAAGACTAAAACTGTAGGAGGTTGTTGTTTAACCGACATGCCCCAATAATTCATATAGCAATATTGGGGTCCAATCTCTGTCCCGACTAGAGGGGTGTCAATACCGTACCATTAGTAAGGACAATTGTGAGTGACCCTCATCTGGAAGGTACTCAAATGAGGACGGTGGGAACCTTAAACTAACAGGTTAAGCTACCTCATCAACCCTATTCTGATAGGTTAAGATGTCTCAACCTACACTGGCTACGTAGTTCTGGAACACAAGGATGACTGCTAAGAATCATATCCTAAATTGGCAGGTGAGTTCCCATCCTTGGGTTTACTTGGTGCTAAATTCTACTCCCATCTGAAGAGACTGAACATGATTTAACTGACTGTACATGGACTAAATAAATGACGTCTGTTGATTGGCGAATAGTACTACTTTTTGAGAATTTACTAAGATCATGAGATTTCTGAGATTTCCTGAGTCACATGACTGACTGAGCTCTATAGATTATGGATTGACTTAGATAATCATGACAACATGACATGGCTCTAGGCACACAACTATGTTTTTCGGGTACGAATACCCCCAGGACTCGATGGAAGGAACTGACATATATGACATGACTTGATCACAAGATTTGAGTCCACAATTCATAATAGTGTACATAGCGGATTTCATACTAAGCATGGTTATCAACAATGTATTCCATGGAAAGGATTTCATGTCACATGAAAATACTTGCACAACCTTAATATCATGTTCATTGCATAATCATACTATCAACACATATCAATAGCATGGAAGTTCATGTGGAATCATCTTAAGAGTTTACATAGCTTGTCATTTAAATACTATGGGGTCATGATTTTTAGCATTCTAGGCATTTTAACAAATACCTTGTATGCACACTTTGAGGCATAGATTTTCTCAATAATTTTAATCATCTTGAACCATCCAAATTCATGAGTTTTAAATACAAGCATGCATACATCATGGAAGTCAACTTAAATTAATATCTTGAAGATTAAACAATGATCATTAACATGAACAACATCACATAACAACAAGGAAATCAAAGTTTCTCATTTAAAAGCATGGTTCTTGAACTCTATGAACGAAAGGGGTCCATAGATGAATACTACGCATACCTGACTCAGGGTTCTTGATGTTTTTGAACTTAAAGGGTTTGAAATCCTTTAATTCTTAAAGAGGATTGGGTCTTGTTCTTGGAGATTAAATATAGAGAGAGAAACCCTAGTTTTTGTTTGTGAAATAATAATGAGCATAATGGCTGAATTTGGACTTATCTAGGTATATATAGGCGAGTGATAAGTGAACGAAATACCCCTATTAAAATGAACTGGAAAAAAAATAAACATGGAGTGTGATAGTCTGAGTGACGGTCCTTCAGACACTTGATGGTCCGTCACTTAGACTATCAGACGTGGACCAGAAATAGGGTTCACTGGATAAGAGTTGACGGCCTAGATGACGGTCCGTTATAACTTTGATGGTCCATCAACTCATCCGTTAGTCCTTATCTAGTACGTGGCTCAACTGGATTAGTGGTGACGGTCAAAGTGGCGGTCCATCACTTATGTGGCGATCCATTGACTTGGCCGTCATACCTAGGCATTTTCGACAGTTCCAAGTAAAATGTCCATAACTTCCTCGTCTGATGTTGGATTTGGACAAAATTTGTATCGTTGGAAAGATAACTCAAATTCCCATATGATAGAAAGTGAAAATCTCCAAAACACCACGTGTAAAAATATAGGTTTGCATTTCAAAGTAAGTCCTAGCATCTTTGAGATAATTTCTAGCTAGGAAAAAGGCACGGGTATTACAGTTACAGATCCCAGCTCCAGTAGGGGAACAATAAGAAGGTTCTAGTAAAAATAAAAAGGGACCTAGTCCTAGTGGAACTAATTAGAAAAGATCAAACTGGAGGCAAAAATCTTCTTGTACACTTGGGAATCAAATGATACGCTTGTAATTTGGAGTCCAAACAAGAGCTCAAGCCAAAAATTTCATAGCATTCTTAGCATTTCTATCCCAAATTGAGCCTTTAAATATGAAAGAAGCTATGAAAGATACTAACTAGATCAACGCAATACAAGAGGAACTTTAACAATTTTAAAGAAGTAAAGTCTGGCACTTGGTCCCCAAACCTGTTAATAGAATAATTTTTGGGAATAAGTGGGTGTACTAAAAAAAGCAGGATGATCAAGGAACTATCAAAAGAAATAAAGCAAGGTTTGTTGTTAAATGGTATAACCAGGAAGAAAGAATTGATTATTATGAAATATTTCTTCTTGTAGCAAAGATAAAGGCTAACAAGATTCTTATTGCTTTTGCTTCCCATATGGGGTTAAAACTCTTCCAAATGGATGTCAAAAGTTCCCTTTTAAATAGAAAATTGAAGGAAGAAGTCTATGTCAAACAACATTCAGTTTTTGAAGATGCATAGTTTCCTCATCATGTACTTAAATTGGATAAAGCTTTTTATGGGTTGAAGTGAGCTCTTAGGTATTGGTATGAGAGACTTTAATTTTTTTCTAAAAATGGATTTAAAAGAGGGAAAGTCTATAGAACTCTCTTTTTAAAGTCCAGAGGTAGCGACTTATTGATTGTCCAGATATGTTAACGACATAATCTTTGGAGCTACTTCTGAATCTCTATATGAAGAGTTTGCAAAACTAATAGGTAGTTAATTTGAAATGAGTATGATGGGTTAACTAAGTTTGTTCCTAGGCTTTTAGATCAAGCAAACCTCTCAAGGGAAAATGATCTATCAAGAAAAATACATCAAGAAAATACTGATGAAATACAACATGGGGGATGCCAAGCCTATTAAAACCCCAATTAGAAATAGTTCTAAGATGGACAATGATAAATTTAAACCCTCAGTAAATCATACCATGTATAGAGAGATTATTGAATCCTTATATATCTTACTACAAGTAGGATATATATTTTGTTAGTATGGGAATATGTGCAAGATTTCAGGCATATCCTAAAGGTTCTCATTTGAAAGTTGCAAAAAGATTTCTTAGATACCTGAAAGGTACTGGGGACCTGGTCCTACATTATCCTTCTAGAGATAGTGTTGATCTAGTAGGATATATTGATGCAGATTATGCTAGATATTTGGTAGATAGAAAAAGTCCCTCCGGAATCGTTCATTTTTGGGTTCTTCCTTAATCTCTTGGGGTTCTAAGAACCAGAATTTCGTTGCTTTATCTACTGCTGAAGTTGTGTATATTGCTATTAATTATTATTGTGCTCAATTTTTTTGGATTAAAAAGCAATTGAAGGACTTTAGTATTGTCTCATACACTATCCCTCTAATGTGTGACAACATAGGTGCTCTAAACATAGCCATGAATCTAGTCTAACATAAGACGACCAAGCATATTAATGTGAGATGCCATTTTCTGAAAGAAAATATTGAGAAAGGAGCTATTTGCATAAAGTTCTACAAGACTGAGGATCAAATAGTAGACATCTTCACTAAGGCCCTTCACAAGGAATAGTTTATGAAGAACAGGTTGAGACCAGGGCTGATCAAAATTACATGACCTATCAGATGAACTAGTTGTTCTCTCTAAAAATGGTTAAGATCAAAAGACAAGTATCATTGATAAAGTATGTACTTGTTGGTATGACTCAGTACCATACCATTGTAGGTATACACCCATGGGAACAACTTTGGAGGAGAACCGATATGACATGCAAAAAGTTGAGGATTCACTCATGAAAGAGAGGGATCTTGTCCCTCTCTCGGGTTAGTATTGTGAATATGTATTTGTGGTTGTTTTGACAAATAAAGTTGCATCCCTACTCTCTCTTTATTAATATATTTTCTTATTCTAAAATAAAGGATGAGCCACCCTAAAATTGAAATTGATCATATGTTATTCTTTTTAAAACCCTTATTGTGCTCACTCGTTCCCTTAAATCTTGTTGGACGTAGCCCTTTCTTGTCAAAAGGAAAATTCTAGTCACAAATAATCCTCTTGTGAAAAGGATTTATCAATGGCTACAAATTCTCCATTTTTGTGTATTTAAAAGGAATCTAAGCTTTTCATAGATAAAATTCCTGTCTCAAATCTTCTTGAAAACACCTTTCATCTCCTACTCTTCTAAAGATAAACCCTTACTTCACTTAACTTGTTGATAAAGAATCATACCTGAACTCTTAAAATTTTTCTGATAATATACTAATGGATGATGCCTGGGTTGGTAAAAATCTCATCTTGCTAGTGAATAGCCCAGGAAAGAGCAAAATTAGTCCTAAAGAACAAAATTTCTTTAAGATATAAAGGAATCCTAGAGAGAAGTACGGATGTTTTGCTGAGAAGCAGCATACTTCTGAAGGATCTGGTCCTACGAAGAGGAAAATGACTGAAGGATAACCCATCAAGGTTTTTAGAAAACAAAAACTGGAGAAAGAAGGAAAGGTTGTGTCTAAATAAGAAAGAAACAGGTTCTTGAAAAATCAAAAAGTGCTAACTGGGAGGATCTTTGACTAAAGTGTTTTAACAGAAATAAGCATAATGGAATTAGTTGATTTTTTTAAACATCAAGGATGGATCCATTTTATGAAAGGACCCATTCCCATAATCTTTGATGATGTAGTCAGGGAATTCTATTCCACATTGAATTTTTCTAAAAATACACTGAAGATGATTGCTATAGTTCAAGGGAAAAGGCTGAATCTTGACGTTGCATTGCTTGGAAGAATTATGCATATTCCTATCAGTGGTGTAAGGAGTGTTTAAAATCACCAACCCTCAATAGAGTTTATGGGAAAAGCATCAAGGGTTAAGGAAAAATCTGTGGCTGCAGTGAATAGTAAATCACTTAAAAGTGAAGTCTAATCAATCTTTGATTTTGTTAACAAAGTGATTCTTCCTAGATCATAAAACAGGAACATTTCCTCAGCTGTTGATTTGTATGTGATGAGGTGTCTTAGTAGTTTTGAGTTTATTTTTTTACCTACCTTAATGATGTATCACCTTCATAAAGTTTTTCAGGAGAAAAATGGAAAACATGGCATGCCTTATTGATATCAGTTGAACAAAGTGTTTGATCATTTTGGTATTGTATGTGAAAATGGAACTCCTAGAACTATGATACAACTATTTGGTATAAAGACTCTGATCAAAACTGAGTGTGTGGGAAAGAAATCTGGTAACAACTCTCAAGAAGAATTCAACAAAGAAATAGAAGAACAGAAGTTCAACTCAGCTGCTAAGGATGAAGAGATTAGCAAATGGCAATTGACAATTCAGCATCTTTCCAAATAGAATCCAAGTGTCTTTGAAGGGATTAGAACTAAGAATGCTGAATTAAAGAAGAGAATTTTAACCTTGACTGATGAGGTTCTTACCTTGAGTGAAGAGATAAGGCATCTAACCAAGAAATTGTTACATTTTCATGCTACAGAGAACAATAACATGGCTTTACTTATCCAAACCCTCTTCCCAAGTTCTTTACCTATTATTTTTTCTTGATTCTTGTGGCTTTTTCTCTGGAACATTTAAATTATGTACTATAGTGATACTTACCTTTTGCATTTGAATGAATCTCAGTCTTTGTGTTTCATTTGTCTCTTCCTTAATTTTAAAAGTTGTTCTTTATGTTAGTGTGGTCCTAGTGGCCATAAGTTAACTAATGTGTGCTAATGTTGCTCTTGGTATATTGTTATAACTTTTCAATGATGCCAAAATAGAAAATATTGAATACATGTGGTAGGGACCAGGTACAAGGTGCACACATATTGAATGTGATGAATTTTTGAAAGACATGATGGCATGGCATAGTGACAGGGAGAAGAACCTTTCTCAAGCATGATAACATACTGATAGGGGGAACATGTTGTGTAATGATAGGGGGAACATTCACTGACAGTAGTGGTAATCACTCTAAATGAATAAGGTGAATGAATTTGATGCTCCAATTTATATGGTTAAGTTTTGTGGTTTGTCTTCATAAAAGATGGGGAGAATTGATATATCCTATTTTGAAGATGATCAACTTACAACAAGGGGCCAGGTCCTTGGGTATTCATGGAAACATATAACTATCACATGACCTACACAGTTTTGTCATCTAGTATAACAAACTACGCAGGTGAGATGTGTACAAGTCAAGACACTTGGCCTAATCATATTTCTATCCTAATCATTATTCCACTATAAAATGAAAAGAATGCATCTCAATGAGTGAGTTTTCACAATCCTAAATATTCAAAGCGTGCAAAAGGTGAAAACTCAATTTGGCAACATTGCTCAAGTTTAATTCTTTATATGCCAAGAAAGTATATGTGTTCTTGAGTTGAGTATTGATCTATAATTGAATTACACATAATATAAGAGTAGTGTTTTCTTGGTTTTCTCTCGAGAGTAATTAGATAGAGTTACCTGAGTTCAATATTGGTTAGAGTTAATCAGAATTCAGGTGTGTTCTTGGCAAATTTGTGAAGGTAGGCTTGTAGTAGAGCTATTACAAGTATGTGGAGCCTAGATTTAGGTTAAAATTGAATCTTTAATCAAGAGGTTGATTATAATGAATTGTTGAGTGCTTGTGACGGCAAGCCATGGTTTTTACTCCCTTGAGCAAGGAGGTTCTCACGTTAAATCTATATATTCCTTAAATTCCTGCAAAGTGTGGTGCAACCCCACACATTTCATCAGGAAAGAAGGTGCTCTTCATTGTAAAGTCAGACTATGGGTTACAAATGTGGATGATTTGAGACATCGGACACTACTAGAAGCTCACAATTCTCTGTATTCTATTCACCAGGAGACACTAAGATGTACTATGATCTATAGGAAGTCTACTAGTTGAATGACATGAATAAGGCCATTGTGGAATTTTTAGCTAAGTGTTTGAAATGCCAGCAAATTAAGATTAAGCACCAGGTACCTGGTGGTATGCTTTAGGATATTAATATTCCTACTTAGAAGAGGGCAGTAGTTAATATAGAACTCATTATAGGGTTGCCTCATTGTCCCAACTGAATTTTTGAGTCATGGTAGCACCTACTTTATCCTACCAGTAGGTAACCCAGATCGTATCCCAAAAGTATAAGTAATGGTCTAATTGGTGGAAAAAGGCTAAATATCGGATATATGCAAGTAAAGGATTTAAGATCAATAATCATAGAATAATATAATGGATAAGAAATAAAGAGAAATAACATCCCCACAACCTAGTAATGTCAGTACAAGAGCCTCTAATCCAAAATAATATAAGTACTATCAAGCCAATATACAATTGTATTATAAATGAAAATACTTCCAAAATAGATGAAGGAGAAAAGGTCAACTCCGGCTTTGAGATCTCATTTTATCTCCAAACTCTGACCAACACAAATATCATCATCAATGGTGGTTACTAATACTCAAAATCACATCAAAAAGGTATAGACGTGTAGTATGACTACAAAAGCCACAAGTACTCAATAGACATCATCGACTAACTAAGCGAAATTATAATATAAATACAGCAAGTAAATTAAGATAAGTCAAAGAAAAAAGACAAAACTTGGAATAACGCTTCAATACTAATTAAAAAATAGGAATAATAATAATAATAAATAAAAGCAATACTATCTCTACATAACTGGCCCCCATAAGCCAGAAGATGTAAATAAAGTAAATAACCCAATGTGAGCCTCCTTAAGCTCGGAGGGTGCAATCAAGGAGAACTACTGACATGAGTTATATTAATTAACCATATCTAAAAATCATAATTGCATATCCTTGCATGCCATAAAACTTTGGGCTCAAACCAGTTCGCTAATCATAATAAGTAACCTTTCATTATCAGGCTTGAATTGAAACTCATATCATCATTTGTCGGACTTGAACCCAAACTCATATAATAAATAATGTCGACATTGAATGGATCTTGTATCATAAATTGCAGAACTCAAATCGAAACTATTATCATCTCCCAAGATCAATCTAGAATAAAATACCATACATCTAAACATTACCTGGTAAGGAACATAATTAAAGTAATGCACAAGGCCTATTGAGTCTACAAGGAATCAATTACAATCTTTGCCTAAGGTGGGACAAAGGGCCCATTTTTAACTCCAAAATTTTTCTAAGGAAAATTCTACCTCAAACTAGGCTAAGGTATCTAATTTTACTAAATATCTTTGAAAAGCCATATTTTAGTCAAAAGATACCAATTCTACCTAAAGAACGAGTAATTAAGTCATTTTTTCCTAATTCTTGTTCCTTAATTGGCTAAAAGATCCAAATAATATTAAATGTACCTACAAGACCTAATTTTCGTCCCCAAACTAGCATAATATCATAGTCATACTATAACTAAGTCCAATCTAGGAGAAAGATAAACCTAGCTTACCTAGACACCAATGAAAGTCCATTGAAGTCTGCTAAATCATGATTTATCTTTTTGAGAAGCTTCCGCACAATGCCATGCTACAAAAATTGTAATCTACTCATCAATATGAGAATAATGGTACCCATAAAATTTTCATGCTTTGGGTCCAAAATAAGACAAAATAACATGTGGGGCCCACTTGTAAAATCACACTTTTAAAACCATCAACATGTCCCCCTATGCTCAAGGATCATTTACCCTCAATAATGGGTAAATTTCAAGCTCAAATAATGCTAAAATCAACCTAATAATAATCTTGGGATTTGGATCTAAATTGAAGAATTAACCCATGAATTTAAGAAAAACTTACCAAGATTTCAATAAGGAAATGAGTAATCCAAACTTACAAACACCCCAAAATCTCTTAATAATCCCTTTCCCACTTTCCACACTCTCTAAGGATTTTGGCTCTTTAAGACTTGTGAAAAATTGGGTGAAAATCAGGAAAAAGAGGCATTTAAGGACCTCCCAGATGCGACTTAATCGGCCACTTGACCGCTTAACTGGCCACCTCTAAAATGTCGATGTACCGCTTAAGCAAAACAATCTCACTACACCTTTCATGGGTGATACACGAACGAATACTCAGTCTTCAACTCCAAACCTCAAGGCATGAAGCCTCTGATATGAATAGGCCTTCTGCCTACTCTGAACAACTTATCCTGAAATAATCTTTACTCTATCCAACTACTCCTGAAGTAATTTAGCACTACAGGGCCTAACCTTAAAGGTCTTAAACCATCCAATAGGAGATTGTTAATGCCTACCACATAATGCTTGGAAAGTTGCCATATCAATGCTCAAATGGTAGATATTATTATATACAAACTTTGCTAATGCCAAGTGATGCTCCCATGACGTCTAATATCCATAACACAGGCTCGGATCATATCCTCAAGAATCTAAATAGTCCACTCCAATTGTTCATCGGTGCGAGGGTGAAAAGCTTTACTAAAGTCCTCTTGATTACCCAACTCGTTATGAAAAGCTCTCCAAAAGATAGAAGTGAATATCGAGCCCCAATCTAAAAAAATAGATATAGGACTCCACATAGGCAAACTATCTCAAGAACATAGATATGGGCCAACCTCTTGGCATTAAAGGTCATCTGAATAGGAAGGAAATATGTCGACTTGGTCAACCGATCTATAATGACTCAAATGATGTATGATCATGGGAGGTGCAAGGCAACTCACTAACGAAATCCAAGGTGATCCACTTCCACTACCACTGGTGAATGAGCAATATCAGAATTAGGCTATCAGGTCTCTAATGGTCGGCCTTCACTTGCTAAAAACATAGTAAATAAGCTACAAAGTCTTCCATATCTCTCTTCATGCCACTCCACCAGTGATAATACCTCAAATCCCTATATATCTTAGTCGTCGTAGAATGCATAGTGTATTTGATTGAATCATGTCACCAACTCTTAAAACAAAAATATGGCCATCATACCTCTTAATACCATCAGAATCTATGGTAGCCATCCTGGATTCACCACTCAACACCTGATCACTAATAACACAAAGCTCTTTATCCTCACACTTGCCACTTTGAATCTTCTAAAAAAAGGTAGAACTTGCCTCAACACTAGAAAGGAACCTCCTGGAATAAAAAATGTCGAGTAGCACCACCAAGTTAGCTAAGGACTTGATGCCTTATGTCAATGACCTCTCAAAAACTATAATAGATGCCAAACAACTCACACTCATAGTACTTTAGCTCAAGGCATCTGCTACTAGATGTTACAAAATAGAGATAACATAATCCTTCAGCAACTCAATCTATCTCCCTCCTAGAATTAAGCTCTAGCTGGGTTATAAGATGCCAAAGACTATGAAAATCGATGTATATCTCCTAATGCATTCCATATAGATAATGTCTCTTAATATTAAGCACAAAAACTACCGTTGACAACTCCAAATCATGATTGGGATAATTGTGCTCGTGCACTTTCAGCAACCTTATCACATAAGTAGTAACTCAACCCAACTGCATCAAAACACAATAAAAACTAATACTAAGATCATCATAATATATGGTGAATCCCTCACCCCTAATAAGAATAGAAAATATAGGAACTTAGGTAAGAAATATCAGGATCTTCATAAAGCTCTACTCATAATCCTTTGACCATTGGAAAGGAACCTCCTTCTAGGAAAATCTAGTCATCAGCGTTGCAATAGTTGAAACCCCTCATGAACCGCCTGTGGTAACTATCTAAATTAATGAAGCTACGGACCTCAATTGGTGATGTAGGTTTGTCCCAATCACAAATAAGCTCAATCTTCACTGGTTCCACCATAATCCCATCCTTAGACACCACATTCTCAGAAATGTCACAAACTTAAGCTTGAACTCACACTTTGAGAATATAGCCAAAAGCCTACGAAGTCTCAAAGTTTGGAGCACAATTATAAAATGCTTCATATTCTCCTCCTTACTCCTAGAATATACGATAATATCCTTGATGAAAATATCATGAGGAGTCCAAATAAAGCCTAAACACATGGTTCGTCAAATCCATAAATGCAGTTGGGGCATTGTTCAACCCAAAAGACATGACTAGGAACTCATAATGACCTTCATGGGATATCCTTAGCCTTAATCATCAACTAATGGAAATGAGACCTCAAGTCAATCTTTTAGAACACCGGTTGCTCCATGAAGCTAGTCAAATAAACCATCAAAATAAGGCATAGTATGCCTATTATTCACCATCACCTTATTAAGCTGTTTGTAATCAATGCACATACATAAGGAACCATCTTTCTTTATTACGAACAAGACTGGAGCACCCCAAGGTGACATAATAGGCCTAATAAAACCCTTACTAAGAAGATGTTAAAGCTGAGAATTCAGACCTTTAAGCTAGGAAAGATCCATACGGTAAGGTTCCATTGAAATAGGTCATGTGCACAGCTCAAGATCAATAATAACTCAATATTATGCTCAGGAGAAAGACCCAGTAGATCAGTAGGACAAACATTTGGAAATGACAAACTATAGGAATAGAGTCAAGAAATGGACTCTTCATACTAACATCATGAATATAAGAGAGGTAAGACTCTCAACCCATCAAAATAAGTCTCCTATCCCGAATGTAACTATCAGCGCATGGCTAAAAGATCCCTAACACACAATGGGGATACACCGAGCATGGCTAAGGTAAAGGTCTTAGAAAAATATTCTAAGACAAAATGATAGGTGGATAATACATCCATGTGTATAGTTATGTCAAAATCCACCATATCTAATACAATAAGATCAGCTTAAGCATCAAACACATGACCAGTAACAACATATGATCTATAAACCCAATACACAACTAAAAAATCATCCACAATAGTAGATACATATATTGACATAGATAAAGAATCCCAAGATAAC
Source organism: Capsicum baccatum var. pendulum (assembly GCA_030864225.1). Lineage (NCBI taxonomy): Eukaryota > Viridiplantae > Streptophyta > Magnoliopsida > Solanales > Solanaceae > Capsicum > Capsicum baccatum. The sequence continues at coordinate 161,416,699 of CM061555.1, read as the reverse complement.
TCTTGACATTGTTTATAATAAGCAGACACATAAAAATAAGTGGATCCTAGATCAATTAAAGCAAAGGCCAATTGATGGAATAATAAGATCGTACTTGTAATAACAGCATTCGAAGACTCTCCTCTAGTCTACCAGGTATAACATATAAATAACCTCACTTACCACCTCACTGGGATACTTACCAATCGCCTATACTACCTTCTTAAAAACCTCTATGAGAACCCTGCATACCACCTTAACAACATACATACCAGTCTTAACTAGGAGAGTCACTACCCTAATAGGCCAATCACTCTATGCTGCTGGAATAATTACCGCAAGATAGGGACACTCTCTAGAGAAATGGCTGTAGTCCCCATAATCATAATATACCCCAACACTTCACTATAACTAGAAAATCTTGCTGACCCAAATTAACAACCTCAGTTAGAAAACCCAGAAGATGAACCTCTCAAAGATTGGCCACCACTTTGGCTAAGATGATCACTGTAGCTAGACTAACCCCCACCAGTAATTTGAAGTGCGGCAAGAACAAGCCTACTAAACTATCCCTGATACTGATAAGACTGGTCTGAGGGTACCTACCTAAGAACTGCTGTCTCTAAATTGTGAGCCACTCCAGCTCCAACTAAACTACCTGATAACATTACCTTCTAATCGATATGCCCTTGGACTTTGTGATGCATCCCTTCCATAACCTAGGAGTGATTAGAAAGCTCAGGAAAGGATCTATTAGCCTCAACCAAACTATGTGTGGCTATGAGAAGAAAAAGTCTCAACCCCCAAATAAAACATCGAACAAGCTTGGCCAACTTATGAAATTGAATATGATACTCTACAAAAGTTATATATCTCTTCTCCAATGACAAAAATTAGTCTCTAAGGTAATCTCTAAGGATACGATCAATATATATCTCTAAGAAAACCTCAGAAACTGAGTCTTTGTCAAGGGAGGAGATCCAACTAGCCTAGAATCAAGAAACCTCTCCACCATAGTTGAGATGCAAAATCTAACTAGAAAGTAGTGTATTCCACACTAGGTGTTTTAAATAGGCCCAAATTATAAAGCCTATACTGACAAGAAACCAGGAACTCATAAGAATCCTTGTCTAGTGCCCTAGAAAACCTAAGCAAAATCAATCTAAAAAATCTACACAATATGTTTTGCCCCCCAACAAACATAGCAGGTTTGGTGACTGTCGAAACATAGTTGGTTAGGTAACTATTGACTGAGAAACTATATGCACTAGATAAATATTAACTCTATGAGTGCCAGCTACAGGCTGTTCCCCTGCCTATGGATAACTCAGATCTACAGACTAAATATAATTTACGGTGCATCACTAATAAAACCAAAAATCTAAACCAGTGGATCTATGAGTAATGATGAAGAAATAAACCCTTATAGAGCTAGGGCTGCACCCTAGCCCACCACTACTTGAGTAGAGAAACCAATAGTGTAGGAGTAGGGATAAAATCTGGCAAAGGCTCCCTGTCCTATATCTAGATGAGACTGCATCTCTATCTTGGCCTCAACCTCTATGTCATCCACATCCCTTGGTAGAATCCTTAGTTGCGGACATAGGGTCCTTGTCTCTAGTAGCAGTATCACAAGTCCTAGCTATCTATAAAAGAGTGAAACCAAAGATCTTAGAAACCAACACAAACTCTTAGCACAAAATGAGTGAAGGAAGTGAAGATAACCTAAAAATGTCCTATTGCCTCCCAAAGATAAGAAATAGATTTCATCATTCTAATCCATGACACTCTACTAGACACTTTGTCTTATACTAACAATATTGGTAAACCTAGATCTAATTCCAATTTATCGCTACCCAATTATTTAGTTATGATGGCACTAATTTTTTCCTACTTGTAGGTAAGCTAAACCATATCCTGAAACTATAAGTAATGGTCTAATTAGTGGAAAAGATGGATAAATACCAAAAATATGCAAGTCAAAAAATTAGAAGCCATGAAAGATAGAATAATATTATAATGGATGAGAAATAAAGATAAGAAATAAAATCCCATGACCTAGTAATGACTGTACAAGAGACTCTAATAAAAAAGAATAGAAGCACTATCAAGTCAATATACAAAGGTTTAGAAAACGAAGAGACAAGCAAAAATAGAAGATGGAAAAAGGTCAACTTCGGCTTTGAGAGCTCACCCTGACTACGAACTTTGATTAACATAAATTTCGGTATCAATGATGCCTATTAATACTTAAATCTAAACTAAAAAAGTACAAAAGTATAGTAAGAGAACTAAAGTCACGGGTACTCAGTCGACATCATTGGTCGACTGAGCAGAATTACAATATAAATACAATAACTTGCGAGATGAATAGGCAAATTCAAAGGAAAACGGGCAAATCTGAAGTAACGCTCCAAATCTGAAAATAAAAAATAGGAATAATAATCATAAAGCAAAGCATAACTATCTCTACATAATTGAACCCCATAATCCAGAAGATGCAAATAAAGTAAATAATCTAATGTGGACCCCTTAAGCCCAAAGGGTGCAAAAAATGAGAAGTAACGACATAAATTATACTAATAAACCATGTAACAAAATATAACCGTGGATCATTCCATACCATAAAACACTGGACTCAAATCAGTTCGCTGATCATAATAAGTAACCTCTCAATTTCATAATTGAATTAGAATTCATATCATCATTTTATAGACTTGCACTAGAACTCATATCATGAACAATGCCAGAGTCGAATCGATCGTATTATGATAAGTCACCAAACTCAAATAGAAACAAATATCATCTCTAAAGATCAATCTAGAATAAAATATCATGTATCTTAACCTTCTTGGGTAAAGAACTTAAAAAAAGTAATGCATAACACTTATTGAGTTAAGAAGAAACTAATAACAATTTTTGCCTAAGGTGAGCAAAAGGGCGTACTTCTAACCTCGAAATCTGTTCTAAGGCATATTCTACCCCAAACTATGGTAAGGTATCTAATTTCACTACTATATCTTAAACAAGGAACATTTTAGATCTTAGATAACAATTCTATCAATAGAATAAGTAATTAAGTAAATTTTGCCTAATTCCAATTCCTTAATCGGCTATAAGATCCAAATCATACTAAATGTACCTCCAAGATCTAATTCCCATCCAAAAAACTAGCGTAATATCATAGTCATACTATAATTAAGCCTAATCCAGAATGAAGGTAAACCTAGCCTACTTGGATGCCAATGAAAGATCGTTGAATTTTGCTAAATCTTTGATTTTTCTTTCCGAGAAGCTTTAACACAATGCTATGATATAAAATAGTAATATACTTATTAATACAAGAATAATATTAATCATAATAAATATTTCATGCTTCAGGTCAAAAATCAAGAAAAAATCCCATAGGGGGCTCGCTTACAAAATTGCACTTTTGAAACCGTCAACATGTCCCTCTATGATCAAGGATTATTTACCCTCAAGAGTGGGTAAATTTTTATCTCAAATACTGCTAAATTCAACCCAACAATAATCTAGGGATTTAGGTCTAAATTGATAAATTAACTAATGAATTATAGAATAAACTCACCAAGATATCGACAAATAAAAAGGGCGGTCAAGATTACAAATACCCCAAAATCTCCTAATAATAGAGCTCCCACTTTCCACAATCTCTAGGTCTTTTGGATTTTTGAGACTTCAAAATATGGTGACAATCAAGAAAAGAGGAATTTAATGGCCTCGAATGTGCCACTTAAGTGGCTACTTGACTGCTTAAACGACCACCATTAAAAAGGCTAATTAATACTTAGTAGTACCCATTGCAGTCTGGCCTTTCTCCTAAAGTTAACAATTTGAAGCTTAAGCAACCTCTACTTTAGTAGACTGGGCGCCACTTTCGTGGTCCAACTATTAATCTTGGTCACTTAAGTGACCGGTTGGCTTCTTAAGAAGCCTCTACTAAAGCGAACCAAGTGTCACCTTAGTGGATACACCAACTGAGTAATGCACCAACAAATACTTGGAAAACTCTAAGTCTCTACCGACTCCTTGAGATGCATCTCGAATCTATTGAATGCAAGAAAACTACACTACCCTGTCAAATTCAACATTTTAGATTCAATGAAGCAGCCAAAATATTCATCTAGGGTCGTTTCAATGAAAAACGGGCCACACACCCAAGTTTTTTTTTTCAAATTTTGACCAATAGCCCAAAAAGTGTTCAAAAGTCTTAGGACCAAAACCACAGGTCCTCTAGATTAAAATTGACATTCTACAGCTGATGGAACTGTAATAATTGACATACGAGGTTGTTAAACAAAAGTATAGACTCAATATCTAATCCTTAATAACAAAGGATTCAAAATTGGGAATTAAATCTAAAAACAATATGAACTACTTGATAACTTAACTGTCAGGTCCAATAAGTCAAAAATGACTTAGGGAGACTATTGGAAAGATTTAAATAGCAAAACTATATGGAAATGTAGAAAATGACCTGGAGGTTCAATGCACTCGTACTCGTCAACAACATGATTCTACTTGGGTTGTCATGTACTTAAGGACTAGGTAAGCTTATTTTCTACTAGTCAACACTTTAAATTCAGCCGAAGATTATGCTAGAATCTAACTTAGGGAGTTCGTGAGATTTCATGGAGTCCCTTTGACCATTATTTTAGATAAAGGTACATAGTTTAGCTCCTAGTTTTATAAGACCTTTTCAATTGGGCCTTGGTACCCCAAATCATCTTAGTAAGGATTTTCATCTATAAACGGATGGTCATAAAGAGTGGAGATTCAATCTTTAGAGGATATTATTGAGCATGTATGATTGATTTTAAGCGTAGTTGGGATGGTCATTTGCCTTTGATTAAGTTTTCATATAATAATAGATATCACTCCGGTATTAAGAGGTTCCTATGATACATCCGAATTATACCTCTCTTATGGGAGAGTAAGCGGTCGTTGTCAAAAATAGAACCCAACTAGGTTGGGGTCGAATCCCACAGGGAATATGGTGCTAATTAAGTTGTCTACACATTAGTTGACTTTTAATCATTTAATTTTCGTAAAACAAAAAGGGGGAATTTGATTCAGTTCACAAATTAGTGGTTTTAGTTTAACAAGATGAAATATGTGTAGTAGTATTCAAATTCAGAGAAATAGCAAGCTAGGGTTTGTCAACCTTGTAGTTTTCAATAATTTCTAACTATGGGCTTTATGAATTCATATATGCATCGTGCTTACAGAGAAACATATTGCTTTTAATAACATAATCCCAGTGCTTATTAACCATCTAGGACTAATTCACTTTAGTTCTCTCGAATCAACAGTGTTTATAAAAACAATATGAAATCTCCAAGTAGTTAATCCTGTTAAGGCATTAACATATGAAATAGGGGTTGGAAATTCTATTTTCTTATCACTACTATCTTTTTCGTACATCAACCTTTCTATCGTACAAGTTGTCTTTTAAGGAATATCCTCTATGTTTGCAACCACGAGAATTCAAGATAAACGAAGAGAGTATGATGTAAACAACTTAATGCATAATGAATTCAAAACCCAAAGTAATAGATTGTATGTTACAAGGTTTCCATAATCCTAACCAATGAACTTATCTACTCATGGACAAAACGAAAATCGTCATAAATATATTTATCGTACCAAAACCTAGAAGATGATCTTGGTGTACGAATCATGAAAATAAGAGAAAAATATTTTCTCTCTCTCCAAGCTATCGCCGCCACTCTCCTTATTACAAAATTAATACATACTATTGAATAATGATAAAAATTCAGCACCAAGTCTTTTTAATAATCTTTCCTCTCATATTTGCCTTCTAAGTACCTAAACTAATTATAAATGACAAATTAGTCTTGGACATAGTTTCTAGGTGCCACATTTGGTCCAACAAGCTACTTTTCTCTTATTTCATATGCCATCAGCATTCCATAGTCCCATTATGTCTCTATCTACCTCATTAATACCTGAAATCATGCTAATCACATCAGTTAACTCAATTACATAGAAGTAGAGTAAAAACATAAGTCACTAGGCACTTTGTTCTCCAAACTTAGCTAAAATATGGGTAAGCTATGATGCGTAGGTGTATAAATACACCCAAGATCACCACCCCACACTTAAATCTTTGTTTATCCTCGAATAACATATCCATTTATGCATCCTACACATGTCTTAGCACCCACAAAGGAAAAACAAGATGCTCAAATAGGCCCACACAACAATTATGAACAAGAAGTAAATTCATGGATCATTACTAGAGACAACCTACCCTCAAGAATAAACTCATTAAGTTGGAAAATTCATGCATACTGTTTAAGCAAATAAATCATATAAATTACCTAACCTTCATCAACTATGTTCCCTCACAACAAGAAAGTTACCCATAATCACTCACTATCATGTAATTTCTAACAATATGGGTATAAGCATCAAGTTGCACTCACTCTCACAAAGAATTCTCAAATTACAACTGATAACCATATGCTTGCCCTTAGTGTAATACTCCACTAATATCAGAATGCTAAGATTAGGATCAAATAGGTCTTTTACGGGTTGTAATATAGGCTAAAGGATGGGTAGGAACTATTTTGGCCAGAAATAGTGACTATCTTCCCCAAGTACTTTAATACACTACATTATGCAACTAAGACGAATTTCTAACAACCAATTTACACCACTTTCATCTATCCATATCTTATGTTTTCACCCCATCCCATTAAACTCAATTAACAACACTATGGTGGGAGTATGCAACATTTTCAAATATATTTTTTTCATTTTTTTTTGCACCCATTTCACATTACGCACCCCTATGATAGCCTCCCTCAACTTAAGAGATTTGCCTTAGTTGAGATGTACAATGTCCAAGAAGGACCAGGGCCAAAACAGGTTTATTGTAACATATTTGGGATAAAATTTAGAACTTTTTCAACAATTTTTGCTACTCCTAACCACATCAATTTCACATGCCAATAACTAGACTTTGGGGCATCAATTTCACCTTTTTTCTCTTATTGTCAAACTCTTAACTCAAATTGATTTTACATTAAAGTGCTTAGGAGCTTTTAGATCAAATTATGGTCTATTAAGGAATGGGTTAGGCTACATATAAGGCTAGTAAAAGAACAAGATAAAGGCTCAATAGGGCTAGCTAAGTAAATGTGCAAAGGTAGGTCAAAAAAAGGCAGGAACAATGGCTGTAAAAGAAATGCCTAAATCATCTCCTAAACTCACAATCTTTATTTTTCTTTGCACACACAGCAAGAAAGTTCAAGCATCAATTGCAATAAGGAATATACAACAGTCTTACACACTCATGGTACATGGTCAACTCAATTAGAAGCATTATAGATTCTCGACCCAACAATTAAATGAATTCAACTAAAACCAACAATCAGAACAAAAGTCACAACTAGAGCCTAGGTGTTTCAAACGTAATGATCCATCGCATGCTCATGCTATAATGCCATGTGATCCACTAAAACATTTACATGAAAAAAATAACTAATTTTCTCTTAAGATGGTCATCATCCATCCATCATGGAGAAAAACACCAAACTATGACTAAATCAACAAATATCTAACAAGAAACAAAATAAACAAAATAACTAATCCTATCACAGAAGTATACTAATGAGAAGGTACTAATTTCTTACAAAACAAGTAGCAAAGTAACCAGCCACTCCACACTTAAGATAAGCATTGTCCCCAGTACAAATAACAAGATAAAGAACCTGACTAGTAGTACTCCTCATCCAGATTGGGAGTCATGCTACTTGCATGGAGATCATCATTAGATCCTTTTTTCTTGTATTCATCACATCATCCCCGTTAGCCACACATAATGAAACTAACTACAATTAAGATAAAGGTGGTGAAGTCACCACCCCACACTTAATTTGTTAGTATAAACCAATTAAGTGTTATTATTGGGTACTCAGACTTCTCCGACATACACTTTGATATAGTGCACCAACATTAGTCACAATATAATTCACTCACTTAAATTCCATCTATTTTACTTCAATGAAACAATTTTTGAACAAAGTTATGCCTTAGAGCTTCACCATATCAATATACACAAAACACCATCACTTTCACACAATTTAACCAACACCATGTTCCATCTAGTAAGTTGTGAAATAATGGCCACACAACTAAACTATGTTAGTCATGAATAATTCAATCACATGCAAAAGCTCAAAGTCCTACGATAATGGTGTCTACTACCACCATTATTTTTATCTCCCCAAGATGCTCAAAACCTCTTTTTAACCTAGCCATGGCAAGAATTTAGTCCATAATCCTCAAGAAATCAATTAACAACTACAACATAAACTCACAACACTTAAGGATTAAGAAAATAAAAACTTACCTTAAAGATGGAAGATTGGGAAAAGAAAGGGAAAATTCTTGAGATTGTTAGGCAAAGAGTCATCTTGAAGGACAAATAGAATGATGAGGGAGAAATCTTGTATGGCTTGGGGGTGAAATAAGGATAAATTTGGGAATTTAGGGTGTGAAGTCTATTGTAAAAATGAAATCAGGATTGGGTTGACCTAATTCAATGATGGATATATGTTAAAATTAGAAGGGTATGCGGTGCACAAGTTATTGCACAAGTGTAAGTGTGCGCTGCATTGGTCATCGCACACGTGAAATAGTGAGCTTATATGGTATGGTGTGTGATGCACATGTTATCGCAAAAATGTAAATGAGTGGCGCATATGTTATCATACAAGTATAAGTGTGCACTGCCTAAGGTATCACACAAGTAAAACAGTGAGGGTGTACAGTTGGGTGTGCAACGTACAAGCTATTGCCAACATTAAGGTGTGCACTGCATAAGGCGTCATACAAGTTATGGTGTACGCCGCACATGGTAACGCCTACTTGAGGCAATGTGCTTAGGCTATGTCTTAGGTGATGCCTTTTCCATGGCCTATGTAAACTTGGGTGTCACACACCCTGTAGTACACTCAAACTTGGACACGATGCACCCCATTCTTCATATAGAGTATTTAGAAAGATCCGTACCATGAGGGCTTTGTCCATGCACCCCCATCAAGGTTAGTAGTGGGCTCTGGGATCAGGCCTATCTCTTCGATCCCTACACTACCACCATAGACCTCCTTGAAAATCACAAAATAAAGTTGCACCGCAAAACTTTAGAAGGTGGATTGACATAATTTGGGTCACAACTCTAACACGAGTCATAACTCGAGCCTTACATATTTGACCACTCTAACTTACCTGTAATGTTCACATTACTCTTAAAGTTACCACCGTTGCCATGGCTTAATTCCACACCAAATTTTGTACCAATCACTTCCTTAGTACTTTATGTACCTACACTTAATCAAAAATAACTAAATATGATTCGAAGGATAGGTTGCCTCCCACCAAGCATTGTATTTTTGGTTGTGACTCAACTCTTATTTTTGTATTATTATTTAACATGATAAAATAAAAATAAAAACATGGGTTGCCTCCCATGTAGTGCCTGATTTAACATCATGGCATGACTCAATTATCTTTACTACTCAAAATTCATCAAGATACACCGATGATACCATTTGTACCTCATTTTTTGGATCAATAAAATGCTTTAATCCAAATTCAGCCACTTTGAAGTCACTCACATCCTTGCTTGCAAGTTCAACCAAACCAGCTATGGTCTCCATAGCAGGTCTATCCTTAACTGGTACATCTCTCTTATCTTTGTAGAATACATCAACAATTGAAAATAAAACTCATCTCCTTTTGTTATTTCATGTATTTACATACTTTAAAACTAACCTCTTTCCCGTTGAGCCTAAATTTTAGCTCATTTAACTCCAGGTCAACTAATACTCTCCTGGTTGCTAAGAATGACCTACCCAAAATTATGGGTACTTTAAAATCCACTCCGCAATTAGGAATTACAAAGTTAGTAGGAAATATAAAATTGGCCACCTTTATAAGTATATCATGTAGAATCCTAACCGACCTTTTCACCGATCTATCCGCCATTACAAGTCACATGTTTATGGGTATGGGGTCTTCCAAACCCAACTTCTTATAAACAGATAGCGATAATAGATTGATGCTAACTCCCAGATCACATAAGACCTTTGAAAAATCCAGAGACCCAATCGTACAAGGGATGGTGAATGCTCTTGGGTATGCCTTCTTCTACACCACTGAACTTTTAGAAATAGCACTATAATGATGGAGATTATCCACCGGTTTATAGCTTACCGCTCTTTTCTTTGTCACAAGATCTTTCATAAATTTAGCATATCCTAGCATCTGCTCAAGTGCTTCAACTAAAGGCATATTCACTGTCAATTGCTTCAACATTGCCATGAATTTGTTAAACTTGCCTTGTTCTTATTTCTTATTTAATCATTGTGGAAATAGGGGTGGTGGCCTTGGGATTTCAACTGTAGCAACTTTTACCTCCTTTCTTATGCCTCGCACCATATAACTAGCATGCTTTAGCTTAGGTGGTTGTTCTACTTCTGCACTTTTCTTTTTCGAACTTCCTAAATCTACAGGCACTGCTGAAGATTCATCAACCATCTCCCAATCTATTTTGACAGCAGCAATATGAGAGAATTCTCCCAATCCTAGACTAGATAACATCTTACCACTCGTTATGGTAATAGTCATACGTGATCTATCAGTCCTTGGATTCTGAATTGTATCACTTGGTAGAGTCCCATTCTATTTTTAGTTAAAAGCCATGGATAATTGGATAATCTGCTGCTCCAGTTATTTAATAGCGATTGAGTGGAAATTTACTAGTTGACTCATGAAAGACATGTCACTCTTTATAGTAGTCACCCTCGAATTGGTTGCCTCAACTCCCTTTAATAGTTTCTTCATTATGTCCTCTATGGATATTTTGCCAGAACTGGTGGCAGTATTATCACGGCTTCTAGGAGGTACATACAGTCCACTCTTGTCACTTTTATTCTTCCAATCTCTTAATAGTTCTAACCTTGATTTCCTTGACCGCCGGTCCAAAAACCCCCTGGTTATGCAAGTAGTTAGCTTCCTTCTCGGTGTTTGATTCAGCTTCCTTACCATGGGCCCCCACAACTTTTACCTTTTCTATATTCCCTGATAGAAAATGTTTCATGAGCAAATCCATATGGGTTTTAATATGAGCCATATCCTGATCATGCTCCTCTTCTCTCCTACGCTGCTCTACTAATATTACACTAGACCTAGTATTTCTTGCTACCATAAAATCTATGGTATGACAAGATCTACTTATCTTAGTCATTCTTTTTAACATGTCCACAACCTTAGTAAAGGTGAGCTCCATAAAATCTCCTCCTGTAGCAATACCCACTATTGGCTTTGTAAGTGAGTTCAAAGCTCTATAGAATATTTCCATCACGTTTTCATCAGTCATCTTATAGTTTAGTCATTGAGTCAGCTTCTTTTTAAACCTCGCCCAAGTCTCATGCAAAGATTCATTAGCCAATTGCCGAAAGTTGCTGATCTCATCCCTTAACTGTAACTTTTTGGAGGGCGGAAAGAACCTTTCTATGAAAGCTCCTTTCAATTGCCACCAATTTGTTATAGAATCAGGAGTCAGCTCAGTCAACCACATAGTTTTATCTCCAGACAGAGACAATGGGAACAATCTTAAATGAATAACATTTTTTCCCACTCTAGGATTATCAAATGACTTACAAATACTGATGAAATTCACCAAATGTAGATTTGGATCATCACCAGGTAATCCACCAAAGAGTCCTTTTAGATTCAGTAGCTGGATTATAGTACTAGTGATGTTGAATTTCACCCTAGGAGATAGTGGTGGTAGAATGATTGCCCCTATATATCAAGTTCCATCTAAATCATCCTCATCGTTGTCAACATTAAACTGCACATCTTGGTGGTCTAGTCTTCCTCTGAATGGATGATTTTAATTTACAGGTGCAACTACCCCTGCTGCACGCCTCCTATTAGCCGGGTCAATTAAATCATTATCTCTCAGGTCCTATTCATCTAGATTAGGTACCCGACCTGGGTTATCTGTATTCTATTGATTTAATTAAGCATTGGCCAAAGCGGCTAATCTTTCAGCTTCCTGTTGGTTAGCCATTCTTTTAATGTGATGAGGTTCAAGATTAAAGGGTAATAATGGTTCACCGAAACTTCTGGTTCATGGCATAAAAAACAATGAGCCTGTAACGAACAAAAACAACAAATAAACATAAAATAAGAAAACTTTACTAACAGTCACTTAACACACATAAACTCAATTGACAACTGTATTCCCCGGCAATGGTGCCAAAATTTGATACGCCCAAATTACACCTCTCTTATGAGAGAGTAAGCGGTCGTTGTCAAATATAGAACCCAACTAGGTTGGGGACGAATCCTACAGGGAATATGATGCTAATTAAGTGGTATACAGATTAGTTGACTTTTAATCATTTATTTCCGTAAAACAAAAAGGGGGAATTTGATTCAATTCACAAATTAAAGGTTTTAGTTTACCAAGATGAAATATGTGTAGTAGTATTCAAATTCAGAGAAATAGCAAGCTAGGGTTATGTCCACCTTGTAGTTTTCAATACTTTCTAACTATGGATTTTATGAATTCATACATGTATCGTCCTTATAGAGAAACATATTGCTTTTAATAACATAATCTTAGTGTTTCTCAACCATCCAGGACTAATTCACTCCAGTTCTCTCGATTCAAAAGTGTTTACAAAAACTATACGAAATCTCCAAGTAGTTAATCCTATTAAGGAATTAACATATGAAATAGGGGTTGGAAATCCTATTTTCTCATCACTACTCTCTTTTCCGTACATCAACCCTTCTATCGAATAGTTGTGTTTTAAGGCATATCCTCTATGTTTGCAACCACAAGAATTCAAGATAAACGAAGAGAGTATGATGTAAACAACTCAATGCATAATGAATTCAAAACCCAAAGTAATAGATTGTATGTTACAAGGTTTCCATAACCCTAACCAATGATCTTAGATACTCATGGAAAAAACAAAAATCATCATAAATATATTTATCATACAAAAACTAGAAGATGATCTTGGTTTGCGAATCATGAAAATAAAAGAAAAATATTTTCTCTCTCTCCAAGCTATCGCCGCCCCTCTCCTTATTCCAAAACTAATACAGAATATTGAATAATGATAAAAATTCAACATCAAGTCTTTTTAATAATATTTTATCTCATATTTTCCTTCTAAGTTCCTAAGCTAATTATAAATGACAAATTAGTCTTTGACATAGTTTCTAGGTGCCATATTTGGTCCAACAAGCTAATTTTCTCTTGTGTCATATGCTATCCACATTCCATAGTCCCATTATGTCTCCATCTACCTCATTAATACCTGAAATCATGCTAATAACATCGGTTAGCTCAATTACATAGAGGTAGAGTTAAGACATAAGAAACTAGGCACTTTGTTCTCCAAACTTAGATAAAATATGAGTAAGCTATGATGCTTAGGCATGTAAATACACCCAAGATCATCCCATTTAAAGAATTTTATGGTATGAGGTGTATATCTCTTATTCATTAGTTTGAAGTTGGTAAAGCTACTTTGATAGGACCGGATTCAGTACATGAGGTTGTTGAAAAGGATAAACTTCTTAAAGAGAGGCTAAAAATAGCTTATAGTAGTCAGAAGTCCTATGTAGATGTTAAGAGGAGGCAACTTGAGTTTCTTATTGGTGATTTAGTCTACTTAAAAGTTCCACCCATGAAAGTGGAGAAGAGATTTAGCAAAAAGGGGGAAACTTATTTCCCGCTATCTTAGTCCTTATAATAATATGGGTCTCTTTGGCAATGTAGAGTATGAGTTGAAATTGACAATAGACTTAGAATCAGTGGATATAATTTTCCATGCGTCATTTCAAAGGAAATGAATTGGTGATCCCACATCGATTTTGACCTTAGACAGTGTGGGTATGAACGTTAATATTTCTTAATAGGAGGTCCCAATTGAGATCCTCGACTATCACGTTTGTATGTTGAGGAATAAGGAGGTCACTTCAGTAAAGGTTCTTTATTGAAATTAGCTTGTTGAGGGATCTACTTGGAAAGTTAGGTGTATATGATAACCAATTACTCCCATATTTTCTCTTTAAACTCTTTTCCATCTTGAAATAATTTCCCCTGAATTAATTCCTTTTGTTTCATGTCAGTCAGTTATTCTCATGTCATGATATGCATTTATGAGTCTAGTTTAGTCCATGTTTTAGTTATAAACCCAGTTATCATTTCATTATTTAACTCATAGAAATTTAGAGTTGGGATTACAACCCTTTCCCTAACTTTTCAGTATATTTAGTTTTTATTCAAGAACGAATGATCCCAATGAGGATATATTATAACACCCCGAGAATCCAATCTAATTAGAACCATGATTCATGTACATGTACAATAAAACATCATGTTTTAATAGTATGAGAAGTTATTTAGCCAAGTTAAAACCTTCCTTACTGTTTTAGCTCTTGTTATGAATCTTTCTATAGTTAACTTCAAACTATTAGAACAACTAGAATATAAATAGTTTTAGGTTTCAAGACCTACCAAATGAAAGTTCTTTGATTGTTATTTCCAACTCCATCAACCATTTATTAATTTGATACTAGAGTAAAATGTTGTGTTCATTTTACCAAAGGGTGTCTGTCTACCGGTGTGAGATGGCTCAGGTGACGAACCATCAAGGAAAGCTATAGGATTAAATAGTATGTCTAAAGTTTTGTCATTTTATGACAATTTAGAGTGATGGTTAGTAAAGGGTTTGAAGGTTCGTCACCCGTACTGTTAAATGAAACTATTTTGCACTGTTATAAACATTTTCAAAGGGTTTGTTTTGTCTTTTCCTACACATTTGACACCCAAACTGTGTTGTTTAAGATAATTTAAGGATGAATCATAAACCCAAAAATGAGCCAAGACCTTTATAACTTTGAAATTCATTCGATACTTTGTTAAATAAAGAGAAAGAGCTAATTTTTCGTCTCTAAGAAAGAATTTGGGTTCTTTAATTCTGGTAATAAATCAAAAGATTTCACCTATCTCAATGTACAATTAACCTAAGGATAACAAATGGCCAATATAGATAGGTATGTGATTGCCCCTTATCCCGAACCTTATCACGCCCTTTATAGGTGACACACGTAGGAAGACCAATCATAGCTCTAAATCTCAAGGCTAGAATCCTACATTTAGCAGAACTCTTCTAACTGCTCTGAGCTGCCCGTAACCTATCCTAAATAACCCAAACTCTATCCAAAGACTCATAAACAAAATTAGTACAAGGAGAAAAAACTTCTGAAGGCTCAAACTAATCAACTGAATATCACAAAGCATACCATATAGCGCCTCAAATGGTGTCTTATAAATACTTGAATGGAAGCTATTATTATAGGCAAACTCCACTAAGGATAAAAACTACTCCTACTAGCCTCCAAAATCTATAACATACGTTTAGAGAACATCCTCCAAAACCTAAAGAGTGAACTCTAAATACCCTTTTTTCTAGGGATAGAAAGCGGTGTAAGGTCCACCTGGGAATCCAAATCTTCCTGAAATGTTCTCTAATAGATTAAAGTAAACTGAGAGCCTCTATAATGGACACATACATCCCATTAAGGCAAACCACCTTTCAATCATTGATCTTACCCAACCTCTCACCACTTTAGAATGTCTAAATAGGGATGAAATATGGAAACTTGGTCAATCAACAATGACCTAAATGCTATCAAAAACAAAAGAAGTATGAGTAAAACCACTTATGAAGTCTATTTTAATCAGCTCCTATTTCAACTCAAGAATGGTTAATGTCAGAAGCAATCCACAAGGTCTCATATGCTTGGCCTTCACTTACTAATCACATAAGCACCATTCCACAAAGTAAGTTATATCTCTCCTCATACCACTCCACCAGTAATATTTCCTCAAATCTCTATACTTCTTAGCTATCTTGAGGTAAATAAAATATCTAGTATTGTGGGACTCCCAAAGTATCACCTGAATCAAGTTTCCTAAACTTTGAACATAAATCAACTTTCGAATCTTAGAGTACCCTTAATATCGATGGTATTCCACTAGATTCATCCCTCTGCACCTGATCTCTAATGTGACATAGCCTACTTTTCTTAAACTACAAGCCGCAAATATGCTCCAACAAAGTATACCTAGCCTCAATACTAGAAAAAACCCTCCTAAGGTCTAAAATATCAAGCCTAACCATCATATGGGCTAAGGACTGAATGTCCAAGTACGATAGTTGCTTAGAAACTGAAATAAAGGTCAAGCTACCCACACTTGTTGCTTTCTGGCTCAAGGAATCCGCTACCACATCAACCTTTTCGAAGGTATAGATTAAAGAGGTCATAGTCCTTTAGAAACTCAATCCACCTACAATGTCTTAAATTAAGCACACTTTTAGTCATAATTTACCAAAGACTATGATGGTGAGTGAAAAACTCAGAACGCACAACATATAACTAATGCCTTAAAATCTTAAGTGCAAAAACTATTACCGCCAGTCCAAGTCATAAGTAGGGTAGTTTTTCTTTGAATCTTCATCTATCTCAAAGCATATGAATAAACTCGGCCCTGCTGGATTATGAAATACCCAAAGCCAACATCAAAAGCTTCATAATAAATAGTAAACCCGTCACACTCAATAGGAAGAGTAAAAATAAGAGTTAAAGTGAACATGTCCTTAATCTTTAGAAATCTCACCTTACTTCCGTCAAACCACTAAGAAAACCTTCTTCCTATAAACCTAGACATAGGAGCTTGAATAGTAGGAATTCTCTCAATGTATCATCTATAGTAGCTCACCAACCCAATAAATAATGATTCTCAATCGGGGACGTAGGCTTAGACTAACAAACAATGGTCTTAATATTCACTAGGTCAACTATAAACCCATCCTTGGATACCACATGTTCAAAGAATTCTACTAACTCAAGACAGAACTCTAAATTTAGGAATTTGGCATAAAGCCCAAGATCTTTCAACATATAAATCATAGTCCTTAAATTTTTCTCATTATTCTCCATTCTCCTAGAATAGACAATGATGTTAAAAACTATCATGAAAGAGTCCAAATAAGGTTTGAATATGCAATTCATTTGGTCCATGAACAATGTTGGGTCTATGGTCAATGTAAAAGACATCACCAAGACCTCATAATGGTCATAGCATATTGGAAAAGCTATCGTAGGGATGTTCTATACCCAAATCCACAACTAACAATAACAAAATCTTAAGTCAATATTAGAAAACATTGATGCACCCTAAAACTGGTCAAATAGATTACTGATACAAGTGATAGGATATTTATTCTTCACTGTTACCTTATCTACCTACATGGAATTACTAACATATGCATAGAACCCTTATTCTTCACAGATATAAAAAAAATCACCCCAACATCATACATTTAGACTAATAAAAACCTTCCCTAAAAGAATCTGAAACTGAATATTTAGCTCATTTAGCTTAGCAGGAGCCATAAGGTAAGGTGTTATAGAAATAGGTCAGATGTCCAACATAATCTCAAAAGAAAACTTAATATCACGCTTAGGATTAAGGCCAAGTAGGTCAGTGGGAATGAAATTAGCAAAGTGATGAATTTCAGGGACAGAGTCAAGTGGAGGACTCCGCATACAAATATTGCTTACTAAAAAAGACATGCCACACAATCGATATCAATTTCCTAGACTGAATATAGGAAATAATCCCCATCGGTGCATGACTATAAGAACCCAACCACACAAATAGGGGCATGCTAGCATGGATAAAGTAACAATCTTGGAAAAGTAATATAAGACCATATGATAAGGGGATAACTAGTCCATTGCCAAAATTACATCAAATCCACCATATCTAGAATAATAAGATCAGCTTGAGTGTCACACTCTAAGATAATCACAATAGACAATAAATAAACTAGACTCACTACTGAAGAATTACCCACAAGAGTAGCCATATGCAATGTCATAGTTAATGGATCCTAAGACAACACCAACCATGATGCATAATAAGTAGAAATATATGTCTATATGGATCCTAAATAAAATAAATCACAAGTTGGATTATGGCATACTGAAATCATTTATGTGATTAATAACATCTGAAGCCTCAGCCTTAGCCTACTAGGAATAACATATAAATGAACTTTCCTACCTCAGGACTAGGTGCCTACCTGATCACCTATCCAACCTGCTTGAGGACCTCCTCTAGAACCTTAGAATTCACCCTAATAATCTTGTACACCACCCCTACCTACAGGCAATACTAATCTAAGCGGTGGAACACTTTGTGTGGCTAGCACAATCATACCATGTTGTGGACAACTTTTGTCAAAATGGCCTACTATAATACAATTAGAACATAGCATGGGCACTCTTCTATATTGAGAAGGTTTCGCTGATCTAGAGTGGCCATCTCGGCTTGATGACCCTAATTGTACACTACTTAAGGACATACCACTACCTTATCCACTGATACCACTATAACTAGGTTGTCCCCATCTGATAGTAGAAGCACTTCCTAATCTGGCCTACTAGACTGACCCTAATACTAATAAGGCTGATGTTGAGGGTATTTATGTTGAAAGCCTCTACTTATGAATTATAAGTTGTTATGTCTCCGACTGTAATTACCCTATTGAGAAGACATCTTATCTCTGCCCCCTTGGGCCACGTGATACTTATCTTAATAAGTTTGAGTATACCCAAGCTGGGGCCCTGGCCGTAACAAGTATCCCAAACCATGAACGCCCGAGCACCGTTCTACATCTGGTTATTATGCACATTACTCGAATAATAAAGAAAAGGTGAAAAATGAAATAAATAGAATCATGGTCATAAATTTGAAATTTGTTTAGTAAAATGGAAATAAATTTTCAACATCAAAAGATAGTCTCTTTCAATCTGCAAAATCTCTACAATATATGACATAGATAAACTGTCTGAATTCTAGGACAAGGCCTCCAGTGGACGTAAACAAAAATATATAACAAATAACTAAAAAGTATTAGGCCTTCCAGAATAGAGAAGGCTCACCAACTGCATTATTTACTTCTGTCTAAAAACTCTACAGCATAGAAGGACCTCTAAACTAAGCCTCCGACCCTAAAATATATGGGGTTAATACAATTGTACTAGTACACAGAGCAATCCAAAATAATGAATTTATACATATAACCATAGGTGAGAGCAAGTCATAAAAACATCATGCATGTGATACGCCCAAATTACAGCTCTCGTTAGAAAGTGTAAGAGGTCGCTGTCAAATATAGAACCCAACTGGGTTGGGTGTCGAATCCCACAGGGAATACTCTGGTCACTAAGTGTTGCAATTATTAGTAGACTGTTGGTCAAAAATTCTAAGGAAAAAGGGGAGTTTGATTTAGGCGTGACTTAATATTGTCAAAGTAACGATGGAATAATATGTGTAGTAAGATTTAATCACAGAGAATGATAAGTTAGGGTTATGTCCACCTTGTAGTTTCTACTTCTCTATTAACTATGAATAACGCGGAATTTAGACATGTATGCACTTATAGAGAATCGTATTCTAATTCTAAATCCAAGTTTTTCTCAACCATCAAGGATTTATTTCACTTTAACTCTCTTGAGCCTAAAGTGTATAACAAATGGTACAAATTCTCCAAGAAGTTAATCCAGTTAAGGCATTAACGTGTAAATAGAGGTTGGAAGCCCTATTTCCTTGTCACACTCTCTTTTCCAAACATGTAACTTTTCTCTCGAACAAGTTAATGCTATAATGACATGTTCTCTATGTTTGCAACCATGAGAATTCAATTAAAATGAAGAGAGTAATGATATAAGTAGCATAACACATCAAGAATTTACAAACTCATAGTTAATAGATAGTATCTTACAAGGTTTTCATAACCCTAACAGAGTAGTTTAGCTACTCATGGATTCAACGGAAATCAAAGTAGACATAATCATCATACCAAAACTAGAACAACCTTCACGATGGAGATGGTTTAGCGTCAATACGAATAGAACATCGTTCTCTCTCTCCGTTGCTCAAGCTTAGCGTTTTTCTCTATTTCCCCCAACTATTACAGAATCTGAAAACTGAATAATGAATAATGCTGCTGAAAAATTCAGCAATAAGGTTTTTAATAGCATCCTTGTCTAATAAGTTGCTACTGCATCCTTAAGTCTTTAAAAATACTGGGTTTGCCCGAGAAAAAGTTCCCATGCATCACTTTCAGTCCAAAATCTGCCTTCCCTCTAATGTGAAGTTTTCCTTTGCTGCCCACAAGTCCACAAAGTGCTGAAATCTTCATCATTAGTCCCTGAAAGACATGCTAATCACATAGGTTAGCTCACTTAAAGGAAAATGGACTAAAAGTGCAGGAATTATATATTTAATCCTCAAAACTAAGCTATAACATGGGTAAATTATGGTGCTTAGACGTATAAATACGCCCAACATCAGCATGCATAGTTCAAAATCTCATGGGCCACCTCAGAAGATCTTAAAAGAGTCTTGTCAACACAACTTTATACTTTGTATTACTTTTGAGCTAGGTACTACACCCTATATTTCTGCTACCCCACGGGATATATGGGATTTTCCCTTAACTTGATGGCCAAGCCCCCAACTCAATTTTGATGCAAGAGTTAGAGTATCTGAATCTTCTATGCGATAGGGCCATCACTAGCATACTATAATAATATACCTATATTGGCAAAACACAGTTTTGGGAAATGAGTTTCATTGCTCAGCCTTCTTCGAGTAACCACCTAACATCTTTTAAGCCATTTTTAGTATGTTCTAAACATGCATCTTTCTGAAATCAAATTCTAAAATTTTTAAGCAAAAATCTGTATCTTTAATTTGTTCTAAATCTGGTATGACATTATCTAAATTTGGTATCGTCATACCAATACTTGCAAGTTATGTTTCTGATCCATAAAAATCATATCACGATTTTCTCTTTCAAACATAAAGTTTAGACCACCATACTTCAAATAATTCAAGAAGATTCGTTCTTTAAAACATTTATCAAATTATGCAATGAGCATTGCTTTCGATCATTTCAATAAACATGGGTGGTCATGTATTTTCGCAAACCATGCAATTCTTTCATTATATGTATTCAGCATTTATCAATATGAAAAAATCCCCTCTCATTAAATTAAATAATATCTTAAATCATTCAACAACTATCAAGAACACTGATACCATGCTTCTAAATAACATTCTAAAATCCAGAGGTGTTGCAACATGAGAGGGAGCATAAATAGTCTTTCTCTCAATTCAATTATCAACTTTAACTACATATATATATATACACACACATATATATATATATATATATATGTAAGATTTCAAATCAATTTGTGGAAATGGCCTCAAGACCAAAACACTAATATCATTAAAGAATTCATAATGCAAAATTTCAATGTAAATTCCAAAACCCCTTCAAGAATTCATGATTTCACAGTGTTAAAAGTTGTTGAAAAATTTCCTTATGCCCAAGTAGTTTTAGAAAAACCCCACGTACCTTAGATAACCGAGAAAGAAGAGTGCAATCCGAATCACATTCTTTAACTCAAAGATGAATCATTTGATCTTATGGAAAGAAGATAGGGTTTTCTTTTAAACTAATAGGAGTAGTTTTTGATGATATCAAGCCTAATTCTCTTATATTATCATTAAATCTCGTGTCTTGAGCAAATTTGGGTAAAGGAAATGACCCATTTGCCCTTAAAAATTATGAGTAAAATAATACAAAACTGGGCTGCTATCGCGTCGCGACCCCTACTTGGGTCAACTGGCCCTCGCAATACGACACCTATTTGGGTTAACTCTCCCTCGCAATGTGGCCCAA
Source organism: Capsicum baccatum var. pendulum (assembly GCA_030864225.1). NCBI lineage: Eukaryota > Viridiplantae > Streptophyta > Magnoliopsida > Solanales > Solanaceae > Capsicum > Capsicum baccatum. Next base: position 161,394,809 of record CM061555.1, on the reverse strand, counting down.
TCTCTAAGGCTGACTATTTTGGATGTCCAAACTCACCCTAACGTTAGTTCGAAAGTTCTGAAACTTACCCTGGATGTACCCTTAACATTCCTGATCATGAATAAACTTATAAATTAACTTTCCGAGGTTGGGAAGGTAAACAACAAATACATCCAAGTTTAGGAGTTCAAAAGTGACTAAGTGCCTTTTTACACTTAGAATATTTTCAGATCATTAATCCACTTAACATACTACGAAATGAGGTATTTTCTCGAGGACATCATGGGGTGTTACATTATCACCTCCTTGGGATCATTCATCCCTGAATGATGGGTTAGAATACAGACAAACACAATTTCAAACGTACCAAGGAAAAGAAAGAAAGAGGGATATAGAGAGAGTAACAGAGTGGTACCTTCCATGTTGTCACCCCTTAACTCAAAAAGGTCGGGGTATCTAGTTAGCATATCATCTTATGATTCCCAAGTAACTTCCTCTTCCTTTTGATTCTTCCATAATACCTAGACCGAATTAATTTCCTTGCTCCTCAACTTTCTGACTTGGCTATCCAAGATTGCAATAGGTTCTTCTTCATATTATAAGGAGTCTGTGACCTTGATTTTCTCTACAGTCAACACTAGGGAATGATCTCTAATATACTTCTTCAATATGGACACATGCAATACGAGATGGATAGAAACAAGACTTGCGGGTAACTCTAACTCATAAGCAACCCCACCCCACGTATCATTCTTATAATCTAATCTGGTCAAATATAGAGAGGACTCAGCTTCCCTTTCTTCCCGAATTGCATGACTTCCTTCATAAGGGAGAATTTTAGAAACACCCAATCACCAAATTCAAATTCCAACTCCTTTCTTCTACCATCAACATAGGACTTCTAACAGCTCTGAGCTAGCTTGAGTCATTCTCTAGTGATTTTTACCTTCTCCATTTCTTGATGAACAAGATTAGGCCGAAACAACCACGTCTCACCCACTTTATACCACCTAATTAGTAATCTACATCTCCCATAAAGTGCTTCAAAAGGAGCCATCTTAATGCTGGCATGGTAGCTATTATTTTAAGCGAACTCTATCAATGGAAAGTAGTCTACCCAACTAACCTTGAAGTCAATTACACAAACTCTCATCATGTCCTCATGGGTCTAAATGGTGAGTTCAGCTTGCCCATCCGTCTGGGGGTGGAATGCAGGACTCAGGTTCACTTAGGTACCTAAACCCCGCTGAAAATATCTCTAAAACTATGATGAGAATTGCGTACCTTGATTGGATATAATATATAGCAGTACTCCATGCAGATAAACTATTTTTTTAATGTATAGCTTGGCATAATCATCTCTCAAATAGTTAGTCCTCACAGGCAAAAAGTCGACTAACTTGGTCAATTGGTCAATAATTACCCAAATTGAATCATATTGGTTTTGGGATTTCGGAAGTCCTGTGATGAAGTCCATATTGATCATCTCCCATTTTGACAAAGGCAAAGCTATCTCTTAGGAAGTACCACCTAGCCTCAAATGTTCCACTTTAACTTGTTGGCAATTCAAACACTTGGAAACAAAGTCAGCCACATTACGCTTCATATTTTTCTAGTAATATATAGTTTTAAGATCATGTTACATCTTAGTAGTGCCTGGGTGAACAACATACCTCGAAGTGTGAGCCTCATTAAGTATTCTTTTCCATAATCCATCCATATCTAGCGCACATAACCTACCTTGATATCTCAAAATCCCATCACTACTAATTTCAAAAGACACCACCTTTTGTTGACCCATATCTTTCTTACTCTTCATAAAGATGGGATTCTTAACCTGCTTCTCCTTAACTTCTGCACAAAGGGAAGATTTAGATATTTCATGCACAAATACCTATCCATCTTTGGAATCCAGGAGTCGCACCCCTAGATTTGCAAGCCAGTGAATATCTTTCAGCATCTCCTTTTTCCTTCCTTAATATGTGAAAGACTCCCAATAGATAATCTGCTAAGGGCGTCGGCCACCATATTCACCTTTCCCGGATGATAGTGTAGGCTTATGTAATAATCCTTTAATAGTTCCAACCAATGCCTTTATCAGAGATTTAACTCTTTCTGCGACAAAACATACTGCAAACTTTTATGGTCAGTAAATACATCAACATATATCCCATATAGATAATGCCACCATATTTTTATGCAAACACCATGGCTGCTAACTCTAAGTCATTGGTGGGGTAGTTTCTCTCATGCACCTTCAACTGCCTAGATGCATAAGCTACTACCTTATCATGCTGCATAAGTACACATCCAAGTTCCACTCAAGACGTATCACAGTACATAACAAAACTCTCGGTACCCTCAGGAAGGGTCAAAGGTGATGTAGTAGTCAACCTATCTTTCAACTTCTCAAAACTATTCTCACAAGAGTCGGACCACACAAATTTCACCTTTTACAGAGTCAACCTGGTAAGTGGAGCAGCTATTAAAGAAAAACTTTCTACGAACCTTCTGTAATACCCCGCCAAACCTAAGAAACTCTGAATGTTGGTTGGAGTCGTGGGTCTAGGCCATTTTTTCACTGCCTTAATCTTTTGGGGATCAACTTTAATTCTATCACTAGACACAATATGCCCCAAGAAAGCAATGACATTTAGCCAAAATTCACACTTGGAAAATATTGCATACAATCTATGATCTTTGAGAGTCTGAAGGATGATTCGGAGATAACTGGCATGATCCTCCTCACTCTTAGAATAAACCAGAATTTCATAAATAAAGATTATCACAAATAAATCCAGAAACTGATGAAACACCTTATTCATCAGATCCATGAAGGTTGCAGGGGTATTAGTCAGTTCATAGACCATCACTAAGAATTTATAATGACCGTATCTGGTTCGTAAAGCTATTTTGGGAATAGCAGCCTCCCTAGCCTTCAACTAATGATACCCCAAACGAAAGTCTATCATTGAAAAAAACTTAGCACCCTGAAGTTGGTCAAAGAGATCATTAATTCTAGGAAGGGGATATTTGTTTTTTGATAGTGACCTTATTCAGCTAGCGGTAGTCTATACATATACTAAGGGAACCATCTCTCTTACGTACAAAAAGTACAAGTGCACCCCAGGGAGAAATACTAGGATGGATGAATCCTTTATCAAAAAGGTCTGCTAGCTGCTCTTTCAATTCTTTCAATTTAGCAGGGGCCATTTTGTATGGAGGAATAGAAATAGGATGAGTGTCCAGTAATAATTCAATACCAAAATCTATCTCCCTATCAAGTGGTACCCTTAGAAAAACTTTGGAAAAGACTTCTAGAAATTTATTTACTACAGGGACGGACTGAAGAAAAGGATTTTTGGTGTTATACTCTTTAACCCAAATAAGATTATACAAACAACCCTTGGAAATAATCTTACGAGCTCTGAGGTAAGATATAAATTTACCTTTTCTTGCTACAGAATACCCTTCCTACTCTATCATAGGTTCATTTGGGAAAGAGAAAGTAACCTTTTGGGTTCTAGAGTTTAGAATAGCGTAGCACGAGTGAAGCCAATCCATCCCCAGGATAGAATCAAAATCAATCATATCAAGTTCTACCAAATCAGCCACAGTATCACGATCATAAATAGACACTACACAATTTTTATACACTCTCCTAGCCACAATAGAATCACCTACAAGAGTGGAAACAGAAAAAGGTTCTACAACTACCACATATGTGGTCACAGAGAAAAAGTAGACCTGGGATCAAGCAATGCATACATATCACGAGAAAAGATTTGTAACGTACCCATGACTACATTAGGTTAGACCTATGTCTCCTGATGATTTTATAAAACATACAACCGGTGGATAACACTCCTGGTGGATGAAGTAGAGCCTTTTGGAGGTAGTGGCGGCATGAACAAATTTGCTTAATACTTCGTACCCCCAATATTTTCTCTCGCTATCGAGCAATCCCTTTTTATATCGCCTGGTTGGCCATAGGAGTAGAAAATAAGATTACCAAGATGAAATGGCCTTGGATGATTCCTTCTACACTTCCCACAGTGCGGGTATGACCGAGGAGTATGAGATACACTTCCTTAAGACTAAGTACGCTACACTCTCAATCCATGGCTAGATTGAAAATTCTGATACAGTTGATCTACTGGAGGTCTGGGCACGGGGGCACTGGATGTGGGCTGAGCATTACTCCAGGCCTTTTTCTTCGGCCACTTATTACCCCAATTACCATCTTGGTTCTGACTATAGTTCTGGTTTACTGGCCTGGCCCTCTTAGCCTTCCTATCTTTCTCCCTTGCTTCAACAAACCTTTCTTTTTGTTCCTCAACCTACTGCATGTGAATAGATAATTTCGAAAAGTCCATATCTCGGTTCAACATTACCCCTTTGCACTCTAACTTAAAGTCATTTGGAAGGTCAAATGCAAGCTTTCTCATAAGGGACCTTATATTTCCTGCCAGTTCCAGATCAAAATGGGATAGTTGATTGAATTTCAGGGTACACTCCTTGACGCTCATCTTTCCTTGTTTTAAGTTCATGAACTCTTCAGCCTTGAACTCCCTCCACCCCTGAGGAAAGAATCAGTCCAGGAAGGCTTCAAAAAGTTTTCCCCACATAGAAGGCTCAATATTCTCACCCTTCGAATCTTCCCATTCAATGTACCACTGATTTGCTACCTCCTTCAATTGGTTCACTGCTAGTTAAATCCCTTCTACTTCATCCACATACATCACTCGGAAGATTTTCTCCATCTCGTCTATGAACTATTGTGATCCTCCTTGACCTTTGTACCAATAAACTTACGTGGGTTCATCCTCATAAACTGACCCACCCGTGTAGCCTAAGATGTGCAATCATAAGCATCTACAGTCAGAACTCAATATTTGATATCTCTCTCTGAGAAGGTTGGGTATTGTTTGTCCTAGACCGTAGAGCCCTAGGTGCTCGGGGTTGGCTGGTCTGGATAGGAGGGACTCCTAGAGAAACAACAAAATCAGGAGTGTGAGCCCTATTACTTGTTCTCATCCCGTGGGTAGGACAGACATCTTCAGTTTGGGCATTCTGATCATTGGAGTGACATGGAGCCATGATGGATTTTTGAAATATAAGAGACCATTTATTAGAGGGCATTCAGAATCTACAACACAAACTAAACCACAACGAAGAAAAATATTCCTAAACGCCTAGTAGCCTCCTACCTTTAAGTGTGGCACGCAACACACCCATAAAAAAGACTCTAACTGACTTAATTTTACAGACACCTTGGGACCATGAACCGTGCTCTGATACCAAGTTTGTCATGACCCGAGCTGGAGCCCTGGCTATAACGAGCATCTCGAACCATGGAGGCCCGAATGCCCTTCCACATGTATTTATCATGCACATTACTTGAATAATAAAGAAAAGGTGTGCAAATGAAATAAACAAAATCATGGTCATAAATTTGAAATCTGTTTAATTAAATGGAAATAAATTTTCAATATCGAAACATCATCTCTTTCAATTTGCCAAATCTATACTACAGACGACATAGATAAACTGTCTGAATTCTAGGACAAGGCCCCCAGTGGACGTAAACCAAAATAAATAACAAATAACTAAAAAGTATTAGGCCTTTCGGAATAGAGAAAGCTCACCAAATGGACTCTTTACTTCTATATGGGAACTCTACAGCTTAGTAGTACCTCTAGACTAGCCTCAGACCCTGAAATATAGTGGGTCAATACAATTGTACCAGTACGCAGAGCAATCCAAAATAATGAATTTATACATATAATCATAGGTGAGAGCAAGTCATAAAAATATCATGCATGCATAGTTCAAAATCTCTTAGGCCATCTCAAAAGATCTTAAAACAGTCTTGTCAATGCAACTCTATACGTTGTATTAGTTCTGAGCTAGGTGGTACACCCTACATATCTACTACCCCACAGGCTATAAGGGATACTCCCTTAACTCGGCGACCAGGCCCCCAACCCAAGTTTGCCGCAAGAGTTGGAGTATCTGAATCAGCTACACCACAGGACCGTCGCCAGCATACAATAATAATATACCCGTATTGGCAAAACAGAATTTCAGACAATGAGTTTTATAGACCATGCCTTCTTTAGGTAACCACCTAACATATCTTAGGCCCATTTTTAGTATGTTCTAAGCATGCATCTTTCTGAAATCAAATTCTAAAATTTTTAAGCAAAAATTTGTATCTTTAATCTGTTCTAAATCTGCTATGGCATTATCTGAATTTGGTATCGTCATATCAAGACTTGCAAGTCATGTTTCTAAGCCATAAAAATCATATCAAAGATTCCCTTTCAAATATAAAGTTTAGACCACCATACTTCAAACAATTCAAGAAGATTCGTTCTTCAATACATTTATCAAATTATGTAAAGATCATTCCTTTCAATCTTTTCAACAAACATGGGGTGGTAATGTATTTTGGCAAACCATGCAATTATTTCATTAAATATATTAATAATTTATCAAAATGAAAAACTCCCCTCTAATTAATTTAAATCAAATCAAAAATAATTCAATAATTGTCAAGAACATTGATACCATGCTTCTAAATAACATTCTAAAATCCAGAGGTGTTACAACATGAGAAGTAGTGTAAATAGTCATGCTCTTAATTCAATTATCAACTTTAACCATATACATACATATATATATATACATACATATATATATATACATACATATATATATATACATATATATATATATATAGGATTTCAAATAAATTTGGGGAAAAGGCCTCAAGACCAAAACTCTAATATCATTAAAGAAATCATAATGCAAAATTTCAGTGTAAATTCCAAAACCCCTTTAAGAATTCATGATTTCACAATGTTAAAATTTGTTTAACAATTTCCTTATGCGTAAGTAGTTTTACGAAGACCCCACGTACCTTAGATCAACGAGAAAGAAGAGTGGAATCCGAATCACACTTAACTTCTTTGAAATTCTTCAACTCAAAGATGAATCCTTTAATCTTAGGTGAAGAAGCTAGGGTTTTATTTTAAAGTAATAGGAGTAGTTTCTGATGATATCAAGCCTAATGTGCTTAGATTATCATTAAATCTTGTGTCTTGGGCGAATTGGGGAAAAGGAAAAGTCCCATTTGCCCTTAATAATCGCAGATAAAATAATGTAGAACTAGGCTGCCATCGCGTCGCAACCCCTACTTGGGTTAAATGGCCCTCACGACGTACACCTATCTGGGTTAACTGAACCTCGCGATGCGGGCCTATTGCGAGGCCTTATTGTTTTGGACATCCAAATCACCCTTACTCTATTCTAAAATTTTCAAAACTTACTCGGGATGTACCTTTGATACCCCGATCATGAATCAACTTACAAATTAACTTTCTGAGGTAGGGAAGGTTGAAAATAAAAACAACCAAGTTTAGGAGTTCAAAAGAGACTAAGTCTCTTTTTACACTTAAAATATTTTCAGATCATTAACCCACTTAACATACTAAGTAATGAGGTATTTGGTCGAGGATATCATGGGTGTTACAAATATCTATGAAAGAATTGCCTACAACTACTAGACTCTGTATAGTCATTCAAAGTGGAAGTCTCAACCCCCTAATGAAATACTAGATTTGCTCATACACTAACAGTATAATAATAATTGTATGACTATCCAACTCATGGAACCTTACCTTATACTCTTCCATAGACATACAACCCTACTCCACTCCTGTAAACTCCCTCATATTCTTGTGCAAGCTACAAGGCATATACATATCTGAAAAAGCCTCAGAATTAAGTCTATGTCATAAGCGAAGATACAATTGGAATAGAATCAACATATCCCTTTCACCACTATCTGGCTTCTCGATCAAACTAAAAAGTGGTGTATTTAACACCACTCACCTCTACCAGACCTAAATTACACAATCTCTCTTCACAATAAGTCATAAATTTAAATACATCATCACCTAGGGTCCTTACAAACATAGTTAGAGCTAATCTGAGAAACTAGCCCAACATTTTCTGCTCCTCAAAAATCATTACTAGCTATTTATCTATTGTATGTGAAAGTACTGGTGCTGGTAAAACCTCTACTCTAGGAGCCGTGGTTGTAGGTTATGTTCCCAAACAAAGACTACCTTAGGTTTCCATCTGAGCCCCAACTATAGGTGGACCACCTAGCAATAACAATATCTATGCCGAAGCATCATGGAGAATTGGGGAAGATAAAAAACTCAATGGGGTTTAGGATGTACCCCTAACTCACCTATTGTTGTAGTTAATGCCCACTGGTGCTATCTATGGCTCGGGAGCAATAATAGGATCTGGTGAAGGCTCTATGGCATGCTCTTATACTAGGATGCAATTCTAGAATGACCTCAACCTCTAGGTCAACCTTGACTTTTAACAAGTACACTAGATGTAGTCTTTGGGTCCTAATCATTAGTCATTGTGCTTTAGGTCTTAAATTTGCAAAAAAAGTGAAACAAATAAAAAGCTAGAAATCTGTAAATGCACAATGCACAAAAAATAAACCAAAATGGTGAGATTCTAGTATAAATGTCCTGTACCCTCCTAAAGATGGGATACAAACATCATCACAATGATCTACGGGACTCTACTAGACACTTGCTCTTGTACAAGTAATATCGGTGAACCTATGCTCTAATACCAAACTACGAGACCTAATTTCTCAAAACATGATTGCACCTACTTTAACTCCCTAGTAGGTATGACAAAACATAACTCAGAACACTGAGTAATGGTCTAATAGGTAGAAGACCGGGGAATTAATATATCAATACAAGAATAAGCATTGAGAATAAAGAAATATATACAAATAAACGTGCAATACAAGAAGGAAAGAGGACAAAATATAAAAAAGGAATCCCTCAAAACCTGGTAAGGTTAGTACAAGAGTCATTAATATAATAAAGAGTACTAGACACTATCAAAATATAGATCATGGTCTTCAAATATTATAATGGACCAAAAACTAAGGGTCATGATGGAACTTGTTGTAGTAATCCTTGACAAGTAAGCCTATCACCAAAACTGATACTAAATAAGAAGAAAAAAATTTCAAATCCCAAGGTAAGGCTGCTAGAGCGAAGTCTAACCATACAAATAAAATAATAGGAAAAAATATGTAACAACAATAACATAAATCAACCTAACATCATATGTCACAGTGTCAGAACTAACTAAATACATCTCGAAGTAAAAATATACCATTGATAGTCCAAAAGGAAAAAATTATGTCTATGAATATGTAAACAAGACATAAACTAAACAAAATGAGGTAGTAGATCATCTATAGAAGCATAGATCAATTATTACCTCAAAGTACTCCAAAAACCAACCGAATTGTCTACCATATGGCATACTCGTACTTGGATTTACACTAAAATGATATTGTCGGGATGAGTATGGTCCATCTGTACTCTGTAGGTATAATAGGCCGACTTAGAAAAATAGAAAATAAAGTATATAAAATAGGGACTACGGGTGTATGACCTGTAATAAAAAAATGTCCCAAGCGGTAGCTTCTAAAATACGACCATATACCAAATACAAGTACTAGAAAGAAACACAAATAGATAGATATCAAGTCAAGAACAAAAATACACCACAGAATGTGCTCAATTTATGAAATGTAATGAAGATGATGATGATGTGATGCCTGTGGTTGTTGCACAACCTCCGTATGCACCTACCGAGCTATGATCCCAAGGTAAGATCATTGGGCGTTCATCAACCCATATACAATCCAATATCCAATACAATTCCAATATTTATAATTTGTTTTCGACACATATATCAGCAAAGGGTTTTTAAAGATGTCATATTTTCTATTAGAAAAAGCAGTATTTCCACTATGGTACCAATGTTTCATGAATGTGTATGATATGATGATGTAATTCTCACAACCAACCAAGATAGGAATCTCAAAAATCCAACCAATATACCAAGTATGTAAGACAAAAATCCACATAATAAGCCAACCATCCTTGATCCAAAATAATCCCCATATATCGATGGAGTAAGATATACCATAACATACCATTTGATACCACATAATCCCCAGTGTTGACAATTTCCAGAAAGAAAAAAGAACTAATTACATAAATACCAAGCAAATAACATCACATAAGACCCCATACAGTCAGGCATATTAAATAATGTCTATAAACCACAAAATAACAGTAACATAGGACCTCACACATGTATAAAATAGTAATAAAGCAATTTTCATGATTAGTTCCATATCAATAACATGTTTTTATATCAGTATTAACTACCCAATCCATTCTGAAGAAAGTTAAGCCATAATCTACCTTGAACGAATAAAACCTAGTCCAAAAGCCTTTAACATAGAGTCTTTCCCTTATGAACAGCCTCAGAACCAACTAAAACATACCATTGTAGTATTTATGCATCAAAAGAAAGCTAACAATACCCACATTGTGCATTTTTGAGTCAGGGTAAAAAAGGACCCCCCAAAATGGCTTTTTGAAAAAAAAGGGTAAAATAATAATTTTATTTTAGAAACATGCTTCCCATACTCATAGGAGTCTATAGATGAAAACCCATAAGAAAATGTGTTAAAAATAGGTTAGATAAAAAAAACCATTTTTTATCTTTACCGACAACAACAACAACAACAAACCCAGTATATTCCCACTTAGTGGGGCATGGGGAGGGTAAAATGTACGCAGTCCATACCACTACCTCTAAAGAAGTAGAGAGGCTATTTCTGATAGACCCCCAGCTTAAGACATAGGACAATATACAAAAATATTCGAATCATGAAACATGATAAAACTAACATAGATACAACATCCATAAAAGTAATGTACAATACCAAACAAAAGACACCAAAACCCTCCTAACTATGGACTACGATTCATCCAACCACCTTATCCCTCTATCCTAGTGTTTTTTCTCCAAACCTTCCTATCCAGGGCCATGTCCTCAGTGAGATGTAACTACTCCATGTCATGTCTAATCACTTCTCTCCAGTATTTCTTCGGTCTGCCCCTACCCCGCTTGAAACCATCTAACACTAGTCTCTCACAGCTACAAACTGGAGCATCCGTGCCCATCCTCATCACATGACCAAACCATCTCAACCTCACTTCCCATATTTTTTCCTCCACCGATACCACTCGCACCTTCTCCCAAATAATCTTATTCCTAACCCTGTCAGCCCTTATAAGACCACACATCCAATGCAATATCCTTATTTCTACCACCTTCAACTTTTGGATATAGGAAGTCTTAACTGGCCAACACTCCAAACATAGTTGATCGGACTGCAACTCTATAGAATTTGCCTTTAAGGTAGGGAGGCACCTTCTTATCGCCTAAAATCCCTGAAGCAAGCCTCCATTTAATCCAACCTACCCTAATATGGTGCGAGACATCCTCATCTATCTCTCTATTTCCCTGGATCATAGACCCAAGATACTTAAAACTATCCCCCTTGCAAACTGCCTGAGAGTCCAACTTCACTACCATTTCCTTTTCATGCCTCCAGTCACTAAACTTGCTCTCCAAATACTCCATCTTGGTCCTACTCAATCAGAAACCTTTAGACTCCAGAGTTTGTCTCCAAACCTCCATCTTGTTATTAACACCTTGCTGCGACTCATCATTCAAAACTACATCATCCGTAAAAAGCATACACCAAGGCACCACGCCTAGTAAACTCTGCATCAGCACATCAATCACCATGGCAAATAAGAACGTACTAAGAGCTCATCCCTGATGCAACCCTGTAAAGACCAAAAAGTTCTTAGAATCTCCTCCTACCATCCTTACTTGAGTCTTCTCCCCCTCATACATATCCTTAATCGCTCTAAGGTATGCCACAGGAACCCCTCTTTTCTCCAAACATCTCTAAAACTCCTCCCTAGGGACCTTGTCATACGCCTTTTCTAAGTCAATAAACACCATGTAAAGATATCTCTTCCTCTCTCTATACTGCTCTACCAGTCTCCACACAAGGTGAATTTCCTCAGTCGTCGAGTGACCAGGCATAAATCCAAATTGATTATGTGAAATAGACATAATATTTCTCAGCCTCCTCTCCACCACCCTCTTCCAAATCTTCATCGTGTGACTCAACAACTTAATACCCTGGTAGTAGTTGCAACTCTGAATGTCACCCTTGTTCTTATATAGAGGAATTATTGTGCTTCATCTCCATGCCTCAGGCATCTTCGTGGACAACTTTACCAAATAAGTCCTTAAAAATTCTATTTGAAATCAATAATTTGAAGTTTTTTTGAAGAGAAAATTGAGAGAAAAATGATAATTATAAGATTAGACACTTACCGAGGAAGAAATCTCTATTACCCATTTGGAATCGTCCAAATACAAGCTTCCAAGACCCACAAATGGGAAAAATAGGGTTTTGATTATCAACATGGGTAGAAATCACAAAAATAAATTAGAAGTTCTTGGTAAATAGAAGTAATGGAGTTAAAATTTTATAGACAATGATTAGATGGTAAAAAACATAAAAAATTATCAAAATTAGAGCTTTCTAGCTCCAAAATGTCAAAAATATGAAATGGGTTCAATTTTGGTCTTAACCATCAATGATGGCTACTAAGTCAAATGGTCAAAGACTGCTAAAGCGGTTGACTAGCCACTTTAGCACCTACAGCAGTACCAGCAACATTAAAAACTTATTTTTGACCCCTGTAACTCAGTTAGAATTCTATGAATATGGTCCAATAGTGAAATTTTATTGTAAAGAACGTTTCAGATCCATTTGAATTATTAAAATTTTGAAAAAAATTATTCTCACAAAATTGACCAGCAAAACCCCATTTACACTATATTCCAACCAAGGGTGAAAATGTGTCTAAAAGCCACGAAACCAAACAAACCTCACTACTAACTAAATTTCGTATTTTAGATCTGATGGCACAGTCCGTTTGACATCTGGAACTTGAATCTCGATATGTCAATCAAAGCCAACTATTAGCTCTTAAAGCCTCAAAATGACCCTCAACTATACAAAAACCATCCTAAAGTCCTTGGGTATCGTTCCAACCATTATCGTTACTCATTACTTGATAGCACAACCATGGGGAGGGGTAAAATGGTCATATCATATAGAAATAAATAATTCACAAAAATTACCAAAAAAATTGTCATTACTTCATCCATTACTAAAAATCTAGGTCAACCTCAAACTCAAGGCAAGGGAAATACCTGCATTATTTATAAGCTGGAGATAACTACCACGCATAGAGGACTCGACCTCCCAAGTAGCCTCATTTATAGGTCAATGTCACCACTTGACCTTAACCACCAGGGCATCTTTAGAATGCAACCATCTTACATCCATAGCTAATATGGAGATAAGTTACTCAACCAAAGACGACCTCTTATCTAACTACACTAAATCCTAACAAATGACATGAGACTCATCCAGAATATAATGTCAAAGCATGGAAACATGAAAAACTGGATGAACAGATGATAAATCTAGGAGCAATGCTAACCCATAAGCCATATCTCCAATAGTCCAAAGAATCTCAAAATGCCTAAATACCTAGGGCTAAGTTTTTCCCTCTTCCCAAACCTTATCACGCTTTTCATAGGCGACACATAAAAAATGACTCAATCACCAACGTTAAATCTCAAGGAACATAATCTATGATACGCATAGTAGTTTTGCCTACTATAAGCTGCTCGTAGTCTATCTCAAATGACTCAAAGTCTATCCAAGGACTCACAAAGAAAGTCTGTAGCTTGAAGTCTAATCTCAAAAACCTCAAACCAACCTACTGGACAATGCCAAAACCTACCATAAAAAACCTTGAAGGAAGCCATCTCAATATCATAATGGTCGTTATTTTTATATGCAAACTCTGCCAAAGCTATATGTTGCTCCCAATGACCTCCAAAATACATAACATGGGCTTGGAGCATATTCTCTAGAACCTAAATAGTCTGCTCTGACTTACCATCGATTTGGTGGCAAAACGTTATGCTAAGATAAACCCAGATACCCAACTCCTCTTAGAAAGACTTCTATAAGTAAGATGTTAATACTAAACCCCTATCTGAGATGATGGACACTGGTACATCATGAAGATGATTATCCTTCAAAAAAAAGAAATAGACCAACCTCTAACGCTAAATAACATAAACATTATCAAAACCATAGGAAGTACGAGGCAACCCAACCACAAAATCCATAGTGATTTGTTCCCATTTCCACTTGAGAATGGGTAACCTCTGAAGCAACCCACCTCTACTTAAATACTAGACCTTCTCCTGCTAACAACATAAGCAATAAGTTATAAAATTTTCTACATCCTTCCTTATACCAACTCAACAGTAATGTTGTCTAAAATTATGATACATCTTACTCACTCTTGGATAGATGAAATACCTAGAAAAATGAGCCTCCTAAAAAATTAGTCTCACCCAGTCATACACTCTTGACACACAGTCTTTAACACCATCTGAATGAAGTAAGACTTCCTTAGACTTTCACTAAACACCTTATCCCAAATCACTTTCAATCTAACATCATCAAATTGATGAGTCCAAAACTGCTCCATCAAAGAAGATCTAGCCTCTATAAATGCCAAAACACTCCTAGGTATCAAAATATCAATCATAATCATTAGGTTGGCCAAAAACTAAACCTCTAAGTCCAAAGGTCTCTCTTGTGTCAAAATATTCACCAAGCAACCCCTACTAGTGGATGTCCTGCTTAAGACATCCACAACAACATTAGCCTTGCCTGGATGGTAGAGAATAGAAAGATCATAATCCTTAAATAACTCAAGCTAATGACATTGTTGCATATTATGATCTAACTAGGTGAAGAAATACTGAAGACTACGGTGATCTAAGATGATCTCACAATGGACTTCATATTAGTAGATCCTACATACAAAGAAAATACAACCTACATAACTCCAAATCATGGGTAAAGTAATTACTCTCATGGGGATATACCTAACGTGAAGCATACACAATTACATTAACCTCTTGCATCAACACAACACCAAATCTAATACCTAAAGTATCACAGAAAATTATAAAACCCTTGCCCTTCTTGGGAAAGTCAAGATAGGAGATGATGTCAATAAATCCTTGAGCTTTTAAATGCTTGCATCATAAGAATTGTAATACTAAAAAAAGATCTTATTTTGTGTCAACTTGGCCAACAAAGCCGCAATAGGTGAAAAAACCTCAACAAATGACCATAGTAACTTTCCAACCTAATAAGACTTAAAATCTCTATAGGAGAAGTAGGTGTATCCCAATTATAAACCCTGCAATCTTGGTCGGATCGACCATAATACCATCCTTAGTCACTACATGACCCAAGAAAGAGAAGGACTCCAACTAAAACTTAAATTTTGTGAACTTAGCATAGAACTTCTCCTCCCCCAATATCTAAAGTACAATTGATAACGCTCAATCTACAGCTCTTGTAAGAGTGTAAAGTGGTCGTTGTCAAATATATAACCCAACTGGGTTGGGTACCGATCCTACAAGGAATAGTCGGTCAATAAGTAAGCAAAGATTATTAGACTTTTGGTGAAAGTTTCATAAAAAGGGGGGATTATAACATGTAACAAAAATAATAGAGTAAAAATGGAAATTAGCAAAGTAAGAAGAAGAATATTTTCTACGATGTTAACCAATGAGAATTGAGAGTTGGGGTTATATCCACCTTATGAGTTATACGTCTCTATTGGCTATGAGTTATGCGGAATTCAGACATGCATGTGCTTATAGAGAATTGTATTCTATGGTAAATCCAAGCGTCTTTCGACCTAACAAGGACTATTTCACTTTAACTCTTTCGAGCTTAAAGCGTATCTAACGGTGCAAATTCTCCAAGAGGTTAATCCAGTTACGGTACTAACTTTTTAACAGGGGTTGGTGCCCTATTACCTTGAAATTATCTCTTTTCCAGGCATATAACTTTTCTTTCAAACAAGTTAATGCTATACTAGCGTATTCTATGCATTTGCAACCACAAGAATTTGCATTAAGATGAAGAGAATAATGATATAAGCAACATACGTGTCGCGAACTCATAAACTCATAGCAATAGATAGTATCTCATACAGCTTCCATAACCCCAACAGAGAAGTTTAGCTACTCATGAGTGCGATGGAAATCACAATAGACATTATCATTATACCACAATAAAGATCTCACGTGTAGTATGGTGTGGTATGGCTTTAGGCGTGAACTCCCTTTCAAAGTAGCGTTTCTCTTGTTGTGGAATTTAAGAATTGAATAGATGAATAGAAGAAGAATAAAAAATAGAATTAATGGAAGAATTAGAAGTATAATTCATAAAAATCTCTAGCAAAATAAGGTATTTATAACACCCATATCCTATTACTACCAAGCTACTGCATTACTTAACCCAATCCTACTGGGTTACTGCGTCATTATCCTAATTCTAATAAGTTACTGCTAGTCCCCAAAGTCTTTAGAATTGCTGTTTTTGCCCGGGACAGGTTTCCCATGCATCACCTTTGGTCCTTGGCGTCCAAGCTTTCCCTTCCTTCTATCGTGAAGCTTCCTTTTGCGTCAAGTTATCCATAAAATGCTGAAATATGCATCATTTATACCTGAAAACTTGCTAATCACGTTTGTTAGCTCAATTACAGGTAAAAGGACTAAAAGTGCATGAATTATATATTTTATTCTCAAAACTTAGCTAAAATATGGGTAAAATATAGTAGTTTAGGCGTGTAAATTCGCCTATCATCAACAATCCTCAAATGCTCCTTATGGTTGGCCTAACTCTTGGAATAAACCAAGATATCATCTATAAATACAATGACAAAAAAGTCAAGATACGATTCAAATACCTAATTCATCAACTCTATGAATGCAACTGGGACATTGGTCAACCCAAAGGACATGACTAAAAATTCATAATGACCATATCGAGTTCAAAAAGCTATCTTTCGAATATCCAAATATCTAATCCTCAATTGGAAATAATCAAAACTCTAATCAATCTTTGAAAACACAGAAACATCTTGAACCTAATCAAACAAATTATCTGTATTATATAAAGGATAATTATTCTTAATCGTCACCTTGTTCAACTATTAATAATCATTACACATACACATAGACCTATCCATTTTCTTTGAAAACAAGATAGGCGCACTCCAAGGTGATACACTAGGTTGGATAAATCCCTTATTAAATAACTCATGAAACTAATCCTTCAATTCCTTCAACTCTACTAGGTCCATACTATAAAGAAGAATAGATATCGATTTGGTGCCCGACTCAACATCAATAGCAGGGTCAATATTGTGGTATTGAGTTAAATCAGGAAAATCTTTAGGAAAAGCATCCATGAACACATAAACAATATGAATAGAATCCAAAGAAGAAGGTAAAGCAATTATAGTATCTTCAATATGGGGTAAATAATATAAATACTATCCCTCTACCAAATCATGATCCTAAATAAAGGATATAACTTTGTAAGGACCCAAATGAAACACACGTTTCCAAGATATACTTGGCACACTCGGTGGAAATAAAGTCATAATCTTGGCATAATAGTTTACAACAACATGATAAGAAGCTAAGTAATATGTACCCAAGATGATGTCAATATCTATAATTTTAAGGATAAGCAGGTCTACCTAAGTCTCATGACTTGCAAAAGTAACAACATAGGATCGGTGTATCCGATATACTACTAAAAAGTTTCTATCATGACCTGAGGTTACCCCATAGTCATAACAGGGTTCTTAAGTCCACAAGTGATCCCAATCTAACCCATTATTTGGTACCTTCTATGAGCACTAAATAAAATAATAATGAAATATTATGCGCATAAGATAAACTACTAAAAATACAAAAATGTAAGACAATATGTCTAAAATAACTGATAACAACCGAAGGATAAATTGACTATTTGAATATCTAGTCTGAATGTCTAAAAGCCTCTAAGAACATATCGTGAAAAGTTGGTGGGAAAGACCCCTAAATATCTTCAACTTTCTAAAATAAAGGAAATACTTAGAACAATTAAAGATAACTTGTCCTTATAGATGAGGACTCACCATTACCGTGGTTGTGCGATTCTAAGATAACTAAGAACCGTCAGAAAACTGAGTGTCTAACCTATGTTATAAGACAAAATAGTGCAAAAGAAACATATGCGATTAGTACTTTGAATGTACTAATACATGAGGTAAGGACTAAAAGAAATACATAAGGAAACTGAACATGGATGCATGAATATATAAAACTGAGAATGCAAGGCCAAGAAAATCATATACTAAAATAATCAGTAAAATTGACTGTCTATACAATAGGAAATAAGAATACTTGGTGAAACAAACCTGAACTAATATAGACTGAGTACTGACTAAAACTTTAGGTGCTATCATATAATTGACATGTCCAAAACTAAACTAATCTAGGTCCAACCTATAACCCCAGTTGGAAGGGTGATAGTACCTTGCCACTGGTACTAACACTGGCTGGTGATGTGGATCCATAAGGGTGATATCTCAAAGGACTAAAGAGTCAGTCCTAAACTGGTGGGTGGCCCCTAAGAGAGTGTCAGTCCAATACTGGTGGGTGACATCTTATAATCCTATATTGGCTATGTAATTCTAGAACTTAGGGACTACTACTAAGGTTTTATTCCTAATAGATGGGTGAGACCCTATTCCTAGGTTCGCTCGATGCTAAATCCTACTCCTAATTGAATGCCACTAGTGCTATTAATGATTTAAGATGACCTGGTATTGTATTTATAAGTGATCAACATAAACATGGTAGTCCGAATATAGTAATAAAAATGATGACCTATCTGACTTATAACTTGGAGGCAAAGACATATATAACAAGTAGGTAGTAGGTGTTCATAACCCTCCAACACTAAATAATCAATTTAATTATGTTCACATCATTAAAAACATTAGGAGAAAATAATAATTTAGATACCAAAAACATAAAAACATTTCACTAAACTATTGAATTACATGAAATTAAACATGGGGATGAGTCAACCTCGATAGTATAACGTACTCATATGGATTAATGCATGAATTTGATGATTTAGCATGAAATTAATTAAATATTACATGGGTACTTGAAATAAAAATCATGAAATAACCTAATTTACATGTGAAACACGTTGATATGACTTGAATTCAAATTTACAAGGAAAAACATAGATTAACTGATCTTGAATACATATATTTTATCACAAGAGGAGACCTTCTAACTTTAAATCAAAAAAGGGATTTTGGGCTTAATGGATGGAAGGGATCCATTGATGAATACCCTACATACCTCAATTAGATGAACTCTTAAATAAAACTTTAAATTGGAACTTGAATCGTTGAATTCTTAGAGAAGAAATCTTGAATAACTTGTTCTTGGAAAAAGGGGAAGGGATTATGTAAGTGCTAATGGATGAGAATGGGATAGTAATGCCTTTTTTGGAGCTTTTACCAATTTATTGTACGTTTGGGTATAAGGGGTAAATACCAAAGTACCATTTGAACATTTAGTTAAAACACAAAAAAGATGCAGCCACCACGGCACAGAGGCTAGTCTCCGTGATAACTTCTGCGACATGGCCCTATCATAGAGTCTAGCTGCCTCTGTGATCTAAAAATGTCCCAAATCTATTCCAAAAATTCTAAAATTCTTTTGGGATACCCCTTTATCATCCCTAAAATATTTCAACTCAAGAGTCAACGTCTCGAGTTTGGGAAGGCCAAAAATAAAATCCATGAAATCTTAGGGTCTTGAAAATTACTAAGTCCATAATACTTA
Organism: Capsicum baccatum var. pendulum; assembly: GCA_030864225.1. Lineage (NCBI taxonomy): Eukaryota > Viridiplantae > Streptophyta > Magnoliopsida > Solanales > Solanaceae > Capsicum > Capsicum baccatum. The sequence goes on along the minus strand of CM061555.1, from coordinate 161,375,006 downwards.
GTGTAACATTTATGCCTTGTACCCATTAAACATGAAACTAAGAGATGAAATAAGCTTATGATCTTATAAGGTATTACAATATCTCACCCTTAGGATCATTTAACATCGAATGAGACTGGTTACTTAAGAGACTAAGGAAACTGAGGTCGTATACTAAACACTTATAAGATTAAGCATGATTAAATAACAGACTCTGAAACATGATACATGGGCTGATCTGAATTCATAAATATATGCAATGACATGAGGATGGTCATATAGCTAAAATAGAGAATGAAAGAGTCAATTAAAAAGAAATCATTACCTCAAGAAGAGTTTGAATTAGTGGAGAAAAGAAGAGAATACTTGGTTTGCATATCTACTTTTGCTTCCCAAGTAGCCTCCTTAACGGACTAATTTCTCCATAAAACCTTAACCAAAGGAACTTTTTTATTCCTCAACCTATGAATCTGGCAGTCAAGGATTTTAATTGGGACTTCTTCAAAAGAAATACTATCCTTCACTTCCACACTCTCTATAGGAACAACAGAAGCTGAATCACCAATACACTTCTTTGGCAGAAAAATATGGAACACTGGAAGCAATGATGCCAAATTTGCAAGCAACTCAAACTTATAAGCTACCTTCCCATAATGGCATAAAATTCCATATGGGCTAACATAATGGGGACTAAGCTTCCCCATCTTACCAAACCTCTTCACCTCTTTCATTGGTGAAATTTTCAAATATACTATGTCTCCAACATCAAACTCAAGATCAATTTTCCTCACATCAGCATAATAGTTCTAAGGACTTTCGTTTGTCTTTAGCCTTGTGTAGATCATCTAATCTTTCTCCATCACCTCAAATACTGAATTTGGCCCTACCAAATAAGCCTCATATACTTCAAACCAACTAATAAGATATGAATAGGGTGTCCAAGAAGTACTTTGATATATTCATTACAGTTTTCATACATGACATCCTCATTTATTCTTGGACTAAGGATAAACACGCAGACTATTTGAGGATTGCTTTGCAGACTCTTAAGGATACTAGTTACTGGCTAAGTTCAACAAGTGTGACTTCTAGTTTAAATTAGTACCATTCCTTGGTCATATTATTTTTGGTGAAAGCATTTGAGTTAATCCTCAAAAGACCAAAGCAGTAAGGAATTGGCTGAAACCCATCTCTCCTAAAGATATTAGGAGTTTCTTTGTTTTAGAATATTATTACCAATGGTTTGCTAAAGGACTTTTCTCTATTGATTTTACTATATACAGAGTGACTCGGAAGAAAGTAATTTTATTGTTATATGATTCATGCGATAAGAGTTTTTAGGTGTGAAGACTCGACTCACCTTCACTCTAGTTTTGACTATACTAAAGGGTTCAAATGGTTTTGAGGTTTATTGTACTATTGCTAATATGATCTTTATTGTGTGTTGATGCAGCAGGGCATGGTTATAGCATAAACCTCTAGACAACTCGAAATTCATGAGAAGTACTACCTAACTTCTTATATTAAGTTGGCAACATTTGTGTTTTCCTTACAGATTTGGAGGCATTATCTCTATAGAGTTTATGTTGATGTGTTTACTAATAATAAAATTTTTTAGTATATGAACATTGTAAAAGATCTAAATCATTTTCAAAGAAGGTAGCTATAGTTTTTGAAAGACTATGATATTAGCATATTATACCACCTGAGTAAGGCTAATGTTATGGCCGATGCCCTTAGCAGCTTGTCTATAAGGAGTGTTTCTCACGTAGAGGATTATAAGAAAGAGTTAGTTCGTGAGGTTCATTATATTTCTAGGTGGATAATTTGGTTAGCTGGTTCAATAAGGTAATGTTCTAGTCCTTAATGGTTTGTAATCTTCATTGGTAGATGAGGTGAAGGAAAATCAATATAGTCATCCTATTTTGATTAGGTTAAAAGAAGTAGTCTAGAATCTAAAGGTTGAGGTTTTATCTCGAGGGGGAGATGGTGTTTTTTGTTACTATAAAAGATTATGTATTATAGATATAGATGACTTGAGACAGTGGATATTAGAAGTAGCTCATGTTTCTCAGTAATCTATTCACTCAGGAGCCACTAAGATGTACCATGTTTGGCAGGAAGTATATTGGTGGAATGGCATGAAAATGTATATTGCTGAATTTATGGCTAAGTGTCTAAGTCTCTAGCAGTTTTACGTTGAGCACTAAGGGCCTAGTGGTATGCTTCAGGAATTCAGTATTCCTACTTAGATGTAGGAAGTTGTGAATATGGACTTCATTATAGGGTTACCTCATACTTGTCGACAACATGATTCTATTTGGGTTATTGTGGATCGAATGACTAATTAAGCCCACTTCTTGCCAGTTAAAACTTTAGATTCAACCAAAGATGATGTGAAGCTCTATTTTATGGAGTAGGTGAAATTGCATTAAATCCATTTGACTATTATTTTAGATAGAGGTACCCAATTTACCACTCAATTTTTGAAGACTTATCAGAAGGATGTTGGTACCCAAGTTCATCTTAGCACAACCTTTCATACGCATATTGATGATTAAAAAGAGAGTACTATTTAGGCCTTAGAGGATGTTTGGAGAGACTGTGTGATAGATTTTAAGGGTAGTTGGGATGATCACTGGACTTTAATTGGGTTTGCTTACACTAATAGTTATCACTCTAGTATTTAGATGGCCTTATTTATAGAACTTTATGGTATGAGGTGTAGGTCCCCTATTGGTTGGTTTGAGGTTGGTGAATCTGCTTTGATAGGGCCACATTAAGCACATGAGGCAATGTAAAAAATTAAGCAGATGTGAGTAGAAGGGAGCTTGAGTTTGATATTGGTGATTTTGTCTACTTGAATGTTTCTCCCATGAAAGGGTTGAAGATATTTGGTATAAAGAGAAAGCTCAACACCCGTTATGTTGGTCTATATAGGATTTTGAGTCATTAAGGTAACGTAGTCTATGAGTTGGATGTGCCTACATATTTAGCATCAGTGCATCCAGTCTTCCATGTTTCTTAGTTAAAGAAAGACATTGGTGACCCAACATCAATCGTTCCTTTAGAGAATATGGGCACGAAAGATAGTCTTTCTTATGAAGATGTCCTAGCTGACATCCTTTATCATTAGATTTGTAGGTTGAGGAATAAATATGTCTCTTTGGTAAAGGGTCTATGGAGAAATAAGTAAGTTAAGGGAGTTTCTAGGGAAGCAGAGACAATTATGATGGCCAATTACCCTCATCTATTTTCTTTGAACTCAGTTCCAACTTGCGATAATAGTTTTCTTAATTAATTAATTCTTTCTTTTCCATCTCGGGTCATGCAGATATTCTCAAGTCATACCGTAAGTTTGTTTGATTATCAATCCATGGTTCAACTCATGGGAGTTCAGTGTAAAATTACCGACCTTCCCCTAATACTTCAGCTTAATCAGTTTCATTCAGGTACAAATGATCTCATGGGGGAGATATTATAATACCCTATGTTTTAAGCTCTAGACTCACCAACATATAGATTATTTAATTAGGTTTCCAAAGAAACTAGTCTTCACACATACATATGTAGCCATTCCTCTTCTTCACAAAAAACACAAGATCTCCCTAATAAGACACACTCGGCATAATAGAACCCTTACCAAGTAGATCCTAAACCTAAGAATTTAGCTCGTTAAGCTAGAGAGGAGCCATATAGTATAGTTCTATATAAATAGGTCTGGTGCATAATTCATGATTAATAAAAAATCTCAATACTATACTCAAGAGGAAAGCTAGGTATATCGATAAGGAAAACATCCAAAAACTCACAAACTATAGAAAAAGAGTCAAGCTATGGCCTCTCCACACTAATATGTAATATAAGGGAGATAAGACACACAACACCTCTAAATAAGCCTTCTAGCTCAGATATAAGAAATAATTCCTATCAGTTCATGGCTAATATCTCTCTACCACATAATTAAGTATATGTCAAGCATGGATAAGGTAATAGTCTTGAAAAAATAACCCAGGACTACATGGTAGTGGGATAATCAGTCCATGCCTAGAATTATATGAAAATCCACCATGTCTAAAATAATATAATCAACATGAGTATCAAGCTCTATAACAGTCACAACAAATGGTCTAATTGACTTCTACAGAATCACCCACAGGAATAGATACACGTAATGGAATATATAATGAATCCAAAGATAACTCTAATTATGGAGAATAATAAAAAGACACATAAGAATAGGTGGATCTCAGATCAAATAATGCTAAATCCAATAGATAGCATAGAAAGATCATACCTACAATAAAAGCATCAAAAGATTAAGCCTCAAGTCTAGCAAGTATTGTATATAACTAGCCACGTCCACTACTTGGCTGGGCTTTTGACTTACTTCTTATCTACCAACCTGAGAACCTTCAAGAGTGACTTGGGGACCACAGTTGTAATAATACATACCTCTTATAGCTTGGGGATGAAATTCCCTAATAGGTGGGACACTTTGAGCTAAAGGAATAATTGCTCCATAATTAGGGCACTCTCTTGAGATATGCCCAAAGGATCCATAACCATAACATGCCCCTAGCACTAGACTAAAACTAGATGATCCAGCTAACCAGGAATAACTACCATGACTAGAATAGCTATATGATGAACCCCTCTAAGAATAACTACAACCCTAGACAAGAATGTTATTGGAGCCAGATCATCCTCCATCAATAATCTAAAGCATGGCTTGAATAGGTCTACTAGACGTACCCTTATATTGATACAACTGATGAGGAGGATACCTATCCTGAGAACTATTTTGTCTGAATCATGAGCTACTACGTCTCCCACTAAATCTACTTTGATATCGTGGCCACTTATCACTGCCCCCATGGTCCTCGTGATGTATCACCTCCACAAGCTGAGAATGATCAAAAACCTTAACAAAATACCTAACCACAAATACCAAATTCTGTGTTGACATGCAAAGAGGAAGTCTTATTCCTCGGATAAAGAAGTAAACCCTCTCATACTCAGTAGTCGGAATAGAAGTAGCACGTCTATCCAACACATTAAATCAATCCTCATACTCTATAATAGTCAAAGATCCCTACTCCAAGCTCAATAATTGATCTGTCAAATGATCACTAAGGCTACAAGGCATGTACTTATACAAGAATTTCTTTGACAGTTGGGTCCATGTCAAAGGGGAGATCCTGTTGTCCTAGAATAAAGGTGACCTCTCCACCAATGTTGATCTTCCTTGTCCAACTGAAAAGTAGTGTAATCCACACCACGAGTCTCAACTAGGTCAAAATTATAGAGCCCATCTTCACAAGAAATTAAGAACTCTTACGCACCCTCGCCTGGTGCATTAGAAAACATAGGTGGAGCCAATCTCAAGAATCTACCCAATATTTTCTACCCCTCAGTAGAGATAGCAATTTGGGAAACTATCGATATAAGAGGGGCCTCAACTCTGGGAGCCGCCTATTGGTTGTAACCCTCTTGGTAACATGTTGATTTATAGATTATGCACCATCAGATGGCGCACCACCAACCAATCCCAATAGTTAAACCAAAGCATCCCTGAGCACTGAAGAAAAAATAAATCCCAGTAGAGCCAAAGCTGGTCACTTATCCACTGTTGGCTGTGGTGGAAGAATCTCTAACTCGATATCAATAAAAATGTTTGAGAAGGCCCCCTATACTGGACACTAGTAGGGGACACATCTAGAGGTTTTCCACGACCTCTAGGTCATCAACAAACATCAATAGGCTCCCAAGGCTCGGTTTCAATACCCTCTTTTTGTATAGCAGTAGCACGTGTCCAAGCTATCTTTGAAAGAGTCAAACCAAAGGACTACTTTAGAAACAAACTCAAACTCTTCGTATGAAATGAATTAATGAGGTGAAGAACTCCTAAGGATGTCCGATAGCATCCCAAATATAATAAATGATCATCATCATTTAGATCTGTGTGTCTCCACTACACATTTGCTCTTGTACCAAAAATATCTATGAAACCTAGGATCTGATACTAATTTGTCACAACCTAATTTATGAGTCATGATGGCACCTACTCTATCCCACTAGTAAGTAAGAAAAACTATAGCCCAAAGCTAGATGAAATGGCATAACTTGGTGGAAAATAGCCTGAAAGCCAGAAATTAATAATTAAAGACTTAAATAGCAAGAATCTAGTCATAAATGTTTAATACATAAATAGGAAATCACCAAGCATTCCAACACTCAGTCATATCGATATAAGAGATACTATAAATGAACTATGAGTATTGAATAGTAAAATACAATCATATAAAAGATGAAAGACTAGACATACAAAAATAAAAGAAAAAAGGGTAACTTCGACTCTAAGAGCTCACTCAATCTTTAAAATTAATCCAGCGTGAATGTCGAATTAGCGATGGAAACTAGTAATCGAATATGCACCAAAAAAGTACAAAAGTATAGTATGAGTACAAAAACCATGGGTATTTAGTAGGCATCATTAACTGACTAAGCTAAATTATGATATTAATTCGATAAGGTACAATATAGAATAAGCTAAGTCAAGATAAGAAACCCTAGACATACACTCTGACACTACTGTATATGAATAAGTAACTGCATATGAGATAATAATGTAAAGATCACACAATTATAACTATGATATTTGCTTCTAGCCAATAAGTGTAGAAAAGTAAATAACCCTACTCAAGCCCCATAAGTGTGGAGGGTACAATCAAGGAAACTAAGTAATTAAATAACCATTAAAAACCAATTTACCATGCAATAACAAAGAACTCATCCGAACAGTATTATCTCGTGCATAGTTCCTAATGCTGAACTTGAACCAAAACTCAATAGAATTATAATCATTATCGCCGTTTGTTGGACTTGAATCATAACTCATTTTATAAAGATGATTATCAACTATCACACTCAAATTTAACATCATATTTATAAACTATATTAACAGACCATATCACTAAGACATACTGATAAACTAACCCAATAGACTATACAAATATTGGACATATTAAGTCATGCTAATAACCAAGCCCATAAGCCAGGTCAATAGTCAAATTCATAAGTTACTTCAGTAAATATATCCATAAACTACAAATCATATCTACCAGCCCTTAACCATCTATACAAGCCATATTGTATCTATGAGCCATATCATATATATAAGTCATATCATATCTATAATCCACATCATATCTGTAAGTGATATCATATCTATCAGCCATATCACATCTATAAGCCATGTCATATCTATAAGCGATATCATATACAAAAGACATTAATCATTAATCAGGTCGATATCTATATTATTTAGCTTATCGATAGTCAATATTATTAATCATATCCAGAAGCCATATCAATAATTATATACATATAAGCTATATCATATCTATAAATACTATTATTAATAACGTATATAAGTTATATTAGTAGCAATACCCGAAATTAGCATCAATATTTCAATACCCAACTAACATACTCCATAAATATATTTAATATCATTTAGTGTCAAACTAACCAATAATAAGAGTATATCATGCGTAACTAAGTCTGCATAGCTAACATAAACCTTGGCCTATGGTGATCCAGAGAGGCCCACTCCAATACCAAAATCCATTTGAGGAAACTTCTATCCTGACTAGGTTAAGATATCTAAGTTCATTCTTAGAAGTCAAGCAAGACACAAATAGCCCCAAGATAGTAATCCTACCCAAATATGAACAACTAAGAAAATCCTACTAAAAACAATAGCATCTAAGGCAATTTCCCCTAGCTTAAGAAACTAAAGATAATTTCACCCTAAATATGAATGAGTAAGGCACTTCCATTCTAAACATGAACCATGAAGTTTAATTCACCTAAGACATGAATAACTATGCTAATTACTCCATATTTATGAATTTAAGATAGCCAAAATTTTCCAACTAAACCAAATATTCTTATTCATACTTCAAACACCTAAATTCCATCCAATGTCTAGTATAATATCATAAGCATAATATGAGATAGTTCAATCTATGAAGAAGGTAAAACTAGCCTACTTGAGTACAAAAGAAAACCTAAAGTAAATCACCAATTTACCCTTTAGAAAATCTTCCATAATGTGCCACACTATTAAAATCACAAGCTACTCGTAAATATGAGAACAATGATACCTATATTGCACTATTGTGCAATGGGTTAAAAATTATGTACAATTTCCATATAGGTCCTATTTACGAAATCACATATTTGAAACCAACATAACATCTCTCTAGTCTTAAGGAATATTTACCATAAAAATAGGTGGGTTCCAAGCTATAATGGTGCTAAAATTAAGTGACCAATTTTTTACGGATTTTGGATTAGGATGGAGAAATAAACAATGAAAATGATTGAATCATAATGCAAATTCAATGGAAATCATATATATTAATGATACTAAATCACTACAATCACCCACAATTGATTCTCCTAAGAACTCCTTCTTTATAGGGTTTAAGAATTTAAAGAATGGATGAAAATGGTGAAAAATTATGATAAGTAGGTATTTATACCCTTCCTAGTCATGCAGGTGCCGCTAAATCAGAGACTTGGTTGATTTAGAAGTCACTAATAAAGAATCTGGTACCGCTAAACTGGCATCCGACCCTACAAGTTAGGTAGCTAAAGTGGACCATGGACCGCTTTAGCACTAGCTCTAAGCTGCCTTTATGCCGCTAAAGCGATAACTTTTGGATAAGTTAGGCCGCTAAAGAGCCCGATGGGCCACTAAAGTTCCCTCTTCTAAAGCACCAAAAAGGCCACTTTAGCGGTCACTCCAGATATCATGCACTAGCTAAAGACTTTTTTTTAGTCTCAAGAAATCCCTCAGGACTCGTTTGAAATCCCATATGTGCAAATGGACAATGCTACCCTATTATATTCTATGTTCCAAACTTAATGGAACAGTCTAAATTTTCATCCAAGGTCATTTAAAAAAATGTAGATCACACACCCACTGACCATTTTCTTAACTTCTGGATAATAGCCCAAAATAAATTCGTGAGCCTTGAAACTCAAACCAAGGTTCCATCTAGCCTTAAATTAATGTTCTAGAGATGTTAGAATACTAAAATTGTCATGCAAGGTCACTTAGTTAAAATTTTTACTTGGTAGCCAATTCGAACCAATGAAGGCTCCAAAATCGAGAATTGACTCTAAGAATAAAAAAAACTACCTGATAATCCAATTGTTAGTTCTAACAAGTTATAAATGACTTGGGGTAGATATAGGAAAGATTGAAACAAAAAAATGAGTGGGAATACAAAAAAATGACCTGGAGGTCCATAACATGTTTTACCAATAATACTAGTAAAACCTATGCTCTAATACCAAATTTTCATGACCCGATTTCCATAAGTTATGATGGTACCTACTTTAATCTACCCTATAGGTAAAACAAACTATCGCCAAAAATAACAAGTAGTTGACAAGATGGTAGAAAGTATGAACAACATTGATATATGACAATAACATGTCACATAAATACTATATCATAAATAAAGGGAAAAAAAGAGTGTCCCACGACATTGTAAAGTCAGTACAAGATCCTCTATGAAAAAGAATATGATTATTAGTTGTATCAATTATAAGTAGTCTCAAATAGAATGATTATCCAAAATAATAGAGGGAGAGAGAATCAACTCTGACTCCAAAAACTCACCATATCTTTGAACCTTGACGTGCTAGAGTAGATGTTAGTGATGACAACTAGTTCTCAAATCTGCATTAGAAAAAGATGCAGATGTATTTTATAAGTACCAAAACAATTGGTACTCAATATTTTTCATTGGCCAACTGAGATAAATAAAAATAAAAGCATTATATGATGCGAGAATATAACATAAAAGAAAGATACAAGGGCAAACCAAGAATAACATTTTGAATATCTGAGAATAAATAACAAAATAAATAATATTGAAAAGAATTTGACTAAATATAGCCTAATTGTGCCCCCATAAGCCTAGTAGGCATAAATAAGAAAAAGGTAACCCTACCGAGATCCCATATGCCTAATGTATACAATCAAGAGAGAAGCACTGACAGTAATAATCAAATGAAACCGAATATCGAAGTCATAACCATGAGCACCTACATACGATAAGTGCCTAACTTAACCTTGTTCCTTAATATGATAAGAACTTTTTTAGTACTTACCTTGAATCACAAATAGTATCTTAAATATCAAATACGAACCGAAAATAATATCATAGATGATGCACTTGAATCGGTGTTAGTATCATAGATGCTTAAACCAAAATAATCTGTCAATAAATCCAAGTTATAAGTATAATCAAGATTTGGAAAAATACCTAAGTCCTCCTAAGGTTGAACAACTATTATAAAGTAACAAAATAGGTCCTCCTAGATATACAAGGAGATAAAAAATTTATTTGACCGTAAGAGGGTTGATGTGGCCCTCCACGGAACCCTAAAGTTTCATACTAAGAAAATCTCTACCCAAAATTAGGCTAAGTCATCCAGGACTACTATAAAGAGTCAATTAGTTCTAAAAAGCCCTACGTTTACAGTTAAACCTAAAAAAAAAGATGGGTAGGCAAATTCTATATTAAACAGATCACTATTAGGCTAAATATTTTGGGTTTCCTACATATACCACTAGTCATAATTTCTAATGAAAGTCTAGAATAATTAAGGTGAGAGGTAATCCTAGCCTCTTTAGACACCATTGATACTTGAGAAAGTCTACTAAACAGGAGATTTACCCTTCCTTGAAGCCTTTGTACAATGCCAAGCTAACAAAATAAGGATCTACATAATACTACGAGAATAATAACATCCATATTTTATAGAATTACTTCCGGTCCAAAATTTAGGCTAAAAATCCTATGTGGGGTCTACTTACATAACAAACCTTTAAAATTGTAACAATATCCCTCTATGCTAAATGATCATTTACCCTCAGGAATGAGTAAAATTTTATCCCAAATGAGTTTACAATCAAATCATGAAAGAACTAGGGATTTAAGGTTAAATTAGAGAATTAATCATTGAATTTATATAGAAAGTTACAAAAAATAAGATGTTTAAATGGCCCCAACTCACTCTCCAACTCACCTTGAACTCTAAATGGTCGGCTTCTTTCTCTACAATTATCTTGAGATTTGATGGACATGGACTTGAGAATAATAAGAGAAAATGAGTAAACAGTGAAACAAAAGACTTGTTTTTGCCACTTAAGTATCCATTTGACCGCATAGGTGACCACCACTTAATAGACACATGGTTTCTTCACCAGAGGATATTTCACTTATGAGACATCAGCTAAATCGATTTGGTCTCAGCCGAAGTGGCTATCCATAGACCTATCTTGGATTTTAAATCATTCATTTGAATACTTAAATAACCAAAGGTACATTTATATGGTTGCACCATCTAGGTCCATGCACCAGCCAAAACTTACTTTTTGCCATATTTTCATCAAACCCTCAAGATTAGTATGAAATTTTGTGATCATATACAAAATATGATACCTTATCAAAATGATCATTTCAAATTAATAGTGCCATCAAAATTTCTATCTAGGGGCATTTCAATAAAATATGGGTCTCACACCCAATGGCCATTTTAACTAAAATTCACCAAATAGCCCAAATGAGTTGAAAAGTCATGGAACTTGAACAAAAGTTTCCGTAGTCTAAATTCGACATTTTAGAGTTGGTGAAATTATTGAAACTGGCATACAAGGTCGTTAACCTAATTTTTAACGCTAATAGCCAACCCTGGTATAATTTTATGTATGTTAGGCCTTACACTCACTCTTGGATCATTATATATTCAGAGTAGATGAAAATTACAATAATTTTTCGATGGTTCTATGATTAGTGAAGCCAATTTGGAGGAAATAAATAGATATTATCAATAGAATTTCAGAAGTAATTTGAAATGTTTCAAGTAGAACAAAATATCTCTACCCTACCAAAAAATGTTAAATGATTCAAATTGTTTATTGTGAAAAGAATTTTGTAAATTATTTATTTGTCCTTTGATATTCAAGAAATTGAGAGAATCAAATATTTAAGCAAGTCATCAAAATTATAGTATGGACCCTAGCAAAATAGCAAGTATCAAGTTCTTCTTCATGAAAGGAATCACACATTTTTAAAGTGAAATTAAAAATAAGGATTAAAGAAACCTTATCAAGTATAGATAAAGAAAGAGAATCAAAGTAGATAATGAAGTTATTTGATATTGCATCTCTGCATGCTAGTGAATTCAACAATTGAGACATGATGGACCTACAAAGAATAGCAAAGGCATACCTCCTCCTATTAAAAGAAAGGTGTTAAAACTCCTTTAAGAAATGAAAAGATACTATAATAAATGGTGGACCCAATAAACAAAAAAAAACTCTGTATATGAGAATACAAATTGTACAACTTTAAGGAATAAAAGGCCAAAACCTTCTCAAAATCATCCAAAGTTACATGTTCAAGATAAAGATGAAGAGGTTTCATAAAATAGATACTCAGAGACACGTGTGAAATAATATGTAGTCATCAACTATTCCTAGAAAGATGTAAGATATATAACATGTATTAGTACTTGGACAGATATAATAGCATGCATTAATACAAATGTAACATACATAGCCCATATTGTATATTAGTCATCACTTCTAAGTCCTATTTAAGGATTTCAACTTGTATCAATAGAGGGCATTAAGAAGTACTCCTACGAACTTTCTCTATTGCCCAACCTTTTAATTTTCATGTTCTCTCTATTTCCCTAATCAATAAGAAGTTTAGTATATATATTTCTCTACTCTTCTTTACTATTTTTCTCTGTTTTTACTTTGTTGTGTTTCAAAATTATTTTCAAAGTCTTAAGTACTTTACTTGCTTAAAGTATTTTGTTATATTTTTTAATTTCATTCTCTCATTTTCTAGATCTGTCACTATATGTTATCGGAGCTATGCTTCCCGGGAGAAGATACGAGTAGGAGTGGCTAAGTCCATACACTATCCTAGAGCCATTCAAAATTAATATTACTCTTGGAATAATCATTTTTCTAGTTAGTAGTTACCGTTATTCTTCATCTATATTCTTGGTTTTATTCCTTGAGTGACCATATAATCATAATATATGTGTTGTCATGTAATGACCCTCATGGTCATTTACTTTTTTTCATGCATTTTCAATGACTAGAGCTTTCCTATAACTATCCTAAGTTATTTATGATTTACTGGAACTAATAGTGCAATTTTGGGGCCGTTCATTTGAGAATTTTAGTAATACCAAATATGGAATATTTAATCTAAATTTGCATTTAGGAGAACATAGTTTATTACTCTTCTAGAATATTTTTAATGAGTATAAAATTCTTTAGTTATAGTATATCTATATTACTATTATATAATAGAGGTTTTATTAGAAATAATTTTCATTAATTATGGTATATTCAAAATATTATATTTATTTTACTACGAAACTAGGCATACCCGAGTACAAATATAATGAAGAGGAGTGGGTTTTATTTCCGCATGCCACCATATGGAACTTATGTAAAACGAAACCAAGTAAAGTGGTAGCAACATCCTAGAACTAAGAAACAAGTTTCTAGAAGCCTTGGTGCAAGTAAATATGAATTTTTATTAAGTTGTGTACATATAGGATTATGTACCCATTTAACGTTTTAACTTAAACAATTATTTCTTTGCATATAATTTTTTTCTTCGCATACAATTTTTAAGGTCCCTACAAATTAATTTTAATTTAGTTCTTCTTGTTTCCATTACTAAGTGAAGTTTAAGTTATTGCTAGACTTATTTAATCTCGTGTTCTAGTGGGGCACTATTCGGAGGCTTCTTGGCCAGATTTTTAGCTTTGAAATCTTGGTAGGGTAGGCGTACCCTATCTTTAGAATAAGCTTATTTACAATAATTATATACTGGTATGCTAGTTATGGACAAGTACTTATTGTTGTGTACGATTTGATATGTATGTATGTATATATATATATATATTTATATCTATATATCATGCCTTATTTATCTAGTTAGGACCCTACTCTAGTAAATTTTTGTATCTTATATTCTAGTATGATATAGTATCTAAAACTTTAAAACATGAAATTAAGTTGTGGAACCTTGAACTCGTCCCTTTTTAATTAAGATATGCAAATGGTTGGTTAAATATATTTTAGTTTAGGATTAGGTTTAGCATATACTTTATTTATGTCTCTGGTTGTGTATTTTAGTACCACTTTTTCATTGCTTAAGACATGATTTGGATTTTAATTTTGTAGTTGGGTATGGTTACTATGAGTTTTGATTTGAGTCTGGCATATGGTTATAATGATCTATGAGTTTTGGTATTAATTATTATTGTTCTTGGCATTGTGGTTCCTCTGATTTCAGTTTGAGTCTGAAATTTAATCATGCATTCTGTTGTATATCATGTATGTAGCCTCTTATTATTACAATATTTTATAATACCCTGATCGTTTCTTAAGCCTAAATCCATCTTTTGAGTCAATATAGATGAATTCCAAATTTATTGTTGGTTATCTCATTTTATATTTCCCTAAATTCTACTTTCTATCATGTGGAGAATTGGATAAGCTTTCCATCGACATAAGATTCACCCGAATCGGACACCCAGTGAGGAAGTTAGAGCCATTTTGTAATTCCCCGAGACTCTAACCAATAGTGCAACCATGAATCAAGATCTTGAGAAATAAATTCTAGTGATTTGGTTGTTTTCTAATCAAGGATGGTGTGTATTAAGGCCTTAAATATGTCCTAACGATTGGACGAATCAAACCATTCCTTATCAATTGAATTCTGGGGAAAGATATTGGTATAATCAACTTCAAACGAGCATATATATCATTATACTTGGAATTTTTGAGCTCATGACCTATCAACAGATAGATAATTTAATTAAATTTCCAAATATACCAATTTCACCAAAATATGATATTGGAGAAAAACGTTATGCCCATTTTACTCTAGCATGTCAAGCTGAAAAATGGTGACGACGGTTCTGATGGGCTGTCACATTTCGGATGCCATTTTTGATGACGTTGTAACATTCTGACGATATTTCTGACAACATCATCATCCCTGGGTAGATCAAGAATTGGAACACTTTTTGTAATGACCAATCGTGACGGCCTATCATGGACCTGATGGCCTGTCACGGATGGCGTCAAGTATATTTTTCGGCAACTCAAAGATGTTTTTAAAAGGCTATTTTGGTCTTTTCCACTCATTTTTAGCCTCTATATATACTAGTAGTGGAGAAAACCTTCATTATCTCTCATTCTCTTCCAAGGAAAAGATCAAGAAACTAGGGTTTTCTTCTAAAATCCTAAATCAAATCTTCTCTAAGAAATTTAAGAATCATCCAAAGATTTCACCATGTTTTCCAAGAATCAAATTTTTCAAGTCAAAGGCATCAAGAAAATTAGCTCAAAAGTGTGAAGAAGAGTTCCCAATCAAGCTTGTTCATCTTAAATCGATAATCCAAGGTATGTGAGGTTTGAACAAGTACACCTCTTTCGTTCTTGTGCCCAAAGATTCAATTTCTACTATTGAAATACATGATTTTGCAAAGTGGGTTTACACCCAAATTACTTTATTAATGATTTATGATAATTAAGCTATTCAAGATTGATACACATGACTATTTCATCATTTCATTTCTTAAATTGAGAACTTATGCCATGAGTTAAATATTGTTATTATGAGTTAATGATTTTTGAATGATTTGAGATAAGAGTCATGATTTAAGCTTTTCCATGAGAATTTTGATTATTGAATATATATATTAATATTTGAGCTTGAGAGTCAAGAATGAGTTCTATGATGTTTTCTTGAAGTTTTTGATACATGACTATTTTACTATTTCTAAATTATGACTTGATATTTAATATTGTGAATTTCATATTTTACCATGAGTTGGTATTTTAAGTGCTTTCAAGACATGTGTCAGGCTTTAAGCATCCTTATGACGAATTGGATTAATGAGTATACAGATTCATAAGATTGTAATGAGTCTTGATATTTCCTCAAAGTTATTGATGTTGCCATGACTAAATGAATTAATACATCTTGATGTTGAGAAAGATTGTTTGATTTTGAGTCGAGTTAGGAATCCACAATTGTATATGATTTATCGATGAGATATATTATTATTTTGGTCTTCATGATGACCCATGAATTGATATTGATTAAGGTGGATTTTCTAACGCGTTCTGAGCTGAGTCTGGGAGGAGTATTTAGCACCGAGCGAGAAATTTGGTATTTCTCCAAAACTACATGCCACCATAGGATTGATGTTGAAAATTCTGGGCCAAAGGCCGAGTGTGGGATTGTGATTGTTAAATTGAGGTTGTACTCCCTGGTAAGAGTATGACGCTCCCACCAATGTGGGGTTATCTCCTTAGGAGGGCACTACGCTGGACTCTATGCGGTTCATATGGTGTAGTTTATGTCGGTTATAAGAAACTCCCATGTCCATAATGATCTAAGTACCATGAGTTACTGAGTCACTCTAACTTATGAGTCAAAGAGTTTGAGTTGAGTTTAATGATTTATGAGATTTATGAAGTATGTGTTATTACTGATGACTTATGGGAATATATTTCAGTTAATTCAAGCGAAGAAAGTTGTTATCGTCAGCATGCATGATTTTTATAATCATTTATGATATTATTCATAACGTTGCATTGCACCCCCTTATACTCAGTACATTCCTTAAAGTACTGACCCCAATATATTTCTATATGCTACAGTGTCTTATAATGTAGGTGCAAGTTATAGCGTAGATACCACATTCAGTCAGTCCGCCGCTCCGAGTCAGTAGGTGATGAGTCCTTTCGATTCGAGGGCTTCAGTTGGTTATAAAGTTTGAGAAGTATTGTATTTTCTTATTTTAGTTGTATTGATCTTGGATAGTTGGGAGTCATGACCCAGCTATCTGAAGTCAGTACCAGTAGAGGATTCATAGAAAGTCAGTAAAAGTTGGTGTATTCAATTTCAATTTTACTTGGTAAAAGTAGAGTTGTAATCTTGTGAAGTTCATGTTTATATTGATCAAGTTTAGAGAAATTCTATATTTTCACTGATTTTACATAGATTTAAGTATTTTATCCAGTTGTTTACGAATTAAGCCAGTATGAGGGTTAGCTTGGGGTCACTTGTGCCCCTAAGCACCATGTGACATCTCAGGACCCAATTTTTGGGGCGTTACATATTTTCTGTTCAAATTCGGCATATGGCCTCTTGCTATTATCCACCAGTACTTGTTCAAGCCTGAAGTCTAGCATTTTGTTACTATCTATTGGTGCCAATTCCAGACTAGTGCACATCTGGATGGATACTATTGTTTTATAGGGTTGGATTAGTTATGGATTACTTACACATTTATTTAAATTACTTTTTGTTTGTCCCACCGGCTTATAAAGGTATGGTTGGGTTAATTTTCTTTTTCAGTGTGCCTAGCAGGCTTATTGGTACCCAATTAGGTTATGTTTAGTTTGCCTTTTATTCCTGTGCTATTTATCTTTCTATATTTCCTTACATATTCCTTTATTGCGTTTCCATAGTTTGATAGTTGTTCACTATTCTAGCCCTATTTTATATTAAACCCTCTTATTTTAGTTATACTTTGATTATATTGAGCTCAGTCGACAGGTGATGTCTATGGGTACCCATTTCTTTAGTACACATACTACACATCTATATCTTTTCCCTGATGTAGATCCAGTACTATCAGTCGTCGTTGATGCAATTCTTGTTTTTAGTACAGATCTAGAGCAGGGTGAGTTTGCTATCGTCCAAGGTTGATCCTCCACTATCTATTCCAGTTTATCCTTTTATACTCGATACGGTGTTAATATATCGTGTATATTTCGATTATGTCTATAACTCTGGGTATCTTTTAGTAGTGGCTCTAGTACTGACCTTACCAGGCCTTGGGAAAGATTCATTTGTATAATTTTTTTCCTTTTCCTTCCCTAGCTGGATACACTTTATATATTTCTTTTTTGTTTTTTGCTTATTATTATTACTGTTATTAGTATATTTTGTATTTTCTGGTTTTGTCGACTAGCCTATTACTTTTTATTCTGGGCTACGGCTTGGCTTGCTCATTGGTGGGTAAGGTAGGTGTCATCATGACTTGAGAAATTAGGTTATGACATCTTAGTATCAGAACCTAGGATACACTGGTACTATTGGTATTGGATTAGATATTTAGTAGAGTCTCATAGATTGGTATAGAGACATCTGTATCCTGTATTTGGGAGGTTAGGGATAATTTTTAGATAAAAATCACATTTTCTTGATCTATTTTTATATGTTGGCTATGCGTTGGTTGTTAATCTTTTTTGGTTCACACATTATGCAGAATGGCTAGGATACGAGGTATAGAAGCTAGGGATCAAAATCCTGATCCTGCAACTAGATTTTTTGTTAGGGGTCGAAGTTGTCCTAGAGGCCAGGGTAAGGATAGAGTAGCAGCCTTAGATTGAGATCAGACTAGGGATCTATCACCTGATCCTATCATAGCTCATAAGACTGAGATATCTCTTGGTATTCCACCACTAAACATTAGGTGGGCCCGGGGCAGCCGAGGCTTCACCAAATTTTATATCCTCTTTGGTCCTTCGAGATACATTTGTATAGTTTTTTTGGTTAGGTGACGGTCCACTGGTTGAGGGAGCTCAACCAGTAGCACAGGGTGGTGTTGATTTAAGGGAACATCCTATGGCAGTGGCACTTAGGGTAGATGTTCCACAAGCACTAGTAGTACTACATCCAATAGTAGCCCAACCAGCTGTGTCTTCAGAGAAGCAGAAACTGTTGGGCCAATTTTTTAGACTGACTCCACCCAAGTTTACTGGGACCTCAGGAGAGGATTTTTATAATTTCCTATCCAGTTGCGAGGAGAGGTTGTGAATTTTGGGATTGGTCGAGTTGTGTGGAGTAGATTATGTTTCTTATCAGCTCGACACGGTAGCAAGGAGGTGGTATAGAGGTTATCCTGATTCAAGGACAACTGGATCTCCACCAGTGACTTAGACTCAATTCTCTGAGGCTTTCTTAGGGAAGTATGTGCCTCCTGGCATGTTTGAGCATTTTCGGGATGAGTTTTTTGAATTGAGAAAGGGTTCTATATCTATGGCCGAGTATGTGGCCAGATTTCATAAGTAAACCAGACACGCCACTATGATTCTGCCTACGGAGTATGAGCAAATTCAATGCTTTGTCAGGGATGGGGATTATCACTTTGTACGGCTACATAGAGTTTGATAATTCTGGGGACGTATTTTTTTAATATTGTTGATTATGTTTATATTATATAAGAGATCGATTATGAGGCCTAAGGGGTCAACAATAAGAGACCTCATTACTAGGGTAGTTATAGTGGGAACCACAATGGTTCACAAGTCACAAATTGAAGGTTTTAAGGTAGGTACCCCCCGATAGTAGCCTTATTAGCATCAGGATTAACATAGTCTGCCAGTTCAAGCATCACTTGAGATATCATACAGGGGTTAGCCTGATTTTAGTGGTTCTAGGTGTCAGAGAAGCAGTTGATAACACTCAACTTACACATCAATTTATGTGAAAGAAAGTCGTTGTCAATAAAATTACCCAACAAGAGTCGGGGTTGAATCCACGAGGAACAATGTGAAAGGTGATCTAATAAGTGCGAAACAAAAGTTACTTCCTAGATTCAAACCTATGGTACAAGTATTTGGGGGTTTCTTAAATGTTTATGAAAAGATCACAAATTAGGGCTTTTAAAGAACTAACATAAGGTTAAGAATAATTAGAGCATAATCAATTAGGAATGCATCTTGGGGCTATGCTTAGCTACAGAAAACTAGGGTATGGATACATGAAAATCAACTTCAAATCTTAGTTAAAGCATGCATGGGTAGGCTCAGTTAGGGATTTCGATACTAGCCTTTCAAAAAAGTACCAAATTATCACCCACGTATTCTTTCGAATACCTCATAGGTGTGGACATCTATTCATCACAGAGCCTTAATTAGGCATGCCTATTTCTCTGATGATGCCCACAATATAGCAATTCCATAATTTATCTGTATTTCTATAACAATAAAAAAATAATAACTTTTATCTATCTTATTGTTTACAAATGATCATGTCACCTACATCCCTCTTTGAAGGATGATGTGGGGTTTAGGGAAATTGAGGGTTTCACCAATAAATTCTATTTTAAAATCAAACATTTGTGAAACCCAACAACATTAACTAAAAAAAAATCAAAGCTAACAATCAAAACCCACACATACTTTCACCATATTCAAGCATAACCCGAAGAGGAAGAACTAGTAACTCATAAAGATAATAAACAAAAATATACCAAAATATCCAGCAATTTGATTCATGAAAAGTAAAGAAAATGCAAGGAACACTTTAAATTCAAATGAATACTCAATGGGATATGCAAATTCTTCACTTAGGAGTCCCTCAAATATCTCATTATCTCATGATTAGCACAGATTTTGCTCCGAACTCCAACTGATAAGACCCTAGAAACTAAGACGAAGATGAAGGATAAAGATGTTAATGATGGCGAAAAAAGAGCTAAAACCCTTATTTGAGCCCCAATTCCACATTTGCAAAATATTACAAAAATGCCCTTAAACTTTTCTGCTCTACTGCGATCGCCACCTATGGACCGTATTTGAGACTCCCGTGATTGCGGTAGACATATCGCGATTGCCCTTTGGTTAACTTATAGAATATTGCGATTGTGATCTTCAAGATGCGATAGCGGTAACTGAGGGTCGATTCTTAGGCTTGATTTCTAGTGTTTGTATCTTTTCTTTCACAATTAACCTCTTTTTGACTTGAACGACTTGCTCATGTTCCCATTTCAACGTTTTCTACACTAATGAGCATTAAGTAAGGGATTAGCATAAAATCAATGAAAAAGCATGGTAACTTAGTCTTAAAAGGTGCTAGAAAATAATCATATTGATGAATTATCAATACCCGCAAACTTAAACTAATACTCATCCTCAAGCAACTAAGAACAATCAATGAGATATGATATCAACTCAAATCCACCCAAAAGGAAACTATACTAAAGGAATAAGCTAACAAAGCTCTATAAAGACTTTTTAAACATGTGATGACAACAAGTGAATGAAAATATTTTAATAAGAACATTTTTATGAAGCAAGGATGCAAGTTTGTGTCACATGAACCTTCCAAATCAACAAAGCATCTTACGAGGAGACATAAAATCTTCAAAGATTGTCTCTGTCTTCACAATGCAACTTAGTTAACCCATTTACCAAAACCGAGAGTAAGACTTTACCCTCTACCCCAAAGTATCAATGCCATTCACATGCAAATGTTAGCTCCACACACACAAGACATTGAAATTTCTAAAGGAATACAAATAATGAAAGAATTCACACTCACACGCGCAAGGAAATTCAAGTACAATGAGTAGAATCATAGGGTTGCCTTTTGTGTTTTTCACCACAAATGTAGACTTACCTTGTTTCGAATCAACAATGTCTTGCAGGTCAAGATAAAGGTTTAAAGTGTGGGAAGGAATATATATAGATCAAGTGACTTAAAGACCTCCTTAACTGCAATCTCTCAACCCTTTCTACCCCATAATTTTCAAACTACCCAATTTATTATCCTTAAAATCATTTCCCATGTTTCCCTTAACTTTTTTTTAACAAACAATTCCAATCCACGATTTTATTTCTTCCTTTCTTTGACTATTTCAAGAGACTTTCAAACTTTAAGCTCTTTTTCGCCCCCACCCCCATTTATCTCATTTCTCATTAATTTTTATGGGTTAGGTTACACAACTTTACCATCAAGTATTTCTCTTGTCTCTTAAGCACATGAACTGACCACCTTACATACTCCTTTCTCAGCTCAACTTAGAATATCACATTCATCCCCCTAAACATAAAGTTTGAACCACCCGTACATTATTCTCCAAACTATACAAACCCCCCAAACATAGGCTTTTGCCTATATTTCATTATTTAGAATTATGCAATGCATAAAGGGAGATTAAGTGCAAAAAGAGAGATTTAAAAAGGGATAAGTTATTTTAGCAAGGTTATCTTTACAAAAAGAAAGAAAATGGGTAAAAAGTCTCAAAGGGGTTAACTAGGGAACAATGTTAAGTTTGAAATTTGGCTATGGTACGGGTCAAAAATGGCCTTGGGTCATCCTCCAAACCAAGCTTTTCTAGGATTTCTCTTTGAACACACTCGGGGTAAGTTCGAGACTACACATATGTACAAGAATTATTTTAAAAATCTCACTACACAAGGCATCGTACTCATAGGGCAAAAAGTAAATCTGTCAACCACTTTGAGCAATTTGAGCTTAATGAATTACTCCGAGTCAAGGACTCATCCTTGTAAAGAGAAAGCCAAATATTGAATTTAATGGTCTCACTTTAAATAAAGCTCAAAAACATTCTTGATATTTTTTTTAAAAAAATTTATATTTTTGGTTTTTTCTCTCAAAATCATTTACTTTCTTTCCTATTACATTTTGAAAGAATTTTCAAACTTTGTCCTTTTCCTAAACAATGAAAGAAAAACTTATGTCAATGCAAGGCAACATTATCATTACACTACCTGGGATTCTTTCTCACAACTTCACATGCTGTCTATTTAGCTCATAAAAGACTAATGGCACCAATAGAAACACAAATGACCCTATATCCTTAAGTATGGTGTCACCAAATCTATCATAGGGAAAGGAAAACATTCATGTCTCTTGGGTCACTTAGACTTCACCTGGAGATGCTACGATAAGCACATCAATCGATCAAACCATGGATGCCATATTCATCAAAAATTTCAACTAAAAACCCACTAGTTATCCAATATTTAAGACAATTTGGACTCAAAAATATGCTAAAAATATAATCACATCACTCCCAAAGAAAGTTCACATTAACCTTTACAAGCACATAAGGTATTCCTCTCTTATTGACATTTTATCAAACATGTTGTGCACATGAAAGGTAGGAGCTTAATAAATAGAATAGCAACATATGTGAACAAGCTCAATTCAACAATTCATCACCAAACATACAACTTTTAATCATACTAATCCAATTAAATCACCCACCACTCAATTATGAAAACAAACCTCAAGTGGGTGTTTCATCGAACACATAGTGTGCACTAGTATATGGAAGCAATAGTTTGCAATTGAGCATGTAAAACAAGGAACACATTCAAAAATTTTCATCCCAACAACCACACTCAACCAAATTTATCTTAAATAAAGTAAATTTAAAACCAAAAGAAATCACTGAATGTGATACTATTCATACTAAAAAGAAAATTTTACTAAGGAGCATACCTTGTGAGTTTGTTAAAGAGAGCAAAATGTTGAAAACATGATCAAATATACTTATCCCAAATTTCATTCTTGAGGTACCCGCTCCAACTTATGCTATCACCTACAAAAACCCCAAAATAATTAAAAATTGAATAAAAAAATATTACAAAACATCAAGAAAAATTCCTTGGGTTGCCTCCAAAGAAGCTCCTTGGTTAAAGTCGTGGCACAATATCTTTTGACTATTATTTATATCTTTATTTAGAAGATTTGAATCGACGGCCAACTTTAGATCAATACATCTTTGAGGTACTTTCGACAAAGGTGTGGGCACAATGATACATATTATATCTCATCACTTTGAAGACTTGAACCTTTTACCTAACTTCATATCAAACTTCAGAATAGGCTCACTAGGTATCGATGAGAACATTAAAAATTCACTTGTTAAACATCAAATTTTGCATTTATTGGCCTTTAAATGAGGGGCTTCATTTTGCCCTTTTGGAAAACTCCAAAATGTAAGGATTTTTCTCCTCATCTCAAAGGTTCATCATTTGCTTGGGTGGTTCAACATTCATCACATCCACCAAGCATAATGTCAAAAAGTGATTCGAATGAGGTCTTCCTCCCAATTATGGAATTGAATTCTTCTTGAAATTCTCACCCCGAAATGAACCAGATCATTCACAAGGGATTTGCTTGGATTTCTTTTCCAACTCTAGTCCCATTTCCTTAATTTTTTCATCCTTTATCATTTTAGTTCGGTTGTTTGGAAAATCACCAAGGATTCTTCAACATCAAGCTCACTCTCAACCACATGGATTGATATTATTTTCTTATCAACCTAATTTTAAAGTTTTGGCATATTCAAAGTACTTGTAATATTGGCCTCCTTACCCACTTCTTCTTCTTTTTCACTCTCTGTTCCAAATGCATCCATGGATTGATGCAAGTGATGCAAGTCTTCCTTTATTGTAGTCACCTGATCCAAGAGAGTTAGAAGCATTTATTCAACAACATTGTTTGTTCTTCCTTTATCACATCATGAGACCTATAAAACTCATAAGAAGAACTAGCATTTCTGTTAGAATAACTAGTGGAGGGGTATTTGGACAATCACCCCATTATCCATCTAGACCACCACATAAAGAACAATCATACTCCAAATAGGATCGAGATGGTTCATGCTTTTTTTTTGGGGAGTATATTTATAATTTTTTCAAAATTAGGGTCCACCATAATATGGACATGGATCTTGAAGATAAGATTTGCAACCCAAACTCATATTCATTCTAAGATGTAATGAAATAAGTAAAAAAAACAAAAATCTACCTAAAATATGAAATAAAAGAAAATAACAAACAAATATTTACTAGTTTGGGTCCAATCAAGTAAGCTAAAATTTCAAACTAACTCAAAACTCCAAATTGTTTCTCGGCAACGGAGCTAATTTTCATAACGCTCAACTTACACATCAATTTAAGTGCAAGGCGGTCGTTGTCAATATAATTACCCAATAAGAGCTTGGGTTGAACCCATACAAGTGTTTGGGAGTTTTAAATGTTTATGAAAAGATCACAAATTAGGACTTCTAAAGATTTAACTTGAGGCAAAGAATAATTAGTGTAATCAGTTAGGAACACATCTTGGGTCTATGCTTTACTAGATGAAACTAATGTATGGATAAATGAAAATAAACTTCAAATATTAGATAAAGCATGCATGTCTAGGCTCGATTAGGGATTTTGATACTAGACTTTTAAAAAAGTACAAAATATCACCTGCAGATAATTTCAAATACCACGTGGATGTGGACATCTAATCATCACAGAGCCTTAATTGGACATCCCTATTTCTAGGATGATGACCATGATATAGAAATTCAACAATTTATCCTTATTTTTAAGACAATAATAAGGGAATAACTATTATCTATCATATTGTTCACAAATGCTCATGTCAGCTACATCCCTCTTTCAAGGATGATGTAGGATCTAGCTTACCCACATCCCTCTATCAAGAATGATATGGGGTTTAGGTAAATTGAGGCTTTCACCAATAAATTGTATTTTAAAATCAAACATTTGTGAAACTCAATAACATTAACTAAATATATCAAAGCTAACAATCACAGCCCACACAAACTTTCACCCTATTCAAACATAATCCCAAGAGGAAGAACTAGCAACTCATAAAGATAATAAACAAAAATATATCAAAATCTCCATCAATTTGATTCATAAAAAGTAAAGAGAATGCAATCCACTATTTATATTCCAATGAATCCTTAATGGGATTTGCCAATTCTTCACGTAGAAGTCACTCAAATATCTTTTTATCGCAAGATTAGTACAAATTTTTTGATGTAGCCCAGACTGAGGATTTGTCGTAATGGGCTTCCCGAGTCCACCTAGAACTGGGACCACCCCCTTAACCCAACCCAATAACCTTATACAACCTTAGATGAGTTAAATATCGAGCATATAACAAGAATGTGCAATGCTTTCATGAAGACTTTGGGATAGGGCACAACCATGACCGACCTAACCATGTCAATCCATACCAAATGAACCATCTATACATACCAAACCAAAGATAATATCTAAACATAATATAAAAGTCAAACCCACAATGTAATACGATGGAACATTGAGAAATTATATCTGACTATACCAGCCTCCCAGCTTATTCAAATTCCAAGGCTGACACCAATACTGATCCTACCCATTCCAACCACTAGAAGTACCACAAAGCCTCTATCCAAAAGATTACAAATATCTGGTTGGAAAATGCCCCCAACTATGGCCAAAAATAATATTTGGAAAGAAAATAAAATATCTAAGATTGTCTTACATCAAATGATATCTTCTGAAAGAATGAAAGCTCACTATTTCAGTCTAATAAGTTGTCCCTGAATCAAATATTATGAAGGAGGAGTCAAACATCCAGTTCCAGTATAGCATCGATATAAAACCGTCAGTAGAAGGGTTAGTGGGTGAACACTAGCATGAATATCGGGATAAGGATAAAGTAATGCTAGTTATCAAAACCAAGTGAAAACCATCCAATGCAAACTATCATACAGAAATATAAGTGCTGGGAAAGGGGATCGGGTTTAGCATGCCATTTAAAACCTTAACCTTGATCGTGTAGCTTAGCCGTCCTACAACCCACTGGGCTATATGGGTTCATCTTACCTTTATAAAAGATTCCTGGTGCGTGTAGTTACAAGACCAGGCAATCACCCTGGGATGACTAGCTAATCCCTCCAATATAATTATGACACTCGTATGTGGCCATCGAAGACCCCTCATATTGGCAAATATGAGTTTTTGGTTTTAACCCCCCTCCCCCCCACCTTCTACGGCTTAGCTTACACTTTCTGCCATTAATGCCCAATTAAAACCAAGTCCAAGTAATCAAGTTATCTATTTAATAACCAAGGGTATTTGATAAACAAACGGTATTGTCATACTACCATACTTTCAAGCATTATCCATAGCGAAACTATTTAGATTAAGGGGACTCTCGGTGCCCTTTTCATTTACCATATTAACCTCTTGGGAGACTACAATGTTCTTCACAAGCATAACAAATTAGCCTTTAACATTTGTAAACCATTTAAACCATTTGTAGTTTCATCCAAAAGATGAAAATAGGCAAGAGTTCCCTTTTAAAAGAGTCAATGCAATAATTATATCTTTATAAGCATTTAATCAAACACTTTGGGGGCATAGTATATCCAAAACCAAATTCCATTAACATTAAACCATTACCATGGAATTCCATTATCCAAAACCACCATTAATTCATAAAAAGCATAACTAAAACCATAATAAATCACAACCAAGCCGTTAACATCAAAACCCCCAAATCAATGATAGAAAACCAAAACTATGCAAGAGTAAAACCCATGAAATCAACCATATAACCATGACTTTAATTTAAAATACAAGTAAGGGAGAGAATGATTCCTTAAACTAAGAATATTGATGGAGATAATTCACCAAGACAAACCCCTAAGTAATCCCTTAGTTGAAACCCTAGATCTTTGGACCTAAAACTCTTAAGAGAATTATGATATATTTTGGAGGAGATTCTAAGTATTTAGGAATAAAATAATAGGATAAATAACCTCTTAAGGTATTAGAAGTCATGGGTACTTATTAGGGTAAGTAGGGAAATATCCAGAATACCAAATCCCAATAAAACCCAACACAAGGGCACGATTGACCTCCTTACGAGTCGTAACCTAGCCTACGGTTGATACCCAACCTATCGTAACTAATCCTTAGCCATAGATCAGGCACTGTCAAGTATATGACTCATCCAACTAAGTCATAACCTCAGCATACGATCCATACACATGATCCGTATCACTGACAGAATGTAACACTAGGAGGACCAAATACTAACAACTTTACCAGTCACCTGTACGACTTGTGCATATTCCTTATAGCTTATGCCCTGAAGTCATGTCCATTCCAGTGTCAAAAACTATCCCACCAACTAACACTGGTCAGCTTATGATAGATCTTCAGCACTCATTCCCTAGCTTACGATGCGTACTATAAGTCGTAATGTGTCCAAATAACGTGATTCCTAGAAATTTTCTATGGCTCTAAACATGGGATGCTTCAGTCTCCCTCACTAGGAACATTCATCCCCAGATGATGGATATGGTAGGGGTAACCACACACAAAGTAATTTGCATTATCTAACATCCCCTTAACAAAGTTTAAAAAGAAAGAGGCAAAGATGTTAATCTTTCCTTTAACTAACTCAAAAAATAAAGATATGTTCAAGAACACATACCTTTCGCACGAATATCAGGAGCAGAAAACATGAGCAGATACTTAGACTTCATGTCCTCTTCCGCTTCCCACGTGGCCTCTTCTACCTTGTGGTACCGACATTACACCTTAACCAAAGCCACATTCTTGGTCCGTAAACGACAAACCTGCCTATCCAATATCTCAATCGAGATACCTTCATAAGACAGAGAATTCAAAATATCAAACCCTTCCAAAGGAACAATTGAAGATGAATCACCCACGAACATTCTCAATGTAGAATCATGAAATATCGGATCACCTCAACTCAAATTAGATGGAAACTCCAACTTATACGCGACATTGCCTACTCTCCGTAAAATCACATAAGGACTAATGTACTAAGGACTGAGGTTTCTCTTTTTGACAAACCGCACTACTCCTTTCATAGGAGACACATTAAGGAAAACCTTATCCTCAACAACAAACTCTAACTCTTTATGCCTAACATCCGTATGTGACATTTGATAACTCTGGGTAGCCTATCCACAAAAAGCTAGTCCACACAAGAAAGAAATGCTTAGACTTCATCATCCTATCCATAATGACCCAAATTGTATCAAATTAGTTCCTAGATCGTGGAAGACTAGTGATGAAATCCTTATTAATCTCCTCCTAATTCTATTCAGGAAACTTAATCTCTTGATACAACCCACTAGGCCTCATGTGCTCAACCTTAACTTGTTGACACACCAAGAACTTGGAAAAAAATCAGCTACGTCCCACTTCAAGCTACTTCACTAATAGATCTCCTTAAGATCATGGTACATCCTAGTAGAACCAGGATGAAAAACATAGTATGACTGGTGCGCCTCAGCCAAGATCCTTTTCCATAAACCATATACATCAGGAACATACAACCTCCCTTAGTACCCCAAAGTATCATCGTCGCTAATCTCAAAATCCACCTCTTTATGCTCATCAATGCTACTATTCATTTTCATCTAGGCAGAATCCAACACTTGTTTCTCCTTAATCTACTCACCAAGAGATGATCTAACTACTTCTTAGACTATCACACCACCATCCTTAGTGTCCAAGAGATAAACCCCACAATTTTCCAAGCAATAAATATCCTTCACAAATTCCTATTTTACTTCTTCCACATAAGCCAAACTACCCATGGACAACCTGCTAAGAGCATCAGTAACCATATTAGCTTTACCTGGATGGTAGTGAAGACTCATATCATAGCCTTTGAGAATCTCAAGCCATCTTCTCTACCTGAGATTAAACTCTTTATATGAGAACAAATACTTCAAACTCTTGTGATTAGAAAAAATATCCATGTGGATCCCATACAAATAATGCCACCATATCTTTAAAGCAAATACAACAACCAACAACTCCAAATCATAAGTAGGATAGTTCCTCTCATGCACCTTTAATTGCTTGGAAGCATAGGCTATCACCTTACCATGTTACATCAACACACAACCAAGACCAACCCAAGCTGTATCAGAATAAACCACAAACCCATCATTTCCTTTTGGCAAAGTCAGAACTGGAGTTGAATTCAACTTTTCCTTTAATTTCTCAAAACTCCCCTCATATGATTCCAACCAAGAAAACTTAACCTTATTCAGAGTCAACCTAATTAAAGGAGAAACTATCCATGAGATTCTCTTCACAAACCGCATATAATACTTAGCTAAATCCAAGAAGCTTTAAATATCAGATGGAATCATATGTTTAGGACACTTCTTCACCATATCCCCCTTCTACGGATCCACTATGATCCCTTTACTAGAAATTATATGACCTAAAAAAGTCACATCATTCAACTAAAACTTGCACTTATAGAACTTAGCTAATAATTGTTGTTTCCTTAATGTCTACAATACCACACAGAGGTTATTAGTATGATCCACCTTACTGTTCGATTACACTAGAATATCATCAATAAACACAATGAAAAAGAGATGAAAATACTTCCAAAACACCCTATTCATTAGATCCATAAATGTTTGTGGGGCATTGGTAAATCCAAATGATATCACCAAAAACCCATAATGCCCATACCTAGTGTGAAAATCCATCTTAGGGATATCCATCACTCTAATCTTCAAGTGATGGTACCTAGACCAAAGATATATATTAAAGAAGAACTTTTCATGTTGCAACTAGTCAAACATATTTTTTATTTGAGGGGGAGAATATTTGTTATTGACCATTACCTTATTCGACTTCCTGTAGTCGATGCACATACGAAGAGAACCATCCTTCTTGCACTTGAAAAACACAGGTGCACCCCATGGGGAAATGCTAGGATGAATAAACCCTTTGTCTTGAAGATTCTAAATTTGCTCTTTGAGTTTTCTTAACTCTGCCAGAGCCATTATTTATGAAGGAACTAAAATTGGACAAGTGTCAAAAAACAAATCAATACCAAACTCTATTTCCCCATCCAGAGGAATACCTGGAAGATCATCCGAAAAGACCTTTGGAAACTCATTAACCATAGGGATCAAAGACAAAGAAGGACCTTCCAAATTAGTATCTTTAATCCGAACTAATTGATAAAGACAACCTCTAGAGATTAACCTTTAGGATCTATGATAAGAAATAAACTTCTCCCTAGGTGCTAAGGAAAAACATTCCCATTCTATTTCCATCTCACCAGGAAACCTAGAGATGACCCTACGGGTTCGACAATCCTAATTTGTATAACATGAATACAACTAATTCATGCCCAAGATTACATTAAAATCTACCATTCCAAACTTAAATAGATCAGGCAAAGTCTGCCAACCACTCACACATACCACACACCCATTATAGACCCGTTCAGCAATGACCGGAGCTCCAATCGGGGTAGAAATAGAAAATAGATCCGAAATAATTTTTGGATTCAAACAAAAGACACAACTATATAAGAAGTCAAATAGAAAAGGGTTAAACCTAGATTAAGCAAATAATACACGTCATAAGAGAAAAGAAACAATGTAACAGTAACAACATCAGGTGATGCCTCAGATTCCTAATGGGATGAGAAAGCAAAAAACCTATTTTGACTATCACTGTAACTAGGAGCAGTAATAAAAGAAGATGCCACACCACCAGGTGTAGGAATAGAATATAAAGACACCAAAATCTTATTCACCCCCATAGCAACTTAGTTATATGGATAATCCCTGAGCCAAAATTCATACTTGAAGCACTTATCCCTACCTTTCTCAAAGAATCCTCAATGAAGACGACTGCAAAACCGAGAAGAAGGACACAAAGAAATAGACTAACCTCTACTTTCTTAAGACTGGTCTCCCTGCTACGGATAATTATCACACCATGATGACACCTGTTGCTTGATTACTGGGCGTAAAGAGCACTGGAAATAGATAAGGAACCAGAACTCCCCTACTTCTTTTATGCCATTTGCCACTATCACTACAACCTTAAGACTTGGCACCTCTCTGATTAGAAAACCTACCCCGCTTACCCTACATATCTTTATATTTTGTCTGCCTTTTTTCCTTATCCTCAACTTGCTGCATATAAAAAGTCATCCTCGACATATCTATATCCCTCATGAGCAAAGCAGTCTTGCTCTCTAGAATCAGATCTTTGTTAATCCTAGAAGTAAACTTTCTTATTCTTGACCTTGTATCGGCCACCAAATCAGGAGTATTCCTAGAAAACTAATGGAACTTTAAAGCATACTCCTTCACAGACATTCTTCCTTGCCTTACATTCACAAACTCCTCTATATTAGTTTTCCTCAACCTTTGAGGAAAAAATCAATCCATAAAGGCATCAGAAAAGGCCTCTTAAAAACCATACTCTTATACATTACCCTTATCTTTGTCCCACTCCTCATACCACAGATAAGCGAACTCTTTGAGCTGATAAGCTTCAAAGTTTCCATATCAATAGCACTCATTACCCAATAAGTCTTCTCTATCTCATCAAGAAAGCCCTGTAGGTCTCTCTCCACCTTTATTCACATAAAAGTCAGAGGTCCCATACTTATAAATTATCCAAGCCTAGTGGTCTTATCTGATACAAAACTGGTTATACTTTGCTCAGCCTTAGCAACAACCAGTTGGGCAAAAACATGCATAGACTGATAAAACTCTGCATTTATCACATTTCCTAAAGGGACCAGAGGAGTAGTAAGAGGAATAAGATAAACTCTAGTATGATAGGAACTGGACTATGAGATCAAAGATGTACTCCAGACATAGGAGGTATTCCTTCAGCATTATCCCCAGATGGGATGAAAAAATTTCCTTGTGTTCTAGATCTAGGAGGCATAATTTGAAAGATGTACAAACAAGAATAGAGAAAATTCCAGGACTGAAAAGTCAAGCTTGAAGAAAGAATACTAAGAAAGTACAACATTCCTTGATGTCTTGCAGAATCTACCTTATGAGTGTGGTGCATTACACACCTCTAAAAGATACTCTTCTCAACACGACTTTATGGACTCCCAATTGACAATGAACCTAGGCTCTGATACCAACTTGATGCAGCTCGGACTTAGGCCTTATAATAATGGGTATCCCAAATCTACCTAGGACCGGGGACCACCTCCTTAGCCTAACCCAACCACCTTACACATCCTTAAATGAATTAAATTCTGGGCATATAACAAGATTGCACAATACTCTTATAAAGACTTTGGGATAGCATCACAACCATGGCCGACCTAACAAAGTCTGTCCATAACAAATGAACTATCCATACCATACCAAACCAAAGAGATTATCAAAATATAATAAAAAAGTCAAATCCAAAATGTAAAACAATGGAACAATGAGAAATTATGTCTGGTGATGCCAGCCTCCCAGCTTATTCCAATGCTAAGGATAACACCAATATCGATCTCACCCATTCCAACCCCCAGAAGTACCATAAAGCCTATTTCTAAAAGAATATAAATATCTGGTTGGGATATGCCCCTAACCATGGACAAAACCAATATCTAAAAAGAAAGTAAAATGTCTAAGAATGTCCAACATGAAATGATACCTTCCAAAAGAATAGAAGCTCACCACTTTTGTCTAATAAGTTGTCCTTGAATCTAATACTATAAAGGAGTAGAACATCTAGTTCCTGCATAGCTTTGGTATACAACTTCTAGTTGATGGGTCAGTGGGTGAAAGATAACATGAATCTCAAGATAAGGATAAAGTAATGCCAGTTATGAAAAACAAGTGAAAACTATCCAATGAAAACAACCATACATATATATAAGTACTGGGAAAAGGGACCGAGTTTAGAATACCACTTAAAACCTTAACCTGGGTTATGTAGCTTAACCGTTCTACCACCCATGGGGCATATGGGTTCATCTCTCCCTACTGAAAGGGTCACGGTGAATGTAGTCGCACAACTAGGCAATAAATTTGGGATGACTAGTACATCTCTCCAACATAAACATGACACTCACAGAAGGCCATCAAGACCACTCATATCAACAAATATGAGTTTCCAATTTTGATCCACCAGGATCTCTGCCTTTTAGGCCTTAGCCTAAATTTCCTGCCATTATTTCCAAATTAAAACCAAGTCTAAGCAACTTAATTATACATTTATTAAGAAAGGCTATTTGATGAACCAATGGCATCTTCATACCACCATACTTACAAGCATTATCCATAGCCAAACCATTTAGATTAAGGAGACTCTTGGTGCCCTTTTCATTTACCATATTCACCTCTTGGAAGACAACCATGTTCTCCACAAGCATAACTAATTAGCCTTTAATATTTGTAAACCATTTAATCTATTTATAGTTTCATGCATAAGCTGAAAATAGCAAGAGTTTCTTTTTAAAATAGTCAATGCAATAATTATGTCTTTATAAGCATTTATTCAAACACCTAAAGACATAGTATAACCAATATCAAATTTTATTACCATTAAACCATTACCATTCAATTCCATTATCCAAAACCACCATTAATGCATATAAAGCATAATTAAAACCATAATAACTCATAAGCAAGCCTTTAATGTCAAAACCCAAAATCCATGGTTGAAAACCAAAACCATGTGAGAGCAAAAACTATAAAATCAACCATATAACCATACCATTAAATGAAATTAAAAGTAGGAAAGAGAATGATTCCTTAATCATAGAATATTGATGGAAAGAATTCACCAAGACAAGACCCAAAGTAATCACTTAGTTAAAACCCTAACTCTTTGGCCTAAAAGCTCTTGAAAGAATTATGATATGTTTTGGAAGAGATTCTATGTGTTTAAGAATAAAATAATAGTGTAAATAACCTCCTAAGTGTATTAGAAGCCGTGGGTCCTTATTAGGGTAAGTAGGGAAATATCTAGAATACCCCCACTTAAATCCTATAAGAACCTAACACAGGGTCACGACTAACCTCCTTACGAGTCATAACCTAGATTACAATTGATACCCATCCAATCGTAACCAATCCTAAACTATGGAACAAAAATATTCTAGTATACAACTCATCTAACCAAGTCATAACCTCAACACGCGATCCATGCTTATGATCTGTATCCCTAGCAGAATGTAATAGAAGAAGGATTAAATACTGACCACTTTATGAGTCACCTATACGACTCATACCCATGCTTTATAGTTTATACCCTCAAGTCGTATCCTTTTCACTGTCCAAAACCATCCCACAAACTAACACTGGTCTTCTTACAAAAGGTTTTAACTACTCATACCCCAACTTACGACTCATACCATGTGTCATAATAGGTCCAAAGAATGAGATTCCTCGAAATTATCTAATGGTCTAAACTTGGGATGCTTTATTTTTCTCTAAGATCCAAGTTATAAATCCCTAGAAATTAAGATAAAGATGTAGGATACAGATGGTTAAGATGGTGAAAAATGAGCTAAAAAACCTTATTTAAGCCCAAAATCCCATATTTTCCAAATATTACAAAAATTTTCTTTAAAATTTTCCTGTAGATGCTCTTCCGCGATCACCACCTCTTGATCACGTTTGTGACTATTATGATCGCAATAGTCATATCGTGATCACCCTTTGATTAACTAGTTTACTAGTCATGATTACGACCTCAGGGCCACGATTGAGGTAACTGAGGGTCTATTATTAGGCTTGATTTCTATCATTTGGCTCTTTTCTTTCTCAATTAATTTTTTTGAATTGAATGACTTGCTCATATTCCCTTTTATACTTTTCCTACATAAATGAGCATTACGTAAGGGATTAACATAAAATCAATGGAAAAGCATGGTAATTTAGGCTTAAAAGGTGCTAGAAAATCCATAAATTGATGACTTATCAGTAGTCAACTATAGAGGGGTTTTAATTAAGGATCATTGAGTTAGGGTGGTCATTCTGGATCAATCAAACCTTCTAGATAGAGTAGGTTACTCGAAGCATTCTATGACCATGGGTTATTTGTCACTTTACCCCTAATGTCACCAGCGTAGAATGGTTGAGCCATCAGTTCAAACAGCACAAGCACTTAGATTAGTGTCACTGCCAACTAAAGGTAGTGCACAAGGTTGTGGTGGTGGTTCTTAGTGTTTTAGAAATAGTCCGTAGGAATGTAGGAATAGTGGTCAAATAGACACATAGTCCAGTAACTGAAAAGGTCATTTGTATGTTATACCAGTAAGATAAAACCTGAGGCTTTGGATGTTATGATCATAGGTATGATCTCTGTATGCCATCAACCAACTTCTAATTTGTTTGATCCTAATTCCATATTTTCATATGTTATCCACTTTTTTTACTTCATGGTTGGGTTTATGTTTAGAGTCCTTGTCTATTCCATTATGTATAACTACCCCATAAGTGATTGTTTAGTAGTGGATCAGTTATATAAATCTTGTTTGGTTACTATTTCTGAGTTTGACACTAAGATTGATCTTATTATCCTTAATATGATAGATTTTAATATAATTTTAGGCATAGATTGGTTATCTCCCTACTATGCAATCTTGGATTAATTTACTAAGATTATTACCTTAACCTTAGATAGTGTATCCCTAATTCTATGGAAGGGTTCTATTGGTCGTGCGTTGATGGGGATTATTTCTTACATTTGAGCTAAGATACTAATATCGAGGGGTTGTGAGTTATTTCTTTTATATGTTTTAGATGTTAGTGCAGAGAATCTATTGCTTGACTCCATTTTTATTTTTGGCAAGTTTCCTAATGTAGTTTCTACTTACCTACCCGGCCGTTATCTTGAGTGTGATATAGAATTTATTATTGACCTTGAACTAGGAACCTGACCTATTTCTAGGGCATCATATTGTATAGCTTTTATTGAGATAAAAAATTTGAATAGTCAGCTTCAAGATCTTCTAAATAAGGGTTTTATCTTACTGAGTGTGTCACCTTGGGGTTCTCCAGTTGTGTTTGTGGAGAACAAAGATAGATCTAGATATATGTGTATCAATAATAGGCAGTTGAATAAGGTCACAGTGATGAATAAGTATCTTATGCCTTGTATAGATAACCAGCTTTAGGGTAAAACAATATTTTGTAAGATAGATTTGAGGTATGGTTACCATAATTTAAAAGTTAGGGCTAAGAATATCCTTAAGGCAGCCTTTAGGACTTATTATAGACATTATCAGTTCTTGGTAATGTTATTTGGATTGACCAATGCCCTGGCAGCTTTTATGGATTTGATGAACCGTGTGTTTTTACTGTATTTGGACTCCTCTATGATAGTATTTATCGATTATGTTTTGGTATAATCAAGAAATAGAAAAGAGAATAAGTAGAATTTAAGGAATATGATCAACACTTAAAGATATCATCAACTTTATTCTAAGTTCTCAAAGTGTTATTTTAGCTTGAGTTTATATCTTTATTGGGGCATGTAATGTGCATAGATTGGATTATGGAAAACCTAGAAAAGATTGAGCCAATTCATAGTTGGGCTATTTTTACATCACCTTTTTGAGCTTTGTAGTTTTGTTAGGTTGGTAGGTTATTATACTATTAAGAGTTTTTCTTCTAATTTTGCCCGTACGACTAGGTTGGCAAGTCATTATACCAGTGAAGTTTTTTTTCTATTGTATCCCTTATGACTAGATTTACCAAGAAATAAGTTTCATTTGAGTGGTCTACGAGTTTTGAGGAGAAATTTTTGAAGCTTAAGGATTTACTTACTTCAGCTCTTGTTCTGAATCTTCCAATTAAGGGTGGGGTTTTTACTATCTATTGTGATGCATCTAGTATTGCTCTAATATGTATTATAATGAAGAAGAGCCATGTTATTACATATGCATTGAGGCAGTTGAAGGTGAATAAATGGAACTACCCTACTTACGACTTAGAGTTGGCAGTGGTAATGTTTGCACTTAGATTTGGAAGCATTATTTGTATGGGGTGGCCTGAATTCTTTGCTGAACACTATAGTGTTCAATATATTAAAATGTAGAAGGAGATTAATTCGAGGCAATATAGATGGATTGAGTTACTAAAAGACTATAATATATCTATTTTTTTCCATCAAGGCAAAGTAAATGTGGTATAGGATGCCTTGAGATGAAAGTCAGTGAGTATCTATAGCTTAGCCTTTATTTTAGTTTCCAAGGGCCATTAGCTTTGTACATCAAGTCCTTAACTAACTTGATGGTTCTTTTAAATATTTGTGACCCTCGAAGGATCATTGCTAGTGTTGAGGTATATCTACCTTTTTAAATTAGGTTCAGAGTTATCAGATTGAGGATAATAGGTTTCATAGAATTCTAGGTAGGTGTTGAGAGGTCCAAGAGGCCTACCTTAGATTCTCAGGGTATTTTAAGGTTTAATGGTCATATTTGTTCTCAAAGAGTTGGGGACTTTATCTAGTTAATTCTTCACAAGGCTAATAGCTCTAGATATTGTATTCACTATATGACAGCTAAGATATATAGTGATTTGAGACATTATTACTGGTGGATTGGTATGTGGAGTAGCAAGTTTTATGGCTTGATGTCTTTGTTGACTTTAGGTAAAGGTTGATCATCAGAGACCAGCGGGATTACATCAGTAGCTACCCATTTTCAAGTGAAAGTGGGACAGAGTTACGATGGATTTTATAGGAGGGTATCCTCACACTTTTTGTGGTTTTGATAGCATTTGGGTCATCTTTGATAAATTGACAAAGACTGTATATGTTATCCTCATTCGAGTTTTCTACAGTGTCCAGAGGTTATCCCGTGTTTATATTTATAAGGTAGTTTGTTTACATGGGGTATCTATATTTATTAGTTCAATTCGAGGCCTTCAATTCACTTTTAGCTTTTGTAATGTATTTCAGGAGGAGTTGGTTACCCAAGTTAATCATAGCATCGCATTTCACCCCAAAATGATGGGCAACCAGATCAAACTATCTAGGTTTTATAGGACATGCTCCGTGCTTGTGTATTTGATTTTGGGTGTTAGTGAGACCAGTTTTTACCTTTGGCAGAGTTTGCATATGATAATAGCTTTCATTCAAGTAATCAGATAACCCTATTTGAGACATTATATGGTAGGTGATATCAATCGCATAATGGTTAATTCAAGACTTCTAAGGTTAGGACTCGTGGCACAAATTCGCTTGTGATTTATTGGATTGAGTTTGGGTGATACAGGATAAGCTACGAGAAGCTCAGTGTAAACAAAGGAGTTATGCTAACTGCAAACATCATCTATTTAGGTTTAGAGTTAGTGATAGGGTCTTCTTTAAAGTATTATCTATGAAGGGTAAAGATTATCCCTAGATATATTTGGCCCTTTGAGATACTAGAGATAGTTGGAGAGGTAGCATATGTGTTGGAATTGCCTTTTACCTTCTCAGTCAATCACCCAGTGTTCCATGTATTTATGTTATGACAGTACATTCCAAATGAGTTACATGTGCTTCAGTGAGACTCAGTTCAGTATAATGAGAGGTTGGAATTTCTAGAGAAGCCTATGTCCATTTTATGTAGAGATGCCAGACGGTCGTGCTCTATGTACATTCCAGTAGTTAAGGTTCAGTGGCATTACCGTCCAGTGAAAGAGGCTACCTAGGATATTGAGTGCAAGATGCAGGCCTTGTATCCCTACCTGTTTGAGCCCTCTAATATTTACTTATTTTTTACTTTTACAGATAGTCCTTTTAGTAGTGGATGTTATAATGACCCACACGGTAATTTTCCTTGTTTTCATGTATTTTTGGTGTCTAGAGCTTTCCTATAAGTATTCCAAGTTATTTACGACAAGATGGAACTGATTCTTTGATTTTTGGGTGGTTCGTTTGAGAATTTTAGCAATACCAAATATATTATGGAATATTAAATCTAAATTGGCATTCGGTAGAAATATAATTTATTACCCTTCTAGAATATTTTAATTTGTATAAAATTCATTAGTTATGGTTTATCTATATTACTTTAAAAATAGTTTTATACTCTATTAAGATTTTAAGAAGAATTAGTAAATCTAGATATGTTAAAATATTTTTATTATATAATAAACATTTAATTAGAAATAGTTTTTTTTATTAATTATGGTATATTCAAAATATTATATTTATTTTACCACGAACCTATGCAATACCCCAGTGTGAATATAACGGAGGGGAAGGGGTTGTGTTTCCACACACCCTCCATATGTAACCTAAGAAAAAGACACTATATAAAGTGGTCACATCATTTTCGAACTAAGAAGCAAGTTTCTAGAAACCTTAGTGTAAGTAAATATGAATTTTCTTAAATTTGTGTATATATAGGATTATGTATCCATTTAACGTTTTAACTTCAATAATTCTTTATTCATATACACATTTTACTATTCCTACAAATTAATTTTGATTCAATTCTTCTTGGTTCCATCACAAAGTAAAGTTTAAGATATTGCTATACTTATAAAAGCTCGTGTTCTAGTAAGGCACTATTCGGAGGCTTCTCAAAGTGGTTTTTAGATTTGGTGTCCAGCTAGTCTAGGCTTACCCTATCTTTTGATTGAGATTATTTGCTTTAATTGTGTATTATTATGTTAGTTTTGGACAAGTACTTATAGTTGCGTACCATTTCATATATATATATATATATATATATATGCCTTATTTATCTGTTTAGGACCCCGTTTTAATAATTTTTTGTATCTTATACTTTAGTATGATATAGTATATATCACTTCAGGACATGGAATTAAGTTGTAGAACTTCGTATATGTCCTTTTTCAATTAAGATATGTGATGGTTATTAAATGTATTTTAGTTTTGGTTTATGTTCAGCTTATACTTTATTTCTGTCATTGATTGTAAATTTTGTTACCACTTTGGCATTAGTTATCACATGGTTTAGGTTTTGTTTTACAGTTGGGTATGGTTACTATAAGTTTCAGTTTGAGTCCGGCATCTGTCTATGATAATCCATGAGGTTTGGTATTGCTTATTGTTTTATTATGAGTTGTGGTTCCTTTGAGTTTCAGTTTGAAATTGGCATCTTTTCATGAGTTCTGTTGTATGTCATGTTTGAGGCCTCTTGTTATTACCCATTATTTGTGATTCAAATTTTGCATATGACCTCTTGTTATTATCCACTACAACCAGTTCAACCTCGGCGTCTAACCACTTTACTATCCATTAGTTTTGGTTCGATCCCTACGCACATTTGGATGGATTCTATGGTTTCAGGGGTTGGATTAGTTATGGATTATTTACAATTTTATTTATTGGGTTAATTGTCTTCTTCTGTGTGTCTGGCGAGCTTATGGGGGCCTAGTTAGGTTATGTTTGGTTTGCCTTTTATTACTACGCTATTTATCTTTTTGTATCACTTTAAATTATTTCTTTACCACATTTGCGTAGTTTGACAGTTGTTTGCCTTTGTATCTCTCTGTAGTGTAAACATAGGTTACACCCTCACATTTTAGTTATACTTGTCCTATATTTGAGCTCAGTCAGCCGATGATGTGTATTGAGTATCCGTTGCTCTAGTACTCATACAACACTTCTGTATATTTTCCTTAATGTAGATTCGAGTACTATCAACTAGTGTTGGTGTTATCCTTATTTTCCAGTACTGGTCCAAAGTAGGGTGAGCTTGTTATAGTCCAAGGTTTATCCATCATTATCTATTCCAGTTTAGTTTTTTGTACTCGAGACGATGTGTATATATTGTGTATATTTTGGATTCCATCTATTGCGCTGGTTATGTTTATATAGTGGCTTTAGTACCGACCTTACCAGGTCTTGTGAAGGATTCATTTGTATATTTTTGTCCTATTCATTCTCTCGTTAGACATTTGTATATTTTTGTCCTATTCATTCTCTCGTTAGATACACTTTATATATTTTCTTTTGTTATTTGCTTATTATTGTAACTGTTATTTGTATATATGTTCTTTTCTGGTTTCTTCCTATTATCCTGTTACCTATTATTTTGGTCTTTGGCTTAGCTTGCCTAATGGTGGGATAAGGTAGGCATCATCATGACTTTATAAATTGGGTTATGACATGGCAACACTGGATTATCTATTGGATTAGCTCTAAGTATGTGGTGTAAGAGAGTCAGACCCAGAGGGTGTTCCCGTTATCAAGCCTATAGGAATAAAATAAAAGAATATTAGAAAAAAAAGCCTGTAAATGCTACTCAACTCAATATTTATTAAGGAGTAAAATCTAAAGTAAATATTTGCCTAAGGATAACGCTAAATCTCCCATCTGCATAATCTTAATTGATGCTCCAACAAATCAAAACATAATAAAAAGTGTTAATATTACTGATATCTCTAATGAAATAACAAAAATAGAAAGTGATTTATAAAATTGGAATATTCAGAAAGAAAGTTTTAAAGGAGTCTATAAAACTAGACACTTTGATTTGTAAAAAATTATAATATCAAAACCTCTAAATCTACAATTGCCAATAATAAGAATATTGAGACTATTAAATTATTAGTGGCTGAAGATATTAATAAGTATCGAAAAAATTATAAGTTTTTTTACATATGACATGTCCAAATAGCAGTTAAACTATTATGTAGGTTAGATTTAGTTGTTCCTATATTTCTCCTCTTAAGAGATAATAGGTTATTAAACTTTGATGATTCATTATAAGTAGTATTACAAAGTAACCTCACCAACGGCTTGATAGACTTTAATTGCTATCCTAATTTTTCAATAAACATTTATGATAAAAATTGTATGGATGCATTAACATTTAATGTTAAAACCAAAAGCATGAATAGTACATAAATACAAGAGAAATAACCATAATATATATAGTATATTATAGATTAATGAAAACTACCTTAGCCCCTTAGGCTAAAATAATAATTAATAAAGGAGTTGCATATGGTAGCTAATCATAATCACGATAACATTTTTTCCCCAAAAACATTAAAATGGGTTGACGTATTAATAAAACATGATTGGAATTTTGATTCTATAATGGAGTCAGAAATTAAATAAGAAAATTCAAACATAGAACAAGTAATTCAATATCCAGATGGATATATAGATTTAAAATATCTAAGATCACATTATTCTAATCAGGACTCTCCAAGTAGAAGAATGTTCTTTTCAAGACCATTAATTTTTAAATCTATAGAAGAAAGGGAATTAGCTTTAGAAGATATAGAAAGAAAATTAAGAGGAGTAGATTTCTTGTAAACAATTTCCAAGGTTGAATAGGAACCTAGAAATCTAAAACCTAAAAAATAGTAAGTCCCACTATAACACCCCGTACTTTCAGGCTAGAATCTAGACCATCGTTCCTATGCATATAGAACTAAACTAGATAACTCATTGTTAATATATGTGTGGTTACAAATCCAATAGTGTGGGAATACCTTTGAATATGAATTGAGGTCACAAAAATCCCCTAACTCTAAGATGAGTTGAAAATATTTCTAGCGATTAAGTTTCAGTGGATGTTTAAACTTTGGTAAACTTCCATCGACCATAAATTCTTGTATATATACAATTAGAGGGAGTAATATATTCAAATAATAGGACTTCAAAGTAGCTTTCCAACGATACCAATTTTGCAAAAATATGATACCCGAGCCAAAAGTTACAGTCATTTTAGTAAGAGAGGCAGTAGTTGCGTGCTATTAGTGTGCGATGCGCGCTCCGTCGCACGTACCTAATTTCCAGGTTCTGTTTTTCCATTTTTAAGGGCAATTTTTACCTCACCCAAGGTCTGTCCATAATATAAGATTCACGTTCCAAAAGCAGAATACACTCCATAATTCAATTTTTTCTCTAAAATTAAAACACTAAATCCTTTCCCTCAAGATCTTAAGTTCAAGACTCCAAGAAAAGAGTCAAGATCCGGGTTCCATCTATCAAGATCTAGGATCCATCTTTCAACTCTTATACTCTAAGGTACGTGGAGTTTATCCTAAAAAATACATGGGCTTGTAAACCTTAGAGCATGATTTAAAGTTTATTAAGCATGAATTTTAAAGGGGTTTTGGAATCTATATTTAAATTATGTATTCCAAATGTTTCAATGTTACTATTGGTTTGGCCTTGTGGTATTTTCCCCTAAATATATTTACATGTATATGTATCAAAATTGAGAATGAAGATTGTTTGAGAGCGCAAATTATGAACTCCCCCTCTTGTATTGAATTGAAGTTTATGGTTTTGTTGGAAAGGAGTTGAAATGCATGTTTTATGATTGAAATTAGTTTTCTCAATGTCATATTATTTGAACATTATTTAGAGATAATGAGAGGGTGTTTCTTGATATATCTTTGTTTTGTGTTAAAGAGAAGGAATTGCATGAAATTAAGAATTTTGACATGACCACCTTTGTTTACTGAATTATTGATAAAGAGAATTGCTTGCATGGTTTTACATGAGTTTTAAAGAATGAGTTTCTTGAAACTTATTATTTATATGGTGGTCCTGGATTCTAAGATTTAAGAATAGAGACATAAGTTGCTATAAATGTATCAGAGAATGCGACTTGCAAGTCAATGGTATGATGATACCATGTAAATATATGCCATAACAGAACTAGAGTCTTCAGAGTTTGACTTTCAAAGATTGCATGTTGTAAAGAATTAAAAATAGTCTTAAAGAAGGTTAGGTGGTTACCCAAAGAGGGAACGAGTTAATCGACTCATAGTGTAATACCCAGAAGTTTCCTACCTAATTTCTTCTTAAGAATATCAAGTATTAGCCTCTAAATTTAAAGATGTTTATTCCATGGGAAATTTTCAAGATATTCACTTTTTTTTGTGTGTAAAATTCAATATACTTTCCATC
Organism: Capsicum baccatum var. pendulum; assembly: GCA_030864225.1. NCBI lineage: Eukaryota > Viridiplantae > Streptophyta > Magnoliopsida > Solanales > Solanaceae > Capsicum > Capsicum baccatum. The sequence continues at coordinate 161,330,647 of CM061555.1, read as the reverse complement.
GATACCAAATTCACCTAAATCCGACAACTGGGTGAGAAGTTATGACGATTTAAAGTTTCAGTCGTAAAACATCGTCATCTCAGTCAGTGGCGCATCGCGCCATAAGCAAAAATGACATTTGTCAATTTCCAAAAAGACTTCGCGATTTCACCACATCGCGGAGGGATCCCAAATCTCAATTTTCAAAATCCTGTGAAGCTCCACGATGATCCCGCATCACGCCATCGTCTAATTTCCCAGTTGTCGAATTCCAGTGACACTACGCGATAGCACCGCATCATGCCAGGGTTCAGGCCGGGAAATTTTTCACAAAATTTAAAAGATGCGTCCAAGGTTAAATAATTTTTTTCCCGTGATTTTAGTTTAGCCTTAAACACAAAAATTTAACCCTACATGACTTAAGGATTTCATTATTCACTCTATTTTCCCTAATTTCTTCAAACACTCTCAAATCCAAGAAACGGTAATCTTAAAAATTCAAGGGCAAGGATCAAGAATCTCTCCATGGATTTTTACGGAGTTACATTCTAAGGTATGTCATTTATTGATTCATGGGTCTCTTTTACCCATGAAGCTCAAGAATCTCTTTTCAAAATCCAAGATTGGTATATTTATGAATGTTTATGATTTGATTGAATTGAAAATTGATGTTCATATTGTTGGTTGGTTTAGTTCCATGTTATAGACTATTTATTTACAAGAATTGATTCTAATATGAGATGATTTATGCGATATTGATGATAAACCCTTCAATTTACAAGTTGGTTTATGTTTCCATGGTTATTAGATGTGTTGATAATTGTATAACCAAAGCATGCTCCCCATATGTTTGATTAAATGCCTATGTGAAGGAACAGTGCCATACTAGTATAATAATATAAATCCCTATTCATGTACAAGTTATTATGTGAAGTGTTTAATGAAATGCCTTTGCTAATGGATTATGTATTGTTGATATTGGTGTTGTATTCAAGAAAGTCATGCTTTGTCAATTTACTTCTAATGAGTCCTGGGGGTACTTATATCCGAAAAAATATACCTATGTGCCTAGAGTTAGTAACATATTTCACGATATCCTCACTCAAGCCATTGTCTATAGAATTCAATCATTCATGTGACTTAAGAAAGCTAAGTAATTCAATAATCTCAATAGTATTCTATCAGTTAAGGGAACTCCATGAATTCAGTGTAGTCCAGTTCAGTTAATCATATTCAGTGTCTATTCAGATGGGAGTAAGAATTAGTACCGAGTGAACCAAAAGATTGGAACACACACTATCAGATGACAGTGTGATTCTTAGAAGTCATTCTTGCATTCTAGAACTATGTAACCAACATAAGATGAGACATTAACACTGTCCTATAAGGGTTGATGAGGTGGATAAACACTGTCAAATGAGGGTCCCACCAATCTCTTTTGGGGACACTATCAGATGAAGGTCACTCACATCTTGTCCTTACTGATGGCGCGGTATTGACACCCTTCTAATTGGGGTTACAGATTGGACCCCAACTCAGCTATAATGTATTATTTGGGGCATGTCGGTTAGATGACTACTTCCCACAATCTTAGTCTCAGTTTTAGTAATAGATCTCAGATAGTTCTACAATATTAAGGGCTGTTAGATACAGTCAACTCAGAATAGCATAGAACTTAGCTAGTTCCATCAGTACCTAGACTGTAAGATACAGTCGCTTGTTATCTGTTATAACATTTATCAGTATCCCATGGTATCAATACTCAGGTTCAGTAATTATGTTATCATAAACTCAGTTACAGTTATTATGTATTCATACATGCATTCTCACATTCATGTTATTTAGTCAGTTAGTTCAGTTTATGCATATGTACCCTTTACATTTAGCCTACCTCACATGCATACTAGTACATTCAAACATACTGACACATTTCTGCTATGGTGTCTTATATCATAGGTTCAGAAGTGCGAGCTTCAGAGCATCAGTAGCCGCTAGATTTAGCAATGATTTCTCATAATCCCAGGATGATATTATTAGTTGTTTCTTTATATCAGTTAGCTTTTAGTAGATGGTGTTAGTTGGGGACATGTCCCATTAACTCCTTATTCAGACAGTTAGAGGCTTTTTCAGAATACCATGGTCAGATAATTTATTTCAGTTGTTTTAGGTATTTCACACCCCATCTAGATGTTATTTTTTAACATTTATGTTACAGTTTTGAACCTTATGCCCTTCCAGCCTTTATTTGAACATTATATAGTATATTTTGCAGTGTTCAGGTACACATATCAGCCATGGGTTAGCTTGTGTTTCTTCGAGGTCATGAGCACCTTATAGCATTCCGAATACCATATTCAAAGCCTTACAAACTTGGTATCAGAGCCTAAGGTTCAATAGAGTCCTAGGAAGTCTGAAAGCCGCATCTAGTAAAGTTTTGTACATAGGTGTATTGCATGCCACATTTATGTGTAGGAGTCCATAAGATGTTTTAGGAATAGTTTCCCCTCTTTCAGTATTAATGTCGTGCCAGTGAGTATGAGCTCAAATTTAACCCTCAATCTAATCTGTATCTTTTCTTTTATCGAACATGATTCCTAAAAGAAGAAACAGAAATTAGTCAGCCCCTCAACCTGTCTAAGTAGACCCCTTGGATGAGCATGTTTCACATGCAGAGTTCAGAGCTACATTCACCACTCTTGCTATCTCAATTTTTTCTCAGAATGAATGACCGACTATCATTCCAGCTAACGCAGTGGCCAATTTAACTATATCCAGTATTCAAAACTTCACTTAAATGAATCCTCCATCTATTATCAGGTTTAAGTCAGATGAGGACCCTCAAGAATTTATTGATCAGGTTTAGAAGGTTACAGACATCGTGGGGGTTACTTCTAGTGAGAGTGCTTATATAACTACATATCAGTTGTAGGATGTTGCTCACACTTGGTTAAAACAATGGAAAATAGAAAGGGTTGTAGAAGCAGGTCCTATTTAATGGGAAGAGTTTGCTACTATTTTTTTAGATATATTCTTTCTCCTAGAGCTGAGAGAAGCTAAGGTGTTAGAATTTATCAACCTCATACAAGGAAACCTGATGGTGAAAGAGTACTCTCTTAAGTTTACTCAATTATCCAGATATGCTCCCCATTAGTGGCAGATAGCAGGGCCATGATTAGTAAGTTTTTTTCTGGGGTGAATAATAGCATGGTCAATGAGTGCTGCTCTACAATATTGAATAGTGATATGAACATAGACAGGATTATGATCCATGCTCAACAGTTATAACAGAAAAAGATTAAGATGAGAGAGAGACAGAATAAGAGAGCAAGGACAGGTAGTTTCAACTTTGCTCAGCCTAAATCAGAAGGAGGAAATCATTCTCAGTTTCTCCCTAAGTCATCTGTTCCAGCTTTTTCTTTATCTAGTTCTCCATCTCCTAAGTTCAGGGATGGTATTAGAGATAGAGTGCCAGGATCTAAGTCTTAGGGTAGTGTCAGCAATGCCCGAACTAATCCCTTTGTAAGACTTGTGGTAAGAACCACAGGGGTATTTACAGAGCTGGCAGTGATGTCTATTTCGTATGTGGCAAGCCAGGACATAGAGTTAGAGATTGTCCCAAGTCAGGTTATCAAGATCAGTAGAATAATTCCTCAGCCCAGTCTAATCACCCAAATCAATAGGGTGCCACTTCCAGTTCTACTAGTAGGCAATGCCCAAATTGACTTTATGCTCTCTAGTCCTAGCAAGATCAGGAAAATTCTCCTAATGTGGTTACTAGTACATTACAAATCTTTCACATACATGTTTATGTTTTTCTAGATCTAGAAGCTTCCTCGTCTTTCGTTACTCCTTATATAGAAGTTGATTTCGGAGTCAATCCAAAAATTCTAGCAGAGCCCTCTTCTATTTTTACTACAGTGGGTAAAACTATCATAGCCCAAAGGGTATACAAGAACTGTCTGGTTATGGTATCTCAGAAAGTCACCTCAGAAGACTTAGTTGAATTAGAGATGACTGATTTTGATGTCATTCTCGGCATGGATTATCTTCATTCCTACTATGCCACAGTCGATTGAAAAAATAGGATAGTCCAGTTCCAGTTTCTGAATGAACCTGTCCTAGAGTGGAGGGGTAGTACTCCATACTTTAAAGGTCTACTTGTTTCCTACCTTTTGGCACAAAAAATAATATCTAAGGGATGTGTCTATCATTTTGTTCATGGTAAGGATTCTAGTTCCGAGACACTCTTTCCTAAATCATTCTCAATTGTGAGTGAATATTCAAATGTCTTTCCCGAAGATCTTCCAAGAATTTCTCCCGAAAGGAAAATAGACTTCGACATTGATCTTCTTCCAGGTACTCAGCCTATATCGATTCTGCCATAAAAATAGCACTATCAAAACTCAAAGAACTGATAGATCAATTGAAGGATCTCTTAGATAAGGGATCCATCAGACCTAGTGTGTCCTCGTGGGGCACACCAATCTTATTCGTGCGCAAAAAAAATAGTTCTCTCAGAATGTGCATTGATAACCATCAACTCAATAAAGTCAAGGTCAAGAACAAGTATCCTCTTCCCAGAATCGATGACTTATTTTACCAACTTCAGGGTGCTATCCATTTCTCTAAGATAGACCTCAGATCAAGCTACCATTAGCTGAGAGTTAGAGAATGTGAAATTACGAAGATAGTCTTTCATACTCGGTATGGTCACTTTGAGTTTCTGGTCATATCAATTGGTCTTACTAATTCCCCAAACACTTTCATGGACTTGATGAACTAGGTGTTAAAGCATTACTTGGACATATTCGTCATAGACTTCATACATAATATTCTAGTCTATTCCAACAGTGAGCGTGATCATGCAGACCATCTCAGAATTGTACTTTAGACTCTTAGATCCTATCTGTTGTTCGCCAAATTTAGTTAGTGTGAATTTTGGCTAAGGTCAGTGGCATTCCTTGGTCATATTGTTTTCGATGATGGCATTAGGGTTTATCCTCAAAAGATTGAATCCGTAAGAAACTAGCCTCGCCCTGTCTCTCCAAGAGATATCAGGAGTTTCTTGGGTTTGGCTAGCTATTACAACCAGTTTATTGAGGGATTCTCTTCTATTGCATCCCCTATGTACAAAATGACTCAGAAGAAAGTCAAGTTTCAATGGTCAGACCCTTGCGAGAAAAGTTTTTAGGAGTATGGTAAGGTCATAGCCTATGCCTCCAGACAAATTAAACCCCATGAGAAAAATTATCCTACTGATGATCTTGAGTTAGCAGCTGTAGTTTTTGCCTTAAAGATTTGGAGCATTATCTTTACGGAGTTCATGTAGATGTGTTCACAGATCATAAGAGCCTTCAGTATGTATTTTCTCAGAAAGATCTCAATCTTTGTCAGAGGAGGTGGTTAGAGCTCTTAAAAAGTTATGACATGAGTGTCCTTTAGCATCCGAGTAAGGCCAATATAGTGGTCAACACTCCCACTAAACTGTCTATGGGTAGTGTTGCTCATGTTAAGGATAGTAAGAAGAAGTTATCTCAGGAAGTCCATCATCTTTCTAGTCTTAGTGTTCACTTAGTCGATACAGAAGAGGGTGATATATGGGTTTAGAGTAGTTTAGAATCATCTCTAGTTTCTGAGTTGAAAGAAAAACAAGATAGAGATCCAGTCTAGACAAGTTGAAAGAGTCAGTCAAGGATCAAAAAGTTGAGGTTTTCTCCCAAGGGTTAGATGGTTTATTGTATTGTCAAGGTCATCTGTGTGTTCTAGGTGTAGCTGACTTGAGGCAGCAAATTCTTGCAGAAGCATCTGGTGCACGCTACTCTATTCATCCAGGGGACACAAAGATGTACCATAATTTGTGGGAGATCTATTGGTGGAGTAGGATGAAAAAAGATGTTGCAGAGTTTGTGGCTAAGTGCTCTACATATCAGTAGGTTAAGATAGAGCATCAAAATCCTAGTGGGTCTATACAGGAGTTTAATATTACTACTTGGAAGTGGGAAGAAGTGAAAAATGACTTTGTGATGAGTTTGCCCCGTACTCATCATCAGCATGATTCAGTTTGGGTCATTGTAGATAGAATGACCAAATCAGCTCATTTTCTTCTAGTTCATACCTTTTATTCAGCTGAGGATTATGCCAAACTCTAAATCAAAGAGTTGTTCAGATTGCACGGTGTTCCATTATCTATTATCTCAGACAGAGGTACCTAGTTTACCTTTTATTTCTAGAAATCATTCCAAAAGGGTCTTGATACCCAAGTTTATCTCAGTATAGCCTTTTATCTTCAGAAAAGACCATTTAGAATTTAGAAGATATATTGCAAGGGTGTGCACTTGATTTCAAGGGTAGTTAGGATGACCACTTGCCTTTGGTTGATTTTTCGTAAAACAACAACTATCATTCCAGTATTAAGATGGCTCTATTCGAAGTTCTCTAGGGTAGGAGGTGCAGATCTCCAGTTGGTTAGTTTAAAGTTAGTGAGGCCTCAATTATAGGGCCTGACTTATTATTCGATACCTTCAAAAAAGTTTAGATGATAAGAGAAAGAATCCAGGTTGCTTAGAGAGAATAGAAGTCTTATACAGATGTGCACAGAAAAGATATCAAGTTTGAGACTGGTGATTATGTTTATCTAAAGATCTCTCCCATGAAAGGAGTGAAGAGATTCGACAAAATGGGAAACCTCAGTCCTCGATATTTCTGTCCCTTCAAAATTCTCAATCGCTTTGGATAAGTAGATTATGAGCTCGAATTGCCTTCAGATCTATCCTCAGTTCACCCATTCTTCCATGTGTCTTTTCTCAAGAAGTGCATAGGTGACTCAGCAGTGATAGATTTTCAGAACAACCTCTCTTTCGAAGAGATTCCGGTTGAAATTTTTTATTATCAAACTCGCAGACTAAGGAACAATGAAGTCCCTATAGTCAAATTCTTTGGAGGAATCAGTTCGTTAAGGAATCTACTTGGGAAGTAAAAGCAGACATGTGTACCAAGTATCCCCACCTTTTCCCTGCTAACTTAGATCAAGATCAAAGTAACAGTTCTCCTTACACTTTTCGGTTTTTATGTCCAAATTTCAGTTACAAACTTGGTATCAATTTCATGTTCCGAAATCCATTAGAAACTTGGTATCAATTACCATTGCATATTCAATCATATGTTCATGCATTAGATCAGTCATGTGTTCATGCATTAGACATGCATTCTCCTACTGGGAAACTCAGTTATCAGAAATCTTAGTTGTATTCATGAGTAAGTTAATTCATGAAATCATGCATGAGATATGCATGCTCAGTTAAATCTCAAAAATGTCAGTCATGTTTCAGTTTTTCATGTTCAGTACATACTTTAGATCATCATTTCTCCCATCTCAGTCAGTCACATTCAAGGACGAATGTTCCCAAGGGGGCGATATTGTAATACCATAAAGTTTCCTAACTAATTTCGTCTAAATAATGTTAAGTATTATCTTCTAAATAGAATGATATTTAATCTATGGGGAATTTTAAATATTTCCACTTTTTGTTGTTTGTAAAATACAATAAGCTTTCCATCGATACCAAATTCGCCTAAATTCGACAACCGAGTAAGAAGTTATGGTTATTTAAAGTTTCAGTTGTAAAACACCATCATCTCAGTCAGTGGCGCATCGTGCCATAAGATAAAATGATATTTACAAACTTCCAGTAAGTCTCCGCAATTTCACCACATCGTGGAGGGATCCCAAATCCCAAATATCAAAATCTAATGAAGCTCTTTGATAACCCTACATTACACCGTCGTCGAATTTCCTAGTTGTCATATTCCAGTGACATAACATGATAGCACCGTGTCACGCCAGGGGTCCAGGTCGAGAAATTTTTCACAAAATTTAAAAGACGCATCAAGGGTTAAATGGGTCTTTTCCCATGATTTTAGTTCAGCCTTAAACATGAAAATTAACCCTACATGATTTAAGGATTTCATTATTCACTCTATTTTCCCCAATTTCTTCAAATACTCTATAATCCAAGAAATCGTAATCTTAAAAATTCAAGGTCAAGGATCAAGAATCTCTCCAAGGATTTTTATGGAGTTACATTCTAAGGTAGGTCATGTATTTAAGAAAGTCATGCTTTGTCAGTTTTCTTCTATTGAATCTCGGGGTGCTTGTACCCAAAAAATATAGTTGTGCCTAGAGTCTGTGACATGTTTCATGATATCCTCAGTCAAGCTATGATTCATAGAATTCAGTCAGTCATGTGACTAAGGAAACCTTAATAATTCTGTAATCTCAATAGTGTTCCATCAATTAACGTAACTCTATGAATTCAGTGCAGTCCAATTCAGTTAATCATGTTCAGTGTTTATTCAGATAGGAGTAGAAATTAGCACCGAGTGAACCCAAAGATGGGAACAACACTATCAGATGATGGTGTGATTCTTAGAAGTCATCCTTGCATTCTAGAACTATGTAGCCAACATAGGTTGAGACATCAATACTATCAGATGAGGGTTGATGAGGTGTATAAATACTATTAGATAAGGGTCCCACCATTCTTTTTTGGGGATACGATCAGATGAGAGTCACTGATAACTCTCAATCTACAGCTCTCGTAGGAGTGTAAAGAGGTCTTTAGCAAATATAGAACCCAACCTGGGTTGGGTGTCGATCCCACAGGGAATAGCTTGGCCAACAAGTAAGTAAAATTACTAAACTTTTGATGCAAGTCTCGTAAGAAGGGGGGATTCTTGTTGTGCAAGTAATGTAAACAAAAACTGAAATTAATAAAGTAAAAAAGAGAGATTGTTAAGTAGATTGTAAACAATGAGAATTGAGGAGTTGGGGTTATGTCCACCTTCTTATACGTCTCTATTGGCTATGAGTGTGTAGAATTTTGACATGCAATTGCTTATAGAGAATTGTAGTCGATGGTAAATCCAAGCGTCTCTCGACCTCAACAAGGACTATTTCACTTTAACTCTCTCGAGCTTAAAGCGTGTATAACGGTACGAATTCTCCAAGAGGTTAGTCCAGTTACGGCACTAGCTTTTTAATAGGAAAGGGTGTCCTACTACCTTGATACTATCTCTTTTCCAGACAAATAACCTTTCTCTCGAACAAGTTAAATGTTAGACTGGCGTATTCTTGCGTTTGCAACCGCAAAGAATGTAGATTAAGATGAAGAGAATAATGATACAAGCAATATACGTGTCACGAACTCACAAACTCACAACAATAGATAGTAACTCATCCGGCTTCCATAACCCCAACAGAGAAGTTTAGTTACCCATGAATGCAAAGGAGATCACGATTGACATTGTTATTATATCACGATATTGAGTAATGGTGTGTAGATCAAGTGATAGGCGTGTGGCGTGTTTCCTTGGCTTGGTAACGATTCTCTTGTTGTGGAATTTAAGGATAGAAGAGTAGAAGAAGAATTAATGGAAAGATTAGAAGATGAATTGAAGAGTGTAAGATGATTGTAAGATTAATGGTGAATGAATAAAAATCTCTAACATGATAGGGTATTTATAATACCCATATCCTACTCCTACTAAGCTAATGAGATAAATAACCAAATCCTACTAGACTACTGAAATCCTTAACCCAAATGTACTAGGTTAAGGTAACATTATCATAATCCAAATAAAATAATGAAATACATAACCCAATTGTACTAGGTTAATGTATCATTGTCTAAATCCAGCTATGTGTCTGTAAGTCCCCAAAGTCTTCAGAAATGTTGTTTTAGCCCGGAACAGATTTTCCATGCAGCATTTTTGGTCCTTTAGGCGTCCAGCTTCCTTCTCCTTCGTTCGTGAGCTTTCTTTTGCGTGAAGTAAGCCATAAAATGCTGAATTTTACATCATTTATACCTGAAACTTTACTAATCATGTTCGTTAGCTCATTTATAGTAAAAAGGACTAAAAGTGCATGAAATATATAATTTGTTCTCAAAACTAGGCTAAAATATGGGCAAAATATATTGATATAGGCGTGTAAATTCGCCTATCATCAACACCCCACACTTGCAGCTTTGTTCGTCCTCGAACAAAATATCATGTCCTTCTAAGCATCAACTTAGGGTTTTTACTGCAACAACACAAAACATTTATCAAGGCAAGCACAACAATTGTCAATCAAAGAGTAGCTTTTCGATTATAAGTAGAAACAATTTAACCTCTAGCATAGACTCGTGATGGTGATCATCTCGCATGCAAACGTTAAGGTGCGTAGAATTATATACAACTATCCAAAACTCATCAACCATGTGTGTCTCACAATATATTACCCATAATCACTCACAAGTATAGCATATTTTTCAAACATGGGTATCAAAATATCCTTGCTCTCACTCTCACAAATAATTCATATGTAGCAACTGATGACCATAGGCTTGCCCTTAGTGTACTACTCCACTAAATGTCGGAATGTTAAGATTAGGATCAAGTAGGTCTTTTGATGGTTGTAATGTAGGCTAAGGTACGGGTAGGACTATTTTGGCCAAGAATAGTGACTAGGTTCCTAAGCGCTTTAATACATCACATTGTATCATTGACAAATTTTTCTTTCAACCTTTCTTTCTTTTATTCTACCACCCTTGTTCTCCTTTTTTGTTTTTCAATTTTAAGCACAACTCACTTTTCAGCTTTCTTTTCCTTTTTCTTTTCACAACATACCTCTTATGATAGCACTTTCTTTTTCATAACATATTCAAGCACCATTACAATTTATAACATTATACTCACCCAATTTCCTCTTATGTTGTCACATGACTTTTTCACTTTAAAGCACTTAGAAATTTGGATCAAATTATGGTCTTGAAAGAAATGGATTAGGCTTACATACAAGGTTGTCAAAGAAATAGGCTAAAGGCTCAAAAGGGTTAACTAGGATGATATCCATGGGTAGGTAAAACTGAAGGTAAACATGTATAGGTTGCCAAAGAAATGCCTAAATCATATCCTAAACTTACACTCCTTATTTTCGCTTTGCATACATACCAGGAAAGTTCTAGCATCAGCCACATACATAGAAGATACTATTAATCTCACACACACAAGGCACATGGTCGACTTTATTGGAAGTAATATAGACTCTTGACCCAACAAGTGAAGGAATTGAACCACAAAATATCACATAATGAGTCACAACTAGAGTCTAAACGTCTCAGTAGTCACAATTGTAACACATACTCTTGTTATAATCTCATGCTGCCTATCAAAATAATTTCATGCGAAGCTAGAAAAAATTTGACTCCTGAAAAAACTTTTAAAAAAAAACGACAAATAAAAAAAAAAAACGAAAACAAAAAAACAAAGTAAACAACTCAAACATAGGTGCAAACAGAGAAGTATTATAGCATGCGATACCGCCACCCCACACTTAAACGAGACACTGACCTCAGTGGAAAATAAATACAAAGAACCTGGTCAGTAGGACTCTTCTTCAATGTCGGGGGTCATACCCCCTTCGTCTGAATCATCATAAGAGTCGTCGTCAGAGTTCTCCTCCTCGTCAGAATTAGGCAAGCGTCGATCGTCATTAGTCGGCACATCATCATCTAGAGGTTCCTCAAAGTATACGCCCACTCCACACATCTCCCGTGCATGCATGTTCATTGGGTAGTCGTGGTTCAGCTGTTGGAGCTCTTCAGCAGTTGGAATACGTCCACCACTCATCATAGTAAATCGTGTCATGCCATAGAGATGATGGAAGAAACTCTCATCACGAGCATGTCTCTCCGCAGTAGTAAGGTTGACACCATGAGTTGTTTCAGCATCTTTGACCTTGGTGAGATCAACCTTCTTTGGGTTATGTGGGAGTTTGTGGTCAGCTGGTTCCTCTTCGATATCCTCCTTTCGCAAGATTGCTGTCAACAAATTTCCAAATGTGAAGTGGCACCTTTTGTGGAGTCTGGCCTTCCTCATGGTAGATCGGATGATTGCCCCAAAGTTGATAGGGACATTAGTCATCAAAGCATAGACCAAACACACTCTATCTCTTGATATATTGGTGTATTGAGTCCCAGGAATAAGACATGAGTTGACAATGCGCATCCAGATTCTGGCTTCCCTATTTAGTGGAGCATAGGGGAAGGTGTTGTGTCGGCCTGTTTCTTTATGTCTGCCCCACCTTGCCATCGATCTGCTTCCACAAAGTGTGTGTCGTATTGCTCTATAAGGAGGCCTGCTGTATAGCTCTTTGAATGGTGCTGTGTCGACCGAAGGTAAGCCAAGAAAAGAGTTGATTCAATTCGCGGTGAACTGTAACACTTGGCCCCGAATTTTGACTTCATTGCCTGTTGTGTTCGGCGACCAGTTGGCATAAAATTCCTTTGTTAAATCAAGTTTGCATTCTCCCATGTCGCGGAAGATGAAATCCAGCTTCAAAGCCATTATTTTTGCCAACATACGCGGCTCCTTCTTTGATGAGGTCTCCTTGTTGATCAAGTCGAGGTGCACATATTTTCTTTCTTTGTTGCTGCTGTACCATGCTTTGGCTTCTTCCTAAAGAACCCATTTTATTCCAAGAATTCTGCGGGGTAGTTGTGCTGAGGATGATTCTCCTTGGTCCTTTCGACCTCTCTTCCTGCCCTTTTGGGACGTGGTAGCCTTCTCCTTGCCTTGCCTTGCTTTAGGTGCCATTGTACCTGAGACTAGAATTAGTGTTAGTTGCAGCACAATCTCACTTGATACAATCTATAAGCAAGCGATAGGGGTACCATCCCACACTTAGTTTTGTTAACACAAATCAGTGAGGTGAAAGTAGTCGATTTACTCAGATTTCGTCGACATACGTTTTAGGATTGTATTCTGACAAGAAAATCAGCAATGCATCACTTACTTGCAGCTATTGGACTACTTTCATGGTATATATAGCAACACTACTACATAGGGGTTACCACATGGAATCGTTATTCATACAACAATCACAACCTCCTAAGTCGGTAGGCCCTATAAGTCTTATCCCGACGGCCGGGATAGTCTAACATGTAAGTATCCAAACAACAACCTTAAGTCATGTTCATAGCCATAATAATTCCGCAAATATCATAACAATGCTATTGAAACCATAATCAAGTTGGCAACAAGTCAAGAATTTCCTACGTACATGTTCACTCACATGATTTTATATCAACAATCCAAACACATGAACATCACCAACGATCTTATACGATTTAGCAATTCATAATAAACATAGCAACGTAGTACTTACGCTAAATAAATGAAGAATAAGAGAGTACTTACTTTCTTGAAGCTTGTGGAGATGGTTTTGTGAATTGGAAGAGCAAAAGAAGAAAATTTTGAGAAGATTTGGAAGAGTATGCGGCGCCTTTAGGGTATTTTCTAATGTGGTTGTGTTATAAAACTAAGTCCCCTTTATATAGGAAGAGAATGGGTTGGGTTATGACCCATTTACAATCGGTTTTGGAGACAAAGATCCCACATATGCGGCGCATAATGCTTGGCATATCAATGACATATGCGGCGCATTGTCTATGGCATAATGGGACATATGCGCCGCATAGTCTATGGCATTTGTAGACATATGCGCCTCATAGTCTATGGCATATGAGATACTGAGACCAAATACCATAGCATAGGTGGTGCATAGTCAAAATCATACCTAGGAATAGGCGGCGCATAGTGTATAGCACACTATATTCCGAGACCTTAGGCTATAGGATAGGTTGGGCATCGTTCGTGGCCTAGTTTTACCAAGGCCTAGCCTTCCTCGAAGCCTTTTTTTGCGTGAGAAATTCTCAATCCATAGCCTTGTGCATCACCATTCCTAACTTACCAACTTTACCATGCAATGCGTCCAAATCGTCAATTGAAATCAATCTCCTCGTTGAATACTTCTTGCACCTATATTTGCTCAAAACAAATGAAAATGATTAGTACGATGGGTTGCCTCCCACCAAGCGCGTTAGTTTTGGTCGTGGCACGACTCTTATTTTTGGATTTTCTCATTTATCAAAACAAAACAAGAACTAAAACGATAGAAAAATGATAAAACGATAAAATGATAAAACGATAGGTTGCCTCCCATCTAGCGCCTTATTTATTGTCGTGGCTCAACGTAATAATCTTGAGTACTTAGACTTCGTCGAGATAAGTGATGGTCATGTTGTTCATCGAGTCAAGAGGACCGATATAAGGCTTAACACGTTGGCCATTCACTTTGAAGACAACACCCTTATTTCCTTCAAATTTGACTACTCCAGATGAGTAGACGTGGATGACTTTAAATGGACCAGACCACTTCGATTTTAACTTACCTGGGAAGAGCTTAAATCTGGAGTTAAAGAGTAGTACCATATCACCCTTTTGGAAGTTTCGTCGAACAATCCGCTAATCATGATACTTCTTCATCCGCTCCTTGTATAAATCTGATCTTTCATAAGCATGAAGACGGAATTCATCTAGTTCGTTCAGCTGCTCCAACCTTAGATTCTTCACATCATCCCAATTCAAGTTCAATTGCTTCAATGCCCACAATGCCTTGTGCTCGAGCTCAATGGGTAGAGGACAAGCCTTCCCATAAACTAGCTGATAAGGTGACATACCGATGGGTGTTTTGAATGCAGTCCTATACGCCCATAGTGCATCATCTAGCTTTCGAAACCAATCCTTCCTATTCGCATTAACCGTCTTTGCAAGGATTTGCTTGATCTCGCGTTTGGAAACCTCTACTTGTCCACTAGTTTGGGGATGATAAGGCGTAGCTACCTTATGTTGCTTGACACCATACTTGGCCAATACAGCTTTGAATAGCTTGTTGCAAAAGTGAGATCCTCCATCGCTTATGATAGTATGAGGTACTCCAAAGCGAGAGAAGATATTCTTCTTTAAGAACGCTACAACACGCTTTCCTTAGTTGTCGGCCAATGCTACAGCTTCAACCCATTTCGAAACATAATCCACCGCAACCAAGATGTGTTTCATTCCAAATGAATTCACAAATGGACCCATGAAATCAATACCCCACACATCAAAGAGTTCTACCTCTAGAATTTTGGACATGGGCATTTCATGGTGTTTTGAAATAGCACCTTGACATTGGCATTGGTAACACCTTCTAACATAGTCGTATGCATCTCTAAATATCGAAGGCCAATAATAACCACTTTGCAAAACTTTTCTTGTCGTTCGATTGCCTGCATGATGTCCTCCAACTTGCGAAGTGTGGCATGCTTCTAATATAGTGGGCACTTCTTCATGGGAAATACATCATCGAATGATACCATCCGCGCATCTTCAAAACAAATAAGGCTCATCCCAATAGTAGTGCTGAACGTCATGCATAAACTTCTTCCTTTGATGGTAAGATAAATTGGCAGGTAGCACATTACTCACCACGAAATTTGCAAAATCAGCATACCATGGAAATTTCTCCATTGTTGTTGCAAATATTTCCTCGTCAGGGAATGCATCATCAATCTGAATTTCAGGTTGCGCCACATGTTCATTCTCAAGTCGAGATAGGTGATCGGCCACTTGGTTCTCACAAACTCTTCTATCTTTGACCTCAAAATCGAACTCTTGCAGCAGCAACACCCATCAAAAATTTAATAGTTGTTTAACCAAGTCCATGTGGTATCAATACTTGGATTTTATTAGGCCACTTTACTACTTGATAGACCACATATACTTGCACGTACTCTTGGGCACTGTCAAAACCCTTGCGGATTAACTAGGGAATGTGTTATAGTTGTTCTGAAATAATACCCAGACATTCGTTGTATTATCATCACTTTAATAGTTATCTTAGTGGTTGTAAATGTTAGGATACTTCCTAGATTATTGGTACTTACTCCGAAAGTGGAGTAGTGACTAGGAAAAGATAATTACAATAGTAATTTTAAGTTGAACATTCTATCCAAACTGCTAGGTATTATCTAAGTAATATGGTTAGTTGTTATCTAATAACTAGAGAATCAAAAGGTAATACTTAACTAGATCAATATAAGGGTTAGTAAGGCAACATCCTAAGACTCAAAATGTAAAGGGTGATATTCATCAGCTTCTCCAAAAGACTGTTGATGGTTCATAACTTATAAGATTCTACATGTAAGGTATCGAGTTAGTTCAACAAAGCACAATAAGACCATGAAGATTAGAATCCATGAGGAGCACAATTCTAGTGTTCACCTGCAATTTATTGCCATCGAATTTGATATTAGCTACTTGTTCAATATTGCAACTCAAATCCCCCTATTTACTTTTCCAATTTTCATCAGTTGATTACAACATCTGAGAACCACAATTCCATGTATTCCCTTGGGATTTGAATCCAAAATTTAGTGGGTAACTATATTTGATAGTTACTGCATAATATTTAGAGTTAAGGTGTAGCTTGGCCATTATTAAATTTTTGTGTCGTTGTCGGGGAATACAATATTAATTTGTGAATTAAATTTGTTGCGGTTTTTGGGTGCTCTTTTTGCTTTTGTTCTTAGTTGGGTATATGTCTATGCATGCATAGCACGTGGTGTAGAGGAAAACCCTTAATCCCATTGAATATAAATCTAGAAATGATCCAACAAACACCTAGTAGGATGATAGAACTGAAAAGAGATGATATTCCTGAATGGGTTCGTCATGATGTACCTCCCCCTCCTTCTAAAGGAGTACATGACATTGTTGAATAGTAGACAATGTTACTTTTAGAACAAGACACTAATGAAAGGAGGGCAACAGATGATGCTCAGTGTATATCTAGGGAGGCAAAGCTAGCTGAGTAGAGATAAGAAGCAGATCGCCGAGCAGCATGGGTGGGAAATCAAAATAGAGTTAAAAGAGGTCGTCCTCTAGTAATCCCACCATCTCATATGTGTAGTCGAACATGGATGATGAAGAAAATCGGGGGTACGTTGTGCTGACAGAGACTGCAACCATTGTTCCTCCAGTTTTACCCCAGGCATTAAGTTTGACATAACAAGCGCAATGATCCAGTTCCTAAATCTTAAGGTTGTATTTGCTGAAGCAAATATGTACCTTGAAAACTTCATCAAGATCTGTAATTCATATACAAATGTATGGGTAAATTTGAAAGAGCTTAGACTGAGGTTGATCCTCTTCTTAGTTATAAAAGAAGGATATTTATGGCTAGGGGAACTACCTAGAGGATCTATCACTAAAAGGAACGAGTTGGTCAGGCAATTCATTAACGAGTTCTTTCCTTTATCCATGATGTTGAAGCTTAAGGAAAAGATCTATAATTTTAAGTAGTTGCAGTCAGAATATATGTGTGAGTCATGGTTCAGGTTCAATAAGAAATTGAGTATTATGCCCAATGATCGAATGTCAGGGTCAATCCTATTGGAGATATTTTAAAGAGCCTTGTCCATTAGTTCAAGAGCCATGGTAGACACCATTTTTGGTGGAGATTTTATAAGAATACATTGGGTGGCAGCTTTATTAATGCTAGATTAGATCTCGCTCAATAACAGAGTGTGGCAAACTTGGGCGACTGAGAGGGGATCTAACATATATGCTTTTGGTAACTCCTGTGATTAGAAAGTAGTTGATTATTCAATAGCATAATAGATTGCACTACTTAAAACTTATCTTGGGTTATAAGCAAAGAGTTTCCACCAGCAAGTTTTGAGAAAGTGAATGTAGTAGTAGCCTAGGGTTTAACTTCTAAATCTTACAACCCATAAGAAAAGGAAGCAACTTAATTGGAACGTCAGTTGGAGGTTTCCGAGCACAAAGGCATGAGAATCAAGATCAAAACTATTATGACAAATATAGTGACCATAGTAGGGCTATTTTCAGTCATTGCTGAATTACTTTAACCTTCTCTATGGCTTGATAAACAAGATTTGGTCCGAACAAAAGAGTTTCACCCACTTCGAACCATCCTAGTGGTTATCTACACTTCCTTCCATATAAAGCTTCATTTGGTGTCATTTTGATACTTGAATGATAGATATTATTGTAGGCAAACTCAATAAGAGGTAAATAATCATCCCGGTTTCCCTTAAAATCTATTACCCAAGCTCGTAGCATATCTTCAAGTGTTTGGATGGTACGTTCTGCTTGTCCATCTGTTCGAGGGTGAAAAGTTGTACTCAACTTCAGTTGTGTTCCCAAACACCTCTAAAAAGACTTCTAAAAGTTTGCAGTAAATTAGGTTCCCCGATCTGATATAGTTGAAATTGGCACTCCATGTAATCGGACTATCTCTTTAATGTAAAGCTTCGCATACTCTTTAACTGTGTAAGTGGTCCTAACTGGTAGGAAATGTGCGGATTTGGTAAGCCTATAAACAATCACCCATATAGAATCGAACTTTCGGGATGTACGAGGCAAACTAATAACGAAATCTATGTTAATCATGTCCCACTTCCAGCTTGGCAGATCAATGCATTACATATAACCTCCGGGGTTTTTGGTGCTCAACTTGAACTCTTTGACAATTTGGACATTCAGCTACTAATTCTGGAATTCTCTTCTTTATGTCATTCCACCAATACATATCTTTCAAATGATGATATATTTTGGTTGATCCTGGATGAATGGAATACCTTGAACAATGTGCCTCTTTCATAATCTTATTTCTTAGCCCGTCTACATCCGGCACACACAATTGGTTTTGGCACTGAAGTACTCCTTCCCGCGTAAGCTCAAAAGCCTTGGTCGCACCATTCTGAATGTTCTACTTAAGCTGTAATAAAATAGGATCTACATATTGCTTTTCTTTTACTTCAGCTACTAATAAAGATTCCGCAGCATTATGTACGATAAGCTTTTTATCCGGAGTTTCAAGAAGGCGAACTCCCAAACTAGCTAACTGGTGAAGATCTTTAATCATCCCTTGTCTTTCTATAGGCGCCATCATAGCCTTATGACTTAACACATCAGCTACCACATTTGCTTTCCCTGGATGGTACAAGATATCAATATCGTAGTTCTTTAATAGTTCAAGCCATCTCCGCTGCCTTAAATTTAGATCTTTCTGATTAAAAATATATTGCAAGCTCTTATGGTCAGTATATATATCAACATGAACCCCATATAAGTAGTGGCACCATATCATTAAAGCAAAAATAACTGCTGCCAGCTTAATATCGTGTGTAGGATAATTTTTCTCATGTGGTCGCAACTGTCTAGAAGCATATGCTATTACCTTACCATGCTATATCAATACACATACTAAACCAATTATGGAAGTATCATAATACACTGTATACCCTTCGGTGCCTTCTGGAAGTACCAACATGGGTGTAGATATCAAATTGTTCTTTAAATGTTGAAAACTCTTCTCACAAGCATCATTCCATTGGAATTTGGATGCTTTGTGGGTTAGCTTGGTTAAGGGTGCTGAAATGGAAGAAAATCCTTCAATAAACCTTCTATAATAACCGCCCAACCCAAGAAAACTACGAATCTCTGTAGGCATTGTGGGCCTTGGCCAATTCTTCATATCTTCTATCTTTTGAGCATCAACCTTTTATCCCTTCACTAGATACAATATGACCCAAAAATGCCACCGACTTTAACCAAAATTTTTTCTCACATTTAGAGAACTTTGCATAAAGCTTATAATCATGAAGAGTCTGCAATGCCTGTCGAGTGATTGGCATGATCCTCTTCTGATCTAGAATAAACTAGAATATCATCTATAAAAACTATCACAAATACATCCAGGAATGTCTTAAACACCCTATTCATCAAATCCATAAAAGTTGCGGGTGCATTACTTAGCCCAAATGACATAACTAGAAACACATAATGACAATACCATGTTCGGAAAGCTGTCTTGTGTATATCCTTCTCTTTGACCCTCACTTGGTGGTAATCTGACCTCAAATCAATCATAGAAAAACATTTGGCGCCCTGTAACTGATCGAATAAATCATCAATTCTTAGGAGAGGATATTTATTCTCAATAGTCACCTTATTAAATTATCGATAATCAATACACATCCTCAGTGAGCCATCCTTTTTGTGCACAAATAAACTGGTGTTCCCCAGGGGGACATACTAGGCCTTATGAATCCCTTCTCTAGCAAATCATTCAATTGCTCTTTTAATTCTCATAATTTTGTTATGGCCATTATATAAGGAGGAATGGAGATTGGTTGGTTTCCTGTTATTACATCAATACCAAACTCTACTTCTTGTTTAGGAGGCAAACCTGGAAGATCTCCAGGAAATACATCAGAAAATTTATTTACCACCGAAACAGCGTGAAGAGTTGGTGGCTCCACTTCTGTATCCCTTAATCTAACTAAATGATATATGTATCTCTTGGAAATCATTCTTCTTACCTTAAAATAAGAAATAAATCAACCTCTTGGCACACCAATTTCACCTTTCCATTCAAGGACTGATTCATTTGGAAAATAGAATATACCTTTTTCGTGTAGCAATCAATTATGGCATAACATGATGCCAACCAGTCCATACCCATTATAACATCAAAATCTACCATTTCTAACTCCACAAGATCAGCCATCATATTACGACCACAAACAGTTACTATGCAGTTTTGGTAAACCCGTCTAGCTATAATAGAGTCCCCAATCGGTGTGGACATTTCAAATGGCTTAACGAACAGTTCAGGTATTCTTTCGAACTTTCCAGCAACAAATGGAGTAACATATAATAATGTAAAACTGGGATCAATTAAGGCATATACATTGAATGAAAAGATAGACAACGTACCCGTAACCACATCTGGGGAAGCCTCTAAATTCTATCGATCCACTAGAGCATATGTACGATTTTGAGACCCGCTAGAACTCATCGCTCCTCTATCACCTCTAACACGACCCATTGGTTGTACACCCCTTCCTGAACAAGGCATCGATGATGATGATGAAACAAATGACCCCATAGGTCGTTCCAAACCCTCTATGCCCCTTCATAGGCATTCTCTCATCATATGCCCTAACATACCTCACCAAAAGCAAACATTGGTACCCAACCAACATGCGCCCAAATGATACCTTCCACATTTATTGCATAGCTCTCGAGGAGGTCTCAATTGGCTCATATTCCCTTGCCTTTGGTACCCCACTATCCACGAACATCGAATCTCACGTTTTTGTCCAAATTGATTTCCTCTGGACCCTTGGAGTTGTGGTGGGGCACTAGCTGCAGAATAAGAAGATAATGGCCTAGGTGGTCTAGCAGAAAACTGTGGTATGAACTCTCCTTGGGATACTATGAACTGCCCTGTAAATTTGGCCCTCTTGGAATATTCTCTTTCTAATTCCTGTGTTCTTCTCCTCTGCCTCTGATCATCCATTTTTTGTGCAAAACCTTGGATCCTCGCTATGTCCATATCTTTGTTCAAAGCGGCAATAGTACAATCTCTAACCAGATATGGATCCAGCCTATCCACATATTGATGAACTCTGTCATCCATAGTAGCTACATCATTAGGAGCATATCTCGACAAAGAATTAAATTGGAGACTGTACTCCTTCACGCTCATATTCCCCTGACAAAGATTTAAAAACTGATCTGCACGGGCTTGGCGAATCTCGAATGGAAGATAATGATCAAGAAATGCCTCTTTGAACTCTTTCCAAGTAGATGGGGGTGCATCAATACCCTTAGATCATTTCCAGTCCTCGTACCAATATATAGCCTCCCCTTTGAATCTATATGCCGCTAACTCCACTATCTCTCTACCCGTTACATGCATAACATCTAAGGCCCTTTGAATTTAATCAAGAAAGTCCTGTGGGTCCTCGTTAAGATCTGATCCAATAAAAGTGGCAGGATCCATCTTAAGAAAATCCTATGTTTGAAGGCTAGCCGCCCTATCTGTACCACTAGGACCCATGGTAGGAATGGCTTGCCCTTGAGCTTGCCCAGCAACTATACGAGTCAAAAGTTGCACTGTATTTCTAAGATATTGATCAGCAACATTAATAGGTGGCTCTGGGTATATAGTTCTCCTCCCCATAATTTCTTCCAGAGTGGAAGAAGTTTTTGATGCATGCTCAGATGGAGCCTCACTTTGATTAGCTGGTATAGTGGGTGACTTACTAGTCCCCTCTCTGGCAGCCACATCTACTTGTTTACCAGTATTCTTACTTCTGGTAACCAGCATCATTACTATAATAAGAGAAACAAATGGATTCGGTGGTCAACTATGACTTCATATACGATATATGCTCTATCACATGATCTAAGACATGAAGAAAAAGAAACAATTCCTAAATGTCCATAGCCTCCTGTTTATAGATGCGGTGCAATACACACCGATAAACACGCCTCTACGAGACATGGTTGCGTAGACTCACTAGGACAAACTTCTCTGATACCACTATTGTCATGCCTCAAATCCTATTAGGATGGACTGGCACCCGTAAACGAGGAGGCCTGGCAGAACCAGCTCATAACCTTATACTTCCCATGCATACCTCTATGACAACTCAAAATTCAGATAGCATCATGTCGCATATAAAAGAAAATAATCACCTGTATAAGCTCGAGCACACATATATATGTATATACAATACTTGGTTGTTGGATCCATCACGTCTATTAACAAAACACCACCTTGATGTACATTAGGTCTACAAAGCCTCTAGACAATATAAAGAGTTTAACTAAGGTCGGGACACACCCCGCCATATAACTAACTTCTATACAATACCAAAAGTGACTGGATATGACACGGAAAGCCCCAAAGCAAACTGGAGCTCACCAAAAGCAGTTGGATATCCTGGATCCTACTTGTGTGGTGTATGAGGTAAGGTACCTGTGCCTGCAGCATGAAATGCAGGTCCCCCATGGGGAACGTCAGTACGAAAAATGTACTGAGTATGTAAAGCTGTAGATAATCACATATGATATAGGAGCTCAATAGAAATTAGAATCAAGTGAATAAATCATAATAGGAGTGGACCACACTTACTAGAACTTGTCATAACCTATACATTGTATTTAGTCAATCACTTTACCTTCGTTCTTATCATCTTTGTAATCATTACAGCACTATGCTGTGACCATTAGGCTGCCTCCAGTACATATCAACTAGGATCGACCCATGATAGGCTTATTCCCCTGGGATACCACCCATAAAAACATAAATAGGGATCGACCCATAATAGGCTTATGCCCATGGGATACCACTCGATAACAGAGAACTTTCATCACTTAGTATAATTAATCTTTGAGATTGTTATTTCGGTCGCCACCGCATTTTTGATACTTTGAAACAATGATAGATCAATAAGAGACATATAAATAGACCATCAATGCAATAACAATGAAGTAAGAACTCATTGGTACATCAATGAAGTGTTTTGGAGTCATCAATGCCATAACAATGAAGTACGAACTTATTGGTATATCAATGAAATATTTTGGAGTCATTAATAGCACATGGATCTTTTTTGAGTAACCGGATACCTTCTGACGTTCATTAGTGCAATAAACATGTAACATTTGGAAAACAAGTAAGTATTGGAATGTCTTGACATCATGTAGGGTGGAAACAAGTTCATTGGTAACGTAGGACATCATACAAAACCATTATGGATCACATGTTATTGAATAACTTTGGAAACTTTCTTAATATAAAAGTTGTTCACTTTCATGCCAAAGATACGGTATAGAGTATGCTTTACATACCTGACTGTCAACCTTCAATACTATTCCCAAATGGACTTCCCGTCTTTTCGGATTACTTATCTACAATTAACATATATAGCAATCTAGTATTACCAACCAAACGTCACAATTCAATTATTCGAATTCACCAAACTAGTGGTTAAGTAGTAAGCCTTAATTATACCATAAAGGGTGTCACTTTAACCCTCTTATATTCTAATTATATTCACATGCCATGCATATTCATAAAACATCCTCAAATATCAAGTTGGATTCATTTATCCTTCCAATCAATCCATTAAACCAAATTGAGTCATAGACATAAATAATCATCCATTCAATAGTATATCACCATATTCACCTTCCATAACTCAATTACCATATCTACCTTCCATAACTCAATTACCATATCCACTTTCCACAATTCAATTCGACCAAACCAGTCAAAATAGTCCATAACCCTATTTCCATCACCGTTCAATAACAACCAATACATATAATCCTCTATCACACATATAATTATGGAAAAGAACAAAGTCAAACAATATTCATACCTTAGAATTCACCTCTTGATTATCAAATTCTGTTTGCACAAATAATAGGTGCCGTTCGAAGCTCCCGAGATGACAAACGCAGTTATCAGATTACTTTAGAATTTCTACGGTTGAATCAAAAGTAATTTAAAGGTCAAATTTGGCTAGGGTTTGTTCTTCCTCCATGATTGATGATGAAAATGAGTTTTTGAACTCATATAAATGTATATATACACATATTACCGTCCATAATATAATAGTAAATGACCAAAATGCCTCTAAAATTTAAATAATGTCCAATCTATCCTTGGATGGACTGTTTTGATAAGCTAAAGTAGATCGACCATAATTCTTTGCTCCGATATCGTATTTGGGTTAAATTGATATCGTTGGAAGGATAATTCAAAGGAATTTCATTTCATATACAGTAGGACACCTAGTTCGTCCTATACAAGTGGTTATGGTCGTTTGAAGTTGACCCTAAAAATCTATTTTGATAGGCTAAAGTAAAACGAGTATAACTCCTTACTCAGATATTGGATTGAACCAATTGCATTGGAAATAAGACTCAAATATATTTCTTTTCATAGGTCTCAGCTCTCCCAGTTCATTATATTAACGGAGTTATGATCATTAAAGGTTGACCCAGAAATTTGGCTGGCCTCGATAGTTTATGTGCAAGAAATTTTCCTGCACATTTACTATTCCCAAATATCCTGGCCACCGTTTTATAGTTTCGAACGTGCTCAATTATATCCGAAACCTATCCGTTTTTGGAAATATTTATATTGTTGGAAAGCTTATTCAATAACCTTCGCATGGAACCATCGACGGGCAAATTTTAGTATAAATAAAATAAAAAAAATTAATTCCATATAAATAAGACCAATACACGTACTTGAATATGCCAATACACGTACTTGAATACGGAGTGTTACAGTAGAGCAATGGTTGACATGGAGAAAGGAGAGCTGAAAGTTAGTGTCATTAGTCAGGAGCCCATATTCAACATCCTAAAATCATTGAAGCAACCAATCGACATGGGTATGGTGTTAGTGATAGATTGTATAGATGACCCAGGAGGGTATTGTTATGGGTATCTTGATGAATTCTAAGTAATCAAGGTACCCGCATCATGTTTCAACATTAAATTAAGCGATGCATAGGAGACAACCAATGTCCTTGTTGGTGAAGTCTGAGTAACGAACATAACCACGTCATGCCACAATGTTAAATCAAGTGCTGTATGGAAGGCAACCCATGGACTTGTTGGTGAAGCATAAGTAACCAACACAGTTACGTCGTACCGCCATGTTAAATCAAGCACTAAGTGGGAGGCAACCCAATAATTTAGTGTTCACTTTTTTTTTGTTTTTTGTTTTGTGGGTTTATAGGTTATGGACTTACCCAGAATATGGAAAGATTGTTGGACACATAAATTTCCAGGTAAGGGGATTATATGACCAACCCATAAGGGTCACAAGTCCCACACGGGCCAGGTAAAGTGAGTAATAAATCGAAAAGATCAAATTTTGAGGATGAGAGTGGAAAGATGTGGACTTTGGCACATAATCATACATTTGGAACTATAACATTCATGTTTCAGGACCATAAGTAGGTAGGAAAATATCAAAATGACAAGTCTAGAATGCAGGCAAGTGGGACAAAACATTCAGTCCCACATGCGCCCTATACATACGGGCCGCATGTGGCAGCCACATGTGTGTGTTGTAACTGCTAAAATTGTGGGCCCAAATTTCAATTTAAATTTTGGGCCCACCAATGCATAATTAAGATCTAAATTGGCCCCCTCTATATTTAAATACGTTTTTCCTCGTTCTAACTTATTCAAATCTTCAAAATCTTACTTTTCTCTTTAAATCCAAACTTCCCTCTTAAATCATTAACTAATCCTGCACTTAAAGAATGGTTAAATTAACTTGTTTAAGGTACCAGCTTGTCCCAAAACACTAAAAACAAGTTCCAACTTGGGTTTTGGTCAATTTCTTCATTGTTCACTTTCAGATTATCATAAAAGAGGTAACTTTCTCGGCTCCTAATGGTTATGTATTGAGTTATTTATTGAATAGTCAAGTTGATGTGTGTATTTCCATGCAAAATACATAGAATATATCATATTTGTATGTAGGATCTTTAAAGTAGCCTAAAATCTTAATATGGGGCCTTCTTTTGAATTAAAGTCTAAGGTTAGGATACAAATGGAAGTTGAACAAGTAAAGTAATTGACATGACTCGAGCCAAGGCTTAGACGTGTTGGGTGCCTCAAGCACAACATGGACAGGAGACTACCTATATTACCCAATATAACCTCTCTATGTCGTATGCTGAATAAATTTTGAATACTTAATAAGATTGAACGATCATAAATAAAATACATTCAAATGGTGTCATCCCTAAAACCAATACTAATGCAAAGGCCGACACCAATACCAACACCACCCACGCTAACCCCAAAGTAGTCTTACTAAAATAACATATCATTAGGACATTCTCCCGACCATAGCAAAAAAAACAAAGTCTAAGAAATAACAGAAGTATGCAGAGGATTCTAAAACAATAAATGGAGCCTTCCGGAGTGGGGAAGCTCACCACTTTAATCTGAAACAAAGTTATCCTCGAATCCAAGTCACCAAACAAGAGTAGTAGTATGGCTTTCTACATCAGATGGGTATACAAAGCCCAAAGATGGGTTAGCAGGTGAATGCTAGCATGTACTCAAGAGTAAGGAGAAAATGATTCCAACAGTTAAAACCAAGTAAATAACCTTATTTAACCATATACATATATACATGTATACCATACCAGGAAAGTAAATTAGGTTTAGCATGTATTTAAGTATTTAACCTGGGTTGAGTAGCTTAAGCATCCTAAAACCACCCACAGGCTATATGGGTCATGTGTTACCCTCTAAAAGGATCCTAATGCATGTAGACACACAAATTAGAGATATTATAGGGGTAGGGGATTCCTATGTACCCTTCACCTTCCATCATACATACATACGATCATAACCTTAGGGGATTCCCATGTACCCCACAAGTATATGGTCACCATGACCAATCCTCATTTCGACAAATAAGAGTTTCCAGTATTCGTCCATTGGACTCACACCTTCACGATTAGCTATCACAACCCGCATTATTGCCCAATTAAAACCTTTACCACATAACCAAATCCCTGATTCTAAAGTTAATTAACAAGGCATTAAGAAGTTGTATCGTCATACCGGCTATACCTTGTAAGTAATGTCATTAGCCAATACTTATGGGATTCTCATGTACCCCATAGGATTTCTAATCAATCAAAACCATGGCCACCAAGACCTTTTCAATTCATTTAGTTAAATTAAACCATTTAGGGTTCCATTACCATATTATGCAATGCAAAGTTTTTAGTAAAAGTTAAACTATGTGACAAAACCGTTCCTATAGGCACTTTAACAATCATGTTGAGGGCATATAGTTTCTAAAATCAAAACCAAGAACCAATTGACCATTTCCATAAAACAACATGTTCAATTATAAAATTTTAACATGAAAACCATAAGAAAATCATAGAAAAACAATATCCATCCATTACAAACCAAAACCCCCAAATATAGATCAAAACTAAGCAATACCCACAATTAAATCTTGAAAATCATTCATTAAAACATGAATTTACTTAAATTAAATATGAGGGAGGGGTAACATGCCTTAGATACTAAATAAGACAGAGAGAAACCACCCTTGAGAGCCTTAATTGACCACCTTAAAGAAAACCCTAGCGTTTTCTTAACCCAAGAGCTTGAGAGAGATTTCAAAGTGTTTAAAGTGTTTTTGATTGAGAATAATAGGGTAAATAATGTCCCAAAAAGTGTTTGAAGTAGTGGGGTGAAAAGAGTTTAAGGGGGGAAATGTCCAAAATACTCCCAACATAAACTGTAAAAATCCCGCAGGTGGGTACATCATATGAGTGGTACCATCCCGTCGTACCTAGAATAGAAAGTTGGACATCCACACTGTCCACCATACGATTCCCATTACCCTACTCGTATGGATAACATATGAGTAGTACCAATAAGTTGTATATAAGACATAATTAAAGAGGTTGAACAGTAGACAATATACTTTTACACCTTACCACTTGTACCCTATCGTCATGGCTCCTAGTGAGCCACTCATACTAAGAGCCAAGTCAAGTTACCAAGTTTTAGATTAAGTAAAGGATCAACCCACTAACCCATCACCAACCATACGAACCATACGCCCAAACCGTAACTACTACAGAAACTCAACCTCCACTCACTAGATAACTTATGATTTAGGCCACCTAACTTTTACCCACACTATTCACCACATATGGTGAGTCATATAATCAACAGAAGGCTTAAATTCAGGAAATCTTACAATAATCAAAACATAGGGTGTTTCAATAATACCAAAGGTTGGGCATGTAGTTTGCATTGAAAATTATGATTCTTGATATATGTGTGTACATTGGACTTATTGGGACATAAAATAAGTTATAGGGGTGTGAAAATTAAGGAAAAATGCAAAACTTTTGAATTTTTTTCAACTTATCCAATCTCTCAGTTTTGTTGGAAACTAATGACTAGTTTTTCAGGTACACATGGAACTAAAAATTTCTAAGAAGAATAAGGGGGATTTGAGTAGGCATGATGGTTTACTTGATCCGAGTGGTACAGTAGAGAAGTACCTAATTACACTACTTAGAGGTGTGGAAAATAGGGTGACACGCAGAGTTACTAGAGGACAGATTCTCCAAGTAGCTGAGACTATTATATTTTGCACTATAGGACACTACTACCTGAGTAGTCATAGTAGGGTAGACAACTAGCCTTTACTTGGCCTAGATCTTAGACTAAGGTTGTTCAGATTGTCCAAGCTTCACAAGCATATGTATCCCGCTTGAGGATGGAGTCAGCTCAAAGATTACCTCTGCATTCTCCTCTACCAGATGATCACGATGAGGATAAGGAATATTTTAAGCTAGATCCATAGAGAGTATTTCAGTACACCTAGTTTGGGGAGGGGTCCCAAGATTCATTTAAGGATACAGAGCAAGAGAAGTAATCAATGGTACCCCAATCTAAGAACGATACCTCTTTTCACGCATGGCAATCAGATGTACTCCAATTCAAGAAGGGTACACAGTAAGATTCCCGTAAAATACCTATTCCAGATAAGGGTACACTAGTACAAAATGGGAAAAGTTCCGCACCCACACATACCTTGGAGCACCTCTTTAGGAGTAAAATTCAAGGTGGTATGTGGAAGGAATGTAGAAGATATTTGATATAGACAGTTGTATTTCGAAGGACGGCAGGACAAAGAGGCTTACTTTTTAGGAGCGTAAGATTTATCTATCTGGGCTAAGTTGAGTACCATAATTGTGGGGGTTTTTTATCAGTATTAGTTAGAGTGGATAACTATACAACCCAACTCTTACTCCTCGACTATAGTGTGAGAGTTTTATGCATCATACCAAACCATAGTATTTAGTGTAATATACAGATCTCTAGGTGTGCTGAGATAAATGGAGTAGCCACGTCGTGATCAGACCCTTGTAAGAGGGGCCAGGGTTAATCTTTCAGTAGAGATTATTTATTGGGTCATTTTTGGTCTAGATTATATCACTCCCATATCCATAGCTAAGTGCAACCACAAAATTAGAGCCGCACATGATAAACATATTATGTGGAAGGCTAATCATAGATGAGAAAGTTAAGATGGATAGATAGATAGATAGATAAATATATTTCACTTTTGGGTGATGAGACCTCGTAGATTGAGGTACATGGTGTGATCAAGAAGGGTTCTTTGAATTTGAATGCCAATTTTTGGTGGTTTCTCATTTAATATAAACTACTCTCTACTACTTTATATAATGTGTTGACTTGGGAGGGAGCTTCCTTAATTTCTAGTTTGATTTCTGGATATGCTATTGACTTTACATCCATCCTTTGGCATAAGATTCATGATAGATATTTTGGGGAGGAAACATCTCTGCCATTTCCCTGCCTGATTCATATACTATATGATGAGGCCACTGTAATTGAGATACTAGAAGTAGATGAGGTAATACTTGTAATAGCCATGGAACAGATAAAGTATGAAGGATTCAACACATCTGGCCCTTCCTAGGAAATTTAGTGAGCCTACTACATTACTTCAGGCCCCGACTGAGGGTCCATCAGTTTCCATAAAGGGTGGAGGTATACATGGTGGTGATATATGAGCTAGTTTTGATATTAAAATAACGGAGTAGAGAGAAGCCCTAGATTTGAGTACTCAGGGCAAGTGGACATCAACCACCTCTTTGTTAGCCCTGAATTTGAACTCAAAGTTGATTGCCATATCTTCAGACCCCACTAACCCATCCACTACAGCTCCTACTATAGGTATTATAAAGATATCTTGAGAGTTCTTACAGAGCTTAGTGGATAGCTAGAGGGACATTGATGTTCAGTTACATATTGTTGAGACCAAGATAACTACCCTATATAGGAAGATGCATTCATGGGTTTTAAATAGATGTGGGAAGAGTCTAAAATGATGGCCATACAGAGAGCTGCCATGTCTGAGCTGATTTACAGGCATGCCTTGATGCTTTTGAGAGATGGGTTACAACCTGATTTATAGTGATATTGACACTGGATCTAGACGAGATGAAGGAGGATATGGATATATTATGAGTAGAGGTATGCTTTCTCATAGAGAGCTATATAGAAGCCATTCGATAAGTCATACCCTTAGTGTTCCAGATATCACCTCCATATGCACACATACATTTTAATTTATTTGCGAAGGATGATGAGGTGATCCTAATAATTGGGGCTAATAGAGGTCACATGGAAGATCTAAAGGATTAAGATATACCATATGATTAGGCCTTTAAAAAGTCAATACATGATTTGATGAGTTCTACAGTTGTTGAGAGGTAGAGGTGTACAATAATAGTTGTGCGTGCATCTTCTAGTAGTGCACCTAGTAGTGGGCGCATCTTCTAGTAGTGCACCTCTACCACCACCACCTCTGGCTCTGCCTCTACCCGTTGATATGCCCACATCTGGGGATGCTCCTAACATGGACGCTTAGTGTATCCCAGGTATGTACTTATTATTTTTGTTTTATATTATATTAATGTATTAGGGATAGTGCACAATATTTAGTTGATGGGTGGGGAACACCATAGCTACTGTGGGTTTTGTTGTTGTGCTTCTTTTTCCCATCATCCATGGCTTGTTTATAGAACTGGCATGTCTACGTTAAAATTTGAGTCATATTGTGTTTTATTTTGTATTGTGTTGTGTTTTTATATAATTAGGAGATTTTTAAGTATTTAAGAAAATTGTCATGTTTTTTTATTTGATTTTTGAGAAAAATAATAACCCTCTAAAATTTTGTTTTATAATTGTGTGAATGTATATATGTGTGAATATTGGAGATCTTGTTATGGAATTAGAATTAGGGACATGATAATCACTTACTAACAGTTGCATAAACCACATAAGTAGTTGTTTGTAATATTGACCCAAGTCATATGTGTGTGAGATGCTACTCAGTTCCTTTTGTGTGGTGAATTGAGAACGCTTTAGATTAGTCTTACCTAGGTTGTAGGATAGTTGGTTAGGAAAAGATCATATGACATTTTTTATTTTAGTCCACTTTTATCTTAAATGACCTCTCTTATGTGAAATAGTACCCCTTGATCCCTAAGTTTGAGCCTTATAGACTATTTTTCTTGTTTCACCATTCACCTTTCTATTTGTATTGCAATATCCCATTTTGACCCAATCTTCATTGGACATAGTACACCTCAACTCAGGAAAATCGCCTAAGTTGAGGGTGGCTATCATAGGGGTTTGTGATTTAAAGTGGGTGTGTAGAAGGATGAAATAAGAGAAAAAGTTAGTTAGGCTGGGTGTGATAGAAAAAAAATAAAAAAGAGAAAAAGAAAATAAAAATCTCAAAAAAGTGAAAAAAAGAATAAAAGACCTCACCCAATCGGAAAGTGAAATAAAGAATAAAAAGGGAGAAATAATGGTGGAATAAAAAAAAATTGGCTAATAAGTGATACCCATGGTTAGTGTTGTCCGAAGAAGGCTTAGTCACTTGATATGTCCATATGTTCCATACCACCCCCCAAGCCTACATTACAAGCCAAGAAAAGTCCTATAGTGATCCTAACTTGACTATCTGAAAACTACGTTAGAAAAAAAGGTAAAGCCTATGATATTTGATGCACATTGATTGGACTGAGCATGAGTTTCTCTTGACTGTCCCTACATTGCCATATAATATTTAATTGGAGTGAGTCGGACATATTTTTTGTGAGGGAACATGAGTCAATTACGAGTTGTTTACGTGTTTGAGTAGTGTAACTTTTACATATGCATATTTGTCTACTGCTAATGTAGTGCCATAAATTGATCTCGTTGTGTCACGTTGTTGTACTTTAAATTTAAACATAGCTGGTTTTGAAAAGTGAGTAAGTAAGAGGTGTTGTGATTTGAGCTTAAGGTTTTGGTTGATGATAACGCTCAATCTACAGCTCTCGTAGGAGTGTAAAGCGGTCGTACTCAAATATAGAACCCAACTGGGTTGAGTATCGATCCCATAGGGAATAGCTTGGTCAACAAGTAAGAAAAGATTACTAGACTTTTAGTGCAAGTCTCGTAAAAGGGGGGAGTTTTGTCGTGCAAATAATGTAAACAAAATAATAAAGTAAAAGCAGAAAATAGAAAAGTAAAAATGGTTTGCTTGATAGGTTGTTGAACAATGAGAATGGAGAAGTTGGGGTTATGTCCACCTTTTGACTTTACGTCTCTATTAGCTATGAGTTATGCGGAATTCAGACATGCATGTGCTTATAGAGAATTGTATTCGATGGTAAATCCAGGCATCTTTCGACCTATTCGAGGATTATTTCACTTTAACTCTTTCGAGCTTAAAGCATATCTAACGGTAAAAATTCTCCAAGAGGTTAATCTAGTTACGGCACTAACTTTTTAATAGAGGATGGGACCCTACTACCTTGACATTATCTCTTTTCTAGACATATAACTTTTCTTTCGAACAAGTTAATGCAATACTGGCATATTCTTGCATTTGCAACCACAAAGAATTTAGATTAGGATGAAGAGAATAATGATATAAGCAGCATACGTGTCACAAACTCACAAACTCATAGAAATAGATAGTATCTCATACAGCTTCCATAACCCCAACAGAGAGGTTTAGTTACCCATGAGTGCGAAGGAAATCACAATAGACATTGTTATTATACCACAATAAAGATCTCGTGTAGTGGTAGTGTGGTAGGCGTTAGGCGTGAATTCCTAGCAAAGTAACGTTTCTCTTGTTGCGGAAATTAAGAATTGAATAGATGAATAGAAGAAGAATAAAAAGTAGAATTAATGGAAGGGTTAGAAGAAGAGTTATAGAGTAATAGAATTAATGAGGAATGTCTCTCAAAAATCTCTAGCCAAATAGGGTATTTATAGTACCCATATCCTATTCCTACTAAGCTAATGAAATACTTAACCAAATCCTACTAAGCTAATGAAATACTTAACCCAATTGTACTAGGTTAATGTATCATTATCCTAATCCTAATAAATTACTGCTAGTCCCTAAAGTCTTCAGAAATGTTGTTTTGGCCCGGGACAGCTTTTCCATGCGCCACTTTTATTCCTTGGCGTCCAAGACTCCCTCTTCTCCTTTCGTGAAGCTTTCTTTGGTGTCAAGTTATCCATAAAATGACGAATTCTGCATCATTTATACCTGAAACTTTGTTAATCATGTTCGTTAGCTCACTTACAGGAAAAAGGACTAAAAGTGCATGAAATATATAATTTGTTCTCAAAACATTGCTAAAATATGGGTAAAATATAGCACTATAGGCGTGTACATTCGCCTATCATCAACACCCCACACTTGAGGCTTTGTTCGTCCTTGAATAACCTATCATGTCCATCTAAACATCAACTTAGGGTTTTACAGTATCAACACAAAATATTCATCAAGACAAGCACAACAATTATCAACAAAGAGTAGTTTTCTGATCATTGGTAGAAACAATTCAACCTCCAACATAGACTCGTGATGGTAGTTAATTCATATCCAAAAGTTAAGGTACAAAGAGTTATGCACAACTACCTAAAACTCATCAACCATGTGTGTCTCACAATATATTACCCATAATCACTCACAA
Organism: Capsicum baccatum var. pendulum; assembly: GCA_030864225.1. Classification (NCBI taxonomy): domain Eukaryota; kingdom Viridiplantae; phylum Streptophyta; class Magnoliopsida; order Solanales; family Solanaceae; genus Capsicum; species Capsicum baccatum. The sequence goes on along the minus strand of CM061555.1, from coordinate 161,296,319 downwards.
GTATAGCATATTTTTCAAACATGGGTATAGAAATATCCTTGCTCTCGCTCTCACAAAGAATTATATGCAGCAACTGATGACCATAGGCTTTCCCTTAGTGTAATGCTCCACTAAATGTCAGAATGCTAACCTTAGGATCAGCTAGCTCTTTTACGGGTTGTAATGTAGGCTAAGGGACAGGTAGGACTATTTTGGCCAGAAATAGTGACTATGTTCCTAAGTGCTTTAATACATCACATTGTATCATTAACACTTTTCTTTCAAACAACCTTTCTACCTTCTTTTATTCTACCACCCTTTTTCTCCTCTTTTGTTTTTCAATTTTAAGCAACTTTTCAGCTTTCCTTTCCCTTTTTCTTTTAATAACATACTTCTTATGATAGCAATTCTTTTTCATAACAAATTCAAGCACCATTACATTCTAAAGCATCATACTTACCCAACTTTCTCTTATTTTGTCACATGACTTTACACTTTAAAGCACTTAGGAATTTGGATCAAATTATGGTCTTAAAAAAATGGATTAGGCTTACATATGAGGCTGTCAAAGAACATAGGCTAAAGGCTCAAAAGGGTTTAACTAGGATGATGTCCATGGGTAGGTTAGAATGAGGGTAAACAATTACAGGTTGCCAAAGAAATGCCTAAATCATCTCCTAAACTTGCACTCTTTATTTTCGCTTTACATACATACCAGGCAAGTTCTAGCATCAGCCACAAACATAGAATATACAATATCCTCACACACACAAGGCACATGGTCGACTTTATTGGGAGTAGTATAGACTCTTGACCCAACAACTGAATGAATTATACCACACAATATCACGTAGTGAGTCACAATTAGAGCCTAAACATCTCAATAGTCATGATTTTAGCACAAACTCTTGTTATAATCTCATGCTGCCTATTAGAATAATTTCATGCGAAGCTAAGTAAAAAAAAAATTAACTACAAAAAAAATGAAAAACGAAAAAAACTCAAACAAACCAACATAAATAAATGCAAATGCGGATAAAGGAGTATAGCATGCAAATACCACCACCCCACACTTAAACGGGACACTTCCCTCATTGGAAAATAAATACGAAGAACCTGGTCATTCGGACTCCTCCTCAATGTCGAGGGTCATAGCCCCTTCGTCGGTATCATCATAGGAGTCGTCGTCATCAGAATTATCCTCCATGTCGGAGTCTGGCATTTGTCGCTCATCATCGGTCGGCACATCATCATCAAGAGGTTCCTCAAAGTATGTACGTACTCCACACATCTCCCTTGCATGCATATTCATTGGATAGTCATGATCCAGCTGTTGGAGCTCTGCAGCAGTTAGAACACATCCACCACTCATCATTGTGAACCAAGTCATTCCATAAAGTTGGCGAAAGAAACTCTCATCCCGAGCATGTCTCTCTGCCGTAGTAAGGTTGACGCAATGTTTTGTTTCAGCATCTTTGACCTTTGTGAGGTCAACCTTCTTTGGATTGTGTGGGAGTCTATGATCAGAGGTTCCTCTTCGATGTCTTCCTTCCTCAAGATTGCAGTCAACAAGTTGCCAAAACTGAAATGGGACCGCTTGTGTAGCATGGCTTTCCGCATGGTGGATCGAATAATTGCCCCAAAGTTGATAGGGACATTCGTTATCAGCGCGTATACCAACCACACTCTATCTCTTGTTATCTTGGTGTACTGGGTCCCTGGTATGAGGCAAGAGTTGACAATACGCAACCATATCCTTGCTTCCCTATTCAAAGAAGCATATGGGAAGGTGTTGTGTCGTCCGGTGTCTTTTTGTCTGCTCCACCTTGCCATGGATCTACTTCCACAAAGTGTGTGTCGAATTGCTCTATATGTAGGTCTACTATATAGCTCTTTGAATGGTGATGGATCGACTGAAGGCAAGCCAAGAAAGGAGTTGAAGAAATCCGCATTGAATTGTAAAACTTGGCCCCGAATCTTGACCTCGCTGCCTGTGGTTTTCGGCAACCAGTTGGCATAAAATTCTCTTGTCAAATCGAGATTATATTCTCCCATGTCTCGAAAGATGAAATCAAGATGTAATGCCATGATCTTGGCCAACATGCGCGGCTCCTTCTTCGCTAGGCTTTCCTTGTTTATCAAGTCCACATGAACATATTTTCTTTCCTTGTTGTTCCTATACCATTCCTTCGCTTCCTCCTCAAGAACCCATTTTATTCCAAACATGCGGCGTGGTAATTGCATTGAGGATGATTCTCCTTGCTCTTTGCAGCTTCTTTTTTTGCCTTTTTGGGAAGTGGTAGCCTTATATTTGCTTTTTCTTGCTTTGGGTGCCATTGTACCGGAGACTTAGAACAATGTTCAAGTTAGCATCATCGCAATGGATACAATATATACACAAGCAATAGGGGTACCACCCCACACTTAGATTGTTGATACAAATTAGTGAAGTAAAAGTGGTCGATTACTTAGACTTCATCGACATACGTTTTAGGTGCTATATTCCAACAATCAGATCAGTGATGTCACCCTTCTTGTAATCTTTGCAATACTTTCATGATAGATATAGCAAGACTACTACATAGGGATTACATGAAGGTATAGCATCTAACAATAATCACAACCTCCTATGTTGGAAGGCCACTATAAGTCCCATTCCGACGAACAAGTCATTCCAACATGTAAGTATTCAAGTGACAAGATTATGCAATGTTAATGACTATGGCAATTGCGTAAGTAGTATAATAATGCATCAAAATCAAATTCATGTTGGAAACAAGTTAAGATTATCCCAACGTATATGTTCACTCACTTGGTTGTGTATCAACAATTCAAACACATTCTTATCACCAATATTTCTTTAAGATTTAGCAATTCATAATAGGCATGATAATGTAGTACTTACAAAAAATAAATGAAGAACAAAGAAGTACTTACTTGATTAATGCCTTTGATTGATGTTCTTGTGAAGAATTAGAGCAAAAGGAAAATTTTTGAGATGATTTGGAGAGTATGTGCGGCGCCTAGTTAGGTTTTTCAATGTGTTTGTGTTTCAAGAATAAGTTTCCTATTTATAGAAAAAGGTTGGGTCGGGTTTTGACCCATTTAAAATCGATTTTGGAGACAAAAAGTGACCATAGGCGGAGCCTTTAGCTTTGCCTATGCATGGCATAGGCGACGCTTTTTGCTTTGCCTTTAGTGAGCATAGGCGGCGCCTAGTGCAAAGCCTTTAGTGACCATAGGCAGAGCCTTTCACTTTGCATTTGAGATTCAGAGACAAAAGGCTTTAGCATAGGCGGCGCCTATGCTATGGCATACTTGAGCATGGGCGGTGCCTATGCTATGGCACACTAGATTCCGAGACCTTAGGCCATAGTATAGGCCTTGCCTTGTTCGTGGCCTAGTTTTACCTAGGCATAGCCTTGTTTGATGCCTATATTTTCATGATCAATGCTCAATCCATAGCCTTTTGCATCTTCATTCCTAACTTACCACCTTTACCATGCAATCCGTCCAAATCAAAATTTGAAACCGATCTCCTCGTTGTATACCTCTTGCACCTACATTTGCTCAAAACCAATGAAAAAGATTAGTACGATGGGTTGCCTCCCACCAAGCGCCTTAGTTTTGGTCGTGGCACGACTCTTCTTTTTGGATTTTTATTAATCAAAAGCAAAACACATACTAGAAGAAAAAAAATAAAAAACGATATACGAGGGGTTGCCTCCCATCTAGCGCCTTATTTACTGTCGCGGCACGACATAGTTACCTCGAGTACTTAGACTTCATCAAGATAAGTGATGGCCATATAATTTATCGAATCAAGAGGACCGATATAGGGTTTAACTCGTTGGCCATTCACTTTGAAGATAACACCATTGGTGTCTTCCAACTCAACTACTCCAGACGAGTAGACTTGGATAACTTTGTATGGACCAGACCACTTGGACTTTAACTTACCTGGGAATATCTTCAATCTTGAGTTGAAGATAAGCACCATATCATCCTTTTGAAAGTTTCGTCGAACAATCCGCTGATCATGATACTTCTTTATCCGCTCCTTGTATAGGTCCGATCTCTCATAAGCATGTAGACGGAATTCATCCATCTCGTTCAGTTGCTCCAATCTCAGATTCATTGCATCGTCCCAATTCAGATTCAATCGCTTTAATGCCCACAATGCCTTATGCTCAAGTTCAATGGGTAAGTGACAAGCCTTCCCATAAACTAGTTGATAAAGGGACATGCCAATTGGTGTTTTGAATGCAGTCCTATAGGCCTATAGTGCATCGTCCAACTTCCGAGACCAATCCTTCCTGTTAGTATTTACCGTTTTAGAAGGATTTGCTTGATCTCTCGGTTGGAAACCTCTACCTGGCCGCTAGTTTGTGGATGATAAGGCGTGGCTACCTTATGTTGCTTGACACCATATTTTGCCAACACGGATTTGAATAGCTTGTTGCAAAAGTGAGATCCTCCATCGCCTATAATAGTACGTGGTACTCCAAAGCGAGAGAAGATATTTCTCTTTAAGAATGCTACAACATGCTTTCCCTCATTGTCGGCCAATGCTACAGCTTCAACCCATTTTGAGACATAATCTACATCCACTAGGATGTACTTCATTCCAAACGAATTTACGAATGTACCCATGAAATCAATACCCCATACGTCATGGAGCTCTACTTCAAGGATTTTTGACATGGGCATCTCATGGTGTTTCAAAATAGCACCTTGTCTTTGGCATTGGTCGCATCTTCTAACAAATTCGTAGGCATCTCTGAATATCGAAGGCCAATAATATCCACTTTGCAATACCTTTCTTGCTGTCCGATTACCTGCGTGATGTCCACCAACTTGGGAAGTGTGGCATGCTACCAATATATTAGGCACCTCTTCATGGGATATACATCGTCGAATAACACCATCCGCTCATCATCGAAAAAAAATATGGCCCATCCCAAAAGTAGTGTTGTACATCATGCATAAACTTCCTCTTTTGATGGTACGATAAGTTTGCAGGTATCACATTACTTACCACAAAATTTGCAAAGTTGGCATACCATGGTAATCCTTCCATTGTTGCTGCTAAGATCTCCTCATCAAGGAATGAATCATCAATCTCGATTTCAGGCTGCGCCACATGCTCGTTCTCGAGTCTAGACAGATGGTCAGCCACTTGGTTCTCACAACCTTTTCTATCTTTAACCTCGAAATCAAATTCTTGCAGCAGCGAAACCCATCAAATTAGTCTTGATTTTGCATCATTCTTTGTCATTAGATACCTTAGATCTGCATGGTCTGTATGAACTATCACTTTGGTACCCAACAAATAAGCTCGGAACTTCTCAAATGCATACACAACCGCTAGGATCTCTTGTTCTGTGACAGTGTAGTTCTTTTGCGCTTCGTTCAGGACCTTACTCGCATAGTAGATAGGATGAAATAGCTTCTCCTTTCTTTGTCCAAGTACAGAACCAACGGCTACCCCACTAGCATCACACATGACTTCGAACGGGAGAGACCAATCTGGTGCTACCATGATAGGGGCTTCAATTAGTTTTTCTTTGGGGCATTCGAATGCCTTCACACAATCTTCATTGAAGTCAAACTTTGCATCTTTCTCCAAGAGTTTGCACAATGGACTAGCAATTTTGGAGAAGTCTTTGATAAACCGTCGATAGAAACCTGCGTGACCGAGGAAACTACGAACACCTTTCACAGAGATTGGGGGTGAAAGCTCCTCAATAACTTCAATTTTTCGCTTGATCCACCTCAATTCCTCTTTCGGAGATTTTATGCCCAAGAACGATACCTTCTTTTACCATAAAGTGGCACTTTTCCCAATTCAGCACTAGGTTGAATTCTACACATCTTTCCAATGCCATGCTTAGGTTTGCCAAGCACGCTTCAAAAGACTCACCAACAACTGAAAAATCGTCCATAAATACCTCCAAAGTGTCTTCAAACATATCAGAAAAAATGGACATCATACATCGCTGAAAGGTGACTAGTGCGTTACATAGCCCGAATGGCATACGTTTGAAGGCAAACGTACCATATGGGCATGTGAACGTTGTCTTCTCTTGGTCTTCAGGAGCAATACAAATCTGATTATAGACGGAATAACCATCTAAGAAATAAAACCATCCTTTCCCCGCTAATCGATCTAGCATTTGGTCCATAAATGGCATTGGAAAGTGATCTTTGAGTGTCCATGAATTTAGCTTTCGGTAGTCCATGCATACCCTCCATCCGGTGACGGGTCTAAGTGGAATAAGCTCATTCTTTTCATTCGCGACCACCGTCATGCCTCCTTTCTTGGGAACACATTGTACCGGACTTACCCATGTACGATCAGAGATTGGATACACAACTCCTGCGTCTAACTACTTAATTATTTCTTTCTTCACCACTTCTTGCATAGGTGGGTTTAGACACCTTTGATGCTCAATGGTGGGTGCGCAATTCTCTTCAAGCTGAATCTTGTGTGTACAAATCCCAGGTGAAATACCAATAATATCAGCAATGGTCCATCCAATGGCTCTTATATACTTCCATAGAATAGCAATGAGAGCTGCAACTTGTTGCTCAGCCAAATCTTCCGCCACAATGACTGGAAGTGTATTTCCGCTTCCTAAGAATGCGTACTTTAAATGACTTGGCAGCTCCTTCAATTCTAACGTGGGTGGCTCTTCAATAGATGGCTTAGCTGGTGGTGTGGGTCGATTTTTGAGATCAAGGTCTAGCTTCTTGGGAGCACGGCGATATGTCCCTAATCCTGATAGAGCATAAATAGCTTCTTTACAATTTTCATCATCCTTACTCTAACCATTCATAAGCAAAGTCTCCAATGGGTCATCAATCAGCTGCTCCTCTTCAAGAAATTCTTTCTCATCATCAAAGTAAACATCAGCCACCAAGAATACATTCAGCTCTTTGGGTTGCTTCATTGATTTGCAAACATCAAAGCGAAATACTTCGTCATTTATTCGGAATGAAAGCTCATTAGCTCTCAAATCAATCAGCACACTTCCCGTAGCAAGGAAAGGCGCCCCAAGATTATGGGAACTTCTAAATCTGCCTCACAATCCAAAATAACAAAGTCTACCGGAAAGATGAATGAAGAAACCTTTACCAATACATCACAAGCCAGGAAAAGGAACTAGGTTTAGCATGCTTTTAAAACCATTAACCTGGGTATGTGTAGCTTAACCATCCTAGAACCACCCACAGGTTATATGGATCCAATGTTACCCCCTCAATGGGCCATGATGCGTGTAGCGGTATAAAACAAAGATACCATAAGAGTTGGGCATTCCTCTATACCTTTCGCTCTCCATGATACATATATACAGTGTAACTTAAGAGATTCCCAAATACCTAATAACTATATGGTCGCCATAACCAATCCTCATGTTAGTAAACATGAGTTTCCAGTGTCCGTCAATTGGACTCACACCTTCACGGTAAGCTATCATAACCCGCCATTATTGCCTAATTATATCCATTCAGATGTACCCACACAACCATTTTATTTATTATTAACCAACGCTATAAGTAGTGGTATCATAATACCAACCATATCTTGCAAGAAATGTCCTTAGCCAACTATTTTAAAGAATAAAGAATTCTTATGTACCCATCGATTCCATTATTAAGTTAACTTGTGGGGATTCTCGTGTACACCATAAGTGGTTCATTATTATGTTCCTTGGAGGATTCCCATGTACCCGCAAGGCTTTCAATTAAACCATAACCACGACCACCAAGACCTTACCATTTAACCATTTAAAATCATCCAATCCACTTAGGGTTCCTTTACCAAGTTATACAATACAATAGTTCCATTGAAAGTCCAACAATATAGTAAAAGCATTCTCATAGGCATTTTATCAAATATGTTGAGGGCATATAGTTTCCAAAAAAAAAAGTACCATTTAACCATTCCCATGCAACCAAATGTTCAAACCACCATTATAATCATGAAAACCATAATTAAAAGACATGGGAAACCATAACCAACCCTTATTACCAAAACCCCCAATATATTTTTGAAAACCCAAAACCTTACCATAATTATGCAATGAAAACCATACATTAAATCATACCTTTTGTTGAACTAGCAATGAGGGAGGAGTAACATGCCTTAGATTACGAAGATGACTAAGGGAAACCACCCTTGTAAGCCACAAATTTGATAAAACTCTAGCCTATCTTGATCCAAGATCCTTGAGATAATTTGAGAGAGTTTAATGTGTTTTAGATTTAGAATACATGGGTAAGTATTATCCTAGTAGTATTTTAAGTCATAGGGCCTTAAGAGGTTATGAGGGGAAATATCTAGATTACCCCCAACTTAAACTGCAAAAAATTCCCACAGGAAGGAATGATTACCCTTGCCTAAACTGTACCCTAGGGTACAAGTGGTACCCTTATCCGTACTCTAAGCCTCTTCTCGAACTACAAAACTATCCAACATACGACCACCATGGCCAAACCATACCCAATCATATGACCAGTACCCTAATACGTACCTTACACAGAATAGAATCCTTTAGGTTAAACATAGGGAAATATACGATTAGAAACCTACTACAAGTATCCCAAGATACGACTAGTATGACCCAATCGTACCTTGGATAGAAACCAACCAACCCACATTGGTTACTATATGACCAACATTAATCAAAGCGTACCACATCATATGAGAAGTACCCCAAGTCATATGATGTCCAGAAGCTAAAACTTGAGAAATTTTCTAAAGATCATACCCCAGGGTGTTTCACCAACTCACCATTAATAGTAAAGTTAATATCATAATTCGGAGGCACACCAGTCAAATCCATAGGGAAAAAATCCATGAATTCATGTACAATATAAAAAGAATCCAAAGCAGGCAGTGAAGCAACACTAATATCATGAATATGAGCCAAATAACATAAACATCCCCTCTCAACCAAGCACTGAGACAAAAGGAAAGACATAACTCTCTTGGGACCCAAATAAAGCACGCCCTTCTAAGATATCCTCAACCTATTAGTGAAGCTAAGGTCACAATCTTAGCATAACAACCTTGGATAGCATGATAAGAAGCTAACCAATCCATACCCAGGATGAAACCAAAATATACCATATCTAGAATAATTAGAGCTACCCAAGTCTTACACTCAACAAAGGTCACAACACAAGATCGGTGTAACTAATCCACTACTAAAGAGTCTCCTGTAAAAGTAGATACATAATAGGTATGGCAAGAGTCTTACTAGTAAAATCAAAACCCAAAGCAAAATATGTAGACACATAGGAGAAAGTCTACCTCAAATCAAATAACAATGCTGTAAATTTAAAATAAATAGGGATAATACTTGTGATAATAGCATCAAAAACCTCTGCCTCTTGTCTGGTAGGTATAGCAGCGCACTATTCACAACCACTACTCGACTAAGTAGCCTTGAGACCACCATCACGAGATCCTCTACCTCATGTATCTTTAGTAGAACCTATACCTTACACTATCAATATATGGGTAGGACTTTAATTACGATGAGGACAATCCTTAGCCAAATAGCCAGCCTCATACATATAAAGCACACTCTGTGGCCCGACTCTATAAGGGTAGGCATGACTGAGCTAAAATGACCACCTAAAGTTGTTAAACAAGAAAACTCATTACCTAAATCCTATAGGGATTCCTACACGCGTCTACCATGATACCTATAGAAGCCTCTAAATCTTTACTTCAAGGAGTGTGATCTTTGAACTCACCCTAACAGCATACCCTCTTGGTGCCTCCCAAAGATACTCAATAAATAGACTCAGTCATCTTAGCATGATCTACTAAACTCTAAAATGATGCCCCTGACACTACCATCTAGGAAGTAAATGCTAAAGTGAAACATCCAACCCCTTCACACACTTCTAAATCTTCTCAGACTCGATGGTAAAACTGTTATAAGAATATCTAGACAAGATATAAAAGCATACCTCATACTCTACAATAGACATAATGACCTATTCCAAGTGAACAAACTCATCTCTCACCAGATCTCTCTCACTGAATGACATAAACTGATCTAAAAAGGCCACAGAAAACTAATCCTAATTTATCTCTGGCAATCCAAGAGGTCTATAACTAACAAGTGACCTCCAACAATCCCTTATAAAATGTCTTAATATGTAAGTAGTGCAAGAAACCCCATGTGACTCAAGAAATCAAATAGTGATTCTTACCTACAACACCACTAAACCTAAGTGGTGTTGTAGAATTTGGCTGGCTGAGATCCCACCTGAGAGGGTAATATAGATAAAGATCAAACTCCTAATCTTAGAATACTATACTCAAATACCAGCATAAAAGGAGTAATAACCTTGAAGTCTATAGAGTACCATAAGCAGATGTCGATACCACTAGGGGTCCATACTCAGAGTTAATGTAACACCATAGGTAGGATCTTGTACAAATAGAGGTAAAATACTTGAATCTATAGGAACACCGGGTTCAATAAAAAAAACACCCTCAAAATAAGTCAGCAAATGAATCAACAACTCCTCAAAGGTTGGGATAAAAGAACATTGTGGGAATTAAGTAGGCCCCATATCTTTTGTATACTCAAACTAAGGCTCAATGAAGAGCCCTCTAGTACTACTTCTACAAGGGGTATATCCTTATGCTCGTCCACTATCACAAGCCTATCTATGAATCGCAACTCACCCTCTAGACTGAGCATTATCCTCCGATGATGGCTCAACATCTCTAGGCTCACAGGATCTAGTCCTTACTATCTGTAGAAAAAAGAGTGAAATACAGTTTGAAACACAAGGTATGAAAGAATTTGCATGATAAGGAAAAAATAAGGAATATTTTCTAAAGATATCTTATAGAATCTTGGATATAGATATGAACATCTACGTATCGATCTACGAGACTCTACTAGAGACCTTAGTCTTTCACTACTATGACTAATGAACCTGGATGCTCTTCTACCAATTTTTCATGACCCAAAAACCATGGGTCATAATGACACTTGTTACGACAAGCCTTGAGAAGTAATCCTATCACCTAAATTGATCTGATAAGGGAAAATAACACTAAAATCTTAGGTAAGAATTCTTGAATGAAGCTAACTATACATATATAATAATAGCAGAAAGGTACATAACAAAGATACCATATCTCCAAAAATTTGGGGTTATAATTTAAAAACCATCTAAATACATTTTTAAGGCATAATTTTCAATTAATAGTCTAAAAGGAACATAATCAATCTCTGAATATATAAAACTAGACATAAACCAAAAAAAATGATGTAGTAGATCAACTTTGGAAGCATAGACTGAGTGCTACCTCAAAAATACTCCTCAGCTACTATGCAGCACACTCATACCTAGATTTGCACCAAAAGAGCATAGTAGGGGTGAGTATGAACCACTTGTACTTAGTAGGTCTCATAGGCTGATTAAGCAAACTAGAAAATAAAGGATAAAATACATACTATGGGCACATCATCTATAATCAATAAATATCCCAAATAGTAGCCTATACGGTCTCCACTAATAATTCTACAGTATACACATATACTAAATGCAAGTACAAGAAAGAGGCACAAATAGATAGATATCCAATAAAGAATAAAAATACAACATAGAATGTGCATAATGTGTAAAATGCAATGTAGGTGATGATGATATAATGCACGAGGTTGTCGCACAACCTTCATACACATCTATCGAGTTGTACTCTCAAAATAGGACCTATGACTATTTTGGAAACCTATATATAATCCAATAGTCAATACCAATCCAATATCCATAACACTTCTCTGGTATATACATCGACAGATAGTTTTTAAAGATATCACATTTTCCATCAAAAAAAGTCAATATTTTCATGGTGATACCAATGTTTCATGAATGTATATGATATAAGGATATAATTCTCACAAATAAATTGAATGAGAATATCTAAATCCAACAAATATACCAACCATTTGAGCTAAAAATCCTCTTAATATGCAAACTATCCATAATCTTATATAGTCCATAAACCAATAGAGTAGATATATAATAATATTCTATTTGATACCACAAAAATACCAACTTAGACATTTTTTCACAAAAAAGAATACAACCAATTTCATAAATACCAGGCCAGTAACAGCGTATAAGACCCCTCACAATCATACATAGAAAATAATGTTTCAAAACCACCAAACAATAACACAGGACCCATATAGGCACACATCAATAATAAAGCCATATTCATGATTCTTTCCTACACACATGACATTCTTTTATACCAATATGAACTGCCCAACCCAGTTTAAAGAAATTTAAGCTATAACCTACCTCAAATAAAGAAAACTAACTAAGAATGCCTTTAACACAAAGCATTCCCCTTATGAACAAACTCATAATAAACTAAAATATACAATTATAAAATCTATGCATCAAAAGAAAGTCAATGATATCCATATTGCCCATTTCTTAGTTGGGGTCAAAATAGACCCCAAAAATGGGTTTCTAAAAAAAGAGTAAAATCAGAATTTTTATCAAAAAACCTATTACCCATGATTAAAAGAAGCCATAGAAGAGAACCCAACTATAAACGGGTTGAAATTGGGGTTTAAATAGAAAAAGTACTAATTTAGGCCTTCTAGGCAAAAATCACCAAATTTCCACTTTTGAAATTGAGTTTTATCAAAAATTAAATGACAAGAATCAAAGAAAATAATTAAAATAGGGATTTTAGAGCTTACCATAGCTTGAAAATGGAAGAAATTGCCCAAAACTATAAAACCCCAAGCTCTAAGTATCAAAAATGGTGAAAAATTGCGAAAATGGGTATAATAATACCAAGGCATCACGTAATCAAACACTAAGTCATTTAAGGGGCTAGGTGTTGTTTTTGTGAAATACCCTTCTAGACCATGATTATTGTGAAAGCGACCTGGATATTGCTTTAGCTATAATTACTCAGATAATGAGGGAGTCGCTTGCACAATACCTTTGGCTAGAAGCTTGGTTGTTTAAGAGATTGGCTTGTCGCGTACATGATTTTCGCTTATGCAACCAAAATGTCACTTAAGTAGATAAACCAGCTAAGTGGTGCATCGGCTGAAGACATAGAAAATTCTAAGTCTACATGGACCCCTCGAGATACATCTAGAATCTCAATAATGCAAATGAACTATTCTACCCTACAAAATTCAATGCTTTTAACTCAGTGGCAATATAGATTTTCTAAAAGACTTTGTTTTCACAAAGTTGACCCTAGAAACTCAATTTACAACTTTCCAAACTAAGGGTCATAATGAGATATAAAAGTCGTAAAACCAGACCAACCATATTATGAACCTAAAATAGATATTTTGAATCTGTTGGCATAGTTCGTTTTGCCATCCAACATACAGAACAATAACTATTGAACAAAGTCAACTAATGCTCCTTTTTAACCATAAAAACCCAGAACTCACATAAATCATATCGAAATGCATTGGGAACCTTTACTATAATCCCCACACCCCCAAAACACCATAAAACAACCACGAGGAGGGGTAACATAGGTAAATCACACAAAAAATAATAATTAATAAAAATCACCAAAAATCAAGTCTTTATAAAAATGAACCAACTTACTTCACCCTTTGCTAATCATTGACTATTGTGATGGCTTTGTTGAACCCAAATATCTTAAGTGACCTAAATGCAATAAATCTAGACCCCATGAAGTTTGACTAAAACCTTGGCTAATCTAACGACTAGGACCTAAATACCAACCATAATAATATGTAGCTCTATTTGAGCTAGCCTACTAGGCTAAAAGTGCTAATTGTAAACCCTCCCAGGGCAGCCCCTACCTTGAGACTAAGAACCACTGAAATCTCTTTGATGGTAGGGCCTCTCATATCTTGTTTAATAGGACTCATAATGTATCTTATTAAGAGTCCAAGTGTCATAAGAAAACTAAAAAAAATTATACTCCAATTAAAGTAAGTGCACTATTGCTAAATATAGTTGTAAAATCAATCCCTAATAAATGTGTGAACCCTCTTATGCTTTATAGAAATAATTATAGCTACATATCTAGCCCCCTTATGGAACCATTTCTCATACTCTAAAATAGACATGGATCCTTGTTGAAGATCTATAAACTAATCAAGAAACCTCTCTCTTATTATGCAGGGCATATAATTTCCCCCCAAAAGCCTTAGAGAATTGTGCCTAAGTCATTAGAGGAGACTAGCCGGCCTACACTCAATATACACTCTTCATCAATTATCTAGCCCTTCCATTTGAAATATTATATAATCCATCCTATGTGCCTCCATTAAATTGAGGTTATGAAACCTCTCATAACAAATCATTAAGAACAGATAAGAACCTCTCTTGGTGCTCTAGAAAACCTTAAATGGCCAAATATGATAAATCGACCAAGCATCTTTTGCACTTTAGTACTCATTAACGGTTTTGATAAAAATAGTTTGATTGGCATAAAGTTTGAACCTCATCTATAACTTGAGGATAGATTGAATCACCCAGTAACACCCTTGCTTATACATACCTCCCATAACCTCAAAATCTTAATCATGGTATCTTGGGGAGCCACTATGGAAACAAATCCAAATAGTACCCAGAATAACCCCCAATTCTCTATTTGAGGCAGTAAATTCTCTACATATATATCTAGATTAGGTCATAATACTCTGTTCTAGCCCCAAGATGGTGATATAGGTTATGCACAACCTCAACCTCTAGGTTAACCTTTGCCTCAACCTATAGTTGAGGCCCTAGCACCCCTGTTCTTACCCGCTACCAACCTTATCCTAACCATGTGTAAAAGAGTGGAACAAATGATATTTATAATCCCATAGGAGTAAGAAAACACACAAAGGAATCAAGAATGTTGAATTTTCCTAAATATTCCCTTTAGACTCCTGTAGATAGGATATAAATATTATCATACTAATTTGTACAACTCTACTGAGGGCTTTTCTTAGAACAAGAGGATCAGTAAACCTAAATATCTTATACCATTGAATCATAACCTAAATTAGGCCATGATGGCTCCTACAATAACCCTCTGATATGTTAGCCAATACACAAGCAATATCCTAAAAGTAATATCTATCATTGGCAATAAGGTAGGTAAGATAAGAGGGCCACCATGTATAGATAAATACAAAATTATTGCATAAATATATAGATATAGGCCATATAGAAATAAAATAAAGATAAACTATATAATATGTCCAACCATAGACCTAGTTTTACTATTGTAATAACCCTCCAGGATATTTCCTTAATATTCTTATATGTTTAGCATTTTTATCATTCCCACAACATTTATAGGTCATTTATGAATTGCTAAAATTATCAATTCGACTATCGATTAGTTTGTTTAGGTTTTAGCCTAATTTCCTTACATTGGAGCTATCTCTATTAAGGAATTGGTCTCAGACTAAATTTCCTAGTTAATGATCATAGATAGGAATTCTGACATCGCCATCACCACTAGAAAATTAATTTTAGGATGGGGGACCCTTAGTTCAAGTTCCAAGGCTTCCAAAGTCATTTTAGGCTATTGAGTGGATTCTATGAAAAATGGAACTATAGGTATATGCCCCAAATTTAGTTAAAATTATCTTATATGGAAGTTTTGATGGTTCTATTAAGTCTGAAATGTTGAATTTCCTATGGTAGCATAGTTTATTTTCACATACGGGATTTCAAACAAATCCTACCACCCGATCAGAGTCCATGTAGACTTAAAAAAATCTGATGCCTTAAGATTCTAGTGCAACCACTTAAGTAGTTAATGACTATTTAATTGAGTAAATTTAGTATCATTAAGCTGCTTTAGTTGCCTTGGCTATTTTGCTAAGGAATGCTTAAGAGATCCTTTTTCCCTTTAGCAGATGCTGCTTAAGAAGATAGGATAACTCTTTAGAGATCTCTTCTTGTCATTTCCCGACTTCTTATGTGAACATGTTCCACTTAAGTTGTAGTCACTTAAGCATTCTAATAACAACTTTAGTATCATTCACAAGGAATTGTCCAAACTTTTCCAAAATTTCTCATTCAATTCTCAATAATTTTCCCCTATTTTTTAGAGTATGGGACACGAGAAGGTTTGGGAAATCATCCATTGAATCTAAGGTAAGTTAGGCCATCCATTTCACATTACTTTCCCCATAAAATTCCATTTCTTTTTATTGTATGTTAATAGAAATTAGGTCCTTAAATCTCTACACTTTATAAGCTAATTTGGGCCCTGATTTGTGTCCTATTTGTGCTTAACTTTTGAGTACACATTTCTTGTCCTTTGAGGATCATTGTGGTGGAATTAATTTTGGATTCCATTTGTGGGACCCATGGGCTAATTCTTGACCCAAATTTTGACCCAACCTTTTATATAGCAAGATGAGTCTTATTTTACTCTTATTGATGTGTAAAATATTATTTTGATAGTATGGTAACATTTGAATAACATGGATAGAAAATGTATGATTTGTGGATAATTCATGAATTGTTATTTGGTATCGAGGTAGGCTACAGTCTAGTTTTCTTTATGAGATATTATATAGTTTAGATTTCATGCTAGGTAGGGTAATAAATTATGTTTATGAGAAGTGTTTTATGGTTTATCCAAATTTGGGAGTTTGGAGTTAGAATGATGACTCAATCCTTAAGATGAAATACTTGTTGTGGCTATAGAATCTTTATCACCCTAGGTTATAAGTATGTTAACAACAGTTTGATGCTAAGTATCCTTTAGTATAAGGTTTACAATTTGAGTAATGTCTTGGATCATAGTTTCCTGAATTATTGAATTAATATTATGCTAGTTATATATTGTTGGACCTGAGGCCATAATTAAGATACCAGTTGGTCTCCATATGAGTATTTACCATTATAAAAGGCGTGATTCTAGCTTATGGATGATTAGGCACTAATTGTTAAATTGTTTTGATACTAATGATGGTATGCATACTTTTTTGAGCATTCATGCTCATTTAGTGGTATGATTCCAACCAAAACTATTATTTTACTTCCACTTTATAAAAAAGGATTTATTCCCATATTTCACCTTTAAAATAGAATTTTTGATAATAGTAATTGTAAAATCTTATTGATGATTTATAGGTTTTGAACTAAAGATGATATTTTGGAAATTTGATCAAGAACGATTTCACTTTGTGGTTTTTTACCGCTACTTATTACTTTGGTCAAGAGAGATTTTGACCCTTTCTATAATGTTCTACTATTTAATCCCAGAGTTTATCTTGGGTAAATTATTTACATACTTACATTCTTTACCCATGGTTTGAGTCTATGCAATTGTTATATATACATCTCTTAGTACTGGATGAAGTAGATTAATGATGATGATTATTGAAAATCTTTGATTAAGACTAAGTAGTGTGTATAAATAATCTCAAATTCCCTAACAACCCATTTATTAATGAGACATTGTGCTATAGAAAAGAGGTTGTTGTAGGTCCTGCCTTAATGAACTGTTGAGCTGGAGAAGGTGTATACACTTGGTACATTATGGCACTTGGATCAGATACGGTACTATGAATTTATAGTATATTTATTCATTTATATGCATTGACTATCACCAGTATATTATTTGGTGCTTATATTTATCAGCGATATGGGGGTTGTATAGGTGTAGGCTATGATTGTTGTTTGTTGAGTTCTGGATTGAACCTTTTAGGCTTATGGTGGTTTGATTAGATATTGTTTGTTCTAACTAAACGGTAATTTATTGTTGTTATTATTGTTAATCTGTAGAAGATTAATTATAGATTGGTACTAGAGGTTGTCGGTATGATACTGTTCCCTTTCCTTTTATGGTAAATTACATTATTAATACTTTTTGTGGTAGTACATTATGCTTATGGGCCCTGATTAGGTCAGCACTAGCTTTTCTACTTAGTTAGGATGCCTTATATGTTAGATTGTTACCTTAGGTCATTATCTTGAGTTAGCCCATATGTATGTATATATGTATGTATATATATATATATATTTATGTATGGTATCATCATATATCCCTCTTTTTCTTGTCAATTCGTGTCGTTTATGTATTCATGGACTTGATACTATTATAGAACTTTCTTTCACTCTTTCTTGTATATTGTTTAGTGATATACAATATTGTACTTTAGACCATAAATACTATTAGGATAGGATAAATTATCCTTATTGCTTGTTAGCTCTATCATGTTTAGTTTCTTAGATGGTGGCCTGTAGTTTTTATTCCTGGTTTACATGTTTATTTATGCTTGCATTTTCTTTGGAGCTCAGTCAGTCGATGCCTACTCAGTACCACTTGTTTGGTACTCATATTACACTTCTGTAGCCTTCAGATCATAGTACAAGTTCTCGCCATTATTACATGCATTGTGTAGAGTATCTATGGATCATAGATTTGGTATGAGCTCCTAATGTTCAACGTATTACACTCTCTATATTAATAATTAGACTGATCTCTACATTGTACTTAATGGTGGCTTATACTTATATTTACTTTATATCTCACTTTATTCTCTTATTGTATTAGAAGCTCTGTAGTAATTTCACCAGGTTTTGGGGCTGCTTTATATATATTAGTGTTTTAACCATATTTATTCTGTTGTTTCATTTATTTCTTTTAATAGTCTGTTACTAGTTGTTCTGGGTTATAGGCTGGCTTACCTACTTATGGGTTATAGTAGGTGACATTATGAAATAAGAAATTGGGTTGTGACAAATTGGTAGTAGATCCTAGGTTTGTTAGTGTGTTGGTATAAGAGATAAAGTTTATAAAATCCTGCTAATCAATACGTAGACATCTGTATCTTATCTTTGAGAGGATATAGGTCATTCTTAGAAAATTCTATTCTTGACTTCTTACCATGTGTCCATATTTCTATGAACCACCAGTAGGTTCCTTGACCCTATTTTGTTCCAGATAGATGATATAAGGCTATCGATAAATTCGGATGAGGCTTTTACACGTGTTTCTAGATATTTAGCTCAGCATTGAGTTAAGGAGTCAGACATTAATATTAAAGATCTTTAGTGTCAACCAAATGATATGGGGCCATCCTAAGAACTATAAAATTTATGGCTGCTTTAAACTTTAATAATTAAACATCGGGGATTTCGATCATTTTAATAGATACCTCATAACAAGAGATGATCTTCAGAACATAGAGTAGTTCTCAGGCTCGAGTTAGGTTTATTAGTGTTTTGCAAGGTTCCTGGTTAGTTTCTATGTATGATATTTAGTTTCTTGTGTGGGCCAAACATACTTCTATGCTATATCCTTCGAAGTTTGAGATTGTGCATGGATTTAATGGAGGATTAGATTTTCTACTTTATTTGGCATCAGAGCATTTAATAGCATCTGGGTATTCTTTCTTTAAGGTTGTTTATCACACATGAATAATATAGAGCATATATTAGGATTTAATACCCCATAATTGTCTTAGCACAATTTAGCCCATACTAAATGTACAAGAGGCTTATAACCACATAATTTGGCTAAGTGTTGGAGACTTAGTTTCTTTTTTTGGCCTCTTAACTTCATTTATTTTTAAAGTGACCTTCCCGACCCTGAGAGGTATGTTTGTAAGTTAATTCATGTTCAGGTGTATAAAGGGCATATCTCGAGTAAGTTCTGGATTTTTTGGATGAGGTTTGGACCATATTTTGATTTCTAAAATAGCAACTCACCATGAATATGGCATATCACGGTGGCTATATTGGTGGTCAACTCACCACGTCATTGTGAAGTTCAAAACAACCATTGTCAGATTCCAGCAAGACACTTAGATTATACCCTATCGCGGTAGAATTGCGATGACAGCCTTGGCGCATCGCGGTGAAGGCCCAATCAGCATTCCAGTTACAAATTTTAATTTCCCAAGGGTAGTCTTGTCATTTTCCCTTATCCAAATTCATCTAAAACACAAAATTAAAACCCCAAAAGGGCATTATATGCCCCATTATTCATCATTTTTCTCCAAGAAAGTAATTCTCTCTCAAGAACAAACCCTATCCCCTTCAAGATTCAAGCTCCAATTTAAAGAAAACCACCAAGAACCTTCACGAATTCTTCAATTAAGGTACGTTAAATGTTCATCCATGGGTCCTTTTCACCCATGGAGTCCAAGAACCCAATTTCAAGTTTTAAAGCGATTGTTTTTACATGTTATCATGAATTTTACCCATGAATTTCCATGAATCTTGATTTTATATCATGTTTACCTGCAATTGTTGTTGTTATTAAACCCAAGATGATTTAAATTGTGCTTGCTCACTGATTTAAGTCTTAATTGGTTATTTTAGTATTTAAACCATTCTATACTAACATATTAAATATATCCCCTTGTTTAAACCATGAATTGCAAGTATTTGATGAAATACCCAAAGGAATAAGTTTTGAATAATTACTAATTTTCATGTCCTTAAGGTTTTAGCACGGTCTTGTTGTTATTTCTATCTAGTCTTGGGGGTTATAATACCTAAAAACTTAGTTGTTTACTTAGATTTAGTACTTTTAGAATGGTTTCAGATATATTTGAGTATTATCAATCCAGTTAGTATAAAATGTTAGTAAGTTTAAATCAGTCCTATAATTAGAGTTAGTTCAGTTGGAAGTAGGATATAGCACAGAGGGAACCCAGGGATGGGGGATTACCTATCAGTTGAGGGTGTGACCTTTAGTAGCTGTCCTTACATTCTAGAACTATGTAGCCAGCATAGGTTAGAGATGTAAGCTTGCCAGTAGAGGGTTGACATATATCTCACTACAGCACCTGCTAGTAGAGGGTGACTCATTAGTCCTTTGGTACTTCATTTCAGTGGATCCACACAGCCAATGTTAGTACTCGTGGCACGATACTGACACCCTTACAATTGGGGTCATAGGTTGGACCCAATTAGCTCATATTGGGGCATGTCGGTTAGATTATAGCTCCCACAGTCTCAGATCAGTATTCAATTCATAGTAAGTTTCTAGGCTTGCTTGACTAGGGCATATAGTTATTAGTCATTCAGTATCCGTAATTTAGTATTTAAGTTTATGGGCTATCCCAGTATCATGGCATATTCTTGGTCATGCATTCTCAGATTTTTCAATTTACATACTATACATCAGTTATCTCATGCTATTTATTTAGTTAGTTATTGTTCATGCATATGAGCCATGCATACCATCCTAACCTTATCTAGCATACAATTACATTAAAATTACTGACCGCATACTTGTTTCTTACGCGATGATGTTGCATACATAGGTTTGAATGCTCAGGCTCCTAACCGTACCTAGACTCTTTAGTCCATCAGTAGTAGCAGTGGTGAGTCCTCATCCTTTGATTATAAGATATCTTATATTTTGTTATGTCAGTAGTTTAGTTATATAGTCAGTTGAATTTAGTTGGGGGCTTGTCCCATCAACACCACATCAATCAATCTAGAGGCTTTTAGACTAGAACAGATAGATAAGTAGTTTTCAGTCGTTATTATCAGTTTTTTATCAGTATTTATAGTATGTTTCATATATTTTAAACTATGATTCAGTAGCTTAAACCTTATGGCATTTCCAGATAAATTCCACATATGTTCTTTGTTATTTTATTCATTGCTCACAACAGGTACCAACATGGGTTAGCTTGTGGTGCTTTGGGGCTGTAAGCACCGTATTGCATTCAGGGTGTACTCTCGGGGCATTACAAACTTAGTATCAGAGTCTAATATTTTAAAGTGTCTTAGGGAGTGAAAAAGCTACATTGAGTAGAGTCTTACGTATGGGTGTGAAACGTGCCACAATTATGGACAAGAAGATACAAGACATCTTAGGAAAGGTTTCCCTTTTTTCAGTATCATGGCGTGCGAGTGATCATGAGCTCAACTTAAACTCTTTTTATAATTTAATCATCTCTTTGTTTACAAAACATGCCTCCCAGAAAGAATAATAGAGGGAGAAACGGGAATCAACCCGCACCTCTACCTACCAAGGAAGATCTTCTGAATGAGCATATCTCCCATGCCAAATTCAAAGTTTCATTCACTATTTTAGCTCACTTAGTTACTGCCTAGAATAACAAGCTAGCTGCAATTCCATCCATTTCGGTTGCTAATACTGTTGCAACTAGGATTCGAGACTTCACCTGAATGAACCCTTCTCTATTTTTGGGATCTAAGTTTGATGAGGATCGGTAGGAGTTCCTCAGCATGGTTTAGAAGGTAACTAATATTATGGGTGTGAGTTCTAATGAAAGTTCAGAGTTGGGTGCTTACCAGTTGTCGAATGTTGCTCACACATAGTATAAGCATTGGAAAGGAGATAGCGAGGCAGATGCAGGGCCTTTTGAATAAAAAGAGTTTGCAACGGCCTTTTTAGATATGTTCTTTCCCTTGGAGTTAAGGAAAGCTAAGGTGCAGGAGTTTATTAATTTTAGGTAGGGAAACATGAGTGTGAAAGAGTATTTTTTTAAATTTACTCGGCCAGCTAGGTATGCTGCTAATGCGGTGTCTGATGATAAGTCTAGGAAGAGTAAGTTTATCTCTAGTGTAGCTGATAACTTGGTTAAGGAGTGTAGGACTGATCTTGGGTGTATTTATATGCCTAAGCATCATAATTTATCCATATTTTACCTATGTTTAGAGAACAAAGTGCCTAGTTTCTTATGTTCTTACTCTACTTCTATGTAATTGAGCTAACCGATGTGATTAGCATGATTTCAGGTATTAATGAGGTAGATGAAGACATTATGGGACTATGAAATGCGGATAGCATATGACATAAGAGAGAGTAGAAATCTGGACAAAATATGGTGCCTAAAAACTATGTCCAAGACTAGTTTGTCATTTATAATTAATTTAGGGACTTAGAAGGCAATTATGAGAGAGAAGATTATTAAAGGCTTAATGCTGAATTTTTATTCATTATTCATTATTCTATATTACTTTTTAAAGAGGGAGAGTGGCGTCTTCACTTGAGGAGAGGGAGAAATATTTCTTCTCTTTTTCACTATTTGCACACCAAGATCGTCTATTACATTTTGGTATAATGAATATATTTTTGATGATTTTCGTTTTATTCATGAGTAGATAAGTTTATTAGTTAGGGTTATGGAAACCTTGTAGCATAAAATCTATCACTGTGGATTTTGAATTCATTATGCATTGATTAGCTTACATCATACTCTCTTCACTTATCTTGAATTCTCGTGGTTACAAACATAGAGGATATGCCTTAAAATACAACTTGTTCGAAAGAAAGGTTGATGTTTGGAAAAGAGAGTAGTAACAAGAAAATAGGATTACCAACCCCTATTTCATAAGTTAGCGCCTTAGCAGGATTAACTACTTGGAGATTTCGTATTATTTTTGGTAAACGCTTTTGATTTGAGAGAATTAAAGTGAATTAGTCCTTGATGGTTGAGAAACACTTGGATTATGTTATTAATACAATACGTTAATCTGTAAACAAGATATATGTATGAATTCGTAAAGCCCATAGTTAGAAAGTATTGAAAAAACTACAAGGTGGACATAACCCTAGCTTGCTATTTCTCTGAATTTGAAAACTACTACACATATTTCATCTTGTTGAACTGAAACCATTAATTTGTTAGCTGAACCAAATCCCCCCTATTTATTTTATGGAAACAAACGATTAAAAGTCAATTAATCTACATACAACTTAATTAGCACAAGATTCCCTGTGGGATTCGACCCCAACCTAGTTGGGTTATATATTTGAAAACGACCGCTTACTCTCTCATAAAAGAGGTGTAATTTGAGCATTATCAAGGACCTCAATGTTGATTAAGGATATTTACTTGCATAGATTGATGGTCCATGCTCAATATATTAAGAAGCAGATGTTTAAGGAAAAAGAAAGAGAGAATAAGAAAGCTAGAATGGGTAGCTTTAATTTTGCTCAGTTGAGGTTAGAGGGTGGTAAACATCCTTAATTCCATCAAAAATCTTCAACCCATCTCCATATTCAGCTTGTACGCCAACATCAATATTGAGAAATGATAATTAGGATTGGACACCAGGCGCTATGCCCTAGGGAATTGTGAACAGTGGTAGCACAAATCCTCTTTAGAAAAAATGCTCTAGAAACTATCAAGGTGTATGTAGAGCTGATAGTGATGTATACTTTGGGTGTGGCAAGACAGGCCATAACGTCAGGGATTTCCTAAAGAGTGGTCAGTAGGGTCAGTTCAGTCGTGCCCCAATATCATCCGGTCGCCCGAATCAACAAAGTGCCTGTTCAAGAGCCACCAGTGGTTAGCACCCAAATATATTATATGCACTTTATTCCCAAAAATATTAGGAAAGTTCTCCTGATGTGGTTACTGGTATGTTACAGGTCTTTCATTTACATTTTGATGCTTTATTAGATCTCGAAGCTTCTCTTTCTTTTTTAACTCCCTACATAACTATTAATTTTGGTGTCACCCCTAAGACTTTAGCAAAACCCTTATTAGTATCTACCTCAATAGGTGTCTCTATTATAGCTAGGCAGTTATACAAGAACTGTTTAATCACAATACCCTAGAAATTCGCCTTAGTTGATCTTGTGGTGTTAGAAATAACTGGATTTGATATCATTCTCGACATAGATTGGCACCACTCATGCTATGACTTAGTTGATTTTAGAAATAGAGTTATTCATTTTCATTTTCCAAATGAACTAGCCCTTGAATGGAGAGGTAGTACTTTAGTACTTAGGGGCCAGTTTATTTCACACCTTAGAGAGAGAAAAATGATATCCCAGGGGAGTGTATACCATCTTGTTTGAGTTAAAGACTATAATTCTGAGCCTCCTAGTCTTGAATCAATTTTAGTAATGAGGAAATTCCTAGATGTGTTCCATAAAGATCTTTCTGGAGTCCCTCCCAAAAGGGGAATTGACTTTAGAATAGACCTTCATCCCGATAACCAGCCTATCTCTATTCCTCCCTATGGAAGAGCTCTAGTAGAGCTTAGGGAGTTAAAGGAGCAGTTCAAATAATTCTTAGACAAGGGATTCATAAGGCCCATTATTTTCCATAGGGCTCTCAAGTCCCCTTCATGCATAAGAAAGATGGTTCCCTTAGAATATGCATCGATTACCTTCAGTTGAACAAAGTCACTATCAAGAAAAAGTATCCACTCCCCAAAATTGATGACTTGTTCGACCAACTTCAGGGTGCCTGTTATTTCTCTAAGTTAGACCTCAGATCTAGCTTTCATCAGCTCAGAGTCAGAGAATGTGACATTCTAAAAGTAGCTTTTAGAACTCGGTGTGGTCACTTAGTGTTCCTAGTCATGTCCTTTGGTCTAACAAAGTCCCCAACAGCTTTAATAGAGTTGATGAACTGAGTGTTCAAGCAGTACTTAGACATGTTCATCATATTCTTCATAGATGATATTCTTGTCTATTCCCGTGATGAAAATGATCATGTTGACAACCTCAAAATAGTATTGCAGACTCTTAGATCCCATCAGTTATTCAGCAGTAAGTGCATATTTTGGCTAAGATCAGTAGCTTTCCATGGTCATATTATTTTTGGTGATGGCATTAGAGTTGACCCCTAAAAGATTGAAGCTGTAAGAAACTATCCCAGATTTATTTCTCCATCAGACATCACTAGTTTATTAGGTTTGGTTAGCTATTACTGATGGTTTGTTGAAGGATTTTTGTCTATTCGGTCCCTAATGTCTATATTGACTTAGAAGAAAGTCAAATTTCAATAGTCAGATTCTTGTGAGAATATTTTTTAAGAGTTGAAGACTTGACTTACCTCAGCCCTAGTTTTGACATTGCCCGATGGTTCAGATAGGTTTGGTGATTACTATGATACGTCCAGAGTTAGTTTGGGTTATGTGTTGATACAGAGAGGTAAGGTCATAGCCTACACTTCCAAATAGCTTAACCCCCATGAAAAGAATTATCCAACCTATGATCTTGAGTTAGCAACTATTGTTTTTTTTTTGAAAATTTTGAGGCATTATCTCTATGTGGTGCATGTTGATGTGTTCACAGATTAAAAAAGTTTGCAGTAAGATTTTTGGATGAGTGTTAAATCTCCATCAGAGAAGGTGGTTAGAATTTTTTAATAATTATAATATGAGTGTTTTGTATCATCCGGGAAAGGCCAATGTAGTGGCAGATACCCTTAGTAGATTGTCTATGGGTAGTGTTTCTCATGTCGAAAGTGATAAGAAGAAGTTAGTTTAGGAGCTTCATCAGTTGGCTAGATTAAGCGTTCATTTGGTTGACTCAGCTGAGGGTAGTGTATGGGTTCAGAATAGTGCAGAATCTTATTTGGTTACCAATGTGAAAGAAAAGCAAGATAAAGATCCTAGCTTGGTCAAGTTGAAAGAATAGGTTATAGATCAGAAAGTAGAGGTTTTCTCCCAAGGGGAAGATAGTGTGTTGTATTTCCAGGGTAGACCGTGTGTACCGTGTGTAGATAATTTGAGATAGCAATTCTTGTAGAAGTACATAGAGCGCATAACTCTATTTACCTTGGAGCTACTAAGATGTACCGTGATTTGTGAGAAATCAATTGGTGGAGCTATATGAAAAGGGATATTACATAATTTGTAGCCAAGTGTACTAATTCTTAGCAGGCTAAGGTTGAGCATCAAAGGCCTAGTGACACTATCCAGGAGTTTAGTATTCCCACTTGGTAGTGGGAAGAGGTAAACATAGATTTATGACAGGTTTGCCTCATACTTTTTGTCAACATGATTCGATTTGGGTCATTGTGGATAGGATGACCAAATTAGCCCATTTCTTGCCAATCCATACTTCTTATTCACCCTAGTATTATGCCAATATCTATATTAGAGTGTTGGGTAGATTGCATGGAGTCCCTTTGTCCATAATTTCATATAGAGGTACTCAATTTACCTCTTATTTTCATAAGGATTTTCAGACCCAAGTTCATCTTTCACCCTGATATATATGTCTAGGCAGAGAGGACCATTCAGACCTTAGAGGACATGTTGAGAGCTTGTGGTATCAACTTTAATGATAGTTGGGCTGATCACTTGTCATTGATTGAGTTCTCCTATAATAATAACTATTATTCCAGTATTCAGATGGCTCATTTGAGTCTTTATATGAGAAGAGATATAGATCTCATATTTGTTGGTTTTAGGTAGGTGAGACTGCACTGATAGGGACAAGTTTAGTGTTTGGTGCTTTGGAGAAAGTTCAGTTAATCAAGGAAAGGTTTAAGACAACCCAGAGCTGACAAAAATCTTATCCAGATATGGGGAAAGAGATATAAAATTTGATATTGGTGATTTTTTATATTTTAAGACCTCTGCCATGAAGGAAGTGAAGAGATTTAGAAAAAAGGGGAAGCTCAGTCCCTGATATGTAGGTCTTTTCAGTATCTTGATTCATTTTAAGAAGGTAGCATATGAGCTTAAGTTGCCTACAGATTTGGCATCAGTGCATCCAGTGTTTGATATTTCTTTATTAAAGAAGTGTATTGGTGACCCAGTTGTTATTTTTACTTTAAAGAGCTTAGATATTCAGAATGGCCTTTCTTATGAAGAACTACCAGATAAAATCTTAGATTACCAGATTCGCAGACTAAGGAACAAAGAAGTTCCCTTGGTTAAAGTTCTTGAAAGGAATCAGTTAATTGAGGGATCTACATGGGAAATAGAAGTAGACATGTGTACCAATTAACCTCACTTTTTCGACGAAAACTTAGACTCAATTCAAGGTAACAGTTTTCCCTAGAATTACTCTTTTTTATTCTCAGTTCCAGCCATATATTCATGTTGATGTCATAGCATGCATTCCTGAATCAAATCAGCCAGTCACCATGTTTTAGACTCAGTCATGTAATTATGTTTTCAGTTATGCCTAATCAGTAAGTAATCACAATATCTCAATATTCTTAGCTTAAGAAGTCTTATTTGAGGACGAATGTTTCTAAGGGGGAGATATTGTAATACCCTATAATTATCTTAGCTCAATTCAGCCCATAGTATATGTACAAGAGGCTTAGAACATGAAAATTTGACTAAGTGTTGAAGAATTATTTTCATTATTTGGCCTCTTAACTTCGTTGATTTTTAAAGTGACATTTCCAACCTCGAGACGTAAGTTTGTAAGTTGATTTAAGTTCAGGGGTGGAAGGGTCACGTCTCAGGTAAGTTTAGATTTTTTGGATGAGGTTTGGACTATATTTGTATTTCCAAAATAGCAGCTCAACACGATAGTGGCGCATCATAATGGCTATAGCGGTAGTCACGTCATCGTGTCATGGTGAAGTTCAAAATGACAATTGTCAGATTCCAGCAAGTCATCGCAATTGCACCACATCATCGTGGAATTTTGGTGACAGCCTTGGCGCATCGCAGGGAAGGTCCAATCGGCGTTCCAGTTATGAATTTAATATACCAAACGTAGTCTTGTCATTTTCCCCCACCCAAATCCATCCAAAACACAAAATTAAAATCTTAAAGAGGCATTATATGCCTGATTATTCATAATTTCTCTCCAAGAAAGTAATTTTGTCTCAAGAACAAACCCTAGCCCCTTCAAGATTCAAGCTCAAGTTTCAAGAAAACCACTAAGAGCCTTCACGAATTCTTTAATTAAGGTATGTTAAATATTCATCCGTGGGGTCCAAGAGCACAATTTCAAGTTTTAAAGTTATGGGTTTTACATGTTAAAATGAATTTTACCCATGAATATTGATTTTACATCATGTTTACATGCAATTATTATTGTTATTAAATCCTATAAATTTTGAATGGTGCTTGTTCATTGATTATAGCCTTAATTGGTGATTTTAGTATTGAAACTAAGTTATCTTTACATGTTAAAACAATCTCCATGTTTAAACCATGAATTTCAAGTGTTTAATGAAATGCCCAAAGGAATGAGTTTTGAATAATGACTACTTATCATGTCCTTAAGGTTTTAGGATGGTCTTGTTGTTATTTCTATTGAGTCCTGGGGGTTATGAACTCCCAAAAACGTAGTTGTTTACTTAGTTTTAGTATTTTTAGAATAGTTTTGGTTATATTAGTGTATTATCAGTCCAATTAGTATACCATGTTAGCAAGTTCAGCTCAGTCCAGTAAGTACAGTCAGTTCAGTTGGGAATAGGATTTAGCACCGAGCGAACCCAGGGATGGGGGCTCACCTGCCAGTTGAGGGTGTGACCTTTAGTAGCAATCCCTGCATTCCAAACTACATAGCCAGCGTAGGTTAGAGATGTTAACTTGCCAGTTGAGGGTCGATATTTATCTCACTAGAGAACCTGCCAGTAGACGGTGATGCACTAGTCCTTTAAGACTTTATTTCAGTGGATCCACACAGCAGTGTTAGTAACCGTGGAACATTCTTGGCTCCCTTCCAACTGGGGTCACAGGTTTGACCCTAATTATCTCATATTGGGGCATGTCGGTTTGATGATAGCTCCCACAGTGTTAGTTCATTATTCAGCTTAAAGTCCAGTTTATAGTCTTGCTTGACCAAGGCATATGTTTCTTAGTCATTCAATATCAGTAGTTTAGTATTTTAGTTTACTGACTATCCCAGTATCAAGTCATATGCTTGGTTATGCATTCTTAGATTTTTTTAATTTTCTCCCATACTATACATCAGTTATCTCATGCTATTTATTCAACTTGTTATTATTCATGCATACCAGCCTAGCCTCATTAAGCATACTATTACATTCAAAGTATTGAATACATACTCATTTCTTGGGCTACGAGATGCTCATGCTTCTAACCATACCTAGACTTTCCAGTCCATCAGCAGCAACAACAACGATGAGTCTTTATCCTTTGAGGACATGTTATCTTATATTCAGTTATGTCAGCAGTTCAGTTATTTAGTCAGTTGGAGTTTATTGGGGGCTTGTCCCATTAACTCCACATATAGTTAGTTTATAGGCTTTCAGACTAGTATAGACATATAGTCAGTTTTCAATCATTATTATTAGTTATTTTATCAATATGGATAGTATGTTTCATATATTTTAAACTATGATTCAGTATTGATTTTTGTTTGCTAAAACCTTATGGCATTTTTAGTTAAATTTATCACATGATCTTTGTTATTTTTCAGTGCTTACAACAAGTACCAGCATGGGTTATCTTGTGGTCTTTCGGGGCTGTAAGCACGTATGGTGTCTAGGGTGTACTCTCAGGGCATTATATAGGACATATCGAGTTGGTAGTAAGATTCCATGTTATTAGTATAGTATTATTGGTATTTTGTTTAAGGTAGGGATACACCATGGATCAACTTTACTTACAGTCTATCAATTCCACACAGGTAGTATTTCAAACAATAGGTGGTTCTCAGATTAGTCATAGTGGTCACAGTTTTTAGAGTTCTCACAAGACTTTGTAGAGTATTTAGCATGGATCTTTAGGCCAAGGTGATTATTTTGGATCAGTGGGTGTAGTACCTCAGAGTATTTTAGAGGCATGTTTTACTTATGCTCAAATTGTTCATTTGTCTAGGGAGTGCTCTAGATACGAGTTGGTTTTTCAGACAAGGTCAATATATATTCCTTACTATCCTAGAGATCTTGAGGTATGCTATGACTATAGGGAGGATAATCATTTTAGTAGAAAGTGTCCTCATTATTAGTTGATCAACCAGTTACGGTCAACTCGTGCCTCTCTCTAGCTTAAGGTTTTATGGATTTTTTACAACTTTAGAAAGACCAATTCTTGGTTTATAAAGTGTCCCTGGTATGGTATTATTAGTTATTCAGCTCATCCATATCACTCTCATAGATATATGGAACCTAGATTTAGAGTTAGAGCACTTAGTACCTCAGTTGGTATTTTAAATGCTTAGTCCAAGTTTGGACCTGTTTAGATTCATACTACTTTGTGCACATCGGACTTATAACTTTAATTTACATCAAGATAAGTATGCTTTTTATTGCCTGCCTTTACCTTTTATTTGATTTAAATTGGGGGTTTTATACCAAATTATGATTATAGGCCTTGGTATTCTTATATTGATTATTGTATGCCTTGGTGTAGAGTTTATGGCCATATAACTACCCTATAGATTATTTCTTTTAGTAGTTGATGGAGTGGTTTAGTATTGTATTTTTCTAGGGGTGTAACATCTGGTTTAAAGTCCCTTTACCTTGGCATTTTGTCCATCTTATGGCCCTAGAGTGGTATTTGATTATGTTTTCAATTTTGATGCCTTCTGTGGCATATATTTCTTTCTATTATTATTATTTTGGTTGTGGTTAATTCATTCTTGATAGACTACTAAACTAGTATTATCTAGTTAAAATTCCCTTCCTCATGATTTTTTTTATTTGCTTAGGCAGCTAACTCAGTTAGATTGTTTTATCCCATATAGCAAGGTGAGGTTTATCGTTTTTCCTATTTCGCTAACGACATTTGATCAATTTTTGAGTAAGCTATGAAAGTAAAGGTAGATTGGACTTTCTTGGTTCTCTTATGGTTCTAGAGTAGAAATTTGGTTTTATTACATGTTTCTAAGTTTGAGATTCTAGGGCTTACCTTTTGATTTACTGGGATTCTAGCATTGGCTATATTTTTCTATGTCTCATTTTTGAGGTTAACCAATTTGGGATCTTTCCTTCAAATACGGCTAGTTTATTACTTGATAGTGGTCTTCATATTGATATTTTAAGGTCTTAGGTTTGCCTTTCTAAGTTGTTGTTTTTATTTTCCAATGAAGGTTTTGATTTTTGTATTGGTGTGAAGTTTGATACTCTGTTATCTTCGTGATGTTTTTCTTAGTTAAGTTAAGTTAGGGTGGTGGAACTAGGCGATCCTTTTCTATAGCTTCTTTATAAGTTAGCCAACTAGGAATTCGTTATATTGATTTACTTGGTTTATTTTTGGTAGAGGTCTTGAACTTGGCATTGATATTAAGATTGGAACTCTGTCCTTCTGCGATGTTCTTTGTAGTTTAATTGGGCCAAGGTTATTTTATATGGGTGGATTCAGTAAATCCTTATTTCGGTATTTGTTCTGCCCAATGAGACTTTTTAGAGTGTTTCTGCTAGGTGATATATGTCTATTGGTATTTGTTGTTGTAGATGTATTAGATTAACTATTTTTAGGTTAAGGTTGTATTTCTCAGAGTTGTTTAAGTTTTAGGCTACTTTTAGTATTCTTTGCAGACTCAATATGTTATCAATTATACTTTGATTATTAATGTCCTCCAGCAAATATAGAGTGGGTTACTTATGTTTTCATCCTATATTTTTTCCTCTGTTGTAATTTTTTTCTTTATCTATGTTTTGATTTTAGTTCCAACACGGACCAGTAGGAATATACCTTAATAATGGTAGTGAGATTGATTTGGGTGTTTGGTCTTGGTTTAGATCTATTAGCCTAAGTTTTGGGGTTTTGACACTTTTAAAATAAGGCTTAAAGGTTATGATATATTTTGGATTTGGGATGCTTACTCATCTAAGTATTGGTTGGGGTGGTTGAGACCGTGTGGTTGAGCTTTAGTGTTGATATTTTAGCTGAGTTGTAGAAATTGGTTGCAACCTTTATTTCCAGATTTGTTTCAGTTGATACTTCATTTATAGGATGACTAAGCCTACTTCTTACCTAGCTATTAGGCCTTATTCTATTCATATGGGTTATGGTGTAGAGATGATCGAATGATATCTTGTTGGCATATAATAATAGTTCTTCTACTTTTGATCTCGGATTTTTGTCTTTGCAAAAATTTTTAAGAATCTACTTAATAGGAAAAGTGTGTTTAAGTCGATCTTATCTTGGTTTCGTCTTCAATTGGTGGGACACCCTTGAGAAGATCATTCAATTTTGAGTATTTATACTTCAGACTCCTGAGTATCAGTTTGAGGGTCTTTCGGACAAGTTGAAACATTGGTAGGAGATTGCAGGCTTTGACCATATCCATCTGTGTAACTAGGTAGAAACTTACGGGCTTATCCTAATGCTTACCATTATGGATCTACAGTGGATCAGCTCTTTGAGGTTAGTTTGATAAGATTGTATGAACAGAGCTTAAATGAGCATTTGCATAGTTTGGAGTAAGTGTCAAGATTGGATGGGAAACGGAAGGTTATATATGGATATTAGGGTAGGTCGCATGATTCATGTCTTGGATTGTTGAAGAATCGGTTGAGTTTCTGCTTGGTCGTGCTCCTATCAATGTGATATTAGTATATTGTGGTTTGGATTTGAATTCATCAACCATTATCAATTCAAACAAAGGATAGTTGGTTGTAGTGGTTGAATTTTGGTTGTTTGGAAAGAGAAGTAAGTTGGTTGAAAAAGGTATACCTATAGCAAAATCCCTTGAAATCCTTATCTCTCTATAGTGTTTTTTTAGGGAGTCATGTTAGGGAAGGTGGGCCCGAAACCTCATTCTTTTGAGATTTTAGGCTCTTCTTATCCATTGACTTTCATGGACGAAAGTCATTTTAGGAGTGGATATTGTAATGACACACCAAGTTATTTCCTTGATTTTTATTTATTTTTGGCATTTTGTGCATTCCTACAGCAATTAGCGGTTATTTATGACTTGCCGGAACTATCAGTTCAGTTAATAAGTAGTTTGTTTGGGTTTAGGCTCATTTCCCTATTATGGAGCTATAGTTGTTAAGGTATTGGTCTCAAATCAAAACCCTTAGTTATAAAC
This sequence comes from Capsicum baccatum var. pendulum, assembly GCA_030864225.1. NCBI lineage: Eukaryota > Viridiplantae > Streptophyta > Magnoliopsida > Solanales > Solanaceae > Capsicum > Capsicum baccatum. The sequence continues at coordinate 161,262,670 of CM061555.1, read as the reverse complement.
TGTGGTTGAGAATTCCAATAGCTTCATCAGCTTCAGAACATTGATTTTAGGCTAGGGGGACCTTTGGTTCTGGTTCCTAGGCTTTCAGACTCATTTTAGGCTATTGGGTGGATACTATGAAAAATAGAACTGTAGGTGTAGGCCCCACATTTAGTCAATATACCACTACATTCCAATAAAGTGGGGTCTGAGAAGGGTAAAGTATATGCAGTCCATACCACTACCTTTGATGAAGTAGAGAGGCCACATTCGATAGACAGCCCACTCAAAATAAATAACAATATAACAAACAAAGACCATAAAAACAAACAACAAAACATAGGATAACACACCACTAAATAATAAAATAAATAAGACACCAACAAAGTAATACTATCAAGTATCTATTTGAAATCAAATACATCACCAAAAACCATAAACTACAAGACACATACAAAATGCTCATCCCTACTAATAAGGAAGCAATCCTACCCGCTAACCCTCTACCCTAATTCTGATCTACACAATTCTATCAAGGTTTATCTCCTCCGTAAGCTGTAAATGATCCATGGCATGCCTAATCACCTTCCTCTAATATTTCCTTGACATAAATCTGACCTGCCAAAAACAATCCATAGCTAGCCTCTCACGCCTCCATATTGAGGCATTTGTGTAGCTCTTCATCATATGCCCAAACCATCTCAATCGTATATTTTATATTTTGTCTTCAACTAAAGCCACCCCTACCTTCTATTAATTAATCTCATTTTAACCCTGTCGTTTCTAGTAAGTTCAGAAATCCATATCAACATCCTCATCTTTGTTGCCTTCAACTTTTTGATATACAAGTTTTTAACTAGCCAACATACTACTCCATAAGACATAGCTGGTTGGATTGTCACTCTATAGAACTTACATTTAAGCTTATGAGGTACCTTTTCACCATATAAAACTCTCAAAGTGAGCCTCCATTTCAACCACCCTATACAAATATAGAGTGTGACATCCTCATCAATCTCTCTATTCCCATGAATCATACACCGAAGATACTTGAAACTATCTCTCTTTAGAATGGATGAGAACCAGCATCACTACCATGTTAGCCTCATGCATCAGATCACTGAACATATATTTTAAGCAATCTATCTTAGTCCTACTCAACCTACACCCTTTAGACTCTAGGGTCTTTCTCCAAATGTCTAAATTATCATTAAATCTTCCCTAAGTCTTGAGAATTAGCACTACAACATCAACAAATAACATATACTAAGACACCTCCAATGGAATGCACCACGTTAATACATCCAACCCCAAAGCAAATTAAAATATACTAAGAATTAATCTTTGGTGCAACCCTATCAAAATAATAATGTACTCAAAATGTCCTCTTACTATCCTTACACGAGTTTTTTCTCTACTGCACATTTCCTGAATCGACCTAGTATACACTATAGGAATACCTTTAGCCTCGAATCACCTATATAGAATCACCTTGTGGGCTTATCATCTGCCTTCTCGAGATCGGTGAACACCATATGAAAGTCCTTTCACTGACTGTACTACTCTACTAATCTTCTTACAAGGTGAAAGGCCTCAGAAATTAAGTCACATGGCATGAAATCAAAATTATTCTTAGAAATAGTCATGATCCTCCTCAACCTCAACTCTACCACCCTTTTCCAAAACATTATATTATGACTCAACACTTTGATACCCTATAGTTGTGAAACTCTAAAGGTCACCCTTGTTCTTATATAATGGAATAATTATACTCTATCTTAAAGCTTTAGGGATATTTACCATTCTAAAAATAATGTTAAACAACCTTGTTATCCAATCCATATTTGTCACACTAGTTCTCTTCATAAAATCCACCAAAATCTTATTTGGCTTAGTGGCCCTACCTCTATACCTAGTATGAGTAGAACACTTGACCTCTTCAACCTCAATACTCTTAAAATAACCCTTATTATAGAACCTCTTTGAGTGTTCAAAGAACCTATCATGAAACCACTGTCCCACTCATAATTTAAAAGTCTATGGAAATAAGATTGTCACCTCCTCTTAACGAAGGCAAGCCAACTAAGACTTTGCCATCCTGCCCTTTGATGTACTTCCCTGGGTAAAGGTAATAGGCCCACTTTTCCCTAGACTTGGAAATCCTATACAACTTTTTATCCCTTCTTTTCTCCTCTAAAACCATATAGAAGCTATCTAAAGTTGTTGTCTTAGCCATTATAGCCGCTAACTTAGACTTTTCCTAGCTAACTTATACTCATCCCTATCCGTCTACTTCTCCTTATATTTCTTACTCTAAACCAATATTATATAATCCATATTATTAGTATCACCTTCCTTTTAACTTCTTTGTTCCACTACCAATCTCCTTAGTGCTAGCTAGAATGGCCTCTCAAGATACACAAGTCCTCTCTAACTATCTCCCTAATACAACAGGCATCCATCTCACACATTATATCTATATCCCCTATAGTTTCCTAATCCCCCTTATTATCAACTTCTCCCTTATTTACAAATTAATAGCCAAAGTTAAGCTATCCCAAATAATCCTAGGTTGAGCCTTCATACCCCTTTTTTTTCTACCCTTCTTGATTTCTAAGTCCATCACTAAAAGCTTATGTTTGGTCACCATATTGTTAATAGGTATGACCTTACAGTATTTATATAGTACTCTATCACTCTTCCTAAGGATCAAAACATATATCTAAGTCGCCAAACTTCAAAAGGTAATAAGGTGTGCCTCCTTTATTGGGAAGATAAAATTAGCTACCACCAAGCCAAATGCCCTAGACAAATCCCAAATTGAGTTTCTTCTTTCATTCCTTTACATAAAATCAAAACTTCCATCCATATTATTATAGCCTCATCATAACTACCAAACATTCCCACTAAAATCACCTCTTCTAAAATGCTTCTAAATGCTCAGGATGCCTCTAACCACCAAATACAAAACCTCTTAAAATATAAGGACCCTCTAGGTCATTTTGTACATCTCCATGTATTTTCACAATCTAGACCTTTCCTATAGCTTCTATAAGTTATTTATGACTTGTAGGAGTTAACTGTTCAGCTACTTTGTAGTTCGTTTGGTTCTTAGAGCCAATTCCATATTTTAAAGTCTTTATTTTTAAGGATTGGATACTGGGAGAAAAAATTAGTGTAATGACCTTGTATGATAATTTTGACAGTTCTATCATAGTCTAGGGAGACCTTTAGTTTGGGTCCCAAGGCTTTCAAACTCATTTTAGGCTATTGGTTGGAATTTGATGAAAATTTCCCTTAGGTATGGGGCCTACTTCCATTGAAATGACCCAAAAACGAAATTGTAGTGGCGCTATTATGTTTGGAATGTCAAACTTTATAGGGTAGAATAGTTCATTTGTTTTTATGAGATTTTGGATAAATCTTAAGGGGTCGATGGAGACCAAATCTTAGCTGGTGCATCACCCAATTGATGCATCTACGTAAGTAGTGATTAGTGGCAAGTTTGTCACTTATTTACATCTAAATTTATGCATACTATGATGAAATAATTATAGATATGAGGCAAATTCTTTATTTAAATGCATTAAATCCTATGGTTTACGTGTTTCAAGGTAATTCGACAAAAATTATTAAAGCTAAATTGAAAATGGAAGCAAAAGGCCAACGTGATTGCACAAACTAGAAATTAAGAGCAGGTATTGACCTTCAAGTAGACCTATCAAAGCCTAGTCAAGTTACAGTGATTGAAAGGGGATTATGGTGATAGTGGGAGTCGTGATCTTGGTAAATAAAGTGAGATCTCAATAGTGCAGAATAACTTCACAGGCAGAATGGGAATTTTACAGAGTTGGATCCCAAATCTCAAAATGGCAAAACCCTTGCACAATTGAGGCATCTTGCAAATAATTTTTTATTTTGTGGAGAGAAAAACTATTCTATTTTTTGCAAAGAACTAGTGTAGTAAAATTCTCAAGATAATTTAGTTGAATTTGCAGTTGAAGTGGGGATTACTCTTTTTTTTTATTTCCAATGGAAGCATTGAATGTTAACTTGGGTATATCTCTTTCTTTTAAAATTGAGTAGCTAATTCTAGTCTTGGGGTTATGCTTGAATAGGGTGTTAATGTGCATAGGTATTGATTGATAGATTAAATTCATTGTTAATTGGGTTGGGTTTTACTCTTACTCTATGTTTAAAGTGATAATTATGGGTGAAAACCACAATTTTCTTGGATCCTACATTATCCTTGAAAGAGGTATGGGGGTGATGATTGATTGTAAACAACAAAATGATTTTAGTTTCTTCCTTAACATTGACTTGTAAACAAGGATGTTATGTGGATTTGCTATGTTTATAGGCGTTATCATAGAAATCGGAATGCCAAGTTGAGGTATTGGGTTGATGAATTCATCACACTCATAAGGTGTTCAAAAGAATTCTTGAGTGAAATTTTGGTGTTTTGTTGAACGACTATCACCAAAACACCTTAAACTTAGCCTGCCCTTGACTCATTAACTAAAAATAAGACTACCTTTTAACTACTCATACATGAATAACCCCTGGAATTGCACAACCCCAAGAGCTCTCTCTATTGGTTTTAATCATCACTTATTTTCTCTTATATTTGTGTTGTAGCAAAATTTTGTACCACAAACCTTGAAATTCATAATCCCTATTTAATTTCATGGTTTATTTTAGTTTTACATTATGGGTTAACTCCTGGTTAACTCTCAACATACATAGGATTTGAAAATGAGTTTGCACTCCTTGTGGATAATACCCAAACTCTTGTTGGGTTTATATTAACAATGACCTCTTTACACTAAAACAATAGGGTAAGTTAAGCGTTATAAAAATTGGCTCCATTATCAGGGAGTGAAACTTAGCTTTTTCCTTGTATGGTGTTGTTAGTAACTTTTTGTTTACCCATAGTGTATTTATCTATATTGTTTGTTTGTTTTTTATTTTGATTAGGTAATTTTCATAGTAATCATGACACCATAAGCTTTAATGGGAACAATAAAGGCTCATTTGATGGACACCTCGAGGATGACGATCATCTTCAAGATGCAGGGTGTGCGAGTGCAATCCGTATCCCACTAGTCGGGGGAAATGGTGTATTCCATGTTACAAGTCTCATGCTCCACATGTTTAAAATGAAAGGTCTATTCGAGAGTTAAGCACACAAATATGCCAACTTGCATTTGAAAAAATTTATTGAAGTGTGTGCCCCATTTGATATTTCTCATATTATTCAAGACACCATTCGGTTGAGGCTTTTCCTATTTTCCCTAATAGGTGAAGCAGTTTTGTAATTTAGATCTATACCCGTTGGTTCTATCACTTCTTGGGTAGAACATATGAAGGCCTTATTGGATAGATATTTCCCTCCGTGTAGATTGCTTTAACTAAGGGATAGATTTCATGAGTGAAAGGATAATCGTGTCAAATACAAATAATCAAGATCGGTGGACCCAGATAAATTCTAAATTGAGGATGTGCTTGTTCAAGTTTTGATGTGGGTTTAAGGTACCAACAAAATAGTAAGGGAGATAAAGAGAAACTTTTCCCAACATAACAAAATAGTTGTTTTACATTCGGCTTCCATCACGAAATTAGAGACACAAGTGGGGAAATTTTCTACCAAACTTAATGCTAGGACAAAATGAGGACTACCTAGTGACAAGATGGTAAATCTTAAGAATAAAGGCCATGTCTTGGCAATTGTTACTAGAAGTGGTAGAAATCTTGGGGAGCATGCGATTGAAGTTCAGAAAAGTATCTAGATGATCAAATGAAAATGAAGAGGAAGCAATCTAAATCACCAAGTGTTGGTTCTTGAAAGCCTCTTAAAGAAGGTGACTAGGAGCTAATGATCATTGAAGAGAAGAACGATAAGGAGGAAGCTCTTAAAGTGATTGATAGTGACAAGAAAATATGGAATGACCCTCAAATTATTCCATTGCCCCCAATGAAAATCTGTCCACCCTTTCCATAAAGATATAAAAATAAAGATGGCAATGCCCTGTTCAAAAAGTTTTTTGCAAATCTTAGCAACCTCTCAATCAATATCCTAGTTTTAGAAGCTCTTCAAGAAATTCAAAGGTATGCTAAGTTCATCAAAGACATGATGTTAAAGAAGAAGCTTGTAGATAGTGGGACTATTGAAGTGGCCCATAGTTGTAGAGCCATCATATCCAATGCCATGGCCAAAAATAAAGAGGACCCACACGGTTTCACAATCCCTTGTAGTATTGGGACTCACAAATTTGATAAGGCATTATGTGATCTTGGTTCTAGAATAAATTTAATGCCATATAGGATGGATCAAAATCTTTGGTTGGGTGATCCTACACCTACCACAATGGCATTATTGATGGAAGATCACTCAATCAAGAAATTAATTAGGGTGTTATATGATGTATTAGTAAAATCAAAAGATTCATTCTCCTGGCAGACGTTGTTATGCTTGATTGTGAAATTATCTATGAAATAACCATAATCCCTAAAAGACCTCTCTTCGAAATAAAAAGGGCATTATTGTCTTTGGAAAGTAGAGAAATGACATTCTAGGTACATAGTGATAGATTCTTATTCCAATATGCAAAGTCAAAAAGGAAACAAGTAGGTTACAAGTGGTATCGGTTATTAATATTATTGAGGAGGGAGAGTAGGTTGGGTGGTCATCTCAGCTCAAGGACCTAACCTGAAGATTGAAGAACATCATGCTGAGACTTCAAATTAGGCACTGGATGGGAGGAAACCATTATTTCAATTAAATTGGCTAGTATCCTTAAAATAAATTGTTAGGTTAGATTTTCTCTTGTTTAGATTGATTTATGCAAATGAGGAGCCCGAAAGGGTGCATTTGAATGATTTTGAGTAAGGAAAAATATGGTGGAATTGAGTTGTGGTCTTAGTTATTGAAAATAGGGGAGCAAAACTAGCCTCGATTATCCCAATAACAATTACCATGCTATTGCAATCGCTATTGCTATGTAATTATGATCACAAATATTTGATCGCAATTATGGGAGAGGGTGTTTTAAGAGATGAACAGTCACCCAAAACTTCACAATGCTTTCTCTTAAATTACTATAAAATTGAAATTATTTTTGCATGTGTTAAGAGCATCCATAAGTGCATATCATCCCCTATGTACCTCCTTATCAAGTATGTTATCTAATACCCTTCTTGAATGCATATTATTGGGCCTAGAATGCTTGTTTATGGCAATGGCCTAAAATCATGATTTATATGCTAAATCTTGAGTTTAATTGTTCTTGTTTGGTGTGTTGGATGCGGTCATTGGCATGTTCATTGATAGGGAAGTCTTGAGTATGCAAAAATTGTTCAAAATTGATAAGATTAACATGTAAACAATAAGTGTTTGATAAAATTCCCAAATGTATTCATTATTAGTTTTTCTATATTTTAAGGGCATAATTGGGTGCTTATTCATTGTGTTAAATGTTCCTAGTATCAATTGTTGGTTATGAACACAAATTAGAGTATAAAATGGGAATTTTTGGACATGATTATTTTAGGCCAACAACCTCTGGTACTATGATCGAGGTAACCTGACTGCAATCGAGGTAGCACAATTTGGGTCTAGTGTCCCGCAACTATGGCATCTGAGGGTTGCGAGGCAACTAGGTCAAACACTATAAATTCTCAATTTTAGACCAAATTTCACCAAGAAACCATACTTTAAGCTTAACTTAGCCACATAGCATAGTTTTCACATGGTGACATTGATACTTAATGTTGTGGTGTTATTTTTAGATTTTCACAGCTATTTATGGCAGACTACGGCTAAACTCACTTCATAGGCCCTGAGTACCAAACCCTATACTATGCAGACCCGCCCAAAACATAACTACTCATAGAGCGAGGCATATTTTTAGACAAGGTACCAGAGAAGATCTTGGTATTTCATGACATATTGGCGGCCATCGGATGCAGATGCTTTCTCTCAGATCCATAATTGGCAAATGAAAATTGGATGAGGAAATTTTATGCTAACCTCATCATAGTATCTTTCTCTGACCCACTTATAATAATTTGAGGGATGAATGTTCACTTTAAATCTAGGCAAATCAATGACATATATGGGTTGTTAGATGATGACATGGTAGAATTTGAGGAAAAGGGTTATGAATTATGGTGCTGGCTAGTTGAGAGGATATGTTGGGGAAGAGAGGTCCTGTGGGATACCATGAAGATGGGGATATCATTGCATGATTTCATAGTTGAGACTCGGATGTGGTTGGCTATCAGTTATAGTCCGATTTCCCCATACACTAACATGACTTATGTCCCATATACATGAGCTCATATTGTAGCGTGAATCTTGGACAATATTTCTTTGAATATTGGTCGTATTTTTCTCTTTACCATGCGATATTTTATGTCCAAAGGAGTCTCCCTACTTTTTCTCCCTTATTTGATTATAGAGCTATGCAAAGGAGTCAAGATTGAGAAGTACTTGGGAGATACTTAGGTACACTCGGAGACCCTCATTTACCCTCTTAAGATTTGGGGAGAGGGCTCACTTGGGAAGAGCAAGAAGAGGATGATCGACTTAGGCAAGTCAATAAATGTTGACATGGACTCATGCAGGCCATCCATAGTAGTGTTATTTAATGAGATATCGAGTGGGACAAGAAAAATCAAGGAGCTTGTGTCTGGGCTTCTCATGGGCCCAAAAGGGCCTTCTACCGTTGGCCACTCTTATACTGCACATACTGACTATGACAAATTTTTGGCATACTAAAAGGAGAATGAGGCCACCATATTTAGGCTTGAGAGGTCCTACTCGACCTTATCATAGTCACATAGGGAGCTACGGTATTCACATGATAAGATTAAAAAAGGAAGATAAAGAGAGATAATTTTTTCTCTCATATGTGGAGAGGGGTGAAGGGATTGTTGAAGGACCTAAAGACCAAAGAGAGAAGTTCTTCTCCTAGGTCATATTTTAAGGAAGAGGTCACAACTATGTGGTCAGAATCTAAGGATAATGAGGAGATGACTAGTGGCGCCAGTACTTGATCCGTATATAGGGGGTCATTCTTACTCTTTTTATGCTTTATTTATATTTAGTGAGGAAACTACAACCTTTTTAGTTGGAGAGTGCCCGTCTCCATATTTTATTTGATATTTTATTTGTTCTATATTATTTGGATATTTTTTATGTTTATTTGGGTGATGCTATTTTTATTCTGTAGTAGTATTGGGCACCCTGATGATGCCTACTTATTATTGATTAGTCACTTATTTTCATATTTTTGTTATTTTTTTCTATTCTTAGATTTTTATCTTGTGATAATAATGATGTCGGACGATACTTTCTCTATGATAGATTGAGTGATAATATTCTTAAGGGAAAATCATCATGTTTTTGGGTTTTTAAGCTATAGATACAGGGGAAGTTTGAGTACTTATAGCATTATAGATTTGTAGTTTCCCTTATGCTTGTGTTGAAGTCTGAGTAGCTATATTTTTTACCTTTGTGAGAGATAAAATGTTACATGACAGTTTGATTTGGTTCTTACAATAGCCAATCTTGCGTAAGAAAATGCGAAACTAACATTCCCCTCCGCCCTAATTTTTTTGTGAAAATCATGGGCATGGGCATGAATGGTTTTGTAAAAACACTTTCCTCTATTTGTGACTCCAAATTTATTAGTTGATATTGCAAAGTAAATAGCTCTTTTTGTCTCTAGTAGAAAATTCATTTCAGCCTCCTTGAATAGTTTACATGCCATGTACGATGAGTTTAGTTGTGTAATTCTCATGCTTTTTATATGATCTAGAACTTGCCCCATTAGTAACTCAAAGCTAATCTTGATTACGCATGGTTAGTGGAAATATCTTAGGCCTTGTTTGTGAACATGGAGAACCACTTTATGCTAAAAAGCCTACCCATAAATAGATTGTATCCCTAGTCACTTACTTTAAGCCTTTGAACCTTTCGTTTGCAACCACATTACAAGCCATGAGACATTTGACTTTTATCCCTCTTTAGAAACCTGCCCTTCTTGAACATGAAAGTGAACTTGAGGTTTAAATACTGAGTTGTGGGTGGTAAATTTTTGAAGAGGTAACTTTGGGCATTGGGATTTTAAATGAGTACCTAAGAGCTAAACAATAAGAAAAACCGAATAACAAAAAAAATAAAAAAAATGAGTTAACAAAGGGAAGAAATGCATGAATTGTAAAATGAAAAGAGACGAGAAGAAAATTCTTTCAATAAATGGGTGAATCAAGGAAACAAAAGTAGGCACATGTATGAGTTAGAAAGAAACGAAGTGGCCCATGAACTTAAGTTTAAATAAATAGTGTGTTATGTAGAGTTCAAGGAGGGTGTAGTCTTTTTGATCCAGAATGTTTATCTTACCCTTTCCCTAGCCTACAATACAAGCTTTAAAATATCCTTTGAGATCTCCAACCAAGTGCCTTCAAGTTAGTAGCGATTGAAAATAAGGGAAAGCATATGGCATGATACTTGTTTGCATTGAGAGATTCTTTGTGAGAGTGAGTGCTTGAACTTTAGTCCCTTTTGCATAATAGATACTTTGGTGTGTGGGACTTCCTTTTGTGATGAGGCATGTATACTAATTGAGGTGGATGAAGTTGTCATATTTTGATAATAAGGCAAATTAGTGCAGTTGAGTCACTATTAATAGAGAGTTACTTCTTGAGAGTTAGTGGTTGTTGCTTGGTTGTTCTCAAAAGTCTTTTGCATTCTTGAAAAGTGTGATTGATTTTGAGGTGATTTGTTTGAATATCTTTTCCCATGCTCGAGGGATAATTGTTGGTGCTTATTGAGTTTGGAGTCATTGTGATCATTTGGTCAAATGAATAGAATTATAATTGAGTAGTCTAATTAAATGTGGAGTAGTGTTGCATAAGGACAAGAAAAGTTTTAAGTTGGGAGTGTTGATGAGTGGCAAGTTTTGCACTCATTTACATTTAAATTTGTGAATACTATGATGAAATGATCATAGACATGAGGAAAATTCTTCATTTAAATGCATCAAATCCCATTGTTTACATGTTTGTAGGAAATCGGTATAAAATGGGTGAAGCTAAGCTGAAAAGGGAAGCAAAAGACCATAGTGATTGCAAAAACTAGAAATCAGGAGCACAGATTGACCCTTAGGTACCATAGGCTTCGAATGCGACTAGTTAAAGCCAAGTTAAGTTACAATAATTATGAGGGGATCATTGCAATAGTAGGAGATACGATCACAGCACATGGAATACAATCACGATGGTGCAGAACAACTTCAAGGGCAGAATGGGAATTTTATAAAGCTGGATTCCAAATCTTAAAAGGTCAAAACCCTTTCACAATTGAGGCATCTTGCAACCAATTTTCAATTTTGTGGAGAGAAAAAATATTCTATTTTTGGCGAAGAAAAAGTATGGTAAAATTCTTAAGAGAATTTAGTTGAATTAGTAATTGAAGTGAGGTTACTCTTGTTTTGATTTCCAATGGAAGAACTAAATGTTAAATTAGGTATATCTCTTTTCTTTAATATCATGAGTAGCTAAATTCTTGTCTTAGGGTTATGCGTGAATACAGTGTTAATGTATATGGGTGTTGATTGGTAGTTTAAATTCATAGTTTATGGTGTTGGCTTTTACTATTACTTAATGTTTGAAGTGATAATTAAGGGTGAAAACCCTAATTTTCTTGGACCCCACACTATCCTTGAATGAGGGATGAGGGTGATGAGTGATTATAAACAAGAACTTGATTTTAGTTTCTTCCTTTACATTATCTTAGAAATAAGGATGTTATGTGGATTTTCTATGTTCATAGGCATTATAATAGAAGTGGGGATGCCAGGTTGATGTATTGGGTTGATGAATTCTTCACACTCATGAGGTATTTGAAAGAATTGTTGAGTGAATTTTTGGTGTTTTGTTGAAAGACTCGCACCAAAACCCATAAACCTAGCCCTCCCTAAACTCAGTAACTAAAGTTGGGACTAATTTTTAACTACCCATACATGAATTACCCATAGAATGGCATAACCCCAAGAACTCTATCTATTGGTTTTGCTCATCACTTGTTTGCTCTTATATAGGTGTTGTAGCAAAAAAAATTTTAAAAAAACGTCTAAATTCATAACCCCTATTTAATTTCAGGGTTTATTTTAGTTTTACATTATGTGTTGATGATTGGTAATTTTACAACTCATTCACACTTAACATTCGTGTACATTACCTAGTTTTGAATGAATAAATGAGACATATTTGTGAGAAAATGCACTAATATCCACTCTTTGTAGGAATAGAGTTGAAAATATAGAAATATGTGGATTGGAGCTTAAAATGGTCAAAAGGGAGCAAGAAAGTGCAGCTGAACACTTAGAAAAACAGCTAGCCTCAGTAACCGTGGTCACGGTCTGGCGACCATGATCGCGGCAGTCAAGAAGAAGTCAATCAACCACAATCACAGAATATAACCGTGGTTGCGGCCATACCAGGGTGATCGTAGCTTAGCGGAAGAAAGCAACCTAAGGGAAAAACTGGAAATGCGCGTGCCTAATCCCAATATTGACAAAAAGACTCAAGCCCTAGCATCATGGAGGATATTTCATCTTCCCCAGATTTAGGTTTATCTCTTGAGTTCATAGCCTCCATACTTAGAGAAGAAAATATTATATAAATTTTTGGTGAAGAATACATTGGAGACTTTCTAAGTGGAGGATAAGCTCACTTCCATTGTTTATTTTTGGGAGTGCAAAGTTTGAAGTAACTTTCACTTAATCTTCAACAAGCTATTTCAAGGGAGATTTTGGGTATATCTATGTTTTTTTATCTTATGTATAGGAAGATCTTCCTCTTGGGGTTATATATGAATAGGGGTTAATAGTGTGTATGGTTTGCTATTATTAGCTTCAATTTAGTAGTTCATGTTTATGGGTTTTATTATTCCTATGTGATGATAGGCGAATTTACGCGCCTATATCAATATATTTTGCCCATATTTTAGCCTAGTTTTGAGAACTAATTATCTATTTCATACACTTTTAGTCCTTTTTCCTGTAAATGAGCTAACAAATATGATTAGGAAAGTTTCAGGTATAAATGATGCAAAATACAGCAATTTATGGCTTACTTGACGCAAAAGAAAGCTCACAAACGAGATGGAAAGGAGCTGGACGCATAAAGGACTAAATCTGCTGCATGGAAAATCTGTCCCGGGCTAAAACAGCATTTCTGAAGACTTTGGGGACTTACAGACACAAAGCTGGATTTTTGCCATAATACATTAACCTAGTGCAATTAGGTTATGTGTTTCATTATTCTATTTGGATTATAATTTTGTAACCTTACCCTAGTACATTTGGGTCAAGGATTTCATTAGTATATTAGGATTTGGTTATTTATTTCATTAGCTTAGTAGGAGTAGGATAGGAGTATTATAAATACCCTATCATGTTAGAGATTTTTTAATCACATTCTTACAATTCAATTAACTCTTCACTTAAGACATCTTCCTACAATACATTCTTAATTCTTCATTCTTCTATTCTAAAATTCCACAACAAGAGAATCGTTACTTGCTAAGGAATCACCAAAACCACACGCCAAACACCTACTATTCACGCCAACCACCATGCAAAACGTGATATCCTTCGCATTCATGGGTAACTAAACCTCTTAGTTGGGGTTATGGAAGCCGAATGAGTTACTATCTATAGCTATGAGTTTGTGAGTTCAAGACAAGTATATTGCTTATATCATTATTCTCTTCATCTTAAATCTACATCCTTTGCGGTTCAAACACAAGAACACGCCATTCTAACATCTAACCTGTTCGAGAGAAAGGTTATTTGTCTAGAAAAGAAGACGCATAGACCAACGCCAGGCTAACATTTAACTTGTTCGAGAGAAAGGTTATTTGTCTGGAAAAGAGATAATGTCAAGGTAGTAGGACACCCTTTCCTATTAAAAAGCTAGTGCCGTACCTGGACTAACCTCTTGGAGAATTCGTACCGTTAGACACGCTTTAAGCTCGAGAGAGTTAAAGTGAAATAGTCCTTGTTTAGGTCGAGAGACGCTTGGATTTACCATCAACTACAATTCTCTATAAGCAATTGCATGTCAAGACTCTACACACTCATAGCCAATAGAGACGTATACCTCTGAAGGTGGACATTACCCCAACGCCTCAATTCTCATTGTTTACAACCAACGTGACAATCTTTCTCTTTTTACTTTATTATTTTCAGCTTTTATTTTATTACTTTGGTTACTTATTACAATCCCCCCCATTCTTACGAGACTTGCATCAAAAGTTTAATAATTTCACTTACTTGTTGACCAAGCTATTCCCTGTGGGATCGATACCCAACCCAGTTGGGTTCTATATTTGCTAACGACCGCTTTACACTCCTACGAGAGCTGTAGATTGAGCGTTATCAAAAAATTGGCGCCGTTGCCGGGGAATACAAGTGTCAATCAAGTTCGTGAAAATTACTAGACCCTTTGGTCAAAGATTCTCGTACTTTTACGTTTAGTTTTTGTTTTTGTTTATTGCAGGTTTTTCTTTTAGTGCATGCCCCATACTAGAAGTTCTGGTCAACCGTTATTACCGATCAATCCGGAACCGCAACGAATTAGAAGAATGGAAGCACAAGCGGAAATCGACAGGATGGCTGCTCAACACGAGCAAGCAAGATTAGCTGCTCTTGCCGCTGCTCAAGTCCAACAACAAAACATTGATAATCCTGGACGAGCAACAAATCCTGACGATGAAGATTTAGGAGATGACGAGTTGATCAACCCAAGGCATGGCGCTGAAATGGCAACACCTGCCAACAGACGAGGTCGACAAGCTCGGTACAGATATGATCGCCAACCTTTGCAACCAGCTTTCGACGATGATGATGATGATCTTGATGGTGCCGGAGCCACTGGAGCTATAATTCCACCACCATTAGCGCCCGGATCCAAGTTCAACATCACTAGCACCATGATTCAGTTATTGCAACTCAAGGGATTATTTGGTGGACTAGCAGGCGATGATCCGAATATGCATCTCATCAACTTTATTTCTACATGCAAGTCTTTTGACAATCCTGGTGTTGGTCAGAATGCTATTCGATTACGTCTATTTCCATTGTCTCTGTCTGGGGAGGCAACATTATGGTTAAATGGGCTGACTCCTGATTCTATTACAAATTGGAGGCAATTGAGAGACGCTTTCCTAGAAAGATTCTTTCCGCCATCCAAGAGGGCTCAATTGAGAGATGAAATCAGCAACTTTCGTCAGCTTCCCTCTGAAGCTCTTCACGAAACATGGGAGAGGTTCAAGACAAAGCTAGCGAGATGCCCAAACCATCACATGACTAATGTTCACCTCATGGAGATCTTATATAGAGCCTTGAATTCAGTAACTAAACCAGTGGTGGACAACGCAGCTGGAGGTTCTTTTATGGACCTCACCTTTGGTCAAGCAAGCAACATGCTAGATCGTATGACGAAACAAAGTAGAGCTTGGCATACCAGGGATTCTGAGGTAGCAAGCCCCACTTTATCTATTGGCATGTCTGCAGACCAAAGAAGAAGAGAAGAAGAGCGTGATCAAGATATGGCGCACATGAAAACCCAAATGGATCTTCTTACAAAGCATCTATTGGGGAAGACTGAAAAAGTGAAAGCTATTGCGTCAAAAGGAAGAGACGAATCTGATTCAGAAGAGGAGGCCAACTACTTGAACAATCAGGGGGGTTTCCGTGGGAATGCCCAAGGAAACCAAGGTCGGAACTATTATGATAAATCTGGAGGTAAAGACCAAGGTAGTTGGAAGAAAAATAATGAAAATAGTGGTTTGTACGTTCCCCCTGGTAGACGTGATACCACCACATCTAATTCTATGGAAGACATGATGGCTAAGTTATTGAAAGGAGTGGAAGCGACGAGCGCGGGAGTTAAGGAGGTGATTGACGATTTGGCCTCCATGAAGCAATTAGTTGATTCTCATTCCACTTCTATCAAGCAACTAGAGCAGCAATTCAGTCAACTTTCAGCAGCACTCAACCAAAGAAAAGCCGGCACCTTGCCTAGCGATACTGTGCAAAATCCAAGGACTGATGGGTCATGCATGGCCATCACTACGAGGAGTGGTAAGGTGTTGGAAACTTCAGCAGAAGGCAGGCAAGTAGTTGACAGAACAGCAGACATGGACGCCACGCCTAGTGACGCCACTAGGGAAGACGCCGCAATATCCACTTCTAACGTCAAGGACGTGTTGCCTAGTGACGTGCAGCCTGAAAAAAATAAACGGAAGCAAGAGGAGAAGAAAGCCATGGAAAGAACACTTCCATACCCACCACCACCTTTTCCACAAAGATTGAAGAAGGCGGCCGATGACACTAAGTTCAGCAAGTTCATGACCATGTTGAAGCAGCTGACTATTAATGTCCCATTGGTAGAGGCACTTGAACAAATGCCTGGGTATGCGAAGTTTATGAAAGATCTTTTGACTAAGAAGAGGGCAGCAAGCTATGAGCTGAAAGAAGATGTGCATCATTGTAGTGCAATAGCTACCCGATCCATAGTTCAGAAGAAGGCCGACCCCGGAGCTTTCACTATTCCTTGCACCGTCGAATCTTTGGACTTTGCTAAAGTATTATGTGACTTAGGAGCCAGCATCAACTTGATGCCATTATCAATCTACAAGAAGTTGGGGTTAGGAGATCCTACACCAACTAATATGAAGCTTGTTATGGCGGATAGGTCGGTAAAACGACCGGTTGGTATTCTATGCGATGTCTTGGTGAAGGTATCTTCATTCATATTTCCAGCAGACTTTGTCATCTTGGATTGCGAAGCAGATTCAGAGGTTCCCATAATCTTGGGACGCCCTTTCCTTGCTACGGGAAGTGTGCTCATAGATTTGAGAGCTAATGAGCTTTCATTCCGAATAAATGATGAAGTGGTGCGCTTTGATGTTTACAAATCAATGAAGCAACCCAAAGATCTAAGTGTATTTTCTGTGGCTGATGTTGTCGTTGATGACGAGGATGAGTTACTTGCTGAAGAGCAAATTCTTGATGATCCTTTGGAGGTTTTGCTCATGGAAGAAGATGATGATGATGCTGAAATTTCTGAAGATGATATTTGTGCTCTATCGGGAGTAGGAGCATATCGCTATCCTCCTAAGAAGCTGGATCTTGATCTCAAGAATCGACCCACACCACCAGCTAAGCCATCTATTGAAGAACCACCCACATTAGAATTAAAGGAGCTGCCAAGCCATTTGAAGTATGCATTCTTAGGAAGCGGAAACACTCTTCCAGTCATAGTGGCAGCCGATTTAGGTGAGCAACAAGTTGCAGCTCTTATTGCAATTTTACGCAAGTATATTAGAGCTATTGGATGGACCATTGCGGATATCCTTGGTATTCCACCTGGGATTTGCACTCATAAAATTCAGCTCCAAGAAAAGTGCACACCCACCATCGAACACCAAAGACGTCTAAACCCACCAATGCAAGAGGTGGTGAAGAAGGAGATTATCAAGTGGTTAGACGCAGGAGTTGTGTATCCTATTTCTGATAGTACATGGGTAAGCCCAGTACAATGTGTTCCCAAGAAAGGAGGTATGACGGTGGTTGCGAATGCAAAGAATGAGCTTATTCCACTCAGGCCCGTCACTGGATGGAGAGTATGCATGGACTACCGCAAGCTGAATTCTTGGACTCTCAAGGATCACTTCCCCATGCCATTTATGGACCAAATGCTAGATCGATTAGCGGGAAAAGGATGGTTTTGCTTTCTTGATGGTTATTCAGGTTATAATCAGATTTTTATTGCACCAGAAGACCAAGAGAAGACAACGTTTACATGCCCATATGGTACGTTTGCCTTCAAACGTATGCCATTCGGGTTATGTAATGCACCAGCCACCTTTCAGCGATGTATGATGTCTATTTTCTCTGATATGGTAGAAGACACTTTGGAGGTATTTATGGACGACTTTTCAGTTGTTGGGGAGTCTTTCGAAGCATGTTTGGTGAATTTAAGCATGGCATTACAAAGATGTGTAGAGTTCAACCTTGTGCTGAATTGGGAGAAGTGCCACTTCATGGTAAAAGAAGGAATTGTTCTTGGGCACAAGATCTCCGAAAGAGGAATAGAGGTTGATCGCGCCAAAATAGAGGTAATTGAGAAGCTACCACCTCCAAGTTCGGTGAAGGGAGTTCGTAGTTTTCTTGGCCATGCTGGGTTTTATCGTAGATTCATCAAAGACTTCTCCAAAATTTCTAGTCCATTATGCAAGCTATTGGAGAAAGATGCGAAGTTTGACTTTAATGATGATTGCTTAAAGGCATTTGAATGCCTTAAAGAAAAACTCATTGAAGCCCCTATCATGGTAACACCAGATTGGACGCTCCCGTTCGAAGTCATGTGTGATGCTAGTGGTGTAGCCGTTGGTGCTGTTCTTGGACAGAGAAAGGAGAAATTATTT
The DNA here is from genome assembly GCA_030864225.1 of Capsicum baccatum var. pendulum. NCBI lineage: Eukaryota > Viridiplantae > Streptophyta > Magnoliopsida > Solanales > Solanaceae > Capsicum > Capsicum baccatum. Next base: position 161,244,189 of record CM061555.1, on the reverse strand, counting down.
CATCCTATCTACTATGCGAGTAAGGTCCTCAATGAAGCCCAAAGGAACTACACCGTCACTGAACAAGAGCTATTAGCGGTTGTGTATGCGTTTGAGAAGTTTCGTGCCTACCTATTAGGTACTAAAGTGATCGTTCATACAGACCATGCAGCTCTTAGGTATCTAATGACAAAGAAGGATGCAAAACCAAGGCTGATTCGATGGGTGTTGCTGCTGCAAGAGTTTGATTTCGAAGTCAAAGATAGAAGAGGTTGCGAGAACCAAGTGGCTGATCACCTATCTAGACTTGAGAATGAGTATGTGGCGCAATCAGAAAATCAGATTGGCGATGCATTCCCTGACGAGGAGATACTAGCGACAACAATGGAGAACTTACCATGGTATGCCGACTTTGCAAATTTCGTGGTGAGTAATGTGTTACCTTCCAATTTATCTTACCACCAGAAGAGGAAGTTTATGCATGACGTTCAGCACTATTATTGGGATGAGCCTTATTTGTTTCGAAGATGCGCGGATGGTATCATTCGACGATGTATATCCCATGAAGAAGTGCCCACTATATTAGAAGCATGCCACACTTCGCAAGTTGGAGGCCATCATGCAGGGAATCGAACAGCAAGAAAAGTCTTGCAAAGTGGTTATTATTGGCCTACAATATTCAGAGATGCACACGACTATGTGAGAAGGTGTGACCAATGCCAACGTCAAGGTGCTATTTCAAAACACCATGAAATGCCCATGTCCAAAATTCTGGAGGTAGAACTCTTTGATGTATGGGGTATTGATTTCATGGGACCATTCGTGAATTCGTTTGGAATGAAGTACATCTTGGTTGCTGTGGATTATGTGTCGAAATGGGTTGAAGCTGTAGCATTGGCCGATAACGAAGGAAAGCGTGTTGTAGCGTTTTTAAAGAAGAATATCTTCTCTCGCTTTGGGGTACCTCGTACTATCATAAGTGATGGAGGATCTCACTTCTGCAACAAGCTATTCAAATCTGTATTGGCCAAGTATGGAGTCAAGCAACACAAGGTAGCTACGCCTTATCATCCCCAAACTAGTGGACAAGTAGAGGTTTCAAATCGTGAGATCAAGAAAATCCTTGCCAAGACGGTCAATGCGAATCGGAAGGATTGGTCTCGGAAGCTAGATGATGCACTATGGGCGTATAGGACTGCATTCAAGACACCCATTGGCATGTCACCTTATCAGCTAGTTTATGGGAAGGCTTGTCATCTACCCATCGAGCTTGAATACAAGGCATTATGGGCATTGAAGCACTTGAATCTGAATTGGGATGATGTGAAGAACCTGAGGTTGGGGCAGCTGAACGAGCTAGATGAATTCCGTCTCCATGCATATGAAAGATCAGATTTATACAAGGAGCGGATGAAGAAGTATCACGATCAGCGGATTGTTCGACGACACTTCCAAAAAGGTGACATGGTACTACTCTTTAACTCCAGATTCAAGCTCTTCCCAGGTAAGTTAAAATCAAAGTGGTCTGGTCCATTTAAAGTCACCCATGTCTACTCGTCTGGAGTAGTCGAATTGAAAAATAATGAGGGTGTTATCTTCAAGGTGAATGGCCAACGTGTTAAGCCATATATCGGTCCTCTTGACTCGATGAATGACATGGCCATCACTTATCTCGACGAAGTCTAAGTACTCGAGATTACTACGTCGAGCCACGACAATAAATAAGGCGCTAGATGGGAGGCAACCCTTCGTTTTATTGTTTTATCGTTTTGTCGTTTTATCGTTTTATCGTTTCGTCGTTTTAGTATTTTTTCTTTTTGATAAATGAAAATCCAAAAATAAGAGTCGTGCCACGACCAAAACTAAGGCGCTTGGTGGGAGGCAACCCATCGTACTAATCGTTTTCATTTGTTTGAGCAAATATAGGTGTAAGAAGTATGCAACGAGGAGATTGATTTCAATTGACGATTTGGTCGCATTGTATGGTAAAGTCGGTAAGTTAGGAATGGTGATGCATAAGGCTATGGATTGAGCCTTTCTCACGTCATAATAGGCTTCGAGAAAGGCTAGGCCTTGGTAAAAATAGGTCACGAACGATGCACAACCTATTCTATAGCCTAAGGACTCGGAATCTAGTGTGCAATACACTATGCGCCGCCTATTCCTAGGTGTGCTTTTGACTATGCGCCGCCTATGCTATGGCATTTGAGATACTGAGACCAAATGCCATACCATATGCGCCGCATATGTCTAGATATGCCATACCATATGCGGCGCATATGTCCCATTATGCCATGGACAATGCGCCGCATATGCATGTGTTATGCCGAGGGATATGCGCCGCATATAGGGTGATTTTGTCCCCAAATCCGATTGTAAATGGGTCATAACCCGACCCATACTCCTCCTATATAAAGGGGACTTGTTTTTATTTCACAAACACATTAGAATCAACCCTAAAGGCGCCGCATATCATCCCAAATCCTCTCAAATTTTTCTTCCTTTGTTCTTCCAATCCACAACAACTTCCCCACAATCTTCAAGCAAGTAAGTGCTCTCTTAATCTTCATCTATTTATAGTAAGTACTACGTTGCTATGCTTAGTATAATTTGCTAAATCATGTGAGATTAGTGGTGATGTTCATGTGATTGGATAATTGTTGCAAAAATCGTGTGATTGAATGAATACGAATGGAATTCTTGACTTGTTTCCGACTTGAATTTTGTTTCAATGGCATTGTTATGATACTTGCTGAACATATATGGCTATGAATATTGCTTGAAAGTGTTGTTTGGATGCTTGCATGATTCACCATCCCGGCCATTGGGATAAGGTTATAGTGACTATCGACTGAGGTGGTGGTGTTTGTTGTTTGAATAGCAATTCCATGTGGTAACCCCTATGTTGTAACATTGCTATATACACCATGCAAGTCGTCCAAATGGCTGCTCATGAGTGATGTAATACTGATTTTCTTGTCGGAATACAATCCTAAGACGAATGTCGACGACGTCTGAGTACTCGACCACGTTCACTTCACCGATTTGTGCCAACAAGATTAAGTGTGGGGTGGTACCCCTAATGCTTGCATATAGATTGTCTAAAGTGCTATTGTGCTGCATCTAACATTATCTCTAGTCTCAGGTACAATGGCACCGAAAGCAAGGCAAGGCAAGGAGAAGGCTACCATGACCCGCAAGGACAAAAAGAGAAGCCGAAAAGACCAAGGCGAATCATCTTCCGCACACCTACCACGTAGAATGTTCGGAATCAAATGGGTTCTTGAGGAAGAAGCCAAGGCATGGTACAGCAGCAACAAAGAAAAGAAATATGTGCACGTCGACTTAATCAACAAGGAGACCTTAGCAAAGAAGGAGCCGCAACTGTTGGCTAAGATAATGGCTTTGAAGCTGGATTTCATCTTCCGTGACATGGGAGAGTGCAATCTTGACTTGACAAGAGAGTTTTATGCCAACTGGTCGCCAAACACAACAGGCAACGAAGTCAAAATTCGGGGCCAAGTGTTACAGCTTACAGCGGATTGGATCAACTCGTTTTTAGGCCTACCTTCGGTCGACACTGCACCATACAAAGAGCTGTACAGCAGGCCTCCTTACAGAGCTATAAGACACACGCTTTGTGGAAGCAGATCAATGGCAAGATGGGGCAGACATAAGGAAACAGGCCGTCACAACACATTCCCCTATGCTCCACTAAATAGGGAAGCAAGAATCTGGATGCGCATTGTCAACTCATGCCTCATTCCTGGGACGCAATACACAAAGATATCGAGAGATAGAGTGTGTCTGGTTTATGCATTGATGACAAATGTCCCTATCAACTTTGGGGCAATCATTCGATCGACCATGAGAAAAGCCAGACTCCACAGCAGGTCCCATTTCACATTCGGCAATTTGTTGACAGCAATGTTGCGGAAGGAGGATATAGAAGAGGAACCAGCTGACCACAAACTCCCACATACCCCAAAGAAGGTTGACCTCACCAAGGTCAAAGATGCTGAAACAACGCATGGAGTCAACCTTACCACTGCGGAGAGACACGCTCGTGACGAGAGTTTCTTCCGTCATCTCTATGGCATGACACGATTCACTATGATGAGTGGTGGACGTATTCCAACTGCTGAAGAGCTCCAACAGCTGGACCACGACTACCCAATGAACAGACATGCCCGGGAGGTGTGTGGAGTGGGAGTATATTTCGAGGAACCTCTTGATGATGACGTGCCAACTGATGATGATAGACGCTTGCCTGATTCTGATGCTGAGGAGAACTCTGACGATGACTCTTACGATGACTCGGACGAAGGGGGTATGACCCCCGACATTGAGGAAGCGTCCGACTAATCAGGTTCTTCGACTTTATTTTCCACTGAGGGCAGTGTCTAGTCTAAGTGTGGGGTGTCGGCAGAATCTGCATGCTATGTTTGTATGTTTGCTCTTGTTTATTTTGTTTTGAGTCCAAATTTTTTATTTTTTTTGTGATTTTTTTTCGTGTGACGTTTTTTTTATTTTTTTTAAGAGTAAAATTTTTCTAGCTACGCATGAAACCATTTTGATAGGCAGCACGAGATTAGAACAAGAGTATGTGCTACAATTGTGACTATTGAGACATTTAGGCTCTAGTTGTGACTCATCATGTGATATTGTGTGATTCGATTCCTTCACTTGTTGGGTCGAGAGTCTATATTACTACCAATCAAGTCGACCATGTGCCTTGTGTGTGTGAGATTAATAGTATATTCTATGTATGTGGCTGATGCTAGAACTTGCCTCGTATGTATGCAAAGCGAAAATAAGGAATGTAAGTTTAGGATATGATTTAGGCATTTCTTTGGCAACCTATACATGTTTACCATCAGTTTTACCTACCCATGTAAATCATCCTAGTTAAACCCTTTTGAGCCTTTAGCCTATTTCTTTGACAACCTTGTATGTAAGCCTAATTTATTTCTTTCAAGACCATAATTTGATCCAAATTTCTAAGTGCTTTAAAGTGAATAAGTCATGTGACAACATAAGAGGAAATTGGGTGAGTATGATGCTTTAAATTGTAAAGGTTCTTGAAGGTGTTATGAAAAAGAAAAAAAAAATGCTATCATAGGAGGTACGTTGTGAAAAGAAAAAGGACAAGAAAGCTAAAAAGTGAGTTGTGCTTAAAATTGAAAAACAAAAGATGATAACAAGGGTGGAAAAATAAAATAAAGAAAGGTTGAAAGAAAAAAGTGTCAATGATACAATGTGATGTATTAAAGTGCTTAGGAACTTAGTCACTATTTCTGGCCAAAATAGTTGATCCTACCCGTCCCTTAGCTTACGTTACAACCATCAAAAGACCTACTTGATCCTAATCTTAACATTCCGACATTTAGTGGAGTACTACATTAAGGGCAAGCCTATGGTCATTAGTTGCTACATATGAATTCTTTGTGAGAGTGAGAGCAAGGACACTTTGATACCCATGTTTGAAAAATATGCTATATTTGTGAGTGATTATGGGTACTATATTGTGAGACACACATGGTTGATGAGTTTTGGATCGTTGTATATGAGTCTATGTACCTTAACGTTTGCATGCGAGTTGATCACGATCACGAGTCTATGCTTGAGGTTAAATTGTTTCTACTTATAATCGGAAAGCTACTCTTCGTTGATAATTATTGTGCTTGTCTTGAAGAATGTTTTGTGTTGTTTCTGTAAAAACCTTAAGTCGATGCTTAGAAGGACATGATATGTTGTTCGAGGACGAACAAAGCTCTAAGTGTGGGGTGTTGATGATAGGCGAATTTACGCGCCTATATCAATATATTTTGCCCATATTTTAGCCTAGTTTTGAGAACTAATTATCTATTTCATACACTTTTAGTCCTTTTTCCTGTAAATGAGCTAACAAATATGATTAGGAAAGTTTCAGGTATAAATGATGCAAAATACAGCAATTTATGGCTTACTTGACGCAAAAGAAAGCTCACAAACGAGATGGAAAGGAGCTGGACGCATAAAGGACTAAATCTGCTGCATGGAAAATCTGTCCCGGGCTAAAACAGCATTTCTGAAGACTTTGGGGACTTACAGACACAAAGCTGGATTTTTGCCATAATACATTAACCTAGTGCAATTAGGTTATGTGTTTCATTATTCTATTTGGATTATAATTTTGTAACCTTACCCTAGTACATTTGGGTCAAGGATTTCATTAGTATATTAGGATTTGGTTATTTATTTCATTAGCTTAGTAGGAGTAGGATAGGAGTATTATAAATACCCTATCATGTTAGAGATTTTTTAATCACATTCTTACAATTCAATTAACTCTTCACTTAAGACATCTTCCTACAATACATTCTTAATTCTTCATTCTTCTATTCTAAAATTCCACAACAAGAGAATCGTTACTTGCTAAGGAATCACCAAAACCACACGCCAAACACCTACTATTCACGCCAACCACCATGCAAAACGTGATATCCTTCGCATTCATGGGTAACTAAACCTCTTAGTTGGGGTTATGGAAGCCGAATGAGTTACTATCTATAGTTATGAGTTTGTGAGTTCAAGACAAGTATATTGCTTATATCATTATTCTCTTCATCTTAAATCTACATCCTTTGCGGTTCAAACACAAGAACACGCCATTCTAACATCTAACCTGTTCGAGAGAAAGGTTATTTGTCTAGAAAAGAAGACGCATAGACCAACGCCAGGCTAACATTTAACTTGTTCGAGAGAAAGGTTATTTGTCTGGAAAAGAGATAATGTCAAGGTAGTAGGACACCCTTTCCTATTAAAAAGCTAGTGCCGTACCTGGACTAACCTCTTGGAGAATTCGTACCGTTAGACACGCTTTAAGCTCGAGAGAGTTAAAGTGAAATAGTCCTTGTTTAGGTCGAGAGACGCTTGGATTTACCATCGACTACAATTCTCTATAAGCAATTGCATGTCAAGACTCTACACACTCATAGCCAATAGAGACGTATACCTCTGAAGGTGGACATAACCCCAACGCCTCAATTCTCATTGTTTACAACCAACGTGACAATCTTTCTCTTTTTACTTTATTATTTTCAGCTTTTATTTTATTACTTTGGTTACTTATTACAATCCCCCCTATTCTTACGAGACTTGCATCAAAAGTTTAATAATTTCACTTACTTGTTGACCAAGCTATTCCCTGTGGGATCGATACCCAACCCAGTTGGGTTCTATATTTGCTAACGACCGCTTTACACTCCTACGAGAGCTGTAGATTGAGCGTTATCACTATGCTAACTTGGTTGGGATTTATGGATGAAAGTCCCAAATAACCAAATGGGTTTGATGAGTGAAAGCTCCATATCCAGAAAGCTCAACGCCATCTTTGAAAAAAGTGTTTTGGGTGAACTTTAGGAACCCACATCATCCTTATAAGAGGGATGACAAGGCCAAATAAATAATAGACAATTATGTGTGTAGTTTGCTAAATTTTTGCTATCTTTGATATAAGGGTGATTATGAAGTTAACTATATAATCGGTATCATCCTATAAATAGGAATACCTAGATTTAAGTTGTGGTTAACAATTGTTAAACACACCAGTTAGGTATTCGAAGAATCAACAGGTGGAAGTTTTCTATTTGTTAAAAGACTAGCATCAAAACCTATGAACAAACCTACCCACACTTCATCTACTAATAATGAAGTTAGCTATTAGCATCCAAATGTCACTCCCTTAGTAATTCATAATCCCAAGATCTGTGCATAATTGTTAAAACTCTAATTATTCATATCCCCAAATTTATGCTAGAAAAACCCAACAAGAAACATTAGTGTAGACACTTGTCTCCCCCATTTTTATCTTTTTTACCATTGTTTTGAATTTAACTTATATCTATTATTTCAAATTAACTTGATTGCCACTCAAACTTTTCCTCGTGGATTTGACCCCAACTCCAAAGTTGGGTAAATATATTGATGATGATCGCCTTGCACTTAAATTGACGTTTAAGTTGAGCGTTATCATGGGTTAACTCTTATTTAACTCTCAACATACATAAGATTTGAAAAAATAAGTTTTCACTCCCTGTGGATACGACCCCGACTCTTGTTGGGTTTATATTTACAATGACCGACTTGCACTACAATAATGGAGTAAGTTTAGTATTATCAAGCAACCTTTTGGTAGCTTAACCAAAGGTTGCTTTAGCAGAAAAGTGGTCACTTAATCAGACAGGTCTACCTCAGTCAAATCATATATGAGATGGCATGTTAGCTAGGCAGGCGTCGCTTAAGTGATATCTTAATTTCTTAAGCGACGACCATCCCTAAGGCGGGGATCGCTTAAGCGATCTGCCAGTCATTGAAGCGGCACTTAGAGGGCATTAAATCCTCCCATAGCCTAATTTTTGCCCTATTTTATCCTCAAGTTTGAATAAGCTAATGCCCTAGATTATGTGGAAATGGGAGAGTGATTGATAGGGGTTCTAGGATTAATTTGGAGTTTGAATTACTCATTTGTTTGTTGGAATATTGGTAACTTTTGGTTAAATTCATGGTTAACTCCTCAGTTTATTTGCAAAATCCCTGGACTATGAAGGGCTTATTTTAACATTGTTTGTGCTTGGAATTTACCCATTCTTGATTATAAATATTCTTTGAGCATAGAAGGATGTATGGACAATTTTTAAAGTGGAATTCTACAAGCGGGCCCCACGTGGGACTTTTACTTGCTTTTTTGACCTAAAGCATAAAAATGCAATATGGGTATTAATGTTCTCATATTGATAAGTAGATTACCTTTCTGATAGCATATCGTCATGCAAAATCTTCTTAGAGGGGAAATCAATTATTTAGTACTTTTCACCTCACTTTCTTCGGCATCCTAGGTAGACTAGGTTTACTTTCCCCCTTGATTTAGCTCAATTCTAGTATGAATGTGATATTATGATAGTTTTAGGATGTGAGTTAAATCTTGAAGGTATGTTTATTAGGAATTGAAGATTTTAGATAATTAAGGAATCTTAATTAGACATAGTTAACTTAATTACTTATTTTTTAGGTATAATTACTATCTTGGGACTAAATTGTGTCTTGTTAAAGATCTAGTAGTGATATACCTTAGATTATACTGTAATATAATTTGACTTAGAATGAATTTTGGGGTTAGATGTAGCACCTCCGACCCAGCTTTGGCAAAAATAATTATTAGATCCTTATCGACTTAACAGACCTTGCGTATTACTTTAATTTTGTTCATTATCCATGGAGGTTTAGATATGTAGTGGTTTATTCTAGATTGATACTTGAGAGACGATATGTGTATTGGTTTGTGTCTAGCATTTTATGATATTATGACCAGTTTGATTATGACATTATTGATGATATGAGTTCTGATTTAAGTCTAGCATTAAGAGGTTAATTATGATAGTTAAGGAACTTGTTTGAGTCTGGTGGTTACGATATGGAAGGATTCACAGTAATTATTTTGAGATATAACTATTTAGTATAATTTTGGTCATTATTTTCCTTATTTCACCCTCTACGCTGGTGGGAGACCGCATTAGGTTATTTACTTTAATACATCTTCTAGCTTAAGGTTGGGAAGTTATGTAGAGGTAGTTATGTGTTTCCTTGTTATTATTTTTATTTACGTTATTTACTTTCAGTATTTGGTGTGCTATTCTAGGTTTTCATCTTACCTTGACTTGGCTTACTTAGAAAGCATTGTATTATGTTTATATTATGATTTAGCTAAATCGACTAATGATTCCTATTGAGTACCTATGGAATTGTAATCATACTACATTTCTGTATCTTTTTGGTGCATATTTGAGTACTAGTTGTCGTCATTGATGTCAAGATTTACGTTGTCAAAGCTTGGAGATAGTGTGAGTTCTCAGAGTCAGAGTTGACCTTTTCTCCATCATATATATTTTAATAGTGTTTCTATATTTGAGACTGTTATCTATTGAATTTGTTGGTACTTTTATTCTTTTGGATTAGAGGCTCTTTTATCTACTAAACTAGGTCATGGTATATTATGATTTATTTTATTTCTCTTCCTTTTTAATTATTATTCCATGGTTTATTGATTTAATTCTTTTACTTTCCCATTTTCAGCATTTATACCATCTTTTACCAAATTAGCCAATTGCTTATAGCTCTAGGCTATGGTTTGGCTTACCTATTGGTGGGGTAATATAGATGCCATCGTGACTCTGAAATTGAGTTATAAAAAAATGGTATTAGAGTTATTTGCACCAATATTGTTGGTACAAGACCAAGTGTCTAGTAGAGTCCCACAGATCGGAACGATAAAGTCCAATTCTTATTTTTGTGAGTCTATAGGACATTCTTAGGGGATCTTCACTTGTTTCACTAATTTTTTGCTAAGAGTGTATATTTGTTTCCAAAGATTCTTTTGGTTTTACTTTTTACAGGTGCTTAGGATGTGTGCTACTACTATATGAGACAAGGTCCTCGAGTATGCAACTAGTGATCCTATTGGGGCACGTGAATAGCCTAGAGATGTATACCCATCCAAATACTAAGATAGGGAGCCTTTAACAAACCTTATTCCTACTCATAGAACAGATATTTCTCTACCCTATCCAGTGGTGGGCTAAGGGCTAGCCCAGTCTTCACCGAGGTTTGTTTATTTATCACTGCTCAGGGATGCATTGGTTCAGCTCTTGGGTTTAGTTAGTGGTGTACCATGTAATGGTACCTATAGGTGCAGCTCCTAGATTTGAGTTTCCTCTAGCACTGTAGTTTCTTAGTCGGTAATAGCCCAACCTTCTACGTTAATTGAGAAACAGAAGATTTTGGGTAGATTCTTGAGATTAACTCTGCCTAAGTTTTCTGGTGCACCGAGCGAGGATTCTTATGAGTTCTTGGTTGCTTGTGAAGACAGGCTCCATAATTTAGGCCTAGTTAAGATTCATGGTTTGGATTACACCAATTACTAGTTGGATTTGGTAGCTTAATAATGGAGGAGAACTTATCTTCATCCTAGGCTTGTTTAATTTCCCCAGTTACATGGACTTAGTTACTTGAGGTTTTCTTGGAGAAGTATATGTCCCATAGTCTTAGAGATCACCTAAGAGATCAGTTTATTTGATTAGACCGGGGATCTATGACTGTTTTGGAATTTAAGGCATGGTTTTATAAATTAGATAGGCATTCTACATATGTTCTACCGATCGATTATGAGAAGGTTTGATGTTTTATTTGGGGGTTTAGATTTCCTCTTTGCATGTGCACTAGAGTTTGGTTTCTGTTAGTAGGTCCTTTACTAAGGTTTTGGGCCATATGCAAGTTATGGATGAGATGTATCATAAAGGTCAATGGGAAAGCAATAAGAGGACACATTATCAATGTAGTTCAGTAGGAATTAGAGTGTTTCATGGTTTAAAGGTAGCAATTCTCAGGGTATGTAACTCCCACATAATCTTATCAGTATCAGGGTCATTCTAGTAGACCTCTTCATGCTGCATTTTAGATTACTGATGGAGGTCAGTTGAGCTATAATAATCTTCCTAGCTAGAGTGGTGGCTAATCTTTAAGAGGTTCATCTTTTGTTTTTTTTAGCTAAGATAGTTATTTTAGCTAATCCAAATCTTCTAGTAACACTGTAGCACCTGGGGCATGTTATGATAGTGGGGCCTTCATCTAATTCTCTAGAGACTATCCCTATCGTGGGGCAATTGTGCCAACAATGTAGATTGGTTAGCCTATTAGAGAAGTTCCACCTCGAGTAGAGGTGGTATACATAGTTATTGGGGTAGTTCCCAAGGTACTTGTAGAGGTCCTCAGGAAGGTAGGTGTAATGCCCCGAATCTGGCACCCAGAATACCATAAACGGCTCATGAACCCAAAGGAGCACAAGCTAATCCATGAATGATATCTATAACTGAGCACTGCATAACATACTATATAAGTATGGAATAAAAGGTTAAAAGGCCAAAAGGTTCAAAAATCTGATAAAACATAACATCTAGAGATATGGTATATCAATACCAAAACAACTGAAATAACTGTCTGAGCATGCTAGTCTAAAAGCCTCTAACTGCCTGAATAAGGAGCTGATGGGACATGTCCCCAACTAACTCTGATTGTTGAAATAAACTAAGTACTGAAAGAATGAAATAGACAAATAATAACATCCCCGATGATGAGGGCTCACTGCTAGTCTGTCTGTTGAATGGCTGATCTACTAAGGATGCTCTGGAGCTCGTGATTCTGAACCTATGGTATAAAACACCATAGTGCAAATGTGTTAGTATGATTGAATGTACTTATATGCAAGTGAGGTAGGATAAATGCAAGGGTTTTATATGCATGAACAATACTAACTGACTGAATAACATGAACGTGAGAATACATGCATAAATACGTGAACTATGATTGAGATCATGACATCACTGAATTTGAATACTGATAACATAAGTTATGTATATCTGATATACTATTATCTAAATAGTTGTATTTGACAATCCTATTGCTGATGGAGCTAGCTGAGTTCTATACTAAATTGGTTGACTGTAAATGATAGTCCTGAATTTTGTAGAACTATCTGAATTCTGTTACTGAGACTGAGATGGAGATTGTAACTGTGGAAAGTAGTCATCTAATCGAAATGCCCCATATGAAGCATTATAGCTGAGTTGGGGTCCAATCCGTAACCCCAATTCGAAGGGTGTCAATACCGCGCCACTAGTAAGGACAAGATATGAGTGATCCCATATCTAACAGGTACTCTAAGGAGAACGGTGGGATCTAACAAGATAATCCACCTTATCAACCCGCATCTACAGGTTAGATGTCTCAACCTACACTGGCTACGTAGTTCTAGAGCACAAGGATTACTTCTAAGAATAACACCCTCTACTCGCAGGTGACTTCCCATCTAACTCGGTGTTGAATCCTACTCTCATCTTATTAGACACTAAATTAATTATACTGAACAAACTGGAATGAGTTTACTGAGTTTTGTTGACTGAAAAAATATTATTAAGATCTGATAACTGACTAAGATTATTGAGATTACTAAGATTACTGAGTTTTCTTGAGTCATGAGACAAACTGAATTCTACTGAACATGGGTTGAATGAGAGTATCTTGAAAACATGATACTAGCTCTAAGAATATAGCTAAATTTTTGGGTACAAGTACTCCAAAGACTCGATAGCATGACACTGATGAGACATGACACTTCCTGAACTTACGACCATAATCAATAATCCATAATACAATTATTGAGGAATTTATTGAGGCACTTGATTATCATGGTTTGGTACATGAATAGGAAAGCATATAAATATTTCATAATTTCATAGGCTAATCTCATGACCAATCCATCAAACAGTTTCAATGCATAACAATAATATGGAAGTTATTTTGAACATAAGGTTAAAACATGGGTTCATCAATTTGGTCATAATTGAGTCCTAAAGCATGATTTTTGTTCTTTGGGCATTTTATCAAACACATTGCATGCATAACCTTAGGCTTTGCCATATAAACTAGTTCATACGTCATGGTTACTTTAATCAACTCCTTTTAAAAGTTTCCAACCCACATACTAGCATAATTTCATGAAAAGTACATAAAAACTCTAACTTGGGATTTATACAACCACATCAACATAATTAAAATCAACCCACCACATGGAAATCACAATTCATGAGTTTAAAAATGGTATTATTGAGTTTCATGGGTGAAAAAAACCCATTAATCAACACTTAAAATACCTCAAAAGCTTGAATCTTGAAGGAGGTTAACTTTTCTTAAAGGTTTTTGAATGGTGATGTTCTGATTCTTGAGTTTTCTTGAAGAAGGGTTTGAATCTTATTCTTGTATTTTGATCTTGAAAGAAACCCTAATTTTGTGGTTATGGATGAATGAGGAGTTATTTTCTTTTATTCGATGCAATTGGGGGTTAAAAAGAGTGGAAAAAGACACAAAAAACCCTTTAAGACGTTGTTTTAGCGCTGTTTCAGACAAGATTAATGGTCTGGGTGATGGACCATCACTCTGGTGAATGACCGTCACTCCAACCATCAGTTTTGGGCTAGAAAATAGCCTAACTACCTTAGTTGCAATGTCCAAAGCGATGGTCCATCACTGACTTGATCGTCTATCAGCTTGCCCGTCGCTCTTGTGCAGCTCGGATAGTTCTCAGTAAAATAGCCATAACTTTTTGCTCCAATACCAGATTTTGGTGAAATTGATATCTTTGGAAATATAATTCAATTATATATTTGTTAGTTGGTTATGAATTAAAAAATTCATAGTATAACAAAAGATATGCTTGTTTGAAGTTGACTATAATAATATCCTTCTCAAGAATTTGATCGGTAAGAGATGTTTTGATTCATCTAATAGCTAGGATGTATTTGAGGCCTTAATATACATATAAATTGATCATAAAAATACCAAATATCTATAATTTATTTCTCATGAGCTTGAATCATGGTTCTACTATTGGTTGAGATTCTTGAGGTATTACGATATCTCCTTCTTGGGAACATTCGTCCTCGAATGGGACTAAGCTAAGATTTCTGATAGACGAAACTTACATAAAGGATGTGAACATCTAAAACATATCTATTTGACTAATTACTGATATTCATTCTGATCATGCATATCTTTTGTATGTTTTTATAATTGAGCCGATACATGAATGCATGACGTAGAATACTGATAAGCTGATCATGCATATTTGATGTGTGAATACATGACTGAACTGATTTATGAACATGAGACTAAACATGTAAGGGTAAAGATACCAAGTTTGAAATGAAAATTGAGCATAGTTTGTTACTGAAATTTAAACTATAAGCTGAATGAACTTAAGAAAAGCTATTCCCTTGGGTTGGGTTTTAATTAGCGGAGAAGAGGTGAGGATACTTGGTCTGCATATCTGCTTCTACTTCCCAATTAGCTCCCTCAATGGACTGATTCTGCCAAAGAACTTTAACTAAAGGGACTTCTTTATTTCTCAGTCTGCGAATCCGATAGTCAAGAATTTCAACTGGAATTTTCTCATATGAGAGACTATTCTGAATATCTACGCCATCAACTGGGACTACAAATGCTGGATCACTTATGCCATTCCTTAGCTAGGGGACATGAAAGACTGGATGAACTGAAGCTAGATCTGAAGGCAATTCAGGCTCATAAGCTACTTTGCCTAAGCGACTAAGAATTTTGAAGGGACCGAGATATCGGGGACTGAGTTTCCCTTCTTACTGAATCTCTTCACTCCTTTCATGGGAGAGATTTTCAAAATACTAAATGTTATTTTATCTCAAATAATATCCTTTACTGAACATGCATGTATAGGAACATTAGAGCATGACTAAGTCTGTAACGTATGCCATAGACTGACTATCGTGAACTGAACTGAGCCATTGAGTACATAGCTTATGACTAAGACTGGAGATAGAGGGTCAACTTGTGGGTACTCACTACTCAAAAATGGGTTTTTTATGTGAATAAAGAGCGGTTTGTTTATGTCATGAAATTTCAGGGGATTATAGTGTATCTCCCCCTTGGGATACTATGTCCTTTGAACAATGTTTGGCTAATTTTCTTTATTTTTTTACCTATTAGGAAATTGAGGTGAGGAACAAGGCAACTATGAACTGAATCGTGACTAAATATCTGGATTATGAAACTAAGGCATGATACATGAACTGAGATAGACACGCAACTACCTAGTTGATCCATTTTTAAATAGTTACATTCATAAGACTTCGGATAGTGCAACTAGATGGAAAAATGCAAAGCCACACCATACGAACTTGTTCGTCTAACTGCTAAACTAAATCGGTGGCTTTACGGACTAACTTATACTGAAAACTTATACTTGACTGAAGTATTTCTATGACACTCTATCTATCGTGTTCTGGTGACTATAGAGAGAAAGGAAATCTTGGTTTAGTCTGCGCAGGACATCCGAAAAGGGGATCACCACATGGATGGGATTCTTATACTAGGAGGCAATACCTATGAAACATTATCTAAAATAGAGTTACTAAACCTTATGCACTACATCTAAAATTTTCAGGCTTAGACATATCCCTCGAATACTTCTTCCACTATACTCTCAGCCTTAGTACAACACATCACTTGAGACTACTAAAAATATTCACATGGGTACTGAGCATGAATACATAAACATACTAACTTATCTGATTAACTACATGGTTGATAGCTGAATACTGGGAAGGTAAGACTGAACTGTACTTAGTCTAATAACTAAACTATTACTATAGAGCATAATGCATAGAAGGTAATGATTGACTGGGTAAAATGTGATAACTGAGCATGAATGAGTGAAAACTATATTATCTTAAGCATGAAAGACTAAGCGTATAACCCAATTTGAAAACATTTTGTTAATTGAGGTACTAAAATACTAATACTGAATAGTTAATAACTGTATGCTATGGTAAAGCAAACCTGGATATGGACTAAGTTTCTGATCTGATTACTGAACTGGAGCTGACACTGTAACTAAGACTGTAACTGGACTCATACTGGGCCTAAATATTAGGTTCTTATAACCGAATATAGATAATTGAGGTTTAGACAGATACTGAATTTTGATGGCTAAGTTATTGATAGATGAAAGATATAGTTCTATAGGACTATCTGAGCCCTTTACTAAATATTGATTATTGAATTGATGTTGTAACTGAGGCCTGAGGCATAGAGAATCAACACCATAGATTTCACTGAAGGATCTACACTAAGGGTATACGTGACATAATATGAGTTTGGCTGATCATTCAAAGTGGAGCATGAGTCATGTGGGTTGAGCATACTATAAAGCATGACAAGAGTGCATGATTCATGAGCTGCATTACTTGAGTCTAAAGTCTCTGTACTCATGGGAGATGATTCATAATATGGAGTGAACTGGAACTCCTTATACTAGGAACTATGAGCGTACATGATTCTCACTAATGTACACGAATATGAGCGATGATCATAGAACTGACATATAGGACATGAATAGATATCATAATAACTGATGGGTTTTGAGGGTTTGTAAAACTTTTCTGAGATGGTCTGTATGATCATGCTCACTGCAGGAGTAGATAAGAATGTCATTTATGAAGACTATGATGAATATGTCCTAGTACTGGTTGAATGCACAGTTCATCGAGTCTATGAAAGTTGTTACGGCATCTGTAAGACCAAAGACATGACTAAGAATTTGAAATGACCATACCGAGTTCTGTAAGATATTTTTGAAATATCACAATCACTGAGTTCTGTCGATGCCATTCTCTATAGCAGAATAGATATGGGCTAAGTATCTGAAAGAAGGTCAAATCCAAAGTATATTTCCCTCTCAAGAGAAACTCCAAGAAGATATTCTAGAAAGATATCTGAATATTCACTCTCAACTGGAACTGACTCAAGACTAGGAGTTTCAGAACTAGAGTTCTCAACTCGAATAAGATGATAGACACATCCCTTCGATATCATTTCCTAGCCCGTAGGTAGGAAATAAGCTGACCTCTGGATGCTGAAATATTACCCTTCCACTCAAGGACATGTCCACTCGAAACTGAAACTGGGCAACTCTATTTATGCAGTAGAATATGGCATGATAGGAATCAAGCCACTCCATGTCGAGAATGACATCAAAATTAGTCATCTAAAATTCAGATAAGTCTACTGATGTGGCCTTCTAAGATACCATCACCAGACAGTTCCTTTATACCCGTTGGGAAATGATAGATTTACTTACTGGGTAGATACTGAGAATGGATCTACTAGAATTTAGTTACTGACTTCAAAATTAACTGCTATATAAGGAGTAACAAAATACAAAAAAACTCCTGGATTTTGCAAAGTGTAAACATACAAACAAAAGATCATTAATGTACCAGTGAACACATCAGGAGAATTTTCCTGATTTTGTTGGGATTGAAGAGCATAGAGTCGGTTTGGGAGCTGGCCATTGGTTGCACTGGAAGTGGCACCTTGCTTATTTGGGTGACCGGACTAAACTGAGGAATGGTTTTGCAGATCCTAAAATCCAAACTGGGGACAATCTCTAACTCTATGGCTGGGCTTGCTACATCCAAAACACACCATACTACCAGCTCTGTGAATACCCTTGTGCTTCTTACGACAATTTTGGCAAAGAGAATTAGTTAGGGCAAATACTACACTGCCCTGAGACTTAGATCCTGGTACCCTATCATTGTTACCATTTATGAATGTAAGTGCTGGGACACTGACTGGTTGGTGGAGTTGGAAATTAGGACTTTGGGCGGAACTGAGAATGATTCCCACCCTCTGACTTAAGCTGATTAAAATTAAAGCTACCTTTTCTATCTCTCTTACTTTCTCTATTTATTTTTTTCTCCCTATATTTCCCCACCTCACTCTTCGGGCATGAATCATATGCCTAGGTGGGACATCAACCTACTGATTTTTCTGAGCTACTATTGACTAAGATAAAGTAAGGGAGTCGATTCTGAATTTTCCATAAACGACATGCTCATCTAGGGAATATTCCTGGACGGGTTGTGGTGCTGACTGAATACCAGTTCTCCTTTTATTTTCCCTTTTAGGGGGTATGATCTATAAATAAAAGGGAGAAATGGATTAGACTAAAAGTTATATTTGAGATAATGCTCACTGGCACAACATGAATACTGGAAAAAGGGAAACTATTCCTAAAACATCTTATAGCCTCCTATACATAAATGAGGCATGCAACATACCCATGCACAAGACTCTACTAGATGTGGCTTTCAGACTTCCTAGGATACTGTTGAACCTTAGGCTTTCATTGCAAGTTTGTAACGCCCCGAATCTGGTACCCAAAATTCCATACGGTACTCATGACCACAAAGGACCACAAGTTAACCCATGACTGATATCTATAACTAAGAACAACATAACACATTGTATAAGTGCAAAATAAAAGGTGAAAAGGCCATAAGGTTCAAAAATATAATAAAATGTAACATTTAGAGATATGGTATATCAATACGAAAACAACTGAAATAACTGTCTGAACATGCTAGTCTGAAAGTCTCTAAACTATCTGAATAAGGAGTTGATGGGATATGTTCCCAACTAACTCCAACTACTGAAATAAACTAAGTACTAAAAGAATGAAATAGTCAAATAATAACATCCTCGAATAATGAGGACTCACTACTAGTCTGTCTGTTGAACGACTGATCTACTAAGGATGCTCTAGAGCTCATCCTTCAGTACGATTGAATGTACTAGTATGCAAGTGAGGTAGGCTAAATGGAAGGGGTTTATATGAATGAACAATACTAACTGACTGAATAACATACATGAGAATACATACATGAATATGTGAACTATGATTGAGATCATGACATCACTGAATCTGAATACTGATAACATAATTTTGTATATCTGCAATACTATTATCTGAATGACTGTGTCTGACAGTTCTGTTGTTGAATAAACTAGATGAGTTCCGCACTAAACTAGGTGATTGTAGCTGACAGTCCTGAATTCTGTAGAACTATCTGAATTCTATTACTGAGACTGACACTATAACTATGGGAAGTAATCATCTAACCAACATGCCCCAAATAAAGGATTATAGCAGAGTTAGGGTCCAATTTGTAACCCCAATTAGAAGGGTGTCAATACCACACCACTGGTAAGGATAAGCTGTGAGTAATACCTCATCTAACAGGTACTATAAAGAGAATCGTAGGACTCTCATACAATATGTTAAGCCAACTCATCTAACAAATTAGATGTCTCAACCTACGCTGGCTACGTAGTTCTGGAGTATAAGGATTCTTTCTAAGAATCACACCCTCTACTCACAGGTGAGTTCCCATCCCTGGGCTCACTCGGTGCTAAATCCTACTCCCATCTGATTAGACACTGAATTAATTAAACTAAACTAACTGATTGAGTTTACTGAGTTTCATTAACAACAGAATATTACTAAGATCTGATAACTAATTGAGATTACTGAGCTTTCCTGAGTCATGAGGCTAACTAAATTCTACTGAACATGGCATGACTGAGATATCTTCAAAAAATAACTGTGGCTCTAGTCACACAGCTAAATTTTTGGGTACAAGTGCCCTCAGAACTTGATAGCAAAAAATTGACAAGAAATGGCACTTCCTGGACTCACGACCATAATCAACAATCCGTAATACAATCATTAGGGAATTTCATGAGGAACTTGATTATCATGGTTTGGTACATAAATAAGAAAGCATATAAATATGTCATAATTTCATAGGCTAATCTCATGAACAATCCATCAAATAATTTCAATGCATATAGCATGATTCTTGTTCTTTGGGCATTTTATCAAACGCATTACATGCATAACCTTAGGCTTAGGCATATACTCTAGTCTTTACATCATGGTTACTTTAATCAACTCCAATTAATAGTTTTCAACTCATATACTAGCATAATTTTATAAAAAATACATAAAGACTCTAACTTGGGATTCATAAAACCACATCAACATAATTAAAATCAACCCACCACATAGGAATCACAATTCTTAAGTTTAAAAATGGGATTCTTGAGCTTCATTGGTGAAGTAAACCCATGAATTAACACTTTACTTACCTCAAAATCTTGAATTTTGAAGGAGGTTAACTTTTCTTGAAGGTTTTTGAATAGTGATGTTCTGATTCTTGAGTTTTCTTGGAGAAGGGTTTGAATCTTGTTCTTGGATTTTGATCTTGAAAGAAACCCTAATATTTATTTTATGGATGAATGAGGAGTTATGTGCTTTGATTTGATGTAATTAAGAGTTAAAAAGGGTGGGAAAAGATCCAAAAAGTCCTTTAAAATGTTGTTTCGGCAATGTTTTGGGCAAACTTGACGGTCTGGGTGACGGACCATCTGTTTTGCTGAAATATTAACTTTTTGAAGAGTCGCCACTTAATTTTGAAAAGGAACTAAGAAACCTTTATAAAAGTTACTTCAAATGATTCAAAATAGGAAAATCATTTTATGTTAGAGATTCTAGATAAAAGGTACCTATTAATGTTTTAGGAAGGTGTTAGGCACCTAAAACATCCGCTAACTTGTGGTTATCCGGATTGTTTAAAAATTATCTTTGATTAACCTAAAAAAAAGTTTATTTTTTAAAAGTGATTGATTTTGTCGAAAAGATTAGTGTAAAAACAGTTTCAGATGACCTAATAGGGATTTTGACTTAGTCTACACAAATGAAAGAAGAAAGTAAACACATAAACGGGGAAAGGGAGGAGAAAGTAAATGATTTAGGCCATTGGGCCCAAACCAACAAAACCTGTCCTAGTCTAATCGAGCCTTTGACCCATTTCTCCTGTCCTAATCTAGTTTTCGAGCCTTTGACTCGAATTCTTCTCCACCTATACTGAATACAACTTTTGCTTCTTGGCCAAAATGAATAATTAAAAATAAATAACCAAATAAATAAAGACAACAATAATAAATGACTTAAATAAATAAATAAATGAAATAGAAACTAAGACTTTCAAGTCTCTAGGTCGCTTCAAATATGGGACTTGAATCCATTTTCCCTCTTCTGACATTTTGTATCCGTGCACTACGAGATTGATTTTCAGAGGACCTTCGAAATTGACTCATGAGGGATTGGCCTCAATGGCCCACTTTGATAATGCACTAATGAGCATAGAGTCCGTTTGGACTCCGAGGTGGGTTCATGCAAAGGAAAGGGAAAAAATATATGGATTAGTGCATACGTATATATGATAATTTAGTAGTTAATTACATTTGAGATATATACTCACTCACAAAAGAGAACTATTCATGAAACTAAAGAAAACATATACACCCCTCAAAGAGATTCAAATTTAAAGAAAACAAAGATGAGGTAAAGATAGCCAATCTTCATGATTTCAAATGAATGAAGTCAAGCAATATTTTAAGGCCACACAGGAACTTTATAGAGGATGAACATGAATTTAAACATCAAAATATGAGTGAAAAAGGCAGGGTAAAAATGCAGCTTAATTCCCTTTTACCGTATTTTCTTATAATCTGATTCAACCTCAGATTCTTATACATGGATAAAGTTTTCTCCCTATGCGATATTTTTATTAAAGAAATATCCTCTAACAATTATTTGATTAGATAGTTGATTCAGAATAAAGAGAGTGGACAAGATGCAGAACAAAGACTCATCAGAAAAATAATTCCATCGCTCACAATAAAACTCGAAGTAGCTAGTGACATCGAATTACATGCAGAGCTAATGCAAATTCTAAACACTGTTTTCAGGGTTATGGTATTAATTATGGGAAACTTAGCACAAGTTGACTAGAATCAAGAAACAGATTGTTACAACTAAATTGTCAGGATAACACAAGTTAACTGTAGAGTAACTGTAAGTCGGAAAATCTCATAATAAGGAAGTCATTATCTTGGATAAACACACAATGGGTTAACTATAGATTGGTAAAACTTGGACGAAACCACGAGCCTTAATCATAGCATATAATATTTATACTACCAGTATGATGAGTGAAAGGACTACAATGTATCATAAGTCGACATAACAACAAATGAACCTAAGAATATTATCAGACTAACATGCCAAGAATGCAACCACCAGAACTTGAAACGTTTGAATGAAAATCATGGATTAAATTTGACCATATTAAGAAATAGAGTTGAAAATCAGAAACCAGTAAATGTCGATAAGGGAGAAGAAGCAGTATTCTAAATTATACCACAAAGTTTATCAAACGACCACAACGGGGTCTTTAACTCAGGATATAATGAATCAGGGAAAAACCACAACTTGGAGATCAAGGAAGCTTTATCTAATCCATATATCACCACAGAAATATGCTCAAGACAGCACATCATGGGATAAACAATGATTCAGCAGAATAGCATAACCACAACGATCACAAACAAGTCCTAAGGCCATCAAAGGCTTCTAGAGCGACAAACTCCAGCCTTTTTCACGATTACGATTAAGAAACCAACTGATTCTATGGAGAAAAGGGATGAAAGAGTAAACAAAATTAAAGAGGGAGAGAGTGTTTGTACCTCATTTGGCGCAGAAAAATGAGACGATGAAATAGTACGGTGATCACGACCACCGAAAAAAAAAATTCATAAATTCGACACTCTAATTTAGCTGACGAACTTTTGAAACAAGAACAGAATTTCTAGTTGAGACTGAATTTTTCAAGAATCTTTCTTTCTTCTTTTCTCCTCTCTCTTAGTTTTTCCGAACCATAGATTCTCTCAAAAATGTTCCAAATCCTTTTCTTTCTTAGCTTTTCTGATAACCCCCAAAATTTTCAACCCATAATTTTGAAACCTAGTCTCAACTCTAAAATCTCCAACCCTCAATTTTCGAACCAAAAAACCCCTGAAAGAAGAGAAAAAAGACCCCCCAAAATAGTGATCCCAAGGGTCTTTATATAGAAGACGAATTGAGGGTAAATCGCTCGAAGGAAATTTTGAAATTCAAAATTTCCATCCCCCCGCTTTGGTTTTCATCGGCAAAATGGTACTCCATTTTGGATTTTTCACCACTTTTTAAAATGGGTGGACCAATGTCTTTTGAGAAAAATAAATTATATTCAATAACCAATGAAAATCGCCCAACTGTGTATGAAATTATATGAATTATCCCAAGATTTGCGGAGGTATACTTTGAATGGAGACACTTAAGCATGTTCCTAGAGGATTCGAGAGTGATTTGCATAATAAATCATGATAGTCAAATGAGGATGTACGAATTCGAGCAAAACAAAGACTTTTGGGCAAAAACAAACTAGTTCGAGTTTGGGTCACTACTGAAATGGTTTGAATTGGGGACTAGATTGTTCGTCGATTTCTGATGGGGTTGAATCACCTGTTGTTGCTAGGGTTTTTATTGTTTGGGTCGGTGCTGATGGATTTGGGTTTTTGGATATTGGTTGTTTGGAGCTGATTATTAATGGATGAGGTTGTCACGATTTGGCTGAGGTTGTACCAGGTGGAGGATTGTTCTTGCTGATTTAGTGGAGAAGATGAATTGGGCACGGGTCAGGCAAAGGGGTAATGGGCTATTGTTGTTTGGTTACAGTGTTGGGCCTATTTAGGCTTTAAAGAAAAGCTGAAATTATATGGGCTGAAATTGGAGTTATTTAATAACCCCAATTAAATTTAATTGGGTTATTAAATAACCCTAATAAAATTTAATTATATTAGCATAATCATAGTTAAATTTAATTGGATTAAAAATAACTCTAATTAAATTTAATCGGATTAGAAGAATCTCTATTAAGAAATTGGCGACTTTGGGGATTACTTTTTGATTACATTTTAAATAGCTTATTTAAATTATAACCAAATTGAATATATGTTGGTCAATTGCATTACAATTGGGGCCAATTTGATTTCAATTGAGGTCACAATTAATTCGTTCGCTAAATTGAATCACAATCTGGCATGAATCAAGTATCAAATTAACCTTGAGTTTGTTAATTTGATAAAAATCCAACAAATATTTCTCCAAATAAAATATTTTGACAGCAAATCATATTTAAAACCAAGATTTTATCCATTTGAATTAATTTTCAAGTTTAATCAACAGAAAATCTAATTTTTATAAAATTTTCATTTAAATAACGAAATTTATACACTCTCATATATAAAAAATATGAAAAATGTATAATCATTAATTAAATGAAAAAATTACCTTGAATAAATACTTTAACCAGCATTTATTTGAGCAAAATAATTATTGTGATTTTATTTTAAAATTGAAGAAACTCGAAGTTAAATTGTATTGCGGAGGGCAAAAAGTAGATGTCAACAACTGCCCCCTCCCTTTAGGTAGGGTGGATACAAGTAACCCTGAGCAAAGGGAGGTTAACGTTCCTAATTTTAGTATGACCATAAATTTGTTTCTAAAAGAGGTTGATTTTCACATGAGTTTCATGGATTTATGGTCGAACCCAGGTCGGGTTTCCTACATATCTCAGGTTACATGAGAATTCAGACACTTTTAGATCATAAATCTTGTTTGAAGGCACAACTTTAAAAAAAATTCACCAACTATCACAGTTTTAGAGTTTTTGGTTAAACCAAGAAGCTGGGGAATAAAAAGATTTGGGGGAGAAGGTTGGAATGTAGTCAAGTTTTCTACATAAATCTCATTCTACATATCCCCAAGATTCAGGGAATCAGACTGCCTATAGTTCGACTAAATCAATAGAAAAGATAGTCTTTTATTTTGGACTATCTTTGGCTCAGAATGAGTGACAAGTTGATAGAGTTGCGAAAAAGAGGATTTCAACCTCTTAACCATTAATATGGGATCCTTCACATCTATAGGTAAGAACTTACCTAGACATAATTTCCAAAACTCTAAGTGTGTTGCCACCCGAATTTGAAAGAAAGAAAAGGTTACCCTCGGCATGAGTTAGAAATATCCCAAAGGTGAAGCAGAAACCAGAATATCCTAAAATACCCACATTCTTTCTAACAAGGGTGTGGTTGGATGGTAATGGTGATCATTCTTTAGCTCGCGTCCAAGGAGTTTTATGTCCCTCTTTAGATTATGTCCCATTTTGCTGCTAAGAGAGAGCTCCATGTTGTGCTGCGTCCTTTTTTGAGTCATCAGCACCTGTGGGTTTGATTTGAGATTTTCATCCTCTCGGATGCTCTCGACAATATCTCAAACAAAATTGTAGTGCTACCATAATTCACGAAGGATATAGGTAGTTTTTTATCATATCTCCATATGAGTTGCGGCCTGAAAAGTGGAGTCATCTCTTCATATACCTGTTAAGAATGAAATAAATGGCAAAAAAATAACACAACAACCCTCTTGTTTGTTGTATAATTATGACATTTATTGATTGAATATTTCTTCAAAGTTTGGTAGCCCTTTTGGACACTAGTGATACTTTATGCAGAACGGTCCCTACAACCGTGTAATCTTGTGTTGGTGTAGAAACCCTTTTGGTTACCTATATCACTTGTTGTATGTGTAATGATAACCTCTTTAGTTATATCCAATGATCGATTTATAAATTTCCCTTAAATTATCAATTTTTGGGTAATCTTGGGCATTATTTGATGTTGGATACGAGGCAACATACAAATATCCTTTGAATTTCTAGCTTTTAGGTAATCCTACACATTATCTGACTTTGGATAAGAGATGGCTTGCAGATATCCCTGCAATCGCTAGCTTTCAGGTGTTCCTGCACATCATCCGGCCTTGGATACAATATGACTTATAGATAATCTCTCAAATTATTAGTCTTTGCGTAATCTGCACATAATCGATCTTGGATATGACGCGACTTATAGAGAACCCTTGGACGTATCAATTTAATAATCTTGTATATTCTTCGGTAAGGATTTAGTAGCGACTTATGGATAACTTTTGAACTATTGATTTTTGGGCGACCTTGCACACTATCCGGTTAGGATGTTGTTGTGGCTTATGGATGACCTACAGGCTATCAACTTATAGGTAATCTTGCACACTATCTTATTTCAAATAATATGACTTATAGATGACCCTCAAATTGTCAATTTCTAGGAAATCTTATATTTCATTCATCCTTAAATACGACTTAAAGGTGTCCCTTCAAATCGTGTTATCCCGATGCATTCAGATGTTGATTCATAAAACGATGAGATATCCTTGATGCTAGTATTCCTATCTAGCATGACAACAAATATTGAATGATGATGATATCCTCGATGCCAGCATTTCTTTCTAGCGCGTCAACAGATTTGAATGATGAAGATATCCTCGACGCTAGCATTTTTTTCTAGCGCGTAAACAGATATTGTATGATGATTATATCCTCAATGCCAGTATTTTTTCTAGAGCATCAACAGATATTGAATGATGATGATATCCTCGACACCAGCATTTATGTCTTGTGTGTCAACAAATATAAAATGACACTCTCAAAAAATGATATGAATGGCCTCTTGGAAATGATATGCAATGGCCCTCTTGGAAATGATATGCAATGGCCCTCTTGGCAATGATATGCAGTGCCTCTCTTGGCAATGATATACAATGTCCCCCTCTTGGCAATGATGTGCAATGGCCCTCTTGGCAATTTAAAAATAATTTGACCTGAGTTTGTTTATCTGCGTCTTGCTTTATACATGTACCTGTACTCAAGGTAGATGATTAGTAGACACAAAGATATTTTTTTTAGCGAACATTTTTTAGAACAATTATAAATACAATATTTGTAAAGAAGACAAAACACTTTTGTTTGTCCTCCATGATCTCAAGAAATGAGATGGACAATTCAAAAGGTCCTCAATAAATGGGTATTAAACCCATTTTTAGGGATACCCATAAGGTACTATTATTAAGCATTATATGCTCTATTATCGCTTCCGACTTAATTGGTGATTTTTTGAAAGAACCATTTATTTTTGTGTATGGATCCCTGGATCCACAAAAAATGATTAGTTTGAATGAAACTACTACGTATTTACCTACTTCGATCCTTGATTTGCCCCTCGCCATCTTTCAGGTACTTTGTCATTTGGGACTTCCACCCATGACTCCCCATCCCAATTGATGTCTTGGCAACCACTAAGTAAAATATTTATATATAGATTTTTGAAAGTAGTCTTAAGTTTTAGAAGATAGTTTCGAAAGCTTAATAAAACTTTAGAAGATCTCTGCCAGTCACGCCATGTAATAGCTCAACGAATATGTGCCTCTTGATTTTGACTATATCTAATGGAGGATTTGCAAAACTCATCATCATTGTTGGAGGGTTCTTCAAATTGTTGTCATAGCCACAAATTGAGTCTATCTAGACTTTATCACAATTGGTGGCTTCAATATCTTGGCTTAAACCTCTAGTGCTGGGGAATTTGAAATATATTCTAGTATTTATTGGAAATTTTGAGGCCTCTCTCAAAATTTCTGCCCCAGTTTAGAGTAGTCTGAGATGATATCATCTCGAATGGATCTGAAGTCTTTGCTGATCTTCATCCTTTTTGTTAGATGTTGATCTTTTCTTGTGAATTTTCAAGATTTCTTTTTGAAAATTCTGCCTCAGTTTCCATTTCCAGGGGTTATATGATCAAGCCGTTGGGGCGCCTACATATCCCATTGAAGCAGGAATTAGGTCAAATATAGTTCAAGACTACGCTAGGGATATATAGAAAAAATCTAATGGGTTGACTGAAGCTGACATAGGCCGCTTACGTATCCCTTTTGTTGGGAATTCAGGTCATCATGTAGTTCATACATAAAAAGAAAGGATAAATTAACCTAAGGAGTTGACCAAAGCCGACATAGGCCGCCTACGTATCTCATTCTTGAGAATTCAGGTCAAATATAGTTCGTACATAAAAAAAAGGATAACTTTTCCTAAAGGGTTGATTGAAGCTGACATAAGTCGCCTACGTATCCCTTTCTTAGGAATTCAGGTCAAACGTAGTTCGTACGTAAAGGGAAAAGGTTCTAGTCAATTACATATCATAAAATTGATACTATTATAAAGGAGATTACAAATAAGTTAAGAACAAAACTATATCATCTTTCAAGAACAATATCTCTACCACATCAAAATTGATTGGTTTAGTTCTCTCTTGACCATCCATCTCAGGTAGGATTAGGGCTTCTCCTGGTTGGGCTTCTTTTGATTTTCACATTACTCTGTATCTACTACTAACTGCTCCTCATCATTTTTTCTATTCATCATTATTTCCTTTGCTTTGTTCGTCTAACCCTTGACATGACATGACATTTGCAGGTTTTTGAATTATTGCTACCAAAATAAACCATGCTAGATAATCATATTTTAAAAAATAACTTCTTAAATAAAAGGACTTTTTGGAAAATAAATAAAAAATATGGCTCATAACCCACACAAATATGGACACATGCCTTTTTGAAAATTATAAAACAAGAAACAAAAATTTGAGACATAAAAGGGTGGATCACGGGGCCTCCTCTGGATCATCGCCGATTTTAAAAATGATTAGTCATTCCCCTTTCATCTACCGCGATAGGCGACGAATTAGGAGCGGAGTGGAAGTCTAATTGTGTAAAGCCTCTCCTAGTGCAACCTTCTTCATCTCATCATACTTTGGGAAATCATCTAGTAGAGCATTGGATCCTTTGAACAGATCTCCTATCCCATCCTTAAGACCATCATTATTTGACATCCCATGTATGGGAAATGACTAGTACAAGAGCGACAAGTGCCTAAATAGACTCTTTTTTGAATTATCTTTGATCTCATCTTCTTTTCTTGGTTGGTACTCTATTCCATGCTTAAAAACTTTCTCTAGGACTATAACAGGCTTAATAATTCTATAAAAATCCTTACTTAAGGTGGCCACAACTTTCTCTATCTTCTTCACCTCTTCTGTTCCTTTGAGTCCTTCTGAATTTACCTTAGTGATGGTCTTTCTAAACGTCCATTAACCTTCTATTTCAATCATGCTAATTGTAGGTCCCTATCGTTAGGCAATGGATTACCGTTAACATTTTGTGTTAGCGATTGAAGTGTGATAACATTCTGATCGATCAAATCTTGGATCTTTGCTTCAATTTAATACAATCCTCGGTACTATGCCCCGCTGCTCCTGAATTTTGATCGGGATGATAAAAATGGGAGTTGGGATTGATAGTCTTTGGCTGGATCGGTTGCAAATAACCAGCTTTCATTAATCTTCCGAAGAGCTGGGTATGACTTTCAGCTAGCGGCGCAAACTTTCGGAGAGGTTTTTTTCCGAAGTTTGGACGTGGAGGGTTATAATGGTTCTAATTTACAAGTGTAGGTACTTGATGATAATTTGGAGACGTTTGGACATTTATTTGGTTATTTGGAAAAGTATCTTGGGTATGAGGCTAATAATTTGGCTGTGGAACTTGGTACTTGGGTAAAATATTTGGAATTGAAGCTTGACATTGCGGTTTAGCATAGAATACAGGCTGAAAACTTGATAACGATAATGAGGAAAGAATATTCCTAGGCTTGAATTTTCTCTTTAACTTTTCAATAGAATTGGTAGAGCTTGTAGTCGTATCCTCTCTTTTCTTCTTTGGGAATGCAGAAAATTCATATGATGTTGGGGTTTTGGCAATTTTTCCTATTCGAATGTCTTCTTCTAATGATTCCCCAATCTTTACTAAATCTGTGAAAGTTGCTCAGACCGCGGATACCATCCTGGTATAAAATTCTCCTTCTTGTGTGTGAGAGAAAACTAATACCATTTCTTCCTCAGACATAGGAGGTTGTACTTTAACAGCCTTTTTTCTCCAACAAAAGGCGTAGTCTCGAAAACACTCATTATTCTTCTGTTTGATCCGATATAGTAAGTATCGACGAGGGACTAACTTAACGTTAAATGAGAACCTATTAAGGAAACCTTTGGCCAATGCTTTCCAACTAGTCCATCTTTTTATTCCGAAGACATGAACCATTCTGAGGCTTCACCACTTAAACTCCGACTGAACAAACGCATCAATAATGCTTCATTTTTCCCTACCCCCACCATTTGATCACAATACCTTCTCATATAGGCCATTGGATTTTTGGTGCCATCGAACACTTCAAATTTGTGGATCTTATACCCTTCTGGTAGATCTATTCCAGGGTGAACACATAAATCATCATACCCTAAACTGTCGTGGTCCCTCACTCCATGAGATTCTTTGATCCTCATGATCTCTTCATTCATAGCTATCAACTTCATTTAATGCTCGGTCCTTCACTCTTTATCCTTCTCCTCGTAATGGTCCATCTTGGGATTAGGAAGGTGATTATAGATATCAGGGGATATGATGGCATAAAAAGGATTTAGAAGGGAGTCTTGATTTTGCGGATGAAACAAAGAGGGTTGGTAGGTGGGGCAGATATTAAGAAAATTAGAAAGGTTTTGTGGAATTTAAGAGTGGTTTGGTGGAATCGGAGAAGAATTCTATAGATTTGGAAACAAATTTGGTTTATTCGGGAATAGATTTGATGGATTTTGCGGGTTTTGGAGTGAATCTTATGGATTTGGGAATTAATTTTCTTGATTTGAAAATGTGTTTTGGGGATTTGGGAATGGATTCGGAGATGGGTTTTGTGGTTTTAGAGATGGATTTTGTGTACGGTAGGCATCTGCGTTATTTTCGTGATTGGTGTTTTGGACAAATGGAGGAGTGGAGATGGACGATATGTTATTTGGCTGATTCTCGAGAATAGGTGTACTGAGGGGGGGAATTTGGAGTGGAGTCCTATCTACTCATGGAGAGGGGGAATTGACGGTGATGGCCAGGTTAGCCAAATCTCGAGGGCAATTTATTTCCTCCTGAAGTATTTCTAATTTTCTTGCGAGTTCCGCAATCATCTCACTTTGTTCCACTATTACATTGTCCCTGATGGTCAATATATTTTCTTCATCATTTCCAGTCATTATTGAATGATAGTCAAAGGATGGGATTTTATGTGCTTTTAACCGGGTGAAGTAGGGATGTTCTGCCAGCTTATATCAACACGAAGTAGTTTTTATGATCTGTAAAGTAAAACAACTCAAAGGCAGATGTGTTAGTTTCCGTATGTGATAAGTAATGCAAAATATTTGACAAGAAATAGCCACGTAGAGTTTTTTGAGTCATAGACAAATTCATCCATAGGATCCTAGCGGATAAACTTGCCTTTGATCCAAACAAACACACATAAGCACATAAGATAATTATATTATACAAAAATATTATAATAATGCATATCCTTACTGGGGTGACCCTTTTTGAGCCAAGGGTTCAGGCCTAACGATTTTGAAGAAAATATATTCTTCCCTAAACTCAATCCATTATCCCCCAACTTATATAGACACGAAAAGGGCATATGCTTACAAACAATAACAAAGAAGGGATACAATCTTTAGGGAAAAAAGGAAATAACATGAAAGAAGATAAGCTCCCCCGTAGGGGATAGAAAATACTAATTCCTGAGTGCTTCTTCTATCAGCCTTCGCCTTCTTATATTTGTCTATTTATTATATTGGTGACATCTGTAAACTGTGCTATAGATGCAACCTTCCAAATCGATCAATTTCTTGCTTAACTTGCTTCAATTCTTCTTACAAAAGTAAGCAAATCAAGCTTTTTCCCGACCCCCAAAGGATAATGGATTGAATTAGACAGGCATACGTTTTCTAAAACATATAAATATGGTTCGTCTATAATTGATTCGGGGTTAATAGATGTAGGGCAAGTTTTCTAATGGGCCCAATACCCCTCTCGGGTATTGAGTCATCTTAGGCTTATGCCTAAAATAAGGTTTTGGATCTGTTCTATCCTAGGTATATAGAGTGGTTTTGAACACCAGTTCTCAAGCGGACAACTTGAGTTTGAAAATACAAATAGACATCAGACGACTCAAGTGCTAATAAGCCATTCGTATTTCCAACACATTATTGGAATTGAACAATAGGGGTTGGGACATCCACGAAACCCCAAAATAGTTAAAATAATGCAGGAATATGCAATGAGATGCGATAGTTAAACTTTACAGAATTGAAAAATATCAACACATAAACAATTAATCAAAAGACGAAACCAAACATTTGGTTAGAACCTAGTTCAAAAATCCCGAGCAAAGTCACCATTTTTGTTTTGCAGAAATTTTAACTTTTTGTAGAGTCACCACTTAATTTTGAAGAGGAATTAAGAAACCTTTATAAAGGTTACTTCAAATAATTCAAAACAGGAAAATCATTTTAAGTTAGAGATTCTAGATAAGAGGTTCCTATTAAAGTTTTAGGAAGGTGTTAGGCACGTAAAACGTCCGATAACTTTGCGGTTATTCGGACTGTTTGAAAAATGTCTTTGATTAACCTTAAAAAAAGTTTGTTTTTGAAAAGTGATTGACTTTGTCGAAAATATTTGGGTAAAAATAGTTTTAGACGACCTAATAGGGATTTCGACTAAGTCTACACAAATGAAATAAGCAAGTAAATACATAAACGGGGAAGGGAGGAGAAAGTAAACGATTTAGGCCATTGGGCCCAAACCAACAAAACCTGTCCTAACCTAATTGGGCCTTTGACCCATTTCACCTGTCCTAATCTTGTTTTTGAGCCTTTGACTCGAATCTTGCTCCACCTGAATTAAATACAACTTTGTCTTCTCGGCCTGAATGAATGAATAAAAATAAATAACTAAATGAATAAAGACAACAATAATAAATGACAAATAAATAAATGAAATAGAAACTGAGACTTTCAAGTCTCTTGGCCGCTTCAAATGTGGGACTTTAATCCATTTACCCTCTTCCGATTTTTTGTATCCGTGCACTACGAGATTGATTTTTAGAGTACATTCGAAATCGACTCATGAGGGATTGTCCTCAATGGCCCACATTGATAATGCACCAATATGCATAGAGTCCGTTTGGACTCCGAGGCGGGTTCATGTAAAGAAAAGGGGAAAAATATATGGATTAGTACATACAGATATATGATAATTTAGTAGTTGATTACATTGGAGATATATACTCACGCACAAAAGAGAACCATTCATGAAACTAAAGAAAACATATACACCCCTCGAAAACCTTCATATTTAAATAAAGCAAAGATGAGGTAAAGATAGCCAATCTTCATGATTTCAAACGAATGAAATCAAGCAATATTTTTAAGGATACACAGGAACTTTATAGAGGACGAACATGAATTTAAACATCAAAATATGAGTGAAAACGGCAGGGTAAGAATGCATCTTAATTACCCTTTACTATATTTTCTTATAATCTGATTCAACCTCAGATTCTTATATATGGGTAAAGTTTTCTCCCTATACTATATTTTTATTAAAGATATCTCCTCTAATAATTATTTGATTAGATAGTTGATTCATAATAAACAGAGTGGACAAGATGTAGAACAAAGACTCATAAGAAAAATAATTCCATCGCTCACAATAAAACTCGAAGTAGCTAGTGACATCGAATTATATGCAGAGCTAATGCAAATTCCAAACACTGTTTTCAGGGTTTTGGTACTAATTATGGGAAACTTAGCACAAGTTGACTAAAATCAAGAAACATATTGTTACAACTAAATTGCTAGGATAACACAAGTTAGCTGTAGATTAACTGTAAGTTTGAAAATCTCATGTCGTAGAAGTCAATATCTTGGATAAACACACAATGGGTTGACTACAGATTGGTCAAACTTGGACGAAACCACAAGCCTTAATCAGAACAAATAACATTTATACTACCAATATGATGAGTGAAATTACTACAATGTATCATGAGTCGGCATAACAACATAAGAACCTACGAACATCATCAGACTAACATTCCAAGAACGCAACCACCAGAACTTGAAGCGTTAGGACGAAAATCATTGGCTAAAATTTGACCCTATTAAGACATAGAGTTGAAAATCAGAAACTAGTAAATACCGATAAGGGAGAAGAAGCAGTATTCTAAATTATACCATAAAGTTTATCATACAACCACAATGCCTTAAACAGCATATCCAAAATAGGGTCTTTAACTCAGGATACAATGAAGCAGGGAAAACAGAAACTTCGAGATCAAGAAAGCTTTATCTAATCCACATATCACCACTGAAATATGCTCAAGACACCACAACAAGGGATAAATAATGATTCAGCAGAATAGCATAACCACAACGATCACAAACAAGTCTTAAGGCCATCAACGACTTCTACAGTGACAAACTCCAGCCTTATTAACGATTACGATTAAAAAATCAACTAATTCTATGGAGAAAACGAATGAAGGAGTAAACAAAATTAAAGAGGGCAAGAGCATTTTTACCTCCTTCGGGGCAGCAAAATGAGATGATGAACTAGTACGAAGATCACGACCACCAAAAAACTTCTTCGCCATCAACTCGACACTCTAATTTAGCTGAGAAACTTTTGAAACAAGAATAGAATTTTTATTTGAGACTAAATTTTTCAAGAATCTTTCTTTCTTTTTTTCTCCTCTCTCTAAGTTTTTCCGAACCAGAGATTTTCTCAGAAATGTTTCAACTCCTGTTCTTTCTCAGCTTTTTTGAAAACTCCCAAAATTTTCAACCCAAAATTTCAAAACCTAGTTTCTACTCTAGAATGTCCAACTCCCAATTTCCAAATCGAAAACCCCCAGAAAGAAGTGAAAAAAGACCCCCCCCCCCAAAATAGTGTACCCAAGGGTCTTTATATAGAAGATGAATTGAGGGTAAATCGGGGATTTTCGAAGGAGATTTTGAAATTCAAAATTTCCATTTCCCTACTTCAGTTTTCATCAGCAAAATGGTACTCCATTTTTGATTTTTTCCCTTATTTTGAAATGGGTGGACCAATGTCTTTTGAGCAAAATAAATTATACTCAAGAACAAATGAAAATAGCCCAATTGTGTACAAAATTATATGCATTACCCTGAGATTTACAGAGGTAGACGTTGAATAGAGACACCTAAGTCTGTTCCTAGAGGATTCAAGGATGATTTGCATAAAAGATTGTGCTAGTCACATGAGGATGTACGAATTTGAGCAAAATGCAGACGTTTGGGCAAAAAACACTAGTTTGAGTTCAGGTCACTACTGAAATGCTTCGAATTAGGGACTGGATTATTTGTCGGTTTTTGATAGGGTTGAATCACATATTGTTGTTAGGGATTTTATTGTTCGGGTCGGTGCTGATGGATTCAGGTTTTTGGGTATTGGTTGTTTGGAGATGAGTATCGATGGAGGAGGTTGTCTCGATTTGGCTGAGGTTGTACTTAGTGGAGAATTTTTCTTGTTGATTTTTCGAAGAAGATGAATTGGGCCCGGGTCAGGCAAAGATGTAATGGGCTATTACTGTTTGGTTACAGTGTTGGGCCTATTTAGGCTTTGAAGAAAAACTAAAATTAAATGGGCTGGAATTAGGGTTATTTAATAACCCCAATTAAATTTAATTGGGTTATTAAATAACACTAATTAAATTTAATTAGATTAGCATAATCATAATTAAATTTAATTCAATTAAAAATAACTCTAATTAAATTTAATCAGATTAAAAGAATCTCAATTAAGAAATGATGACTTTGGGGATTAAGATTGGATTACAATATAAATGACTTATTTAAATTATGACCAAATTGAATATCTATTGGTCAATTGCACTACAATTGGGGCCAATTTGATTTCAATTGAGGTCATATTTAATTCGTTTGCTAAATTGAATCACAATCTGGCACGAATCAAGTAACAAATTAACCTCGAGTTTCTTAATTTGATAAAAATCCTACAAATATCCCTCCAAAAAAAATATTTTGAGAGAAAATCATATTTAAAACCAAGATTTTATCCATTTGAATTATTTTTCAAGTTTAATCAATAAAAAATCTAATTTTGATAAAATGTTCATTTAAATAACAAAATGTATACACTCTCATATGTAAAAAAATATGAAAAATGTATAATTGTTAATTAAATGATAAAATTTCCTTGAATAAATACTTTAACCAGCATTTATTTAAACAAAATAATTATTGTGATTTTATTTTAAAATTGAAGAAACTAGAATTTAAATTGGATTGTGGCGGGTAAAAATTAGGTGTCAACACCATCACTCTGGTGAATGACCGTCACTCAAACCATTAGTTTTGGGCCATAAAATAGCCTTACTACCCTAGTTCCGATGGCCAAAGTGACGGTCCATCGCTGACTTGATGGTCTGTCAGCTTGCCCGCCACTCTTGGGCAGCTCAGATAGCTCTTAGTAAACCTGACAAAAATTTTTACTCCAATGCCGGATTTTGTAAAAATTGATATTTTTGGAAAGGTAATTCAATTATATATCTTTTTATAGGTCATGAGCTCAAAAATTCATAGTATAACAAAAGATATTCTTGTTTTAAGTTGACTATGACAATATCTTTCTCAACAATTCAATCGATAAGGGATGTTTTGATTCGTCTAATAGCTAAGATATATTTGAGGCCTTAATATACATCTAACTTGATCACAAAATTATCAAATTACTATAATTTATTTCTCATGAGCTTGAAGCATGGTTCTACTAGTTGGGATTCTCAAGGTATTATAGTAGGATATAGATTAGTTAGTTATACCTAGTGCGTTGGAGGAAGAATTTTTGAATGTTGTTATTATAGGTATGATATTTATATGTAAACACCAGGAATTTTCTTTATTTAATCCAAGATATACATATTCTTATGTGTCGAATTATTATGCCCTATGGTCAGAGTTATATTAGGATCCTTTATCTATTCTGTTATGGGTATCTAATCCCATGGGTGATTCCTTAGTAATGGATCGGGTTTATAGATTATGTTTTGTGAATTTTCTATAGTGTGATACTTAGGTTGATCTTATTATGTTAGATATAGTAGATTTTAATGTGATTATGAGCAGGGTCTGGTCATCCCACTATCATGCAAATCTTGAACTATTTTGCCAAGATCGTTACTTTAGACATGCCTGACATACCCTAATCTATTTGGTAGGGATATTTTAGTAGAAAGTATATGTGGATTATTTCTTATGCTCTGCCTAGGAGACTCGTATTGAGGGCTTACGAGTATTAATCTATATTCATGATGTTAGCACAGAGATTTTGTTGCTTGACTTTGTTACTATATTCCATGAGTGTATTTATGTTTTTCCTACAGATCTACCTATTTTTTCTCCTAAGTGATATATTGAGTTTATTATTAATCTTGAGTTGGTCACCCAGTCTATTTCTATGGCACCTTACCGTATGGCTCTTTCCAAGTTTAAGGAACTGAATTCCAAGCTTTAAGATCTTCTAGATTAGGGTTTCATTAGTCCTACTATGCCACCTTAGGGTTCTCTTATCTACTCTTAAATCAGAAAGATGGTTCCTAGCATATATGTATTGATTACAGATAACTTAATAACATGACAATGAAGAATTGGTATCATATGCCTTATATTAATGATTTATTTAACCAACTTCAGAGAGAAGCGATGTTCTCTAAGTGACTTAAGGTTCTATTTCCATCACTTGATGATTTGGGCTGAGGATACCCAAAAGACAACATCCAGGACTTGTTATGGCCATTATAAGTTCTTAGTGATGTTCTTTGGGTTGACCTATGCCCCAATTGCATTTATAGATTGGATGAACCCTATGTTCAGGCTTATTTGGACTCTTTTATGATTTTGTTGATTGACGACATTCTTGTGTACTTAAGGAATAGGGAGGAGCATATGAAACATTTGAGAATTATGCTCCAGACTTGGAGAGATCATAGGATTTTAGCCAAATTCTCAAAGTTTGAGTTTTGTCTTGAGTCACTGATATTACTAGGACATATGATGTCTAAAGATAGGATTTTGGTGGACCCATAAATGATTGAGGCTATCTGTGATTAGGCATGACCTATATCTCCTTCTAAGGTTCATAGTTTTACTATTTTAGTTGGTTACTACAGGATGTTCATTGAGGGTTTTGGTACTATTACAGAGTCAATGACAAGATTGACTCATAAAGGAGGTTCCTTTCCAGTGGTCCATGGAGTGTGAGTTGATCTTTTTGAGGCTCAAAGATTTTCTCACTGAAGCTTTTATATTGGATCTTTCAGCTGAGGATGAGGGATTCATTATATATTGTGATTCGTTTAATGTTGGTTTGGGTTGTGTTTTAACTTAGCAGGGTCAAGTTATTACTTACTACCCCACTCATGATTTAGAGTTGGAAGTGGTAGTTTTTGCACTTAAGAATTGGTGGTATTATCTATATAATGTGCATTGTGAGATCTACATCAATCATCAAAATCTTCAGTTTCGTATGACCTAGTGAAAGCTTAATTCTAGGTAGCGAAGATGGATGGAGTTTATTAAGGATTATGACCATTCTATGTTGTATTATCTAGGAAAGGTAAATATGGTAGTAGATGCCTAAATCTAGAAGGCAGTAAGC
This sequence comes from Capsicum baccatum var. pendulum, assembly GCA_030864225.1. Lineage (NCBI taxonomy): Eukaryota > Viridiplantae > Streptophyta > Magnoliopsida > Solanales > Solanaceae > Capsicum > Capsicum baccatum. Next base: position 161,205,299 of record CM061555.1, on the reverse strand, counting down.
ATGGGTATCTTGGCTTTTATATCAATTTTTCAGAGGTCATTGGCATGGGACATCTAGTTCTTAGCCAACTTGATGGTACTGCATGATATTTGAGGCAAAATCTATCTTATTTAAGTAGATTAGAGGTTGTCAGTTTGAGTATATTAGAATTTATATCACAAGTGATCAGGTGTTGAATGGTGAGTCTAGGAGGGCTACCATAGATTCTAAGGGTATTTTGTTATTTAGTAGCCGCATTTATGTTCCACGGGTTGTGACTTGATCTAGTCAATATTATGTCAGGATCACAGTTCTAGATTTTCTTTTCATCCTTGTACAACTAAGATGTATAGGTATTTTCTGAATCATTATTGGTGGAGTGGAATGAAAAGAGATGTGGTGGACTTTGTGGTTCGTTGCTTATGTTTCAGCAGGTAAAGATCGAGCATTAGAGGTCGTAACCCGACTTAGAGATTACCCATTCCCGAGTAGAAATGGGAGCAGATCATAATGGATTTCCTTAGTGGGTTGCGTCGCACCTCCCATGTTTCCAATGGTATTTGATTTATTGTATATTAATTGATAAAATTGGTATATTTTATTACTATTCAGATGTCCTTCAGTGCCGAGAGGTTAGCCCGTATATAGGTTTGTGAGATAGTTCGGCTGCATGGAATGCCTATATCCATCAGTTAGGATTGGGTCTCAATATTCACTTTTAAATTTTGGAAAGATTTTCAATAGGAGTTGGGTACTCATGTGGATCTTAACATAATTTTCACCCATAGACTGATGTGCAGTGGGAGAAAACTATTTAGGTTCTCAAGGATATGCTTCGAATCTATATTTGGATTTTGGATGTTAGTGTAAGCATACTTAGCATTGGTAGAGTTCGTATAATAATATCTACCATTTATGAATTAGGATGGAACTATTTGATATACTATATGGTAGGTATTGTTTATCTCTAATTGGTTGTTTCAAGACATTTAGGGTTAGACCCCATAGTACTAATTTGCTTTAGGAGTAATTGCATAGATTCAGGGTTATTTAGGATATGCTGAGGGTAGCTCAAAATATGCAAAAGGTTAATGCATATCGTAGACTTCATGCCTTGATATTTGGAGTTGGAGATCTAATATTCCTCCGAGTATCGACCATGAAGGGTGTGATGAGGTTTGGGAGAAAAGTCAAGCTAAGCCCCAGATATATTGGACCTATTGAGATCCTTCAAAAAAGTTGAGGAGGTAGTGTAAGAGTTAGATTCACCCCCTAATTTTGTGACTGTTCATCCATTTGTTCATGTTTTCATGCTATGGGGCTATATCCCTAATGAATCACAAATGTTTCAATACGACTCGGTTCAGTAGGATAAGATGTTAACCTTTATTGAATAGTTGGTGTTTATATTAGCCAGTGATGTCAAATAGTTGCACTTTAGAGATATTCTAGTAGCTAATGTTCAGTGGAGACGCTGCCCAGTAAAAGAGGCCATTTGGGAGATCGAGATTGAGATACAGACCTACTATCCACACCTGTTTGGGAGTTTAGGTACATCCAAACCCTTGATGTTCGTAGAAGAAAGTTCTTTAAGTAGTGGATATTGTAATGATCCTCTAGGTCGTTTTTTTGCATTTCCACACATTTTCACCATTTAGAGCTTTCCTATAGCTAGCCCATGTCAATTATGACTTACTGGTGTTGTCAGTTCATTTATAGGGTAGTTAATTTAGTCTTTAGGCCCAATTCCTTTTTTCCAAGTCTTCACTAGTAAAATTTAGCTACTGGATTAAAACTTTAGTTTAAAGACCTCGTATGCGAGCTAAGGAGACCTTTGGTTTGGGTCGCAAGGTTTTCAGATTCATTTTAGGCTATTGGTCGGAATTTGATGAAAATAGACATTAGGTATGAGGCCCACTTTTTGTAAAAACAAATGAGGATGGAAATTTTAATGGCACCATTAAGTGTAGAATGTCGAATTTGATAGGGTAGCATAGGTCATTTGAATTCACATGGAATTTCGAAGTCTCAACCGGTGCATTCACTTAACTGTCTAATTGGTCACTTAAGTTTCTAGGTCCAGATCATATGGATCATATAAGCGATGGCTTGTTCACATAAGTGACATCCTGACCGTTAAAGCAAAGGTCATCTGAGAGGTGGGGATTACTTACGCAATCCTCTAACCTCCTATGCGGTAACCCCTTAAGCAGTCTAGTAACCTCTTTAGAGGAATCTAGAGGGAATTAAATTCTTCCCTATCCTAATTTCCATAAGTCTTAAAGATCCAAATCCCTAGAGAGTGTGAAAATTAGGAGAGTGATTGATAGGAGGTTTTGGAGTAATTATGAGCTCAAATTACTCATTTCTTCATCAAAATCTAGGTAAGTTTCTACTAAATTCATGGTGAATTCGTCAATTATTTTCCAAAATCTCTAGACTATGATGTGTTGATTTTAGAATTATTTGAGCCCAAAATTTATCCATTCTTGGGGATAATTATTCTTCTATTATAGAAGGACGTGTTAATGATTTTGAAAGTGCGATTCAATAGGCGGGCATAACATGAGACTTTTGTTGATTTTGGACCCAAAGAATAAATATACAATATTTGTACCATTTTTCTTTTATTGATGAGTAGATTTCAATTTTAATAGAGTGGCATTGTGCAGAAGATTCTCGAAAGGGGAAATCAATAATTTAACAGATTTCACTAGGCTTTCTATGATGTCCAAGTAGGCTAGGTTAATCTTTCTCTTGGATTGAGCCTAATTATAGTATGGATGTGATTTTATTATTGTTTCGGGATGGGAATTAGATCTTAAATATATTTTTAGTAGGATTTGAAAATGTTAACCAATTAAGGAACCGTAATTAGGCATAGTAAACCTAATTACTTGATCTTTAGGTAAAATTGCTATCTTAGTACTAAATTGTGACTCGTTAAACATCTAGTATTGAACTTAGCTACCTCAATATAGCTTAATATATAATTTTCCTAATAATAGATTTTGAGGTTAGATGTGGGCCCTAAGCCCACCTTAGGCAAAGATTGTTATTAGACGCTTGTAGACTCAATAGACCTTGAACATTACCTTAATTATGTTCTTTATTCAAGGGTGTTTAGATACATGGTGGTTTATTCTAGATTGATACATGGGGATAATATTAGTTCCTATTCGATTTTGTTAATTTATGATATTAATACTAGTTCGATTCCACAATAATTGATGATATGAGTTTTAGTTCAAGTCCGGTACTGAGAGGTTGTTTATGATGGTTATGGAGCCTCTTATAGTCTAGTGGATATGGTATAGAAGGATCCATAGTTATTATTTTGAAATATGACTAATTAGTATAATTTCAGTCATTATTTCTCTTGATTTCACCCTACGGTCTTATGGGTGGCAGCATTGGGTTATTTACTTTATTACACCTTCAAGCTTATGGAGGGCCAGTTATGTGTTTCCATTTTATCATTATTTCGGTTATTTACTTTCAGTATTTGGAGTTCTATTCTAGGTTTTCCCTCTTACCTTGATTTATCTAACTTATCTTGCATTTTATTATGTTTAAATTATGATTTAGCTCAATCACTCGATGATTCCTACTATATATCTATGGCTTTGGTAGTCATACAATACTTTTTGTACCTTTTTTGTGCAAATCTGAGTAATAGTAGTCATCGTTTACACTGAGATTTATACTGGTCAGAGTTCAGAGATAGGGAGAGATCTCAGACCTGGAGTTGACCTTTTCTTTATCATCTGTATTTTTATAGTCTTTCTACTTTTGAGACTATTATGTTTCGATTTTGATGGTACTTGTATTCTTTAGGATTAAGGTTATTGTGCCGACTATACTAGGTTGTGGGATGTTAGGATATCTGTTATTTCTCTTCCTGTCTTATTATTATTCCATAGTTTATTGTTGTAATTCTTTTTCTTACACATTTTCAGCATTTATACCTTATTTTACCAAATTAGTCTATTGCTTATAGCTCCAGGCAGTGGTTTAGCTTACCTCCTGGTGAGGTAATGTAGATGCCATCATGACTTAGAAATAGGGTCATGACAAATCAGTATTAGATCCAGGTTCACCAATATTTTTGGTACAAGAGCAAGTGTGTAGTAGAGTGCCACAGATTAGAATGATGAGGTCCATTTCTTATCTTCAGGAGGCTATAGGACATTGTTAGGGAATCTTCACATGCTTCACTCATTTCGTGCTATAAGTCTGTTAGTTTCTAAAGATTTCTTTGGTTTCACTCCGTCACATATGGCTCTTGTATTCTTATTATTATTCCATGGTTTATTTCTGTAATACTTTTACTTGAATATTTCTGACATTTATGCTATCCTTCACTAAGTTAGCCTATTGCTTAAAGCTTTGGGATATAGTTAAAATTACCTATTGGTGGGGTATAGTAGGTTCCATCATGACTTAAAAATTGGGCGGTGACATATAATATGTTCTCCCCCTCCCCAAGTCTAAACCCACTTGTATAGGATAGGTACTAATAACAATCAGTGTAGACCCTCCAACGATCAACTTCATCAATATCAACCTATTGTTGAATAGCTTAAATCTCCACCACCTACCCCTTAAGATCTCTATCAACTAAGATACTTACCCCATTCCTATGCCTCATGCTACCAGAGTACCACAACTTATACCTATCTATGCCCTTCATCTTAGAACCTTCTTATTTGGTCTCCCGGACACAAGGTAAACAAATCCTCGTCCTCCTATGACTGAATAATATAAATGAACTAGAATCTTCTCAAACCATGTTTAATGGTGGTACAATCCTTTCAAAAAACAAAACATCAGTAATAAAAGCGGTACAATCCATTTGAAGCTCAAATCAATCATAATAGTGTGGCAATTCAATTTAAAGTCTAAGAGATAAGAATATTCCCTCAAGATCGTACCATAGTCCATGTATATGAGCATATGGAATATATCCATGTAATCACAAGTATATCTATAAATATGTATATGTATACATATTATAGGGTAAAAACCACCCTCTATGCTATAGCTTAATTAATGTGGATTCTAGCTAGTCCAAACTCATAGCCTCAGGCGTACAATATCATAATAGAATACAAATATTGAAAGAAAAGTAATATGAAGGAGAATCAATTAGAAACAAACTACACTACCATGAAATCCTACCCCAGCATATCGTAAATATCCCTAGTCTAATCCTAATGCAAAAATAAGCATCCTAATCTGAGGCTCAAGCAATTATTCTACTCTAAGGTCCTCTAATGAGGATAAGAAGTTAGAAGTATAGAAATAAACCAAATCCTACCCAAAAATAGCCTAACCATCATATAAATCATAACATATACTACATAATCGAGCTAATTCTATAGAAAGGGTAAATCGTAACCTACCTCAAGGTCGATAAATAAAAGCTCAGACGTAACACAAAAAATTTTCGCTGTAGAGCCTCAGAATGTGGCCACACTATTTAAAACATAACTTACTTATCAAAATAAGAAAAATGATATTCATATTGGTAAAATAGAATTAAGGCTAAAAATTAGGTCTAAAATCCACCCTCGGGAGGCGTAGATGAAAATAAATATTCCCAATACAATTACCCTCATCCAAGGGTAAGAAACATATGCACAAAAGTAGGGCAAAGGTGAAAAAAATCCAAACCTATATAGGTCAAGAAAAAATTACTTTATTGGAGGAAAATAAAGAATATAATTTCTTAATTTATGATTTGAAGATAGGATGGACGTTAAATGAATTGAAATAATACAATGGATGAGGAATTGGACTTATCAGATGTAGAATCCATCAAGAATTTTTGCAAATCCTCATAAACTGAGCTCTCGATATGCTTAGGAAATAACATGAAATAAAGAAGGAAAGAGGGTCTTATATGACTAGTGGTCAAATCCGGATGCACAGATCAATTACTATCTCGAATAGACTCCAAATATTGCATGAATCAGCTATCTATGCGGCACACTCATACCTAGATATGCACTAAAAGGGCCCAGTAGGGATGAGTACGGTCCACTTATACTCAATAGGTAACATAGGCCAACAGAGTAAAGTAGAAAATAAAGCATATAAACTAAAACTAAGTGCACACTACCTGCAATTAGAAAATATCCCAAACTGTAGCCCACACTATTTAGGTCGGACGTGCAAAGTGCTCCACCTGAGTTAACTCAGTTATTTGATGACATCTGTAAAAACAGCGCGGAGTTGTTTCAACCCCGAGGTAGAGAATTACCTACAGGTAGATGAACAAGAACAAATATCCACATACACCAAATACAAATATAAAAAGATAGAAAAATAGACAAATATCAAGTCTAGAATAGGAATATAATCACAGTGTAAGAACAATATATGGAATGCAATGAAGACAATGATAAGAACAATATATGGAATGCAATGAAGACAATGATAATGATGATAAGGATGATGCACGAGGTCCTCGGATAATTTTCGTATACACCTATTGAGCTGAGTTCTGGGCGTAGGACCCATGGAAGGTTCGTTAACCAACTCCTACAGGCTCTGCTCCTAGGTAGAACCCATGAAGAGTTTGTCAACCTGTATACAACCAATATCCATAACTCCTCTCCGACACATACATCAATAGAGGGTTTTTAAAAAGTTATATTTTATGTCAGATCAAGTCAATGTTTCCAGTATTTCCATGATAGTACCAATTTTTATGAATGAATATGATAAGAGGATGTAATGTTCCCAACCAACAAAAATGAGAACATCCAATATCCAACTAATATGCCAAACAATGTGAGCCAGAAATTGACTAAAATCAACCTACCATCCAAGATCCAATATAATCTTGAAACCATCAAGCGAACCATGCAAGAAATTGTCATTGAAACCACATAAATTATAAAATCTAGTTTTTTTCCACCACAAAGAGTGCAACCAAACATACATATATTATTACCAGGCCAATAAAATCATATAACACCCCACCCGATCATACATAACATATAATGTCTCAAAACCACCAAATATTATCCACATAGGCTACTATACGAGCACTTAAGTCAACTAAACCCATTTTCCATGATACAAACCCATATCAGTAGCATGCTTCAACATTATTATTGACTATCAAACCCAGTCTGAAAAAAATTAAGCCATAACCTACCTCAATTGCCAAAATTGGAACAATTAAGACTTTATAACTAAACTTTCTCCTCATATGCAGATCCAAAATAAACTAAAACATAAAAATATAGAATCTACGCATCAAAGTAAAGTCAATAATACCCATATTGTCCTCTTTGAAATAAGGGTCAAAATAGACCCCCGAAATGGTTTTCGTAAAAGAAGGGTAAAATTAGTATTTTTGTCCAAAAACATAATCCTAAGATTAAAGGAACTCATAGTAGAAACCCCAAGTGAAAATGGGGTGAGATTTGGGTTTGATCATGAAAATGATAAGTTTGGCCTTTCGGGCCAAAATCCCCATATTGCACCTTTAAGTCTGAGTTTAAAAAAGATTTAAATAATATAATAAAAGAAAATTAGTTGAAATATGAGTTTGGAGTTTACCCAAGGTTAGAAAAGGAAGAAAATGCCTAAAAATCAGATCCCCATACTCCAAGTCTCAAAAATAGTGACGAAAAACCAAGAAAAGGATTAGGAAGAAAATGCCCAAAAACTAGATCCCCAAGCTCCAAGTCCCAAAAATGTTGATGAAAAACCAAGAAAAGGATTGTTTATACCCAGGTGTCTGGTGTCACTAAAGTGGTAAAGTGGCTGCTTTAGCGGTCAACGCTAAAGTGGTCAAGTAATGCTTTAGCGTTACCCACTAAGTGTGCTAGTCTGGTAAAGAGGACACGGGACAATTTACCATTCTCCGCTAAAGCAGCCCAGGCAACTAAAGCACCATTTCCCAACTTTTCGCCAGCCACTAAAGCGGCTAAGTGGCACTTTAGCACCTTCTACTAAAGCGGCCAAAGTGGCACTTTAGCGGTTGCACCAACTGTGGAGACTTGGAAAATTCCAAGTCTTACGGATCCCTCAGAATTCATTTGGAATCACCAGAATGCAAACGAACTATGCTACCCTATAAAATTCGATGCTTTGGACTCAATAGCAATATCAAAATTTCATAAGCATTGTTTTCACAAAATTAACCCTCGAGACCTAATTTCCTAACTTTCCAAATCGATGGCAAAAATGAGATATAAAATCCCTAAAACCACACCATGTTATTAACCAAAAATCGACATTATGGGTCTGCTAGCATAGTTCATTTTTTCATTCGATGCACAGATCAAAAGATTTTAGCGGAAGTCAGCTAGTAAGCCTTTAAGACCATCAAATACCATAATCTCACATAAACTACCACTGAAATACATTAGAAATTATGCCAATAATTTCCACACCCTAGAAAGTCCACAATATAACCATGGTAGGGGGAAATGGTCAAATCATATAAAAATAAATATTTTACACAAATCAACAAAAGTCAGGTCATTATATCATCCACTACTAAAATCTAGTTTAGCCTCGAACTAAGGGAAATAGAAATACCTGAATCGATGAAATGTTAGGGATAACTACTACACATATCAGACTCAACCTCCCAAGTAGAGTCATCTAAAAGTCGATGCCTCCATTTAACCCTAACCATAGGAATAACTCTAGAACCAAATCATCTAACATCCCTGACTGTAATAGAGACATGTTCCTTAATAAAAGACAATCGTTTGTCCAATAGGACTAAATCCTAATGAATAACATGGGACTTGTCTCAAATATATGCAAAGCATGGAAACATGAAAAGTTGGAGGTCAATGCTAACTTATAAGCCATATCCCCAATAGTTCGAAGTTTCTTATAAGGTCCAATATACTTGGGGCTAAGCTTGGACCTTGTCTAAAACCTCAACACGCACATCATGGGCAATTCACAAAGGAAGATATGATCACCAACACTGAATCACTCAAAGTTCTATGAAGATTTTAGGTCATTCAAGATAGACTTTGAGTGGCTCAGAGTAGGCAAAAGTGCTATGCAAATTTTGGGTCAATCTTGAATGACCCAAAATCTATCCAAAGACTCATGAAGCAAGTCTGTATACTGAGGTATAATCTATGAAACATCAAACCAACCAACTAGAAAGACAGAACGCCTACCATAAAAAGCCTTGAAATGAGTCATCTCAATATTGGAATGGTATTTATTATTATATGCAAACTTTATCAAAGCTAGATGTTGCTCCCATTGACCACCAAAGTCTATCACACAAGCACAAAATATATCCTCTAAAACCTAAATAATATGCTCTGACTCACCGTTAGTTTGGGAGTCAAAAGTTATACTAAGATCAACCTGAATGCCTAACTTCTACTAAAAAGTCTTAAAAAATTAAGATGTGAACACTGAACCTCAATCTGAGATAAGACACATTGTTACACTATGAAGATAAATAATATCACGAAAATAGATGAGGGCCAAGCTCTCGGCATTAATAGAAACCTGAATCAGAATAAAATGAGCAAATTTGGTCAATCGATCCATGATAACCCAAACACTATTAGAACCACGAGAAGTATGAGGCAACCTAGTTATGAAGTCCACAGTGATCCATTCCTATTTTAACTTAGAAATGGACCATCTCTGAAGCAAACCAGAAGGTTGAAAATGCTCGGCCTTCACTTACTGGCAATATAGGAAATAATCTGCTATATCCTTCCTAATACTACCCCACCAGTAATACTTTCTCATATCATGATATATCTTAGTCACTCCTAGATGGATGGAATACTTTGAACAATGAGCGTCCTCCATAATCAATCTAACCTAATCACCTACTCTCAGCACACTAACTCGACTATCAATTCTCAAGATACCATCTGGATCAAGCAAGGCTTCCATATCTTCACCACTTAACACCTTATATCAAACCACTCTAAACATAACATCATAAAACTAATACGCCTAAATCTTCTCCAACAAGAAAAATTTAGCCACTACAAATGCCAAATCATACCCAGGTGTCGAATTATAAAGCCTAACTATCAGGTTAGCCAAAGAATGAACCACCAAGGCTAAAGACCTCTCTTTAGTCAAAAGATGCACCAAGATACCCATGCTAGTCGAATTTTGGCTCAAGGAATCCACAACTATATAAGCCTTGCCCAGATGTTAGAGAATTATCAAGTCACAATCCTTAAACAACTTAAGCTAATAGTGCATCCTCATATTAAGATGTCGGTGGGTGAAGAAATACTGAAGGCTATGATGATCCAAAAAAATTACACAATTGACTTTATACAAGTAGTGCCTACATAACTTCAAAGAAAAAAACAATTGTGCATAACTCCAAATCGTGGGTAGGGTAATTTCTCTTATGGTATTCAACCACCTTTCCCTCTTCCATCAACACAACACCTAAACCAATACCTGAAGCATCATAAAAGATGGTAAAACCTATGCCATCCTTGTGCAAAGTCAAGATAGGAGCCAAAGTCAAAAAATCCTTAAGATTTTGAAAGCTTGCCTCAGAAGCATTGGACCACTAAAAGGAAATCCTTTTCTATGTCAACTTAGTCATTGGATGTGTAATAGATGAAAAAACATGAACAAAACACCAATAATAGTACATAAAATAAAAAAATTCCAAATATTGATAGGAGAAGCAGGCCTAGCCTAATCACAAACCACTACAATCTTGGCTGGATGGACCATAGTACCATTTTTGGTTACCACATGACCCAAAAAAGGGACAGACTTCAACCAAAATTCATTTGTGGATAACTCAGAATACAACTTCTCATCCCTCAATGCCTAAAGAACAATCCATAAATTCCCCTCATGATCGACCTCATTCTTAGAATAACCAAAGATATCATCTATAAATACAATGATTGGTTAGCGTACCACCAGTATCCCATTATACAACTGGTACCGACCAATCGTATCTTGTCTAAAACCTAAAAATTTTCTAAGAGTACCAAACACAGGGTGTTTCAGTCTCCTCTACTAGGATCATTCATCCCTAATTGATAAACAAGGTAGGTCAAAAACAAGTACAATTCATTTGCATTATAAAATATGAATCCAACCTTTAATCAAGTTGGAAAATAAAGATGCAAGGACCTATTATAACCCTTACCTAAGTTAGAAATAAAGATGTGATCAAGAAGACATACCTTCCGCATGAATATTTGAAGTAGAAAACAAATGCGTATACTTGGACTTTGTTTTTGCTTTCGCTTCCTATGTAGCCTCTTCCACCTTATGGTTTCGCTTTAGAACCTTAACCATAGACACATACTTGGTTCGTAACCAATGAACCTGTCAATCTAATATCTCAACCGGTAGCTCATTATAAGATAAAGAATTTAAGATATCCAATCCTTTCAAAGGAACCACCAAAGAAGAATCACCAAGACACTTTCTCAACAAAGACACATGAAATATTATATGAATGGAGCTCAAACTAGAAGGCAACTCTAATTCATACATCATATTTCCAACCTTCCGTAAAACCACATAAGGGCAAACATACCAAGGATTGTGCTTCTCCTTACTGTTGAACTGCATCACTCTATTCATGGGAGATACCTTTAGGAACACTTTATCCCCAACCTCAAACTCTAAGTCTCGTCGCCTTAGATCTGGACAGAACTTTTAACGACTTTGGGTAGCCTTAAGCCTTTCCCTAATCACCTTTACATTTTCATGGTCTAATAAACTAAACACAAACCAAATATATCCAGATCATCAAGATCAAACCAACAAATAGGAGATCTACACCTCTTACCATACAATACTTTAAAAGGGGTCATCCTAATAGTAGAATGATAGTTATTATTGCAAGCTGACTCTACCAAAGGTAGATGCTCAAACCAATTACCACCATAATTAATCACGCACGCCCGAAACATATCCTTTAATGTTTGAATAGTCCTCTCTGCTTGTCCATCCATCTACAGATGAAAAGCAGTGCTCAAACTAACCTTAGTATCCATTCCATTATGGAAAGACCACTAAAAGTAAGATGAAAACTGTGTACCACGATCAGAGATGATAGACAAAGCTACCCAATGCAGCATTATAATCTCCTGAAGGTGCAACCTTTCATAGAACTTAGCCGAAAGGTTAGTTTGCACCGACAAAAAATGATCAGTCTTTATCGTCCTATCCACAATGACCCAAACTGACTAAAATTGGTTCCAAGACTGAGGAAGATCGGTAACAAATCCATATTGATTACCTCCTATATTTATGTCGACAACTCCATTAGATGATACAACGCACCAGGCCTCATGTTCTTAACTTTGACTTATTGTCACATCATGATTCTGGCTACAAAATTGGCCACATCCCTCTTCATACCATTCCACCAATACATCTACTTGAGATCATGACACATCTTTGTCAAACTAGGATAAACAACATAGCACAATTCATACGCCTCAACCAAAACCCTATGTCACAAACCATCAACAACAGGAACACAAAATTGCCCTTGGTAATTCAATGTACCATCACCATTGATCTGAAATACCATCACCCTTTACATAACAACATCATTTTTTATTTTCATTAAGGTAAAATCTAGTATTTGCTTCTTCTTGATCTTCGCACCAAGAGATAACTGAACCACTTCCTGTACCATCACACCACCATCCCCGAAGTCTAGAAGACGAACCCCAAGATTACCCAAGAACTGAATATCCTTTACTAATTCTCGCTTTACCTTTTCTACATAAGCTAAACTCCTTATAGATAACCTACTAAAAGCATCAGCAACCACATTGGATTTACCTGGGTGGTAGTGAAAAATCATATCATAGTCCTTGAGAAGCTCCAACTATCTCCCCTTCTTAGGATTTAGCTCCTTTTCAGTGGACACATACTGTAGACTCTTATGATTAGAAAAGATGTCCACGTGCACTCTATATAAATAATGCCGCTCAATTTTCAAAGAAAAAATAACCGCTAAAAGTTTCAAATCACGAGTAGGATAATTCCTCTCATGTACCTTTGATTGTCGTAAGCATAGGCAATCACCTTCCCATGTTTCATCAAAATACAACCAAGTCCCACCCGAGATGCCTCACAATAAACTACAAATCCCTTATTACCTTCAGGCAATGTTAATACCAGAGTTGAAGTTAGCTTATCATTTATCTTCTCTAAACTCCCCTCAAAAGCATCCGACCAAGAAAACATTACCTTCTTCTGTGTTAATTTAGTCAATGGGGCAGCTATCATTGACAAGCTTTTCACAAACCACCAATAATACCTAGCCAAACCCAAGAAGCTCCGAATATCAATTGGAATCATGGGTCTAGGTGACCTTGTGCGAATCCACCATGATCCCCTTACTAGAAATAATATGACTAAGAAAAGTCATAGCATTAATAAAAACTAACACTAGGAGAACTTGGTGTACAATTATTGCTTTTCCAAGGTCCGCAACACCACACAGAGGTGATTAGCATGCTCTACCTCACTCTTAGAATAAACAAGAATGTCATCAATAAACATAATGACAAAAAGATCCAAAAAGTACCTAAAAACCCTATTCATTAAATCTATAAATACCGCCAGTGAAATAGTCAAACTAAATGACATAACCAAAAACTCAAAGTTTCCATACCGAGTTAAAAAAGCCATCTTAGAGATAACCTTCTCCTTAATCTTAAGTTGATGATACCCAGACCAAAAATCTATCTTACAAAAGAATTTGGCACCTTGCACCTGATCAAACAAGTCATCAATTCTTAGTAGAGGATACTTGTTTTTGAATTTTACCTTATTCAACTTCCTATAGTTAATACACATTCGAAGGGAAATATCCTTCTCGCGTACGAATAAAATTGGTGCACCCCAAGGGGACACACTAGGACGAATGAAACCCTTATCTAAAATATCCTTAAGTTTCTCCTTGAGTTCCCTTAACTCAACTGGAGTCATTCTATAAGGAGTAATAGATATTGGACGAGTGTCCAGAACTAAATCAATACCAAAGTCAATCTCTCTATCAAGAGGAACACCAGGAAGATCACCAGGAAAGACCTCAGGAATCTCATTCACCACTTAAAACTAAATGAAAAAAAACTTCTGAGTTTGAATACTTAACTCGGATCAAGTGATAGAGACAACCTTTAGAGATTAATCACCGAGCTCTAAGATTAGAAATAAACCTTCTCTTAGGATTTGAGGAACAACTCTCCCACTTAATAACTGATTCAGCAGGGAACCTAATGACAACCTTATGGGTCCAACAATTTAAGGACGCGTAACAAGAGTGTAACCAATCCAACCCCCAGAATAACATTGAAATCAACCATATCCAGTTAAAAAAAATCCACCAAAGTCTCCCTACTTCAAACAGATACTACACATTCCCTATAGACTCTATTGCCAATCATAGAGTCTCCCATTGAGGTAGAAATAGAAAAAGGATTCGAAATAATCTAAGGATCAAAACCAAAATATATAGCCACAGATGGGGTCAAATAAAAAAAAGTGGACCCCAGATCAAGCAAATAATACACGTAATGAGAAAAGAGTTTCAATGTATCAGTCATGACATCAGGTGATGCCTTAGATTTTTTCCGAGTAGTATTAGCATATAACCTATTTTGACCTGGACCGATACCAGAAACAGAAGCAAATACAAAAAAACACCCTTTGGCACAGGAGAAGAAGATAAAGTAACTGGAGATTTAACCTCTCCAGAAACACCCTTACTAACTAGATAATTTCTGAGCATATGGCCTAGCTGGCCATATTTAAAATATTTGTCCCTACCTTTATCACAAAATCTTTGATGAAGACTACCACAGAACTGGTAAGAAGCCCATAAAAAAGACGACTGAGCTCCACTCGCCTGAGATTAGACACCTTATGTACGAAAATTATCATCACCTTTCTGACACCTATCACCTAACTATTTTGGGTAAGGAGCACTAGCAGTAGAGAATGAACCAAAGCTTGCCTGCTTTTTCTTTTTCCATTTATCACTATCCCGACCACCCTATTTCTGAGAACCACCCTGCTCAGAGAACCTGCTCCTCTTAACCTGGCTTTCTCTAAACTCTGCTAGTTTCCTATTTTCCTCCTTCACATGCTAAATATGAATAATCAACCTAGAAATATCTATATCCTTGATAAACAATATAGTCTTGCTTTCAAAGATCAACTCCTGGGGTTGTCTAAAAAAAACTTTCTCATCTTCTTCCTCATATAGGACACCATGTATAGAGCATACATTGATAGTTAATGAAATTTTAAGGAATATTCCTTGACAGATATTTTCCTATTTTTAAGATTAAAAAATTTCTCCATCTTTGCTTCCCTCAGCTCCTAAGGAAAGAAGCAACCCAGAAAACTATTTGAGAATGTCTCCCGTAAGGACAACTTCTCAACATAACCTATATCCATACCCACTGCTTGTACCATTGGTACATAATATCCTTGAGCAGATAGGCTATAAAATTTACCCATTCCCCTTTTGTGGCCTGCATTACCCTGAATATTTTCTCCATTTTATCCAAGAAACTCAGAGGATCCTACTCGACCTTCACACCAGTAAAAGTATGAAGATTCATCTTCATAAATTGGCCAACACTTGTGACCTCATCTAATCGAACACCAGATGTATCCCTCTCAGCCTAAGCAAAAACTAATTGAGCAATAACATGAAATGATTGGCAAAATTCCACATTAGTCACATCATCCTGAGAAAGACTAGTAGCAACAAATGGGACTCCAGAAATATCAAGGACTGGACCCCTAGAACGAGTATGGATCCCTTGAGTAGTACATGTCCCTTCAACATTATCTCCAGTTAGGACAAAAGAGTTATCTTGCATTTCAGATCGTCAAGGCATGATTTGAAAAGCGAACAAACTAGGATTAGAAAGAACCTTAGACCTTGCAACTTGAAAATACAATACAAGGAAAGTGAAACATTCCTAAATTCCTTGTAGCCTTTCCCTTATGAGTGTGGCACGCTATACACCCCTAAAAGATACTCTACTCAACTCGAATATATGGATTCCCAATTGATCATGAACCTAAACCTCTAATACCAACTTTACCCGAACCGACCAGGGGCCTTGTCGTAATGGGAATCCTAAGTCTAACTAGGATTGGAGACCATCCCTCGTTACCTAATCCAACAAACCTATGCATATCCTGAGTCGGATGAATTCTAAATATATAACAAGATAGTGTTATTGTGTAACCCAAGACTCTATACTAGGTCTATGACCGTGACCACCCAAGCAAATCCAACTGTCTGATACCAACAGACAACTATAACCAAACTAAACCATAATAATAACAAAACTAAGTTCCATAACATAATATAAAAGGATGGAATAGTGAGAAATTTAGTCTAAGGATATCAATCCCAATGCCAAAGCCAAAACTAAGGTTGACACCACTACCGATATTGCTCATACAATCACATAGTAGTTTCATAAAAGCCTCTAACCAAAAGAAAACAAATATCCAGTTGGGTCATTCCCCCAACCATAACCAAAACCAATGTCCATAAATAAACCAAGGTATCTAAAAACTTCCATGAACATAAAATGGATCCTTATGAAATATGGAAGCTTACCACTTCAATCTAGTAGCTAATTCCAAATTCAAACACTAAAATGAAATAGTAGAATCACCGGTTTCTACACTGTAAGGGGATACAATCACCTAAGGACGGGTTAGCGAGTGAACTTTAGTAAGTACTCAAGATAAGGAGAAAATAATGCCATCCATTTAAAATAACTAAGACAACCACATGCATACAACCATACATAATATATATATATATATATATATATATATATTTAACCATGCTGGGAAAGGGAATCGGGATTAGCATACATTTAAAACTATTCCCAAGTACCTTCTGCTCTCTATGATACATAATGTATAGTTTACTTAGAGGATTCCCATGTACCTCATAGTATCATTTACGGTCGCCATGACCAACCCCTTATATCGACAAACACGAGTTTCAGTGTTTGTCCATTAGACTCCCACCTTCTCAATTAGCTATCACCCCCCGCTATTACTGCCTAATTAAAGCTATTTCCAACCAATCAAACCATTATTTCATTATTATTAACAAAGATTTTCAAGAAGTGGTATCATCTTACCGACTATATCTTGCAAGCAACGTCCTTAGCCAACCTTTTAATGTAATAGGATTTCTGTGTACCTATTTACTAAGTTAACATGGGGGATTCTCATGTATACCACAAGTGTTCCATTATTATAATTTCTTGGGGAATCTTGTATATGTCTCAAGTTGTTCATTACTATGTTTACTTAGGGGATTCCATTGTACCCCATAAAGAGTTAAATTATCCATAACCATGACTACCAAACCATTCCATTAACCATTCCAAACCATTTAAGCCACTTATACCATTTAGAGTTTCATTACTAAACCATACCCTGCAATAGTTTCATTAAAAGTCCAATAATATAGTAAAAGCATTATTGTAGGCATTTTATCAAATATGTTGGGGACATAGTATTTTCAAAACCAAATCCACTTACCAATTAACCATTCAAATGTAACCAATTGTACAAACCACCATCAAAGCATGTAAAAATATAATTCAAATATGGGAAAACCATAACCAAGCATTTAATACCAAAACCCCAACATATATTTGAAAATCCCAAAATCATAAAATAATCATGCCATGGAAACATTGTATAAATCAAGCCTTTAGTTGGAACTAAAAATTAAGGAGAGGTATATTTCCTTAGATGCTGAAGATGATGGAGAAAAATCACCCAAACAAGCCCCAAATTGATCACCTTAGTGAAACCCTGGCCTTCTTTTATCCAAAAGCCTTTTGAGAGAATTGTAGAGTGTTTAAGAGTAGAATAATAGGGTAAATAACCTCTCAAGAGGTTTAGAAGTCATGAGCTTTAGTAGGTTAAGTGTGAAAATGCCCATATTGCCCTTACTTAAACTGCACAAAAATTCCATCATAGGGTACGATTATAACATACCGGACATACCCTCCAATATGAGTGGTACCCGCCACTCATACCCTAGGCCTCCTCCTTGGACCCAAGATTGTCCAACATATGATTTACCCAAAACAAGTCATACCCAAGCATACGGCTAGTACCCTTGACCTGTACCCCTGGTAGAATAGAGTCATAAAGTATTTGAATACTGTCTACTATACGAGTCCATAGTATGACTCGTACCTTGGGTTACAACTCACAGTGAGCCACTCCTACTTAGATCTATGATATTTTACTAAGTTTTAGATCAAGTAAAGGAAAAACCTAAACCAAGTGACTTGTATCCAACCATACGAATCATACCAACCTAAGTCATACCCATTCTAGAATCCAATCTGACCGACTAACTAGCACTGCTAGCATACAACCAAGGCATACCCCTTATATCCAATTACACGAATGGCACCCGTTAGTCGTATGTTGTCCAGAACCCAAAAATCTGGAAAATTTTATAAGGGTCCCAAACCTAGGGTGTTTCAAATACTGAAGACAGACAAAATCCTCTACGAATCTACTACAAATAATTTCTAAACCTCTTTTTCATTTACATGCACTATAGCATTGTAGTTCATCATGCAAAGCATCATTTCTTTTGTATACTCCAAAAGATTTCAAAAATTAAAGATCCTATAACTAGGTTCTCATCTTGTAAAATAATATGGTGAGCATTATTCTGTTCTAAGAACCATGGCACGTTCGATGAGAGTAAAACAAGATTTTAGTTGTTCATCACATGAATTTCAATGCACAAGAAATACTATATCATGAATTTCAAAACAAGGCATTATGAGTTAGGGTTTTTAAATTCATAATTAATAAAATACGGACAAATGAAAATGTATCACTTCATAAATAAAATATTTTTTATTTATTTAATATTGGAAATGTTAAATAAAGGGTATTTTACATTACAAATGTAAATGTGAAGTACATTTTGGAGCCCAAAGGTGGATATGAAAGATATTATTGAGCCGAAAGATGGATGAAGAGTATTTTTGCACCATTTTCAATAGATGAAGGGAATTTTAGGCCCTTTTCTTTTTATTTTTGTAATGACCCATTTCGCTATTACTAAATTATTCATAATAAATTCATTCCTCAATATTAATTTGGGTCCAGATTAGCCAATAATTTATTTATTGCATCACCTTAAACTTTCTGACAAAGATTTTAGCCTTCGGATGTGTCTAGATAGACTAAAGCCCGATGAATTTAATTATTCATAGGTGATAATATCAATACTTCAGTTTGAAATTTGTTTAGGTATGAATTAAAGTCGTACAATATCCCTAACACAAAGTTAAGTATAAAATTTTCTTTTTGATATGGGTTTATATTAGGGCCAACTTTAAACGATAATATCTCTTAGAATACAAGGATTTAGTAAACCCATAACCTATCAAATTAAAGAACTCCGATTTTTCTTTCTACCTCAACAAACGTTTCCTCAATTTTAATTCGAAGTAAAAAGTTATGATTGTTTTACTGAGCACTGTCCGGGCTGAAATTGGATTTCTCTATAGCAAAAATTCTGATTGTATTTAAATCAACTTCACCCATTTTTGAAGCCTAAAAACCCCTAAATTCCAGTCCCCATCCCTAAGAGGTGATTTCTCAAAGGTTAAGGTAAAATTCCTTCATTGAGGTAAGTTTGTTTCATTATTTTCTTCGTCTTTTAATCCTTTAACATCTTACAATCCTTAAAAAAACCTTCAATGGTTGATTCCTATTAGGAATACTCATGGTTGGTTTTAATATGTCCTAGATCTAATTCTATACAATAAATTAAAGATTCCTAACATAAATTTCATAAGCTAGATTATGAATTTTGAAGGTTAGGAACCTTGAATTCTGTAAAGATGAAACCATTAGCATAATAACTCCACTAATGGGGATGAGTTAAAATTAAAAGATCTAATTAATTACTAACTGATATTGGGCACTGATATAAACCTTGGATTAAGGATAGAACTAGTGATTTTGAATACTCAAGATATTTGTTTGAAGAGTAATTGTTTAATTACTCTTATTATTGCTTGATTTTTAGATGGTTAATTATTCCAAGGCATGAAGAAAAAAATAAAATTCTTATTTCATCTTAATTCATTCAAAAGTTTAGCGTCCAGGTAGGCTAGGTTTAATGAGTAGAAAATCATGTTATTTTATATTTTTAGAATTTAGAATTGATAGAAAAAAGCATGTCTAGGCCTGTGAGCATAGGGTTGAGGTGGATAAAGGCACGAGTACTTAACTTTAATCTCGAAAATTACAATTATGTGATATTTATGATACTATGTGTTATGTGCCTGAAAGGAGATTATTGTAAATGTAATATATGAACATGATGTATTTTTAAGTTGTTCTAGTGATGAACCTAGTTGAGTTGTAATGGTATATAGTTGTATGTATTGTGGAAAAATATGATGAGGAGAATAGATGACTTAAATAGTGTGATGACTGCATTATTTTAATAGAGGTAGAGGATAATGATACACGTCAATATGCTAGGTATAGGTGGTGATGTTAGAACCCAAGTTGCGGCATTTAAGAAGGTAATAATACTTTTAATAATTAATGAGTAATTAAGGCTCCAATAGTGACTTGTATCCGTAAGAATTTATGTTATAATATTCTTGTTTGGATATTATACTATATCTATTTGATACCCATGAGAGGATAAATTGGTAATAATGATGGTTTATTGAATTGTGCCTATAAGTGGCTTATTTGATAATGATAACTCCTTAAAGTAATGATATAAATACTTGCTGATTAGTATTCAGACATGCTTGATAATGTTGATGTTTGGATTATTAATGCATGCATAAAGGATTATTACAAACTACTTGATGGAATTTTCTTATGACTTTAAGTTTACTTGTATACTTGGTACATAGTGTTGTATGCTGTGAGGTTGTGTAAATTTGATATTGATAATACTTGTTTATGTTGGACCGAGTACCACACCTGTACGAATATATATATGTTGGATCGGGTACCACACCAGTACGGATATGTATATTTTGGAGCGGGTACCACGCCAGTACAAGTGTGTATAAGTTGGATCAGGTACCATACCGGTACAGATATTTATATGTTAGATCGGGTACCACACTTGTATGGATGTGTATATGTATTATCGGGTACCACGTCGGTACGGATGTGTATATGTTAGATTGGGTACCACGTCGGTACAGATATGTATATGTTGGATCGGGTACCACGCCGGTACGTATATATATATATGTTGGATTGGGTACCACGCCGATATGGATATGTATATATTGGATCGGGTACCACGTCGGTACATATGTATACATTGGATCAGGTGGCATGCCAGTACGGTACATAAATATAGATTGTTCCCTGCAGGTCTTGACTATTTGGGCAAAAATAAGTTCCACAGCATGTGTGTACATATTTGTGTTGAGTCTATGGATGTTTACAGTATGGTTGATACTCTTGATAGTTATATGACTTGATTGTGAGCACTATTTGATTTGTTATTATTTTATTATTGATTCATTAGGTATTTGATTGTGTGATCTGTATTTGAAAAAGTGAAACTTTTTACTTACTTATATGTTGGTTGACTTGCTTCATTTATATGTGTTTTAACTGTAGCTTATTAGAATGGCTAGTTATCATTATTTAATATTATAATAGAGCATTTGGTTGTTGTCCGAGAGATTAGTGTTGGTTATGTATGATTATGGGTTTTTTCCTATAAATATGAGTAATGAAAAAGATAAGGTGAATAAAGAGGAATAGAGATGTATTAGCAATGAATTGTGGTTGATGGTGTGAACTAATAAGGATAGAGTATGTTAGTAGCGAATATAATATTGATGGAGTTGGAAGAGTAGTTGGATGTTGTAACTTATGTAGGTAAAATAATAATATTATTACAACCTTAGTTGAATTATATTTCATTAAAGATGTCATGATTTATTTTCCTTAATTCTATTTTATGATTATATGAACTAACACGGTCGGTCGATAATGCCACCAATTTGTGTGGTTGTACTGACCCTACTCTTCTATATTCCTTCTTGGAGTAAAGATTGGATGCAGGCTAGTTGTAGTAACTAGATAGATGATGATATTCAGCACTAACTTGTAATGCCCGGGAAAACGGGTCCCGAAGCCAACCTATACGCAAGAAACCTCCAAGCAACAATACAGTCATAAGCAAGGTCTTTCAACCTATACGCAGCCAACTCCATACTATGTTCCTCAGATATATGCATCACCTGAGTAATCTTCCGCACCTCCTCTAAAAACAACCGTGGATCCTCATCAGACTTGGACCCATAGAATTCCAGCGGATTTATCTTCATGAAGTCATGGATCCTAGCAGCAACTGAATCACCTCCCTGCTGCTGTGGAGTTGGGTCCCGATTGGCCTGAACATTTGCAGTAACAGCTTGGGCCAGCGCCTGAAAGGCTGCCCGAAATTCAGCATGAGACATGTTTTCATTCAATGGGTCAGTGGGTTGAGGATGCTGACCATCATTATTTCTTCTCACTCGACGTGGAGTCATATTTCTGAAAGAAGAGAGCACGAATCAATAGCAAAGAGAGACACTTTAAGAACGATAGACTTCTGAAAGAAAGAATTACACTTTTTCCTAAAACGTCTTGTGGCCTCTTGCTTATAAATGTGGCGCGCTACACACCGATGATCAAGACTCTACTTACCGCAGCTTGTCAGACTCCCTAGGATACCTTAAAGCCTTTTTCTGATACCAAGTTTTTAACGCCCTGGAAAACGGGTCCCAGAGCATCACACGGTGCTTGAGGCTACGAGTAGCGCCAAGCTAACCCTTTGAGCCATTTTCATTTAGTTCAACACAAATCAACGGGGTTTCCATAAATAACCCTTAAATATCAACAGAGTAATCATCATCCAAGAATAAAAGAATTTCAGAAAGATAACAAAATACGACTTATTAGTCGACTCCCAACATCTATACTAGTCTGACAAGCCTCTAAGAAAATCAATAAAACCAGCGAGGCATTGGGACAAGCCCCAACTGACTCATACTCAGTTATCAAATGTAAAAAATTCCGTGAAACCAACATCAGACATTATGTCCTCGGAACATGAGGACTCACCACAACAGAGGATGTAGAACAGCGTGCCCAAAGAATCACTGTCAAACCTGGAACTGAGCACCTGAACCTATATTTCGAGAAAATGCATCCCACATCTGAAGATGTGGGTCAGTACCATGGAAAGGAACCGAGTATATGGGGGTGTATGCAGTTGTATAAACATCATCATCATAAATATTTATAAGAAATATGCAGGATGTATGAAAGACTCACATAGTCCGAAGAAAATCATCATAATTATGAGAGGATGAAATAAGTACAATAACACACGTGAGTCATCATATAATTTGTCAATCACTTTCAGTTCATCAAGAATATCAATTCTCATAATGTAAATATCATTTAAATCTTTTGAAAGAATAACTTTCATAATTCCACTTTCAAATCTTCCGCACCTCCTCTAAAAACAACCGTGGATCCTCATCAGACTTGGACCCATAGAATTCTAGCGGATTCATCCGCATGAAGTCATGGATCCTAGCAGCAGCTGAATCACCTCCCTACTACTATGGATCCGGGTCCCGATTGTCCTGAACAATTACAGTAACAGCTTAGGCCAGCGCCTAAAAGACTGCTCAAAATTCAGCATGAGACACGTTTTCATTCAATGGGTCAGTGGGTTGAGGTTGCTGACCATCACTATTTGTTCTCGCTCGACGTGGAGGCATATTTCTGAAAGAGGAGAGCATGAATCAATAGCAGAGAGAGACATTTTAAGAATGATAGACTTCTGAATGAAAGAATCACACTTTTTCCTAAAATATCTTGTATCCTCTTGCTCATAGATGTGGCGTGCTACACACCGATGATCAAGACTCTACTTAACGTGGCTTGTCAGACTCCCTAGGACACCTTAAAATCTTGGTCTCTGATACCAAGTTTGAAACACCCCAGAAAATGGGTCCCGGAGCATCACACGGTGCTTGAGGCTACGAGTAGCCCCAAGCTAACCCTTTGAGCCATTTTCATTCAGTTCAACACAAAGCAACGGGGTTTCTATAAATAACCCTCAAATATCAATAGAGTAATCATCATCCAAGAATAAAAGAATTTCAGAAAGATAACAAAATACAACTTATTAGTCGACTCCCATTGAGACATGCCCCAACTGACTCATACTCAGTTATCAAATGTAAATAATTCCGTGAAACCAACATCATACATCAAGTCCTCAGAACATAAGAACTCACCACAACAGAGGATATAGAACAGCGTGCCCGAAGAATCACTGTCGAACCTGGAACTGAGCACCTGAACCTATATTTCGAGAAAATGTAGCCCACATCCGAAGATGTGGGTCAGTACCATGGAAAGGAACCGAGTATATGGGGGTGTATGTAGTTGTATAAACATCATCATCATAAATATTTATAAGAAATATGCAGGATATATAAAAGACCCACATAGCCCGGAGAAAATTATCATAATCATGAGAGGATGAAATAAGTACAATAACACATGTGAGTCATCATATAATTTTTCAATAACTTTCAGTTCATCAAGAATATCAATTCTCATAATGTAAATATCATTTAAATCTTTTAAAAGAATTACTTTCACAATTGCACTTTCAAATAACTTCACCATTCACCATAGACACAAGGAAACACACCACACACTGGGAGATCCTATAACCTACATAAACCATGTGAGCTACATGAAGTCCAACGTACAACCCACGTTGGGGAGAGCCATCCTATCCTTGCCATTAGAGTAGGACTATCGATATCAAATCCATACAAACTAGTGATCACTATATAAATCATTCTCAGGCTCACTCCTATGGGGGCATATAGTTCTAGGAAAGTAAGGTCGCTTTATACCTCCCACTCAGTGCTAAAGATTTGTCCCGGACTTAGCTCAGATTATTTCAAAGACAATCCACAACAAAATAATTTTAGTAATATATAAATATACATCGGGAGCCATCATGCTTCCCATCTATCAAAATCTACCACGTTGTGGATTTTTTTCACACTCGAGTTCAAAACAACTCCATTAAGACCAAAAATACAAATCATTCAAAATATCTCAAATATTCAACATCAATGTGCTTATAACACACATTTTCTCAAAAAAAATTCCAATGGGGATTCTGATAATGCCCAAACTACAGCTCTCGTAAGAGTGTAAGCGGTCGATGTCAAATATAGAACCCAACTGGGTTGGGTGTCGAATCCCACAGGGAATACTTGGTCACTAAGTGTTGTAATCGTTAGCAGACTGTTGGTTTAAAATTCTACGGAAAGGGGGGATTTAATTGTGGCGTGAATTAAGAGTATCAAAGTAACGACTGAAGCGATTAATGTAGTAAGATTTAATCACAGAGAATAATAAGTTAGGGTTATGTCCACCTTATGAGTTCTACGTATCTATTAACTATGAGTTATGCGGAATTCAGACATGCATGCACTTATAGAGATTCGTATTCCAATGGTAAATCCTAGTGTCTCTCGACCATCTAGGATTAGTTCACTTTAACTCTCTCGAGCTTAAAGTGTATAACTAACAGTACAAATTCTCCAAGAGGTTAATCCAGTTACAGCACTAACGTGTAAATAGGGGTTGGTAGCCCTATTTCCTTGTCACACTCTCTTTTCCAAACATGTAACTTTTCTCTCGAACAAGTTAATGCTATAATGGCGTATTCTATATGTTTGCAACCACAAGAATGTAATTAAGATGAAGAGAGTAACGATATAAGTAGTAGATGTATCAACAATTCACATACTCATAGCAATAGATAGTATATCATAAGGCTTCCATAACCCAAACAGAGAAGTTTAGCTACTCATGAGTATAACGGAGATCACAATAGATATAATCATCATACCACAACCTAGAATAATCTTGGCGATGGGATGACTTAAACGTCAAGAAGGAGATGACGTTTTTCTTCTTGGTCGTTCCTCAAGAGAGCCGAGTTTACTCTGTCAGAAAGTAACGTGAATAAATCCTAAAAGTGTCGAATGAATTATGAAAAGCTTAATGAAAAGCATGAATGAAAAGTTTGCTGAAAAATTCAGCAAATAGGGTTTTTATAACATCCTTGTCCTAGTCCTACTGTAATAGGGTTTTTATCATTGTCCTAGTCCTACTGGGTTACTGCTGCACCCCTAAGTATTAAGAAATACTGATTTTGCCCGGGACGGATTCTCCATGCATCATATTCAGTCCACAAGCTTCCAAAAGCTGCCTTCCTTCTTACGTGAAGTTTCCCTTGCTATCGAAAGGTCCACAAAGTGCAGAAATCTTCATCATAAATACCTGAAAACATGCTAATCACATTGGTTAGCTCACTTATAGGAAAATGGACTAAAAGTGTAGGAATTATATATTTTATCCTCAAAACTTAGCTATAACATGGGTAAATTATGGTGTTTAGGCGTGTAAATACGCCCAACATCAACACCCCACTCTTAAATCTTTATTCGTCCTCGAACAAAATATTACGTCCATGCAAACATCTACTTAGGATTTCACAGTAACAGCACAAAATGTTCAACAAGACATGCACGACAATCATTAACAAAGAGTAGTTCTATTGATCACTACTAGAAATAATTCAACCTCCAACCTAGACTCGTGATGATGGCTAATTCGTATCCACAAGTTAAGGCACAAAGAATCATACACAGCTACCCAAAACTCGTCAACCATGTGTGTCTCACACAAGATATTACCCATAATCATTCACAAGTTTTGCATTTTTCGAAACATGGGTACAATATTCTCCTTGCTCTCACTCTCACAAAGAATTCATATGTTGCAACTGATGACCATAGGCTTGCCCTTAGTGTAATGCTCTACTAATATCAGAATGCTAAGCTTAGGATCAAATAGGTCTTTTACAGGTTGTAATGTAGACTAAGGGACGGGTAGGACTATTTTGGCCAGAAATAGTGACTATGTTCCCTAAGTGCTTTAATATATCACATTATGCCATTAACACTCTCTTTTAAACAACCTCTCTACTTTCCTTTTATCTACCACCCCTTTTCACCTATTTTGTTATTCAATTTTGAATAGAATTAACTTTTTATTTTTCTTTTCATTTTTTTTCGTCTTTTTTTTTATAACACACCTCTATAATAGCCACTCTTTTTCATAACAAATTCAAGTACCAATACACTCTAAGGCCTTACTCTCACCCAATTTCCTCTTATTTTGTCACATGACTTTACAATTTAAAGCGCCTAGGAATTAGGATCAAATTATGGTCTTGAAAAAAATGGATTAGGCTACTTATGAGGCTATCAAAGAAAATAGCTAAAGGCTCAAAGGGGGTTATCTAGGATAATGTACAAGGGTAGGTAAAAAGAAGGTATATAATTATAGGCTGCCAAAGAAATGCCTAAATTATCTCCTAAACTCACACTCTTTATTTCGCTTTACATACACACCAGGCAAGTTCTAGCATCAGCCACAAACACAGAATATACTATAAACTCACATACACAAGGCACATGGTCAACTTTATTGGGAGCAGTATACACTCTTGACCCAACAGATAAAGAAATTAAACCACACAAATATCACTGGATTAGGTTACTTATGAGACTGTCAAAGAAAATAGCTAAAGGCTCAAAGGGGGTTATCTAGGATAATGTACAAGGGTAGGTAAAAAGAAGGTAAACAATATAGGCTACCAAAGAAATGCCTAAATCATCTCCTAAACTCACACTCTTTATTTCGCTTTACATACACACCAGGCAAGTTCTAGCATCAGCCACAAACACAGAATATACTATAACCTCACACATACAAGGCATATGGTCAACTTTATTGGGAGCAGTATAGAGTCTTGACCCAACAGATGAAGGAATTAAACCACACAAATATCACACCGTGAGTCACACTTAGATCCTAAACATCTCAATAGTCATGGTTTTAGTACAAACTCCTGTCATAATACCATACCGCCTATCAGAACAATTTTATGCAAAATCTAAAAAAAATCAACTATTAACTACTAACTAAATCAAACAAACAAACATAAATAAATGCAAATGCAGGCAAAGAAATATAGCATACAAATACCAGCATCCCACACTTAGACGGGACTCACTGCCCTCAGTGGAAAATAAATAAGGAAAACTTGATTAGTCAGACTCCTCCTCTATGTCTGGGGTTATACCCCCTATGTCGGAATCATCATTAGAGTCGTCATCCTCAGAAGTTCCTCAAAATGTACCCCACTTGATTCCAAGAGTGCGTTGAGCTATTTGTAGCGAGAAGGATTCAGCTTGCGCTTCTCTTGCCCTTTTCTGACCTTTTTGTGAGGTGGACATTTTTTTTTGTTGTCTTTGTCATCCTTTTGGGGCCATTCTACCTGAGATCCTAATAGAGTCATGTTAGCTTCATCTCAGAAGATTCACTGTAATCGGAAAACAAACAGTAATGGCACCACCCCATAATTAATTTGTTGGTACAAACTAATTAAGTGAGTGATGTTGATTACTCAGACTTCATCGACATCCATATAGGCGATATGTTCCAATAATATGTTCAGCACAGTCATACTTTCATGTTATCTTGGCTATCTTTTCCAACTCTTTTTCATGTAATCTTGACTATCCTTTCATGTTTGGATGAATGCACTTTTTCAACAAGACCACTATATGAAGATCGTATCATGTTATTGCATAGAAATAATCACACCATCTTATGCTTGTGGTCAATCATGATCGGTATCTCGATGAACTAGTCATTCAAACATTCAAGCTTTTCAAGTTTCAAGATTATGCATTAACTTCACAATTTCGATTCCATAAAAGTATGACAGTGTATAACAATCAAGTTCAAGTCGGACAAAGTCAAGAGCAACCCCACATATTCTTTCACTAAACTAGATGTATCATAACAATGCAACCATATTCAAATCACCAACACCACTTCAAGATCTAACAAATCATGATAAACGTAGCATTTAAACAACTATGGAATATAAAAGAATAACTTACTTGGTGATGGATTCAGAAGATGATCTTACAAGGTTAGATGAGCAAAAAGAAAAGTTTTGAGAGATTTTGGGAAGTAAAAGTGGCGCCTAATGCTTTTCCTATGCTTGGCATAGGCAGCGCCTAATGCTTTGCCTAGTTGGGCATAGGCGGCGCCTATGCTATGGCATTGTTGGGCATAGGCGGCGCATATGCTATGGCATTGTAGGTTCAGAGACCAAAGGCATTGGCATAGTCGGTGCCTATGCTATGGCATTGTTGGGCATAGGCGGCGCCTATGCTATGGCATTCTAGATTCAGAGAGCTTATGCCATAGCATAGGCCTTACCTTGTTCGTTGCCTAGATTTACATAGGCCTTGCCTTGTTCGTTGTCTAGATTTGCATAGGCAATGCCTAACCAATAGCCTTTTTTTCTTCATTCCTAACTTACCACATTCAACATGACACTCTTCCAAATCAAAGTTTGAGACCAATCTCCTCTTTTATACGTCTTGCACCTACACATACTCAAAAACAACAAAAACGATTAGAATGATGGGTTACCTCCCACCAAGCGCCTTAGTTTTGGTCATGGCTTGACTATAAAAACAAACCCCTAGTAAAACAAAACAATTAAAGACGATGGGTTGTCTCCCATCTAGCGCTTGATTTATTGTCGCGGCACGACATAGTTATCTCGATTACTTAGACTTCATCAAGATATATGGTGCATTGTTTTGTGAATGGATTCAGACGATGCTGATGCTTACTTGTAGGCATGCAATCTTCTTCGAGATGACTCTTGTGCAGACATATCCCAGGTTGGATACCAATTATATCATCAATAGTCTAACCCATAGCTCTCTTATACCTTTTCAAAGAAGAGATGAGAGCCTCTACGTACTGTTCACCTGAATCAGCCGCAACCATTACTGGAAGAGTATCACCACTTCCCAAGAACGCATACCTTAGATGACTGGGGAGTTCTTCCAATTTTAGCACTGGTGGCTCTTCAATTGAAGTCTTCACTGTTGGTGAAGGTTGATTCTTAAGATCAAGGTCCATCTTCTCAGGGCCATGAGAATAGGAACTTATTCCTGTTAGAGCACAAGCGGTTTTTTCATATTCTTCAACCTTCTCACGCTCAAAATTCAACAGCACATCAGACAATGGCTCATCAATAAGCTGCTTCTCTGCAGATAATTCTTCCACATCTTCATAATAAACATCAGCTATAGAGAACACATCCATATCTCTAGGTTGCTTCATTGATTTATATACATCAAAATGGACCACTTCGTCATTCAGCCGAAATAAAAGCTCATTAGCTCTTAAATCAATAAGCACACTTCCAGTTACGAGGAAAGGGCATCCCAAGATTATGGGAACTTTAGAATCCACCTCGCAATCCAAAATAACAAAGTCTGCAGGAAAAATGAATGTAGAAACCTTCACCAACACATCATATTAGATACCAATAGGTCGTTTTACCGACCTATCTGCTATCACGAGCCGCATATTCGTTGGTGTAGGATCGCCCAACCCCAACTTTTTATAAATAGATAGTGAAATCAAATTAATGCTAGCTCTCAAATCGCACAATACCTTAGCAAAATTCATAGATCCCACCGTGCAAGGAATAGTGAAAGAACCAGGATCTCCCTTCTTCTGTACTAAAGATCTTGTAGCGATTGCACTACAATGATGAACATTGTCTGTCGTCTCATAGCTTACTTCCCGCTTCTTTGTCAAAAGTTCCTTCATGAATTTAGAATACCCAGGCATCTGTTCCAGCGCCTCTTCCAATGGAACATTAATAGTCAGCAGCTTCAACATAGTCATGAATTTACTAAACCTGATGTCATCAGCTTTCTTCTTCAATCTCTGAGAAAAAGGTGGTGGTGGAAGGAGAATTATTTTCTCCACCACTTCTTTTTTATCTTGCTTCCGATTATCAACCTTTTTAGGATCTTCAATCTCTGAGGAAAAGGTGGTGGTGGAAGGAGAATAGTTTTCTCATGAATGCTCTCATTCTGATTTTCAGCTTCTACCGAATCATCACAATCTGCTTCAATAACATTCTCTGCTATATCATCAACCACCTTCTTGCCTTTAGAAGGACTTTCCAACACTTTACCACTCCTGGTAGTAATAGTCATACATGATCCATCATTCCTGGGGTTTTGCACCGTGTCGCTAGGTAAAGTGCCAACCTTTCTTTGATTGAATGCCGCTGAGAGTTGACTCAGTTGTTGTTCCAGCTGTTTTATTGTAGTAGAATGTGAGTCAAACAGTTAATTTATTAAGGACAAATCATTCTTTACCCCAGCTACTCCCGTGTTAGTTGCTTCCACTCCTTTCAACAGCTTAGTCATCATGTCCTCCATGGACATCTTTCCAGAACTAGATGCAGCGGGCAAGACTTCCAAAAGGAATATACAAACCACTCCTTCCAGTCTTATTCTTCCAACTACCTTGATCACGGTCCTTGTTTCCAGATTTATCATAATAGTTCTGACCTTGGTTTCCTTGGGCATTGTCTCGAAAACCCCCTTGATTATTCAAGTAGTTCGCTTCCTCCTCAGATTCGGATTCATCTCGGCCTTGTGATACAACAGCTTTGACTTTTTCGATCTTCCCTGATAATAAATGCTTGGTAAGAAGATCCATCTGCGTTTTCATGTGCGCCATATCTTGATCACGTTCCTCCTCTCTTCGTCTTTATTCTGCAGTCATGCCAATGGATACAGTAGAGCTTGCTACCTCAGAATCCCTGGTATGCCAAGCTCTACTCTGCTTTGTCATATGATCTAGCATATTACTTGCCTGAATAAAAGTGAGGTCCATGAATGACCCTCCTTCAGCATTATCAACCACTGGCTTAGTCACCGAATTCAAAGATCTGTATAATATCTCCATCAAGTGGACATTGGTCATATGATGATTTGGGCACCGCATAAGCTTCTTCTTAAACCTCTCCCATGTTTCGTGGAGAGCTTCAGTTAGAAGCTATTGAAAATTTCTGATTTCATCTCTCAACTGTGCTCTTTTGGATGGCGGAAAGAATCTTTCTAGGAAAGCGTATTTCAATTGCCTCCAATTAGTAATGGAATCAGGAGTTAGCCCGTTCAACCATAGAGTTGCCTCTCCAGATAGAGACAATGGAAATAAGCGCAGCCAAATTGTATTCTGTCCAACTCCTAGATTGTCAAATGACTTGCATGTTGAGATAAAATTGATCAAGTGCATATTCGGATCATCGCCTGCAAGTCCACCAAATAATCCCTTGAGCTGCAATAGCTGAATCATGGTGCTAGTGATATTGAGCTTGGCTCTAGGTGCCTAGGGCGGAGGAATAATAGCCCCTGTGGCACCAGCTCCATCCAAATCATCCTCATCATCATCAAACGGAATCTGAGTAGCCCTTCTATCAATGTCTCGTTACGCCTCCATCCTGCCAATAAGTTGCGGTTCAGGGTTTATGGGTAATAATGGTTGACCCAAACTTTGAGTATTTGGCATGCACTGCACAAAACCCTGAATAAAAAAAACAACAACTAAAAATAAAATACAAGAATCTTTGACCAAAGGGTCTAGTAACTATCACAAACATAGTTGACAATCGTATTCCCCGGCAACGGCACCAAAATTAGATAACGCCCAAACTACAGCTCTCGTAAGAGTGTAAGCGGTCGATGTCAAATATAGAACCCAACTGGGTTGGGTGTCGAATCCCACAGGGAATACTTGGTCACTAAGTGTTGTAATCGTTAGCAGACTGTTGGTCTAAAATTCTATGGAAAGGGGGGATTTAATTGTGGCGTGAATTAAGAGTATCAAAGTAACAACTGAAGCGATTAATGTAGTAAGATTTAATCACAGAGAATAATAAGTTAGGGTTATGTCCACCTTATGAGTTCTACGTATCTATTAACTATGAGTTATGCGAAATTCAGACATGCATGCACTTATAGAGATTTGTATTCTAATGGTAAATCCTAGTGTCTCTCGACCATCCAGGATTATTTCACTTTAACTCTCTTGAGCTTAAAGTGTATAACTAACGGTACAAATTCTCCAAGAGGTTAATCCAGTTAAGGCACTAACCTATAAATAGGGGTTGGTAGCCCTATTTTCTTGTCACACTCTCTTTTCCAAACATGTAACTTTTCTCTCGAACAAGTTAATGTTATAATGGCGTATTCTATGTGTTTGCAACCACAAGAATGTAATGAATATGAAGAGAGTAATGATATAAGTAGAATACGTATCAAGAATTCACAAACTCATAGCAATAGATAGTATATCATAAGGCTTCCATAACCCTAACAGAGAAATTTAGCTACTCATGAGTATAACGGAGATCACAATAGATATAATCATCATACCACAACCTAGAATAATCTTGGCGATGGGATGACTTAAACGTCAAGAAGGAGATGATGTTTTTCTTCTTGGTCGTTCCTCAAGAGAGCCAAGTTTTCTCTATCAGAAAGTAACGTGAATAAATCCTAAAAGTGTCAAATGAATTATGAAAAGCTTAATGAAAAACGTGAATGAAAAGCTTGCTGAAAAATTCAGCAAATAGGATTTTTATAACATCCTTGTCCTAGTCCTGTTGTAATAGGGTTTTTATCCTTGTCTTAGTCCTACTGGGTTACTGCTGCACCCCTAAGTATTAAGAAATACTAATTTTGCCCGGACGTATTCTCCATGCATCATATTCAGTCCACAAGCTTCCAAAAGCTGCCTTCTTTCTTACGTGAAGTGTCCCTTGCTATCGAAAGGTCCACAAAGTGCTGAAATCTTCATTATAAATACCTAAAAACATGCTAATCACGTTGGTTAGCTCACTTATAGGAAAATGGACTAAAAGTGCAGGAATTATATATTTTATCCTCAAAATTTAGCTATAACATGGCTAAATTATGGTGTTTAGGCGTGTAAATACGCCCAACATCAAATTCATGACCCAAATATCAAAATCATGATCAATATCGTTCAAGATTCATGCTTTATATCTCTACAGCTGTAAATTTATCTTTTAAAATCATAAACATCAAGATTTCATAATAATCATCATAAGATATGGGTTCATGCTTCAAATTCGTAAAAATCAAATAAAAATCATGCCTTTGTAAATAAAATCACTTTTGGGCACAAGAATAAAAGAGAGTTCTTATTGAAAAACCCCACATACCTTGAATGATGAACTTTATATCGATACTCATTTTTGAGATATTAATTGTGCCATTGAACGATGGTTCTTGGAGTTCTTGAACTAGAAACTAGAAATCTTGAATAAATTTGCAGAATTAATGGTGAACTTTGGAGGTTCTTGAAGTTGGATGTAGGAGCTTAGGATTTTCTTTTTGAGGGAATTTGATGAAATATAACATATAATGCTTCTAATAGGCTTTAATATAGGATTTCGATGGATTTTGGGTGAGGGGGAATGACCAAAACGCCCCTAAAAATTAAATAATTCTTGAATCTGTCCTTTGGTGGACTATTTTGATAGTCTGAAGTAGATCAAGCATAACATTTTACTCCAATATCCAAATTGGATGAAACTAATTTCATTAGAATGAAGACTCTCATATCTTTCCGTTGATATACATTATCTCACCCAAATAATTGTGTATAAGGATTTATGATCATTTGAAATTGATCCAAAAATTTGATTTTGATAGGCTGAAGTAGATCGACCTTAACTTTTTGCTCCGATAGAAAAATTAGATGAAACCAATTTCATTGGAAAGAGGACTCGCAGGGCTTTCCATTGATATATAGTAGATCACCCATATCATTATGTACATTGAGCTATGATCATTTAAATTGGGAGCAAAAATACGCCAGGCCTTAGTACTTTTTCCTGCACGTTTTATTGTTCACTACTATTCATAGTTCGATCAGAATGTTCATAACTCATCGCTTGGGTGTCCGTTTTGGATGATCCACATATCATTGGAAATCTTATTCGATACTTTACGCAATGGTGGGTCATAATCTAAGACATTCCACATGGAAAATTTATAATTCATTCTAAAAGATAAAACCCAACACGTTTACACATAAAATTTCAACAAAACAATTTTTGGGGTATTACATAACTTCAGCACTTTTTTCCTAGCAGATGTTAGAGTTATTTGTATTATTTATTTCATTGTCAGTATATATTGTTATATGTAACTCTTGTACATGTATGGCCAAGTCTTGGGATAGTGAAGGACATTTGTAAGAAGTATTTGTAATAAATTCATTTATTAGTATATAATTTAATTTATATTTCCTTAAAAATAGAAGTGTTCCACATATTTTTAGTTGGGTAATAAGCGTTCTCCTAGATACTTAGAATAGCATAGGTAACCGCACGGTCTGTTTGTCTGGTTTGTGACAAGTGGTATCAGAGCATTAGTTTCATCGATCCCACAAGTACAAGAGCAATGTATAATAGAGTTCTATAGATTGGTGTGTAGGGACGCACACCCAATCTTTGGAAGGCTATGAGGTATGTAGAAGTCATTTTCCTTTCTTTCTACCCATCGTGCCATCCTAATCTTGGACTATTGGATTGAATCCAATTGGAATATAGGCAATTATAATTGGTATCTTAAGAGAGCTCAATTAGAATGTAGTTGATTCTAATTTGTATCTTAGTAATTTTGAATAGAAATCTAGGATGTTTCACCTTGTATATGTTAATAAGGTCTAAAAGTTATTGTTAATAGGTAAAGACTTGTGAAAGTTGTGAACTTATTGATTGCTTATTTTTGATATTTGGCTAAACTTGTGTGCTAAATTTTTGTCATTGTTGTTAATTATTTTTGTTTGAATTTAAGTAATGAAATTTGACCAAGTTATTTCTATTGATAATTGTGATGAGATTATTTGATTTTTGTTATTGTGAAACTAGCAATTCTATAATGCTTCCTTATTTTTAGTACTATTATACTGATAAAATTGATGGTATGAGAATTGAGAGGATGATATGAGAACATGATGTCAAGAAAAGATGGTGAAAAAGGTGACATGAATAAAAGACTGGGGTGATATGTGTTTTCTGTAATGAGGGGTTTTTGTTAATAATGTTTTGGATGGATCCTTGTATGGTTCAATTATTTCATATTACGGGGGGATCCTTGTGTAGTCCGATCATTGCGACTATATTTAGATTTTTTTTATGCATTTCTATTATTGAAATTGTAATAGGTTCCTTATGAGGACTAGCTAAATGACATTATATTTGAGTTCCTTATGTGAACGAATTCTTAATGCTTGGCAAAATAATGAGTTTTAAATAAAAGTGTCAAAAACTTGTAGAGGTTGTTGATACCTACAGAATTTGATCGATGATTTGTGTGGAATATGATATTAGTGGTGAGACTGTTAATGACTTGTGATCGATTTATTTTGTTTGTACTTGCATGTGTGCTAGTGGTGTGGGGATCACTCTTAAGGTAATTAAGAGTTAAGTGAAGCCTGTAATGAAAATATTATTAGGTAGAAATAAGAATGACTCTATATATTTTAAATTGGTATTAGTGATATTGGGGTGTTTTGGTTTGACAATGAAGTGTTTAATGTGTTAAAAATATTGAGTTAGTGATTGCTTGGGCATAAGTTTTAGTTGTGGATTTATCCATTAGGAAAAATTTTGAGAAGATAAATTATTGTTGACTTGACCTTGTGGCTGAATTATGCATATATATGTCCTGTAGAGTTAGCTAATGTATGACTCTTTAGAGGGTATTAATCCCCTTGATGATGGAAATACAAAATTAAATAACATAGTTATAACCATAAAATAATTAAGAACAACCCTGAATGTGAAAATAAGTGCATTGTTAAATAACATAATTGATCTTTTTTTAGGTGATTCTTGGTGGATATGCTTGTTGAGTGATTAAGAAATGATGATTAAACAGATATTAACAATGTTGTGGAGAAGAATGTGTTGTAGGGTCTAATTCTGTGAAATCTCTATGGATAATAGTTGTAAGTCTGTGTAATGAGTGAGAGGTTGTGTTTTCACCTATATATATTAGTAAACACTAAGCTTGAAATGGTGAGTAATCTTGAGATAAAAGGGATAGTGGTTGTGAGATGTTGAAGCTAGCTTTATAAAATAAATTCAGTAGTCTTGATTGAGTACATGCGAGTATCTAAGTTACATAACTTCTAAATAGTGTGTGACTTGCTTATGATCAAGATGTATATTCTCTATAGGATAGTCTTGGTTAGAAACCGAGTCAGGTGTATCAAAGAGAGTTTGTGTGTTAGGTGGATTAGGTGTGACTTATTTAGTGTCAAAATTCGAACAATACGTTCATGTAGCATCTCATAGCACTTTTCAGAATTGAATTCAGGACTCTGAAACTTTAGTAGTGAAAAAGAGGTGTTTTTGGATGTTAGTCTTCATTAAGGTAAATCTTTTAACCATCTTTACCGTGGTTTCGTAAAGCTAAACTTCAAACTTAGGCCATTAAAAGGAGAATAAGTGATTCGTGTGTAAATATTTGGCTTTGGATCTTCATTTATTGAAAAGCTTTATTAGAATGATTGATTATAAAATGTGGGTTGATCGA
Organism: Capsicum baccatum var. pendulum; assembly: GCA_030864225.1. Taxonomy (NCBI): domain Eukaryota; kingdom Viridiplantae; phylum Streptophyta; class Magnoliopsida; order Solanales; family Solanaceae; genus Capsicum; species Capsicum baccatum. The sequence continues at coordinate 161,167,623 of CM061555.1, read as the reverse complement.
TAAGAATATCAAGAGAGTGAACAAGGTACAATATAATCAACTCTGTTAGTAATGTCTCCCTAATTCTATCCTCGTGCTTTTCTCCACTGAATGCCCGTTCAAGTCTAACGTATGGTAAATTGGTATCTAATTATGACAACCCGTTTCACCATTACTAAATTATTTGTATTAAATTCATTCCTCAATATTAATTTGTGTTCAAATTAGCCAATATTTTATTCATGGTGTCACCTTAAACTTTCTGACGAAGATTTTAGCCTTCAGATGTGTCAACATAGAATCAAGCTCGATGAATTTAATTATACATAAGTGATAATATCAATACGTTAGTTTGAAATTTATTTTGGTGTAAATTAAGGTCGTACAATATCCCTAACATAAAGTTAAGTATAAAACTTTCTTTTTGATACAGTTTCTATATGAGATTCTATAAGGGACAACTTTAAATGATCATATCTCTTAGAATATAAGGTGTTACGAAACACAATACTATCAAATTAAAGATCTCCGAATCTTCTTTCCAACTCAATAAACCATTCCTAAATCCAAATTCAAAGTAAAATGTTATGACTATTTTACTGAGCACTGTTCGGGCTGAAATGGGATTTCGCTGTATCAAAAAATTTGATTGTATTTAAATCAACTTCAGTGGTTTTTGAGGCCTAAAAACCCCAAATTTCATTCCCCAACCCTAAGAGGTGATTTCCCAAAGCTTAAGGTGAAATTCCTTCGTAGAGGTAAGTTTGTTTCATTAGTTTCTTCATCTTTTAATTTGTTTCATTAGTTTCTTCATCTTTTAATCCTTCAACATCTTACAATCCTTAGAAAGACTTTCAATGGTGTCATCCTTTTGGGAAATACTCATGTGTGGTTTTAATATGTCCTAGATTTGATTCTATACTATAAATTAAAGATTTCTAACATGAATTTGATAAACTGGATTATGAATTTTAATGGTTAGGAACCTTAAATTCCGTAAAGATGAGACCTTTTGCATAAAAATATCATTAATGGAGATGACTTAAGATTAAAAGAGCTAATTAATGACTAACTGACATTGGGGAATGATATAGACCTTGAATTAAGGATAAAACTAGTGATTTTGAATCCCCAAGATATTTGTTTGAAGAGTAATTGTTTAATTACTTTAATATTGCTTGATTTTTAGATGGTTGATTATTCCATGGCATGAAGAAAAAGAAATAACATTCTTATTGTGGATTGCTTCATTCAAAATCTTGGCATCCAGGTAGGCTAGGTTTAATGAGTATAAGATCATGTTATTTTAAATTTTCATAATTTATAATTGATGGGAGAAAGCATGTCTAGGTCTGTGGGCATGGAGTTGAGGTGGATAAAGACACGAGTACTTAACTTTAATCCCAAAAATCATAATTATGTGATATTTATGATATTGTGTTATGTGCCTGAAAGGAGATTGTTGTAAATGTAATATATGAACACGATATTTTTTTAATTATTCTAGTTATGGACCTAATTGAGTTGCAATGGTATTCAGTTGTATGTATTGTGCAAAAATATGATGAGGAGAATAGATGAATTAAAATAGCGTAATGATTGTATTATGTGAAAAGAGGTAGAGGATAATGATACAAGTGAATATACTAGTTAAAGGTGGTGAGGTTAGAACCCAAGTTGCGGTATTTAAGAAGGTAATGATACTTTTAATAATTAATGAGTAATTAAGGATCCAATAGAGACTTGTATCCATAAGAATTAAATAGTGATTTATGTTATGATATTCTTGTTTTGATATTGATAAAAATACTATATCTATTTGATGTCCATGAGAGGCTAAATTGGTGATAATGATAGTTTATTAAATTGTTCCTATGAGTGGCTTGTTTGATAATGATAACTCCTTAAAGTAATGATATGAATACTTGTTGATTGGTATTTGGACATACTTGATATTGTTGATTTTTGGATTGTTAATGCATGTATAAAGGATTATTGAAAATTTACTTGATGGAATCGTCTTATGACTTTAAGTGTACTTGTAAACTTGGTACATTGTGTTGTATCCTGTGAGGTTGTCTAATTTATATTGATAATATTTGTTTATATTGGATCGGGTACCACGCTAGTATGGATATGTATATGTTGGATTGGGTAACACACTCGTATGAATATATATATATTGGATCGAGTACTACGCCGGTACGGATGTGTATATGTTGGATTGGGTACCACGCCGGTGCGGATGTGTGTATATGTTAGATTAGGTGCCACGCCGGTATGGATGTGTATATATTAGATAGGGTATGACACTAGTACAGATGTGTATATGTTGGATCGGGTACTACGCCGGTATGGATATGTATATATTGGATCGGGTACTACACCGGTACAGATATGTATATGTTGGATCGGGTACTACGCTGGTGTGGATATGTATATATTGGATCAGGTACCATGCTGGTATGGATATGTCTATGTTGTATCGGGTACTTCACCGGTATGAATATGTATATATTAGACCGGGTAGCATGCTGGTACGGTACATGAACATAGATTGTTCCCTACAGGTCAAGACTATTTAGGAAAAACTATGTCCCATAGCATGTGTATACATATTTGTGTTGAGTCTGTGGATGCTTCCAGTATGATTGATACTCTTGATGGTTATGTGACTTGTTTGTGAGCACTGTTTGATTTGTTATTGTTGTATTGTTGATTCATTGAGTATTTGATTTTGTGATATGTATTTGAAAAAGTGAAACTTTGTACTTACTTATATGTTGGTGGACTTGATTCATTTATACGTGTTTTAATCATTGCTTACTAGAATGGCTAGTTATTATTCTTTAATATTATAATAGAGCATTTGGTTGTTAGCCCGAGAGTTTAGTATGAGTTGGATATGATTACGAGTTTGTTCCTATGAATATGAGTAATGAAAAAAATAAGGTGAATAAAGAGAAATAGTGATGTATTAGCATTGAATTGTGGTTGATGGTGTGAACTAATGAGGCTTGAGTATGTTAGTAGCGAATATAATATTGATGGAGTTGGAAGAGTAGTTGATTGTTGTAACTTATAAAGGTAAAGTAATAATATTATTACAACCTTAGTTGAATTATATTCCATTAAAGATGTCATGATTTATTTTCCTTAATTCTATTTTATGATTATATGAACTAACACGACCGGGCGATGATACCTACCATTACCTGTGGTTGTACTGACCCTACTCTTCTACATTTCTCCTTGGAGTGTAGACTAGATGCAGGTTAGTTGCATTTACTAGATGGATGACGATATTCATCACTAACTTTGGCACTTTCTTCCTGGAAGATGTTAGAGTCATTTGTATTATTTATGTCTGGCCAAGTCTTGGGATAGTAATACGAGAATGATCACAGAAATAAACTTAAGTGGGTGTGCATTGAAATCAACCAAGTCTATGTGCAAGAGAAGTGTAATTAAAGGCCCAAATACACACCAAAATAGCCCACTCCATACACTAGAGGGGCAGCCCATTCTTAAAGGGTCTTTTTGGTCATTTTAACTTTTATTTGTTTTGTAATATATATGGAACATATAGGGTTTTATTTACTTAGTGGATGAATGAAATTGTAAGTCTTACAAGACAAATAAACACAAGTCCTCTTTCCTTGAGGCAACTAAAACCGAAATTAGGGCTTAGACAAGTGTAGAATCACTTGTTTTTGCATTTGCTTGGAAACATTGATGCTTCAGAGGTGGATTCCGATCTTGTGTCTCTGTAAGAGATAGGTTTATTGTTGTGTGTAGTTTTAAGGTTCCAAGAGTTACCATTATTGGGTTCTTAATATTATACCTTCATGTGGTCTATCTATCTATCCTTTTTCTTTTGTAATCTTGTATACGTTTTGTATCTTGTATTTTAAAGCCATTTTTGTTATTGTTGTTGTTCTTCTCATTGTTGTTTCATCTTGTGTTGTTAACTTAGTATTTTATTGGATGCAAAAGGTGTGAAACACCTAGTTATATTGTCCTTCTTGTATTATATTCTTGAATCCGAGAGTGGTCTTCAAAAGGGTTCTCGATTCTTTTAATTAGTGGACTATTTTTGGAGTGTGTTTGGACTGTTTTGAGCTAATTCTTTGTGTTCCTTGGTTTTCTTTTATCATTTGGTATCAAAGCCATCTTTGGTGTTTTTCTTACAATACCAATCTTGGGTTTTCTTGTTAAGAAAATTAAAAAGAAAAAACAAATTTGGTGTTCTTGTTGTTCTTGGACTTGAAAGTGTTGTTCTTGTTGTTCATCTTGGCCGAGGTTTCTTGTAGCATCTAGATCTAGTAGTACTTTGGTGTGTTTTGTTGTTTCTTGTGTTAGTTTCGTGATTCACTAACACTAAAAGGTGTCTAGATCTATATTTGAGCTTGAACTTGTTAAAGTTGTGTTGTGAACAAGGACCTAGGGCGAGAATTTTAGACTTGTGGCCGGCTGGGTCTTGAATTCATGAATAATGTTGTTGTTCTTGAAGTATTGTTGTGGTGTTCATCTTATTCTTTATCTCATCTTACAACTTAAGACAACTAAAATTGTAATATAGATTCAAAAAGGTAAACCTACAAGTTGTAAAGTTGTTTGTGAGAAGACTTGAGCCATCACTTGACTTGACATCTACTTTTCAACCACTTTTCCATGTTTCAAGGGACCTTGTTTTGTAAGAATTGTACAAAGTCAAGTCTTGCCTTTTGAAGATTAGACTTAAAGGAGATTCAAGACATACACTTTTCCTCCGAAACCAATTGTTTCCATTACATAGTAACTAAAGTTCGTAAACTTCAACTAGTGACTAATTGTGGGGCCGTGACCAATGGTGTGCTGCCACATTACCCAAGTTACTGTTCACATGAAAATTGTAAGCTCAAATTGTGATCTTTTAGTTTCATTTTGTTGTCTCATTAGTTTCAGTTGTTGATTCTAATACTAACTTACAAACTAGTGACAATTTACTAGATTGTGAGTTGGTTTTGAAACCATTTTTCCGTGTTTACATTTCTTTGTGTTTTTTTATTCTTTTGAGTCATTGTATACACTCGGTTCACCTCTCAATGTCTCATGGATTACAAGAAAACTTACAATAGTTGTGAGATAAAAAAAGAGAAAATCCGAGGGACAAAGGATTAAAGAGAGAATGTGAGGACCATTCTTTGAACAACTAACTTTTTTATTATTTTGTAGGTAATTTCTTGGCTACAATGGACAACAATGCTCTTGGTGCTATCTTGGAAAGACTTGAAACTATCAACCAAGGAATGGAAAGTATGCTCACGACTATGACCTCAATTCGAGGAGAGATGTCTACTATGAATGAGAGGTTGGATCGAATAGAGAGTCGACAGAACTCTCGTTCTTTTACTCCTCGACTCCATGTTTCCTCAAGTGGTCATGACCAAAACCCTTCCATCACCATTTTCCCCGAGACTTTGCATACAAAAGTCAACACTCCTAGTTCACCACAAAATGCCATGAGCCAAGTCACTAATTACCCTCAAAATCGAGAACAAGGTAGATCACTTCTCCCGCAAGTTGATCAAGTCCCACAAGAAGGACTTGGAGGCCCATTCCCTTCCATCCAAGATCCACAACTGAAGCTCCACATTACCAAAATTACCTCCTCAATTGAAACTCCACTTCCACAAAACCGATATGTCCATATAGAGGAGTAAGGAAGAAATGGACATGAAGTATATCGAGTCTACGATGATGCTTATATGATGGAAGGAGACTTGAGTCGGATAACATTGAAGCCAAGTCTCAAGATGGAGAGGAAGCCGAGGTTCAAAATGAAGATGTTGGCCGAGACTTACTCATATTGAGCTCTCGGGTTCTTCATGTTTTGCGGACTGTTTTGAGTGCTTTTTTTTGAAGTGGCTAATTGAACTAAGTGAAGCCATAAATTTGTGGGCAAATTCTTCTCAAGATGGTGAGGATGATACGAGAATAATCACGCAAAATAAACTTATGTGGGTGTGCATTGAAAGCAACCAAGTGTATGTGCAAGAGAAATATAAATTATGATATTTTCTAATTAATACAATTACTACAGAACTAATAAATATCTAGACCATCAATGTTCGAGATGTAATGGAGGAGATAATATTATCCCAGAAGTCCAGCTAGAATAAAAAAAAATCAACCAAAAAGATAAGGACGCCAGCTAGAAGATAAAAATCAACGGAGCAATAATAGAAGAAAACAAAGCATTGAAGATAGGAAAATGACATACGGAGAAAAAACTAAACTTCCTATGTAAATTATTGTAAAGCTTTAATAGCCTTTTTGACTTTTCTTTTCATTTAATAGGATTTTTGACTTTTTGAACAAAAGACTATTATTAGGTTTTGTTTTTTAGTTAACTTTAAATCTTTTCCTTTCAGAATGTAATGACTTTTTGTAAATTCGATAGGATACGTGTAAAGTAGGAGCAGTATAGAATACACGTTTTCTTTATCTTTCTTAGGATTATAAATAGAGAGCATTTTTGCTCAACTAAAGAGCAAGTCTTCATGTGTTGAAGCAAAAAGCCCTCCTTTGTAAACAAATTTTTTTTAAATATTTAATAAAAAAACAGATATATTTCAAAGCAAAAGCTATGGATGAATAAAGCCTAGTATTATCAAATCTACCAGAATAGGTATATTTATTTATGGTTGTGAATAACTAAATTCATAAATTCCTAACAATCATGATATGATAAAATAAGTTCACGTTAGTTACTTTATAGTAGAATTATTCAAAAAATAGCATGCTAAGAAATTTATTAGCAAAGTGGAAAAGGAGAAAAATCCCTAAGAACTATGCTATCCTAAAGGTGAAACCTGTGAGGCAAGAAAGTCGTGATTGGGGAGTAGCCAAAGTAGAGGCGTTGTTTAAGGGAAAAGTATCCAGATTACCATGCTAATAGTGACTGAAGAACATGTTATTTAAGAATAATCTAGTATATAGTAATCTAAAATGATCATATTTTGTTATGTGTATGATTGAAGAGAATATTTTGAAAAAGCATCATATGAAAAATGAATACTTATTTATCTGACAAAATGGTAGATAAATTTAAAATACATTTTTTGTATGTACTTAAGGATATAGAAATTGTAGATATAAGAAAAATCATATTGGAAAAAATATTTGATAAATATTTTATGACTAGAATAAATTACATACCTCACCTATCTAACTACTCTTATAAATACTTACATACCAAACCTACACATCAACCATGACAAATTACATATATTTAGAATATTGGAAAATGGATATGAAAAATGTACAATTAATAGAAAAATTAATGAAAACAAATTTAGAAAAATATATGAGAACCAAAGATATAAAATACACAAAATACCTTAATGAAAATATAGAGGAATTAATAAGATTAAAACAAACAACTAAAGAATATTATGAAAAAGCATTTAATTAACCCACCTAAATGACAGATAATTTTGAAGTACTAGTTTTATACATACTTAGAGATATAAAAATTATAGACGTAAAAAAAATAATATGGGAAAAATATTTAACATTGAAGATGAAGAGTTAGATATAAATCAGATAGATGACGAGTTAGGAGAAATATACTTAAGTGATGACAATCACTATTACTACCTAGATAATTATTCTGATGGATATTATACAGATTAAGAAATACTAGAAGATATTCAAAGAGTTAGAGAAAAACAAAGTTGGCTATACGAAGAAATTAATTATAGAAACCAGGTTAGAAAAGGAAGAGAACAATTAAAAGAAAGATTAATTTAGATAAATAAAATCATAAAACAACTAAAATTAAAAAATAGTTTAGAATATGATTTAGACATAGAATTAGACATAGACGAAAGAGACAGGATAATTAACGAAATAGATAACCTAGAATTTAATATCAGATATAGTACAATTAGAATAAATTATTACAAAGAAATTTGTAGTATCACAACTACTTTAGGATAAAATGATAAACTATGAGTATTTAAAATATTGGAGACAAGATATGGAAGAAATAAGATTAACAGAAATACTTATAAAAGAGAATTTAATTGAATATTTTGGAACAAAAGATATAGGATATTTAGAATACCTCCAAAATAATGTACAAGAATTACAAAGACTAAGAGAAAAAACTAAAAAATATTACAGTTAAGCATTTAATCAAATTTCATCTAATTACCCCCAAAATTTAAATTTATAATAAGTCTGAATTATTCAGTAGCAATAACAGATAAAAATATAGATAAATCATTAGTATTATATTGAAAAATATCATAATTGGATTATTCAGTTCATACACTAGAGGGGTAGCCCATTCTTGAAGGGCCTTTTTGGTTATTTTAACTTCTATTTGTTTTGTAATATATAAGGAACATGTAGGGTTTTATTTACTTAGTTGATGAATGAAATTGTAAGTCTTACAAGACGAAGAAACATAAGTCCTCTTTCCTTGAGGCACCCAAAACCAAAATTAGGGTTTAGATAAGTGTAGAATCACTTGTGTTTGCATTTGCTTGGAAACATTGATGCTTGGGAGGTGGATTCTGATCTTGTGTCTTTGTAAGAGATAGATTTATTATTTTGTGTAGTTTTAAGGGTCCAAGAGTTACCATTATTGGGTTCTTAATATTATACCCTCATGTGATCTATCTATTTATCCTTTTTCTTTTGTAATCTTGTATCCCATTTGTATCTTGTATTGTGAAGCCATTTTTGTTGTTGTTGTTGTTGTTTCATCTTGTGTTGTTAACTTAGTTTGTTATTGGCTGCAAAAGGTGTCAAACACCTAGTTATAATGTCCTTCTTGTATTCATTATTGAATCCGAGAGTGGTCTTCAAAATGGTCCTCAATTCTTTGAATTAGTGGACTGTTCTTCTAGCTACTTAGAATAGCGTAGGAGCCCACACTATCCGTTAGGCTGAGTCGTGACAATTTTTTATTGTTGTAAAGATAACACTAGTTAATAACCCTACGAGCAAGACTAATAGTTAGATCAAGTTATCAGAGATATGCTTTCGTTTCGGTATCTTTATCGTGATGACAACTCCCAAAACTTAATCAATGCATATTAATCAAATAATTTAATAACAATTATGATGAAACAATTTCAAATTTCATATATTTATATCAAATAACATTTACATAATATGTTCAAATTATCATATGTGAAATTGGATTTAGGAAATATAACTAGATCCCTAACATTAGGAGGAAGCAAAGTTGCGAGTTGATGAGTAATAGGGAGGGAATTTCTTAAATCATCCCTATAGAGTATCAACCAAAAACGAATACTTTGGAACTAAAGGCAACTTAAAATTTTACGTAGGGAATGATAGTTGTACTATAATCCAAAATTTATGTAAAACGAATGGAAAAGAAAATACACTTAAACCAATTGGCAGAATGTCTAATGACGCTCTTGGCCTCGCCCCAAACAAAGTTCTCACGTATGCTTGGTTGGGATGCATCATCGCAAAATCTATTCAAAAAAGGAGGTCTTCCAAGAATTCAGGAGGAACTTGTGGATGGCTAAAGGGAATTGACTTGTTGGAAAAAAGATTACTTGAAACTTTCATCCTTTATTACACACTCTTTGTCCCTCTATAGATTTGTCATAATCGATTTTTAATGGGATAATTAGGTTTCTTTGTAGTACATATTTTCTTCCATTCTATTTTCTGAGAGAGAGAACAAAATATTTAATTTCATCCTTATTCCTCTCTTTTCAAGAATTATTATTTTGGTCTTAATTTATAAATTTAGAATGCTTCCAATCTTCTGAAAAACATTGGGATTAGACTTCTTATTAGCATCTATCTCCTTTTTTTTTGTTCTTCATTTAGTTAACAAGAATAAAGGTTAGACGCTGTTAGAAGATTTTCTGTTTTTTGTCATATGTTCATATTAGGAAGGTGTTTCTTATAATATATTTCAACTACAATACATGAGTTTAATATCTTAAACAAAAACAAATATGCAAAAAAAAATAAAAAGAAAAGAAGGAAAAATGCATTTTCTATGAAGCTAATTTCTAAAATTTTAATAAATCGAATGGATGCTTAGACTTTTTTTAATTGTTGGTGCAATTGTTATTATCTGCATGATTTTTCATAATTATTCTTTTTATCGTCATTAAGTTTTTGTTATTGGATCAACATAATTATTTTATTATTTTTAATTTATATGATATGGCCTAATTTTTTTTGTTTGAAGGCATGAACAGAGTTTGTTCTCCTTATTTTGATCCTGATTTTGATGGCCTAGCTGAGAGGATAAATGGCCCAAAGTAAGTGATCAAAATTGTTTTGTCAAAATTCCCTATTTGATTTAAATTCAATAAGTTTAACTTATTTGCGTTATTTATAGATGTCGAGTTACAATTGACAATGAGAGTCTAGAGAATTGTACAGTAGTGAAGGTAACACAATCTTCTTCTTATAGAATTTCTCTTAGAGATGAACAATGAATTGTTAATTTAAAAGAAATATATCTTTAGCTGTGATTACCGTAATTATTCGTGTTATATGCAGATTGATAGTGTAAATAAGCAAGGCCTCTTGCTAGAAGTAGTGCAGGTGCTCACAGATATGAATCTCAGTATATTGAAAGGCTATATATCTTCAGATGCTGGATGGTTCATGGATGGTAATCCGCATCATATATATTCACATTATTCTTCTCATTAATAATAAAATCCAAATTAAGTCTCATACTAATTTATAGGATCTAATATGTTCCTTTTAAATGCTTGTTTTCATAGTCTTTCATGTCAAAGATGAGCTCGGTAATAAAGTTACAAATCAGAGGGTTGTCAACTATATTCAGCAGGTAAAAATTATAATAGAAGTTCCAAGCTGAAAACCTTTCTGAACTAGCCTATTGCAGAAAATCAAATCTCATGATCAGTGATATTAACTGATGAAATGAATTATTTGAGTCCCATTTGAACGTAACCAACACTCACTAAAAATGATTACTTATTTTACATATTTACAATGTATTTAAAAATATTATAGTAGGTTACTTAGAATTTATTATTTATTTTACCAAATTAGAATGACTAATTGCATAAAATAGAACCAACAGTATATAAAAGTTACACTCTCCTGTTTATAAACCTTGAACTTATATTCCATGCATTGATGGTATAAATAATTTTGAAATTACTGTGCCTAATATAGTGATCTAGGAAAATGATTAATAACCTAGTTAAAATGGATCCAGATTTAAAAAAATCTTTTACTAAATATATATACTCCTGCCTAGTTTATCCTACGTGACTGATTATATCAACTTAAACTTCCAGGCACTTGGTGCAAATAGGGAGGGAATACAGAAATCAATGACAGGAAGTAGAAAAATTTTCAAATGTCAATCTCTTCCTGAGCCTAGGGCAATTGAAATGACTGGAAGAGACAGGCCAGGGCTATTTTCAGAGATAACAGCTGCCCTGGCAGATCTCCATTGCAACATTGTGGAAGCACATGCATGGAGCCATAATGCACGTTTAGCATGCGTTGTTTACATTTCGGAAGAGTCTACTGACACACCTATCGACCACAATCGCTTGACAGCAATTGAAGATCACCTCACCACAGTGCTCCGAGCAACAACTACTCAGAACACAAATGAAGAAAATGTGAAACAACAAGAAGTAAAAACCTCTTATGGCCTTAATCCCGAGGGAGAAGGCACAGTGACCGATGTTGAACGTAGACTACATCAGCTTATGCTATCTGTCCGTGATTTTGAAAGCCCTTCAAAGCCTATAATAGTGGGGTCTCCAAGATTAATTGATAGTAGTGATGATCATAAGGAAGAGAAAATGTTGAGAGTGTATATTGAGAATTGTGATGAGAAGGGATATTCAATAGTTGCTATTCAGTGCAAGGATCGTAGGAGGCTTATGTTTGATACCGTTTGCACTCTTGCAGATATGCAATATGTCATCTTTCATGCTTCCGTAGATTCTCGTGGAGGTTATGCATTTCAGGTTCCTACTTTTTCTATATATGTAACTTTAGATATGTTGGCCCTATATTAACGGAAATAGGCCTGTAGTGAGCTTGAGGGAAAAGCAAATTAATTATCATGATCAAGGAAATTAAATGATGATTTATTTTTTGATGCAATAGGAATATTTCATAAGGCATGTTGATGGATATGCAATGAGCACAGAGAGTGAGAAACAAAGAGTTATAAAATGCTTGGAAGCTGCTATAGAACGAAGAGTTTGTGAGGTTTTGTTTTCTTCAATATCTTAGTATGTAGTAATTGGTCATTTTACATTAAATTAAGTCTACACATTTCTAATCGTGGTGTATCCTTTTATTTGTTTATTTAACAGGGAATCCGATTAGAACTATGTGCGAACAATAGAGTAGGATTGCTTTCTGATATTACTCGAGTTCTTAGAGAGAATGGTCTAGCTGTCGTTAGAGCAGATATAGCAACTGAGGGAGGGAAAGCAAGAAATATACTCTACTTAAGAGACATTTCTGGTAATAATATTGACATGAAATTTCTTAAGTCTATGAAGACCGAGATGGGCGAAATTGATGTTGCCGTGAATGACGAGACAACCATCACCACCACAACAACCACAAGCTCCATGACACGTGGAAGCTCTTTTCGATCTCTTGGAGATTTAATGAAATCTCAGTTCGAGAAACTCTCCCACAACTTCATTACCATCTAGTGGATTAGCAATTAGAAGATGTAAATTCCTAGTAGTAATATTTTTCTTGTTTGATAGGGTCAAAGGTAGACATTACTGTACATATGTAAAAAATTGTAAATTTGTCTGTTGAATCTATTCCTGCGCATTTCAATTTGACAGTCCCAAGGATATTATCTTTGAATAAAAGCTGAAAATTTTCCTTTACAAAGACAAGAGTCGTCTCTTATTGTCATCACCCAATTAATTGGATCATGCAAGACATCTAATCTAATCAACTTAAATAGGAAATTCGTGCCACTCATTTTAAAAATTTGCATAAGTCACAAACAATATCATTAATCTCGTCAAAATTTTATGAAACTTATTACAATTTTTTTAAAGATACAATAAAAGAAAACATTTTTCCTCGAGGACCTAGTGTAGACTTACACAAGAGCTACTAAAAAAAATATATATATCATTAGGACCAACATTCACCATGAAATGAGAAGACGGAAGTTGTTGGAGATCTCTAACTGCAACAATCAAGAAACATCAATTGATCATGCAACAACGCTATACCTCAATAAGGGTATAGCAAGAATAATGTCAGTACAACTACATGTACCGATAGGCATCAGTGGCCGACCAAAGTTAAATCACATAAACATAATATAGAAAGCCAAAATCAAACATGAACATATAATCTACCAATTTCATTCCTTTGGGTCTATAACTCAGGTTACTACACTTTTACAACATTCTCACTTACACCTCTCTATCAACCACTGAGTTAATGTTACATCTGAAACTAATACAATTAACTATCATATTCCACACGTGTGCACCAATTTTCGAGTCTCCGACCTAAGTCAAAATATGGACATACTTTCTCAACCATAAGATTTAAGCCTACTTGATCACTAATCAAGGATTACATATCCTTCACCTTTCTGTACTCAAATCATCCTATTATCCTTCAAGGTGCATCACTAAGTATCTTTTATAGTTGTTTCATATTTTGGTAATACTTCTATAGGTGTTAGTTTAGTTGTTGTTGATGACCATTTACAGAGGGGTGCGGATAACTGCGGGTAACTAACTTATGAAATAGATTTGTTATATGTATAATGAATCTATTTTTTTTTTGTGCGTGGATATTTCTTAAATTTTGTTTCAATATCTTTTAATGATTTATTCTTTTCGTAAGATGTATTCATTAATTTGTTTGGTTTATTAGTTTATCCTGTAGTAATTGCAGAGTTACAAATTTCTGTATAATAATTTATCCTAACTGTACTGTAATGTATATCTAATTCTAGATTTTCAATGTTATTTATTATCTTGTGTTGTTCTTCTCGTAGTGAGTTTTTTAAATTATATAAACTATCACATATACTTTTTTCTAAATTTTCTAAGGTTTCTTCTATCCATATTAATTTTTCTTTTAGATTCTCCATTATTTTTCTAATTCGGTTTCTATAATTAATTTCTTTATTTAGATTATCTTGATTTTCTCTAGTTTTTCTAATATATTCTAACATCTCTTAATCTGAATAATATCCTTCTGGGTAAATTTCTTGGTATAACTGTTCTATCCAATTTATGGTTTTAATTTCATAGTCTATTACCTTTTCTAATATTATTCTCTTAATATCTATAATTTCTATATCTTTAGTATATATAAGATTAAGACTTTAAGATAATCTAGATGATCTATCTTTTAATATTAATTTTATTATAATATTTTGTAGTTGTTTGTTTTAGCCTTAGTAGTTCTTTCATATTTTTATTAAGAAATTCTATATATTTTATATCTTTATTTTCCATGTATTTGTCTATATTTATTTTCATCTGTTTTTCTAGTAACTATATGTTTCTCATATCTTTTTCTAAAAATTCTATGTAATTTATCATGGTAAGTATTTGTAAGAGTAGTTAGGTAGGTATGGTATATAATTTACTCTAGTCATGTAATATTTACCAAATGCTTTTTCTAATATAATTTTTCTTATATCTACTACTTTTATATCTTTAAGTGCATACAAAATAAGTATTTTAAATTTATCTACCATCACATCAGATAAATAATTATTCATTTTCATAAAATTGCTTTTTTCAAAATATTCCCTTCAACTATGTACATAACAAAATATGGTCATCTTAGATTACTATATATTAGATTATTCTTAAATAACATGTTCTTCGGTCACTATTAGCATGGTAATTTGGATACTTTTTCCCTTAAACAGCGCCTCTACTCTGGTTACTCCCCGCCACGGCTTCTTGCCTCATTGGTTTCACCTTTAGGATGGCATAGTTCTTAGGGATTTTTCTCCGTTTCCACTTTACTAATAAACTTCTTAACATATTATTCTTCGAATAATTCTACTATAAAGTAACTAATATGAATTTATTTTATCATATCATGATTGTTGGGAATTATGAATTTAGCTATTCATAATCATAAAATAATATACCTGTTCGGGTAGTTTTGATATTTTTGAAGTTTGTTCCTCCATAGCTTTTTCCATTGAAATATGTCTGTTTTTTAATTAACTGAGCAAAATATTTGTTGTGGACTGGAGAGAGTATTGCTTCAACACATGAAGGCTTGTCTTGCAATGCCTTCGGTTTCTTTCATTTATAGAATGAAAATCTTTACGAAGTCTTTACATGAGTCTGTACACGTTTAAAAAATTCTAAAACTAGAATCCTAAGTGTCATAGCCTTTTGAAAAGTCTAAAAGGCTAGGAGGCTAAAAAAGAAAATTCTATACAATAAAAACTAAGTGACATAGCCTTTAAAAAGGCTAGGAGGCTAAAAAGAAGAGTCTAGTCTATACAATAATTCTAACAATTCTAACAATTTTACGTAAATAATTTAATATCTTCTTTTCTTTCATTGGTACCTTCTCGTTGTCGTATCTGTTGCTTCTTATCTTATCTTTCCAGCTGGCATGTTCATCTTCTTGATTTTTATTCTAGGTTTACTTCTGGATTAATGTTATCTTCTCCATTATTTCTTGAACATTGATGATCTGGATATTTGTGTTCAATTATTTTACAATATCTTGTCAGTAATCCATTTGAAATAAATCCTTTTTTAATTGCTCTTGCAGTAGATTGTTTTTCTGGGTTAAGTAATGTCATTATCCATTGCCTAACATCTTCCATATCTGCTTGTCGTAGCTCTTTTGAATTTGAATAAATCATTTGATGGTCTCTTGAATAATAGCTCCATATTGGGTTTCCATTAGTATAATTATTTGCTAATTCTTGGATAATCGTAGCTAGTCCAATGAGTCGTTTATTTGCGTAGAAATTAGGTATCTCAATTCTGGGTATCTCCGGTTGCTGTATAATGTCTTCTGGTATGATCATATCTCTGGTTAGTCCTATTTTTACAACTTGTATAACTGATTTTATTTCGTCATATAATATCTCTGCTGGTGTAGTATAACACATTATGTAAAATAGATTTCCTTTCGTTATCCTTTTGTAGGTGGTGAATATCTTATATAATTCTTCCATAGCTGTTAGTTCTTCTCCGTCTTGGGTGTATATGGTGTTTAATAATCCATAGTTGAAACAAGTTTTCACTAGGCTTGGGTTGGTTTTGGGTAGTGCAATTAGCTGGTTATATCCTTGTAATTTTTGGGTTATATAGTTTGTGTTCGGTTCTTTGATATTTGTAGCTCTGGGTTAAGGTTTAGAAAAATTTGCTCTATAGATATTTTCTATGTATTTTTGGTTTGTATAGTTGTAAACTTTTCTATCTTGGTTCAGGCTATCTCGGTATGTGGTGATTTGTGGGGGTATGAACAAGGGGTCTTTTTGTGATTTCAGTATAAATGGTTTCTCAAATATTTTATTCATATTCATGTTTTGGTATCTTGATCGACTAACTCTTTTGCTTGTACCTGCAGAAGTAGATTGATAAATGTTATGGGTTTTATGGAGTGTCCCATCGTCTCCTTCTAGCTCTGGAACTTTAATGTCTTCCGATCGACATAGCTCTGCACACTGCTGAGTTAGCTGATTTATAGCTATAGACTTCAGTTTATCTTCATTAGTCTTTAGCTTTTCTATCTCATTACCCATACTGTCCACTTTCATTGAAAGCGTAGTTAGGGTGTTGAGTATTTTTTCTAGAGTATCTTCTTCTATTATTTCAGTCTGTGTAGCTTTGTCTTGATATGTAATCTGCAATAACATTTTTGTTAGTACTGATTACTTCAATTATAAATGTGAAATTTAATATATTCAAGACTAGTCTCCGAATTTCTTTTGTTGTAACTGTATTTTGTATTTTCTTTGTTAACCACCAGCGTACCTGTGTATTATCTGTTCGTATAATAAATTTGTTATGTACAATATATGGCTCAAATGCTAACAAATATTTATATAATGAACATAATTCTTTCCTATTTATTTTCCATTTTATTTCTGTCTCATTAAACGTACCTGAGTAGTATCTACAATGGTGTTCTAATTTTTCTGCTTCATATCGATATTTAAGTACTCCTCCATAACTATATTCACTAGCATCTGCTTCTACAATATATATAAATTTTCTATTTTCATCTGGAAATTGTAATTTTGGTAATTCTTTACAAAGTAATTTTATTTTTTTAACTTGTTTTTTATCTTCTTCATTATAGTTATATTCTACATCCTTTTTTAAATTTTTCTGTAGTGGTTTTAAAGTTTCTGCTAATTTTGGAATATATTCTCTTACTTGGTTTACTAATCCTAAAAATGATTGTAATTTCTTTTTTGTATCTAATTCTTCTATCGAATTTATTATATTTTATACTATATGTTGTTGCATTTTTACTCGACTTTTATCTATTTGTATTCCTAAAAATTCTATCTGATTTTTCATAATTTCATCTTTCTTTTCACTTAGACTTATTCCCGATTTTTCTATTATATCTGTAAACTGTTCCAATAATTTTAAATGTTTTTCTTTAATTTTTGTATATAATAATACATCATCTATGTATACTATACAATTAGATAATTGTTTAAAATAATTATCCACAAAATGTTGATATCTACCTGGTGCATTTTTATATCCAAATCGTAATACCTTCCATTCATAAAATCCTTGTGGTACCGTAAATGCGGTTAATTCTTTAGATTCTTCTTCTAACTTTAGATGGTAAAATCCTAATTTACAATCGAATTTGCTAAAATAATTATATCTTTGTATTTGCCCTATTTTTAATATCTTATTTGGTATTGGATAATTATATGTTATAGTTTTTGCATTTAAATTTCTATAGTCAATAACCATCCTACTTTTTCCTCTTTTTTGTTCACTATGTTTATTTACTATAAATACTGGACTATTATGTTTACTATTACTTTTTTGTGTATATTGTTTTTCTAATAATTTATCTATATGCATTTTAAATTCTTTTAAATCGTCAAAATTATATGTTAATGGTTTCTGGGTTATTATGCTATTTTTATCTATTAATTCAATTTTTATAGTAGTTTTATGTTTTTCCCATTCTTTTAATGGATCTTCACTAAATAATTGTTCTAATTTTTTCTTAATTATTTCTATTTTATTTATTGAAAATATAGTTATTTCTGTTTTATTTATCGAAAATACTACTAGTTCTATTGTATCTTCAGTATTTTTTATATTTTCTAACTTTTGTGTAATTTTTTACTTCCTTTTATCCAATCAGTTTTCTTTCTTATTTTATTATTAACTCTTTTTGCTCTTACTTTTTGTTTAGATGGTGTTGTAAACCACCAATCTGTTCTAGTTATTATATGTGGGTATAATTTATCTAAAAATGACATTCCTAAAAGTATATCTTTTGATGTTAGTTCATAATTATAAATTTCTTCTATTGTTAATATCTTATCCCATACTTGTATTTTTACATTTCTAGCTTTATAAGTAATTAAGCTTCCTTCATTATTAAATCCTTTAACTATTATTGGTGTTTTTAATTTATCGCATTTACTTTCTGGTAAGCAATTATATCTACATAAATTAGTTTCTGCTCCTGTATCTATCATATGCGTATAATATCTACAGTAATATCCTTCTACTACTATCTTCATTAATACATATATTTTCATTTTATGTTAAGGCTCTTCTTAAGAATAATTTTTCTTTGTTATATGTTAAGGTTAATTGTGTATGTTCTATATTATATGGTTTTACTTGTTCTAGCCATTTTATTTCTAATATTATATTTGTTTTTTGTATTTCTTCCTTTACTTCGAATTCTATTTTTATTTTTCTAACTCCTATTATTATTTCTTTTTCCGCTATATTTTTACTATTTATTAAACTTCTTGGTAGATCTGGGCACATATCATTATCAGTTTTTATTTCTTCATTTTTTACTAGATATTTTGCTATATAATTTTCTTTTTGTCCTGTATTTAAAAGTATTAAATATTCTTTTTCATTTATTTTTCCTGTGATGTAATATTGATTTAAATTACTTATTGAATTTATTTCATAACTGGTTCTTTTTGATGAGCTTGATGATTCTGGTTTTTCATCATCTATTCTTTTCGTTGTACTTATTCTATCATTTACTATTTCTAAATTTTCTTCTATATCTATGTCTCTATAGCTATAATCATTATAATCTATTGTTTTTACAATCTGTTCGAATGGGCTATCTATTCATATTTTGTTAATCTTATTTTTTCCTGTTATTTTATGTTTTGTTGTTAATACATATAAATTTTTGCATGTTGCTGTAAATGTTATACTTCCTGGGGTTAATTCTATTCCTGATATTTTCCAATATAATACTAGTGATTTATCTATATTTTTATCTGTTACCGCTACTGAATAATTTTTACTTATTATAAATTTGAATTTTTGATGTATTAGATTTCCTTTTACGGCAGTTACTATGCTTTTTTCTATAGTCTTTATAATTCTATCATCTGCTAAATATAATTCTATTGGTGTATCTATTCCTTCTCTAAAACATGTTTTTATTAATATCTCTGTACCTCCAAGGTGTATATATTTTATTGGTTCTCCTTTACTTTTTATATCATTCATCTCTTTATTAATTATTCTTTTTGTTACTAGTGGTATACTAGCTTTGCCTTTTGCATATCTACAGTCTATTACATGGTCTTTTTGGCATACTACATAATATTCGTCTTTTTTCCTAGTAAAAATATTTTTTATTGTTGGTATTTTAAATATTTTTTCTACACTTAAATCTAATTCTTTTCCTTTTATTTCATCAAATATGTTACTGTCAAATATTATTTTTTGTTCCGTTCCTTCAACATTTAAATATTCTTCCTTTGTTATTATTTTTATATCTTCTTCAGTCATTTGATTCATCTATTTCACTATCTATTTCATTATCTGTTTCGTTTTCTGAAATTTCATATATACTATCCTCACTTTCTAATTCATAATCTATATAATATGTTCGCGTATATTCTGTATTATCTATTTTTATTTCTGATATTTGTTTATTTTTTGGATTTTTAGGTAATTTACAATTTCTAGCTAAATGGCCTAACTTTCCACAATTATAACAAGTACATTCTTTTATAGATTTCTTCTTTCTATATGGTCTTTTGTATTTGTAATTTTTTACATAATATCTTTTTCTTGGTTTCTTATATTTATATTTTGATTTTTTATATTTCTTATATTTCTTATGTCTTTTTCTTTTCTTATAATATCTTTCTTCACATCCAAATTGGGGTGCTATTTTATTTTTGCAACATGCTAAATTTCTTATTAATGTTTTTTCCATTTTTAATTCTTCTCTATATTTTTCACATAAGTTTCTATACCATTATTGTAAAAATTTTATTCTTGCTCCTAACGTATCTACTATTTTTGCTTCTTCCCAACTTTTTATTATCTTTGAACTAAATGGTTCGGGTAATTTATTAAAATATAATTTTCTTATTTCTTTACTTTCTTCTATACTATATGCCCCTTTATAATAATACTCTTTAAATGCGCAAGTATATTCATTTATATAACACATATTACATATTGCTAATTTTAATATTAAATTCCTATTTGTATCTTTTTCTTCATCTTGTTCTTCTGCTATTGTTGTCATACTATCAAATTCATCTTTTATAGCTGTTTCATATTTTTGTAATAATTCTATAGGTGTTAGTTTAGTTGTTGTTGATGATGTTCCTTCTATAGGTTTATTGGTTCTTAATACTTTCTTGCTATTTTCAGTTAAATTTGAAAACCATAGTTTTACTGATCCTATTAGTGTTTTTTCTATATATTCTGGTGCATATGTTATGTTTATATTATTATCTAATAATTGTTTTGTCATATATCCTATCCATAATTGTATTGTTTTTTTTGTATCTATTACACAGTCTAGGTCTAAAAAGTTATAATTTTTATTAACTATTTGTTTTGGTGTCCATTTGTCATATTCATTATATTTTTTAAACTTACTTTTATAATATATAGGTTTTCTTATTTCTGGTGTTTTAGGTATTATATTTTCATATTCTTTTTTATCAAGAGTATTTATTTATGTGTTGGTATTTTCTAAGTTTTCCTCATTAATTACCTCTTGCTTTTCATTGATTTCTAAAATTTTCGTATTTGTTAATATTTCTGTATATGTTTCACTATCTTCTGAATCATAATTATCTGTCTCTTCAACGTCTATATTATTTATTTCTAATTCTTTGTTTTTTATTTCCAATTTTTCCTTAAATTGATTTATCTCGTTCAGTAATTTTTGTTCTCTATCTTTTTCTTCTTTTTCCTTTTGTCTTTGTTCATACAGATCTTTTAACATTTGTAGTTCTTTTTCTAATTCAACAATCCTACTATTTTTAGTTTCTTCTATTTTTCGTATTTCTTCTGTAGTTTCTTGTTTAATTTTTTCTATTTCCTTTTTCCTATCTATTTCTTCATTTTCTCTTTCTATTCTTACCATTGCTGTGAATTTATCTTCTAATTTTAATTCTTTTTTTTCGAACATTAGATGTAAATGTTCACCTATTTTCTTATATCTTCTTCCTAGATTAGAAAATCCTATTTTTATTTTTAATCCTTCGTGATTTTCATATATTTTTTCATCTATTATAAATTCTTCTTTGTTCATTTTATTGTGAATAGTTCATGTTGATATATATATTCTAAACTGTCTATTTGCGATTCTAATTTTGATATTTCATCCTTTTGTGTATTTATTGAATTTTCACTAACTCCGGCAAATATATTATAATGTAGTCTTTCTATTCTTATTTTTAATTCTTTATGTTTTTCAGAAATAATTTGTTTTAATTCTTTGTAGTTTTGCACTTTATTCATTTAAACCATATTTATAATATCTTGGCGGATATCTAAATCTAATTTTATCATAATTAGGTGGTATGTGCCTCATTCTCCTAGATTTAAAACGGATTATTAATTTTGCTTCAATACTAGATATTAATGTAATTAGGTAGGCTAATCTTTGTGTTTTTTCTTTTGTTTTATTTAGACTTGTATATTCTGAATAATTACTAATTAAAGATTCTTTAATTTTTTTAAAAGCTTCTCTGTTTTTAAATGGTCTTCTCATAATTTATTCAATAAACATATATAAATTCTAACATATCTAACATATATCTTACTGTTGTACTTTTTTAAATTACTGGGCTCTGATACCATTTGCAGAGGGGTGCGGATAACTGCGGGTAACTAACTTATGAAATAGATTTGTTATATATATAATAAATCTAGTTTTCTTTGTGCGTGGATATTTCTTAAATTTTGTTTCAATATTTTTTTATGATTTATTCTTTTCGTAAGATGTATTCATTAATTTGTTTGGTTTATTATTTTATCCTGTAGTAATTGCAGAGTTACAAATTTCTGTATAATAATTTATCCTAACTGTACTGTAATGTATATCTAATTCTAGATTTTCAATGTTATTTATTATCTTGTGTTGTTCTTCTCGTAGTGAGTTTTTTAAATTATATAAACTATCACATATACTTTTTTCTAAATTTTCTAAGGTTTCTTCTATCTATATTAATTTTTCATTTAGATTCTCCATTTTTTTTCTCATTCGGTTTCTATAATTAATTTCTTTATTTAGATTATCTTGATTTTCTCTAGTTTTTCTAATATATTCTAACATCTCTAAATCTGAATAATATCCTTCTGGGTAAATTTCTTGGTATAACTGTTCTATCCAATTTATGGTTTCAATTTCATAGTCTATTACCTTTTCTAATATTATTCTCTTAATATCTATAATTTCTATATCTTTAAGTATATATAAGATTAAGACTTTAAGATAATTTAGATGATTTATCTTTTAAAATTAATTTTATTATAATATTTGTAGTTGTTTGTTTTAACCTTAGTAGTTCTTTCATATTTTTATTAAGAAATTCTATATATTTTATATCTTTATTTTCCATGTATTTGTCTATATTTATTTTCATTTGTTTTTCTAGTAACTATATGTTTCTCATATCTTTTTCTAAAAATTCTATGTAATTTATCAGGGTAAGTATTTGTAAGAGTAGTTAGGTAGGTATGGTATATAATTTACTCTAGTCATGTAATATTTACCAAATGCTTTTTCTAATATAATATATCTTATATCTACTACTTTTATATCTTTAAGTGCATACAAAATAAGTATTTTAAATTTATCTACCATCACATCAGATAAATAATTATTCATTTTCATAAAATTGCTTTTTTCAAAATATTCCCTTCAACCATGTACATAACAAAATATGGTCATCTTAGATTACTGTATACTAGATTATTCTTAAATAACATGTTCTTCGGTCAGTATTAGCATGGTAATTTGGATACTTTTTCCCTTAAACAGTGCCTCTACTCTGGTTACTCCCCGCCATGGCTTCTTGCCTCATTGGTTTCACCTTTAGGATGGCATAGTTCTTAGGGATTTTTCTCCGTTTCCACTTTACTAATAAACTTCTTAACATATTATTCTTCGAATAATTCTACTATAAAGTAACTAATATGAATTTATTTTACCATATCATGATTGTTGGGAATTATGAATTTAGCTATTCATAATCATAAATAAATATACCTGTTCGGGTAGTTTTGATATTTTTGAAGTTTGTTCCTCCATAGCTTTTTCCATTGAAATATGTCTGTTTTTTAATTAACTGAGCAAAATATTTGTTGTGGACTGGAGTGAGTATTGCTTCAACACATGAAGGCTTGCCTTGCAATGCCTTCGGTTTCTTTCATTTATAGAATGAAAATCTTTACAAAGTCTTTACATGAGTCTTTACACGTTTAAAAAATTCTAAAACTAGAATCCTAAGTGTTATAGCCTTTTGAAAAGTCAAAAAGGCTAGGAGGCTAAAAAAGAAAAGTCTATACAATAAAAACTAAGTGCCATAGCCTTTAAAAAAGGCTAGGAGGCTAAAAAGAAGAGTCTAGTCTATACAATAATTCTAACAATTCTAACAATTTTACGTAAATAATTTAATATCTTCTTTTCTTTCATTGGTACCTTCTCGTTGTCGTATCTGTTGCTTCTTATCTTATCTTTCCAGCTGGCATATTCAACTTCTTGATTTTTATTCTAGGTTTACTTCTGGAATAATGTTATCTTCTCCATTATATCTTGAACATTGATGATCTGGATATTTGTGTTCAATTATTTTACAATATCTTGTCAGTAGTCCATTTGAAATAAATCCTTTTTTAATTGCTCTTGCAGTAGATTGTTTTTCTGGGTTAAGTAATGTCATTATCCATTGCCTAACATCTTCCATATCTTCTTGTCGTAGCTCTTTTGAATTTGAATAAATCATTTGATGGTCTCTCGAATAATAGCTCCATATTGGGTTTCCATTAGTATAATTATTTGCTAATTCTTGGATAATCGTAGCTAGTCCAATGAGTCGTTTATTTGCGTAGAAATTAGGTATCTCAATTCTGGGTATCTCCGGTTGCTGTATAATGTCTTCTGGTATGATCATATCTCTGGTTAGTCCTATTTTTACAACTTGTATAACTGGTTTTATTTCGTCATATAATATCTCTGCTGGTGTAGTATAACACATTATGTAAAATAGATTTCCTTTCGTTATCCTTTTGTAGGTGGTGAATATCTTATGTAATTCTTCCATAGCTGTTAGTTCTTCTCCGTCTTGGGTGTATATGGTGTTTAATAATCCATAGTTGAAACAAGTTTTCACTAGGCTTGGGTTGGTTTTGGGTAGTGCAATTAGCTGGTTATATCCTTGTAATTTTTGGGTTATATAGTTTGTGTTCGATTCTTTGATATTTGTAGCTCTGGGTTAAGGTTTAGAAAAATTTGTACTCTATAGATATTTTCTATGTATTTTTGTTTTGTATAGTTGTAAACTTTTCTATCTTGGTTCAGGCTATCTCGGTATGTGGTGATTTGTGGGGGTATGAACAAGGGGTCTTTTTGTGATTTCAGTATAAATGGTTTCTCAAATATTTTATTCATATTCATGTTTTGGTATCTTGGTCGACTAACTCCTTTGCTTGTACCTGCAGAAGTAGATTGATAAATGTTATGGGTTTTATGGAGTGTCCCATCGTCTCCTTCTAGCTCTGGAACTTTAATGTCTTCCGATCCACATAGCTCTGCACACTACTGAGTTAGCTGATTTATAGCTATAGACTTCAGCTTATCTTCATTAGTCTTTAGCTTTTCTATCTCATTACCCATACTGTCCACTTTCATAGAAAGCGTAGTTAGGGTGTTGAGTATTTTTTCTAGAGTATCTTCTTCTATTATTTCAGTTTGTGTAGCTTTGTCTTGATATGTAATCTACAATAACATTTTTGTTAGTACTGATTACTTCAATTATAAATGTGAAATTTAATATATTCAAGACTAGTCTCCGAATTTCTTTTGTTGTAACTGTATTTTGTATTTTCTTTGTTAACCACCAGCGTACCTGTGTATTATCTGTTCGTATAATAAATTTGTTATGTACAATATATGACTCAAATGCTAACAAATATTTATATAATGAACATAATTCTTTCCTATTTATTTTCCATTTTATTTCTGTCTCATTAAACGTACCTGAGTAGTATCTACAATGGTGTTCTAATTTTTCTGCTTCATATCGATATTTAAGTACTCCTCCATAACTATATTCACTAGCATCTGCTTCTACAATATATATAAATTTTCTATTTTCATCTGGAAATTGTAATTTTGGTGATTCTTTACAAACTAATTTTATTTTTTTAACTTGTTTTTTATCTTCTTCATTATAGTTATATTCTACATCCTTTTTTAAATTTTTCTATAGTGGCTTTAAAGTTTCTGCTAATTTTGGAATATATTCTCTTACTTGGTTTACTAATCCTAAAAATGATTGTAATTTCTTTTTTGTATCTAATTCTTCTTTCGAATTTATTATTTTTTATACTATATGTTGTTGCATTTTTACTCCACTTTTATCTATTTGTATTCCTAAAAATTCTATCTGATTTTTCATAATTTCATCTTTCTTTTCGCTTAGACTTATTCCCGATTTTTCTATTATATCTGTAAACTGTTCCAATAATTTTAAATGTTCTTCTTTAATTTTTGTATATAATAATACATCATCTATGTATACTATACAATTAGATAATTGTTTAAAATAATTATCCACAAAATGTTGATATCTACCTGGTGCATTTTTATATCCAAATCGTAATACCTTCCATTCATAAAATCCTTGTGGTACCGTAAATGCGGTTAATTCTTTAGATTCTTCTTCTAACTTTAGATGGTAAAATCCTGATTTACAATCGAATTTGCTAAAATAATTATATCCTTGTATTTGCCCTATTTTTAATATCTTATTTGGTATTGGATAATTATATGTTACAGTTTTTGCATTTAAATTTCTATAGTCGATAACCATCCTACTTTTTCCTCTTTTTTGTTCACTATGTTTATTTACTATAAATACTGGACTATTATGTTTACTATTACTTTTTTGTGTATATTGTTTTTCTAATAATTTATCTATATGCATTTTAAATTCTTTTAAATCGTCAAAATTATATGTTAATGGTTTCTGGGTTATTATGCTATTTTTATCTATTAATTCAATTTTTATAGTAGTTTTATGTTTTTCCCATTCTTTTAATGGATCTTCACTAAATAATTGTTCTAATTTTTTCTTAATTATTTCTATTTTATTTATTGAAAATATAGTTATTTTTGTTTTATTTATCGAAAATAATACTAGTTCTATTGTATCTTCAGTATTTTTTATATTTTCTAACTTTTGTGTAATTTTTTACTTCCTTTTATCCAATCAGTTTTTTTTTTATTTTATTATTAACTCTTTTTGCTCTTACTTTTTGTTTAGATGGTGTTGTAAACCACCAATCTGTTCTAGTTATTATATGTGGGTATAATTTATCTAAAAATGACATTCCTAAAAGTATATCTTTTGATGTTAGTTCATAATTATAAATTTCTTCTATTGTTAATATCTTATCCCATACTTGTATTTTTACATTTCTAACTTTATAAGTAATTAAGCTTCCTTCATTATTAAATCCTTTAACTATTATTGGTGTTTTTAATTTATCGCATTTACTTTCTGGTAAGCAATTATATCTACATAAATTAGCTTCTGCTCCTGTATCTATCATAGGCGTATAATATCTACTGTAATATCCTTCTACTACTATCTTCATTAATACATATATTTTCATTTTATGTTAAGGCTCTCCTTAAGAATAATTTTTCTTTGTTATATGTTAAGGTTAATTGTGTATGTTCTATATTATATGGTTTTACTTGTTCTAGCCATTTTATTTCTAGTATTATATCTGTTTTTTGTATTTCTTCCTTTACTTCGAATTCTATTTTTATTTTTCTAACTCCTATTATTATTTCTTTTTCCGCTATATTTTTACTATTTATTAAACTTCTTGGTAGATCTGGGCACATATCATTATCAGTTTTTATTTCTTCATTTTTTACTAGATATTTTGCTATATAATTTTCTTCTTGTCCTGTATTTAAAAGTATTAAATATTCTTTTTCATTTATTTTTCCTGTTATGTAATATTGATTTAAATTACTTATTGAATTTATTTCATAACTTGTTCTTTTTGATAAGCTTGATGATTCTGTTTTTTTCATCAGCTATTCTTTTCGTTGTACTTATTCTATAATTTACTATTTCTAAATTTTCTTCTATATCTATGTCTCTATAGATATAATCATTGTAATCTATTATTTTTACAATCTGTTCGAATGGGCTTTCTATTCGTATTTTGTTAATCTTATTTTTTCCTGTTATTTTATGTTTTGTTGTTAATACATATAAATTTTTGCATGTTGCTGTAAATGTTATACTTCCTGGGGTTAATTCTATTCCTGATATTTTCCAATATAATACTAGTGATTTATCTATATTTTTATCTGTTACCGCTACTGAATAATTTGCGCTTATTAGAAATTTGAATTTTTGATATATTAGATTTCCTTTTACGACAGTTATTATGGTTTTTTCTATAGGTTTTATAATTCGATCATGTGCTAAATATAATTCTATTGGTGTATCTATTCCTTCTCTAAAACATGTTTTTATTAATATCTCTGTACCTCCAAGGTGTATATATTTTATTGGATCTCCTTTACTTTTTATATCATTCATCTCTTTATTAATTATTCTTTTTGTTACTAGTGGTATACTAGCTTTGCCTTTTGCATATCTACAGTCTATTACATGTTCTTTTTGGCATACTACATAATATTCGTCTTTTTTCCTAGTAAAAATATTTTTTATTGTTGGTATTTTAAATATTTTTTCTACACTTAAATCTAATTCTTTTCCTTTTATTTCATCAAATATGTTACTGTCAAATATTATTTTTTGTTCCGTTCCTTCAACATTTAAATATTCTTCCTTTGTTATTATTTTTATTTCTTCTTCAGTCATTTGACTCATCTATTTCACTATCTATTTCATTATCTGTTTCGTTTTCTGAAATTTCATATATACTATCCTCACTTTCTAATTCATAATCTATATAATCCGTTCGCATATATTCTGTATTATCTATTTTTATTTCTGATATTTGTTTATTTTTTGGATTTTTAGGTAATTTACAATTTCTAGCTAAATGGCCTAACTTTCCACAATTATAACAAGTACATTCTTTTATAGATTTCTTCTTTCTATATGGTCTTTTGTATTTGTAATTTTTTACATAATATCTTTTTCTTGGTTTCTTATATTTATATTTTGATTTTTTATATTTCTTATATTTCTTATGTCTTTTTCTTTTCTTATAATATCTTTCTTCACATCCAAATTGGGGTGCTATTTTATTTTTGCAACATGCTAAATTTCTTATTAATGTTTTTTCCATTTTTAATTCTTCTCTATATTTTTCACATAAGTTTCTATACCATTATTGTAAAAATTTTATTCTTGCTCCTAACGTATCTACTATTTTTGCTTCTTCCCAACTTTTTATTATCTTTGAACTAAATGGTTCGGGTAATTTATTAAAATATAATTTTCTTATTTCTTTACTTTCTTCTATACTATATGCCCCTTTATAATAATACTCTTTAAATGCGCAAGTATATTCATTTATATAACACATATTACATATTGCTAATTTTAATATTAAATTCCTATTTGTATCTTTTTCTTCATCTTGTTCTTCTGCTATTGTTGTCATACTACCAAATTCATCTTTTATAGCTGTTTGATATTTTTGTAATAATTCTATAGGTGTTAGTTTAGTTGTTGTTGATGATGTTCCTTCTATAGGTTTATTGGTTCTTAATACTTTCTTGCTATTTTCAGTTAAATTTGAAAACCATAGTTTTACTGATCCTATTAGTGTTTTTTCTATATATTCTGGTGCATATGTTATGTTTATATTATTATCTAATAATTGTTTTGTCATATATCCTATCCATAATTGTATTGTTTTTTTTGTATCTATTACACAGTCTAGGTCTAAAAAGTTATAATTTTTATTAACTATTTGTTTTGGTGTCCATTTGTCATATTCATTATATTTTTTAAACTTACTTTTATAATATATAGGTTTTCTTATTTCTGGTGTTTTAGGTATTATATTTTCATATTCTTTTTTATCAAGAGTATTTATTTATGTGTTGGTATTTTCTAAGTTTTCCTCATTAATTACCTCTTGCTTTTCATTGATTTCTAAAATTTTCGTATTTGTTAATATTTCTGTATATGTTTCACTATCTTCTGAATCATAATTATCTGTCTCTTCAACGTCTATATTATTTATTTCTAATTCTTTGTTTTTTATTTCCAATTTTTCCTTAAATTGATTTATCTCGTTCAGTAATTTTTGTTCTCTATCTTTTTCTTCTTTTTCCTTTTGTCTTTGTTCATACAGATCTTTTAACATTTGTAGTTCTTTTTCTAATTCAACAATCCTACTATTTTTAGTTTCTTCTATTTTTCGTATTTTTCTGTAGTTTCTTGTTTAATTTTTTCTATTTCCTTTTTCCTATCTATTTCTTTATTTTCTCTTTCTATTCTTACCATTGCTGTCAATTTATCTTCTAATTTTAATTCTTCTTTTTCTAACATTTGATATAAATGTTCACCTATTTTCTTATATCTTCTTCCTAGATTAGAAAATCCTATTTTTATTTTTAATCCTTCGTGATTTTCATATATTTTTTCATCTATTATAAATTCTTCTTTGTTCATTTTATTGTGAATAGTTCATGTTGATATATATATTCTAAACTGTCTATTTGTGATTCTAATTTTGATATTTCATCCTTTTGTGTATTATTGAATTTTCACTAACTCCGGCAAATATATTATAATGTAGATGAATATATTAGTAATTATTCAGAATATACAAGTCTAAATAAAACAAAAGAAAACCCACAAAGATTAGCCTACCTAATTATCCTAATTAGTAATATATTGAATCTTTAATTAGTTAGGATGAATCTTTAATTAGTAATTAAAGAATCTTTAATATATTATAATATATTCATCCTATTATCCTTCAAGGTGCATCACTAAGTATCGAATGACAATTCATAAGTTCCTATCAGAATTCACTCATAACCATTCTCATTTTCTTTAACCAGACAAGGGTATGTGTAACCATTTATGCTACCACTTTTTTCTTGATTAATTATCAAATAAGGACAATTACATGTCAAAAAAACATTTAGGTTCCAACAACTTCATTTAATACATTTATGTCCATTCACTAAATCAACAAGGGTTAATAAAACTTGTTATTTTGTTAATCAAGACTTCATTATCTTATCAATATTCCACAAGAAATCATATAATGTGAATAACAAGACCGTACAAGGATCCTAAACATACTAGTGTAATGGCAAATGATCAGACCATAGAAGGTTTCAATGATGATGTCAAATAACCAGATCACACATGGATCTAAATATAATACAAATTAAATAACCAAACAACTCAAGGATCCAAATGATATATCAAATATACCATGCCACACAAGCATCCAAGTGATATGTCAATGACTAGACACACAAGGATCTAAATGATATGTCAAATAATTTAGACCGTACAAAAATCCAAATGATATGTCAATAATCGAACTACACAAGGTTCCAAATAATCTATCAAATAAACTGAACCACACTAGGATACAAATGATATATCAATAATCGGATCACATGAGGATTAAAATAAAATGATTCATGACTCTGCCTATTGAAGGAACTATCAAACTCTCTATATCATAGTTTACACACATGATATAGATTTAATGTTTGCTCACTAGCTATGACCTGTAGGGGATTTGTTTCGTCCAAGTACCAATATGCCAAATAACTAGTGCCTACCATCCTTATTCCAAACCAAGTGTTATACCACACTTATTCCAATATCCCATGCTTATCCTACCTGAAATCCAACAATTCAATCATGATCAACCTTTATTATTTTATCCCACAATAACAAATAGAAAATAAGTACAATCATGTTATGTGTTCAAATCACCAACATTTGGCCCTTATGTCAATCACATTACAAGTTATTAGTTTATAACATATAAACATGTGTCAAGGAAAAATTAATATCTTATTTATTCAAGCATTGTCAAATACCGATTCATCAACGACAAGTATATCGCAAGACCAACCAATATAATCAAGTAAAGAGTACTCACATAATTAATTTGAGTCTAAGCTCTATTTTTATATATATGTACATATTTTCATACTTCTATGTGTCTGTAATTCATTTCCCTGCTATGACATTACTAACTGCTCAATTTCATTCTCAATGATAAAACGCCATTTATCAATTACTTCACAATTTTTAATGTATCACCATTGCAAAAATTAGCCTATTTTTAACCTATGTATTTCAAGAATTCATTTTTCGGTAATACTAATTACATGAACCGAACCAGAACCCTGTTGTAATGGATAATTCCAAGCCTAACCAGGATTGAGAACCGCCTTCATTACCCAACCCAACCACCAAATGCAAACCTTGAGTCGGCTGAAGTCCAAACATATAGCAAGGTAGCATATCCAACCATGTGGTGACTCTGGGATAAGTCTATATCCAAAACCAACCTAACCATGTCCGACCACCCAATGACCAACCAAACCAATGCAAAAACCCATTAACCAAAACCAATTTTAATAATCTAATGCGAATATATATATATATATATATATATAAATATATATATATATATATATATATATGAAACATAACCAGTCCATGCCATTTCAAAGTCCATAATTGTCAATACAAAGCCTCTAGACCAATGAAAGAGTACTTAGTCGGGACATGGCTCCAACCATAGCCAAAACCCAAAGTCTATGAAAGATAAGAGATATGTAAAGTAAACCATGACATAAAATAGATACCTTCCGAACTATGGAATCTCAACACTTCAATCCAACATTGACTATTCCCGAATTCGATCACTAGGTAGGAGAAGTGGAATGGCCAATCCCCGCATAGCATGGGTAAACAGTCGCCCGAAGATGGGTTAGTGGGTGAACACCGACATGAACTCAGGATAATAATAATATAATTCCATTTATACAACCGATTTAAGCCATCCATAATGCATACAACTATACATACATACATAACCATACCGGGAAAGGGTATCGGGTTTAGCATATATTTAAAACCTTTACTTGGGTTGTGTGTTTGTTGTCCTAAATCAACCACGGGATATATAGGTTTAGCCCTCCTGTGAAAGGGCCTAAGTGCATTTAGCCATACAACCAGGGAAAAAAATCTTAGGATGACTAGTACATCCCTCAAATATAGTGTGATATCATGCACACGGTGATAGCGCCTAAGTGTACACGCAAGTGTACGTGGTCTACCAAATAATATAGTGGACTTCAAGAAAGATGAATATCGATCCCACAGAGACTTGATTTGGCAATGATTTAATTTTAGTTCACCGTCTAGATTAATTTAGTGCAAAAGGAACCAAAAAAAGAATTTTAAATTATTTTGTAAATTAAAAAAATAAAATAAATAATGCAAAAATTAAATTCTTGGAGCAATCAATGGAGAAATACCCAGGGTTAAAGCACTTTGAAAAATCAGACTATGTTATTGAATTTCATCCGTTAATTTGCTTATCTTGGTTGTTGATTCGTGGGTTAATTGCATGATTATGGTTTCCCAACCTATAATATTTTACCTAATTTGGACATTACAACTACATCGTTGAGAAGGGATGTAGATCCAATTAAGTGACTTAAAGCTATCATCCTACGTTTGAATCAAGTAAGGCATTTAAGTACATCCCTATCCTAGACGCTATGTTTAATTCTTTATTTTATAAAAGAATAAAAACCCAAACCTTGTTTATTTCCATGTTCTATATACCTATTGAGTCTCCCGAGATCAAAAGGTCAACAATATATGTATTTTATGGGAGATCAATCCATAAAATAATTAAAACAAGAATAAACAAACAACCAAATATGATAAACAAAATTAACAAATTTAATCCAAAACAATAGTACTCATATTCTTGGCTTTAACCCCGAAAAGGGAGTTTTTAGCCAATAATATTCATAGTCACGATCCAAATAATTGAATACATTATATGAAAAATTAATGACTAAAAATAAAATTAAAACCTAATAAACCGTATAGCCATCTTTGTTTTATTCCCCCAAATCATTGCCAGGCGTATTGTTTTTCTCCACTGTACGTGTCTTGTCAATTCAAGTACTATATTTAAAATAAAAAATAGTACTAGATGAGACCAGCTGTTGTCCATATATTTTATCCCATTTCAATTGATTTTGGGATTTTAAAAGGACCTAGCACATGGACCCTAGGGAAAAATTCCCTCACTCTGACAATTTCCATTCTATTATCCTTTTAAACCAAGTCTATTGGTGATTTTAATTGCCTGGGTATAAACTACCAACGTTATGCGTTCACTTCACATCGTCTCACTGAAATTTGCATCCAAAAATTTAGTTAAGTGTGGAACGTTCTATCTTATGCACATGCCTTTTGTAGTGTTATTTCAATGAATTTTCGGCCATTAAATCATCAATATATCACCGTATTTAAATCACAAAGCCTCCTACAATATTACACACCACATATTAAATACTAAAACAACACAATATTCTTAACAACAAATCAAAACAAGATCTAAGATAAGGCGAATTCGCAATGATCTTCCATTTTTTATTCTGACTCTTGACGTAATTGAATAAAGATTTGGACATTACAAACAAGTTATTACACTCATAATTACACTATTAAAGTATTTGGAACAATTTAAACAAATTAGAATTTACCAAAACCAACTAGACACACACTTAACTCAAGCTAGTAAAACTAGTTTTCCAGGTTGAACTCTAAATTACTCAATTAAGCACAAACTTGTTGGAAAAATTACCTTTGACATTGTAAATACACACTTGGACACTTAAATGCATATTTATATCAATATGAACATGCTAATCATATGAATTGCTCTGAAAACAAGGTGAAATAAGCTAAATAATGATACAAAAGTGTATGAAATTACCTCAGATCATCACCCCACACTTATACTCTTGTTTGTCCACGAACAACACTTTACTCTAAGCATAAAAATATGAGGTCATGCTACACTTATACCAAATGCAAGACACTAAAGATATTACTACAATGACTACACGGAATGCAAGTTTTTACATAAATCATGTTATTTACATAATTGTAAGCTCATGAACACTACTCCAAAACATCCTAGCCTAAAGAATTAACTCACCTAGTTGGCAAAATCATGCATATTATTTAATCAAGGACATCATAAAAATCACCCACATTCATCAAACATGTGCCCCTCACATCAAGAGAGTTACCCATAATCACTCACAATAATGTACTTTATAAAATAATGGATACAAGAATCAAATTACACTCACTCTCACAAAGAATTCACAAGTTACACACAATGAACCATAGACTTGCCCTTAGTGTAATTCTCCACTAATATTTGAATGTAAAGCTTAGGATCAAGTAGGACTTTTTCGAGTTTTAATGTACGCTAAGGGACGGGTAGAAACTATTTGGGAGTAGTGACTAACCTCTCTAAGTACTTTAATACTCTACATTTTTTTTACAATTAAAACCAATCTCCAACAATCAAATAATACCATTTTTGTCTACTATACCATTTGTTTTTCCCCCATCTCTTTTAAACATTTTCACAAATACTTGGTGGACGCATAGTTTACTACCACTAGAATTAATTTGTCTCATTTTTTTCTACCATGACAATATTTCTAATATCATTTATACCATATCAATCCACCACACATCAATTACAAACACCAATAACCTTTACCTTGGGGCATCAATTTCACCTTTTTCTTCTTCAATTTCTCAAACTCCTTACTCACTAATTTTTATATTTTTTTCATTTTAGCACTTAGGAGATTTTTGGATTAAATTATGGTCTATCAAATAAGGGATTTGTAATGTCCCATAAAATCCTCTTCCAGTCTAAGCCTTAGAGCGTATTTGGTAAATCGAAAATCCAAGTCAAAATATTTCAAAAATATCCTCCCAAGTATGAAATACTTTGAATCATGTGGGAATCTATTTGTGCATGAATTAATATCATATAGGTCCCCTAACTCATAAACGAGTTGAAAACTTTTCTATCGTTCAAGTTTTAGAGACCGTTAAAATTTGGGTCAATTTATATCGACCATAACTTGTTTTATATGAAGAACTGGGTGGCTTTCTGTATATCAAATAAAATATCTTTGAATTAGATTTCCAACAATACAAATTTTACCTAAATCCGATACCGAATCAAAGAGTTATGCCCATTTTACTCCAACATGTCAAGCTGGAAAACGGTGATGACGTTTCTGTTGGGCTATCATGTTTCTGACGACCTTTTTGATTATGTCGTCACATTCTGATGATATTTTTAATGACATCGTCAGACCTTGGCAGAAAATCAAGAATTTGGACCCCTTTTGTGATGACCATTCGTGATGGCCTATCAAGGACCTGACGGCCTGTCACAGATGGCGTCAAGTATATTTTTTCAGCAATTCAAAGGCATTTTTGCAAGGGTATTTTGGTCATTTTCCACCATTTTTTGAGTCTCTATAAATATGAGGAACCCTCATTAAAACCCTAATTCAATCATTTTCTTTTACAATTCTCTCAAGAATATCTAGGGTTTTATTCAAGAACCCTAATCTTCCAAAATTCATCCATAAATTCTTCAAGGTTTCTTTAAGATTTAAGTTCCTCATAGTGTGGGCTTCAATAATTTATTTAATGATTCGTTTGAGTTAAAATGGGTGTTTAATGTGTTGTTGAGTTTTGAATTAAGTTTGCCTACTTAATTTATGAGCTTTGACCCTAGTATGTGGAATTCATGTGATGTTTGTGATAGACCCTCTTGAAGTTGTTTTTCCATGTGATGTGTTCATGATTTTTGGGTGTAGAAATGGTTGAATAAGTGAAGAACATTCCCCATAGGTTTGCTAAAGAACTTAGGTGAAGCATAAGGGACACTATAGTATGTTGAATAGGAAACCCCAAATTATGAGCTAGTCCATGTATGCCTAGTGTTTGATAAAATGCCTTAGTAAGTGAAATATGCCAAGATAGCATGAAATACCCAAGTAGGTATAAAATCGGTCGTGTCTAGTGATTGTTGAAAGACCTTAGTGAACAAGTTGAGATATGATGGTTGTAAATTCCCTTAATTATGTGCTCTTGATATATGTTAAGCTTTTAATACATGCCAAGTGGTTAGAAAGTAAGTTATGATGTGATAGTATGAAGTCTCCCCAAGCTATAGGATATCCAAAAACATGTCAAGATCGATATAGGTATGAAATAGCTGAGGTAAAACCTTGTTAAAGAGAGTACAATCTAGTAGCATATTTCCTCGATGTTATTATATGATTATGATTTTGAGATGCTTAAAGTGACTCCTTGGCGATTATGATGATGAATAGACGTTTGAGATCCTTAAATACTTGAGGTGATGTTTAATGACTGTGGAAATGAACATATGGCATGATTCTTGAATTACTTATGAAGATGCTTGAATGATTGTGATGATACATGAATGTTTGTGATAATGAATGAATGATGATGCTTACTTTTATGCTATCGAGTCCTGGGGGTATTTATACCTGAAAATAGAGATGTTGTATAGAGCTCATGTTAGTTTCACAATAATTCCAATTGAGCCATGATTCACAGACCTCAGTGAACTATACAACTCTGTATCCTCAGACAAGTGAGAAGCTTAATAAAGCTCAGTAGTCTCAGTTATCTCTGTAATCTCTATATCGCTAGTAATCTAGCCTCAAACCTGTAATCAACTCAGTACTAATAGCATTCAAGTGATTCAATTCTAATCTCAGAATTGATTAGAGTAATCTATTCAAGATCTATATCGTCAGTCAGATACCATGATTTGATATCTTTTCCATTAGATACGAAACCAAGTGATCTCACTGTAACTCATTCAGACCTTTTAAGTAATATGATCAGTGTCAGATTCAGTTCAGCCAGTGTTCATTTGATAATTCAGTTTTGAGTCTTTCAGTTGGGAGTAAAGACTAGCACCGAGCGAGCTCAAGGATGGGAACTCACCTACTAGTAGAGGGTGTGATTCTTAGATGCAATCTTTATACTCTAGAACTATGTAGCTAGAGTAGATTGAGACATCACACCTAATAGTTAAGGGTAGACGAGAGACATCATACCTTCTAGATGAGGGTAGATAAGGTGGCTTAAACTACTAGATGAGGGCTCCACGGTTCTCGTTTGAGGACCAACTAGATAAGGGTAATATAAAGTTGTCTTTATCAGTGGCGCGGTAATGACACCCTTCCAACTGGGGAACAGGTTGGACCTCACATGTGGTAGATTGGGGCATGTCAGTTAAGTGACTACTTCCCACAGTTTCAGTTTCAGATTTAGTCTCAGTTTCAGAATCAATCTTCAGAAATAAGGAATGTCAGATATAATCATCTATCTGTATGAGGAACTTAGATGGTTCATTTGATTCATAGACCATCCCGACAGATAGGCTTGGTAATCTATACAGTTGATTGATATCATATTCAGATATATACCGCCAGACTGGCGTGATCACAGTATCAGATTTCTATTGAATATTTTTGTCATTAGATTTATATATAATTATACTTTTTATCATTAATAATCACTTCCAGAATAATCTATTAGAAAAGTTTATCTCTAATTCTATCAGTCGAAAGCAGTAAGCTTAGAGTACAGTCCGTGATATAAGAACATACAAATCCTCATTTATCAGTATCAGATGAGTCAGTGATTCAGTATCTCAGTATAGTGAGTTCAATCTACAATAAAGTGGTATCTGAGTTTTAGTATCTAGAGTTGCGATAATTGTGTTCATGTTCTGTGTATTCATGTATGTGTTCTCATAAAGTATTTTCATGATTACAGTTTAGATATTGTGCATGCATGAACCCTTGCATTAGCCTACTCCGTCTACATACTCAATATATTTTTGTACTGACGCATTTGCGTTATGATGTTGTATTTGACGACATAGGTTCAGAGGCACAGGATCTAGTTTATACTCAGCAGTTTGGTCCCAGTCAGTAGCAGTATCAGTAGCAGTGAGTCCTCTTCTTTCGAGAATGAGTCTCAGTTTACTACTATTGTTTCAGACTTTGTTTATTTTATGTTGATGGAGTTAGTTGGGGACATATCCCATCAACTCCACAGTTTAGACAGTTAGAGGCTTTTTAGATGAATGTATTAGTATTCAGTTTTATGTTTTGAGTATGTATAGATGTGTTGAACCTTATGGCAATTTTTTGCCTTTTTTTCAGATACTATGCAGTGTACAAGTATAGATATCAAAAAGGGGTTAGCTTGTGGTCCTTCGGGTTCATAAGCATCGTGTGACGTCTTGGGATGGGATCTCAGGGCATTACAAACTTGGTATTAGAGCCTAAGATTCAAGAGTATCCTAGGGACTTTGAAAAGCCGCATCTATTAGAGTCTTATACATGGGTGTGTAGCGCGCCATATTTATGTACAAGAGGCTACAAGATGTTCTTAGGAGCAGTTCCTCTTCTTTTAGTGATTATTTCGTGCGAGTGAGAATGAGCTCAAGTTGATCCTCATCTAATCCACTTTATTCTTTCATTTACAGAGTATGCCTCCTCGCAGAGACTTTGTCCATATGGTTGATGATCATCCCCCTCAGCCAGTAGATCCTGAAAATGAGAGTGTGTCACATGCATAGTTTTGGGTAGCTTTCTAAGCACTAGCCCAAACGGTGACTAATGTTCATGGCAACAGTCAGGCTGCAGTCCCACTCAGCAAGATAGGAATTCTGCCGCAGCCAGGATTAGAAGCTTCATGAAAATGAACCAGCCAGAATTCTTTAGGTCAGTAGTAGGTGAGGATCCCCAGTTGTTTCTTAAGGAGGTGAAGAAGATCACCCAAATTATGCATGTGTCAGAGGAGAAGAGTGTTGAGTTAGACTTTTATAGGTTAAAAGATATTGCTCATGATTGGGTAGTGATGTGGGAGAAAAGTAGAGGGGAGAATGCAGCTCCCGTGACTTGGCTAAAGTTTCAAAGTACCTTTCTAGATAGGTTTTTCCCTCTATAAATAAGAGAATATAAGTTAGAAGAGTTTATGAACCTAAGGCAAGGCTCCATGATAGTGCAAGAGTATTGCCTTAAGTTTAACCAATTAGCTAAGTATGCTCCCGACTTGATAGCTGACTCTAGAACAAGTATGAGTAAGTTTTTGACTGGGCTATCAAGTTATGTGTTGAAAGAGTGTAAATCTGCCATGCTTAATAGAGATATGGATCTTTCCAGGCTAATGATTCATGTGCAATATATTGAAGCAGATAAGATGACGGAGAGAGGGAGAGTGAGTAAGAAAGCCAAGACAGGTAGTCCTTGTTTCTTGCAATCAGGGTCTCAAGGTGGTAGTAGTTCTCAGTATGGTTGAAGATTTTTAGTTCTAGCTCCATCTTCAGCTAGTGTACTTGCACCTACATTTGGGGGTGTCATATTTAAGCTCCAAAGCCAGAGTAGTACTAGTGGTGTTCGTACCTACCCGTTGTGTGAAGAATGTGGTAAGAATCATAAGGGTGTATGTAGAGATGGTAGTGATATGTGCTTTGGATCTGGCAAGACCGGTCACAAAGTTCGAGAATGTCTAAGCCAGGTCCCCGAAGTCAGCATAGTCTTCCATCAGGTCATAATAGATTTTATGTACTTCAGGCTCGCCTTGATCGGGAAACATCCCCTAAAATTTACCCGGGAATGTTATGAGGCCTTCATCTTTATGTTATGCATTGATAGATACTTTGCTCTCATTTTGAGCTTATATGTTAGCATGAGTCATGCATAAGTTTCAGATCTTGATCGGTCAATTATGAAACAGTATGTAGGTGCCCCGTGCACCGCTCCAGTATTTTAGCAAAGTGTGTTAGAGGGACTTAGAGTACCAAGGGGGAGATACCCCATGGTATTATGATGTTGCATTCTATTAGATTCATCTCGATGCATGTTCAGATTTTCCTTATAAAGTTAGCATCAATCATTGTTGCATTGTCAAGTCGTGCTTTCAAAAGTCAGCTTAGCCGGATATTCATGCATTAGATATGCGCATTTAGTAGAAAGATTTCAGCTTGTCAGCGTGTGTTCAGTCGTGTATTCATGAGATCATCCCAGTTATGAGTCCATGCATCAGATATGTATGTGTCTTATGAGAATTCAGCTATGAGTATCATCAGTCGAGTATTCCATGTATCATATATGCATGCCCAGTGTCAGAACTCTATATGTCAGTCGTTCCAGTTGCATAGTCCTGATTTGAGATGTTTCCATTTCTTCAGTAAGTTTTGCTGATCTGTATTCTCAATCTATCAAATAACATTTAAGGATGAATGTTCGCAAGGGGGAGATAATGTAATGCCCCACAAAATCCTCTTTCATTCTGAGCCTTAGAGCATCCGAGTCAAAATATTTTAGAAATATCCTCCAAAGTATGAAATACTTTGAATCATATGGAAATCTATTTGATTATAAATTAAGATCATAGAGGTCCGCTAACTCATGAATGAGTTGAAAACTTTCCTATCGTTCAAGTTTTAGTGACTGTCAAAATTTGGATCAAATTGAATAGACCATAACTCATTATATATGAAGAACTGGGTGGCTTTGTATATATAGAATAAAATATCTTTGAATTATATTTCCAACGATACCAAATTCTCCTAAATCCAATATCGGAGAAAAGAGTTATGCTCATTTACTCCAGCATGTCAAGCTGGAAAACGATGATGACGTTTCTGAAGGGCTATTCCATTTTTGATGACCGTTTTGACGATTTCGTCACATTTTGACGACATTTTTGATGACGTCGTCAGCCCTGGGCAGAAAATCAAGAATTTGGACCCCTTTTGTGATGACCATTCGTGACAGCCTATCACGGACCTGACGGCCTGTCACGGATGACATCAAGTTTATTTTTCCAGCAATTCAATGGCATTTTTGCAAGGGTATTTGGGTTATTTACCACCTTTTTTTGAGCCTCTATAAATATGAGGAACCCTCATTCAAACCCTAATTTAATCATTTTCTTTTCCAATTCTCTCAAGAATATCTAGGGTTTCATTCAAGAACCCTAATCTTCCAAAATTCATCCATAAAATTCTTCAGGGTTTCTTCAAGAATCAAGTTCCTCATAGTGTGGACTTCAAGAATTTATTTATTTCAAATGTGAATAAAGTTTCAAGCACTAAAGTTCAATCAATTTCAAAGGTTAAGGTATGTAGATGTTGATTCTTGGGTCCTTTTCATCCACGAAGCTAAAGACTTTTTAAAACTAAAATATTTTTATGTTTATGAGTTGTTAATGATTAGTTTGATTTGAAATGTATTTTTAATGTGTTTTTGAGTTTTGAATTAAGTTTTCCTACTTAAATTTATGAGCTTTGACCCTAGTATGTGGAATTCATGTGATGTTTGTGATAGACCCACTTGAAGTTGTTTTTCCATGTGATGTGTTCATGACTTTTGGGTGTAGAAATGGTTGAATAAGTGAAGAACATTCCCCATAGGTTTGCTAAAGAGCTTAGGTGAATCATAAGGGCCACTATAGTATGTTGAATAGGAAACCCCAGATTGTGAGCTAGTCCATGCATGCCTAGTGTTTGATAAAATACCTTAGTGAGTGAAATGTGCCAAGATAACATAAAATCCCCAAGTAGGTGTAAAATCGGTCGTGTCTAGTGATTGTTGAAATACCCTAGTGAACAATTAGAGATATTATGGTTGTAAATTCCCCCAATTATGTGCTCTTGATATGTGTTAAGCTTTTAATACATGCCAAGTGGTTAGTAAGTAAGTTATGATGTGATAGTATAAAGTCTCCCCAAGCCATAGGATATCCAAACACATGTCAAGATCAATATAGGTATGTAATAGCTTAGGTAAAACCTTGTTGAAGAGAGTACAATCTAGTAGCATGTATCCCCTACGTTATTATATGATTATGATTCCGAGATGCTTAAAGTGACTCCTTGGCGACTGTGATGATGAATAGACGTTTGAGATCCTGAAATGCTTGAGGTGATATTTAATGACTGTGGAAATGAAAATATGTCATAATTCCTAAATTACTTGTGAAGATGCATGAATGATTGTGATGATGCATGAATGTTTGTGATGATTAATGAATGATGATGGTTACTTTTATGCTATCGAGTCCTGGGGGTATTTATACCTGAAAATAGAGATATTGTCTAGAGTCCGTGTCAGTTTCTCAATAATTCCAGTTGAGCCATGATTCTCAGAACTCAGTGAACTATAGAACTCTGTATCCTCAGACAAGTGTGAATCTTAATAAAGCTCAGTAATCTCAGTTATCTCTGTAATCTCTATATCACTTGTAATCTAGATTTAGACCTGTAATCAGCTTAGTTCTAACAGTATTCAAGTGATTCAATCCTAATCTCAGAAGTGATTTGAGTAATCTATTCAAGCTATGTATCGTCAGTCAGATACCATGATTTAATGTATTTTCTATCAGATACGGAACCAAGTGATCTCAGCGTAACTCAGTCAGACCTTTTGAGTAATATGATCAGTGTCAAATTCAATTAAGTCAGTATTTAGTTGAGAATTCAGTTGGGAGTAGAAACTAGCACCGAACGAGCTCAAGGATGGGAACTCACCTACTAGTAGAGGGTGCAATTATTAGAAGCAATCCTTGTGCTTTAAAACTACGTAGCCAGCGTAGATTGAGACATCACACCTATTAGTTGAGGGTGGATGATAGATATCATACCTGCTAGATGAGGGTAGATGAGGTGGCTTGACTTGCAAGATGAGGGATCCACCATTCTTGTTTGACGACCTGCTAGATGAGGGTCACATAGAGTTGTCTTTACCAGTGGCGCGGTAATGACACCCTTCCAGCTGGGGCATAGGTTGGACCCTATAGGTGGTATGTTGGGGCATGTCAGTTAAGTGACTATGTTTTGTAGTTTCAGTATCAGATTCAGTCTCAGTTTCAGAATCAATCTTTAGAAATCAGGATTGTCAGATACAGTCATCTATCTTTATGAGGAACTCAGATAGTTCCGTTGATTCATGGACCATAATGAAAGATAGGCTTGTCACATATACAGTTAATTGAAATCATATTCAGAGATATGCCTCTATATAGGCTTGATCATAATATCAAATTTCTATTGAATATTCTTGTCGTCAGCATTGATAATCGCTTCCAGAATAATCTGTTAGCAAAGTTGATCTCTAATTCTGTCAATCGAAAGTAGTAAGATCAGAGTACAATCCTTGATGTAAGCACATCTAGATCAGATGAGTCAGTGATGAAGTATCTTAGTGTCAGTAGTGAGTTCAGTCTGTAGTAAAGTGGTATTTGAGTTTCAGTATCTAGAGTTATGATAATTGTGTTCATGTTCTATGCATTCATATATGTGTTCTCATGCGGTATTTTCATGATTATTCAGTTTAGATATTGTGCATGTATGAACCCTTGCTTTAACCTACCCCATCTACATACTCGATACATTTTTGTACTTACGCATTTGCGCTAAGGTGTTTTATTTGACACCATAGTTTCATAGGCACAAGATCCAATTTATCCTCAACAGTTTGGTCCCAGTCAGCAGCAGTAACAGTGAGTCTTCTTCTTTCGAGGACAAGTCTCAGTTTACTTCTATTATTTCAGACTTTGTCTATTTTCTGTTGATGGATTTAGTTGGGGACATGTCCCATCAACTCCACAGTTCAGATAGTTAGAGGCTTTTCAGACGAATGTATTAGTATTCAGTTTTGA
The DNA here is from genome assembly GCA_030864225.1 of Capsicum baccatum var. pendulum. Taxonomy (NCBI): domain Eukaryota; kingdom Viridiplantae; phylum Streptophyta; class Magnoliopsida; order Solanales; family Solanaceae; genus Capsicum; species Capsicum baccatum. The sequence continues at coordinate 161,123,093 of CM061555.1, read as the reverse complement.
GTATGTATAGATGTGTTGAACCTTATGGCAAGTTTCCGCATTTTTTTCAGATATTATGCAGTGTACAAGTATAGATATCACAAAAGGGTTATCTTGTGGTCCTTCGGGTCCATAAGCACTATGTGACATCTCGGGATGGGATCTCAAGGAGTTACAGGATTAGGCTACATATGAAGCTACCAAAGAAAAAGCTAAAGGCTTAATGGGGTTTAACTAGGATAATGCACAAGGGTAGGTCAAAAGAAAAGGTAAAAAAAAGACAAAGCCATCAAAGAAATGCCTAAATCATCTCCTTAATCCACATTCTTTATTTCACTTAACACACACACCGAGAAAGTTCTAGACATCATATGCAACAAGAAATATACAAAAATCTCAAACTCATGTGGCACCTGCTCAACTCAATAAGATCATCATAGACTCCCAAAAAAACAATAGCACACATTCAAATTTAAGCCAACAAGAACAAAATTCAAAAACTTGAACCTAGGAGTCTTAAAAGTAGAAATTTACTCAATCTACATGCTTTTGCGAACAAACCCACTTGCATCATGCAATCAAAATAGCACCAACAAGAATATGTTACTTATTCCTAGCCTAAAAATTTTTAAATTGAGCCAAATTTTGGGAATTTTCCCACCCCACACTTAAAAATCTACTTTGTCCCCAAAGTGAATTTAAAATTAATGCGATAGAAATACTCCCTGAGGACTTTAGGCCTAGCTTGTGGCATCTTCACATGAAATGATATCCATGGGACCCCACACTCTATTTTCGCCATGCTTCAAGCTTAAGATTATGGTACTCAGACTTTCCATTAACCCGTGACTCAATTAAAAACAAAAAATATATGAAATAAAAGATAAAAATAAATCCTAATTACCTTGGGTTGCCTCCCAAGGAGTGCCTTTCGTATCGTGACAAAACCCAACTCAACTCAACCATATTCCTTCACATTTGTACTCCTTTTTGGGATCCATTTTTTCATTCATTTCAGACCACTTTTACCTTTTAACATTTTTGGAATTGGTGGTTTTATCTCAGGCCACTCAATCAGGTATTTGAAAGAGGTCTTTAGTGACTTAGGCACTCCACACTCATCCCTTTCCAACATATTGATCATGCATAAATCTTTATACAAGGGACTTTTAATAGGGGCCTTGTAAACATCAAATACCACGTATTCATCATCTACCCTCATCTTGAGTGTTCCTTCTCTAACATCAATCAAAGGAACTCCCATCGCTAAGAATGGGCCGCCAATATGATTGGTACCTGTTCATCTGCCATAAAATCAAGTACAAAAGAGTCAGCATGAATAACAAATTTACTAGCCTTTATGAAGACATCCTTAATTATTTTATTTAGATATGCCATGGAACCATCTGCTAGTTGCAAAACCATGGTGGTCAATCTAGGCTTTCACAAGCCCAATTTTTCAAATCGAGATAGGGACATCAAGTTTATGCTTGCCTCCAAGTCACTGAATGCATGGACCACTTTATTCCCAATTTGAATAGGGATAGCAAATTTCCCTTTATCTTTTAATTTCTTAGGAATTTTCTGTGTCATTACTGCACTATACACTTCAGTCAGACTTGATTTGGCAATGATTTAATTTTGGTTCACCGTCTAGATTAATTTATTGCAAAAGTAACCAAAAAGAGAATTTTGAATAATATTGTAAATTAAAAAACAAAATAAATAATGCAAAAATTAAATTCTTGGAATAATTAATGGAGAAAACCCTATGGGTAAAACACTTCGAACAATCATACTATGTTATCGAATTTCATCCGTTAATTAGCTTATCTTGGTTGTTAATTTATAGGGTTAATTGCATGATCATGGTTTTTCAACCTATAATCTTTTACCTAATTTGGACATTACAACTATATCGTTGAGCAAAAATATAATAATCCAATTAAGTGAATTAAAGGTATCATCCTACATTTGAATTAAGTAAGACATCTAAGTACATCTCTATCCTAGATGCTAAGTTTAATTCTTTATTTTATAAAAGAATAAAAGTCCAAACCTTATTTATTCCCATGTTCTATCTCCTTATTCCCTCTTCTGAGATGAAATAGTCGACAATATATATATTTTATGGGTGATCAATACATAAAATAATTAAAACAATAATAAACAAACAACCAAATATGATAAGCAAAATTAACAAATTTAATCCAAAACAATAGTATCAATGTTCTTGGCTTTAACCCTGGAAAGGGAGTTTTAAGCCAATAATATTCATAGTCATGATCCAAATAGTTGAATAAATGATATGAAAAATTAAAGATTAAAAATAAAATTAAAACTTAATAAATCGTGTTGCCATCTCCACTTTATTACCCCAAAACAGTGCCAAGCGTATTGTTTTTCTCCCCTGCGCATGTCTTGTAAATTCAAGTACTATATTTATAATGATAAATAGTACTAATTGGGACCAGCTGTTGTCCATATATTCTATCCCATTTCTATTGATTTTGGGATTTTAAAAGGACTTTGCACGTGGACCCTTGGGAAAGATTCCTTCACTTTGCCAATTTCCAATCTATTATCCTGTTAAACCGTGTCTATCGGCTCTTTTAATTACCTGGGTATAAACTATCAACACGATGCATTCACTTTGCGCCGTCTCACGGGAATTTGCATCCAAAAATTTAGTTAAATGTGGAACCTTCTATCCTATACCCATGCCTTTTGTAGTGTTTTTTCAATGAATTTACGACCATTAAATCATCAATATATCACCGTATTTAAATCACAAAGCCTCCTAAAATATCACACACCACATATTAAAGATTAAAAAAACAAAATATTCTCAACAACAAATCAAAACAAGAGCTAAGATAAGGCGAATTCGGAATGATCTTCCACTTTTTATTCTGACTCTTGACTTAATTGAATTAAGCTTTGCACATTAAAAACAAGTTATTCTACTCATAATTAAACTATTAAAGTATGTGGAATAATTTGGACATATTAGAATCCACCGAAACCAACTAGACACACACCTAGCTCAAGCTAGTAAAACTAGTTTTTCAGGTTGAACTCTAAATTACTCAATTAAGCACAAACTTGTTTGAAAAATAATTTGGACACTATAAATGCACACTTGGAAACTTAAATGCTCATCTATATCAATATGAACACGTTAAGCACAAGAATTTCTCTCTAAAAATGGAAAAATAAGATAGAATAATGATACAAAAGTGTATAAAATCACCTCAGATCACATAGTCACCAAGACAACCTTATATCGACAAATATGAGCTTTTAGTTTTAGTTCCCTCGGGACCTCTCCCTTCCACGACTTTGCTTATTATCCCGCCATTATTTTCCAATTAAAACCAATTTACAAATAGCAAACCCATTATCTATTTATTAACCAAGGCCATTAATATTGGAATCGTCATACCGATCCTTACTTGCAATTATTATCCATAGCTAACCATGTATGGGTTTAAGTGGACTTTCAAATGCCCTTCTATTGACCACTTTAAACCACTTGGGGACTTTTATGTTCCAAACCATGTAAACCTATTCCATTAATGCATTTACTTGAAGGATCTCCATGTATCACAGAAGGTTTTCAAAATAGACCAACCATGACCACCAAAACCTTTACCATTTTAACCATTCCAAACCATTTTAGACCATGACAAACATTTAAAGAATTTATATCATTTAAACCATTTAAACAATGCAAAACCATCCAATTCCACTTAAGGATCAATTGCCAAACCAAACCATGCAAGAATTCCAATAAAAGTTCAACAATAGAGTCAAAACATTCTTTGATGTATTTTATCAAACATGTTGAGGACATACCTTTACTAAGACCAAAACTAATGCATAAAACACCATAATTAGGGTTACTCAGAACCAGTTTGTTAAAACATAACCAACCAATAACCACATATGAAAATCATTACCCAAAACATGTAAAAACATATTTTGAAACCAATACCAAACCACATCCATCAAGACCCTTAACATATATTTAGAAAAAACACCATTCATATTCCATAACTCAATGTTTAAAACAAAATACACATTCCTTTAGTTGGAAACAACAATAAAGGAAGGAGTACATGCCGTATACATGAAGATTCACTGATGAAATCTTGACCTTTGAGTCCTTTGAAAAACATATGAAGAAACCCTATCCTCCAATCTTCAAGAGTAAGTTTGAGAGAGTATTTGCAGTGTTTTAATCCTTTAACAAGTGTTATGAAATGCTAAAAAAGGTTATATTACGTGAGGACATAAGGTTTTAGGAGTAGGCAATATGCTGACTACCCTTGACTTAAAATTAAAAACAAACCACACCCAGGGGTATGACTCCCTTTACCATCCGTATCCTGGGGTAGGAATGGTACACCAACTCATACCTAAGACTATGAAAAGACCTACACACTGGTTTCTATATGACTTAACCCTCCCCACTCATACCTAATGGTATGTGTCATACACTAAATTGTACCCACTTCTCGTACCTTCTACAAACTTCATAAGATAACTCAATCAAGCATCATACGACATGCCTTACACCACTCGTATGCTCTTATATAACTCATACAAAGATGATTCATATCTTGGGCAGTAGCTACACCAAACACACTGCCTAACATATGATTAAACCCTCAATCCATACGATGAGTCGTATTCAAGTGTATAATTAGTACCCTTAAGTCGTATCAAGCTCAGTAAGTCCAAAACTTAGGAAATTTTGCAAGGGTTCAAGTCCTAAAGTGTTTCAACTAATACATATCCTTATAGAATTAACACGGTAACATATGAATATAGAAAAATCAATAATAAGTTCACAACCCATTTGTAATTCAATAAATTTAATTGAAGTTATCTAAATTTTCATGTTTTATCCAAGAAAACACCACAATCATATGCCTAAACATGAAATCTCCAATCAATCTATATCAAATTTACTTTTATTTACCATAGTCTACTACTATATTTAAATCATTACTACTTGGGTGCCAAGTTGTTGCCACGGAATGCATGATATCGCGGTAGCCTTGCCTGTTCTTGCTGCTTCATCTTGATCTCGATCTACAAATAAAAAATAAAGAACTATTTTATGAATACTATACAAATTTAGGCATTATACATGAAACCCAAGCTTTAAGGGTAAGTTCATGAATTTGTTAATTCTAGGGTTTTGTACAGCTCACCTACTCAGATTCTTCATGAAGAAAAATCATGGGAACGGATTCTAGTCTAGGAATTAACACGACCCGAACTAGGGACAAATTGTGTTAGGTATCTTAGGTCCAACCAAGACCATATACCAACCCCAATACCTAATCGTAATCCCTATACTCTCTCTATCAAAAGGATTTCAAGCATATAATAAGATAAAATAATAATAATTTAGGACATAAAATAAAGCTTATAACTATAACCCAATGATTAAAAGCAAGTATCCAACCAATCCCAATCCCAATGCCAATACCAATACCAAGGTTAACGCTAATACCAACACCGCCCATGCCCATAGTAGTTCGACAAAGCCTCTAATTAGAATCAAAGAACATACGATCGGGACATTCCCCCGACCATAGCTAAAACCAAAACCAATGAAATAGAAATAATGAAAAGAATTCCATAGCATAAAATAGAGACTTCCATAGTGTGGAAGCTTACTATTTCAATTTGATTCAAAGATATCACCAAATCCAAGTTACTAAGCAGGAGGAATACTAGTATGGCCGGTTCCTGTATCGCGTGGGGATACAACATCTAAACACGATTAGTAGAGAAAATTCTAGCATGTAATTCAAGGATAAAGGTAAAATAGTGCCATTATACAAAACCAAATCAAATAACCATATGCAATCATATGTAATACATATATATATCATGCTAGGATTGGGAGCAAGGTTTATGGTGCATTTAAATCCTTAACCTGGGTTATGTAGATTTGCCGTCCTAAAACCACCCATGGTCTATATGGGTACAACTCCCCGTGCATATTAGCCGAATGACCAGAGAAAAAAACCTGAAATAACTATTACATCACAAAAATATAAAGTGTGACATCATGCACACGATCACCAAGACCAACCTCACATCGATGAATTTGATTTTCCACTATTGATGTTCAAGATTTTATAGCACATTTAAGACTTTTTAATGTGAAATAATTGTAAGTTCTTACGTAACTACTTGTGTTTTTGATGATATTTCTTATGATTTTTTAGGAAAACCAAGATGCATGGAAATACATGAAATCTACATCAAGAAGGATGATTTTTGGTGAAATGATGCAAGAAATTTAGTTTTGAAAAGTTTCTGAAGATTTCCTAACGATATGTCGTGATAAGCTATCAGGTTTATGATAGGCTATCATGGAGGTCATCAGGTTTAGGTAGAGAACAAGAAAATTGAAGATTTTCTTACGACATATTGTGATAAGCCGTCAGGTTTGTGATAGACTATCACAACAGTAGTCAGGTTGTGATAGGCTATCACAGAGGTCATAAAATGTTTAATAGGCTATCACAGAGGGTGTCAGGTTCTTATAGTCTATCACGAAGGGCATCAGGTTTGTGATAGCCTATCATAAAAATTTAAAATTCTAAAATTTTTATTTTGAATTTTTTCTTAAAGTACGGGTATAAATAGTAACTTTTAGGGTTTCATGGGGCATCATGGACATCTAGGAATGTATGAAACTTATTCCAAAGACGACTTTACTTTTCTCTAGTCTCTTAACTTAGAAATTCAATTTTCCATCCTTTGATTTAGTTGTGGGAAATTATTATTGTACTTGAAGGAGAAACCACTTTGAATTTCATCTTTTGTAAGTTCACTTGCTTTAAGTTATGAATTCAATCTTTGTTATCTCTTTCTATCTTATGAGCAACTAAAATCCCACAACTAGGGTTGTGGGATCTATGATTATTATTTCATTGATTTAATAGTTGGATTAGGGTTTGAGTGATTATGGAAATGTCTTGAAATTCTATTGTTTTAACTTGAATCTATTGGTTGCAAAAATTAGGTTATTCCTTAGGTTTTATTTTCTTTTGGAAAAATAGACTAGAGGTCGTGAATTATCAATAGGGACTCCGAAGCTACCAACTTTCTATTTAATGATTGATGCCATAACTGGATAAATCTACCTAAGATAACAGTCAGTTGGAAATAGATAAGTTATCTAAGTTTGAGAGAATTATACAATAAATTGTCTAGTGAGGTCGAGAGATAAGTCAGATAGTATCATCGGTAGGGATAATATGCTATTCTCACCTATCACGATAATCATGACCAGTTATTATTCGATGGAGATTAATAGTCATAGTGATCACAACCCTAGTTTCTTTATATCATTGATTCAAAATATTGAAATCTAAGTTTTGAGTTATAAAATATGTTGAAATGTTAGAATTTGTTTAATTGATAAAAACCCCTATCTTGTTTTTTCATATTATTTACTTGAATTTAACTTGTAGCTATAGTTTTGAAGTAGTTTAATCTCCACTCACATTGTTCCCTGTGGATTCGACTCCGACTCCAAAGCTGGGTAAATATATTGATGATGACCTCCTTGTACTTATTTGAGATGTAAGTTGAGTGTTATCAAAAATGGTGCCGTTGCCAGGGAACAATTTGGCATATTGAGTTGGCTTTGAATTTTAGCCTACTTGCTTGAATTAAAATTTGTAAATATTTGTTTTTTAGTTTTCTTTTATTTCTTGTGTTACATATATTTTTATTCTAATTTACTTATTACTATGGCATCTTTGAATGAACATGATTTTGGTGGTTGGAAATCATTTCTTGATGATCCATGTCCATATTATGATGGACCTCACTTTTGGCAAGATTATAAATATGCTCCTCGGAGAGAGATATGTGCACCATCTCCAGCCTACTGAGAGTATAATTGTTCTTTATACAGTGGTCAAGATGGACGTTGGAGTGATTGCCCAAATACCTCTTCCCTCTATTGCACTATCCCAGGTTCTAGTTCTTCTTATGAGTGTGACAGGTCTTATGGTCAAGAAAAGAAAGAACAAAGCACTAAAAAGAGTGACATTGAAGCTATGCTTCAACTAACGTTGGATCGTACAGACCTAACAAATGATACCATATGTGACATACGTTAAGACATTAGGGAATTTAACAAGGGTAGAGAAAAGATAGAAGAGATGGATATCGAGGTTAATCATCCAAAACACTTTTCTATATTGTAGTTAGATGATATCTTGTTTGTGGAATTATTTAACATAATAGATGAGTGTGAAGATGAGAATCAAGAACCCTATATGATGTTGTGTTTGATGTTGAGCAGACCTTTGAGATTTCCCAACCAACCAAACCAACCATGAGGGATAATACCAAGATTGACGAAATGGTGCTACAGATAAAAGAAGACAATAAGCCAATCTCTTATTAAGACTCTAGCCCAATTCAAAGTGAAAATATTGAGAAGATGAATAAAAGTGAGTGTGTAGAGGATAGTGTAAATTTTGACATAGGATTTGTTGGGCCACACTCGAAGCATTTTTCCACATTATGTTTAGATGACATCTTTTCTGTGGAATTATCTAAACTAGTGGAAGATTGTGAAGATAAGGAACAAGAATCCTATATTTTTTATTTTACACTTGATAAACAATATAAAAACATACCTTACTTTAAGGTCGAGTTGGTTACCATGAATCATTCATTACTCGGCTTCTTAATCTTTGTACCACCTCCCTATGAGCGAGGCAAGAAGATGGACTCTAAGTTGGGGGTGAAATTCATATCCTCAAGGTGGAGGAAAAAGTTGAGTTGGGTCGTGCCGCGATGTTAAACTAGGTGCTTCTTGTGAGACAACCCAAGGTATTTTGTTGTTTATATTCGTATTATGTGATTGACATCAGATCATCGCACCTATAGTGCACAGGTATGTTTCTAACTCTTTTTTTTTTATTTGACGTGTTGGGAACAATGCATGATATTAAGTTGAGGGTAGGGCTACTTATGGGTGTTGATGTCCTCCTAGGGTTTTTGTTGCCGTGCCTCTTTTCCCTGGTGTCTTGTTCCTAGTAGAGATGGCATGTTTAGGCGTATTGTGTTTTGTTTTGTGATGTGTTGTGGTTAGTTCATTGGGAGAAAAATAATTATCTAGGATCGTTGACATATTTTTGTTGATTTTTGAGACTGATAAACACCTCTCCGTTGGTCTATTTTATAACTGTGTGATATACACTTATGTGTGACCACTGTGCATCTTGGTCTGGAATTAGTACTAGTGACATGATATCCACAGCTAAATAATCGCATGAACCGGATAGGTAGTAGCTTGTGATGCAGCTTTGTGCTATGTGTGTGTGAGATACTACTTAGTTCCCTTTGTGTGTTAAATCCAGAACTTGCCCGGTGAGTCTTACTTTGGTTGAATGATAGGGTTTAGGAAAGGATCATAGGCCGTTGTTGATGTTAGTCCACTTTTAGCCTAAATGACCTTCCCTGTATGCATGATATCTCTTGATCCCTATTTTGAGCTTGAATTGACCATTTCTTTCTATGAAACTTATCACCTTCCCATTTAGATCGTAATGAACATGTTTTGGCCCTGGTCCTTCTTAGACACTAAACACCTTGACTTAGGTAAAAAACTTAAGTTGAGGGTGGCTATCATAGAGGTGCGTGATGTAAAATGGGTATGGAGAAAGGTAGAGAAAAGGAAAAGAATAAGTGAAAAAGAATAAAAAGCTGCATAGTGTGGAAGAAGAATAAGAAAAGAAAAAGAATGAAAAAGAAAAGCCATATCCATCCTGAATAATGTGTGATCAAGAAAATAAGAAAAAGAAAAAAAAGGTTAATAAGTGAACCCCAAAAGTTAAGGGAGTGCCAAGGAGGGTTAGTCACTCTAAATGCCATTGAATATGATACTAGCCCTTAGCCTACATTACAAGCCGAAGAAAAGACCTATAGTGATCCTAACTTACCTGTTTGGACACCTTGGCAATGAAAATAAGGGCAAGCATATAGTATTTGACATGCATTGATTGGAATATATTTTTGAGAGTGAGTGCCTCTTGATCGTCCACGCATTGACATGCTTGAGTTCATATATGAGTGAGGAGGGACTTCTTTGTTATAAGGGAACATCGCTTTCATTGCAAGCTGTTAACTTTTTTGGATAGTGTAATATTGGTACATACATAGTTGTTGTTGCTGAATTGATGCCATATCTTGAATCCTTTGGGTCACATTGTGGATCTTCATTGATATGCATAGTTGGGTTTAAGGTGATTGAAAATGGAAAGGGTAATGTGTTTTGAGCTAAACTTGATAATAAACTGTCATAGGTATCTTATGTATCTCTTGGTTAAGCATCATAATATGGTGTTATGTAGTTGCTTCAGGACAAGCAATTGTTTTAAGGTGAGGGTGTTGATGTGCTAGATTTTTGTAGCACATTTAACACTTTTTAATGCAAAATAATTGTAAGTTCTTAAGTAACTACTGGTGTTTTTGATGATATTTCTTATGATTTTGTAGGAAAACCAAGATGCATGGAAATACATGAAATCTACATCAAGAAGGATGATTTTTGGTGAAAACATGCAAGAAATTTAGTTTTGAAAAGTTTTTGAAGATTTCCTGATGTCATGTCATGATAAGCTATCAGGTTTGTGATAGGATATCACAGTGGTCGTCCAGTTTAGGCAGAGAACAAGAAAATTGAAGATTTTCTGACGATATGTTGTGATAAGCTTTCAGGTATGTGATAGGCTATCAAGGAGGTCGTCGGGGTGTGATGGGCTATCACGGAGGTTGTTAGATTTATGATAGGCAATCACGGAGGGCGTTAGGTTGTGATAGGCTATCACGAAGGGCATTAGGTTTGTGATAGCCTATCACAAATGGCGTCACAAAAAGTAAAAATTCTGAATTTTTTTTTTGAATTTTTTCTTAAAGTACGGGTATAAATAGCAACTTTTAGGGTTTCATGGGGCATCTGGGACATCTAGGAACGTCTGAAACTTATTCCAAAGACGACTTTACTTTTCTTTAGTCTCTTAACTTAGAAATTCAATTTTCCATCCTTTGATTTAGTTGTGGGAAATTCTTATTGTACTTGAAGGAGAAACAACTTTGAATTTCATCTTTTATAAGTTCACTTGCTTTAAGTTATGAATTCAATCTTTGTTATCTCTTTCTATCTTATGAGCAACTAAAATCCACAACTAGAGTTGTGGGATCTATGATTATTCTTTCATTGATTTAATAGTTGGATTAGGGTTTGAGTGATTATGGGAACGTCTTGATATTCTGTTGCTTTAACTTGAATCTATTGGTTGCAAACATTAGGTTATGCCTTAGGTTTCATTTGCCTCTAACGGAGAAATAGACTTGAGGTCGTGGATTATCAATAGGGAATCAGAAGATACCAACCTTCTGTTTAATGATTGATGCCATAACTAGATCAATCTACCTGAGATAACATCTAGTTGGAAATAGATAAGTTATCTATGTTTGAGAGAATTAGATAATAAATTGTCTAGTGAGGTCGAGAGATAAGTCAGATAGTATCATCGACAGGGATAATCTGCTGTTCCCACCTATAACGATAATCATGAACAATTATTATTCAATGGAGATTAATAATCATAGTGATCACAACACTAGTTTCTCTATATCATTGATTCGAAATATTGAAATCTAAGTTTTGAGTTCTAAAATAAGTTGAAACGTTAGAATTTATTTGATTGATAAAAACCCCTATTTTGTATTTTCTTATTATATACTTGAATTTAACTTGAAGCTATAGTTTCAAACTAGTTTATCGCCACAGACATTGTTCACTGTGGATTCGACCCCAATTCCAAAGTTGGGTAAATATATTGATGACAACCACCTTGCACTTATTTGAGGTGTAAGTTGAGAGTTATCAAGTATTGGTCCCCCCAGGCCCTCACCTTCCACTACTTGGATATTCAACCCCCTTTAAGCCTATATTAAATCGTTACATATTCCCAACCATTTACCCATGAGTCTTTTTATCAGGCATTAGCCAATGGTATCGTCATACAAAAATTAGAGCTTGATAGACTATTACCTTGTCCTATATACAATACTAAACCAAATTAGACTCCATAGTTTCCTATTAACCAAAACCATTTATAATCAAACCATGGCCACTAAGGACTTTCCAACTTCATATGAAACGAACCAAAACCATCACATATTTCTTTTACCATTTATGCAATGCAAAGATTTCAAGGATAATTAAACTTTGTGACAAAATCATTATCATTGACAATTTCAAAAACAGGTTGAGGGCATGCCATTATCAAAGCCAAAATCATCAAATTTGTGGCTCAACCATGACCTCTCAATTAAATAACCATTCCCATGAATCCACATGTGGGAAATCATAATTAAAACATGAAAAACCATAAGTAAATCATGATGAACATTAATCAACCATGAACATCAAAATCCCCAACCTTTAGTTCCAAACCATAGCAACACCATGAAAACCATACACTAAGACATATGCCTTTAGTAAAATAACAATAAGGAAGAGTCACATGCCTGAATTACAAAGATTCGCAGAGAGAAATTGATCCATAAGCCCTTAGATAACAACTTTGGGGAAACCCTAGCAAATTTTGCTTGAAAGGATTTTGAGAGGCTAAAAAGGATGTTTAATTTAGTAAAGGGTGGAATGAATGACCAAAAAATGTTACAGGGACGTGTGGTCTTAAGGGTTTCGAGTGGAAAATGTCTAAAGTGCCCCCAACTTAAAGTTATAAAAATACCATAGGTCGTTAAGAGTCTACCCCTTAACTCATGACCATAACATACAACTCGTACCATTTAGTTATCACCAAGACAGTGACTTGAACAAAAACACACTGTCCACTATATGGCTCTATGAACCCACCTGTGACCTGACCATACCACTCGTATGGTCTAGTCATATCCAAGACAGAACCCAATGAATGGACATTGGAAAACATACAACTCAATCTTACCACTCATAACCTATCCTCAAGGCTCTTAATGAGCCACTCATACTTAGAGCTAGGTGAAGTAACTAAGTTTCTAATTTGATGAATGATCAAACAAATGACACGTCACAACCCTTAATGACCTATACCACTAAGTCATAACCATAATATAACCCCAACCACTATTCACTGGAGACCTAACGACAAGGTTTACCTAAATCGTACCCACACTATATGAATCGTATAGTGAGTCATTACTAAGACACTGAGCTCAAAGCTCAGGAAATTTCCAATGGACAAAACCCAGGGCATTTCAATTCTCCCCTACTTGGGTCATTCGTCCTCAAATGAAGGGACAAAGTAGTGACTAGCATGAATAAACCCCCAAATATCTCTATGCTATTTTTAAGATAGAAATAACATGACTTAAAACCGGTCCATGTCGTATGGGCATCTTAAGTCCAACATGTACCGAAGATTTTCCTGTTAACCCGACATAACCATCACCCCAATCCACAAATGTCAGATGAACTCTGACTATAAATCAAGATAGCGGAAACAAAACTAATATCATAATGTAGACAATGTCTAATCATTTCATTTACAATAACATACTAACCAACATACCCAAGTCAACAGTTATCCACAAAGTGTCTACCAATCTAATGTCCATAATATGTCAGGATATACCCTCTACAATAGCCAAATACCAAGTCTAAACAAGTCTATGGAATCAGATAGAAAGGCTACTAAATGTATGCCTTCCAAAGTATGGAGGATTACCACTTCAATGTCAACACATCAACTGTTCGAATAATTGGTCATTGCGTAGGAAAAGAAGAAGAAGCTCTGACCCCTATGTTGTGTGGGGACATAGCGTTCGGAGACGGTTAGTATTTGGAGCTCGCATATAACTCAAGGATAAGGATAAAGTAGTGCCAACAGTTCAAAACCAATCAACCAATGCACACAACCAACGTAATCCATGTATATATCTTTATATATATATAAGTATACCATTCTGAGGTAAGGAATGGGATTAGCATGATTCTTGATACCATTAATCTGAGTTGTATAGCATTATCGTCATAGAAAAAGGCACCCACCAACTATATGGGCCCAGCTCTCCACTAGCTTGAATGGCCCCGATGTATATAGCCGCACGAACTAGAGATCCATAACCTTCTATGCTTTTATGGGTTACTCAAACCACCCAACATCATAAAAGTGACTTATGAACGACTACATGTTGTAAAGGGGAATCGAGACTCCCTTGTTATTATTTCATTTGAGGGACTCGAACCTCCTGGTATCATATTTAATTAGGGGGACTTGAACCTCCTGGTTGTATATTTCATTTGGGGGACTTGAACCTTTCAATCAATATTTCATTTGACCGACTTAAACCTCTCGTATACATGTTTCATTAGGGGGACTTGAACATGCATATTTTATTCGGGGGAATTGAACCTCCCATTTGCATATTTAATTCAAGGTACCTGAACCTCCCCGCCATATGACACCATCATCGGCTGGCACAGTTTCCAGTGTTAGTCCTTTAGACTCCGCTTTCACGGTCTTTCTACACATCCCTCTTTAAAGCCTAATTTAAAACCTTCATTTCACATATGCAACCACTTAGTCAATTTATTACCAATGGTGCTTCATTGGTATCGTTGTACCAATTCTACTTGCAAGTGTACACCATTCCATTACTAATATCAATCCATACATTCATATGAACTTTGGACTCGAACCTATCATCTAATGAAGACCAACCAACTTTGTGGTTTAGGTACTCAAACCCCTTATCTATACATCGGCAACCATTAAATTCAACATATAGGGACTCTATCTCTTTCTTAACCTACCCAAGCCACTATGGCTATAATTCAACTCCATATATGACCATATGATCTTTAGAAAACCACTTTAAAAACTGATCATGTTAATAGGCCAATGCCTTAGTCATGTAACAATGAAAATTCATTTATATTCGCCTAGACCTTTATAAAATCATTCATTCTCCAACAAGGCCTTATCATAGACATTTACCAAGCACTCATATTTATTAGGCCAATGTCATATTGCATTTATATTAATTAGACCAACGTCATAATTCAATACACCATTAACAAGTTACTAGTTATTTCTCTTAGGCATTTTCACAAACACCTTAAGGACATGCATTTATCAAGACCAAAAGCGAAAGTAAGAATCATCAAATTTAGTGTTACTTATGGCCCATTTGTTAAACCACAATCAACAAGTTCCCACATGTACAAATCATCAGAAAATACATGTATATACACAAGTTTAAACATGAGTAAATAATACCCAACATTATGCAATAAAACACTCAACATTTAATTTCAAAACCACCATTTAAAATTCAATTTCATTGTTTAAAATTCATGATATTTTGAACTAACAATGAGAGAAGAGGTACATTCCTTATACACGAAAGAACTTGACACTACTCTTGCCTCTAGATGAACCCTCTTAAAACCCTAAACTCCAATCTTAATTAAGAAGTTTAAAGAGTGTATTTGGTATGTTTGATCCACCAAATGACTGTTAAGAGAGTCTAAAATGGGTTGTATAGTTAGGGTACTTAAGGGTCTTGGTGTGGGAAATGTCCAAAGATCCCTTGACTTAAAAGCTGAAAAGTGGCTCCCAAGAGGGTACGACTCACCTTACTCAATCGTACCCTAGTGTACGAGCGGTACCCTAAATCATAGCCTAGGCCTTTCCAAGGACCCCTACACTGCCTAGGGTACGACTACACACACATGCCCTATACCAAAGTGTACAAATGGTACCCTAAGTCGTATCCCTAAACTGTACCCAAGATAGTTTCAAACAGATCAACTCAACACTTTATCCGACTAGGTAGTGTACGTCTTGTACCCTAATATACAATCATGGGATCGCCAAGTCATATCTTGGACAGTGTATAACCCCTACCAAACTTTCTTTGATATGAGAGGGATTAACTAATTCATATTCAAGGGTACAACTAGTACCTTGAAGTCGCACCTAGTCCTGAAGCTTTAATTAAGGACATTTTCTAAGGGTCCAATGCCTAGGTGCTTCAATTCTCCCCCGCTTGGATCAATCTTCCTCGAATGATGGGCAAGGAAAATATAAATAAGAATTAACACATTAATACACATAAACTAACCCTTAACAAAATTAGAAATCAAGATAGACAAAAAGGCTAAGGTACAAACCATGATCATTATCAATCAACCATTCAATTCATTGACTACGGGACTCAAACCCATTATTTATTAAAGACACTTTTTCAATTCAAAGATTAGGGACTTGAATCCAGTGTCTACCAAAGACATCAATCAAATTAGGAAAAATAATACATACCTCAACCATGAGATTCCATAATGGAAAAAATGCAGATACTTGGACTTCATGTCCTCTTCCGCATCTCAAGTAGCTTCCTCATACTTTTAGTTCCTCTATAGAACATTCGCCGTAGCCACCTCTTTTTTTCTCAACCAGTGAACTTAGAAATCTAAGATCCCTATTGGGACCTCTATATAGGTAAAAAAGTGCACAACTCCAACAACCTCTAAGGTAATATCCAATCGAAGGATCACCTATACACTTTCCCAACACACATAAGGGATATCGGAAGAGTAGAACTCATGCTAGAGAGCTATCCCAATTCAATGTTAGAACTTCCTGAAGACATATCACTAGGAGAGCTTGAATCTAGCCATACACCATTTCCACCTTCAAGCTTATCCAAAGCAAGGAGTAATTAACCTAAGCCACCAAGATCTACCTCTTACATCCACTCAAAACACTACTCCACATCCATAAACTTAGTTTCAGTAGTTTCCCTAGAGTCTCCCTCACTTACAATTTCTACTCTCCCTTATTTCAACATATCACCACACCTCTAAGGCCACTACCACCCTAACATAAGAAGGGTCAATAAGGAACTAAAGTACATGAACCATTTATGGTACCCAAGAAAAGACCTCCCAAAAAAGACAAGACACTATAGCTACAAAGCACTTTATAGCAACAACCTAGGTCATAAATGAAACTCATCCATACATACCACACCACAGGAGAAGTCCTTGGGACTAGAAACCAAAAGATACATCACCGCATATACCATATGTAAACCAATGTAAGGTCAAGACTCATATCAAAGAAACAAAGCATATGTAAGATGCGAACCTTAGGTGTAAGCACTATTAGAATGCATGCATCACTAGTAGTGTCCTGTCTTAACTGAGATAGGAGAGAATCACTAGAATAGAAGTAAATACACCCTGACCTTTCATTAAAGTCCACTGCTAGAAAATTTAAGATTATCCCTCAACCTTTGACTCACTTTACCTATAAGCACAACACTCCGCTCTAAGGGTATAACCCAAGAAGACTACTAGGGATGCTTGGTCCTTGTATACCTAAACCTTATCCATCCAATAAATCTACCTTCAAAACTTTCATATTTCTATCCCTCAGCTAACATGCTCTCTTCACCTAACTAAACACCTAGATACAAACTCGACATTTATCAACCACCCTGCAGTAATAACAAGGTATCCCATGGAGAAATACTAGAGTGGAAGCAACCTTCATCTAAGATACCCCCCTTTTTTTGCTCCCTAAGTTCCCCTAACTTAATAAGAACTATTCTATAAAGAAGGAATAAGAGTTAAACAAGCATCTAAAACAATACCAATCCCAAAATTAACCTCCTCATTAGAAGGACACAATGAGGGTCAACAAAAAGGACCCTAAGAAATTCATGCACCACCAAAACCTAAAGCAAATAAAGGCTTTCTGAGGTAGAATCTTTAACTTAAACCAAATGATACAAACACCCTTTAAAGATTGAATTTTAAGCTCTAAGGTAATATAAAAACCTCCCCTTAGGCACTAAAGAACTCACTTGTCATATAATGATGGGCTCATTTGGGACTTTATGCATGACCTTATGGATCCTACAATTTAAGAAAGCATAGCACGAATGCAACCAATCAATCCTTGGAATGATATCAATATCAACCATATCTAACTCTATCATCTCAACAAAAGTTTTTACTCTAAAAATAGCTACCAGACACCCCTAATAGACTCCTTACAACTATAGAGTCGCATATCGGGGTAGAAACAGAAAAAAGTCAAAAATTACCTTAAGATAAAGTTTAAATTACAAAATCATAGATGGGGTCACACTAGAGGAGGGAAACACCATACTAAGTAAAGCATACTCATCACAAAAAAAGAATTTTAACATACCTACATTTGTATCAATAGGTGCCTCTAGCTCCCAGGGGATAGTAAAAGCATTGGGAAGGTTTCAATCAATGACGGAGCTAGAAGAAGCTCCATAGGTACAAGAGATAAAAAAGTGGCAGCCAACACACTATTTACCTAAATGACAATCATTATAGGACACTCTAATTGCATGTGATCTAATTAACCATATTTAAAACACCTATTCCTTCCTTTCTCGTACCTACCATGACGATGCTAACTATATAATCTAAATAGAGAAGAGGTCGATACTAATTGGGCCCTACTAGCTTAGGACTAGGTGCCTTGTGCTCTAGAAGCACTACCTCTTTAGAGCGTCTGTCTCTTGATGGCTCCAAGTAAGGAGCACTAACCGTGGAATAAAAGTTAGGGACCACCCAATGCTTTTTCTTAGACCACTTACCACCAACTTGAGTCAACAAAGTAATGGGGAGACATAACCCAACATCATTAGTATCCTTTTGAGGTGACTGAGGAGGAGCATTACTCTTAAAAGTAGGGTTAGTGGGAGTAGGTTGAAACCCACGTTAACAGTTAGATACTGCGACCCTTGAACCAATTAAACCCTAAAAGTTGGATGAACTCTGTCTATATTACCCTTGGTCGAGACAGAAGAGTTTTCATGAACATCAGATCTTCTTGGATGGATGATTAGAAAAATAAACAAGCAGATATAAAAGGAATCCAAGACCATAGACTTTATAGCTTGAGATAGAATTAGAAGAAACAAAACCATTTCTAAATGTCTCATAGACCCTCTTTTATAAGTTTGGCATACTACAACCCATAAAATAGACTCTACTTGACATGGCTTTGTGAACTCCCAATTGACCATGAACCTAGGCTCTGAAAATAACTTGACATGACCCAAAACTAGGCCATGTTGTATGGGCATCTCAATCCCAACATAAATCAAAGATCACCCCATAAACCTAAACTAACCATCACTCCAATCCACAAGTGTTGGATGAACTCCAACCATAAATCAAGATTGCAAAAACCAAAAACTAATATCACTACTTAGACAATGTCTAAATATTTCATTTAAATCAACATACTAACCAATACACCTAAGTCCATAGTCATCCACAAAGCCTATAACAATCTGATGCGTATAATATATCAGGACATAACCCCAAAAATGGCCAAATACCAAGTCTAAACAAGTTTATTACATAGGATAGAATGATTATAAAATGTATGCCTTCTGAAATATAATAGCTCACCACTTCAATGTCAACACATGGACTGCTCGAACACTTTGTCATTGTATAAAAAAAAAAGAAGAAGCTCCAGCCTCTATGTGGTGTGGGGACATAGCGTCTGGAGATAGTTAGTGGTTGGAGTGCAAGCATTTAACTTAAGGATAAGGATAAAGTAGTGCCAATAGTTCAAATCCAATCAACCAATGCACACAACCAATGTAATCAATGTATATATATTTTTATATATATTTATATAAGTATACCATACCAGGGTAAGGAATGGGATTAGCCTGATTCTTGAAACTATTAACCTGGGTTGTGTAGAATCACTGTCATTGAACAAGGCACCCACGATCTATATGGGCCTAGCTCTACCCTAGCTAAAAGATCCATAGTCCATGTAGATATATGAACTAGAGAATATCTATAACCATATATGCTTTTATGGAGAACTCGAACCTCCCAACATCATTAAGGTGACTTATGCACTACTATATGTAATAAGGGGGAATCAAATCTCCCTTGTTATATTCTCCCTATGGAGACTCAAACCTCTTAATCACATATTTCATTCGGGGGACTTGACTCTCCCGATTTCATGTTTTATTTGGGGGACATGATTCTGCCGGTTGCATATTTCATTCAAGGTACTTGAACCTCCCAATTGCATATTTCATTCAGGGGACTTGAACTTGCCGGTTGTAATTTTTAATCAGGGGACTTTAACCTCCTAGTTGCATGTTTCATTCGGGGAATTTGAACCTCCCAACCATATGACACCAGCACTGGCTAACACGATTTCCAATTTTAGTCCTTCGGACTATACATTTATGGTCTTGCTACACATTTCGCTTTAAAACTAAATTAAAACCATCATTTCACATATGCAACTACTGAGTCAATTTCTTTCCAAAGGCACTTCATTGGTATCATCATATCAATGCCACTGGCAGGTGTACACCATGCCATTTTCATTGTTAATTGATTTATTCATATTACCTTAGGATTCGAGCCTATCGTCTAATGAAGACCAGCCGACTTAGTGGTTTAGGGACCTAAACTCCCTATCTATTAATCGACAACTATTCAATTTAATACCTAGGGAATCTATCCCCTTCTTAACCAACCCTAGCCATCATGACTATAATTCAACACCATCTATGACCACATGATCTTTATAAAACCATTTTAATTGTCAATCATGTTAATAGGCCAATGCGTTAGTCATATAAAAATACAAATTTATTTATAGTCAACAAGACCATTATAAAAACATTCATTCTCCACTGGTATTCTTATATTCAAATTTAGTTCAAAACACAATTCAATTCCATGGTTAAGGACTTTAACCACTTTCTAACCATTCAAAATAATAGAGTCATCAATTAACTTATTACATAGACAAAAAGGCCATATCATAGTCATTTACCAAGCACTAATATTCATTAGGCTAATGTCATATTCCATTTATATTCATTAGACCAACATCATAATTCAATACCCGATTAATAAGGACTAGTTATTTCTCTTAGTTATTTTTACAAACACCTTGAGTGCATGATTTTTTCAAGGCCAAACCAAAGTAAAAATCATCAAATTTAGGGTTACTCATGGCCCATTTGTTAAAACACGATCAATAAGCAGCCACAGGTACAGATTATCAGTAAAGACATGTTTTAAACATAAGTTTAAACAAGAGTAAACAATACCCAACACTATGCAAAAAGACCCTAAACATTTGATTTGAAAACCACTATTTATAAGTCAAAATCATTGTTTAAAACACATGATATTTTGAACTAACAATAAGGGAAGAGGTACATGCTTTATATAAGAAGATTCACGAAAGAACTTGACACCTCTCTTGCCTCTAGATTAACCTCTTCAAACCCTAGCCTCCAATCTTATTTAAGAAGTTTAGAGAGTATATTTGGTATGTTTAACCCACCAAATAAGTGTTAAGATAGGCTACAATAGGTTATATAGTAAGGGGACTTAAGGGTCTTGGGGTGGGAAATGTCCATAGAACCCCTGACTTAAAAGTTGAACAGTGGCTCCTAATAGGGTATGACTCACTTGACTCAATCGTACCCTAGGGTACAAGTAGTACCCTAACTAATACTCAAGGACTCACCAAGGACCCCTACACTTTCCATGGTACGACCATACATATATGACTCGTATCGAATAGTACAAGTGGTACCCTAAACCGTATTCGAAAACCTTACCCAATATAGTTTTTACTAGGTCAACTAACACTTTATGACTAGGTAGTGCACAAATCATACGCTAATATGCGACCATGGGAAATACAAGTCATATCTTAGACATTGTGTTACCCTCACCACACAACCTACGATACGGGAGGGGGTCACTAAGTCATACCCAAGGGTACAACTAGTACCTTGAAGTCGTACCTAGTCCAGAAGCTTCAATTAAGGATATTTTCTAAGTGTCCAAAGCCTAGGTATTTTAAAAATACAAATTACCAAGGAATTCCCAATGTACTCTTACCTTTATGATAGAAAAACAAAGATGTTATGTTCAATACATACCTTAAGCATATTTTTCTGGAACAGGAAATAGGAGTGGATACTTAGACTTTATGTCCTCTTCAGCTTCCCATGTAGCCTCTTCCACTATGTGGTTCCTCCATAGAACCTTTATCAAAGATATGTCTTTGATCTGCAACTGTCGAACCAGCCGATCTAAGATTTCAATGGGGACCTTTTTATTAGATAGGGAATCTAAAATACTAATATACTTGATAGGCATAATTTGCAATGGATCACCCATACACTTCCTCTACATTAAAATACGGAACATTGGGTGAGTGGAGCTCACACTATAAGGAAACTCTAACTAATACACAACACTGCCAACCCTTCTCAAAACCAAGTACGGACTTGCATATCGGGGACTAAGCTTTCCCTTCTTCCTAAACTGTATCACTCCCTTATAGGAGACAATAATAGTGTATGCAAACACTTGGAAACTTGATTTTTTCCCATCAATTATGGCTACTAATTCTAGTGAGATAGACCCACCGGAGGAATGTCCAAAGTAGAATAACGGAGGGAAGGCAGAATCCATTAGCTCCAAAATATATTGACTTATTAAAGTGTAAAATGTACATGCATAAAACCATTAGAGTTCCTCCAAATAACAATATAATGATGCATAGAGAACCAATTGTTACGTGGAAATTTTTAGAGGTAAAGAACTTAAAAATATAGGAGATCTACAGTATGCAGAAATGGTTAAATTCTCATATGGCAACCAAATGTCAATGCATTATGTAAGTCACTTCCTTCTCAATGTGGTATTAAGAGAGAGTGTACTCTAAGGGTGCTGGACACATGGTATATATTGATATGATTAAATCAGCTTGAAGATTATGTCCAATTGTTATCAATAAGAACTTATTACATTAAGGCCAAAGTGATGTATTGGCAGATGAGAACCCTCAAATGGGATCTCTAGTTTAAACCTAATATTGAAACCATAATAGGTATTGCATGGATCTCAATACCGGATTTACTACTAAATTTCATTGATAAAGAAGCTATATTTTCTATTGTATTTGCAGTTGGAAAACCTTTAATAATGGACATGACTATAAAAAATCACAAAAGGCCAAGCTGTGCAAGGGTAAAGATCAAAGTGGACCTTATTACTAAGTTACAATATAGAATGAAGATCAATGAAGAAGATGATATAAGTGGAGAAATAAAATCTAAGTGTATTCAGATACTATATGATTACAAGCCTAAATATTGTAAGGAATGTTGCTTATAGGATTATGATGAAGAATCTTGTTGGAATATTTATCTGGAGATATATGATAAGCTACAAGGGCAAAGGGATAGCAAAGACAGTACGAAAAAAGATGCAAAAATGATTAAGCAAGTGCAGAAAAGGGCAGCACCTGATAGCATCAAAAATCAATAGTTGCAAAGGAGAAAAAAATATAAGAGTGACAAATATGGGCATATAGTAGGAGAAGTGCATGATGAGGTAAAGGAACTTGAGACATCAAGTGTTTTTGATGCTTTAAATAAAGAGCATAATGAGACTCAAGAAAAATCTAGTAACAGGTAGAATAAGGAAAGTACAAAAGATTGGGTGACTAAGAGTATTGGCAAAGAAGAACAACCAGTAATAGAAGTATAGACAAGCAAGGAGAATAATAATGACCAAGATCAAATTGAAAACACAATAAAAGACAATGAAAAATAAGTAAAAGAAGAAACAGTGCCGACCAAGGACAAAGATAAGCAACATTCACAGGATCAATAATAAAGACAGAATGAAGAAGTTTCACAAACTAATGCATATGACTTAGTGTGGTTGTTCATGATAAGACTGAGAAGCAAGAGATGATACTATAAGGGGTCATTTGGTAGAGTGTATAAGAACAATACAGAATATAGTGTTTTAATAATGCCTGTATTATTTATGCTTGTATTAGTTATACATGTATTATTTCTTGTACATTATTTGGTTTGATGTATAAGAAATAATACATTTTACATAATATCTATAAAAGAAATGTTTGTTTACAAAAATACCCTTGTTTTATTTTATACACTTTTTTGAAATTTTTTTTTTGTCATCTCAAACATAATTAGTATTGTTGAACTAGTATATAGAGGTTTCAGATTAATTGCAAGACCTTCGTCTTTGTGCATGAAATATTATTCCAATAAATTATCATAGTAGAAACAAAAATAAAATATAAGACATAAAATTAAGAAATAGTCTCATTTTTTTATCTTTTTAAAGACCCTCGAAGTAAAGAAAAAATATGTTATAATTATTTAAATCAACTATTCATTTTTGTAGATTAAAATGGTGGCAAAAAAAATTGGGAAATATTTTGAAAAGATTCTCTATTGCAGATTAAAATGGCAGGAAATAGAATGATGAAATATTTTGAGAGGAAAATTGAGGGGTATTAAGATCATTTAATAAGTTAATATATGTGTTAAAAGAAATTGTATTACTAATACGTAGGAAATGAAGTGTATTGCTATTACACACTTCAATACACAACATAGTGTATAACTAATGCTTGCATTAGTTATACATAGGAAAACATTTATACCAAAAAAGGTACTAATAGTATAAATTAACTAATTCATGTATTATATTTTTCAATACACTCTACCAAATGACCCCTAAGATATTTTACCATTAGAAATGGAGGCAGGAAACATGATGGAACTTATGAAAAACAAGAAAGAAGACTTGGATTTTGAGGATTTGGTTGATAATATTGATAAGGTTATAGTTAAAAGAAATCTATCTCCAAAGAAAATTTAGTCACTAAGTGCAAAGCATGGAAAAAACAAAAGAAAAGTAAAATGATAGAAGAAAGTACAAAGTAGACAAGGAGCCATATGGCAAAATCCTCATTAAAATGAATGCCTTAATTTGAAACATCTGATCAGTAAACACACAAAAAGCATTTACAAAGTTGATCACAATGAATAGAAGATATCAATTTGGTTTCTTTGGTTTGATGGAACCATTTCAGGAATGTCATAACATAGAGGAGTATAAAAGAAGGGTGGGAATGCAACATTCAATGGTAAACAATTCAGGCAAGATATGGGTATTTATTGATGCAATAATGGGGTACAATATCATTAGACATGAAGAAAAATAACTCATATTTACACTTGAAAATCAGTATGCATGAGCAGTTGTTTTTGTTACACTGATGTATGGAAAGTGTAATTAAAACAAGAGACTGGTTTTATGGGAATCATTAGGAGAAATAACTTGTATAATTCAAGATCCTTAGCTAATGGGTGGATACTTTAATATGATAAGGAATGAGGAGGAGAACCTAGGAGGATTACCAGTCATAATCGAGGAGAAAAATAATTTTAACCATTGCATTAGCATTTGTAACTTGGAGGAAAATACTTTTAAAGAAAGACAATAGACATGGTGGAATAGAAGAATAGGTAAAAACTGTAAATTCAAAAGGTTGGACATGGTTTTGTTTAATGCTATATTACAGGAGTTTTTTCCTATAATAGAATTAGAGGATCTGGTAAGGAGTGGTTCAGACCATGCTCCAATGTTATTATGTTTAGCGACTTGAGTGAGCAGCTCATCAAACCTTTTAGATTCCTTAATTTTTGGATGAAGAAAGAATCATACATGGAGGGTTTTAGGAAGAATTGGAATAATGATATTGAAGGAGATCCCTTTGTGAACTTTCATCAAAATCTAAAGAAAACTAAAGTTGGTTTTACTAAGTAGAGCAAGAAAACTTTTGGAAACATTTTCCAAGAGACTTCCACATTGGACAAAGTGATAAAAGTAAGAGAATTTTTTTTTGATGAATTAACTTCAGTATTAGCAGAGCTAAGTAGTCACAATCACAAGAAAAACTAGCAATGAAATTGAGAAGAGAGAAAGAATTTTTGAAATAGAAAGATAGTTTTGAATGGTTTAAAGAACAGAAGATTTTTTTATGTAGTTTTCAAAGGCAGAAGTTCTAGGTTAAAAATTCAAATAATCTAAGATGAAGAGAGAAGTTAGCTGGACAACCAGGAGGAAATAGCAAAAGCAAAGAATTTATTTTTCCAAAAGCAATTTGAAAAGTAGGAGGATGCTGAGGATTTCTCAATGCTGGATCTACCAAAGAGAGTAACAAAAGTCCCAATGGTGAATTGAAGAAGGTCACAACTATTGCGGAAGTAAAAGTGGCAGTAATGGGATTGAATAGGAACAATTCTTATGGTCCTGATGGCATGACATGTGCATTTTATCAGGATATAGGGAGCATAATCTCAAAGGATTTGCATTAGATGATCATATCTTTCTTCTGTGGGTATGATCTCCCAAGGTTTATTACTCATACAAATCTGGTTTTATTATCAAAAAGTTAGTAGTAAACACTTTATCAGATCTTAGACCCATTACACTTAGTAATTTTTTGAATAAAATCTTCTCTAGTATTATTCATGAAAGGATAAAGTGTATTCTTCCTGTAATTGTATCTAAAGAACAAGCTAGTTTTGTCCAAGGTAGAATCACAACTAAAAATATTCTGGTGGTTCAAAAAATAGTCTTTGAAATCAGGGAAAAGGGAAAGCCTCCTAACATGGTGATGAAACTTGATATGATGAAAGCATATGATAGGGTAGAATGGTTGTTTCTCACTAAAGTGCTAAGGTAGATTGGTTTTCGTGAAGAAATAATTGATATGGTTTTAAGACTACTTTCAAATAACTAGTATTCTATACTGCTAAATGGACAACCTAAAGGTTTATTTAAATCTTCTAGGGGTATAAAGCAAGGGAATCCACTGTCCTCTACATTGTTCATTATTGTAGAAGAGGTTTTATCAAGAAGTTTGAAGGAACTGCTTTTCAGAAAAGAATTCAGACCTTTTGGGATGCCTAGAAGAAGTCCAAGAATCAATCATCTTGCATTTACAGATTATATGATTATACTTTCTAAGGAATAAATAGATATATTGTATCTTTCCACATCAAGTTTGGAGAAGTATGAAAAGGTTTCAAGGCAGAAAATTGACAAGGAAAAAAGTTCGGTCTATCGACATGGAAGTGTTTTAAATGGTGTTGTGGTTTTGGCAGAAGTAAAAACTGGTATATTTAGACAGGAGTTCCATTTTAGTTATTTGGGATTTCCTATATTATACATGAGAAATAACAAGGTGTACTATGAGCATATTATGAATAGAATTACTAATAAGTTGCAAGCATGGAAAGGAAAGTTGTTGTCTTTTGGAGGTAGAGTACTCCTAATTAAACATATGTTACAGAGAATTCCCGTACATTATCTCTCTATTATGAATCCCCATAAGAATGTCCTAAATACTAATCATAATATATTTTCCAAGTTCTTTTGGAGTAGTACAATAGGGGGTAGGGGAAGACATTAGGTATCATAGTCTACTATATGTCTACCTGAGGCAGAAGGAGGATTGGGTTTTAGGATGCTACATGATGTATCAACAAACCTCTTTTGTAAACTGTGGTGTATTTTTAGAACTAAGAAGTCTATCTATAGTTAATACATCTTTAATAAATATTGCAGAAGGTAACATCCTAAAGAAGTTATGTAGAAAGTAGGAGGAGGCTCTCAAGATTGGAAAAAGATGTCACAGGTTAGGGACCTCATTGATCACTAATTACATGGCATATTAGAGGAGGGGATGGTTATATATGGTTTGACAATTAGTGTGGCTTAGGTGATTTTTATTCTATTCTGTAAGACAACAAAGAATGGGATTATAATTATCAATGTGTGAAAGACTTGATGACTAGTGGATGTTGGAATGAAGATTTAATGAAGAAGTTGTTACCTGAAGAAATAGTGGAACATGTAGTTCATAAAGTAAGGCCAGCACAGCAATAAACACAAAAAGATAAAGTAATATGGAGTGTGGAAGAAAAAGAAAATTTCACAATTAAATCATCTTGGGAATATATAAGTCATAAGAGAGGAGCCTAATGATTTTTATAAAAAATTATTGATTAAAGGGCTGCCTTTTAAGATTGTGTTTTTTGTGTAGAGGATGTGGAAAGGGAATATATTAGTGGATGATACTATAAGGAGCTGGGGAATACATGGTCCTTCTAAATGCTGGTGTTGCCAAAATCTTGCTCAAGAGACCATTTCTCATGTGCTATTGGATCTCATTCTGCTAACAGGACCTGGTCCTACGTTTCTTCTTTTGCAGGAATTAACATACAAGGGTTGAGCTTAAGAGAGACAATACAAGAATATTGGGATGCCCATATGAAGCAGAGGGAGAAAGTATATTTTAGAGCAATCCCAGCAATCATTTTATGGGGATTATAGAAGAGGAGAAATATTTTGAAGCTTGAAGGGAATGGGGTGACAGTACATAGACTTATCTTTAATGTCACAAGGCACCTAAGGATATTGTTGAAAGTTAGAAAACCAAGAGTGGATTTTCCTGGTGAATGGCCATCCATTTTATAGTAGCTAGGTCAGTTGAAGCCTAAAGTTATAGTTAAACTAGTACTATGGGAATTGCCAGAGAAGGTTGGAGTAAATACAACACTTAAGGAGCATCAAAAGGGAACCTACGTAGCAGTTAATGGGAATTCTTTTTGAAGGATGTACAACATGGCTTAATACATGCAGAAAGGTCAATAATAGAGGGCATAGATAAAATGGAAGCAGAAGCCAAGGACATACTACATGCAGCTATTCATTGTAATCAATCAGGTCAGCACAGTGTAATTATTCAAACTGATTCATTAGCCATGCAAAAGTTTCTACAGAAGGAATGGGAAAGCCCATGGAAGATAGTAGACATAGTTTGGTAGATAAGGCAATTATTGTTAGATAATCAAGTACACATACAACAATTATTCAGAAAAGGCAATCAATTAGCTGATATTTGGTTAACTTAGCATTTGAAAATGGGAATTTCACATTCACAACCTTCAACCAATTACCAAGTTTAGGCAGATAGATTCTTAAAGTGACAAGTTACAATGCCCATATTTGAGACTAATACCAGTAAAGGGGTAAGGGGACTGGATGGTTTACATCAAGGTATTTCACATACACCATATTAAGAACCTGGATAGGTAAACAAAAAAGTGCTATTGCTACTTATTCTATCTACACCAGCCAATAAAAAAGGAATATCAGCAGATTGGGGGTCACAAGGTTAGATGCACTTCAAGTAACTGAGTTACTTGATACTTTTCAAACATCAGTAGGTATGAGCACCCAATAATCTTCATCTCAGCTATACTTGCAACTCAAGAATGATAAGTTTGTTAAAAGCAATGTACAGGGTAGTTAGCAACCTAATTGGTGAAAATAACTCACTTGGAGAAATCAAGCCTTAGTGGACTAGACCCGATGTGTTAGTATCAAAAAACACTGTTAGCATCCATAAGCTGGAGATCTTAACTGTGACATTAGCAAGGAAAGTAGTAGTTAAGGACCTCAACACAAGATTAAGCATCAAACAGAGAAATGAAGAAAATTACTTATTCACCCAAATTGGAAGAAGCTTCAATCCAGAGCAACCATGTCACGGTGTTAAGCACCCAAAGCTGAAGAAGAATGAACTGCACATTAACAAAGGTGAACATGTTCAAGGAGGTAGAAAGAAAGGGATCTTAGCTCTAAGCTCAAATTTAGAAACCTTGCTAGCTATGTATGTGTTTTCATTTATGATTGGGTCAACATCTTAAGCCGGTCTATTATTTTCAGTTGCTGATTGTTCTTGGACTAGTTGGATAGGTTGGTCCATCATGTTGAAGACAATTTTTTGATTTATAAAACCACAAATTAAACAAAAAGAAAAACCTTTCATGGGAGACACCTTCAAGAACACCCTATCCCCAACCTCAAACCCTAACTCCCTGCCCACACATCCATATAGGACTTTTGGAAAATTTGGGTATCTTTAAACATATATCAAATCACCTTCACCTTCTCCATGGCTTTATGAACCAAATCCAAACCAAACATCTCTGCCTGACGAACCTCAAACCACCCGATAGGATACCTACACCTCTTACCATATAAGGCCTCAAATGGATCCATTCCAATGCTAGAGTGGTAGCTATGTTATATGCAAACTCTATGAGAGGAAAATTCTCTACCCAACTACCACCATAGTCAATCACACAATCTCCAAGCATATCTTCTAATGTCTAAATAGTTCTTTCCGCTTGCCTATCTGACTGCGGGTGAAAAGTTGTACTAAGACTTACCTTGGTCCCCAAACATTTCTGAAATGACTGCCAAAAGTGCATGAAAACTACTACCATGATTCAAGATGATATAAATAGGCACCCTACGAAAATTCACAATCATATTGAGGTACAACCTCGCATAATCCTCTGCCGAAAAATTAGTCCACACCGACAAAAAGTAAGTGGACTTAGTCATCCTATCCATGATTACCCAAATTGAATCAAACTAATTTCTAGATCGAGGAAGACCATAAGCAAAATCCATGTTGATCACTTTCCACTTCAGCATAGGCAACTCTATTTATTAATATAACCCTCTGGATCTCATGTGTTCAACCATGTTGATCACTTTCCACTTCAGCACAGGCAACTCTATTTATTAATATAACCCTCCGGATCTCATGTGTTCAACTTTCACATAGCCATGCACATAGCCACAAAACTAGCCACATCCCGCTTCATATTGTTCCACCAATACATCTCCTTAAGGTCATGATATATTTTTGTCAAACTAGGATGAATAGCATAATGCGGATCATGTGCCTCAACCAACATCCTCTATTGTAATCCATCTATGTCGGGAACACATAACCTCCCTTGGTATTGCAAGGTACTATCGCCACTAACCTCAAAAGCCATTGTTTTCTGCCCATCTATATCACCCTTGATCCTCATCATGATAGGATCTAACACTTGCTTCTCCATCACCACAAAAACTAGGGATGATTGTTCCACCTTCTGCACAAATACACTACCATCCTCAGAGTCTAAGAGCCAAATTCCAAGGTTTTCAAAACAATAAACATCCTTCACCCACTCCTGCTTCCTTTCATCCACATGAGTTAGAATCCCTATGGATAACTTTCAAAAGCATCAACAACCATGTTAGCTTTACTCGGATAGTAGTGAAGACTCATGTCATAATATTTGAGTAGCTCAAGCCATCTTCATTGCCTAAGGTTCAGCTCTTTCTATGTAAATACATATTGTAGGCTCTTATGATCTAAAAATATATCCATATGTACTCCATACAAATAGTGACACAAGATTTTCAATGAAAACACCAAAGACATCAATTCCAAGCCATGAGTTAGATAATTCTTCTCATGTACCTTCAACTGTCTAGAGGCATAAGCTATCACTTTGCCATGCTGCATCAAACCAAGCCCCACACGAGACACATCACAATATATCACAAACTCATCTGTGCCTTCAGGCAATGTTAAGACCGGTGCCAAAGTCAGCTTATCCTTAAACTTCTCCAAGCTACCCTCACATGCATCAGATCATAAGAACTGTACTTTTTTTTGAGTTAACTTAGTTAACGAGGTAGCTATAGCAAAAAATCTTTCCATAAACCTCTTGTACTAACCAGCTAAGCCAAAGAAGCTCTAAATATCAGTTGGAGTCATGGGTCTAGTCCACTTCTAACCACTACAACCTTCTGCGGATCCACCATGGTCCTTTTACTAGAAATGACATGGCCCAAAAAAATGATAGCATTAAACTAGAATTTACATTAAAAAAATTTGGCATACGCTGCTGCTCTTTCAAGGTATAGGTGATTGGCATAAACTACCTTGCACTTAAAGTACACCAAAATTTCGTCTATGAACACAATGATGAATAAATCTAGAAATCGACAAAAGACTTTATTCATCAAATCCATGAATGTCGTCGGGGCATTGGTCAACCTAAAGGACATAACCAGAAATATAAAATGCCTATACCGGGTATGGAAGGCAGTCTTAGGAATATCCACCTCCCTAATGTTTAGTTAATGATATTAATTTCAAAAATCAATCTTAGAGAAAAATTTAGCACCCTAAAGCTTATAAAACAAATCTTCTATCTTTGAAAGAGGTACTTATTCTTTACTGTTACCTTATTCAATTGCCAATAATCAATACATATCCAAACAAAACCATTCTTCTTATGCACAAATAAAATTGGTGCACCCTATGGAGACACAATAGGATAGATAAAATCCTTATCTAAAAGATCATTTAGATGATCCTCAACTTAGTTGGAGCCATTCTATATAAGGGAATATAACTAGGACTAGCGTCCAGAACAAGATCTATCCCAAAATCAATCTCCCTATCGGGAAAAACACTAGGAAGGTCATCAGAGAAGACCTCAGGAAATTCATTTACCACTAGGATGGAATGTAAAGAAGTACCCTGGTAGTTAGAATATTTAACTCAAAACAAATAATAGAGACACCCCTTAGAGATTAATCTCCAAGCTCTAAGATATGATATGAGCCTCCCCTTAGGAGCTAGGTAACCACCCTCTTACTCAATAACTGACTTATTTGTGAATTTAAAGAAAACCTTATGAGTCCAATAGTCTAGAGAGGCATAGCATGAGTACAATCGATCCATCCCTAATATGACACCAAAATCAACCATGTCTAATTCAAACAAATGCACCAAATTCTACTGACCATTCATAGATTCCACACAACCCCTATAGACTCTTCTAGCCACCACAGAGTTACCCACAGGGGTACAAATAGAAAAAGGGTTCAAAATACACTCAGGACCAAAACCAAAATGCATATCCACAAATGGGGTTAAATAAGAAAGAGAGGAACCCGAATAATATAAATAATACACATCACGAGAAAAAATTTTCAACATACCAGTAATGACATTAGGTGATGCCTTAGGCTCCTAATGGGTAGAGAGAGTATAAAATCATTTTTGACAGGTGTCAGAACCAGATGGTGCACCCTTTAGTGTCGGAGCTGATTAAGAGGTAACTAGAACCTTGTTTGCCATAGAAGCATCCTTGGCCCCAGGACAGTTTCTAATTATGTTCCTTGGCTAACCACAATTAAAGAACTTGTCATTTTCTTTATCCTAGTAACCTCGATGCAATCGACCATAAAATTTATAGTATGAATATGATGGAGTTGATTGGGCCCCACTAGCTTGAGATTGGTCACCCTATTCCCTAAAATATCACCACCATGAAAATACCTGTCACCTAACGACTCTAGGTAAGGAGCATTTACCATTGAGTAGGAACCAGAATTGCCCCACTTCCTCTTAGACCACTTTTTACTATCACTGTCACTTTGCTATCATCCTTCATCCTCCTTAGAAAATCTTAACTTATTGCTCTCTCTTTCCCTATTTTAGCCTACTTTTTTTTCTCTTCCTTAGCCTGCTGCATATGCACCACTAACCTGGAGATGTCCATGTATAACTCCCCAAATTTGGTACCCAGAATGTTACATGATGCTCATAACCTTGACGGACCACAAGCTAACCCGTGACGGATATCTGCAATTAAGCACTAAATAGTATACTAAAAATATGCTAAATATAAGTTGTAAGTCCATAAGGTACAAAACAATAACACAACTGATAAAACAATATCTGGATGAGGTATAGAAATACCCAAAAATGAAATAATCTATCTAAACATACTATAGTCTGAACTAACTCCGAACTACTAAAAAAGAAAAAAATAAGGTAATGAAATAATTATGCAATCCTCGAATGATTAGGACTCACTGCTAGTATGCATGATGAACGTTTGAACTGCTAGAAAGATCTGGAGCTCATGCTTCTAAACATATGGTATAAAACACTATTACTCAAATACATTAGTACGTTGAATATACTGGTATGTAAGTGAGGTAGGCTGAATACAAAGAGTTAATATGCATGAACAATACTAACTAACTGTATAACATGAACGTAAAAATACATGCATGAATACATAACAGTAACTGAGGTTGTGATAGGGCTGAATACAGAGTTCTAACTACTAAGTCTACTGATAATATGGATTTACTATCTAAGTTTACTAGTAACTAATAACTGAAAAACTATTTCTAACAGTCCTAATTATAAATAACTGATCTAAATGTTATATAGAGCTGGATGACTGTATCTGACAGTCCTAAAATCTGTATAACTATCCGATTTCTTTACTAAAGTAGGTGACTATATCAGACAGTCTTAAATTTTGATGGAACTAGATGAGTTTCATACTGAGCTGAGTGACTGTGTCTAATAGTCCTTATTTCTATAGAAATAGACTGAGTTCTATTTTGAAGATTAAATCTAAAACTAAAAATGTGGGAGGTAATCATCTAACTGACATCCCTTGAATCTGAACTGGTAGGGTCCAACTTGTAATCCCAGCTGGAAGGGTGTTAGTACTGTGCCACAGGTATACACAAGCTATGAGTAAACCCTTTCTCATAGGGAGCTCTTCAATCAACCCCCCCGTAAGGAAAACTCAAATGAGATGTATAGTCCCTAGACTCGTAGGGGTACATCTCAACCTACATTGGCTACGTAGTTCTAGAACATAGGGATTTCTACTAAGGATCATACCCTCTACTAGCTGACAGTATGTGTCCTCCTCCCTGGGTTCACTCGGTGTTGAATGCTACTCCCAAATAAATAGACACAAAATTGATTTCCTAGTTCATACTAGGCTGGACCGATCTACTATTGATTTTACAAATTAACTAGATTGAACTGAGTTTACTAGATTTCCCTTAACTGATAAAATACTACTAAATTCTGTTAATTAACAGAATGCTGCTGAGTTTTGCTAACTGAGTTTACTAAGGTTTGAACTAAATACTACTGAGACATGATGACTGACTGAGATCACTGAGATTTTTTAGATTACTGAATGGGAATGGACTGATAATGAGTTTACTGGGTTTTTTCGAGTCACATAACTGACTGAATTCTACTGATCATAGATTGACCGAGAGTATAATGAAAACATGACACTGGCTGTAGGCACATAGCTAAATTGTTGGGTATTTATTACCCCAAGGACTCAATAGCATAAAAGTAACTCATAGCACAAGCTTGAAAGCACAACAATGGCTATATATATCCATAATTCATTGACTAAGACATTTCATCGAACACTTTACATGCACTAACTTGTACATGAATGGGGATTTCAAATTAACATGATATAAAGGAACTATTTTCTTCACATTGGCATTTTATAAAATACATAGGAAGCATACTTTGGTTATACCATCATCAATGCATCTAATTATCATGGTTGCATAAATCAATTTGAAATTTGAAGGGTTTATCATGAATATTATGTAAATCATCACATACTAGGATCAATCATTGGAACATGTAATTTAAAACATGAATCAAAACACAACAACATGAACATGAATTTCAATTTAATCAAATAATAAATATTCACAAATACACAATCTTGGAATTGTGAAAAGATATTCTTCAGCTTCATGGGTGAAAGGGACCTATAAATCAACACTTGACATACCTAGAAATCTAAATTCTTGAAGTTCTTAAGATTCTTGGAATTGGCCTTGATTTCTTGAGCTAGGGTTCTTACCTCTTGAGAGAGATTCATAGTTGTTCTTTAGAGAAGGTGAGGAAAAGTGATATAATAGGGTTTTTAAGGCATAATTTCATGGTTAAAGGATGATTTGGGTCATGGAAAGAGACCCAATTTCCCTTAGAAAGTTTTTATTTTTCATCACTAAAAACCCAATTTAGGCACTTGGCACGATGCGGTGCTATCACATCGTGCCACTAGAAATTGCCAACTAGGAAATGGGCTGACAGAGCAACGTGGTGAAATCGCATTGCAATACTGGATAGGACCTAGAATCTCACCGCGATGCAGTGGTATCATGGTGAGACATTGGAAAAGGACAATTATGAATAGAGCCTTAGCGCGATGCGCCATAATTACAGAGGCTCACTGGATTTTGCCGATTGCCATTTTGGCTTGCTCTGCGACACGTTGATGGATCTGGTGGCACACTACCTTACAAAAATGGCTCTAAATATTTGCTTGGGTGTTGAAATTAGGCGAATTTGGAATCGATAGAAAGCTTATTCAATTTACCACATGATAAAATGTGAAAATCTTGAAAATACCACATGTCTAAAAAGTAGATTCATCTTTAAAATAAGTCTTTGACATCTTTAGGATGAATTTAAGCTAGGTAGAAGTACAGGTTATTACACCATGTCCTTATTAAATAGGGGAGCCTTACTCTCCAAAATCAAGTATCGAGATAACTAGGCAAGGAACTTCCTTATTCTAGCCCTCATACTAGAAACCAACTCTAGAGCTTACTATGATAATTGGTGAAATTTCAAGGCATACTTCTTTGCGATTATCTTTCCTTGCTTTAGGTTAACAAAATACTCTGCCATCACCTCCTTTAACTCCCGAGTGAAGAAATTCTCCAAAAAAATGCAAGAGAAATCATATTACTGGGCTGACTCAGCATAATCACCCCTAGACTATTTCCATTCTTTATACCATTGATATGCGACATCCTTCAGTTGGTAGGCAGAAAATACCACACCTTCCACATTATTAGCATGAAGAATATGGAAGATCTTCTTATCTTATCAATAAAACCTTGAGGATCCTCCTCAACCTTAATACCAATAAATATAGGAGGGTTCATGTAATACCCCACATGTTTCTAAGCTAGGAAGTGAATAAGTATTTCTATGTATGAAATCTCCTATCCTATGATTCATACTTGAGTACATGACTTACAATGAATATCCTAGTGATAGGATAGCTTGTGATGCATTAAGAATGTTCATATGAGTCACTTCAGGTAATTAAAGCTAAGAGTTTTTGAATCCATCAAGTTTTAGTATTTGATTTTGCAAGGGTCATCTTTGAATGAGTATAACTCGATGTTAATGTGGTATTTTGGCTGATTTAGACCCACCATATTGTAGAGAATCGAATTATCTTTCCAACGATGCCAATATCACCTTAATCCAATACCTGAGCGAAAAGTTATGCCCATTTTTGTGAGAGACAGTAAGGATAGGCGATTGGTTAGACGCCGCCCAACCCAAACATAGGAGATTGGTTAGGCGCCGCCTAAAATAGTTTAGAAAATCACTTGGGCATTGCCTAAGTCAATTGCAGGTGCCAAAAACACTCCGTTTTGAGTTATTTTAAGGGTAATTAAGTCTTTTAACACTCCTTACACGTCCCTAAACTTAACCTTATGAAATATACAGCTTCTAAACATATTAAAACCCTATTATCATCTCAAAGATCATCATCCAAGAGCACTAAAAGAGAAAAACAATTAGGGTTGCGTAACTAAGCTTGAAGATCCGATTTCAAGGAACTTCCTCCGTTAATCATCAAGAATCTTCCTTCTAAGGTATGCGTGAGTTGATTTATGGATCCCTTTCATCCATAAAACTCAAAAACCCTCTTTTTCATTATAAAGTATGATTTTTATATTGTTGGGTATTGATGATCATGTTGTTGATATTGGGTGATTCCCAAGATGGAATCTTTATATGTTTTTTTGAATTTCAAGATATCATATGAGTTGGAAATATGTAAATTTGGTTGTTCATGATGTATAATTTGATGATTTCACCTATGCTTAAGATGTGCATGTAAGGTGTTTGATAAAATGCCTAAGAAACTAGAAATCATGAAATATAGCTAAATTGTGACTAAGTGAAGGATTCATGATATGCCCTTACATTCCAATGACTTCTATGTTGATAACGTGCCTTGTAAATGTTGTTGGAATACTCATGAACTATTCTTATGAGATTATGCTATGTTTACTTGCAAATCCTACTTATGAACAAGATGTATGATAACCATGCAATCAACATAAACTTCCGTGCTATTGGTATGTGTTGCCAATATGATTATGCAATGAAAATGATATTAAGATTGTGCTAGTACTTCCATGTGATATGAAATCCTTTCCATACAATACATTGTTGATAACCATGCTTAGTATTAGATCCCTACTTATGATATTATAAATTATGGACTCTACTCTTATGATCAAGTCAGTTATGTGTGTCAGTTTCCTTCCATCGAGTCCTGGGGGTACTTGTACCTAAAAACTATAGCTGTGTGTCTAGATCCATGTCATGTTTTATGATATCCAAACTCAAGCTATGATTCTATAGACTTCAGTCAGTCATGTGACTCAGGAAAACCTCATGATCTTAGTCAGTTGTCAGATATTAGTAACATTCCACCAGTCAACGGAATTCAGTAAGATTAAGTCATGCACAGTCAGTTATTCATGTGCAGTCCCTCCAGATGGGAGTACAGGTTAGCACCGAGTGAACCCAAGGATGGGAACTCACCTGCCAGTTCAGGGTGTGATTCTTAGTAGTCATCCTTGTGTTCCAGAACTATGTAGCTAGCGTAGGTTAAGACATATTAACCCATTAGATTAGGGTTAATGAGGTGGCTTAACCCGTTAGTTTAGGGTTCCCACTATTCTCATTGAGTACCCGCCAGATAAGAGTCACTCATAGGCCATCCTTACCCGTGGGATGGTATTGACACCCCTCCAGTTGGGGCAGAGATTGGACCCCAATTTAGCCATAACAGCATACATGGGGCATATCTGTTAAACACTACTTCCCACAATTTTAGTATCAGTCTCAGTAAAACAACTCAGGGCGTTTTTCAAATTTTAGTATATACACGATTGTCAGATACAGTCGTCCATGTTATCAGTTTCAGTATCAGTCATGATGGTTATCAGGAAACCATGTGTTAGCTTACAGGTCATGCTATCACGTATTCACGGTCCCAGTTTCTATATATGTGTGTTTGCACTCCCACGTTCATATTATTTAGTCAATGTTGTTCATGCATGAAACCCTTTATGTTCAACCTACCTTCCTCGTATACTTAGTACACCAGTTGTACTGACGCATTTGCGCTATGGTGCTTTCTTTTCATGTTACACCATAGGTTCCGAGACATGAACTCCAGCCCAGTAGTAGCGATAGCATTCTAGTCGCAGAGACACAGTAAGTCCTCATTGATTTGAGGAAAATATGATTTGATACATTTATTTACTTCTTCAGTTCAGTTTTACGGAGTTAGTTGGAGACATTTTCCTCCAACTCCATATTCAGATAGTTTAGAGGCTTTCAAATTTATGTTCAGATTTACGTTTAGATTGAGTTGTTTTAGGTATTATCACCCACATGATTGTATTCAGTTGAACCTGATGGCCTTACAGTTCTATGTATTCCGCATTATTATATCATGATTTGTAGTATACAGGTATAGATATCAATCGTGGGTTATCTTGTGGTCCCTTGGGGTCATGAGCACCGTGTAGCATTCTAGTTTAGTGAATCGGGGTGTTACAAACTTGGTATTAGAGCCTAAGGTTCAATAGAGTCCTAGGAAGTCTAAAAGACGCATCTAGTAGAGTCTTGTACATGGGTGTGTTCTGCGCCACATTTATGTGCGGGAGGCTATAAGATATTTTAAGAACAGTCCCCTTTCTTCATTATTTATGTCATGCTAGTGAGCATAATCACCAGTTAAACTCTCAGTCTAATCCATTCTTCTCTTATTCCATACTATGGCCCCAAAGAGAAGAAACAAGCCATCTTCTAATCCCGAAGATCCTTTGGGAGAACTTGTTTCCCATGCGGGGTTTAGAGTCACATTTACCACACTTGATCAGCCCATGGCTGCACAGACTAAACGGCCACCAGTCATTTTGGCCAATCCATTGGCCAATACCAAAGCAGCTAAAGTTCGAGACTTCACCCAAATGAACCCTCCATCTTTCCATGGGTCTAAGTCTTATGTGGACCCTCAGGAGTTCATTGACCAAGTCTAGAAGGTCATTGACATCATGGGTGTTACTTCTATTGAGAGTGCTGATTTAGTCATCTACCAGTTATAGGATGTTGCTAATGATTGGTACAAAAAGTGGAAGTCTGAGAGGTTAGATGATACAAGCCCTATCGAGTGAGAGAAATTTGTCCCAACCTTCTTAGACAGATTCTTTCCCCAAGAGCTGAGGGAAGCCAAAGTTCTTAAGTTCATCAACCTCAGGCAGGAGAATATGACGGTTAGGGAGTATTCTCTTAGATTTACTCAGCTAGCCAGGTATGCTGCTCATGTGGTTGCAGACAATAGAGATAAGATGAGAAAGTTCGTGTAAGGGGTTAATGATAGCGTGGTAAATAAGTGTAGGTTTGCGATGCTGATTGTTGATATGACCTTAGCCAGACTTATGACCCATTCCCAGCAAGTAGAAGAGCAGAAGCTTAAGACTAGGGAGAGGCAGAATAAGAGAGCAAGGTCAAGTAATTTCAACTTTGCTAACCCCAAGTCAGATGGAGGAAACTGTTCATAGTTTCGCTCCAAGTCAGCCATTCTAGCTCCGTCCTCTGCCAGAGCTCCAGTGTCGACGTTCAGAGATGGCAATAGAGAATAAGCGCTAGGCTCTAAATATCAGGGCAGTGTTAGCAGTGCCCAAATGAATACCCTTTGTTAGACTTATGGTAAGAACCACAAGGGCATTTGCAGAGTCGCTAGTGGTGTCTGTTTTGGTTGTGGCAAGCTAGGCCACAGGATTAAAGAGTGTCTGCAGTCAAGTCTTCAAGGTCAGCAAAATAATTCTATAGCTCAGTCCAGTCACCCGAACCAGCAGGGTGCCATTTCCAGTGCTACTAGTGGGCAACGCCCAAACAGACTCTATGCTCTTTAGTCCCAGCAGGATCAGGAAAATTCTCCTGATGTCATTACTGGTACGTTACAGATTTTCCATATTCATGTTTATGCTTTGCTATACCCAGGTGCATCTTTATCTTTTGTTACTCCATACATAACAGGCGATTGCAGAATCAGACCCAAAGACCTAGCAGAGCCCCTCTCAGTCTCTACCCAGTGGGTAAAACCATCATAGCCCGACGGGTATACAAGAACTGCCCGGTTATGATATCTCAGAAATTGATACGCCCAAATTACAACTCTTGTTAGAAAGTGTAAGCGGTCGCTGTCAAATATAGAACCCAACTGGGTTGGGTGTCGAATCCCACAGGGAATACTCTGGACACTAAGTGTTGCAATTATTAGTAGACTGTTGGTTGAAAATTCCAAGGAAAAAGGGGGGTTTGGATTAGGCGTGAACTAATATTATCAAAGTAACAATGGAATGATTTGTGTAGTAAGATTTAATCATAGAGATTGATAAGTTAGGGTTATGTCCACCTTGTAAGTTCTACTTCTCTATTAACTATGAGTAACGCAGAATTTAGACATGCATGCACTTATAGAGAATCGTATTCTAATTCTAAATCCAAGTGTTTCTCAACCCTCAAGGATTTATGTCACTTTAACTCTCTCGATCCTAAAGTGCATAACAAATGGTACAAATTCTCCAAGAAGTTAATCCGGTTAAGGCATTAACGTGTAAATAGAAGTTAGAATCCCTATTTCTTTGTCACACTCTTTTTTCCAAACATGTAACTTTCTCTCAAACAATTTAATGCTATAATGGCGTATTCTCTATGTTTGCAACCATAAGAATTCAATTAAAACGAAGTGAGTAATGATATAAGTAGCATAACACATCAATAATTCACAAACTCATAGTAGTAGATAGTATCTTACAAGGTTTTCATAACCCTAACAGAGAAGTTTAGCTACTCATGAGTACAACGGAAATCAAAGTAGACATAATCATCATACCAAAACCTAGAACAAGCTTGGCAATGGAAGTGATTAGCGACAATAAGAGAAGAGCGAGTTTTCTCTCTCTCCATTGGTGTAGCCTTAGCCGTGTTTCTCTGTCTCAAAGCTATTACAGAATCTGAAACGTGAATTATGAATAATTATCAAATTATAATGATCGAATGATGCTAAAAAATTCAGCAATAGAGTTTTTATAATATCCTTGTCCACTAAGTTACTGCTGCATCCCTAAGTCTTTAGAAATACTGATTTTGCCCGGGACAATTTCTCCATGCATCACATTCAGTCCACAAGCTTCCAAAAGCTGCCTTCCCTCTTATGTGAAGTTTTCCTTTGCTGCCCACAGGTCCACAAAGTGCTGAAATATTCCTTATTAATACCTGAAAAACATGCTAATCACATAGGCCAGCTCACTTAAAGGAAAATGGACTAAGAGTGCAAGAATTATATATTTTATCCTCAAAACTTTAGCTAAAACATGGGTAAATTATGGTGCTTAGGCATGTAAATACGCCCAACATCACCACCCCACACTTAAAGCTTTGTTTGCCCTCGAACAAAATATTACATCCATGCAAACACCTAACTAGAATTTCACAATATCAACACAAAATATTCAACAAGACATACACAACAATCATTAACAAAGAGTAGGTTTCTCGATCACTAATAGAAACAACTCAACCTCCAACATAGAATCATTTGGATGGTTAATTCGTATCCACAAGTTAAGTTACAAAGAAACATATAAAACTACCCAACAACCATTAACCATGTGTGCTTACAAAAGATATCACCCATAATCACTCATATTTTTGCATTTTTCGAAACATGGGTATAAGACTTTCCTTGCTCTCACTCTCACAAAGAATTCTTATATTGCAACTGATGACCATAGGTTTGCCCTTAGTGTAATGCTCTACTAATATCAGAATGCTAAGCTTAGGATCAAATAGGTCTTTACAGGTTGTAATGTAGGCTAAGGTACAGGTAGGACTATTTTGGCCAGAAATAGTGACTATGTTCCCTAAGCGCTTTAATACACTACATTTTGCCATTTACATTAACTTTTAACAACTCCTCTACCTTCCTTTCATCTACCAACCCCTTTTCACCCAATTTGTTATTTAATCATAAACACAAAGATGAGAATATACAATTCTCTTATTTTTTTTCTTTTTTTCCTTATATTTTTTTTTATAAGCATCCCTATGATAGCCACTCCTTTTCACAAAATTTTCAAGTACCAATACACTCTGTGGCATTACTTGTCCCATTTTCCTCTTATTTTACCATACTCCTTACTCACTTGGTTCTACAATTTAAAGCGCTTAGGAGCTTTTGGATCAAAATTATGGTCTTGAAAAAAAATGGATTAGGCTACATATGAGGCTGCCAAAGAAAATAGCTAAAGGCTTAAAGGGTGTTTACTAGGATAATGTACAAAGGTAGGTAAAAAGAAGATAGACAATTTCAGGGCTGCCAAAGAAATGCCTAAATCATCTCCTAAACTGACACTCTTTATTTCGCTTCACACACACACCAGACAAGTTCTTGCATCAGTCACAACACAGAATATACAATAATCTCACACACACAAGGCACATGGTCAACTTAATTGGGAGCATTATAGATTCTTGACCCAACAGATGAATGAATTAAACCTTCAACAACATAGTGAGTCACAACTTAGAGCCTAAATGTCTCAATAGTAATGATTTAGCACAAACTCTTGTTATAATACCATGCCATCTATCAGAACAATTTCATGCATTTCATGCAAAATCTAAAATTTAACTAACTAATTCAAACAAACAAGAATAAATAAACAAGAATAATGTAGGCAAGAAGTACAATACAGCAGACATATACCCTCACCCCACACTTAGACGAGGCACACTGCCCTCAGTGGAAATAAATAAGGAAAACCTGATTAGTCGGACTCCTCTTCTATGTCTGGGGTCATACCCCCTGCGTCAAAATCATCATCAAAGTCGTCATCGTCTGGTAGTCGGCAATCATCGTCAGTCGATACGTTATCATCGAGAGGTTCCTCAAAATATACCCCCACTCCACACATAGCCCGCGCATGCTCATTCAGTGGGTAGTCATAGTCCAACTGCTGAAGCTCTGCATCAGTCGGAATACGACCCCCGCTCATCATGGTAAACTTAGTCATGCCATATAGATGGCGAAAGAAACTTTCATCTCGAGCATGTCTCTCTGCAGTGGTAAGGTTGATGCCATGACCAGATTCAGGCTCTTTAAATTTTGTGAGATCAACCTTCTTTAGGTTGTGTGGAAGCTTATGATCTGCAGGTTCCTCTTCAATGTGCTCCTTCCTTAAGATCGCAGTCAACAAATTGCCAAAGCTGAAATAGGACCTTTTGTGCAGCCTAGCATTGCGCATTGGCAATCGTATAACCGCACCAATGTTGATGGGAATATTCGTCATCAAAGCGTACACCAAGCATACTGGATCACATGTGATCTTTGTGTACTGTGTCCCAGGAATCAAGCAAGAGTTGACTATCCTTAACCATATGCGAGCTTCCCTGTTCAAAGAGGCATATGGGTAGGTATTGTTGCGACCATTATCCTTGTGCCGAATCCACCGTGACATTGACCTTGATCTGTACAATATATGTCTGATGGCCCTGTATGGAGGTCTGTGATAAAGCTCCTTGAGCGGTGATGGATCCACAGATGGAAGGCCCAGAAAAGAGTTGAAAAACTCCGCATTCAGTTGCAAGACTTGGCCCCGAA
This sequence comes from Capsicum baccatum var. pendulum, assembly GCA_030864225.1. Lineage (NCBI taxonomy): Eukaryota > Viridiplantae > Streptophyta > Magnoliopsida > Solanales > Solanaceae > Capsicum > Capsicum baccatum. The sequence goes on along the minus strand of CM061555.1, from coordinate 161,078,585 downwards.
TCTTCACTTCACTTCCGGTAGTCTTTGGGGACCAATTGGCATAAAACTCTCGCGTTAGATCAAGATTGCATTTCCCCATATCTCGTAAAATGAAATCAAGATTTAGTGCCATGATTTTAGTCAAAATGCGGGGTTCTCTCTTTTCTAGACTCTCTTTCTGCATCAAATCCACGTGAACATATTTTTTTTACTTTGTTGTTCTTGTACCACTCCTTCCCTTCCTCCTCTAGGACCCACTTTATCCCAAAAGTGCGTCGAGGCACTTGCAAAGAGGAGGACTCAACTTGGTCTTTTCTTGACCTTTTCTGACCTTTCTGTGAGGTGGACACTTTTTCTTTTCCTTGTCGTCCTTTTGGGGCCATTCTATTTGAGATCACAATAGAGTTATGTTAGTTTCAACTCGGAAGATTCACTATAATCGAGCAATAAATAGTGATAACACCACCCCACACTTAATTTGTTGGCACAGACTAATTAAGTGAGTGATGTCGATTACTCAGACTTTATCGACATACTTTCATGTAATCTTGACTATCTTTTCCAACTCTATTTCAATGGATTAATGCACTTTTTGAAAAAGACTACCACACAATGATCTTATCAGGTTATTGTATAGAAATAATCACGCCATCTTACGCTTGTGGTCAATCATAATCAGTACCTCGATGAACGAGTCATTCAAACATTCAAGCTTACAATGTTCAAGATTATGCATTAACTTCACAATTTCGACTCCATAAAAATATGAAAGTGAATACCGATCAAATACAAGTCGGAGTAAAGTCAAGAACACCCACACGTATCTTTTCACTCAACAAGATGCATCATAACAAACCAACCATATTCTTATCACCAAACACCATTTTAAAAGCTAACAAACCATTATAAGAATAGTATTGTAACAACAACGGAATATAAAAGAATAACTTACTTGGTGATGGTTTGGGAAGATGAGCTTGCAAGATAGATGAGCAAAAAGAAAAACTTTGAGATATTTGGGGAGCTTGGGCGGCGCCTATCTTGAGCAAACAATGGAATTGTGTTCTAAGGTTGAGGATCTATTTAAAGACTAAGCCATGGGTCGGGTTTGGTCCATATATAATCGGGTTAGGAGGCAAAAAGGGATAAGTAGGCGGCGCCTATTGCTTTGCCTATGCTTAGCATAGGCGGCGCCTTTTGCTTTGCCTACATAGGCATAGGCGGCTCTTTGCCTAATGCCTAGATTGGCATAAGGGGCTCCTTGCCTATCGCCTAGATTGGCATAGGTGGTGCCGATAGCATTGCCTATGTGAGGCAGTGAGCATAGGAAATGGCATAGGCGGCGCATATAGCATTGCCTACATTGGTATAGGTCTTGCCTTGTCCATTGCCTATGTGAGGCAGTGAGCATAGGAAATGGCATAGGCATTGCCTTGGCCGTTGCCTATATTGGCATAGGCATTGCCTTGTTCGTTGCCTAGATTGTCATAGGCAATGCCTAGCCTATAGCCTTTGCTCCATTATTCCTAACTTACCACCTTTAGCATGGCTCACTTTCAAATCAAAATTTGGGATTAATCTCATCCTTTGTACGTCTTGCACCTACACTTAATCAAGAACAACAAAAATGATTAGAAGGATGGGTTGCCTCCCACCGAGCGCCTTAGTTTTGGTCGTGGCTCGACTCTTCTTCTTGAATTTTTATTTATCAAAAACAAAATCCTAGTGAAAAAAATTGATTAAAAATGATGGGCTGCCTCCCATCTAGCGCTTGATTTATTGTCGCGGCACGACATAGTTATCTCGATTACTCAGACTTCATCAAGATATATGGTGGCTATACATTTTATCGAGTCGGGTGGACCGATATATGGCTTCACTCGATGGCCATTCACCTTAAAGACACCACCATCATTGTTTTCTAACTCCACTACTCCAGATGAGTAGACGTGGCTAATTCTGAACGGACCAGACCATTTAGACTTCAACTTACCTGGAAATAGCTTCAGTCTGGAGTTGAAAAGAAGTACCAAATCACCCTTCTGAAGGTTTCGTTGGACAATCCTCCGATCATGATACTTTTTCATCCTTTCCTTGCAGAGGTCTGCTCTTTCATACGCATCTATACGAAATTCATCCATCTCATTCAGCTGTTCCAATCTCAGCTTTGTAGCATCATCCCAATTCAGGTTATGCCGCTTCAATGCCCACAGTGCTTTATGTTCTAGCTCAATTGGCAAGTGAGAAGCCTTCCCATAAACTAGTTGGTACGGTGACATGCCAATTGGTGTATTAAACGTAGTCCTATATGCCCATAATGCATCGTCCAGCTTTCTGGACCAATCTTTCCTACTGGCATTCACCATCTTAGCAAGGATCAGCTTGATCTCCCGATTAGAAACCTCTACCTTCCTACTAGTTTGTGGGTGGTAAGGTGTAGCTAACTTATGTTGCTTAACCCCATATTTCACAAAGATGGCTCTGAACAGCTTGCTCCAAAAATGTGAACCTCCATCGCTTATGATGGTACGAGGTACCCCAAAATGAGAAAAGATATTTCTCTTTAAAAATGCTACAACACGCTTACCTTCATTATCAGCTAGTGCGACTGCTTCGACCCATTTGGATACATAATCCACATCAACTAGGATATATTTCATCCCAAACAAACTCACAAATGGGCCCATAAAATCAATACCCCATACATCAAATAGCTCTACTTCAAGAATTTTAGACATGGGCATCTCATGGTGCTTTGAGATAGAGCCTTGCCTCTGACACTGATCACATCGTCTCACAAACTCATAGGCATCCTTGAATAATAAAGGCCAATAATAGCCACTTTGGAGTACCTTCCTGGCCGTTCGATCACCTGCATGGTGATCCCCAACTTGGGGAGCATGACTTGCTTCCAGTATGCTAGGAACCTCCACATCTGAGATGCATCGCCTAATAACACCATCAGCACATCGTCGAAAAAGATACGGTTCATCCCAGAAGTAGTGTTTCACATCGTGCATGAACTTTCTCTTTTGATGAAAGGAGAGATGCTTAGGAATCATTTTACTTACCACGTAGTTCGCAAAGTCTGCATACCACGGTAAGTATTCTACCATAGCTTCTAGGATCTCTTCATCGGGAAACACATCACTGATATCAAGGTCGGGTTGCACTATGTGCTCACTCTCAAGTCTAGATAGATGATCAGCTACTTGGTTTTCGCAACCTTTTCTATCCTTTACCTCGAAATCAAATTCTTGAAGTAGTAACACCCATCTAATTAGCCTTGGATTAGCATCCTTCTTTGCCATTAGATATCATAGAGCCGCATGATCTGTATGAACCACTACTTTGGTTCCCAACAAGTAAGCACGAAACTTTTCGAAAGCATAAACAACCACTAGAAGTTCTAGTTCAGTGACGGTATAATTCTTCTGTGCTCCATTCAAGGCCTTGCTTGCATAGTAGATTGGATGAAATAGCCTTTCTCTTTTCTGACCAAGTACAGCACCCAATGCTACCCCGCTTGCATCACACATAACTTCGAAAGGTAGAGACCAATCGGGTGCTACAATAATGGGAGCTTCAACCAGCTTTCCTTTGAGGAATTCAAATGCCTTCAAGCAATCTTCACCAAAGTCAAATTTTTCATCCTTTTCCAAAAGTTTGCATAATGGGCTAGCAATCTTGGAGAAGTCTTTAATAAACCTCCGATAAAAACCTGCATGACCGAGAAAACTACGAACCCCCTTTATAGAAATTGGAGGTGGAAGCTTCTCGATAACTTCAATCTTGGATCGATCAACCTCAATTCCCCTTTCAGAGACTTTATGCCCTAGAACAATGCCTTCCTTAACCATAAAGTGACACTTCTCCCAATTTAGCACCAGGTTGAATTCAACACATCTCTGCAAAGCCATACTCAGATTTGCCCATGATTCAAAGGACTCACCTACAACTGAAAAGTCATCCATAAACACCTCCAAGGTGTCTTCGACCATATTAGAAAAAATGGACATCATACAGCGCTGAAAAGTGGCAGGTGCGTTACATAGCCCAAATGACATTCGTTTGAAGGCAAACGTACCATACGGGCATGTAAAAGTGGTCTTCACCTGATCTTCAGGAGCAATGCAAATCTGATTGTACCCGGAATAACCATCTAAGAAACAAAACCATCCCTTCCTTGCCAATTGATCAAGCATTTGATCCATGAATGGCATTGGGAAGTGATTCTTTAACATCCATAATTTCAGCTTCCGATAGTCCATGCACACTCTCCACCCTATGACAAGTCTGAGTGGAATTAGCTCATTCTTTTCATTTGCGACCACTATCATGCCCCCTTTCTTGGGCACACATTGTACCAGACTCACCCATTTACTGTCTGAGATTGGATACACCAACCCTGCATCTAACCACTTAATAATTTCTTTCTTCACCACCTCTTGCATAGGTGGATTCAAACGACGTTAATGCTCAATGGTAGGCACGCAATCTTCTTTGAGCTGAATTTTGTGCATACATATACCAGGAGGGATACCAATTATATCAGCAATAGTCTAACCGATGGCTCTCTTGTACCTCTTCAGAACAGAGATGAGAGCCGCTACTTGCTGTTCACCTAAATCAGCTGCAACAATAACCGGAAGTGTATTTACACTTCCCAAGAACGCATACTTTAGATGACTGGGGAGCTCTTTCAATTCTAACACTGGTGGCTCTTCAATGGATGGTTTCACTGGTGGTGAAGGTCGATTCTTAAGGTCAAGGTCCAGCTTCTTAGGGGTATGAGAATATGACCCCATTCCTATTACAGTACAAATAGTTTCTTCATACTCTTCAACATCCTCACGCTCAAAATTCATAAGCACAACAACCAATGGCTTATCAATAAGCTACTTCTCTACAGATAATTCTTTCTCATCTTCATAATAAACTTCAGCTACAGAGAACACCTTCATATCTTTAGGCTGCTTCATTGATTTGCATACATCAAAATGGACCACTTAATTATTCATCCGGAATTAAAGATCATTGGCTCGTAAATTAAAAAGCACACTTCCTATTTCGAGGAAAGGACGACCCAAGATTATGGGAACTTCAGAATCTACCTCACAATCCAAAATAACAAAGTCTGCAGGAAAAATAAAGGTAGAAACCTTCACCAGTACATCATATAAGATACCAACAGGTCATTTTACCGACCTATCTGCCATCACGAGCTGCATATTGGTTGGTGTAGGATCGTCCAACCCCAACTTTCTGTGAATGGATAGCGGCATCAAATTGATGCTAGCTCCCAAATCGCACAATGCCTTAGCAAAAACCAAAGATCCAACCGTGCAAGGAATAGTAAAAGCACCAGGATCTGCCTTCTTTTGTACTAAAGATCTCGTGGCAATTGCACTGCAATGATGAACATTATCTGCCAGTTCATAGCTTGCTTCCCTTTTCTTCGTCAATAGGTCCTTCATGAATTTGGCGTATCCTAGCATTTGCTCCAGTGCCTCCACCAAAGGCACATTAATAGTCAGTTGCTTCTACATGGTCATGAATTTACTGAACCTGGTGTCATCAACTTTCTTCTTTAGTCTCTGAGGAAAAGGTGGTGGTGGATTTGCAATAGTTTTCTCCACCACTTCCTTTTTATCATACTTTCAATTATCCATTTTTTCAGGCTGGTGACGTCTAGGTGTAGTGTCATGAACGTGCTCATTCTAATTTTCAGCTTCTACAGAATTATCACAATCTGCTTCAATAACATTCTCTTCTATATTATCAACCACCAGCTTGCCTTTGGATGGATTTTTCAACACCTTACCACTCCTGGTAGTAATAGCCATACATGATCCTTCATTTCTTGGGTTTTGCACAGTGTCGTTAGGTAAGGTGCTAGCTTTTCTTTCATTGAGTGCCGCTGATAGTTGACTCAATTGCTGTTCCAGCTATTTTATTGAAGTGGAATGCGAATCAACCAATTAATTTATTGATGACAAATCATTATTTACCTCAGTTACTCCAGTGTTGGTTGCCTCCACTCCTTTCAACAGCTTAGTCATCATATCTTCCATGGATATCTTCCTAGAGCTAGACGCCGAAGCCTCACGATTTCCAGGAGGAACGTACAAACCACTCCTGTCAGTCTTATTCTTCCAACTCCCTTGATCGCGGTCCTTGTATATAGATTTATCATAATAGTTTCGACCTTGGTTTCCTTGGGCATTTCCTCGGAAACCCCTCTGATTATTCAAATAATTTTCTTTCTCTTTATAATTGGATTCATCTCTTCCCTGTGATACAACAACCTTGACCTTTTCTGTCTTCCCTAATAATAAATGCTTGGTAAGAAGGTCTATCTGCATTTTTATGTGAGCCATATCCTGGTCATGTTCCTCTTCTCTTCGTCTTTGTTCTGCTGTCATGCCAGTAGATACAGTAGATCTTGCTACCTCAGAATCCCTGGTATGCCAAGCTCTACTCTTCTTTGTCATACAATCTAGCATATCACTTGCCTTAATAAAAGTAAGGTCCATGAATGACCCACCTGCAGCATTATCAACCACTGGCTTAGTCACCAAGTTCAAAGCCCTATATAATATTTCCATCAAGTGGATATTGGTCATCTTATGATTTGGGCACCTCATAAGCATCTTCTAAAACCACTTCCATGTTTCGTGGAGAGCTTCAGTTGGAAGCTGTCGAAAATTGTTGATCTCATCTCTTAATTGGGCTCTCTTAGATGGCGGAAATAATCTTTCTAGGAAAGCGTCTTTCAGTTGCCTTCAATTAGTAATAGATTCAGGAGTTAGCCCGTTCAACCATAAAGTTGCCTCTCTAGATAGAGACAATGGAAATAAGCACAGCCGAATTGCATTCTGTCCAACTCCTGGATTGTCAAACAACTTGCATGTTGAGATAAAATTGATCAGATGCATATTTGGATCATCACCTGCAAGTCCACCAAATAACCCTTTGAGTTGCAATAGTTGAATCATGGTGCTAGTGATATTAAACTTGGCTCCAAGTACCAAGGGTGGAGGAATAATAGCCCCTGTGGCACCAGCCCCATCCAGATCGTCATCATCATCATCAAAAGGAGCCTGCACAGCTCGACGTTCAGGTCTCATCTAGCTTGGCGATCTCTCCTTTTCACAGGTGCCGCCACCTCATCTGTATGCCTTGGATTTAGTAACTCATCATCACCCAGGTCCTCTTCATCAGGATTTGTTGCCAGACCTGGGTTATCAATATTCTTTTGATGCACTTGAGCAGCTGCCAATGCAGATAATCTATCCTACTCCTATTGAGCAGCCATCCGTTCAAGGTTTCGTTGCACATCCATTCTGTCAATAAGATGTGGTTCAGGATTTATAGGTAATAACGGTTGACCAGAACTTTGTGTATTTGGCATGCACTCCACTAAACCTGAACAAAACAAAAACAACAAACAAAAAGTAAAATTCGTGAATCTTTGACCAAAGGGTTATTAACTATCACAAACTTAGTTGACAACCGTATTCCCCGGCAACAGCGCCAAAATTTGATACGCCCAAATTACAACTCTCATTAGAAAGTATAAGCAGTCGCTGTCAAATATAGAACCCAACTTGGTTGGGTGTCGAATCCCACAGGGAATACTCTGGACATTAAGTGTTGCAATTATTAGTATACTGTTGGTCGAAAATTCCAAGGAAAAAGGGGGTTTTGGTTTAGGCGTGAACTAATATTATCAAAGTAACAATGGAATGATTTGTGTAGTAAGATTTAATCACAGAGATTGATAACTTAGTGTTATGTCCACCTTGTAAGTTCTACTTCTCTATTAACTATGAGTAACGTGGAATTTAGACATGCATGCACTTATAGAGAATCGTATTCTAATTCTAAATCCAAGTGTTTCTCAACCATCAAGGATTTATTTCACTTTAGCTCTCTCGAGCCTAAAGTGTATAACAAATGGTACAAATTCTCCAAGAAGTTAATCCGGTTAAGGCATTAATGTGTAAATAGAGGTTAGAAGCCCTATTTCCTTGTCACACTCTCTTTTCCAAACATGTAACTTTTCTCTCGAACAAGTTAATGCTATAATGGCGTATTCTCTATGTTTGTAACCATAAGAATTCAATTAAAACGAAGAGAGTATTTATATAAGTAGCATAACACATCAATAATTCACAAACTCATAGCAATAGATAGTATCTTACAAGGTTTCCATAACCCTAACAGAGAAGTTTAGCTACTCATGAGTACAACAGAAATCAAAGTAGACATAATCATCATACCAAAACCTAGAACAAGCTTGGCAATGGAAGTGATTAGCGACAATAAGAGAAGAGCGAGTTTTCTCTCTCTCTGTTGGTGTAGCCTTAGCCGTGTTTCTCTGTCTCAAAGCTATTACAAAATCTTAAATGTGAATTATGAATAATTATTGAATTATAATGATCAAATGATGCTAAAAAATTCAGCAATAGGGTTTTTATAATATCCTTGTCCACTAAGTTACTGCTGCATCCCTAAGTCTTTAGAAATACTAATTTTTCCCGGGACAATTTCTCCATGCATCACATTCAGTCCACAAGCTTCCAAAAGCTGCCTTCCCTCTTATGTGAAGTTTTCCTTTGCTGCCCACAGGTCCACAAAGTGCTGAAATCTTCCTTATTAATACCTGAAAAAATGCTAATCACATAGGTTATCTCACTTAAAGGAAAATGGACTAAAAGTGCAAGAATTATATATTTTATCCTTAAAACTTTAGCTAAAACATGGGTAAATTATGGTGCTTAGGCGTGTAAATACGCCCAACATCAGAAATCCACATCAGCAGATTTAGTGGAGTTAGATATGACTGATTTTGATGTCATTCTCGGCATGGATTGACTTTATTCCTGGTATGCCACAGTCGACTGCAGAAATAGGATAGTTTAGTTTTAGTTCCCGAATGAGCCCATCGTAGAGTGGAAGGCTAGTATTTCAGCGTTCAGGGGTCAACTTGTGTCCTACCTTCGGGTAAGGAAAATGATTTTTAAGGGGTTAGTGTATCATCTCGTGAATGTTAAAGATTACAGTTCTGAATATCCCAGCCTCAAAATAGTCCCTATTGTTAATGAATACTCAGATGTCTTTCTCGAATATCTTCCAGGCATTCCTCCCGAAAGGGAAATAGATGTCGGCATAGACCTTGTTCTACATACTTAACCTATTTCTATTCCACTGTACAGAATGGCACCAGCAGAACTCAAGGAACTGAAAGATCAGTTGAAGGATCTCTTAGATAAGGGATTCATCAGACCCAGCATTTCCCCATGGGGTGGGCTAGTAATATTCATGCATAAGAAAGATAGTTCTCTCAGGATGTGTATTGATTACCATCAACTCAACAAGGTCACGATCAAGAATAGATATCCTCTTTCCAGGATTTATGATCTATTTGACCAACTTCAGGGTACCAGTTACTTCTCCAAGATAGACCTCAGATCAGGCTATCATTATCTCAGAGTTAGAGAATGTGATATTTTGAAGACTGCTTTCCATACTCGGTATGGTCACTTCGAATTTTTAGTCATGTCATTTGGTCTTACCAATGACCCTGCAGCTTTTATGGATTTGATAAACCTGTTTTCAAGCAGTACTTGGACATGTTTGTCATTGTCTTCATAGATGATATTCTGGTCTATTCTCGCACAGAGCGTGATCATGCAGACTATCTCAGGATTGTTCTTCAGACTCTCAGGGATCACCAGTTATTCGCTAAGTTTAGCAAGTGCCAATTTTGGCTAAGATCAGTAGCATTCCTTGGCCATATTATTTTTGGTTATAGAATTAGAGTAGATCCTCAGAAAATCAAGACAGTAAAAAAATGGCCCAGACCCATATCTCCATCAGATGTTAGGTGTTTCTTGGGTTTGGCTGGCTATTACAGATGGTTTGTTGAGGGATTTTCTTCTATTGGATCTCCCATGTCCAGATTGACTAAGAAGAAGATTAATTTTCACTAGATAAATTCATGCGAGAAGAGCTTTTAAGAGTTAAAGACTCGACTCACCTTCGCTCCAATTCTAGCTATTCCAGATGGTTTAGACGGTTTTATAGTCTATTGTGATGCATCCAGAGTGGGTTTAGGTTGTGTCCTCATGCAGCATGGTAAGGTCATACCCTACGCCTCCAGTCAGTTAAAGACATATGAGATGAATTATCCTACTCATGATCTTGAGTTAGCAGTAGTAGTTTTTACCTTGAAGATTTGGAGGCATTATCTCTAGTATGTCTTTTCCCAGAAAGCTCTTAATCTTCGCTAGAGAAGGTGGTTAGAGATCTTGAAGGATTACGACATGAGTGTTCTTTGTCATCCGGGCAAGGCTAATGTTATAGCTGACGCTCTTAATCGACTCTCCATGGGTAGTATTTCTCACGTTGAGGATAGTAAGAAAAAGATGGCTCAGGAGATCTATCAGCTTGCCAGACTAGGAGTTCGCTTAGTCGATTTTTTAGAGGGTGGTATATGTGTTCATAGTAGTTCAGAGTCATCTCTAGTTTTCGAGGTGAAAGAGAAACAAGACAGGGATCCTAGCCTTGTCAAGCTCAAAGAGTCAGTTCAGACTCAGAAAGTTGAGGTTTTCTCCCAAGGGGGAGATGGTGTTCTTTGTTGTCAGGGTCGTCTATGTGTTCCAGGTGCAGATAAATTGAGGCAGCGAATGCTTGCAGAAGCGCATGGTGCACCATACTCTATTCATCCAGGGGCCACTAAGATGTACCACGACATGTGGGAGATCTATTATTGGAGAGGTATGAAGAGAGATGTTGCAGAGTTTGTGGCTAAGTTATCTACATGTCAGTAGGTTAAGATAGAGCATCAGAAACCTAGTGGTTCCATGCAAGAGTTCACCATTCCTAATTGGAAGTGGGAAGAAGTTAACATGGACTTCATGATGGGTTTACCTAGAACTTGTCATCAGCATGATTCAGTCTGGGTCATTATAGATAGAATGACCAATTCAACTCATTTCCTTCCTGTTTGTACTTCTTATTCTGCCGAGGATTATGCCAAAATCCATATCAGGGATTTAGTCAGATTACACGGTGTTCCACTATCTATCATCTCAGACAGAGGTACCCAATTCACTTCTCACTTTTGGAAAGAATTCCAAAAGGGTCTTGGTACCCAAGTCCATCTCAGCACAGCATTTCACCCTCAAACATATGGCAAAGTAGAGAGGACCATTCAGACTCTTGAAGATATGCTAAGGGCATGTGCAATTGACTTCAAGGGAAGTTGGGACGACCACTTGCCTTTGATTGAGTTTGCATACAACAATAGCTATCATTCTAGTATTCAGCTGGCTCTATTTGAAGCTCTCTATAGTAGGAGATATAGATCTCAGATTGGTTAGTTTGAAGTTAGTAAGGCCTCAATCATATGTCCTGACTTAGTATTTGATGCCTTAGAGAAAGTTTAGTTTATCAAAGAGAGACTCTGGGCTGCGCAGAGACGACAAAAGTCTTATGTAGATATTCATAGAAAGGATCTTGAGTTTGAGTTCAATGACTATGTCTATCTTAAGATCTCTCCTATTAAGGGAGTGAAGAGGTTCAGCAAGAAAGGGAAACTTAGCCCACGGTATGTCGGTCCCTTCAGAATTCTTTGTCCCTTCGGCAAGGTAGCTTATGAGCTTGAGTTGCCTTCAGATCTAGCTTCAGTCCATCCAGTCTTCCATGTCTCGTTGCTACAGAAGTGCATAGGTGACCCAGCAGTTCTTGTCCCTATTTAGAGCATCGACATTCGAAACAGCCTCTTCTATGAAGAGATTCCACTCGAAATCTTAGATTATCAGACTTCTAGATTGAGGAACAAAGAAGTCCTTCTAGTCAAGGTTCTTTGGCGAAATAAGTCTCATGAGGGAGCTACTTGGGAAGCAAAAGCAGATATGCATACCATGTACCCTCACCTCTTCCCCACCAATTCAGATCAAGATCAAAGTAATAGTTCTCCTTAATCTTATTCAGTTTCACGTTTATGTTTCCAGTGTAAACTTGGTACCTATTAACCATTTCATACTCAGTCATGCATTCATGTGTCAGTTGTCCGTGCATTAAATATGCACGAGTTCAGTATGTTTAGCATGTCAGTCGTGAGATCAAGTTTCAATTCTTCATGTTCAGTTCATGTTCTATTGTCTTGTATTCCTTCTTAGTAAATTCTCATTTGAGGACGAATGTTCCCAAGGGGGAGATATAGTAATACCATGCATGTTTCTAAGCTAGGAAGTGAATAAGTATTCATACATATGAAATCTCCTATCCTATGATTCATACTTGAGTACATGACTTACAATGAATATCCTAGTGATATGATAGATTATGATGCATTAAGCATGTTCATATGAGGTACTTCAGGTAATACAAGCTAAGAGAATTTGAATCCATCAAATTTTAGTGTTCGATTTTGCAAGGATCATCCTTGAATGAGTATAACTCGATTTTAATGTGTTATTTTGTTTGATTTAGACCCACCAATTTGTAGAGAATCTAATTATCTTTCCAACGATGCCAATTTTGCCTTAATCCAATACACGGGCAAAAAGTTATGCCCATTTTCGTGAGAGACAGTAAGAATAGGCGATTGGTTAGGCGCCACCCAATCTAAACATAGGAGATTGGTTAGGCGCCGCCCAACCTAGCTTAGGCAATCACTTGGGCTCCGCCTAAGTCAGTTCCAGGTTCCAAAAACACTCCATTTTGAGTTATTTTAAGGGTAATTAATTCATTTAACACTCCTTACACGTCCCTAAACTTAACCCTACTAAATATATAGCTTCAAAACATATTACAACCCTATTATCATCTCAAAGCTCATCATCCAAGAGCAATTAAGGAGAAAAATAACTAGGGTTGCGTAAGTAAGCTTGAAGATCTAATTTAAAGGAAATTCCTCCATCAATGATCAAGAATCTTCTTTATAAGGTATGCGTGAGTTGATTTATGGATCCCTTTCATCCATAAAGCTCAAAACCCCTTTTTTTCATTATAAAGTATGATTTCTATATTGTTGGGTGTTGATGATCATGTTGTTGATATTGGGTAATTCCCAAGATGGCATCTTTATATATTTTTTTGAGTTTCATGATATCATATGAGTTGGAAACATGTAAATTTGGTTGTTCATGATGTATAATTTGATGATTTCACCTATTCTTAAGATGTGCATGTAAGGTGTTTGATAAAATTCCTAAGAAACTATAAATCATACAATATAGCTAAATTGTGACTATGTGAAGGATTCATGATATGCCCTTATGTTCCAATTACTTCTATGTTGATAATGTGCCTTGTAAATGTTGTTGGAATACTCATGAACTATTCTTATGAGATTATGCTATGTTTACTTGCAAATCCAACTTATGAACAGGATGTATGATAAGCATGAAATCCACATGAACTTCCATGCTATTGGAGATAACCATGCAATCCACATGAACTTTCATGCTATTGGTATGTGTTGCTAATATGATTATGCATTGAACATGATATTAAGATTGTGCAAGTACTTCCATGTGAAATGAAATCCTTTCCATGCAATACATTTTTGATAACCATGCTTAGTAGATCCTTACTTATGATATTATAAATTATGGACTCTACTCTTATGATCAAGTCAGTCATGTGTGTCAGTTTCCTTCCATCGAGTCCTGGGGGTACTTGTACCTGAAAACTATAGCTGTGTGCCTAGATCCATGTCATGTTTCATGATATCTGAACTCAAGCTATGATTCCATAGACTTCAGTCAGTCATGTGACTCAGGAAAACCTCATGATCTTAGTCAGTTGTCAGATAACTATAACATTCCGCCAGTCAGCGAAATTCAGTAAGATTAATTCATGCACAGTAAGTTATTCATGTCCAGTCCCTCCATATGGGAGCAGATGTTAGCACCGAGTGAACCCAAGAATGGGAACTCACCCACCAGTTCAGGGTGTGATTCTTAATAGTCATCCTTGTGTTCCAGAACTACGTAGCCAGTGTGGGTTGAAAAATCTTAACTCCTCAGATTAGGGTTGATGAGGTGGCTTAACCCGTTAGTTTAGGGTTCCCACCATTCCCATTGAGTACCCGCCAGATAAGGGTCACTCATAGGCTATCCTTACCCATGGCACGGTATTAAAACCCCTCTAGTCGGGGCAGAGATTGGACCCCAGCTTTGCCATAACGGCATACATGGGGCATGTCGGTTAAACACTATTTCTCACAGTTTAAGTATCAGTCTCAGTAAAAGAACTCAGGGCATTCTTTAGATTTTAGTATTATGTTATCAGTTTTAGTATCAGTCATGATTGTTATCAGTAAACCATGTATTAGCTTACAAGTCATGATATCACCTATTCACTGTCCCAGTTTCTATATATGTATGTTTGCACTTCCACATTCATATTAGTTAGTTCGTGTTGTTCATGCATGAAACCATTTATGTTCAGCCTACCTCCCTCGTATACTCAGTACTCCAGTTATACTAATGCATTTGCGCTACGGTGCTTTCTTTTTATGTTACACCATAGATTCCGAGACACGAGATCCAGCCCAGCAGTAGAGGTAGAATTCCAGTCGCAGAGACACAGTGAGTCCTCATTTATTCGAGGAAAATATGATTTGATACATTTATTTATTTCTTCAGTTCAGTTTTACGGAGTTAGTTGGAGAATGTTCCTTCAACTCCTTATTCAAATAGTTTAGAGGCTTTCAGATTTATGTTTAGATTTACGTTCAGATTGAGTTGTTTTGGGTATTTTCACCCACATGATTGTATTCAGTTGAACCTTATGGACTTACAGTTTTATGTATTCTGGATTATTATATCATGATTTACAGTATATAGGTACAGATATCTGTCATGGGTTAACTTGTGGTCCCTCGAGGTCATGAGCACCATGTAGCATTCCGATTCAGCGAATCGGGATGTTACAGTTCAACCTTATAAATTGGTGAACCCTAGTGACCTCAGAATATGGAGTAATAGAAGCACCATACTTAGCCTGAGAAACTACTGACTGAGACAACATATGAATAGACTGATGAAACAAAACATTCATCACATCACCCTGAGTATATTGAGAAGGACTAGAGGGGAGTGGTGGAACTCTAAGAGGGAAAACAAAAATTAAACCCCTAGACCTAGTTTAGACACCATAAGTTGGATGGGTCACATCAACATTATCTCTAGGTGGGATCGAAGTGTTTTTGTAAAATTTTGATTGTCTAAGAGGCATGATCTGAAAAACGAACAAATAGGTATTAGAAAAGAGTTTAGAACCTTAGACTCTACAACTTGAAAATTGAACACAAGAAAGGGAACTATTCTTAAATGCTTTGTAGCCTCTCCTTTGTGAGTGTAGTGTGCTACACACCCCTAAAGGAGACTCTACTCGATAGGTCTTTATGGACTCCAAATTGACCATGAACCTAGGACTCTGATTCCAGTCTGCCACAACCCAAAATAATGCCTAGTATTGTCGGGTATCTCTAGTCCAACCCGGACTAGAGACCACCCCAATTCCCAATTATAACCTCTCTGCTCCCTCTGTCGGTAGGATTTCTAGCTTATAACAATATGAAACAATAGTCATTTAAAAACATAAGATAAAGTCTGTCACCATAGCCCAATGATCACAAACAACTGTTCAACCAATACCAATCCTAATGCCAATACCAATAACGAGTTTAACAAAAATACCAACACTGCCCATTCCTATAGTAGTTCGATAAAGCCTGTAAAAATAATCAAAGAATAACTGGTCAGGACATGCCCTCGACCATAACAAAAAAACCAAAGAAATAACAATAATGAAAAAAATTCCATATCATGAAATGGATCTTAACAAAGTATAGAAGCTAACCACTTCAATCTAACTCAAAGCTATCCCTGAACAAAGTTACAAAGTTGAGGAATGGTAGTATGGCCGGTTCTTTCATTGCGTTGGGATACAACACCCAAAGATGGTTAGTACAACGAACGCCAGGACATAACTCAGGGATAAAGGTAAAATAATTCTATTATTCAAAACCTAATCAAATAACCATATGCAATCACATGTAATACATATATATATATAATTTTGGGATAAGGAACAAGGTTTAGCAAGAATTTAAATCCTTAACCTGGGTTGTGTAGCTTAGCCATCCTAAAACTACCCACGGGCTTTATAGGTTTAGCTCCCCCTTTTGAAAGAGCCCTAGAGCATGTTAGTTACATGATTATAGAAAATAACCTAAGATGACTAGTATATATCAAAAATATAAAGTGTGACATCATGCACACGGTCACCAAGTTCATGCTCACGTCGTCAAATGTGAGTTTCCAGTGTTGGTCCCCCCGAGACCCCCACCTTCTAGAGATTTTCTTCTTTACCCCTTTTAAGCCAATATTAAATCATTAAACATTCCTAAACATTTACCCATGAGTCTTTTTGTAAGGCATTAACCAATGATATCATCATAAAAAAATTAGAGCTTGAAAGTCTATTACTTTGTACCATATAAACCATTAAACCAAATTAGATTCCATTAATTCCAATTAACCAAAACTATTTACAATCAAACTATGGCTACAATACCTTTCCAAAACTATAAGAAACAAATAAAAACCAATTCATGTTTCTTTAATCATTTATGCATTGCAAAGATTCCAAGGATAATCAAACTGTGTGACAAAATCATTCTCATTGATAATTTCACAAACAGGTTGAGGGCATGCTATTATTAAAGACAAAATTATCAAATTTTAGGCTCAACCATGGACCCTCAATAAAATCACCATTACCATACACTCACATATGTAAAATCATACTTAAAGTATGAAAAACCATAAGTAAATCGCGAGGAAAATTAATCAACCATGAACATCCAAAACCCCTAACATTTATTTTAAAAACATACACTAAAATATATTCCGTAAAATAACAATGAAGGAAGAGTCACATGCTTGAATTACAAAGATCGTAGGAGAGAAATTGATGCTTAAGCCCTTAGATGACCACTTTGGGAAAACCCTCAAAAATTTTGATGGAGAGAATTTTAAGAGGGTAAAAAAGATGTGTAATCTAGTAAAGGGTGGAATAAATGACCAAAACTTTTATAGGGAAATGGGGTCTTAAGGATATTAAGTGGAAAATGTCTAAAGTTCCCCCACCTTAAAACAGTAACAAGATAGCAGGTGGTTACGAGTTGGCCCCTTGAATAGTGGGTGCCAAATACGACTCATACCATTGAGTCATCACTAAGTTAGCGAATTTGAAACCTACATGCTATCCTCCATACAACTCCATGACCCACCCATGACCTGACCAATGACTCATATGGTCTAGTCATATGCAAGAAAGAACCCATGAGATTAGACACTGGATAATATACAACTCAATTTTACCACTCGTAACCTATCCTCATAGCTCTTAGTGAGCCACTAGTACTAAGAGCCAAGTAAAGTAATTAAGTTTCTAATTTGATAAAGAATCGACCAAATGACCCGTCACCACCCCAAATGACCCATATCACTTAGTCATAACCATAATAGAACCCCAACTACCATTTAATGGACACCAAAAGATTAGGTTCACTTGATCCATACCCAAACTATACGACTCATATGCTGAGTCGTTATTAGGACAGTGAGCTCAAAGCTGAGGAAATTTCCAAAGGCCAAAATCTAGGGTGTTTCAGTAATTATAATTCAACACTTTTAGTCCATAATAAAGTGATTATGTCAATTTACATTAAAATCATGTTAAGCTCTTAATATAGATTTGTGCTCATCATACCTACCCCAAATAATCATGTAAATTTTAATGTAATAACCAAATTCGTCATTACTAAAATAGCACCTTGATATTTGTACGGGATATGGGGATTATCAAAATACGATCAAGAGCTTGTGCTGGGTAACACAAGTTGAATGTTTAGAGTTAAAAATTATTAGACTTGTGCTAATGCCATCCCATTATAGTGATATTTATCCCACTATAGAATCATCAATATAGCAACGTTCATGCTGCTATAGTTGTATGATACAACCAAAACCTATTTTTAAAATTAGGGTTTATTTAATTTTCCCCTTTACTTATAGAAAAAGAAGTGGTGAGGCTCCAAAACCCCCTCTAGGGATTCCTCCAAGCAATAGAGTCATGGATAAGAAGGATAGGCTTTAATTAAGTTGAACCCATAAAAATCTTGGAGATTCATATCTGTATTCGCTTGAACGGGGCCATAATATTCTCTCACACATTTATAGCCAATGCTCGGCATCAAAGTAATCTAAGGCTAACTGAGTAGTGTAGACTCGTGTTAGAAAGCATGAATATAATGTAGATGGTGAGAGATTTTATTATTAGGCCTTTGGGAGCGATGATTGGATTGCTATAATCTTTTAAAAGTTAGGGTAATATTATAGAAAGATGATTGTATTTTATTTGTTTTATGTTATATGATAGTTTATTTAATAAATAGGCTGGTACACTATTATATATTCTTATTTGGGTAGTCAAAATTGGTAAAATACCATTCATTAGTCTAGATTCTTAAAAAAGTATTATTAATGTGTAGGTGTTGATAAATTCAAAAGAATATAGGGTGGTAATAAGTAACATTTTTAAGTAAAGAGGGGTGGTGCTGGTGATATGTTAGAGCTCTATATGAGAGTGTAGGTGATGGTTATAAAGTTTAATCCAAGTTTTGATATATGTTTATGTTAACTATTTCTTAGTATTGCACGATGATATATGTTGTTTTGCGCAATCATATTCAACGGAACTTATATGTACTGCTTGTGAATGTTATAGTTGTTGGTTATTGTCAATATGTTATGTGATTTCTTAAATGAATATATATAACTTTGTTAATTATGGAATGTTTTGGTTTTTGGGCAGTCTCACGGGATATTGGTTTAAAAAGGTTGGCATGTACTTGTTTTTGGGATTTGGTACATAGATAAAATTTATCCTTTTCGTGTCAATATTAGTGGGTGATTGTAAGACCCTTAACTTGTATGTATAAGGTACATGTGTGTTTGATGGTGTTATGACCTTAGAGTACCCCTAGTCATAACATGATACTTAGAATCACAGATGACTCCAAGATAACCCATAGCTTGGCAAAGCAATAAGAATATAAATAATAACTAATAAAATACTTCTGCAAAAAATGAGCAGACAATATAATAAATATTCAAAGAGGTGATGCTTTAGAACCAATGGTGGTGCCATAGTTGTAGGACTTAGGGACCTTTACGAAAGGTCTCAGACTTGCTGCCAGGTAAGCCTTCATGACAATGTCCACTCAGTATTAAATGTTACTCCTAATTGAATGACACTAATAGCTAAATTGATCAATTATAATAATAATCTAAGGATAGAAATAAATGTACTATCTGAAAACATTCAAATCATATAAACTGGTGAATATAGAACCCAAAATACTATGCATAAAATGCTAGGTCATCTGGTATTCATAGCCCACCATCTCTAAAAAATGCAACTAGTATGCCAATTATGTAAACTGAATGAATTTATAAAATTCAATGACTCAGCTCCAACAATCATGGTTTTTACAATGCAACTGGGGATTGGGATCATGTCAACATAATAACACTAGAATTTATGCAAATATAGGGATTATAACTCTATGACACCAAAAGATTAAGATATCAATGAATTTACAAATGTATATAAACCCTAAATTATGAAAAAAAACTGAATTGTAGAGTAGGGTTAACTTTAGAAAGTAATAGGTGAATGGTATCAGATTGATAAAATCCCATATAACTAAAGATAGGACCTTGAAGAATTCTTTAGAGGTGGATGCCCGAGGGTGATGAATACAATCTTTTCCTTAGGAAAAAAGAATCGTCTCTTTTCTTCATTGAAACTAAATATCCGATGTTATTCTAATTAATGAGAGGTTAGGTCCATATTAACGCTAACAATAACCCTTGAGATTTTATAAACAATGTAATTTTGATTTTAAAAGAGTGGGAAAACACTGATATGACCATTAAAATTTATAACTAGAAATTGTGGGGAGGGATGTACGCGACCTTCCTATGATCGTGGGCTAACCTACTAACATGGGTTGCACTCCATGAAGAGAGCTGGATGAGAGATATCAAAACATAATAAGAAGAGCCTAGGAACAATCGTGGGATTTACCTATGATCATACCTTTGTTCATAGTATTTTCTTTCTATATCAAGAGCATATATGGGACTCAAGATCGTGCCTGGGTATCATGGTATCACAACACGATTGTGGTTAACCCTCATGGTATAATTGTGTATATTGTTGACTTTTAGATGTTGGGGTTATCTCAAATAGTCTATACCATTTAATGGATGTACAATGTAACTACAGTTATGGTTTGGCTTGTTGTATCTCACTATAGAGTAGTGCTTTGCTGTAAAGGTCATAACTTCTTACTTCGAAGCCAGATTAGGGCAAATTTGGATGCGTTGAAAAGATAATTAAAATATCTATCAATTTTTGGGTCTGGGACATAATGATTAATCAAAATATGGAATGTAGGTTTGTTTAAAGCTGATTAATCCTCTAGGGATCGTTCAGTAAGGAAGGTTTTAGCTTGGTTAAGGGCTAGGGGGTTCTTTGTGGCCTTGGTACATGGCTAAATTAGTTATTATGATTTTAAGATTTAATTATTTACCCTAGATGTACTTGAAGCAAAGTTCTATCCTAGGCTTAGATTTTTTGGTGCATTATAATATCTCTCTTTTGGGGTTATTTATCCTTGAATAACAATTGACTAAGCTGAAAGGCTAGGGGAAAAGAGTTGTAATTACCATATTTTCTTCACCATATATCCTGATGTTATTGGAACTATTTTACACTATACGTACCTAAAACCCCTAGACTGAGTTTCTAAGAGCTGAACACTGACATTGGATTGAGTCAGTAACTAAAATATAGGCTGCTTCAGCCTCATAGACATATGCTATGGCATAGGAATAACTAGGTGACATGAAATAGAAGGAATTAATTAATTAAAGGGAACTATTACCTCAAGTTAGGACTAAGTCTAAAGGGAAAATATGGGGTACTTGGTCATCGTGTCTACCTCTGCTTCCCAAGTAGCTCCTTAGCAGGCTTATTTTGCCAAAGAACCTTTACCGATATGACCTCTTTATTCCTCAACCTACGAACTTGACTGTCAAGGAATTCAAAAGGAACCTATTCGCAAGAGAGACTATCTTTCACACCCATAATTTCTAAGGTCACAATCAATGAGAGATCACCAATGAACTTCATTACCAAGGAATCATGAAAACTAGATGCATTACTGCTAAGACCGCTAGGAAATATAACTCATAGACTACTTTACCAAAATAACCTACAATCTCATAAGAGCCAATAAAGCATCCTATGAGCTTTTTATACTTTCCAAACCTTTTCACTATCTTATAGGTGCGACTTTTAACTAGATAAAATCACCAACAACAGACTAAAGTTTCCTTCTCCTCATATTTGATAGGACTTCTGACTACTTTGAGCCATTCTCAACCTCTCTATAAACAACTAAACTTTCTCCACAACCTCATAATATATGCCTAGCCTGATCAATATGGTTTGAATGACCACAAACAAACTAATAAAAGATCTACAGCTTCTTCTATAAAGTGTCTCAAATGGGGCTAAATCAATAGTAAACTAAAAGTTGTTATTGTAAAAAAACTTGATAGATTCTGTAACACCTCAATTTTCTGAACCAAAATGCTACATGGTGCTCATAACCCGGAGGACCACAAGCTAACCCATGACTGATATCTGTACTTGTAACTGCATAATATACATATAAAAATGTGGAAACATGAACTAAAAGGCCATAAGGTTAAATCTTGAACAATAAAATGTTTGAATAAGGTGGTATCACAGTACCAAAACAAGTTGTAAATACAAAAGTCTAAATCTGAAAACTCTTTAATCATCTGAAAGCCTCTAAACTTTCTGAATAAGGAGTTGAAGGAACATATCTCCAACTAACTCCTTAAACTGAAAATAAACTGAAATACTGGAATAATAAGTGTAATGATCATGTCCTCGAAAGATGAGGACTCACTGCTAACTGAACTGCTACTACTGGTTTGGAATCTGCACATCAGAACCAATGGTGTAACATAAAAGAAAGCACCATAGCACGAATGCATCAGTACAACTAAAGTACTTAGTATACGTGGGGGTAGTCTAAGTGAATGGGGTTTATATGAATGAACATGCTTACTAATGAACGTGAGAATTCATACATACATACGTAACTGCTACTGAACTCGTGAAGATACTGACTACTAAGTATGAATACTAACATCAGGACTTTACCGATACTGAGATACTAAATAGATGAATGAATGTTTTTGACAGTTTGAATTATGAAGAACTGGTCTAATTGACCGTGTCTAAGAGTCCTAAAACCAAATACTAATAACATAATCTAGGATAACTGATTTAACTTATATAACTGTGATGATCCACTTAACTGATGTAACTGATACTAATTGACTATATCTAACAGTCTAAATCTTCTAATAATGATTAAGAGTCACTAAGATTAAGACCAAGCCTAAATAACGGGTGATCTCTGGAACTAATAATAAGAATACACAACTGAATTTGAGATTGAGATCAAGCCTATCTGACGGGAGATCTCTAGAAGTACTGATATTGAATAACTCAATGAGAGACCAAGCCTATATAACGGGTGGTCTTTAAGTCTGTGGAACTATCTGAATTCCTTAGATTAATGACTGTATCTGTCAGTCTTGATTTCTGATTTCTACTCTAAAGACTGATACTGAAACTATAACTGTGGGATGTATTCATGTAATCGACATGCCCCATGCTAAGCTAACTGGGGTCCAATCTTTTCCCTGACTAGAAGGGTGTCAATATCGTGCCACCGATAAAGACAGTTATTGTAGAGTCAGTCCTAATCTAGTGGGTGACTCTTGGGATTAGTCTTATACATATAAATGAGCTAACGGGTGACCCCTGAGTATATCAGTTCTATCTAACGGGTGACATCTCGTACCTATGCTGGCTATGTAGTTTCTAGAACTTAGGGATTTCTTCAAAGGATATCAGTCCTCACTAGCGGGTAAGTCCCCATTCCTAGGCTCGCTCGGTGTTGAATCCTACTCCCATCTGAAAAACACTAAACTCAACCAATTAACTAAACTTACTGAGTTCCATGACTGATGGAATACTACTGAGTTCATCATATTTCTGAGAGTACTGACTTATTGAGATTACTGAAGTTTTTGGGTACTGAGATTACTAAGATTGACTGAGCATAACTTAGATTACTGAACTACTTAGACTGTTGAGATTTCTGAGTCACATGAGTAACTGAATTCTATAGATCATGGCTTGACTAAGAGTATCATGACAACATGTCATGGCTCTAGGCACACAGCTGTATTTTTTGGGTACAAGTACCCCTAGGACTCGATGGAAGGAAACTGACACACATGATTGACTTGATCATAAGGATGGAGTCCACAATTCACAATATCATAAGTAGGGGATTTCATACTACATATGATTATCATATTCTAGAACATAAAAGATAATGCATGTAACATGTACATACTTGCATGGTTCTAGTTTCATGAGCATTCCATATCACAACAATAATACACAACAATTTGCATGGAATTCATGTTGATTCATAAGGGATAGAGCATGGACTTGTCATTTGGGTTCTACTTAGCTATATTGCATGATTTCTAGTCCCTTAGGTATTGTATCAAACACCTTGCATGCACTCTTTTAGGCATAGGTATACTCACAAATTTATACCATATTAATCCATCCAAATTCATGATTTCCAACTACATGATCATAATCTTCCTGAAAATTAATCAAATTCTCATTATATAGCACAAACAACAAACAACAAAATGAATACAACCATATCACCACAAAATATTCATGATTTAGTAATCAAAGATTAATTCTTGAACTATACAGACGAAAGAAATCCGTGGATGGACACTATGCATGCCTTAGAAGGAAGATTTTTTGATGATTGACAGAGGAATTTCCTTGAACTTGAATCTTCTATGAAAACCCTAGCTTGTATTCTTGAGAGGATTTTGAAAGAAAGAATATGTTTTGGTGAAATAGGGGCTTAATTCCGTGTTTAGGCATTATATAGGGGCGGAAAAAGGACCATTTTACCCCCAAAATGGACTATTTAAGTCACCTTGATAACCACATGTACGGTGCATACTTTATTGCACACCCTAATCTAATCTTACATATTACGGTGTGGGTCGCACACCTTATCGCACACCTTATGTCAGGCGACGTACTCCACTTTGCAATGTCATAACTTCTTGCTTGGGTGTTGGATTTGGGCGAAATTGGTATCATTGGAAAGCTAATTTGATTCTCTACAATTTAGTGGGTCTAAATCTGCAAAACAACCACATAAACATCATGTTATGCTCGTTAAAATATGACCCTTGTGAAATCAAATACTATAACTTGATGGATTCAAAAACTCTTAGCTTGCAATACCTTAAGTGACTCATATGAACATGCTTAACACATCATAAGCTATATTATCGCTAGGATACTCATTGTAAGTCATGTACTCAATTATGAATAACAGGATAGGTGATAACGCCCAAACTACATCTCTTGTTAGAAAGTGTAAGCGGTCGATGTCAAAAATAGAACCCAACTGGGTTGGGTGTCGAATCCCACAGGGAATACTTGGTCAATAAGTGTTGCAACTATTAGTAGACTGTTGGTCAAAAATTCCACGGAAAGGTGGGATTTGATGATGGTGTGAACTAATAATATTGAAGTAACAATGGAATGCTTTGTTTAGTAAGATTTAATCACAGAGAATAATAAGTTAGGGTTATGTCCACCTTATGAGTTCTATGTATCTATTAACTATGAGTAATGCGGAATTTAGACATGAATGCACTTATAAAGATTCGTATTCTAATGGTAAATCCTAGTGTTTCTCAACAATCAAGGATTATTTCACTTTAACTCTCTCGATCCTAAAGTGTATAACTAACGGTACAAATTCTCCAAGATGTTAATCCGTTAAGGCATTAACGTATAAAGAGGGGTTGGTAGCCCTATTTCCTTGTCATACTCTCTTTTCCAAACATTTAACTTTTCTCTCGAACAAGTTAATTCTATAATGGCATGTTCTCTATGTTTGCAACCATGAGAATTAAATTAAAACGAAGAGAGTAATGATATAAGTAGCATACACATCAAGAATTCACAAACTCATAGTAATAGATAGTATCTCACAAGGTTTTCATAACCCTAACAGAGAAGTTTAACTACTCATGATTACAACAGAAATCAAAGACATCATCATCATCATACCAAAGTTAGAATAATCTCCCGATGGGGATGAGTTTGGCGTCAAACAAGAGGTTGACGTTTTGCCCACTCTAGTGTTTCTCTATCTCAGGTTACAAAATCTGTAAACTGAATAATGAATAATAATATGCTGAAAAATTCAGCAATAGGGTTTTTATAATGTCCTTGTCTACTAAATTACTGCTGCATCTCTAAGTATTTAGAAATACTAATTTTGCCCGGGACAAATTCTCCATGCGTCACATTCAGTCCACAAGCTTCCAAAAGCTGCCTTCCCTCTAATGTGATGTTTTCCTTTGCTGCTCACAAGTCCATAAAGTGCCAAAATCTTCATCATTAATACCTGAAAAACATGTTAATCACGTAGGTCAACTCACTTAAAGGAAAATGGACTAAACGTGCAAGAATTATATATTTTATCCTCAAAACTTAGCTAAAACATGGGTAAATCATGGTGTTTAGGTGTGTAAATACGTCCAATATCAACACCCCACACTTAAATCTTTGTTCTTCCTCGAACAAAATATAACATCCATGCAAACACCTAACTAGAATTTCATAATAGCAACACAAAATTTATCCCTAACCAGAATTTCACAATAGCAACACAAAATTTATCCTCAAGACATGCATGACAATTATTAACAAAGAGTAGGTTTCTTGATCAGTACTAGAAACAATTCAACCTCCAACATAGACTCATGATGATGGTTAATTCGTATCCACAAGTTAAGCCACAAAGAATCATATAACACTACCCAAAAATCATTAGCCATGTGTGTCTCACACAGGTTATCACCCATAATCACTCATCGTTTTGCATTTTTTGAAACATGGCTATAAGACTCTCCTTGCTCTCACTCTCACAAAGAATTCTTATATTGCAACTGATGACCATAGGGTTGCCCTTAGTGTAATGCTCCACTAATATCAGAATGCTAAGCTTAGGATCAAATAGGTCTTTACAGGGGTGTAATGTAGGCTAAGGGACAGGTAGGACTATTTTGGCCAGAAATAGTGACTATGTTCCCTAAGCGCTTTAATACATTACAATATGTCATTAACACTCTCTTTTAAACAACCCCTCTACTTTTCTTTCATCTACCAACCCCTTTTCACCTATTTTGTTATTCAATCATAAACACAAAGATGAGAATATACAACTCTCTTATTTTTTTTCTATTATTTTATTTATTTATTTATTTATATTTTTTCTCTTTTTTTTATAAAGCACCTCTATGATAGCCACTCTTTTTCACAGAAATTTAAAGTACCAATATACTCTGAGGTATCACTCTCACCATTTTCCTCTTATGTTTCCACACTCCTTACTCACTTGGTTCTACAATTAAAGCGCTTAGGAGTTTGGATCAAATTATGGTTTTGAAAAAAAAATGGATTAGGCTACATATGAGGCTGTCAAAGAAAATAGCTAAAGGCTCAAAGAGGGTTTACTAGGATAATGTACAAGGGTAGGTAAAAAGAAGGTAAACAATTACGGGCTGCCAAAGAAATGCCTAAATCATCTCCTAAACTCACACTCTTTATTTAACTTTACACACACACTAGGCAAGTTTAGCATCAGTCACAACATAGAATATACTATAACCTCGCACACACAAGGCACATGGTCAATGTAGTTGGGAGCATTATAGACTCTTGACCCAACAGATGAATGAATTAAACAACACAATTATCACACAGTGAGTCACACTTAGAGCCTAAATGTTTCAATAGTAATGATTTAGCACAACTCTTGTCATAATACCATGCCGTCTATTAGAACAATTTCATGCAAAATCTAAAAAAAAATCTAAAAGTTAACTAACTAATTACGACTAATTAAAACAAACAAGAATAAATGTAGGCAAAGAAGTACAATACCGCATACAAATACCCTCACCCCATATTTAGACGGGACACACTACCCTCAGTGGAAATAAATAAGGAAAACCTGATTAGTCGGACTCCTCTTCTATGTCTGGGGTCATACCCCCTGCGTCGGAATCATCATTAGAGTCGTCATCCTCAGAGTTTCCTCAAAATGTACCCCACTTGATCCCAAAAATGCGTCGATGTATTTGCAGAGAGGAGAACTCATCTTGCTCTTTCTTGACCTTTTCTGACCTTTCTGTGAGGTGGATATTTTTCTTTTCCTTGTCGTCCTTTTAGGGCCATTCTAACTGATTACAATAGAGTTATGTTAGCTTCAGCCAAAAAAAAAATAGTAATGGCACCATCCCACACTTAATTTGTTGGCACAGACTAATTAAGTGAGTGATGTCGATTACTCAGACTTCATCGACATACATTTAGGTGGTATGTTCCAACAATATGTTTAGCACAGTCATACTTTCATGTAATCTTGACTGTCCTTTCAAGTTTTATTGCAATGGATTAATGAAATTTTTGAACAAGACTACCACATAGAGTTCGTATCAAGTTATTGCATAGAAATAATCACACCATCTTGTGCTTATGGTCAATCATGATCGATATCTCGATGAACGAGTCATTCAAACATTCAAGCTTTCACTTTCAAGATTATGCAGTAACTTCACAATTTCAATTTCATAAAAATATGACAATGTATAACAGTCAAATGTAAGTCGGAGTAAAGTCAAGAACGCCCATGCCTATCCTCTCACTCGACGAGATTCATCATAGCAAACCAACCATATTTCTTTTATCATCAAACACCACTTCAAAATCTAATAAATCATTATACATATAGCATCTCAACAACTATGGAATATAAAAGAATAACTTACTTGGTGATGGATCCGGAAGATGAGCTTGCAAGATTAGATGAACAAAAAGAAAAATTTTGAGAGAATGGGGAAGCTTGGGCGGCGCCTATGTTGAGCAAACAATTGCATTTTGTTCTAAGGTTTTTATAGACTAAGCCGTGGGTCGGGTTTTATCCATGTAAAATCAGGTTAGGAGACAAAAATGTATAAGTAGGCGGTGCCTAATGCTCTGCCTATGCTTAGCATAGGCGGCGCCTATGGTATTACCTAGTTGGGCATAGGCGGCGCCTATGCTATTGCCTAGTTGGGCATAGGCGGCGCCTCTGCTATGGCCTAGTTGAAATAGTGAGCATAGGCAATGGCATAGGCAGTGCCTATGGTATTGCCTAGATTTGCATAGGCCTTGCCTTGTCCATTTCCTAGATTTATATAGGCCTTGCCTTGTCCGTTGCCTAGTTGAGGCAGTGAACATAGGCAATGACATAGGCCTTGCCTTGTCCATTTCATAGATTTGTATAGGCCTAGCCTTGTCCATTGCCTAGTTGAGGCAGTGAGCATAGGCAATGACATAGGCCTTGCCTTGTTCGTTGCCTAGATTCGCATAGGCAATGCCTAACCGATAGCCTTTGCTCCTACATTCCTAACTTACCACCTTTAACATGGCTCACTTTCAAATAAACATTTTGGGATTAGTCCCCTCATTTGTACATCTTGCACCTACACTTAATCAAAAACAACAAAAACGATTAGAAAGATGGGTTGCCTCCCATCAAGCGCCTTAGTTTTGGTCGTGGCTCGACTCTTCTTTTTGGATTTTTATTTAACAAAAACAAACTCCTAGTAAAACAAAATGACTAAAAACGATGGGTTTCCTCCCATGTAGCTCTCGATTTATTGTCACGTCATGACATAGTTACCTCGATTACTCAGACTTCATCGAGATATATGGTGGCTCTCATTTTATGAATGGATTCAGACGATGTTGATGCTTAACAGTGGGTACACAATCTTCTTCAAGATGAAGCTTGTGCATACATATCCCAGGAGGGATACCAATTATATCATCAATGGTCCAATCAGTGGCTCTCTTGTATCTCTTCAGAACAGAGATGAGAGTCGCGACTTGCTGTTCACCTAAATCAGCCGCAACAATCACCGGAAGTGTATTTCCACTTCCTAAGAACGCATACTTTATATGACGGGGGAGCTCTTTCAATTCTAGCACTGGTGGCTCTTTAATGGAAGTCTTCACTGTTGGTGAAGTTCGATTCTTAAGATCAAGGTCCAGCTTCTTAGGAGCATGAGAATAGGACCCTATTCCTGTTAGAGCACAAATAGTTTATTCATAATCTTCAACATCCTCACGCTCAACATTCATAAGCACAACAGCCAATGGCTTAACACTAGGCTGCTTCTCTACAGATAAGTCTTTCTCATCCTCATAACGAACATCAATTACAGAGAACACATTCATATCTTTAGGCTGCTTCATTGATTTGCATACATCAAAACGGACCACTTCATCATTCAGCCAAAATAAAAGCTCATTAGCTCTTAAATCAATAAGCACACTTCCAGTTGCGAGGAAAGGACGCCCCAAGATTATGGGAACTTCAGAATCAACCTCGTAATCCAAAATAACAAAGTCTGCAGGAAAAATGAAGGTGGAAACCTTCACCAATACATCATATAATATACCAACAGGTCATTTTACCGACCTATCTGCCATCACGAGCCACATATTGGTTGGTATAGGATCACCCAACCCCAACTTTCTGTAAATAGATAGCGGCATCAAATTGATGCTAGCTCCCAAATCGCACAATGCCTTAGCAAAATCCAAAGATCCAACCGTGCAAGGAATAGTAAAAGTACTAGGATCTGCCTTCTTCTAAACTAAAGACCTCATGGCAATTGCACTGCAATGATGAACATTATCTGCCAGCTCATATCCTACTACCCATTTTTTTGTCAAAAGGTCCTTCATGAATTTGGCGTACCCTGGCATCTGCTCCAGCGCCTCCACCAAAGGAGCATTAATAGTCAGCTGCTTCAACATAGTCATGAATTTACTGAACCTTGTATCATTCTCTTTCTTCTTCAGTCTCTGAGGAATAGGTGGTGGTGGAAGGGGAACAGTTTTCTCCACCACTTCTTTTTTATCTTGCTTCTGATTATCGATCTTTTTAGGATTGTCATCAGCCTTATTCTTCAGTCTCTGAGGAAAAGGTGGTGGTGGAAGGGGAAGAGTTTTCTCCACCACTTCCTTTTTATCTTGCTTCCGATTATCACTCTTTTAAGGATGGTGACATCTAGGAGTAACATCATGAACGTTCTCTTCACCTTCAACAACATCATCACAATCTGTTTCACTAACATTCTCTGCTATATCATCAACCACCTATTTACCTTTGGATGGATTTTCCAACACCTTACCAATCCTAGTAGTAATAGCCATACATGATCCGT
The DNA here is from genome assembly GCA_030864225.1 of Capsicum baccatum var. pendulum. Lineage (NCBI taxonomy): Eukaryota > Viridiplantae > Streptophyta > Magnoliopsida > Solanales > Solanaceae > Capsicum > Capsicum baccatum. The sequence goes on along the minus strand of CM061555.1, from coordinate 161,047,992 downwards.
CGTTCCTTGGGTTTTGCACAATGTCGCTAGGTAAGGTGCCAGCTTTTCTTTGATTGAATGCCGCTGATAGTTGGCCCAATTGTTGTTCCAGCTGTTTTATTGCAGTGGAATGTGAGTCAACTAATTGATTTATAGAGGACAAATCATTTATTACCTCAGTTACGCCCATGTTGGTTGCCTCCACTCCTTTCTACAGCTTAGCCATCACATCTTCCATAGACATCTTCCCAGAGCCAGATGTCGCAGCCTCACGATTTCCAGGAGGAACATACAAACCACTCCTATCAGTCTTATTCTTCCAACTCCCTTGATCACGGTCCTTATGTCCAAATTTATCATAATAGTTCCGACCTTGGTTTCCTTGGGTATTGCCTCAGAAACCCCCCTGATTATTCAAGTAATTCTCTTCTTCTTCAGAATCAAATTCATCTCTTCCCTGTGATACAATGGCCTTAACCTTTTTGGTCTTCCCTAATAATAAATGCTTGGTAAGAAGATCCATCTGTGTTTTCATGTGCGCCATATCGTGGTCACGTTCCTCTTCTCTTTGCCTTTGTTCTGCAGTCATACCGATAGATACAGTAGAGCTTGCTACCTCAGCATCCCTGGTATGCCAAGCTCTACTCTGCTTTGTCATACGATCTAGCATATCACTAGCCTCAATAAAAGTAAGGTCCATGAATGACCCTCCTGCAGCATTATCAACCACTGGCTTAGTCACCGAATTCAAAGACCTGTATAATATCTCCATTAAGTGAACATTTGTCATATGATGATTTGGACACCGCATGAGCTTCTTATTGAACCTCTCCCATGTTTCGTGGAGAGCTTCAGTTGGAAGCTATCGAAAATTGCTGATCTCATCTCTCAGTTGTGCTCTCTTGGATGGCGGAAAGAATCCCTTTAGGAAAGCATCTTTCAATTGCCTCCAATTAGTAATAGAATTAGGAGTTAGCCCATTCAACCATAGATTTGCCTCTCCAGATAGAGACAATGTAAATAAGCACAGCCGAATTGTATTCTGTCCAACTCCTGGATTGGCGAACGACTTGCATGTTGAGATAAAATTGATCAGATGCATATTCGGATCGTCTCCTGCAAGTCCACCAAATAACCCCTTGAGATGCAATAGATGAATCATGGTGCTAGTGATATTGAACTTAGCTCCGGGTGCCAAGGGTGGAGGAATAATAGCCCCTGTGGCACCAGATCCATCAAGATCGTCATCATCGTCATCAAAAGGAGCCTGCACAGCTCGGTGTTCAGGTCTCATTCTAGCTTGACGATCTCTCCTATGTACAGGTGCTGCCACCTCATCTGTACACCTAGGATTTAGTAACTCATCATCACCCAGGTCCTCATCATCAGGATTTGTTGCTCAGCCAGGGTTATCAATATTCTATTGATGTACTTGAGCGGCTGCCAATGCAGCTAATTTAGCCTGCTCCTGTTGAGCAACCCTTCTTTCGATGTCACGTTGTGCATCCATTCTGCCAATAAGTTGTGGTTCAGGATTTATGGGTAATAATGGCTGACCAGATCTTTGTGTATTTTGCATCCACTCAACAGAACCTGAACAAAATAAAAACAACAAACTAAAAGTAAAATTATAGAATCTTTGACAAAAGGGTCTAATAACTATCACAAACTTAGTTGACAACCGTATTCCTCAGTAACGACGCCAAAATTTGATAACGCCCAAACTACAGCTCTCGTTAGAAAGTGTAAGCGGTCGATGTCAAATATAGAACCCAACTGGGTTGGGTGTCGAATCCCACAGGGAATACTTGGTCACTAAGTGTTGCAACTATTAGTAGACTGTTGGTCAAAAATTCCACGGAAAGGGGGGATTTGATGATGGCGTGAACTAATAATATTGAAGTAACAACGGAATGCTTTGTTTAGAAAGATTTAATCAAAGAGAATAATAACTTAGGGTTATGTCCACCTTATGAGTTCTACGTATCTATTAACTATGAGTAATGCAGAATTTAGACATGCATGCACTTATAGAGATTCGTATTCTAATGGTAAATCCTAGTGTTTCTCAACCATCAAGGATTATTTCACTTAACTCTCTAGAGCCTAAAGTGTATAACTAATGGTACAAATTCTCCAAGAAGTTAATTAGGTTAAGGCATTAACGTGTAAACAGGGGTTGGTAGCCCTATTTCCTTGTCATACTCTCTTTTCCAGACATGTAACCTTTCTCTCGAACAAGTTAATGCTATAATGGCATGTTCTCTATGTTTGCAACCATGAGAATTAAATTAAAACGAAGAGAGTAATGATATAAGTAGCATACACATCAAGAATTCACAAACTCATAGTAATAGAGAGTATCTCACAAGGTCTTCATAACCCTAACAGAGAAGTTTAGCTACTCATGATTACAACGGAAATCAAAGACATCATCATCATTATACCAAAGTTAGAATAATCTCACGATGGGGATGAGTTTGGCGTCAAACAAGAGGTTGACGTTTTGCCCTCTCTAGCCGTTCCCAAGTATGTAGTGCGTTTCTCTGTCTCAGGTTACAGAATTTGTAAACTGAATAATGAATAATAATATGCTAAAAAATTCAGCAATAGGGTTTTTATAATGTCCTTGTCTACTAAATTAGTGTTGCATCCCTAAGTATTTAGAAATACTGATTTTGCCCGGGACAAATTCTCCATGCGTCACATTCAGTCCACAAGCTTTCAAAAGCTGCCTTCCCTCTAATGTGATGTTTTCTTTTGGTACTCACAAGTCCATAAAGTGCTGAAATCTTCATCATTAATACCTGAAAAACATTCTAATCACGTAGGTCAGCTCACTTAAAGGAAAATGGACTAAACGTGCAAGAATTATATATTTTATCCTCAAAACTTAGCTAAAACGTGGGTAAATCATGGCGTTTAGGCGTGTAAATACGCCCAACATCAATAGTAGGTTTCATACTTAGGAGAAATGGTTCACTTACTAGCTTAGAAACATATGAGGTATTATAATATCTCCCCCTTGGGAACATTCGTCCTCGAATGAGAATTAACTGAGATGGGAAAAATGGTAAGATGAAGTATGTACAAGACATACATTACTGAAACATAATTTCATGACTGACATGATTGAAGAGCTGAATATATATTATACCAAACATGCATATCTGATGCATGGGTAACTAATTTTTGAATGTAAGACTGAGGATTCTGATAAACTGAGTTTTCTCAAAATGAGAATGCATATCTAATGCATAACTGAAAAGCTGAATCCATACTTATCTGATGCTTGATTACATGATTGACTTGATTGATAAACTGGTTATGTATATCTGATGCATGAATATATAACTGAACTAACTCATAAACATATGACTGAACATGAAATGGTAAAGGCACTAAGATTGGACTAAAACATGAGAACATGAATGAATCTGCTATGTGATGTATGGACTGAACATAGTGAACTAAACTGAACCTCTGAATACTCAACTTACAGCTGAGGTTTTTAACTTGAGGGTCAACTTATGAGCACTCTCTATTATAGACTAAATTCATTATACTAGGAGAGACTGAAGGATCTAAGACATGAGACCGTCAAGAAGAGGTAGGGTATCTCTCCTTTGGGACACTATGTCCCTCTAAATATGCACACCTGACTAAGATACTGGGGCGATGCATAAGGCATCTACGAACTGGATTATAACTGAACTTCTGGAGTCTGAAAATAATGCATGATGCATTAAGATAAAATATTCATATGTACCCGAATCTATGTTAGGGAAACTTTCTAGATCATGGAAAGTCTGAAGTGAATAGAGTCGGTTCTGACGCTGACCACTATTGGTGCTGGGATTGGCGGTCTGCTGACATAAATCTCTACCTTTCTGAGATGAAACTCTACACTTCCGCATTTTGTGACCTGGCTTACCACATCCAAAACATACATGACTATTAGCTCTGCATGCACCTAGATGATTCTTACCATACTCTCCATAAAGCGGATAAGTACTCTCACTTCTAACACTACTCTGGGCTTTGGAACCTGGTGCCCCATCATGACTAATATCTCTAAAGTTTGGTACGGTCACACTAGCTAAGGAGGGGACTGGGACTAAATTTTTCTGACTATGGTGAGAACGATTACCACCCAATGACCCAGCCGGAGAAAAGCTGTAACTACCTGTTCTGAATCTCTTATTAGATCTCTCCCTCTCCTTAGACTTATCCATCTCTATCTACTGGGAATGCATCATTAACCTAGCAAGATCCATGTGTATATTGAGCATAGCTGTTCTACACTCTTTCAATACTAACCTGGACACACCAGTCACAAACTTACTAATACTCGCTCTAGGTCAGCTATCAAGTTAGGAGCATACTTAGTTAATTAGTTTAACTTAAGACAATACTTCTTCACTGTCAGTGAGCCTTGTTTCAGGTTCATAAACTCTTATACCTTAGCTTCTCTCATTTCTAATGGGAAAAAATTATCTAATAAGGCATCTTGAAATATCTGCCAAGTCATAAGAGTTGCATCCTTCCATCTGCTCTTCTTCCACAACACTACCTAATCATGAGCAATATCTTTCAGCCTATAGGACACTAATTCCACACTTTCCTCCTCTGACATATGCATGATTTGGGCGATCTTCTTCACCTCTTCTAGATACAACTGTGGGTCCTCACCTGCTACTAACCCAAAGAATTTTGGAGGGTTCATTCTCATAAAATTTATGATTCTGGCTACGGCTGAATCCCCATCTTGCTGAGGTTGGTCTACAGTCTGACGGTTGCCCTGAACACTAGTGGTCAGATCTTGTCTAGTGCCTGTAAAGCTGCTTGGAATTCTTTATGTGACATATTCTCATTCAAAGGATCTATGGGCTGCGGGGCTGACTGATTCCGTGTTCTCTTCTTAGGAAGCATGTTCTGCAAACAGAAGTGGAACAAGGATTACTCAGAGAGTTCAACTTGATCTTTTGCTTACTGGCACGACATGAATACTACAAGAAGGGAGATTGTTCCTAAAACATCTTATAGCCTCTTGTACATAAATGTGGCGCACAACACACCCATGAACAAGACTCTACTAGATGCGGCTTTCAGACTTCCTAGGACTCTATTGAACCTTAGGCTCTGATACCACGTTTGTAATGCCCCAATTTTCTAAACCAGAATACTACATAGTGCTCATGACCTCGGAGGACCACAATCTAACCTATGACTGATATATGTACTTGTAACTGCATAATATACATCTAAAAATGTGGAAACATAAACTAAAAGGCCATACGTTTTAATCTTGAACAATAAAACATCTGAATAAGGTGATATCATAGTACCAAAACAATATCAAAATACAAAAGTCTGAATCTAAAAACTCTGCAATCATCTGAAAGCCTCTAAACTATCTGAATAAGGAGTTGAAGGAACATATCTCCAACTAACTACTTAAAATGAAAATTAACTGAAATACTAGAATCATAAATATAATTATTATGTCCTCAAAAGAGGAGGACTCACTACTAACTGAACTGCTACTGCTGGTCTAGAATCTGCACCTCAGAACCTATGGTGTAACATAAAAGAAATCACCATAGCGTGAATGCATTAGTAAAAATAAAGTAAAGAGTATACATGGGGGTAGGCTAAGTGCATGGGGTTTATATGGACGAACATGCAGACTAATATGAATGTGAGAATACATACATACATACTAACTGCTACTAAACTCGTGGAGATACTGACTACTAAGTTTGAATACTGACATCATGATTGTACCGATATTGAGATACTAAATAGATAAATGACTGTTTCTGATAGTTCAAATTATGAAGAACTGGTTTGATTGACTGTGTCTAACAGTCCTGAAACTAAATACTAATAACATAAGCTATGATAACTGATTTAACTAATATAACTGTGATGATCGGCCTAACCGATGTAATTGATACTGAGTGACTGTATCTAACATTCTAAATCTTCTAATAATGATTAAGAGTGACTAAACTTGAGATCAATCCTAAATAATGGGTGATCTCTGGAACTAAAAATGAGAATACTCAACTAAATCTGAGATTGAGATCAAGCCTATCTAATGGGAGATCTCTAGAAGTACTGATACTGAATAACTCAATGAGAGACCAAGCCTATATGACGGGTGGTCTTTAAGTCTGTTGAACTATCTAAGTTCCTTACTGAGATTAATGACTGTATCTGACAGTCCTGATTTCTAATTTCACTCTGAAGACTGATACTAAAACTATAACTATTAGATGTATTCATATAACCGACATGCCCCATGCTAAGCTAACTGGGGTCCAATCTCTACCCTGACTGGAAAGGTGTTAATACCGTTCCACCGGTAAAGACAATTGTTGTGGAGTCAGTCCTTATCTAGTGTGTGACTCCTAGGATCAGTCCTATACATATAAATATGCTAACGGGTGACCCCTGAGTAGTTCAGTCCTATCTAATGGGTGACATCTTGTATCTTCATTGGATACGTAAGTTTTGGAACTTAGGGATTTCTTCCAAGGATCTTAGTCATCACTAGCAGGTGAGTCCCCATCCCTAGGCTCGATCGGTGCTGAATCCTACTCTTATCTGAAAGATACTGAACTGAACTGATTAACTAAAATTACTGAGTTCTGTGACTAATGTAATACTACTGAGTTAATGAGATTTCTTAGAGTATTTATTTATTGAGATTAATGAAGTTACTGGGTACTGAGATTACTGAGATTAACTGAGCATAACTGAGATTACTGAACTACTGACACTGCTGAGATTTCTGAGTCACATGAGTAACTAAGTTCTATAAATCATGGCTTGAATAAGAGTATCATGACAATATGCCATGTCTCTAGGCACATAACTATATTTTTGGGTACAAGTAGCCCCAGGACTCGATGGAAGGAAACTGACACACATGATTGACTTGATCATAAGGATGGAGTCCACAATTCACAATATCATAATTAGGGGATTTCATACTACACATGATTATCACATTATTGAACATGAAAGATAATGCATGTAACATGTACAAAATTGCATGGTTCTAGTTTTATGAGCATGCCATATCACAACAACAATACATAACAATTTGCGTGGAATTCATGTTGAGTCATAAATGATAGAGCATGCACTTGTCATTTAGGTTATACTTAGATATATTGCATGATTTCTAGTCTCTTAGGTATTTTATCAAACACCTTGCATGCACTCTTTAAGGCATAGGTGTATTCACAAATTTACATCACATTAATCAACCCAAATTCATGGTTTCCAACTACATGATCATAATCTTCATGAAAATTCATCAAATTCTCATTCTATAGCATAAAAAACAAACAACAACATGAATACAACCATATCACCACAAAATATTCATGATTTACTAATCAAAGATTAATTCTTGAACTCCACAGATGAAAGGAATTTGTGGATGAACACTATGCATACCTTAGAAAGAAGATTCTTGATGATTGAAGGAGGAATTTCCTTGAACTTGAATCTTCTATGAAAACCCTAGCTTGTGTTCTTGAGATGATTTTGAGATAAAGAATATGTTTTGGTGAAGTAAGGGCTTAATTTCGTGTTTAGGCATTATATAGGGGTGGAAAAAGGACCATTTTACCCCAAAAACAGACTATTTAAGTCACCTGGACACCCACACGTGCGGAGCACACTTTATTGCACACCTTAGGTTGTGTATCGAAAATCTTATCGCACATATTAGGGTGTGCGTTGCACACCTTATCTCACACCTTATGTCAGGCGACGTACTCTAATTTGCAAAGTCATAACTTCTTGCTCGGGTGTCGAATTTAGGCGAAATTGGTATCGTTGGAAAGCTAATTTGATTCTCTAAAATCTAGTGTGTCTAAATCAGCCAAAAAACACATAAACATCGAGTTATTCTCATTTAAATATGACCCTTGTGAAATCAAATACTAAAATTTGATGGATTTAAAAACTGTTAGCTTGCATTACCTTAAGTAACTCATATGAACATGCTTAACACATCATAGCTATATTATCGCTAGGATACACATTCTAAGTCATAAAATCAAATATGTATCACAGAATAAGAGGTTTTATACGTAGGAAAAATGGTTCACTTCCTTGCTTAGAAACATACAGGGTATTACAGATTCCCTTGAAATCAATCACACAGTCTCTCAACATGTCCTCTAAGGTTTGAAAGGTACTTTTTGCTTGATATTCTATCTTTGGTGAAAAGTGGTACTGAGATAATCTTATTTATAAAGACTGTATTGATACTTTAGGTCATTGTCTATGTTCTTGATTATTTTAGCTGATAGAGCATCTCCATTGCCGCTACAAGCCTTTAGTGACTTGCTGGAAGTGATAGTTTGGTTACCTAGTTATTAAGAACCACTTTCTTGATTTGAAGTATTCATTGGTTCTAATCAACCACCCAGGAAAAAATTTAGTAAAATGACCTTTAATGCAAAATACAACTTTGCCAATGGGTCTGGATTGTTAAAATCTATGTGGTTACATATATTATTTGCTCGAATCAGACTCCGGATACATCTCGAGGGATTGTCCAAAGCCCAAAACCAAGTTCAACACTTTAATCATGCCTGGCATAGGTTAAGATACGACGACCACAGTGTAGGGGGTACACATATGGTGCTGAGATCATGGCCAAGCGGGGTCTATGAATGCAAGATAGGAGACCTGGGTAAGCCTATTTAAAGGTTGTCTTGCCCAATTTTTTGGCCATTTTATGCCTCTCTCTTGTACTCTAACCCTAATAAACTACAAAATATTCAAACTAAGTCTTGTGGGTTGATTAGGAAATTGAATAACTTGTGTAATCAAATATTGCTACAAATCTAAGGTAAGATTCCTTCAAATTTGGTATTAATTTCTTTATTTCTAGACCTAAAACCCCTAAGTCTTTGAGGATCAATTGTAGCAACAAATGTAATTGATTAACTCAAATTTATTGATGGTTATATCTCCCTAATAATAGTTGAGCAATAGGTTGGCCTCGAAAACTCATTTTTCAAAGGTGGGACCTACTTGAGGGTTTGGTGTTGTAACGACCCAAGGCTACCCCTAGTCGCCACATAGTACTTAGGATGACAAGTTATTCTAAGCTAACCCTTGTACTGGCATAACTAATGAGTAACTAGATAAAATACATAAGTCTGAAATAAGTAACTAGAAAATATTTAATGCTGAATATGTTCAAAACAAAACTATAAAAAATGAATACAACTCTGTTTATACAAAACAAAAGTGAAATTAAATACATCAACTCATTTATCTTTCTATAAAGCCTCTACTAGTATTGACTATAGGTAGTCGGTACATGACCCCCAACTATCCCAAACTAATACGAATGAATAAAGAAAAAAAAATGCTTCTCAAACTATGACTGACTTAATCCCTTGAATCAAAAGGGATCATCATCTGTAGACTGGAAGCTGCAACTATCTGATTATGATATGCATGCTACAACTTATAGCTATATTATTAAACAATATAGGACATAAAGGTATATGTTGGTTAGTACTTTGGAATGTACTGAGCATGTGGGGGGAATATAGAAGTAAGAATAGTAACTGAATATGTTTATAACTTGTAAATAATGCATGCTAAGCGTGAATGACTCACACTAGCTTGAATAAATAAAAGCTTAAAATCGTAAATCATGAATAATAAAGCATATTGTGTAAATCTTGTGAGTCATAACACTTAGTTCTAAAATATATACTTTTACTCTTTCTATTAGTGGAATAAGTAGGACTGAAGTTAAGTCTGTTCTCAATTCATGTAGGCTAAGTGTAAAGGGACTCACCTTTATCATCTGTAAACTGAAATCTCAAATATCATCGCTAATGTCTTATGTAAAACAATATCTAAATAACATTGTGCGCCCTTACACTTAGTTTCTGAAATCTGTTTTGTTATTCTATTTTTGGACCTAGAGTCTTTGGGAGGTTCTTCTAACCGACATAAACTATATGAGGTATCATGGTGTCCAACATCTTGTTCCCCTAACGGGAAAACCTCATGTTGGGGAGAGGTGTTATACTCTTTCAAAGGAGTATAACCTTCTCTTAAGTGATCCCTGACTTAGCCCACTATGGCCAATTAATCTTAATCAAACGGTGGAATGTAGTTCTGGGGAATGAGAGCTTAGAAACATACCCAACTTGGTGCTAAATACTACTCCCATTATTTTGCTCAGAACATTAGGAAATTCAGCTTAAAATAGCACAAGGGTTTATAATAAAAAAATAATTCTGCTTCTCTTTCTTTAAATCATGATCAGATGAATAATTGTGGATTCCAATATTTGTTTAGGATCAAAATATCAATTCTATTTTAAAAAATTTGATTACTTGCATATCAAAGAATACTTAAAACATAATATTCTTAAAATGTCAAGATTTAAACTTGGGGCTTTAAACCCATTCTTAAAACTCATGTCAAATCACAATAAACTTCATGCTCAACAAAATTAATCTTGGAATACTTTAACAATTCTAATCAAGATAATGAAAATAAATTCTCCATATATGAAATCAAATCACATGCATGAATTTGTGGAGGTAGTTATGCTATTCAACACTTAAATTACTTGTAACATCATAAACTTCAAACTGTTACAATTGGGTATGAACCCTAAATTGAGATTCATGTAAATTCAACTTTAAAATTTAGTTTTGGGAACAAGGAAAAAAAGGAGTATACTTTTTCATAACCCCACATACCTTGTTTGAGAGAATCCTTGGAGAGAACTTTGAATTTTTCACTTCTTAATTCATGATAGTTTCCACTTGGATTTTGTTATTGGGAATATGGGAAGGATTTCGGATCATGACTTGAATGATTTGGTGCTTTGGGAGTGGGATTTACATGTTTAAAGACCCCTTATATTGATTAGGAGTAATTAGGGACGGTTTAGGGGTGTGAAATCACTTCAAGACCCTTGATCTAGGTCAAACGGAGTGGTTTTAACACTTTTCAATGACTTAGGTGGCACCCAATCAATTTACCAAGCTAAGGTGGGTGATACATTGTTAATCTCCAAGGTTTGGTTGGGCGGCGCCTAACCAATCGCACACCCTTATCTCCTCTCACAAAAATGGGCATAACGTTTTGGTTGAGTATCAGATTAAGGAGAAATGGATATCATTGGAAAGATAATTTAATTATTTAAAATTTGGTAGATCTTAAACTGTAAAATTCCAAATATACATAAATTTATACTCATTCAAAGATGACCCTTGTGAAATTGAATACCAAAAATTGGCCGAATCAAAGGCTCTTAGCTTACTTTTCTCTAAGTGACACTTATGAACATCTCTACCAACTCATAATAATTCTTCACACTAGTTTAATGATCATGAAATATGGATTCAAGTATGAATCACAGGACTAGAGTTTACACTCATAGAAATGAAGGTTCGTTTTCTAGCTTAGAAGTGTACGGGGTATTACAGGTGTCATTCAGGACACATGGCTTAAAGGTGCCATTATGGGAATTTTCAATCCTATAATTATTCTTACATTATGTTTTTGATAGCTTGGCTTGTGGAAGAAACTTTATGAAAATTAAAGGTAAAGCTTGTTGGTTTGTGTGCTATTTGGACTCGAGGTAGGTTAGGCTTACTCGTAGTTAGATTGAGCTTGATTATAGTATAATTACTAATATCTCATGAGATTTAGTGGGATCTTAGATTATAAATTGATTATTGGTTGGCATGTACTAATTTCTGGGATTTGATACATAGATAAAATTTATCCTTGTCAAGTCACGATTAGTGGTTTATTGTAAGACCCTAACCTATATGTATAAGGTACATGTGTGGATGGTGTTATGACCCTATAGTACCCTTATTCATGACATGATACTTAGAATCACAAATGACTCCAACCTAACCCATAGACTGGCAAAGTTCTAAGAATATAGATAATAAATAATAAAATACTTATGCAAAAGATGAACTAAACAACATAATAAATATTCAAAGGAGTGATCCTTTAGAACCTATGGTGGTGCCATAGTTCTATGACTTAGGGACCTCTACTAAAGGTCTCAACCTAGAAGGCAAGTAAGCCTTCATCCCAATATCTGCTTAGTATTAAATATTACTCCCAATTGAATGACACTGATAGCTGAATTGATCAATGTTAATAATAATCTAAGGATTGAAATAAATGTACTATCTAAAAGCATTCAAATCATATAAACTGGTGAATATAGAACCCATAAGTCTATGCATAAAATACTAGGTCATCGGGTGTTCATAACTGTCATCTCTAAAAAAGTGCAACTAGTATGCCAATTTCATAAATTGAATGTATTGATAAAATTCAATGACTCAGGTCCAACAGTCATAGATTTTACAATGCAACTAGGGGTTGGGATCATGTCCAAGTAATAAAATTAAAATTTATAAAATAATAGGGATTATAACTCAATGGCACTAAAGGATTGAGAAATCATTGAATTTACTAATGTCTATAAACCCTAAATTATGAAAAAATGGAATTACAGAGTAGGGTTAACTTGAGAAACCAATCGATGAAAGGTATCACATTGATAAAATATCATATAACTAAAGATAGGACCTTGAAGAATTCTTTAGATGTGGATGCCCTAGGATGATGAATCCAAGCTCTTCCATAGGAAAAAAGAATCACCTCTTTTCTATTTTAAAACTAATTTTCCAATGTTTTTACAAGTAATGAGAGCTTAGGTACATATTAACCCTAATAATGACCCTTGATATTTTAAAAACGATGTAGTTTTGATTTTAAAAGAGTGAGAAAACACTGATATGCCCCTTAAAAATTCATAACTAGAAATTACAAGGAGGGAAGTACAGGACCTTCCTACAATCATGGGCCAACATAAGATCATTCGTTGCACTCCTGGTTGGGAGCTCGATGAGAACAATCTGAACATAATAAGAAGAGCCTAGGAAAATTCATGGGATTTACCTATGATTATACCTTGGTTCATAATTTTTACTTGTTATATCGAGAGAATATGCGAGACTCACGATCGTGCTCGTGGATGTGGTTTCAAAGCACGATTGTAGTTACCTCTAATAGTATGATGTACATCTTGTTAAGTTTCTAATGTTGGGGTTTTAACAAATAGTATAGAGCATTGAATGGACATACAATGTAACCACATGGTTTTTCTTATTGTATCTCACTATAGAGTTGTGCTTTGTTGTAAAGGTTATAACTTCTTACTCTGAAGCCAGATTAAGGCAAATTTGGATGCGTTGAAAAGATAATTCAAATATATATCATTTGGTGGTGTCTGGGATGCAATTATTAATAATAATCTAGAATGTATGCATGTTTAAAACTGATTAATACTCTAGGGATCGATCAGTAAGGGAGGTTATGACTTGGTTTAGGGATAGGGGGTTCCTTGTGGCCTTGGTACATGGCCAAATTGCTTATCATGCTTTTAAGACTTGATTATTTACCCTACATATACTTGAATCATGGTTCTATGCTATGCTTTAATTTTTTGGTGCATTATAATATCTCTTCTTTGGGGTTATTTATCCTTGAATAGAAATTGATTGAGTTACAAGGCTAGGGGAAAAGAGATGTAATTCCTATATTTTATTCACCATATATCCTGATGTTATTGGAACTATTTACACTATATGTACCTAAAATTCCTAAAATAAGTTTCTATGAGCCAAAGACTGTCATTGTATGAAGTCTGTAACTAAAACATGGCCTACTTTAGGCGCACAGACGTATGCTATCGCATAGGAATAACTGGGTGACATGAAATAGAAAGAATTAATTAATTAAGAGAATCCATTACCTAAAGTTTGGACTAAGTTTAAAGGGAAAAGATGGGGTACTTGGTTATTGTGTCTACCTCTGCTTCCCAAGTAGCTTCTTAGCAGATTTATTTTGCCAAAGAACCTTTACCAATATGACATCTTTATTCCTCAACCTACGAACTTGACGGTCAAGGAATTCAAAAAGAACCTATTCGCAAGAGAGACTATCTTTCACAACCATAATTTCTAAGGTCAGAATCAATGAGAGATCACCAATGAACTTCATTACCAAGGAATCATGAAAACTAGATGCATTATTGCTAAGATCGCTCGGAAATATAACTCATAGACTACTTTACCAAAATAACCGACAATCTCATAACAGCCAATAAAGCATTGTATGAGCTTTTCATGAATGACGATGCGACATTGTCGACAGATTTAGATGAGACTATAATATGCATTTCTAGAGTTTTAGCACAACATTGGACTATAGAGTCAGATATGGATAACGAAGACCTTCAGCATCATTCAAATGATTTGGGGCCAACTTAGGCTCCCGTTGAGCTCATTATACTTCATCTATTTGAGGTTCAACATTTGGGATTCGTGTCATATTTGTAGATCCCACACAACCATGGATGACATTTAAGTCATCTAGTAGTTCTTATACCAGAGTTAGGTATACGGGTATTCATCATAATTCTTGGCTAGTTTATAAGTGCAATATTATATTTCTTAAGTGCTCTAGGCTTTTTCTTATGTTATATCCTTCAGAGCATGAAACGGTGTATGGAATCATTAGAGGTTTATTATTTCTATTCTTCTTAGCATTGGAGTATATGATAGAAGTTGGGTCTTTTCTCTCTCAAATTATTAATTATGCGAGGGACATAAAGAGAGCATGTATTGAGACTTATAGAGGTGGCAAAAAGAAGCCATGCTAATAGTATAGTGCTACTGGTATTTCATTTTAGTGCTTGTTTGTTTTGTGGCAAGATAAAACTTTTGTTCAGAGGGTTCCCTACATGTGAGTTAATGATTGGAAAGAGTTAGTATGTTTTTCCCGTCAGCCTAGAGTTTTTAAGATCAGCCATAACTACGGGAAGGATTGATATTATACTAGAGTTTGCTTTTAGTGTTAGTAGCATAGGCATTTATTCTTAATTTATGTTGCTCGCTAGGATTAGAGCTTCAGAAGTTTGTTACTACAACAGATAAAATGGTTTCTAATCAAGAAAGTATCTCCGAAATTGGATTTCTAATTATTTTAGCTCATTTAGATTAGCTTCATGATGGTTGTTTTATCTTTAGTTGAGATAGTGCACTTGACGCCTCAGTTGACGTCTTAGTCAATCGGTCTAATTTTTCACCTGTTCAAATTTATTATCCATATGCCCATCAAGCATGTAATTACAGATTTCACCATGTTAGATGTGCTTTTATTTCTAATTTTTCCCTTTTTATATGTGTATTAAGGTTTACATTCCTATTCGTGATTATATGCCTTAATGAGTTCATAGGTTATTGTGTGCCTTGTTATTGGGTTTGTGATTACGTGACTACTCTATGATTTATTTCTTTTAGTAGTGGATGGAGTAGATCTGTATTGATATTTTCTCCCTATGGGTATAGTATTTGGGTTTGAGTCCTATTTATCTTAGCACATTAGCCTTATTCTGGATCTTGAGTAGTACATGCTATTGATATTTATTTTTGTATTGCCTATTCATTATACTGATGTTGATATTTCTATTACTATTGCTATCACCGCTTGAGGTTATTCATATTATCTGATATTATTACTTGAGGCAATTGATCATCATTGTGTATCTACATAAGCTAGTGTTATCTAGTTTGAATTTTATTTCCTTATGATTCTTATTTAGTGGCTTGCTCAGATATAGCCCGATTTGGTGATTTCTTTTTAATAGCATGGTGAGGTTAATTATTTTCCCTCTTGGTTAGCTGTGTTAGATTGATTATAGAATAAATTGTGTTATCGAAGGTAAGTTTACCTTCCATGGTTCTGTGTGACTTAAGAGTTGAAAATTTAGTTAAATTAACCATTATTAAGTTTGGGATTCTTAAACTTGCCTGATGAGTTGTGAAGGGTTCATTGTTGTCTATCATTTCCTATTTATCCCATTTTAAGCTTGACCAATTTTGGATTTGTTCTCCATTTGTGGACCTTTTATCAATCGATAGTGATCTTGACATTGAGGTTGAGATGTTGTGAATTCACCTCTTAGATTTGTTGGGTTTGTTCCCTTATGGTGGTTTGCCCTTGTATTAGTATAGAGATTGGATTCTCCTTTCTTTATGTGATATGGTTTTCTTAAGTGGAGTTGGAAAGTTAGAGGTGGTGGCCTTTCCTTTGCATTACTTCTTGAGTTAACAAATCAAAAATTCTTAATCTAGAGTTGTTTGGTTTATTTTTCTGGTAGTGGCTTTGATCTTGGTTTTAAGATTTGTATATTTCTTCTTAATGATGTATGCCTATGTCTATTCTTTTCTGAGATGGAGAATTAGACTTGTTAGTTCGGGCATAAGTTGTGTCTTCCACGAGTTGCTAGAATGTTTGTCATTTTTAGTATGGTTTGCAGCCTAGGGGAATTTTGAGCATGTTTTGATAGTTCATACCCTCCAATGGTTATGGAGTGGGTTATTTTTATTTTCAGCTGGTGATTTAGCCTTTTGCATGGTTTTTGTTCTGTGTCTATATTTCGTGCCCTCTAGCTGATATAGAGTTGGATGTCATGTTCTTAGTCGATGGTTTATCCATGTGGTGATTTTGTTCCACAGTCATCACTCAATTATGGCTTGGTATGATTTAGGTTGGATATAACATATTTGGATTGTAAAGTCGATTTAAGTAGTTGGCATTGATATAGACTTATTGGCTAAGCTTTGACTAGCCACCTTGGAATGGCGATTTGGAAGCTATGATAGATTTGGAGTATGAAAGCCTACCCGTATAAAGGTTTTGTTTGGGTAGTTAAGATAGAGAAGTTCCTTAGTGTTGAGATTTCAGCTTGTAGTTTTAGATCTTGCATGCAGCCTTCATCTTAGACTTGTTTCAATTTGGATTCCATTTATCAATTAGTTGAACCTACTCCACGGTTGCCTAATCGGTCTTCTTGCTTTGAAAAGCATTGTTGGTCATAATTGTTCAAATGGTAACCTATGGACCCACTATTGGTTCTTTGATCTTTGACCTTGAGCTTTGAGTTTTTTTTGTAAATGCTTGATAATATACTCAATGGGTGTAATATGCTTGAGTTTGATTTAGTATGGATTCATTATCTACTGATGGGACATCTTGGAGCAGATTATTCTGTGATGATTAGTTATGCACTGATCTTCTAGATTCCAGTCTTAATAACCATACAGACTAGTTGTAGCACGGTATAGATTGCATCTGTTGATTATATCCATTTGTGTTCCCAAACAATGCCTTATGAGCTTATGCTCATGTTACATATATGGGCTTTCAGTGGATCAATTTCAGTTCTTCGAGTTCTTTGTGATGAGGTTTTGTGGATAGGACTCAGGTGATTTTTCTCGTGGTTTGGAGTGGATAGTAGGTGTAAAATTGAAAAGTAAGGTTAGATTTTGATTTGGAGTCAGTGATATGACTAATGTCTTTGGTTGTCTTTGGCTTGGATGAGCCCTTGTTGATTTGGGTGAGTATAGAGATAGTATCAATATGTTGTAGTTTAGATTTACGTGTATCAGTGTATTCTGTTTAGTTGGATACCAGTTAGTAGTTGAAGCGGAGCTTTGATTTTTTGGAAGTAAAGTAAGGGTGCTGGCTGAAAAAGGGACACCAGTGATGAAATCCCTTGGAAATGTTCTCTCATCGTGGAGGTTATCTAAGATGTCATGATTGGAGCATGGCCCAGTACCGCATTCTCTTAAGCTTTCAAGACTCCTTCAATCTATTGACTTTTGGGGATGGAAGTCTTTTTAGTAGTGAATACTATAATGATCCTTTCAATCATTTTTTCATATTTTCGCTTAGCTTCGATGTTAGGGCTTCTCTATATCTTCCCCAAGTCATTTATGGCTTGCTGGGATTGATCATTTGGTTACCAGGTAGTTCCTTTTTGGTTCTTAGAACCAATTTCCAGCTTAGAATTCTTTGCTGGTTTCAAATGGATACTAGGCAAAATCTTTAGGAGATGATCTCGTATTCTAATTCTGACTGCACCAGCAGAGGTAGAATATCAATTTTAGGCTTGGTAAACCTTTGGTTTGGGTCACAATGCACTCAAATTCATTTCGATCTAATGGTCAAAAAGTGAGAAAAAAGTTAAGTATGGGTTTGGGGCCCAAATTAGGTCTAACCGCACTCTAATGGAAAATCTGACTTCACAAATATGTCTTAAACATCAGATTTAATGGGGTTACATTGTTCATTTGTAAAAATCAGAGTCCAAATAAGTCTCGAGAGGTCAAAAAGAAGTTTTGACTTTGCTGGTGCTAGTGCACGGAGTTTGCGATGAGGCTTAAGGTGATCACCTTCGAGCGATTGCGATATATCCTAACCAGTAGGGTCTATATATAAACCATAAGACGTATTTGCGACATTTTCCCTGCATTTTTAAGACCTTGAAACCCCAAAATGAGTGTGGTAACTCAAAATTGATCGTTATTTGTGTTTTGTGAGCTTGAATATCATCTATTATTACCAATATCTTTGGTTTCAATATATGAATCTTTCAAATTCATGCTTGAATTTCTAAGTTTTGACCCAAAACCTCATTAAAATTAGGGATTTGTTTTAGCCCCAAATTAGCCTTATTTCCACCTATTTCTTTAGGTTTATGGTTCTATGTTCATGTATTAACGTTGGGTTGAACATTGGGTTGACCTCAAAAATGCATTTTCCATCAGTGGGACCCACTTGGGGTTGTTGATGTCATTTTTGGACCAGAAGCACAATAGTGTAATATGGGAATCTTTAGACATGTATTGATGATTAGATTACTATTTTGATAGTGTGATGGCATTTTGGGGACGGTGAAGTGAAGGTGAACATGGGGTGAATGACATAAGGTTTTATGGTTTGACTTTGACATAAGCTTCTACCTACTCTTCTCCGATGATGACTTGTGTTATATATATGGCATGTGAATGTGAATGTTATGCTTGATTATGAGTAGAACAACTTAGTCTTGATCATTGATGTTTATGGATGAGTACAACAACTTAGTCTTGATTATTGATGTTTGTGGACTAGATGATGGCTTTGAACCCATAAAGTAGTGTGTTTTGACCCCTTTAGAATTCTATTGTCATTTACCTATATTGGACTAACTTGTAGTATAAATATGATATAATTCTAGGTTTGAGACATGGTTTAATTGTTAAAATAATGGTTAGTTTGATTTATCTTATTCAGGCAAATCTAGTGATCTTGAAATCGTAATTTAGGTGGAGTTAACACGAATGCCCATGTGTCACGACCTAAACCAGGGCCTAGCCGTGACGGGCATCTCAAATCCCACATGCACCGGAGATCACCTCCTTTGCCTAACTCAACTGTCATAACAACCTCCTCTATAGGATGAATTATAAATATATATATATATATGTGTGTGTGTGTATGAACCATCGGTAACCAGACAATCATCTGTTACCAAAACACTCAACAAAACAACCTAAGTCCACAGTAATCCTACAAAAACTCTACAAAACTGAATGTCAATAAAATATTGGGACATGCCCCCAATAATTGCCAAAACGAAGTGTAAATAACGTCTAAAACATATGAAATAAAGACCATAAAATTAAGCCTTCCAAAGTATGGAAGCTCACCACTTCAATGCCAACTCACAAACAAAGTCGAGCACCTAATCACTGAAAAGGAAAAGTATAAAAAGTTTTGATACCTGCATCGCATGGGGATATAACATCTAGACACAGTTAGAGGTTCGAGCGCTAGCAAATAACTCAAGGATAAGAGAATAAAGTAATTCCATGCTCACAGTTCAAAACCAATACAATATTTAATGCATAATATTATGTGAAATACATATACATACATAATACCACGTGTTGGGGTAGGGAACAAGTCTTAGCATGAACTTCAAAAACCTTAACCTGGGCTATGTAGCATAACCGTCAAAGAACAAGGAACCCACGGTCAATATGGGATGAACTCTCCCTAAGTTGGAAGGTCCACAATGCATGTAGCCACACCAACTAGAGAATATCCATATTTGTATATGCCTTTATAGGGGACTCCAACCTCCTAACATAATCAACATGACTTAAGAACAAATGTATACGATATGGGGGACTCAAACCTCCCATTCATATATTCGTTCGAGGGACTCAAACCTCCCAATTATATAGAAACCCACACCTGCTAGCACTATTTCCAGTGTTAGTCCTTTGAACTCAACTTTCACATCCTAGCTACAAATCTTGCTTCAAATCCCAATTAAAACATTCATTATATATACATAACCATTAATCAAATTACTTACCAAAGGCATCCCATTGGTATCGTAATACAAGCCTCACTTGCAAGTGTACAACATGCCATAACCATTATTAATCAACTTGGGACTCGAAACCATTGTCTAAACAAGGACATCAATTCAACTCAAACCCTTAACCATGGTTTTCAATACCACCATTGATGATTCATGAGCAATGCTTTAAACATATAATTTTTGTGAACTAACAATGAGGTAAGAGACATGCTTGAGTTACAAAGATTCATGGAGAGAATTTGGTCCTGAATCCCTTAGATGACCACTTTGAAGAAACAATAGCCCAATCTTTCTTGAGAGATTTTAGAGAGAGTTTTGAGAGAGTTTGATCATGTAAAAGGGTATAATGAATGACCAAAAGTTGTTATAGGATGTGGGGTTGTAAGGGCTTAGAGTGGAAAATATCCAGAATACCCTCATCTTACAAGCTGTAAAACAAGCCCACAGGTGGTCACGAGTCAAGCCATTTTGTCGTCACAACATCTTATGACATGTACCATTGAGTCATCACCAAAGCACAGAATTGAACAACACACACTGTAAAACTTATGACTTTCTAGCCTTTCTCGTCACTAGACGATATGACTCGTATGGTCTAGTTGTGACCAACACAGAACACCAAGGGCTTGGACACTAGAAAACATACAACTGGACCCTAATCACTCGTTAATGATTATATAACTCATGAGGTGTCTCAAACAAACACAACAGAACTTGGTGAATAACATATTTTTTTGTTATAATTTGGGTACCTAAACTCATAACCACATCATACGACTAGTATGGTGAGTCATTAGAAGGGATGAGATCCTAAAGCATAGGAAATTTACAAAGGCCAAAGTCTGAGGCGTTTGACCATATTTCTAGGCAAAGTTCTATCTTAGGATTGGTATGGCTTATTTGATATCTAGAAGTTTAACTAGATACCTTAGCCCTATTTGGGGTGAAAATTGACTAAATATTGAAATTGATGATTAGATGTGGGTTCTTCTGGCCTACTAGACCAAGAATTTTGTTAGCCTTTATGGACTTAGTTATTGATGCTAGACATAGTTGAGACTATTGAGCCTTTAGAGTGAGTTTACTTTATGACTTGTTAAATTGTGATAACTTTCTCCAAATTATTATTAATAACTTATCAACATGATATTCTTTATAGATGCCATATTGGTCCTTTAGAGATACTATTTCCTCTTAGATGAGATATCAAGCATTTAGAAATGTTATTCCTCTTAGATATGATAATTGGCCTATTAAGATTATATTTCATCATAGTTATGATTTTGGACCATTAGAGACACTAATTCCTCTTAAACATGATAGTGGCCCTATAAAGAGTATAATCCTCTTAGTCATGATATATGACCTAAAGATTTGAGATGCCTTATAGAGGTGATGTGCCTAATAGTTATGATTTTCGGCCTAGTGATATGATATATCTCGTAGATGTGAGATGCCTTGCATATTAAATGCATCTTCGATAGGAGATAAATACAAATATTCCTTAGTAACTATAGATATGTGATGCCTCATAGTTAGGCTATGACTAATAAATATGAGATGGCTAACTAATAAGACCATTAAAGTGAGATTTCGATACATATATGGGTTTAAGGTCATGATTAAAATGATATGATTATTTTGGACACATTATTGGCAAATGGAGATGTTGTGATATTGGTTGGATATTTGGGACCTAATTAAAGTTGGAAATGATTTGGTTGTAGTTTATGAATAAATAAATGAAACACCCAAGATTTTGGCTTTTGCAAAATTTTTTGGTTTTAGAGCATGTTGTCCAAGGTACGATTAGGAAAGCCACTCGTACCCTTTGGATATGATTCTTACCCATTCCTCCCACTTTTCTCATACCTTGATAAGCCTTTAATCGTAGCACTCATTCCTCTATATGACTTGTCCTCTCATTACTCATATACAAGGGTACGAGTCATACCTAGGTAAGTCGTATGGTGCTTGATACTTAGTGTAGAGTTGACTATTCTAGGTATGAGTGTCATGTATGGTTAGGGTATGTTTTTTACCCTTTGGATATAACTCAAGTGTGTATATTCATATTATTATTAGTGAAGATGACCTAGGTGGATCCTAGAGTACGAGGTAGGGTGCCACTCCTACCCTAGGATACGATTGACTCAAGTGAGTCATACCCACCTAGAAGTCCAATTTTCAGCTATTAACTAGGGGCCTTATGGTCATTTACTACACCTTAAACCCTAATTCCCCTTAATATATAATGTTATATGACCTCCTTAAACACTTTTTTATTGGATTAAATATCTAAAACTCTCTCTCTCAAACACTCCGTGGAAGATTGGAGGCTAGGGATTGAAGGGTGTGAGTCTAGTGGGATAAAGGGGTCAAATTTCTTAGTGGATCATCTTTATTAAGGTATGTAACTCTTTCCCTTGTTATATATCTCTAAAACTATGTATTTTGCTCTTTGATTAGTAAGAGTACATGGTGATTTTAAAATCAAATGAAAAGGGTTTTGTTGCCTAATGATGAATAATATTATTTTTTTCTTACACTTGTGTTTATGCATGTTATTGATGATGATTTGCATATATGGGCGCTTGTTGTATGTGTTTTGACATGAGGGTCTTGAGTAATCCTAATTTTGATGATTTCTACCATGAAAATAGCCTTGTTAAAGGTATGCACACAAGGTGTTCGTGAAACTTTCTAAATTAATTGTATAGATACATATTGGTGATGTTTTATATTATGTCAATTGCCCATTAAGCATGAATGATTGATAATTGATATTGTGAAGGCATAGAGAGCCATGTATTGTATAATTGATGACCTTGTTGGGTTAATGACTAATAAGGGGATTTAAATTCCTACACACGAAATTAGATTTGAGTAGTGTTTTGAACTAAAATATGGCTAAAACATGGTATAAGTTTTCTAATGAAATATGAATGGCTATGTGGGTCTTGATGAAAAAAATATAATTGATTGTGAATTGAATTAGAGAATTTAATCTATCAAAGTGACTAGTGTTTAAATGCCCTTTTTACGATCAAATATGTATCTATGGTATAGGTCTAGTGGAAATAAATAAGACAAAATGTTGTTAATGATTGTGAATACTTGGTAAATGGTTGGTAAAGCCCTTATTGTCTAGTCAAAGAGTAAGTGGTTGTCCTTAACAGTTGGTTGGCTAAATTGGTCATAGTCCCTAAACCATGAATTTGAATTGTGTTTGAATAAAAAGGTATGTATAAGTATAGTATTGAGGAATGATTGGTTCATAGAGGTTATGGTGACCATAAATTAACTTGTATCATGTTGTGAACAAATGCCTTAGGCCTATCTATACGATTAATGGCTAAGTAGTGTCAGCAAAGACCATGTGGTTGATATGTAGCCTTGGTGGCTAGAATTACTTAAATGGGCTCGAGTCCTTATGTGTTGAATTGTATAGATGTTTATATATGAGTAAGGAGGGATAGAATCCAAATATCGATTGTTGATAATATGATACGTGTGTTAGATTATGGTCCTAGACCACTCACTATTGGAGTTGGTACGTGGCCCAAGTCCACTTACCTTATACTGTGTATTGGTTTGTTGTCCAAGTCAATTTATTATACAAGGCATGTTAGTTTGTTGTCCACGTCCACTTACCATATGAAGAGTATTGGTTTGTGGTCCAAGTCTACTTACTATACAAGGAGTGTTTGTTTGTGGTCTAAGTCCACTTACCATACA
This sequence comes from Capsicum baccatum var. pendulum, assembly GCA_030864225.1. Classification (NCBI taxonomy): domain Eukaryota; kingdom Viridiplantae; phylum Streptophyta; class Magnoliopsida; order Solanales; family Solanaceae; genus Capsicum; species Capsicum baccatum. The sequence continues at coordinate 161,023,949 of CM061555.1, read as the reverse complement.
AGGTATGTCTGTTCATAGTTCATGTCCACTTACCATATGTTGTATGTTGTCTTGTGGTTTGTGTCCACCTATCATATAAGATATGTTGGTTTGAGGTTCGTGTGCTCTTTTATAATGTAATATAGAAATGATTGATGGCTAAAATATAAGGGTGGAAGGTTGGGAAGTCTTTCAATCCATGTCTCATGAATAAATATTTTGAGAATACATGTTATGACTTGTTCCATGGTTTGGAATATTGAGTAAATATATGTATATGTATCTTCATATATGCCAATACTTGTGTAAATATGATCATATATTATGGTTTGACATAGATTTGAACAAATGTATTATTTTATCCTTATCTTTGGGCTACATGTTAGAGCTCCAACCGCTAACTATCTTCGGATGCTATATACCTAGGTGATATAAGGGCTGAAGCTTTATTTTTTTTTCTACGCAGTGAACAAATTTTCTGGTGGATCAAGTATAATACTGAGTGGTGAGCTTCCATTCTTTAGAAGGCACATAATTCATAGTCACTTTACCTTATTTTTATATATGATGTTTTTCGAGGGTATGTCCCAACATTTGTTCATATATTTAGACTTTGGATTTGTATAGAGGTATTATGGATGATTGTGGACTTGGGAATATCTTTTAGTTTGATGAATCTAATGAAGTACTTAGCTATGTTTAAGTTACGACTTGTAGTATGTTTTTTTGCACGCTTATTATATTATTGGGATTCATTCAACCTTTGAGAATTATATTAATAATTAGGTTGGGTTATGGAGGTGACTTCTAGTTCATGTGAGCTTAGGGTGCTCGTATGACCTCGCCCAATTTTAGGTCATGTCAAGTTAGTATTAGAGCCTAGGTTCATAGTTAGTTGGGTGTCCACAATATTATGATGAGTAGAGTTTCTTTTATATGCGTGAAATACACCATACTTATAAAAGAGGGGCTACCAAACATCTTAGGAAATATTTCCCTTTGTTCTGTTTCTATCTCAAGTTGTAGAGTCTAAGGACTATTTGCTATATTTCATGCCATGCCTCCAAGGAGATCTGATACTCGGGCAAACTCTTCAGTCCCGATTTAGGATAATATGGATGGTGCTCATCCAACTTCTGAGGTTCAGACCTGAAATAGGGATACGGTATTTGACCATGCTTATGGGGTTCCACCTATCCCCACCAACCCTGCTTATGAGAGTGACACTTCTCCCCAATCCCTTCAAGGGAATGCTTCTAATCTTGAGTTTTATCGCTCTATTAATCTCTTGACCTAATTGGTGTCATCTCAATTCAGGCATGGTTCTTCTTTTCCTATATCCAATGAGGGCACAAGGGTTGGCCAATTCATAAAGTTGTACCCTCCTATGTTTATGGGTGTGAAAGTTGAGAAAGATCTCTAAATTTTCATTGATAAAATAGAGAAGATCTTCTTGATTATACATGTATTGGAGGTTGAAGATGTTGAGCCTGCTTCCTACCAATTGAAGAATATAGCATACCAATGGTACGAAGAGTGGGGGATATCTAGAGGTGTAGGTGCTAGTCTGGTCAAGTAGAAAGATTTCTCTAGTGCCTTCCTTAATCACTTCTTTTCTCAAGAGTTAAGGGAAGCAAAACTGGAAGATTTTGTGAATTTGAGGTAAGGTAGGATGTCCATTAAGGATTATGCCTTGAGATTTCATCAGTTTTCTAGGTATGATTCTAAGATGGTTTCTAGCATGAGAGCTAGGATACGTTAATTTTTTTTGAGACAGTCTCCCAAATTTATCCTTAAGAGTAAGGTAGATTGATCAATGATATGAACATATATAGGTTGGTTGTGTATATGCAACAAGTAGAGAAAGAGAAAAAGAAATAGGGTGAGATTAATAAGAGGCAAGGTATGATGTCTTGACCTTCTCAGTTAAGTGGGGCCCAACAATATAGCTGTAAGTTATCCAGGAGGAAGAACTATGTCAGTGGTGATTCCCAGGATAGTGTTGCCGAATCAGAGCTGACCTATCCACCTTGTATGTTCTGTAGTAAGCATCAGCATGGTGAGTTTGATAAGAGGAAGAAAAGATATTTTTATTATGGTCAGATTGGCTACATGTAGCGAGAGTACCGTTATCGAGTGGCTACTTGGGATGACAGAGACCCTATTACTACTTCATCAACTCCTTCACTAAAAGGTTCTATCTTTATTTCAGTTTCTGGTATCGACATTGGCTGGAGACACTTGTATGCACTTTCTACCCACTAGGAGTTTGAGGCATCTCCGAATATTGTTATGGGTATGTTGAAAACCCCTTCTCCATGTTATGTATGCTTTGCTTGGTTTGCTTAGTCCCATCTGTGATTGTGTATTTTAATTTGGTTCTGAGTCATTTGGCCTCATTTTTCTATTTCTATCTCAGTAAGAGACTCTGTGGTTAAAAGGAGTCTATAAGGGGTGTGTGATAGTTGTTGGTTGTAAAGAATGTCTTGTCTATTGATAGAGGTGGACTTAATTATATTTGATGTCATTTAGGGATAGATTGGTTGAATTCGTGCTATACTTTCTTAGATTGTTGAACCCATAAAGTCTTGCTTAAAATTCCCTAATGAGTTGATCATTCTATGAGAAGAATTTTCTTTATTATCTAAAGGAAGGTTCGTCTCTTATCTTAAGAGCCTGAAGGTTGATCCAAAAAGAGATAACTTCGGTAAAGGTTCCATGGAGGAACCAAAAGTCTGAGGAAGGTACTTTGGATGAGGAAGAGTACATGAAGTCCAAGTATACACAATTATCTTTCATTTTGGAAACTGATGCTTGAGATGTGTGTTAGTGCTCCTAACTTTGTTTATGTATTTGATAGACAATGGGTTGAAGTCTCCAATTCTTTGAATTGATTCATGACCTTATTAGACAAGGAATAAAAGTTCCTAATGCTTGAGTTGCTTTATATCTCCAAAAGTCAATGGGTTTAATCCCTTAATCCTTGAATTAATGAGTGTATATGATAAATGATGGGTTGGAATCTCAAAGCTAATGAAATGAATAGTAGATTGAAAATGATCATGATGTATGTCTTATTCGTGTTGTATGCCTTTTGTTCTAATGTTGTTAAAGGTTGTTTGATGTGTGATTATATGTTAACTTGTGAATGTGTTTGCCTTATCCTTCATTCAAGGACGAATGATCCTAAGTGGGAGAAAATGAAACACCCAAGATCTTGGCCTTACAAAAAATTTTGGTTTTTGAGCATGTTGTTCAAGGTACGATTGGGCAAGCCACTCATACCCTTTAGATATGAGTCACACCCACTCCTCCATCCTCTCTCATACCTTGAGTAGCCTACGAGGGAGAATTCGGACCTATATACCACTTGGCCTCTCGTCACTAGTATACAATGATAAGATTCGTACAAAGGTAAGTTGTATAGTGCTTAGTACTTAGTTTAGAGTGGACTTTTTGGGTATGAGTGTTGTGTATGGTTAGGGTTTGTGTCGTACCCGTTGAATAGGACTCAAGGGTGCGTAGTTATATCAAGATAAGTGAAGATGACCTAGGAGGAGCCTATTGTATGAGTTAGGGTACCACTTATACCCTAGGGTACGATTAACTCAAGCGAGTCGTACCCAGCTGGACAGCCAATTTTCAGCTGTTAACTATCGGTCTATAGTTATTTCATACACTCTAAACCCTAAGTCCCCTAACTATATAAGGGTATATGACCTCCATAAACACCTTTTTAGTGGATCTTACATCCAAAACTCTCTCTCTCAAATATCTCTAAACCCATGTATTTTTCTCTTTGATTAGTAGGTGTATATGGTGATTTTGAAATCAAATGCACAGGGTTTTGTTGCTTAATGATGAATAATGTTGTTTCTTTCTTAGACTTGTGTTTATAGATGTTATTGATGATGCTTTGCATATATGGGGGCTTGTTGTATGTTTTTTGACATGAGGGTCTTGAGTAACCCTAATTTTGATGATTTCTACCATAAAAATATCTTTGTTAAAAGTATGCACACAAGGTGTTTGTGAAATTGACTAAGTGAAGGGTTTAGAAATATATTGCTGATGTTTTGAATTAGGGAAATGTCCTATTAAGCATGAATGATTGATAATTGATATTTTGAAGGTATTGAGAGCCATGTATTGCATAATGGATCACCTTGTTGGGCTAATGACTGATAAGGGGATTGAAATTCCTAGACACAAAATTAGATTTGAATAGTGTGTTGAACTAAAATATGATGAGAATGTTGTATAAGTTTGCTAATGAAACATGAATGGTTAAGTGTCTCTTGATTACCGTAATGTAATTGATAATGAATTGAATTAGGGCATTTAGTCTATCAAAGTGACTAGTGGTTAAATGGCTTTGTGATGGTCAAATATGTATCCATTTTATTGGTCTAGTGGAAATGAATGAGACAAGATGTTGTGAATGAATGTGAACTCTTGGTAAATGGTTGGTAAATGCCTTGTTGGCTATTCAAGGAGTAAGTGGTCGTCCTTGACAATTGCTTGGCCAAATGGGTCATCGTCCCTAAAATATGAATTTGAATTGTGTTTAAATAAAAAGGTGTGAATAAGTATAGTAATGAGGAATGATTGGCTCATAGAGGTCGTGGTAACCATAAATAAACATACATTGAGTTGTGAACTAAGGCCTTGAGCTTATATATACGATTAATGGCTAATTTGGGTCGGTAAAGTCCATGTGGTTGTCTATGGTGTTGATATGTAGCCTTGGTTACTAATAATACGTAAATGGGTTTGAGTCCATATGTGTTGAATTGTATGCATATTGATACATTTGTAAGGAGGGATAGAGTCCAAATGTCAATTATTAATGATATAAAAAGTGTGTTAGTTTGTGGTCCATGTCCACTCTCCATGGAAGTTGGTTGCTGGTCCAAGTCCACTTACCATATAGGGCGTATTGGTTTATGGTCCAAGTCCAGTTACCATACAAGGCATGTTGGTTTGTGGTCCAAGTACACTTACCATACAATACGTGTTGGTTTGTGGTCTAAGTCTACTTACCATACAAGGTATGTCGGTTTGTTATTTGTGTTCACTTACAACATTTGGTATATTGGTTTGTGGTTTGTGTCTACCTATCATATAAGATGTGTTGGTTTGAGGTTTATGTCATCTTTCGTATTTTAACGTAGAAACCTTATGTGGCTAAAATGTAAGGGTGGAAGGTTGGGAAGTCATTCACTCTATGTCCCATGAATGAATAATTTGAGAATGCATGTTATGACTTGTTCTATAGTTTGGCACATTGGGTAACTATATGTATGTGTATCTTTATATATGCCTATACTTGTATAAATGCGATTGTATAGATTGGTTTTACATGGATATGAACAAATATATTATTTTATCCTGATCCTTGGGTTACATGCTAGCTCTCCAACCTCAAACCATCATCGAAATCTATATCCGAATGAGACATAGGGGTTAGAGCTTCATCATCTTTTCCTATATAGTGACCAAGGGTTCAGGCAGATCGAGTGTGATATTGAAGTTGTGAGCTTTCATTCCTTAGAAGACACATATTTCATAGTCTATTTACCTTATGTTTTAGATAGTGTAGTCTATTGTTGTGGGAATGTCCCAACATTTCTTCATATATTTATACTTTAGATTTGAATAGAGGTACTATGGATAATTGTGGACGTGGGAATACTGGTTAGTTTGATGAATCTAATGAAGTGCTTAGATATGTTTTAGTTACAACTTGTACTATTTTTTTCCACCATCTATTATATGGTCGAGATTCATTCAACCTTTGTGAATCATATTGATAATTAGGCAGGGTTATCGGAGCGACCTCCAGTTCATTTGATCTTGGGGTTCCTGTACGACATGTCTTGATTTTGGGTCATGTTAATAAGTGTTTATAAACACATCTCTCAAATATTGGATGGAGGAAAATGTAGTATGATGTTATGATTCCAATGTTTGATTATTGGTGATGCTAGACATAGATTCAGTACATTCATAATTATTGCATCTATGATTGATACGATCCCAATTAGATTAAAATCTTATTATTATTTTCATGATCTAATGGATAAAGCCCACCTTGTACCTTAAAATATACTTCTTCACAATAATAACTGCCTAACTTAATGAATAATTTACATATGTAAAAAAGGTTAATAATGACATCTTCCGGATTTGATTGAGATATATATCAGTCTATGATTTGAAACTACTATTTACTCGGATCATGAGATGTTCTAACACTTTCTAGACTTTCATAAAGATTTAGTCCCAAAGTTTACTCCGGGCAATAAACTTAAAGATTTACACTCTTTTAGCCATGACTTATCTCTGTGTAACTATATAATTGCACTTATTAAGGATGTGATATTGATGATGAATGATGATTTATGGAAATATACTCTAACTTGCTTCTCTTTTCATGTCCACTTACTTTAGCCATCGTGGGGCTTGCTATTTACTTTAGTCCAATGGGGCTTGCACTTTACTTTAGCCTATATGGGGCGTTCTCTCTATTATGTAATGATTTGAATATTATATTGATGAAATTATTACTCGGCAAGGCAGAAGAATATTGTGATGATGCTGTTGATACCCGTCAAGGACGAAGGATATAATAATGATATGATGACACCTGATAAGGACGAAGGTATTATGATGATATGATGATACCCAAAAAGGATGGAGAATATTTTGATGATGATATTAATACCCAGCAAGGCAGGAGGATGTTGTGATGATTATATACCAGACAAGGCCAGGGGTTGATTAGAATAATATCTGGTATGATGATGATGATTAGGTATTATGGATTCTTTTGCATTCATTCTTGCATGTGCATCGCCTTTCACGAATATGAACCTATGTCTATCAATCGATATGGGATGATTTCTTAGATATGGGTGATGACTATGCCTTGTATTGTTGTATGTTGATTGAACCTTCCGAACCTAGGGCGGTGGGGGTACGCGTAGGCTCGGCTAAGTATTTAGTTGTTTGGAATAACAGGTTACTAAGGTTGTTGCTTCTATTGTCATTATCATTGTTATAATCATTATTATGGCTATTTTATGATCGATTTGTCATTGATTATATACCAAGATATGAGGCATATTTTTGGCCTCTTCTATCTTACTATTGCATTATTCCATGATTATTATGTACGTTTATTCCATATTTGTCATTATTATGTATGTTTATTCCATGATTAGACATAAGGATTAAAAACCCCGAGTATGATAGTACTAGATCCTTGTAGGATTATAATGAGGCCTTAAAAGTGAAGACATGATGATTTTGGTTATGCTTTGAGTTGACTTCATATCTATATGTATATATATATACACCTAGCTATATGTAGCTATGGAACTACCGAATATTCCTTCCTTCAATTATTCATTCTATATACTTATTCTTTGGCCTTGTATAGTTATATTTATCATGCTTCCACATGTACATTACATATTGGCTAATGATATTTGGTATAGTATTAAGATTCATAAATATGACTGAAATAGCACAATTTATCCTTATTACTTCCCTAGTCTTAATATGTCAGCCTCTTGGACATGAAAAGAATAATTTATCCTTATTACCTTATTAGATTTCTTATATGGTTGTTGGATATTTTAGTGTAGTATTAATTCTATTTATATATATTATATAGATATATATGCTTTATCTTTCAGTTTAGTTTACAGTTGCCTATTGAGTACCATTAATTTGGACTCATACTACACCTTTACAACCTACAGATCATAGTACAGGTTATCGTCGTTGACGCGTGAGCATCATGCAGAGTAATCGTGGTTCAGACACTTAGAGTGAGCTCCTAATGTTTAGAGTATTACCTATATCTTACTCTTGTATTATACTAGTCTTTATGTTGTCTTCAGAGATAAGTTATATCAGTATATTTAGTTGAACTTCACTTTGTACTCTTTTATTATTAGCAGCGCTTGTAATGATAACACCAAGTTTTGGATTTTAATTATGTATTTGATAGTTTGTAACATTTATTCTGCATTCTTTCTTTACATATGTGGTAGTCCATTACTAGCCGCTCTAGACTATGGGTTTATCTTACCTATTGCTAGGTTATTGAAGGTACCATTATGGCCTATGAAATTTGGTCATGACACAATTCTAGTGCAACTGGTGGATATCATCAGGGTAGGTTTTTTTACCTCTAGGCTTGAAAGGATCAGGAGGGTTCTCCTAATGTGGATACTGGTATGTTATAAGTTTTTAATATGCATGGTTATGCATTGTTATATCTCAAAGCCTCACTTTCCTTTGTGACTCCCTATATAGCAGTAGATTTAGGTGTCATCTCCAAAACCATTGTAGAACACTTCTCAATTCCTACTCTAGCTAGTAGTTAAAACATAGCCAGATGGGTATACAGAAATTGCCCAGTCACAGTATCCCAGAAAGTCACCTCAGTCAACTTTGAAGATTAAGAGATAATCGATTTTAATGTTATTGTTTTCATGGATTGGCTCCACTCTTCCGATGCCTTAGTTTATTGTAGAAATAGAGTAGTATAGTTTTAGTTTCCCAATGAACCAGTCTTAGAGAGGAAGGATAGTACCTTAGTACTTATAGGTAGGTTTTCTTTCCTTAACAAAAGAAAAATAATCTCTAAAGGGTAAATCTATCATCTGATTCAAGTCAAGGACTCAAGGTTCAAACCCCCAAGTTTTGAGTCATTTTTAGTAGTACAAGAATTTCCACAAGTATCTCCTGAAGATCTGCCCGGAGTTCCTTCTGAGAAGGAAATTGACTTTAGAATAGATCTCCTTCCAAATACCTAGCTTATTTTAATTCCATCTTATAGAATGGATCCAACCGAGTTTACGGAAATGAATGAACAATTAAAAGATCTCTTAGACAAGGGTTTAAACTAATGTCTCTCCATGGGGTGCTCCAGTTCTTTTCGTGCACAAAAAATATAGTTCTCTCAAAATATACAACAAATACTACCAGTTGAAAAAATGATAGTCAAGAATAAGTATTCCTTCCTTAGGATTGATGAATTGTTCGACCAACTTTAGGGTGCCAATTCTTTCTCTAAGATAGACCTTAGATCAGGCTATCATTAGCTCAGAGTCAAAGAATATGAAACATCATGGGTTTCTAGCCCAAAGAAAATTTCTAGATTTCTAGTGTCTAGGTTGGATACAAATAGGAGAAATGATTCATACATTGGGATATGAGATGTATAGGTTACTCGTATGCTGACCAGTGTTGGTTGGTGGGTTAGATTTTGTTTTTGGAATGGGTACGAATTGGGTGATGCAAGTTGTATCAGTGGATATGGGTTGTTTTATACTTCAGTTAATCTTAGGCTTGGTAACTTAAGTTTGATTTAAGTATGAGTGGATCACCAAGAGTCGTAAGCCTGGGATTGATTCATACCATAGACTTATATGGTTATCAGTTTTTAATACTCTTGGGATTCTTTTCTTCCAGGGGTACGGATCATGGGTACTATTCATATACTTGGATACAATATGCTTTGGGGAGAGTCATCGCTTGGACAGTGTTGGGTGCAAGGGAGATAACCTTTGGTATGAGTGGTGGGTACCACTTATATTGGAGGGTATGACTAGTATGGCCAATTATACCAGATGATAGGATTTTTAGGAGTTTAAGTGAGGGCTATCTGGATATTTTCCCACATAACCTAATAAGTCCCCAGGACTTATATTCCTTTAGGGAGGTTATTTTCCCTATTATTGTATTCATTAACACTAAGAAACTTCTCTTAAACACTGTACAATTCACTTTAAGGCTTTTAGGTAAAGAAAGGCTAGGGTTTCATCATAAGGATTAATTTTAGGCTTGTGTTGGTAATTTATCTCCATCATCTTCTTATTTTAAGGCATGTTCTCTTCCTTTATTGTTAGTTCCAACAAAAGGCATGGTTTTATTATTTTATGATTTTGGGTCTTCAAATATAATTTGGGGGTTTTGGTTATAAATGCTTACTTATGGTTTTCCCATGTTTTAATTATGCTTTTATATGGTTTTATGGTGTTTTTGGATAATTAGTTGCATGAGAATGGATATTTTGTAATTGGCTTTTGTTTTAGAAATACTATGCCCCCAATATTTTTTATAAATACCTATGAGAATGTTTTCACTACATTGTTGGATTTTAATGGAACTTATGCATGGATTTACTTGTTAATGGAACCCAAATCGGTTAAATAGATTGGATAGGTCAAAATGAAATTGATTTAGTTTAACAATAATTCTTGTGGGGTACAATGGAATACCCTAACTAATCAAAATGATGGAACACTTGTGGGGTACATGGGACTCCCCCACGTTAATTTGATAATGTGATCTATAGGTACATAGGAATCTCTTTATCTATAAAAGGTTTGGCTAAGGACAACACTTGCAAGTTATAGTTAGTATGACGATACCATTATGCATAGCCTTGATTAATAATGATGGTTTCATTTATTGGAAATTATTTTAATTGGGAAATAATGGTGGTGTATGATAGCTAACCATGAAGGTTGGATTTCAATGAACGAACACTAAAAAATCATGATTACCAACATGAGGGGTACTACATGAGACCCTTTTATGATACTATGATGTACAAGGGAATCCTATAAGAACATTTTACATATGTATCATGGGGGGTGAGGGTACTTGGGAACCCTTACTCTTATGGTATCTCTGGTTCTTATGGCTACACGTATCAACGCCCTTTCAAGGGGTTACATTGGACCCATATAGCCCATATTTTTTTAAGAACGATTAAGCTACACATACCCAGGTATTTGGTTTTAAATGTTTGTTAAACCCAGATCCCTTTCTCGATATAGTTATATACATATGTATGGTTTGTATGAATATGGTTGGTTTACTTTGTTTTACTGGTTGGCATTATTTTATCATTATTCTGAGTTCATTCTAGCATTCAACCGCTAGCCCATCTTCGAGTAGTTGTGTCCCCATGTGATGTAGGAACCAGCCATTCGACTCCCCCTACTTAGCTATTGGATATTCGGTATCAACTACCGTATTAAAGTAGTGGGCTTCCATCTTTCTGAAAGGCTCCATTTAATGGATGTTATTTCATTTTTTGGTTTATTTATGGATATTGGTTTTGGCTATGGTTAGGGGCATATCCCAACTATATTTTGGTATTTTTTTAGGCTTTTATGGAACTACTATGGGTTGGTTTGGGCAGGATTGGTATTAGTGTTATCCTTAGTATTGGTATTGGTATTGGGGCTGATACTGAAGGACTAAATTTCTCACTGTTCCGTCCTCTTTTATTTTAAGATTATATTTTATTATTACGGAACTCATTTGCTTATGGTTTTGTTTATCTATTGGGTGTGATCGGACGGTAGGACTCGGTTGGGTTGTTCTTGGTAATAGACCTTTCCTAGAGTCTATAATTTAGATAGTTATGCTATTTTGTTATATGCTTGAAATTTAGCCAACTCAGGGTAGGGACTAGAGGTTGGGTTGGGTAATGAGGGTGGTCCAATATCCTAGTTGGACTTAGGAAGCCCATTATGACAAGGCCTCCTGTCGGTTCATATCAAGTTAGTATCTGAGCTTTAGTTTCATGGTCATTTGGGTGTCTACAAAGACGTCGCTAGTAGGGTCTCCTTTAGAGGTTTGTAGTGCGCTACACTTATAAGAGATAGGCTACAAGTCAATTAGGAATGTTTTACTTTCTTGGTATTCTACTTTCAAGATTGGAGTCTTTAGTCCTGGAATTTCCTATAATCCATGTATTTTTATCTTTAGATCATGACTTATTGATCTGGAACACACGAAAATCCTTCTATTCCATCTTGGTATGATGTCGATAGAGTACACCCTATATCTGGAGTCTGTACTTGATCTTAGGGTCCTATCCCTGATTGTTCTGGAGTTTCTCTAGTTGATAATAGTCCTCCTCAAGGTGAGGTGACTAATGTGGAATTTCGTCAATCGATTCATATTATTGCTCAATTGGTGTCTGCTCAGGCTAAGCGAGATGCATCTGGTTTTCTATCTTCAAAGGCCACAAGGGCTGGCCAGTTTATAAAGATGAATCTTCCTACTATTATTGGTTTGAAGGTGGAAGAGTACTCTTAGGGTTTCTTAGATAAACTGGAGAAGATATTTAGAATGATATGGGACACTAACGTGGAAGGGGTGAATTTTTTAGCTTATCAGCTCAAAGATGTTGTGTACTAATTGTACGAGAAATGGGATAAGGATAGGGGTGATAAGGAGTTGACTTTATGGAAGGCTATTTCAATGCTTTTCAGGATTATTTTATTCCTCATGAGCTGAGGGAAGATAAGATAGAGGAGTTTATATATCTTAAGTAGGGTAAAATGTCTATGAAGGAATACGCCTTGAAATTTCATCAGTTGTCAAGCTATGCTCCGAATTCAGTGGCTGATATAAGGGCGTAGATTGGAAAGTTCACTTCTAGTCTATCTTGGGATTTGATCCTTGAAAGAAAAACTGATTTGCTTATTAAGAATATATATATTTCAAGGTTGGTTGTCCATATATAGTAGGTGTAGGATGAAAAGAGAAAAAAAGTAGATTTTTGGCAAAGGTGGGGTAAGAGGATTAGGATCTGTTAGTAGGGTGGTGCTCAGCAACAAGGTGGTCAGGATGGTTACAAATGGCCGAAGAAGAACTGGGGGAGTTCTGTTCCTTATCTACTGCTGTCGTTCCTTACTCGAAATAGTCAAGTGATAGGCGTCAAAGAGTTGGTCATAATTCTTGGGCACTAGTACCCAATCTCAGGATAGTGTGGCAAAGTCCTCTTCTTCGTGTCCTGCATGCCAATTTTATGGTCATCTTCATCGGTCCTTTTATGATGAAGGGAGGGATAGATAATTTAAATATGGTCAGCCAGTCCATATGATCAAAAACTATCCGGTTCGTAAGGGAGCTTTGGAAGCACTCTAAGCTTCATTTTCTTTATCTTCTGCTTTTGCACCTAGTGTTTGTACTTCTACATCTTCTCCTATTTCTCGTACCAGTACCGGCCAAAATAGGCTGGATGCTCTAGCATCTTTGAATAAATCTGAGGCATCACCTTATGTCGTTACCAGGACATTGCGACTCTTTTCTTATTATGTGTATTATCTACTTGATCTAAGGCCCACTCTTTCATATATGACCCCATATATGGCTGTGTATTTTGCTTTTGATTTTGAGGTTATTTAGTTTTTTTTTCTGTTCCTACCCCCATAGGTGACTCTGTTATTCCGAAAAGTGTCCATAGGGTGCGTGTGGTATCTATTGGTTGCAAGTAGATCTTGGTAGTTCTATTTGATCTAGATATGGTGGATTTTGATGTTATTTTGGGGAATTAGTTACACTCTTGTTATGCATCCGTAGATTGTCGGACTCGTAAGGTTGTCTTTAGGTTCCTTAGTGAATAATTATGGAGTGGGAGGGTAGTTCTTTAGCTCCTAGGGGGAGGTTTATTCTTATCTTAGACTGTGGAGATTAATCTCCAAAGGGTGTCTTTATCACTTGGTTTGGGTTAGTGATTCTAAACGAAGGGTCTTTCTTTTCACTCAGTTCCAGTGGTAAATGAGTTTCCTTAGGTTTTCCCAGAGGATTTTCCTTCTATTTCTCTGGATAGAAAATTTGAGTTTGGTATTGATTTGGTTCCAGACACTCGTACAATATCTACTCCTCCTTATAGAATGGCTTTGGCAGAGTTGAGGGAACTTAAGGAGAAATATAAGGATATTCTAGAAAAGGTATTTATTCATCCTAGTGTATCGTGGGGTGCATCAGTGTTGTTCGTACACATGAAGAATGAATCCTTGTAGATGTGCATTGACTATTGGCAGTTTGATAAGGTGATGGTCCAGAACAAGTATCTTCTTCCAAAGATAGAGGACTTATTTTATCGGTTACAAGGAACCATGTTATTTTCTAAGATATACCTTCGATCAGGGTATCATCATCTTAAGATTAGGGAGGAAGATATCCCTAAGATGACTTTTGCTACTCAGTATGGGCTATTTGAACTCTTGGTTATGTTATTTGGCTTGACTAATGCCCTGATGACAATTATCGATTTAATGAACAAGATTTTTAGGTAGTTCTTGTATCTTTTTGTCATTGTGTTCATTGATGACATCCTAGTGTATTCAAAGAGGAAGGTGGATCATGCCAATTACTAACATGTGGTGTTGTAGACCTTAAAGGAATAGAATTTATTTGTCAGGTTCTCTAAGTATGAGTTTTTATTGAATATTGTAACTTTCTTGGGTCATATTATTTCTAGCAAGGGAATCAGGGTGGATCCTTAAAAGGTGGCTATGGTTAAAATATGGCCTAGACCCACGACTCCAACCGACATTTGGAGCTTCTTGGCTTTGGCCTAGTATTATAGGTGGTTTGTGGAAAGCTTTTCTGTGATAAAAACTCCTTTGACTAAGTTAACTCAAAAAAAGTTAAAATTTTCTTTATCGAAAGTGTTTGAAGGGCGTTTTGAGAAGATTAAGGATAAGCTCACTTCGGCAATGGTTTTGACACTGCCTGAAGGTAAGGAGGGGTTTGTGGTTTATTTGGATGTATCTAGGTTGGGACTTGGTTGTGTTTTTATACAGCATGAGAAGGTGATTGCCTATGCTTCTAGGAATTTGAAGGTGCATGAAAGAAATTATCCCACTCATGATTTGGAGTTGTTGGCGGTGGTTTTTCTTTGAAAATATGATAATATTATTTATATGTAGTTCACGTTGACATTTTTTTTATCATAAGAGTCTGCAGTTTCTGTTACTCAGAAGGATCTAAATATCATGCAGACAAGATGGTTGGGGATTCTCAAGGACTATGATATGATTCTTCACTATCATAAAAATAAGTCTAATGTTATTCATAATGCTCTTAGCAGGTTATCCATGGAGAGTTTATCTCATGTATAAGGAGAAGCCTAATTTTGTAAAGGATATTCACCACTTGGCTAATCTTGGAGTTTGTCTCTTGGACTCCGAGGATGGTGGTGTCTTAGAATAGGGAGTGTTTAGATCATCTCTCGGTGCAGAGATTACGGAGAAGCAAGTGCTAGATTCTCTCTTGATGAAAATCAAGAGTGATGTAAGTAGGAAAGAGGTAATGGTATCCGAGATCAATGGTGACAGTAATTTACTGTACCAAATGAGGTTATGTGTTCCTGATGTTGATGGGTTGTGACAAAGGATCTTGGCTGAGGTGCATGAATCGTGCTATGTTTTTTACCCAAGTTCTAGAAGTTCTATCATGATCTCAATGCGATATATTTGTGGAACAGTATAAAAAGGGACGTAGCTAATTATGTAGGCAAGTGCATAGTGTGTCAACAAGTTAAGGTTGATCATATGAGTCCTGGAGGGTTGTATCAAGAAATTGATTTGCCCGAATAGAAATGGGAGATAATCAATATAGATTTTGTTACCGGTCATCCTCGGTCACAAAACCCATTTTATTTGATTTGGGTCGTCGTGGATAGGATGAAAAAATTTGCTCACTTCTTGCCAGTAAGGACTACCTTTTCGGTGGAGAATTATGTGAAGATGTATTTTCAGGAGGTTGTGAAGATGCACAGGGTACAAGTTTAAATTATCTCTTATCGGGGGACACAGTTTTCACCTTATTTTTGACGGTCTTTTAAGATGGAATTGTGTACTAAGGTGAGTCTGAGCACTCCTTTTCATCGTCAGACGAATGGGAAACTAGAAAAACTATTAAGACATTAGAACGTATGCTTTGGGCATGTGTGATAGTTTATCGTGGAAATTGGGTTAAGCATCTACCTTTGGTAGAGTTTTCTTACAATAATAACTACTGTTCTAGTATTGGTATTGCCCCTTTTGAGGCATTGTACAGTAGGAGGTGTAGGTCTCTTATTGGATGGTTTAAACTTGGTAAGGTAGATATATTTGGTCCAAATTTTGTTTATCAAACTGTGGAAAAGGTGAACATGATTCGGGATAGGCTTAAGGCTACCCAAAGATTCAAAAAGTCCTATGTGAATGAAAGGCGTAGAGATTTAGAATTTGAGGTTGGGGACAAGGTGTTCCTAAAGGTATCACCCATAAAGGGAGTAATGTGGTTTGGTAAAACATGGAAGCTTAGTCCCTAGTTTGATGGTCCTTATATGATTTTGCAGAGGATTGGTAATGTTGCTTATTAATAAGAGTAGCCTTCTATTTTGAGCTCTATTCATCCGGTATTTCATGTCTCCATGTTGACAAAGTGTCTTAGTGATCCTTCTTCAGTAGTTCTCTTGGAGGGCTTGAGTATCTCAGATTCATTTTCTTATGAAGGATGTGGCCTCGGTTAATGTTCTATGGTGGAACCATAAGTTGGAAGAGACTACATGGGAAGCAGAGGAGGACATAAAGTCCAAGTTTCCACATCTATTTTCTACTCTTGGGATTCGAACGGAAGGTATATGTTCTTGAACACATCTTTATTTTCTTAGTTTGTTAAAGGAAAGATTAATATCTTTGCATTTGTGTTTCATAACTTTATTAAAACTTTGATTGATATTTGCTAATGCAAATGAATCATGCTTGTGGTTACCCTACCTTGTCTGTCATTCGAGGACGAATGTTCCTAGGGGATCTTGAAACACCCTGGGTTTTTGGCGCTCGAAAAATTTGCTTGATTTTGGTCTCTGGATAGGATATGACTAGGGGAAACTACTCGTAAACTGGGATTCGACTGGTATAGGTTAGTCATATGCTGACTAGTTTTGGTTGGTGGGTTGGATTTGTTTTTTTGAATGGGTACGACTTGGGTGGTATGAGTCGTATCGGTGTATACAGGTTGTCTGGTTACATCAGTTAATCTCAGTCTTGGAAAATTAAGTTATATTTGATTACGAGTGGCTCAGCAAGAGCCATAAGCCTGGGTACTAGTCGTATCATGGACTTGTATGGTGGTAAGTGTTCAATCCTCTTGTGATTCTATTTTTCTTGGGGTACAAATCATGGGCACTAGTTGTATACTTTGATAATACATGGTTTGGGGTAAGTCGTACCTTAGACAGTTGGCTCCAAGGGGATGGCCTTGGATTCGAGTGGTGGGCATCACTCGTATTGGAGGGTAAGACTAGTATGGATAGTCATACCCATATGATGAGACTTTTGGGAGTTTAAGTGAGGGCAATTTGAATATTTTTCAACTTAACCTAATAAGGCCCCACGATTTATATTCCTATTGGGCAGTTATTTGACCTATTATTCTATTCATTAACACTTAGAAACTTCTTTTAAACACTCAACATTTCTCTCAAAGGTCTTTGGGTTAAGGAAAGCTAGTAGTTATCTTAAGGATTAAATTGGGTCTTGTGTGGTGATTTCTTGAGATGAGAAAGACCACGGAAGGCACAAAAACTACACAAAACAGTCCACAAATTGAGAGCAACCCGAGGACCCCTTTGAGTGCTAGTTTTGGCCAACAACAACAACATAAATATCTTGAGTTTACAAGGTGTTTTAACACCAAAACAGAATTAATACAACTAGAAAAGGATGAAAACAATGAACACAAGATGCAGATTCAACAAGAACAAACGATTACAAGACGCAGACACTAACACAATTGCAAGAAAGGTAAAGATAGATAGTAAGACATAGATTATTGCAAAGATTAGGAATTAAAGAGTATACTAAACTCAAAAAACCCTAATAAATTTAACAACAACAACACACTCTTTCGGCGACCGCCAAGGGAATCAACTCACCTCATGATCCACCGTTTCAAAGAAAAGAACAGTATTGGCTTTTCTAAGACCTAAACTATAATGGCTAATCCAAGAAACTAAGAACTATACTAAGGTGGTCTACTCTCAAGAGAGAGGATTTTTAATTTCTCATATTTTCATCATTAAACAACTAAAGATAGAACTCCTAAAAGAGACTATATATAGCCTTATTACAAAATGAGTGACATATGACTCCAATACCCTTAATGAATGAAGGGTGGCCATGGAGTATCAAATAGACAAGGATAAGTTACCAAAGTGGAGTGACCAAAAATGCCCTTAATAAAGGGAACCAAAATTGTGAACCATCAAATATGGTCCAAACCCTTGTGTCCTTAAGTATTTAAGGATTCAAGCGATCTTTCACACACGGGTTGTTTGTTGGCATGCTCAAAACGACACCTCCAAGTATGATCCCGTGCTCTCTATGCGACCAAACCTTGATTCTTCACATAGTGACTTTGAATAATGTCATCGAAATATAAGGTGGGCATTTGACTTGTTTCATCCTCCCCGTCTTGAAAAGAATTCAACCTCGAATCTGTACCTTGCAAAACTAGAGAAAGGACAAACAAGCACAATATCCTCATGGCATAAGGGTTAGGGCTAGCACAATAATAAATATCATCACGCCAAGGTGGTACATACTTGAAGTACAACCAAGCATCCTTTGAAGGGAATATTAAAAACACAAAGAAAGATGTACAAAGGATTTGGTTATGGGAATCACCAAGCGTGACAGTTTTCTTATCATTGAGACCAAGAAATAAGTTGGGCGCACCAAAATCACCATTTCCATATTTGGCACCGGGGTCAAATAGGAAGAGTGGCCATAGACATTGGTCTAGACAACACTCCCTTTTCCCGTGGTCTCCACCCAAATTAAATAATATACTCTCTATAATAGCATACTTATCATTCAAACAAAATAGAGAGTAGAGAAAAGTATCACTCAAGTCGACTTTGACTAAGGTTCCCTCATGTATGTATGCACTACTAGTTTCCCAATCATCACCATGATTACTCTCAACGATAAAGTCACACAAAGTAAAAGGAGTAACTTCGAAGACTACACATTCCTTATCCTCAAGAGTACTCTCATCTTCCAAGAAGAGATCTCCATCTTTAGGAGGAATGTTGTCGCATCATAGTGGGTTAACACATAGGCTATAGCCTCCGAGGTAAGCTATACCATCTTTTTCACCACTATGATCATTAGGAGTATTTATATCACCTTCAAAAAAGACATTATACCTAAAGAGTGCATGATCCAACCTACAGGAAGATTTTGAACAAGTAAGTTCCTCAATCTCTAAGAGATCAATATACAGTTTCAAGGCAGTTTCAAGCCGAAGATTCTCCTAAGAATAGCTCTCGGGTTCACTCCCATTTTGTTGACCAACATTTTCAAGTACTTCACTCACTTGAGTTCTATGAATCATATCACACACATATCAAGTCGTGGACAAGTTTCACAAATAAGTTTATTAACACCAATTAACAAGATGATGTACTTCCGTTTAACATATAGGCTTCAACACTAGGTCAGCATAAATTGATCTTACAAGAAGAGTCAATTTGACCATCAATAGAATAAACTAGTTCATCCACACTCACAATATGTATATCATCAAGAAAAGGTAGAGAATCATTAGAATCACAAGTAGTTAAGCTACTACTCACACTCAATGGGCTACTAGCCATATAAATATCATATACATGCACAAAAGTGTAATAGTTAGATATTTTACCTTGATGTTCTTGAGTAGAATCTCCTTTTCCATGTTGTGAACATCCTCCAAAAGCTTGGGCAGAAAATCAATATTTCTCTCCTACGCTTCCATGTTGGTACCTACACAAATGTATTTAGAAATAAAAGGACAAATAATGTTTGCTTGGTTTTGTGGCAGTCCCCTCACTTCGCTCAACAGAACCTCTCCTTTTCCTCTCTCGGATTACCACCTTGCTCACCCTTACTCATCTCAATATTTTGTCTATCATAAGCATTCATATTTGAGTAAGTATTCATTTTTCTTTATGGCTCGGGCAGAATGTAGGTCATGAGGTAATTTCCCCACCGGTCTATTACAACATTAGGCTAATTTTACATATTTAGAACTCTATGTTGTGCAAACCAATTGGAACCTAAGCCTACATGACCGTATTTCAAGGAAATAATATTGCAGCACACCTCTTCATGGTATTCAAATTGGGGGAAGATCACTTTGACCCTCTCGGTAACCTTGAACCTATACATGAAGTATGGAATAAGTAAAGGCTCACAAAATAAGCCCAAGTAGTCAACTATGTATGAAAGGATGTAGTTCCTATAGTACCTATTATTTAACACAACAAGGCAGACTGGTATCCCATAATTGGTCACCTTTCTGGAGTGTGCAATCCTTCTTGGATTAACATTGTAAGGCGCATTAGTACCCCTTAATTTTGGAGATGCATACCCTGTTCTTCTAATTAGATAACCTCCATGAGATCTAGTATAAAAATTCACACTATATCGACCTTGATAAAAAATACTATAGGTGGAGAATGTGAATCTTAACACTCCTTACGTGTACACTCATTATAGCCCTCATAATCTTTGCGAACAAAAGGGTTATACCTAACACCAAATCTTGGTTTGGAGTAAGAATTGTATGACTCCTCACATGCCCTAATGTCTTCATAAGATACATCAGGAGGTCCTACTTCATCTTTGAATTCACCATAAGCACTAAGCACTTTATTCACCTCATTTTATCCCTCAAAACTATAACTCTCAAATCTGCCCAAGTTTTTATAATGGCTATTTTCATAGGCTCTGCAATCTCCCTAAACTTTGTAGCCATAAAACCCCTCAATACAATCATACTCTCCCATGTTATATTCACAATAATTCCTATTTATCAAAGAAATGTTCCCCTTATATCACCTTTGTACCTACAAAATTAACAAAAAGATTGTTAGTAAAGTTTCCTTGCCAACACTCGTATACACTCACTTTTGTAATCCTTACAATTGGAGCGGCGAATATTGAAAGTTGCTTATACTCTGGTAGTCAATATGATGTCAATTCTACTTGGCAGTCGGAATGGATTCTTTTTTTATCAAATCAAGAAACAAAAACAAAATTTCCTTAAAAACTTGTAACAAAGAAGTTACTACAAGTTAAAAATTTAGAAAAGCATAAAAATAATTCTAAGACGAAGAACGTACTCAAAAACTAATTTACAACTTAGTAGATATTTACTAGTTTCCAATTAGCATAAGAGTCAAAAAGTTAAACCAACGGAACAAAGAAAAGAGACTAGGAATTCCAATTCTTGAGCTTATGATGATGTGGCACTCGACTATTGATTGTTGGAATGTTGTTGAAGTTGAAAAATTTTGTTTCAAGAATTTAGTTGTTTACTTTCACATTTGGAAGAAGAAGATTCCGCTTAGGTATAGGCAAAAAAAGGTGTTAGACTCCCTTTTAAAGATTCAAAAAGTCTTTCACCTACTTGCACTAATTTGGCATGACAACCTTTTTGGATGTTTTGTCCCCTTTCCCCTTTTGGACAACCTAGAAAAGTGGTCTTACTCTTTTGTAGTAACTAGACTTCTGGGATGTCTTTTGTTCTTTTATAAATTTGGTGATATCTTAAGGATATTTTCAAGACAAACAAAATTCTCACTCTTCTTTTCTAATTTCCAGATCAAACACCCCTTTGAAACTACTTCTTCAAAACAACAAGATAAACTCCAAGAACAACAACAATAATCCATCCAACAGTTACCACCACACAACTTGAAACTTAGCTCAAGAACTTGGATTAAGACTCAAGGAGTGTTAGAGAGAAATAAAACCAATACAAGAAAAAATTAAGACAAGTAAAACACACACAAATCATGGACAAAACAACAACAACACAATTTTGGCCAAGACACAAAAATGGACAGATTTGCTTCTTTTTTAGGTTCAAGCTTATGATCTGAAGATTGATCTTGTGAGAATAATATCAAGACATTATTTGATACAAAATGATACAAGAAAAGCTACGGAAGGCACAAAAACTATACAAAATAGTCCATAAATTGAGAGGAACCCGAGGACCCTTTTAAGTGCTAGTTTTAGCCAACAACAACAACAAACGTA
Source organism: Capsicum baccatum var. pendulum (assembly GCA_030864225.1). Taxonomy (NCBI): domain Eukaryota; kingdom Viridiplantae; phylum Streptophyta; class Magnoliopsida; order Solanales; family Solanaceae; genus Capsicum; species Capsicum baccatum. Next base: position 161,002,059 of record CM061555.1, on the reverse strand, counting down.
TCACAAGTTTACAAGATATTTTAAAACCAAAATAGAAACAATACAAAAATAACAAAATGAACATAATGAACAAAAGATTCGGATTCAACAAGAACAAATGATTGCAAGATACAAACACTAAAACAATTGCAAGAAAGGTAAAGATAGATAGTGAGACATAGATTATTACAAAGATTAGGAACTAAAGTGTATATTAAACTCAAAAACCCCTAATAAATGTAGAAACAACACCACACTCTTACGGTGACCACCAACGGAATCAACTAACCTCAAGATCCACCGTTTCAAAGAAAGAAACAATATTCTCTTTTTCAAGCCCTCAACAACAATGGCTAATCCAAGCCCAAAGTAAAAAATATACTAAGGTGGTCTACTCTCAACAGAGAGGATGTTCAATGTCTCATATTTTAATCATTAAACAACTATAGAGAGAAGTCCTAAAAGAGACTATATATAAACTTAGTATATAATGAGTGAAAAATGACTCCAATGCCCTTAATGAATTAGGGATGGCCATGGAGTGTCAAATAGACAAGGCTAAGTTACCAAAATGCCCTTATTTCTAAGTGAACAAAAATACCATTAATAAAAAAAACCGTTAACCATCAATTGTGGTCCAAACCCGTGAGTCCTCAAGTCTTCATGGCTCCAAGAAATTTTATACACATGGGTTTGTTTGTTGGCATTCTCATAATGGCCCTTACAAGTATGATCACATGACTTCCATGTGACCAAAGCTTGATTCTTCACAACAGTGACTTTGAACCATTTGGGTCGTGCCAAATCATATGATAAACTTTTAGGTCATTTTCCATATTTATGCTTATCTTCCTCATTTGAGCTTCTCCATCGATTCCCCAAGTAATTTAAGATTTGTTGGGACCGATGATTTGGTTACCGGGCAGTTTATTTGGTTTTTAGAGCCAATTCTCTATCTAGAAGTCTTCGTTGGTTCCAAATGGCCATAGGGAAAAACATTATATAAAATTATCTCAGATGCAAATTCTAACTGTGCCAGTAGATCCAAAATATCGATTGTAGTCTAGGTAGACCTTTTTTGGATCCTAATGCACCCGAGCTTATTTTGACCGATTGGTCAAAAAGTTGTAAATTAAAAAGAATAGGTATGGGACCCACACTTGGTCAAAACAAACTCGGATGGAAAATACAACTTCTCCATTGTATCTAGAACGTCTAATTTAGGCTAGGGAGTCCTTAGGTTTTGGTCGCAAGGCTCCCAAACTTATTTTGGGCTATTAAGAGGAATTTTGTGGAAAATAAAAAAATATAGGTATGGGCCCCTCTTTTTGCCTAAAAATTCTCCTATGAAAGTTTTTTATGAATCCAATGGATTTGAAATATGGTTTACACTAATAATTCACTATTGGATCATGTTATTTGGATTCCAGATGAGTTCGGAGGGTCAAAAACTTGTATTTCTATTTGTTGTCATTTGGAGTAACCACGATCGCGGCCAAAAGTGTGTGATCGTCAAAGAGTGATCACATCTCATATGACCACAATAGCGGCACTTTTGAATCTTTAGAGTTATGTAAAGGTCCCAAGATGTGTTTGGACCATTTCCCCTTCACTATTTAGACTTAGAAACCCCAAAATGAGTGTAATAACTCAAAATTGGTCATGAGTGGTGACCTGGGAACTTAATTATCTACTTGTATCACAATTATCTTCAAGATTAAGGTAATAATCCTTGAATTCATTCTTGAATTTTGTAGTTTTTACCCAAAACCCCAATTTAGCCTAGGGCTTGATTTTAGCCCAAAGTATGCTTAGTTTTCACCCATTCTTTGAGGGTTATGATTCCTTATTCATGTGTTAACATTGGGTTGTCCTCGAAAAATCAATTTTCATATTTTATTTTTAGACCCAAATAACAATAGTGCAATATGGGTATCATTACACTCATATTAATGAGTAGAGTATGATTTTGTTAGTGTGATCGCAGTTTTGGGATTTCGAAGAAAAGTTAAATGTATGAGTTATAACATACAATTCGTTGGTTATCTATACGACTTGGAAACAACCTATCATATCTTGGATAGAAAATTAGAGAACTTATTCTGCTAAACTTATTATCTTCATATGACTATTACCTTGATCATATGACATAGGGTAAACTAGTATCTATCATAGACTTCATCTACTACATACTGCTCTAGGTATGATTTACCTTACATGACTCATAGGAGTGAGTCATATGATGTACAGTAGCTCCTAAACATAGGGTATTATAATATCTCCCCTTGAAAATATCCATCCTCAAATATGACTCATCTAGGATTGGGATTTGAACAAGAATCGACTCTTCCACACTTAATTTGCTACCAAACCTACCATTACTACAAGGATTCAGTTTCTCACAACATAATATTTAACATACAAGCACTTAAACGGACTTAAGGAGAAGCAACTTGATGGAAATAACACTTTACCTTCAGTAGGAAAAAAAATAGAGGAAAAGAGATGAGGATACTTGGTCATCATGTCTACTTTAGCTTCCCAAGTGGACCCTTCAACGAAGTGGTTTCTCCAAAGAACTTTTACTGACACTACTACCTTATTCCTTAGCCTTCGGACCTACCTATCTATTATATCTACGGGAATCTTCTTATAGAAAAAGCTATCTTTGAACTCAATATTCCTTGTGGAATCACTAAAGATGGATTCCCAATGCACTTCTTGAGCATCAATACATGGAACACTGGATAAACCACAGATAACTCTAATGGAAGATTCAATTTGAAAGCAACCTCTTCTATACGCTTCACTATCTCATATGGACCTAGAAATTGGGGACTCGACTTTCCCTTCTTTCCAAATATTATTATTCCAATCATAAGAGAAACCTTCAAGAATACCCAATCGCCTACTTCAAACTTGAGCTCTCTCCTTCTCACATCATCATATAATTTTTGATGGCTTTGGGAAATTTTTAATCTCTCACGAATCAACTAAACATTTTCCATAGATTTAAGATCAGAGTTTGGCCCAATCAAAGTCACTTCAGCAACCACAAACCATCCTATAGGTGATCTCCACCTACGCCTATGCAATGCTTCAAATAGAGCCATCTGAATGCTAGTTTGATAACTGTTGTTGGAAGTGAACTCAATCAAAGGTAGATGGTCACCCCAACTTCCTATAAAGTCTAAAACTCATGGCCTCTATATGTCTTCCAATATATAAATTATACATTTAGCTTGACCATCGGTCTGCAGATAAAATGCATTACTAAGCACAACTTTTGTACCAAGGCCCTTCTTAAAAGACTACTAGAACTTTGAAATAAATTGTGTGCCTCTATCAGAAATGATGGATAAGCGTATTCCATAAAGCTATACTAACTCACAGACATATGTTTTGGAATAATTCTTTGCAGTATCAGATGTCTTGACCGATAGAAAATGGGTTGATTTACTCATTCGATCTACTATGATCCAAATTGCATTATGCTGACAGCTTATACGAGGCAACCCTATGATGAAATCTATATTCACTACCTTCCACTTCCTCGTAGGGATACTAATCTCTTGCAACGTATCACTCAGTCTTTGGTTTTCAACCTTAACTTGCTGACAATTAGAACTCTTGGTCACATACTTAACTAGGTCCCTCTTAATACCATTCCACCAATAAATCTCCTATAAATGGTGTTATATCTTATTAGCACCCGCATAAATGGAATACCTCAAACCATGAGCCTCGTATAGTACCCTTTTCCTCAACCCATCTAATTCAGAACATAAAGTCTACCTTTATAGTGAAGTACACCATATCCCTCGTGATAGAAAACCTTACGATTTTGCTTATGGACTTCTTCTAATACTTGGTTAAGTATGGGATCATTTCGCTATTTCTCTTTTTCTTCTACTACAAAAGATGATTCTGAAGCGTTCTGAACTACTACTCCCCTATCATCCATTTCGACAAACATACTACCAAATGAGCAAACCTATGAACTTCTTTCACCAACTCCTATTCTTTCTCTTTCACATGGGACACACTACCCATCGACAACCTACTTAGTGCATCTGCCACTATATTAGCCATGCCTAGATGATAGAGCACATTCATGTAATAATTTTTCAACAACTCCAACCACCTTCTCGTATGAAGATTCAACCCCCTTTGAAAAAATACATATTGAAGACTATTATGGTCAGTGAAAATGACAAAGTGCACACCATAAAGGTAGTGCATCCAAATTTTCAAGGCAAAAAACACCACAGCTAACTCCAATTCATGAGTTGGGTAATTCTTTTCATAATCCTTAAGTTTCCTAAAGCCATACGCTATCACTCTCCTATTTTGCATCAATATACATCCTAACAAAAATTTGGACATATCACGATACACTACGAATCCGTCTACCCGTCCGATAAAGGTAACACTGGTGCCGAAGTCAATCTATCCTTCAACTATTGGAGACTCTTCTCGCACTTATCCGACCATATTAACTTCAATTTCTTTTGGGTCATCTTAGTCAATGGTGTGTCTATGGAGAAGAACCCTTTAACAAATCTTCTATAATACCCAGCCAAACCAAAAGAACTCCTGATATTGGATAGAGTGATGGGTCTAGGGTAGTACTTCACTGCATTAGACTTTTTAGGATGTACATAAATACCAACCCCTGAAAGGACATGTCCCAAGAAGGTAACATATTCCAACCAAAACTTATATTTACCAAAAATTGCTCATAATTGACGGTCCTTGAGGTTCTGTAACACTATTCTGGAATGGCTTATATGCTCCTCATCACTTCTAGAATACATAATATGCCATCTATAAAGACAATTAAAAATATATCCTAGTATTTCTTGAAGACCCTATTCATCAAATCCATAATGTCTTCAGCGACATTCATTAGTACAAATGGCATAACCACAAGCTCAAAATAACCATACCTTTTTCAAAAAGCTATTTTCAAAATATCTTTCTCCATGACTTTCAACTAGTGGTATCCCGACTTCATCTTGGATGACCACTGGCCACCCTGAAGTTGATCAAACAAATTGTCAATTCTAGGAATGGGATACTTTTTCTTGATGGTAACCTTGTTTAGATGTCAATAGTCTACACATATTCTAAGAGTACCATCTTTCTTACATATGAAACGAACTGGAGCACCCCATGAAGAAACACTAGGTCTAATGAAACCTTTGTCTATAAGGTCTTTAAGATGCTATTTTAACTATTTAAGCTCGTCCATAGACATACGATATGGAGGGATATAAATGTGTCGAGTATCCAGAAGAAAAACAATTCCAAATTCTATTTCACTATTGGAGGTACCCCATGAAAATCTTTGGGAAAACCCTCTGAGAACTCATTTACTACCTGGACTAACTGAACTATCGGGACATCAAACTTAGTATCTTTGACTCAAACTAAATGGTAAATACACCCTTTTGATATTAACTTTCTAGACTTAAGATAAGATATGAAATGATATTTAGGAGACACATAACTACCCTCTCACTCAAAAAACTACCTCATCAATAAATAGAAATTTCATCAAACGAGTGCGACAATCTATTGATGCATAGCATGAATGGAGCAAATCCATTCCCATAATAATATCAAAATCCTCCAACTCAAACTTTTTAGGTCTTCTAGTGTGACTTTATAAAGGATAATAATAGGACATTCCCTATAGACCCAGCTAGCAACGACTGACTCACCCACTTGGGTAGAAATTGAGAAAGGTTGAGAGAGAATTTTAGGACCTATCCCAAAGTTCACAACAACCAACGGAGTTACATAAGAGAGATTTGAACTCCTGTCTAGAAATACATATACATCAAGGTAAAAGACTAGAAGCATACCAGTGATAACTTCTAGTGAACTCCCCCATTCCTGATGGGATGGTAAAGCATAGAACCGAATATTATGCTGACCACTACTGATATTGGATGATGTGTCCTATAGAAGAACTGGAAGACCTGGTTGAGCTGGTGCGTTCGTAGCCTGAGTCTGAGGATGAACATACCAACTTCCCTACTAAGCATGTGGACATTTCTTGACCCTGTGGCCAAGATTACCACAACCATAGTAGCCCCCTTTTCCCATAAAACACTTACCAAGATTGGGTCTACCACATTTTGAACATGTCGGGTAATTAGGCCTCCTGACTACACTATTCTTAGACTTGGAGTTCAAAGTCTTACTCCACTTCTTTTGCTTGGTCATGGATGTATAGGCAATGGATGAACATAGCTCAGGCACTGCTGAATGACCCTAAAACTGCGAATCGAGTCCCTCACCAAACTGTGGCTGACTATACTCAAACTGACTATCCATATCCCTAATCAGCATGGCAGTCCTAGATTTCATAAGAACTAAATCATATGCCCAATAACAAACTTACTCATATGAGCTATAGAGTTAGATAGAAACTCGGTATCATAGTTAGACAACTGAGTGAACTTTAGGCAGTACTCTTTCACTGTCATAGAGCCCTACCTCAGGTTCTTGAGCTCCTCCACCTTAGCCTCCCTAATTTCACATATAAAGAACCTATCTAGAAAAGTATTCTGAAATACCTACCAACTCATAGGAGATGCATTCTCACCCCTACTATCATTCTACATAGAAACCCAATCATAAGCAACATCCTTCAATCTATAAGAGGCCAACTCTACACTCTCCTCTTTAGTGATATGCATAGTCTGATTAATCTTCATCACCTCATAAATAAAGAGTTGCGGATCCTCATCCACCTTTAACCCATGGAACTTGAGTGGATTCATCTTCATAAAGTCTTGAATCTGAGCTGCAGCTAAATTACCATTTTTCTAAAGTAGAACTATTACTTGTTGGTTTTGTTGAACATTGGCATTCATAGCATAGGCCAATGCTTGAAAGATAGCCCAAAATTCAGCATAAGACACATTCTCATTAAGAGGGTCAGCGTGTAGGGGTTGTTGACCATCTTTTCTGCATGCATCAGCTTAAAGAGGAGGGATATTCTATCATGTAAAAACATAAGTTATAGAAGGTAGAGACAATTGTAAGCACGATAGACCATGAAAGAAATTATGATTCCTAACTCATTATGTAGCCTCTTGTTCATAAATATTACATGTTTTACATACATGATCAAGACTCTACATAGCGTGACTTGTTTGACTCCCTAGGACTTCTTAAACATTAGGCTCTGGTACCAAGTTTGTAATGCCCCAGAAGTACCCATGGACGTCACACGGGGCTTAAGACTACGAATAGCCCTAAGCTAACAAATGATATTTATTTAGCTTAAAACTCACCTGAGAAGTGACTAATAAACATAGAAATTGGAGATAAAATGTTTTGTTTCTTAAGTATCCTTTAGTATAAGACTTACTAGTTGATTTAGTGACTTCGACCATAGTTCTCAGAATGTAGTGTTATTAATTTTCTAGTTATATACTCTTGGTCCCGAGGAAGTGGTTACAATACTAATTAGACTCCAGGAAAGTATTCTATCCTTATAATGGGTGTGACTTTAGTCTATAGATGCTTATGGTGTATTTTTCTGATACTAGTTATGTATGCATACTTTTAGGTGCATTCATGATCACTTAGTTATGCAATTCCAACCAAAACAATTATTGCATTATTATTTTTCTAAAAAAGGATTTATTTTTTCTTTTTACTTTTAAATAAATTCCTTTATGATAGGAATCGTACCACCTTATTTAATGGTTTATAATCTTCTAGAACAAATGGTGATATTTTGGAAATTCTACAATGATTGATTTCGATTCTTGGTTTATCTACTCTTTTGCCACTACTATATAATTTGCTCAAGAGAGTTTCCGACCATTACTACACTTTTATGCAGATTTAGTCTTAGAGTTAATCTAGAGAAATGGATTTATAGACATACACTTTTTAGTCATAATTTAACTACATGCACTTATTATATATACATCACTCCAGTACTAGATAGAGTAGATTGATAATAATGCTTATTGAAATATCAGGATCGAGACCAGGTGGTGTATATAAATATTACTAAATCCCCTAAGGACCTCATTATCCGTAAACCACTGTACCGGGGAAGAAAGAACGAAGAAAGGTTATCATAGGTCCTTTCTTTGTGAGCTCTTGAGTTGGAGAAGGTATATGCACTTTGTACATTATGGCAGCCGGATCTAATATGGTATTGTGGATTTACTTTATATTTATTCATTCATATGAACTACCTATCACCAGTATGTTGTTTGGTGCCTATATCTATTGGTCTTATAGGGGTTGTATAGGTATAGGCTATGATTGTTGTTCGCTCAACGTTGATTAAACATTTTAGGATTATTGCGGTATGATTAGGTATCGTTTATCTAGACTAGCCAATTATTTTTTAGTTGTTATTATAGTTAATTCGGGGCAGGTTGATTATAGACTAGTACCCAAGTTTATCGATATGATTATGATCCCTTTTCTTTTTAAGATAAATTACATCATTGATTAACATCTCAGGTGTATATATTAGGGTTAGGGACCCTAGTTATGCAAGCAGTAGCTTTCCTACTTGGTTAGGATTCCCTGAGATATTAGTTTGGTTACTTTAAGTCATTACCTTCAGTAGTCCTATATATATGTATACATGTATGGTTCTACTGTATGTCTCTCTCTTCCTTGTCGATTTATGTCATATTAGATAACATACTTTGATTCTTCCTTTGTATATTGACCAGTGATATACTGTATTGCACTTTAGTCTCTGATTACTATGATAATAGGATAGTTTATCTTTATTACCTAACTAGTTTTATTATGTTTAGCTTTCTTGATAGTTTCATATAGTTTATATTCCTACTTTACATATTATTTATGTTTGCATTATCTTTGAAACCCAGTCGGCTGATTCACACTCGTACCAAATGTTTGGTACTCTACTAAACTTCTATAGTCTATAGATCATACTACAAAGTTCTAGCGTTGTTCTGTGCATCGTGCGGAGCAGCTATGGATTAGACATTTGGGGTGAGCTCCTTTTATTTGTAGTATTACTACTCTCCCTTTTATGTATTAAACAAATCTATATATTGTATTTAGAGAAGGCTTGTACTTATAGTTACTTTGTATTTTATTTTATACTCTTATTGCATTGGAAGTTGTTGTAATTACTCCATCTGGTTTTAGGGTTATTTTATGTATATTTGTCTTTTTATTATATTTATTCCACTACTTTATTTCATTTCTCTTATGTCATGACAAAAATTTACAAGTCATGATGGCAGCTAATTTACTCTACTAATAAGTAAGCCAAACGGTAGCTCAGAAGGATAAGTAATGGGCTAGTTGGTAAAAAATTGGATATATTACAAAATCACATAAATAATTAGGTTCAAGACATGAAATATAAGTATAACATAATTGAAGATAAATAGGGAAAACAGTAAAAATATATGACCACCTAGTAAGGTCAGTACAAGTGCCTCTAGTAAAATAATAAGAGTCTGTAAATAGAAACTACACACTAGTCTCGAATAAAAGATCATCCAAAGTAGAAGAAGGAGAGAAGGTCAGCTATAGCTTCAAAATCTTACCTTTTCTCTGAACTCTTTCCTGCACCAATATAGCATCAACAATGGCATCTAGTGCTCGAATATGTATTAGAAAAGAGTACAGAGGTATAGTATGAGTACCAACGGAATGAGTACTCAGTAGGAATTATCGATCAACTGAGCTAAATCATAATATAAGTACAAAAATATACAGGATAATAAACTAAGTTAGAAAGACAGGGAGAACCTGGAATAGTACACCAAATGCTGAAAGTAAACAGCCTAATGAGTAATATAAAAGAGAAAGTAACAATATAAAGCATAATTGTGCCTCCATGAGCCCAAAAGATACATAAAAAATAAATAATCCAATGGGAGCCCCTATAAGGCAGTGGATGCAATCAAGAAGAAGTGATAACAAGAAATATTCCAAGAATCTAAATCTCAAAATAATATCAGTGGATTCTCTCTTTCCATAAATATTGAAGTCGAACCGATTTCATAACCATCATAAGTAACCTCTCATTTTCAAACTCAAATAGAAAATATATCTCATATATTAGTCTTGAACCGGAAATAATATTATGAATACCATACTTGAATCAGATGTAATATCATCATAGATGCAAGACTTGGACCGGCCATAATATTATAATTTCTAGACTAGAACTGATTTTGATATCTCCCAGGCATAACCCTAGAACAAGTTAGGATATATTTAAATCCTTCTCGATCACAAGAATGTAAATAGGATGACGTATAAAGGCCTATTGAGTCTACAATAATCTAGTAATAATCTTTGCCTACAATGGGATGGAAGGGCCCACTTCTAACCTCAAAAGTCCATTCTAAGGAAATTTCATACACAAACTAGACTATGGTTCCAAATCCCATTACAAGGTACCAAATGAGCCTCATAGAGTCCCAAGATCTAAATTCAACCTAAGGAATAGATAGATAGGTGAAAAATCACATAAACACGACTAGCTAACCGACTAAATAATCTCAATTCTTTAAACATCCAATCAAGTCTAATTCCCATACAAAAACTAGCACAATATCATACTAATACAATAATTAATCTTAATTTAGGAAAAAACTAAGAATAGCCTACCTAGACACCGAAGAAAGCCCGATAAAGTCCTCTAAATTAGAGATTTCCCATTTTAAAAATCCTTTGCACGATGCCATGCTATGAAAATAGTGATCTACGCATTAGTATGAGAACAATCATGCCCATATTGCATTTTTATGCTTTGTGTCCAAATATGAGTAAAAAATCCCATGTAGGGACCACTTGTGGATTCACTACTTTCAAACTTTCAAAATTTCCTTTTATGATTAGGGATCATTTACCCCCAAGATTGGAAAAATTCCAATCTCAAATGATGCTAAAATCAAGCCATTAAGAAACTCAAGATTTGTGACTAAATTGGTGAATCAACTAAAGAATTAGACAGAAACATACTAGAATTACAATGATGAAATGACTTTTCGATCTCACCAATACCCCACAATCACCCAAGAATTAATGTCCTAATTGTAACGCCCCAAAATATCATCCCAAGATACCACATGGTGCCCAAGGCTACACGTAGACTCAAGCTAACCCTTTAAGCCAAAACACTACCCTTAGGTTCTAACACAACAACATACACGCTACGCTAAGTATATATATATAATTACATATCATATCACATCGCACATGGCACGGAATATCGTTAGACTGTACATATATGGAATGTCTATACACAAACCAATCCAACAATAAACTAGTCTGACAAAGCCTCTATACAAAAAAATCAATGACCCATTGGGACAAACCCCCAACTGACTCAACAGACCAAAGGGATCACAAAACAACAGCACCAAAACTAGCAACTTGGTCCTCAAACCATGAGGACTCAACACTAAAGAAACGTAGATACGACACTCGGATATCACTATCGTGGCTGCGGCTGAGTACGTGAACCTAAATCATGGTAAGAATGTATCCCATAGAGAAATATGCGGGTCAGCACAAGATACGTACTGAGTATGTGGGGGTGCATGCAAAATATAAATAATATCATAAATTTCGTAAAAACATACATACGGACTATAATGACACACCTGGCTTGAGTGACATTGAATCATGCAACTCATAATATCTTAGATAGGAAATGTAGGAGAAAAAACTCATAAATCATTATAGATCATCATAGGTAACTTGACTTACCACATCAAAACTCAGAGTGACTCAGTATTTCAATAAACATGACTTATATGGACAGGGGAGTTTCCTATAACCGACAACCCCACGTGAGATACATGGAATACCAACGTTTGAAACCCCCATTGGCAGGAGCGTCATACTCTTTGCCAGAGAGTACGACCTTAAAACTGGAATATTCACAATCAGGCTCTCTGGCCAATAATATTATTATCAAACAATCCTATGGTGGCACATAGGTTTGGGGAAATACCAAATTTCCCTCTCAATGCTAAGTACTACTCCCCGACAAGCTCATAACATGTTAGGAAATCCATCACAACATCACAAGGATCTATCATAAAGACCAAATCAAATCTCTTTCTCATTTATCAAATCATATCAATTTGTGGATTCCTAACTCAACACATTTTAGCTCAAAACATTTTAATCCTCCTCAACATCAATAAGGTATCAATGCATTGAACCATAATTGACTCGACATTTGGACAAGGACATGAAGACTCAATACATAATATTTTCAACAATTTAACTCATCAAAACCATCCGAAAAATACCAAGACTCATTGCAACTTCAATATCAACATTTCTCAATTTGCCATCCAACTCTCATTTAAAGGTACTTGAGACATCAACCCATAGTAAGGATATAGAATTTCCAATATCAATTATAAATTCATAATAAGGAAATAGTAGAATGATAGTATAAATCGAGGCTTAACAAATTAAATCACCATACTCTCATAATCAAATACTTTTTGGACATAATTCCATCTCAACATCATACACATATAGAATGACATAATCCCATAGCTCATGGACAATAATATAAGATATAAAACTATATTTTTAATTCATGGTAAAACATATAAATTCTCATGTCAATGTAATTCAACCAAAATACCGGGTACAAGATCGAAAGGATAATCTTGTTCAAATCCCCACATACCTAAAAATGGAAGATGAATATGAACTTTCAACTCTGGAACTTTATTCAAAAAAATAAAGGGTACTTCTCGATGCCCTTAACATGATCAACTCGAATCCTAAATCAATTTGAAATTTCTACGGTTCAATCAAGAGACATAGAAGGATGAAATTTGGAGTAGTAGGGTTGGGGTTTGAGCCTTAGGAAATTTTGGAGAAAAATAAGTTATTGAATGTTCTTAATGGACCTAAATCCATGGTTTATCCAGATGGATTAGAGTGAAAATGACCAAAATACCCTTAAAATCAAATAATATCAAATCTGTCCTTTGGTGAACTGTTTTGATAGGCTGAAGTAGATCGACCATAACCTTTTGCTCCGATGGCCAAATTGGATGAAACCAATTTCACTGGAAAGAGAACTTTCAGAGATTTCTATTGATATATAGTATCTCACCCAGATCATTATGTACAAGGAGTTATGATCATTTGAAGTTGACCATAAAATTCATCTGGCCTCAGTATTTTTTTCCTGCATATTTACTGTTCACCAGTATTCACGGTTAGATCGAAATGATCATAACTCATCACTCGAGTGTCCATTTTAGATGATCCATATATCGTTGGAAAGCTTATTCGATGCCATACACGATAACGGGTTGCATATTTATAAATTACACATAAAAAAATTATTAATCACAATAAAAAATAGAATTCAACACATTTTCATCCGAGAACTTAATGGAAAATTTTTTCGGGGCATCACACTAAGTTTCCACACTTCTAGGGCTTTAATGCTCTTGGCACTTGAGAGAAATTTTATTCTCATAAAAATCTGGTATATCTATTTTGGGTATTTCAACTTATTGTTCAATATCTTCGGGTATGATCATATCTCGGGTCATTTCGATCTTCACAACTTGTATAACTAGTTTAATTTCATCATATAATATCTCTGTTGTTGCTGTATAGAACTTTACAAAAATAGGTTGCCTTTGGTTATCTTTTTGTAAGTGGTAATTGCTTTATATATTTCTAGTATAGCAGATAATTCACTTCCGTCTTGGGTATATACAATATGGAGTAGTCTATAACTGAAATAGGTTTTAACTAGATTTGGGTTAGTTTTTGGTAGTGCAATAAACTTGTTGTATCCTCGCAGCTTTTGGGTTATATAATTCGTATTTGGTTCTTAAATGTTTGTAGCTCTAGGTTTATGGTTTAAGTAGGTTTGTATCTGGTGGATGTTTTTAATATATGCTCTAGTTATGTGGATATAAGCTTTCTTGTCTTAGTTTAGGCTATCCAAATATGTAATATTTTGTGAGGGTATAAATAAAGGGTTTTTTGGTGTTTTTGGTATAAATGGCTTGTCAAATATTTTTTCTATGTTCATATTAGGGTTCCTTCTATCTCCTTTGCTTGTACCTGCAGAAGTAGATTGATAAACGTTATGGGTTTTTGGAGTGCCACAACGTCTCTTTTTATCTCTGGAATTTTATTATCTTCCGATCAATATTTCTCTGCACACTGCTGATTTATCTACGGCATAGCTTCAACTTCAGTTTAACTTCATTAGTTTTTAGCTTTTCTCTCTCATTTCCCATACTATCCACTTTCAGTGAAAGCATAGTTAGGGTTTTGAGTATCTTTTCTAGAGTATCGTCTTCTATAATATCAGTTTGGGTAGCTTTGTCTTGATATGTAATCTGCAATAACATTCTTATTAGTCTTGATTACTTCGTTCGTAAATGAAAAATTTAATATATTCAATACTAATCTCCGAATTTCCTTCGTTGTAATTGAATTTTTTATTTTTCTTCGTAACTACCATTGTACCTGTGTGTTATCTGTTCGTACAATGAACTTGTTATATACCAATATATGGCTCAAATGCTAATAAACATTTATATAATGAGCATAATTCTTTTTTATTTATTTCCCATTTTATTTCTATTTCATTAAACATTTCTGAGTAGTATCTACAATGATGTTCTAATTTTTCTTCTTCATATCTTTTTTTAAGTACTCCTCCATAACTATATTCACTTGCATCTGCTTCTACTATATATGTAAATTTTTTTATTTTCGTCTGGAAATTTTAAGTTTGGTAATTCTTTGCAAAGTATTTTTATTTTCTATACTTATTTTTTATCTTATTTGTTGTAATTATACTCTACATCCTTTCTTAATTTTTTCTGTAATGGCTTTAGGTTTTCTGCTAATTTTGGTATATATTCTCTGACTTGGTTTACTAATCCTAAAAATAATTGTAATTTCTTTTTTGTATCTAATTCTTCTTTTGAATTTATTATTTTTTGTACTATATGTTTTGCATTTTTACTCCACTTTTATCTATTTGTATGTCTAAAAAATCTACTTGGTTTTTCATTATTTCTGCTTTCTTTTCACTTAGACTTATTTATGAATTTTCTATTATACCTGCAAATTGTTTTAATAATTTTAAATGTTCCTCTTTAGTTTTTGCATATAGTAGTATATCATCTATGTATACTATACAATTAGGTAATTACTTGAAATAGCTATCCATAAAATGTTGGTATCTATCTGGTGCATTTTTATATCCAAATGGCAACACATTCCATTCATAAAATCCTTGTGGCACTATAAATGCAATTAATGTTTTAGATTCTTCTTCTAACTTTAAATGGTAAAATCCTGATTTACAATCGAACTTACTGAAATAATTATATCCTTGTAACTGTCTTATTTTTAATATCTTATTTGGTATTGGATAATTATATGTCATAGTTTTTGCATTTAGGTTTCTATAATCAATAGTCATTCTACTTTTTTCTCTTTTTGTTCACTGTGTTTATTTACTATAAATGCTAGGCTATTGTTTTTACTATTACTTTTTTGTATGTATTGTTTTTCTAATAATTCATATATATGCATTTTGAATTCTTTCAAATGATCAAAGTTATAGGTTAATGGTTTTTGGGTTATTATACTATTTTTATCTATTAGCTCAAATTTTACAATAGTTTTATGTTTTTCCCATCTTTTAATGGATCTTCACTGTATAATTGTCTTAATTTTTACTTTATTATTTCTACCTTATTTATTAAAAATATAGTTATTTCTTCTTTATTTATTGAAAATATAACTTGTTCAATTATATCTTTAGTATTTTTTATATTTTCTAATTTTTGTGTGATTTTTTCACTTACTTTAATCCAATCAGTTTTCTTCCTTGTTTTATTAATAACTCTTTTTGCTCTTACCCTTTGTTTACATGGTGTTGTAAAACACCAGTGTGTTTTAGTTATTATATGTGGGTATAGTTTATCTAAAAACAGCATTCCTAAAAGCATATCTTTTGATATTAGTTCATAATTATAGATCTCTTCTATTGTTAATATCTTATCCCATACTTGTATTTTTATATTTCTAGCTTTATAGGTAATTAAGTTTCCTTTATCATTAAATCTTTTGACTACTATTGGCGTTTTTAGCTTATACCACTTGTCTTCTGGTAAATAATTATATCTATATAAGTTGGCTTTTGCTCCTGTATCTATCATAGGTGTATAGTATCTAGTATAATATCCTTATACTATTATTTTCATGAGTACATATATTTTCATGTTAAAGCTCTCTTTATTAATAATTTTTCCTTATTGTAGGTTATGGTTAATTGTGTATGTTCTATATTGTAGGGTTTTACTTGTTCTAACCATTTTATCCCTAATATTATATCTGCTTTTTGCATATCTTCTTTTATTTCAAATTCTATTTTTATTTTTCTAATTCCTATTATTATTTCTTTTTTAGTTGTATCTTTAATAATTATTAAACTTCTTGGTAGGTCAGGGCATATATTACAATTAGATTTTATTTCTTAATTTTTCACTAGGTATTTTACTATATAGTTTTCTTCTTGTTCTTTATTTAAGAGTATTAAATATTTTTTTTCATTTATTGTTCCTGTTATAGAATATTGAGTTAAATTAACTTTTGAAGTTATTTCATAATTTGTTCTTTTCGATGGTCCTGATGATTCGGGTTTTTCAAAAGCTATTCTTTTCGTTGTACTTATTCTAACATTTATTATTTCTAAATCTTCTTCTATATCTATGTTTTTGTAACTATAATCATTGTTATCAATTATTTTTACAAATTGTTCAAAAGTACTTTCTATTTTTATTTTATTAATTTTATTTTTTTCGTTATTTTATGTTTTGTTGTTAATACATATAGAATTTTACATCTTGCTGTAAATATTTTACTTCCTGGGGTTAGTTCAATTCCTGATATTTTCTAATATAGCACTAATGACTTGTTTATGTTTTTATCTGTTGTTGCTACTAAATAATTTGCACTTATTATAAATTTAAATTTTTGGTATATTAAATTTCCTCTTATAGAAGTTATTATACTTTTTTCTATTGGTTTTATAATTCTATCATCCGCTAAATATAATTGTATTGGTGTATCTATTCCTTCTCTAAAAGATGCTTTTATTAATATTTCCGTTCCTCCAAAGTGTACATATTTTACTGGGTCTTTACTTTTTATATCGTTTATTTCTTTATTTATTATTCTTTTTGTTACTAGTGGTATACTAGCTCTACCTTTTGCATATCTACTGTCTATTATATGTTCTTTTTGGTTTACTACGTGGTATTCTTCTTTTCGTCTACTAAATATATTTTTTATTATTGGTATTTTAAATATTTTTTCTACACTTAGATCTAATTCTTTTTCTTTTATTTCGTCAAATATATTATTATCAAATATTATTTTCTAATATGTTCCTTCTTCATTCAAATATTCTTCCTTTGTTATTATTTTTATATCTTCTTCAGTCATTTGATTCATCTGATTTACTATCTATTTCATTATCTATTTCATTTTCTGAAATTTCATATATACTATCTTCACATTCCAATTCGTAATCTATATAATCTATTTGCATATATTCTGCATTTTCTATCTTTATTTCTGATATTTGTTTCATTTTTAGGTCTTTAGGCATTTTACAATCTCTAGCTAAATGTCCTAGTTTTCCACAATTACAATAAGTACATTCTTTTATAGATTTATTTTTCCTATATGATCTTTTATATTTATAATTTTTTACATAATATCTTTTTCTTGGTTTCTTATACTTATAATGTGACTTTCTGTACTTCTTATATTTCTTATGTCTTTTTCTTTTCTTATAATATTTTTCTTCACATCCAAATTGGGGTGCTATTTTATCCTTGCAACATGCTAAATTCCTTATTAATGTTTTTTCCATTTTTATTTCTCTGTTATTTTCACATAGATTTCTATACCATTGTTGTAGAATTTTATTCTTGCTCCCAGGGTATTTAATATTTTTGCTTTGTCTCAATGTTTTATTATTTTTGAACTAAATGGTTCAGGTAATTACTAAAATATAATCTTCTCACTTTTTTACTTTCTTCGATATTTATGCTCCCTTATAATAGTATTCAGTAAATGCACACGTATATTCATCTATATAACACATATTACATATTGCTAGTTTTAACATTAAATTCCTATTTGTATCTTTTTCTTTGTTTTGTTTTTCTTGTTCAGTTGTCATACTGTTAATTCATCTCTTATAGCTATTTAATATTTTTTTAATATGTCTATAGGTGTTAGTTTAATTATTGTTGTTCCTGCTGTTTTTTTATCAGCCTTTAATAACTTTTTACTATCTTCAGTTAAATTTATAAATCATAATTTTGTTGTTCCTATTAGTGTTTTTTCTATATATTCTGGTGTATCTGCTGCATTTATACTATTGTCTAATAATTCTTTTGTTATATATTATATCCATAATTGTATCATTTTATCTACATCTATTACACAGTCTAAGTCTAAGAAATTATAATTTTTATTGATTATTTGTTTTGGTGTCCATTTGTTATATTCATCCTTTAGGTTATATTTTTTAAACTTATCTTTATAATAATATGTAGATTTTCTTATTTTTGATGTACTGAGTATTATTTTTTAATAGTCCTTTTTAGCAAGAGTGTTTATTTTCGTGTTTGTATTTTCTAAGTTTTCTTTATTAATTACTTCTTGTTTTTCCTTTATTTCTAGTTTTTCTATATTTGTTAAGATTTTTGTATATGTTTCACTACTTTTCGTATCATAATTATCTGTTTCTTCAGCATCTATTGTATTTATTTCTAATTCTTTATTTCTTTCTTCTAGTTTTTCTTTAAATTGTTTTATCTCAGCTAATAATTTTTGTTCTTTATCTTTTTCTTCATTTTCTTTCTGTCTTTTTTCATACAGATCTTTTAGAATTTGCAATTCTTTTTCTAATTCGGCAATCCTATTATTTTTAGTTTCTTATATTTTTTGTATTTCTTCTGTAGTCTGTTGTTTTATTTTATCTAGTTCCTTTTTCCTGTGTATTTCTTCATTTTCTCTTGCTATTCTTACCATAGTTGTTAATTTATCCTCTAATTTTAATTCTTTATCTTCTAATTTTAATTCTTCTTTTTTCTAACGTTAAATATAAATATTTTCCTATTTTTTTATATCTTCTTCCTAAATTAGAAAATACTATTCTTATTTTTAATCCTTTGTGATTTTCATATGTTTTTTCATCTATTATGAATTCTTCTTTGTTAATTTTATCTACTTGATAGTGTATAGATCAGGTTGATATATGTATTCTAGACTATCTATTTGTGATTCTAAATATGATATTTCTTCTTTTGTGCTTTTATTGATTTTTGACATACTCCAATAATTATGTTATATTGTAGTCTTTCTTCTCTTATTTTTAATTCTCTTCGTTTTCCAAATAATATTTGTTTTAGTTCTTTATATTTTTGGGATTGGTCTATATTATTCATTAGTATTTATAATATTGTGGTGGATCTCAAAATCTGATTTTTTTCATAGTTAAGTGGTGTGTATCTCATTCCTCTAGATTTTAAATGAATTATTAATTTTGCCTCAATACTAGATATCAAAGTAATTAAGTAAGCTAACCTATGATGGTCTTCTTTTGTTTTATTTAGTTTCTTATATTCTAAATAATTACTATTTAGAATTCTTTTAACTTCTTTAAAAGTCTATGTATTTTTAAATGGTTTTCTCATAGTAAACAAATAAATAACAACATAGTTAACAAGATACCAATAGCACATAATTATCTTTTAAATTAATATTTCTCATAATTAACACATATCTACTTATGAATAATTAAATAACACATAACTTTGATATCAATTGTAGGGGGTGCGGATAGTACGGGTAACTTACTACTTTTAATGTTTGTTGAAATGTTATGTCATAGCATTCCTTAGTTATTTTTTTTAACCTTATTAATTCTTCTATATTATTTTTAAGGTATACTGTATTTTCCATATTTCTAGTTTTTATGTAGTCAAGTAGATTTTTTTTCATAAGTATTTCTATTAATCTTATTTGCTTCATATCTTTTCTCCAATATTTTAAGTATTCGTAGTTTATCATTTTATCCTAGGTAGTTGTAATTTTACAAATTTCTGTGTAATAACTTATTCTAATCGTACTATATTTGATATTTAATTCTATGTTTTCTATGTGATCCATTAACATTTGTTGTTCATGTATAGTATTATATAACCTATCATTTGTATCTCTTTTTTCTAAGATTAATTTTATCCTAAGTAATCTTTCTTCTAATTGTCTTTTCTCTCTTTTAAGCTGATTCCTGTAATTAATTTTTTCATATAGCTAACTTTGTTTTTCTCTAACTCTTCTAATATATTCTATTATTTTTAATCTGTATAATATCCATTCGAATATAATTACCTAGGTATGAATAGTAGCTATCGTCATTTAAGTGTTTTCATTCTAATTCATCTTCTATCCAATTTTCATCTTCAATACCAAATACATTTTCCCATATAATTTTCTGTATATCTACAATCTCTATATCCTTAAGTACATATAAAACAAGTATCTTAAATTCATCTATCATTTCATCAGGTAAATAATTACTCATTTTTCATATGATGATATTTTTCAAAATATTTCCTCCAATCATGTACATAGCAAAATATGATCATATTAGATCACTATATACTAGATACTCTAGGAGCAAGAATAAAAATTTTACAACAATGGTATAGAAACTTATGTGAAAAATATAGAGAAGAATTAAAAATGGAAAAAATATTGATAAGAAATTTTGCATGTTGCAAAGATAAAATAGCACCCTAATTCGGATGTGAAGAAAGATATTATAAGAAAAGAAAAAGACATAAGAAATATAAGAAATATAAAAAATCAAAATATAAATACAAGAAACCAAGAAAAAGATATTATGTAAAAAATTATAAATACAAAAGACCATATAGAAAAAAGAAATCTATAAAAGAATGTATTTGTTATAATTGTGGAAAATTAGGACATTTAGCTAGAGATTGTAAATTACCTAAAAATTCAAAAAATAAACAAATATCAGAAATAAAAATAGAAAATACAGAATATATGCAGATAGATTTTATAGATTATGAATTAGAAAGTGAGGATAGTATAAATGAAATTTTAGAAAATGAAACAAATAATGAAATAGATGAATCAAATGACTGAAGAAGATATAAAAATAATAACAAAGGAAGAATATTTAAATGATGAAGGAACAGACCAAAAAATAATATTTGACAGTAACA
Source organism: Capsicum baccatum var. pendulum (assembly GCA_030864225.1). Classification (NCBI taxonomy): domain Eukaryota; kingdom Viridiplantae; phylum Streptophyta; class Magnoliopsida; order Solanales; family Solanaceae; genus Capsicum; species Capsicum baccatum. The sequence goes on along the minus strand of CM061555.1, from coordinate 160,980,742 downwards.
TATTTGATGAAATAAAAGGAAAAGAATTAGACTTACGTGTAGAAAAAATATTTAAAACACCAACAATAAAAAATATATTTACCAGTAAAAAGGAAGAATATTATGTAGTAAGCAAAAGGAACATGTAATAGACTGTAGATATGCATAAGGTAAAGCTAGTATACCACTAGTAACAAAAAGAATAATTAATAAAGAGATAAATGATATAAAAAGTAGAGACCCAATAAAATATGTACACCTTGGAGGTACAAAAATATTAATAAAAGCATGTTTTAGTAAAGGAATATATACACCAATAGAATTATATTTAGCAGATGATAGAATTATAAAACCTAAGGAAAAAAACATAATAACTGCCATAAAAGGAAATTTAATATACTAAAATTTTTAATTTATAATAAGTGCAAATTATTCAGTAGAGATAACAGATAAAAATATAGATAAATCATTAGTATTATATTGGAAAATATCAGGAATAGAACTAACCCCAGGAAGTAAAATATTTACGGCAAGATGCAAAAAATTATATGTATTAACAACAAAACATAAAATAACAAGAAGAAATAAGATTAACAAAATACGAATAGAAAGTTCATTCTAACAAATTGTAAAAACAATAGATAATAATGATTATAGCTATAGAGACATAGATATAGAAGAAAATTTAGAAATAATAAATAATAGAATAAGTGCAACGAAAAGAATAGCTGATGAAAAACCAGAATCATCAAGCTCATAAAAAAGAACAAGTTATGAAACAAATTCAACAAATAATTTAAACCAATATTACATAATAGGAAAGGTAAATGAAAAAGAATATTTAATACTCTTAAAACAGGACAAGAAGAAAATTATATAGCAAAATATCTAGTAAAAAATGAAGAAATAAAAACTGATAATGATATATGCCCAGATCTACCAAGAAATTTAATAAATAGTAAAAATATAGCAGAAAAAGAAATAATAATAGGAATTAGAAAAATAAAAATACAATTTGAAGTAAAGGAAGAAATGCAAAAAGCAGATATAATATTAGGAATAAAATAGCCAGAACAAATAAAACCATATAATATAGAACATACACAATTAACCTTAACATATAATAGAGAGAAATTATTCTTAAAAAGTGCCTTAACATAAAATGAAAATATATGTATTAATGAAGATAGAAGTAAAAGGGTATTACAGTAGATATTATACGCTTATGATAGATACAGGAGCAGAAACTAATTTATGTAGATATAATTGCTTACCAGAAAGCAAATGGGATAAATTAAAAACACCAATAATAGTTAAAGATTTTAATAATGAAGGAAGCTTAATTACTTATAAAGCTAGGAATGTAAAAATACAAGTATGAGATAAGATATTAACAATAGAAGAAATTTATAATTATGAACTAACATCGAAAGATATACTTTTAGGGATGTCGTTTTTAGATAAATTATACCCATATATAATAACTAGAACAGATTGGTGGTTTACAACACCATGTAAATAGAAAGTAAGAGCAAAAAGAGTTAATAATAAAATAAGAAAGAAAACTGATTGGATAAAAGGAAGTGAAAAAATTACACAAAAGTTAGAAAATATAAAAAATACTGAAGATACAATAGAACTAGTCGTATTTTCGATAAATAAAACAGAAATAACTATATTTTTAATAAATAAGATAGAAATAATTAAGAAAAAATTAGAACAATTATATACTGAAGATCCATTAAAAGGATGGGAAAAACATAAAACTAATATAAAAATTGAATTAATAGATAAAAATAGCATAATAACCCAGAACCCATTAACATATAAATTTGACGATTTAAAAGAATTTAAAATGCATATAGATGAATTATTAGAAAAACAATATATACAAAAAAGTAATAGTAAACATAATAGTCCAGCATTTATTGTAAATAAACATAGTGAACAACAAAGAGGACAAAGTAGAATGATTATTGACGATAGAAATTTAAATGCAAAGACTATGACGTATAATTATCCAATACCAAATAAGATATTAAAAATAAGACAAATACAGGGATATAATTATTTTAGTAAATTCGATTGTAAATCAGGATTTTACCATTTAAAGTTAGAAGAAGAATCTAAAGAATTAACCGCATTTGCGGTACCACAAAGATTTTATGAATGGAACGTATTACCATTTGGATATAAAAATGCACCAGGTAGATATCAATATTTTATGAATAGTTATTTTGAACAATTATCTAATTGTATAGTATACATAGATGATATATTATTCTATACAAAAACTAAAGAAGAACATTTAAAATTATTAGGACAATTTACAGATATAATAGAAAAATCGGGAATAAGTCTAAGTGAAAAGAAAGCTGAAATTATGAAAAATCAGATAGAATTTTTAGGAATACAAATAGATAAGAGTGGAGTAAAAATGCAACAACATATAGTACAAAAAATAATAAATTCGAAAGAAGAATTAGATACAAAAAAGAAATTACAATCATTTTTAGGATTAGTAAACCAAGTAAGGGAATATATTCCAAAATTAGTAGAAAATTTAAAAACCACTACAGAAAAAATTAAAAAAGGATGTAGAATATAACTATAATGAAGAAGATAAAAAACAAATTCAGAAAATAAAATTACTTTGTAAAGAATTACCAAAGCTACAATTTCCAGATGAAAATAGAAAATTTATATATATAGTAGAAGCAGATACTAGTGAATGTAGTTATGGAGGAGTACTTAAATACAGATATGAAGCAGAAAAATTAGAACACCATTGTAGATACTACTCAGGTACGTTCAATGAAACAGAAATAAAATGGGAAATAAATAGGAAAGAATTATGTTCATTATATAAATGTTTGTTAGCATTTGAGGCATATATTGTATATAACAAGTTTATTGTACGAACGGATAATACACAGGTACGCTGGTGGTTAACAAAGAAAATAAAAAATTCAGTTACAACAAAAGAGATCGGAGACTAGTCTTGAATATATTAAATTTCACATTTATAATTGAAGTTATAAGTACTAACAAAAATGTTATTGCAAATTACATATTAAGACAAAGCTACACAGACTGATATAATAGAAGAGGATACTCTAGAAAAGATATTCAACACCCTAAGTACGCTTTCAATGAAAGTGGACAGTATGAGTAATGAAATAGAAAAGCTAAAGACTAAGGAAGTTAAACTGAAGTCTATAGCTACAAATCAGCTAACTCAGTAGTGTGCAGAGCTATGTCGATCGGAAGACATTAAAGTTCCAGAGCTAGAAGGAGACGATGGGACACTCCATAAAACCCATAACATTTATCAATCTACTTCTGCAGGTACAAGCAAAGGAGTTAGGAAAAACACAAATATGAACCTAAACAAGCTATTTGATAAACCATATATACCAAATACATCAAAAGATCTCATGTTTATACCCCCACAAATTAGCACATACCGAGATAGTTTAAACCAAGACAAAAAGACTTACAACTACACAGCCTTGACATATATAGAAAATATCTACAATGTACAAACCTTTTTAAATACTAACCCCAGAGCTATAAACATCCAAGAACCAGATACAAACTATATAACCCAAAGATTGACCGAATATAATAATCTAATTACTTTACCTAAAACCAAACCAAGTCTAGTTAAAACTTGCTATGAATATGGAATAATCAGTACTATATATATCTCTGACGGAAATGAGATATCCACTATACCGTAAATATATGAAGCATTTAGCATTTTTAAATGAATAACCAAAGGTACCCTATTTTTTATAAAAATTTACACGGCACCAGCAGAGATATTATATGATGAAGTTAAAAAACCAATACAAGTTGTAAAGATAGGAATGACATGAGATATGATTATACCACAAGATATTATTCCACAACCAGAAATACCTAGAATTGAGATACCAAAATTTTATGCGAATAAGAGGATTATCGGACTATCTACAATTTTGCAAGAGCTAGCTAACACATACTGCAACCAAAATCCCATATGGAGTTATTATTCAAGAAATCATGTACTAATATATTCAAATTCAAAGGAATTACGAGAAACAGATATGGAAACTATTAGGTAATGGATTCTGACGTTGCTCAAACCAGAGACGAAACCTATCGCCAGAGCTATCAAAGAAAAATTTATTTCAGAAGAATTATTAACCAGCTATTGCAAGACAATTGGACATAAATATCCAGATCATAAATGTTCAAAATGTAATGGAGGAGATAATGATATCCCAGAAGTTCAGCTAGAATAGAAGAAAAATCAACCAAGAAGATAAGAACGCCAGCTGGAAGATACAAGATAAGAAGTAATAATGATGATATGAAAAAGCACCAGATACGACAACAAGAAGATATCAGCGGAGTAATAATAGCAGACAAGCTATTAAATTGTGAAAGCGACATATAAACTTTTACAATTTGCTTTATGTAAATTATTGAAACCTTTTGTATAGGCTTTTGACTATTATTAGTCTAGGAATTAATAACTTTTGTCTTATTAGAAGACTTTTTGTAAAGAAGATTAGGTAGATACTTTTTGAGACATGTAAAAAATAGGAATACTCTTGTGAAGTTTCAGTCTATAAATAAGATGAACCAAAGGCATTGCAAAGCAAGCCTTCCTGTGTTGAAGCAAAAACTCTCTCTTGTCCACAACAAATATTTTGTTTAATTATTAAAAATAGGTATATTTCAATGAAAAAATCTATGGAGGAACAAACCTTAGAAATATCAAACCTACCCGAACAGGTATATTTATTTATGATTATGAATAGCTAAATTCATAATTCCCAACAATCAAGGTATGATAAAATAAATTCATGTTAGTTACTTTATAGTAGAATTATTCGAAGAATAATATGTTAAGAAGTTTATTAGTAAAGTAGAAAAGGAGAAAAATCTCTAAGAACTACGTCATCCTAAAGGTGAAACCAATAAGGCAAGAAGCCGTGGTGGGGAGTAACCAGAGTAGAGGCACTGTTTAAGGAAAAAATATCCAGATTACCATGCTAATAGTGACCGAAGAACATCTTATTTAATAAAAATCTAGTATATAGCAATCTAAGATGACCATATTTTGTTATGTACATAAATGAAGGGAATATTTTGAAAAGAGCAATTTTATGAAAATGAATAATTATTTATCTGATGTAATGGTAGATAAATTTAAAATACTTATTTTGTATGTGATTAAGGATATAGGAATAACAGATATAAGGAAAATCATATTAGAAAAAATATTCGGTAAAGATTATATAGCTAGAATAAATTGCGTACCACACTTACCTAATTACTCTTATAAATACATATATACACATTAACTATGAGAAACTATGTATATTTAGAATTTTGGAAAATAGATATAAAATATATACAATTTCTTAGTAAAAATATAAAAGAGTTAATAAGATTAAAACAAACAACTACAAAATATTATAATAAAATATTTAGTCAATTTTAAATGATAGATAATCTTAAAGTCTTAATCTTATATATACTTAGAGATATAGAAATTATAGATATTAAGAGAATAATATTATTAAAAGTATTAGACTATGAAATTGAAACTATAAATTGGATAGCACAGTTATACCTGGATAATTACCCAGATGGATATTATTCAGATTAAGAGATGTTAGAATATATTAGAAAAACTAGAAAAAATCAAGATAATCTAAATGAAGAAATTAATTATAGAAACTGAATTAGAAAAATAATGGAGAATCTAAAAGAAAAATTAATATGGATAGAAGAAACCTTAGAAAATTTAGGAAAAAGTACATGTAATAGTTTATATAATTTTAAAAACTCACTACGAGAAGAACAACACAAGATAATATATAATATTGAAAATCTAGAATTAGATATACATTACAGTACAATTAGGATAAATTATTATTCAGAAATCTGTAACTCTGCAATTACTACAGGATAAAATGATAGACTACGAATATTTAAAATGTTGGAAAGATAATCTAATTGGATATTTATCACCCCCAAAGATATGAATATCGATGAAACTAACATAAATAGACTTAAAATAAAAATATATAGAGAAGTTAAGAAATATCCACGCACAAAGAAAAATAGATCCATTTATTTAAAAAATATCCACGCACAAAGAAAAATAGATCCATTTATCTCTATTTCACAAGTTATCCGCACCCCTCTACAAATGGTATCAGAGCCCAGTTATTTAAAAAATATATCAGTAATATATCATGCCAAGCAGATCAACAATTGAATGTTTTTTGTGGCGAATCTACACGTTGCCGAAAAAAGTACCTATTGTGGAGTTTCGTTGTATAGTATCTATTATAATATCCTTCTACTATTATTTTCATAAGTACATATATTTTCATGTTAAAGCTCTTTTTATTAATAATTTTTCCTGGACTTCCTCCATATCTGCTTGTCTTAACTCTCTTGAATTTGAATAAATCATTAGCTGGTCTCTTGAATAATAACTCCATATTGGATTTAGTATCTAGATTACCATGCTAATAGTGACCGAAAAACATGTATCTATTCCTTCTCTAACATAAAAATTAAGGAAGGGTGAAGAATATAATTACAACGAAGAAGATAAAAAACAAGTACATAAAATAAAAATACTTTGTAAAAAATTACCAAAATTATAATATTCAGACGAAAAGAAAAAATTTACATATATAGTAGAAGAAGATGCAAGTGAATATAATTATGGAGGAGTACTTAAATATAGATATGAAGAAGAAAAATTAGAACATCATTGTAGATACTACTCAGGAATGTTTAATGAAAAAGAAATAAAATAGGAAATAAATAGACAAGAATTATGCCCATTATATATATGTTTATTAGAATTTGAGCCATATATTGTATATAACAAGTTTATTTTACGAACAGATAATACACAGGTACGATGGTGGTTAACAAAAAAAATACAAAATTCAGTTACAATGAAGGAAATTCGGAGATTAGTATTGAATATAATAAATTTTACATTTACAATTGAAGTAATCAAGACTAACAAGAATGTTATTGCAGATTACATATCAAGATAAAGTTACCCAAATACCATTAACATATAACTTTGATGATTTAAAAGAATTCGAAATGCATATAGATGAATTAGTAGAAAAACAATACATACAATAAAGTAATAGTAAACACAATAGCCCAATAGATATAAGAACATTATATGGAAAAAAATCACACAAAAATTAAAAAATATAAAAAATACTAAAGACACAATAGAACTAGTTATATTTTCAATCAATAAAGAAGAAATACCTATATTTTCAATAGATAAGGTAGAAATAATAAAGAAAAAATTAAGACAATTATACAATGAAGATCTGGTCTTTACTTTTTACATCGCTTATTTCTTTATTTATTATTTTTTTTTGTTACTAGTGGTAGACTAACTCTACCTTTTGCATATCTACAGTCTATTACATGTTCTTTTTGGCTTACTACATAGTATTCTTCTTTTCGTCTACTAAATATATTTTTTATTGTTGGTATTTTAAATATTTTTCTACACTTAAATCTAATTCATTTTCTTTTATCTCGTCAAATATATTATTATCATATATTATTTTTTGATCTGTTCCTTCTTCATTCAAATATTCTTCCTTCGTTATTATTTTTATATTTTTTTCAGTCATTTGATTCATCTGATTTACTATGTATTTCATTATCTGTTTCATTTTCTGAAATTTCATCAAAGTCATGTTCAAGTTCATATTTGGGTTCCTTCTAACTTCTTTGCTTGTACCTGCAGGAGTAGATTGATAAACGTTATGGGTTTTTTGGAGTGTCCTAACGTCTCCTTTTATCTCTGAAATTTTATTGTCTTCCGATCGACATTTATGTGCACACTGCTGAGTTATCTAAGTCATAGCTTCAGACTTCAGTTTAACTTCATTAGTCTTTAGCTTTTCTATCTCATTTCCCATACTCTCCACTTTCAGTGAAAGCGTAGTTAGGGTTTTGAGTATCTTTTCGTGGTATTTTCATTTATAATTATGAATAGCTAAATTCATAAATTCCTGACAATCATAAGTATAATAAAATAAACTCATGTTAGTTACTTTATAGTAGAATTATTCGAAGAATAGCATGTTAATAAGTTTATTAGCAAAGTGGAAAATGGGAAATTCCTAGTTCTATTCTTGTTATTTTCCAATATAGCACTAATGACTTATCTATGTTTTTTATCTGTTGTTGCTACTGAATAATTTACACTTATTATAAATTTAAAATTTTGGTATATTAGATTTCCTCTTATAGCAGTTATTATACTTTTTTCTATTGGTTTTATAATTCTATGATCTGTTAAATATAATTCTAATAATTTTGGATATATAGTGAATTTTTTATGCAAGTCGTATACATTGTTTTAACAATAATGAGGATTCAAAAGAATTTACAAAAAAGGATAGTTATTAGTATTTATAAAGGGTAGGCTGCAAGAATTCGAGGATCTGGTCTAAGATATGGCCCACTTATATACTTTATTGCCACATGTGCGACATATTTCGGCCATTAGTGGAGTTCTAAAATTACTAAAGGTTGGGGAAATTTCAAGTCTCTGAAACTAACTTAAGAAGTAAACTATAGACAGTATGTCACTGTATATAATTGTATGTCAGTCGTATATCCACAATCTACTGAAATGTTGCTAAAAGGCTTCATGCTAAGTATAGGTTATGTGAGCATTATATCAAGTGTATATCTATCATTTTAGACATAGGAGTTGACAAACAATTCACCTACAAACCGTACTCTATAAATACGAGAATTTATATTTATTTTATTCTACTTTATTTTTTATCAACTTTTCTGAGAGAAAACACCTTAGGGATCCCCCAACTCATCTAAGGTGAGTTCTTACTCAATTTTCATGATTATTACATCAAATTAACAAGTACTAATGCTAGAATTATCTTTTTATAATACTTTTATTTCAAGAGCGATTGAATGAAATTTTTAGGGAATCTTCAAGAGATAAATATCGTGATTAGTTTATGATATTAGAGAAATAATTTGGGTTCATATAACCTACTGAAGGACATCATAATCATTAGGTGATTCTCAAATTTGTAATTAGAAGTAAAATTTTTCCTTAGAACCCTAGTTTTTAGGTAGGGTGAGAATTTATTGATAATGATTATGTCATGACCTGAGACTATCCCTAATCGTAATACCATGCTTAAGGCCACAAATAACCCCAAGATAACCCAAGATTTGGTAGCAGCTGTGCGCACGGAATAAAGTAATAATAAAACATCAAATGAAGAAACTAAACTGCTAAAAATTATGTCAAGGTGTAATGCTGAAACAATACCCAATATGACTGAACTTCTGACAAAACTAAAAACAAGATTGACTCTCTGAAATCCTCTAAAACATGAGAAGTTGATCGGACAAACTTCACACTAACTCCGACTGACTGAAATAAAGGAAGTTTTGAAAATACTAGTAAATAACTTATCCTCGATGGATGAAGATTCACCACCACTACTGCTGAGTGATATTGAACTAACTAAGGGAGATTAGGGAACTGAGCATCCAAACTTATATTGTAATATCAATATAGGGCAAAAGAGAGTATATAGTCAGTACTTTGAATGTACTGGTATGTGAGATAAGGATTAACTGAGGTATATGTAGATACTGAGAATGAATGCCTGAACAGGTAAAAATGAATGCAAGACCAAGTAAAGAGTTTATTGAAATAATCTGTAAAACTGACTAACAAATTAATCGATAAACTAAACGCTTTGTCATTCAACCTAAAATGATACAATATGAGTACGGAACTTAAACTGTGGGAGCTATAATGTAACTGACGTGCCCCAATCTGAGTTAATAGGGGTCTAACTTATAGCCCAAGTTGGAAGGATGATGATACCTTGCTAGGGGTACCAACACATGGATGATGTGGGAATCCAATAAAAATGATATTCGAAAGGACTAGAGTGTCAGTCCTAAACTGATGGGTGACCTCTAAGAGAGTGTCAGTTCTAAACTAGCAGGTGACATCTCATAACCTTTGTTGGTTGCGTAGTTTTAAAACTTAGGGACTTCTACTACAGGTTTCAGTCCTCTACTGGTGAGCGAGCCTTCATTACTAGGTTCACTCGATGCTAAGTCCTACTCTCAATTGAAAGAAACTCAAGCATAAGCTGATATAGGCACTGATAACGAATATGCTCAGGTTATGGTATTTTGAAAATAACAGTTCATTCAAAATCTGAAGAAAATAGGAACATGTAAACTAATGTATTTAGCATGATGTTATACTCGTCAGTGCTCATTATGAAAATGATAATTTGGATATAGTGATAAAATCATGATTCTGACTGACTTGTTACTTGAAATCGGAAACATGTATAGACATTTAGGTATCGAGTGCTCAAAACCCTCCAACACTGAATAATACTTTAAATATAATAATATCATTTAAAACACTACAAGGTAATCCATGATTTAGAGACCCAAAATATAGAATAAATCACTAAGTTGATGAAATCCATGATTTTGAGTATGGTAATATATTAAATTTATGAGGACAATATGCTCACATGGTTTAATTCATAACTTGATGAATTGACATGGTATGAACTAGACACGATATGGATGATTGAGGGTATAAGACACGTAAGAGCATAATTCATATAGCAAACAAAATTTCATCATTTATAATCAAAGTTATTAGGAGCAATCAAGTAAATTCACACTTAACATTGGAAATTCATAAATAGAGCAAAAAGAGTTTATACTTGAATAACACGGGATTCTTGGGACTCAATGGGTGGAAGAAATCCATTGATGAATATTCCACATACCTGAGTTGCTTGAATTCTTTAGAAAACTTGGAATTAGGACTTTGGATGTTTTAATTCTTGGAAGAAGCTTTGTTTTTGTGTTCTTGAGAATGAGAGGGAATTGAGTATCATTAACTGATGGAGAATGGGAAAAATAATTCCCCTATTTGGTTTTAGATCATGAATTAAGTTTTAAGGGAGAGGGGGAAAAAACAAAATGTCCCCATCCCTTTAATGAAGGTGCAGTACTTACGTAGCCTACGTGCCATGGAGGCTATCGTAGAGGCTAGCCTCCATGACACTTGTGTATCATGGAGAATAACCTCTGTGACCTTCTGCATATCGCAGAGGGCCAGTCTCTGTGGCACGATGAAATTGCGGAGGCATACTGCCTCCGTATTTCAAGAACACCCCAAACCTCTTTTGAAAATTCTGAAACACTCCCAATGACCCTCTCTAAACATATTTCAACTCATAAATCAATGTTTCAAACATGGAAAGGCCAACAATAAAAATATTCAAAATCTTGGGGTGTTAAAATGGTCATGTCACTTGTACTTAGTGTAAATTAAATGGCTTGGGATTTCTAATCATGTGATGAATAGCTAAAAACTAGTCTATAATCTTATGGGGTATCAATATCTCTCCCTTGGGATCATTCACCCCCAAATAAAATTGTCTGCTCTGAAATACTTATGAGTCGAATCATGATTTAGTCACTGAATTGAAATATGACTCATAGTTGAACTGAATTCATGAATACATGCTATGGCATGGGCATCGTTGGATAGCTTCAATAAAAAAATGAGAGAATTAATTTAAGGAAACCATTACCTCAATATGAATATGAATTCATAGAGAAATATGGGGATACTTGGCTCACATATCGGCTTCTACTTCCCAAGTACCTCCCCCAACACATTGATTTCTCCATAGAACCTTAACCAAGGGAACTTTCTTATCCCTTAACCTATGAATCTAACTATCACGGATCTCAACTGAGACTTGTTCTTAGGAAAGGATATCTTGCATGCCTACACTTCATAAAGGAATGAAAGAAGCTGGGTCAACAATGCATTTCATTAGCAATGAACCATAAAACACTGGATGCATTGATGCCAAATCTACAGGCAACTCTAACTCATAAGCTACCTTCCCAAAATCGTATAAAATCCTATATTGGCAAATATAGCATGGACTAGGCTTCTCTTTCTTACCAAACCTCTTCACCCCTTTTATTGGTGAAATTTTCAAATATACTAAGTCACCAATATCAAACCCAGGATCTCTTCTCCTCATATTACAACAGGATTTTTATCGGCTTTGGGTTGTCTTCAACCTTTGTCAAGTCAACGGAACACACTTCATTTCCTCATACACTGAATTTGGGCCTATAAAAGTAGCCTCACCTACTTTTAACCAACTAATATAAGATCTACACTTCCTTTAATAGATAGCCTCAAATGGAGCTATTTAAATTTTTTAGTGATAGTTGTTGTTCTAGGCAAACTAAATCAAAGGTAAGTGGTCATCCCAACTACCCTCAAAGTCAATAATACATGGTCTCATATCCTCTAAGGTATGAATGGTCCGCTCTAGCTTACCATCTGTCTAAGGATGAAAAGTTGTACTGATATAAACTTGGTTACCAATACCCTTCTAAAAAGCCTTACAAAATAAAGAGGTAAATTGAGTACCTTTATCTAAAACAATGGTGAATAGAACCCCATGTAAATTTTCCTACTCCTTGAGATATATTCTAGCATAATCCTCTACTTAATATGAAGTATGAACTATCAAGAAATAGGCTGACTTGGTCATTATATCCATAATAACCCAAATTGAATCATGTTGACGATGTATATGAGGTAAACCTATAACAAAATCAATGTTCACCACTTCCTACTTCCAAGTGAGGATACTGAACTCCTTCAGCATACCACTAGGACTTTGGTGCTCAACCATAACTTGCTGACAATTTAATCATTTAGCCACAAATTTTGCTATATCTTTATTCATACAATTGCACCAATAGATTTCTCGCAAATCATGGTATATCTTAGTGGCTACAGGGTCAATATAATACTTCACACCATGCACTTCTTCTAACATTTTATCTCTTAAACTATCCATACTCGAATCACATAATCTGCCCTGACAATGAAGCATACCATCTTTTTATTGGGAGAAAACCTCCACCTTTTGATCTTAAACTCCCTTCTTCAATTTGAGTAAGATAGGATCCCTGACTTGCTTTTTCTTTCACTTTATCCACTAATGAAGATTTTGAACAATTCCGAACCTATATACTACCTTCAATCAAATCAACTAACCAAATACCCAATTTAGTAAGCTGATGAACCTCACGAACTAACTTCTTCTTATCCTCCTTAATATGGTAAAAGGAGAGATTAGATCATATTTTCCAAGGTCATAAGATGTATTAAATATTAAAATCTCAAGAATTTCTAAAAAACAACATATTTGAATAAGCATGTCTTAAAAATTTAAGGCTCAATTCCAAAATAGACTTTCTGAAAAATAGAAAAAAAAAGTTGTGTCATAAATCATTTTTTGAAAAATAAAAAATAGAGCATAATTTAAGAATAAATGTTTGAAATCATGAGTAATAATGCAAATAAAAAATAATACTATGGAGTTTCTCTTAACCGACATTAAACCATGTGACAAACATAAAGTCCAACATATGACCCAAGTTGGAGAGTGCCCTATTGCTTTGCAAAAGGTATTGAACCTATTTGATGTGGATCCACTAACAAATCCAATTTTACTAAAGGGTCAACCTAAACTGGTGGAAGAACCTTAACCTACACTAGTAACATAGTTTTAGGACTTGGATTATCTGGAACTCATGTACTCTAAGTGTTAATGTTACTCCCAAAAAAACTATACGATATTATTCACTCATAGATGACTAAAAGTTATCTGCCTAAATCTAGAGTAATATGCTCAACTAAGGATATCTACTTATACTGTATTCAACTCATGAAATTTGAATTGTGTAAGATTAAGCTAAATCATTCCTAAAACAACCTTCAAGAACAATTTTCAAAATCATGTCAAGAATGAAAAATCCAAAATGGAAACACCTTGCTAAGATTAAGAGTAAATGTGTCGCTCATATAAATCATAATCATAAATAACTACATAAGAAAAATCATAAAATTTACCTAAACAAAGTGAAAATTGGAAGTGGATTTTTAAATATTAACCCCTAAAATTATATTCTTGATATTGACAAAGTCTTGGAAATGAGGATGAAAGGGAATCCTCAATTAATTGCATCATACATGAGAGGGAGAATAAATTTGATGGAAGAATCTTTAGAGACATGATTTGCAATACCCCATACGTTTGTAGTTCGGCTTAACCTTTAGTACTTACATAAGACACTTAGAACCTAAAAATAAAACTAAGTATTGGGGGCTTAGTCTCATTTTTGACCTCTTAACTTTGAGGATTTTTAAGTTGAACTTTCGGGCTCTAAGATGATTGTTTTAAGTTGATTCATGTTCGGGGATGTAAGGAGCATGTCTCAAGGAAGTTTTGGAATTTTTATACGAGGTTTGAGTCATATTTAGATTACAATTTTACTAGATCAGTTCGATTAGCCCGCATCATGCCAGTAATAGTGAAGAGACAGTCAGCGTATTGTGCCAAGCCCGTAAATGGTAGTTAAGTTGCAACATTAAACCCCGAAAGGGCATTTAAGTTATTTTCCCCACCCCAAGTCATAAAAATAGAAGATTAGACGTTATTATAATCAAATTACACTCATCATTTATTTAATTTCTCTCCAAGAAACCCTAATTTAACTCCAATAAAATCAAATAAAGCTTCACTACACCCTCTTCAAGATAATCAAGATACAAAGTTTTCAGGTTCAAGAACTTCAAGAAGAAGACTTCAAGAACATCAATAGGATTCCAAAGTCAAGTTTATTCATCAAATTAACCTAATAGAAAGAGTAAAAGTAAAAGTATAATTTTTAAAACTAATTGTTATGGATCACAAAGATTATCTATGTTTTACATACTTATGTTTTATTATTTTGCAGTACATATTTTATTCAAGCCAAGGTGAGTCATTTACCCTTAGCATTCATCCTTTGAAAGTTTTGTATGAATATTGATTTTTTTACTTATGCATTCACCCCTATATGCTCAGTACATTCTAAATGTACTGATCCACATATACGTATATGTGCTACATTATTTAATAATGTTGGTTCTAGTGCTCAGTTCCAGAAACATGATTGACCGCGAGAATCTCTGTTTAGATCCCAAAAGTTGGTCAGTCCTCATAGTTCGAGGACCTATTTATTCATATTTTAAGATTATTATAGTATTTGATCAGCTGCTTTCAGTTCATATTGACTCAGCTGGGGGTCTGTACCATCGGCTTTCTAGCAAGTAGAAGTAGAGGCTTGTTCGACTGTCAGTTACATTTTAGATTTCAAGTGTTGGTTGTCTAGACTTTTAAGTTAAATACTTTTAGACTTGTAGAAGGCTTATAGGGTTAGCTTGGGTATACTTGTAGTCCCGAGCATCGTGTGATATCTCGAGATACATTTTTGGGGTATTACAAACTTAGTATCAGAACCTAAGGTTGAAAGAGTCCTGAGAAGTCAGAAAAGCTGCGTTATGAAGAGTCTTGATCATGGATGTAAAGCGTACCATACTTATGAGCAAGAGGCTATGGAATGATTTAGGAAATCATTCTTTTCTTTCATAAATCTATCGTGCTTACATATGTATCTATTTACTTTAAATTGTGCTCTTATGTAATGGAATATGCCTCCTCGCTAAGCTAATGCACATAGAAATGATGACTAGTCACCCCAGCCTGCTGATCCTCTAAATGAGAATATGTCCCAGGATAAATTTTTGGCTACCTTTCAGGCGTTGGCCCATGATGTGACTTCTAATATTAAGGAAAACCATCAGGTTGTAGTCCTACTTTAGCAGAATGGTGATTTAGCTGCAGCCAAAATTTATGACTTCATGAGAAAGAATTCACCTGAATTTCTTAGGTCAAAAGCATGTAAGGACCCATAGCTTTACATTGATGAGGAGAGAAATATGACCTAAGTAACGAATGTTACTTAGGAGGAGAGTGTAGTATTGGCATCCTATATACTAAAAGATATTTTCTATGATTGGATTTTTTTATGGTAGAACGGTAGGGGTGAGGATGCAGCTCCTACGAGTTGGCAGGTGTTTTAGGATGCATTTCTATATAGGTTATTTCCTTGTGATATGAGAGAATCTAAAGTTGAGGAATTCATAAACCTAAGTCAAGTCTTGATGACATTGAAAGAGTATTGTCTTAAGTTCACTAAGTTGTCTAAGTATGCTCCCGATTTGATAGTTGATCTTATATCTAGTATGACTAAGTTTGTTACTGGAGTGTCTGGTTTTATAGTCAAGGAGTGTAGGACTTTCATACTTATTGGGGATATGAATCTTGCCTGACTGAGGAATCATGCTCAATAGATTGAGGCATAAAAAGTTGAAGGGGAGTAGAGAGAGTAAATAAGAATCCTAGAACCAGACAGTTTGAGTTTGGCCAACAAAGGTCTGGAGAGGGGGGAATCATTTACGGTTTTAGGGCTACTCATATATGCTAGTGCCATCTTCAGCCATTACCCTTTCACCTAGAACCAAGTAGGAGCAGTAGGGTAGGACTTCTATGTCCAGGTCTCAAAACTGTGTAGGTGGAAGGCCCAATTATCCAACATGTGCTATGTGTGGTAAAACTCATCCTGGTGAGTGTTTTTAGGGACAGAAAGGTTGTTATGGATATGGCATGCTGGGTCACAAAATCAAAAAGCGCCAATATGCTAAGCAAAAAAATAAGGATATTCGTCCCCAGACTAAGGCATCTAGCACACCATCTCCTTTAGGTTGCTAAGTCCATATTCAGGGTGCATACTCTAGTATTAGAGACGGTCTGCTCTAGAATTAGTTTTATCATTTACTGTCCTATTAGGAGCAGGAGAGTTCACCAGATTTTGATACTAGTATGCTTCATGTATTTTATCTTGATGTTTATGTATTGTTGGACCCAGGATCAAATCTCTCTTATATGACTCTATTGGTTACAGTAAATTTTGGTGTAGGTCCTGAAAATCTCTCTAACCCCTTCTTAGTTTCCACCCCAGTGGGTGAGTCAATTGTTCCCAAACAAGTCTATAGAAAGTTTCCTATTACTGTCCTTAGAGTTGGTAGAATAAGTGATCAATCCTTGGAGTTGTTTCCACCCGTTACAGTCACTTTGAGTTTTTAGTCATGTCTTTTAGGCTGACAAATACCCCAACAGTCTTCATGGACTTGATGACCAAAGTGTTCAAATAGTATTTGGACATGTTTTTCATAGTGTTTATCAATCATATCCTTGTCTATTCTTGTAGTGAGGATGACCATGCAGACCATCTTAGAATTTTGTTGCAAACTCTTAGAGATTATTAGTATTTCACCAAATTCAGTAAGTATGAATTTTGGCTAAGACCAACAGCTTTCCTCGGTCATATTATTTCTGGTGATGTCATTAGAGTTGATGCCTAAAAGACCGAAGCCGTGATAAACTATCCTAGGCCCATTTTTCCATCAGACATTAGGAGTTTCTTAGGTTTGGCTGGATATTACCGATAGTTTATTGAGGGGTTTTAATCTATTGCATCCCCTCATGTCTAGATTGACTCAAAATAAAGTTAACTTTCATTGGTCAGATTCCTATGAGAAGAGTTTTCAGGAGTTAAAGAATCAACTCAGTTCAGCCCCAGTTTTAGGGCTACCTAATGGTATAGATAGATTTGTTGTCTACTATGATGCTTCTAGAGTTGATCTGGGTTATGTTTGATATAGAAAGATACGGTCATATCTTATGCCTCTATATAGCTTAAGCCTCATGAAAAAAGCTATCCTACCTATGATTTTGAGTTAGCTACTGATGAGTTGTGATTTTACCACTCATTCCCCCTAAACATTTGTGAACATTAGCCCAATTTAAATGAATAAATGAGATATATTCATGATAAAATGCACTAACATCCACTCATTTTAGGTTCAAGGTCGAGTAGGTTGAATAATGTGGATTGAAGCTTATGAAGATAAAAAGGGAAAAGGAAAAGTGCAGTTGAATACTTAGGAATGGGCCTCAGGTATCATGGTTGTGGATTGTGCACTGCAGTTGCTGTTAGCTAAGAAGATGATTTACCTAGACTCACTTAATGCGGTTGTGGATGTTGGAATGCGATCGCGGTCGACTAAGTTAGCCGACCCAACACATTTTTTCCTTCATAGTTGCGACCGCACATAATCGCAGCCAAAGCTCTATGACCGTGACCTAGGGAATTGTTTTAAATTAGACATCTAAAGCAAGACATATAATCGGGAATTCAAAAACACTTGAAGGGAAGCACAGAGAGAGAACCATTTAAAGAGAAAGTGAAAATTTGTTTTATTTATTGTTCGTTGTTTGTAAGTACTGTTTGAATGGGAAGTTAGAAAGTTTGAAGTGTGGAATTGAAGATTATTTTACCATCACTTATTATGAATTCCATGGATTCACTACTTTGTAAATTTTTTTTCTCCTATCTAATGAGTTACTAACTTATTTAGTCTTGGGATTATGTTGGACTAGAGTGTAATTTGTGTGCGGGTTTTATTTTGTTTGCAAGATTATTAGTTATTGAATATGGATTTCACCTTTGCTTGAGCTTACGGGTTGGAATTTAATGGGCGAAATACCCAATTCTCTAAATGGGTTTGATGGTTGAAAGCTCCAAACTATAGAAACCCTTTGTCATCCTCGAAAGAGGGATGAAGGTGAATATTAGGTAACCCATAACATCCTCGAAAGAGGGAAAGCAATGGTAGACAATTCATCCTATGGTTTACTACCTTTTGCAATCTTAGAAATAAGTGTATTAGGAGTGTAAATCATGTCAAGAGCATTATCCTAGAAATAGGGATCTTGATTGAGGTCTTGGGTGGTTATAAAAATGTGTACACTTGTTAGGTGCTCGAAAGAGCCAACGGGTGAAATCGTTATGGTTTTGTTGAAAGATTGACCCTAATGAACTTCAACTTAGCCTATCATTTTGATAACAACTAAATTTCATCATGAACCAACACAAACATACATGTATTACCTCTAGGTGACATAATCTCAAGATTTCCCCCAAATCGTGAATTCTAAACAAAATTATCATTTATCAAGTACTTGTCTAAGTTTGTTGCAAAAAGTTTCCAACCGCCCCTCCCCCTCATTTAATTTTACATGTTATTTTTTTAGCATTTTGGGTAATCTCTTATTAATTTGAGCAAACATAAAGTTTGAAGTCTCTAATTTCACTTCTTAAGATTCAACCCCAATTCAAATTGGGTTACTTGACAAAGACTGCCTTACCCTTAATTATGGGAATGAGTTGAGCGTTATCAAATGGTGCCATTTTCGGAGAGTGAAATATTGATTTCATTTGTGTGGTGTCATTCTTACTAGGAAATACCCGAAGTGGTGAAATTCAATTTCTTTGTTGTTTTTGATCGTTCCATAGGTGAACATTATTATTTCTAAATAATCATTAGTCATGGGAACTTGGTTTATATTGGGTCCATTGACCATGAAAGTGAAATTATTATTCCCTCCACAGAAGAGCATGGAATATTTTATATTATAAGTGTAATAATGAAATTACTCCACACGAAGGGACTATTTGGGGATGAAGTTCATGAAGACCTGAATGCTCATTTAAAGGGTTTCGAGGAAGTATGTACCTTGTTCAAAGTCACACATATACCCTATGAGTCCAACCAATTATGCCTTTTTCCATTATCTCTCATGGTAAAAACATTGCTATGGCTATGATCTTTGCCCACCAGATCCATTACTTCATGGACAAGTCTCACAGAGATCTCTTTAGGTCAATACTTTCCACCAGATAGAAAGTTGAAGTTATGGCACGAGATTGTTTATTTTTGTTAATACAACAAAAAATCATGGTACGATGCTTGGGGACAATTTAAAGAAATACTTTTGAAATGTCCCATGCATGAGGTGCCAGGGAAGATGCTCCTCCAAATCTTCTATCGAGAATTATATCAACAAAATAAGGTCTTAGTGGACAACACATCTGGTGGATCATTCATCAACTCACCATATAGGATTATTTCAAAAGTCTTGGACCAAGTGGCAATTTGTTTTAGATGTTGGGACATAGAGGACGCCGAGGTGGCCATGGGGGATCTCTCCTTATCCTTTATGTGAAATTATAGGAAAGATGAAGAGGAACAAACCGATGCAAAGATGAACAAAGTAATGTCTTGACTCAAGCTCCTTATTGAGCATATGTTGGGTGACACAATGGAAAGTGAAAGTGTGATAAATGTAATAGAAGTCGAAACTTGCAAAGACAATGAGGAAGAGGTTATTACCGCCAACATGTGGATGAAACCTAAGAACTCGGAGGGTTTCCATCTTTCTCCACAAGGACAACATGGGAATCAAGGTCAGAACAGGTAAAATCTAAGCATTGTAAATTTTCAAGGGAGAGAGGAGATAGATAAACATATTTTGGCATGAATCTTAAGTAATGCTAAGAGAACTAGTGAAATGGTGAATGAAATGTGAAATGAATTCTCCATACTCCACCAAATGGTTTCATCTCACTCCTCCGCTATCCAACAACTTGAAGCGAAAGTAGGAAGAAAATCAAAATATCTAATGAAGAGAAAAAGTGAAGAAATACAAAGTGGGGAGGGGACAAAGGAAAAGAGAAAAAAACTCAAGGTTAACAAGCCAAAGTTGAATGAGATGTTGATAATAAAGCCAATGAATAGAGAGTGTCAAATTTTATCTATACGTTCAACCCCCATTCATCCTACTTTCCAAGAATGGTAATCGAAATGGGAAAGCATTATAAACTAAACAAACTTTTCAATAAATTTAGCAACCTCTCTATCAATATACCTCTTATCGAGTGATTGCATGACATGCCAAGGTATGCTAAATTTATGAAATATTTGGTGTTCGAAAAGAATCTTTTGGAAGATAAAACTACAGAGATTACTCATCATTGTAGCGCCATAATGACAAAGTCTTATGTTGAAAAGAAAAAGGGATCCCAGTACGTTTATAATCTCATGAAGCATTGTCACTTTCACTTCGTTAAGGCTTTGTGTGACCTTGGGGCAAGTGTGAACCTCATGCCTTATTCTATATTTCACAAACTTGGATTGAGTAAGCCATAGCCTACCAAAATAAAGATTTTTATGGCCAATCAATCTATTAAGAAGACTATAGGGATCCTCCTTGATGTTTTAGTAAAAGTAGAATGGTTCATTTACTCATCTGACTTTGTCATTAAGGATTTTGAGATAGACGTCAAAATATCTATTATCTTTGGAAGACCATTCTTAGTTACTGGAAGACATTGGTAGATATGGAGTCTGGGGTGGTGAAGTTTAGATTGAATGGTGAAACAATGACCTTCAATGTCTGTAAAGGTATGAAACAACCGATAGACCAATAAGTCATTTTGATAATCAATATTGTTGATGGTGAAGTATCCAACCACATCGATGTGGGCTTGTTGAACAACCTTTTAGTTTGTGTACTGTGTAATTGTGGGAAAGAAGAATTGAAGGAGTATGATGTAGTGGTGGCTTCTTTAACCGATCTTGGGTGTCACACCAGGAACCTGATTAAATTAGATCCTGATCTTAAAAATCGTGAAAGTCCACCTGCCAAACTATCCATCCTTAGACCTCCTGAAATTAAATTAAATCCTTTACCATCTCATCTCAAATATGTGTTTATGGGAGAGGATATAACTTTGCCAATCATTATTGCTAGTGACTTAAATTCCTCTCAAGTGGAAGAATTAAAGTTGTTGGCAAAAAAATCCATTCGGGCCATTAGGTGGACAATAGTGGATAGCATCAGCATTGCTCTGGCATATGCTCTCGCAAAATTAAACTTGAACAATATGATATACCAAGTATATAACACCAAAAAAGATTGAACCAACCCATGCAAGAGGTGGTTAAAAAAAGATTAAAAAGTATCTTGATACAAGAGTGATCTATCCTATATCCAATAGCATGTGGGTGAGCCCGATGTAATGCATTCTAAAAAAGAGTGGTATCACGGTAGTTGAGAATGTAAAAATGATCTTATCCATATCCGACTGTCACCATATGGAGAGTGTGTATGCACTATCAAAAATTGAATTCATGGACCATGAAGGACTATTTTCCAATGCCTTTCATGGATCAAATATTAGATAGGCTTGCCTACAAAGGGTGGTATTGGTTTTTGGATGGGTATTCGGGTTACAATAAAATTTGTATCACCCTGGATGATTCATGAAAGACAACTTTTACTTGCCCAAATTGTACATTTACATTCAAGCGAATGCCATTTGGATTTTTCAATGCCCCGATAACCTTTCAACGTTGCATGTTGCCGATATTTGCAGATATGGTTGAAGAATCCATGGAAGTATTTATGGATAACTTCTCGGTAGTGGGAAATTCTATTGGGTCATGCCTCGAACACTTGAATAAGGTGCGTGAAAGGTTCGTTGAAACAAACCTTGTCTTAAATTAGGAAAAATGTCATTTCATGATCAAATAAGGAATTGTCTTAGGCTATAAGATCTTGGAAAAATGCATTCAAGTTGATCAATCTAAGGTTGAGGTAATTTCCAAGATCTTACCCACTATTTCCATCAACGGTGTTCAAAGTTTCCTTGGCCATGCTGGGTTCTATCATCGTTTCATCTAAGATTTTTCAAAGATAGCACACCCTAAGTGTAAACTTCATTAGAAAGAATCTAAGTCCAACTTTTATGAGGCATGTGTTAAAGCATTCGAGCATGTTAAAGATATGCTCATTTCAGCCCCTATTATTGTGGCTTCAGATTGTTCATCTCCATTTGAGGTAATGTGTGATGCAAGTGGTATTGAATTGGGTGCGGTGCTAGGGAAGCACAAGGATAAGATTTTTTATCCTATAAAATATTCTATGAAAACCTTGAATGACGCCCAATGCAACTACACCATCACCGAGTAAGAATTATTGACGGTTGCTTATGCCTTTGAAACGTTTTGGGCCTATTTGTTAGGCACAAAGTTTGTGGTGCATATGAACCATTCCACTCTTAAGTATCTCATGGCAAAGAAATAAGCAAAACCACGGTTAATTAGGTGGATTTTATTATAATAAGAGTATAACTTTGAGGCAAAAGACCAAAAATGGTGCGAGAATTAAGTAAACGACCATCTGTATCGACTTTAAGGCAATAATAAGAAGAAATGGGAATTTGACATTGATGATGCTTTACCGAATGAATTTATCATATCCAATAAGAGGAACAATATACCATAGTATGGCAATTTTTCCAACTAGTAGCAAGTGGTGTACTCCTAGAGGGACTGAGTTACCATCAAAAGAAGCAATTTTTATTTGATGAGAAGCGTTATTTCGGAGATGAGCCATTTTTATTTGAGAATGTGATGATAGAATTATTAGATGGTGTGTGATGGATTCTGAAATAAATGACATTTTGAAGGCTTGCCACTCATGACCTTACGACGATTATCATAGAGGGATCCGAACTACCTCCAAGATCCTTCAATGCAAATTTTATTAGACTTCTATTCATAAGGATACCATAGAATGGGTTAAATATTGTCACATTTGTCAAATTCATGGTGGTATTTCAAGAAGGCACCAGATGTCTCTTAAGCCTAACTTGAAGGTGGAACTCTTTGATGTATGGAGAATCGATTTCATAGGTCCTTTAGGAATAAGTACATTCTTATGGTAGTCAAATATGCTTCTAAATGGGTGGAATCCATTTCACTTCTCACTAATGAGAGAAAATGTGTTGTCTTATTCCTAAAAAAGAATATTTTCACAAGGTTCTGCACCCCTCAGACGATCATTAGTGATGGTGGTTCACATTTTTCCAATCAAATGTTTGGTGCTCTTATTGAAAAGTAAGGAGTTAAACTCAAAGTCTTCACACCACACAACCCCTAAATGAGTGGTTAAGCGGAGGTCTCAAATCATGAAATCAAAGCCATTCTAGAAAAGTTGGTAAATATAGGCTACATGAAT
This sequence comes from Capsicum baccatum var. pendulum, assembly GCA_030864225.1. NCBI lineage: Eukaryota > Viridiplantae > Streptophyta > Magnoliopsida > Solanales > Solanaceae > Capsicum > Capsicum baccatum. The sequence continues at coordinate 160,956,761 of CM061555.1, read as the reverse complement.
TAGGCAAGGTAACTTGATGAAGCATTTTGGGCCTATAGAACGACCTATAAAACCCCAATAGGTATGTCACCCTATTAATTGGTGTTTTGTAAGTCATACCATTTACCTATTGATCTTGATCATAATGCTTTATGGGCGTTAACGAGAGTAAACATGAACTGAGGAGAAACATCAAGGGCACGGGTAAAATAAATCCATGAGATGGAAGAGTTCTAACTAATGGATTATGAGGGTGCAACTTTGTATAAGGAGAAAATGAAGAAATGGCGTAACTCTAGAATATTGTAGCTAAAATTCCATGAGGGAGAGCAGGTACTCCTCTACAACTCTCATTTGAACCTCTTTGTGGGGAAACTCCACTCATAATGGTCGGGACTATTTGTTATTTCTAAACTCTACTCAAGTTGTGTTGTTGAATTAGAAGACAATGAAGGGAAGAAATTCATAGTCAATGGTCAAAGGGTGAAGCATTACAATGAGAACATCTTTGCGGCAACCAAGTTGGAGTGCGTGAAATTCAAATATTTTATATGGTAAAAGGAGAGGGTCATGCCATGACGTTAAATTAGGCGCTTGATTGGAGGCAACCCATTCTTAACTCATTTTCATTTGTTTTGATGCTTTGTATGTTTTTACATAAATGGTGTACTTACAAAATTAGGGGAAAACGGAGATGGAAAATTGATGGATTTGCAGAAAATAAAAAATAGAGAAAAAATGAGGATTTTTGTCTCTGTTACCGAGATTGCAATCATCAGACCACGATCGTGTCAACATGACCACAGACATGATGCCTCTATCGTAGCATTAGAGTCCTACAATGTTTACTGTCCACGAGAGCCTTTCTCATCCCTTCTGCTATTTAAGTTTTGAATTTACTTCAGTGAGGGAACTTCACACCCATAAGTTGGAGGTGTTGTGTTGCAGTAAGGCTATGTGGGTTCCCTTAGTTATGAATGAAACTTGCCAGATTAATGACAAAAGAATGCAAGGGAAGTTTGAGTTCCTGTGGCATTTTGTTTTGTTAAAACTGGGGTCACTTTATCAACCATTGGAAAAGTATGAGTAGCCATATGGTTAGCTTACCAGTTTTGATCCAAGATGTGATACTAAGGTTTTGGTTGTAGCCATAGTCTACCTAATTATGCATGGTGATGTTGTAAAACAAACAACTCCCTCCGTCTAAAATTTTTTTCAAAAATAAGGGCATGGACATGAGTGAATTTGTAACAAATCTCTTTCTTTTTTTGTGACACCACAAGTTGTTGACTTATAAGTAATGATAGACACCCCTTTTTGTTCCACGGGAGGGACTATTGAACCTCCTTGGAGAATTTTTACATGCCATGAATGGCGAACTTTTTGCATTCATCCCTTGTATACTTGTGTTACTAGAACTTGCCACGTTAGTGTTTCAAAGGTAATTTTGATTTTATTTTTTTGGAGAAATGACCTTAGGCCACCTTTGTGATTTTGGAACCAATTCTAGACTAAAAAGCCTTCCTATGCATAATTAAAATCCCCAGCTACCCACTTTGAGACTTTGGACCTTTCTTTGGAAAATGCATTACAAGCGGGGAGCCATTATTTTTATCCCTCTTTTGGACCATACCCTCCTTGATAATGAAAATGAAATTTAAGGATAAAAGCTTAAGTTGGGGGTGGTGTAACGGAAGGAAGTTTGAGGCCACAAAGTGTTAGTGGAATGCAAAGGTGCCTAACTAATGTAAACAAATGTTTAGAAAAAGAAAGGATCCAATAAAGGATAGAATTGAATGAAAGGTTCAAGAAAAAAAGATAAAAGTAAGGTGGTGGTCAAAGGAAGCGAATTGTAGACATGAGAAAAGAGAGAAATTAAAAAAGAATGGAAAATAGTCTAAAAGAAAGATTGAAAAGTGTGATACTGACGTTTATGAAAGGGAGTAGCCATGTTGTTTCCAAACAATATCCTACCCTAACCAAAACCTGCATTATAAGCATATAAAGTCCTTTGAGATCTCCAACCATTTACTTTCTTTGTAGTGGCGATTGAAAATAGGGGCAAGCCTATTGTATAACACTTGTTGCATTGAGATTTTTTTGTGTGTGAGAGAGATTTTGTACACTTAAAATTCCTTGTTGCATATTTTTTATGTTGATGAGAGAAATTCTCTTTCTTGTGAGAACAACATGTGAAATAAGTTGACGTAGGTGATTTAGTCACCTCCCGGCAATGAGTCAAGTGGAGTATAGTTTAGTTGTGGTAAAAAAGGGAGTCACTTCTAGAGTATTGGTTTTTATTTCTTGGTTGATCTTTGAATTCCTATGCTTCCTTGGCTTTAGTATTTCATAAGGAGTGGTGTAGCGAAGTTTGCTTAGTCCATGTGCAAAACGCTATTTGTGGTTGCGATTAAAGTTGAAGTCATTGTGATCTTTAAGGCATAACCATTGGGCTTAAATGATTGTGTCTCGTGATAAGAGGTAGTGTTTCTTGAGGAAAAACACATGCTTTATGTTGGGGGTGTTGATGAGTAGTGATTTTACCATTAATTCCCATTAAACATTTGTGAGCATTGACCTAATTTGAATTAATAAATGAGATATATTCATGTGAAAATGCACTAATATCCACTCTTTTTAGGTACAAAGTCGAGTAGGTTGAAAGTTTTGGAATGAAGCTTATGACGATAAAAAAGGAGCAGGAAAATTGCAGCTTAAGACTCAGGAAAGGGCCCCAGGTATCATGGTTGTTGTCTATGCACTGCAATAGCTGTTAGCTAAGAAGAGGATTTATCTAGCCTCAGGTAACGCGGTCATGAACGGTCAAACACAATCAGGATCGATCAAAATAGCTGAGAAAATATGATCGGTCACTCATAGTTGCGACCGCGGCTGTGCGATCACAGCGAAAGCTCTACGACCATGAACTAGCGAAAGGAATCTGTAAAGGGTATTATGGTAAATTAGACCGCTAAAACAAGACTTATAATGGGGAATTCAAAAACACTTGTAGTGGAATAGAGAGAGAGAACCCTAGAAAAAGAGTCTGAAAATTGATTTTATGCATTGTTCCTTGTTTGTAAGTATTGTTTGAAGGGGAAGTTAGAAAGTTTGAAGTGTGGAATTGAAGATTATTTTACCTTCTCTTAGTATGAATTCCATGGATGCACTACTTTGTAAAATTATTTTGTACTATCTACTGAGTAACTAACTTATTTAGTCTTGGGATTATGTTTTACTAGAGTTGATTAGTGGTGATTTTACCACTCATTCCCCTACAAAATTGTGAACATTGACCTAATTTAAATGAATAAGTGAGACATATTCATGAGAAAATGCACTAATATCCACTATTTGGAGTTACAAAGTCAAGTATGTTGAAAATTGTGGATTGAAGCTTATGCTGATAAAAAGGGAGTAGGAAAAGTGCATCTGAAGACTCAGGAAAGGGCCTCAGGTATCGCGGTCGTGGTATGTGCACCGCGATCACTATCAGCTAAGCAGAGGATTTACCTAGCCTCAGGTAATGCGGTCGCATATATTGGGACGCGATCTTGGTTAGTCAAGTTAGAAAACACAATACGACTGCTCACTCATAGTCACGACAGCGGTCGCGTGATCACAGTCAAACTCTACCCTAGCATCTATAAACAAAAAAGATACAGGCCACTTTTTGTGGCATAATGGGTTGCCTCCCATCGATCGCTTAATGAACTGTTTTAGTGCGACACTTCTATTTTCTTTTTTATCTCTCCAATTAGAAGATTCGAATTTCCATCCCAGCTTTCATTCATTAGTTATTGAACGACAGAGGAACAAATGATTCAAAGTTTCCAAGATGGCACTTTGAAGACGTGGAGAGATGACAAGAAAGGTTCGATCTCTCCATTTTGAAGTTTTGAAACTTTTACTAAACTCCACATCAAATATTTGGATTGGTTCCGTAAGTAAAATCATGGTCATCAAGGTTCATTCTTAACTTAGATATATAGACTTTATCCAATATAAGGGAGGAATTCATTCTCTCCAAGGTTCATCATTAACTTAGGTATATAGACTTTCATCCAATCCAACAAGAATAATGTTGAAAAGTGTTTATAATGGGTTCCATCCTTTACATTGGGAATTGCATCCAACGAAAAGTACTCACCCTAAAATGAGGTAGAGTCGTTATGAGCATAGTGCATTGTTTCTTCTTTTAACTCTATACTCATTTCCTTTATTATGGCTTCTTCTCCCTTGTATAAGCCGGATAATTGTGAAGTCATTGAGGAATCTTCGCTACCAAGCTAATCATCATAGCTTGGTTTCTCTTTATGATAAAACTCCTCTTGACTAATGGGAAAGGTAGTAATAATTTCAAGCTTTACTTATTTGCCCAATAAGTCTTCCTTGAAACCCATCCATTCTTTGTATATGTATTCCACGTTCTCCCCCGTTGCATCTACCAGATCCAAGATAGCTAGTAACCTTGGGTCATAACTGCTGGACTCGGGGCATTGTTCTTCTGGTTTTTCATCATATGAACTAAAAAAATCATAATAAGAACTAGCAATTCAATTGGTATAATATGGGGAGGGGGTGTTTGGGTGCTCGTCCTAATGTCCTTGTAGACGGAAACACATAGGGAAACCATACACCCAATCTGATTGAGATGGTAAAATCTCTCCCGAGGAGCATACTTACAATCTCTCCTGAGGTGTGGTCTGTAAAAATATGAGCATGTGGGGTCATGATATGACTTCCGATCATTAAACTCATATTTTCTAGAAAATGCAATCAAGAAAAGTAAGAATAAAATAAAATCTACCTACAAAGGAAAATCACAACAAATATTTACAAGCTTGAATTCAAACAAGTAACTAAGATTTTGAACTAACTTAATACGCCAAATTGTTCCCCGACAACGATGCTATTTTTTATAATGCTCAACTTACACATCCATTTGAGTGTAAGGTGGTTGTCGTAAATATATTTACCAAACTTTAGACTCGGGGTTGAGTCCATGAGTAATAATGTGACTGGCGATCTAATTAATTTGAAATGATAGTTACAAGTTGAATTCAAACAAATGGCATGAAAAGATAAAATGGGGGAGGTGAGATCCTACACTAATATTTATTTTTGGGATTTTCTAGTATAAATTTGGGGCTATGAATAATTAGAGCTTTAGAAATTATATACGGATCTTGGGATTATGCATTACAAAGGGAGTGACATATGGCATTTAGTCATCAACATCAATTTGGTAAGTCAAATACGGGTAGGCTTGGTTATAGATTTTGATGCTAGTCTTTCAAAAAAACACCAAACTTTCACCCATTGATACTTTTGAATACCTAATGGATGTGTTCAACAATTAACAACCACAACCTCAATCAAGGCATCCTTATTTCAAGGATGACACCCAAGGCATGGTCAACCTAACTTTCACCCTTATTTCTAAGATAGTGAGAATTTGGCAAACTACACACATAATTGTCTATCATTTCTTTGGTCTCTATATCCTCTTTCGAGGATGATATAGATTCCTAATGTTCCGCAAAGCCCTTTTTTTGAAGATTGCATTGAGCTTTCTAGAGCTTGGAGTTTTCACCGATAAAACCCATATGGGTATTTTAAGCTTTCACCTTTGAAATCCTAACCAAATTAGCATAGCAATAATAGACCTCATAAACATGAATTACCAAATAGATGATAATAATAAGAACCCACACACATCTAACCCCTATTTACACATAACCCCAAGAGAGAGATTTAGCTACACATAAGATAAACAAGCATAGATATACCCATAATCTCCATTGAATCAAGGTTATTGAAGATCTAAGCACATGTAACTTCAAACTTGGCTCTCCCACAATATCAACAATGGATGTGAGCAAATCTTCCCCTTAGTATTTATCCAATGTATTCTTTACCCAAAATTTACACAATATTTTCTTCTCCAAAAATGGAGGCTACAAAGTCTCAAGTCAAACCCTAGAGAATTGGGGAGAGGGAATGTGATGGAATGAATACCTCATCCAATTAGTGTTAAAGTCATTTTTTCAAATTAGGGTTAGCATGTGAAATTATAGTTTTTCCCTCGGGAAGAACATTTTTGCCAAGCAGTGATTGCATAAGTCTGTCTACGACCATGACTATAGGCCGCAATTGGCTTCCGCAGTAATGGTTGATTGACCTTCTTGACTTGTAACGTACCAAAAACCTATCCTGAGACGTCACATGGTGCTTAGGACCACAAGTGATCCCAAGCTAACCCTTTTACTGGAATAACTCATAAGCAACTAAATAATATGTACCAAATAACTAAGTTTACAGCATGGAAACATAATAATGGTGTAATCTATGAGAAATACAATACTCATACATCTTTTACATTTTGATAAAGTCTTAGAAAGGGACTAAAAACACATAACTGACTCTAACTGACATCTATGAAGCCTCTACTCTATTGATTATAGATAGCTAGGATGCGACCCAAACTATCACTAATCAATATATCAGAGTAAGAAAGTAAAGTACATAATAACATCTAATTAAAGTCCTCGAAGTTAGAGGACTCATCATCTGCTAGCTGAAATTCACAAGCTGTCTAAATATGGTATGTGTTCTAAAACTCGTTCCTATATTATTAGACAATGTAGCATATATACATATATGCGGATCAGTACTTTGAGGATGTACTGAGTATATGGGGGTGAAATGCATAAGTAAAAGATTATATTATCATTATAATTTATAAAACAATGCATTCTAAATGTAAATAACTCACATAAGCTAGAATATCTGAAATATTGAAATATGTAGCAATAAGAAGCAAAACATACTTTATAAATCTTGTGATCAGTTCAAAAAGTTAAACTTGTATTCTCCCTTTAAATCATTTTGTCTAAGTGTAGAAGGACTGAATACTGAATATGAAATTTGAAAGCTAAAATATAAAGCTATTATCTTTTCTGTAAGGTATAATCTGGGTAAAACTTGTGAGCCTTTACACTTAGTTTTCTAAAGTCTTTTCTGTTCTTCTTTTACTATTAAGAAAAATACTTTATCTCTTATCTAAAAGAAAATACGTTAAAACTATTCTGAAAACTATTACTTTTATTAGTGGGGTTTGAAAATATATAATTTAATCTGCAGGGAGGTTCTCTTAACCGACATAAACTATGTGCACTGACATGTAGTCCAATGTCTCATCCTCCTAAGGAAGAAACATCACATTAGGGAGAGGTGTCATACGCTTTCTAGGGAGTATAACCTACCGATGTGATCGATCACAAGCTAAATCTGTCATCCATATAGAAATGAGAATAATCTAATAATTTGTACCTATGTTGGCTATGTAGTTCTGTAGAAGTAGGATGCGCTAAACCAACACTTCCCTCTCGGTGCTAAATACTACTCTATTTTTTTCTACGCTCAGTCTGTTGGAAATCCACTTTAAAACTAGCATAAGGGTTTATATAAAACCAATCATGCATTAATCTGATAAAATTTGTAAGTAAAGATGATCTGAATTCTGTAATCTGTAATAATCTAAAAAGTGGATTCCATAGCTAATCTGATGATCGAAAGATCAAAGCTTACTGTAAATCTGAAAATAATATGATTGTAGGATGATTAAAGCATCATATTTATTGAAATACTAATTTTCAATCTTAGGACAGTAACCCATGTATCAATCTCATGTGAAAACATCATAATATCAATGATCAATAATGAAAACAATAATAATTCATCTCAAAATCAGTAAATTTCTGCAATAGGCATAAAAATATGAAAAGAGGCATGCAATTTATCTTCTAAAATACTTGAAATATCAAAATCGCACAAAGAGCAATAATGAGTATGAACCCTAATTTAACATTCATGTATAAACATTCAAAATCATATGAACTTGTACAGTAAAAAAAACTAGTTTTGGGAAAAAGGATGAAAGAGTATCCTTGTTCATAAATCGCACATACCTTAATTGATGATCTTCGTTGAGAAGCTTGAATCTTTAATTCCTATGATGCTTTTGAAGATAAGATCTTGGAGTTCTTGAATGTATTGTCTTGGGAATCCTCCATCTAAAGATTTCTTGAAGAATCTATGGTGGAATTTGGTTTCTTGGAAAGGGGCTTTTGGTTTCTAGGGTTTTGCTTTTGAATTGAATGGTGAATAATGAGCATAAGGTGCTTAAAATAAGCTTAAATCTTATGTTTGGATGGATTGGGGCCTTCAAAACTAACCAAAATGCCCTTTTTAAACATTAAGTCGGAACTAAAAAATACAACATTTTTTTCGATTTGGTTGGCTACCGCGACGCGCCATAATCACATTGGGTCACTGAAAAGGAAGAGTGGGAACTGGGCATTCTCCACAACACAGACCTATCATGGTGCCTTATAGTTTTTTCCTTTTGGCTACTGGCGCGACGTGCCACCATCGCTTTGAGCTACTGGAAATCAATAATTGGGAATTTAGACCTCTTCATGATGTACTAGCATCGCGGCGGTCCGCTGGAATTGACAATTATGAAATTGTCCTTCACCGCGATGCGGTGGTTGATCAAGTGGGACAGTGTCAACTTAAAAATGTCATAACTCCTTCACTAAGTGTCAAAATTGGGAGAATTCGGTATCGATCGAAATCTTGAAAATTCCACGTAGAATAAATAGAATTCATTTTGGAAGCTATCCCTTAACATTCTAGGAATGAATTTAAGATAGGAAAATTATGGGGTATTACATAACTGACCACGACCGCGGTATCTAAGGATAGTTTACTGCAGGTCTTCAGCTACACTTGTGCTGCTCCTATTTTATCATTTCTAGCTCCAATCCACATCTCTTTGCCCTTTCAACTGTTATACCTGCAATGAGTTGATATTAGTACATCAAATCACAATTATGACTCATTTACTCATTTGATACAAGGTAATGTGCACGAAAAATGATTGTGAATGAGGGGTAAAATCACCACTCATCACTTCACATTAGGAATTCTACACATTTAGGAATAAAAAGAAAAGGGCTTCATGGCAATGGGTACTGACACTGCTGATACACATGGAACATAAACACATACTTAAGAATTGTCTGGAATAATGTAGGCATGCTGTGTTTTCTAATGAAGGATGTAGCTGTGCTAAAATGATAAAGCTTCTATCACGAAACTGATTTTTGATATGACGTGAATGACTATAAGGAGATGATTCATGCTGAGAGCTTAGAACTCACTTTAAGTGTTCATGAAACGATCATATATATAGAAGTGCAAAGTGATAGCTGATGCAATAAAATTTCCAAGAGTCACTAAGAATGGAACATGAGTTTCCTTAAATTTTCCTTACCATAATTTGTAATAACAATCGAGGAAAGAATTTTGGGCATGATTTGAATATGAAATTGAATTAGGAAATCACAAATTGATACAACTCTATAACATGGGATATAGGAAAATATAACAAAAGCTAGACTAGGATTAATATGTCTTAGGCAATACAACTGTTAACTTTCATGCATAGCCACACTTCTTAAATACTTTCTTAACTATACTCATCCTCTTAAATAAAATTCTTATTTAGTTCAACTTATAATTCTCACATGGCTACATATAACTATTCCAGCAAAAGCCTGAGTTGAAATACATACTCTCACCATGTTCTAGACCAACTCGAAGTGAAAAGGTTCCAGACATAACACCATAATACTAGTCTAAACCATAAATTCAATATCCTATGCATTTTCACAACTATTATCTTTTCCTTACCACGTCAACATCTAACTTTAACCTCTTACTAGGAATTCACTAATGTATAATGCATATACCCACACATACACCAACATAACATTCAAGCCCATCATTATAACCACATATGAACTTCCAGGAAACCAACCCACAAAGGAATTTTCCCATATTCTCTAATACCTCTATCAATAATAACACTCATGCACTATCCCTAAGAAGACACACCTACAATTTTCAATTAACTAAGGAATATAACATAATCTTTGCCTGAATTTTTCATCACACTTTTAGCCTTAGATACAACAAGCATACAATAATCTTTCACTAATAAGGAACAATTTACTCTCTCCCATCTAAACCATTGTTCATCCATTTCCATCTCCACTATCATCACACAAGCAGAGATCAGTGAAAGGCTAGAACGTGATGACCTGAAGCATAGGAGAATACTAAACATAACTTTGACACTTAGTTGAGGCCTAAGGAATAGAGTATCAAAGTCATGGATTCGTTAAAGAGATCTAAACCAAGGACATATGTGCCATTATACAAATTTCACTATTCGTTAAATGTGCACCACAAGTTTTGGGAACTAAGCATATTCTAAAACATGGGTATGCATACTTATAAAAAATACTTAATATAATATGAAAATCATTAACTCATGGGGGATGACTCAGATCATTGAGTGAAGCAATTTTTTTGTGTAGTAGGAACTTAGAAGGAAGATGAGTATGAATGATCTTTAAAATAATTGGTCATGGGTGTGGCTCTATCACGTAAGACATAGATAAGAAGTCATAATGACTAAAATGCAACGAAAGAAATATGCAAGAATAAGAATAGATCATTATCTCATATCAACTCTTATTAACATACATTAAAATCTACTTCTCAAAACATGATTTGATTCATCACCCTATCATCTCCCCCTTAGATTAAAGCCATCATTCTAAGATTACAAGTCTATCCCATATCCTAAAGACTGAGCCATAATCTCTTCACTCTAATGGTGTACTCCAAAATGCTCGACTCATACGAATAATCTATATTTAGGACATACTAACTTCATTCTCGAAAAGTTATTTAATATATACAATCCTTAACTTTCATTACCTTCAATAATCATCATTATAGTCTTACACTCTCCTCCAAAAGCATACCTGCCTCACTAAACACACAATCTCATAGACTACTAATATCACACCTCTAAACTCATATTTTTCATAAGCCATGAGAATCAAAGTTATACTAAATGACTTGACATCCTCAACCCATAACTCCCAACTTAGTTATCAATAATATCATATACTTTATCACTATCCTTCTTCATACTTAGAAACTCATGGGTACTATCAAAATACACATGATACTTTAAAAACTTATAAAATAATGTAGCCCCATATAACCCTGGTATGCCTCTACATCTCACCTATACCATCATATTTAATTGTGAAATAAATGAGCTTAAACTCTTGCATACACTATTCAAGCTAACTACATTACTTCCACATAACTAGTATTCTAACAAAGTAATCATTATTTCCACCTTAATGATCATCCACTTTTCAAACATAGTATCTACTGCGAGATATGGTTAGAAACGCAATCTCACATAATATTCTCTCTTGGAAGCTACAAAATAAAACACCAAGAAGCACTAGTCTACTAGAACCTCATAATAACAATAAATAATCAAAATCTTATGGTCTATCTTATTATAATCCATTAGCAAATCCTCCTTCTACACATCACTCCCATTTACCCATCCATGCACCTAAAATATATTAATAGCTCACAACCACAATGAAATCCTAAATTAATAATATTCAACCACCAAATACTTTTATTAACACATATTTTTGTAACATAATGTACTACCATCAAGAACTTTCTTCCTACCTCAAGCATTCTCTAAGTCAACTTAACAAATAACTCCTTCTCCACCTTCCACCATGAAATATACACCACATTCATAACCCCTTTAGTTAATACCCATAGACGCATCATCTAAATCCTTACTTAATAGCATGCACAGATCTTTTACTATACTCTTAACCAATCATTATCTCTAACTTTCTTGTCACTACACTTCTACATCTATACTTTAAAATCTAAGGATGTTGTACTACTTATGAACCATAACACTCTAAGTTATAATATCTCTTAACAAAAACTATATTCAATAATATGGGTACATGCCCTCTCTTCTCATGACTTCCTTATTTAATGAAAGGCTAAAGATAAATTTGAATACATAGCATATTCTATCATAACCACACAACTCATATGGATGAGGACATAAGCTTTTAAATTAAGGAACTTTAAACACACTATCAGACTCCTCTCCAACCTTTTGTGCAATTTTTGAAGTTACTGACACTAAATCTGAGACCATAATCTTAGGAGTAATCAACATTTACTACTTATGTGATCTCAAGAATGAGTCATAGATAGAGAATTATATAGTAACACACAAATAGACAATAGTTTCTAAAAGGACGACCTTACTGCATGATCAAGAGCATGAAAAAGGGAAATATTTCTTAAATTCGTAATAGCCTCTCAATGAAAAGTACAGACATCTCCATACCATTTTGTAAGACTCTACTTGATACGACTTTATAAACACCCTAGGAAACTTAAGCCTAGTTCTCTAATACCAAGTTTGTAATGCCCTAAGACTACCCCCTCGACGTCACACGGTGCTTAGAACCAAAAGTGATACCAAGCTAACCTATGTACTAGCTTACTGCTTGAGAGACTGATTTAAAATGTATATAAAAGCTAAATTTTCTGAATGGAAGCATAATCATTAGAAAATCAAAATAAATATGATACTTTAAAAGTTTACAACATGATAAATCTGAAGAAGGAACTTGAATAACATATAATGACTCTGACTAACTATCTATGAAGCCTATACTAATAATGACAATTGGTACTTGGGACAAGACCCCAACTCACCCTAATCAATACATAAATAATGAAAATAAAATACAGGATTTTGCAATTGATTAGAATCTTTGAAATAAGAGAACTCATCACGTGCTGGTTGAATACTATGAACTATCCTACCTTGATATGTTGGCAACCTCTAGTACCTATATCATGAAGCAATATAGCCACATATACATATATATGGTTAGTACTATGCCATGTACTAATTATATGAGGGTGAATGGAATAAGTAAAACTAAAACAATGCATAATCTTAAATATGTATGCTAAGTACAATTAAACTCACCAAGAAAGTAAAATAAACTTAAAAATGAAATATCTTAAAACATTATTAACAAGCATATTATAATAAGATGGGTGAGTTACTAAACTTAGTTTCTAAAATCCCTCTTTTCTGTGGGAGATCCTCATAACCGACATAAACCATGTGACCTATCATGGAGTCCAACATCTAAACCACACCAAGAAGGGTTGTTTTATCCTTACCATCATAGTAGAACCTGAACTGCAAAGATCACTAAAATGGGCCTATATTGGGCAATGGGAGCACTCTTTGGCATAGTCCCTAAATCTATGGTGGCACGTAGTTTCTTGGAAATATGATTCGCTTAACCCACACTTCCCTTTCGATGCTAAATACTACTCCCAAAATATGTATATTTTATCCTCAAACTGATTAAATTCACTTTAAAGGCATATGGGTATGTAGATCTAAAAACAAATCATTCTTATATTAATAACTCATGCTTATAAGTACTACGTTAATTTTTTATCATATTTGAGATCATAAGTTCTAAACTGTAATCTGAATCATACTGCAGTAATCTAAAATGGTAAGTCTAAATTTCTTACAAACTGACAATCATGATAAATTTATATGCTCTTTTTTGTAAACTGACAGAATCATATTAAATATCACGCATACTTAGTTACCCATGAGAACTCATATCAATGAACTAAAATTTATCTCATATTAACAATCATATAAGTGAAAACATGAGTGAAGGTAAATTCATGTGTAAACTGAACTATAAATCAAATTATAAAGCAATAATCATAAAACATGTATATTTTGGTATGAACCCTAATTGAAATAACATGAAATAAACTTTAAAATAAATTTTTTGGGAACAAGGATGAAATATTATCCTTGTTCAAGCCCCACAGACCTAAATTTCTTAACTATCTTTAAGAAAGCCTGAATTACATCTTTGGGAGTTGAAATTTTTTTAAACAAGATCCCTTAATTCTGTTCTTGATGATTTAGGAGAAGAGGGATTGTAAATGGTTTATTTTTGGGTTAAGGGATGATAAAATCACATCTATATCATTTATAGGACAATTTAGAATGTAAATGACTTATTTACCCTAAAAAACTGAAGAGAAATGCTGGTTTTAAAGTTTCTGAACAAGGTCTGTGCCACGCTAAAATTCGTGGATCACAAGGTCCGAACCATGCTAAAAATCGTAGAGAACAAGGTCTGCTCCATGATGAAGTTGCGCATCCGCACTGGTTCCTCACATAAATGCTCATAACTTTTTGCTGAGATATCGAATTAAGGTGAAATTAGATGCATTTAAAAGAGGAAAATTATCTATATTTTTGTTGGTCTCGAGCTCCAAAATTCCATATATTCCAAAAGTTATACACATTCAAAGTTGAACCTAGGAGGATCGAACACTAAAATTTAGTTGAATCAAAAGCTCTTAGCTCAACTTTGCTTTAAGTGTTTTCTATGAACATTTTAACCTCCATATCACTTTACACACTAGGTAAATTATCAACACACTTATATTTACATAGGAATCATTTGTTTTGAGTTTTTTCATGTAGTAATAATGGTTTGAATTCTAAGCCTAAAATGCGGGGTATTACACAATAATTGCACCTCTATTTTAACATTCACTTAAATACATGAAAATTAAAATTATACTAGGTGACTCAACCTTTTTCTATCAATATTTATTCCACTCGTCCATTTAATAATAACATATACTATATGATTAGAATGCTCCACACTTAGCAACTCAAGTGTACCAATGAGAAATTGAGTTTTTAACTAGGCACATACAGCACGTACTATCCTTAGAATATCATGAAATAACATACTACCTAGGGTTCCCCGTTTTGGTAATAAAACTTAAGGCTCTTCTTTGTATGCTATCTTAATTGTCATTTCTTATACACGAATATACCATGCTTATAGACTTATATTTTAACCTTAACTATCAACGTAAGCTCTCCTACATGTGAAATCAAGACTACTAGATCTATTTTCACACAACACATATTATTACTCTCAAACAAACATTTTTTCCTTCTTGGTGACCATCTATAATTTAGAATTAGAGTCTAACAGTCAACATAGATAGCTGATCAACTTCTCACATACTACATTGACATATAACAACTAGATAAGACCTAAAATACACTAATCATCTATAACGTCATGATAAATAATAAATCTTAGTCTTGCAATCTAACTTATACGACTTATGATCACGACTTTCTTGCATAAACACTACTACTCATTCGATCACCTGTTTAATCGCCTTCATAAATATCTAAACATAAAAAATGACTTTCATTAAAGATACATAGTGAAACCTAGATCCATTAATTAGTAAACACGGTATACTTCCTCTTAAAACATATGTTTTATCTGTACAACCAAAAGGATAAACTCTAGACACTATTAACAACAACTCCTCCTTTAAGTATAAGTATATAATCTACCTCTAACTTATTACCCTTAGTTATGACCTACATTATATCACCTTATTATAAACTTAAAGAATATATAAGTCCCTCTATATACATTAGCCAATTACCATATCTTCTTTTTGGTTGCTAGACTTCTAATTCCCATCCCAACTCCGAGGTCATTCTACTATTTATAAGTCATAACAACCCAAATCACACTATCCTTTGAGTTGCAAATCTATCTAATAGTTTAGGTACATATATTCTCCTCTAATGGGTGTTTTATATAAAAAATAATAAAAGAAGAATCAAAATACAAATCTACTTTTGTTCAACTTCATGATTCATATAGACTGAGGTGTAAGCTTTAAATCAAATGAATAAAGTATACTAATGGGATCATCTCAATCGCCTAGTGTACTTTTTGAAATATCTAATGGTTCTATCTATGAGAACTATATTGGTAGAAAATGAGCTTCACTAGTTCCATTACCTTGAAGATGAGGCCTAGTATGAGGAATTCAGAGTAACACATGAATCTTCATAAGTTTCTCATGGGAATGCTCTATTGAACAATCTAGATTATGAAAAAAATAGAAAACTCTTCTTAAATGTACAGATTTAAACAAGTGGGGACCTCACAACAATAAATAAGTTCATAGTGACCTAGCTTTATAGACTCCCTAGGACACTTAAAATCTAGGCACTAATTCCAAATTTTTCATGACCCAAGTTTACACTCTAGATGAAACATGGTACCTAAAACCATAAGTGGTCCAAGGCAAACTATTGGTACTGGCATATTACTATGATCATATATTTAAATATAACTGAGGAGAATCATAAGCATAATAAAATAGGAAAAAGATGAAAATTAATTTTAAAAATATAAGTTTAATACATAAATTTTTTAAAAGCTGACTACAATTGACTCGACTAAATTCCTATGTACTAAGACTTTTTTAAATATGTTGATGTAACTGGTTACAAATACACACTCTAAATTATTCCTTTCAAAAAGACAAAAGCATCATTAATAGTTGAAGAGTTAAAGACTATTATGAAATCTAATTATGTATCTACATATTTGGAAGCAACATCCATAAAATGTAGCGTAAAGAATGTATGTGTGTATATAGGAAAAGTACTGAGCATGTAAGATAAAAGCTACACAACATATGAAAAATTGGCACACATACTGAAACTAAAACTAAATGACTAAATCATACTATCTGTGATCATTGGCTGAACTAAATATAAAAATATTAAGATATTCTAAAAACAATATTATGAATAAACTTTTCAATTTAACTAGAGGCTTTATCAAAAAAATATTGTTTCTAGAAAAACAGAAAAAAAGAAAGTTAAGTCATAATTCAATTCCAAAAAAATTGACAACTAGAGCATAACTAAATTATAAATTTGTTGCATCATGAGTAATAATGAAAGTGAAAACTAATATTGGAGAGTATCTCTTTATCTATATTAACCTGTGTGAGCAACATGAAGTCCAACATACAACCCTAGGAAGGAGAGTGCCCTATACCTTTCCAAAGGTATATAACTTGTCTATAATGCCCCAAAAATACACCCTGTATACCATACGGTGCTTACGATCTCCAGATATCATAAGCTAATCCATGAGCTGGTATCTACAGTGAGCACTAATTAAAAAAGATAACAAAATAACATATGTGAAATTTGACTGAAATATACCATAAGGTTTTAAACACTGAGACATACGATTAAAAATTATAGTTCCAAAAATGCTTAAAAATAATATTGAGAAGACAGATAATAACAACTGACAAACTCACTAACTGTCTGAAATAGTATGAAAAGCCTCTAACTAACTGAGGAGTGTATGGGTCAAACCCCTAACTAACTTTGACTGACTCCTGAGCTGAAAGACTAAGAAAAACATAAATGATCCTCGATAAGTGAGGACTTACCACTACTACTGCTACTAATGCACTTAAATGTCTAACTATAACTGGGAACCTATGAATAAGACATAATAATGCAAGAAATGAGTATGTAGTCATTACTTTGTATGTACTGGTATATGAGATGAGTTTAGGATGAAATGTACGGGTTATATGCATGAGATAATAACTAAGTATTTATGTATAAAATCTATAAAAATCTGAGAATGCATGACCAAGAAAAAAATATGATTTTGATAGAGTCTGTAAACTGAAATACTGCTACTGAACAACTAATAATTGTATGAAATGGTCAAGCAAACCTTAAAAGATGATCTATAATAATTATTGGACTAATACTGTAGGATCTAGCTTTAACCAACATTCCCCAATGTACTATCAGGGTCCAACCTATAACCCCTATTGAAAGGGCATCAGTACCGTGCCATGGGTTCTAACATTGGCTATGTGGATCTACTAATTTGATATCCCAATGGATGAGGGTATTTTGCCTAACTTAAGAGGGACCTCTCAAAGTCTACGGTGGTGCCGTAGGTCTGGAACCTAGGGACTGCTACTAACGTCTCATGCCTATTGACGGGGGAGACAAGTGGCTCATGCCTACTAACGGGGGAGACACCATCCCTACATTTACTCGGTACTTAGTTTTACTCCCAACAAAAAAACAATGATTACTAGAATGAACTGAGCTTAATTAGAATCACTTCTTACCATATTACTGACTGAATGATATTGCTCATGTATAACTGAAATCATTCTATTGATACTAAAAACTAGGTAAACAACTAAATTTTGTGTATTCATAACCCCCAGCACTCAGTAACAATAACAATAAGATCTTACTAAATCTTCAAAAATATAATAAGTAGTCGTTGTTCAAAACCCAAATCATTTAGGCCCAAACACTTGAAATTCATAGGCCTAATAATGAGAATAGTTAAAACATGTGATTCTAACATAATAGAAATACTAAAATAATGTATTTAGGATTTAACACGTGAATATCATCATTAAAATGTGTCAAGGATAATTTCCAAGGAAAACACTTGGTAAACATAATTTATAATCAAGATTTATAATAACTTCATGATGATAACTCATAATAACATGTAAAAATCATGGCTTTAACCTTTAAAATGGATTATTGGACTCCATGGGTGAACAAGACCCATGAATTAAGATCTCACATACCTTAATTGAAGAATTCATGAAGGTTCTTACTGATTTATTGAACTTGAGCATGAATTTTGAAGAGGCTAGGGTTTGTTCTTGAGAGAGGATTATTTTCTGTTGAGTGAATTGTGAATAAAATGATCAATTTTACCTTCAAGGACCCTTAATCCCATGTTATGGACCAAATGGGTAAAGGGAAAACACTCAAATGCCTCTTGAAAACATTACTTAAAGCTTGATTTAAGGGGGGGGGGGGGGGGCGCGATGGAGCACGCGCCTTGGGCTCTACCGTTGACACCCCTACTAGTGGACTGGGACATACAACATAGGCTTATCCCAGTGGTGCTACTATTTTTGAAATCCAAACATGCTCTTACACTCAGTCGAAAATTCCAAAACTTACCCGAGATGCACCTTTGATATCCCTGATTATGAATCAACTTTAAAATTAACATTCTAAGACTGGTATGGTCTAAAATAAGATCATCAAAGTTTAGGGGCTTTAGAAATTACTATTTCCTAACACTTAGTGAAATTTTTTAATTCTTTCACCCCTTTAACATACTATAGTGAGCTGAATTAAGCTAAGACCTTAGGTTGTCTTTGTAATGCCCTAAGTCTACACCCTAGATGCAACATAGTGCTTAAGATCCGTAGTTACCACAACATAACCCATGATCTGGTACCTGCTGTGAGCACTAAATAAAGATACTAACATAATGCAAAAAATAGGCTGAAATGCCATAAGTTTCATAATCTGAATGCTGATATAGAATAGCAACTGTAATAGCATCTAAAAATTGGAAATACTGTCTGAACTAGTCTAGTCTGAAAATCCTCTAACTGATCTATCTAAAAATGGAGTTAATGGGACAAGCCACCAACTAACTCCAACTACTAAAATACTGATAAACTGAAATACTTAAATAAAAGCATATCCTCGATAGATGAGGACTCACTACTAAATCTGCTACTGCTAACTCGATCTATCTAAGAGCGGTTGAGAACCTGAGTGTCCAACCCTATGATATGAGACATCATAGTAAAAAGAGAAAGTATGTGTCAGTATATGGAACATATTGGTATGCTAGATGAGATAAGGCTGAATGTAAGGGTTCATATACATGAACAATAATTGACTGAATAATATGGAATAACTAAGTATGAACACATGGATAACTTAAACTGTTGTATGTACTGAGAATGCAATACTGTGCAATTATGTATGCATATACTATATCTAAGCTTTTACAAAAGATAAGTTTTGAGTTCTGATAATTGAATAATGGATATCTGAGATTTCTGATAACTGAGTTACTGAAACTGATTAAATGTGTTTGACAGTCCTGATTTGTTTGAAATAAACTGAGTTATATAATGAAATTAAAACTGAAACTATGGGTTGTAATCATAAAACCGACATACCCCAAATAAGATAACTGGGGTCTAAACTGTAACCCAGTTGGAAGGGTGTCAGTACCGTGCCACGGGTAATAACAAGCTGAAGAGTTACCCTCATCTAGCAGTTACTGTAATGAGAATGGTGGTACCCTCAACTAGAAGGTTAATATACCTCATCAACCCTTAACTGGTAGGTTGATGTCTCAACCTATGCTGGCTATGTAGTTTTGGAGTGCAAGGACTACTTCTAAGAATCATACTTCTACTGGCAGGTGAGACCCCATCCTTGGGTTCACTCGGTGCTAAATCCTTCTCTCAACTGAATAGATCATGGACTGATTACTAGAATGTACTAAATTTTGACTGAACTATTACTGATCGTGTTAACTGACTTAACTAGGTTGAGTTCACTGAGTTCTATAATAGACTGAGTACTATTGTTTTGTGAAATAACTAAGATTATTCTATAACTACTATAGCTCTAGGTAAACAACTAGATTGTTGAGTATTAGATACTCGCAGGACTCGATAGCATAAAAAGTAAAGCATAGCATGATCTTCACAAGCATATCGAGGTCCACTTGTTCATAATTCATTCATAGAGATATTTTATCAAACATTTGTAGGGCATAAGCTTGTACATATGCTAGCATGTCATGATTGTATCACTTAATTCAAATGCAGATTCATCAAACACATGGGGAGCACAACTTAACGCATATAATCATGGAGAACATTTAAACATTGTAACTACAACACCCAAACTTGCTAATTCAAGGATTATAACATGGGAATTACACAATTCAATATACATGCTATTTAAATTTCATGAAATCTACAATTAATCATGGATTGAAACTCAATTAATGTCTTGAACATTAATACAATCAAATTTCAAGCATGTAAATCATGAATCAATAATCTTGTAGATTTTAAAAATGGATTCTTGGACCCTATGGGTAAAAGGGACCCATAGATAAACACCTAATATACCTGAGAAGATTAATTCCTTTAGGTTCTTGGAGGAATTCTTAAGAATTGTTCTTGAATTGTAGAGGTTAGGGTTTTTCCCTTTTGAGAGAGAGTGATTTAATCTTGAGAGAAAGTGAAGAAATATTGATATAATAGGTTATTTAGGGGTTTAATATTATGTTTAGGACTGAATAGGGCCATGGAAAAATACCAATTTACCCTTAAAAGATTCAATAATTCATCTCGGAAATTAGACCGACACTTTTTAAAAAGGGATGAGTGTGAAATGGGCTTGTTGCGCGACACAGTGGTATCGCATTGCCACACTGGAAAATGATATAAGGGAAAATAGTTGGTGGCGCAACGCAGTGGGATTGCGATGGCTCACTGGATTTTGACAATTTCCATTTGCACCCTCTCCACGCTGTGATAATGTACCAGGTGGTACACTAATAGACAAAAATGGCTATAACTCTTCACCCGGGTATCGAATTTGGGCAAATTTTATATCGTTGGAAAGCTGACTGAATTTCCCACTCAATGGTAAGCTCTTAACTAAAAAAGACTGAGTATTTTAAATTTTTTATAAATGAATACTCATGTATTGAGACTTAAATTAATCTAGGGAAATACAGGGTATTATAAAATCTCCCCCTTGGGAAGTGTCGTCCTCAAAAATGACTGTTTAAGTTAGGAAATAGTGATAGATTGAGCTTACACACTGAGCATGCACATCTGGTGCATGGAATACATGACTAAAGACAACGATAAGCTAAGTTTTCACACTGACCATGCATATCTAATGCATAAGTACATAGCTGAACTGATTCATGAATGTATAACTATCGTGAAGATGATATGCAAAGGTAACTGATACCAAGTTTGTAACCATAAATGAACTTGAAACTGAGTAAATCTATGGAAAATAGGTACCTCAAGTTGAGTATACTGGTGAAACTGAGATCATTTACTGATCATGCATGAACGGGAACATGAGAACATAACTGTGTCTGAAACATAATACATGAACTGAATTAACTCCTTGAATACATGCCATGACATGGGAATGGTCATACGGCTGAGATTAGAATGAGAGAGTCAACTTCTGAGTACCCATTAATTCAAACTGGATATCGTTATGTGAAGAGAAAATGGAAGGTTTAGGACATGAAAGCCCAGGGAATTATATGCAGCTCCCCCATGGGATATTATGTTCCCCGAAGGATGCTGACTTGGCTGAGATACCTAGGAAAGGTGTAACACCCTAGAAATGGGTCCCGAAGTATCACACGGTGCTTGAGGCTATGAGTAGCCCCAAGCTAACCCTTTGAGCCATTTTCATTCAGTTCAACACAAATCAACGGGGTTTCCATAAATAACCCGTAAATATCAATAGAGTAATCATCATCCAAGAATAAAAGAATTTTAGAAAGATAACAAAATAGGACTTATTAGTAAACTCCTAACATCTATACTAGTCTAACAAGCCTCTAACAAAACCAATAAAATAAGTGAGCCATTGGGACATGCCTAAACTGACTATTACTCAGTTATCAAATGTAAACAATTCCGTGAAACCAACATCTGACATCACGTCCTCAGAACATGAGGAATCACCACAACAGAGGATGTCAAACATCGTGCCTGAAGTATCACTGTCGAACCTGGAACTGAGCACCTGAACCTATATTCCGAGAAAATGCAGCCCATATCCGAAGATGTGGGTCAGTACCATGGAAAGAAATCGAGTATATGGGGGTGTATGCAGTTATAAATATCATCATCATAAATATTTATAAGAAATATGCAGGATGTATGAAAGACTCACATAGCCCAAAGAAAATCATCATGATCATGAGAGGATGAAATAAATACAATAGCACATGTGAGTCATCATATAATTTGTCAATCACTTTCATTTCATCAAGAATATCAATTCTCATAATGTAAATATCATTTAAATCTTTCGAAAGAATAACTTTCACAATTCCACTTTCAAATCACTTCACCATTCACCATAGACACAAGGAAACACACACATACCGGGAGATCCTATAATCGACATAAACCATGTGAGCTACATGGAGTCCAACGTACAACCTACGTTGGGGAGAGCCGTCCTATACTTGCCATCGAAGTAGGACTATCAATATCAAATCCACACAAACTAGTGATCACTATATAAATCAGCCTCAGGCTCACTCCTACGGGGGCACGTAGTTCTAGGGAAGTAAGGTTGCTTTATACCTCCTACTCGTTGCTAAAGATTTCTCCCGGACTTAGCTCAGATCATTTCAAAGACAATCCATAAAAAAACAATTTCAGTAATATATAAATATACATCGGGAGCCATTATGCTTACCATCTATCAAAACCACGTTGTGGATTTTTTTCACCCTCGAGTTCAAAATAACTCCATTAAGACCAAAATGTCAAATCATTCAAAATATCTCAAACATTCAACATTAACGTGCTTATAACACACACTTTCTAAAAAAACACAATTTGCATTGCGGATTCACGACCCAAATATTAAAATCATGATAAATATCGTTAAAGATTCATAATTTATGTCTCCACACATGTAAATTCATCTTTTAAAATCATAAACATCAAGATTTCATAATCATCATCATAAGATATGGGTTCATGCTTCAAATTCGTAAAAATCAAATAAAAATCATGCCTTTGTAAAGAAAATTACTTTTGGGCACAAGAACGAAAGAGAGTTCTTGTTGAAAAACCCTACATACCTTGAAAGATGAACTTTAGATCGATACTCATTTTGGAGATATTAATCGTGCATTTGAGTGATGGTTCTTGTAGTTCTTGAACTAGGACCTTGTAATCTTGAATAAATTTGCAGAATTAATGGTTAACTTTGGAGGTTCTTGAAATTGGATGTAGGAGCTTAGGGTTTTCTTTTTCAGGGAATTTGCTGAAATATAACATATAATGCTTCTAATAGGATTTAATATAGGGTTTGGATGGATTTTGGGTGAGGGGGAGTGACCAAAATGCCCCTAAAAATCAAATAATTCTCGAATCTGTCCTTTGATGGACTGTTTTAATAGTCTAAAGTAGATCAACCATAACGTTTTACTCCGATATCCAAATTGGATGAAACTAATTTCATTAGAAAGAGGACTCTCGTATCTTTCCGTTGATATATAGTATCTCACCCAGATCATTGTGTACGAGGAGTTATGATCATTTGAAGTTGACCCAAAAATTTGTTTTTGATCGGTTGAAGTAGATCAACCATAACTTTTTGCCCCGAAAGACAAATTGGATGAAACCAATTTCATTGGAAAGAGGACTCGCAGAGATTTCCGTTGATATATGGTAGATCACCTAGATCATTATGTATAAGGAGTTATGATCATTTTAATTTGGAGCAAAAATACGCTAGGCCTCAGTACTTTTTCCTGCACGTTTTACTATTCACTACTATTCACGGTTCGATCGGAATGTTCATAACTCATCGCTTGAGTGTCCGTTTTGGATGATCCACATATCATTGGAAATCTTATTCGATACTCTACTCAATGGAGGGTTATAATCTAAGATATTCCGCACGGAGAATTTATAATTCATTCTAGAAGATAGAACCCAACACATTTATGCACAAAATTTAAACAAAAAATTTTCCGGGGTATTACATCTTCCCCCCTTGGAAACATTCATCCTCAAATGACGGTAGACATGCCAAGATTAGATAGGGAATAGAGCATACAGCTAAAACCATTCGTTAGACTCATCACCACATTGTTTCTCACTACGAATGTAACATAGAATGCATAAATTCAAGAAACTACAACTGAACATATAATAAATGACAACTGAACTGCTGCAACTTTTATCAAAAGTGCTTGATTTAGGAAAGAACGGTACCTCCGGCTTGATCGGAGTTCGCGGAAAATAGATGCGGGTACTTGGATCGCATATGCTCCTCAGCTTCCCAAATTGCACCCTCAACAGATTGGTTTCGCCACAGCACCTTGATCAAGGGAACTTCTTTGTTCCTTAGTCTTCGGGCACTGAAATCAAGAATCTCAACAGGAATCTCATCAAAAGAAAGATTTTCTTGAATGTCAGCACTCACAGAGGAATCCACTACCACAACATCGGTAATATGCTTTCTAAGCATAGAGACATGGAATATTGGATGAATAGAGGACAACTAGGAAGGCAACTTGACCTCATAAGGTACCTTACCAACATGGCTAAGAATTTTTTATGGACCAACATAACGGGGACTAAGATTCCCCTTTTTTCCAAATCTCTTCACCCCCTTTATAGGTGAAATTTTCAGATACACTAGGTCACAAACTTCAAACTCAAGGTCTCTCCTTCTAAAATCCACATATGACTTCTGAAGACTCTGCGCAGTTTTCAACCTTTCCCTAATCAACTTAACCTTTTCCATAGCCTCAAATACCGAATCAGGACCACTAACAGCAGCTTCACCCACCTTAAACCAACCTATGGGTGATCTACACTTCCTCCTATATAAGGCTTCAAACGGAGCCATGCCAATACTAGAGTGGAAACTGTTATTGTAAGCAAACTCTATCAACGGTAAATGATCATCCCAACTTCCCTTAAAGTCAAGTGCACAAGCTCTTAACATATCCTCTAAGGTCTGGATGGTCCGCTCAGCCTGAACATCAGCCTGCAGAGGAAAAACAGAATTCAAAAGCACTTGGGTACCAAGAACCTTCTAAAAAGCTTTCCAAAATTGGAAAGTGAACTGAGTACCCCTATCTGAAATGATAGACAAGGGAACTCCATGCAGTCTGACTAGCTCTCAGATATACAATCGAGCGTAATCCTCAGTAGTATAGGAAGTATGAACAGGCAAGAAATGAGCAGACTTAGTCAACCTATAAACCACAACCCAAATGGAATTATGATGGCATCGGGAAGAAGGTAAACTAATCACGAAGTTCATATTTATCTCTTCCCACTTCCAGGTGGGAATACTCAACTCTTACTTCATACCACCAGGTCTTTGGTGTTCAATCTTAACCTGTTGGAATGTTACACACTTAGCTACAAATGCTGCTATATCTTTCCTCATGCCACTCCACCAATAGATTTCTCGCAAGTCTCGGTACATCTAAGTGGCACCAGGATGAATAGAATATCGCGCCCCGTGTGCTTTAGCCATAATTCTCTGTCTCAGATCATCAACATTCGAGACACACAATCTACCCTGCAATCTCAACACACCATCTTCACCATGGGAGTAAACCTCTACTTTTTGGTCCTTGACTGACTCCTTTAGTCTGACCAAACTAGCATCTAAGTATTGCCATTCCTTCACTTCCGAAACCAAGGAGGATTCAAAACTACTCTGAACCCCTATACTACCTTCAGCAGAGTCAAACAACCTAACCCCCAATCTAGCCAAATGATGTACATCATGAGCCAACTCTTTCTTACTTTTTACCACATGCGAAACACTACCCATGGACACTCTACTTAGGGCATCCGCCACAACGTTGGCCTTGCCAGGATGGTACAGCACACTCATATCATAGTCCTTTAACAATTCTAACCATCATCTCTGCCTAAGATTCAATTCTCTCTGGGTAAACACATAATGCAGACTATTATGATCAGTGAAAATATCAACATGGAAACCATACAAATAGTGTCTCCAGATTTTCAAAGCAAACACAACAGCAGCCAACTCAAGGTCATAGGTGGGGTAATTTTTCTCATGGGGTTTCAACTATCTAGAAGCATAAGCTATCACGTTACTTTTCTGCATCAATACGCAACCCAACCCAACTCTTGAAGCATTACAGTACACCACAAAACCATCAACACCATCAGCCAAAGTCAAAACAGGGGCTAAAGTGAGTCGAGTCTTCAACTCCTGAAAACTCTTCTCACAAGATTTGGACCAGAAGAAATTCACTTTCTTTTGGGTCAACCGAGTCATAGGAGACACTATAGAGGAGAAACCCTCAACAAAACAGCAGTAATAGCCAGCTAAACCCAAGAAACTTCGGATATCAGTTAGAGAAATAGGTCTAGGCCAATTTTTAACAGCTTCGGTCTTTTAGGGATCAACTCTAATACCCTCGGAAGAAATGATATGGCCCAGAAAAGCAACTAACCTTAGCCAAAACTCACACTTACTGAACTTGGCAAACAACTTGTGATCTCTAAGAGTTTGCAAGATAGTTCAGAGATGATCAGAATATTCATCCTCACTACGGGAGTACACCAGTATATCATCGATGAACACTATAACAAACATATCCTGATATGGTCTGAACAGTCGATTTATGAGGTCCATGAAAGCTGTTGGGGCATTAGTTAACCCGAAAGACATAACAAGAAACTCAAAATGGCCATAACAAGTTTGAAAAACAGTTTTTGGGATGTCACACTCCCTAACTTTGTGTTGATGATAGCCATAATGAAGGTCTATCTTTGAGAAATAACATGCACCTTGCAATTGGTTAAACAAATCATCTACTCTCAGAAGGGGGTACTTATTTTTTATGGTGACTTTATTCAGTTGGCGGTAATCAATGCACACGCGCAAAGAGCCATCTTTCTTTCTCAAAAACAACAGAGGAGCACCCCAAGGAGAAATACGGGGCCTTACGAAACCCTTATCAAGTAGATCTTTGAGTTGCTCTTTCAACTCTTTAAGTTCTGCAGGGGCCATATGGTAAGAAGGAATAGAAATAGGCTGAATATCGAGAAGAAGATCAATCCCGAACTCTATCTCTCTATCAGGAAGTATCCCTGGGAGATCATCCAAAAAGACATCAGAAAATGCATTGACAACGTTAACAGACTGGAGAGTTGGAGTCTCAGACTTAGTGTCTTTGACTCTAACCAAATGGTAAATACACCCCTTAGAAAGAAGCTTTCTAGATTTGAAAGAGATAAAATGACTCTTGGGTGACATAGAATTCCCAGACCACTCAAACACGGATGCACCCGAAAACTGAAACTTGACCACTCGGGTCTGACAATCAATATGGGCATAAGAAGAATACAACCATTCCATACCCAGAATCACATCAAAATCTACCATGTCTAATTCAATCAGATCAACCAATATGACTCTATGAAGAATGGTAACAAGACACTTTTTATACACTTTCTGGGCAATAATCGAATCACCCACTGGGATCGAAACTAGGATAGGCTTAGGAATAATCTCAGGACTCATTTCACAATTCACAGCAATCAAAGGTGTAACATATGAGAAACTGGATACAAGATCCAACAAAGCATACACATCAAACTGAAATATACAAAGCATGCCAGTAACAATATCGGGAGAGTCCTCTTGTTCCTGGTGGGACGATAAGGTATAGAATCTATTTTGGCGCTGCTCTCCAACATTGCTAGAAGAGGCGCCCTGAGCTGGGGCTGGGCGAGCCGCTGAAACTGGAGCACTAACAGTCTGAGTCTGGGTCTGAGGGCGATAGTCATGATGACCTTGTCTATCCTGTGGACAATCTCTAACTCTGTGACCCATGTCACCACATTGGAAACAACCCCTCTTCTCAACCCAACACTCTCTCGAATGAGCCCTACCACACTTAGGACAAAAAGGATGATTTGGCTTACTACCAACACTGTACTGGGACCTGGATGCATATGACTTGCTACCTTGCTCTTACCTACCTCTAGGCACGGGAGCACTAGCAGATGATGGTGCTGGCATAGATGAACGATCCTGATACTGAGGGCGACTCCCTCCCTGCGATCTAGTCTGACCTTGTTCGTGCTGCTCGGACCTAGCTCTTATTCCCTTTCATTCTATCTCTCTCCTTAATCTTGTCTGCCTCAATCTATTGGGCATGAGTCATCAGCCTAGAAAGATTCATCTTACTATTCAACATAGTAGACCTATACTCCTTAACCACATAACTAGACAATCTAGTGACAAACTTACTCATACTAGCCCGATTATCAGCCACTAAGTTAGGAGCATACTTGGCCAACTGATTGAACTTTAGACAGTACTTCCTAATAGTCATAGAGCCCTATCGCAGGTTCATAAACTCTTCCACCTTCGCCTCCCTTATCTCCAAAGGGAAAAACTTATCCAGAAATGCATCTTGGAACTTTTGCCAAGTTACAGAGATAGCTTTCTCACCTCTACCTTTCTTCCAAGCAACAACCCAGTCATAAGCAAGGTCTTTCAACCTATATGCAGCCAACTCCACACTATGTTCCATAGATACATGCATCACCTGAGTAATCTTCTGCACCTCCTCTAAAAACAACTGTGGATCCTCATTAGACTTGGACCCATAGAATTATGGTGGATTCATCCGTATAAAGTCATGGATCCTAGAAGCAGCTGAATCACCTCCCTGCTGCTGTGGATCCGGGGCCAGGTTGGACTGTATATTTTGTAGTAACAGCTTGGGCCAGTGCCTGAAAGGCTGCCCGAAATTCAGAATGAGACACATTTTCATTCAATGTGTCAGCGGGTTGAGGTTGCTGACCATCATTATTTCTTCTCACTCAATATGGAGGCATATTTCTGAAAGAGGAGAGCACGAATAAATAGTATAGAGAGACACTTTAAGTACGGTAGACTTCTGAAAGAAAGAATCACACTAATTCCTAAAATGTCTCGTAGCCTTTTGCTCATAGATGTGCAGCGCTACACACCGATGATCAAGACTCTACTTAACGTGGATTTTTAGACTCCCTAGGACACCTTAAAACCTTAGGCTCTGATACTAAGTTTGTAATGCCCTAGAAAATGGGTCACGGAGCATCACGCGGTGTTTGAGGCTACGAGTATCCCCAAGCTGACCCTTTGAGCCATTTTCATTTTGTTCAACACAAATCAATGGGGTTTCCATAAATAACCCTCAAATATCAATAGAGTAATCATCATCCAAGAATAAAAGAATTTCAGAAAGATAACAAAATACGACTTATTAGTCAACTCCCAACATCTATACTAGTATGACAAGCCTCTAAGAAAATCAATAAAACTAGCGAGTCATTGAGACATGCCCTAACTAACTCATACTCAGTTATCAAATGTAAACAATTTCGTGAAACCAACATTAGACATCACATCCTCAGAACATGAGGAGTCACCACAACAGAGGATGTAGAACAACATGCCCAAAGAATCATTGTCAAACTTGGAGCTGAGCACCTGAACCTACATTCCAAGAAAATGCAGCCCACATCCGAAGATATGGGTCAGTACCATGCAAAGGAACCAAGTATATGGGGGTGTATGCAGTTGTATAAATATCATCATCATAAATATTTATAAGAAATATACAGGATGTATGAAAGATTCATATAGCCCGAAGAAAATCATCATGATCATGAGAGGATGAAATAAGTACAATAACACATGTGAATCATCATATAATTTGTCAATCACTTTCATTTCATCAAGAATATCAATTCTCATAATGTAAATATCATTTAAATCTTTCGAAAGAATAACTTTCACAATTCCACTTTCAAATCACTTCACCATTCACCATAGACACAAGGAAACACACACATACCGGAAGATCCTATAATCGACAAAAACCATGTGAGCTACATGGAGTCCAACGTACAACCTACGTTGGGGAGAGCCGTCCTATACTTGCCATCGAAGTAGGACTATCAATATCAAATCCACACAAACTAGTGATCACTATATAAATCAGCCTCAGGCTTACTCCTATGGGGCACATAGTTCTAGGGAAGTAAGGTCGCTTTATACCTCCACTCGGTCCTAAAAATTTCTCCTGGACTTAGCTCAGATCATTTTAAAGACAATCCACAATAAAACAATTTCAGTAATATATAAATATGCATCGGGAGCCATCATGCTTCCCATTTATCAAAGTCAACCACGTTGTGGATTTCTTTAACACTCGAGTTTAAAATAACTCCATTAAGACCAAAAGGTCAAATCATTCAAAATATCTCAAATATTCAACATCAACGTGCTTATAACACACTTTCTCAAAAAAACATAATTTCCAACGGGGATTCATGACCCAAATATCAAAATCATAATAAACAACAAAATTCATGATAATCATAATAAAATATGGGTTCATGCTTCACATTTGTAAAAATCAAATAAAAATCATTCCTTTGTAAAGAAATTACTTTTGGGCACAAGAACGAAAGAGAGTTCTTGTTAAAAACCCCCACATAACTTGAATGATGAACTTTAGATACATACTCATTTTTGAGATGTTAATAGTGACTTTGAATGATGGTTCTTGGAGTTCTTGAACTAGGAACTTCGAATCTTGAATAAATTTGCAGAATTAATGGTGAACTTTGGAGGTTCTTGAAGTTGGATATAGGAGCTTAGGGTTTTCTTTTTGAGGGAATTTTAATAAATATAACATATAATGCTTCTAATAGGCTTTAATATAGGCTTTGGATGGATTTTGAGTGTGGGGGAATGAATAAAACGCCCCTAATAATTAAATAATTCTCGAATCTGTCCTTTGGTGGACTGTATTGATAGTCTAAAGTAGATCAACCATAACGTTTAAATCCGATATCCAAATTGGATGAAACTAATTTCATTAGAAAGAGAACTGTCGTATCTTTCCGTTCATATATAGTATCTCACATAGATCATTGTTCACGAGGGTTTATGATCATTTGAAGTTGACCCAAAAATTTGCTTTTGATAGACTGAAGTAGATCGACCATAACTTTTTGCTCAGACAGACAAATTGGATGAAACCAATTTCATTGGAAAGAGGACTCGCAGAGCTTTCCATTAATATATAGTAGATCACCCAAATTATTATGTATAAAGAGTTATGATTGTTTAAATTTGGAGCAAAAATACTACAGGCCTCAGTACTTTTTCCTGCACGTTTTACTGTTTACTACTATTCACAGTTCGATGGGAATGTTCATATCTCTTCGCTTTGGTGTTCGTTTTTGATGATCCACATATAGTTTGAAAGCTTATTCGATACTCTACACAATGGTGGGTCATAATCTAAGAAATTCTATATGGAAAATTTATAATTCATTCTAGAAGATAGAACCCAACACGTTTACGCACAAAATTTCAACGAAAAATTTTCCGGGATATTACAAAAGGCTACGATGATTCATGGGGCACCTACAAACTGAATCATGCCTGAATATCTAGGATCTAAAATAGAGGCACGATACATAAACTGAACTAAACTCGCAACTACCAAGATGTTCCATCTTGTAATAGTCATATTCATGAGAATTCAGATAGTATGACTAGATGGAAAGATGGAAAATCATACGAACTTGTTTTCCTAACTGGTAAACTAAATTTTTGGATTTAGGGACTAACTCATGCTTAAAACTTATACATGACTGTAGCATTTCTTTGGAACTTTTTCTATAAAGTTTTAGTGACTTTAGGGAGCAAGCGATCTTGGCATGGTCTGAATAAGAAATCACAACATGGAAAAAATTCTGTAATATAGAGCAAGGCCTACGAAACATCATCTAAGATAGAGTTACAAAGCCTTATGTAGTGAAACTACTAACTTGCAATCTTAGCCATGTTTCTCCATTATTCTCTCAACTATAATTTCTACCTCAACACTGCATTTTACTTGAGGCTACTAAAAACATTCACTTTGGCATTGATATCTCAACCTACTAAGGTCTGAGCTGGGCTGAATTCTCCCACTATGTTCAAGCATACTCAAATCTACAAAATGAATTTACCTACTTCCATACCAATATGACATTCAAGCCTATCTTCGTAACTATAGACCTGTGTAAAACAAACATGCAACAATCTTTCCTTAACATGAAATATTTACTCTCTCCCATCTAAGAAATTGCTCATCACTGCATCATTTCATAAGGAGAGTTTACTGAAAGCTCAAAACATGAGGACCTAAAGTATGAATGAACAGTATACAGAACTTGACACTTAACTAAGGCCTATAGAATAGAATATCAACATCATGGATTTTATCAAGAGACATAAACTAAAGATGTACATGATATAATCTGAATTTATCTAATCATTTGAAGTGTAGCTTGAGTCATCGGAATTGAGCATACTATAAAGAACGAGTACATAAGGCATGAGCTGCATGATCTGAGTTTGGAGATTTTGTATTTATGGAACATGGTTTGTAATGCTAAGTAAACTGGAGCTCCTTATACTTGGAATAGGAATCACACAATATTTTATGAGAAATGCATAAATATGAGCTATGATCATAGAGTTGACATGTAAGACATGAGTAGATATTGATATGATTAAAAAACCTCAAACTGAGATAAGAATTGGTTGGACATCATACTCCCTTGCTGCTCTTATACACATACTGACATCTCTACTAAGATCTAAGAGCCTTTCTTGGTTACTTGTTCTATCATCTCCCCCTTACCGTTAAGCCCTCACTCTAAATCTACGAGACCACATAATAACTCTAAATTGAATTAAAATCACTTTACTCTAGAGTCTGAGATATAACAATATTCATAAATACTAAACTCATCCCGAAGGACTATACCTAATCATGTAACGTCCACTTCTAATACTTTCTTTTGATACACAATTCTTAACTTTCTATTGCCCCACCAATGATTATATATCAACTTCAACACTCACCAACTTAGGATTTTAAACTCTTTTAGCTTAACTGGAGCCATTCTATATAGTGGGATAGAGATAGGCTGAGTATCTTGAAGAATGTTTATTCCAAAGTTAATTCCCTCTCAGGAGGAACTCCAGGAAGATCTTCGGCATATATATCTAATAATTCATTTACTACTAAAACTGACTCAAGAATAGGAGTCTTTAAATTGCATAAGATGATAGACACATCCCTTAGATATCAGCTTTTTCCTCGCTCTAAGGTATAAAATCAGCTGACCTTTAAGCACTATAGTACTACCCCTCTATTTAAGGACTAGTTCATTTGAAAATGGAAAATGGACAATTCTATTTCTACAACCAACTAAGGCAAAGCCTGAATAGAGCTAATCCATACCAAGAATGGCGTCAAAATCTGTCATCTCTAATTCTACTAGGTCTACTAAAGTGACTTTCTAAGATATCATAACCAAACAGTTCTGTATACACTCTCAGCTATGATAAACTGACCCACTAGGTTAGAGACTGAGAAAGGTTCTATTAAGATTTTTAGTCTGACCTTAAAGTTAGAATGTAATGTAAGAAGTTATAAAAGATAGAGAAGCTCTTAGATTTAATAAGGCATAAATACGTAAATGAAAGATCTGTAACGTACCAGTGACCAAATAAGGTGAACTTTCATGATCTTTTCTAGACTAAAGTGCATAAATCCTATTTTAGCGTTTCCCACTAGTTGCACTGGAAGCTGAAACTTACTGATTTAGGTGACCAGACTGAGCTAAAAAAGGATTATACTAGCTTTGATAACCTAATTGAGGACAATCTATTATCCTATGTCCTGGCTTGCCACATCCAAAACAAACATCACTGCTAGCCCTTCAGATACCCTTATGGTTTCTGCCATATTTCTAACAAAGAGGATTTGTTCAAGTATTGCTGACACTACCTTGTGATTTAAAGCCTGACACACTATCTTTGTCATTATTTCTGAACTTAGGTACAAGAGTAATAGCTGAGGATAGAGCTGGAATTGAAGACTTTGGACGGAACTAGGAATGGTTATTGCCTTCTAACTTAGGCTAGATGAAATTAAAGCTACCTATTCTAGCTCTCTTATTCTCTCTCTCTCTCTCTCCTTATTCTTAGCCTCTTTTATCTTTTGAGCATGGATCATAACCCTTGATATGTCCAACTCCTTAATTAACATTGCAGTTCTACACTCCTTAATAATACCCTCTGACACCCTAGACACAAAATTGCTCATTTTGGACCTACTATCTTCTACTACATGGGGAGCATATCTGGCTAACTGAGTAACCTTGAGGGAGTACTCTTTCACACTCATGCAACCTTGCCTGAGGTTGATGAAATCTAACACCTTGGCTTTTCTCAGCTCTAAAGGAAAGAATATATCTGGAAAAGCAGTAGCAAACTCCGACCACTCTATGTGCTCTGCATCTGTGCCCCTGTCTACCTTCCACTTGTTAAACCACATATTAGCTATAGCTAATAGGTTGATAACTCAGCACTCTCACTAGAAGTTACTCCCATGATATCTGTTACTTTCTGCACCTCATCGAGAAACTCCTAGTAGCAGCATATTGGCAACTGGGTTGGACTGAACAATAGTTGGCCATTGATTCTGAGTGGCTGTAGAATGGGCTAGAGTAGTGAATGTAGCTCTAAATTCTACATGAGAGACATGCTCTTCCAGGGGATCTATCTGAATGGGATGAGAAGCTAACTGGTTTCCTGTTCTTCTTCCGCTGTTCTTTTTGGGAGGCATATTCTATAAACGAAAGAAAGAAAATGATTAGACTAAGAGTTTAACTTGAGCTGATTCTCACTCGCACGACATGATTACCAAAAGAGGGGAAACTTTTTCTAAAAATATCTCATATCCCCTTGTCCATAAGTTAAGGGCATTCTAAAAATGTCTCATAGCCCCTTCCCCTTCTGGCCTTAGCTGAGAAAAGTTAAAAGTACCTGTCCTAGCCTTTTTGTTCTCCTTTTCTCTCTTCTGAGCATTCTGTTCCTAAATCTGTTGACCATGGACCATCAACCTAGACAAGTCCATATCCTTAATCAACATAGTGTTCCTACACTTCTTGATCATGCTGTCAACTACACCAAAGACAAATTTACTCATCCTAGACCTGTTATCAGACAATACATGAGGAGCATACCTTGCAAACTGAGTAAACTTAAGCAAATATTCCTTTACACTCATACTACCCTACTTTAAATTAATAAACTCCAGAACCTTATCTTACCTCAACTCCAAAGGAAAGAATATGTCTAAAAAGGTTGTATCAATCTCAGCCCATTCTACAGGTACTACATCTATGCCTCTATCTCCTTTTTAATACTTAAACTAGGTGTGAGCTACATCCTGCAATAGGTAGGAAGACAACACTCCACTCTCACTGGGAGTCATGGCCATAATATCTTTCACCTTTTGAACTATGTAAAGGAATTTATGTAGATCCTTATTAGACATGGATTACAAAAATAGGATTCATTTGTGAAGTCTAGAATCCTAGCTGCGACAGTATTAACCACTGGGTTGGCTGGAATAGTATCTAGATGATTGTTCTGAGCTGCTACTGCATGGGCTAAAGTAGCAAATATAGCTCTAAACTCGACATGAGAGATATGCTCATTCAGGGGATCTTCCTAAACAAGTTGAGGTGTGGGCTAATTTTCGTTTCTTCTTTTGTTATTCTTTTTGGAAGACATGTTCTATAAATAGAAGGAAGATTGAATTAGAAGGAGAGTTTAAATGCAGTTCATGCTCTTTCATATGACCTAAACATTGAAAAAAGGGACACTTTTCCTAAAATTCCTTGTACCCTCTTGTCTATAAGTCTAATGCGCTTCACACCCATGCACAAGCCTCTCTCAAGGCAGATTTTAGATTTCTAGGAAAATTTAAAAATTAGGATCTGATACACAGTTTCTAATGCCCCAAAAATACACCTTGGATGCCATACGGTTCTTATGGTCCCGAGAGACTAGAAGCTAACCCATGAACTGGTCCTTATTGTGAGATCTGAATAAAACAAATAACAAAATAACATGTGAAGAATTTGACTGAAAATGCCATAATTTTTTAAATACTAAAACATGCAATTTAAAAATCATAGTTCTGAAAGCGTTTGTAAACAATACTAAGAAGACTGATAATAATATCTGGTAAACTGACTAGTTATCTAAAATAGTCTGAAAATCCTCTAACTGACTGAGGAGTTAATGGGACAAACCCCCAAATAACTTCGACTGGCTAGTGAGATGAAAAACTAAGAATACCAAAAAGGGTCCTCAATATATAAGGACTTACCATTGCTACTGCTTCTGATGCATAGGAATGTCAAAGTACGGCCGGGAACCAGAGCGTTCAAACCTATGATATAAGGCATCATAGCATAAAAAATGATTTTTTGGTTAGTACTTTTAATGTATTGGAATATGAGTTTAGGTTAGGCTAAAATTAATGGGTTATATGTATGAGATAATAGATGAATGAATAGCATGAGATAACTGAGTATAAATGCATAAAAATTATAAAAATCTGAAAATATAGTCTGTAAACTAAAATACTGAAATACTGATATTGAATAATTGATAAGTGTATGCTATGGATAAGCAAACCTGAAAATGAGCTCTTTATTGAATATTAAACTTATACTGTGGGAGTTGTCTTTAACCAACATTGTAACGTCTCAAAATCTCATCCCGAAGCATCACACAGTGCTTAAGGCTACAAGTTGCCTCGAGCTAACCCTTTGATCCTTCTACTAAATCTCATACTTACTTCAGGGATTCAAAATCAAATAATAATAATAAATCTCATTAAATCTGAACTGAAAAGACTAAAAATACAATGTTTGGAGCACAAAATACTGAAAATATCTGACAAATATATGAAAATCAAGTTTGACAAAGCCTCTACTACTCAATATCTAGAGAGCCATTGGAATAAATCCCAAACTGACTCATACTCAACTGAAAAGAAATAACCACTGATATCAAATATAAGGGTCTGAGAAATAGGTCCTTGAACAATGAGGACTCACCAACTGCAGAGTATAGATCAAGGTACTCGGAGATCACTGACGATGCTGAGACTGAGAACCTGAACCTACATTATAAGACAATGTAGCACATAGACATATATATGGATCAACACTTTGAGAATGTATTGAGTATATGGAGGTGTATGCATTGACATAAACTATATCATTACTCTTTATAAAATCTTGCATGCAAATATGAATGACTCACATAGCTTTAATAAGTTTGAAACATAAATCTCATAAATCATGAATAATGAAACATGTAGTATAAATCTCATGAGTCATTATACTTAACTCAAAAATATGTATTCTCCTTTTATTCTCAAAACTTGTAAGCTAAAAGAATCTTTAAACAAAGCTTTCTAAACTCATACATTCATCTTGAGGAGAATGGAACTTCTTTGAAACTCAAGGACTTGGAACTTTAGAAACTTTAAGACATGGGAAAAACTCTAGACTCTTATGAACTTGGGAGTTTCTTCTAACCAACATAAACCATGTGAGGTACATAGAGTCTAATATCTCACCCACATTGTGGACAACTATTCTACCCTTGCCATCGGAATAGAACCTCCACTCTAGTGATCACTATCTCAGCCTCAGGCCCATAAATCTCAATCCTATGAGGGAACATAGATCTGGGGAAGTAGGATATGCTAAACCCACACTTCCCGCTCGGTGCTAAACACTACTCCCATACTCAAGCTCTGAACGTTTTAGGAAATCCATCTCAAAACAACTCAAGGGTCTATAGTGGAGACCAAATTCTAATTCTGTTAGCTTTAAATCATTAAGAATGAATAATGTGGATTCCTGTCTTAACTCAGGCTTAAAGGTAATATTTCTTTAAAATCAAAGTACTTTTTGATTGAATCATACTAAGTAACATATTTTTCAAGATACATCAAAACTCATACTTTGTTTAAAACACACTCATGCTCAAATAATTTCAGTTTCATAATAAAGCTTAAATCATGACATCAATCTTGGAAACATCAAATCAATATGAGGTTGTGCAAATCATAGCATAATTTCTCAACTCATGTCATAAAATAGTGAAATAATCATGCAAATCAAGACATGAACAACTCAAAATCTTATAATCTCAAAATAAAGTAATTTGGTTATAAATCCACTTGCAAGAATATGAAATTCTTTAATAAAATCAACAATTTGGGCACAAGAATAAAATGAGTATTCTGGTTCAAACCTCACATACCTTAAATTAGAAGCTTTGGATGAACTCGCTTTTGGGACTCTATTCATACTCTTTAATGAGGGTTCTTGAAGCCTTTGACTTGAGAACATTGAATCTTGACTCAATTTAGAAAATCTATGGTGAAACCTTGAGATTTTTAGAAGAGGATTTAGATACTTAGGGTTTTTGGTTCAGGAAAATTTTGAGAAAATCTCACATAATGCTTGTAGTGGCCCTAAATTCTAATGTTTGTACGCTTTAAGAGGCTTGCAAAAAGTCCAAAGTTCCCTTTTTAACTTCTATACAAAGCTGGAAAAATTGAACTGGAGACCCAATTTTATGGGC
Source organism: Capsicum baccatum var. pendulum (assembly GCA_030864225.1). Lineage (NCBI taxonomy): Eukaryota > Viridiplantae > Streptophyta > Magnoliopsida > Solanales > Solanaceae > Capsicum > Capsicum baccatum. The sequence goes on along the minus strand of CM061555.1, from coordinate 160,917,673 downwards.
CACCGTGATGCACAACTATCGTGGTGGCTCGCTAGAAATTGACAAATGGGAATCTTGGAGTCACCACGATGTGAAACCATCATGTTGTCCCACTGGTTGGGACCTGGAACTTCACTGCGATACATCACAATCTCGCTAAGCCACTGGAAATTGACTATTTGAAAATTGGGGTCCTCCGTGATGCGCCACTATTGTAGAGTTCCACTAAAATTTGACAATTGTTAAATAGACCCTCTCCGCGACGCGCCAAACACTAAAATGATGATGTTTATGACTAAAACTTAACTTAGCCATAACTTCTTGACCAGTTATCGGATTTGGGCAGATCTTATATCGTTGGAAAACTAATTAAATTTCCCACATGATAAAAAGTCAAAATTAGGGAAACTCTATATGGTTTAAATGTTAATCACTTAGGAAGTCATTCCTTAACCCTCTAGAGATGAAATTAGGCTTAAGGAAAAGTTTAGGGTATTATAGACATTCCCTAATATACCATCAGGGTCCAACCTGTAACCCTAGTTAGAAGGGCATCAGTACCGTACCACGGGTACTAACATTGGCTATATGGATCCACTAATCTGATACCCCTAGGGTCGAGGATATCATGCCTAACTGATGAGGGACCCCTTAAATTCTATGGTGGCGCTGTAGGTCTGGAACCAAGATATTGCTACTAATGTTTCATGACTACTGGTGGGGAGACAAGTGCCTCATGCCTAATAATGGGGGTGACACAATCCCTACATTCCTTGGTGCTAAGTTTTAGTCCCAACTGAAAAACACTGATTACAGGACTGAATGGAGCTTAATTAGACTCACAACTGACCATATTAATGAAAAAAAAGTATTGCTCATGATATAAATTAAATTATTTTGTAGATACTAAAAACTAGGTAAATAGCTAAATTTTGGGTATTCATAACCCTTAGGACTCAATAACAATAACAATAGGAACTTATTGAAGCTTCAAAAACATAATAAGTAGACATTGTTCAAAACCCAAATCATTTAGGCATTTCATCAAACACTTGAAATTCATAGGCCCAAGAATGACAATAGTTAAAACATATGTTTCTAACATAATTGAAATACTAAAATCATGGATTTAGAATTTAACATAAAACAGGATTGTTTTCTTTTGAGAGAATTGCGAATTGAATGATATTTTTTTTCTTTTGGGACCCTTAATACCGTGTTATGGACCAAATAGGTAAAGGTAAAATACCCAAATGCCCCTGGAAAACATATCTAAAAGCTAGAATTGAAGGGGCATCGCGATGGAGCATGCGTCGTGGGCACCCTTACCAGTAGACTGGGGCTATCAATGCAGGTTTATCCCGGTGGTAGTACTATTTTAGAAATCCAAACACGCCCTTATGCTTGGTCAAAAAATTCTGAAACTCACTCGAGATGCACCTTTGACATCCTCGATCATGAATCAACTTTAAAATGGACATCATAAGGCCGAGAAGGTAAAAAATACAATCATTGACGTTTAAAGGCTTTAGAAATGACTAAGTCCCAATACTTAGTGAAGTTTTCTAACTCTTTGACCACTTTATCATACTATGGTAAGCTGAATTAAGCTAGGATCTATGGGGTCTTACACTATCTGATGTAGATCCACTAACTGAGTTCATTGAACTTAATGTGTCAACCTAAACTAGCAATGTCATAACTTGAGTCTATACCCTAGTCATAACTGACACTATTTGTCGCCCAAGAGAACCACTTGGCATATCTTATGAGTATTTGCATAAAATATGTAAAGATTAAAACACAATGCAGAAGCTAACCTATGAGCTAAAATATGAAGACTAAATAAAAGGTATCATAAAATAAAATTTAGCTCTGGGAAACAATAATCTCTTGACAACTAATTACAATTTACTCAACTAACTATCTATCTTGTCTAAGAAGCCTCCACCAATAGTTTGGACACTGTTTATAGGGACAAGAACCCAAAATACATTTTATGCATATTAACTAACAACCAACCTAACTATAATACTATGCCTTCAAAAAATACACCAAGCTCATCTAGTGAAGACTTGAATCCTAACATAGTTATGACCACACACTTGACAACCTGAATCCACATCATATGAAAAATGTGGTACAAAAAGAAGTTAACACAATGGAAGATATTGGTACACAATTTATGTGCATATACATATTAATCAATACATTGGAACTTATTGTGAGAGTATAAGGTAGCTTAATATTAAAAGTATAGATCAAAACATAAATCATGAGAAAATCATTTAAAACATCTTTAAAATGCTGAAAATCATAAGATAATCATAACATATAGAATCTACATAAATCTTCTTTTCTGGATGAATATAGGTAGATAAATATAATGAAATCATAAAGACAGTAACGTGGTGGGAGTTTCTTCTAACCAACATACACCATGTGAACTCATGATGAACCAATGTACAATCTTAGTTGGATAAGGTTTTCCTATACTTTCCAAGGAATAGAACCTATCTATACATGGATCCAAACCAATACTCTTAAGCTAAAATAAACCTATGGTGACACATAGTTCTTGGACAAGTTATCCTTAAAACACAAGCTTGCTCGGTGCAAAATAGTCGTCCCAAAACATATCTACATAACTCATATCGTATCTTTCAATATGTATTGATTTAAACAAAGTTCATAATCATTGATGACATATCAGGATGCTGTACTAATCTGGAAACTTACTACTGTGAGCTAAAGCACAAATCTTTCTTTCTTAGAAATATCTTTACTTATATGCAAATAGCTCAAAACATGAAAAACTTTCTAGAAATTATATATAACTTGTAAATTCTCATACTAGCCTTTATACTTCATAAATAATCCTAAACAATGCTTGGAAAATCATAATCATATCATAAAGCATGCCGTTTATATAAATTCATTGATATGCATAATAAATCAATCATAAAACCTTAGCTTTGAATAAAATCCACAGCTTGAATAAAATTAGATAGAAACCCTAGTTTTAGACATAATTTATTATAACACCCAAAAATTCCCTAAGATTATGAATCAAATTTAGAAGAGGAAAATAGCTGAAAAACCAGAAAAACAAATAGAACAACTATGAGAAATGAGTCATTGTCATGTTCGATGGGTCATCAAGGCACTCATCTTGGGTGTAGTCCCCATAAGTCTAAAAGATGAAAATTTCAACTCAATAGACAGAATTGATATTAATGAGTAACCTTCATCTAGGAAGACTCATCTTGTCAATCATCAAGCCTAAAAGTCCTGATAGTTTAAAAATCTTGCCTAGTAATGATGCTAATTAAGGGTCATTGTATGTTATGGTGAGTTATTATGACCTATCATTTGGTTCCTATAATAGGTTTATTTATAATAACTTAAACATAGAGTTAATCTAAGTAATGATGAGTTATCCTGAGACTCAGCCATCACAATTTAGTAGTTTTTAAATACGTTTCTCCAGGGTATTTTGATACTTTCCACATTTTTCTAGACCTAAAATACATCATTTCAAATATTATTAGGGAAAGATTAATGGGAATTAGATGCTTTTTCTCTTGTTAATCCTCTCAAAACATAGAAAACTCTTAGAAGAATAATTCATCTTCTCAAAAAAGAGAAAAAGCTAAGATACTTCCTGTAACGCCCTAAAACCTAGTCTCGAGACGTCACAAGGTGCTCAAGACTATGAGTAGCCTTAAGCTAACCCTGTCTGCCTTATACTATGTTTGAATTTTATAATAAAGTATTATAGATATAACATCATACTAAATGCAGAAATCTATATGGACTAACTGAGAATATCTAAATCATAATATCTGAAATAATAGACTTAAGACTCTGGACAATCAAACCTGAATAATCTAAATCATATCTAGGAGTCTGACAAGCTTTTACTACTAATATCTAAAGATCTACTTGGACAAACCCCCTGCTGACTCGAACTATCTAAAATTACTAAATCATCTAATCTGTTAAGCTGGAAATAAACTGAATGACTAAGTCCTCACACTATGAGGACGCATAAACTATCAGGATGTAGATAGAGAAGCTCAAAATCACTCTCGCTGCAGAAACTAAGCACCTGAACCTATATTATGAGACAATGTAGCACATAGACATATTTGTGGATCAGTCTTTGAGGATTTATTGAGTATATGGGGGTTAAATGCATATGTAAAGCATAATATCAATCATCATCATAGTTTGTAAAACATTGCATACTAAATGTAAATGACTCACACAAGCTGGAATATCTAAAAGCTGAAAGTCATAATTCATGGGTAGTAAGTCATACTTTATAAATCTATTATGTCATAACATTTAGTTCTAAAAGTTGTACTTGTATTTTGTCTTTAAAACAGACGATCCAAGTATATAAAGGACTCCCTCTTATATTAAAAATCTAAAAACTGAAGTCTATAGCTAATATCTTTTTGTAAAGTATAATTTGAACAAAGTTGTGAGCCTTTACACATAGTTTCCTAAAAGTTTTTTCTATTATTCTTTTCTGTTATATTGTTACCTTTAAACTTTGTGGAGGTTCTTCTATCTGACTTAAACCATGCGAGCTAACATGGAGTCCAACATCTTATTCCTTTATGAGGAAAACCTCATGATAGGGAGAGGTGTCATACTCTGACCAAGGAGTATAACCTAATATAAGTGATCACATCTGTATCTGTCATCCATATCGAAATAGGAATAATTTAAATTTGTACCTACGTGGGCTATGTAGATCTGTGGAAGTTAGGGTATGCTAATCCCACACTTTTTTCTTGATGCTAAATACTACTCACTTTAATGTATATGCTCATCTTATTGGAAATCTACTTTAAAAACTAGCATAAGGGTTATTACGAAACCAATTATGCATTTATCTAATTAAATTATGAATAAAACTATTCTGATTTCTTACATCTGTAATAAATCAGTAAAGTGGATTCCAGATCTTATGTAAGGATCAGAGCTCAAATCTTTACTGAAAATTTGAAAATAAACTAGTCATTCGTGCTTAAAGAATAATCTTTCTTAAAATAATAATGTTCAACCAAGGGATTGTAACCAATGCATCAATTTCATGTCAAAACATCATAATAATCATGCTTGGTAATGAAAAAAATGATAATTCATCTCAAAATCTGGAAATTTCTGCAATAGGAATGAAAATACGAAAATAAATAAGCAATTCAACCTCTCAATCACTTGAAATCTCATAATCTTGCAATTAGCAATAATGAGTAAGAGCCCTAATTATAATCTCATGTAATTTCATAGAAAATCATGTAAATTTGTAGTTAAAAGATAGTTTTGGGCACAACAATGAAAGAGGATCCTTGTTCATAAACTCCACATACCTCAATTAATGATTAGATGAAGAAACTCGAATTTTCAATTCCTATTTGAGCTTTTGAAGATGCCCTCTTGAATATCTTGAATTGGGAAGCCTTAATTTATAGCATTATATGAGAAACAATAGAGGAAATTGATTTCTTGCAGAGTAAGTTTTTAAGCTCTAGAGCTTTTTTTGAGAGAGAATGGATGAAAGTAAGCATAGAGTTCTTAGATTAGGCTTAATTCCTTGTTTTGGATGAATTGGGGGCTTGGAAATTTACCAAAGTGCCCTTTTTAAAATTTGATCGATACTGAAACCAAGAGAAATTTTCCAAATTTGGATGCCACCGCGATGCGCCAATATTGCGTTAGCTTACTGGAATTTGACAACTGGAAACTGGACATTCTATGCGATGCGGAGCTATCCCGGTGTACTACTAAAATTCCATTTATGCCATCACCGCGATGGACCACTGTTCTGGTGAGACACTGGAAATTGACAATTGGAAAATAAGGATTTACCGCGATGTGGGCTTATTGTGGAGGTCCACTGTAATCAGACAATTTCCATTTTGCAAGTCACCATGGCGCGATGCTTCTTTAGTTGGGATACTGCATTACTAAACATGCCATAACTTCTCAAACGAGTGTTGGATTTAGGCGAAATTGTTATTGATGGAAAAATAATTAAATTTCCTACACAACTAAGGGTCTAAAACTGGAAAATTCTACATGTAACAAAGGTTATTCATTTTTGAATCTAACCCTTGACATTTTAGAGGAGAAATTAAGCTAGGAAAAAGTATGGAGAATTACAATATCTCACCTAGGGAAAATCCATCCACAAATATGGCTAGTTAAGCTGAAAATATTGAGGAATCTGAGGCTATAAGCTATCATACACAACTGAAATAACTGTATAACTAAATTTAAAACATATTGAGCAACTGATTTAATCTATAAGTGCATAAGTTTATGGATATGACGATTAAGAATCTCTACTAGAACTTCTTCATATGAAAGGCTATTCAGAATATCTGTACTTTCTAGAGGGACTATAACGGTTGAATCATTGATTCACTTTTTCATCAAGGATACAAGGAACACTGGATGAATTGAGGATAAATCTACGAGTAGCTCTAGCTCATACACCACCTTCCCAACGTGATTCAAAATGCAGAAGGGACCTACATATTGGGGACTAAGATTCCCTTTTTTCCCAAATCTCTTCTCCCTATTCATTAGTGAAACTTTCAAATACAAACGGTCATCAACCTCGAACTCAAGATTTTTTTTCTTACTTCTGCATAAGATTTCTGATGGCTCTGAATTGCTTTCAATCTCTCTTGAATCAATTGAACTTCTTCCATGGACTTAAACACCATAGCTGGCCCAATCAAAGTGGCCTCACCTACTTCAAACCAACTAATAGACGATCTATATCTCCACCTATAAAGAGCTTCAAATGGGTCCATTCGAATACTAGCATAGTAACTGTTATTATAAGTGAACTCAATCAAGGGTAGATAGTCATCCCAACTACATTTGATATCAAGAACACATGCCCTCAACATATCCTCTAAGTTTTGAATGGTCCTTTCTGCCTAACCATCTTTCTGTGGATGAAAAGTTGAACTAAGATTAACTTGGGTACCAAGACCCTTATGAAAGGCTTTCCAAAACTGAGAGGTAAATTGTGTACCCCTATCTGATATGATGGACAAAAGAACTACATGAAATCTAACTAACTCTTTGATATATAACTTAGTATGATCTTCAGCTGTGTGGGATGTGTGACCTGGTAATAAATGAGCCTACTTAGTAAATTTGTCTACTATCACCCAAATAGAATCATGCTGACGACGCGAATAGGGTAATCCAGTCCAAAAGTTCATATTTACCTCTTCCCACTTCCAAGTGGGGATACTAAACTCCTATAAGGTACAACTAAGTTTTTGGTGCTCTACCTTAACCCGTTGACAAGTTGCACACTTGGCTAAAAACTCTTCTATATCTTTCTTCGTACCACTTCACCAATAAATTTCCCGCAAGTTCGGTACATCTTGGTGGGTCCGGGATGAATGAAATAATGCACACCATCCACTTTTACCATAATCCGCTACCCTAAATCATCAATGCATGGCATACATAATCTATTTTTGTATCTCAACACACCATCTCCCCCTTGGGATAAAACCTCTACCTTTTGGTCTATAATTGACTCCTTCAGTTTGACCAAACTAGAATCCTTATCTTGCTTCTCTTTCACTTTCAATACTAGAGAAAATACGAAACTACTCTAAACCCAAATATTCCCTTCAGCTAAATCAACCAATCTCAAACCCAATCTAGCTAACCAGTTAACTTCCCAAATGAACTCCTTCTTATCATTCTCCACATGAGCAACACTGCCCATGGACAATCTACTAAGGGTGTCTTCCACTGCATTGGACTTTCTCGGATGATATAACACACTCATATCATAATCTTTCAATAATTCTACCCATCGTCTATGATTAAGATTTAACTCCCTCTAAGTAAACACATACGGAAAGTTTTTATGATCCGAAAATATATCAACATGCAGCCCAAAAGATAATGTTTCTAGATTTTCAAAGTAAACACAACAACAGTAAACTCAAGATCATGGGTAGCGTAATTCTATTCATGAGGCTTAAGTTGTCTAGAGGCAAAGGCTATAACCTTACCTGTCTGCATCAAAACACAACCCAAACCAACTCTAGAGGTATCACAATACACAACGAAACCATCTGTACTATTAGGTAATGCTAAAACTAGGGCTGAAGTGAGTCGAGTCTTTAACTCCTGAAAACTCCTCTCATAGGTATCAGACCACTGTAACTTAACTTTTTTTGGGTTAATCTAGACATAGAAGACAGAATAGTAGAAAAAACCTCAACAAAACATCTATAGTAGCCAGCTAAACCCAAGAAACTTTTAATATCTGATGGAGGGATAGGTCTAGGTCAATTTCTTATGGATTTAGTCATTGGGGATCAACCCTAATACATCACTGGAAGTAATATGACCAAGGAAAGCTACTAACCTTTGCTAAAATTTGCATTTGCTAAATTTGGCAAAAAACTGATGATCTTTAAGAGTTTGCAACAATATTTTAAGGTGATCTACATGATCATCCTTACTACGAGTGTAGAAAAGAATATCATCGATAAAGACTATGACAAATATGTCCATACACTATTTGAACACTCTATTCATCATGTCCATAAAGGATGCTGAAGCATAGGTTAGCCCGTAGGACATGACTAAAAACTCAAAATGACCATAACTGGTTCTAAAAGTTGTCTTTAGAATATCATATTCCCCGAAGATAGCCGGATCTAAGGTCTATCTTTAACATATAACTTGCACCTTGGAGATGGTTGAATAAGTCATCAATTCTAGGAAAAGGATGTTTTTTTATCGTGACTTTATTTAATTGATGATAGCCAGTACATATTCACAAAAAACCATCTTTCTTTTGCACGAATAAGACGAGAGCGCCCCATGGAGAAATACTAGGCCTTATGAACCATTATCTAAGAGATATTTACGTTGCTATTTTAAATTTTTAAGCTTGGCTAGAGCCATAAGATATAGAGGAATAAAGATAGGTTGAGTATCTGGAAGAAGGTCAATACTGAATTCTATTTCCCTATTGAGAGGTACCCTTGGCAAATTTTCGAGAAAAACATAAGGAAACTCATTGACAACACTGACTGACTAAACTGTCGGAGTCTCCAACTTAGTGTCTTTAACTCAAACTAGATGATAGATACAACCTTTGGAAATAATTTGTTTGTCCTTGAGATAAGATATGAAATGATTTTTTGGAGTTACTGAATTTCCTTCCTACTCAAAGACTGGCTCGTCTAGAAACTGAAACTTCACCACTCAAGTACGACAATATATGGATACATAAAAAGAATGAAGCCAATCCATAAAAAGATTAAGGCCAAAGTCAACCATATCTAACTCTATTAAATTTGCTGACATAATTTTTGAAGGACAGTGATTGGATACTTTCTAAAGATCTGTTTAGCAATGACTGACTCACCTACTGGTGTAGAAACCAAGAAGGGCTTATGGATTATTTTAGGACTTATTTCAAAATTCACTATAACTAGTGGGGTCATATAAGAGAAATTCAACCCAGGGTTTCACAACACATAAACATCAAGATGAAAGACACGAAGTATACCGGTAACAACATCTGGTGAATCCTCCTTCTCTTGGAGGAATGGTAAAGCACAAAAACAATTCTAGTACTGACTGCCATAGGTACTGGATAATGCACCCTGAGGAGGAACTTGGTGACCTAGAGGAGCTGGTGCACTAGTAGCCTGTGTCAGGGGATGGACGTCTTTGTTCCTATGATTAGCATGCTGACACAATCTAATTCTATGACCAAACTTACCACAACTATAGCAACTCTTTTGTCCCATCAAACCCTTACTAGGATGATTTTTACCACACTTAGCACTTAGAGGATAACTTGGTATTCCATTCATGCTATTCTTAGATCTAGACATAGAAGACTTACCCCAATACACCTTTCTAGCTATAGGAGTGGGAGAACTAGCTGAAGATGGAGCTGGCATAGATGAACAATTTTGAAACTATGAATAATTACCCCCTCCAAACCTGTTCTGGCCATACTAAACTGCCCTATTTTAGACTTCTTACTACTTATATCTCTTCCCTTCAATTTCTCTGCCTTAATGTTTTGAGCATGAATCATCAACCTAGCAAGATCCATGTCTCCAATAAGCATGGCAGTCCTACACTCCTTGACTACCAAACCAGATACTGCTGTAACATACTTACTCATACTTACCCTAGGATCAACCATTGTATCAGGGGCATACTTAGACAATTGGTTTAACTTAAGGCAGTACTTCTTTACCGCCATTGATCCCTACCTCAAATTCACAAACTCTTCTATATTAGCTTCTCTCATCTCAAGTGGATAAAACCTATATATAAATGTATTCTAAAATACTCACCAACTTATAGGAGTTACATTCTTACCTCTACCATTCTTCTACATAACTACCCAATCATATGCTATATATTTCGATCTATAGGAAGTCAACACTACACTCTCCTCCTCAAAGACATACATAATCTAGGTTATCTTCTTCACCTCATCTATATAAATTTGTGGGTCCTCACCTACTTTTAACCCAAAGAACTCTGACGGGTTTATTCTCATAAGTCTCAAATTTTGGCTGCTGCTATATTACCATTCTGCTAAAGTGGGACTGCAACCTAATAGTTGGACTGAGCAGTAGCAGTCATAGCTTAGGCCAACTCCTGAAAGGTAGCCCAAAATTCAACATAGGATACATTCTCATTTAAAGAATCAACAGACTGTGGTGGCTGGTTATCATTTCTATGAGCATTAGCTTGACGAAGAGGCATATTCAACTGTCATGTAAAAGCACGACTTGAAAGTAGGTAGAGATACTGTAAGAGTAATAGATCATGAAAGAAAGAGATTATTTCCTAAAAATATCCCATAGTCTCTATTTCAGAAATGTGGTGCATTTCACACCCATGATCAGAAGTCTACGTAACATGGCTTGTCTGACTCCCTAGGACTCTTATAAATCTTAGGCTCTGTTACAAGTTTGTAACACCCCAAAACCTAGTACCAAGACATAACACGATTCCCAGGACTACTAGTAGCCTTAAGCTAGCCCTATCTGCCTTCTACTAAGCTAGAATCTTATAATAAAGGAGTATAGATATAACATCGTACTAAATGCGGAAATTTGTCTATACTAATTTAAAATATCTGAATCATAACATCTTAAATAATAGACCCAAGAGTCTGTACAATCAAAATTAAATAATCTAAATTATATCAGGAAGTTTGACAAGCCTCTACTACTAATATCTAGAGAGCCACTAGGACAAACCCCCAGCTAACTCAGACTATCTGAAAATACTGAATCATCTAATCTATTAAGCTGGAAATAAATTGAATGAAAAAGTCCCCAAATTAAGAGGACTCACCACCTATCAGGATGTAGATGCTTAAAATTACTCTCGCTACGGAAACTGAGCACTTGAACCTAGATTATGAGATAATGTAGCACATAGATGTATATATGGATCATTACTTTGAGGATGTACTGAGTATATGTGCATGGAATATATATGTAAAGAATAATATCAATCATCAATATAGTTTATTAAATAATGCATGCTAAATGTAAATTACTCACGCAAGCTGGATCTAAAAGTTGAAAGTCATAATTCATGAGTAGTAAGTCACACTTTATAAATCAAGTGAGTTAGAACATTTAGTTCTAAAAGTTGTACTTGTATTCTATCTTTATAAGATACTGTCTAAGTGTAGAAATGACTCACTCTTATATCTAAAATCTAAAAACTAAAGTCTATAGCTAATAGCTTTTTGTAAATCATAATTTGAATAAAGTTGTGAGCCTTTACACTTAGTTTTCTAAAAGCTTTTTCTATTATTCTTTTCTATTATGCTGTAAGCTTAAAACTTCAGGGAGGTACTTTTAACCAACATAAACCATGTGAGCTAACATCATGTCCAATGTCTTATTCCCCTATGGTAAAAATCTCATAATGGAGAGAGGTGTCATACTCTTGCCAAGGAGTATTACCTAATCTAAGTGATCACATCTGTATCTATCATCCATATAGAAATGGGAATAATCTAAATCTTACATAGTTTTGTGGAAGTTAGTTCATACTAATCCCACACTTCCCACTCTGTGCTAACTACTACTCCCTTTAATATGTATGCTCATCTTGTTAGAAATCCACTTTAAAAACTAGCATAAGGGTTATTATGAAACTAATTATGCATTTATCTGATTCAATCTGTGAATGAAACTATTTTGACTTCTGACATTTGTAATAAATCTATAAAGTAGATTCCAAATATTATCTAAGGATCAAAGATCAAATCTTTATTGAGAATCTGAAAATAAACTAGTCATCTGATCCTTAATGCATAATGTTTCTTGAAATAATAATTTTAAATTTAGGGATAGTAACCTATACATAAATCTCATGTCAAAACAACATAATAATCATGCTTGGTAATAAAAACAATGATAATTCATCTCAAAATCTGGAAATTTCTGCAATAGGCATGAAAATCTAAAAATAAACATGAAATTCCACTTTTAAATAATTCGAAATCTCATAATCTTGAAATTAGAAATAATGGGTATGGACCCTAATTCAAATCTCATGTAATTTCATTGAAAATCATGTAAATTTGTAGTTCAAAGCTAGTTTTGGGCACAAGGATAAAAGAGAATCCTTGTTCGTAAACACCACATACCTCAATTGATAATTATATGTAGAAACTCGAATTTTTGATTCCTATTTGAGCTTTTGAAGATGGCCTCTTGACTATATTGAATTGGGAACCCTTATTTTAGATCTTTCTTGGAGAAAAATGGAGGAAATTGATTTCTTATAGAGTAATTTTTTAAGCACTAGGGTTTTTCTTTGAAAGAGAATGGATGAAAGTAAGCATTAAGTTCTTAGAATAGGATTAATTCCTTATTTTGGATGAATTGGAGGCTTGGGAATTTACCAAAGTGACCCTTTTAAAATTTAATCCGAACAGGAAACAAGAGAATTTTTTATAAATTTCCATGCCACCACGACGCGCCACTATCGCGGTGGCTCACTAGAATTTGACAACTGGGAATTGGACATTCTACGTTTCGTGGAGCTATCGTGGTGCACTACTGATATGTAATTTTGGCCATCACCGTGATGATCTACTATCACGGTGAGACACTGGAAATTGACAATTGGGAAATAAGTCTTTACCGCGATGTGGGCTTATCGCGGAGGTCCTCTGAAATTGGACAATTGCCATTTTGCAAGTCACGCGGTGCGATGCTTCTCCAGTTGGGATACTTCTTTACTAAAAATCCCATAGCTTCTCAACTGAGTATCGGATTATGGCAAAATTGGTATCGATGGAAAGCTAACTCAATTTCCTACACAAGGAGGGTATAAAACTGAAAAATTCTACATGTAAAAAAAGTTATTCATTTTTTAAGATAACCCTTGACATTCTAGAAGTGAAATTAATCTAGGAAAAAGTACGGGGCATTACACTTCCTGTGCTCAAAATATTTGATGTTATTAGAAAGAACATACTTTCCAAGTATGTAATATTCTATCAATGGTTATCATTTCACCCACTGAGTCCCAAAAAACTTAGAAATTTTTAGTTTTAACATAAAATAAATATAAGGTTCGAATTTAGTTTATGATTTCCCTTTTTATTCAGTCTCTTATGATTGTTAAATTTTAATTACATGTTTCTCATGCCTTTTCACCTAGAATGACTTACTAATCAATTATTTTATTAGTTAGTATGCTTTATAGTATAGCCATATTATATAGTTATGTTTACAAAAAATTGGCATATTAAGGTACATGACACTAGTAATTATTTGTTTTAACATTAATGATGTAATTAGTATTGGTTGACATACCTACAACATAACTTCAATTATTAAGTCTTTTATAACACTTTTAGACAAAGTATGTTTTGCCTTAGTTTTTAGTATATCCTTTTATGAGATATCAATTTAGGAGTAGTACTTAGCATCGAGTTGAACTGGGGTTCTGTGCACCCAAGTCCCAAAACTACATGCAACTGTAGGTTATTTAGCTCTTCTAGTTAGGCATTAGTTTAGTGATCATGCCATCCATGTACTTATATAAAACACCATAGGACAAGAGAAAAGTATGAGTCAATACATATAAATGTACTACTATGCAAAGTGAGGTAGGCTGAATGCAAGGATTTATACTATAACTAACAAAATAACATAACATTAACATGGATGAGTTAGAAATGTATGCATGAATACAGGAGTTCTAACTAATGTCATAATTATATAGGATACTGAGTTTACTGGTAACATGGATTACTGATAACTTACATACTGTTAATAAGTGACTTATCCTGACAGTTCTGATTTTGATGGAATGAGCTGAGTTCCGAACTGAGCTGAGTGACTATATCTGGCAGTCTTGAAATCTATAGAACTATCTGATTTCTTTACTGATGATTGATACTGAGACTGTGGGAGGTAATCATCTAATCGACATGCCCCTTTTTAAGTGATTTCAGTTCCAACCTATCACCTAAGTTGGAAGGGTGTCAATACTGTGCCACGAGTAAGGACAAGCAGAGAGTTACCCTCATCTATTAAGTACTTTACGGAGAATAGTGGGACTCTTATCTGACATGTTAATCCACCTTATCAACCCTCATCTGGCAGGTTTAATGTCTTAAGCTAAACTGGATACGTAGTTCTGGAACACAAGGACTACTTATAAGGATCACACCCTCTATTAGCAGGTGAGGCCTCATTCTTGGGTTCACTCGATGCTGAATCCTACTCCCAACTAATTGACACTAAGCTAAGTATATTGGACTAATCTGGATTGAGTTTACTGAGTTTCGTTGACTGATGGAACACTACTAAACTCTGTTGATTGATTGAGTTTACTAAGGTCTGAACTAAATACTATTGAGTTCTTCCTAAATTCTGAGACTAGCTGAGAGTACTACTGATCTTGACATGACTGAGATGGATTCTGTAACTAACACTGGAATTAGGTACAAAGCTAATTTGTTAGGTATTAAATAGCCCCAGGACTCAATAGCATAAAAATAATAAGGCATGAAAAATCTCGAATACTTGACAATAATCAACAACTCAAAAGACAATTTATGAGGTATTTCATCAAACACTTGAAATTCGTGAACTTGCACATAAATAGGAATGCATGCTAACATGTAATAATTTCATTAAACTATTTTCATGAACATTCCATCAAACACAAATAAGGCATAGCTTTATACTTGGGCATGAGCAATAATGCTAATACATCATGACTACTATATTAATTCATAATTCAGGAGTTTCTATATAACAGAATCAAAGTTCAACATACATTCCACCAAATATCAAGAAATACATTAAAGATTTCAACTTGAAATACATACCACAACATCAACATGATTGCTCCAAACTCACAAATGACATCACAAATTTATGATTTTAACAGAATTTTCTTGAACTCCAAGGATGGAAGGGACCCTTGGATGAACATTTTACATAACGTATTGCTTGAATTTGGAAAGATTGATGGTAAAATATTTTGAATTTTATTCTTGGATTGATAGGCCTAGGGTTTTTTCTTGAGGATTTAATGAATAATGATTGTATTATGCCTTTAAAGGGGATAAATTTTATGTTATGTGGGCTTAAGGGCATGGAAAAAAACCCAACTACCCCTTGAGATGCAGTTTTTAAATGACTAAAAATAGGGTTACAAATGTACAGTCGACGCGGTGAGTCAATGGCATCAATGCGATATCCAATGCATCACGCCAAGTTAGTATTGACCAACTGGAATTTGATGCTGGTAGCTGGAAATAATATTAGCCAATGCGATAGGCGATGCGACGCGCTTAAATCACATTGACTCACTATTTTAGGATTCTAAAGGAGCTTCAAACAAAGTCTGAAAAATTCAAAACTTGCCCGGGTTCATCTATTGACCTTCCTGACCATGAATTAACTCAAATATAGATATTTAAAGGACATTAAGGTCGCAAAGTAAGAGCGCCAACTTTTGAAGGCTAAAATATAATTAAGTCGGAATACTTAGCTAAATATTCTAAGTCTATGACCCCTTGACAAACTTAAAGGACTGAAGTAAGCTAAAATTTTTTGCGAGGTCTTACACAATTGTAGCACATGACAGTTAGATAGTTCGCAGCTTCCAACTAGCAGGTGATGTGTTCTTTTGATTCAAGGACTCGTGTCAACTATAGTTTAAGTATCTTTCTTTTATTAAGTTGTATTGATTAAAGATAGTTGGGGGTATTGTCCTTGCTAGCTATAGTTAATAGTAGAGGATTCATTGACAATCAGTAAAGTTGATATATTTAATTTCTATTTTGTTTTGTATAACCAGAGTTGTAATCCTTTTTGATAGTTTTGGTTTTGAACATATTCAGCAAAGGCATCTCTTCTGTTGTTTTTTTTCAAATTAATGTATCTTATTTAGTTGGTCATGAGTTATGCCAGTATAAGGGTTATATTGGGATCACTTATAGTCCTAAATACCATAAGATGTCTTGGGGTGTTACACCAATAGTTCTGTAAATTTTTTCCTTTAATTCCCGATTACCTCAACCTCATGATGACAAATAGTTGGTCTTCGAATTCCTTTTCAACTTTCAACTTTCCATCGATATGATAACACTGCTCTCCGGCGACAATAGCTTTGAGTTCTTAATTGGCCCTTATATTCTTTCATAAGATAAATATTAGGGTTTTTAGTTATTATGAAGAAAAGAAACTTAAGACAAGTTCTCTTCTACTGTTGGTTAATAATTTCAATATTTTCCTGCTTAAATTTAAAATGGGGACTGAAGACAAACTTGATTTCTAGTATTTCTTATTCTTCTCTTCTATTTTCAAAGTGTAAAATGATTTTTTATTGTTATTGTAGTTCT
The DNA here is from genome assembly GCA_030864225.1 of Capsicum baccatum var. pendulum. Taxonomy (NCBI): domain Eukaryota; kingdom Viridiplantae; phylum Streptophyta; class Magnoliopsida; order Solanales; family Solanaceae; genus Capsicum; species Capsicum baccatum. The sequence goes on along the minus strand of CM061555.1, from coordinate 160,900,755 downwards.
TATTGTCGATCTGTTGATTCAATTTGTTTGTTTCTATTGAGTTTTTTGAAGTTTGATTTTTTTCTTTGTGTTTGTAAAAACAAAACAACAATTTTTGTATTTTGGTCACTGTTAATATTCTTGGCATCTGTACCATGTATATGTTGTGTTGGTGTTGCTAGGCTTATTTGTTATTGTTCTTTCTAAAAATAGTGTATTTAAAATTAGATGATGATATTGTTGTTGTTCTATTGATCAAAATCTTGCTACTATTTTTTTCTATAATAGATGAATCATCTGATGCTACGGAAGAACCATCTGATCCAATTACTAAATCATTTAATACAATAGATGAACAATCTATTGATTGAAATTCTATCAACTATTCCAACAGGACGACTTTAATTTCTTCCAATTGGTAACTCATCAGTTGTGAGACATGAGACTTCTGTTGAAAGAAATCTTAATAATATTGACAATTGATCTATTGCATAGACCATTCATCTGTTTCAACAGATGAGTGATCTATTAAAAAAAATTACAACAAAAATTGTTTTTATTGTTTACAATAGGTTACTCTTCTATTGCAACAGGTTAATTTCTCCCAACAGATAATTCATCTATTGGGACAGATGAGGCTTCTGTTGAAGAAATGTAAACAATATTGACAGTTGATCTTTTGCACAAACTAGTCATCTGTTTCAACAAATGAGTGATTTATTGAAAAAATTACAATAATATAGAAATTGTTTTTTTATTAATTACAATAGATTAATCTTTCGTTGAAATAGGTTGGTTATATGTTGCAACATATAACACACCTATTGCAATATATGTGTGATCTGTTGGAACTATTATTTTACTGTGCTGTATATGTTAGATTTTTATTCTCCTTTTTAATGATGATTTAATCAATTATAATCTATTTTAGTTTTCTTTTATCTTTAGATAATATGGCTTCCCAAAGAAAAGAAACTGAATCAAGTTTGAGTGAAGGAACAACTGAATTAGCAAGGCTACATCCACCACTCTATGAGCTTTTTTATAAGCGTTATCTCAATCAGAAGCAAAAGGTAATGAATATTGTAATGAGGAATATTTCAAAGGAGATGATCCAAATGCTAATATCCCTTCAACTGAAGAGTTGGTCAAAACTTTCATCATTGATAGTTATCCTATGAGAATATAGGGTGATGGTGCCACAAATTTAACTGGTGATGTCGCGGTTAAGTCAGCCATAGGAAATTTTTTTGACGCCTTTAGAAAAATACTGTGAGACCAAAAATTGACTGATTATTTCAAGAACAACTGCTTTGTTCAATATCTTGATTTACCGGAGAACAACAATGGTCGTTTCCAAATGAAAATGGTATATGATCTTCTCAAGTGTAGGTTTATGTATTAAAATAAAGATAAGATTAATGAGGTATGAATAAATTACTGTGGCATGCCTATTTGTTTTGGTTGGAATGAGTTTACTATAGTTATTAGACTAAAATGTTACCCTTCTTTTCCTTCTAAAGTAATACTTATTGTAACCATAAAAAATGCACCCCCTACACCCCAAAAAGAAAGAGTCAAGTCAAGTGATGGTGATTACTTGGTGTCCCTTGTTGGTCCAAGCTTCAAAAATAAAAATTTGATAGAAACATTGAAAGGTAAAAGACTTTCAAAGAAGCACAAGTAATCATTATGCTTGGTTTGGTTTGTACATAATATTTTTTGCATGAGAGACGTTAAAAACAACATACCACTTTGTTTAATAAAACTCTCCGAGGATCTTGAGGCATTTAACAACTATCATTAGGTTTATGAAAGCTTTACAATGACTCTCAAATAGTTGTTGACACCATTAACACCAAAGATAGTTAACTTATATGGCTTTGTATGAGCCTTCATGGTAAATATTTGCTTTATTTTGATTCAGTTATTTTTTATTAAATAATGCTTTTGATTTATTGGCGTTATTCTATAGTCTAGAGCATTTAAAGTTATTTCTTATTTAAGACAACAAGTGAAGCACTAGGAAGAAGTTTCATGTCCAAGAATACTGAGATGGTTGTCATCCAAAACCAATAAAAATACAAAATTTATTAATCTCTTCAACCCTCCGAAGGAAGCAGTAAGTCTAATTCTACTTAAATATTTATTTTAATTTATAAACTTTTAAATTATTTAATCATCATTCTAATATATGTACTGAATTATTTTAGATTGTGCATATGTGGCTTATTCCGACCAATCATGAGTTGGAGATTCAATTTTTCCTTACTTTATGATTTGTGAAAACTTTATCGGACCCTAAGGTCATTAATAGAATAAAAAGGAAATTGTTTGGAGCAATAACCATCACAAGAAAAATAATAATTTTGGAGGGTAGGCTTGTTGTTGCTGATGGTGTTAGTGGTGATGGTGTTGGTGGTGGTGGTAGTGGTGTTGCTGTTAGGTCTAATGATGCTTCTCATGCAGTTTTTGAAACTAAAAACCATTATGATTCTTATCACACTGGTTTTGAAGATTTTTTCTTTCATAGTAAATGTTTTGCGTGCAAATGCAAAGGCTTCAAGGCGAAACATGATGGAGTGATAAATGTTATTAATGCATTAACTGCTTCTATAATGAAATTGACATCTAAGAGGGGTGTCATTCCATCAAAGAGGATTTCACATCCATACATTCCATTAGAGATTAATGTTAAAAGGCCATGGGAGAGCAGCATGACCTAAAGAAGGTGAATATATATCATTTGTTCCCACAATCGAACAAACTACATATCTAATGTAACGTATGACACATCTTCTAAAAATTATCAAATAGATATATGAATCTATTGCAATAGTTGACTATCCTGTTATATTAGATGCATTATCTGTTGCAACATATGTGTCATCTATTTTAGCAAATAAAACAAGTCTTCCTATTGTTTAAATTTGTACCAATAGATGACTTATCTGCTACAGCGGATGAGTCATTTATTGGGATAGACTTCTTATTATTTTAGTTTTTCCAAAAACATGAGTCATATGTTGCAACAAATGGGTCATCTATCGGAAATTATCATGTAAGTCTTCCTTCAGATTTGATTTGTCCCAACAGACTATCCATTTGTTACAGCATATGACTTATCTGTTTGGATAAATTAAAATAGGAGGAATACTTGTTTGATTTTCTAAATTAGATGATTTATGTAACACCCCACATTTTCGGGCTAGAATTTGAATAGTTGTTCCTATGCGTACAAACTTGAACCCAATTATTCTATGAATATACATGTGATTAGAAATTATATGATGTGTTAATATCTTTGTATATTGAACGAGTTCATAATCTCCTCCTAACTCAAAGACTGGTTGAGGAGTTTTCTATCGATAGAGTTTTGATAAATGCTCCAGCTAAGGTCAACTTTAAACAAGTTTATCTCCTAGTATGTATGAATTCAGGTATCCTACTTTATATCAAATGAAAGTTCTTTCAGTATTCTTTCCAATGCATTTCCTTTCACCTTAATCCTATATCGGAGTGGAAAGTTATACTGATTTTACCTCGGCATGCCCGCCTATTAACAAAGTGACAACTTGAGGTGATAATCTGTCAACTCAGTGATAACTTATCAGCCAAGTCATCTGCCCAAACCAGAAAGTTATCAACTTCAGCTTCAAAGTGACGAATTGAAGTGATAAGTCATCAACTAAGTTATGACTTATCAACCAAGTCATCACCTATAACCATCTCAGCTACAATAGTGATGACTTGAGTTGATAAGCCAGCTAGTTGATAAGTTATTTACTCTCATCATCAACTAAAAATTTCAGCAACTTTTATTTGGTTTTGGAGGGGTATTTTTGTTTTTTCCTTACCTCAAACCCTACATCCCAAGACATATATCATCAAATAAATGTACTTATCCATTATCAATAATTTTTAAACGCCATTAACCCTCTCAATTCCCAAGAACAAGATTAGGGTTTCTTCTTAAGGTGATCTTCGAAGAACATCAAGACTCTATTACATTCTCTTTAAGATAATCAACAAATTGTATTTCTCAATTCGAGAACATTCAAGAAAGGTTGATTCTCTTTCAAGATTAAAACTTTAAGGTATGTGTAATGTTCATCCATGAGCCATTTCCATCCATGGAGTCCAAGATCCCTTTTAATGTTAATTTATGTGGTTTTCCATATTTTAAATTAATTATCTCCATGAAATTCTTATGAATGTGATTATCAATGGTGTTTTCAAGTGTTTTTCGATGAATGTTGCCCTTACACATTTGAATGATGGAAATTTTATTGTTAAATCCCTAAGTATGGTTTTAGAATTGCAATTATGCTATTCCCACATGTTTCACTCATTTATATGCTTAAGTCTATGAATTTCTTATCACTTAAACTTCAAGTTAAGATTATAATTAGTTGTAAGTGGAATGCATTATAGTATGTTTTCAATATTGTGATTTCCATATGATGTTCATGAGAATTCATAATAAATCCTTAGCTTATGATTTTTTCAAGTGATCGTGCTATCTCATTATGTTTAAAAGTATCCCTATATTAAAGTCTTGATCCCCATGTGTTTGATGAAATGCCAAAGTGATGTATTTTGAGTAATAATTCCTTATTATGGTTTCAAATGCTTTTATGTGTTCCTATTGTTATTGATATAGAGTCCTGGGGGTTTGAATACCAAAAACATAGTTGTTTACTTAGTCTCAGTATTTTCAGAATAGGTTCAGATATGTATTAGCATTATTAATTCAGTCAGCTATTATAATCAGTCAAACTTATATTAATTCAGTATTTGAGTCAGTTCAGTTGGGAGTAGGATTTAGCACCGAAAGAACTCTGGGATAAGGGTTCACCTGTCAGTAGAGGACGTGACCCTTAGAAGCAGTTCTTAGGTTCCAGAACTACATAGCCAGTGTAGGTTGAGATATCAACCTGCCAGTTGAGGGTTGGAAAATAGTTTACCTGCCAGACGAGGGTAATACATATCTCATTAGGGCACTTTCGAGATGAGGGTGACTCTTTTGCTTGTTAGTACCCATGGCATGGTACTAACACCCTTCCAATTGGAGTTACAGGTTGGACCCAAGTTAGTTTAGATTAGGGCCTGTCATTTAGATGATACCTCCCACATTTTTAGTTTCAGTATTCTATTCATAACTCAGTTCAGTTTGGCTTGACCATAGCATACATTTATCAGTTATTGAGTTATCAGATTTCAGTATTTTAATTTACAGGCTATTTCATAATCATATTATATGATTGGTTATGCATACTCAGATTTTTCATCTTTCATTTATCTATACATTAGTTATCTCATGCTATTTAGTAGTTAGTTATTAGTCTTGTTCAGTTAGATTTCAGTATTTCCACACATGTCTGTTATTACTATTTCAATGCACAGTTAGCCCATGTATTTAGTCTAACCTTATCTCATATACCAATATACTCAAAGTACTGACCGCATACTCATTTTTTGCGCTATGAAGTCTCATATCATAGGTTTGGATGCTCAGGTTCCTGACTGCACCTATATATCTTAGCACGCCACCAATAAAAGTAGTGGTGAGTCCTTATATTTCGAGGACCATTGATGTTTATTTCAGTTCAGTTCAGTAGTTAGTCAGAGTTTGTTTGGGACATGTCCTATCAACTCCACAGCTAGTTAGTTTAGAGGATTTCAGACTAGTAAATCCTGATAGTCAGTTTTTAGTCGTTATTATCAGTTGTTTTATCAGTATTGATTGTATGTTTCAGACATTTTAAAACTAAGATAAAGTATTGATTATTCGATGTTAAAAACTTATAAAGTTTTTCAGCTAAGTTTCACATATGTTTTCATTATATATTCAGTGCTCACAGGAAGTACCAGATCATGGGTTAGCTAGTGATCATTTAGAGTTGTAAGCACCGTGTGACATCCAGGGTATACTCTCAGGGCAAAACAAGTTATTGTCTCTGTGATTAGTATTGGCAATCTTGGCTTTCTAGGTAGATGTCATAGTAGAAGCTACCGATGAACAACATAATATCACAGTTGATAATCCATTAAGTGCTTCCAAAGATGAAGAAAAAGTAAAGCCTGTCAATCCAAAATTATGAAAGAATTACCCATTTGAAGGGTTCAACATCTCGGATAAGGATTCCAAAAAACTAACAAAGTTGATCAGCGACTATTCAGGATGGATTACTGATGGGTTATTAAAGCTTCATGTTGACAAGTACATAAATAATTTTTAATGATATTGATTTATACAATTCTTGGTCTAATAATATGACATTAACACATAAATTGTGCAAAAAATAAAATGACGAATACTACAAAGTGAATGAATCGAGTCTTGGTTCTAATATGTTTGTCTTTGTTGTTGCACATACCATAATGAATAATTTGTTCTACTTGATTTCACAGACCCAAACTTTCTGGAATGATGAGGTTTAAATGCCATACATCTTACTATCAGTGCTTTATTTAATTTTATCTGTGTATTATTTTTTCTGTCATGTGATCTGAAATGTTTGATTTGATAATATGTGCAGCACTTTGATGTAAGTTTTTACTATCTTCGAAAGAAGACCAAGTTGCAAACATTAGAACATTACAGATACATGATAAGCAATTATTTATGCAAAGTTTACATCAATAATGCCAATGATAGGTGTTGTCAACAACATCTGGAAGTTTCTCTAAATGAGGAAGGCTTAATCAACATCATCAAAGGTTTTAGCAGTCTAGCTGACTTACCTTGACATTTGGTCAATGAAGTGTACATCCTAATCCATTGCGGTGTTGAATTTCATTGGGTGTTGGCTATCGTCATTCTAAAAGAGAGGTGAATCCGAGTTTATGACTCAATGTCAAGATGGAGAAGTTTTGGTCCATCGTCTGAGATATAAAAGCTGGCCAAAATATTACCTACTTACCTTGATGTAAGTGGGTTTTTAGACTAAAAGGTTCATACTGATTGGTCGATTATTGAAGAATAGCGAGATAAAATGGGCAATCCATTTGATGTAGAATATGTTAAAGTAATTTCTCAATAACCCAATGGTATCTTATAAGTTTCAATAAAGTATCATGATTTAGTTTTATTTCATAAATTTTACAATGTTTACATTAACTACAAAATAGAGATTATCTGATTTCTACAAACCCAGGGATTGCAGTCTTTTTGTTTCAACTTACGCCAAGTATTTGAGCGATGGATTACAAGTACCAAATGATGGGACTTGATGTTGATTACTCCATAAAACATTTGCTAGTCTTTTATGGAAATATAGAGAATCAAAAGATTAAAAATTTTATGCAAGTGACATTAAAGATCCACGATGACCAAAGTTGAATTCCATAGCACCGAATAAAGAATAACTTGTTCATATTGAGTAAATCTTTACAGTGTGAGTTCGTCAAAGTAATAAACTCTCATTAGGAGTTGTTCTCACCAAAACTTAAATTGTTGATTTATTTGGTGATATCTCTATCCATTATAATTTTTTTATATTTTATTTATTTGTTGATTTATTTCATGTAATTTCGTAAGGTTTGATTTATTTTATTTTGTCTATGTTATCCTTAGATTTGAACTTATTAATTGAAATAGAATACTTGATTTGCATATGAAACAAATAATGTATCTATTGCAGCAGATGACATATTTGTTGGAAATTATCAAACAGATTTAGACATATGTTGCAACATGTAGCATATCTATTTGAAATTATAAAAAAAGTCTTCCTATTGTTTTAATTTGTTTCAATAGATGACCTGTTCTTGCAACGGATAGACATAGATATAAATATCTGCATAATGCAATGGATGACCAACCTATTGTGTTATAAAAATTCAATTTCCATCAAATATAAAAATTATCATGGCATAACAATTGTCGTGGTGTTTGTGTTTCTACATCTTCTTTTTTATACACTGGCTCCAAGCATTTAATTAGTACCCCAGAAGCCCAGATCTCTTTCATATTTTCCACAACATTGTCGCATAGAAAGGTCATTAACTCGGTCATTTTTGGGCCGTCAACAAACACTTAATGTGTGCAAGCATATAGGACCCACATAAAACACCGATTTCATTTTTTGGAAGGTTCATGTCTATGTTTCAACCTTCAAAATCTCATGTTTTCTTCATCAACACTTTTGATGGAAAATGATCCATCATTTCACTATGACTCAACAAGTTGGGGAACAACTTTAACAGTGGCAACATGTGTGTAAATAAATATCCTCGTCGAAGATAGGTAAGTTGCAGTTATAAACCTTCATCATTCTAGCCTCGAGTAGTATCTCAAGATCTATGAAATGTTTTATCTCCACATTAATGACTACAAAGATTATCTTTTCCTTGGTTCAGATCTTGTCGTGTGGATATGTCCTTTCCTTCTAAAATAATTAATCAAATCTTCATCCCATTGGAACCTAGAAACTAATGAATAAAATCTCGGACCACCGAAAGTTGACGTGATCTTAATGAGACTATCATACCATCCTTCAAATTATTATAGAAGTTGAGGTCCATTATCCTATCAATTGCATCATAAGCATCCGAGTATGCTCTTTGCCTGTCCCTAATAAGGTAAAGAATTTTATCAACATACTATCATGTAACACAATTTTTAAATAGGTTAGTAATTTTAAATAAGAAAAAAAATTAGAAAGATGTAATGGATGGTCCATCTTTTGTAGAGGGTTCTCTAAATCTATTCACAGATTACCTATATAGCGCAACTTATGCAACATATGGGTAATCCATTGCAACAAAACCACCACCTGTTGCACCAGAATACCTAGGTGTTGTATTAGATAACACAACTGTTGCGTAGCTTCTACTTTATTGAGTAGATTAGTAGGCTAGGTTAGGAAAAGTAAACTTACCTTGGCCACGTACCAATGATACATAGCTATTATATTATAAAGTCTTCGAGGGAAAAGCTATGCATGGTGTATTCTTTTGCGCGTTTCTTTGAATTCATGGCCTTTCACAGAGAGGCCTTCTCTTTGACTGTATATTTCAATTTTATGTCAACCTTCTTTAATGGCCACTGAACTTCAAATTTTGAGAGGGAGGAGTTGATATTTTCTTCGTTTCATATTGGAAAGTATATGTCTAATTGATCTTTTCTTTTTCTTAACTGCCACTGTAGGAGTGTATAGCTCTCTCATCTTATTGGATGGTATGATACCCATCTTTGATTTTAATTCCTTGATAGCTTTAGTGATAGCCCCTAATATATCAAAGTATTTATCCTGTATGTCCATGCACTCTTCGAATTTGCAATGAGAACATGAGGTTGAATAGGGGTGAGAAGGACCACTATAATGGTAGGAGGGACCGGTGTAATGGTGAGAGGGACTCATGTAAGGGCTGTTTTCAAAAGATTTTTTGTTTAGCATCAACATGATCATTATCACAACGAGCTGCAGCATCAGCATAAGCATTGCTTCCACCAATATCAACAACTTCATTAGCAACACCCCCAAAATCAGCACCCGGATTTGTTACAACATATTGTTCATGAAGAGCCTCAATATTAGGCTGACTTTGCCTAACTGCTCTTCTTATATCTGTTTCTCTATAAAATTCCTACTTTATTAACTCCACTGTTGGGTCTACTATAGTATCAACAAAACTTAGATTAATAAAAGAAGTCATCTCATTTGGGGCACATTTATATGTTCAATAACCAATGTTACCCAGATTTGGACCTTTTCTGAGAGATATATTGTGCTATTCTAAGTATAATTGAGCTTTAAGTGCGTTATTTATCTAATGGACATGATTACTATTTGCAATATTAAATAGTGATGAATTACAAATGGTTGGACATATTAATGATATGCAAGGGTAAAGGTAGCAAATAAAGGCATTTGAACATAGCTCAGAAAGGCAAGCTAGAAGTCTGAACATTCGATTTGTGCAGTAACCACATCATAGAGAGGGACTAAATAGAATTTTTCAAAAACCAGTAAGGTACCACGATACCACCACATCATGGTGAAGAGCTATTTCCTAATTGTCTAAATTCCAGAATAAGGGTGTCATATTACCACATCACAGTGAAATTCTAGTTGCCAGGTTTTCAAAGTCTATAGCTCAATGCATCATGGTGAAGGATGAAATTGCATTTGTAAAAATTGAGAAGCTTTCCGCGATATCACCACGCTGAGGTGATGAGCCAAATCACAATTGTTATAAAATAGTAACCTTCCACAATGGCCTAGATTCGTGAGGAGTATGGCATTTGACAGCAAAGCACATCGCGCCAAATGACCATATTGGGTTTTTCATCCCACCTATAAAAGGAAAAATTCAAGATAATTTGGGGACACTTTGGAAAGCATAGAAATGGTAGAAAAACACTAAATTCCCTATCTTAGTGTTGTTAGAATTTCTTTTGAACTTCTTTACCACAAGATTAATTATTAGTATGATTAATTAGTTATTTTTATGTTGAATTCAAATATGAGTGGCTAAAACACCCTTGTTCTGCAGTTGAGGCCAAGAACATGATTACCCTTTCATATTCTTTATCGTAGTTTCTTTTTGGATTATCATCTGGTTTGTTCTTAATTTCTTGAACTTACTATTTTGATTAGTTGCCACCATTAGAATAAATCTATATTTCTATGTGAATCTAGGATAAAAATCATAGGATAGAACAAAGAAATTAAAGAGCAAGGTTCTTATCCTTTCATAAAAAAGGGTTGGAATTAGCACCTAGGATAGGGACCTAGAAGCCTTGCTTGGTTCAATTGGAAGAAGATAACTTTATTAATCTAGATGAAGTTTTGTATCTCTGTGGGAGCAGTAGTTGTAATATTCAATAGATAGAAGATTTAAGGTCGGGAGACCAAGATCGGACTATAAACTTTGCTAATCAACAACCTGATAACCAACTAGAATGCGATAAGAAGATAGAATTGTATGATTACTAGATGTGGCTCAACCCTAGAATTCTCATCATTATGGTTCACAACTGTTGCTTGCTTTTCTATTGTCACAAATTGCTAATTCTTATTTATTTACAATTTTTATTCACAATTTCATAAATATCTTGATACTTTACAACACTTAATACCTCTTTGTCTAAAACTAAAAGTTGGTTAAAATTCTAGTTGGTTAATCCTCATGGGAACGATATCTGACTGTCTAGGTCACTATATTACTTGTACGATCACGTTCACTTGCGTGTGCATTTGAGCCGCAATAAGTTTTTGGCATCGTTGCCGGGGAATTGTATAATTGTTACTTTGCTAAATTTTAGTTTTTGATAATAAGTCTGAATGTTAACTACTTAATCTTAGCGGCTGAATTTTCTTTGGTTTAGCTGACTATAGGAATGGCGAGAGATAAAGAGTTAGTAGAGCTTGTTACAGAACTAGAACTGATATTTTAATAAAGGCGAAGAGCTCAATATCCCATTCAATATGTTCAAATGACTGAAAGAGTTGATCTAAATGATCCTGTCAATTTGAATGTTGGACTTGTCCTAGCTCAGTTTATCCCAGTTGTTCCTACTCAACCATCTACTAGATCTATTCGTGAGGCAGAAATCCCACTTATAAATCATGCTAGTAACTATATTCACAAGCTCGAGGCATGTGGTTGATTTTAATTAAAGCAGAATATTGTGTAATTGCTGAATTCAGCAGAGCAATTTTCTGGCCTTTCACATAAAGACCCACAACAACACATGCAAAGCTTCCTGGAAATAAGCGATACTTACATTCCTTCAGGGGTGAATATTGATTATGTCAAACTAATTGGGGAAGACTAAGGTGTTAAATACCTTAACCACCACTCTTCATCACTTCTCGGAAAGATCTAGCTTTGATGTTCCTTATTCTATTCTTTCAATTTGGGATACTGCATATTTGAGAAGCAAAATTCTGAGCTTCAGACAGAAAGAAGGAGAGAATCTCTACCAAGTTCGGGAGAGATTTAAAAGTATGCTCAGAAATTTCCCTCACCATCATCAGTCTAATGATGTCCTTGTTCATACTTTCATTGAAGGACTAGAGCTAAATTGCAAGATTCTCTTGGATTCAGTAGTAGGTAGGCAAGCTCTTGAGAAGAATTATGATAATTGTACATCCTACTGAATCAGATTTCATAAGGTAATCCTAAATGGCATGCTAATTTGAGGAGTGCTCCTAAGAAAGTTATTGGTGTGTTAGAGGTAGATCAGTTCACAGCATTATCAACCCAACTTGCCGCAATACAAAATCAAATGCCTACTCAGTTGAACTACATAATGTTGGGTATTCCACAAGCAACAACTACAACCAATGCAGTCCAACAGGTGAATTCTTGGTGTGAGGTTTGTGGAAGCAGTAAAAATACGGTAGATGCTTGTTCTTTTATTCAAAATTTTGTGAATTATATAGAGAATGGGAATTATCTAGGACAACAGAACTTTGGGAACACATATAATACTAACTGCAGGAATCATCCCAATTTCTCATGAGGTGGAAATTAGGAACAAAATACTAATAAGTATAAGGGGAAAGTGCAATAGAATCAACAACAGTTTTAGAATAATTAGATTACTACTCAAACAAGTAATATAGAGGAGATGATGAAGCAGCTTTTGGCGAATCAAGCGTAGTTCGCTGTAGATTTAAAGAGTCAATAATTTATCATGAGGAATTTAGAGTTGTAACTAGATTAGATTATGGGAGCACAAAATACAAGACCTCAAGGAGGCTTACCTAGTGATACAAAGGTACATCTAAAGTAGGTAAATGCAGTAACAACAAGGAGTGGGTTTAATTAAAGGAGACGACACCTGAGCAGGTTAGTCCCAAATTTACTGAAGATGATTCTAAAGACAAGGGTAAGAAAGGGTTTAAATAAAAATATTCAAGTAATGAAATTCAAGTGGAGAAGAATAATTTACCTTTAACCTTTCCTGAAGGGCAAAATAAGCACCAAGAGGATACCAGTTATAAAAAGTTTTTGGATCTTCTAATGCAGGTTCATGTAAATCTTCTCTTATTGATATTCTGCAGAGTGTTCTAAAATATGCAAAATATCTGAAGGACATTGTGGAAAACAAGAACCAGTTGATAGAGTATACTACAGTTGCACTTACTGACAAACTTCCCACAAAGTTAAAGGATCCAAGTAGTTTCACTTTATGGATCACTATTAGCCAGACCATCAGTGCTCATGGATTGTGTGACTTTGGGGTTAGCATAAATCTTATGCCCATATCTTGGAAGGTCTTAGCAGTCCCAAACCCATGGCCATTATTTTGCAGTTGACTGACAACTCCGTTGCAAGGCCGGATGGAATTATTAAAGATGTCTTAGTACAAGTGGGATAACTGATCTTTCCTTTAGACTTTATGATTCTTGATTTTGAAGCTGTTCTTGTTGTTTTATTTATTTTGGGATGTTGATTCCTAGTAACAAGGCAGTCATTAATTGATGTAGTAGTAGGGAAGATAACAATGAGATCATATGATAAAGTGGAGATTTCTGATGTATACAAGGCTCTTAAATTGCCGGTTATATAAGAAGAATTGTCTTTCATAACAGTTATTGACCTCGCATCTAAGCTATATCTATTGTTGTCTAATGATCCATTAGAGCAAGATTTGATGGGTCATGATCTTTGTGGAGATGTAGAAGCACTAAAATTGGTTCAAGTCATGAATATAGTGGCTATTATAATGAGGAAGCTGCCTTTTAAGCCACTGAGTAGTCCAATTAGCCCATCTCTCAAAGCTTTAATTGATGAAGCTCTAAAATTAGAGCTTAACATTATTCCTCCTTACCTGAAATATGTTTACCTTTGTGTCAATAACACCATTTCTATTATTTTGTATGTAGGATTATTTTTTGTGCAGGTAAAGGAATAATGGTAGTCTTGAAAAGGAGAAAGAAGTTAATTGGTTGGAAGATATCTGACATTACATGGATAAATCTAGTGTCTACATCAACAAGTGTAATACCCCGTATGTTTCTAAGCTAGGAGACGAACCATTTTTCTTACATATGAAACCTCCTATCCTATGAGTAGAATTTTAGTGAATGACTTACAATAAGCATCCTAGTGATAAGATAGCTTATGATACATTAAGCATGCTCATATGAGTCACTTAAGGTAATACAAGCTAAGAGTTCTTGAATCCATCAAGTTTTAGTGTTCAATTTTGCAAGGGTCATCTTTGAACGAGTATAAATTAATGGTAATATGGAATTTCTTCATATTTATACCCACCAAATTGTATATAATTGAATTATCTTTCCAATGGTACCAATTTCACCTTAATCCAATACCCGAGTAAAAATTTATGCCCATTTTCATAAGAGACAGTAAGGATAGGCGATTGGTTAGGCGCCGCCCAACCAAACTTAGGTGATTGGTTAGGCGCCGCCTAAGTCAGTTCCAATGCCAAAAACACTTTGTTTTGAGTTATTTTGAGGGTAATTAAGTCTTTTAACACTTCTTACACATCCCTAAACTTAACCCTACGAAATATATAGCTTCTAAACATTACAACCCTATTAACTTCTCAAAGCTCATCATCCAAGAGCACCATAGGAGAAAAACAACTAGGGTTGCACAATCAAGCTTGAAGATCAAATTTCAAGGAAATTCCTCAGTCAATCATCAAGAACCACCCTTCCAAGGTATGTGTAGTGTTCAACCATGAATTTCTTTCGTCCATGGAGTTCAAGAATCAATCTTTAAAATACAAAAGTTTGGTTGATTGTGGTGAAATGATCATACTCATGTTAATGCTTGTTTGTTTTGCTATATAATAGTATTGTGACTGTATATCTCATGAAAGTTATGTTGTTAGTTGAAAAACATGATCGTTAGATGAATTGATAGAATGCAAGTATAAAATCCACCTATTCCTTAAAGAATGCATAGAAGGTGTTTGATAAAATGCCTAGGATGCTGGAAATTCCTATTTACATGATTCCATGATATTCACATGATAAGTTCATGTTAGCAATACACTTCGATGTGAATTTCCATGCTAATTATGTATTCTTATGGTAGTGGCATGAAGCATGTATGATGATGAAGATATGAATTATATATGTGAATTATATCCATGCTTTTCCTACCATGTTTGAGATGTGAATAAATACATGAAGTTTAATATCCCCAAATCATTACAATATAAACTAAACGTTACATGTTGCCATTCCCTTATGCTTGAATGATTTCCATGTGATTTCTATAAATAGTATATGTTGTTGGAATGCCCATGATATTAGAATATGAGATTTATGACTTGATTATAAGAATTCCTATTCATGATAGATATTATGATGACCATGTACTTCATGAAATCGCCCACTCATGTATTATGGATTTTTATTGATGGTCGTGTACTCAAGAAATTCAAGTTGTGTCAGTTTCCTTCCATCGAGTCCTGGGGGTACTTGTACCTGAAAAATATAGTTGTGTGCCTAGAGCCATATCATGTTTTCATAATACTCTCAGTTAACCCATGATCTATAGAATTCAATCAGTCATGTGACTCAGGAAAACTCAGAAATCTTAGTAATCTCAGTAGTCCAGTAATCTCAGTAATCTCAGTGCTCAGTAACTTCAGCAACCACAGTATTCACAGTCAATCTCAGTAACTTCAGTACTATCAACCAGTCCTCAGAACTCAGTACATTCCATCAGTCATTGGAATCCAGTAAACTTAGTTTAGCTCTGCTAAACAGTACCACTAGTATCAGTCCCGTTAATCAGTATCAGTTCAGATAATTAGTTCAATTCAGTTATTTAGTTCAGCTTAGTTATTCAATTTAGTGTCCTTCAGATGGGAGTAGAAGTTAGCACCGAGTGAACCCAAGGATGGGAACTCACCCGCCAATTAAGGGTGTGATTCGTAGTAGTCATCCTTGTGTTCCAAAACTATGTAGCCAGTGTAGGTTGAGACATCTTAACCCATCAGATTAGGGTTGATGAGGTGGATTAACCCATCAGTTTAGGGTTCCCACCACTCTCATTTGAGTACTTGCCAATATAGGGTTCTCACAACTGTCCTTACCAGTGGCACGGTATTGATACCTCTCCAGTCGGGGTAGAGATTGGACTCCAGCTTAGTTATTATAGCATATTTGGGGCATGTTAGTTAGATAACTACTTTCCATAGTTTCAGTTATAGATTTCAGGACTGTCAGCTATAACTACCCAGTCTCAGTAAAAAACTCAGATAGTTCTTCAGATTTCAGTATATCAGGACTATCAGATACAGTCAATTCAAAAATAAAATTGAACTCAGATAGATTCCTTCAGATTTATGGACTGTCAAATATAGTCACTTATGCTATCAATCACAAAAGTTATCAGAACTCATGCTATCAGTACTCAGCTTTAGGACTGTTAGATACAGTTAATCAGACCAGTTCTTCATAATTCGAACTTTCAAGAACAATCAATTCTTTATCAGTAATATAGTATCAGTCTCCCAGTATTTAGTAATACAGTAACAGATCCATCACTTATTAGTGATTTACATATCAATAACAGTAAACTCAGTCTTTCAGAATCTCATTATCAGTGCACTCATATTATCAGTATTCAGACTTAGTAGTTAGTATCTCCACGAGTTAAGTTACATTTATGTATGCATGTATGTACTCTCACGTTCATATCAGTCGGTATTTTTCATGCATATAACCCTTTGCATTTAGCCTACCTCACTCGTATACTGAGTACATTCAGACGTTCTGACATATTTGCGCTATGGTGCTTTCTCTTATGTTACACCATGGGTTCAGAGGCACGAGCTCCAAATCAGCAGTAGATTCCAGGATCAGCAATCAGAGTTTGACGTGAGTCCTCATCCTTTGAGGATATGATGATTTCATTTCTATTTCAGTTTTTAGTTTATTTCAGTAGTTGGAGTTAGTTGGGGATCTGTCCCATCAACTCCTTATTCAGTTTAGTTAGATGCTTTTAGACTAGTTGTCAGATTAGCTGTTCAGACTTCAGTATTTATGTTCCTTTTTAGTATTGTTATACCATATTTTTTAAATATGTATTAGTATTAAACCTTATGCCTTTACCGTTTATGATTCTGCATATTTTATGAGGTATTATGCAATTTACAGGTACAGATATCAGCCATGGGTTAGCTTGTGGTCCCTTGGGGTCATGAGCACCGTGTAGCATTCTACTTTAGCGAATCGGGGTGTTTCAAAAATCTATACATAAAAGAAGGTTTCAAACCGAGGGTGCAGCAATAATAGAGATTGAATCTGGTGATGAAAGACGTGGTATGAAAAGAGGTCCTAAAGTGGCCCATTAATGGGATTATCCAATTTCAGATAGCAAGTAAGAAAGACAAATACATTGCATCCCAAAGAAAGGTAGGACGACTGTGGTTACCAATGAATCAAATGAGCTAATTCCCACTCGCATGGTGACTAGATGGAGAATCTGTATTGACTACCAAATGCTAAATAAAGCCACAAGAAAGGACCACTATCCTATCCTATTTATTGATCAGATGTTGGATGGATTGGCAGGTCCAAATTACTATTGTTTTCTTGATGGTTACTTAGGTTACAATTGAATTACCATTGTGCTTGATGACCAAGAAAAGATTATGTTTACTAGCCCATAGTGCATATATGCATTAAGATGCATGCATTTTGGCCTCTGCAATGCACCTGCAATATTTCAAAGATGTATGATGGCAATGTTGTATGACATGGTTGAAGAATTTGTTGAGATATTTATGTATAATTTCTGTATTTATGGTAATTTTTTTAATAAATTCTTACAAAATCTAGATCATGTCCTCGCTTTCTCTGAAGATACGAATCTTCTGCTGAATTCGAAGAAATACCACTTTTTGGTTATGGAAAGAATTGTCCTTGTCTATAAAGTGTCTTGTATAGGACTGGAAGTAGATAGATCCAAAATTAAAGTGATTAAAAAGTTATCGCATCGGGTAACCATGAAGGGAGTGCAAAGTTTCTTAGGTCATGCGGGTTTCTACAGGCATTTTATTCAGGACTTTTCAAAGATTGCAAGCCCGATATATAAATTGTTAGAAAAAGAGGCCAAGTTTGATTTTTGGGCGGATTGTCAAGAATATTTTGAGAAACTGAAGAAGCAACTGACAGAAGATCCTATTTTGATTTCTCCAAATTTGGAGTTGCCATTTGAATTGAAGTGTGATGCTAGTGACATGGCTATTGGAACAGTTTTGGGGAAAATACAAGACAAGGTATTTAGCTCTATTTATTATGCTAGTAAAGTGTTGAATGATGCCAAAATAAACTATACAGTCACTGAAAAGGAGATGTTAGAGGTGGTTTATGCATTCAATAAATTTAGAGCATATTTGGTAGGAAACAAGGTTATTGTTAATATAGACCATGCGGCCATCAAGTATCTCTTTAATGAAAAGGATACAAAGCCTCGATTGATCAGGTGGATTTCATTATTGTAAGAGTTTGACCTAGATGTTGGTGATAAAAAAGGAGGAAATATCAAAGTTGCAGACCTTTTGTCATCGCTGTAGACTCATGGCCATATTGTTGATGACTCTCTTTGCATTCAGGAAGAGTTTCCAGATGAAAAATTATTGGCTCTAGATGCGTGTGAGCTTTTGTGGCATGCTAATATTGTGAACTTAGTAGCATGTTCAGTTTATCCTCCTGAAGCTACTACTTAACAAAGAAAGAAACTACTTTATGATTTTCATGCTTATATATAGGATGAGTCCTATCTTTTATAGCAGGGCCCTAATGGAATTATATGCATATGTGTTCTGGAGCTGAATTCACACAAGTGCTACAAAAGTGTCATTCATCTCCTTATGATGGATATGATGGGGGTGAGAGAACAACTAGAAAAGTGTTGCAATCCGGTTTCATTTGGCTAACATTGTTTTGAGATGCAGTAGCTTTCATGAAAATTTAAGAAAAATGCCAGAGGTTAGGTACAATTTCAAGGCTTCGGAGATGCCCCTAAATAATATCCTTATAGTTGAATATTCAATGTTTGGGGTATCAATTTTCTGGGACCTTTCCCACCATCAAATCATAACTTATACATCTTAGTGGTGGTTGATTACGTATCCAAGTGGGTGGAAGCTGAAGCTTGTCCAACTAATGATGCGAGAGTGGTATTGAAATTTGTGGAAAAGCATATATTTTCCTAGTTTGGCACTCCCAGAGCTATAATCAGTGATGGAGGTACCCATTTCATTAACACTTGGATTAAAAGCCTTTTATCTAAATATGGTGTTACGCACAAGGTAACCACTGCATACCATCCACAAACAAGTGGTCAAGTTGAGGTATCCAACTAAGAGATAAAGCAGATACTGTAGAAGACTGTTAATGGCCAATGATAGGATTAGGCTGAAATGCTAGATGATGTATTGTGGGAGTACATGATATATTGTAAAATGCCCATAGAGACATCTCTATTTTGTTTGATCTACGATAGAGCCTATCATTTTCCTATAGAGCTGGAACATTAATCTTATTGAACCGTTAAGAAGTTAAATCTAAAAATGAAGGCCATATGAGAGAAGAGATTGTTGCAGTTTGTTAAACTTGATGAGTTTCATCTACATGCTTATGAAAATGCCAAATTGTACAAGGAGAAAACCAAGAAATGGCATGACAGGCAAATTTAGGATAGAGTGTTTGAACCCAAAAAAATTATTTTTCTATTCAATTTAATGTTAAAGTTGATTTCAAAGAAATTGCAATCTAAATGGTTTGGGCTTTTTGAGCTGGTATGAATGACACCCTATGGAGTGGTTGAGCTGTGGAATAAAGAAAAAATTGAGAAGTATTTGGTAAACGAACAACATATGAAGCATTATTGGGCTTATCATGGAGATAAGCACAATGTGTCTATCACATTTGCTGATAAGTGAGACTGAGCTAAGTCATACCATGAAGTAAAATAAGGCGCTATATGGGAGAAAACTGAAAAATGTAATGTAATAGGTTGTTTAATTTTTAGTCATTAAAAGAATAAGAAAAAATATACAAAAAGATGAGTCGGGCCACGACTAAAACTAAGCGTTGAGCGGGAGGAAATCCATTTTTTCTTATGATATTTTATTGTTTTTGTTTTATATGTAGGGATAAAAGAATTGAAACCAAGGATAACACCATGTACAAGGAAGCAATCAGGTTTGCAAATTGATATGTATAAGTCAGGTTAAAAATCAGGTGAAAATGGAGATGAAAAATGCACTGGAAACGTGAATTTGAAGGCCACCGCATCGCAAAGAGGGACAAAATGGAAATTTTCAATTTCCAGTATGTTGACGTGAAACTACCACATCACGGTATGAATATAAAATGGTAAAAATCTTCCGACTATCACTATCACTACGTCGCGGTGATTACTGAAATGACAATTGTCAATTTCCAGTGGCCTAGCGCGATACCCCCACATCGTGGAGGCTATCAAAATGACAATTGTCAATTTTCAGTTGATTGGTGCAATACCACCGAATCACGGTGGGTGGTAAAATGGCAATTGTCACTGTCTAGTAAATAATCTCGACCCCACTGCGTCGTGTTGGGGGTTTAAACAAGACCAAATTTTTTAATTTTTGTTGGGTTCAACCCCAACCGACACGGCTTGTTCCCTCCCCTCTATAAATACCCCTCAAACCCTAAACCACTCTTACATTATAACCTGAAGAGCCGTCGCCCACTTTCTTACTCAAATTTCTCTTAATTTTTCTTCAAAGTTTATTTTTTCACCCAACAACTGAGGTAAGTTCTTAAATGTTTCAATTTTCCCTCTATTTTAATTAGAATTTTGGTATTGTTTGCATGAATAGGGTATGTTCTTGATTATTTCTGAGCGTTATTGCTCGTATTCTACATTTTTTTATCTTGAAATTTTTGAATTTTATTCATTGCCTTCATAATCTTACATTAATTTGTTGAATTAGAGTGTGAATGAATTTTGAATTGAAGTGTGGGGTCATACTTATGTTATGACGAGTTATTTTACAGCTATGGTGTATCGATTTACCTAAATATATGGTAGAACATATGTTGCCAATATTATGTATGTTTCTATGAGGTTCACGTATTGGGGGTATTTTGGATTAGAGCTCTTATGTCGAAATCTTTCTAGTTAAACTTTACATTATATTTAATGCGCACATTGTTTGAACATGTTAAGCATAGGGTAATATTTATAACCACGAAGGGAAGTGTGAGTACCTTGCATGGTGAAAAGGGATTGTTATGTGAAAAATTAAGTATGGGGTGAAACCAGCTGGTGCTTGGCCTGTGTGTGATTAATTTTTTGAGACTCGTCGATAGAAGGCATATAGAGTTCAAAAAGGAGTGGAATTGGGTTGAATGTACATGATTGAGTCATTCTTGTAATAATGTGTACACCCTACTTGTCGATCCCTATTTACAAAATACAATGATGTTAATGAATTTGCAAATTTGGAGCTATTTGTAATTTTGTCTCCATCACATTAACGAGATGTAACAAATAGGGAAAACTACAATGGATAGTTGTTAGGGTTCTTGTAATTGATTTTATAAAGGGGGATTTCTTGTGTTAATGCATACTAGGGTTCGAATTTGTTTTTGTCTTGCAGAAATTTATGGTTGCTTGAATTATGGACACTTATATTTGTGCTAAATGTGTTGACTAGGGGAAGTCTGAGTACCCCATTCTTATATGTGCGCACTTTAGCTAGCAATTAAGTGTGGGGTGCCGATTGTGAACCGTCCACACCTAGTGACAGCTAGCACGACTTAGGACTCAGTTGCTCACTTGTTTGTTGCATGTGTTAAATTAGTCACCATGGATCACCAAAAACTAAAAGGAAAGGCTAAGGCTGGTTCTTCTGCACCAGTGAAGAAATGAAGCAAGAAGTTTAAAAACCAACTTGCTAGGGTGACACGTGCTCCACCGCTACGGCATGGGCAGACAAGAAAATTTGGGTTTATGGTAGTCAGAAAGGCAAGAAAGTAGTTGTACTCCAAACACACTGATGCTAAATATATTCCTAAGGTGTTTACGGCAAACCTACTAAGGGAATGCCCAAGCATGGTACGACGAATCGACCAGCTAAACATGAACTTTATTTTTCATCAGCCGACTGAGTGTAATCTTCACCTAATCAAAAAATTTTATGCCAACTGAGATCCTACGGACCCGGATCATGATTTTAATGTTTGTGGCATGGTAGTCTGATTTATAGTTGTAGATATAAGTGACTTGATAGGTATACTTGAGGCTGATCCAAACCCTTTGAAGCAGCTGATTGTCATGCCTCCCTATGCTTATATTTGACACTTGTTTTACGGTACACACTTATCTACTAGGTGGAATAGGCACCTGGTTATTACTGGCTTGCATTCCTCCTTTCCTTACGCATAAATGAATAAGGAGGCACGAATGTAGGGACACATTGTGTACCATTGCCTTATTCAAGGAAAGCATATGGTAGAGGTTACACGTGATCGGGTATGTTTAATATATTCTTTGATGTGTGATGATATTGACATTAATATGGGATAGGTGATATTTACTACAATGAAGAAAGCATACTACTATCTGGGATGTAGCTATGATTTTAGAGGTCTGTTGACTCAATTTTTAAGGAGGCATAGGGTAGATGAGAAGGAGTTGGATTACAAGCGGAAGTTTATACTTGCCATGTTTATATTAATACTGTTAGGAGCATCGCTGGAGCCCAAGTCCCAATCCTGACTATGGCCAAGTGCCAAGCTCGAGCTGATGAGATAATTGCTAGGATGTTTGGCCTACAAATATTGAAGTTGTGGATAAGGGAAGATCTATAATGCACAAAAAAATTTATGATGTTGAGTTAGATAACCCTCTAGGCCATCATTCTAGAACTTTGCTAAAGATCGGGCCTAAGTTTGTTGAACCTACGGATGATGATATACCTACAGATATAGGGAGACGATACCAGGACTCAGTTGTTTAGTAAGATGCTAAGGAACAATCTGATGATGGCGATGGGGATGCAAAACTTGATGATGGTTACGATGAGAAGGGTACAGATGATTCCATGATAGCAATAGTTCCCTTTGATTGATCAGGGAGTATGACACTGCCTTACCATATACTTATTGATAGCACTAAGACTGTGCTGCGTTTAAGTGTCAGGTGGTTATCCTTCGCTTTCATATCCAATATATCTCTATTTTGGTTTATTTTGGTTGCACAATTTCAATTTGTATGTTTTTTTGAATTTTAGTATTTCTATCTATTCGAAACACTATGTCTATAATAGCTAGTAAGTTCAAAAGTATGGATTGTCATAATTTTTCCCCAAGTCAATTTTTGCAATTTTCTTTTAGTATGAAGTGTTTGTTT
This sequence comes from Capsicum baccatum var. pendulum, assembly GCA_030864225.1. Classification (NCBI taxonomy): domain Eukaryota; kingdom Viridiplantae; phylum Streptophyta; class Magnoliopsida; order Solanales; family Solanaceae; genus Capsicum; species Capsicum baccatum. Next base: position 160,877,418 of record CM061555.1, on the reverse strand, counting down.
TTATTATTTTTGGCCTCCTTGGCAAATTTTATTTTAAATTATTTATTTTCTCCCTCTTTGTCAATTAGAAATAAATGATCATAGTTTGTTGCCCTTTCTTATGATAAATGGATACAACCGTCTTAGGAGGAGTTGGTCTTAAGAAGTAAAGAATTGATGAGAACCTAATCACAATGTTAAAGAAGTGTTGTGTGTGTGCCATTTTTGCAAGTAACCTGAAATGAATTGAATTTAAAAAAAAAAATGTCTTAAATTTCAAAGGACTTGATTGTAAATTGCTTAATCTCGATAGGTGAAATGCAATTTGTTGGCTTAACTATGAATTCAATAAAGAACAATATCGGGAACCTTAATAATCTAACTTGAGTCCGTGCATGCTATGTGAGTGTGAGTATTTGTTTATATTCTACATGTATAGAAATGTCTAGAACTTTCCTAGTGTGTTTACAAACCAAAATAAAGGGATTTGGATGTAGGAAGTGATGTAGGAATTTTTTGACAGCTGCATTTTTATCTTTTATATACCTACCCTTGTGGATATCCTTAGTCAGCCTTGTTGAGCCTTTATCCTATTCTTTGGTAGCCTTATATGTAGCCAAATCCTTTCTTTGATAGACCTTTATTTAATCCAAAGATCCTAAGTGCTTTAATGTAGACGATTAAGTAATTGAGGAATATGAAATTGAAGTAAGAAGTACGAAGTAGATGAAAGTGAAGCCTCAGAGTAGTATGTTATTAGTTTACAATTGTTATGGTTAGGAGTTAAACAATTTGTTCATAAAGAAGTTCAGTTTTCTTATTGCTTAGTTGGGTTACAATTACCCTATTTTGGCCTGGTCCATTTCGGACATTGTGCACCTCAACCAAAGTTAAAGCTTTTGTTGAGGGTGGCTATTATAGGGGTGCGTAACAACAAAGGGGTGTCAAGAAGAGATGAAAATTGATTATGATAGAGAAATAAAATATATAATACTCCCGCCATAGTTCATATAATGTACTTAATGAAATTGGGGTGAAACAAATGATGAGTGAAGGTAGTAAAGTGGAAATTGGGTTGATATGTGTGATGTTGATTGTGGAATAAGATGTATTAAAGTGCTTAGGGAGATTAGTCACTATTTGTTAAATAGTTCCTACCAGTCCCCTAGCATACACTACAGCCATAAAAGACCTAGTCGATCCTTCATCCCGACATCTGACTATTAGTGGAGTAGTACACTAAGGGAAAGCTTATGGTTCATTAAATAACATGTATGAATTATTTGTTGAAATAGAGTGATTTGATTTTGTTATTCCCCTTAAGTTATATATTGAAATTAATGTAAGTGAATATGGGGAAGCTTTATTGTTGTGAGGGTGCATGCGGATGAAAGTACGGTAACTTTTTGTGTTCCTAGATTGAGTAAATTGATTGAGTTTTCCAAGAAGTTGGGAATTAATTATTGAGATAGAGAAATTTCAAATAAATTGTCCCATGTGCTAAAACTATTTTGACATTATTGAGCTGAGAAGTCATTACTAAAATTATAAGTGCCTAACGCAAGAATAATTCTTGGGTTGTACTACGCATTGCGTGATTGTGTTGATGATTTAAATTTTTCGAGGATGAATAAGGTCATAAGTGTGGGATGGTGACCTGGGGCATATTTATATGTTCAATAACCAATATTACGCAGATTTGGACTTATTCTGAGAGTTATAATGTGCTATTTTGAGTGTAATTGAGCTTTTAGTGCATTCTTTAGCTAATGGACATAATAAGTATTTGTAGGACTAAATTGTGATGAATAAGACGTGATTGGACATATTAATGATATGCAAGGGTAGAAAGGCAAGATGGAAGTCAGAACTTTTGATTTATGTAGTCATTGCATCGCGGAGAGGGACCAAATGGAGTTTGTGAAAAACCAGTGAGGTCCCACGATACCACTACGTCGTGGTGAGGAGCCATTTCCCAATTATCAAGATTCTAGAATAAGGGTGTGATATTACCACGTTGTGATGAAATTCCAGTTGCTAGTTTTTTAAAGTCTACATCTTAGCGCGTTGCGGTGAAAGATAAAATCGGATTTGTCAAAATCTAGTAGCTCACTGCAATATCATCGTGTTGCAGTGATGAACCAAATTACAATTGCCCCAAAATAGTAACTATATGCGATGGCTCGGATTCGTGAGGAGTATGGCATTTGACAGCACATCGTATCACGCCGAATGACCAAATCAAGTTTTTCAACCCATCTATAAAAGAAAAAATTCAAGAAAATTTGGGGACACTTTGGAAAGCACAACAATGGCAGAAAAACACAAAATTATCTCTCTTAGGGTTCTTAGAATTTTTTTTGAATCTCTGTACCTCAAGATTAATTCTTGTTATGATTAATTACTTATTTTTATTGTTAAATTCAAACATGAGTGGCTAAAATACTCTTGTTCTGGGTTGAGGCCAAGAACATGATTACTATTTGATATTCTTTATCATAGTTTCTTTTGGATTATTTTCTAGGTTGTTCTTAATATCTTAAGCTTAATATTTTGATGAGTCGCTACTATTAGAACAAATCTACATTTCTAATTGAATTCAGGAGGAGAATCATAGGATAGAACGAAGAAATTAAAGAGCAATTTTCTTATTCTTTCATAAAATAAGGGGTTGGAATTAGCATCTAGGATAGGGATATACCTAGAAGCCTTTCTTTGTTCAATTTCAAGAAGATAACTTTATGAATCTAGATGAATTTTTGTATCTCTGCCAGAGTGGTAGTTGCAATATTCAATAGATTAAAGATTTGAGGTCGAGAGAATAAGATTGGACTTTAAACTTTGCAAATCAACAACTTGAAAACAAATTAGATTGCGATGAGAAGATAGAATTGTATGATTTGTAGATGTGCCTCAACCCTAGAATTCTCAGCATTACTGTTTACAACTGTTGCTTTCTTTGTTATTTTTACAAATTGCTATTTCTTATTTATTTACAATTTTTATTCACAATTTCACAAAAATCTTGATACTTTACAACACTTAATACCTCTTTGTCTAAAACTAAAAGTTGGTTAAAAATCTAGTTGCTTAATCCTATTAGGAATGATATTTAACTGTCTAAGTCACTATATTACTTGTATGATCAAGTTCACTTGCATGTGCATTTGAGACGCAACATCATCCCCTACTCCTGTTCACTAGACACGATCTATAGATACATAACCTATAAAAAAGACAGATACATTTAAATCATATAAGAATTTAGAGTCAGTTGGGCTACATGTTAACACAGACAACTTATGCAATAGATGATCTTTCTGTCTCCATAGAGGATTCATAAATGACAACAGATTAACCATCTGTTGAATCAGATTACCCATCTGTTGCATAATTTGTAGTATATGGGTAATCTGTTGAGTTGGGTTCTGAGAAAAAAATCAATAGATGGGTAATGTGTTGCGAAACATGAATATTATGTAGCAATAAATTAACCATTTGTTGAATAATTTGTAGTAGATGTGTAATTTGTTATAACAGATGACCTATCTGTTGCAACAGATAGCCCATCTTTTTCAATATCTTTCTTTGAGTGAAATTATTTTACTTGGAAGAAGACTTACTGCATCATTGAGAAGGTTAAAGAGATCAACCTCCTTAATTCCTTTTTTTCTCTTTGCAGCCATCCATCTAAGGATCCTTGGATGACAGATCTCATTTAGGTAATCCTTGTCCTTCTTACAGAGGAGAGGAATGGCTTCAAATGCCAAGGTCTAAAAAATGTAAACAAGAAGCAAGCCAAAAAAAGTCAAAATAATTATTCAATATAAATTAATTGAAGAGTAAACAAATAGTGATTTAATTCACCATGAAAGCCCAAGGAAATCCATATAATGTGATCTTCTTTTAGGATAACTTTGTCAATAAATATTTGATAGTTAACTTGTAGTTTTCATACCCCTAGGGATAATTATTGAATTTCTCAAAATCCTCGGCAACCTTCAATAAATCATCTTCTATGACTTTGTATACGTCTCTTCCCAATATATCGGAATGGACAAACCAAATTAAGCACAATTGCTCCTTGAACTTATTTGCTATAGTTTTATCGTTTATATTTTCTATCCACTTCGTAGCTCTGTATCTACGTCCAGCAATGTCAAAAACCCATCTATTTTTTCCTTGCCTTTGTTGGTTTTGGTGGGTGGTCACTTAGACAATTCCTTCCCTTTATTCGATGGTGGTAGTTTGGCTGTCCTGGTTTCCATGGACTTTTTATGGGGTGTTTCCTTGATAAGAGGTTATTTTGGACGATTGCATCTCAATCATATCACTATGGAAAACTCTTTCATGCCAAAACATATTAGCATGCCGCAATAGTTTATCCAGATTTCATCAATCTTTTTTCCCTCATCTTTCAAATCTTTGACATCCCCCATGTACTTAATCTTGTGCTTGAGAAGCCCTTATACCATGCTGATTAGCTAACAGACATTGTTGTCCTTAGGTAGCACAATAAAGTGTCCAAAAAAGTTCATCTATTTTTTGCTCCTTCATTGTTTTCCTAAAATCATCAAAGACAAAGTTGCAAAGAGGAATTTGCTTGGAGAATGTACCAAAGAATCTTCTGTCTTATCACGGCAAACTTGAAGCCACAGGATAGAAGTTCTTTTCCCTAGATCCATGCCTTGCAAATGAACAATGGGTTCATGAATTTTACCCCAATTTAGTGAAGTATCATTCTTAGACCCACTCAATGTGATTGTAAAAATGCTTGGAAAGTCGGTGAAAGGTGGGGCTAAGAAAATTAATGATGTTTATGGGATCAAGCAAGAAGGAATTGGTGAATTCAAAGCGAAGGGGTGTAATCTGGGAGTTAGTTTGCACAACGACTATGTCCCAAAAAGGAAGTCTCATGGACCAAAACTAAAAGAAACATCTTTATGAATGACTTCACTTTCAAGACTCGGATATGGTAGCACATCATTTGTAGAAGAGTTTCTCCTGCACCAACATGAAAGCAGTCCAAGAATTGCCTACTCAGATAGTTTCTTATATTCTAGACGGCATCCCTTTGGATGTTGGTCAACTCTTGGTCAATGAAATAGATCATTTCAAAAACTAAGGTGATACAAATCTATTTTACCCCTCTCTAATTACTAAGGTTTGCAAGAGAGCAGGGGTGGAAGAGTATGCTAGTGGTACATGGGTGCTTCCTAGTGCCATCTACCCATTAATGATTCAAGGATAGGGCGCACCAGGCAAAACCAAGAAAAGAAAGATAAACTTGGAAGAGCAAACATAAAGAGAACCCGAGCCTCATAGGCCACCTACATGGGACCATTTGAAGAGATTTTAGTTAATATCGTAACCATTAAAGATCTTGTGGATAGCTTTCCTTAAGATACGGGAGAGCCCTCCACCACCCATCACTCATATGTATCACGTTCCAATTATTATGAGTACAAAGAAGACCAAAAGAAGCAAAAAGCTACTATTGATCCGCTTGAGGAAGCCTACTCCTCCTTGGTAGCTTCACACCGAGAACTTCGGAGTTCACTTTAAAAGATGATCACTAGGGATAAAAAGAGGGATGAATTCTTTACCAAGATGTGGAATGGGTGAAGGGTCTAGAAATTTTCTAAACTCCTAAAGTAGGCTTCCCACTCCTCAAGTGGACAATGATGATAAGGCCTAGGTGGCGTGGTCAGATCTTGATGAGGATGGTGATGATTTAGGGAATGAGAGTAATAGAAGCCCTTGATACAAATTGAGGGAGAACCCTTATCTCTTTTATCCTTAATTATTTATGTAGTGGAGACACTGCTACCTTGTCAGTTGGGGTATTTCCTTATTTATTTGATTTGGGAATGTAATACTGATATTCTGCATACTTTTCTTCTCTTTTGGATAATTCTTACTTTTTATTTAGTTTATAACATTCGGGTACTCTAATGGTGCCTGCACTTGCATGGAGTAGATTTTGTTATTTTTTTGTTGATTTGTGATTTTAGTTTCTAACCATAGATACAAGGAAAGTCGGAGTACCTATGGAATCCATGATTGGGATTCGCATTCACACCCATTGGTGAAATCTTAGTAACCACATAGTAATTTGCTCATTCTATAGTTTGTAATGTAAGATGATAACTTGGGTTGTTTCCACGACTACCAAATTATGCATGATTTGGGTACAAAAGAAAATACCCCTCCCCCCCCCCCCCCCGTCCGAAACAAATTGCACAAAAAAAGTCAAAGGCATGGACATGAGCAACTTTGTGACAAAATACACTCTGTTTCTTTGTCTACAAAAGTTGATTGTAGAAAAATAGGGGATACTCAACCCTAATATCAAGCGAGGAGAACAATTAACCCCCTTGACAATATTCACATGCCGTGTGTGTGAGCATAATTATCTGCATCTCATGTGTACTTGTACCATCAAGAACTTGCTGCATTAATCTTTCAAAACTAAATTTTGGTTTTTCTAGGTGGCTAAAATGATCATAGGCCATCTTAGAATTTTTGAAGCCTACTGTAGCCTAAAATGCCTACCAATACATATGAGTTACCCCTAGTACCCCTCTATGAGCCTTTGGACTTTTCTTTTCTAACCACATTATAAGTCCTGACCCTTCTATTCATCCTCTCTTAAACCCTATCCTTTTTGAACTTAAAAATAGAAATTGAGGCCAAAAGCCTAAATTAAGGGGTAACGGAAAGAGAAAGAAAGTGTAGTTGAGCATTAAAGTCATAAAGAGAAAAAGAACCTACGATCCTTGCAAGTAAGCATTTTTCTTTGTAGGAAAAGATAGTCCGTTAAAAATATGAGTGCATAGAGCTTGATACATATATAAGAATTAAAGAAAAGAGGTGAAAAGATTTTTATAAAAGCAAAAGAGACAAAGTAGGTAAATTAAAAAAAGAAAAAACAGTGGCCTGATAAGCAAAAAGTGATGAAAATTTGATGTAGAATCTTAAGGAGGGTATAGCCTTATTGTCCGAAATTGTTATCCTACCCTAACCTAAGCCTATATTAAAATCTGAAAAACCCTTTGTGATTTACATCCAAGCGTGGTCATTATAGTGGCGATTGAAACTAGGGTCAAGCCTATGGCATAGTACTTATAACATGGAGAATTTCTTGAGAGAGTGAGTGATTGCACCTACTTTTCCTTGTTGCATAAGTGGTAATTAGGTATTTGAACTTTCCTTTCTTATGAGGTGGCATGTTAGTTAATTAAGAAGGGTGAATTTGTAATCTTTCACACAATAAGATGAGTGGATGTATGACATAATTAAAGCCAGCTTGTGAGCCACTTCTAGAGTGTTAGTAATTGTCATATGGTCGCTCCCCAAGATCCATTGCATCCTTCACGACTCCATTTTATGATGAGGGGCATTGTTAATACTTTCCTATCCATGTGTAAAATGTTTTTTATGGTAGCAATGAAGTTGGAGTCTTCATGGTCATTGGGAACATAAAGAAGAGCACACACAAAAAAGGTCTCATGGTAAGAGGTAGTGTTGTTGGAGGACAAGAAAATGGATAAGTTGGGGGTATTGATGAGAGGTAATTATACCACTTATTTGTACAAATTATACACATACACTACAATGTTTTGTATTAAAAAATGAGGCATTATCCAGATTTAAGTGCACTGACACTCATATTTTGCAAGTGTGAAGTGAAGAAGGTGAGAATATGTGGAATAAAGCTAAAATGGGAGTAAATTAAAGAAAAAGGAGTTCAGTTGGAGACCTGAAGTAGTCTTCCTCGATTACCATGACTATGGTTACCATCAGTCTAGGTGGTTAGCAAAGCATGACCACTAAACCTAACTACGGTCATGTAGCCACAGTTGTGGTCAAACACACACAATCGTGGATCAGCGGGAACTAGCCCAAGAGAATAATCATAAAATGTCATGGACAAATCTCAAATCATATATAAGCAAAAAACCTTTCTTCTTTAGGTATTTCTTATCTCATAATACAGCTTTGAATTCTAAGCTTGAAACCCTAATTGGGAAACTGTGTAATCAACTTTGGAGGCTCAAATTTCTTAGTTTCATGTTGAAGAATAAATGCTTTCGTTGACGCACATTGTATATCTCTCTTTATTTTCTTCATGAGTAGCTAAATAATTTAGTCTTGGAATTATGTTGAACTAGAGTGTGATTGTGTGTGGGTATTGTTGTATTTGCATGGATTTTAGTTGCTGAGTATGGATTTCACCATTGCTTGAGCTTATGTGTTATGATTTAATAGATGAAAACTCCAAATATCCAAATGGGTTTGGTAGGTGAAAGCTCCAAGCTCTAGAAATACTTTGTCATCCTCGAAAGGGGGATTTAGGTGAATGTTCGGTAACCTATAACATCCTTGAAAGATGGTTCTCGGGGGATAAAGCAATGGTGAACTACTAAGCCTACAGTTTACTACCTTTTGAAATCTTAGAAATAAGTGTTTGGGGAGTGTAAATCATGTCAAGAGCATCATCATAGAAATAGGGATGATTGGTTGATGTTTTGGGTGGCTATATAAACTCCACACTTGTTAGGTGCTTGATAGGGCTAATGGGTGAAATCGTTTGGGTTTTATCAAAAGATTAACACCAAGGATCTTTAACCCAGCCTGTCTATTAATTAACAACTAAATCCCATGATAAACCAACATTTTCCCACATGTTTCACCTCTAAGGAGACATAGTCCAATGATTTCTCCAAATCTTGAATTGAAACCAAAGATAACATTCACCACGTACTTGTTGAAGTTTGTGTAAAGAAATTTCAAACAAATCCCCCATATTTACTTATACGTTTTATTTTTATTAGAATTTTGGGTAACTTTATAGTAACTTGAGTACCCATTGGTTGGAAGTCTATAGCATTCATTCCTTGAGATTAGATCCTAATTTACATTGGGTTACTGGACAATGACCGCCTCACCCCTCAATTATGAGAGTGAGTTGAGCGTTATCATGATACTACATACTTCCTCTCCTCATCACCGAGGAACTTTGATTAGATCTTTGTCAAATCATTAATTTTAGTGATTTAACCTAATTAGGTGATATACCAATGACCTAGGCAATCCACCACTTATCTAGGGCGATACTCTTTTGAATTTTAGCTCTTATTAGAATGGATCTATTTTACCACATCTATTTTATCATATAAGTTATCCGTACCCCCTACAATTTGGTATCAGAGCCTATGCTGTTTAAAGTTACAGAAGTAGTATATATTTTGATTTATTTGATTAATTTATTAATTATGACTGACTTATTTGATAAAACTAAATTTAGATATACCCCAAAATATTATTTAGATTAATAAACTACAAAAATTACCAAAATATAAAGAATTAAAGCAAATAATATCTAAAAAACTTAAAGAATTAAAAATAAGGATAGAAATACTACAATATAACATAATTGGCGAAATTAGTAAAAACTCAATAAATGCACAAAAAAATGAAATATCAAATTTAGAATCGACAATAGATAGTCTAGAATATATATTCCAACATGATCTATTAACAATTAAATAAAAAATGAACAAAGAAGAATTTATAATAGATGAAAAAATATATGAAAACCATGAAGGATTAAAAATAAAAATAGTATTTTTTAATCTAGGAAGAAGGTATAAGAAAATAGGTGAATATTCATATTTAATGTTAGAAAAAGAAGAATTAAAATTAGAAGATAAATTGACAGCTATGGTAAGAATAGAAAAAGAAAATGAAAAAATAGAAAGAAAAAAGGAAAGAGAAAAAATAAAACAACCAATTACAGAAGACGTACGAAAAATAGAAGAAACTAAAAATAGTAGGATTGCTGAATTAGAAAAAGAACTAAAAATGCTAAAAGATTTGTATGAAAAAAGACAGAAAGAAAAAGAAGAAAAATGATAAAGAACAAAAATTATTAAATGAGATAAATCAATTTAAAGAAAAATTAGAAATAAGCAATAAAGAAATAGAAACCAGGGAATTAGAAATAAATACAATAGATGTTGAAGAAACAGATAATTATGATTCGAAAAATAGTGAAACATATACAGAAATTTTAACGAATACAAAAAATTTAGAAATCAATGAAAAACAAGAAATAATTAATGAAGAAAACTTAGAAAATAGAAACACAGAAATAAATGCTCTTGATAAAAAAGAAGATGAAAATTAATACCTAGAACATCAGAAATAAGAAAACCTACATATTATAAGAATAGATTTAAAAGATATAATTTAAAAGATAAATATGACAAATGGACACCAAAACAAATAGTTAATAAAAATTATAACTTTTTAGACTTAGATTGTGTAATAGATACAAAAAAAACAATACAATTATGGATAGGATATATGACAAAACAATTATTAGAATAATAATATAAACGTAACAGATGCACCAGAATTTATAGAAATAACACTAATAGGAACGGTGAAATTACGGTTTTCAAATTTAACGGAAAATAGCAAGAAGGTATTAAGAACTGATAAACCAACAGAAGGAACATCATCAACAACTACAACTAAATTAACACCTATAGAATTATTAAAAAAAATATGAAATAGCTATAAAAGACGAATTTAGCAGCATAACAACAACAGAAGAAGAACAAAATGAAGAGAAATATACAAATAGGAATTTAATGTTAAAATTAGCAATATGTTATATGTGTTACATAGATGAGTATACTTGCGCGTTTAAAGAATATTATTATACACAAACATATAATACATAAGAAAGTAAATAAATAAGAAATTTATATTTTAATAAATTACCTAAACCATTTAGTACAAAAATAATAAAAAGTTGGGATGAAGCAAAAATAGTAGATACTTTAGGAGCAAGAATAAAATTTTTACAACAATGATGTAGAAACCTATGTGAAAAATATAGAGAAGGAATAAAAATGGAAAAAACATTAATAAGAAATTTAGCATGTTGCAAAGATAAAATAGTAACTCAATTTGGATGCGAAGAAAGATATTATAAGAAAAGAAAAAGACATAAGAAATATAAGAAATACAAAAAATCAAAATATAAATATAAGAAACCAAGAAAAAGATATTATGTAAGAAATTATAAACATAAAAAACCATATAGGAAAAAGAAATCTATAAAAGAATGTACTTGTTATAATTGCATAAAATTAGGACATTTAGCTAGAAATTGTAAATTACCTAAAAATCCCAAAAAAAAACAAATATAAAAAATAAAAATAGAAAATACAGAATATATGCAGATAGATTATATAGATTACGAATTAGAAAGTGAAGACAGTATATATGAAATTTCAGAGAATGAAGCAGATAATGAAATAGATAGTGAATTAGATGAATTAAATGACTAAAGAAGATATAAAAATAATAACAAAGGAAGAATATTTAAGTGAAGAAGGAACATATCGAAAAATAATATTTGATAGTCACATATTTGATGAAATAAAAGGAAAAGAATTAGATTTAAGTGTAGAAAAATTATTTAAAATACCAAAAATAAAAAACATATTTAGTAAAAGAAAAGAAGAATACTACGTAGTAAGCCAAAAAGAACATGTAATAGACTGTAGATATGAAAAAGGTAAAGCTAGTATACCACTAGTAACAGAAAGGATAATTAATAAAGAAATAAAAGATATTAAAATTAGAGACCCAACAAAATACGTACACCTAGGAGGTACAGAGATATTAATAAAATCATGTTTCAGAGAAGGAATAGACACACCAATAGAATTATACCTAGCAGATGATAGAATTATAAAACATATAGAAAAAAGTATAATAACTGTGATAAAAGAAAATTTAATATACCAAAAATTTAAATTTATAATAAGTGCAAATTATTCAGTAGCAATAACATATAAAAATATAGATAAATCATTAGTATTATATTGAAAAATATCAGGAATAGAACTAACCCCAGGAAGTAAAATATTTACAGTAACATATAAAAATCTATATGTATTAACAACAAAACATAAAATAACGGGAAAAAATAAAATTCAAAAAATACAAATAGAAAGTCCTTTCGAACAATTTGTAAAAATAATTGATAATTATGATTATAGTTATATAGACATAGATATAGAAGAAAATTTAGAAATAATAAATGATAGAATAAGCACAACAAAAAGAATAGCTTATGAAAAACCAGAATCATCAAGTTCATAAAAAAGAACAAGTTATAAAACAAGTTCAAGAACTAATTTAAACCAATATTACCTAACAGGAACAATAAATGAAAAAGAATATTTAATACTCTTAAATGCAGGACAAGAAAAAAATTATATAGCAAGATATCTAATAAAAAATGTGGAAATAAAATCTGACAATAATATATGTCCAGATCTACCAAGAAGCTTAATAAACACTAAAAATATAGCAGAAAAAAATAACAATAGGAGTTAGAAAATATAAATAGAATTTGAAATAAAGGAAGAAATGCAAAAAACAGACATAATATTAGGAATAAAATGGCTAGAACAAGTAAAACCATATAATATAGAGCATACACAATTATCTATAACATATAATAGAGAGAAATTATTCTTAAGAAGAGATTTAACGTGATATGAAAATATATGTATTAATGAAGACACTAGTAGAAGGGTATTACAGTAGATATTATACGCCAATGATAGATACAGGAGCAGAAGCTAATTTATGTAGATATAATTGTTTACCATAAAGTAAATGGGATAAACTAAAGTCACCAATAATAGTTAAACGATTTAATAACGAAGGAAGCTTAATTACTTATAAAGCTAAGAATGTAAAAACACAAGTATGGAATAAAATATTAACAATAGAAGAAATCTATAATTATGAGCTAACATCAAAATATATACTTTTAGGAATGTCGTTTTTAGATAAATTATACCCACATATAATAACTAGAACGAATGGTGGTTTACAACACCATGTAAACAGAAAGTAAGAGCAAAAAGAGTTACTAATAAAATAAGAAAGAAAACTAATTGGATATAAGGAAGTGAAAAAACTATACAAAAATTAGAAAATATAAAAAATACTGAAGATACAATAGAATTGGTCGTATTTTCAATAAATAAAAAGGAAATAGCTATATTTTCAATAAGTAAGATAGAACTAATTAAGAAAAAAATTAGAACAATTATATAGTGAAGATCCATTAAAAGGATAGGAAAAACCTAAAACAACTATAAAAATTGAATTAATAGATAAAAATAGCATAATAACTTAAAAATCATTAACATATAATTTTGATGATTTAAAAGAATTTAAAATGCACATAGAAGAATTATTAGAAAAACAATACATACAAAAAAGTAATAGTAAATATAATAGCCCAGCATTTATAGTAAATAAATATAGTGAATAAAAAAGAGAAAAAAGAAGAATGTTTATTGATTATAGAAATTTAAATGCAACAACTATGACATATAATTACCCAATACCAAAGATATGAAAAATAAGACAAATACAAGGATATAATTACTTTAGTAAATTTTATTGTAAATCAAGATTTTACCATTTAAAGTTAGAAAAAGAATCTAAGGAATTAACCACATTTACGGTACCACAAGGATTTTATGAATGGAATGTACAACCATTTGGATATAAAAATGATATCGACATTTTATGGATAGTTATTCTAAACAATTTTCAAATTGTATAGTATATATAGATGATATAATATTATATACAAAGACCAAAGAAGAACATATAAAATTATTAGAACAATTTACGGATATAATAGGAAAATCGAGAATAAGTTTAAGTGAAAACAAAGCTGAAATTATGAAAAATCAGATAGAATTTTTAGGAATACAAATAGATAAAAGTGGAGTAAAAATGCAACAATATATAGTACAAGAAATAATAAATTCAAAAGAAGAATTAGATACAAAAAAATAAATTACAATCATTTTTAGATTAGTAAACCAAGTAAGAGAATATATACCAAAATTAGCAGAAAATCTAAAGCCCTTATAGAAAAAATTAAAAAAGGATGTAGAATATAATTATAACAAAGAAGATAAAAAACATGTTCATAAAATAAAAATACTTTGTAAAGAATTACCAAAATTACAATTTCCAGATGAAAATAGAAAATTTATATATATAGTAGAAGCAGATACTAGCGAATGTAGTACTTACATATAGATATAAAGAAGAAAAATAAGAACACCACTGTAAATACTACTCAGGTACATTTAATGAAACAGAAATAAAATGAGAAATAAATAGGAAAGAATTATGCTCATTATATAAATGTTTATTAGAATTTGAGCCATATATTGTATATAACAATTTTATTGTATGAACAAATAATACACAGGTACGTTGGTGGCTAACAAAGAAAATACAAAATTCAGTTACAACAAAAGAGATTCGGAGACTAGTCTTGAATATATTAAATTTCACATTTATAATTGAAGTAATTATTACTAACAAAAATGTTGTTGTACATTACATATCAAGACAAAGCTACATAGACTGATATAATAGAAGAGGATACTCTAGAAAAGATATTCAACACCCTAACTACGTTTTCAATGAAAGTGGATAGTATGGGTAATGAAATAGAAATGCTAAAGACTAATGAAGTTAAACTGAAGTCTATAGCTACAAATCAGCTAACTCAGCAGTGTGCAGAGCTATGTCGATCGGAAGACATTAAAATTCCAGAGCTAGAAGGAGACGTTGGGACACTCCAGAAAATCCATAAGGTTTATCAATCTACTTTTGCTGGTACAAGCAAAGGAGTTAGAAAAAACACAAATATGAACCTTAACAGGCTATTTGATAAACCATTTATTCCAAATACACCAAAAGATTCTATGTTCATACCCCCACAAATTACCACATACCGAGATAGTTTAAACCAAGATAAAAAGACCTACAACTATACAGCCCAAACATACATAGAAAATATTTACAAAATACAAACCATCTTAAATACCAACCCGAAAGCTATAAACATCCAAGAATCACATATGAATTATATAACCCAGAAGCTAACCGGATACAATAAGCTAATTGCTTTACCCAAAATCAAACCAAGTCTAGTTAAAACCTGTTACGAATATGGACTACTTAGTACCATATATACCCAAGACGAAAATGAAATATCCCATATACCAGAAACATATGATTCATTTAACATTTTTGAAAGAATAACCAAAGGTAACCTATTTTTTTATAAAATTTTACACGGCACCAGCAGAGATATTGTATGATGAAGTTAAATCACCTATACAAGTTGTAAAAATAGGAATGACCCGAGATATGATTATACTAGAAGATATTATTCCACAACCAGAAATACCTAGAATTGAGATACCAAATTTTTATGCAAATAAGAGAATTATCGGACTATCCACAATTCTTCAAGAGTTAGCAAACACTTATTGCAACAGAAATCCCATATGGAGTTATTATTTAAGAGGCAATGTAATAGTATACTCAAATTCAAAGGAACTACGAGAAGCAGATATGGAAGACGTTAGGCAATGGATCTTGACTTTACTCAATCCAGAGAAAAAACCTATCACTAGAGCCATTAGAGAAAAAATTATTTTAGAAGAATTATTAACTAGATATTGCAAGTTAATTGGATATAAATATCCAGACCATCAATGTTCAAAATATAATGGAGAAGATAATATAGTCCCAGAAGTTCAACTGGAATAGAAGAAGATAAAAGAGACAGCTGGAAGATGCAAGATATGAAGCAATAATAGAGATACAAAGCAATAAAAAAAAGATAACTACAGATAAAGAAAGAAGACAAAGAAGGTAATTCAAGGAGAAAAAGAAATATTGAAGATTTAAAATAGCTAGATAGCTTTACGAAATTATCATGTAACTAGCCTTAGGCTTTTTGACTTTTCTTAGTCTTTTTTTGGCAAATAGTGCCATTATTAGATTTTTGGCAAGTAGTGCCATTATTAGATTTTTGATAAGTAGTGTCATTATTAGATTTTTTGGCAAGTAGTGTCATTATTAGATTAGACATTAGCTTTAAGACTTTGCAGAAATATTTTTCTTACTTTTGTAAAGTAGCTGACAGATGTAAAGAAAAACAGTATACGCATTTTCGTTTCTAAGAATATAAATAAATGAGCACTTGCTCAGATGAAGGCAATCCTTCATACATTGAAGCAAAAAAATCTCTTGTCCACAATAAAAATTTTGCTTATTAAAAAATAGGTATATTTTAATGGAAAAATCTATGGAGGAACAAAGCTTAGAATTATCAAATCTACCAGAACAGGTATATTCATTTACTATTATGAATAGCTAAATTCATAAATTCCTAACAATCATGATATGATAAAATAAGTTCATGTTAGTTTCTTTATAGTAGAATTATGTGAAAAATAGCATGTTAAGAAGTTTATTAGCAAAGTGGAAAAGGAGAAAAATTCCTAAGAACTATGCCATCCTAAAGGTGAAATCGGTGAGGCAAGAAAGCCGTGATAGAGGAGTAACTAAAGTAGAGGCGCTGTTTAAGGGAAAAGTATCCAGATTACCATGCTAATAGTGAACGAAAAATATGTTATTTAAGAATAATCTAGTATATAGCAATCTAAAGTGATCATATTTTTTTATGTTCATGATTGAAGGGAATATTTTGAAAATAGTAATTTTATGAAAAGTGGATAATTATTTATTTGATGAAATGGTAAATAAATTTAAAATACTCATTTTATATGAACTTAAGGATATAGAAATAATGGATATAAGAAAAATCATATTGAAAAAAATATTTGATAGATATTTTATGACTAGAATTAATTATATACCACACCTACTGAACTACTCTTATAAATACTTACATGTCAAACCCACACACTAACTATGATAAATTATGTATATTTAGAATTTTGAAAAATAGATATAAAATATATACAATTTCTTAGTGAAAGTATAGAAGAATTGATGAGATTAAAACAAACAACTAAAAGATATTATAATAAAGTATTTAAACAATTTTAAATGATAGATAATCTTAAAATATTAATCTTATATATACTTAGAGATATAGAAATTATAGATATTAAGAGAATAATATTACAAAAAGTATTAAACTATGAAATTGAAACTATAAATTGGATAGAATAGTCATACTTGGATAATTACCCAGATGGATATTATTCAGATTAAGAAATGTTAGAATATATTAGAAAAACTAGAGAAAATCAAGATAATCTAAATGAAGAAATTAATTATAGAAACCGAATTAGAAAAATAATGGAAAATCTAAAAGAAAAATTAATATGGATAGAAGAAACCCTAGAAAAATTAGAAAAAAATACATGTGAGAGGTTATATAATTTAAAAAACTCGCTACGAGAAGAGCAACATGAGATAATAAATATCATTGAAAATCTAGAATTAGATATACATTACACTACAATTAAGATAAATTATTATACAGAAATTTGTAACTCTGCAGTTACTATAGGATAAAATGGTAGACTATGAATATTTAAAATATTGGAGACAAAATATGGAAGAAATAATATTATTAGAAAAACCTATGAAAGATAATCTAATTGGATATTTTGAAACAAAAGATATAGAATATTTAGAATACCTTCAAAATAATATAGTAGAATTACAAAAACAAAGGGGAAAAAATAGAATACTATAGTAAAACATTTAACCAATTACCATATGTTCACCCCTCAAGATATGAATATCGATAAAACTAACATAAATAAACTCAAAATAAAAATATTTAGAGAAGTTAATAAATATCCACGCACAAATAAAAATAGATCCAGTCTACTTATAATAGATCTATTTTACCACATCTATTTTACCACACAAGTTATCCGCACCCCCTACAATTTGCTATCAGAGCCTATGCTGTTTAAATTTACATTAAGGACTTGATTTTTTAGCCTTTTTAGGACAAATGAGTTGTAAATCGTCAACTCATCACCTATCTCAAGTATGGTCATTATGAGGAAAACACCTGGGTTCTATGAAGGAATATACTGGCAAGTAAAGGGGAACTAATATGTATTTAATGATTGGAAAGGGTAATACTAAAATACCAATTGTTCATAAAGTTTATTTTCTCATACGAGCTTGTAGAATATTTGGAGATTGAGAGATGGCTCAACCATTATGTGTTAGGGTAGACTAGTATAGAACCAGGGTAATATTAGCCTACTATAGTTTGTAAATTCTATGTGAACTATGTTGATACACTAGAAAACAAATGCAAGAAAGACTAGAAACCTACAGATTTGCAATATTGAATAGGATTCAAGTTCATGGAGTCTCGGTAGATATTTTAGATAAAACAATCAACCACTTCTTTATATGGGAATGATAATTCCTCACCAATGAACATCACATATTTTTAACATAAAATAAGGGATAGGTATAACTGAAGCAAATGTTTTTCTTAAGTAATAGCTGAAGGTTAGGCAACATTGTCTACAAATAAAAAGAAAAAGATATTTAAGGCAACTCTTAACTTCAAAGTTCTGCTGGGCAACTGGTGGTGCACATTTGTTTGAGTTCTGCTAGATGGGACAATCAACTTATTGAAGATATAGTGTTTTAGGTGGATAATTTGATATTGTGTAAAACATGAACTGTAGCATACCCATAGCTAATGAAATGATAATCCAACCAATAAATCCCTCTACTTCTCTACTATGCCCTACCACATTAGAAGGTTGTGTGAAAAGGCTCAAGTACAGATGTTGGAAGGGATAGATATATAGGTTGTATCATAAATGAAACACGATATTGAGAGGTCTAAAATAACACAAATTTTCAGTTGTGAATCCCAAACCAGTGCCTCTTGACATCGAGTGAGGTAGTAAAGTCTCAAAAGGTTAATCTTTAGAGGTGTTAGGATCATCCATGGACATGGATCTAGGTTATAAGGAGCTAACTAAGAACTCACAAAAATGGACTCAAAAGGCAAAAATCAGCAACCACACAGAGAAAACAACACACTAGAAAGGAGATGAAAAAGAAGATTGCATAAAAGTAAAGATAAATAGAAAGACCATTACTCCTACCAAGTGATTAACAAAAGGTGGTGTATCAAACCACCAATCACACCTCACCATATGTAGATCAAAAATTCCTCTTAGGTGGACCAAAGGACTCACACTTCCTCAAGTTCACCTTTCTTGCCAAATAACCCAATACAAGTGAAAACAATTTCAATTGCATTCAAAGTTCCAAATTTAGGTTTTAGAGCTACAACTAGAAGACAAAAGCTACAAACTATGAGTAATATACAATGTCATTCGAAAACTAATGAAAAGAGTGAAGAAATTATTTATTTATACTATTACATGCCAAATGATAAAACTACCCTTGATGAACTAAAGAAAATGGGCGCCCCTTGAGTGTTGGATTATACAGTGAAAAGTCCTTCTTTCCCTTCAAGTGAGGCGCCTCTTGAGTGTATTGATTCCATTATCCTCCTTCAACTTGACAAGACTTTAAAAGGCTCCAAACACTTGCCAATTCCGAAGCTTGATCCGTTGACCATGCCTTGTATTCTTTTGTCTTCTTCATGCTTGTGTCATCCTCTCCATCTTGAAAGGAATTTGTCCTCGAATTTTCACCTTGCAAAACCAAAGGGAGGGAAAAAAACACACACAATCCTTATGATAGGAGGGTTAGCATTAGTACCATAAGTGAGGTAAACATTCAAAGGGGGTACACTCTTAGAATACAACCAACCATCCTTTATGAGGAGTAAGAAAATTTGATCACTAACATCACAAAGGACATACCTAAAACAAGCATAAATGAGTGAAGGATATAATCCGAAACTAACACAAATGCCACTTATTTTTCAATGGAAGAAAAACTTTCAAAACTTGACATAAATAGCTTAAGAAGGTTCCCTTAACAACATAAATCCTATCACTCTCCACATCTCTATGAACATGATCACTATGAATCATTCTACTATCAGGGTCTTCATCAAACAAATTCAAAGGACCATATTCATCATCAAGACCTACATTGTAAGAAACTACACTAACTTGAAAGTTTTTAATCACACTTTTCTCATGTTCAAGTAGTAAGCTAACCTTAGGAGCACATGGTTCATTTAACACATCAAGAAAACTAACAGGGGAAGGAATATGCACATCTATATCAAAAGAACCCGAGACCATGTCACAAGGAATCACATGGCAATAATTTAAGCAGAAGGAAAGGTAAGGTGTAGCAACATCACCTAGGTTTGGTCTAGGACAGTCCACTATTTTGAAGGTCTCGGCCAAGGGTGTCTTGATGTCATTATCATGTAAAACCCCTTGTTGATCATTATTTGACAACATATGAGCTTGAAACTGCAAATAAGAAAGATCAAAGCAAGGAAAAATGCTAGCCTTTGGGTTAGGGAGTGATAAGGTACCTTTATGGGCAAGTCGCACAATAAAATTTGATTTTCCACTTCCAATTTCACAATCCGAGATCTCTCCTTCCCTTTTTGTTCTTTTTACCCACCCAACTTCTTGGTTTTCTCTTGGATTTCATTCATACTAGATAGTGGAAGAGAGAGAAGAGTGATCTTTCGGCCACCATGCACAAAGGGGTACATAGTGTGCCTATCAAATTGCCAAGTCCTTCCCAACAATATGTGACATGCTTGAATAGGGATTACATCACATAAATCTTTATCATGATAATTCCCTTGAATCTAATCACATATTGTCGTTTGACCTTCAATTAACCATACTTGTTTAATCATTGAAGCTTGTATGGTTTTGGGTGAGGGATAATGGATAGTTTCAAGTGGTCAACCAAGGTGACACTAGAAATATTCACTCAAATCCTACTATCTATGATCATTGAACTCAAACTTCCTTTAATAAGGAACTTGGTATGAAAGAGGTTCTCTCTTTGATTATCCAATACCTTACTAAACAAAGTTCTCCTAAAAACATAACTAGGCACATCACATTCTCTTTCACAAGGCAACATATATTCCTAACTTTCTTTTTCTTGAGTTTCGGGTTTTATGCACTCTCTATCTTGAGAGTTGTCATTATTTCCCTCGGTTTCCAACTCTACTACTTCACTAAGATAATACAATTTCCCTTACTTTAGGATCATATTACGTCGGGTAGGACACTCTCTTGCCCTATAACCCCACCCTTGACACTTCAAACATTGTATATTCTTAGAATGATAAGTAGAAGTTGGTTTACCATAAAGCTTTAGAGAATAGTGTTGGGCAGCCTTGGTCATGACTTGAGGAGGAGCCATAGATTCTGAGAACTTGACCTTTTATTTGGACCGATCCGAGGAGGTGTAGGGAGTCTTTGGATTGTATCTTTCCTTGTTCTCTTTCTCAATTTCCATAGCCACTTGAAAGACTTCAACCATAGTTTCAAACATATGAAGAGTTATATGAGAAGAGATATCTTTGTTTAATCCTACCTTGAAGTGAATAACATCATGTTGCACTTGTTCACCTCTATGGCAAAGTTTTAAGATTTGTTCGAATTCATCATAATAAGCCATGAGACTCTTGCTTCCTTGCTTTAGATTGTAAAGCATGGTTAAAAGCTCATGTCTATAATGTTTCGGTACATATCTCTCTCTCCTAACTCTCTTCAACATCTCTTAAGGAGGTGATTGACCACTAATCAACACATCACTAAATCTTTTGGTATAATCCCACCAAGTGTTTGCATATACTTCAAATTGAGCAATAGGATAGCAACTTTTCTTTTTTTTTTTGGAAAGATCATTCACTTGAAAAATATTTTCACAAGAGGATTCCAAAGATAAGTAAACTTCTAGATTACTCTCATCTTTGAAAATTGGAATGCCAACCTTGATTGAATTAATGCCTATTTCTCGGATTCTTTGAGGATCAACATAGCCTTGTCTTACCTCATACCTGCGGAATCTACCACATATCATCCCTTTTAACCATATCTCCCTCTCTCTCCTTCATAAATCCAATAGTCATCATTAGGAACATCATAACCTTCTTTCTCCCCTCTACCATAGTCTTTAATTTAGATGAGTGAGTTTCAGATTTAGGGTCTTTGGGGAGCTGGGTATGGTCTTTAATTGTTTGGTACTTGAACTTGTGGAATTGGATGTGGTGGATGGTTAGGTCTTTGGTCCATAGGATTTAGCATTTGGTAAGTAGTATTTTATGGAGATATTTGGTTATGTGGAGGATTTGGTCTTTGGTCAAATGGATTTGTCACTTTTAGGTTCGGATTTGGTGGTAGAGTTTGAATCCAAAGTCCCTTTTGTTGGACTTGGTCCATTTAGGAATGTAGTGGGTTTGTAGAGTTCAGTTAGGAGGGGTTTGGACTTGGTTTAGTGGCTGTTTTTGCGGATCTCTTGGACAGTAAATCATTTTGGTGTAGGGTCTCGAGGGTAATACTCATGGATGAGTTGTTAGCTTAAACACTAAAAGACGCATGGTAGAGATTAGGAGTATAAGGTCTTGAGTTCCTTCAACTTTCAACACAATCGAGTCTCCCACTAATGGTGGTCACCTCACCCTTCAAAGAACCCAATTAACCTTTCATATCTCACACACCAATACTCACCTTTGCCAAATCATGAGATAAAGCATCAAACCGAGCCAACAAAACTCCCATAGAATCATTTCCCAATGGTTGGGATGAAGAACCCTCGGGATCCATGGTCAAATGTACTTAATAAGAAGCAAAAACAGCAAAGGAAAACCTACAAAATGAGCAAAAAAGTTAGTTCAAAAGCCTCACTTCACTCACACTCAACCTCACCTCACATTTGGCCTCACAAGTGTTGGATCATTGGCAATATTTGGTAAGTTACTTGAGTGGTGAGAATCTTTGGTCCAGAATCGATCTTTGTTTGAAATGACTCAAATAAAGTGATGTACGAACTTGAACAAACAAAACACTACGACTTTAAAATGAGAAAATCACACAAAAACTGAAGATACAAATTAAACGAACTTTAGATTAATTACCAATCTAGTAGAAACTTACTAGCTAGCAAATTAGTGTTTGAGTTAGATTAAAATAAACTTGAATCAAAGAGGTAAAACTAAGAAAATCCAATTTTAGAGATAAATTTTGTGGATTACAAGTGATGATGTGGCACTACATGGTTGGTTGTCACATTTAAAATTTTTAATTTCTCTAAGTCTTGTTTCGGCAAAATATCACCCTTTGGCAAGGAGGCAGTTTAGAGCTCTTTCAAGCCTCCAATTGAAATTGAAATGAAATGGTCCCTCCCTTGTACTTTGTTGTCCCCTTGTCTCCTCCTCCTTTTGGAAGAAAGGAATATTCTCGGAATATGCTTTTGGACTAAAAAAATTTTCACTCTCTTTCTTTCCTCTTATGTATCAAACAACACCCTTGAATCTTCTTCTTACCTAAGATAAGAAGATAATGGATGAACAAAATGAATATTCAAGTGTTGACCAAGTTTGACCAACAAGCAAATGACCCTAATGTTAATTTTTCCTTTAGATCCAGGGTCTTTAGGCCAAAAAAAGCTCAACCAACTAAAATCATCCACAAAACATTCCCAAATCACAAGATCAGATCCAGATTTAGCTCAAAAAGCTACAAAACTCCATAGCCATGGTGGATCTTAGTTCAAACTCAACCAAACTTCACTCTAAAAGTAGATCTAGACTCCCTAGGAACTAGAGAGAAAGGATCTAGTATAACAAACTTCAAAGACAAAGTAAAAATTAGTAGATCTAAGCTTTTAGGTTCGGATCTGCAACACTACACAAGACAATACCAAATTTTTTTGAGATTTTCAGATTTTTTGACTCATTTATGTTGAGATTTTCTTAATAAGGAAACTAAAACAAAGATTTGGAGATGTAGGAACAACCCTAACCTGGATTTGATACCAAATGATAAGGATCTATCTAAGAACTCATTAAAATGGACTCAAAAGGCGAAAATCAGCAACCACTCAAAGAGAAAACAACACACTAGAAAGGAGATGAAGAAGAAGATTGCATAAAATTAAAGATAGATGGAAAGACCTTTACTCCTACCAAGTCATTAATAAAAGGTGGTGTATCAAACCACAAATCACACCTCACCAATAGAAGCTCAAACCTTTCTCTTAGGTGGACCAAAGGACTCACACTTCCTCAAGTTCACCTTTCTTGCCAAATAACCCAATATGAGTGAAAACCAAATCAATTACGTTCAAGGTTCCAAATTTCGGTTTTAGAGCTACAACTAGGAAACTAAAGCTAGAAACTATGAGTAATATTTAATGTCTTTCAAAAATTAATGAATAGAATGAAGAAATTGTCTATTTATACTATTCCATGCCAAAATAACAAAACTACCCTTAATGATCTAAAGAAAAGGGGTGCCCCTTGAGTGTTGGATTATAAAGTGAAAAGTCCTTCTTGCCCTTCAAGTGAGGTTCCTTTTGAGTGTATTGATTCCCTTATCCTCCTTCAACTTGACTAGACTTTAAAAGTCTCCAAACACTTGCCAATTCTGAATCTTCAGCCTTTGACCATGCGTTGTATTCTTTTATTCTCTTCATGCTTGTATCACTAGCTCTCGGTACTATTTTAGCGACTACCCAATTTACCTCTAGTTCTATGGAGCCATAGTAATGACAGAGTCAGTAGACACTTAGCCTGCTTTAATAATAAATCCAGAATATATATTGACTCTACTAGAACTTCACTATAGTGGTTATGAGGTCTCAAAGATTTGAATTGCATCTGAAGGTATACATATAGTAATTTTAGCAATTATTGAGAAAGCTATTTAGGCTGTATTTGTGTTGTATACTGACCTTTATTGCTGCATAGATCATATGGAGGGAAGAATCAGTGAGAAACTAATCCAATGAAATCCCTAATTTTCTTAAGTTCTATATTGAATTTGAGAAGGCTAAAGCAGACATTATTGTGCTTTAAAGTAGACCTACCATAGAGTTCCCAATTTTGATTATTAAGGATTCTATATAGAAGAGGGAACTAATTTATTTCATAGTAAAAATGTTAAAATCCAAGGGTAAAAGGACAAAAAAAGTGAGAGAGATGATATAGAGAATGTTTGAAGAAAAAGAAAGCGGAAAGAAAAGTTTGATTTGTAAAAAGCTTAGAATAAATCAATAGAAGAAAGAGGTAAAAAAGAAAAAGATATGAGGGCTCCAGCTACGATAGCTTTTTCTAGCATACCACCGGGGATAGCTGGTGGTGCAAATTTGAATATGGATCCTTATACCCCACCACCTGTTACATTGAGAATTGGTCACCGCTTGGCACCACAACTAATGATGTTACGACAGATATTTTAGCAAATTTGAAGTCACCCAACATTAGATCATAGGGATACACAAGTACATCCTCCCTATAGAACCTTATTAATTAGATTTTTGATATATTGGGGAGGATAATATATATCCTTTTGATTGAAGAAATAGTAACTGTGTGATTCACCACTTCAAGGTTTATATTGTGTTTCTTTTCTTCGTTGCTAATCTTAAAAATAATGCTTACGTCTTGGCTATTATAACTATGAGTTGCCAGACTCTTGGTAAGGATATTATTGACATTGATGAAGACCCAAATGAAAAGGCAAATGATGAGTAAACAAATGGAAAGAGAAAGATGCTTGAAAAGTAAAATGTTGATGTTTCAAAGTTTAATGAGTCAATTGTTTAAAATTTGAAGATTGTTGAAGAAAATATTCAAAGTGAGAAAGCTCCACAAGTGGTTGATAGTAATGTACCAAAATTATATGGTAGTTTCTATGACACAAATCAAAATTTCTCCTTCATTCCAAAAAAGTCTCAAGAACAAAGAAAATGATACCAAGTTTAAGAAATTCCTCATAAAATTTAGCAACCTCTTGATGAATATCATATAGTTAAAAGCTTTATAAGAGATTCATGGGTATTAAAAATTCATGAATTATTTTCTACAAAGAAACATGTTATGCATTTTGAAACTATTGAAGTGACTCATAATTATGGTGCTCTAATGGATATCACAATAATAGTGAAGAAATAAGACTCGGGTGTACTCACTATCCCTTTAACTATAGGGGTATACAAATTTGGAAAAGTATTATGTGATCTTAGGTCAAGCATTAACTTAATTTCATTGGTTGTATTTCAAAATCTATACTTGGGTTCTCCTAATCCAACCACAATGGGGATTTTATCAGTCAAATAATAATTTAAGAGGCTTGTGGAAAATATGTATTGTGTTCTTATGAAAGTGGACATGTTCTTTTTCCCAACTAATTTTGGTGTCTTAGATTGTGAGATAAACCATGAGGTCTGACTTATCCTTGGAAGTCCATTCTTGGCCACTAGATAAGCCTTTCTTAATGTTGAATATTGTGAAATGAAGTTTTAAGTCAATAATGAAGAGGTGTTTTCAAATGTGAGCAAGTCCATGATGAAACCAAAGGACTTGCAAGTTATTTCAATAAGTGATGTGATTGACCATGAGGTGTTTAGCACAATGAAAGTAGATCTTGTAGATGACCCCTTAGTGGGTGTATTGTGGAGCTTGGGGAGTAAGGTGATTGAAGAATCTGATAATGTGGTGACATCATTAATAGGACTTGGTTATTATATAAAAATCCAAAAAAAATTGATCTTGATTGGAAAATTATGAAAGTCCACCCGCCAAACCTTCTATTATTAAACCACATATTTGTATTCATAAGTGGATGGAGATTGGACATACAGAGGGAAACTAAAACTTAAGTAATTTCCTTCACATATTTGGTATGTCTTCTTTGGTGATAATAATAATTTTCCAATTATTTTTGTGGGTGATCTATTGCCTTGTCAAGTGGATGCCTTGAAATCTTTTGTGAAAAAGTTCATCTGCAATATCGGGTGGACCATAGCTGACACCATAGGAATTTCTCCTAGAATTTTCCCTCATAAAATCAAGTAGGAGGTGGATTATGTTTATATTATGGAATACCAAACAATGCTCAACCTGCAAATGCAGGATGTAGTCAAGAAGAAGATTATCAAATGACTTGATGTACGTGCTATATACCTAATTTTAAATAGTATGTGGGTGAGTCTGGTCTAATATGTTTCAACAAAGGGTGGTATGATGGTAGTCCCAAATAAGAGCAATGATTTTGTTCCCATCCATTTGATCACGGGTTGGAGGGTGTTATGGATTATCATTAATTTAACTCTTGGATAGAAAAAGATGAATTTTCTATGCCTTTCAAGGAGCAGATATTTGTTAGATTAGTCAGGTTTTGTTGGTACTGCTTCCTTGATGGATATTTGATTTATAATAAAGTTTTTATTGCACTGGAATATCAAGAAAAGACCACCTTTTCTTGTCACTATGGGACCTTTTCTTTCAAATACATTACCTTTGGGATATTCAATATACCCTATACCTTTTGATGGTGCATGTTGTGTATATTCTCCAACATGGTAGAGGATACATGGAACTGTTCTGTAATACCCTGTATTTTTGTGCTAGAATTCTAACCATCATTTCTACACGTCTAAACTCTAATCCAAGTGAATCTTATGTGAATATAGTTTTCATGATCATTATCCTACTCTATGAAGTAGATTTGAGGTGAAAAATGTTCATAGCAATGACTTAGAACAAAGTTGAGCTAAGACCAATTGATTCGTCCAAAGTTTGACATTCGATTCTACAAGGGTCTACTTCAAACAAGTATAACTCTTATATACATGGAATTTTTCACCCCAAGACCTATAAAATTATAGATAATTGAATTAGCTTTCCAACGATACAAATTTCGCAAAACTCCGATACCCGACAGAAAAGTTACAAACCTTCTAGTGAAGAGTTGTAAGCCAGGACGATTAGGCCCGCGCCGCACGAAGATCACGTGCCAACACTATTTCAGACATGAATTTCAGTTTTTATGGGTTTAGGGGCATTTTGGTCATCCCCCCTCACCCAAAATCCATCCAAATACTATATTAAAGCCTATTAGGCATTATATGTTATATTTTATCAAATTCCCTCAAAAAGAAAAGCCTAAGCTCCTACATCCAACTTCAAGAACCTCCAAAGTTTACCATTAATTCTGCAAATTTATTCAAGATTCCAAGTTCCTAGTTCAAGAACTCTAAGAACCATCATTTAAAGGCATGATTAACATCTCAAAAACGAGTATCCATCTAAAGTTCATCATTCAAGGTATGTGGGGTTTTTCAAGAAGAACACCCTTTCATTCTTGTGCCCAAATTGATTTTTCTTTTATGAATATACATGATTTTACATGTTTTGATATGAATTTGAATCATGAATTTATACCCTATATGGTTTTACATGAGAATATTATACTCTCTATGTTTTGGAAGTTGAATTGCATGAGAATGATAAGATTTTTGTACATAAAGCTGAATTTTCCAGATTTTAAAGTAAGTTATATATATTTATGATGAAAAACATGAATCTTGAGAAAATTTAATATTATTTTGATGTGTGAGACCTTGAGGCCTAATTGAGATTGTACTTTGAGAAATTATGTGTTATAAGCACAATAAGATTTGAATCCCAAAGCTAATTTTCTTTAGCAAGATGTATGATTATAAAGCTGAAATTTTAAGTTTTAAGTGATTATTTTTGTGCTTATGTCATAAAGTATAAAACTTTGGAAGGTTTTATCGTGATATTGATGTATGGGTTTTTGGAACCCTATTTGAGATTATTATTTTGAGAAAATCATGTGTCATAAACACCTTGAGTTTAAATGATTTGTGATGATAAATAAGCTTTGATCTTTTGGTCGTAGAAAGGAATGTTTTTGAAACCGAGATGAGACAAAATGCACTTTTATTGATTTATTATGAAAGGGGTAGAATGATGGCTCCCGTTGTGAATTGTTGAAATATTTATTAGTGGATTTTCTTTTAAAAATAATGAGCTAAGTCCGGGAGTAATCTTTAGCACCGAACGGGAGGTATAGCAGGATTGATACTTCCCTAGAACTATGTTTCCCCATAGGTTATGAGCCTGAGGCTGATTAATATATAGTGATCACTAGTGAATAAAAGATTAAGTTCCTATTCTGATAGCAAGGATAGGACAACTCTCCCCCAACGTGGGTTGGATGCTGGACTCCTTGTAGCTCACATAATTTATGTCGGTTATGAGACACTCCCAATGTGTATGTGTGTACTCTTCTATCTGAGATGAAAATATATTTGTTTAAAAGGCTAAGTTTAAGAAAGTCATAATTCTTAAAAGATTTAATGAATATATTCTAAAGAGAATTGACATGAGCTTTGATTGTTTTGATGATTTGAAATTGAGATAAAAGTGAATTGATAATGTATTGTAATGACTCATTTGTTTTACTTTACATGT
The DNA here is from genome assembly GCA_030864225.1 of Capsicum baccatum var. pendulum. Taxonomy (NCBI): domain Eukaryota; kingdom Viridiplantae; phylum Streptophyta; class Magnoliopsida; order Solanales; family Solanaceae; genus Capsicum; species Capsicum baccatum. The sequence goes on along the minus strand of CM061555.1, from coordinate 160,848,092 downwards.
ATTATTCATCCATGATTTTGATGATTTAATTCAAGCTAAGTGAGTCATCTATATCAGCATGCATAATTTTATAAACTATGATGATATTAAGATATTATTTTATATATGCATTGCACCCCCATATGCTTGATACTTTTCCATGGTACTGACCCATATATTCGTATGTGGGCTATATTTTCTCAGAATGTAGGTACAAGGTATAGTTGCACCTTCAGATCTAGTCAGTTCGTGGTATTCAGTCAGAAGGTGATGAGTCCTTTTGATTCAAGGGCTTGGGTTTGTTATGCAGAGTTTATAGTGTTGTATTTTCTTTATTCAGTCATATTGAGTTCGGGTAGTTGGGAGTCATGACCCGGATACCTACAGTCAGTACTCGTAGAGGCTTCATAGACAGTTAATAGATGTTGATGTATTTCATTTTAGTTTTGGTTGTAAAAGCAAAATTGTAATCCTGTAAAATTCCATTTTTGTATCGAACAGATTCAGAAAAGAGTTAATTTCTGCTGATTTTTATGGATTTGTAATTTTATTCAGTTGCTTATGAGTTATGCCAGTAGAAGGGTTAGCTTGGGGTTACTTGTGACATTAAGCACTGTGTGACATCTCGGGACCCAATTTTGAGGCATTACCAACTTGGTATCAGAGCACAGAGTTCAAGTGTCCAAGGATATCTATGAAGTCGTGTCTAGTAGAGTCTTGTGGAATTGTACGGAGATGTTTGTACTTTTCTTTGAGAGACTATAGGACATTTAGGAAATGTTTCCCTTCTTTGAAGTCTAAGATCGTGCTGTAAAAAAGTTCTCCAAGAAGCTTATATAGATTCTCATCTTACTCTATTCTAGACAACTCTGCCTCATTTTCAAGGTATCAGAAACATTTAAGCTTAATTCTCGATAGATAGTTATGGAATTGTAAGAGATCTAGAAAGTATCCTGTCAGTGATTTTGAGTTTCGAAGATTGAAGTACATTATTCATGTACATAAAAGTCGTGAACTAAGCCTAAGTTAGATGTACTTTCATATTCCTCCTCATAATATACAATGTTAATCTACACTTCTCCCTCTATGTATTATTCTTGAGATAATATGATTCACAAGCTCCAGTTCTTCCCGAGGTAATACTTCTATATTTTCTAGCAAAAATTTCAAAAGTTATACAAAGGGCTTGAGAGGAGCTGTCTTGTGTGTTAAGTTCCTTAAGTTGAATGTTATGCCCTCATTCTTATGAGTTATTCAATTAAGACAGAGTAAGGTGTATTCTTATATGAATCTTGTTATCATTATATTTGTGAAAAATCAAAGTCTCGTGAAGCCGTGTGGGGCTCTTTCAATTCACTTGCATAGTTACTTTGTTATTCATATAATTTTGTTGATCAAAATACAAAACCAAAGTCTAGTGAAGCCGTGTGAGGCCTATTTTGATTCACTAGCAACTTGTTATTTATCTTATTGTTCCTATGTTAGTTGAAAGTGTGGGTTTAGAAGTTTAGTGACAAGAAAGGTGGTAAGGGCAATTTATTGAATATGTATAGCTGAATTTTTGCTTATGATTTAATTAGTAATGAAGTGATATACCCTTTTTTGTTAGTTTAGTGAAAGTTAGAGGAGGAGTTATTAGTTAAGGTGGATTGTTGTTTGCTTGGGGTAAGGAAAGAGTTATTGATGGTATTAGTGGTGTTAGAAAAGTATAGGTTATTGATGAAAGTACTTGGTGGATGAGTGTTGTTAATTTAGGCTTTCCTGAGGTGGAAAGAGGGAGTTTAGTTAAAACTTATAGAGCTATGAAAGAAGTTTAGGTGTATAGATGGGTAAATAGTGATGATGTGTAGAAGGAGGATATGTTAATGGATTGTCCATAAGATAGGCCATATGATTATAATCAATTGTAATTTTATGGGGGTTATAGTGTACTAGTGTTTTCTAATGCTGTGTTCTATACTTTCTAAGTGAGAATTATGTGTAAGGTGGGTTGTTAAATCATGCTTAGCACTAGACGTTTAGTTTGATCGGTGGATGGTCATCAAGGTGGATGTAAAGATAGTGCAGCTAGTTGTATGAAAGTAATCTAGTGGGCTTTAACAGTGTATGTTAGAGTTTATTTATTCGAAAGTTAGTATGATGTTGCAGGTATGATGTAAAGGTATGCCAAAGGTGATATGAGGCTTCCTTATTTTCAAAATTTGTTAAGTTTTGTGTGGTTAGTTGTAACCTTGAGTTGATAAGTATGAATGAGGCGATGTGGTATACGAGGTTCTTGTCAGTTAGCTTATGGGTTATAGGTTGATGGTGTTTGGTATAATGGTGTAAGTTTAGGGATATGATATTAGTAGACTACGAAGGAAGCATTAGCAGAGAGTTTTACACTTTCAAGTGTAGTCCTTTGGGATAATTTCTACTATTTAAGTGTAATGTATGACCCTATAAATTTCCTCGTTGTTAAAGCCTTCGAAATGAGTCAAGTTGAGCTTAACTCTTAGAATTTTTAGCCTCGTTGGTGACCTTCCTGACATTTGTTTCTTGAAATTTTTGTTGTGATGAGATGGGGCAAGGTTGTAGCATGTTCCGGGTGAGTTTCAGAATTTTTGGACGAACCTAAGACCACATTTAGTTTTCATTCCAGTAGCACCCCGCGATTAGCATGCGCCGCCTGGGGTAGGGCACCACTCTAGAGCGGGCGCCGCCTGCTGGATCGTGCCAAGCCAAATTTCAGCTTTTTTTTTTTTCATTTCATTAAGGGAAAAGGAGTATTTTTCCCATCCCCAATACATCTAAACATAAGATTTAAGCCTATTCTAAACACATTAGACATGTTTTCATTACTTTTCTCCCAAGCAATGCCCTAAGAACTCCAAAGCTCTTCTTCAAAGAAGTCCAGATCCTCCATTGTTACTCCAAGAAAGTTTTGTATTAAGGGGTTTCACAGTTTTATAATGATGGCTTAAAGATATGGGGGAGATGATAGAATGAGTAACAAAGTTAGACTTCCCAATTTTAGTAGTGATGCCATTGTAGTGTAGAAACATCGAGAGAGTGAGGATGGGTCTTAACCTATTTTTATTTTAGTATGGGTATTTTAGTTATTCTAATATCTACTTATGCCTTACGTTCTAGTTCAATGATCCTAGTTCATATTCGCGTGCATAATAGAGACTCATGGATCTTTCCACTTCTTAATATCGGGAGTTCCAGATCATTCAGAATTCAGAATCACCTTCCGTAAGTTATGAGTTATAAAAATTTATGTCATGTATCTCCTGACTCATGTACCCATGCAACACTTTTAATGATCAGTGAAATTCAGATTTATATCAGATACGTCTTCAGATTAGATATCTTTAATGAATAAATGCTGTTAATCCTCTACTCCTTGGGCCTCATTAAGGTGTTAAGTTATGCTTAGTATCCCTTCATGTTTCAAATCCCAATATTCCAACCTTTCAGTGACCTTCCCTTAGATCAACATAGTGATGATGAATGATTGTGCAGATAGAAATAAGTAGTTGTTCCATGTTGGGAGAGATTGTTGTATGGTTGTTTTATGTAAGTCCATGAGTGGAGAATATTGAGGTAAAGTCCCGTGTATGATTTGTTTAGTTGAGAATAGTTTATGTGTGTCTTTTGAAAAATTAAATGGTGTAGATGTTGATATGAAAATAGGCTTGAATGTCATGTCGGCATGTAAGAAGTTGAATTTAATGGTTGAAGTGATGAGTAAAATCATCCTAGAGCGAGTAGTTATGATAGTGCTCAGAGTGTTGAATTCATGGCCCAGATTTGTATTATGTTGTGGAGTTACATGTAGAACCTTGTGGTTTTGAGTTACGCCTTACCATAATAAAGGGAAATAGTTCATTTTAGACTTTAACAGACGAATTCATCAATGCCATATGAAAACTTAAAGTTGAATCAAGCGAGTAATATTTGAAGGGAATAGCCTAGTCGAAGAGGAATTTGATTAGTGTTGCTAAGCTTGAAAGTAAGAAGTCATATTTCTTAAGGCCAAGTAATTCTATCCTAGATTATGATTTATGGTCCGATGTTTCAGGTCACATAGGAATAGCAATGTTGTAATTCCTTATTCAGATTATGCTCAAAGCCCTTAACCCCTTAATAGCATCAGTTTCAGATTCAAATATTAAGCCATGATTCAGTTCTTGAGTAACCTGTGTATCATCTCGATCTTCTTTAGTACTTCAACCAAATCGAAATCATTCGGGGATGAACAATCCCAAGAGGGGGATATTATAATACCCTAAGTTTTCATTTTTATAAACCTCTCACCTTTTCTCATGAGATCAGGTCCAGTGCAAGGTAATGGTGACTCATAAGTTCACACTCTAATTCCTATCTTAGCCATATAGCTATTTTCATAAGAATTCGTGCATTTGCGGATCGGTTCAATGGCTCATTATGTTTGAGATTCAGTGATTTAGTTTATATCAGTTGTACTTGATATCTCAAAGACCAAGATTCCTCTATGTTTGAGTTTAATTATTCACATTCGAGGACGAATGTTCCCAAGCGGAAGATAATGTAATACCCCATATTTTCGTGCTAGAATTCTAATCGTTGTTTCTACACATCTAAACTCTAATACAAGTGACTATCATTTGAATATAGTTTTCATGATCATTATCCTAGTCTATGAATTAGCTTTTAGGTTAAAAATGTTCATAGCAATGACTTAGAACAAAGTTGAGCTAAGACCAATTGATTCGTCCAAAGTTTGACATTCGATTCTACAAGGGTCTACTTCAAATTAGTGTAACTCTTTATATACATGGAATTTTTCATTCCAAGGCCTATCCAATTGTAGATAATTGAATTAGTTTTCCAACAATACCAATTTCTCAAAAATCCGATACCCGAGCAAAAAGTTACAACCCATTTAGTGAAGAGCTATAAACCTGCACGATTAGGCCCGCGCGCCAACACTGTTTTAGACGTGAATTTCAGTTTTTTTATGGGTTTAGCCGCGTTTGGGTCATTCCCTCTCACCCAAAATCCGTCCAAACGTTATATTAAAGCCTATTAGAAGCATTATATGTTATAATTTATCAAATTTCCTCAAAAAGAAAACCCTAAGCTCCTACATCCAACTACAAGAACCTCCAAACTTCACCATTAATTCTGCAAATTTATTCAAGATTCCAAGTTCCTAGTTGAAGAACTTCAAGAACCATCATTCAAAGGCACGATTAACATCTAAAAAACGAGTATCCAGCCAAAGTTTATCATTCAAGGTATGTGGAGTTTTTCAACAAGAACACCCTTTCATTCTTGTGCCCAAATTAATTTTTCTTTTATGAATATACATGACTTTACATGTTTTGATATGAATTTGAAGCATGAATTTATAACCTATATGGTTTTACATGAGATTATGATACTCTATATATTTTGAAAGTTTAATTGAGTGAGAATGATGACATTTTTGTACATAGAGCTGAATTTTCCAGATTTTAAAGTAAGTTATATATATTTATGATGAACAGCATGAATGTTGTGAAAATTTAATATGATTTTGACGTATGAGACCTTGAGTCCTAATTGGAATTGTACTTTAAGAAATTATGTGCTATAAGCACAATGAGATTTGAATCCCAAAGCTAATTTTGTTTACCAAGATGTATGATTATAAAGCTGAAATTTTAAGATTTAAGTGATTATTTTTGTGCTTATGTCACGAAGTATGAAACATTGAAAGGTTTTATGGTGATATTGATGTATGAGTTTTTGGAAACCTATTTGAGATTATTATTTTGAGAAAATCATGTGTTATAAACACCTTGAGTTCAAATGATTTGAGATGATAAAGAAGCTTTGACCTTTTGTCATAAAAAGGGTTATTTTTGAAACCGAGATGAGAAAAGAAATCCACTTTTATTGATTTGTTATGAAAGGGGTAGCATGATGGCTCCCGTTGTGAATTGTTGAAATATTTAATAGTGGATTTTATTTTGAAAAGATCTCAGCTAAGTCCGAGAGTAATCTTTCACATCGAGCGGGAGGTATAACAGGATTGGTACTTCCCTAGAACTACGTGCCCCCGTAGGTTTTGAGCCTGAGGCTGATTTTTATATAGTGATCACTAGTGAATAAAAAATTAAGGTCCTACTCTGATGGCAAGGATAGGACAACTGTCCCCAACGTGGGTTAGACGTTAGACTCCATATAGCTCACATGGTTTATGTCGGTTATGAGAAACTCCCAATGTGTGTGTGTGTACTCTTCTATCTGTGATGAAAACATATTTGCTTAAAATATTGAGTTTAAGGAAGTCATTATTCTTAAAAGATTTATTGAATATATTCTAAAGAGAATTGACATGAGATTTAATTGTTTTGATGATTTGAAATTGAGATAAAAGTGAATTGAGAACGTACTATAATGACTCACTTGTTTTACTTTACATGTATTATTCATCCATGATTTTAATGATTTAATTCGAGCTAAGTGAGTCATCTCTATCAGCATGCATAATTTTATAAACTGTGTTGTTATGAAGATATTATTTTATTTATGCATTACACCCCCATATTCTCGGTACTTTTGAATGGTGCTGACCCATATATTCGTATGTGGGCTACATTTTTTCGGAATATAGGTACAAGGTATAGTTGCACCTTCAGATCCCGTCAGTTCGTGGTATCTAGACAGTAGGTGATGAGTCCTTTTGATTCAAGAGCTTGGGTTAGTTATGCCCAATTTATAGTATTGTATTTTCTTTATTCAGTTATATTGAGTTGGGGTAGTCGGGAGTCATGACCCAGCTACCTGCAGTCAGTACTAGTAGAGGCTTCATAGACAGCCAGTAGAAGTTAATATATTTCGTTTCAGTTTTGGTTGTAAATTATAATCCTGTAAAATTCCATTTTTGTATCAATTAGATTCAGAAAATAGTTAATTTCTTCTAATTTGTATGAATTTGTATTTTTATTCAGTTGCTTATGAGTTATGCCAGTAGAAGGGTTAGCTTGGGGTCACTTATGACCCTAAGCACCGTGTGACGTCTCGGGACCCGATTTCGGGGCTTTACATGGTCATAGATGATTTCTACGTAGTTGGAGAATCATTTGAATCCTGCCTTAGTCATTTGAGTAAGGTCTTTGAGCGGTGTGTGGAGACTAATAAGTTTTTATTTAGGAAAAATGTCAATTCATTGTTAAAGAAGGTATTGTTCAAGGTTATGAGATTTTCGGTAAAGGAATTCAATTGCATCAAGCAAAATTTAATATGATTGCTAAAGTACCTCCACCAAACTCTGTGAGGGGTGTTAGAATTTTTCTTGGTCATGCTGGGTTCTACAGGCGCTTCATTAAGGATTTCTAAAAGATTGCTCATCCTTTCTGTAAACTCTTTGAAAAAGAGGTCAAGTTTGAATTCGATGGTGATTGTATAATAACTTTAAATTATCTCAAGTAGCTTCTTGTATCAGCTCCTGTCATAGTAGCTCCTGATTAATCCATGCCTTTTGTAATAAAATGTGATGTGAGTAGTGTTGTTTAGGTGGTGTTGTTACAAAGAAAAGACCAGTTGTCCCACCCGATCTACTACGAAAGCAAATCATAGAATCATTACTAATGTAACTATACGATAATGGAACAATAGTTCCTATCAGTTGTATATGCTTTTGAAAAATGTCAAGATGATTCATTGGTAAGAAAGTAGTACTATACACTGACCACACAACTTTTAGATACTAATGCCAAAGAAAGAGGAAAAACCTCATTTTATTTGGTGGATATTACTCTTATAAGCATTTGATTTGAAGTGAAAGACCAAAAGGGTTGTGAAAATGAAGGTGCAGACCACCTATCTCTCCTTGAATCAAATCATGAGAATTTGGTTGAGATTCAAACTGATAATACTTTCCTCGATGAGATAGTTATCTCACTTTCATGAAGCACTGCACCTTGGTATGTGGATTATGCTAACTTTATTTTGAGCAATTTACTTCTCAATGATCTTAATATTTACCAAAAGAAGATGTTCTTGTTTGATGTGAAGAATTACTTTTGGGATGATCAATACTTTTGATAGAGTGTCCACATATTATGATTCACGGTGTGTCATGGAGTCAGTAATAAGGGCTATTTTTGAAGCTTGTCACTTTTATCCATTTGGTGGTCATTGTGGTGGGATTTGAATAGATACAAAGGCTCCAAAGTGGATATTTTTGGCCTATTCTGCATTGAGATGCTTATGATTTGGTTAGGATATTTCCTATATGTCAAATGGAAGGAGGAATTTGAAGGTGGAAAATGACTTTGAAGCCCAACTGTAATAATTATATCTTGGCAGTGGTCGATTATGTTTTGAAATGGGTGGAAGCTATTTCTCTTTTGAACAATGAAAGTTAAAGTGTCACTTTCTTCTTGAATAATTACTTTTTTACAAGGTTTGGGACTCCAAGGGCAATCATAAGTGATGGTGGATAATATTTTTGTAATTAGGTCTTCGATACCTTACTTGATAACTATGGGGTGAAACATAAAGTCACTATTCCTTACATCTCCAAACTAGTGGTAAATATGAGGTTTCAAATTGCAAAATCAAGTCTATCCTTGACAAAAACGTGGATGTTGGTCTTATGAATTGGAAAAGACAACTCAAGATGCTCTTTAGGCATATAATATAGCTTATAAAACTCCTATTGATAGGTCTCCCTATCAATTGGTGTTTGAAAAAGTGTATGACTTATCCATTGAGTTGGAGCATAAAGTTATATAAGCCTTGCAGAAGTTGAATATAAATTTAGAGGAAGCTTCCAAATCAAGAGTAAATCAACTTCACGAGTTGAAAGAATTTCGACTTAAGGCATATAAGAGTTTCATATTATATAAGGAGAAAATAAAGAGGTGGCATTATGTAATGATCATTAAATGGGAGTTTTGTATTAGTAATGATGAGCTCCTCTTCAACCCAAGGTTGAAGCTCTTTATGGGTAAGCTTAAACCACATGGTCAGGACCATTAATGGTCTCAAATGTCGGCCTAAGTAAAGCAACTGAGTTGGAAGGCCATGAGAAGAGGAAATTTGTTATCAATGGGAAAAAATTGAAGTATTACTATGTGGGTGGAATCGGACATGCTGATGTTGGGTCACTACGTTTCAAGGACCCCAAATGATGAACAAGTGATGTCGTCCGATTACTATAATAAAGGAGTTTCTTGGGAGCCAACCCAAGTTTTGTTCTTGATATTTTCTAGTGTTTTACATACTAATGGCATCTTTTTGTAGGTATTTACATATGAATTCACAAGTTAGGATCATGAAGGTATGTTGGAAGACTCAAACCATATGTGCCAAGAAGTTAAAGAGCCTAAGAGAACAACTTTTCACTTGCGTGTGCATGTGCCACGTTGGTGGAAAAAAATTTGAGCAAAAACTTAGGATTTTTACTACCTTAACATGCACTGGACAGGCTTGAGCGATCGAGATGCAGGTTATTCAGAAGATGGTTACAAAAGAGACTAATTTTGAGAAAAAATCATTGGGAGTGTCTAGTTTAACGTATGCGAGATCTTCTTGAGCATACCATGTGTAGGTCAATCATAGATGGAAAGCAAAGAACACTGCCTCGACTGCCAGGGTCACCTGGGAATGCAGTTTTGGCACAACTAAGAGCAAGCCCCTTAAGCTAAGGCCAACATTTTTTAAAAAAATCGGTCAGATTTTTATTGGGCTTACTCGACCCAATAAGCCCAAATTTAATTTAAATGACATAAAAAAGACCCAATATTACATCACTTGATCATTTTTAAATCCCAATAAGAGCTTTAGTTGATTCTTACGCTTCAAAACTCAACTTTTTCTCTTTCTTCATACTATCATTTTCCTTCAACCTCATTCAAAGATTCTCAATTTCCATCTAAAGAATTCAAATTTGAATCATCAAATTGGGCTTTTTCATTGATATTTTCTCTCTCTTAAGTGAACTTAAAGGTATGAAATTTTGTAAAATTCTCTTTGAATTGTCATTAAAGTAAAAATGGTGTTTCATATACCATGGTTTCCTTTGGTAGAAATTTGATTAATTTGTAATTATGTTCGTGGAATTTGATTGTTGGAATGAAAATTTGGAATGGGTGCCTTATTTTATAGGCTTAATTGGTAATTCTTGCTGTCTTAAACTAGTATATACCATGTGTTTGATGAATTGACCACTTGAATGTCATTTGTTAATTTGTGTGGTGGGTGATCTAATTATATTAGTATGAGTACCATTTGTGTGTTTGGTGATGAATTGGCCCTACTCATTGTGCTTTAACTCTATTTTTTTCAAGATTTTATCTTCAATGCCCACCATGTGTTTGTGAAAAATTCAAGGACAGAGGGATGTCTTAAATATTACTAATGTATAATATATTCATTCTTAAGGCATAAATATGAGTCCAGTTGCTCCTTAATTGTATGAGGCCGGTGGTTTTTGGTTCATGTTGTTGATAAATGTTTTTTCCATGGCTTTGGTTAGTAAATGTGCATAATATAGAATCCACAGGTAAGTTTAAGTAATCCAAGAGACACAAGTGCTTGCCTTGTCCTATGATAGATTGGGTGACTCCATTTGTAAAGTTATAGGGTCATTTTTGTTTCCATTAATTTCATAGATGTTCTATGAGCTAATTTTACAAAGTGTGAAGATTGTGTGGAAATTTATAGTCTAATTCGGGTAATGTTGTCAAGAAATAGTCCTATGAGTTGTATTAACCCATTACCTTGCATTCACCTTTATTTTCCTTTAGATTTATTTTCTTTCTTAATATATGAAAATTCCAAACACATGTTTTATCTCTTTTCTTTTGTTTTGGTTTTGTTCTTTTATTTTTCATAGGTATGTCTACAAGAAAAAATTAGCCATGGGATGCTAAGAAGGGTACCGCGGTATAAGGTCAAGGTAAAAGATATGACTAAAAATAGAAACGAACCAACCTATAAAGTAGTCCAACAAGGACCCGAAGTGCAAACAATAGGTTGATCTAGCCAAACAACTATCCAGAGATAAGTAGCATGCATAGATGGTTGGGGCTAGTCCTAGGCCCAACAAAATAATGTGTTACCTTTTGCAGTAGACCTAACTATAGGAGCCCCTGCTGATGAGGCTCTTAATAAGAAAGTATGACCATCCACTACTATGTACCAAGCTTTTAGTGAGCCATAGGTAGTGTTTACTCTCATCTACACTCTTTTTATTTTTGGATTTGGGAAAATACATTGAAGTTTAGTAGAGGTTGGGCATCTTATCCTACATTTGATGGTATGTGCCTATTGATTTCAGTTGATGGCATTGGGTGGATGGATTGTATAGAAATACTCTATTTTAACATGCTGATGTTTATTAACATTTTATATTTTGATGCTTATTTTTATTTAGACCTGTGGCACTTGTTCTTCATGATTGACATTGCTTAGGGTTTTTCCCTTGTAGGCCATTTTAATGATGATGTAGGAGATTGCCAATGTTAGGCTTGTTTCATTCACTTAATATTAATGTGATACCCTGTTTTGATTGTATTTGTAATTATTGTGTATTTTTGATGATGCTCACAAAACTTATGTACATTGTTCTTATCACCTTTTGCCAATACATTTCCAATAAACTTAAAGGTTTTATTTGAAACATGATTCTATCACAAGTAGCAAAAAATTGTTTTTATTTCTTTTTTACTTTTTGTCTTTACTTAGTCATTTTCTTTGTTGAACAGAGTGGTATTTCATCCATAATGGATAATAAGGATACATTCATAGGTGAAGTACCTAGTCTTTTGATTTGATTTGAAATAAGAAAAAGTTTGAAAATTCTTTCAAATTTTCATTATCAAGGCATGAAATGATTTTCAAAAAACACCAAAAATATAGTTTTCTTATTTAAAAAGAACAAGGATTTTTTTAGCTTTCTCTTGGTGAGATAATTAAATTAAATTTTTGGCTCTCTCTTTAGAAGGATGAGTCTTTCACTTGGAGTAACGTATTAAGCTCAAATTGTTCAAATTGGTTGGGAGACTAACTTTTTGCTCTATGACTACGATGCCTTGTATGGTGAGTTTTTTGAACAATTCTTGTACTTACGTATATTGTAGAACTTGCCGTTAGTGCTTTCAAAGCAAATTGCTAGGCAAGCTTAGTTTTTAGGATGAACTAAGGTCAGTTTTTACCCGTCATGTGGCCAAATACAAACCTTATGATTGTTCCTTAGTAACCCCTTTGAGACTTTTGCCTAATTTTCTTTCTTCTTTTAATGATAACCATGCTATGACACCTTAACCTTTTTTGAAAATCTTTCGTTTGGTACTTAACCTCCATTGATGCATCGCATAATTGTAAGCAAGGAAATGTAGGTGAATGCCTAAGTTTGGGGGTTGTATAATGGTGAAATTAATTTAAGGGTAGTTCAAACTTGTAGTTTGGGGCAAGATTGTGATATTTTAAGATACGTTAAGAAAGGTGTATGATGGGTTATCGAATCGTGTGCTTAAGAGACAAGAGGTATGCTTTATGACAATGTTAAATAGCCTAGCCCATAGAAATTTAAAAGAAATTAAACGAATGAAGGGATAGGAAAGGCTTAAAGATTGGACATATTTTGAAAGAGACAAATAAGTGATGAAAGAAAATGGTGTGTTGGAATTGTTTTGTTATTTCTAAGTTAAAGATTAATGGAAGAAATGGAAATTATTTGAAATTCAATAAGGTGGATAATATTAAAAAATTGGTGTAGAAGGGGTTAAGAGATTGCATTGAAGGAGATCTTTGAGTCACTTCATCCATATTTTCCATACCATAAACCTTCGTCTAAACCCGTAAAACCTTAGTGACTCCAACCAGGTAAGTCTGCATTAGTAGAAAACAACACAAAGGTCAAACCTATGGTTCTACTCATTGTACTTGAATCTTTTTATGAGAGTGAGTGTGTATTCTTTAAATATATGATATGTAACACCTCAACTTAGTATAAAGAGTCCCACATCGGCAAAAATAGGAGGGATCTTTGGTATATAAGTAAGGAAACCTTACTCCCTAGTGACACATTTTAAAGTTGTGTGGGTCTGGGCCCAATGAGGCCAATATCACTGGTGGGTTGGGGAGTTAGAGGGGTCTCTCGGGCCTTCATGACTTGGGATGCCCGTCATGGCTGGGCCTTGTCTCGAGTCATGACAGAATGAAATCAGAGTTGCTCTTGTGTCAGCCCTGTTGATGTGGTCTATAGTTCAAACTGAGTGTAGGGAAACCCTGGTAAGGTGGAGTAAACCTCAATCCTGAGTCCAAGAAAATCCCATTTGGTGGAGAAAACCTCAGCGAGGATGCCGAGTCCATAATATAGGGATGTGTGGAACACCCCAACTTAGGATAAGGAGTTCCACATCGGCAAAACACAAGAGGGATACTGGGTATATAAGTAAGGAAGCCTTACTCCCTAGTTACGTATTTTAAAGTTGTGTGGGTTTAGGCCAAATACGGATAATATTACTAGTTGGTTAGGGAGTTAGGGGGATCACTCGGGACTTCGTGTCTTGGGATGCCCATCGCGGTTGGGCCTTGGCTCGGGTCGTGACATGATCTTATTTAAGAATTAAAATTTCTTGTGTTTGAGTAGCTAACACTTTATTATGAGTCGCATCAATACTTTGCAGTAGAGGGCGATGTCTTACTTCCTTCTTGGGTAAATGAGAAAAGTAAGTTTCATTGTGAAGTTTGAGATAACCTTTAAAGATTTTGTGTTGGTTCTTGATAAGCATTATAGATTTGAAAGGCTCATTTGATAATATATTGCATCCTTGCTTCATAGATTTGTGCTTATTGAAAAAAAATGGTTTATTTATTGCTATTAACTGCTTGAGAGGTCTTTTTCTAAGCTTTGTTAGCCTAGATATTTCGTATAGATATCTTTTAGGTAGTATTGAGTCATAAACACCCTATATCTTTCGATTATTCTTGGTTTCTTTAGAACAAACATTAGTTTAAGTTTAGGGGGTTGGTAAGTTCTCAATTAAATGACTTGTTAGAACTTTTTAAGCTTAAATTATCATGTTTTTCTATTGATTTGGTATTAATCTCATGAATAATGCTCATTTGTTAGGTAAAGGGTTTAAAATGAAGAAAAGAAAGCCATTCAAGTCAATGGGAAGTCAAATATGAAAGAAAATAGGAAGCCATCATAATTTTTAAATTTGAAATCATTCAACCAAAACCCCCATTTTTACTTTCATGTTTTTTACCATAGGTTACGGTCAATCCCTAGATGGCTTCGAAATCACATGTATTGAACTCCTTGTTTTCACTTCAAGTTCATTTGACCCTAAACTCTATTGGGTTACTATATTGATGATGATGCTAACATCTCAAGGGAGTAGTTTGAGCATCATCATTAATAGACTCAGTCATCTTGGCATGCTAAAAAATACTATAGATAGAAGCCCCTAAAGCTTCTATCTGGGTTGTAGCCAACTGATATGTAACATCTAACCCCTTCATAAACTTCCAAATCCAATCATACTTGGTAGTGACTCTAGAAGCTGAATTTTTGATGAAGTGTGAAAATGTACCTCATACTCCACAATATTAGATGGAGTTATGCTCCAAATGATCATACTCATCTATCACATAATATCTCGAGCTATACAATATGAGCCTCTCCATGAAGGCCTCAAAAAGTTGAGTCCTAGTCATACTAGGTGAACCCAAAAGCCTACAACTAGTAAACAATCTCCACCAACCACTTACCACATCATTAATTGCTAGGTAGTATAAGAAACTTTATAAGACTCAAAGGATCCAAGATTATGTATCTTTTCTTGAAAATCAATCAAAAAATAAAAGGTATCCTCGCCAAGAGTTTCACTAAACTTCAATGGAGCCACGTAAATAAACTTTCAAATAACTTCTGATTATCAAAAGACATAACTATTCCCACTGAAAATAGAAGAATAATGAGTCTAGTGGGAAAAGAGTCCACACATTGGGGCACCATAGATGGTTATACCCCAATAGCTTGAATACAATAAGTAACTGTCATTATTGACAGTGGAATATCACATGAACTCTTAGAAATAACATATACACTTAAGGGAACAACCTCCAAATGACTTAAGAGATGAGCCAAAATAGCCCGAAGCACTAGGGTGTTGACTAAACCCTATGGAACCAGAGTTGGCCCTGCATTCTCTATCTAAAAATCATCATTACAATACATGACCTTAGACTCAGAAGATGCCATCCTAGCAAGTCCTCTAGTTTGTGTAGCTCCTCGCACTTCTCCTCTACCTTTAGGTCAATCACGATACTTGCCTTGTCCTTGAATAGGGGCTCCGGTATTGGGTTCCAGCTTAACATCTCAAGCATGTTTAGACCTAGTCCTCACTATCTACCATAGTGAAGAATAAAATACAAGCTTAGAAGTAGGGTAGAACAACTCAAATAAAAAGTAATTGAATTAGAGATTTTTTCCCTAATTATATATTATAGTATTTTAAGGATAGATATAAATATCTATGTAAAGATCCACAACACTCTACAAGACATATTACTCTTACACTTGTGAGACCAGTGAACTTAGCTGCTCTGATACTAATATGTCATGACCCAAAATCAATTTCATAATGGTACTAATCATAGCCCAACCTTGATAAGAAATCCATACACCCACAAAGAAAAGAAATGCAAAACAAATAAGTAAATAAAGTTAAACAATACTTTTGGAGTGAAGCCAAGTCACACATATTTATAAACAAAGGAAAAAAATCAAATTAAGATACCAAAACCATCCAAAAATTTGATGTCATAAGTGTAGAAGATCTAATTATACAAATTGAATCATAAGTACATGGTCTATCTCCAAAAACAAAAATAATATATCCAGATAGACAAGAAGAGGTCTGGGTCAACTCTAAAGAAATAGAGCAATCGGTACCTCAGATATCACAAATCAATTATAAAATATCAACCTTTGTGTTTCATTATCATGTTAGGATCTACATCGAAAAGGCATAGTAGGGGCAAGTACAGCCCGTTTATATTCAGTAGGTATCATAAGCTAACTGAGAAAAGTATAAAAAAGGTAAGTAAAATAATACTATGAGTGTGTCACCAGCAAGAAGATAAATCCCAAATGGTTACTCACACTATCACTACTAATAGTTCTGCTACTGCAGACATACATGAAGAATATATTGAAACTAACACAAGTCAAGGAACTAAAGAAAATCATGAAAGATATGTCTATAATGCAAAGTGGATAGGATAAAGGTGAAAGTCATCACATGACTGTTTGTACACCTAGCCATGGGGGTTTGCAACGCATATACTCTATCTCGTATCTCAAATCTCGACCCAAAGCTTCGTCCTTTGTTAACAAAAAAAGTTTCTACTAAAATTTCGTTTTTTCTTTAAAATAACATTCTAAATAATACAACTATTTCATAAATGTATATGTATGGTAATGAGGATGTAATGCTCACAATAAATTCAAAGTTAAATAACAAATCCATCCATCACATATATAAGTGAGTCTAGAATCAACTCAATATGACAACAATTCATGATTACCAATGTTACTTAGGCACCATCAATGAAAATATACATATAAGACATTATTACAAATATATCAACCCCTAACTCGGGTTTTTCCATCATGAAAAGGGCAACTAATGCACAAAAAATCTTAAAATAACAATTCAAGACCCCGCACTTGTGTAATATCCAGATAAGAACATTTAAATGCATAGATAAGGCCATTGATGTTAGGTAAAGCCCCAAATGGGTAACACACACTATTAGATATTACAAGTTAACAACAATAGCATATAATCCCCCGCAAATTCATATAACAATAATAATAATCTCAAAATATAAACTTCATTGTTATTTTCCAAAACCATGGCATATTGTACTTTTTATTAACTACCGAGCTTAACAAAAAAGAAGTTACGTCACAACCTACCTTGAATCAATAATATACAAGTCTAAAGTTCTTCAACATAGAGCTTTTACCTTACAAAAAGCCTCGAAATCAACTAAAACATTCAAATCTAGCATTTATATGTTAATAAAGTGATTAAAATCCATATTTCCCATATTTGAGTTGGGTCCACAATGGGTTTGGAAAACATGTTTGCTAACAAAACAGGTATAATAGAAATTTTGTTCTAAAAATACATTCCCCAATTTTATAGGAGTCTAAGTTGAAAACCCACATGAAAATGTGTTGACAACAAGCTCCAATAGAAGAAAACCATTTTTAAGCTTTACGAGTAAAAACATCAAAATCCCAATTCAAAATTGTGAATAAAAGTTCTTTTGAAGATGTAATGAATGGAAATGATGGGGAAATAAGTTAAGAGGTTACCCACTAAAAACAAGATGAAGAAACATTTGAAAATTGACTTTCTTAAAGATTGGAGGTCAAAAAATGGTAAAAATTTGAGAAAGTGGGGTTACATACTACAGTTGTTGCTTATGTGGCTAAATGACCATTTAAGTAGGTGCCTTTAAAGCATTACCATATCACTAAAGTGGATACAACTTAATCAGCCTTCCGATGCTAAAGTGGTTGTCGCTTAAGCAAACATTGGCCTTTTAAATGGCTGCATTAAATATCAACAAATGGTAATTTTGGGTGCAAAGCTACCAAACTCCAAATGGACCCTCAATATCTTATAAGGACACCACAAAGAAAAACAAAAAGTATTACCAAGCTAATTTCAGTATTCTAGACTCAATGTCGATGTTGAATTTTTAAAGAAAGATTGCTTTCAATAAATTAACCCTAGTACCCTTTTTCACTATTTTCCAAAGAAAGGAGTCATAATAAAAAATAAAGGTTCCAAACCCAAATCAACCCCACTACTAACCCAAATTTGATATTCTTAACCTTAAACTATCTAGATTGCCTTCTGACATTCAGAACAACAAATGTTGACCGAATTCAACTATGTGGCTTTCAAAGCCTCTAAAAACCATAAACTCAACCAAATCATTTTAGATTGTATCAGCAACCATGTAATGTATCCCCACACCCTAAAATTATCTTATAACAACTATAGAGAAGGGAAAAATGGTCAAAACACATAAAAATCACACTTACAAAAAATATATTTTTACACATTGGCATATGGATATAGGTACACATATATCACAACATTTAGACAAAGGTACACTAACTTGGAAACCCAACTAGTTCTCATTAAAGTGTCGCAACAAACCCTTTACAAGGAAATCTACTACCCAAAACTAAACTAAGGATTCTAATTTAAAATCTAAGGATACCAGACATACTAAGTCATGCCTAAAGGGAGAAACAACTGCCTAAACTATAGATAGTAAAACATGGTTCTAGTCTAAGGATCCTAATAGAAGGAAATAACACCAAAATTATGATGTAACCTTAAAGTTATCATATAGACACTTATCCATATGTGATCTATATAGTAAATTATCTCGTAGAGCAAAGACTAGATTCAAGTAAACCATTGCCTACCGTAGATTAACATAGCAACCTCAAACCATCCATAAGATGCTCATCACCGTTGCTTGATCTCAAAATGACACTACGTTATTAAAATGATAACATACACATTAATATGAGTAAATTGATGCCCATAGTATAATTTTATACTTTAACCAAAAAGTGGGTCAAATATTGCATATGGGGCACACTCATGAAATCCATAAATTGGATACATCACTAATTCCATTGAAGAATAAGGAATATGTCCCAAAACATGAGAATGCACAGAGACCCAATAGTGCCTTAAATTAGCCCTAATGATTTGAAGAATTCAAGAACTTATACTAGGAATTAAATGGTATTTGGACCAAATAAGATGGAGAAAAGCAAAGGAAATTGTCAAGAGGTGTTGAATTAACATACCTCAACTCTAATAAATGAATTTTAATTGTTTACATTGACCCAAGCACCATCAATGGTTAAAGGATACTTTGAAAATTGCAAAATATCACAAAGAAAGAAAATATATATTTCCAAGGGTCTCTTCATTGCAATCGCTAGACCCCTCTTATGATATCATGCCTACTCATATCAGTCTCTTGTGAATGCAATTAATCTGCCAGCCCTCTTCATAAATATGATATCAAGCTCAAGAATGCAAAGACCAAAAGCCTTGTCATTCATAAATGTGATTGATGGCTTACAAATATAATAAAGAAATAAAACCTACACCAACTGGTGAAAAACTAGCAAAATTCTAATTCAAAAATGCTATCCTACTGGGTCCTCAACAATCTTTCAAAATCCCATGAATGCAATAAAACTATGAAACCTATCAAAGCATTTCAAACTGAATTAAAGCGATAAAAATTCAAATAAATGTCATTTCAAAAAAATATGGCTGTCACACCTTACTATCCATTTGTAATGACTCTCCAGGTTATTTCCCTAATTTGGATGCATTTCCAGCATTTTGAACGTTTCCATAGAAGCTACAGGTCATTTACGACTTGCTAGAACTGTCGTTTTATGATGAGACTATTTTTTTAGATTTTAGGCTCACTTTTCTATTTTGAAGTTTTGGATTTTTGAGATTCGATCTTAGACCAGAATTCAAAGTGGATGGCTATGAATAAGAATTATTATAGTTCCATCATCTTTGGAATATTTATTTTCTTCTATAGTGACCATTTCTTAAGGTCCCAAGGCTTTTAAAATCGTTTTGGGCAATTAAGCGGAATGTGTGAAAAATAGAACTATAGATGTGGCCCCATATTTAAGCAAAATAATCTCAAATGAATGTTTCAATGGTTCGACTAAGTTTGGAATGACAAATTATATATGGTAGAATATTTTCTTTGCACAGATGGTGTTCCAAATGAATCTTGAATACTCAATCGAAGTCTATTTTGGAATTAGCAAAATCTGTGCACCACACCTGATAGGATCTCTTAAGAGCCTATTAAGTCTCTTTATCACACAACAGTTTAGTGCCTTTGTGCCTCTTTAGTGGACCTTTCCCTTTGCTGGTAGAGTGCATTAGCGCCTAATGGCCACTAAAGTGGTGCCGACCTACGTTCTGCTAGGCCGCTTTAGCGGCGCTCACTGTTGTAACCCGACTGCTTTAGCAGACATATTATAGCTTTAACAGTATGATCTATCGAACCCAGGTTTTTTATTTAGCAACACTTGTGGCCTTTAAATCCCTTCATCCCCACCAAATTTTATATCACTTATTCCACTATTTCTTATACTAAATTGAGATCACAAAAATAGAAAAAAAAGGGAAATCATCTATAGAGGTTATGGCAAGCTAACCTAACCCATCTTACTTAGTCTCCGTTAATTTTCCCTTTAATTTCCATCCTAGTTCTTTTTAAAATTCTTAAAAATTAGGACTTGAATTCCTATAATTTTAGGGTTGATTTTAGACCATAGTTGTTCTACATTTGTTCTTAATATTTAAGTAGAACTTCCTTGTTGTTTGAGGGATGGTATGACGAGTTTAATTTTGGATTCTATTTGTCAGCCCTGCAGGCCCATTATTAACCTGAATGTTGACCCAACACTTAATATAGCAATATAGATCTTATTTTATGCCTAACTATGCATAGATTACTATTTTGAAAGCATGATAGCATTGCAGGATCATGGAGTGAAAATGAATGATTCAAGGATTGTAGTTTTGAATTGTGGTTGGCTTCTGCCTTCTCTTCTTATTGAGATGGTATTTGATATATGTTGCATTTTGTATAGGTATTTTAAGATGTGATAGTTGGTAGGATACTGTGATAGTCTAAATTCTATGTTTGGAGGCTAGAAGGGTAATTGATCTGTATGGTGAAATACTTATTACACTTCTATGATACTATTACCTTCTTCATGAATCGATCTATTTCCTAGCATAATTAATATAGTATGCTATATAAGGTATGTAATTTAGATATTGTAGGCATAATTAGTATGATTAGTATTATTTGGAATATTTAGGATACCTTGGAACTACAATATAGATGGAATTGACTTAGTTACTTATCTTTTAGGTAAAATTTGCCTAGTTATTCATGTATGGGATGATTTGCTACCTTTAGGATAAGTATGGACTATTTTACATCAATAAGTGAATTTGATACCTCATCCTAGCCTGGGGTAGAATCTTGTCTAAAATGGATTTTATGGATTAGAAGTTGGCCCCATTGACCCACCTTAGGCCAAGATTCGTGTTAAGTTTTTGTAGACTTGTACGCTCTTTTTAGCATGTTAGACATGGTTGAGACTAATAAACCTTTAATATAAGGTTACTACGTCACTTAGTGAATTGTAACATTTTTCCCTTGATTATTATGTGATGGTTATGCTGGATGCATTATTAGGCCTAAGGCCGTGATTTTGTTATGGATATGTATATGATTGGTCCCAAGTCCATATTTATGAGATTGATTGGATTTTGGGAAGTTTTTTATCCTTGTAATAACATGGATATAGTTATAGAAATATTGGTTCTCATAATTGTATTGTTTTGATACTGGTGATGGCATGCACAAATTTGGTACATTCATGATAACTTAGACGGTAAATGGTATGATCCTAATTTATCTTTATAATCAATTAAATATGCATCTAGTAACAGAGATATATACACACGCATATATATGATGCACAAGCTATAACCATAGCTAAAAGAGTGCAAGTTTGTAAATCCATTACATGGGGTAAACTCTAGGACTAAATCATCATAAAAGTGTAGGAAGGATCAAAATCTCTCATGACCATGGTAAATAATAGTAATAAAACCATTGACTAGAATCTATCTCGGTGAAATCTCTAAAATGTCATTTTCAATCTAAATATATATAGGTTATAATTAAGATGGTACAATTCCCATTATGAAGAAATTTGTTTCAAACGTGAAAAGTAGGAATAAATCCCATTTAGGAAAACAGTAGTAAAAATCACATTTTAGTTGCTTATTGAAAATCCTAGTTCCAGAATATGTCATTGTATATGGATACATTTAAACCCACTATGGGCCTTTTCATTTGTGTCGGCGTGTTGGAGAATAAAGGTCATTGTAGGTCCTACCTTTGCGAGTCTTTGAGATGGATGGGGTATATACACTGGATTAATTAATGGTGCAGGGATTTGTTAAGGTATTATAGATTCTTCTTGAATTCATTCATGCATGTGCATTGACTATCACTAGTATGCACCTACATCTATCAACATTATGAGGCATTGCATAAGTATAGATAAAGAGTATGGCTTGTAATGTGTTGTGTTTATGAACCTTTTAGGATTATGGCAGTGTGTACTAACTTGATTTACTATTCATGATGGCACCTAATCCATCGCATCAATAGGTAAGACAAACCATAGCCCGAAGCTTGACACAATTGCCTAACTTGTTGGAAAATGTCCTAAGAGCCGCAAATTAACCATTTAAAGACTTAAATAGTAATGATAAAGTCATAAATATCTAATGGATAGATAGAAAATCAAAAACCATCCCAAGATTCAGAAATGCTAGTACAAGAGCTACTGCAAATAAATTATGAGCACCAAATAGTCAAATAAAATTTGTCTTGAAGATGAAAAACTAGACATAGATAAATAGAAGGAGAAAGAGTAACTCCAACTCCAAGAGCTCACCCAATCTCTAAAATTAATCAGCACAATGGACAAATTAGGTGGCAACTAGTACTCAAATCAATACCAAAAAGGTACAAAAGTGTAGTATGAGTACAAAAACCATGGGTACTTATTAGGCATCATCGGTCGACTAATCTAAATTATGATATAAATATGATAGCATACAAGATAGAATAAGCGAAGTCAAGATAAAAGGGAAATCCTATAAATAAGCTCCAATACCATTCTACATAAATAAATAAATGCATACAAGATATAATGTAAAGAACAAAGCATTAAATCTATAAGATGGACCCCCATAAGTCAATAAGTGGGGATAAGTAAATAACGCAGGCCCCCATAAGTTTTGTCGTACAATAAAGGGAACTAAACAACATAATAGTCATAAATAACAAAATTATCATAACATAAAAAAGAGTCTATCTAGATAGCTTTATCACATACATGATCCCCAATGTTTGACTAGAACCGAAACTCAATAGTATCATCATTATCATTCTTATTGTTGGACTTGACCAAAACTTATTATCAAGATCATCATCAACTGTTGCACTCGAACTAGAACTCATATTTATAAATCATATCAACAAACCATATTAACAAGACATACCGATAAGCTAAAAATATATACTATACCAAATACTGCATCTATTAAGTTATGCCAAAAACCACGCCCATAGGCCATGTCAAAAGTAGCAATCATAATTTATTTTAATAATCATTATAATAAGCTATTAATCATATCTATAGACCATAAATTATAACTATTAATCATGTCATATACATAAATAACTAACCAAATCTATGAGCCATTAATCATTGATCACTTTGATATCTATACCATTAAGCATATCGATAGGCCATATTATTAATCATATTGGAAAGCTATATGAAGAATCATGCATTGATAAGTCATATCATTATTCATATATTTATAACTCATATCATTAATCATGCCCAAAATGCATCTCAATAATCATGTATTACATGCATAAATATATCCATATCATATGTCATAACTTTAAATCATATCATTAATCCCGTACATAATTAATATCATTATCAGTACTAGGAATTAGCATCAATATTTACTAGTATCATATTTCATATGTCATAACTTTAAATAATATCATTAATCATGTACATAATTAATATCATTATCAATGTTAGGAATTATCATCAATCTTTCAATATCCAACTAACATGATCAATAAATATATTCAATCTTCTCAAGTATCAAACCAACCATTAAAAAGAGTATATCATTCGCAAACAAGTTTACAAGGCTAACACAAGTTTTGTCCTAAGTTGGAATAGAGGGGCCCACTTCTAATATTTAAAATCTATTTTAGGCAACTTCTACCATGAACTAGGTTGTGGTGTCTAAGTTAATTTCTAGATGTAAAGTAAGCTATAACTAGCCCTAAGATAGTAATCCTTTAAAAACATGAACAACTAAGGCAATCTTACCTAAAGCAATAGCAACTAAGCTAATTTTTCTTAACTTAAGAAACTAAGAAAAATTCCACCATGAACATGTATGAATAAGGAAATTTCACCTAGCTTGAGTAACTAACACATTTTTATCTATAACATGAATTATGAAGCCCAATTTACTTGAGACATGGTTATGTATGCTAATTACTACAAGTTAATGCTTCCACAATAGCCTAAATTGTCTAACTAAACCAATATATTTATAATTCCAATACCTTAATCCCACCTTATATCTATCATAATATCATAATCATACAATGACGTGGCTCAATCTATGAGGAAGGTAAACCTAGCCACCTAGAAATCGAAGAAATGTCTTAAAAATCTACTAAACAACTAATTTCCCCTTCTGAGAAGCTTTTGCAAGGTGCCACACTATCAGAATCACAATCTACTCATAAAAATATTGACAATAATACCCATATTGCACTATTGTACTTCAGGTCAAAAATTACATAAAAATTGCACATGGGGTCTATTCATGGAAATTCTATTTTTGAAAATAACTCAATATCTCTCTATTCGCAAGGAATATTTAACCTAAAAATAGGTAAATATTGAGCTATAATGGTGCTAAAATCAAGTCAACAATCTTTTAGGGATTAGCAAAAGAATAGACAAATCAACAATGAAAATAATGAAATATTACCACAAATTCAAGGGAAATTTAGATAGATTAATGATGATAAATCTCAACAATAACCACCAATTGATTCTCCCATGAACTCCCACTTTTTGGGGTTTTCGATTCTAGAGAATGGGTGGAGATTGTGAAAAATCAGGCTAAGTTGGTATTTATACGCTTCTAGGCATACGAGAACTGCTAAAATAGAGACTGGGTACTTTAGCAATTACCTACAGAGCGCCTGGGGCTGATAAAATTGTATCCGACCCCATAAGTTAGGTCACTAAAATATACCATGGGTCACTTTAGCGCTAGCCGCTAAAGCACCCTGGTCCCTCTAAAGTCATACCTGCTTGGCTGAGTAACTCCTATAGAGTTATTAAAGGGATACTAAATAACCCTTTGCTAATGATCAAAAAGGGCTACTTAAGTGGTGGCATCAAATATTAGGCACTAGATAAAAACTTAGAATTTTTTTGAGTGTCCGCCAACCCCTCAGGATTCATCCAAATCACATATGTGCAAATGAACTATGCTACCATATCAAATTTCGAATTCTAAAATCAATGGAACATTTGATATTTTCATCCAACATCATTTTGACACAAAGTGGGTCCCACACTCGTATGCAATTTTCTTAAGTTTCAGCCAAGAGCGCAAAACGATTTTAGGAGCCTTACGACCATAACCAATGGTCCATCCAGCCTAAAATTAATGTTCTAAAGTTATTACAATAGTGAGAATCAGAATACAAGGTCTTTCCACTATAGTTTTCACCTGATAGTCAATTTGAACCAACGAAGGCTTCAAATAAGAAATCGGCTCTAAAAATCAAACACACTGCCTGCTAATCAAACTGTCAGTTCTACAAAGTCATAAATGATTTTGGGAAGAAATAAGAAATATCTAAATGGAAAAATCAGTGGAAATACAAAAAATAGCTCAAAGGTTTATTATACAGAGAGGGTTTATAGAAGGACCAATAAGGTATTGTTTGTCCATATTATCCGGTCACATTATTATGGTTATTATGGTTCTATTATGGCAAGTTAATAATCTATATAGTATTGATATTTTAAATATGATTCTAATTATTTTACCTTCTGGTTATGTTATTACACATGATTCTTTCATGGTTAGGCATCATGACTTTAGACCCTAATATTCTAATTTATTTTTCTTATGGTTTCTTATTTATGGTAATTATCTCATATTTAGATATATGGATTGGATACCATGATAATATATAGCACCAGTTACTACTATGATTAGGAGGCCTGAGTTGCTAGTGTGTTTACTTATCCTATACCTCTAAGTTAGCCTTGATATGGTATACATATGCAAACATATATATATATATACATGAAGATATGGTGTTACTGTATATCCCTTCCTTTCTTTAATTTTTCATGTTGTATTCCTATTCATTGGCCATGCATACTACTATATATAAATATTATTCTTCTGATGTTTGTTCATATATTAGCTAGTGATATATGGTATGGTGTTTAGAATTTGGATTATGGTTAAAATATGATAGTTTATCCTTGTTTCCACTTTAGTTTTACTATACTAGTTTTATGGATATTTAGGTATAATTTAAATTCTTATTGGCAAGTTATGTATATTTGCATTACTGTTGGAGCTCAGTCAAAGTTACCTACTAAGTACCATGGGGTTAGTACTCATACTACACTTTTGCAGCCTGCATATCATAGTATGGGTTCTCTCCATTATTTTGTGCATAGTATGGACTAGCTATTGTTTGAAGACATAGGATGAGCTCGTAGTATTTAGAGCATTGTTATTCTCTATCATAGGTATTAGACTAATCTCTATATTAAATTAAAAGATGGGTTGTATCAATATATTCATTTGTACATTATTTTGTAATCTTATTATATTAGAACCCTCTTATACCAATTTCACCTTGTTTTTGGACTATCTTAAGTAATTTTGTATTTTACTATATTTATTCTACATTCTTTCTTATTGTCTTAGGTGGTCTACTACTGGTGGTTTTAGACTATTGGTCAGCTTACCTACTGGTGGATTATAGTAAATAACATCATGACCTGAGAAATTAGGTTGTGACAAACTGGTATTAGACCTTAAGTTTATGGGTGTGTTTGTATAAGTGATTTATGTCTGCTAGAGTCCTACGAACAAGTACAAAAATGTCTATAATCTATCTTCAGGAGGCAACATGGCCTTTTTTAGAAATGCTAATCTTGACTCGTTGTATGTCCATATTTTCTTTGACTCGATTCTATCCTAGATAGACAATGTGAGGTTGTTGGTAGATACAAATTGGACTTTAGTATGCATTTCTCATGTTTTAGTGCAATATTTATCTAGGGATTAAAGGATGGATGTTGAAGATCCTTAGTATCAGTCTGAGGATTTGGGGCCAGTTTGGGCATTGGTGGGGTTTATAATTATTTCATCCTTTCAAGGTTTAACATTGGTGATCCTGAGTCTTTTTATAGATACCGCCAAACTAGGGTGGCATTTGGGTCATCGAGCAATTTTCATTATAATATTGGGTTTGTTGTTATTCAATAGGGTTCCTTGCCTATTTTAGAGAATAATATTGGCTTTCTTGAGTGAGACAGGTAAATTCCTATGCTATATCATTTAGAGTATAACATTATGCATGGATTTATTAGAGATTATTGTTCCCCCTCTATTGAAATTTTGTATAATGCTTACAGTGTTATCTTAAGGCTACTCGTAGTTTTGAACACTTTATGACGTCTCGAAACCAGTTTTCATGGTGTTACAAACCTGTTATCAGAGCATGGTTATAAGAGTGCTAAGAAGTCAGACAAGCCATATTACAAAGAGTCTTGATCATGGGTGTAAAGAACGCCATATTTTTAACCAAGAGGCTATGGGATATTTTTATAAATCATCTCCTTGCTTCATGATCTTTCGTGCTTAAAGTGTCTCTATCTATTTTTAACTCATGCTCTTACATAACAGTTTAATATGCCTCCTCATTGAGCTAATGCAAGCAGAAATAATAACCATACAACCCAACCTATTGACCCTTGGAATGAGAATGTATCCCACGCTAAATTTTTGGCTGCCTTTTAGGTGTTGGCCTAAGTTGTGATTGCAGTTGTTTAGGGCAACCATTAGGCAACGGTCCTACATCAGCAAAATATAGATTTAGTAGTAGCCAAAATTCGTGACTTCATGAGAATGAATCAGCCTAATTTCTTTATGTCAAAAGAAGGTGAGGACCCATAACTTTACTTAGATAAGGTGAGGAAGATCACCCATATAATGTATGTTACTGAGGAGGAGTATGTAGAGTTAGGATCCTATAGGATGAATGATGTAGTGTATGATTGGGTGGTTATATGGAAGAATGATAAAGGTAAGAATGCAACTTCTATGAGTTGGTAGGTATTTTAGGATGTGTTTCTAGACAAGTTCTTTCCACATGAAATAAGAGAAACTAAGATAGAGAAGTTTGAGAACCTGAGGCAGGGCTCGATGTTAGTGAATGAGTACTGCCTTAAGTTCATTCAGTTGTCTAAGTATGCCCCTAATATGATGGTTGATCCTAGGTCAAGTATCAGCAACTTTGTTACTAGAGTATCTAGTTTGGTAGTCAAAGAGTGTAGGAATTCCATGCTAATTAGGGATATGGATCTTGCTAGGTTGATGATTCATACACAATAGATTGAGGCTAAAAACTTGAAGGGGAGAAAGAGGGGAAATAAAAAAGCTAGAACCAGGAAACTTGAGTATGGCTTGACAAGGTTTGGAGGGGAAAATCACTAACAGTTTTAGAGTCATTCATCAATGCCAGCGCCATTTTCATCCAGTGCTCCCACCCTTAGAGCTAAGAAAGAGAAGTGGGATGAGACTTATATGTTTAGATCTCAGAATAGTGTAAGTGGAAAACCCAGTTATCCTCAATGTTCTAAGTATGGTAAAAATTATCTTGGTGAGTGCTTGTTGGGACAGAAAGGTTGTTATGTTTTTGTTAAGTTGGGTCATGTAATAAAAAATGTCTACATACTAATTAGGGAAACAAGGATGCTCGTCCCCAGACTCAGGCTACTAGCGCACCAGCTCCTCTAGGTCAGCCAATCCATCCTCAGGAAGCATCATCCAGTACCGATGGTAGTCAGCGCCAAAATTAGTTTTATGCTTTAGCATCACATCAGGAGTAGCAAAGTTAACTAGAAGTGGTTAATGGTATATTTTTTTGTCTTTCATCTTGATTTTTATGTATTTTTAGACCCCGGGTCAGATCTCTCTTATGTGACCCCATTAGTTGTGGTAACTGTAAAGTAGATCGTAAAAATCTTTCTAAGCCCTTCTTAGTTTCTACCCCCGTGGGTGAGTCGATTATTACCAAATAGATATATAGAAAATGTCCTAGCACTCTCCTTCATAATATCATGTTAGAAGACTTAATAGAGTTAGATATGGTCGACTTTGACCTTATTCTAGGCATGGATTGGCTCCATTTAAATTATTCATCAATAGATTGTCGGACTTGAGTAGTGAAATTTTAGTTTCCAGATGAGCCAGTCTTTGAGTGGGAAGGTAATTCAGTGCCTCCTATGATTCATTTCATATCCTATCTTAAGGCCCAAAAGTTGATCTCTAAAGGACATATTTATCATCTAGGTTGAGTCAAAGATACTATGTCTTTGGGTCCAAAATTTTAGGTAGTTGATGTAGTCAATGAATTTCCTAATTTTTTTCTCAATGTTTTTCTAGGGATACCTCCCGAGAGCTAAATAGAATTTGGTTTTGACCATCTTCCATATACTCAGCCCATTTTTATTCCTCCATATCGTATGGTTCTAATTGAGCTTAAGGAGTTATAAAAGTAGCTTCAAGATCTCTTAGATAAAGGTTTCATAAGGCCCAGTGTCTCTCTATAGGGTGCTCCCATCCTAGTTGTGCAAAAGAAAGATGGTTCTTTGTGAATATGCATTGACTATTGTCTGTTTAATAAAGTCACCATCAAAAACAAATATCCTCTTCCTAGTATTAATGACTTATTTCACCAAATCTAAGGTGCAAGTTATTACTACAAGACAGACCTTATTTCCGGCTATCATCATCTTAGAGTAAGGGAATATGATATTTCAAAGACAGCTTTCAAAATCTGTTATGTTCATTGAAAATCTAGAGGTACTACCTGTAGCTGTTGTTGTATTTGCATTGAAAATCTAGAGGTACTACCTGTATAGGGTACATGTTGATGTGTTTACGATCACCAAAGCTTCCAATATGCTTTTACTTAGAAGGAGTTGAATCTTCATCAAGAAGATGGTTAGAGCTATTAAAGGATTATGACATGAGTGTGTTATATCATCCCAGCAAGGTAAATATAGTGGCAAATGACCTTAGTAGATTGCCTATGGGCAGTGTTTCTTATGTAGATAATGATAAGAGAGAATTAGTTCAAGAAGTTCACCAATTATCTAAATTTGGTGTGAAGTTGGCTGACTCAGCTGAAGGGAATGTTTGTGTTCAGAGTAGTTCAGAGTTTTCTCTAGTTTGTGATGTGAAACAGAAAATAGGATGAAGATTCTAGTTTTGTCAAATTAAAGGGTTCAATTAAAGACCAAAAGGTAGAGGTTTTCTCCCAAGGGGGAGATTGTGTATTGAGATACTAGAGTAGATTATGTGTGCCATGTGCTAACGATTTGAGGCAGCGAATTATGGAAGAAGCGCATGGTATGCGTTACTCTATTCACCCAGGAGCCACCAAGATGTACTATGATTTATGGGAAATCTATTGGTGGAGTGGTATGAATAAGGATATTATTGAATATGTAGCCAAGTGTGCTACTTTCCTACAGGTTAACGTTGAGCACCAAAGACCTAGTGGCACATTACAGGAGTTAGGTCTTCACACTTGGAAGTAGGAAGAGGTAAACATAGACTTTGTGATAGGATTACCCCATTCGTGTCGACAACATGATTCGGCTTAGGTTATTGTAGATTTATTGATGAAATCAGCCTATTTTTTGCTAGATCACATATCCTACATAGCTGAACATTATGCTAAGCTATATATCTGAGATTTGGTTAGATTGTATGGAGTTCCTTTGTCCATCATTTCAGATAGGGGTACTCAGTTTACTTCACTGTTTTGGAAAGCCTTTCAGAAAAGTCTTGGTACCCAGGTTTATCTCAATTCATCTTTTCAGCCGCAGACAGATGGTCAGGCAGAGAGGACCATTCAAACCCTAGAGGATATGTTGAGGACATGTGTTCTTGATTTCAAAGGTAACAAGGATGACCACTTGTCATTGATCGAGTTTTCCTATAATAACAGTTACCATTCTATTATTTAGATAACCCTATTTGAGGCTTTTTATGGGTGGAGATATAGATCACTAGTTGATTGATTCGAAGTGGGTAAGGCCACTTTGATTGGGCCAGATATGCTGTTTCAAGCCATGAAGAATGTCCAGTTGATTCGAGAGTGATTAAAAGTATCTTAGAGTCGTCAGAAAATCATATGCAAACGTAAGAAAAAGAGATCTTGAGTTTCAAGTTGAAGATCTTATTTATTTGAAAGTTTCTCCCATGAAGGGGGTGAAGAGATTTGGCAAAAGGGTGAAACTTAGTCCACAATGTATAGGCCCCTATAGGATTTGAAGTCATGTGGGGAAGGTAGCATATGATCTTGAGCTACCTGCATACTTGTTATCAATTCACCCAGTATTCCATGTGTCCTTATTAAAGAAGTGAATGGATAATTCAGCTGTCGTAGTCCTTCTATAAAGCACAAATATTCAGAATAGTCTTTCATACGAAAAACTACCATTAGAGATTCTTGATATCTGTTCCATAAAGTAAGGAACAAAGAAGTATCCTTGGTCAAATTTCTGTGGTGAAATAAGTCTGTTAAGGGTGATACTTAGGTAGAAGAAGAAGACATACAAACCAAGTATCCTCATCTCTTCTATACAAACTTATTTTTAGCCTAAGGAAATAGTTTTCCTTAATTCAGTTCTTTTCCAGTCTCAGTTTCAACCATGTGATTATCTTCATGTGGATTCATGCATTAAAAGATTAATTTAGTTGCTTGGTATGATTTAGATTCAGCTATGCAGTTTGTTTCAATTGTGAATGCTAACACGTAGTTTCAGTCCCTCAGTATTCTCAGTTTAAATAGTCTCATTTAAGGACGAATGTTCCCAAGGGGGAGATATTCTAATCCCCCATACTTTAATAAGTCCTCTATAGCTCCTAGTATCTCAAGGGTCAACTTCAAAAGTGTGTAAATTGAGAAAAATGTAGAATTTTCAAGATCTAGACCCACAAATGTGTAGATAATTGAATTAACTTTCCAATGATACCAATTTCTCCTTAATCTGACACTTGGTTGAGAAGTTATGGTGATTTTAATGAAAAGCCGTAGAATACCGCGATAGAACCGAGTCATGGTAGAGTGCGGATTCACAATTGTCCGCTTTCTAGTGAACCACCATGATTAGCCCGCGTTGTGGTAAAGCCAAAATTCTCGCCTATCCCCTTTCCAGAAGCCCACTGTGATTTGCCAATATAGTGCAATAAATCTCAATGGGACAGACACCACATCGTGGTTGAGTGTAAAATGGTATTAGACCTTTTCCAGTGATACGACACGATTACGTCGTATCGCACCATAGTTCAAAATGGCACTTGTCATTTTCTAGTAAGCCACCGCAATAAGCACCTCAGTGGTGGAGTGTAAAATTGGGAATTCCAGTTCTGAACTAATATTTACAATGTTCATTTTAGTCTTTTCCCAAGCCCCTAAATAATGAATAACAGAGAATTAAACCTATTCTAAGCATTATACGATCATTCTTCATCAAATTTCTCTCAAAGAAACCCTTGAACTCTAAATTTCACCATTTTTTCCAATATAACCCAAAATTTAAGTTTCCCAATTAAAGATCTTCAAGAAACATTCCTCAAGAACACAAATAGGAATACAAAGTCAAGTGTCTTCATCTATTACATCAATTAAGGTAAGTTGGGTTTTCAACAAGGATCATTCTTTCATTCTTGTGCCCAAAATTAGTTTTTGAAGTTAATTTCACATGAATTTACATGAGTTTCAAATGAGGGTTCATGCCCAAATATTGCGATTTGAAGATTATGAGATTTCAAGTGATTTAGATGTTGAATTGCATGCCTACTTTGGTATTTTCATGCGTATGGAATATATTTTTAGATTTAGAATTGAATTATCATTACTTTCATTATCAAGCATGAAATTTATGATGCTTTGACATGACATTGATGCATGGGTTATGAAGCCCTAGTTTGAATATTGATATTTTAAGAATGATTGTGCTTTATAAACCCTATGATTAGTTTATTTTGAGATTTTGATCAAGATTTGATATTTTGATCTTACCTTAGATATGGAATCCACTTTACAGTATAAATTTTAGTTTAAATTAATAGATATACAAGTGTCTTTCATTATAAACCCTTATGCTATTTAAAGTCTATTTCCTATAGAATGAGTAGATAAATTAAAGGGAGAAGTATTTAGCTCCAAGTTGGGTATGTTCACATTCCCCAGAACTACAATCCAATATAGGATCAGATTATTAGATTATTCCTATTTCTATATGGATGACAAATACAATGTGATTACTTATATTATGTTATACTCCTTGGCTAGAGTATGAGACCTCTCCCCAACGTGAGGTTTTCCCATAAGAAAACAAGACGTTGGACACTATAATAGTTCAAATAGTGTATGTTGGTTAGAATAACCTCCCTATAAAAAAGTGTAATCCTATAGAACAGAATAATAGAACAACTTTTAGAAACTAAGTGTAAAGTCTCACAACTTTCTTCAGATATTTCTTTAAATAAGATATTAGCTATGAGATTTTAGCATTTAGTTTCCAGATATAAAAGTTAGTCATTTCTACACTTAGACAACATGATTTATATATAGAATAAAAGTACAACTATAGAAACTAAATGTTATGACTCATAAGATTTATACAACATGCCTTACTATTCAAGATTATGATTCTCAATTTAATGTTATTAAAGATAATATGAGTCATCTATATTAACATGCATTCTTTAAAAGTTTTTATTATTGTTGTGGTATTGTTTTACTTATGTATTCACCCTCACATGCTTAATACAATCAGAAGGACTTATCCCTATATATGTCTATGTGCTACGTTGTTTAATAATGTAGGTTTAAGTTCTTAATTTCAGCAGGATGAGTGATTTTGAGCATCTCTATCTACATCCTGATAGTTGGAGAGTCCTCATAATTTGGGAACCCAATTATTCAAATTTTTAGCTTATTAGAGTAGTTGATTCATTATTTTTAGTAAGCTCGAGTCAGTTAGGGGTTTTTACCTGTGGCTCTCTAGTTTTCAGTACTAAAGGCTTGTCAGACTACTAGTTATAATTCAGATTTCCAGTTTTGATTGTTATGAATTCTTAGTTTTGATTGTCATACCTGGATTAGTTTTCTTTTGTTTGTGCTGGCATCGGTGTGTTATCAGTGTGTCATTTTTTGGATTAGTGTATATCAGCATTCCTCAGTTTAGTTTTAGATTTTTGCGAGTGAAGTGCAAAGTTTGGTTGGAAAACGGATACCTGGGGCAAAATCACTTGGAAGCATGATTTCTTCTAAGATATTATCTTGGTAGTCATGCTTGGATTATGGGGGCCCATTACCTCATCCCTTCAAGCTTTCGTGATCATTCTCTCCTTTTTCTTTCATGGATGAAAATCCTTTTTGTAGTGGATACTGTTGTGACCTCTAGGTCATTTCCTTCTTTGCATGCATGCTAGGTGTTTTAAGCCATCCCACAATGTCTACAGGTCATTTATGAATTTCCATAATAGTCGGTTTGGTGATCAGACAATAGATTTAGATTTTAAGCTCATTTCCTTATTTTTGAGCTTTCATTGTTTAGAATTTGGGCTCAGATGAAAAATCCTAGTACACAACCTCAAATGAGAATTTCGACAACAATCAGCACCAAAACATTGATTTTAGGCTAGGGGGACCCTTATTTTAGGTTTGAGGCTTCCAGACTTATTTCTTCTTAGGAAAGTGTGAAAATAGAACTGCAAGTGTAGGCCCCACATTTAGTCAAAGCGATCTCGAATTAAAGTTTTGATGGTTCCATTGAGTCCAAAATATTGAATTTAGAATGGTATTATATTTTGTTTTTGTATATGGGGTTTTGAAAGATCTCGATCAACAGGTTGAAATCTATTCCAGACTTAGCAAAATTAGGTGATGGCACCAAATAAGACCGCTTAAGTGCCTATTGGGTAGCTTTAGCATACTTGGGAAATTTTAGTGACCCTTTCCCTTTGCTAGAGAGTGCATTAGTACCCAATGTATGCAAAATCGATGCCCACCTTAGTGCCATTGGGTCTGCTTTAGCGACACCCACTGTTGTTGCCAGACTGCTTTAGCGGTCATGTTGCCCCTTTAGTTGTAGGCTCTTTAGTACCCTATTGTCCCCTTTTATGGAACCTATAGACTTTGAATGCCCTCTTTCCCACCCGATTTTCTATCACTTATTCCACCATTTTAAACCAAATTGAAATCACAAAGAGATGAAAAAGTGGGAAATCATCCAAATTGGTTAAGGTAAGCTAACCTAACTCACTTTGGTCATTTCCCATAAATTTTCCCTTCAATTTCCATCCTAATTCTTAGGAAAATTCTTAGAAATTTAGGCTTGAATTTCTAAACTTTAAGGGTTGATTTGAGACCCAAATTGTGCTCCATTTGTACTCAGCCTTTTAGAACAAATTTCTTGTCCTTCGAGGGATCTCATAACGGGTTCAATTTTGGTTTATGTTTGTGGGCCCTGCGGCCCTATTTGTGACATGAATTTTGACCCGATCCTTAATATATTAATATGGTTCTCATTTTACTCCTAACTATGTGTAGGTTACTATTTTTATAGCGTGATGATATTTCAAGATTGTGGAGAGATGATGGACGATTCATGGATGATTTAAGGGTTGCGGTTCGACACTAGGTAGGCTTCTTCTACTCTTCTACTTGAGATGGTAGTTGATATTTGTTGCATGTTCAATAGGGATGGTAGGATGTGAATATGGGTATAATACTATGATTAAGTCTAAAATATGAGTTTGGCGTCTAGAAGGGTAATGACCCTTAAGGTGAAATATTTATTATACTTCTATGATACACTATTACCTTCTTAGTGGATTGAGCTATTTTGTAGTATAATTAAGATAGTATACTAAATATAGGATGGGATTTAGGTTTTGGAGGAATGATTTGTATGATTAGTCTTATTTAGTCTATTTAGGGTACCTTGAAACTGTAATTTAGGTGGAATTGACTTAGTTACTCATGTTTTACGTGAAATTGGCCTAGTTGTTTATTTGTTGAAAGAATTACTATCTTAAGGATTAGAATGGCTTATTTAACATCTAAAAGTAAATTTACATAACTTAACCTAGCCCTGGCTAGAAGCTTATCTAAAATTATTTTCTTGGATTAGAAGTCTGCCCTTCTATCCTACCTTAGGCCAACATTTCAGTTAAAGTTTTGTAGACTTGTACATGATTGTTAGAATGTTAGACATAGTAAAGACTAATGAATCTTTAATATAAGGTTACTATGTGGCTTGGTGGATTGTAATAGGTTTCCCTAGATTATTAAGTGATGGTTATGCCCGATGCATTATTTGCGCTATGGGTTGTGATTATGTTATTTTTATATCTGATATGAATATTATTGGTCCCAACGTCGTGTTTATGAGTTTGGTTGGATTTCGGGAAGTGTACATCTATGTAAAGGACATGGACATAGTTCATAGACATATTAGTGCTTAAAATCATATTTTTTGGATACTAGTGATGACATGCATAGATTCAGTATATTCATGATCACTTAGATGGTAAATGGTACGATTACAACTAAAACATAATTTTTACTACTCATTTCCTAAAAAGCGAATGATTTCTGCTTTTTACTTTTCAAATAGATTTCTTCGTAATGGTAATTGTACCATCTTAATGAATAACCTATGTTCATTGGTATTAAAAATGATGTTTTAGAGATTTGATCGAGATAGATTATAGTCGATGATTTTACTACTATTATTTACTATGATCGAGAGAGAATCCAACCCTTTCTACACACTATGATGATTTAGTCCAGAGTTTACCCTGAGCAATAGATTTATAGACTTGCAATCTTTTAGCCAAGATTATATACTATGCATATTATATGTATTTATGTACGTATATATATATATTTGGTACTAGATGGACAGTGGATTATTGGTAGTTATTCAAAATATGGGATTGAGACTAGGTTGGTGTTTACAGGTACTCTCGAACCACCTAGGGGCCCCATCATTCATGAGCTATCGTGCAAGAGATGGGAGGTCACTATAGGTCCTGCCTTTATGAGCAGTTGAGCTCGAGGAGGTGTATACACTGGGTTACTTTATGGTATTTGGATTGATTCAGGTATTATAGATTCTCCTTGTGTTTATTCATGCATATTCATTACCTATCACAAGTACGCACCAACATCTATCAGCCTTGCTGAGGGTTGAATCGGTATAGGTGAATAGTATAGCTTGTGGTATGTTGTGTTTTGATTGAACCTTTTAGGGCTATGTAAGCTATGTAGCTATGGTTTTACCATTTATCCCTCCCTTCCTTTATTTATTCATATTATATATCCACTCCTTCGCCTTTCATACTTTTATATATAAACATCTTTATTCAGATATTTATTCATAGATTGGCCTCTAATATCCAGTATGGTGTTTAGGATCTGGAGTATGGCTAGAATAGGATGGTTTATCCATATTTCCTCTTTAGTTTTACTAACTTGTCTTTCATGGATATTTGGGAATAATTTACATTCTTGCTGGCATATTACATATATTTGAATCTTCTTTGGAGCTCATTCGATAATTTCCTAGTGAGTACCATGTGTTTGGTACTTATACTACACTTTTCCAGCTTGTAGATCATAGTACGGGTTCTCGTCATCATTGTTTTCATCGTGTGGAGTAGCTATGGTTTGGAGACATAGGGTGAGTTCCCGGCATACAAAGCATTTCTATTATCCCTCCTCTGTATTAGACTAATCTCTGTGTTTTATTTAGTGATGGGTTATATCTTCCATGACCAAAACCAGGGCCTGGAAATGATGATTATCTCAAGTTCGCCAAGGACTAGAGACCACCACCTTTGCCTAATAAAACAAAACACAATGCAGCTAACAGTGAATGAATTCCAAATATGTAACAAGATAAGATGAGTTCCGAACACATAGAAAGATAGGAATCCAAGTATAGAATTTAAGAATTTCAACACATCTCAATCCACATTAATCCAGAAATCCTCTAACCAACCAAAACCAATCTAAGTCGGGACACGCCCTCGACAATAGCCAAAAGAAGTTCCATAGAAGTATTCCAAGACATGGGAAAGACAATACTTCAAAATGATAATCATTCTTTAGACTGGAAACTCACTACTACAAATTTGATGGCTGACAACCCAAAAATCCTATCACTATGTAGGAAAAATAGAAGTGTCTTTAGTTCCTGCATCTTATGGTGATACATCCGGGAGATGGTTAGTATGTTAAGAACTGGCAAGTAACCTAGGGAGGGATAAAATAATGCCATGATCAACAATTTAAAATTGTCCAAATGTAATGCGCATAATTATATGCATATGCATACAGATAAATATAACCTGTCGGGATAAAGAACAAGGCTTAGTATGAACTTTAAAACATTAGCCTTGAATGTGTATCCCAACCATCATAAAAACGCACCCATAGTCTATATAGGCTTAGATTTCCCTGATAAAAAGGCCCCAATGCATGTAGTTGAACAAACCAAATGATAATAATATCTAACTATGTACTATGGGGGACTTGAACCACCCAGTCATATATCAAAGGGGACATGTAACAAGGGGGACTCAAACCTCCCGATCATAAGGCAAGGTTGACTCAAAAACCCAACCATATTGACCCTTGCACCGACAAAATATAGTTTTTAATATTGGTCCTTTGGGACCTCCACTTTTACAGCCCTGCTATACAACCCTCTTTAAATCCAATTAAAAATGTTTCACACAACTCATTCATTGAACCATGATACACATCAGACATACATAGTTGGTATCCTCATACCAACTACACTTGCAAGTTAATATCATCATGCCATTACAATACACTTAACTTGGGTAAACAAACTCCTTTATTCAATAAATCAATGTTGGGGAATGCCACGACCACCATTATTCATTAAATCAAAACCATTATGTTTCAATAACCTTTTTGTATCATGCAATGACTCAAACTGTAGTTCAATGTGCATAACTTTATGTTCCAAATAAATGTTTCACAAGATTAAGTTGAGTTTATACCAATTAAATTATTCAAAATCATTAATTAGAGGATATACACGTGATGATAGGCGAATTTACGCGCCTATATCAATATATTTAGCCCATATTTTAGCCTAGTTTTGAGAACTAATTATCTATTTCATACACTTTTAGTCCTTTTTCCTGTAAATGAGCTAACAAATGTGATTAGGAAAGTTTCAGGTATAAATGATGCAAAATACAACAATTTATGGCTTACTTGACGCAAAAGAAAGCTCACGAACGAAGTGGAAAAGAGCTGGACGCCTAAAGGACTAAATCTGCTGCATGGAAAATCTGTCCCGGGCTAATACAGCAATTCTGAAGACTTTGGGACTTACAGACACAAAGCTGGATTTTTGCCATAATACATTAACCTAGTGCAATTAGGTTATGTGTTTCATTATTCTATTTGGATTATAATTCTGTAACCTTACCCTAGTACATTTGGGTCAAGGATTTCATTAGTATATTAGGATTTGGTTATTTATTTCATTAGCTTAGTAGGAGTAGGATAGGAGTATTATAAATACCCTATCATGCTAGAGATTTAGGGACACATTCTTACAATTCAATTAACTCTTCACTTAAGACATCTCCTTACAATTTAATCAATTTTCTTCCATCTTTCTCATCTTCCACTACAAACACTTCTAATCTATTCTTAAATTCCACAACAAGAGAATCGTTACTTGCTAAGGAATCACCAAAACCACACGCCAAACACCTACTATTCACGCCATCCACCATGCAAAACGTGATATCCTTCGCATTCATGGGTAACTAAACCTCTTAGTTGGGGTTATGGAAGCCGAATGAGTTACTATCTATAGCTGTGAGTTTGTGAGTTCAAGACAAGTATATTGCTTATGTCATTATTCTCTTCATCTTAAATCTACATTCTTTGCGGTTCAAACACAAGAACACGCCATTCTAACATCTAACCTGTTCGAGAGAAAGGTTATTTGTCTAGAAAATAAGACGCATAGACCAACGCCAGTCTAACATTTAACTTGTTCGAGAGAAAGGTTATTTGTCTGGAAAAGAGATAATGTCAAGGTAGTAGGACACCCTTTCCTATTAAAAAGCTAGCGCCGTAACTAGACTAACCTCTTGGAGAATTTGTACTGCTAGACACGCTTTAAGCTCGAGAGAGTTAAAGTGAAATAGTCCTTGTTTAGGTCGAGAGACGCTTGGATTTACCATCGACTACAATTCTCTATAAGCAATTGCATGTCAAGACTCTACACACTCATAGCTGATAGAGACGTATACCTCTGAAGGTGGACATAACCCCAACGCCTCAATTCTCATTGTTTCACAACCTACGAAATACTCTGTTTTTACTTTATTATTTTCAGCTTTTATTACTTTGGTTACTTATTACAATCCCCCCTTCTTACGAGACTTGCACCAAAAGTCTATTAATTTTGCTTACTTGTTGACTAAGCTATTCCCTGTGGGATCGATACCCAACCCAGCTTGGGTTCTATATTTGCTAACGACCGCTTTACACTCCCACGAGAGCTGTAGATTGAGCGTTATCAAAAATTGGCGCCGTTGCCGGGGAATACGAGTGTCAATCAAGTTCGTGATAATTACTAGACCCTTTGGTCAAAGATTCTCATACTTTTACGTTTAGTTTTTGTTTTTGTTTATTGCAGGTTTTTCTTTTAGTGCATGCCCCATACTAGAAGTTCTGGTCAACCGTTATTACCAATCAATCCGGAACCGCAACGAATTGGAAGAATGGAAGCACAAGCTGAAATCGACAGGATGGCTGCTCAACACGAGCAAGCAAGATTAGCTGCTCTTGCCGCTGCTCAAGTCCAACAACAAAACATTGATAATCCTGGACGAGCAACAAATCCTGACGATGAAGATTTAGGTGATGACGAGTTACTGAACCCTAGGCGTGATGCTGAAATTATAACACCTGCCAACAGAAGAGGTCGACAAGCTCGGTACAGATATGATCGCCAACCTTTGCAACCAGCTTTCGACGATGATGATGATGATCTTGATGGTGCCGGAGCCACTGGAGCTATAATTCCACCACCATTAGCGCCCGGAGCCAAGTTCAACATCACAAGCACCATGATTCAGTTATTGCAACTCAAGGGATTATTTGGTGGACTAGCAGGCGATGATCCGAATATGCATCTCATCAACTTTATTTCTACATGCAAGTCTTTTGACAATCCTGGTGTTGGTCAGAATGCTATTCGATTACGTCTATTTCCATTGTCTCTGTCTGGGGAGGCAACATTATGGTTGAATGGGCTGACTCCTGATTCTATTACAAATTGGAGGCAATTGAGAGACGCTTTCCTAGAAAGATTCTTTCCGCCATCCAAGAGGGCTCAATTGAGAGATGAAATCAGCAACTTTCGTCAGCTTCCATCTGAAGCTCTTCACGAAACATGGGAGAGGTTCAAGACAAAGCTAGCGAGATGCCCAAACCATCACATGACCAATGTCCACTTGATGGAGATCTTGTATAGAGCCCTGAATTCAGTAACTAAACCGGTGGTGGACAACGCAGCTGGAGGTTCTTTTATGGACCTCACCTTTGGTCAAGCAAGCAACATGCTAGATCGTATGACGAAACAAAGTAGAGCTTGGCATACCAGGGATTCTGAGGTAGCAAGCCCTACTTTATCTATTGGCATGTCTGCAGACCAAAGAAGAAGAGAAGAAGAACGTGATCAAGATATGGCGCACATGAAAACCCAAATGGATCTTCTTACAAAGCATCTATTAGGGAAGACTGAAAAAGTGAAAGCTATCGCGTCAAAAGGAAGAGACGAATCTGATTCGGAAGAGGAGGCCAACTACTTGAACAATCAGGGGGGTTTCCGTGGGAATGCCCAAGGAAACCAAGGTCGGAACTATTATGATAAATCTGGAGGTAAAGACCAAGGTAGTTGGAAGAAAAATAATGAAAATAGTGGTTTGTACGTTCCCCCTGGTAGACGTGATACCACCACATCTAATTCTATGGAAGACATGATGGCTAAGTTATTGAAAGGAGTGGAAGCAACAAGCGCGGGAGTTAAGGAGGTAATAGACGATTTGGCCTCCATGAAGCAATTAGTTGATTCTCATTCCACTTCTATCAAGTAAATAGAGCAGCAATTAAGCCAACTTTCAGCAGCATTCAATCAAAGAAAGGCTGGCACCTTACCGAGCGATACAGTCCAAAACCCAAGGAATGATGGGTCATGCATGGCCATCACTACGAGGAGTGGTAAGGTGCTGGAAACTTCAGCAAAAGGCAAGCAAGTAGTTGACGGAACAGCAGACATGGACGCCACACCTAGTGACGCCACTAGGGAAGACGCCGCAATATCCACTTCCAACGTCAAGGACGTGTTGCCTAGTGACGTGCAGCCTAAAAAAAATAATAAACGGAAGCAAGAGGAGAAGAAAGCCATGGAGAGAACACTTCCATACCCACCACCACCTTTTCCACAAAGATTGAAGAAGGCGGCCGATGACACTAAGTTCAGCAAATTCATGACTATGTTAAAGCAGCTGACCATTAATGTCCCCTTGGTAGAGGCACTTGAACAAATGCCTGGGTATGCGAAGTTTATGAAAGATCTTTTAACTAAGAAGAGGGCAGCAAGCTATGAGCTAAAAGATGATGTGCATCATTGTAGTGCAATCGCTACCCGATCCATAGTTCAGAAGAAGGCCGACCCCGGAGCTTTCACTATTCCTTGCACCGTCGGATCTTTGGACTTTGCTAAAGCATTATGTGACTTAGGAGCCAGCATCAACTTGATGCCATTATCAATCTACAAGAAGTTGGGGTTAGGAGATCCTACACCAACTAATATGAAGCTTGTTATGGCGGATAGGTCGGTAAAACGACCGGTTGGTATTCTATGCGATGTCTTGGTGAAGGTATCTTCATTCATATTTCCAGCAGACTTTGTCATCTTGGATTGCGAAGCAGATTCAGAGGTTCCCATAATCTTGGGACGCCCTTTCCTTGCTACGGGAAGTGTGCTCATAGATTTGAGAGCTAATGAGCTTTCTTTCCGAATAAATGATGAAGTGGTGCGCTTTGATGTTTGCAAATCAATGAAGCAACCCAAAGATCTAAGTGTATTTTCTGTGGCTGATGTTGTCGTTGATGACGAGGATGAGTTACTTGCTGAAGAGCAAATTCTTGATGATCCTTTAGAGGTTTTGCTCATGGAAGAAGATGATGATGATGCTGAAATTTCTGAAGATGATATTTGTGCTCTATCGGGATTAGGAGCATATCGCTATACTCCTAAGAAGCTGGATCTTGATCTGAAGAATCGACCCACACCACCAGCTAAGCCATCTATTGAAGAACCACCCACATTAGAATTAAAGGAGCTGCCAAGCCATTTGAAGTACGCATTCTTAGGAAGCGGAAACACTCTTCCAGTCATAGTGGCAGCCGATTTAGGTGAGCAACAAGTTGCAGCTCTTATTGCAATTTTATGCAAGTATATTACAGCTATTGGATGGACCATTGCGGATATCCTTGGTATTCCACCTGGGATTTGCACCCATAAAATTCAGCTCCAAGAAAAGTGCACACCCACCATCGAACACCAAAGACGTCTAAACCCACCAATGCAAGAGGTGGTGAAGAAAGAGATTATCAAGTGGTTAGACGCAGGAGTTGTGTATCCTATTTCTGATAGTACATGGGTAAGCCCAGTACAATGTGTTCCCAAGAAAGGAGGCATGACGGTGGTTGCTAATGCAAAGAATGAGCTTATTCCACTCAGTCCCGTTACTGGATGGAGAGTATGTATGGACTACCGCAAGCTGAATTCTTGGACTCTCAAGGATCATTTCCCCATGCCATTTATTGACCAAATGCTAGATCGATTAACGGGGAAAGGATGGTTTTGCTTTCTTGATGGTTATTCAGGTTACAATCAGATTTGTATTGCCCCCGAAGACCAAGAGAAGACAACGTTTACATGCCCATATGGTACCTCTGCCTTCAAACGCATGCCATTCGGGTTATGTAACGCACCAGCCACCTTTCAACGTTGTATGATGTCTATTTTCTCTGATATGGTAGAAGACACTTTGGAGGTATTTATGGACGATTTTTCAGTTGTTGGTGAGTCCTTTGACGCATGTTTGGTGAACTTGAGCATGGCATTACAAAGATGTGTAGAGTTCAACCTTGTGCTGAATTGGGAGAAGTGCCACTTCATGGTAAAAGAAGGAATTGTTCTTGGGCACAAGATCTCCGAAAGAGGAATAGAGGTTGATCGCGCCAAAATAGAGGTAATTGAGAAGCTACCACCTCCAATTTCGGTAAAAGGAGTTCGTAGTTTTCTTGGCCATGCTGGGTTTTATCGTAGATTCATCAAAGACTTCTCCAAAATTTCAAGTCCATTGTGCAAGCTACTGGAGAATGATGCGAAGTTTGACTTTAATGATGATTGCTTGAAGGCATTCGAATGCCTTAAAGAAAAACTCATTGAAGCCCCTATCATGGTAGCACCAGATTGGACGCTCCCGTTTGAAATTATGTGTGATGCTAGTGGTGTAGCCGTTGGCACTGTTCTTGGACAGAGAAAGGAGAAATTATTTCATCCTATCTACTATGCGAGTAAGGTCCTCAATGAAGCCCAAAAGAACTACACTGTCACTGAACAAGAGCTCTTAGCGGTTGTGTATGCGTTTGAGAAGTTCCGTGCCTATCTATTGGGTACTAAAGTGATCGTTCATACAGACCATGCAGCTCTTAGATATCTAATGACAAAGAAGGATGCAAAACCAAGGCTGATTAGATGGGTATTACTGCTGCAAGAGTTTGATTTTGAAGTC
This sequence comes from Capsicum baccatum var. pendulum, assembly GCA_030864225.1. Taxonomy (NCBI): domain Eukaryota; kingdom Viridiplantae; phylum Streptophyta; class Magnoliopsida; order Solanales; family Solanaceae; genus Capsicum; species Capsicum baccatum. Next base: position 160,803,114 of record CM061555.1, on the reverse strand, counting down.
AAAGATAGAAGAGGTTGCGAGAACCAAGTGGCTGATCACCTATCTAGACTTGAGAATGAGTATGTGGCGCAACAAGAAAATCAGATTGACGATGCATTCCCTGACGAGGAGATACTAGCGACAACAATGGAGAACTTACCATGGTATGCCGACTTTGCAAATTTCGTGGTGAGTAATGTGTTACCTTCCAATTTATCTTACCACCAGAGGAGGAAGTTTATGCATGAAGTTCAGCACTACTATTGGGATGAGCCTTATTTGTTTCGAAGATGCGCGGATGGCATCATTCGACGATGTATATCCCATGAAGAAGTGCCTACTATATTGGAAGCATGCCACACTTTGCAAGTTGGAGGACATCATGCGGGTAATCGAACAGCAAGAAAAATCTTGCAAAGTGGTTATTATTGGCCTACAATATTCAGAGATGCACATGACTATGTGAGAAGGTGTGACCAATGCCAACGTCAAGGTGCTATTTCAAAACACCATGAAATGCCCATGTCCAAAATTATGGAGGTAGAACTCTTTGATGTGTGGGGTATTGATTTCATGGGACCATTCGTGAATTCGTTTGGAATGAAGTACATCTTGGTTGCTGTGGATTATGTGTCGAAATGGGTTGAAGCTGTAGCATTGGGCGATAACGAAGGAAAGCGTGTTGTAGCGTTTTTAAAGAAGAATATCTTCTCTCGCTTTGGGGTACCTCGTACTATCATAAGTGATGGAGGATCTCACTTCTGCAACAAGCTATTCAAATCTGTATTGGCCAAGTATCGAGTCAAGCAACACAAGGTAGCTACGCCTTATCATCCCCAAACTAGTGGACAAGTAGAGGTTTCCAATAGTGAGATCAAGCAAATCCTTGCCAAGACGGTCAATGCGAATCGGAAGGATTGGTCTCGAAAGCTAGATGATGCACTATGGGCGTACAGGACTGCATTCAAAACAACCATTGGCATGTCACCCTATCAGCTAGTTTATGGGAAGGCTTGTCATCTACCCATCGAGCTTGAGTACAAGGCATTGTGGGCATTGAAGCACTTGAATCTGAATTGGGATGATGTGAAGAACCTGAGGTTGGAGCAGCTGAACGAACTAGATGAATTCCGTCTCCATGCATATGAAAGATCAGATTTATACAAGGAGCGGATGAAGAAGTATCATGATCAGCGGATTGTTTGACGAAACTTCCAAAAAGGTGACATGGTACTACTCTTTAACTCCAGATTCAAGCTCTTCCCAGGTAAGTTAAAATCAAAGTGGTCTGGTCCATTTAAAGTCACCCAAGTCTACTCGTCTGGAGTAGTCGAATTGGAAAACAATGAGGGTGTTATCTTCAAAGTGAATGGCCAACGTGTCAAGCCATATATCGGTCCTCTTGACTCGATAAATGACATGACCATCACTTATCTCGATGAAGTCTAAGTACTTGAGACTACTACGTCGAGCCACGACGATAAATAAGGCGCTAGATGGGAGGCAACCTATCGTTTTATCGTTTCGTCGTTTTAATTTTTTTTTTTTTTTTTTTTTTTCTTTTTGATAAATGAAAATCCAAAAATAAGAGTCGTGCCACGACCAAAACTAAGGCGCTTGGTGGGAGGCAACCCATCGTACTAATCGTTTTTATTGTGTTTTGAGCAAATATAGGTGCAAGAAGTATGCAACGAGGAGATTGATTTCACTTGACGATTTGGTCGCATTGTATGGTAAAGTCGGTAAGTTAGGATTGGTGATGCATAAGGCTATGAATTGAGCCTTTCTCACGTCATAATAGGCTTCGAGGAAGGCTAGGCCTTGGTATAAACAGGCCACGAACGATGCACAACCTATTCTATAGCCTAAAGACTCGGAATCTAGTGTGCTATACACAATGCGCCGCCTATTCCTAGGTGTGCTTTTGACTATGCACCGCCTATGCTATGGCATTTGAGATACTGAGACCAAATGCTATAGGATATGCGCCGCATATATCTAGATATGCCATAGGATATGCGGCGCATATGTCCCATTATGCCATGGACAATGCGCCGCATATGTAAGTGATATGCCGAGGGATATGCGCCGCATATGCTGTGATTTTGTCCCCAAATCCAATTGTAAATGGGTCATAACCCGACCCATACTCTTCCTATATAAAGGGGACTTGTTTTTTTTACACAACCACATTAGAAACAACCCTAAGGGCGCCGCATATCACTCCAAATCCTCTTAAATTTTTCTTCCTTTGTTCTTCCAATCCACATCAAACTTCTCCACACTCTTCAAGCAAGTAAGTGCTCTCTTATTCTTCATCTATTTATCGTAAGTACTTCGTTGTTATGCTTATTACAAAATGCTAAATCATAAGAAATTGGTGGTGATGTTCATGTGTGTGGATAATTGTTGCAAAATCGTGTGATTGTATATATACGTATGGAATTCTTGACTTGTTTCCGACTTGAATTTTGTTTCAATGGCATTGTTATGATACTTGATAAACATATGTGGCTATGAATATTGCTTGAGAGTGTTGTTTGGATGCTTGCATGATTAACCATCCCGGCCATCGGGATAAGGTTATAGTGACTATCGACGTAGGAGGTAGTGTTTGTTGTACGAATAGCAATTCCATGCGGTAACTCCTATGTTGTAGTGTCGCTATATGCACCATGAAAGACGTCCACGTGGCTGCTCATAAGTGATGTAATGCTGATTTTTTTGTCGGAATACAATCCTAAAACGTATGTCGACGAAGTCTGAGTACTCGACCACTTTCACTTCACTGATTTGTGCTAACAAGATTAAGTGTGGGGTGGTACCCCTAGTGCTTGAATGTAGATTGTATAAAGTGCGATTGTGCTGCAACTAACACTATTTTTAGTCTCAGGTACAATGGCACCGAAAGCAAGGCAAGGCAAGGAGAAGGCTACCACAACCCGAAAGGATAAAAAGAGAAGCCGAAAAGACCAAGGAGAATCATCTTCAGCACACCTACCACGCAGAATGTTCGGAATCAAATGGGTTCTTGAGGAAGACGCCAAGGCATGGTACAGCAGCAACAAAGAAAAGAAATATGTGCACGTCGACTTAATCAACAAGGAGACCTTAGCAAAGAAGGAGCCGCAAATGTTGGCTAAGATAATGGCTCTGAAGCTGGATTTCATCTTCCGTGACATGGGAGAGTGCAATCTTGACTTGACAAGAGAGTTTTATGCCAACTGGTCGCCAAACACAACAGGCAACGAAGTCAAAATTCGGGGCCAAGTGTTACAGCTTACAGCGGATTGGATCAACTCGTTTCTAGGCCTACCTTCGGTCGACACTGCACCATACAAAGAGCTGTACATCAGGCCTCCTTACAGAGCAATAAGACACATGCTTTGTGGAAGCAGATCAATGGCAAGATGGGGCAGACATAAGGAAACAGGCCGTCACAACACATTCCCCTATGCTCCACTAAATAGGGAAGCAAGAATCTGGATGCGCATTGTCAACTCATGCCTTATTCCTGGGACGCAATACACCAAGATATCGAGAGATAGAGTGTGTTTGGTTTATGCGTTGATGACGAATGTCCCGATCAACTTTGGGACAATCATTCGATCTACCATGAGAAAAGCCAGACTCCACAACAGGTCCCATTTCACATTCGGCAATTTGTTGACAGCAATGTTGCGGAAGGAGGATATAGAAGAGGAACCAGCTGACCACAAACTCCCACATACCCCAAAGAAGGTTGACCTCACCAAGGTCAAAGATGCTGAAACAACGCATGGAGTCAACCTTACCACTGCGGAGAGACACGCTCGTGACGAGAGTTTCTTCCGACATCTCTATGGCATGACACGATTCACTATGATGAGTGGTGGACGTATTCCAACTGCTGAAGAGCTCCAACAGCTGGACCACGACTACCCAATGAACAGACATGCCCGGGAGATGTGTGGAGTGGGAGTATATTTCGAGGAACCTCTTGATGATGACGTGCCAACTGATGATGATAGACGCTTGCCTGATTCTGATGCTGAGGAGAACTCTGACGATGACTCTTACGATGATTCGGACGAAGGGGGTATGACCCCCGACATTGAGGAAGAGTCTGACTAATCAGGTTCTTCGACTTTATTTTCCACTGAGGGCAGTGTTTAGTCTAAGTGTGGGGTGTCGGCAGAATCTGCATGCTATGTTTGTATGTTTGCTCTTGTTTTGAGTCCAAATTTTTATTTTTTTGTGATTTTTTTCGTGTGACGTTTTTTTTTTAGGAGTAAAAATTTTTCTAGCTACGCATGAAATTATTTGGATAGGCAGCATGAGATTAGAACAAGAGTATGTGCTACAATTGTGACTATTGAGACATTTAGGCTCTAGTTGTGACTCATTATGTGCTATTGTGTGATTCAATTCCTTCAATTGATTGGGTCGAGAGTCTATATTACTACCAATCAAGTCGACCATGTGCCTTGTGTGTGTGAGATTAATAGTATATTCTATGTATGTGGCTGATGCTAGAACTTGCCTCGTATGTATGCAAAGCGAAAATAAGGAATGTAAGTTTAGGATATGATTTAGGCATTTCTTTGGCAACCTATACATGTTTACCTTCAGTTTTACCTACCCATGGACATCATCCTAGTCAAACCCTTTTGAGCCTTTAGCCTATTTCTTTGACAACCTTGTATGTAAGCCTAATCCATTTTTTTCAAGACCGTAATTTGATCCAAATTCCTAAGTGCTTTAAAGTGAAAAAGTCATGTGACAACATAAGAGGAAATTGGGTGAGTATGATGCTTTAAATTGCAAGGGTGCTTGAATATGTTATGAAAAAGAAAGGGCTATCATAAGAGGTATGTTGTGAAAAGAAAAAGGAAAATAAAGCTGAAAAGTGAGTTGTGCTTAAAATTGAAAAACAAAATAGGAGAACAAGGGTGGTAGAAAAACAGAAAGAAGAAAGGTTGAAAGAACAAAGTGTCAATGATACAATGTGATGTATTAAAGTGCTAAGGAACCTAGTCACTATTTCTGGCCAAAATAGCTGATCCTACCCGTCCCTTAGCCTACATTACAACCATCAAAAGACCTACTTGATCCTAATCTTAACATTCCGACATTTAGTAGAGTACTACATTAAAGACAAGCTTATGGTCATTAGTTGCTACATATGAATTCTTTGTGAGAGTGAGTGCAAGGAAAATATGCTTGTGATACCCATGTTTGAAAAATATGCTATATTTGTGAGTGATTATGGGCACTATATTGTGAGACACACATGGTTGATGAGTCTTGGATAGTTGTATATGATTCTATGCACCTTAACGTTTGCATGCGAGTTGATCACTATCATGAGTCTATGCTTGAGGTTAAATTGTTTCTACTTATAATCGGAAAGCTACTCTTCGTTGCTAATTGTTGTGCTTGTCTTGAAGAATGTTTTGTGTTGTTTCTGTAAAAACCTTAAGTCAATGCTTAGAAGGACATGATATGTTGTTCGAGGACGAACAAAGCTCTAAGTGTGGGGTGTTGATGATAGGCGAATTTACGCGCCTATATCAATATATTTAGCCCATATTTTAGCCTAGTTTTGAGAACTAATTATCTATTTCATACACTTTTAGTCCTTTTTCCTGTAAATGAGCTAACAAATGTGATTAGGAAAGTTTCAGGTATAAATGATGCAAAATACAGCAATTTATGGCTTACTTGACGCAAAAGAAAGCTCACGAACGAAGTGGAAAGGAGCTGGACGCCTAAAGGACTAAATCTGCTGCATGGAAAATCTGTCCCGGGCTAAAACAGCAATTCTGAAGACTTTGGGACTTACAGACACAAAGCTGGATTTTTGCCATAATACATTAACCTAGTGCAATTAGGTTATGTGTTTCATTATTCTATTTGGATTATAATTCTGTAACCTTACCCTAGTACATTTGTGTCAAGGATTTCATTAGTATATTAGGATTTGGTTATTTATTTCATTAGCTTAGTAGGAGTAGGATAGGAGTATTATAAATACCCTATCATGCTAGAGATTTAGGGACACATTCTTACAATTCAATTAACTCTTCACTTAAGACATCTCCTTACAATTTAATCAATTTTCTTCCATCTTTCTCATCTTCCACTACAAACACTTCTAATCTATTCTTAAATTCCACAACAAGAGAATCGTTACTTGCTAAGGAATCACCAAAACCACACGCCAAACACCTACTATTCACGCCATCCACCATGCAAAACGTGATATCCTTCGCATTCATGGGTAACTAAACCTCTTAGTTGGGGTTATGGAAGCCGAATGAGTTACTATCTATAGCTGTGAGTTTGTGAGTTCAAGACAAGTATATTGCTTATATCATTATTCTCTTCATCTTAAATCTACATTGTTTGCGGTTCAAACACAAGAACACGCCATTCTAACATCTAACCTGTTCGAGAGAAAGGTTATTTGTCTAGAAAAGAAGACGCATAGACCAACGCCAGTCTAACATTTAACTTGTTCGAGAGAAAGGTTATTTGTCTGGAAAAGAGATAATGTCAAGGTAGTAGGACACCCTTTCCTATTAAAAAGCTAGTGCCGTAACTGGACTAACCTCTTGGAGAATTTGTACTGCTAGACACGCTTTAAGCTCGAGAGAGTTAAAGTGAAATAGTCCTTGTTTAGGTCGAGAGACGCTTGGATTTACCATCGACTACAATTCTCTATAAGCAATTGCATGTCAAGACTCTACACACTCATAGCCGATAGAGACGTATACGTCTGAAGGTGGACATAACCCCAACGCCTCAATTCTCATTGTTTCACAACCTACGAAATACTCTCTTTTTACTTTATTATTTTCAGCTTTTATTACTTTGGTTACTTATTACAATCCCCCCTTCTTACGAGACTTGCACCAAAAGTCTATTAATTTTGCTTACTTGTTGACTAAGCTATTCCCTGTGGCATCGATACCCAACCCAGGTTGGGTTCTATATTTGCTAACGACCGCTTTACACTCCCACGAGAGCTGTAGATTGAGCGTTATCAACACGACCCCATTCCAATTAACCACACCCATGTACTCCAAATAGTTTAAAACAATCCATTCAAATCGTGAATCATTCCTAAAAACCTTGGGAAAAATAATTCATTCATTATAGTAAAACCCTCAATTTATAAACCATAATTTAATCACATAAATATAAATTTTAAATACATGATTTTATCAAAACAAACTTTGGGGAAATGTTACATGCCTAAAATTGTCATGATTATGGAGAAGAAACCTAGAATTAACCCCTAGATGCTTAACCTTGAGAAACCCTACCTCGTTCTTGCTTTGGGAATTTTGATAGAGAAAAGAGTGTGTTTTAGTTTGATAAAGGATAAAAATGATTTCCCAAAGGTGTTTTATGGTCGTGGGTCTTAAGTGGTCCAAAGTACCCTTAATTAAAAGCTAAAAATTCATCGCCAGTGACGATGGGTCACTCTACGACTCGTGAGGACACACTATGGCTCATCACCATGAGACATAGTCTAGACAGTAATCAAGGGTGTCTGGGTATAATTAAAGTTGTACAACTCGTATAGACATCTCATGACTCATATGGATAAGTCATGGTCTGAGTAGTAGCTCAAGGACCCCTCATTATTAACCATACGATTATCACACCACTACTCGTATAGAGCCTTGATGACTCATTGAGTATAGTCGTACTGAAAAAATACACTTTGGGAAACCTTATTTTTCACCCTATGATTGGGATCTTATGACCAATATGGTAACCTTACTACTCATAATGTAAAATCGTAGGTTGGGCAGTGAGTCTAAAAACTCATAAATTCTTCGGACCAAAAATCTAGGGCGTGTTATTCTCCCTCCTAGGATCATTCATCCCAAGATTATAAGTCAAGGAATCCATTAGAATGATTTAACACAAAACACAACCACACTTTCCTTTAACAAAGACAAAAAAACAAAGATATTAAGCCACATTGCCCTCTCTCCTCAAGATCAATTACTGGCCAACATAATGGGGACTAAGCTTCCCCCTTTTCCCAAACCTCATCACCACTTTCAAGGGGAAATCTTCAAAAACACCCAATTGCCAACATCAAACTCTAACTACCTATGCCTCACATCCTGTAAAACCTCTGGATTTTTGTACTTTAAATTTTATGAAATTTTATCCTTACTTTCCTAAGAAAGAATGAACTTAAGAGTCATAGGACGTCTTGAAGGCTTATAGGGACCAAAATCAAAGAAAAAATAGTGTATGTATGGATAAGTACTATTCTGAGTAGGAGTGTCTCACTATAAGTCGTAATGACTCATTACTAGTCATTATGTGTGAATCACAAGTTGTCTAGTGTATACCCTAAACAGTTTCTATGTTTACTACAGATGGACCCTAAAAGTTATTAGGTGCCACTAAAATCCATGTCATACAAGTCGTAAGGTCAACAGTGTATGTGCTTAGTGACACTGTCTCAACAATAACTCATGGAGATGAGTCATAGTGATTCATTACGAGTCATTATGAGACCCATAACGACTGACAATTTATTTTACATATTTTTAGTAGGACAATTTTTTAGTAGTACTATTTTAGACATTTCCTTCTTATCCTAATTATAACCCATGACCTATAAAAATTGTAATACCCTATAATTTTTCCTAGCTAGAAATTATCCGAAGAATTTTAAAAGCTTTCTTTGAATGATGAATCCACCTTTTTACATGTGGTATTTTATGATATTCACTTTTTCTCATGTGGAAAATTGAATATGATTTCCATCGATACCAATTTCGTCAAAATACGACATTGGAAGAGAAAGTTATGGCCGAAATACAGAAGGCAGTAAAACCACCCAGGTGCAACGGTGAGGCCGATGGACCATTGGACTAGTGACGAACCATCGCCCACAACCGTCGCAGTGAGGTAGTGTGACTACCTTCTGCCCTAGATTGACGACCTAGGACGATGGACCGTTGGACTAGCGACAGATAGTCGCTCAGGCCAACACAAGGGAAATAGTGAGGCCCTATTCTGCCTACAAGCGATGGTCAGGATCGACAGACCGTCAACCCAGTGAAGGACTGTCGCACCCCACCATCGCACCAATGAAGTAAGTTTTAGTTCTGGTCCCAGTTTGATGGTCAGTCTGATGGACCGTCATCTAGCGATAGACCATCACACCCACCGTCACATGTTTCGTTCAATTATTATAAAATGGTTTATAAAGTGGATCTTTGGTCTTTTACCATTGGTTTATATGCCAAGTTATATTTGACCAAAGATAAAAAATTCATTATACATCTACAACAACAAAATTAAGGTTTTCCCTCTACGATTAATCCCCAAGAACAAAATCCAAATCTTATTCAAGAACAAAGAGATTCAAATTCTTCAAAGTTGAAGAACTTCAAGAAACTCAACCAAGCTAGGCATAGTTTTCATTCATGGAATCCTTTCATTCATGGATTCCAAGAATCTCTTTTCAAAGTTTAATTGTATGAATTTCTTTATGAATTTTATGTTGGGTTGCTTTTATTCATGTTAATAATGACCAATTGAATTCTAATCCATATTAGGTGATTAATTTTATGTGGAATTTATTAGTATAAATTTAGATTCAAGTGGACCTATGATTAAACCCTTGGATGGTGAAATTAGAGTTGAATCATGATGTTTATTTGTGATATAATGTTATCTACATATACTATGCCTACAATGTGTCTGATTAAATGCCTATGTGAAGGAAAATAATGCCCAACTAGTATGATCTTATGAAATCCCCATTTATGTACAAGCTTACGTATATCACATGTTTGATAAATTGCCTCAATAAATGAATTTTGGAATGCGATGTTTCTCATGTATTCAAGAAAGTCATTCTTTGTTAGTTTCTTTCCATCAAGTCCTGCGGGTACTTGTACCCAACAATTTAGTTGTATGCCTAGATCCAGTGTCATGTTTACATGATATTCTCAGTCAAGCCATGATCCATAGAACTCAGTTAGTCATAATTTAGTAACCTCTATAATCTCACGAACTCAGTCAGTTGGCAGATATCAATAGTAATCCATCAGTTAAGGGAAATTAGTAAAATCAGTCCATGTTCAGATCAGTTAATCATGTTCAGTGTCTATTCAGATGGGAGTAGAAATTAGCACCGATTGAACCCAAGGATGGGAACTCACCTGCCAATAGATAGTGTGATTCTTAGAAGTAATTCCTGCATTCTAGAACTATGTAGCCAGTGTAAGTTGAGACATCATACCTACTAGGTGAGGGTAAAGAGGTGGCTTAACCTACTAGTTAATGGTTCCCACCATTCTCAATAGAGTAACCTACTAGTCGAGGGTCACTCACATGTTGTCCTTACCAGTGACACGATATTGATTCACTTCTAATAAGGGCATAAATTTGACCCAGTTCAGCTATAATGCTTTATTTAGGACACGTTGGTTAGATGACTACTTCCCATAGTTCTATGTTACAAAATTCAGGATTATTAGATACAGTCAACTCAGATATAGTGCGAAACTCAACTAGTTCCATCAGATCCAAGACTATCAGATATAATCACTCATGTTATTAGTTATCAAAACTCAGTCATTAGTCATGTTAGTTATCAGTAAACTCATGTTATGAAGAGATCACATATAGTTACTATGTATGTATGCATGCATTCGCATGTTCATACTAGTCATTTAGCCAGTATTGTTAATGCTTATGAACCCCATGCATTCAACATACCTCACATGCATACCACTACATTCAAATTACTAACGCATTTGCTCTATGGTGTCTTATACCATAGGTTAGAGACACGAGCTCCAAAGCATCAGTAGATTCCAGTCTTATCAGTCAGACCTAGAAATGAGTCCTCATCTTTCGAAGATATGATAATTAATTTATTATCTCATTAATTTATTTGTTAGTTGGAGTTAGTTGGGGACATGTCCCATCAATTCCTTATTCTGACCGTTTTGTTAGTTAGACACTTTCCAGACTATCATGTTCAGTTGTTTTGGGTATTTCATACCCCATCCACATGTTATGATTTATTAGATCCTATGTTACAATTTTAAACCTTAAGGCATTTTAGTTTATGTTTTTACATTATACAGTATATTATGAAGTATACAGGTATAGATATCAGTCATGGGTTATCTTATGGTCCTTTAGGGTCATAAGCACCGTGTAGAATCCGGGTACCAGATTTGGGGTGTTATAAAATACTTGGGGCCCTATTTTCACTGATGACATACATCAAATATTCTTTGTTTTCTCTCAAGTCTCTCAATCATCCATACTTAGGTTTTCCACTAAGTGGGTCAAAGAGAGCTTTAAGGGCTGCATTCTCTCTATAAACTTGGGTATTTTAGTCATGTTACTCTTACCTAATTTAAACTTTGTTAAAATCATAGGTTTTAAATTGTTGTTCATATGGTATTGATGTTAGTTTGAAAACATGGGTTGAGGGTTTTGAAAAAGTGTTGTCTATGTGATATTTCATGTTTGTCACTGCATGGGTTAAGTTTAAATGGTAGTTTTAAAATAAATTTGATGCATGAATTGATGAATATACTATGGGATTGTGATTTTCCCCAACTTGTGACTTTTGAAATAGTAATGACCTCAACCCCATATTGTGAAATTGATTTTGAATATGAAAAGTAAGCATATGAAACTACTCTTGAACAATTGCATAATGTGAAAAGTTAATAAAGAAAAATAATTTTTAGTTGAAACTTATTGGTTTGTGTAATTTTTCAAGATAATGTATAATTGAGCCAAGAATGTTGTGAAGTTCTCTATGTGATGATAATTTTTTTGGCATGTTGATGTTATCTTGCAAGTGTAGTTGGTATGACGATATCAACAATATATGACTAAATGTGTATCAAGGTTTAATGAGTAGAAATGGATGAGAATTGTTTTAATTAGGCTTTAATAAGGGTTGTGTAGATGGTTTATGAAAGTGGAGGTTCCAATGGACCAATACTCAAAACTATATTTGCCATCGTAGTGGACTCAATGGCTAGAAGTTTCGAGTCCATATAATAATATGATTGGGCGGTTTGAGTTCCCTATGTCACCTTATGTGATCAGGTTCTTAAGTTACCTTAGTATATAATTGGGAGGTTTAAGTCCGACGTGGGAAAATGAATAAGCTTACAATCGATACTAATTTCATCAAAATCTGACATTGGAAGAGATAGTTATAGCCAAAATACAGAAGGCAGTAAAACCGCCCAGGTGCAACGGTGAGGCCGATAGACTATCGAACTAGTGATGGACCATCGTCCATGACCATCGCAATAAGGTAGTGTGACTACCTTCTACCCTGGATAGACAACCTAGGCTTATGGAGCGTCGAACTATCGACGGATAGTTGCTCAGGCTGACGTAAAGGAAACAGTGAGGCCCTATTCTGCCTAAAAGCGATAGTCAGGATCGACTAACCATTGACCAAGCGACGAACCTCCGCACCCCACCATCGCACCAAGGCAGTAAGTTCCAGTTTTGGTCCCAGTGCGACGGTCAGTCCGATGGACCATTGACCCAGCCATAGACCGTCATACCCACTGTCACATGTTCCGTTCAGTTATTTTAAAGCTGTTTATAAAGGGGCTCTTTGGTATTTTACCACCCATTAATATACCTAGTTATATCCGACCAAAGCTTAAAAATTCATTATCCATCTATAACAAAAAAATTAAGGTTTTCCGTCTACGATTAATATCCAAGAAAAAAATCCAAATCTTCTTCAAAAACTAAGAGATTCAAATTCTTCAAGTTCAAGAACTTCAAGAAACACAACCAAGGTATTCATAGTGTTCATTCATGGACTTCTTTCATCCATGGAGCCTACAAATCTCTTTTCAATGTTCAATTGTATGGATTTCATTATGAATTTCATGTTGGGTTGCTTTTGTTCATGTCTATAATCACCAATTGAATTCTAATCCATATTGGGTGATCAAGTTTATGTGGAATTGATTAGTATTAAGGTAGATTCATGTGTACCTATGATTAAACCATTGGATGATGAAATTAGAGTTGAATTATGATGTTTATTTGTGATATAATGATGTCTACATATACTATGCTTACCATGTGTCTGATTAAATGCTTATGTGAAGGAAAATAATGCCCAACTAGTATGATGTTATGAAATCCCCATTCATGTACAAGCTTACGCATATCACATGTTTGATTAATTGCCTCAATAAATGAATTATGGATTGCAATGTTGGTCATGTATTCAAGAAAGTCATGCTTTGTTAGTTTTTTTCCATTGAGTCCTGGGGGTACTTATACTCGACAATTTAGCTGTATGCCTAGAGCCAGTGACATATTTTCATGATATTCTCAGTCAATCCATGATCTATAGAACTCAGTCAGTTATGCCATTCAGGAAAGTTTCGTAATTCAGTAAACCCAATAATCTTACAAACTCAGTCAGTTTCCAGATATCAGTAGTAATCCATCAGTTAACGGAATTTAGTAAACTCAGTCAATGTATAAATTAGTAAATCATGTTCAGTGTCTATTCGGATAGGAGTAGAAATTAGCACCGAGTGAAACCAAGGATAAAAACTCACCTGCCAGTAGAGAGTGTACTTCTTAGAAGCAATCCTTGCATTCTAGACCTATGTAGCCAGTATAGGTTGCGACATCATACCTGCTAGTTAAAGGTAAAAGATATGGCTTAACTTTCTAGTTAAGGGTTCCCACCTTTATTAATAGAGGAACCTGCTAGTCGAGGGTTACTCACATATTTTCCTTACTAGTGACACGGTATTAACACCCTTCCAATTAGGGCACAGATTGAACCCTAATTCAGCTATATTACATCATTTGGGGCACGTTGGTCAAATGACTACTTCCCATAGTTTTATGCTACAATGTTCAGGACTTTTAGATAAAGTCAACTCAGATATAGCACGGAACTCAGCTAGTTCCATCAGAACTAGGACTTTCATATACAGTCACTCATGTTTTTAGTTATCAGAACTTAGTCATTAGTCAAGTTAGTTTTCAGTAAACTGATCTTATCATAAGTTTTTGTATAGTTACTATGTAAGCATACATGTATGCATTCTCATGTTTATATTAGTCAGTTAGCCAGTATTGTTTATGCATATGGACCCCATGCATTAAGCCAAACTCACATGCATACCATTACAATTAGAGTACTAACGCATTTTCGTTATGGTAGCTTATGCCATAGGTTCAGAGACACGAGCTCCAGAGCATCAGTAGATTCCAGTCTTATCAGTTAGAGCTAGAAGTGAGTCCTCATCTTTCAAAGACATGATCATTAATTTATTATGTTATTAATTTATTTACTAGTTGGAGTTAGTTGGGGACGTGTCCTATCAACTGCTTATTCATACCATTCAGTTAGTTAGAGGCTTTCAAGACTATCATGTTCAATTATTTTGATTATTTCATACCCCATCCATATGTTATAATTTATTGGATCCTATGTTACAATTTTAAACCTTATGGCCTTTCATTTAATTTTTTTGTATTATATAGTATATAATGCAGTGTACAGGTACAAATATCAGTTATCGATTATCTTATGGTCCTTTGGGGTCATGATTATCGTGTATCATTTTAGGTACCAGATTTTGGGCATTATAAAATACTTGGGGCCCTATTTTCATCGATGACATACTTTAAATATTCTTTCTTTTCGCTTAAGTCTCTCAATCATCCATACATAGGTTTTCCACCAAGTGGGTCAAAGAGAGCTTCAAGGATTGATTTCTCTCCATAAACTTGAGTATTTCAGTCATGGTACTCTTACCTAAATGAAAATTTGTTAAAATCATGTGTTTTAAATTGTTGTTCATATGGTATTGATGTTAGTTTGAAAACATGGGTTGAGGGTTTTGAAAACTGTTGTCTATATGATATTTCATGTTTTTCCCTGGATGGGTTAAGTTTAAATGGTAGTTTTAAAATAAATTTGATGCATGAATTGATAAATAAACTCTGGGATTGTGATTTTCCCTAACTTGTGACTTTTGAAGTAGTAATGACCTTAACCTCATATTGTGAAATTGATTTCAAATATGAAAAGTAAGCATATTAAATTACTTTTGAATAATTTCATGATATGAAAAGTCAATGAATCATAATGGTTTTTAGTTGAAACTTATTGGTTTGTGTAATTTTTCTAGATAATGTCTAATAGAGCAAAGAAGATTGAGAATTTCTATATGTGATGATAATTTTTTTAGCATGTTGATGTTATCTTGTAAGTGTAGTTGGTACGACGATACCAAAAATATATTCCTAAATGTGTATCATGGTTTAATGAATAGAAATGGCTGAGAATTATTTTAATTAGGCTTTAATAAGGATTTTGTAGATGGGTTATAAAAGTGGAGGTCCCTAGGGACCAATACTCAGAACTGTATTTGCCGTTGTGGTGGACTCAATGGCTAGAAGGTCTGAGTCCCTCTAATAATATGATTGGGCGGTTTGACTTCCCTACATCACCTTACATAATTGGGTTCTTAACTCACCTTAGTATATAATTGGGAGGTTTAAGTCCCCCGTGTATATATGTGTGAATATTATCTAGTTTGTACGACTACACACACCGGGGGCCCAACATAGGAGTGAGAGTTGGGGCCTATATTGCTCGTGGGTTCTATTATGATGGTTAAGCTACACAATCTAGGCTACAATTTTGAAGTATGTTCTAATCCTTGTTCCTTACCCCAGCTTGTGATATATATATATATATTTGCATATGATTATGTGCATTATATTTTGGACTAGTTTAGAATTATTATCCATGACATTATTTTATCCCCTATCCTAGAGTTTCATGCTAGCTTTCCAACTGCTAATCATCTCTATATGTTGAATTGTAACACGTTGCAAGTATTGGAGATACTTCTTCTTTTCCTACACAGAGTTAGGTGGATCCGCTTGGTTCACTGGTATGTTGTGGTAAATCGGTGAGCTTTCAATTTCCAGAAAGATTAGATGTTTCATCAATTTCCATTCTTAGATTTTAGTTCAGATTTTTCATTATCATCAACATTATCATTCCCATTGTTAGAGTCGAGAACATGTCCTGACCAAGACTAGTTTTTGGTTCTCTTATTAGAAACCTTTGTTGGATTACTGTGGACTTGGGTTATTTTGGTTGGTTGCCTGATCGATTATCGATGATCTATTATCGACATATCTAAAATTCATAGGCTTACCTTGTGTTATCATACTGTAAGTTCAGAATTCATCCAATATTGAGGATATTGGGTTGTGTTTGGCTAGGTTTAGGAGGTGGTTTAGGGTTGTGTTTGGCTAGGTTTAGGAGGTGGTTATGGCCCTCTAGGGAGTTGAAGCCGCATGAGAAGAATTACCCAACCCATGATCTTGAGTTAGCTACTGTGATCTTTTCTTTAAAAATCTAGAGACACTATCTTTATGTTGTTCATGTTGATGTGTTTACTAATCATAAGAGCCTGCAATATGTGTTTACTCAGAGGGAGTTGAATTTTAGGCAGAGGCAGTGGTTAGAGTTGTTAAAAGACTATGATATGAGTGTGTTGTATTACCTGAGCAAGGACAACATTATAGCGGATGCCCTTATTAGATAGTCTATGGGCAGTGTTTCCTATGTAGAGGAAGGTAAGAAACAGTTAGCTTGTGATGTGCATTGTCTGGTTAAATTCGTTGTTAGGTTGCTTAATTTAGCCGAGGGGAATACTTTGGTGCAAATTAGTTCCGAATCCTCTTTAGTTTTAGAAGTGAAGGAGAAATAAGATAGAGATCCTAGTTTGGTCAGACTGAAGGAGGCATTTAAGGACCAAAAGTTAGATATTTTCTCCCAAGGGGGAGATAGTGTATTGAGATTGCAAGGTAGATTGTTTGTTCCATGTGTTGATGATCTGAGGAAGATGATTATGGCTGAAGCGCATGGCGCATGGTATTCTATTCATCCCAACACTACCAAGATGTACCAAGACTTGCAGAAAATCTATTGGTGGAATGGTATGACGAAGGATATAGCCGAATTCATAGTAAAGTGTGCAACGTGACAACAGGTTAAGGTAGAGCACCAAAGACCTAGTGATGTGATGTAAGAGTTTTCTATACCCAATTTAAAGTGGGAGGTGGTGAATATAGATTTCGTGAATGGGTTACCTCTTTCTCATTATCATCATAGTTCTATTTGGGTTATTGTAGATAGGATGACTAAGTCCATGCATTTCTTACCCATTCATACGTCTTATACAGGTAAGGATTATGCTAGATTGTATATCCGAGAGTTAGTCAGGATGCACGGATTTCCCTCATCTATCATTTTGGATAGGGGCACTCAATTTACTTCTCAGTTTTGGAGGGCATTCCAACAGGGTCTTGGTACCCAAGTCCTTTTGAGTTTCGCTTTTCATCCGCAAACAGATGGTCAGGATGAGAGGACCATTTTGACCCTGGAAGATATGTTAAAGACATGTGCTCTTGATTTCAAAGTTAGTTGGAATAAATATTTTCCAATGATAGAGTTTGCTTATAACAATATTTACCATGCTAGCATCGGGATGGCACCATTCGAGGCTTTGTATGGTAGGATATGTAGATCACCCATAAGTTGGTTTAAAGTGGGTGAAGCTACCGTGACTGGGCCTGATGCAGTGTTTGAAGATATGGATAAACTTAATTTGATTATAGAGACATTAAAGACCATCCAAAGTCGTCAAAAGTCTTATTCCGATGTGAGGAAAAGAGATCTTGAGTTTTAAGTGGGTGATTTGGTATACTTGAAGATTTTACCCATGAAATAGGTGAAAAAAGTTTGGTAAAAAGGGAAATCTTAGTCCCCGTTATATTGGCCCGTATAGAATCTTTAGCCGTGTTGGTAAGGTGACCTATGAGGTTGACTTGCCCGTAGAGTTATCGGCTGATCATCCTGTTTTTCATGTCTCCATGCTTAAGAAGCATATTGGTGATTCTATTATAGTAGATCTCTCAGAGAGTTCTGATATTCAGAATAGTCTTTCATTCTTTGAGATTCCTGCAGAGATCCTAGATTTTCAGATCCGTAGAATAAGGAAAATAGAAGTTACCTTGGTCAATGTTTTGAGGCAAAACCAGTCTGTTGAGGGTGCTACTTGGAAGGAAGAAGCAGACATGCGAGCTAAGTACCTGTACCTCTTTTTTGGAAGTTCAGATCAATGTAAAGGTCTTCTTCTTCCTTAATTTAGCCTTTCTAATCTAAAGTTTAGCTATATACATCTATCCTTGTATGAGTTCTTGCAATTTCTGAGGCATTCAAGAGTTTAGAGAGATTTTTTGTTTTTCGTATGTTCCTAGTCTAACTAGAGACATTCGATGACGAATGCTTCCTAGGGGGAGATATATTGTAAGACTTTACAAAATTCTCTCATAGAATAAGCCCTAGGGCATGTCAAGTGAGGTATAATTCCGACCCTAAAAGATTGAGAAGTGACTTCCTAAGTGAGTATCGAGTTAACCATATAGAATTCCCCTAATTTTGGATTTTCATCACATGGTAAATTTGATAAGCTTTCCGTTGATATAAGGTTTTCCTAAATCTGATACTCGGGTAAGAAGTTATGGCTAATTAAAGTCCTAGTCATAAAAAGCATCATTTTGGTGCTTGGTGCATCGCAGAGAGGATCTATTTGGCAATTGTCAAATTCCAGTGGAACTCCATGATGGTGGTGCTTCGTAGAGGATCCCAATTTCCCAATAGTTAATTTACAGTGGCCGAGAGCGATTGTGACACGTCGCGCTGAAGTTCTAGGTCCCAATAAGTGGGACAACAAGATGGCTCAGCCTCGTGGTGACTACTAATATCTCATTTGTCAATTTCCAGTGAGACACCGCGATGGTGGCGCGTCGCAGTGGCCCATGAAATCGGGTTCCCAGTTTAATTGTTTCAGCTGCGTACAGAAGTTAAAAAGGGAACTTTGTACTTTTTTAAAGCCTCTTGAACCATGCAAACACCAAATCAAGGTCATTTACAAGCATTCTATAAAGTTTTTCTCAAGTTCTGTCTCAACAAAAGCCCTAAGCATTCAAAACCTCTTCCAAGAATCTCAATTATTCACCATAGATTTTCTAAATTGAGTAAAGATTCAAGGTTCCCAAGTCAAGGGTTTGAAGAACCCTCATTCAAGAGTACGAATAGAGTTTTTTAAGCAAGAGTTCATCCAAAGCTTCTAATTCAAGGTATGTGGGGTTTTGAAAAAGGGTAACCTTTCACCCTTGTGCCTAAAGGCTTATTTAAACTACAATTCTCTGCAATTTCTGAGATTTTAAATGAAATTGAATTGGGGGTTTTCACACATTGTTATTGGTAGCAAACTTTAGATGTTTCCCTTGAACGGAGAGTCTAATGACATGATTCTTACATGTTTTCTTTAGAAATTGCAGCTGGGTCTATACCCCATGATTTTAAACCTTAAAAAGTTAATGGTAGAAATGTTTGAGATATTAAAGTATATGACTATGTTGAAATTTTGAGACAAATTGGAGAAATTTCTAGATTTCTATATGAGTTATGAATCTATATGCTATCTGTTATGCTTTTGATGAGTCTTAACTTTAGATTGAATTATGGGTTATTAAGTCCTACTTGAAACTTGAGATTGTATGAAATCTTGTGCTATAAGCACCCATGATTTGAGTATTCTGAAATTATTGAGAAATCTTTTAACCTAATGGTCATAGAGTTTTGAAATCCAGTCTACTACATGTGATTACCGATTGGATAATTGGGTTTGTGGTGAACCATGAGATTATTTCTAAAAGTGGATTTTTACGAGATGAGCGTAGATAATCTAAAAGGAGTCGTATTTAGCACCGAGCGGGTAAGTTACTATGATTTCTTACCCCAAAACTATGTGCCACCGTAGTTGGGTTGGAGGCCAAGTTTATGATTATTATTGGGCCAAAGGCCAAGTTGATATTGCGCCCAAGGCTTAGTTTATTTAGTGACCACTGGACCTAGGTTATACTCCTTGGCAAGAGTATAACGCCTCTCCCCAACGTGAGGTCTCTTCCTTAGGAGGAAAAAACATTGGACTCCATGTAGCTTGCATGGTTTATGTCGGTTAAGAGAAACTCCCTAAACTAAAGTATTTTGCATTCAGATAAGATATTTTCCTTTAAAAGTGGAATACTTTCACTTGATATGAGTATTTTTCCCTAAAGCTTGAAATGAGATATTTTTCTAACTTGAATGAAATCCATTCAAGAATGTTCCAAAGTTATATGATTCGAATTCCAATTATTTGAGTTAAAAAGAATTATGAGTTCTTGAGAATTGAAGAAGTTTTACTCTCCTTGAGACATTGCATGAGTTGAAAGTATTGCTTAAAGTTTCCTTTAGACTTGAGTAATGAGAATAAGAGAAGAGTACAAATTTCAAAGCTGAAAGAATAATGACTCACGAGATTGTGTTACATGTTCCATTTTACATGATTCATGAGCATTGTATTTTATACTTATTCAAGCCATGTGAGTCATTACCTATTACATGTTTGATTTGATTATAGAGTATTGATGTTGTTTTATCTAAATGCATGCACCGCCACATACTCAGTACATTCCCAAGTGTTGATCCATATATACGTCTATTTGCTGCATTGTCTTATAATCTAGGTTCAGGTGCTCAGTCCCAAGCTTGTTAGTGATTTTTGAGTACCTATATCTATATTCCTACAGTGTGGAGTCCTCATAGTTTGTGTATCTATATTCAGACATCTCCTTATTTTGAGAGACTGTGTTGTTATTTCCAGTTCATTTTGAGTCAGTTGGAGAACTATCCCAATGTCTCTCTAGTTCATGGATTAGTAGAGGCTTTGTTAGACTAGTTATCATATTGTGGTTATGTTGACTTTTTAAGTTTTGTGGTCGTTTGGACCGAGCAATTTTTTCTATATTTCCTTTCATATTATATGACTATGCTAGTGTTTGAATTAGTTCATCTAGAAATAAGTGTTATTAGTAGAAACAATCTCAAAGGGTTAGCTTGGGGCTACTTATAGCCTTAAGCACCATGTGACATCCTGAGAGATAGTTTTGGGTTGTTACATTGAGTCTCTTTTATGGGTATGTAAGTGAACCACACTTATAGGGTAGAGCCTATGAGGTATTTAGGGATGTTTTACTTTCCTGTTGTTCTTTTTTTGATCTATAGAGTCTAAGGTCCTAAATGTCCTCTAATTCTTATTTGTTCGCTTTTATGTTCATCACTCCCAGAAGAACTGATCCGTAAGGAAACTCTTCTATCCTATCTCAGGATGATATGGACTAAGCTCTTCCTACTCAAGGATTACATACCCAATCTAGGTTCCCTACTCCTGACTGCCCTCATAGAGTTTGACTTATTCCTCCTAGTCCTTTTTGAGCACCTTAGGGTGAAGTGTTCAATACTGAGTTTTGTTATTTTATTCATATGTTAACTCAGATAGTGTCTTTTTTATCATGGCAGATCGGTTTTGCAAATAGATAAAGGAATTAGGAGAGGGTGAGAGGCATGCAGGACATGAAGTTCTACTATTTATAGCAGGAGATGGGTCAGCAAAATCATGGTAGGTAGGGAAAACAATAAGCTAAGTAGAGGAGCAGAGTTGTTTCCATGTGGTTGTCATTACTCCTTATACTTGGCATTATAGTGAACATTGTTTTGGGGATTGAGGAGTTTGGTTTGCCCCACCTTATCTTCCTACTGATTTTGCGGTCTATTACACCATGACTATTGTGATAAAGGGAAGAACTGGTGGTTCAGTTGTAGTCTGATTGGACATATGTAGCGAGATTATATAAGATTGTTTATGGGCCAGCAAGGTTCCTACAGCTACATTAACATTTCCTACACCATAGGGTTCTACTTCTGGCTCTGGCACTAGTCAAAACTGCCTTTATGCTCTCTCTACCCATTAGGAGTCAGAGGCCTCTCCTTATGTTGTCATCGATATGCTCCAACTTTTCTCTCATGAGATATATTGTCTACTTGATCTTGGGTTTATCCTCTCTTATGTGGCCCCTTATGTGGCTATCCATTTTGGTCTTGATCCTTACTGTATTTTGGATCCTTTCTCTATGTCCACCTTGGTGGGTAAGGCATTGTGGCTAGAAGGGTCAATAGGGGTTGAATGATGGGGGTCGATTGAAGAGAGGACTTCATAGATTTGAAAAAGTTGGACATGGTAGACTTTGATGTGATTTTGGGGAGGGATGGATTGGTTGAATTCATGTTATGCATTTCTAGATTTTTGAACACGAAGGGGTAGTTTCACTTCCCTGATGAGTTGGTGATCGAGTGGGGAGGAAGTTACCTAGTGCCTAAGTTAAGGTTCCTTTCATATCTTAGAGCCCAAAAATTGGTTTCAAAGGGGAGCCTGATACACTAAATAACTACGCAATTGAAACAACAACTAAGATACGAATACAAAAACAAAGACAAAATGGAAAGGTATTAAGATAGAAAGAATGAAAGGAATTGAAAGCAAGTAAATGGAATATGAAACCCTAAACTCTCAATAATTATACCAAATAAAGAACCTAAATCGTGCATACACCTCAAGGGAATCATTTCCCAAAAAACCCAAATTTCTAATCAAAGTATCAACACAAGCTAATCTAAGCTTGCCTCACACTCTCCATAGAGTTTACATTCATCATTCATCAAAATCTCCTTAAAAAAATGAAAATAAGTCCTATTTATATTCTAGGCTAAGTTATTACATCATATGGGCCCAAAAGTGACACATTAGGGACAGAAAAACTCATAGAAGCCCATTAGGAACTTGCATGAGCATATGGGGTGCACATAGGGTGCATCCCAAAGGTGCAGTGGACTTTTTTGATCCACTCTAATGGACCGAGAGCAGGTTGGGTGCACCTCCTAAGAGGATGGGGCGTATTTCTTCTTACAAGGGCTTTATAACCCCTTTTGGCCTTCCCTTGGCCTATCTAACATCCCTTGAGCATCATTAATCATCATAATCATCCAATGTATTCCTTTTGATAGCCATCAAGAAGTCATCAAGTGTCTCTTGGCCCGTAAGCATCCTCTCTATAATTTTCGAGGCCATTTGGATTGTATCATCCTCTCCGTTTTGAAGAAGATTCATCCTCAAATATACAACCTTTAAACAAAAGAGAAAAAATGACAACCAATATTTACTCGGGGCATATTGGTTAGCACATGGGTTAAAATCAAAACATCCATGCCAAGGAGACACTCATTTCACATATAACCAAACATCCTTCAGGACAATAGAAGAGAATTCAACATTTAAAGTGCAAAGGAGTTGGTTATGATAAGCATCACCAAATTCTCCTAAGTTAGTTCCATTATTAATGTTACCAAATAAATCTTCACATGTTGGAACAACTAAGGGTAGACTCAAGGAGTCATTAGTGTTATAACCTTCCAACAAAGAGCCAACGTTTCTATCAAAATAAGTGTGACAAGAAAAAAAGAACAAGAATTGCTTATCAAGTGGAAACCATATCTTCTTGGAACAAAAAATACATTCGGCATCTGGGTTAGGGAGGCCACTCATTTAATGAATATTTAAGTCATTTCAAAAGACATCAACACCATCTTGGTAGGATTTTAAGTCAAATATCTTTTTAACATTGTTTACTCTAGGGTAAATATCATCATGATTCCAAGGAAAGCTAGAAATAATTGGGGGTAGATACATACCTTTGGAAAAAGAGTTGAGATTGATCTCTTGCTTTCTAAAATTGAACCACGTGGGTTTTTCCTCTCATGCATCAACATGGAAATTGGCACAATGCTAGTGCCAAATGTAGTGAATAACAAGGGCTTGGGTTTTTCACTAATCTCTCCTTCTTGATCCTAAAACTCCTCAACTTAACCATTCATATCCCTTCTCACCATGAGGTTAAGATTTAAGACCTCTTCTTATTTTGTCCAAACATCTTCATTGGGAACTTTCATCATCAATCCACATGGTACGCCAAAGTCTCCTCCAACTTTTGCTAATTCCCATTCACTTCCAAGGTCATTATCTTCTTGAGGGATATCCTCACCATCATCATTTTTGTTCACCTTATCCTGAACAAAGTAAGGATTACCGTCCACCACTATTGTGTTCATTCAGTTGGGACATTCACTAGCCTTATGACCCCAACTATGATATTTAAAGCAAGTAATACCTTTAGAATTAGGATTAAAAGATGGATTACATTCGTTCCTTGGTGGATACCTTTGGATTGCCTTCTAAACACGATTTTTCTCTAAAGACATGTCGAAATCCTTGTGCTTATTCCATCTAGAGGAAGTAGAGGAATTGTAACCCTTATTAAAGGACTTTTTGGGATTATTGTAACTTTCAACCTCAATGGTCACATCTACAAGATCTTTTATTCTGTCAAACTTGTGAACAACTAGTTGACAAGCAATTTCATAATCTAAACCACCTTTGAACTGAGGTATATAATGATTTGGGGATTTGATAATCTAAAGATAAAGGATCAAGTTTTTAAACTCCTCAAATAGTCTTTCCATAACATACCTCCCTCTCATGAGTTCCTTCAATTCATCCCAATCTAGAAGTTTCGTATAACAATTCTTTCTCTTTGCACCCTTTTTGTCTCCCAACAAGTAGAAGCATGCCCTTCAAGTTGAGCTATTGTAGGGGCGGATTTCTTGTGTACGGTTAACTTATTGAGTTGGATGAACCTATTGCATTGTATTTCCTAATCAAGATAGCTAGATGGATCAATAGTTCCTTTAAAGGTACAAAGGGTGATCTTAATTGAGTTAAAACCCGTGTCTCAACCCATATTACCTTTTTGATCCCATTGATGATCTTCATAAACTAAGGAATGGTTTCCTATGTTTTCTCCCATAAGTAGAACTGGACAAAATCTTCCTCCTCGTCCTCTATGTCCTCATCTTGGATCTCCTATTCTATTTTGTATAAACTATGAAAAGATAGACACTTCATGTAACTTTTTATCTCCTTTATAGAGTTCCTCACCTTCCTGATCAACTCGGATTGGTGTGTTGTGATTAGCCGGGATTTAAGACGGTTGGTTTTGGTAAAGTGGGGCTCTCGATAGTCCTTGATTATTTGTATGTGGGGTTCTTGATCTTTTGGACCTTCTTTGTGGATTTAGTTGAATTGGGGTCATAGTGGACGAACAGGATTTTGGTTGATTGGGTAAATAGGTGTCTGGTTGTTGGGTTCATGTACTTGTATTGGGGGATGGAGAATTTTGTGAAGTGTTTCTGGAATTATAGAAGTGGAAGTATTGTAATCATAACCATATGAGGAGGCATGATAGTTTTGAGGATTGGATGTGGTGGAGTTTAGATGGATTTCCAAGGTGTCCATCCTCCTTGAGAGAGAACATTCCATGTCACTCATCCTACCATCCATAGCACTAACATCTTGTTTCACACTCAATATAGCTGCCATCAAAGCTTCTAGGTTTATCTCTCCCAAAGAACTTTGTCATCATCTCCTAGTATTATTGTACCTAACAAAAGAAATGCCTAAACAAAAACAAAAATAAGAAACAAGTTAAGGTTAGGAAATTGACCTCACAAGATCTTCAGGTTCACACCATTGTTTGTCACTCAGTTGGCATCACAAGTGTTGTTTTCTCATTTGTACTCAAATAAGATTGCTTGGTGCCAATTGTGGCTTTAGGTCGGAATAGATCCTTGTTTGAGACGACTAAAGGAAAAAATTATGCACGGACTTGACTCAAGAATTAACAACTAATTCAAAATAGAAGATCTTGAAAGAAACGTAAGACGATGAAAAAAAGGACTCAAGAACTAATCAATCAACTTAGTTGATGAGTTACTAGTTGATGAGTAGTTTAAGAATCAAATAAGTGATTTAATAATCAAGAAATTTATACTAAGAATAAAACCTTGAGAAATGGAGTTTTTAGAGTTTTGATATGTGTTTTAGAAGTTGAATTGATGTTGGAAACTGTTGATAAGCTTAGATTTGAGTTATTGGAGATGATCTAGGTCAAAAGGAGGTGATTTGCGTTAGCATGGTGGTATGTATTTGGGCATCGTGCTCCAGAAATTCGAAAGCACGTGCAATGAACCTTGGACACAACTTGGCCCTTCCTTTCTTCCTTGAGGTGCAGCCACCGGTCAAGGACCGACCTGGCGCAACTTGGGCGCAGATGGGGAGCAAGTGTCTCACCTCTGCCTTTGTGTTTGTCCAAAATTGCACTTCCAATGGTCCCCCCTTTCTACTTCCTTGTGGAATATATCCTTAGGATATTCTTTGATGCCTTTGTACAAACACCTTTTCACCACTTCTCCTCCCTATTTTTGAATTAAACACCATATTTTGATAAGAATTCAAGATGATGATTTGAATCTTTCTCAAGAACACCAAGACTTCAAAAATCTCTAACTCTTGAACCAATGATCGGCATGCAATGAAATTTTGACCTGAGGCTTTTTTCAACCTTATAAACATATTCCACATGTCATTTTGTCCAAATTTGCAACCAATTTTTTTTCCAGATTTTTGTTTCTCTTCACTTTCTTCAAGTTCAAGCTCTCAACAAAGGTATCTCACTCAAATGGACTCCAAATAAGCTCAAATTTGAACCCTAGACTACTATAATTTTAAAGAACAGAAATCTAATACTAGAAACACTAGAAAAATAGAAAATCAAAAACTTAAATTTTTACCTAGGGCTAAAAATGTGAAAATTACTTTTTTGGGGGATTTTCTATTTTGACACTTCTTTTTTTTGGATTTTCAAGATAACAAACCCAAGATTAACTTCATAGGAATGAAATCAAGGTCGACTGTGATACCAAATGATACACGAACTAACTACATAATTAAAACAATTACTTAGATATGAATACGAAGATAATGATAGAATGGAAAGGTAGTAAGATAGACACAATGAAAAGAATTGAAAGAAAATAAAGGGTATATAAAACCTTAAACCCTCAATCAATATACCAAACAAAGAACCTAAATTGTATGTTGACCTCAATGGAAACAATTCCCAAGAAACCCATGTTTCTAAACAAAGTATCAACACAAGCTAATCTAAGCTTTCTTCACCCTCTCAATAGAGTTTATATTCATAATTCATCAAACTCTCATTAATAAAATGAAGAGAAGTCCTATTTTTGTCTAGGATAATTTAT
Source organism: Capsicum baccatum var. pendulum (assembly GCA_030864225.1). NCBI lineage: Eukaryota > Viridiplantae > Streptophyta > Magnoliopsida > Solanales > Solanaceae > Capsicum > Capsicum baccatum. Next base: position 160,775,951 of record CM061555.1, on the reverse strand, counting down.
TACATCGTATGGGCCCAAACATGACAGATTTAGGAAAGAAAAACATATAGAAGCCCATTAGGAACTTCCTTAAGCATATAGGATGCACATGGGTCATATTCCAAAGATGTAGTGGTATGTTTTGACCCGCTCTATAGGCTCAAAAGCAGTTTGGGCGCACCTCCAAAGAAGATGGGGTGTATTTCCTCTTTCAGTGGCTTTCTAGACACGTTTGGCCTTCCCTTGGCCTCTCTAATGTACCTTAAGCCTCCTTAATCATAGTAATAATTCAATGGATGCATTTTGACGGCCATAATGAAGCCACCAAATGCCTTTTGGCCATTAAGAATCCTCTCTATCAATGAGAGGTTAGTTGGATTGTATCAGTATCTCTATAATTTATTGCATGATAAGGATTCTAGATCTAATGGTCCTTCTTTGTAGAATTTTCCCGTGGTGTGTGAATTTCTTGAGGAGTTCCCTTATTATCTTCCTGGTGTTCTTCCTGATAGGGATATTGAATTTGGGATTAATCTTCTTCTAGACACTCATCCTATTTCTATCAATCCCTATGAATGCCTTTGACTCAGTTTAAAGAACTTAAGAAGAAGTTTAAAGTTCATCTAGATAAGGGTTTTATCTGCCCTAGTATTTCTCCATGGGATGCTTTTGTTCTTTTATACATAAGAAGGATGGTTCCCTCGTAATGTCTATAGTTTATTGGTAGTTGAATAAGGAATTTAGGGTGACCTCTTTATGGGGTGGATAAATATATATATTATGTTGGGTACTTTTAAAATAGTGCATGGTTCTTTATAGAAACTATGTTTGAACTCTAGATTTTGACTACAGAGAAAAGGATGTTGGCTCAAGGATAGCGATGCAAAATTTACAAATATAGATTTGTAGGCTTGATAGGATCGGTGAAAGAGACTGGATTGATAACAAATGAAATAACAGAGTTGAAAATTGTGATACATGCCAAAGGTATAGTGATTAAGCGATAAATTAGGGCTAAGTCTTTATGTAGGTTAGTGTATTAATTTTATAAGACTATGTCAAGCCCCAATAAGCATCTTGTTAGATGGGATTTTAATTATGCAAATGCCAGGTGTGCCTAGTTTATGTTATTAAATGAATTAGTATGAATATGTATGTATACGAGAGTGTAATTCATATGGTGATAGCTATAAGGGTTAGAAAAGGTTAATATTAGTATCTCTATACAGTAGTGTCCGTATATTATAGTATCAGGGGAGAGGGGAAGATGGTGAAGTTTGGCTGATCATAAGATTGACTCATGGTGGTGAGTTTTTGGGAAGAGTTATGGTTAATATACTCTTATTCTAGAAAATTCCTCTCGTTTCACTTTAGGACGGCATTCTACCAATATTTTTTGTATTCAAAATTATTCCTATGCCTAAGGTTCAAGTTCTATATTCAAATTATTTTCATCGCCGAACCCTAAAATTAGAAGCAATAATGATTCACTAAAATCAAAGTTTCTAAGTATTCTCCTTAGTTCTATAAAATTATATGATCTGTCTTCTACAAATTTGTTTTACGTTATGTCCCTTCCCAAAGATACCCTATATATGCAATTCACAACCACTCTCAGCCCCAAGATTGAGAGGAAATAGTTTCAACGAGTAGACCTTGTCCTACCTCTCAAATATTCAAATCATAGCTTTAAGGTATAGGGCCCATGATGTAGGAACTCATGTTTCCTACTGTACCTAGTCTTAAGAAATCATGTTATGTCTTGTTATGCCCGAACGACCCTCTGTTTATGATATAGGTGGTTATTGTAAAGTATTTCATGCCTATTGTACCATATATCATTTAACGGGTCTCAGTTACCCTTCTTGAGAATAATACTCTTGTTCTTGATGCTTATACTCTAGTTCCTCAGTAACCCTTCATATGATTTGGAGGGTAGTGGTAATGAAAGCAGACTAATGTTTTGAATGATGGAGTATATATCCTTTACTGTAAAATTTTTAGGGTAACTACTCATACTAAGGTTATAGATAAAGATGGAAGAGTAAGATGAACCTATGTTATGTGAAGTAGTAAAGAAGGAGAGACGTGATGAGATCCATTACAATAGTGATTGAAGTTTCTAGTTATTAGTGGGGGATCGATAAATTGGCGGACGAAAGATAGGCTTAAATATTGTGATACCTAGATACACAAACCATTATGTTATGTGGTTATTGCTCCCTGATTAAGACCTGAGTTTACTTTATTATTGTTAAAAGATCGTGTGTCACTATTGGAGTGGTGTAAAGTATAGGGTCCTATAGCTTACGCTAGCAATTTTAACTCCGAGTTAGGTTTACGATAAAGCAATATGCGGTTATTCTCAGGCCCTTGAAGTTTTGTGTTTATAGAGTGGGTTAGGTAATGGAATAGTGGGATGTTATGTTCATACTTATTTATATGTATGGGTTATAGTATGCTTTATTAGGGGCGAGGAAACTTCTTGGGCAACTGAAGAGGACATGAACTCTAAGTATCTGCTCTTATTTCCTATTTCGGATAATCGTGCTTAAGGTATGTGTCATTCTTAGAAACTCTTGTTTTCTGACTTTGTTAAAGGAAATAATAATTTCCTTGGTATCTTTGTTAAAAGTAAATTTTGCTATATTGCATTCAAATCATGCTAATAAATGCCTTATCTTGTCATTCAAGGATGAATGATCCTACGGGGGGAGTATGTAACACCCCAGGATTTAGGACCTTGAAAATTTATGAAGTTTTTTCCTTATTATTGTGACTTCGACTCACCTTACGAGTCATAGGGAGTCGTGACAGTTCTTAGGGACCAAAATCATATCCAAAATAGTGTATGTGTGTGTGGATAAGTTCTATTTTTCTTACGAGTGGCTCACTACGAGTCGTAAGCACTCGTTATGAGTCGTTATGTGTAAATCATAGGTTGTCAAGTGTATACCACAAATGTTTTCTATGTTGACTACGACTGGATCCTACGAGTTGTAGGGTCTCATTACGAGCCATGGAATATGAGTTGTAAGGTTAACAGTGTATGTTCTTATTTACACTGTCTTTACAATGATCATACAAACGAGTCATAATGAGTCATTATAAGTCGTCATGATGCCCGTAACAATTAACAGTTTAGTTTCCAAATTTTAATCGGGGTATTTTGGACATCCCCCCTAATACCAATAATAACCCACGATATATAAACATACTTTGGGCCATATTTTCATCGGTAACACACTCCAAATATTCTTTCTCATCTCTCAAGTCTCTCGAGCATCCATACTTAGGGTTTCTAACAAGTGGGTCAAGGAGAGCTTCAATGGTTGAATTCTCTCCATAAACTTGGTTATTTCAGGCATGTTACTCTTTCCTAATTGCAAATTTGTTAAAAGCATATGTTTTAAAGTAATGTTCATTTGGTATTAATGTTGGTTTGAAAACATGGGTTGAGGGATTTGAATAACTATTGTCTATGTGATGTTTCATGCTTGTCCCTGCATGGGTTATGTTTAAATGGTGGTTTTAAAATCAATTTGATGCATGAACATGGTGAATAAACTATTGGATTGTGATTTTCACTAACTAGTGAATTTTGTAGCAGTAATGACTTCAACCCCATGATGTGAAATTGGTTTGGAATATGAAAAGTACATATATTGAACTACTTTAGAACTATTGCATAATGTGAAAAGTCAATAAAGCATAATTATTTTGAATCAAACCTTATAGGGTGGTGTATTTCTGTAAGCTAATGTCTAATTGAACCTAGAAGGTTTTTAATTTCCCTATGTGATGATAATTTGTTTGGTATTTTGATGTTACCTTACAACTGTAGTTGGTATGAAGATACCAACAATGTATGCCTAAATGCGTATCATGGTTCAATGAATGGGAATGTGTGATAATTGTTCTAATTGGGCTTTAATGAGGGTTGTGTAGTTGAGTTGTGAAAGTCAAGGTACTAAAGGATAAATATTGGAAACCACATTTACCCGCGCAGGGGTGTAAATGGCCAGGAAGTTTGAGTCTTCTTGCCTATGACCGGGAGGTTTGAGTCACCTTTATTATATAATTAGGAGGTTAGAGTACCTCATATTACCTAAGATGATCAAGTGCTTAAGCCACCTTAGTATATGATTGGGAGGTTCGAGTCCCATGTGTATATATGTTATTAGTCTCTGGTTCATGCGGTTACATACACTAGGGCCCGACTAGGGGGTGAGAGATTGGGCCCATTTAGCCCGTTTGTTCTATTATGATGGTTAAGCTACATAATCTATGCTAAAGTTTTAAAGTGAAAGATATGTCTTGATACCTAGGTCATTCTATCCTTAACCACCTTTACCTTCCCCATGGCCAAATGAACTAAGTCAAGGCCAAACAATATTGCCTCACCAACTTCAAACTACCTAATAGAAGAATGACATCTCCTGCCATACAAAGCTTCAAATAGAGCAATCTGAATACTAGAATGATAGTAGTTATTATATGCAAACTCTATGAGAGTCAATTGATCAAACCAACTACCACCAAGGTCAATCATACAGACCCTTAGCATATCTTCCAAGGTGTAAATAGTCCCCTCCACTTGTCTATCTGACTGAGGGTGGAAAGCAGTGCTAAGGTTCACCCTAATTCCTAAACCTCTCTGAAATGACTGTTAGAAGTACAATGATAACTTTGTACCCCAATCAGATATAACAAAATAGTTGCACTATGCAACAAAAATATTTCCTAAATGAAAAACTTAGCATAATACTCTTCGGAAAAATTAGTTGTTATGTGTAGGAAATGAGCCAACTTTTTCATCCTATCCACGATGACCCAAAGTGAATCAAACTGACTACGAGACCGTGGAAGACTAGTAACAATGTCAATGTTAATTACTTCCCGCTTCTACATGGGCAACTCAATCTCTTGAGATAAACCACCACGCCTCAAGTTCTCCACTTTCACCTGGTGACAAACTATACACTTGGCCACAAAATTGGCCATATTCCTCTTCAGGTTGTTCCACCAATAGATCTATTTCAAATACTAGTAAATCTTCGTCTAACCATGATGAACCATGCACTACATCTTATGATCCATATCTAAGATCCTATCTCACAGCCCACCATTATTGGGAACACACAATCTACCTTGGTACCTCAAGATACCATCACTACTAATCTCAAAAGCCATGACTTTTTGCTAACCCACATCATCCTTAATCAACATCAAGATATGATCCTAAATTTGATTCTCCTTCACCTCAGCACCAAGAGATGACTTCACTAAATATTGCGAAATCATACCTCTATACTTAGAGTACAAAATGCCTACTTCTAAATTATCCAAATAGTGAATGTCCTTAACCAAACCCCACTTAACCTATCCATATGTGATAAGCTTCCATGGACAACCTGGTAAGACCATCAGCGACCATGTTAGATTTACCTGGGTGATAATGGAGATTTATTTCATAGTCCTTGAGCAATTCAAGGCATATCTTTTACCTGAGATTCAACTTCTTCTAGGTGAACACATACTGCATGATCTTACGACGGGAAAATGTCAACAAAAAACCCATACAAATAATGGTTCTAAATCTTTAACGAAAACACCACAACCAATAATTCCAAGTCATGCATCAGATAATTCCTTTTGTGAACTTCAACTGCCTAGAAGCATAAGCCACAACCCTACCGCATTGCATCAAAACATTTCCAAGTCCCTAATGGGATGCATCACAATAAACCGGAAAACCACGGGTAGGTTCAAGATCAGAAACAAACTCAACTTATCATTCAACTTCTCTAAGTTACCCTTACAAGCATCATACCATAGAAACTTTACCTTTTTCTAAGTCAACATAGTTAAAGGAGCAACAATCAATGAGAAACTCTTCACAAACCTTTTATAATATTCTGCTGAACCTAAGAAGCATCGATTATCGATTGGAGTTTTTGGACTAGGCCACTTCTTCACTACATCAACTTTATGTGGATCCACCATGATCCCCTCGCTAGAAACAACATGACCAAGGAAGGCCACAGTATTTAACACGAATTCACACTTAGAAAATTTGGCATACAACTACTAATCTTTCAAAGTCAGCAATACCATACATGGATGATTGGCATGATCCACCTCGCTCTTAGAATATACCAAAATATCATAAATAAATACAATGAAAATAAATCCAAGAACTGATAGAATAACTGATTCATAAGAGCCATGAATGTTGTCGGAGGATTAGTCAAACCAAAGGACATCACAAGAAACTCCTAATGACCACACCGGATTTGGAAAGCAATCTTAAGGATATCCAACTCCCTAATTTGCAACTGATGATAACCCGAACGGAGATCAATCTTAGAAAATTATCTAGCACCCTGAAGCTGGTCAACAGGTCATAATTCTTAGGAAGAGAAAACTTATTATTCTCAGTCACCTTATTCAGCTTTCAATAGTCTATACACATCTGATGTGATCCATCATTATTACGCATAAAAATCACGGGAGCACCCCATGAAGAAACAATTGGGCGAATAAAATCCTTATTAAGAAGATATTTCAACTAATCCATTAGCTCTTTCAACTTAGCTTGAGCCATTCTGTATGGAGGGACAGAGATAGGATAGGTATGAAAAAGAAGGCCAATCCCAAAATTTATTTCCCTATTGAGAAAAATACTGAGAAGATCATCAGGAAACAATTCATGAAACTCCTTGACTAGAAGGATAGATTGCAACAAGTGAACCTCCAAATTAGAATATTTAACCCAAACTAGATGATACAGGTACCCCTTAGAAATAAATTTTCGAGATCTACGATAAGAAATTAACCTTTCCTTAGGTGCTAAAGAACTACCTTTGCACTCAATCATTGATTCATTCGGGAATTGGAAACTAAAAAATGGAGACAATCCTTCCATAAAATAACATCAAAGTCTAACATATCCAACTTTATCAGATCCCCCAATGTCTCCCTACCACAGAAAGATACTACCTAACCCATATATACCTTTTTATCCACAATAGAGTCACACCATTGGGTAGACATAGAAAAGGGATAAAAAATACACTTAGGACCAAAACTAAACTAAATAGCCACATAAGGGGTTACATAAGAAAGAGCAATCCCCTGATCAAGTAAACATACACATCACATATAAAAACCAATAACATACTAGTGAAAACCCCAGGAGAACTCAAATTTTTGATAAGTGAAAAAAGCATACAGATAATTCGGACCAGTTTCCGCACTGGAAGTAGTACCCATTGGTGCAAAAGATAAAGAAAGTAGCAACCAAAAACTTATTAGATCTAGAAGCAACCCTTGAAGGACAATCCCGTAACATGTGACCAGGCTGACCAAACTTAAAGAACTTATTCCTTCCCTCATCATATACTCCATGATGGACTGCCCACAATAATGACAGAGAGGATAAGATAGGGTCAACTGAGCTCTGTTGGCCTGAGATAGGGCATCTTGGGCCGTAAAATCACTGTCAGTCTAAAAGGGACGATCATTAAATGGCTTAGGATATGGAGCACTAGTTATAGAATAAGAACCAAAATTTCTCCACTTTTTCTTATACCACTGTCTGCCATCTCTACCACTATTCTACTGACCTTCATCCCTGCTTAGAATACCTAAATTTCTTGCTCTACCTTTCGCCTATCTAATCTTGCTTCTTCTTTTCCTCTTTAATCTGATGCATATACACCATAAAGCTAGAGATATCTATGATATTATTCAATAAGTAAGCTTTTCACTCCAACACAACTTTTCGAGACAAGCCCTAAGTAAACTTTCTCATCTTAGCTCTCATAGAAGACACAAACTTTGGAGCATAGAGGGATAATTGATGAAACTTCAAGGAATACTTTTTCATAGTAATCCTTTCTTGTTTCAAATTCACAAAATCCTCAGCTTTCACCTCCATCAACTCTTGAGCAAAAATGTGACCAAGAACGACACTCAAAAATTTATCCCAGATAGCAGGCTCAGTGTCATCCACTCTCAACTGTTTCGAATCCTTTTACCACAGATATGCCACATCTTTCAGCTGATACATAGTGAACTCCACATCTCTAAGTCAAAAGCATGCATCACTCAGAAGATATTTTCTATCTCATCAATAAACTTATGAGGATATTCCTCAACTTTAGAACCAGTGAACGTCAGAGGACACAAACTCACGAATAGGACAACCCTTCTATCCTCAAAATAAGGAGTGATAGGATCAACACGCTCAGACTAGCACGATTTTGAGGCCATCAACTTCGTAAACAAATGAATTGATTGGTAAAACTTAGCATTATCCAATCACCCTTAGACATCAAGCCAAGAGTATCATTAGCCTGAGGATCTTAAGAAGGTCTAGAGCAAATTGGTTGAACTTCAAAAGGGCAATTAGAATTAAAGACCCTAGTCCAGGTCTGTATCCCATAAGCTGGATCAGTTCCATCATTCTAGTCCTCATGTCAGACAAGGTTTTGAAGAGCATCAGATCTTCTGGGAGGCATGATCTCAATTGCAAACAAATAGGAATTAGAGATGATTTAAACATCCTAGACTTTATGGCCTAAAGGTAGAACACAAGGGAGGGAAAATTCCTAAATGCCTCGTAGCCTCTCTTTTATTATTGTTCTATGTCACACATCCATAAAGGAGACACTAATTAACACAGGATTGTAGATACCCAATTGATCATGAACCTAGTCTTTGATTCTAAATTTGTTGGGACTTGAACTAAGGTCTGGCCATGATGGGTATCTCAAATCCACTAAGGATCGTAGACCACCCACTTTGACTAGTAAAATAGAACACAATACATCTAGCAGTGGATGAATTCTTAATATGTAACAACATAAGATGAGTTTCAAACATATAAAAAGATACAAAACTAAGAAAAGAATTTAATAACTTCAACACATCCCAATCTAAAGTAATCCATAAAGCCTCAAACCAACGAAAACTAATCTATGTCGATACTTGCCCCCAATGATAGACAAAATAAATGCCATAGACATTGTCTAAGATATAGGAAAAAAAAGACTTCAAAATAATAATCCTTCTGGAGATTAAAAGATCACCACCTCAAAGTTGAACCCTGACAACCCAAAAGTCCTATCACTACATAGGAAAAGTAAAAGTGTCTTTGGTTCTTGCATATCATAGAGATATAACATCCTAAGACTGTTAGCGAGTTGAGATCTAGTATGTACCTTAGGGAATAGATAAAGTAATACCTTGATTAGTAGTTTAAAATTATCAAAATCAAAAGCACACAATCGTATACATAGATATATTTATATATAAATATAACATGCTAGGATAAGGAAAAAGGTTTAGCATGAACTTTAAAACATTAGCCTATATTGTATCTTCACCAACACAAAAAGTCACCCGTGCGCTATGTGGGATCAGCTCTTCCTGTTTATAGGGCCCTAGTACGTGTAGCCACATGAACTATAGACTAATTATATGACATATATACCATGAGGGACTCAAACCACCAAGTCATTTATCAAGGCTGATATGAACACCCAATTATGTAAAAAGGGGGACTCAAACCTCCCAGTTATAAAATAAAGGTGACTCAAACACCCGACCAGTTCAATCCCCACATCGACAAATATGATTTATAGTATTAACCTATTGGAACCTTTGATGAGTGGTGATTTTTATCACTAATTCATACTCAATATTAATGCACATTACCTTGTTTTGAATGAATAAATAAGACATAATTATGATTAAATATTATAATATCCACTATTTAAATGCATAGAGTTAAGAGGACGGAAAGATATGGATTGGAGCTTAAAATAATGAAAAAGGAAGTGAGAAAGTGCAGCTGAAGACCAGGAGAAGAAGGGTCTTAGTTATCGCGGTCGCGATCTATTGACTGCGATCGTGATAGTTAAGCAGGATCAATCAACTACGTGTTTTTAAGTCTATCATGATTATGAATGCTGCAGTCACGGACAAGCTAGTGCGATCGCGACTTAGCATTAGAGTTCAACCCAAGGGAAAATCTAGAAATAAATGTGGCTGATCTAAATTTTGACAAAAAGACTTAAAACCTAGGATTATTGATTGTATTACATCTTCCCTAATTGTTTTAGGTTTAGCTCTAGAGTTCATAGTCTCCATACTAGGAGAAGAAAATATTGTATAAATTTTGAAAGAAGAATACATTGGAGACCTTCTAAGAGGAGGAATAGCTCATTTTTATTGTTGATTTATGGAAGTGAAAAGTTTGAAGTAAAATTCACTTAAGCTTCAATAAATCATTTAAATGGAGATTATGGGTATATCTTTGCTTATTTTTCTTATGTTTAGCTAGATCTCCCAGTTATGTGTGAATAGGGGTTAAAGTGTATGTGGGTTATTACTGTTAGCCTCTATTTGGTAGTTCATACTTATGGGTTTTTATCATTGCTATGCTAACTTGGTTGATATTTTTTGGTAAAATTCCCAAATTCCCACATTGGTTTGATGAGTGAAAGCTCCAAACTCTAGTAAGCTCAAGGCCATCCTCAAAAGAAGGGTTTAAGGTGAATTTTAGGAATCCACATCATCCTTGAAAGAGGAATATGGTCACCAAAGCTATGATAGATAATTATGTATGTTGTTTGCTAAATTTTTACTATCTTAGACATAAGAGTTATTGTGAAGTTAACTATACCATGGGTATCATCCTAGAAATAGGGATGCCTAAATTGAGGTTTGGTTACAAAATATTGAACAATATGTTAGGTATTCGAAATAATCAATGGGTGAAAGTTTGGTGTTTTGTTTAAAGACTAGCATCAAAATCTATAATCGAACCTACCCAAATTAGATTTATTAAATTTATGTTGATTACTAACACCCATATATCATTTCCTTAGTAATGTATAATCCCAAGATCTATGCCTAATTGTTAAAACTCTAATTATTCATTGGCCTAAATTTATACTAGAAAAAACCAAAAAGAAACATTAGGGTTGACACTTGTCTCCCCCATTTTTATCTTTTTGTACTATTTATTTGAATTTAACTTATATCTACTACTTCTAATCAACATGGTTTCCACTCACGTTGTTCCACATGGATATTACCAAAACTCCTATGTCGGGTAAATATATTGATGATGTCCACCTTGCACTTAATTTGAAGTGTAGGTTGAGCGTTACCAAAAAAATAACTTTGTTGTCGGGGAACAATTTGGCACTTTAAGTTAGATTGGTATTTTAGCTTACTTTCTTGAATTCAAGCTTGTAAATATTTGTTTTTTATTTTCTTTTGTAGGTAGATTTTTATTCTATTTAAGATTTTTCCATGGCATCTTTCGATAAGTATGATGTTGGTAGTCGGGAATCCTATCGTGATGACCCATGTCCAATTTATGATGGACCACACTTTAGGAGAGATTGTAACTATAATCCCCGAAGAAAGATGGATCCACCATCTTGACCCTATATGAAGTACAGGTGTTCTTTATGTAGTGGTTGAGATGGTCATTGGGATGACTGTCTAAATGCCCCTTCCCCTATTATTCTAGCCATGTTTCTATTTTTTCTCATGATCTTGATAGGTCTTATGATGTAAAGAAGGAAGAACAATATACTGAGTCCAATATCTTTGACACATAGCTACTAGCTATTTTGGATTGGGTAGATACAATGGAGGAGAGTATACAAGACATGCATCAAGAGGCATTAGGATGGAAAAGTGTCAAGATGGAGAAAATGGGCAACGAAGTAAATCTTGAAACTGCCACTACGTTGCATATTTCCCAAAAGGAGGTTTGTCAAGAAGAGAAACTAAGTAATGATATTGAACTTGGTAGCGAAGACTCCTCAGTGACTTCATAATCAATCGACTCATTTAAGGAGGAAGAAACCAAAATAAAAGGAATGGTACTAGAATCGAACTAAGACATAAAGCTAAACTCATATGATGACTCTAGTTCATTTAGGGGTAAAGATGCATTAGAGGAGAAAATCCCAAAATTAGGTCTTGGGCCTCATTCAAACTACTTTTCAACATTATTCCTAGTTGATGTGATGAGGATCCATCCCTCTGTGCAAATTAGGGATTGTAGGGAGGCAGAGTCTAATTCTTATATTTTTGTTTTCGATACTCCAAAGGAGCACATAGAAACCCCGCCATCAAAGGCAAAGGAACTCAATTTCCGATGCACACAGAGTGGCCTATTGATGTCCTCACCTTTGTCCAAAGAACCAATCCAGAAATTTGATATAAAATTGGGTAAAAAGTTCAAATCTTCAAAATGGCGAGATCAAAGATTTCTCATAATGTCCTTACATATTCCAAGTTTAATCTTGGAAGATTTGAATCTTCTTTCCCTCTGCCTTTCATTGCATATTGAATGAAAGTTGGGATGGAGATTCAAATCTTCTAAGTGGATACATCAAATGAAATGGTGGAGGCGTTGTGCCATAACGTTAACTAAGCGCTTAATAGAGTACCCCATCATGCAACATAAAGTAGCTCATATCCTTATGTTTTTGCATGATAGAGTAGAATAACTTTTTATTTTTGTGCATGCATAATCCATGAAATATTGGTACTAGGAGGAATGTTGATTGAACTTGGAAAAAGAAATGTGTGAAATTGTCATGTAGGGATCAAATAGTGGAGTGCAGATGACCCAATTTTGGTTTCAATTATTGTAATCGCTCCATGCCATTGTGATTGAAGAAGCCATGTGACCACTATCGTGGAACTAGGATTGCTATTGCAGTCAAATCGAATTTAAAAGACAATTCGATTACCATTTCCCATACGCCACTTTTTCAAATTCTCTCTAAATTTTTTATATGTGTGGAGTATCAAAGTGTCATATCAACCCATTTGTATCGTCGATATTGGTATGTGTCTTAATTTCCTCATTCTTAATGTGATTACATGCTTAAAACCTATAGTTTAGGGAATGGCCTAAAATATCATTTTCAATACTAAATACATATTTGATTGTGATTGTTGTGTGGTTAGCTGTTGTAGTTAGTGTACACACTAAATGGGAAGTCTTAGTATCCAAAATTAGCTCTAAAATAATGCTTAAATTGAAGTGTGCACCATATGTTCGATGTAATGCCCCAATGAGTGTCATTTAAATTCTTTTAAGTCTGAGGTTTAAATCATACATTCTAGGCTTAAAATTTTCTGCTTATAATGTTGAGATGCCTAGTTGAAATAATAAATTGGGGTTAAAATTATTTTTTGAAGAGAGTGCAAAATCTATTGAATCTAGTCTTAGGTACTGCGATCATGGTCCCAATGATCGCGATCATGGAACTGCAGCCGCTGTCACTTCTCCGCGATCGCCATACCTAAGGATGGTTTCTACAGGAACCAAAATTCCTGCACCAACATTTCTACCCCTAATACCTCCTATAACACAGCCACATGAGATTATCTATTTGATCTAGAATGTTTTAGTATTATAATGAAAATAATGTCCTGAGTTTTATTGATCATAAATTTTAATCCATAAAGATGGAATATTTTAACACCACTAGGTTTATGGTCGCCCAATACCAAAATCTCTACTATGCAGACTTGCCTAGGATAAAGCTACTACCCAAAATAGGTATAATTTTAGATGAGGTAGAGGAGAAGATCCCAGAATTCCATACCAGACTCACTGTGAACCGGTGGATATGCTTTACCCCGAAACCCTACTATGCAACTGAGCACTAGGTGCGTGAGTTTTATATCAACCTCAGCATAGTTTCCCTCACAAACCCAGTAATGATAATTTGGGGTAAGCAAATTAACTTTAGAGCAGAGTGGATTAATGAGGTATACGGTCTCACAGATGCTAATATGGGGGAGTTTCATGCCAAAACATGTGAGCCAGAGACCTGGATGGAAAATATTCAGTGTCCTGGAGAAGCAGTTCTCTAGGAAACCACCAAAAGATATATCTAATAAATGACTTTAATGCGGAGGCTAGGCTTTGGCTGATCATCATCTGCAGTAGATTCTCACCATGAACTAATATGAATATTGTGACAAATATGTTAGCTCAGATAGTAGATTATCTCTTATCTGGCATTGCCCTGGATATGAGTAACATTGTGCACTAAGAGCGGAGGTACTTACAACATCATGGAGGTACACATCTTTTCTTCCCTTCCTTTTTCATAGAGTTGTGTAAGAGGGCTCAAGGGAAGGAATATACTACAGATGCCTGGGTAACCACAATCCCCCACACTTTCCCACATAAATTAAGATGTAAGGGAGCCCCTGGTCAGAGTAAGAAAATGAAGATGAGGTCAGGAAAGTCAACCTAGGAGAAAATAGATTCTTGTAGACCCTCATCAACCACTGTATCCAATGACATGTTTGGTCAGATGCAGGTTATGAGGGAGCTATTTTCCATACTTCCTCATGGACTGGAAGAGCCCTCCACTTCTTGTTATTCATATGTAGCATAGTCATATTACAAAGAGTACATGGAAGAGCAGTATAATCAGGGTACCACTTTACCAAGTTTGGATAGAGCCTATCTGGCCTTGGCTTTGTCTTATAGGTATCTTAAGGAGTCACATGAGAAGATTGTGAAAAGAGAAAAGAAAAGAGATAAATTCTTCAAGAAGCTATGGAAAGGGGTGAAGGGCATCTTCAAGGTGCTCAAACCTAACCATCAACTACCTTCACCATGGTTGGATAGTGAGGAAAAGTCTGTGGATGAGTTGTATACTGATGATTTTGAGGGTGATAACGCTCAAACTACAGCTCTCGTAAGAGTGTAAGCGGTCGTTGTCAAATATAGAACCCAACTGGGTTGGGTGTTGAATCCCACAGGGAATACTTGGTCACTAAGTAAGCAAAGATTATTAGACTTTTGGTGAAAGTTTCGTAAAAAAGGGGGGATTGTAGCATGAATTTAAGAGTATCAAAAATAGTAATGTAAGAACGGAAGATAGAAGAGTAAAACGGATTGCTTGGTTGGTTTTGATCAATGAAAATTGAGAGTTAAGGTTATGTCCACCTTATGAGTTATACGTATCTATTGACTATGAGTTATGCGGAATTTAGACATGCATGCGCTTATAGAGAATCGTATTCTATGGTAAATCCAGGAATCTTTCGACCATCAAGGATTATTTCACTTTAACTCTTTCGAGATTAAAGAGTATCTAATGGTACAGATTCTCCAAGAGGTTAATCTAGTTACTGCACTAACTTTTTAACAGGGGTTGGTGCCCTATTACCTTGACATTATCTCTTTTCCAGACATATAACTTTTCTTTCGAACAACTTAGTGCTATACTGGCGTATTCTATATGTTTGCAACCACAAGAATTTAGATTAAGATGAAGAGAATAATGATATAAGCAGCATACGTGTCAAGAATTCACAAACTCATAGCAATAGATAGTGTCTCATAAGGCTTCCATAATCCCAACAGAGAAGTTTAGCTACTCATGAGTGCAACGGAAATCACAATAGACATTATTATCATACCAAAATAAGAGTCTAACGTGAAGTATGCTTTGGTAGTGATTTTGGCATGAATTCCTTGCAAGTAGCGTTTCTCTTGTTGTGAAAATTTAGAAGTCGATGAAGAGAAAGTAATAAGAATTAATTGACAGAGAATGAATTGAAAGTGTTGAATGAATAATAAAAAGTAATTGATTGAAGAAGTATGAAGTATGAAAAACTTCAGCAAAATAGGGTATTTATAATACCCATATCCTATTGCTACTAGGCTACTGCGTACTTATCCTAATCCTAATAAGTTACTGCATCATTATCCTAATCCTACTAAGTTACTGCTGATCCCCAAAGTCTTTGGAAATGCTGTTTTTGCCCGGGACAGGTTTTCCATGCGTCACGTTTAGTCCCTAGGCGTCCAAGCTCTACTTTCCTTCTTTTGTAAAGCTTCCTTTGGCGTCAAGTTATCCCTAAAATGCTTAAATCTTCATCATTTATACCTGAAAAACTTGCTAATCACGTTTGTTAGCTCACTTACAGGAAAGAGGACTAAAAGTGCATGAATTATGTATTTTGTCCTGAAAACTTAGCTAAAATATGGGTAGATTATAGCACTTTAGGCATGTAAATACGCCTATCATCAACACCCCACACTTAAAGCTTTGTTCTCCCTCTAACAAAATATCATGTCCTTCTAAACATATACTTAGGGTTTCATAGTAACAACACAAAATATTCATCCAGACAGGCATAGCAATTATTAACAAAGAGTAGTTTTGTAATAACTACTAGAAACAATTCAACCTCTAATATAGACTCGTGATGGTGGTTAATTTGTATTCAAGAAGTTAAGGCACAAAGAATCATACACGACTACCCAAAACTCATCAACTATGTGTGTCTCACACAATATATTACCCATAATCACTCACAAGTTTTGCATTTTTAGAAACATGGGTACAATATTCTCCTTGCTATCACTCTCACAAAGAATTCATATGTTGCAACTGATGACCATAGGCTTGCCCTTAGTGTAATGCTCCACTAAATATCAGAATGCTAAGCCTAGGATCAAATAGGTCTTTTACAGGTTGTAATGTAGGCTAAGGGAAGGGTAGGACTATTTTGGCCAGAAATAGTGACTATGTTCCTAAGCGCTTTAATACATTACATTATGCCATTTATGCTTTCTTTCAAACAACCTTTCTACTTTCTTTTAATCTACCACCCTTTTTCACCTCTTTTGTTTTTCAATTTTGAACAGAATTAACTTTTTATTTTTCTTTTCATTTTTCACTCTTCCCTTTCTCTTTTTTTTTATAACACAACTCTATACTAACTATTCTTTTTCATAACGAATTCAAGTACCAATTCACTTTAAGGCACTACTCTCACCCAATTTCCTCTTATTTTGTCACATGACTTTGCAATTTAAAGCACTTAGGAATTTGGATCAAATTATGGTCTTGAAAAAAAATGGATTGGGCTTACATATGAGGCTGTCAAAGAAAATAGGCTTAAGGATCAAAGGGGGTTATCTAGGATGATGTCCATGGGTAGATAAAACGAAGGTAAATAATCACAGGTTGCCGAAGAAATGCCTAAATCATCTCCTAAACTCACACTCTTTATTTCACTTTACATACATACCAGGCAAGTTCTAGCAACATCCACAAACACAGAATATACTATCACCTCACACACGCAAGGCACATGGTCGACTTTATTGGGAGTAGTATAGACTCTTGACCCAATAGATGAAGGACTTTAACCACATAGATATCATACAGTGAGTCACATTTAGAGCCTAAACGTCTCAATAGTAATGATTTTATCACAGACTCTTGTCATAATACCATGCTGCTTATCAGAACAATTTCATGCAAAGTTAAAAAAAAATTAAAAATTTAACTACTAACAAACAAAACAAACAAACATAAATAAATGCAAATGCAAATAAGGAAGGTTAGCATGCAAATACCAGCACCCCACACTTAGACGGGACACACTACCCTCAGTGGAAAATAAATAAGAAGAACCTGGTTAGTCGGACTCCTCCTCTATGTCTGGGGTCATACACCCTTCATCGGAATCATCATTAGAGTCGTCGTCATCAGATCTCTCCTCCACGTCGGAGTCTGGCATTCGACAATCATCATCGGTTGGCACATCGTCATCAAGAGGTTCCTCAAAGTACACACCTACTCCACACATAGCCCTTGCATGCTCGTTCATTGGGTAGTCATAATCCAACTGTTGGAGCTATGCAGCAGTTGGAACACGACCTCCGCTCATCATGGTAAACCGAGTCATGCCATAAAAATGGCGAAAGAAACTCTCATCCCGACCATGACGTTCTGCAGTGGTAAGGTTGATGCCATGCGTGGATTCAACATCTTTAACCTTTGTGAGGTCAACCTTCTTTGGGTTGTGTGGAAGTTTATGATCAGCCGGTTCCTCTTCGATGTCTTCCTTCCTCAATATTGTAGTCAACAGATTGCCAAAGCTAAAGTGGGACCTCTTGTGCAGCCTAGCCTTACGCATTCTAGATCGAATAATTTCCCCAATGTTGATAGGTACATTAGTCATCAATGCGTACACCAAGCACACTCTATCTCGTGTTATCTTTGTGTACTGTGTCCCTGGAATCAGGAAAGAGTTGACTATTCGCAACCATATCCTAGCTTCCCTATTTAAGGAAGCATATGGGAAGGCGTTGTGCCGACCGGTGTCCTTGTGTCTGCTCCATCGTGCCATAGATCTTGTTTTGCACAATGTGTGTCTAATTGCCCTGTATGGAGGTCTGTTATACAGCTCTTTGAGTGGTGCTAGATCAACAGATGGCAAACCTAGAAAAGAGTTGAAGAATTCCGCATTTAGTTGTAGAACTTGACCCCGAATCTTTACTTCACTCCTTGTAGTTTTCGGTGACCAGTTGGCATGGAATTGTCGTGTTAGATCGAGATTGCATTCTCCCATATCTCGGAAGATGAAATCAATATGTAACGCCATGATCTTGGCCAACATGCGAGGTTCTTTCTTTGCTAGGCTTTCCTTGTGTATCAACTCCACATGAACATATTTTTTCTCTTTATTGTTCCTATACCACTCCTTTCCTTCCTCCTCTAGGACCCATTTGATTCCGAACATACGGTGAGGTAATTGTAGTGAGGAGGATTCACCTTGCTCTTTACGTCCCTTTTTGTGGCCTTTTTGTGAGGTGGTTGCTTTATCCTTTCCTTGTCGTGCTTTTGGTGCCATTTGTATCTGAGATTAAAATGATAGTCATGTTAGCTTCATCTCGGTAGATACAATCGACAAATAATCATTAGTGGCCCACCCCACACTTAATTTGTTGGCACAACTAATTAGGTGAACGATGTCGATTACTCAGACTTCATCGATATACATTTAGGTGTTATGTTCCGACAATATAATCAATGTAGTCATACTTTTCTTGTTATCTTAACTTAACCTTTTTGATTTTATCTCAAGTAATCTTGACAATACTTTCATGTTTGGATTGATATACCCTTTTGAACAAGACTACTTCATAGAGATTGTATCAAGTTATAGCATAGAAATAATCAACATCTCATGTTTGTAGTTAACCATGATTTTTCATCTCAATGAACAAGTCATTCGAACATGAAAGCTTTCAAGTTACAAGATTATGCAATTTTCTTGACCATGTCAATTCCGCAAAAGTATGACAGTGTATCAAAATCAAATTCAAGTTGGAAACAAGTCAAGACCAACCTTACGTATTCTTTCACTCACTTAGTTGTATCACAACAAATCAACCACATTCAAATCACCAACACTACTTCAAGATTTAACAATTTATTATAGGCGTAGTAGTGTAGTGCTTACGGAATATAAAAGAAGAGCAACGAAGTACTTACTTGGTTGATGGCCTCGGAAGATGTTCTTGCAAAGTAAAAGAGCAAAAAGGAAAATTTTTGAGAGAATTTGGAGAGGTAGGCGGCGCCTAGGTTGAAGTTGCAATGCAATTTTGTGTTAAGTCTAAGGTTCTATTTATAGGACATGCTTGGGTCGGGTTTTAACCCATTTGGACTCGGATTTGGAGACCAAAAGTGACCATAGGCGGCGCCTAATGCTTTGCCTATGCTTGGCATAGGCGACGCCTTTTGCAAAGCATTGTTGAGCATAGGCAGCGCCTATGCTATGACATTGTTAGGCATAGGCGGCGCCTATGCCATGGCATACTAGATTCAGAGACAAAAGGCTTTTGCATAGGCAGCGCCTATGCTATGGCATTGTTGAGCATAGGTGGCGCCTATGCCATGGCATTGTAGAATCCGAGAGCTTAGGCCATAGCATAGGCCTTGTCTTGTTCGTGGCCTATATTTACATAGGCCTTGCCTTGTTCTTTGCAAATATTTTCATAGGCAATGCCTAACCCATAGGCTTTTGCTTCTTCTTTCCTAACTTACCACCTTCAACATGCAATACTTCCAAATCAAAATTTGAAACCAATCTCCTCCTTTACACCTCTTGCACCTACATTTACTCAAAGACAACAAAAATAATTAGAACGATGGGTTGCCTCCCATTAAGCGCCTTAGTTTTTGTCGAGGCTCGACAAAATCCTAAGAAAACAAAAACAACAAAAACAATTAAAAATGATGGGTTGCCTCCCATCAAGCACTTGATTTATTGTCGCGGCACGACATAACTTTCTCGATTACTTAGACTTCATCGAGATAGATGGTGGATCATTTTCTAAATGGATTCAGACGACAATGAGGCTTACTTGTAGGCATGCAATCTTATTCGAAATAACCTTTGTGCATACATATCCCAGGCGGGATACCAATTATATTATCAATAGTCCAATCCATAGCTCTCTTGTATCTCTTCAGAGCAGAGATGAGAGCCTCTACGTGTTGTTCACTTAAATCATCCGCCACACTCATAAGAAGTGTATTTCCACTTCCCAAGAATGCATACCTTAGATAATTGGGGAGCTCTTTCAATTTTAGCACTGGGGGCTCTTCAATGAAAGTCTTTGCTGTTGGTGATGGTTGATTCTTAAGATCAAGGTCCGGCTGCTTAGGAGTATGAGAATAGGACCCTATTTCTGTTAGAGCACACATAGTTTCTTCATGTTCATGAGCCTCCTCACGCTCAAAATTCAGCAGCTCATCAGATAGTGACTCATCAGTAAGCTGCTTTTCTACAGATAATTCTTTGTCATCCTTATAATTAACTTCAGCTACAGAGAACACATCCATATCTTCGGGCTGCTTCATTGCTTTGCATACATCAAAATGGACCACTTCGTCATTCAACTGAAATAAAAGCTCATTAGCTCTCATGTCAATAAGCACACTTCCAGTTGCGAGGAAAAGGCATCCCAAGATTATGGGAACTTCAGAATCCACCTCGCAATCCAAAATAACAAAGTCTGCAGGAAAGATGAAGGTGGAAACCTTCACCAACACATCATTTAAGATACCAACAGGTCGTTTTATCGACCTATCTACCATAACGAGCTGCATATTAGTTGGTGTAGGGTCTCCCAACCCCAACTTTCTGTAGACGGATAATGGCATCAAATTTATGCTTGCTCCCAGATCGCACAATGCCTTAGCCAAATTCATAGATCCAACCGTGCAAGGAATAGTGAAAGCACCAGGGTCTGCCTTTTTCTGTACTAAGGACCTTGTGGAAATTGCACTGCAATGATGAATATTATCTGCTGACTCATAGCTTACTGCCCGCTTCTTTGTTAAAAGTTCCTTCATGAATTTAGCATACCCAGGCATCTGTTCCAGCGCCTCAACCAATGGAACATTAATGGTCAGCTATTTTAACATTGACATGAATTTATTGAACTTCGTATCATCAGCTCTCTTCTTTAATCTTTGAGGAAAAGGTGGTGGTGGAAGGGGAATAGTTTTCTCCACGACTTTTTTTCCTCTTTCTTTGGATTGGTGATCTTTTCGGGCTGTGGACGTTGGGGGGTGACGTCATTGACGCCTTCTTTAGCTTCTTCGGCGTCCTCTGGTTCGGCAACATCTACTACATCGTCGGCCACTTGCCTATCTTTGGCTGGATTTTGCAACACCTTACCACTCCTGGTAGTAATAGCCCTATATGTTCCATCGTTCTTTGGGTTTTGCACTGTGTCGCTAAGTAAGGTGCCAGCTTTTCTTTGATTTAATGTAGCTGAAATTTGACTCAATTGTTGCTCCAGCTATCTTATTGAAGTGGAATACGAGTCAACCAATTGCTTCATTGTGGCCAAATCATTTATTACCTTAGTTACTCCCGTGCTGATTGCCTCCACTCCTTTCAACATCTTAGCCATCATATCTTCCATAGATATATTTCCAGAACCAAATATAGTGGTGTCTCATCTTCCAGGAAGAATATACACGCCACTTCTATCTGTCTTGTTCTTCTAACTACCTTGATCACGATCATTATTTCATGAATTATCATACTAGTTCCGACCTTGGTTTCCTAGGTCATTGCCTTGGAAACCCCCCTGATTGTTCAAGTAGTTGGCTTCTTCTTCAGAATCGGATTCCTCTCTTCCTTTTGACGCAACCGCTTTGACTTTTTTGGTCTTCCATGATAATGGATGCTTTGTAAGAAGATCCATCTGTGTTTTCATGTGCTCCATATCTTGGTCGCGTTCCTCCTCCTTTCGCCTTTGTTCTGCAGTCATGCCAATAGATATAGTGGTGCTTGTCACCTTAGACTCCTTGGTATGCCACGCCCTACTTTGCTTTGTCATCCGGTCTAGCATACCGCTTGCCTGAACAAAGGTGAGGTCCATGAATGATCCACCTGCCGCATTATCCACCACTGGTTTAGTTACTGAATTCAAGGATCTGTATAATATCTCCATCAAGTGGACATTGAATCTCTCCCATGTTTCGTGGAGGGCTTCAGTTGAAAGCTAACGAAAGTTGCTAATTTTATCTCTCAATTGTGCTCTTTTGGATCGCAAAAAGAATCTTTCTAGGAAAGCGTCTTTCAATTGCCTCTAATTTGTAATAGAATCAGGAGTCAACCCGTTTAACCATAGAGTTGCCTTCCCAGATAGAGACAATGGGAATAAGCGCAGCCGAATTACATTCTGTCCAACGCATGGATAGTCGAATAACTTGCATATAGAGATAAAGTTGACCAGATGCATATTCGGATCATCACCTGCAAGTCCACCGAATAATCGCTCGAGTTGCAATAACTGAATCATGGTGCTAGTGATGTTGAACTTGGCTCCGGGTGCCAATGGCGGAGGAATAATAGCTCCTGTGGCACCAGCTCCATCCAGATTATCATCATCATCATCAAAGGGAATCTGCATAGCTCGGCATTCAGGCCGAAATCTTGCTTGACGATCTATTTTGTTTGTCGGTGGCGCCACCTCAGTATCACGCCTAGGGTTTAGAAGCTCATCATCACCTAAGTCCTCATCATCAGGATCTTCTGCTCGCCCAGGGTTATCAATATTCTATTGATGCACTTGAGCCGCAACCAACGCAGCTAGTCTAGCCTGCTCCTGTTGAGCAGCCCTTCTCTCAATGTCACGTTGTGCATCCATCCTTCCAATAAGTTGCAGTTCAGGGTTTATGGGCAATAATGGTTGTCCCGAACTTTGAGTATTTGGCATGCACTGAACAAAAACCTGCAGAAAACAAAAACAACAACTAAAAGTAAAGTACGAGAATCTTTGACCAAAGGGTCTAGTAATTATCACAAACTTAGTTGACAACCGTATTCCCCGGCAACGGCGCCAAAATTTGATAATGCTCAAACTACAGCTCTCGTAAGAGTGTAAATAGTCGTTGTCAAATATAGAACCCAACTGGGTTGGGTGTCGAATCCCACAGGGAATACTTGGTCACTAAGTAAGCAAAGATTTTTAGACTTTTGGTGAAAGTTTCGTAAAAAATGGGGGATTGTAGCATGAATTTAAGATTATCAAAAATAGTTATGTAAGAACGGAAGATAGAAGAGTAAAATGGATTTCTTGGTTGGTTTCGATCAATGAGAATTGAGAGTTAGGGTTATGTCCACCTTATGAGTTATACGTATCTATTGACTATGAGTTATGCGGAATTCAGACATGCATGCGCTTATAGAGAATCGCATTCTATGGTAAATCCAGGCGTTTTTCGACCATCAAGGATTATTTCACTTTAACTCTTTCGAGCTTAAAGCGTATCTAATGGTACAGATTCTCCAAGAGGTTAATCCAGTTACGACACTAACTTTTTAACAGGGGTTGATGCCCTATTACCTTGACATTATCTCTTTTCTAGACATGTAACTTTTCTTTCGAACAAGTTAATACTATACTGGCGTATTCTATATGTTTGCAACCACAAGAATTTAGATTAAGATGAAGAGAATAATGATATAAGCAGCATACGTGCCAAGAATTCACAAACTTATAGCAATAGATAGTGTCTCATAAGGCTTCCATAACCCCAACAGAGATGTTTAGCTACTCATGAGTGCAACAGAAATCCCAATAGACATTAGTATCATACCAAAATAAGAGTCTAACGTGAAGTATGCTTTGGTCGTGCTTGTGGCGTGAATTCCTTGCAAGTAGCATTTCTCTTGTTGTGAAAATTTAGAAGTCGATGAAGAGAAAGTAATAAGAATTAATTGAAAGAGAATGAATTGAAAGTGTTGAATGAATAATAAAAAGTAATTGATTGAAGAAGTATGAAGTATGAAGTATGAAAAACTTCAGCAAAATAGGTTATTTGTAATACCCATATCCTATTCCTACTAGGCTACTGCGTACTTATCCTAATCCTAATAAGTTACTGCATCATTATCCTAATCCTACTAAGTTACTGCTCATCCCCAAAGTCTTTGGAAATGCTGTTTTTGCCCGAGATAGGTTTTCCATGCATCACTTTTAGTCCCTAGGCATCAAAGCTGCTTTCCTTCTTTTGTAAAGCTTCCTTTGGCGTCAAGTTATCCATAAAATGCTGAAATCTTCATCATTTATACCTGAAAAACTTGCTAATCACGTTTGTTAGATCACTTACAGGAAAGAGGACTAAAAGTTCATGAATTATGTATTTTATCCTCAAAACTTAGCTAAAATATGGGTAGATTATAGCACTTTAGGCGTGTAAATACGCCTATCATCAGAGGGTGATGGTGTAAATTTAGTGGGAGAAGATAGCTCTTGACGCATATTTAGGGAAACCCCTTTTACTCTTATTTGATTACTCATGCAATAAGGATATTGCATTCTTTTAGTTGAGGGTGCCCCCAGAAATGTATTTTTTTGTGTTGTGTGTCGAAATTTCAGTTGATGTTGTTCTGGGATGATATTTTGGACACTATTTTTATTTCATTTTTGGGGATGCTGTATTTTTAGGTACTCTAATGGTGCCCACATTTTATGGATTATCATGATTTTCTTTTATAATTTTTTTCATTTTAAAATACTTTTATTTTTGTTTTGGTGATGCATGACAAGTTTTTCCCTATGATAGATTAAGTGACGACATTCTTAAGGGTAAAGTATTGCATTTATCTTTTGAGACATAGGTGCAGGGGAATTTTATGTACCCGTAGCATAAATGTCATGAATGAAAGGAAAGTCTGAGTACTTATGGCATTGTAATTTGTAAATTTGGGATCATGTTATACACCATTGAGGAAGTCTTAGTAGCCATATGGGTGGTTTGCTTATTTTGAGCCAAAAGGTGAGGCTAAGGTTTTGGTGGTAGACATAATTTAGAAAATTGCATGTGATGCAAATGCAAAACAAGAACCCCCTCCTTCTAATGTATTTGAAAAATCAAGGGCATGGATGTGAGCAATGTTGTAACAAAACTTTTTCTCTTTTCTTGGCTCCATATGTTTTTGACTTGTAAATAGATATAGATACTCTAAAATTGTCTCTAGCGGGAGGGACATTTGAGATTCCTTGGTGAATTTTGCATGCCATGTGTGGAGATCTATTTGCATTCATCTCTTGTATACTTGTGTTATCTAGAACTTACACTATTAGTCTCACAAGGATAATTTTGATTGTATTTGGTTGGTCAAATGATCATACGCCATCTTTGTGATTTTAGAAACCACTTTATCCTAAAAAAAACATCTACCAAAGCATGAATGTAATCCCTAGTTACCCATTTTGATCATTTTGACCTTTCTTGGTAAACACATTACAAGTCATGAACCATTGTTTTATCCCTCTTTTGACCCCTACACTTCTTGAACTTGAAAAGGCAACTTGAGGCTAAAATCCAAAGTTAGGGGTTGTGTAAGTTGATACAAGTATGTTTGGAGCCACAATGTTGTAGTAATATGCCTATGTGCCTAAGCTTTGAAAGTAAATGAATAAAAAAAATTGAAAAATATTCCAATAAAGGAAAGGTTTACATCAAAATTCCAAGAAAAAGAAATATAAGAAATTTAGGTAATCAAAGGAGGAAAAAAGTAGGCATATAAAGAGAGAAAAAACAAAAAGGAGTGGCCCTTAGTCAAAAAGGCAAATTGATTAGTGTGATATAGACATTCAGGGAAGGGCATAGCGATGATGTCCCTAAAATGATATCCTACCTTAACTCGATCCTATGTTACAAGCTTAGTAATTCTTTGAGATCTTTGACTATTTAATTTCATTGTAGTGTCAATTTACAAATAAAGGCAAGGCTATGGTATGATACTTGATGCATAGAGATTTCTTTTTCATGGGAGAGAGTTTTTACACTTAAAATTCCTTGTTACATATCTGGTAGTTTGGTGTGTGGAATTCTCTTTCTTGTGATATTGGCATGTGAACAAGTTAAGATGGGTGATTGTGTCACCACCAGAACAAAGAGTCAAATTAAGTATAGCTTAGTTGTCGTAAAAGAAGAAGCCATTTCTAGAGTATTAGTTCTTGTTGCTTGGTTCCTCTTTAAAGTCTTATGCATCCTTAGCTATTGCAAATTGTAATAAGGGATGTAGTAAAAGTATCCTAGCACATGTTCAATGATCTACTTATGGTGATGGCTAAAGTTGAGGTCATTTTGATCATTAAGGCATAAAGTTTTGGCATAGACGATTGTGTCTCATAGAAAGAGGTAGTGTTGCTTGAGGACAAGCAATAGGTTGAAGTTGAGGTGTTGAAGAGTGGTGATTTTACCACTCATTCTCACTCAACATTTGTGCACATTACCTTGTTTTTAATGAATAAACAAGACATAATTGTGATTAAATGCACTAATATACACTCTTTGAAGGCATAGAGTCGGGGGGATAGAAAAATGTGGATTGGATTTTAAAATGATCAAATTGGGAGCAAGAAATAGCAATAGAAGACCTGGAGTAGAAAGGCCTTAGTTACCGTGGCCTGCTGACCACGATCGTAATTAAAAAAGTCAAGCAGGATCAATCAACTATGGTTGTGTAAGTCTATCACGGTTACGGCCAAGCCGGTGCGATCGAGGATTAGTGGAAGAGTTCAGCCCAAGGGAAAATCTGGAAATGCATATGGCTAATCCAAATTTTTACGAAAAGACGCAAACCCTAGGATTATTAAGCATATTGAATATAACCTAATTTTTTAGGTTTATCTTTTGAGTTCATAGCCTCCATACTTGGAGAAGAAAATATTGTATAAATTATTGGTGAATAATACATTAGAGACCATCTAATAGGTGAAATAGCTCACATCCATTGTTGATTTGTGGGAGTACAAAGTTTGAAGTAACATTCACTTAATCTTCAATCAATCATTTCAGTGAAGATTATGGGTATATATTTTCTTATGTGTAAATAGGGGTTAAAGTATGTTTAGGTTGTTATTGTAAGTGTAACGCCTCGAGTCTACACCCCAAATGCTACATGGTGCATATAATCCCTAGGGACCACAAGCTAACCCATGACTGATATCTGCTCCGAGCAATGAGTAATGATGCTGAAATAAATGCATAATAATGGGTTTAAGTACCATAAAGTTTAATACATCTAAAATACTGATAAAATTTAAAATTTGAAATCTAATATATTGTTTGAAAAAATCTAGTCTAAAAAGCCTCTAATCTGACTGTCTGAAAATGGAGTTGATGGGACAATCCCCAACTAACTCCATCAAGTGAACTACTACATCTACTGAAAATATGAAATAATAGAATATCCTCGAACGATGAGGACTCACTGCTAAATCTATTACTATTGGCTGAATCAAACTAAGCACAGTCAGGAACCTGAGCGTCCGAACCTATGATATGAAACATCATAGCGGAAGAAATGGGTATGTGATCAGTACGTGGGAATATACTGGTATGCTAAATAAGGTAAGGCTGAATACATAGGTTTAAATGCATGAACATTAAATAACTGAATGATATGCAAGAGATGGATCAACATACATGGAGGATCTATAACTAATGAACATACTGTGAAAACTGTAACTGAGTGTATTGGAACTAAATCTAATAACTGATAACTAAATATACTAATGATCTAAGATCCATGATAATCTAAATTACTGATAACTGGGTGACTGTATCTGACATTCTTGATTCTATAGAACCCAACTTAGTTCTATTAGGAAGAATAAGACTAAAACTGAAACTATGGGTGTTCTGACTTAACCGACACACTCCTGACTAAACTGAGTGGGATCCAACCTGTAAACCCAATTTGAAGGGTGCCAGTACCATGTAATGGGTAAAGATAATTGTTGTGGTCAAGCCTATCTGACGGGTGATCCTGAACAAGAAGTCAAGCCTAATTTGACGGGTGACTCTTCACATCCTACGTTGGCTATGTAGTTATCTAGTGTGAGACTGCTAATAATGACTTTGCCTA
The DNA here is from genome assembly GCA_030864225.1 of Capsicum baccatum var. pendulum. NCBI lineage: Eukaryota > Viridiplantae > Streptophyta > Magnoliopsida > Solanales > Solanaceae > Capsicum > Capsicum baccatum. Next base: position 160,747,694 of record CM061555.1, on the reverse strand, counting down.
TGTGACGGCAGAAGTTGTTACCTCTACACTTGCTCGGTGTTAATTAATACACCCAATTGAATAACACTGACTGAGTATACTGAACTGGACTTGGCTGATACTGAGAATTACTGAGTTTTCCTAAGTTCGGTGGTTGACTGAGTTCTACTGAGTTCTGTAACTAACTGAGAGGAGGACTAATCGTGGCAAGAATGATACTATTTATAACTAACATTTTCTCTAGATAAACAACTAATTTATTGGGAATTTAATACCCAAGAAATGGATAGCATGAAAAGTAAGGCAAAGAATTATCTTGAATAAAATAACAATGGTTACTTGATCGTAATTCATTCGTAGAGGCATTTTATCAAACACTTGTAATGCATAAACTTGTACATGAATGGGGAATACATGTTAGCATGCTATAAAGGCACTATTTCAATTTCATAGACAATTTATCAAACACATAAGAAGAATACTTGGTTCATTAAATCATAAACACCTAGGATTAACATGGTTACAACAATCAACTTACAAATTGGAGGATTTATGATGAATACCATGTAATTTAAGACATACTAAAATCAATTCTTGGAACATAAAATCTTAATCATGAATTAAAACTCAAACAATATCATGAACATAAATTCAATTTAATTCAAACTTGAAAATCATAAACTATAAATCTTGTATTTTGAAAAAAGGATTCTTGGGCTACATGGAAGGTAAGGATCCATGAATGAATATTAACATACCTTTATGCTTGATTTTTGTGATGATTGATGGTCAAATTCTTGAGATTTGAATCTTGGATGAAAAATCCTAAGGCTTGTTCTTGAGAGAGTTTGAGAGAAAATGAATTTATTTTGGTAAATTAGGGCTGAATTTTATGCTTATGGGTGAATAAGGGTAGGGAAATGACTATACTACCCCGTCGGCATTTCTTTCCCGTGTAATAGACCATCGTGGTGCGACTCTCTAAAATAGGAATGAATCTCACATCGTGACTCCCGGAAATAGGAATAAATCTCATTTTACGACTTCTAGAAATGGGAATAAATCTCATTGTCATGACTTCCATAAATGGGAATAAATCTCATTGTCGCTACTTCCAGAAATGGGAATAAATCTTGTGTCGCAAGCTTATCGTGAGTCATCATTATTTTGGACATCTAAACTCACTCTTACGCTAGTTCAAAAATTCTAAAACTCACCTGAGATGTACTATTGACTTCCCCGATCATGAATCAACATAAAAATCAACTTTCCAAGGTCGGGAAAGCCGTAAATAAAATCCTCAAAGTTTGAAGGGTTTGGGAAAATCTAAGTCCCAACGCTTAGCTAAAACTTTCTTAGTATAGGACCTCTTTTGGCATGCTTTAATGGACTTAGACGACGAGGATTTTTGCGGAGTCTTATAATATCTCCCCTTTGTGAACATTAATCCTCGAATGTGGCTGGATAAGCTAAGGAAGTACAAAGAAACTGAGTTTATGTACCAAACTTGAAACACATAACTGGAGAATAATTATGTGACTGGCCTGGTAGACTAATCTTACATTCTGAACATGCATACCTGATGCATGATTACATGGCTAAAAATAATTAATGAAATACATGACTGGCATGAGATTGATATTAGATGGTAACTGAAAATGAGTTTGTAACGGTACTGAATATGGGACTTAGTAGGCTTAAGAAAAACTGTGATAATATACTAGACACCATCTAACTGATGGACGACTGAATGGCTCCGACACACTACTGAACCTAAGGAACACATGAAATAAACTGAATTTTACGGATAATAAAGAGTGTATCATAAGTCGTGGGAACTGAGCATACTAGGAAACATGAATGCATGCATCATGAACTGTACAACCTGAGTATGGCATTTTTGAATTTATGGAACCTGATTTGTGCTACTGATTAAACTGAAACTCCTTATAATAGGAACTATTAGCATGAATGATTTTCGATAATATCTACGAATATGATCTACGATCATTGAGCTAACATATAAGGCATGAGTACTGACATTACTGACATTACTACTAAAATCTGAATGCCTGACTTGGTTACTTGTTCTACAATCTCCCCCATAGCTTAAAGCTATTATTCTAAATTTGCGGATTACTTAATAAACTACCAACTAAACTTCCACAACTTTACTTCTAGAGTCTGAGATACAATAATACTAATAAACACTGAACTCATCCTAAAGGACGGATCTTGATAAAGTAAGGTCCCCTCCTAGTACTCTTGATAACGTAAGCTCCACACCTAGTACTTTCTTTTGATACATAATTCTTAGCTTTCTGTAGCCCCTGTAGTCATCATATATCAATATCAACACTGACAAATCATAGAATTCTCACTTTTCTTTCTACTAGCTAAGTCTTCAAAGACTCAAACTTAGATTCAAACACATAACATAGATATCTGCCAATTTTTAATAACCACACTACTTTCATAATAGCCTGCAAATATCACATCCACAATATATATTTCAAATCAACAAACTTAAGTTCTTGCATACACTACTTCAAGCCTACTAATTTACCTTTCATACATCTAGCCCCATGAAATATAATCTGATTAAATTCAGATAATACTATCCCCATTTAGCTATTGCTAAACCTCTGGGTCCTTGCTTTTAACTCTAGGTCATATGCTATCATAGGATTCTGAAGAAGGATGTAAAGGAACACTTGAGTTTGGCTAAATTCATGATTTTTCATAAATCATGAATGAAATATTTCTTACTCATAATGTCGCAGGTGGGATAATTTCAAGCCGTCATAAAATCCCATAACTGTTTCTAAGGGAACTGCCTAAGAAATCTCTATCTATAAGGATTGATCGATCTTGATTATTTTTGTTACCTTGAAAACAAGGTAGGGTTTTCCAGAATAGATCAAGATGAGAATCTGTATAAATTTATTCGAGGACCTTTCAATAGCATGATCTATGTATGACAGAATGGAAACAATTCCTTAAATATCTCGTAGCCTCCTATTCATAAGTGTGGCGTGCTACACATCCATGCACAAGACTCTACTAGATATGGATTTCAGACTCCCTAGGACTCTATTGAACCATAGGCCATAATACCAAGTTTGTAACACCCCTAGTTTGCACCCCAGATGCTACATGGTGCATATGATCACGAGGGACCACAAGCTAATCCATGATTGATATCTGCTGCGAGAACTGATTAATGATGCTGAAATAAATATGGAATAATTGGCTAAATTACCATAAGGTTCAATACATCTAAAATACTAATAAAATATAACATCTGAAATCTAAAATATTATTTATAAATAAATCTAGTCTGAAAAGCCTCTAATCTGACTTTATGAAAGTGGAGTTGACAGCACAATCCCCCAACTAACTCCATCTACTAAACTACTACATCTACTGAAAATATGAAATAATAGATATCCTCGAATGATGAGGACTCACCTCTAAATCTGCTACTGCTGGCTGAATCTAGCTAAGTGCGCTCATAAACCTGAGCATCTGTACCTATGATATGAAATATCCTAGCGCAATAAACAGGTTTGCGATTAGTACGTGGGAATGTACCAGTATGCTAAATAATGTAAGGCTGAGTACATGGGTTTATATATATGAACAATAACTAACTCAATGATATTCAACAGCTGTGATTAACATACGTGGAGGATCTGTAACTACTAAACATACTGTTCATACTATAACTGAGTGTACTGGAACTAAATATGATAACTGATAACTGAATAAACTGATGATCTGAGATCCCTGATATTCTGAATCACTGATAACTAGGTGACTATTTCTAACAGTCCTAATTCTTTATAACTAAATTGAGATCTATTCTGAAGATTGAGACTAAAACTGAAACAGTGGGATTTCTCACTTATCTAACATGCCCCTGAGTAAATTGAGTGGGGTCCAACATGTAACCCCTATTTGAAGGGTGCCAGTATCGTTCCATAGGTAAACACAACTGCCATGGTCAAGCCTATCTGATGGGTGACCCTGAACAAGAAGTCAAGCCTAATCTTATCGGTGACCCCTGGAAGGTATCCAAGCCTTAATCTTATGGGTGGCTCCTCAAATCCTATGTTGTCTATATAGTTCTGTAGTGTAAGAATGCTAATAACGATGCTAACTTCCTGACGGGAGAAGTCATCACCTCTATACTCGCTCGGTGCTAAATCCTACTCCAAACTGAGTAACACTAATTGTGTATACTAAACTAGACTGGGCTGATACTGAGACTTATCGAGTTTTCCTAAGTTTGATAGTTGATTGAGTTATACTGAATTCTGTAAATAACTGAGAGGAGGACTAATCATGACATGTCCAATACTTTTCATAACTGACACTGGGTCTAGATAAACATTTAATTTGTTGGGTATTAAATACCCCCAAGACTCGATAGCATGAAAATTAAGGCAAAGCATTAACTTGAATAAAATAACACTGGTTAATTGGTCGGAATTCATTCATAGAAGCCTTTCATCAAACACTTGTAATGCATAAACTTGTACATGAATGGAGAATACATATTAGCATGCTATATAGGCACTATTTTATTCTCATAGACCATTTATCAAACACATAAGAATCATACTTGGTTCATTTAATCATAAACACCTATGATTAATATGGTTACAAAAATCAACTTGAAAATTGGAGGGTTTATCATGAATACTATGTAATTTAACACATGCTAAAATCAATTCTTCGAACTTGAAATCTTAATCATGAATTAAAACTCAAACAATATCATGAACATAAATTCACTTTAATTCAAATATAAAAATCAAAAATTATAATTCCTATATTTTGAAAAGGGTTTCTTAGGCTCCATGGAAGGTAAGGATCCATGAATGAATATCTAACATACCTTTATTCTTGATTTTTTAAAACATTAATGGTCAAATTCTTGAGATTTGAATACTGAATGGAAAACCCTAAGTCTTGTTCTTCAGAGAGTTTGAGAGAAAGTGAATATATTTTGGTTAATTAGGGCTGAATTTCATGCTATGGGTGAATAAGGGTGGGGAAAATGACTATACTACCCCTTGGCATCTCTTTCCCGTGTAACTGACCATCATGGCGTGACTCCCAGAAATGGGAATGAATCTCACATTGTGACTCCCAGAAATTTGAATAAATCTTATGTCACGACTTCTAGAAACTAGAATAAATCTCATCGTCGTGACTTCCAGAAATGGGAATAAATCTCGTTGTTGTGACTGCCAAAAATGGGAAAAAATCTTGTGTCGTGGGCTTATCACGAGTAATCACTGTTTTGGACATCTAAACTCACTTTTAAGCTAGTTTGAAAAATCCAAACTTCACCCGAGATGTACTATTGACTTCCCCTATCATGAATCAACTTAAAAGTCAAATTTTTTAGGACGGGGAAGCCATAATAAAATCCTCAAAGTTTGATGACTTTTGGAAAATCTAAGTCCCAATACTTGGCTAAAATTTTCTAAGTCTAGGACCTTTTTTGGCATGCTTTAAAGGACTTAGACGAAGAGGATTTTTGTGGGATCTTACAACATCTCCCCCTTAGGAAAATATGTCCTCAAATGTGGCTGGTTAAGCTAAGGAAATACGAATAGAATGAGTTTACATATTGAACTAGACACACATAACTGTATCATGATCATATGACTAGTCTAGTAAACTAAACTTACTTTTTGAACATGCATATCTGATGCATAATTAAATGGATAAAACTTATTAATGAAATACATAGCTGGCATGAGAGTGGTATGAGATGGTAATTGATAACGAGTTTGTAACGGTTCTGAATGTGGGACTGGGTAGGTTTAAGAAAGACTATGATAATGTACTAGATGCCACCTAACTGATGGACGATTGAATGGCTTCGATACACTACTAAGGCCTGAAGAATGCATAACATAAACTGAACTTTAAAGACCATTTATAGTGTATCATGAGCCATGGAAACTAAGTATCCTAGTAAATATGAATACGTGCATCATGAACTACACAACTTGAGATTGGAATATCTGAATTTATGGAACCTGATTCGTGCAACTGATAAAACTCAAACTCCTTATTCTAGGAACTGTGAGCATGCATGACTTTTTATAATGTGCACGAATATGATCTATGATCATAGAGATGACATGTAAGTCAAGAGTACTGACATTACTGACATTACTCCTAAAATAAAAAATCCTTACCTGGTTACTTGTACTACCATCTCCCCATTAGATTAAAACCATTATTCTAAATTTTTTGATCACTTAATAAACTCCAAACTAAATTGCCATAACTTTACTTCTAGAGTCTGAGATACAATAATACACATAAACACTGAACTCATCCTAAAGGACTGCTCTTGATAACGAAAGGTCCATTACTAGTACTTTGTTTTGATACACAATTCTTAGCTTTCTATAGCCCCAACAATTATCATATAGCAACATCAACGTCGATAAATCTTAGAAATCTCACTCTTCTTTCTACTTGCTCAATCTTCAAATATTCAAACTTAGATTCTAACACATAACATGAATATATGCCAATTTTTAATAACCATACTACTTTCATCATAGCCTACAAATATCACATCTACAACATAGATTTCAAATAAACAAACTTAAGTTATTGCATACACTACTTCAAGCCTACTAATTCACATTTCATACAACTCGCTCCATGAGATTTAATCTACTCAAATTCAGATAATAATATCCCTATTTTATTGCTGCTAAACCTCTGGGTCCTTGCTTTAACTCTACGCCATAGGCTATCATAGGACTCTGAGGAGGGATCTAAAAGAAAACCTGAATTTTGCTAAATGCACAATTTTTCATGAATCATGAATAAAATCTTTATTAATCATAAGGGCTCTAACGCGATAATTTTAAGTTTGCATAAAATTCCATAATTATCTATAAGAGAACTACCTCAAAAATCTCTATCTGTAAGGAATGATCGATCTTGATTGTGTCTGTTAGATTGAAAACAAGGTAGGGCTTACAAGAATAGAGCAAGATTAAAATCTATATAAATTTCTTACAGGACCTTTCTATAGCACGATCGAAGACATTAAAGAAGAGAAAATTTTCCTAAAACATCTTATAGCCTCTTGTCCATAAGTGTGGCGTGCTACACATCCAAGCACAAGACTTTACTAGAATCTTTTAGTCTCCCTACGACTCTATTAAACCTTAGGCACTGTTACCAAATTTTCAATGCCCCGACTCGGCACCCCAGATGCTACATGGTGCATATGATCCTGAGGGACCACAAGCTAACCCATGAATGATATCTGCTGCGAGAACTGAGTAATGATGCTTAAATAAATGCTAAATAATGGGCTGAAGTTCCATAAGGTTCAATACATCTAAAATACTAATAAAATATAACATCTGAAATCTAAAATACTATTTGAAAAAAATCTAGTCTGAAAAACCTCTAATCTGACTGCCTAAAAGTGGAGTTGATCGGTAAATCCCCTAACTACCTCCATCTACTAAACTACTACATAAACTAAAAATGTGAAATAATAGAATATCCTTGAATGATAAGGACCCACAGCTAAATCTGCTACTGTTGGCTGAATCTGGATAAGCGCCATCAAGAACCTGAGCATCTGAACCTATGATATGAAACCTCATAGCACAAAAATGGGTATACAATCAGTATGTGGGAATGTACTAGTATGATAAATAAGGTAAGGCTGAATGCATGGATAACTGAATATACTGATGATCTGAGATCCTTGATTATCTGAATTATGGATAACTAGATGACTGTATCTAACACTCCTAATTCTGTAAAACTAATCTAAGATCTATTCTGAAGACTGAGACTAAAACTAAAACTAAGGTAGTTCTCACTTAACCGACATGCCTCTGAGTAAACTGAGTAGGGTACAACCTATAACCCTAGCTCGAGGGGTACCAGTGCCATGCCACGAGTAAACATAATTGTTGTAGTTAGGCCTATTTGATAGGTAAACCTAAATAAAATGTAAAGCCTAATCTGACGGGTGACCCTTGGAAGGTAGCCAAGCCTTAATCTGATGGGAAAATCCTTACATCCTACACTGGCTACATAGTTTTGTAATATGAGACTGCTAATAATGACTCTCTAAAGGGCTTGGTGTGACTGCCTTAAGGTCTTTTAGAAAGTGACAAAAGAAGGGGACAGTGTTCAGACTTTTTATAGGGAGGTGGGTTATCAGTGCCTTTGGATAGAGGTTTATCCAAAAGTCATTGGCAACACACCTGTCAAGTCTTTCCTAGATAAGAGCAGTTTTATTTTGATGTCTCCTATTAGCCTAGGTGTATTTACAACCCCTGAAACCTAGGTCCACCATGTTATACAAGTTAATGCAATCCTAAAACTTTCCAGTTCTAGTAACGTTGATAGGAGCCCCTCCAAGCTTCTCATTGGCTATAAGGACCTCATTGAAGTACCCACTAATTAACCACCAATAAATAACATAAAAAATCCAAGGCTTTGTATCATATATTACCTTGATAATAGTGTGAATACCTTGAGAGGAAATGGAGAAGTTTTGGATTTTCACAGCTTCCTTCATCCACATTAAAACAATCCCACCTTTTCTTTTTTTCAGCACTAAATTCGAAGTGAGAGTCAAACTTGAGCATCTCAGTGAGGTTTTTGTAGTCCACCAGCTTATTCTCTAACAGAACTACAAACATGGGGTTATAAGTTTTAACTAAGTCTAAGCAGTGTCTACTGAAGCTATCATTATTGCCTCCCCTTGTATTCCAAATTATGAAATTCATTGAGTCATTTGTGTTGGGGGTGATTTAGTACAAGTCTATTCCCCTTGTCCTGTCTGGTTGATTTTCCTTGTACCAAATATGGACTCTAAGAGACTTATGCATTCGACTGACTGGTCATGTACTTCCCTTGGACAAAGTACTTTAGTAACTGAGTTGAATGGCTCTGGGTACTCTTTCCGGAGGGGTTTTTCTAGAATGAAGAAGTCTATGTTGTGTTCTCCTATGTTTTTTCAAGAATTTCTCTAATTCTGTATTTGTTTGCTAAAGTTCCTCTAGCAAGGATAGTTGTGCTTTACCTGGGTCTCCTCTCCTTTTTGGTTGTCACAGTCATCCATATACAAATGATTTCATTTCCCTTTTATTTTTTTTCTTTCCACTTATTAATCTTTTTGCTCTTTCTTTTTCTGAATATATAATTTCTGAGTGGTGACAAGGCAAGTGGTGGAGGTTTGTGGTGGTCAATGCCAATACTGATTAGGAATATATTACATTACAAAGCTTTGGTTGAGAACAGGAAGCCCTACACTAGACTCACCATTGGATAACAAAAACTTTTTTTGCTTTTTTTTCTTTTCAAAGTGCTTACATACAAAACCAACTAAGTAAAGGATACTAAATTTTTGTTGGAAGTATGGTGAGTTATGATTTTTTTATTAACAAATATGGTAGCTTTGTTGGTATGCTAATACAGGTAAAAGGATTCGCTCCTTTTAGTTTGTTCTTGCATAGCATTTTACATTAAGGGTTGTTTGGTACAATATATTAGCAGAAATAATCTATGTATCATGTAATACTATTATATTTCATATAAGTTTTGGGATTGTGCATGTATTGGTTATACACCCTATTTGGTATTATAAAATTTATAACTAATACCTTTTATTTGGTGGTATTAGATACACTTGGTTTTAATACCATGAATTAAATACAGATAAAGACAAATTTATCCTCAAAATCCTTTTAATTGTTCGGTTTGTTTTCTTTATTTTATGTTTTATATTTTATATTTGTATAGTATGGATTACATATTTTTAATTAAAGGGAAAAATTTAGACTTAAATAGTCTTAAATACCCATAATAAAAATGCATACTTCACTTAACAATTAACATAATAGGGGAAAGATTTTGAATTAAATATCAACATAATCTTATTTAATATGTTACTAAATTTTTAAATGCTACCCTAAACTTATTCTTGATGAAAGACTAGGACTTCTTTGGATATTTAAAAGTTAATAGTGTGGGGATAACATTTCAAGAATATAGAAAATAAGGAAAATAGTACTATTTATTTCAAAATTTCAAATACATTAGTTTATCTAGAAATTTAAAAAAAAAAATTTTAGTTAATTTATTAACTGTAGTTTTTACATAATTTATTATCTAAATCAACATTATCACATTTGATGATGCTTCTAAAAGTTTTTACTTAAAATTTAATCAGAACTCTTAAAAAGGTTAACAGGAAAAATGAGCATGCATAATTGATGTTCCTATGTTTTTAGGCAACGAATTATAAGTTACGTGAGAAAATTGAAGGAAAGATGTCTTTTATGTCTTGAATGAAGGATTGATGACATTGACCAACTTAAAAGGTCAAACATCATTAGGAAACTTAATTAATTAAATTGTAGACTTGATTAATATTTTAAAAACTATCTAATTTTTTTAAAAGTACAAATCAACCCCCACACCCCTATCCTCTACAAATCATCAACCATCTCTCTCCTCTCTCTCTCTACAAGTTCTCTCAACTCTCTCCCAACCAACAGTTCTATAAAATTTCCCCCTTCAATCCCCGACAACTTCAACATTTGGTGATAAATTGTCGGGCGAGTTCCTTTTTGACTTTCAACCGTCAATCGATGTGAAGACTTCTCCGGCGATAACATCTTCGAGTTCTTCGTCGTCCCATTTCTTCTTTCATAGGTAAAAAGTTATTCCTTTTTAGTTATGAAGGAATAGAGGAAGTTGATCCAACTTCTCTTGTAGTATTAATTAATAATTTCTATATTTTCTGCGTAAATTTGAAATGTGGAATGAATAAAACCCTAATTTCTGGAATTTTTTCTTCTTGTTATCAAACTATTGATATGATTTGTTGGTATTTTTTGTCATCGTTGATGTTATTAGTGTGTATGTGTTATGTTGGTATTGGTGGGTTGATTTGTTATTTTTCTTGATAAAATTAGTGTTGCAATAGATGAACCATCCGATGCAACAGATGAAAATCAGATGTAACAGATGAACAATCTAATTGATTATTCATCTATTATGACAGACGACTCTTCTGTTTGGAAAAAATCTAACAGAGAACTTATTTTCCAACAGATAACTCATTTTAGAACAGATAAGTGATATGTTTCAACAGATGAGTGATTTGTTTTTATTGTTTCTAACGGATTACACATCCGCTACAATAAGTTGGTTATATGCTGCAACAGATATCCTAACTTGTGAAACAGATGAGTGATTTGTTTTTATTATTTTTGATGGATTACTCATTTGTCCAACAGGTTGGTTATATATTACAATAGATAACCTTCCTGGTACAATAGATCAATTATCTATTTTCACTATTTTTAATGAATTACTCATCCATTGAAATATGTTGGTTATATGTTGCAATAGATATCCTACTAGGTGCAACAGATGAGTGATCAGTTTTTACTGTTTTAAATAGATTACTCATCCGTTGCAACATGTTGGTTGTATATTGCAACAGATAATATTCTTGGTGTAATAGATAAGTGATTTGTTAAAATTATTTCCAACGGATTACTCATCCGCTGTAATAGGTTGGTTATATGTTGCAATCGATAACATTCCTAGTATAACAAATGAGTGATCTATTTGTATTATTTCCGACGTATTACTCATCTATTATAATAGGTTGGTTATATATTGCAATAGATAATATACCAAATGCAATAGATAAATGATCTATTTTTATTATTTCCAATGGTTTACTCATCCGTTGCAACAGGTCGGTTATATGTTGGAACAAATAACATACCTAATGCAGTAGATGAGTGCTATATTTTTATTGTTTCCAATGGTTTACTCATCCATTGCAACAGGTTGGTTATATGTTGCAATAGATAATATACCTGGTGAAATAGATGAGTGATCTATTTTTATTATTTCTAATAATTTACTGATCCATTGCAATAGTTCGGTTATATGTTGCAACAGATAACATACCTAGTGCAACAAATAAGTGATATTTTGAAATTATCACTTTTATTATTTGCATGTTAGATTTATTATTACACCTTTTTAATGATATATTAATTAATTATAATCTATGTTATGTTCCTGTTGATTTAAGATAATGTAGCTTCCAAAAGAAAAGAAACTAAATCAAGTCCAAGTAAAGAAATAAGTGAAGCAGCTAGGCTACATCCACCGCTCTATGAGCTTGCTTTATAAGAATTATCTCAATCAGGAGCAGAAGATAATGAATACGGGAAAGAGTAATGTTTCCAAAGAGATGATCCAAATTGTAATAGCCCTTCCACTAAAGAGTTGGTCAAAACCTTCAGCATTGGTCATTATTTTGTAAGAATCAGTGTGATGGTGCCATAGATTTAATGGGTGATTTTGTGGTTAAGTTAGCCATGTGAAAATCTTTCGACGCCATTAGAACAATACTTCGAGAACAAAAATTGGATTCTTATTTCAGGGAAAGCTACTTTGGGCAGTACCATGATTTACCGGAGGACAAAAATGCTCATTCCTAGATGAAAATGGTATATGATCTACTCAAGCCTAGGTTTATGTGTGAAAACAACGATAAGATGGATAAGGTATGGATAAATTACTATGGAATGCCTATTTGTTTTAGATGGAAGGAGTTTGCCATTGTTACTAAACAAAAATGTTATCCTTCTCCTCTTTATTAAGTTATACATACTCTGACCCAAAAAATTACCCCCCGAACACCCAAAAAAGGCAAAGGCAAGTCGAGTGACCATGATGACTTGGTGTCCATTGTTGGTCCAAGATTTAAAAACAAAAATTTTATAAAAGTGTTGAAAGATAAAAGACTTTCAAAGAAGCACAAGTAATCATTGTGCTTGGTTTATTTTGTACATAATATTCTGTAGGCGAGAGACTTTAAAAAAAACATAAACCTCATTTTAATAAATATCTTTGAGGATCTTAAGGCATTTAACAACTATCCTTAGAGTTATGAAAGCTTCAAAATGACTGTCAAATATTTGGTGACTCCATTAACACCAAAGACAGTCAACTTGTATGGCTTTATATGGGCTTTCATGGTAAATACTTTATTTTAAATGATTTCATCATCATTCTAATATATGTACTAATTTATTTTGGATTGTTCATCTGTGGCTTGTTCTGACCAATCGAGAGTTGAAGATGTCATTTTTTCTTACTTTACAGTTTGTGCAAACTTTATGGGACCCTAAGGTCGTTGATAGAATAAAACTAAAATTATTTGGAGCAACAATCATCACAAGAAAAATAATTTTGGAGGGTGTGCTTATTATTGATGATGATTGTAGTGGTAGTAGTAGTGGTGCTGCTGTTTGGGCTAATTTTGCTTCTCTTATAGGTTTTGAAATAATAAACCATTATGATTATGATCATATTGGTTATACTGAATTTGCCACTTCTAGCAAATGTTCTGCATGTAAATTTCTACACTGGAAGGTAAAACATGATGGAGTGATTAATGTTATTAATGCACTAACTGTTCTGTAAAGAAAATAACATCAAAGAGGTGTGTCATTCCATCAGTGAGGATTTCATATCCATACACTCCACTCGAGATCAAGGTGGCTAAGAGGGAATCATATTTACAAGGCATCATCAAGCATCCAAAAAAGCAAAATTGAAACTTCTGTCTCTTTGTCTTACACCACTATTCAATGTACAAGAGCCACAAGAGAGCAACATAAGATAAAAAAAGATAAATATAGATCATCTATTCAAACAAACAAACAGTCACATATCTGTTTCAACAGATGAACATCTATAAGGCCCCATAATTTTCAAGACTCGATATCACTTTGTCATGCTTAATGAGCTAACAACTTGAATGATGTTTTTATTTCTAAGTTTTAAGAAAAGGACTTAGTCATACTTTGAGCTCCTAATCAGTGATGATTTTATTTTTGACCTTCCCGACCTTGGAATGTTAATTTTTAAGTTGATTCATGATCGGGGAAGTCAATAGTACATCTCAAGTGAGTTTCCTAATTTTGGGACAAGCGAAGGGCATGTTTGGTACCCCAAAATAGTATCTTGAGGTGATATGCCCATGGTTCCCTGCCCATTCTAGCACCTGGGCGAGCCATTATGGAGGCTACAGTGCTCCAGAGACCGTGGCGCCCTGGCTAGTTTGACCCGTGCATTTTTTTTGCAGTCAAGCTCTACGTTTGTAAGGGAAAATGGGTCATTTTCCTTCACCCTAATTCTCCTAAACACGAAATTAAATCATTTTTGTGGAAAATACATCAAAAACTATTCTTATTATCCCAAATCAAAACCCTAGTTCCTTCTCTTAAGATCAAAGTTCATCCTTAAGGTCAAGAACTTCAAAATACCCAATTAAGATTTGGGTTTGTCTCTCTACTTAACTAAATAAGTTCCATGGGGTTTTCCTAATCTCATAGGAATGATTTTGATAGGAATTTAACAAGATTTTAATAATTACTTAAGTATGTATGCAATTATAAGTAGGGTTTTATTTTAAAAGAAAAAGCATGTATTGTTATATGGTTTTGAGAAGAATATTGAAAGGTCATGGGGTTGTTTTCTTATATATCTTAATTGTTTAAATGGTGGACATGTATATTTCAAATATTTTCCCATAATGTGTATGTGTTATTTGATCCAGGGTCTACCTTGTCTTATGTGACGTCATATGTAGCTGTCAATTTTGGTTTTGAGCCTGAGAATATTTCAGAACCATTTTCTATTTCTACTCCCATTGGTGACTCTATTGTTGTTAGGAGGGTGTATAGAAATTGTGTTATGTCTGTCTATAATTGTGATACTATGGCTGACCTTGTAGATCTTGATATGGTTGATTTTGATGCCATTTTAGCGATGGATTGGCTCCATTTATACTACGCCACACTAGATTGTAGAACTTTTAAGGTAACCTTTTCTTTTTTTTAATGAATCGATAAAAGAATGGGACGGGCATTATTTAGCACTTAAGGGGAAATTTATATATCACGTCAAAGCCCACAAACATATATTTAAGGGTTGTTTATATCATCTAATTTGAGTAAAAGATTCTAATATGGAAAGTCCGTTTCTTCTGTGTGTCCCTATAGTCAACAAATTTCAAAATGTTTTCCCGATGATCTTCTAGGGATACCACCTGATAGGGAGAAAGATTTTGGTATTAATTTATTTTTGGAAACCCATCCTATTTCAATTGTGCCATATAGAATGGCTTCTGCTGAGTTAATAGAGTTGAAAGAGCAATTAACATATTTTCTTGACAAGGGTTTCATCAGTCCTAGTGTTTCTTCTTGGGTTGTACCTGTACTCTTCGTGCGTAACAAAGATGGCTCCCTCCGTTTGTGTATAGACTGTCGTCAGCTCTATAAGGTCACTATTAAAAACAAATACCCTTTTCCCAGAGTTGATGATCTTTTCTACCAAATTTGGGATTCTAGGTATTTTTCAAAGATAGACCTTCATTCTGGGTATCACCGGTTGAAGGGTAGGGAGGCTGACATTCCCAAAAAAGCTTTCCAAACCGAATATGGTCATTATGAGTACTTAGTCATGTCTTTTGGATTGACTAACGTCCCTGCAGCCTTTATGGACCTAATGAATAGGGTGTTCCACCAGTTTCTAGATCTGTTGGTTACAGTCTCCAGTAATGATGTTTTGATTTATTCTAAGAGTGACAAGGATCATGTCAGCCACTTTCGAATCATCCTTCAGACCCTTAAAGATCATATATTGAATGCAAAATTTTCCAAGTGTGAATTCTGGCTTAATGCTATTGCTTTCTTGGGGCATATTGTGTATAGTGAGGGAATTAAAGTTGATCCTAAAAAAATTGAGGCAATGAGAAAATGGCCCAGACCCATGACTCCTACGGACAATCCGAGCGTCTTGGATTTGGCAGGGTATTACAGAAGATTTATAGAGAGTTTTTCTTCCATAGATGCTCCACTTACTAGGTTGACACAGTAAAAGGTAAAATTTTTATGGTCCAACTCCTGTGAGAATAGATTCGAGAAGTTGAAAGACAGGTTGACTACTGCACCTAGTTTGACCCTTCCTGAGGGTACAGAGGGTTTTGTTGTGTACTGTGATGCATCCCGAGTAGGACTTGGGTGTGTACTTATGCAGCATGGTAATATGGTATCTTAGACGTCTAGATAATTAAAGATGCATGAGCGAAATTACCCAACCCATGACTTGGAGTTAGCGGTTGTGGTATTTGCACTAAAAATCTGACAGCACTATCTTTAGGGCATATACATCGATATTTTCACTAACCATAAAAGTTTATAGTATGTTTTTTCATAGAAAGTGATAAATCTTAGGAAACGGTGATGGTTAAAACTGTTAAAAGATTATGACATGAGCCTGCACTATCATCCGGGCAAGGAGAACGTGATGGATGACGCCCTCAATAAATTATCTATGGGCAGTTTTTCTCATGTTGAGAAAGAAAAAAAGGAGATGGTGAAGGATATTAACCAGTTTGCAAATCTATGGGTTTCAGTCTTAGATTCTGAAGATGGAGAAGTAATTGTTCATGAGATAGATAAATCTTCCCTATGTGCTAAAGTGAAGGAGTATTAGACCGAAGCCCCTATCTTGATGCAGATTATAAATAATATGAGTCAACAGAAAGTGATGGTATTTGAATATGGATGGTTTATGAGAGAGGATTATTGATGAAGCTCACACTTCGAGGTATGTTGTTCACTCAAGCTCTACTAAAATGTATCATGACCTTAAGGCTATATATTTGTGGAATAATATGAAGCGTGATATTGCTGATTTTGTTTCTGGGTGTTTAAATTGTCAACAAGTCAAAGTGAAACACTTGAGGCCATGTGGTACTGATCAGGAGATAACCTTCCCTCTGTGGAAGTGGGAGATGATCAATATAGATTTTATCACAGGACTTCCGAGGTCCCGAAACCAATATGATTCCATTGGGTGATTATAGACCGGATGACTAAGTCATCTCACTTTCTGCATGTGAGAACTAACTATTCGGTAGATGATTATACCATGTTGTACATTGATGAAATAGTTCGTTTGCAAGGGATGCCAGTATCCATCATATCTGATTGAGGAGCACAATTCTCTTCGCAGTTTTGGCTGTCTTTTCAGAGGGGCTTAGGTACCCAAGTGAACCTGAGTACTGCCTTCCACCCTCAGACAGATAAGAAAGTGGGAGGATATGCTAAGCGCTTGTTTACTGGACTTTAAGGGTAGTTGGGTAGATCATTTTCCATTGATAGAGTTTGCCTACAACAATAGCTACCATGCTAGTATTCGAATGGCTTCTTTTGAAGTACTTTATGGGAGGAGCTATAAATCACCAATTGGGTGGTATGAAATGGGTAAAACTCGATTTTTTTGGCCGGATATTGTTCATCAAGAAATAGAGAAGGTGAAAATCATTAGGGAACGACTCAAGACAGCTCAGAGTCAATGGAAGTCTAACATCAATGTTAGAAGAAGAGAGATAGAATTTGAGGTTGGTGATTGGGTATTTCTAAAATTCTCACCAATAAAGGTATTCATGTGATTCGTAAATAAGGTAAAACTGAGTCCTCGCTATATAGGACCATATCAAATTGTGAGAAGGATAGGTGGGGTCACTTATGAGTTAGAGTTGCCCACAAATCTTACTTTTGTTCATCTAGTATTTCATGTATCTATGTTGAAGAAGTGTATGGGAGATCATTCCCTAGTGTTGTCTGTAGAGGTGATCAATGTGAAAGACTCCTTGTCATACGAGGAAGAACCCATTACAATCTTGGATTACCAAGTTCAAAAGTTGAGGAGTAAGGAAATAGATTCAGTTAAGGTGATGTCGAGGAATCAAAAAGCCGAGGAGGCTACTTGGGAATCAGATGATGATATGAAGGCGAGGTACCCAAGTCTTTTTGAAACCATGGATGATGATTTATATGGTACAGATCCTATACTACTTTTTTTCTTCCTTTTAGTTCTTAAAATGATTCCTAACACATAATAGTCAAGAAACATCTCGTTTGTGATCATACTATGATTTACATAAGAAGTTTTGAGAATTGATATAGTACTGATGACTTTCAAGTCTGGGTATGACAATACCCCACAGAGGAATTGCCTCGAATGAAAAGAATGTTGTGAGCATGGTGCATGTTTTCCTTAGATCATACTTAAAACTTGATTGATGTAAGTTAGATAGTTACCCGAATAAAGAATAAGTCAAATGACTATGCTGGAAACCATGATTTGCTGACACGGGAACTTGGTTCCCTGCTATGTGATCTTATGTAGCTAGTACTATGTCATCCCAACTCAAGACCTATGGTTAGAATCCGTTCTATGAGATATTAAGCCCAACCTTGATATATTGACTCGATTAGGGTTGTGGCACCCTGCTGTGTGATATTGTGTCCCTTTTCCTCACTAGTACTCCAATCTTGCCGGCAACTGAGATTTGGCAGTCGGTGAAAATGTGAAATTGTAGGGTGTACCATCTAGCTCTATAGTGTTGCATCATTGTCGAAAATCTTTATACTATGCCCATGTGTTTTCAAATGATTTTTTGTTAACGTGTTTTATAACAGCTCTCACCTATGTTTTTGGATTACTTTGCATACCAGTACTTCTGTATTAAACCTCTATATTTTAGGGTCTGGCGTTCAGTCTAGGGGTCCTGCTAGACCGTATATTTGATAGCCAGAAGTGTGCAGTTAGTGAGCCTCCGTTACATCGGAAGGCCATTCTTAGAGTATTGTTATTTCATTATGCTATTGGCGTAGTTGAGGTCTTGTCCTAATTTTTAGTAATATTTTTTTTTTGATGTATTAGATATTTCACAAACTAATGTTAAGTACTGTTAGGAGTTTATGAAATTTCATCCTTGTAACTGTTCAGGTGATATATTATACTTACCATGTGACCCTATATTGAAACTTCCGCATCTCTTATTTTCTTTGAATGATGTACATGGTTGTCAGAAAGAAAAAAGGGCTTGGGCCACTATAGATTGGGATGCCCATCACAGCCAAGGCCTGACTCGAGTCGTGACAAACTTGGTATCAAATCACGGTTCATGGTCCCAGGTTGTTTGCGAAATCACATCAGTTAGAGTCTTATTTAGCGCCGCATAATTATAGGTTGGAGGCTACTAGGCATTTAGGAATTTTTCTCTTCTTTGTGATTTAGTTCATGTTGTTGAGTCTGAATGTCCTCTAATCAATTGTCGTGTGTATTTCAGAAAAGCTATTATGCCTCTACGTCGTTCCAATGAATAAAACACCCAAACTGAAGATGTTTTTCCTACCCATGGAATAAGGACATGTAATAGGGCTCATACTCCTGAATTTTTTGTTGCTCCAGGAGTCTCTCCTGTTCAGACCAGTCCACCCAGGGCACCTATGGCTCCTCGACCTTGGACTAACCTCACACAACCTCCCCAAAGAGAGGAATCGAATGATGAGTTTAGATAGTTGATGCATACGAATGCACATTTGGTGGCTTGATAGATGTAATGGTCAGAGGATGTTGGGTCTATGTCTGGTGCATCTGAGACTACACTGGAGGGTAGTTTATGAGGTTGAACCTACCTAAGTTTACAGGTACAAGGTTGGAGTAGGATCCACAAGAGTTTGTAGATGAGATGGAGAAAATTTTTTGAGTGATGTATGTGGATGAGGTAGAAGGGTTGAATTAGTGGATTATCAACTGAAGGAGGTAACAAATCAATGGTACAATGAGTGGGAAGATTCAAGTAGAGATAGTGTTGCGCCTTTTGTGTGGGGTTAATTTGTGGAAGCCTTCCTGGACCGATTCTTTACCTAGGAGTTGAGGGAGTCCAAGGCTGAAGAGTTCATGAACTTGAAACGAGGGAAGATGAGCGTCAAGGTGTACACCTGATAACGCTCAATCTACAGCTCTCATAGGAGTGTAAAGCGGTCGTTAGCAAATATAGAACCCAACTGGGTTGGGTATCGATCCCACAGGGAATAGCTTGGTCAACAAGTAGGCGACTATTACTAGTTTTTTAGTGCAAGTCTCGTAAGTAGGGGGGGATTGTAATGTGTAACCAAAGTATTAAAGTAAAAACTGAAAATAGCAACGTAAAAAAAAAGAATGCTTAGTATGTTTTAAAACAATGAGAATTGAGGAGTTGTGGTTATGCCCACCTTATGAGTTGTACGTCTCTATTGGCTATGAGTTGTGCGGAATTCAGACATTTATGTGCTTATAGAGAATTGTATTCGATGGTAAATCCAAGCATCTTTCGACCTAAACAAGGACTATTTCACTTTAACTCTTTCGAGCTTAAAGAGTATCTAATGGTACGAATTCACCAAGAGGTTAATCCAGTTACGGAACTAACTTTTTAATAGGGGATGGGACCCTATTACCTTTACATTATCTCTTTTCCAGACATATAACTTTTCTTTCGAACAAGTTAATGATACACCGGCGTTATTCTATGTGTCTGCAGCCACAAGAACTTGCATTAAGATGAAGAGAATAATGATATAAGCAACACACGTGTCACGAATTCACAAACTCATAGCCTTAGATAGTATCTCATAAAGCTTCCATAACCCCAACAGAGAAGTTTAGCTATTCATGAGTGCGATGGAAATCACAATAGACATTATCATTATACCACAATAAAAGATCTCACGTGTAGTATGGTGTGGTGTTAGGCGTGAATTCCTTGCAAAATAACGATTCTCTTGTTGTAAAATTAAAAGTCAAATAGATGAAAAATAATGTCAACAATGAATTAATAAAGAGAATTGTTTTGATGGATGCATGGATAGTGGATGGATGGGAATTGATGGAATGGCGGAATAGTGAGGAATGGCGGAATTGTGAGGAATGTATATAAAAATCTCTAGCAAAATAGGGTATTTATAATACCCATATCCTATTCCTACTAAGATAATGAAATAATTAACCCAATTATAGTAGGTTAATGTATTATTATCCTAATCCTACTAAGCTAATGAAATACTTAACACAATTGTACTAGGTTAATGTATCATTATCCTAATCCTACTAAGTTACTGCTAGTCCCCAAAGTCTTCAGAATTGTTGTTTTTGCCCGGGACATATTTTCCATTCGTCACTTTTGGTCCTTAGGCGTTCAAGCTTCCTTTTCTCATTTCGTGAAGCTTTCTTTGGTGTCAAGAAATCCATAAAATGCTTAATTCTACATCATTTATACCTGAAATTTTGCTAATCATGTTCGTTAGGTCACTTACAGGAAAAAGGACTAAAAGTGCATGAAATATATAATTTGTTCTCAAAACTTGGCTAAAATATGGGCAAAATCTAGTGCTATAGGCGTATAAATTCTCCAATCATCAACACCCCACACTTGAGGCTTTGTTCGTCCTCGGATAAAATATCATGTCCGTCTAAACATCAACTTAGGGTTTCACAGTATCAACACAAAATATTCGTCAAGACAAGCACAACAATCAACAAAGAGTAGTTTTCTGATCATTAGTAGAAACGATTCAACCTCTAACATAGACTCGTGATGGTAGTTAATTCGTATCCAAAAGTTAAGGTACAAAGAATCATACACCACTACCCAAAACTCATCAACCATGTGTGTCTCACAATATATTACCCATAATCACTCTCAAGCATAGTATACTTATCATACATGGGTATAGAAATATCCTTGCTCTCACTCTCAAAAAGAATTCATATGCTGCATCTGATGACCATAGGCTTGACCTTAGTGTAATGCTCCACTAAATGTCAGAATGCTATGCTTAGGATCAAATAGGTCTTCTACAGGTTGTAATGTAGGATAAGGGACGGGTAGGACTATTTTGGCCAGAAATAGTGACTATGTTCCTAAGCGTTTTAATACATCATGTTGTATCATTAACACTTTTCTTTCAAACAACCTTTCTACCTTCTATTATTCTACCACCCTTTTTTTTCTTCTTTTGTTTTTCAATTTTAAGCAACTTTTCAGCTTTCCTTTCCTTTTTCTTTTCATAACATACCTCTTATGATAACACTTCTTTTTCATAACGAATTCAAGCACCAATACATTATAAAGCATCATACTCACCCAAATTCCTCTTATTTCGTCACATGACATTACACTTTAAAGCACTTAGGAATTTGGATCAAGTGATGGTCTTGAAAAAAATGGATTAGGCTTACATATGAGGTTGTCAAAGAAAATAGGCTAAAGGCTCAAAGGGGGTTATCTAGGTTGATGTCCATGGGTAGATAAAATGAAGGTAAACAATCATAGGTTGCCAAAGAAATGCCTAAATCATCTCCTAGACTTGCACTCCTTATTTTTGCTTTACATACATACCAGGCAAGTTCTAGCATCAGCCACAAACACAGATTATACGATATCCTCACACACACAAGGCACATGGTCGACTTTATTGGGAGTAGCATAGACTCTTGACCCAACAGATGAAGGAATTGAGCAACACAATATCACATAGTGAGACACAATTAGAGCCTAAACGTCTCAATAGTCATGATTTTGGCACAAACTCTTGTTATAATCTCATGCTGCCTATTAGAATAATTTCATGCGAAGCTAAGTAAAAAAAAAATTTAACTACTAAAAAAAACTAAAAAACAAAAATAAATAAGCAAATGCAGATAAAGAAGTATAGCATGCAAATACCACCACCCCACACTTAGATGGGACACACTGCCCTCAGTGAAAAATAAATACGAAGAACCTGGTCAGTCGGACTCCTCCTCTATGTCGGGGGTCATACCCCCTTTCATCGGAATCATCATCAGAGTCGTCATCCTTAGAAGTTCCTCATAAGTACCCCACTTGTTTCCAAGAGTGCGTCGAGGTATTTACAGTACAGAGAATTCAGGTTGCTCTTTTCTTCCTCTTTTTTGGCCTCTTTGTGAAGTGGTTGCTTTCCTTGTCTTTTGGTGCCATTGTACTTGAGATCTCAATAGAGTCATGTTAGCTTCATCTCGGAAGATTCAATCAACAAACAGACAATAGTGGCACCACCCCACACTTAATTTGTTGACACAAACTAATTAAGTGAATAATATCGATTACTCAGACTTCATCGACATACATTTAGGTGATATGTTCCAACAATATAATCAGTGCAGTCATACTTCTTGTAATCTTGGCAATACTTTCATGTTTGATATATCAAGACTACTATATAGAGATTGAATCAAGGTATAGCATCTAGAAATAATCACAACCTCACATGTTGGTAGTCAACCATAATTCTTATCTCAATGAACAAGTCATTACAACATGTAAGTATACAAGTGACAAGATTATGAAATTTTAGTGACCATGTCAATTCCGAGAAAGTATGACAGTGCATCAAAATCAAATTCAAGTTTGAAATAAGTTAAGATCATCCTTACATATTCTTTCACTCACTTAGTTGTATCACAACACATCAACCACATTCAAATCACCAATACTACTTCAAGATGTAACAATTCATAATAGGCGTAGTAGTGTAGTACTTACGGAATATAAATAAAGAACAAAGAAGTACTTACTTGGTTGATGACCTTGGATGATGTTCTTGCAAAGTAAAAGAGCAAAAGAAAAAAATTTTTTTAGAGGATTTGGAGAGGTAGGCGGCGCTTATGCTAGGTTTGCAATGTGTTTTTGGTCTAAGACTAAGTCTCTTACTTATAGAACAAGCTTGGGTCGGGTTTTGACCCATTTAAAATCGGATTTGGAGACCAAAAGTGACCATAGGCAGCGCCTAAGGCTTTGCCTAGTTGAGAAGAATGCCATAGCATAGGCCATGCCTTGTTGAGCAGAATGCTTTTGCATAGGCGGCGCCTTTTGCAAAGCATTTGGTTACCATAGGCGGCGCCTTTTGCAAAGCATTTGGTGACCATAGGCGGCGCCTTTCACTTTGCATATGAGATTCAGAGACTAAATGCATTAGCATAGGCGGCGCCTATGCTATAGCATACTTGAGCATGGGCGGCGCCTATGCCTTTGCACACTAGATTCCGAGACATTAGGCCATAGTATAGGCCTTGCCTTGTTCGTGGCCTAGTTTTACCAATGCCTAGCCTTTTTCGATGCCTATATTTTCATGAGCAATGCCCAATCCAAAGCCTTTTTCTTCTTCATTCCTAACTTACCACCTTCAACATGCAATACGTCCAAATCAAAATTTGAAACCGACCTCTTCGTTTTACACATCTTGTACCTACATTCACTCAAAAACAACAAAAACGATTAGAACGATGGGTTGCCTCCCATCAAGAGCCTTAGTTTTGTTCGTGGCTCGACAAAATCCTAAGAAAACAAAAACAACAAGAACATTTAAAAACGATGGGTTACCTCCCACCAAGCGCTTGATGTATTGTCGCGGCACGACATAGCTATCTCGATTACTTAGTCTTCATCGAGATAGATAGGGCATCATTTTCTTAATGGATTCAGAGGACGCTGATACTTACTTGTAGGCATGCAATCTTCTTCGATATGACTCTTGTGCATACATACCTCAGGAGAGATACCAATTATATCATCAATCTTCCTACCCATAGCTCTCTTGTACCTCATCAGAGCAGAGATGAGAGCCTCTACATGCTGTTCACTTAAATCATCTGCAACACTCTCCGAAAGTGTATTTCCATATCCCAAGAACGTATACCTTAGGTAATTGGGGAGCTCTTTCGATTCTAACATTGGTGCCTCTTCAATGGAAGTATTCGCTGTAGGTGACGGTTGACTCTTAAGATCAAGATCTAACTTCTTAGGAGTATTAGAATAGGACCCTATTTCTGTTAAAGCACACGTAGTTTCTTCATAATCTTTATCATCCTCATGCTCAACATTCAGCGGCGCAGCAGACAATGGATTAACAGTAAGCTGTTTTGCTACTAATAATGCTTTCTTATCCTCATAATGAACATCAGCTACAGAGACCACATTCATATCGCTGGGCTGCTTCATTGTTTTGCATATATCAAAGTGGACTACTTCGTCATTCAACCGAAACAAAAGCTCATTAGCTCTCATGTCAATAAGCACACTTTCAGTTGCGAGGAAAGGACGTCCAAAGATTATGGGAACTTCAAAATCTACCTCACAATCCAGAATAACGAAGTCTGCAGGAAATATGAATGAAGTAACCTTCACCAACACATCATTCAAGATACCCATAGGTCATTCTACCGACCTATCAGCCATCACGAGCCTCATATTGGTTGGTGTCGGATCGCCTAACCCCAACTTCCTATAGACGGATAGTGGCATCAAATTGATGCTAGCACCCAGATTGCACAGTGCCTTGGCAATGTTCATAGATCCAATCGTGCAAGGAATAGAGAAAGTACCGGGGTTGACCTTTTTCTGAACTAGCGATCTTGTAGCGATTGCACTGCAATGGTGAACATTATCTGTCGGCTCATTGCTTACCGCCCTCTTCTTTGTTAAAAGGTCCTTCATGAATTTTGTGTACCCAGGCACTTGCTCTAGTGCCTCTACCAATGGAACATTAATGGTCATCTGTTTTAACATCGTTATGAATTTGTTGAACTTTTTATCATCCGCAATTTTCTTTAATCTTTGAGGAAAAGGTGGTGGTGGATATGGAATTGTTTTCTCCACGGCTTTCTTCTCCTCTTTCTTTTGAATTTTGGTCTTTTCAGGCTGCAAACCACTAGGGGTGACATCATGGATGTCTTGGTCATTGTCTATGGTGTCCTCATCTTCTTTATTTTCGGCCACTTGCTTACTTTGGGATGAATTTTCCAGCACCTTACCACTCCTGGTAGTAATAGCCATGCATGATCCATCGTTCCTTGGATTTTTCATAGTGTTGATAGGTAAAGTGCCAGCCTTTCTTTGATTGAATGCCGTAGATAATTGACTCAATTGTTGCTCCAGCTGTTTTATTGAAGTGGAATGCAAGTCAACCAATTGCTTCATTGAGGACAAGTCATTCTTCACCTCATTCACTCCCGTATTAGTTGCCTCTACTCCTTTCAATAGTTTAGCCATCATATCTTCCATTGACATATTTCCAGAACCAGATGCAGTGGCGTCACGTCTTCCAGGAGGAACATACAAACCACTCCTGTCAGTCTTATCCTTCCAACTACCTTGATCACAGTCCTTATAGCCTGAATTATCATAATAGTTCCGACCTTGGTTTCCTTGGGCATTGCCTCGGAAACCCCCTGATTGTTCAAGTAGTTGGCTTCTTCCTCGGAATTGGATTTCTCTCTTTGTTTTGATGCAACAGCTTTAACTTTTTCGGTCTTCCCTGATAATAGATGCTTTGTAAGAAGATCCATCTGCATTTTCATATGAGACATATCTTGAACTTTGCTCCAGGTGCCAAGGGTGACAGAATAATGTCTCCTGTGGCACCAACTTCATCCAAATCGTCATCATTGTCATCAAAAGATGGTTGCATGGGTTGACGATCATACCTAAACCGAGCTTGACGACCACTTCTGTTGGTAGGTGTTATGATTTCAGCATCACGCCTTGGGTTTAGTAACTCGTCATCACGTAAATCCTCATCGTCAGGATTTCTTTCTCACCCAGGGTTATCAATGTTTTGTTGTTGAACTTGGGCGGCAGCAAGACCAGCTAATCTCGCTTGATCCTGTTGACTAGCCATTCTTTCGATTTCCATTTGTGCCTTCATTCTGCCAATACGTTGTGGTTCAGGATTGAAAAGTAATAACGGTTGACCAAAACTTCGAGTATGGGGCATGCACTAAATAAAAACCTGCAGTAAACAAAAACAAAAACTAAAAGTAAAAGTACGAGAATCTTTGACCAAAGTGTCTAGTAATTATCACAAACTTAATTGACACTTGTATTCCCCGGCAACGGCGCCAATTTTTGATAACGCTCAATGTACAGCTCTCGTAGGAGTGTAAAGCGGTCGTTAGAAAATATAGAACCCAACTGGGTTGGGTATCGATCCCACAGGGAATAGCTTGGTCAACAAGTAGGCGACTATTACTAGACTTTTCGTGCAAGTCTCGTAAGTAGGGGGGATTGTAATGTGTAACCAAAGTATTAAAGTAAAAACTGAAAATAGCAACGTAAAAAGAAAGAATGTTTAGTATGTTGTAAAACAATGAGAATTGAGGAGTTGGGGTTATGTCCACCTTATGAGTTGTACGTCTCGATTGGCTATGAGTTGTGCGGAATTCAGACATGTATGTGCTTATAGAGAATTGTATTCGATGGTAAATCCAAGCGTCTTTCGACCTAAACAAGGACTATTTCACTTTAACTCTTTTGAGCTTAAAGAGTATCTAATGGTACGAATTCTCCAAGAGGTTAATCCAGTTACGTCACTAACTTTTTAATAGGGGATGGGACCCTATTACCTTGACATTATCTCTTTTCCAGACATATAACTTTTCTTTCGAACAAGTTAATGCTCTACTGGTGTTATTCTATGCGTCTGCAGCCACAAGAATTCGCATTAAGATGAAGAGAATAATGATATAAGCAACACACGTATCACGAATTCACAAACTCATAGCCTTAGATAGTATCTCAGAAGGCTTCCATAACCCCAACAGAGAAGTTTAGCCATTCATGAGTGCGATGGAAATCACAATAGACATTATCATTATACCACAATAAAAGATCTCACGTGTAGTATGGTGTGGTGTTAGGCGTGAATTCCTTGCAAAATAGCGATTCTCTTGTTGTAAAATTAAAAGTCAAATAGATGAAAAATAATGTCAACAATGAATTAATAAAGAGAATTGTTTTGATGGATGCATGGATAGTGGATGGATGGGAATTGATGGAATGGGGGAATTGTGAGGAATGGCGGAATGGCGGAATTGTGAGGAATGTTATAAAAATATCTAGCAAAATAGGGTAGTTATAATACCCATATCCTATTCCTACTAAGCTAGTGAAATAATTAACCCAATTGTACTAGGTTAATGTATTATTATCCTAATCCTACTAAGCTAATGAAATACTTAACCCAATTGTACTAGGTTAATGTATCATTATCCTAATCCTACTAAGTTACTGCTAGTCCCCAAAGTCTTCAGAATTGTTGTTTTTGCCCGGGACATATTTTCCATGCATCACTTTTGGTCCTTAGGCGTCCAAGCTTCCTTTTCTCCTTTCGTGAAGCTTTCTTTGGCGTCAATTAATCCATAAAATGATGAATTCTACATCATTTATACTTGAAATTTTGCTAATTATGCTCGTTAGCTCACTTACAGGAAAAAGGACTAAAAGTGCATGAAATATATTATTTTTTCTCAAAACTTGGCTAAAATATTGGCAAAATATAGTGCTATAGGCGTGTAAATTCTCCTATCATCAACACCCTAAAATTCAATCAACTATCCTATAATGCTATGGAATTGGCGGGAAACATGAAGGCTCGTATGAGGAAAATTGTATCCAATCTTTCGGATGACTTGATATTGGAGTGCAAAGGGGAAATTTTGAACAAAGATGTGGACTTCTCCAGATTATCTATTTACATACAGAAAGTTGAGGATCGGAAAAAAAGGTTTTCTAAAGCAAGGGAGAAACACAGGCAGGGTAAGTAGGCCAGATCTTCATATCAGCACTACCGCCAACGTCAGGATAGAGATTACAGTAACAGGTGGTCAAAAAAAAAGACATAGGCTAATGTGCAACCTTCGGTCAGCACCCCAGCGCCCAAGCCTCCACATGATCAACAACTGTTTAATCGTCAGGATAATAGTGGTTGGAGGATGCAAGACACCCATTCCCAGGAGAGCATGATGTAACCCACCAAATTATTTCCCCGTTGTAGTACCTATGGGAAGAATCACTCGGGGAAGTGTTATCTCTAGAGGAGGAATTGTTACTACTACAGCTAAGTAGTCCACATTTAGAGAGATTGCCCTTCTACTAGAGGTAATGCAGGGGGATAAGTCCCAAGATGCCTCCATAACTCCTTCTCCTAAGGGTGCTACTTCATCTACTAGAAACGATCGTAATCGGTTGTATGCTTTGTCCAATGGCCAGGATGCAAAGGCTTCACGAGATGTGGTCATGGGTATGTTGCAAATATTTTCCCATAATGTATATGTGTTACTTGACCCAGGGTTTACCTTGTCTTATGTGACCCCATATATGGCAGTCTATTTTGGTTTTGAGCCAAATAATATTTCAAAACCCTTTTCTATTTCTACTCCTATTGCTAACTCTGTTATTGTTAAGAGGGAGTACAAAAATTATGTTGTGTCTATCTATAATCGTCATACTGGGGTAGCCCTTGTAGAACTTGATATGGTTGATTTTGATGCCATTTTAGGGATTGATTGGCTCCATTCGTGCTACGCCTCTCTAGATTATAGAAACTAGAAGGTTACCTTTTCTTTTCCGAATAAACTGGTTATAGAATAGATGGGGCATTCTTTAGCACCAAAGGGGAAATTCATCTCTTACCTCAGAGCCCAAAAACTTATATCTAAGGGTTGTTTGTATCATCTGATTTGAGTAAAAGATTCTAATACGGAAAGTTCTTCTCTCTAATCTGTCCCTATAGTCAACGAATTTTAGGAAGTTTTTCCCGATGATCTTCTAGGTATACCACCTGATAGGGAGATAGATTTTGTTATTGACTTATTGTTGCCCACCCATCCTAATTCCATTCCGCCATATAGAATGGCTTCTGCTGAGTTAAAAATATTGAAAGAGCAATTAACAGATCTTCTTGACAAGGGTTTCACCTGTCCTAGTGTTTCTCCTTGAGGTGTACCTGTACTCTTCGTGCGTAACAAATATGTAACCTTCCGTATGTTTATATACTACCGTTAACTGAATAAGGCCACTGTTAAGAACAAATACCCTTTTCCCAGAATTGATGATCTCTTTGACCAACTTTAGGGTGCTACGTATTTTTCAAAGATAGACCTTCATTTGGGGTATCACCAGTTGAATGTTAGGGAGGCTAAAATTTCCAAAATATTTTTCCGATATTGATATGGTCATTATGAATTCTTAGTCATATCTTTTAGATTAACTAACACCCTTGCAACCTTCATTGACCTAATGAATAGGATTTTTCATAAATTTCTAGAACTATTTGTCATAGTCTTCATTAATGACATTTTGATTTACTCTAAGAGAGAGGAGGATCTTGCCAATCACCTTTGAAACATTCTTCAAACCCTTAAAGATCATAGATTGTATGCAAAATTTTCCAAGTATGAATTCTGGCTTAATGCGATTGCTTTCTTTGGCCATATTGTGTCTAGTAGGGGAATTAAAGTTGATCCTCAAAAGATTGAGGCAGTGAAAAAATGGACAAAACCCAAGACTCCAACCAAAATTCAAAGCTTCTTAGGTTTGGCAGGTTATTACAAAAGATTCAAAGAGAGGTTTTCTTCCATACCTGCTCCATTTACCATGTTTACACAAAAAAAGGTAAAATTAGTTTGGTTTGAATCCTGTGAGAATAGTTTCCAGAAGTTGAAAGGCAGGCTGACTACTGCACCTATTTTGACCCTTCCTAAGCGTATAAAGAGTTTTTTCGTGTACTGTGATGCGTCCTGGGTGGGACTTGGGTGTGTACTTATGCAGCACGGTAAAGTGGCAGCTTATACGTCTATACAATTAAAGGTGCATGAGCAAAATTACCTCACCCATGACTTGGAGTTAACGGTTGTGGTATTTATACTTAAAATTTGGCATGGAGGCTTTATTAGAGATTTAGCAGACTGATGTTAAGTACTATTAGGAGTTTATGAAATTTCATCCTTGGAATTATTCAGTTGATCTATTATAATGACCATATGACCGTATGTTGAAACTTCCACATCTCTTATTTTGTTTGAATGATGTACATGGTTGCCAGAAAGAAAACAGGGCTCGAGCCACTATGGTTTGGGATGGCCATCACGGCCAGGGCCTACCTTGGGTCGTGACAACATTTGCTAAAAATTATTAAACAGATATATAATCTGTTGTAACTATTATCTAACCTATTTGTATCAGATGAGTTCTCTATTGCAACATATGTTCGTATGTTTTAGCAAATCAAATAGATTTTCATACTTTTTAAATTTGTACCAATAGATGAATCTTATGTTGCAATAGCTGGGTCATCTGTTCGAAATTATCATACCTCTCTGTTTTACCTATTCAAAATTTTCCCAATAGATAATCCATCTGTTGCAATATAAGACTCATCTATTGCAATAAATAGATAATTTTTGTATATCTGTAAGTAGCATTGACAATCCTGGCTTTCCAGGTGGATGTCACAATAGAAACTACTACTGAAGAGCATAATATCACAGTTGATAATCCATCAACTGCTTCTAAAATGATGAAAATATGAAGTCTGTCAGTTCAGGAGAATGGAAGAATTATCCATTTGAAGGGTTCAACATCTCAAACAAGGCTTAAAAAAAACTAACAAAGTTGATTAATGACTATTCAGAATGGATTGCTGATGGGTTGTTAAAGCATCATACTGGCAGGTACATAAATCGATTTTAAAGATGTTGATTGATAAAATTCTTTTTGTAAAAAGTTGACATTAACACATATAAATCATCATGTAGAAAACAAAATGATGAACACTACAAAGAGAACAAATCGAGTGATGGTTTTGATATGTTCGACTATGTTGTCACACTTCCGAGAAAGAAGAATTGGTTCTACTTGATGTCACAAGCCCTAACTTGCTGGAATGAAGAGGTTTAAATGCCATATATAGTACTATTACATAATACTCTATTTAATTTCATGCGTGTATTAATTTTTTTATCATGTAATCTGAAATATTTGATAGTATGTGCAGGACATCTATGTCATTTTATACTACATCCGAAAGAAGGTCAAGGTGCAAACACAAGAACAATAGAGATACATGCTAGGCAATTTTTGTTCGAAGTTTACATCAATAATACCTACTATAGGCATTGTCAACAACAGCCGAAAGTTTCCCAAAATGAGGAATGCTTAATTAACATCATCATAGGTTTTAGCATTCCAGCTGGCTTACCTTGGCAGTTGGTCGATGAAGTGTACATTCCAATAAATGGTAGTGATGAATTCCATTGGGTGTTGGCTTTCGTCGTTCTAATAAAGAGGTGTATATGAGTTTATGACTCGATGTCGCGAAGGAGATATTCTGGGCCATCATCTGAGTTATATAAGCTATCCAAAATATTGTGTACTTACCTTAATATGAGTGGTTTTTTATACCAAAAGGTTCGTACTGATTGATCGATGATTGAAGCATACAGGGATAAAATGGGTAATCCATTTGATGTAGAATATGTTGATAGAAGCTCTCAACTAGAAATTTGTAGCCTGTAAGTATAAGTAACATGATTTGGTTTCATTTCATAAATTTCACAATGCTTACATGAACTGGGAGATATGGATTATCTATTTTAAAATGCAGGGATTGCAATATTTTTATTTCCACTTACGCCGAGTATTTGAATGATGGATTACATGTACCAAATGATGGACATGATGCTGGATTACTCCGCAAAATATATTATGCTCTTTTATGGAAATACAAATAAGGGAAAGCTCAAAAACCTTTAGTAAGCGACATTAAAGATCCACAGCGACCAAAGCCGCATTCCGTAGCACCGGATGAAGAACAAGTTGTCCATATTGAGTAGATCTTTATAGATTTAGCCTATTAAAGTAGTAAACCCTCTCCTCCTTGGTTAACTTGTTGATTTATTTGTAGAGTAGATCATTTGAACCCATAATAATTATTTTTTATTTCATTTATTTATTGAGTTATTTCATATAATTCTGAAGGCTTCAATTGATTATATGTTGTGTATGAATGTAATTTAATCCTTAGTTTTGTTTTGAATTTGTAAACTGAATTGGAATACTAGATTCAAATATCACAACAAATAACATATCTACTGCAACAGAAGACATATCTTATCAAACAGAGTTAGACATATGTTGCAATATATAGATCATCTATTAGAAATCATATAATAGGTCTTTCAATTTTTTGATTTATTCCAATAGATTACCTATTAGTTTTAATAGAATGATTATATGTTGTAGCAGATTGTACATCTATTACGATAGCTCGACTGAGAAACATCAGCATAATGCAATAGATGACCAACCTATTGCAACATATAATCAATCTATCACAACAAATATAATATTTGTTACAACAGGTAGACAATCTGTTGCATTATAAAAATTCAACTTCGTCAAACATAAAAAATTGCCACTGCATATAATGTAAAGTGAAGTGTCTTCAAATAAAGAATTGTTATCATGTTCATCTTTGTATTTGTACATATTCGTCTTTATACACGAGATCCAAGCATTTAGTTCCTACCCCATAAGCCCAAACCTCTTACATCTTTTCCACAATGGCGACACATAAACTGGACATTTCTATGGCGGTAAGCGAACACTCATTGTATGTAGACGAGTATGGCCAGCACGCAACACCAATGTTATTTTTTAAAGCTTCATGCACTTTTTTTGATCTTTAAAATCCCATGATTTCTTCCCCAAGACATTCACCGATAAATGATCTATCAGTTTACTTAGCGTCAACAACTTGGGGAACAATTTCATGAGTGGTTGTACGTAGGCTAAAAACTTGGCATTGTTGAAGACAAGTAAGTTGTAGTCGTAAAGCTAAATCTTTTCCTCGTCGAGTAGTATCTCAAAAGTGAGAATATGTTTGACTTCCCCATTCATGATTGCAAGGATTCTCTTTTCCTTGGTCCAGCTCTTGCTGTTTGGACATGACATCTTCTCTCTAACATATTTAATCATGTCTTCATCCCATTCAAATGTAGAAATTAACTTATCAAATCTCTGGCCACTGAGATCATCTCACCTACGGGGATCATCATACCTATCCTTGAAATTAATGTAGAAGATGAGGTCTATTATCCTATCGGCAGTTTCATAAGCATCAGGTACGCTAATTGTGTGTGCCTTATAACGCAGAGAATTTCATCAATATACTGTGGTATAAGAAGAAAATTTTTAAATATGTTAGTAATTTGGAAGAAGAAAAACACAGTGTAAAGATTCTGTCGGTGAGGTTTCTCTGAATCAGTTCACAGATTACCCAGATAATGCATCTTATACAACTGATGTGTATTATGTTACAACAAAATTCCCAGATATTGCAAGAGATTACACATCCTTTGTGTAGCTTCTTCTACATAGAGTATATAGGAAGGCTAGGTTAGTAAATGTAAACTTACATTGTCGTCGTACCACTCATGCATATTTATCATATTCGTGAAGTGATTGGCGAAAAATTAAAGGATAGTGTATTCTTATAGAACCTTAGTTTTGTCATTAATGATTTCTTGCAATTCCTTCTTCTTTTCATAGACAAGTACCACATATATGTCCACCTTCTTCAGCGGCCCCTAAACTTCAACAACTCTTTGAGCAGGAGGAGTTGCAATTTTTTTTTCACAATGGAGAGTAATTGTCTAATGTTTTTTCTCTTCCTCCTAACTTCCACTGTAGGAGTGTACGGTTCCCTTACTTTATTGGATAGTATGAATATCCTCTTAGATTTTAACTCCTCGATAGCTTCAACAATAACCTCTAGTTTTTTAGGAGTTTATCCTCTCTATCCTTGCACACTTTGCATTTGCAAAGAGAACATGAGGGTGAAGAGGGGTGAGAGGGACCTGTGTAAGGGGTATTTTCAAACATATTTATTTATTACTGAGCATAAATATGCTCATAATTATGATTGGAAGCAGCAGAAGCATCAGGATGGTTGCCACCATCATCAACAGCTCCACCAGCAACACCACCAAAAGAAGCACCTGGATTTGTTGCAGTAAAAAGGTTGGTCATGGAGAGCTTCAACATTAGGATGAACTTTCCTAACTGCTCTTCTTATGGTTGTTGATCCAACCAATTCCTTCTTTATTAACGCCACTGTTGGGTCTGCTTTTGTATCAACAAGACCTAGAGTAATAAAATAAGTCATCCCCAACTCCTGCTCAGTAGGCACGATCCAAGGATGGACAACCTATAAAAAAAACAGGAGTTATTTAAACCATATAATATTAATTTTCAGTCAGTTAGGTTACATATTAACACAGCTAACTTGTGTAACAAACAATCTAGCTGTCGCAATAGCTGATCTGTATGTCACATCAGACTAATAATATATTGCATCATATTACCTAGCTATTGCATAATTTGTAGTAGATAGGTAATCTATTGAGATGGTTTTAGATTAAAAGAGCAATAAATGGATAATATGTTGCAAAATATGGATTTTCTGTCATAATAGATAACTCATCTATTGCACTAGTTGCAGTTGACGGGTAATCTATTGCAACAGACAACCCATCTATTATAACAGATGGTACATATATTTTATTATATTTCTTTGAGGAAAATTATTTTAGTTGAAAAAAAGAAGACGTACAACATCATCCGGAGGGTTAAAGAGATCAGCCTCTTTAATTTTTTTGTTCCTGCTCTTTACAACCAACCACCTAAGGATACTTAGATGAGAAACCTCATTCGGATAAAACATGAAATGCTTTCAGATGGGAGGAATGGCTTAACATGACCAAGCCTAAGAGATGTAAACTGGAAGCAAGCAAAAAATATTCACAATAACTATATTCAATATAAATTTGATCAATTTTACCATGAAAGCCTAAGGAAAGCAATATAATATGATCTTCCTTATGGATAGCTTTGTCAGTAAATATTAAACAGTCAAGTAGTAGTTGTCATATCCCCAAGGATAATCGTTGAATTTCTCAAAATCATCAGAAAGTACTAGCAAATCATCTTCTATGACTTTCCTGACGTCTCTTGCTAATAAAATGGAATGGACAAACCAAAATATGCACAATTTCTCCCTGTTGTTCTTTGGTATGTTTTTGTTCTCTAGATCTTCCATTAAATCCTCCTCTTTGTAGCTATATCCAAAAATGCCCAACAACCCATCTTTGTTTCCTTTCCATTTGTTGGACCCTTTGTGGGGTGTTTCCTTGATAAGAGGTTCTTCTGGACGATGGCATCTCAAACCCGTCACTATGGCAAACTCTTTCAATCCAAAACAAACTGGCATGCCACAGTAGTTGATCCAGATTTCTCCATCTTTTTTTTGCCCTCTTTCATATCTTTATCATCCCCCGTATACTTGATCCTGCACTTGAGAAGACCATATACCATGCTCATTGGGTAATAGAGAGTACGTTCCTGAGACAGCTTAAGAAAGTATGCAAAGCATCTCCTCTTAAAAAGTTCCTCTATGTTTTCATACTTCATAATACTCCTAAGTTCAAAAATTTTCCCCAACTGACATTAAAGTACAAGAGCACTTGTTACTTCTCTAAGGAGATCCATCGACATCGCAATGTGAAACGTGTCGATACTAATGGTTTTGACAATATCATGTTGGGACTTTGATATTAATTCACACCTCATTGGTGAGAAGGAATTGTCACTTTCCCCATTATTATTTTGCCTTGACTGAGATTGTTCCGGAAATTTCTCTGAATCTATCTGCAATCATGGCTTTTTTGTTTGGTGGTAAAAAGGTGATCCACTTTAAATTTCTTTTCATTTGAGAGAAATCTTTTAACTACAACAATAGAAAAAACAAAATACATTGCATTTGATGTCTGTATATTTTTTAAAAAAAAGGTAAGAAAAAATTTAATAAATTATTCCAAGTCACATTAAAAAAAATACTCCAACGAATAACCCATCAGTTGGAATAGATGGAGAATCTATTTGAAGACCTATTCAATATCTCCCAACAGATGTTCCACCTGTTGTAACAAATGGACCACCAAAACCATCACCAACACCATAACCAATGCCACCACCAATACCAATACCAAGACTACCGAAACCACCACCAAAACCATAAATTTTAAAATTACTAACAACAAACATCAACAATACGGCAAACACCATTCAACAATACCACAATTTGCAACAAAACACTAAGACAATAACTAGGGTTTTCTCGGTTGCTTCCTACTTTTTTAGCATTAAAACTCAAAATTGTTAACCCATTCTCGAAGATAATACAACTAAAAGTCTTTCTTTTCATCATTAATTAAAAATTCCTACTTTTTCTATTAAAAAACAAATGTATAACTTTTCTCATACTCTGTTACTTGCAAAGACAGAGAAAATGATGGATAAAAGAAAGAATAAAGTCAAAAATAACAACTATGTGGTCAAAAATAGGAAGAAAATCAATCTATTTTGAAGGGTTAAGTAATATGTTGAGTAGTTAATGTTTGTATTGTTGAGAGAGAGGGAGAGAAAAGCAAGAAATTCAGATTTGAATTGAGGAAAAGTTTTTCACACAAATGGATGATTTGTATGGGTGGATTTGTAATTTTTGAAAAGAATGACAAGTTTTGAAATTGTTAATTTGGTCTAAATTGATCTTAATTAA
Organism: Capsicum baccatum var. pendulum; assembly: GCA_030864225.1. Lineage (NCBI taxonomy): Eukaryota > Viridiplantae > Streptophyta > Magnoliopsida > Solanales > Solanaceae > Capsicum > Capsicum baccatum. The sequence continues at coordinate 160,710,288 of CM061555.1, read as the reverse complement.
TTTTTAAAATTTTAAAAGATATAAATTTTAGAATATTAAGTTAATGAGAATCTTTTTAACTCAGAGTGATTGATTGAGGACTCGGGTCGGGATAAATCCAATACCAATACCACACAATAGCATAGACTCAATTAAAGTTGTTTTTGACCCTACAAAATCATTCCTCCCTAGTTCCACCTAAATAAACTAAGGTACTATCTTAATATTTAGTTAATGAGAATCTTTTCAACTCAGAGTGATCTATTGATGACTCGAGGCGGGATGAATGCAATATCAATACCATGCAATTGTAAATACTCAAATAAAGTTGTAGTTGACTCTATGAACTCAGTCATTCATCCCTAGTTCCACCGAAATCAATTTAGTCACTAGATTAACATTAAGTTAAGGAGAATCTTTTGAACTCAAAGTGATCGATCGATGACTTGTGTCAGTATGAATGCAATACCAACACCATGTATTGCAATGACTCAATTAAAGTTATAGTTCACCCTACGAACTCATTCATCCCTAGTTCCACCTAAATTAATTAAGGTACTAGTTTAACATTAAGTTAATGAGAATTTTTCAACTCATAGTGATCGATTTATGAATCGCGTCGGGATGAACGCAATATCAACACCATGTAATTGCAAAGACTCAATTGAAGTTGTAGTTGACCCACTGAACTCATTTATTTATCCCTAGTTCCACCTAAATCAATTTAGTTACTATTTTAAAATTAAGTTAATGAGAATCCTTTTAACTCAGGGTGATCGATCGACGACTCGAGTTGGGATGAACGCAATACCAACACAATGCAATTGCAATGAGTCAATTGAAGTTGTAGTTGACCCTACAAACTCATTAATCCCTAGTTCCACCTAAATTAATTGAGGAACTATCTTAACATTAAGTTAATAAGATCTTTTCAACTTAGAGTGATTGACCGATGACTTGGGTTGGGATGAATGCAATACAAACACCATGCAATTACAAAGACTCAATTGATGTTGTAGTTGACCCTATGAACTCATTCATCCGTAGTTCCACCTAAATAAATTAAGGTACTAACTTAACATTAAGTTAATGAGAATCTTTTCAACTAAGAGTGATCAATCAATGACTCAAGTCAAGATGAATGCAATACCAACACCATGCAATTGCAAAGACTCAATTGATATTGTAGTTGATCCTATGAAGTCAATCATCCCTATTTCCACCTAAATCAATTAAGGTACTAGCTTAAAATTAAGTTAATGAAAACATATTCTTGCCTAGTTCCACCTAAATCAATTTTGGTACTAGCTTGATATTAAGTTATGAGAATCTTTTCAAGTTAGAGTGGTCGATCGATGACTCGGGTTGGGATGAACACAATACCAATACCATGCAATTGGAAAGACTCAATTAAAGTTGTAGTTGACCCTATGAACACAATTATCATCCATAGTTCCACCTAAATCAATTGTAATAAAATTTGTTGCAACAAACTAATGAGCTATTTAAAATTCTCAAATGGATTTTCATATCTATTACAACAGATAACATATCTGATTTAATTATCAAGTATAAAGTTGTATCTTTTGTGATAGATGACTAAATTATTGGAAATTTTCAAACAGATCTTGATATCTATTATAATAGATGACATATCTAATTTAATTATCAAATTGACATTTTTATTTATTAGTACAGATGACTGAGATATTAGGATTTTTCAAAAAAGATATTGATATCTATTGCAACAGAAGATATATCTTCTTGAAAAAAAAATTTCTTTTAATTTTAAAGCAAACTTCTATTCGAGTAGATAAAGTAGTACTATTAAAGGCAATAAAAATGTTTCTTGGAAAACTCAAAAATCTTGACTAGTCTTATCTTGTCATTTTAATGACACCCAGCTTCTTCCTCTTGCCCCTCAAATTATTAATGAATATTAATTAATGAGTATTGAAACCCCTAATACATCTAGAATTATCTCATCTATTCTTTATCCCTAAATTTATTTTATTCATCTCTCATATGTTTCTTTCTCTACTCTTTAGGGTTATCACAACCATTTTTCTCTCTTTTCTCTTTTCTCATAAAGATCCTTTCGGATATAAATCAATCCATATCTTAGATTCCTCGACTTAAATTGTTATTTTGATCCCCCTTTGACATTAAGGTATGGTTCACTATTGCTCTTTCACTCTCATCTTCTTTTTTGTAAGTTATTTACATCTATTTTTTATTTATTTATAATTTATCCATATCATATTTATTTAAAAAATTTGAAGGAACTTTTAAGTGTTGAATAAACGAATCAAGGATTTTTATTACAATACGCTAAAAAGTTCATCTGTTTGGAGAAGTTTAAAAACTTTATTGGCAGTATTATTTTTTTGTATGTATTTTGTTTGTTTCTTTGTTGTTGATGTTGTTGGTGGGGTTGGCATTGTTGGAACTTATGGTGTGGTATTATTGATGGTGTTGGAACAAAGGATGTTGCTTCTTTGTTGTTGATGGTGTTGGAACAAATGATATTGTTACTTTGTTGTTGATGTTTTTTATTTGTTGTTTTTTGTAGTTTATCTTGTTGTTAATTTTGCAACAGACGGAGCAACTGTTCGAACAAGTCAAACCACCAGTAAGGCTAGTTTGATGTATTCTAATAGACTCCATATCTGTTGCAACAGGCTCTACATCTATTGTAACATGCTCCACATCTAATGCAACAGGATCCACATCCGATGTAACAGTCTCCACATCTATTTCAACAAACTTCACATCTATTGCAACAGATGGATAATGTTCTTTCTATTCTATTCTTGTTTAACATTAATTTTTTTTCCTCTTCTTTATAGATATAAGAAATTGAAAGTTGATCAACTTTTGCCCGACCAACACGAAGCTACAGTAAAGATTGGTCAAAGAAGTAATCTTCTTATAGATGGAACCACTTCATATGTGAGAGGTATGTGTTACTGATAATGTTATTGTGAAAATACACATAGAGTACACTAGTTTTGTGATTGTTGTTTTTACCGTTTAGTCATTGTTCATTTAAACAAGATATCAACAATTTTACAGTTAAGTTTAATAGATCCCAACTAATAAGGGTGAGGGACCACGAATATAGTTTTGATACCCTGTTAAGATTTAATGTAGGTTGTTGCTCATTTTTATGTGTCAAGAATATTGAAGGACCTAGTTTTAGTGTCATTGTAAAGAGATTCAATAGAGATTGGACTAAATTTTAGGGTGCATTGGACTCTGAGAAGGCCTTCGTAGCCTCCTACTGCTTCAGCCAAGAAAGAAAATCAATATAGTTATTGCCCTAGCCCAAATTTATATAGTTGGGTTACTTGGGGTGATGATTATGTAAGAAGAGGTGTGGTAGGAGAATGTTGGCGAGGGTAAATAGGGGGTTAATAAAAGATATATCAACTGAGAGTTAATTGAAAAAGGAAACATAGGGTAGAAAGTAACTTCTAGCGAATCTAACCAATGAAATTGACTTAGAACATGAGAAATCTGAATCAAGTACAAATATGAAAGTATATTCGGTAATTAAAAATCCATCTGTTGTTTCTTGGATAGAAAAATAGTGCAGATGGACACTTTGCTTGGGAGTTGCAACTAGGTAGCATGGTTGGGATTGTCACCTAGATAGAAAATAGCAAAAAACTAAGAAAATAGCCTTACGAGATTCGAGGATTGAAATATTGTACAGTAAGTCTAGAAAACTTACACTAATAACAGATATAATTAAAATTAAAAATCTAAGCCAAGGCTGAAATTTTTAAATTTTAAATTTTATCCCATTCCTTCTTGTTTATGGTTCGGATTAAGTGCACTATTGTTAACCTGATCGGAACCACAAAGAAGATTGAAAGCCATATTGAGTGTCATTACTTCCTTAGCAATATGGATATAATGGATTGTTTTTTCTAGACTTAGCATAATTTAAACATATCTTAGAAAAGATCAGAGGTTTGTTGTAGTATATGAATCACAATAATTTTCAAGCTTGCCTCCAACTTGCCAATTTGGTCTTTAAGTTTGTCTTTGCCATCATTGAAGTTGGTATAAAGTTCTTTGTCTTTTATGAGCTCAATCAGGAACACTTTCTCCTTCAAAGTTATGGAATTGTAGAAGGTCACCAGAACACTTTCTTTAGAAGCCTTAAATGATATATGAAGGGTTGCTATGTTTGTTTTTAGGTCAAAATATGTTGATACACACTCAAGCAGTGGTCCTAATAATTGAACAGCTCATTTTTATAAAGCGTAGCTCAATGCAGCTTGCACAACCAACCTTCAAGGGATTTGATAAATTAATTATAAATGAGTTATATGATGTTTGATCTAAACTGACTCTACCAAGTCCATCAAATGTTATGTCACTCCAGGCTCATTACCCTATCAAAACCCTTTGCCCAAGTTAGTGGAAAAATCAAATAAGCTCAATATCTCAGCCTTTCTGCTGATCACTCTTCTACCATATAGAGGACAAGATATGCTCCATGCAAAAGTCTACATTGTCGGCAGAAATTTTTGCCACAACGAAAGTCTTTAGAAGGTATGAATAGTAATCTCTCAATATCACTTTTATGACTTTCTTTACATCTTTTGCTAATATATTGGAATGGTCATAGCAAGCAGTTATGCTTAGTTTTGTTTTTCCATTCAAATATAATTGCAAGAGATGTCAAGAAATTCATAAAAGTGATATAGAGATATTACTAGTCATGCCTTATAAAGACTTTCATTGTGGAAAGAATTTTTGTCGATGGTGTAGACTTTTGGATGGTAGATATCTTGTCATCTATATGGAGAAGAGTGATCCGCAGAAAGTCTAAGATATTGAGCTCTTTTGATTTGTCCACTAACTCGAGCAAAGGTTTTGATAGGCTAATAAGCCTGGAGTGACGTAACATTTGGTAGGCTTAGTAGAGTCAGTTTAGATCAAACATTATGTAACTCCTTGCTAATTAATTTATCAAATCCTTTGAAGGTTTATTGTGCAAGATGCATTGAGCAACGTATGATAAAAGTGAGTTGTTTAATTATTGAGACCATTGCTTAAGTGTGCATCAACACATTTAGACCTAAAACATATATAGCCACCCTACAAGTATCATTTAAGGATTCTAAAGAAAGTGTTCTAATGTACTTCTACAATACCGTAACTTCGAAGGATAAAGTGTTCCTGATCTAGCTCACAAAAGACCAAGAACTCTATACCAACTTCAAAGATGGCAATAACAAACTTAAAGACCAAATCGGCAAGCTGAAGGCAAGCTTGAAAATTATCGATATTTATATACTACAACATGCCTCTGATCTTCTCCAAGATATGTTGAAAAATACAAGAAAACACAATCAATTAATCCATATTTCCAAGGAAGTAATGACACTCAATCTGCCTTTCAATCTTGCTTATGGTTTCAATCAGGTCAACAGTAGTGGACCTAATCAGAACCACAAATAAAAAGGCATGGGATGCAATTTGAAATTAAAAAATTGCAGCCTTCTCTTAGATTCCTTATTTTAATTGCAGTTGTTATTGGCGCAAGATTTCTAGACTTATGGTACAATATTTCAACCCTCGATGCTCACGAGGCTACATTCTTGGTCTTCTACTATTTTCTATCTAGGTGATCATCCCGACCATACTTCCTAGACACAGTTCCCTACCAAAGTGTCCATTTACATTATTTTTTTAGAGAAACAACAGATGGATTTAAATTACCGGATACACTTTCATATTTGCACTTTATTATAATTTCTTATGTTTTAAGTTAATTTCATTAGCCAGATTTTCTAGAAGTTTCTAGCTACCCTATGTCTCCTCTTCAATTAGCTTTCATATGATATAGTATTTCATAAACTCAACTTTCCCTCACAGTCATTCTCTTTTAGCTCCTTCTGGCGTATAATTATCTTCTCGAACAACCCTTCCATATAAATTTGGTCTAGGGGAATTTTTATCTGTTTTCCGTTCTTGTTTGATGTAGTGCGAGGCTTCAAAGTCTTTCTTAGAGTCCAATGCACACTTAAAGTTAAGTACAATTACTATTGGATCTCTGCAACAACACCAAATATTGATCCCTTATCAAAACTTGACATGCATAAACATGAACAACAATTGTCAGTAATTTGTAACAGGGTACCAACACATTCATCATGGGGCACTCAGCCTTATTAATTCTAACCCATCAAACTTAACTGTACAATACAGGATTTTGTTTGAATGATCAGTGCCTAATCCATTAAAAACTACATTCAGAAAAACAATGTACTATGTGTCTATTGTCCTGATGACCTTATCAGTAATACTTAACTCCCACACATGAAAGAGGATCTATCCATATACACGCACCTTATTCTTCCTAGCCCATCTATGGCTTAAAGTAAATAAATAGATGACTACCAAGTTGTAACAGATGCCACATCTGCTTAAATTATCTAACAATTATAGACATCTATTACGACAAATGATTAATTTGTTGCGACATAGGATTATTTTTTGAAAATATCAAATAGGTATATGAATTTTGTTGCAACTGTTTCAATATTTTATAAATTATTCAACAGATAGAATATATTTTGCAACAGATTACGCATCTGTTAGATTTATTTTAAAGCAATTTTCTTTTCTTTATGAAACACAATAAAGATTGTACAATGTTTATTTAGATTCCTTTTTCTAATTTACATATTTAAAAAGTCACTAATTTTATTTAATTATGGGATGAACAGTCGTAGCTTTTTGACTAACTCCTTCCTTTATAAATAGGTCCCTCCTTACTCGCTCATTCTACTACTACACTTCCAAATATGGCTAATCCAGATCCGTACAAGAATATTTATATCGAGTCCTTTTGGGAACTTCAAAGGAAGTATGATGAACTCCAAAGAGATTTAGTCGTCTTTCGAGCAAGGCTAAGGAGGTTCCTGCTGCTACTGGATGAAAATTGTACTTCAGACAATGAAAGTTGTAATAATAATAATAATAATAATAATAGTAGTAGTAGTAGTAGTAGTATTAATAAATAGGTTATGTTTTTTCTTTTATTGTATGTATTTTCCTTTTTTATGTCGGATTAACCTAAATAGATGGATTATATGTTGCAATAGGAGATAATTAATAAAAAAAGAATTATTAATATTATTATTATTGAGAGGGTGAAAATTCTTTAGTCATGATTTTTTCATATGAAAAATGGTTTGTAAAATAAGAAAATAAATGATAAACATAATTTTTAACTATAAAGGAATGGTTATTTAGTTTTAATAACCGATCGTCACTCTTTGACAAGTTTGTTTTTAAATCTATTATTTTAATTTATATAATGAAAAAGTCACCAAATTTTGATTAAAGATATACTGATTATTAAAAAAGATAGCTTATATGCGCAACAAATAGATTATCTGATGCAACAGATTATCGATTTGGTGCAACAAATGGTATATTTATTGTTACAGATAAAATATCTGATGTAACAGATATATATTTTGGTACCACGACTCAATAAAAATAGTTACTTAAAAGAACTTTTCAAGTCATAACTTTCCACAGTAATAAAAAAAGTCACCAGTTCGAATGTAATTAATAAATGAAGGTGAACGGTCGCGCCTTTTTGTTTTTGAATCTGTGTTTTAATTTATATAATAAAAAAGTCACCAAATTTGGATTAAAGATAAAGATATGTTGATTATTAATAATATATATATTCTAACAGATATATTATGTGATGCAATAGATTATTGATTTATTGCAACAAATGGTATATCTATTGTCACAGATGGGTTATCTGATGCAATAGATATATAATTTGCTGCCACAATTCAATAAAAACGGTTACTAAAAAGAACTTATCAAGTCATAAATTTCTACAGTAATCAAAAAGTCAATAGTTTAAATGTAATTAATAAATAGAGGTGTACAGTCACACATTTTTTTTGAATCTATTTTTTAATTTATATAATAATAGAGTCACCGAATTTGGATTAAAGATGAAGATATGATGATTATTAAAAAGATATATGTTGAAGTAGATATATTATCTGATGCAACAAATAGATTTGTTACAACAAATAGTGTATTTGTTGTCACAGATGGATTATCTGATGCAACAGATATATAATCTGTTGCCACAACTCAATAAAAATGGTTACTAAAAAGAATTTATCAGGTCATAACTTTCCACAGTAATCAAAAAGTCACCAGTTTGAAAGTAATTAATAAATAGAGGAGACTAGTCATGAATTTTTATTTTTGATATTGTTTTTTTAATTTATATAATAAAAAGATATATATTGAAACAGATATATTATCTGATGTAACAGATTGTAGATTTGTTGCAACAAATAGTATATTTATTGTCACAGATGGGTTATCTGATGTAACAGATATATAATCTGTTGAAACAACTCAGTAAAAATGGTTACTAAAAAAAACTAATTAAGTCATAATTTCCACAGTAATAAAAAAGTCACATGGTTGAGTGTGATTAATAAACGGAGGTGAACAGTCGCGCCTTTTTGCCTAACTTATTCATATTCAATCCTCTATAAATAGGTCACTGCTTACTCATTCATTGTACTACACATATCTATTTATTTCTTGTTGTTGTCTTTCATATTACACCTTTTACTACTTTCTCTTTAAAGACTTGATAGATTTTTCCTGTCGCTGGAAAGTTTTTTTCTTCCCTTTTATGTGAATATACATTGAATTAATTTTGAATTCTTTTCTTTACTTTTGTTTTTGTATTTTTTGTCAATTTATGCGTGTTCTATGTATGGCTGATCCACTGTGGGATGTCGCTATTTTACAAGATGTCGTAAGGGAACTACAGAGTTAGGTTCATAACATACAGTGAGAGTTGGCTACTGTCAGAGTAAGAATGTTGTGGGAGATCCGCAGGATGAGAAGAGTGTTGTTGCTGCCGGTTGAAGATAGGCTAGTTGGCAATAATAATAATAATAATGATAATGATGATAACAACAATAATAATAATTAAATAATTTATTTCTTTTACCTATGTATAAAAATGTATTTATATTTATTTTGTATAATAAAAAATTTATGTTTCATCCGCTTTGACATTTTAATTGTCATTCCCGCTATTTCTTTTTCTCAATAAATATGTCTACGATGAAGGAACATTTTGAATTTCAGTATCAATAGCAAGAGATCAACATACGAGTTATTTGTTGGGTTTTCGATAGGAGCAATATTGTGTTGTTTGAAACAGATTATTCATCTATTGCAACAAAATTACAATATCTTGCAACATTTAAATATTCTTGTACAACAGATTAATTGTCTGTTGGAAGAGATTACTAATATGTCACAACAGAATACCCATCTATTCGATTAATGTTATGGGAACTATAGAACTATAAACATGAATCCAACATATGAAATATTTCTTTTACCTATGTATTTTTATTTTTTTGTTTAATAAAAAATTTATGTTTCGTCCACTTTGATGTTTTAATTCTTATTTAATTTTCATTCTGTTTATTTCTTTTTCTCATTAAACATCTCTATGATTAAGGAATAATTTGAATTTAGTATCAATGGCAAGAGATCAAAATACGGGTTATCTGTTGGGTTTGTGATAGGAGCTATATTGTGTTATTTAAAACATATTATTCATTTGTTGTAATAGAATTATAATATGTTGCAATAGATAAATATTTTGGTTCAATAGATTGATTATTTGTTGGAACAGATTATTAATCTGGTGCAACAGATTAATTATCTATTGGAACAGATTACTAATATGGTGCAACAAATTACCTATCTATTCTATTCATGTTACGGGCACTATAGAAACATAAACATGAATCCAATAAATGATTCTTATGTTGCAATAGAATATCTATCTAGTGTAACAGATGATGAATCTATATAAATAGATGGATCTTATGTTGCATTCATATTTGCGAGCTAGCTATTGTTAAAAAAACAGCACACTAGCAGTTACCCAGATAACAAATTCAACTAAAAAGCATAATTTGACTTACCAAAGTCTTCTATCAAGTTAATGACAAAGTTGAAAGTGATGTAAGAAACAAAATTTGACTTAAGAAATTGGTCAAAGAATAGCCATTGCAGTAACAACAACAACAACAATGGTCAACAAGAAGAATATGAAGAGGATAATGAAGTACAAGAGGATGATAATGAAGTAGAAGATAATGAATGAAGAAGAAACAACAATGAACAACAAAAATTGCGATAAGAGAGAAGTTAATAACGTATAAGAAGAGAGAGAAATGCGCCCTTTTACCCTCTGTTTCCCGTTATATTAACTAACATTTGGATCAAATTGTAAATTTAAAAACTTGTGGGTTATTTTGAAATTTGCCCAACTTTCTTAATCCATAATAAAGCCATTGTCAACTCTACTCAATTATTACGACTTGTGTCACTTATACCTCATTTTAAAACTCTTTTGTCACCTTCTCAAAGCCCTAAGTTACATAGGTATATAATCCTGCAACAATTATTCTCCTACTCACCAAACGTTTTTTCTTGTTTTTCATTTTTTATAAATAATAAAGATTTCAAAAAAAAAGATAACATATAAAGATATAAAATATGGAGGTTACTTTAGTAAGTAAAAAATATTTTAAAGGAAAAATAGTAATATATATTATTTTTAATACATCAAATTAGATGCTAGATAAGAAAAAAGCCTAATATTATTAATTCCAACACAGAATTACAAATCTCAACATTACTAATACACCATACATAAGGGGTCATTCGACAGAGTGTATATAAATAGTACTGAATATGGTATATTAGTAATGCTTATATTTGTCATTCTGAATATAAATATTTTATTTAATTTCCAAAAAGGTAATTCTGGTATTAATAGTGTTGGGAGTATTATGCTGAAATTAATAGTGTTGGCTTATTTCTTATCTAATGTTTGTTTTGAATTATTAAAAATATAATGTATTTCTATAGTTTACTGTTAAAAAGGCTCAGCCATTGGCTAGAACCTCGCCGAGCATCGACAAATCTTGGCTACCAGATTCACAGTAAAAAGGCTGATCTGTCTTTGATCTGCTGACGACTTCCTCGCACACAGATTATTCGCAAATTCTTCTGGGTCGATGACTCTTTCTTGCATCGCCATCGGCGCCGACGCAGTTTTGGTGATCTTAATCTGGTGACCTCTATCTTTTCACCGTTTTCTTGTTCTTTCTCTCTTTTTTTACAAGTTATACAAGTGCAGACTTTGGTGATGAAAACACTATTTCGGTGACAACAAAACTATTCCAGTGATAGAAACACTATTATGGAGACCAATTTCTACCGTAAATTGATGGAATCCAGCGATTCAATCAAGTAAATAGACCCAACCCATCTTCGATCAGGTGCACTCGCTCTATCTTTTCTAGTTTTTTGTATAGCTTTCTTGATTTTAGGGGCTACTACTGGTTGTTTTACATACTATTCCTATTTTGATTCCTTTTTTTAGAGTCTTGGCTGACTATATATATTTATGGGTGACGACTTATTTGTTGATTTTGCCACTTCATAATAGTGTTTTACTTGTTAATCTTATTTGGGATTTTGTCTTTTTATTGTTCTTAATAGTTTTGAAGTGTGTTACTAGGTTTGATTGTTGTTGCTTGATTTACTGGCATATCTATTAATTGTGGTAGTACAGTTCGCGTTTTTGACTAATGTTTATCAAAAATATCATTATATTATTAGTTTTGTTGCTTTCTATATATTATAAATTGTTTTCTTTGTCCTTATCATATAGTAGGCACAAATTTAAGCTTCATTATTGATTTCATTATAACCAGTGTGTTTTTTTAGCCTTATTTTTATCCCTCTCTATTATCTTTCCTCCTTTTTCTTTTGATATTTTTTTCTCTATTTCCGTAGTGGCTGTGAATGGCGATATACTAGAGTCATATCATAGGTCGGGGTCGGGGTTAGGAGGTGTTGGGTCTGGTTTTGGTTTGAGGGGTTGGGTCAGGGTCGGGTCTTGGATAGAGTTTAGGGTTAGGGCAAGGGGTAGTAAGGTTAGGTGGGATAAGGAAGCTTCTAGGTTGTGTGTTAGGTCATGGAACATAGGAACATTGTAGGGTAAGTCTATAGAGCTGGTACAGATTCATAAAAAGAGGAGGGTTAGTATAGAGTGTGTCCAGGAAACTAAATAGGTTGGCACTAAAGCGAGAGATATGGATGGTTATAAGTTGTGGTACTTGGGTAGCGTGACACGTAGAAATGGGGTTGGTATCTTAGTAAATGAAGGACTTAGGGAACAGGTGGTACAGACAGAGAAACTTAGTGATAGGTCGATATATATTAAGTTGGTCATGGGAGGGTTTACGGTGAACGTTATTAGTGCCTATACTCTGTAAGTAGGTTTGGATGAGGAGGAGAAGAAGGAATTTTGGGTGGTTTTAGATAAGGTGGTGAGGAGCATCCCGAGCATTGAGAAGCTTTTCATGGGAGGGTATTTGAATGGGCATATTGGGTATTTGTCGAGAGGTTATGATATGCAAGGAAGTTTCGATTTTAGGAAGTGGAATGAAGGAGGAGCTTATCTTTTTTATTTTTCTAGGGCTTTTGGTTTGTGGATAGCGAATTTGAGCTTTTCGAAGAATGAGGAGCACATTATTATATTTCGTAGTTCAGTGGAAAAAACTCAGATAGATTTTTTCTTAGAAAAGGAAATAGAGCGCTATGTAAAGACTACAAATTCATAGCTAGTGAGAATCTTTTGGGTCAACATAGGTTGTTGGTGATGGACTTAGCTATAAATAAGGGAAAAAAAGAGAAGTGTAGTAGCTCGGCCCCAGGATTAAATGGAGTAGCTTGACTTTGGCTAGTGCTTTGGAAATGGAGGAGAGGTTAAAAGGTAGGGGAGCTTGGGATAGTAAAAGAGGTGTGGATAGTATGTGGGAGAGGACTACCCATTGTATTAGGTAGACCTCTATAGAGGTGGTTGGTTTCTCGAGAGGTCTATCTGGCAAACTTTGAGGATACTGGTGGTAGAATAAAGTGGTTAAGAGAAGAGTAAAGTCTAAGAATATGGCTTATGCTAAGTTGGTTGAGAACAAGGATGATAAGGAAAGGAAAACGAATAAGGAGGAGTAAAAGGTAGTTAGGAGAGAGGCTACGTTAGAGGTTATGATAGATAAGACAATAACTTTTAAGAGAATGTATACGTCTTCAAAGAAGAAAGGTAGATATAATAAGTTGTATAGGATGGACAAGGCCAGGGAGCAGAGGGATCGTGATCTTGACCAAGTGAAGTGCATCAAAGGAGAGAATGGTACAGTGTTGGTTGAGGATGCCCTCATTAGGGAGAAGTGGCAGCTCTATTTTTATAAGCTTTTGAATAGTAAGAGGGATAAAGGTTGCATGTTTGGTGAGTTGGACATTATTAAAGGCGGATCAAGGTTGAGGAGGTCAAGGGAGATATTCGCAGGATGCGGCGGGGTAGGGCAACGGGCTAGTAGACTTTTTGAATAGCACTAGTAGGGCAGGTTTCGACTGGTTGACAAGTTTGTTTTACATTATTCTTAAGGCAGCAAAATACCTGAAGTGTGGAGGTAGAGTACGATGATTCTAGTATATAAGAATAAGGGAGACATCCAGAGTTTAAAAATCTTTAAAGGTATTAAGTTGTTGAGTCATACTATGAAAGTTTAGGAAAGAGTGGTGGAGTTGAGGATGAGAAGGATCGTGACAATCTCTGAGAATCATTTAAATTTCATTCTAGGTCGCTCAATCACTGACGGTATTCACCTTGTAAAGAGATAATAGAGCAGTTTCGGGAGAGGAAGAAGGACTTGCACATGGTATTTATTGATTTGGATAAATCATATGACAAACTTCCCAGGGAGATTCTGTGGAGATTCTTAGACGCTAGAGGGATGCCCATGGCGTACACTAGGTAAATTCAGGATATGTATGATGGTGCGAATAATCGTGTGAGGATGGTAGCTGGAGATTTAGAGCACTTCCCTGTTTTGATAGGGTTGCACCAGAGATCGACTCTTAGCCCATTTTTATTATCCTTGGTGATGGATGTTCTGACGCGACATATTCAAGGAAAGGTGCCTTAGTGTATGTTATTTTGTAGATGATGAGACTCGGGGTGGAGTTAATAATAAGATGGAGATTTAGAGACAAACAGTTGAGTCTAAAGGATTTCAGTTAAGTAGAACCAAGACAGAGTACTTGGAGTGTAAGTTAAGTGATGTATCGTAGGAGGCTGGAGTGGTTGTGAAGATTGACTCTTAGGCTATTCATAAGAGGGAGAGTTTTAAGTATCTGGGGTCTATGATTTAGGGCAATGGTGACATTGACGAGGATGTCACGCATCATATTGGGGTCGGGTAGTTGAAATAGAGGCTCACTTTGTGAGTTCTATGTGATAAGAAAGTGCCTCCGAAGCTTAAAGGTAAGTTCTACAGAGTGGTAGTCCTATGTTTTATGATATACCTGCATTAACTGCTTCAATTGTGATTTTACTATATCACCCATAGTTAATTATTAACGATCATCTAAGCATTAGAAAATTGATAATATTTCATAGAAAAGGTAAAATAGACATAAAATTGTAAGTTAACTCTTGATGTTTTAAATTAACTTGCTGACTTATGTAGGGTCCACTTAAATTTTTTTATAAGTATTCTTTTTAGCAATTTCATTATATTTTCTTCTAATTAGTTAACCATTAATGAAGTATTTTGCAATAGTAATATCGGTGTAAAAAAAAGGTATGAAAGTAGTGCACTTACTTAGATCTAAATGATTAAATTCAAACAAAAAATTAAATACATAGTTATGAGCTAAGATCTGAATAATCAAGATATCATTTATATTAGGTACAACTAAATGAATCATAAAATACATAAATAAGAAAAAAAAATATTTTATAATAACTATTTTTTTAAGTGGTCGACATGCTTGCCTATCAGTGCATGCTTTGTGATTTTACTATATCACCCTCTAATTAAGTATTATATGTAGTTTACGTAATAGAAAATTAATAATATTTAATTTTAAAAGTAAACTAGGCATTTATGACATGTCTGTTTCAGTTGCTTTAACCTTAATTTTAATATATCACTTTAAATTAATTCTTATAAGTTATCTAAGTATTAAGAAATTAATAATATTTAATAAAAAGGTAGAATAGAAATAAAATGATAAATTAACTCTTGACATTTTAAATTAACTTGACATCTTATATGAGACACACTTAAATTTTTTTCACAAGTATTTTTTAAAGCAATTTTGCTATATCACATCTAATTAGTTATTATGAGTCATCTAAGACATGTCTGTTTTGCTACTTCAATCGTGATATTTGCTTGATAATAGAAGTTATATCGGTGTCACTTAAATTAGAATAGAAGAAAAATATTATAAATTAAAATAATCAAAAACATAAATAATTTAAAACTATTTAATTTGTTATGCCACTTCATGCATAAATATATTTTTTGAAGGCGTAATGAAAGATCTAAACTTTAGGTGGTAAAATTACAGGGAGAATGTAAGCCACAATTAAATTTCTAAATACACTCATATTAAATATAAATATATCAATAATTAATTATGAAGATTTATTTAAAAAATTTCATAATAGTTTTAAAGAATTTAATCTTAGCATGTTGGGTCCATGCTCAGCACGGGCCTATCGCCACTAGTGTAAATATAAAGCATGAAAACCAATTATTTGATGGTTACATTTTTCAACCATTATTTGTTGAACTAATTGGTACCATTTTTACTTAAGTTTTTCTCATTTATTTGTTACCTGAATCCTTTGTTAAGTTCTGTTTAACTAAGATAATGATTGGTTTTTCCTCAACTATTAATTGTTACCAATCGGTACCAAAAGGTGTAAAAATTACACAGTTGAACACAAGTTTAGGAATTTAGAATGAATAACGTCTAGCTGAGGTATTAAAATAAAAGTTTATATTAAATTGAAGGGGCTGGTGATGTGTTTGGCCATTATTCTACTATTTGATGAATAGGACTGTACCATGGTTTCTTGGAAATTTGACAGAAAGAAATGAAAAAGGTAAAAGGATTTAAGTGTATTTATGTCTTTTCATATGTTTATCACATGGTATTAATACCAAGTATTACTAATACCTTGGTTTCTAATATATTAGCTATACACCATATAATATCAGAAGTCCAAAATATCTACCAAATAAAAGATTAATTAATACCACACCAAATACATATATTATTTATTCTAATACATTCTACTAAACTACACCCCTTATTCCATTTTGTTCATAGGATTCACTTTCGCGCGAAATATTTATTTTGTATGACATGACCTATTCAACGACTAAATCTATAAATAAAATCTTGGTAGATCATTATTGTTCTTGTTGTTGCTATTATTATTATTATTATTAGTAGTAGTATCAGTATTAGTATTAGTATTAGTATTATTATTAGTATTAGTATTATTATTAGTATTATTATTAGTATTATTATTAGTGTTGTTGTTGTTATTATTAAGTCCAAGTTCGAAAGAAAGTTAAGTTGTGCTAAGCTTGAGTACTTTTAATGATTGACAAATATTATACAAGAACCATATATTTAGAAGGTCTCAATAGTAAATTCATAGTACTTTATGATTGACAAAGAACTACGGACGATCCAGGTTCTCAGCATATCTATTGGAGGAACTAGCTTGAAGTTTTATGTACAAGTAATAAAAATAGATACCGGACAGATGATTGAAGACCTATGTAGATAAGTGGATACAAAATAGGTTCTATATGGAAGAAGAATATTCCTTGAGGATAGTGAGGAGACAGAATCAAAATCAGCTTATAATATTTGAGAATTAAAATCAGCTTATAATATTTGACATTTGACAAACAACAATAAAAAAGTTTGTGCTTGTTAGAATGAATATAGTTGAGGAAGGTGCAATTTTCGATGGTATAGAAGTGGAGATAAGCGCGGGACAAGATATGAATCCAAGTGGAGTAATAAAATCAACTGATGTGTTTGGCTTAAAAGATGTTGTGCTATGATCGAAGGAACTTAGATATTCATCATTCTGGATGCTAGCTTGTTCGATAGTGTCACCTACAATCATAAAAACAACAGACTTTCTTTTTGCTTGCATGTTTTTTCTCATCTTTAATCTAGGTGATGTCTAAAATCTGTAGAGCTCTATATGTATGTCATCATAAGTCAATGGATGAATATTGAATGTGCGGGACATCTATGAAATAAGAACCAAGATAGGCAATGTTGTAGCATTTTTAGTTTCCTGTTCTCACATATTATTATCCAAAATTATTCCCAATATTTATCAGGAATAAGAAAAAAATGGCTATAACAAGTACAACTTTGTTAACTATTAGGGTGGCTTTATCCTTGGTTGGGTGGAGACGTGCCATGATAGTGCCCAACAAAAATTTGGCATTTTAGTGAGTTTCTATTTGTATATAAGGTTTTCGGTGCTTGGAAAATAATTTCCCTATCCATTCTTGTTGATGTGATCCAATTACTATACTCTAGACACATTCCAATGATTCTATGGGATATGTCCAGTCCACCCAACTATAGAACTTATTAATTGTCGTGTTTGTTATATCCACAAAAACCCCTCGAGCAATAATAAAATCTAGAGGCTTTGATGACTTTTGTTCCGATGTAGCTCCATATAATGAAAAGAATTATCAGGCAATAGGTGTCGTGATGTCTAGTGAACAACAACAATGAAAAAGTTTGTAACTAGACTAGGATAGATGAATGAACCTTTAACCCATGAAGGCTAACTCTCTTCTCATATATAAGGCTTGGATGATACTTTGCCTTTCATAAGTAGATGTTGGCCATGTAGAGCTCTTTTAACCTAGGTATTATCAGACAATCAACTCACTTTGCATTATACTTATGTCTCACCTCCTTCCCCCTCTACTCATAGCTAGCAGTGCCTTGATGACTTTAGCTCCTTCTCTGAGCCCATTAGGATCCATATGATCCTTTGCACCATCAGGTGAAGAACGTCTTATTTGGGATCTCTCAAGGGGTGGAGTCATGTTTAGCAATTCCACTCTCTTTACATGAAAATCGGTGTGTTATAATGACTCGCCTTGTAAGACTAGAAGAGAGTGATAGTTTTGCTCACTATCTATGGCTTTTTCCTCTTAGTCTTTCTTGGTTTGGTTTGCCACTCCTCGTCTGGGTCAGTAGGCTCATCTTGTTGTTGGGACCTCTTATAATTAGTGACCCTCTTTTTTCCACTGTGTATATTGCCTTGCCGTATCTCTTTGTAATTGTTTAGGAGCTATAGATATAAACAATAAAACAGATTGCTCGTGTCCATAAATATTACTCCCTCCATTTAAAAAAGAATGACCTACTTTGACTAGTTACAGAGTTTAAGAAAATAAAGAAGACTTCTTAATCTTGAGGCCTTAAATTAAAGTTGTGTTAAATGTATCAAAATGCCCTTTAATCATGGGGTTCTAAACATGCCATATGGAAAGTTGAAATAAAAGTATTGTCAAAAAAGGAAAGGAGTCATTTTTTTTAAATAGACTAAAAAGGAAAGTAGGTCATTCTTTTTTAAATGGAGGGAGTAATAAATATGAAACAGATTCACCACGAGGGAATTAACAAAAGTGGTGAAATTCTACAAAACTTCTATGTATTAGATCATAAATGAGATTTACAGACTATAAATCAAATGTATAAACGGTTCAATCAACTCATGAATCGTAAATCATCATTCATGTTCATAATCTTCATAAGTCAATGTTGTTTTTTTCTCAATTACGGTGGAGATACACACTGATATTTACGATCTATACTTCCTACTATAAATTAAGAGACAAAAATTAGATCCCTAATTAGAATGTTAGTTTTTCTCGAAGATTATATATGGTGGATATATTGATAATATATATATTCCTAAATCATAAGTTTTGCCTCGAAATAAAATTTAAGATGATTTCTATTAATTTTTTTACTTCTTTAACTACATCCGAGTTTAGGGTCTGTAAATCGGACTAAATCTTTAAATTGATCAATTGATTAGGATTTTCCATACTTACAATTTTCTAAAAAATTTGACCATGTTATCATGTACAAATTTTATAGAATTAATATGGTAATATATGAAGCATAAAAGTCATATTCCATACCTAACCAATTAGTTCGATTTTCATGGCCCTAAATAGCCAAATAAAACAAATTACAGGGTTTTTTATATTCTTTATTTTTATCACATATGGGTGGAATCCCTTGGAATTCTCGGGCCTAAGCTCAACAAGTAGGTGGGAAATAGCCACCATATTTTATTACCCATCAAAAGTACAAGATAAATTTTGCATATAGCATACATTGTGGGTTCATATAGTTAAAATAAGAGCAAAGGGTTCACAATTTCTATATGTGTGTGTGCGTGCAAAAAAAGTGGAGAAGTGATGATAGGCGAATTTATGCACCCATATTTTAGCTAAGTTTTGAGGACAAAATATATAATTTATGAACTTTTAGTCCTTTTTCCTGTAAGTGAGCTAACAAACATGATTAGCAAGTTTTCAGATATAAATGTTGCAGAATTCAGCATTTTATGGATAACTTGACGCCAAAGGAAGCTTCACGAAAGAATGAGAGCATCGTTTGGACGCCTATGGACTGAAAGTGATGCATGGAAAACCTGTCCCGGGCAAAAATAGCATTTCTCAAGACTTTGGGGATCAGCAGTAACCTATTAGGATTAGGATAATGATGCAGTAATTTATTAGGATTAGGATAAGTACGCAGTAGCCTAGTAGGAATAGGATATGAGTGTTATAAATACCCTATTTGCTGGAGATTTTCGTAATTCCCATCCATCCATCAAAACAATTCTCCACCACCCTCATCCCTATTCCATCCTTCCCCTTTCTTTATTAATTCATTGTTGACATTATTTTTCATCTATTCGACTTTTAATTTTACAACAAGAGAATCACTATTTTCCAAGGAATTTACGCCTAAAGTCATACCACACCATACTACACGTGAGATCTTTTATTGTGGTATAATAATAATGTCTATTGTGATTTCCATCGCACTCATGAATGGCTAAACTTCTCTGTTGGGGTTAAGGAAGCCATATGAGATACTATCTATTGCTATGAGTTTGTGAATTTGCGACACGTATGCTGCTTATATCATTATTCTCTTCATCTTAATGCAAATTCTTGTGGTTGCAAACGCATAGAATAACGCCAGTATAGCATTAACTTGTTCGAAAGAAAAGTTATATGTCTGGAAAAGAGATAATGTCAAGGTAATAGGGCACCAACCCCTGTTAAAAAGTTAGTGTCGTAACTGGATTAACCTCTTGGAGAATTTATACCGTTAGACACGCTTTAAGCTTGAAAGAGTTAAAGTGAAATAGTCCTTGTTAAGGTCGAAAGACGCTTAGATTTACCATAGAATACAATTCTCTATAAGCATATGCATGTCTGAATTCCGCATAACTCATAGCCAATAGAGACGTATAACTCATAAGGTGGACATAACCTAAACTCTCAATTCTCATTGTTTTACATCTTACTAAACATTCTTTCTTTTTACTTTGCTATTTTCTGTTTTCACTTTACTATTTTGTTTACATTACTTGAACGTTACAATCCCCCCTTTTACGAGACTTTCACCAACAGTCTAATAATCTTTGCTTACTTATTGTCTGGCTATTCCCTATGGGATCGATACCCAACCCAGTTGGGTTCTATATTTGACAACAACCGCTTTACACTCTTACAGGAGCTGTTGATTGAGCGTTATCAAAAATTGGCGCCGTTTCCAGGGAATACGAGTGTCAACTAAGTTTGTGATAATTACTAGACCTTTTGGTCAAAGATTCTCGTACTTTTACCTTTAGTTTTTGTTTTTGTTTTTCTGCAGGTTTTTATTCAGTGCATGCCCCATACTCGAAGTTCTGGTCAACCGTTATTACCTATCAATCCTGAACCATAACGTATTGACAGAATGGAGGCACAACAGGAAATTGAAAGGATGGCTGCTCAACATGAACAGGCGAGACTAGCTGCTCTAGCCTCTGCTTAAGTACATCAACAGAATATTGATAACCCTGGGCGAGCAATAAATCCTGAAGACGAGGACCTAGGTGATGACGAGTTACTTAACCCTAGGCGTGATGTTGAGGTGGCAACACCGGCAAACAGAAGAGATCATCAAGCAAGATTTAGGCCTGCCCGCTGAGCTGAGTAGATTCCTTTTGATGATGATGATGATGATCTTGATGGAGCTGGTGCCAGAGGAGCTATTATTATTCCGCCATTGGAACCCGGAGCCAAGTTCAACATCACAAGCACCATGATTCAGTTATTGCAACTCAAGGGTTTATTTGGTAGACTAGCAGGCGATGATCCAAATATGCACCTGATCAACTTTATTTCTACATGCAAGTCATTCAACAATCTTGGCGTTGGACAGAATGCAATTCGACTGCGCTTATTTCCATTGTCTCTATCTGGGGAGGCAACTCTATGGTTGAATGGGCTAACTCCTGATTCTATTACTAATTGGAGGAAATTGAAAGACGCTTTCCTAGCAAGATTCTTTCCGCCATCCAAGAGAGCACAATTGAGAGATGAAATCAGCAATTTTCGACAGCTTCCAACCGAAGCTCTTCATGAAACATGGGAGAGGTTCAATACGAAGCTTATGAGGTGCCCAAACCATCACATGACCAATGTCCACCTAATGGAAATACTATACAGAGCCTTGAATTCAATAACTAAACCAGTGGTGGATAATGCGGCTAGAGGATCATTTATGGACCTCACCTTTGGGTAGGCAAGAAATATGCTAGATCGGATGACGAAGCAAAGTAGAGCTTGGCATACCAGGGATTCTGAGGTAGCAAGCCCTACTATATCTATTGGCATGACTGCTGAACAAAGGAGAAGAGAAGAAGAACGTGATCAAGATATGGAGCACATGAAAACACAAGTGGATCTTCTTACAAAGCATCTATTATCAGGGAAGACCGAAAAAGTCAAAGCAGTTGCGTCAAAAGGAAGAGAGGAATCCGATTCTGAGGAAGAAGCCAACTACGTGAACAATTAGGGGGGTTTCCGAGGTAATACCCAAGGAAAACAAGGTCGGAACTGTTATGATAAATCTGGAAACAAGGACCAAGGTAGTTGGAAGAACAAGAATGACAAGAGTGGTTTATACGTTCCCCCAGGAAGATGTGACACCACCACATTTGGTTCTGGAAATATGGAAGATATGATGGCTAAACTGTTGAAAGGAGTGGAAACAACCAGCGCAGGAGTAACAGAGGTAATAAATTATTTGTCCTCCATGAAGCAATTGGTAGATTCACATTCCACTTCAATCAAGAAAATAGAGCAGCAATTGGTCCAACTTTCAGCAGCACTCAATCAAAGAAAGGCTGGCACCTTACCTAGCGACACTGTGCAAAATCCAAGAAATGACGGATCATGTATGAATATTACTACCCGAAATGGTAAGGTGATGGAAACTTCATCCAAAGGCAAGAAAGTGGTTGACGAGGCAGCAGACATCGCTGATAAGGCAAAAGGAGAAGCTGTCGTAGAAACCACCCACAACGTCCATGACGTCACACCGAGTATGTTGTAGCCTGAAAAGGCTGAAAAATGGAAGA
Organism: Capsicum baccatum var. pendulum; assembly: GCA_030864225.1. Classification (NCBI taxonomy): domain Eukaryota; kingdom Viridiplantae; phylum Streptophyta; class Magnoliopsida; order Solanales; family Solanaceae; genus Capsicum; species Capsicum baccatum. The sequence continues at coordinate 160,687,616 of CM061555.1, read as the reverse complement.
AAGAGGAGAAGAAAACCTTGGAGAAAATAATTCCTTATCCACCACCACCTTTTCCTCAAAGATTGAAGAAGATTGCGGATGATACAAAGTTCAGCAAATTCATGAATATGTTAAAGCAGCTGACCATTAATGTTCCGTTGGTAGAGGCACTAGAACAAATGCCTGGGTATGCGAAATTTATGAAGGATATTTTGACAAAGAAGCGAGCAGCAATCTATGAGTACTGCAGCGCAATCGCTACAAGATCGCTAGTTCAGAAAAAGGCCGGCCCTGGTGCCTTCACTATTCTTTGCACTATTGGATCTTTGAACTTTGCCAAGGCATTGTGCGATCTGGGTGCTAGCATCAATTTGATGCCACTATCCATCTATAGGAAGTTGGGGTTAGGCGATCTGAAACCAACCAATATGAGGCTCGTGATTACTGATAGATCGGTAAAACGATCTATGGGTATCTTGAATGATGTGTTGGTGAAGGTTTATTCATTCATCTTTCCTGCAGACTTCATTATTCTGGATTGTGAGGAGGATTCTAAAGTTTCCATAATCTTGGGACGTCCTTTCCTTGCAACAGGAAGTGTGCTTATTGACATGAGAGCTAATGAGCTTTTATTTCGGTTGAATGATGAAGTGGTACGCTTTGATATATGCAAAGCAATGAAGCAACCCAGCGATATGAATGTATTATCTGTAGCTGATGTTCATTATGAGGATAAGAAAGCATTATCTATAGCAAAACAGCTTACTGTTGAGCCATTGTCTGCTGCGCTACTGAATGTTGAACATAAGGATGATGAAGATTATGAAGAAAATACATGTTCTCTAGCAGAAATAGGGTCCTATTCTCGTACTCCTAAATAGCTGGACCTTGATCTTAGGAATCAACCGTCACCAACAGCGAAGACTTCCATTGAAGAGCCACCAATGCTAGAATCGAAAGAGCTCCCCGATTATCTAAGGTATGTGTTCTTGGATAGTGAAAATATACTTCCGGTAAGTATGGCAGATGATTTAAGTGAACAGCACGTAGAGGCTCTCATCTCTGCTCTAAAGAGATACAAGAGAGGCATGGGTCGGACTATTGATGATATAATTGGTATCCCTCCCGGGATAGGCATGCACAAGGGTCATCTCGAAGAAGATTGCATGCCTATAAGTAAGCCTCATTGTCGTCTGAATCCATTCAGAAAATGATCCACCATCTATCTCGATGAAGTCTAAGTAATCGAGATAGCTATGTCATGCCGCGATAATAAATCAAGCGCTTGGTGGGAGGCAACCCATCGTTTTTCTTTTTTTTTTCTTTTTTTCGTTCTACTAATCGTTTGCTTTTGATAAATAAAAATCCAAAAAGAAGAGTCGTGCCATGACCAAAACTAAGGCACTTGATGGGAGGCAACCCATCGTTCTAACCGTCTTTGTTGTTTTTGAGTAAATGTAGGTGCAAGAGGCATAAACGAAGAGATTGGTTTCAAATTTTGATTTGGACGTATTGCATGTTAAAGGTGGTAAGTTAGGAATGAAGAAGCAAAAGGCTATGGATTAGGCATTGCTTATGAAAATATAGGCAACAAACAAGGCTAGGCCTATGTAAAACTAGGCCACGAAAAAGGAAAGGCCTATACTATGGCCTATGCTCTCGGAATCAAGTGTGCCATAGCATAGGCGCCGCCTATGCCAATGCCTTTTGTCTCGGAATCTCATATGCTAAGTGAAAGGCGCCGCCTATGCCTAAGAATGCCATGTCATAGGCGCCGCCTATGCCCAACAATGCTATGCAAAAGACGCCGCCTATGCCAAGCATAGGCAAAGCAAAAGGCGCCACATATGGTCACTTCTTGTCTCCAAAACTGATTTTAAATGGGTCAAAACCTGATCCAACCTTCCCCTGTAAATAAGAGACTTAGTCTTGAACCAAAAACACATTGGAAACCTAGCATAAGCGTCACCTATAGTCTCCAAATCCTCTCCAAAATTTTCATTTTGCTCTTTTACTTCACAAGAACATCATCCAAAGGCATCAATCAAGTAAGTAGTTCTTTGTTCTTCATTTATATTCTGTAAGTACTACACTACTACGCCTATTATGAATTGTTAAATCTTGAAATATTAGAAGTGACTTGAATGTGGTTGATGTGTTGTGATACAACTAAGTGAGTGAAAGAATACGCAAGAATGATCTTAACATGTTTCCAAATTGAATTTGATTTTGATGCACTGTCATACTTTTGTGGAATTGACATGGTCACAAAAATTGCATAATCTTGTCAATAGAAAGCTTACATGTTGGAATAACTTGTTCATCAAGATGAGAATTATGGTTGACTACCAACATAGGAGGTTGTGATTATTTCTAGATGCTATACCTTGATTCAATCCCTATGTAGTAGCATGAAAGTATTGCTAAAAATACAAGAAGTATGACTGCACTAATTTTATTGTTGGAATATAGCACCTAAAACGTATGCCGATGAAGTCTGAGTAATCGACCACTTTCACTTCACTAGTCTGTACCAACAAACTAAGTGTGGGGTGGTTCCACTACTGCTTGTTTATAGATTGTATCCATCGAGATGACGCTAACATGAACATTGTTTTAGTCTCAGGTATAATGGCACCTAAAGCAAGACAAGGCAAAGATAAGGCAACCACTTTCCAAAAAGGCAAGAAAAGAGGACGCAAAGAGCAAGGAGAGTTCTCCTCGATGCAAGTACCACGCCATATTTTCTGAATTAAATGGGTCCTCGAGGAGGAAGCAAAGGAGTGGTATAGGAACAATAAAGAGAGAAAATATGTTCATGTGGACCTGATACACAAAGAAAGCCTAGCAAATAAAGAACCGCGCATATTGGCCAAGATAATGGCGTTGTATCTTGATTTCATCTTCCGAGATATGGGAGAGAGTAATCTAGATTTAACACTAGAATTCTATGCCAACTGGTCACCGAAAACCACAGGGAATGAAGTCAAGATTCGGGGGCAAGTTTTACAACTAAATGCGGATTTCTTCAACTCCTTTCTAGGTTTGACTTCAGTTGATCCATCACCACTCAAGGAGATGTACAATAGACCTCCATATAGGGCCATTCGACACACCCTTTGTGGAACAAGATCTATGGCACGATGGAGTAGACACAAGGACACCGGTCGACACAACACCTTCCCATATGCTCCTTTGAATAGGGAAGTAAGGATATGGTTGTGCATAGTCAACTCTTGCCTAATTCTAGGGACCCAGTACACCAAGATAACACGAGATAGAGTGTGCTTGGTATACGCATTGATGATGAATGATCCTATCAATATTGGGGCAATTATTCGATCTATAATGCAGAAAGCTAGGCTACACAGGAGGTCCCACTTCAGTTTTGGCAATTTGTTGACCGCAATATTGAGGAAGGAAAACATTGAAGAGGAATCGGCTGATCATAAAATCCCATACAACCCAAAGAAGGTTGACCACACGAAGGTTAAGGATGCTAAAACTACGCATGGAGTCAACTTTACCACTTCAGAAAGGCATGCTCGAGATGAGAGTTTCTTTCGCCATCTTTATGGCATGACTCGGTTTACAATGATGAGCGGTGGCCATGTTCCAACTGCTGCAAAGCTCCAACAGCTGGATTATGACTACCCAATGAATTAGAACGCGAAGGAGATGTGTGGTGTAGGTACATATTTTGAGGAACCTCTTGATGACGATGTGCTGACCAATGATGATCGACGAATGCCAGACTCCAACGTGGAGGAGAATTCTGAAGACGATGACTCCAATAATGATTCCGACGAAGGGGGTATGACCCCAGACATAGAGGAGGAGTCCGACTAACCAGGTTCTTCTTATTTATTTTCCACTGAGGGTAGTGTGTCCCGTCTAAGTGTGGGGTGCTGTTATTTGCATGCTATACTTCTCTATTTGCATTTGCCTTTATGTTTATTTTGTTTTTTTAGTAGGTAAATTTGTTTTTTTTTACTTACTTCGCATGAAATTATTCTAATAGGCTGCATGAGATTATGAATAGAGTCCGTGGAAAAATCATTACTATTGAGACGTTTAGGCTTTAATTGTGACTCACTATGTGATAATTGTGTGGTTTAATTCCTTCATCTGTTGGGTCAAGAGTCTATACTGCTTCCAATAAAGTCGACCATGTGCCTTGTGTGTGTGAGGATATAGTATATTCTATGTTTGTGGCTGATGATAGAACTTGCCTGGTATGTATGTAAAGAGAAAATAAAGAGTGCAAGTCTAGGAGATGATTTAGGCATTTCTTTGGCAACCTAGACTTGTTTACCATCTTTTTACCTACCCATGGACATTATCCTAGTTAACCCCTTTGAGCCTTTAGCCTATTTTCTTTAACAACCTCATATGTAAGCCTAATTCATTTTTTTCAAGACCATAGTTTGATCTAAATTCCTAAGTGCTTTAAATTTTAAAGCAATGTGACAAAATAAGAGGAAATTGGGTGAGAATAGTGCCTTAGAATGAATTGGTGCTTGAATGTGTTATGAAAAATAATTGCTATCACAAGAGGTGTGTTATGAAAAGAAAAAGGAAAAGAAAAATAAAAAGTTAATTCTGTTCAAAATTGAAAAACAAAAGAGGTGAGAAAGGGTGGTAGATTAAAAAAAAGTAGAAAGGTTGTTTGAAAGAAAGCATAAATGGTATAATGTGATTTATTAAAGCGCTTAGGAACATAGTCACTATTTCTTGCCAAAATAGTCCTACCCGTCCCTTAGCCTACATTACAACCTGTAAAAGACCTATTTGATCCTGAGCTTAGCATTCTGATATTTAGTGGAGCATGACACTAAGGGCAAGCCTATGGTCATCAGTTGAAACATATGAATTCTTTGTGAGAGCGAGAGCAAGGATACTCGTATACCCATGTTTCGATAAATATACTATACTTGTGAGTGATTATGGGTTATATTTTGTGAGACACACATGGTTGATGAGTTTTGGGTAGTTGTGTATGATTCTCTGTGCCTTAACTTTTGAATACGAATTAACCATCATCACGAGTCTATATTAGAGGTTAAAATTGTTTCTAGAAATGATCAGAAAACTACTCTTTGTTAATGATTGCTATGCCTGTCTTGATGACTATTTTGTGTTGTTACTGTCAAACCCTAAATAAATGTTTAGATGGACATGATATTTTGTTCAAGGACGAACAAAGCTTTAAGTGTGGGGTGTTGATGATAGGTGAATTTACACGCCTAAAGTACTATATTTCACCCATATTTTAGCTAAGTTTTGAGGACAAAATATATAATTCATGCACTTTTAGTCCTTTTTCCTGTAAGTGAGCTAACAAACATGATTAGCAAGTTTTCAGGTATAAATGATGCAGAATTCAGCATTTTATGGATAACTTGACTCCAAAGGAATCTTCACGAATGAAGGAGAGCAGCATTTGGACGCCTATGGACTGAAAGTGATGCATGGAAAACCTGTCCCGGGCAAAAACAGCATTTCTCAAGACTTTGGGGATCAACAATAACCTATTAGGATTAGGATAATGATGCAGTAATTTATTAGGATTAGGATAAGTACGCAGTAGCCTAGTAGGAATAGGATATGGGTGTTATAAATACCCTATTTGCTGGAGATTTTAATAATTCCCATCCATCCACCATCCATCCATCAAAACAATTCTCCACCACCCTCATCCCTATTCCATCCTTCCCCTTTCTTTATTAATTCATTATTGACATTATTTTTCATCTATTCGACTTTTAATTTTACAACAAGAGAATCGCTATTTTGCAAGGAATTCACGCCTAAAGCCATACCACACCATACTACACGTGAGATCTTTTATTGTGGTATAATGATAATGTCTATTGTGATTTCCATCACACTCATGAATGGCTAAACTCCTCTGTTGGGGTTATGGAAGCCGTATGAGATACTATCTATTGCTATGAGTTTGTGAATTCGCAACACGTATGCTGCTTATATCATTATTCTCTTCATCTTAATGCAAATTCTTGTGGTTGCAAACGCATAGAATAACGCCAGTATAGCATTAACTTGTTCGAAAGAAAAGTTATATGTCTGGAAATGAGATAATGTCAAGGTAATAGGGCACCAACCCCTGTTAAAAAGTTAGTGTCGTAACTGGATTAACCTCTTGGAGAATTTGTACCGTTAGACACGCTTTAAGCTTGAAAGAGTTAAAGTGAAATAGTCCTTGTTAAGGTCGAAAGACGCTTAGATTTACCATAGAATACAATTCTCTATAAGCATATGCATGTCTGAATTCCGCATAACTCATAGCCAATAGAGACGTATAACTCATAAGGTGGACATAACCTAAACTCTCAATTCTCATTGTTTTACATCTTACTAAACATTCTTTCTTTTTACTTTGCTATTTTCTGTTTTCACTTTACTATTTTGTTTACATTACTTGAATGTTACAATCCCCCCTTTTACGAGACTTTCACCAACAGTCTAATAATCTTTGCTTACTTATTGTCTGGCTATTCCCTGTGGGATCGATACCCAACCCAGTTGGGTTCTATATTTGACAACAACCGCTTTACACTCTTACAGGAGCTGTTGATTGAGCGTTATCAAAAATTGGCGCCGTTGCCAGGGAATACGAGTGTCAACTAAGTTTGTGATAATTACTAGACCTTTTGGTCAAAGATTCTCGTACTTTTACCTTTAGTTTTTGTTTTTGTTTTTCTGCAGGTTTTTATTCAGTGCATGCCCCATACTCGAAGTTCTGGTCAACCGTTATTACCTATCAATCCTGAACCATGACGTATTGGCAGAATGGAGGCACAACAGGAAATTGAAAGGATAGCTGCTCAACATGAACAGGCGAGACTAACTGCTCTAGCCTCTGCTCAAGTACATCAATAGAATATTGATAACCCTGGGCGAGCAATAAATCCTGAAGACGAGGACCTAGGTGATGACGAGTTACTTAACCCTAGGCGTGATGCTGAGGTGGAAACACCGGCAAACAGAAGAGATCATCAAGCAAGATTTAGGCCTGCCCGCTGAGCTGAGCATATTCCTTTTGATGATGATGATGATGATCTTGATGGAGCAGGTGCCACAGGAGCTATTATTCTTCCGCCATTGGAACCCGGAGCCAAGTTCAACATCACAAGCACCATGATTCAGTTATTGCAACTCAAGGGTTTATTTGGAGGACTAGCAGACGATGATACAAATATGCACCTGATCAACTTTATTTCTACATGCAAGTCATTCAACAATCTTGGCGTTGGACAGAATGCAATTCGACTGCGCTTATTTCCATTGTCTCTATCTGGGGAGGCAACTCTATGGTTGAATGGGCTGACTCCTGATTCTATTACTAATTGGAGGCAATTGAAAGACGCTTTCCTAGCAAGATTCTTTCCGCCATCCAAGAGAGCACAATTGAGAGATGAAATCAGCAATTTTCGACAGCTTCCAACCGAAGCTCTTCATGAAACATGGGAGAGGTTCAAGACAAAGCTTATGAGGTGCCCAAACCATCACATGACCAATGTCCACCTAATGGAAATACTATACAGAGCCTTGAATTCAATAACTAAACCAGTGGTGGATAATGCGGCTGGAGGATCATTTATGGACCTCACCTTTGGTTAGGCAAGAAATATGCTAGATCGGATGACGAAGCAAAGTAGAGCTTGGCATACCAGGGATTCTGAGGTAGCAAGCCCTACTATATCTATTGGCATGACTGTTGAACAAAGGAGAAGAGAAGAAGAACGTGATGAAGATATGGCGCACATGAAAACACAAGTGGATCTTCTTACAAAGCATCTATTATCAGGGAAGACCGAAAAAGTCAAAGCAGTTGCGTCAAAAGGAAGAGACGAATCCGATTCTGAGGAAGAAGCCAACTACGTGAACAATTAGGGGGGTTTTCGAGGTAATACCCAAGGAAACCAAGGTCGGAACTATTATGATAAATCTGGAAACAAGGACCAAGGTAGTTGGAAGAACAAGAATGACAAGAGTGTTTTATACGTTCCCCCAGGAAGATGTGACACCACCACATCTGGTTCTGGAAATATGGAAGATATGATGGCTAAACTATTGAAAGGAGTGGAAGCAACCAGCGCAGGAGTAACAGAGGTAATAAATGATTTGTCCTCCATGAAGCAATTGGTTGATTCACATTCCACTTCAATCAAGAAAATAGAGCAGCAATTGAGTCAACTTTCAGCAGCACTCAATCAAAGAAAGGCTGGCACCTTACCTAGCGACACTGTACAAAATCCAAGAAATGACGGATCATGTATGAATATTACTACCCGAAATGGTAAGGTGATGGAAACTTCATCCAAAGGCAAGCAAGTGGTTGACGAGGCAGCAGACATCGATGATAAGACAAAAGGAGAAGTTGTCGTAGAAACCACCCACAACGTCCATGACGTCACACCGAGTATGTTGCAGCCTAAAAAGGATGAAAAATGGAAGCAAGAGGAGAATAAAACCTTGGAGAAAATAATTCCTTATCCACCACAACCTTTTCCTCAAAGATTGAAGAAGATTGCGGATGATACAAAGTTCAGCAAATTCATGAATATGTTAAAGCAGCTGACCATTAATGTTCCGTTGGTAGAGGCACTAGAACAAATGCCTGGTTATGCAAAATTTATGAAGGATATTTTGACAAAGAAGCGAGCAGCAAGCTATGAGTACTGCAGCGCAATTGCTACAAGATTGCTAGTTCAGAAAAAGGCCGACCCTAGTGCCTTCACTATTCCTTGCACTATTGGATCTTTGAACTTTGCCAAGGCATTGTGCGATCTGGGTGCTAGCATAAATTTGATGCCACTATCCGTCTACAGGAATTTGGGGTTAGGCGATCCGACACCAACCAATATGCGGCTCGTGATTACTGATAGATCGGTAAAACGACCTATGGGTATCTTGAATGATGTGTTGGTGAAGGTTTCTTCATTCATCTTTCCTGCAGACTTCGTTATTCTGGATTGTGAGGAGGATTCTAAAGTTTCCATAATCTTGGGACGTCCTTTCCTTGCAACAAGAAGTGTCCTTATTGACATGAGAGCTAATGAGCTTTTATTTCGGTTGAATGACGAAGTGGTACGCTTTGATATATGCAAAGCAATGAAGCAGCCCAGCGATATGAATGTATTCTCTGTAGCTGATGTTCATTATGAGGATAAGAAAGCATTATCTATAGCAAAACAGCTTACTGTTGAGCCATTGTCTGCTGCGCTACTGAATGTTGAGCATAAGGATGATGAAGATTATGAAGAAAATACATGTTCTCTACCAGAAATAGGGTCCTATTCTCGTACTCCTAAACAGCTGGACCTTGATCTTAGGAATCAACCGTCACCAACAGCGAAGACTTCCATTGAAGTGCCACCAATGCTAGAATCGAAAGAGCTCCCCGATTATCTAAGGTATGTGTTCTTGGATAGTGAAAATATACTTCCGGTAAGTATGGCAGATGATTTAAATGAACAGCACGTAGAGGCTTTCATCTCTGCTCTAAAGAGATACAAGAGAGCCATGGGTTGGACTATTGATGATATAATTGGTATCCCTCCCGGGATAGGCATGCACAAGGGTCATCTCGAAGAAGATTGCATGCCTATAAGTAAGCCTCATTGTCCTCTGAATCCATTCAGAAAATGATCCACCATCTATCTCGATGAAGTCTAAGTAATCGAGATAGCTATGTCATGCCGCGATAATAAATCAAGCGCTTGGTGGGAGGCAACCCATCGTTTTTCTTTTTTTTTCTTTCTTTCGTTCTACTAATCGTTTTCTTTTGATAAATAAAAATCCAAAAAAAAGAGTCGTGCCATGACCAAAACTAAGGCACTTGATGGGAGGCAACCCATCGTTCTAATCGTCTTTGTTGTTTTTGAGTAAATGTAGGTGCAAGAGGCGTAAACGAGGAGATTGGTTTCAAATTTTGATTGGGATGTATTGCATGTTAAAGGTGGTAAGTTAGGAATGAAGAACCAAAAGGCTATGGATTAGGCATTGCTTATGAAAATATAGGCAACAAACAAGGCTAGGCCTATGTAAAACTAGGCCACGAACAAGGCAAGGCCTATACTATGGCCTAAGATCTCGGAATCTAGTGTGCCATAGCATAGGCGTCGCCCATGCACAAGTATGCCATAGCATAGGCGCCGCCTATGCCAATGCCTTTTGTCTCGGAATCTCATATGCTAAGTGAAAGGCGCCGCCTATGCCTAAGAATGCCATGGCACAGGCGCCGCCTATGCCCAACAATGCTATGCAAAAGGCGCCGCCAATGCCAAGCATTGGCAAAGCAAAAGGCGCCGCATATGGTCACTTCTTGTCTCCAAAACTGATTTTAAATGGGTCAAAACCTGATCCAACCTTCCCCTGTAAATAAGAGACTTAGTCTTGAACCAAAAACACATTGGAAACCTAGCATAAGCGCCACCTATAGTCTCCAAATCCTCTCCAAAATTTTCCTTTTGCTCTTTTACTTCACAAGAACATCATCCAAAGGCATCAATCAAGTAAGTAGTTCTTTGTTCTTCATTTATATTCTGTAAGTACTACACTACTACGCCTATTATGAATTGTTAAATCTTGAAATATTAGAAGTGACTTGAATGTGGTTGATGTGTTGTGATACAACTAAGTGAGTGAAAGAATATGCAAGAATGATCTTAACATGTTTCCAAATTGAATTTGATTTTGATGCACTGTCATACTTTTGCGGAATTGACATGGTCACAAAAATTGCATAATCTTGTCAATAGAAAGCTTACATGTTGGAATAACTTGTTCATCAAGATGAGAATTATGGTTGACTACCAACATAGGAGGTTGTGATTATTTCTAGATGCTATACCTTGATTCAATCCCTATGTAGTAGCATGAAAGTATTGCTAACAATACAAGAAGTATGACTGCACTAATTTTATTGTTGGAATATAGCACCTAAAATGTATGCCGATGAAGTCTGAGTAATCGACCACTTTCACTTCACTAGTCTGTACCAACAAACTAAGTGTGGGGTGGTGCCACTACTGCTTGTTTATAGATTGTATCCATCGAGATGACGCTAACATGAACATTGTTTGAGTCTCAGGTATAATGGCACCCAAAGCAAGACAAGGCAAAGATAAGGCAACCACTTCCCAAAAACGCAAGAAAAGAGGACGCAAAGAGCAAGGAGAGTTCTCCTCGATGCAAGTACTACGCCGTATTTTCGGAATTAAATGGGTCCTCGGGGAGGAAGCAAAGGAGTGGTATAGGAACAATTAAGAGAGAAAATATGTTCATGTGGACCTGATACACTAAGAAAGCCTAGCAAAGAAAGAACTGCGCATGTTGGCCAAGATAATGGCGTTGTATCTTGATTTCATCTTCCGAGATATGGGAGAGTGTAATCTCGATTTAACACGAGAATTCTATGCCAACTGGTCACCGAAAACCACAGGGAATGAAGTCAAGATTCGGGGCCAAGTTTTACAACTAAATGCGGATTTCTTCAACTCCTTTCTAGGTTTGCCTTCAGTTGATCCATCACCACTCAAGGAGATGTACAATAGACCTCCATATAGGGCCATTCGACACACACTTTGTGGAACAAGATCTATGGCACGATGGAGTATACACAAGGACACCGGTCGACACAACACCATCCCATATGCTCCTTTGAATAGGGAAGCAAGGATATGGTTGCGCATAGTCAACTCTTGCCTAATTCCAGGGACCCAGTACACCAAGATAACACGAGATAGAGTGTGCTTGGTATACGCATTGATGACGAATGTCCCTATCAATATTGGGGCAATTATTCGATCTATAATGCAGAAAGCTAGGCTACACAGGAGGTCCCACTTCAGTTTTGGCAATTTGTTGACCGCAATATTGAGGAAGGAAGACATCGAAGAGGAACCGGATGATCATAAAATCCCATACAACCCAAAGAAGGTTGACCTCACGAAGGTTAAGGATGCTGAAACTACGCATGGCGTCAACCTTACCACTTCAGAAAGGCATGCTCAAGATGAGAGTTTCTTTCGCCATCTTTATGGCATGACTCGGTTTACAATGATGAGCGGTGGCCATGTTCCAACTGCTGCAAAGCTCCAACAGCTGGATTATGACTACCCAATGAATGAGAACGCGAAGGAGATGTGTGGTGTAGGTACATATTTTGAGGAACCTCTTGATGACGATGTGCTGACCAATGATGATCGACGAATGCCAGACTCCAACATGGAGGAGAATTTTGAAGATGATGACTCCAATAATGATTCCGACGAAGGGGGTATGACCCCAGACATAGAGGAGGAGTCCGACTAACCAGGTTCTTCTTATTTATTTTCCACTGAGGGTAGTGTGTCCCGTCAAAGTGTGGGGTGCTGTTTTTTGCATGCTATACTTCTCTATTTGCATTTGCCTTTATGTTTATTTTGTTTTTTTTTATTAGTTAAATTTGTTTTTTTTTTACTTAACTTCGCATGAAATTATTCTAATAGGCTGCATGAGATTATGAATAGAGTCCGTGGAAAAATCATTACTATTGAGACGTTTAGGCTTTAATTGTGACTTACTATGTGATAATTGTGTGGTTTAATTCCTTCATCTGTTGGGTCAAGAGTCTATACTGCTTACAATAAAGTCGACCATGTGCCTTGTGTGTGTGAGGATATAGTATATTCTATGTTTGTGGCTGATGCTAGAACTTTCCTGGTATGTATGTAAAGAGAAAATAAGGAGTGCAAGTCTAGGAGATGATTTAGGCATTTCTTTGGCAACCTAGACTTGTTTACCATCTTTTTACCTACCCATGGACATTATCCTAGTTAACCCCTTTGAGCCTTTAGCCTATTTTCTTTAACAACCTCATATGTAAGCCTAATTCATTTTTTTCAAGACCATAGTTTGATCTAAATTCCTAAGTGCTTTAAATTTTAAAGCAATGTGACAAAATAAGAGGAAATTGGGTGAGAATAGTGCCTTAGAATGAATTGGTGCTTGAATGTGTTATGAAAAATAATTGCTATCACAATAGGTGTGTTATGAAAAGAAAAAGGAAAAGAAAAATAAAAAGTTAATTCTGTTCAAAATTGAAAAACAAAAGAGGTGAGAAAGGGTGGTAGATTAAAAAAAAGTAGAATGGTTGTTTGAAAGAAAGCATAAATGGCATAATGTGATTTATTAAAGCGCTTAGGAACATAGTCACTATTTCTGGCCAAAATAGTCCTACCCGTCCCTTAGCCTACATTACAACCTGTAAAAGACCTATTTGATCCTGAGCTTAGCATTCTGATTTTTAGTGGAGCATTACACTAAGGGAAAGCCTATGGTCAGCAGTTGCAACATATGAATTCTTTGTGAGAGCGAGAGCAAGGATACTCGTATACCCATGTTTCGATAAATATACTATACTTGTGAGTGATTATGGGTTATATTTTGTGAGACACACATGGTTGATGAGTTTTGGGTAGTTGTGTATGATTCTCTGTGCCTTAACTTTTGAATACGAATTAACCATCATCACGAGTCTATATTAGAGGTTAAAATTGTTTCTAGAAATGATCAGAAAACTACTCTTTGTTAATGATTGCTATGCCTGTCTTGATGACTATTTTGTGTTGTTACTGTGAAACCCTAAGTAAATGTTTAGATGGACATGATATTTTATTCAAGGACGAACAAAGCTTTAAGTGTGGGGTGTCGATGATAGGCGAATTTACACGCCTAAAGTACTATATTTCACCCATATTTTAGCTAAGTTTTGAGGACAAAATATATAATTCATGCACTTTTAGTCCTTTTTCCTGTAAGTGAGCTAACAAACATGATTAACAAGTTTTCAGGTATAAATGATGCAGAATTCAGCATTTTATGGATAACTTGACTCCAAAGGAAGCTTCACGAAAGAAGGAGAGCAGCGTTTGGACGCCTATGGACTGAAAGTGATGCATGGAAAACCTGTCCCGGGCAAAAACAGCATTTCTCAAGACTTTGGGGATCAGCAATAACCTATTAGGATTAGGATAATGATGCAGTAATTTATTAGGATTAGGATAAGTACGCAGTAGCCTAGTAGGAATAGGATATGGGTGTTATAAATACCCTATTTGCTGGAGATTTTAATAATACTCATCCATCCACCATCCATCCATCAAAACAATTCTCTACCACCCTCATCCCTATTCCATCCTTCCCCTTTCTTTATTAATTCATTATTGACATTATTTCTCATCTATTCGACTTTTAATTTTACAACAAGAGAATCGCTATTTTGCAAGGAATTCACGCCTAAAGCCATACCACACCATACTACACGTGAGATCTTTTATTGTGGTATAATGATAATGTCTATTGTGATTTCCATCGCACTCATGAATGGATAAACTTCTCTGTGGGGGTTATGGAAGCCATATGAGATACTATCTATTGCTATGATTTTGTGAATTCGCGACACTTATGCTGCTTATATCATTATTCTCTTCATCTTAATGCAAATTCTTGTGGTTGCAAACGCATAAAATAACGCCAGTATAGCATTGACTTGTTCGAAAGAAAAGTTATATGTCTGGAAAAGAGATAATGTCAAGGTAATAGGGCACCAACCCCTGTTAAAAAGTTAGTGCCGTAACTGGATTAACTTGTTGGAGAATTTGTACTGTTAGACATGCTTTAAGCTTGAAAGAGTTAAAGTGAAATAGTCCTTGTTAAGGTCGAAAGACGCTTGGATTTACCATAGAATACAATTCTCTATAAGCACATGCATGTCTGAATTCCGCATAACTCATAGCCAATAGAGACGTATAACTCATAAGGTGGACATAACCCTAACTCTCAATTCTCATTGTTTTGCATCTTACTAAACATTCTTTCTTTTTACTTTGCTATTTTCTGTTTTCACTTTACTATTTTGTTTACATTACTTGCACGTTACAATCCCCCCTTTTACGAGACTTTCACCAACAGTCTAATAATCTTTGCTTACTTATTGACCGGCTATTCCCTGTGGGATCAATACCTAACCCAGTTGGGTTCTATATTTGACAACGACCGCTTTACACTCTTACAAGAGCTGTAGATTAAGCGTTATGAAGAAAGGGTGTGATTCAGGAGAGTGCGTGAGAATCATAGTTATGGATGAGATTGGGAATGTTGGCAGTGGAAATGTAAGTTTAGGAAGACAAGAAAAGGAATGTGGAGAAAATTTTAAGGTTAAATACGAAGGTAGAGGCGTCGAATATTTATACTTATATATTGAGGATTATTGCACTTGTAGATTGGTATTTATGGTCCTACCACTTATATATAAATGACTTTTTGTATAATTGCGATAAAATTCAATCCACAACTATAAATATGATAATAAAATCTCTTTCCAGTCTATAAATTTCTTTCATGGATAAATGGTCGATTATACAACCATAAATGAATCATGAAATCCATTATTGTTTGTATACTTGGACGCACATAAGCTATTAAAAATATTAAATCAATTTCTTGTCTTCTATTTGTGATCTCCCAAATGCTCTATATTCCCAATATATGGTCCCTATGCGAATCGTAGATAAATGATTTTAATTTTTATCCCTTATACAATAGAAAGATTTTGACTCTTCCTCTTTAATGGTCCATTGCACGAATAGTAAATTTATTTTATTTCTGTAAATTAAGGATATTCTTAAGGTTTCAAGATAATTTGCAGATCTATGGACAACTTTTATGATCCATAAATCTCATCATAGAGTCAAAACTTTGTTTTTTTTTATTTTCTGACTTCACTCCTTTTTCACATTCTTCTTTATGTTGAAGTCCTATATCACTACATACATTAAAACCCCCCAAAGCTCAAGCTACAAAAATTAAAAACCTTAGATTTCCTCCTAATTAGTTCTTTATTATAAACCAAGGCATGGCACAGAAAACACATCAGTATGGTAAGTATTAATTACCTCCATTTAGTGTTTTATTTAATGTTGTGACATGATGTAAGTAACCATAATCACTTTTCTTGCATATGAAAAAAAGTGTATCCCTAACAGGACTCGTCTATGTGATTTCTTATGACTTCAGTATCCT
This sequence comes from Capsicum baccatum var. pendulum, assembly GCA_030864225.1. Taxonomy (NCBI): domain Eukaryota; kingdom Viridiplantae; phylum Streptophyta; class Magnoliopsida; order Solanales; family Solanaceae; genus Capsicum; species Capsicum baccatum. Next base: position 160,671,545 of record CM061555.1, on the reverse strand, counting down.
TGCAACTTTGTTATAGTTTCAAAACTACTTTTACCTTTAAGTTAGTAAACAATTCAGATATGATCACGAGTTCTTTGTAAGTCTAATTTGAGAACTCACATTGTATATTCATGTGTATTGATCTCATAACACTAGCTCCATCCTCTTTATTGGATTCATTGATCATAAATAAATCTACATATGCTCTCTATATCACCTCTAGAGAAAAAGGAAGAACAGGCTTAGGAAGTGGTGAGAGAGCGTTTGACACCTGACCTGCCTCTTATTCATCCTTAGAATTGTTTCTTTCCTATACATATAAATAATAGGTGTTTTCATCTCAGAATAGTCTATAACCTAGTAAGCCTTTACTAATTTTGGAGAAATTTTCTCTTCTCGTGGTGATGTCTATATATCGAGACAGAGATCAAATTCCATTATCTTTTCATTTTCAACTATATTTCTTTTATGTTGGCCCTTTCGGGGTGGATTATTCTCTTTGAACATTTCGGTCATTTGGACTCTTTGTCTCTAAATGGAAACAATATTCTCTCACAATTTTTGTTATTTATTAGTTTAGTATCAGAATGCTCGCGATATATAAAACTATTTCAAGAAGACCCTCTAACATAGAATTATTCTACTCATAAGGACTCCTCTTGCCACTATTGAAAGCAGAGGTCTATCCCATTAGATGTATTTATGGATTGGATCTTGATTTCCAAAACTTGTTACCATTTTTCTAATTTCCTTAATTCTAACCACCTTGGTACATATACCTAGAACCTTCGCTTTACTAACTCTGTGGTTAAGGTCTTCATGGGTTGTTATAGTAAAATTTGAGTAGTTATGAATATTATAGTCCGTTTGAGAGTTGTTGACAAAATTAGCTTTCCCAAACTACAATAGAGGAACCTCTAAACATAGAACCACTAGTTGTGCATTGATAACATCCAAATCTACCTCTCGAAATAGAAAATGCAGACGATTCTTTGCTATATAATGGCGTATTTAAAGAGTCGGGGTTGATCCCACAGGGATCAATAAAAATGCAATTGAAAAAGTATGGAATTACAAACACGCCTTAATTTAAAAACTAGGTAATACTAATTTGGAGGGTTTTCTTTTACTTTTTAAGTTACAATGATAGAACCAATAATATAAATGGATAGATTGATATTAACCTTCACAAGAAAGGGAAAACAAAGGAATTGGAACATCGAATCAATTTATATCAAACGATCCTTTGTAGGTAATTAAATAAAACTAAATAATCATAGGTCATGAAATTAGCATTGGAATCTCAGTTATCCACAAACTTCTTTCAATCAAAATAAAATATTTCTAAATTAGTTCCCTGAAAGATAGCTAAGTGCCAAAAAGTCATTTCAGTTATAGGCGACACTAGAATTCTACTACCTAAACCTCAAATTGATTAGATGAGGTTTGAATCCTCAAATCACGCTAATTAATCCTTTTCAACTTTATGTTTCTCTCTCATGTTTAGTTGAAGTAAATGGACAAGTCCTAAGGTTGATCATTCCTTTCAGAAATTAATTAAAGCATAAGATTAATTATATAAACACAAATTCATTTTAGAAATAAAAAGTATTCAATTAATACAAAAGAAAATGATATAGATTAAAACCTGAATATTATTTATTTTTAATAGAACATTCAAACAATATTAACAACTACACACAAGATTAAAGTACACCCAATCTTCGTTTCAACAGTGTTTGTTGAAGAACTCGATCCTCCAAATTTCAGAAAATAGCCATACATAATGTGTTGGATTGTTGAAACAAGTTTTATTTTGATTTAGGAATAACAAAATATTAAATTTCAAACATGTCCATCACTACAGAAAATCAGTCACACCTACAAAACATTCCCTACACGTGATCCCTGTTTTTGTTGAATCTTTATAACTTGTGCGAGCTTTGTATTCCGGTAGTGAATCTCAAGTTACATATGCACCTTCACTAAAGTAGTCCTTTTTTTCTTATGTGTAGATGTTGATGCATTGTATCCTTTGCAATGTAAGACCCTTATAATAGTGAATCATCCATTAAAATGATACATTTTTATTTTGTGCTAGATCGTTAATGCATTCCAAGGCTCTCTAATATAGAAGTCCCGGCAACATATAACAATTCTTCATAATTTCTTGCTCAACTTTTTGTTGCTTAAATTACTATCATATAAATAAAAATTGAGTTAGTAATTACAATTAATTTTATTATTAATCTAATTTTACTGTCAGCTAGAAAATTTGTGGCTAAACTGTTCTGGATACACATGGAAAATAAAGGTGGACATCTCCTCACCTTTTTTTTATCATATTCATCCATATACAAATGATTTCATTTCCCTTTAATTTTTTTCTTTCCACTTAATAAGCTTTTTACTCTTCCTTTTTCCAACTATACATTTTGTGAGTGGTGAAAAGGCAAGTGGTGGAGGTTTGTGGTTGTCAAATGCCAATGTTGATTAGGCATATATTACATTACAAAGCTTCGACGTAGAACCAAAATCCCTACGCCAGACTCATAATTGGATAACAAAAGCTTTTTTTGCTTTTTTTGTCTTTTCCAAGTGCTTAGATACAGAACCCACTAAGTAAAGGATAATTAATTTTTGTTGGAAGTATGGTGAGTTATGATTTTTTTATTAACAAATATGGTAGCTTCATTGGTTTGCTGATACAAGTAAAAGAATTTGCTCCTGTTAGTTGGTTTTTGCATAGCATTTGACATTCAGGGTTGTTTGGTACAATATATTCGGAGAAATAATCTATGTATTATGTTTCGTAGAAGTTTTTGGATTGTGCATGTATTTTTTATATACCCTATTTGGTATAGTAAAATTTATAACTAATATCTTTCATTTGGTGGTATTAGTAACACTTGGTTTTAGTACCATGGAATAAATACATATAAAGACAAATTTATCCTCAAATCCTTTTAACTATTTTATTTGTTTTCTTCATTTTATGTTTTATATTTTATATTTGGATCACATATTTTTAATAAAAGGGAAAAAAATAGACTTAAATACCCATAATCAAAATGAATACTGCACTTAACAATTAACATTATAGGAAAAAAAAGTTAGAATTAAATATAAACATAATCCTTATTTCATTTGTTTCTAAATTTCTAAAGACTACCCTAAACATATTTTGGATGAACGACGAGGACTTTTTGGATATTTGAAAGTTAATAATGTGGGGATAACATTTTAAGAATATAAAAAATAATGAAAATAGTATAGTTTATTTCAAAATTTCAAATAAATTAGTTTGTCTAAAAATTCAAAATTTTAATTGTAGTTAATTTAATACCTGTAGTTTTTACGTAATTTATTATCTAAATCAGCATTATCACGTTAGTTGATGCTTCTAAAAGGTTTCACTTAAAATTTAATCATAACTCTTAAAAAGGTTAACAGGAAAAATGAATACGCATCATTGATGTTCCTATGTTTTTTAGATAATGAATTATAAATTAAAAGTGAAAATTGAAGGAAAGGTGTCTATTAAGTCTTGAATGAACGATTGGTGACATTGACCAACTTAAGGGGTTAAACATAATTAGGAAACCTGATTAGGTTAATTATGGACTTGATTTACATTTATAAAACTTTCTAATTTTTCGAAAATATAAATCAACCCAATCCACTCCCCTCTTCTCTCCAAATCGTCAACCATCTCTCTCTCCTCTCTCTCAACACCTTCTCTCAACTCTCTTCTAACTAATAGTTCTATAAAATTTCTTCCTTCAATCTCCGATGACTTCATCCTCCGATCACAGATAGTCTGGCAAGATTCTTTGTGACTTTCAACCGTCAATCGACGTGAAGAATTCTTTGACGACAACAACTTTAAGTTCTTCATCATCTCATTAATTCTTTTACGGGTAAAAAGTTATGTCTTCTTAGTTACGAAGAAACCAAATAACTTGAGCCAACTTCTCTTCTAGTATTAGTTTACAATTTTAATATTTCTTGTTTAAATTTGAAATGTGGACTGAATAAAACCCTACTTTCTGGAATTTCTTTTTTTTGTTGTCAAACTGTTGGTATTTTTGGTCACCGTTGATGTTATTAGTGTGTGTGTTGTGTTCGTGTTGCTGGGTTGATTTGTTTTTTTTCTTAGTAAAAATGGTGTTGCAATAGATGAACCATCCGATGCAACAGATGAAGAATCTAACAGATCATTTATCTGTTGCAAGAGACGACTCTTCTATTTGAAAAAAATATAATAGATAACTCATTTTTCAATAGATAACTTATTCTGCAACAGATGAGTGATCTGTTTTAATAAATGAGTGATCCATTTTTATTATTTCCAATAGATTATTCATGCGCTGCAATAGGTTGGTTATATACTGTAATAGATATCCTACCTTGTGCAATAGATGAGTGATTTGTTTTTATTGTTTCCAATGGATTACTTATCTATTCCAATAGGTTGGTTATATGTTGCCACAAATAACCTTCCTTTTACTATTTCCAATGGATTACTCATTTATTGCAACACGTTGGTTATAAGTTGCAACTGATATCCTACCTGGGGCACGTTGGTTATATGTTGCAACTGATATCCTACCTGGGGCAATAGATGAGTGATCTATTTTTACTGTTTCCAATGGATTAATCATCTGTTGTAATACGTTTGTTATTTATTGCAACATATAATCTTTCTAGTGCAACAGATAAGTGATCTGTTATAATTGTTTTCAACGGATTACTCATTCACTACAACAGGTTGGTTATTTATTGCAACAGATAACATTTCTGGTGCAATAGATGAGTAATCTATTTTTATTATTTCCAATGGATTATTCATCAGTTACAACAGGTTAGTTACATGTTGCAACAGATAACATACTAGATGCAACATATGAGTGATCTATTATTATTATTTCCAATGGTTTACTCATCTATTGAAATAGGTAGGTTATATATTGTAATAGATAACATACCTAATGGAACATATGAATGATCTATTTTTATTGTTTCTAAAGTTTTACTCATCCGTTGCAATAGGTCGGTTATATGTTGTAATAGATAATATACCTAATGAAGTAGATGAGTGATTTATTTTTATTTTTTCAAATGGTATACTCATCTGTTGCAAAAGGTCGGTTATATGTTGCAATAGATTACATACCTGGTGCAATAGATGAGTGATTTGTTGGAACCATTAATTTTACTATTTACATATTAGATTTACTTTTATTCTTTTTTAACAATGAATTAATCAATTATAATCTATTTTATGGTCCTATTAATTTAAGATAATATGGCTCTAAAAAAAATGAATCAAGTCAAAGTAAAGAAATAAGTGAAATAGCTAGGCTATATCAACCAATCTATGAGCTTGCTTTACAAGCGTTACCTTAATTTGGACCAGAAGATAATGAACACGGGAAGGAGAAAAGTTTCAAAAGAGATGATCGAAATGCTAATAGCTCTTTCATCGAAGAGTTGGTCAAAACCTTTAGCATTGATTATTATTATGTGAGAAAAAAGTGCGATAGTGCCACAGATTTAATGGGTAATTTCATGGTTAAGTTAGACATGGGAAAATATTTCGACGCCTTCAGAAAAATACTTCGAGAACAAAAATTGCATTGTTATTTCAAGGAAAGCTTTTTTGGGCAATATCTTAATTTGCTAGAGGAAAACAATGCACATTTCCAGATGAAAATGGTATATGATCTTCTCAAGCATAGGTTTATGTATGAAATCAAAGATAAGATGGATGGTTTGTGGATAAATTACGGTGGCATGACTGTTTGTTTTGGTTGGAAGGATTTTACCATAGTTAGTGGACTAAAATGTTATCCTCTCCTCCTTTTGAAGTTAAACATACTCTAACCCAAATAAATCACACCGCACACCCAAAAAAGGCAAAGGAAAGTCGAGTGAACGTGATGACCTAGTGTCCATTATTGGTCCAAGCTTCAAAATGTTTTTATAGAAGCATTGAAAGGTAAAAGACTTTCAAATAAACACAAGAAATCATTGTGTTTGGTTTGGTTTGTACATAATATTCTTGGGGCGAGAGACATTAACATCAACATAAGCCTCGTTTTAATAAATGTCTCTAAGGATCTTGAGTGAATTAACAACTATACTTAGGGTTATAACAACATCAAAATGACTAGCAAATATTTTTTCACTCCGTTAACTTTAAAGACAGTCAACTTGTATGTCTTTTCATGGCTTTCATGGTAAATATTTCTTTAATCATGCCATGGTTCATTTTTTTTATTGAATATTGCTTTTGATTTACTATCATTATATTATAGTCTTGGGCATTTGAAGTCATTCCTTATTTTAGACAACAAGTGAACTACTAGAAAAAAAGGTTTTCTATCCAAGAACCGTGAGATGGTTGTCAGCCAAAACAGATAAAAATGTAAAATCTCTTAATCTTTTGAATCCCCCGAGGAAAGCAGTAAGTCTAATTCTAATCAAGTTTTTGTTTTAATTAATGATTATTTTAAATGATTTCATTATCATTCTAATATATGTACTAATTTATTTTAGATTAAACATCCGTAGCTTGTTCCGACCAATCGAGAGTTGAAGATGTCATTTTTTCTTACTTCAAAGTCTGTTTAAACTTTATCAGACCCTAAGATTGTTGATAGAATAAAAATAAAATTATCTGGAGCAACAACCATCATAAGAAAAACAATTTTGGAGGGTGAGCTTTTTGTTATTGATGATGGTAGTGGTAGTGGTTTCTTTCACGATTTCTTTACAACAATTCTTCAGTATAAGGCATGATTCTCTTCCCTCATTGTAATTTCAACTAAAGGAATGGTTTGTATGATTGATTTCATAGTTTTTTACTATTTCATGAATATAGTTTTCAACTATTATATGTGTGCTTTAATATAAAATGCTTGGTTATGGTTTCCTATTATTTTAAGTATTCTTTTATATGCATTAATGGTAGTTTTGGACGTTTATATACATTAATGGTAGTTTTGGACGATTGGATTTCATGGTAATGGTTTAATGGTCTTTCGAATTGGTTTTAGTTATATTATGCCCCCAAGGTGTTTGATAAAGTTTTTATAAAGATATGTTCAATGCATTGACATCTTATAATGAAAATTTTGCATGTTTTAAACTTGGAAAAGAAATTTTGCACATTTTAAATGATTTGAAAAGGCCAAAAGTTAGATGGTTATACTTTTGAAGAACATAGAAGTCTCCAAGTTATTTAATATGGTATATGGAAGTGAAGTTGAAATTCCACTTAGCCTAAATGGTTTAGCTATGGATATTACTTGCAAGTAAGGTAATATTGGCCTTGGTTATTAAAATGGTAAATGGATTTGGTTGGTTATTTGGAAATGGTTTTAATTGAGCAGTAATGGTGAGGTGTGTAGCAAAGCCATAGAAGGTGGCAGTCTGGGGTGCACCAAAGCTGGAACTCATAATTGCCGATATAAGGATTTGTCTTGGTGGACCATGTGCACGATGTCACACTATTAGGGGATGTACTAGTAATCCCATAGGATACTTAGTCAAGTGGCTATATGCATTGGGGCCCTTTTAGCAGGTGAGCTTAATCCATATCACCTGCGGGTGGTTTAGGATGGACAAGCTACACAACCTAGGTAAAGGTTATCAACTTATGTGTAACTCGATTCCCTTTCCTGGCACTTATATAAGTATGGTTCTATGCATTATGAATAATTTTACTTTGTTTTATAACTGGCACTAGTTTATCCTTATCCTGATATTCATTATAGCGGTCACTCACTAATCTCATCTACTAGTGGTTGTATACCTATGCTATGCAGGTACTAGCCATTTTACTCCTCCTTATTACCATACATATTTAGTAACAACATTTAGACTAAAGTGGTGAGCATCATTCCTTTCGGATGACATCATTTCATGTTATGGATTTTATTAGACACTTTTCTTTTATTTTGGATATTGGTTTTTGTCGTGGTTGGGGGCATATCCCAAACAGATTTGTTTACTTTTTTTGATAGAGGCTTTGTAGTACTTCTGGGGGTTGGTATGTGCGGTTTCAGTATTGGTGTCTACTTTTGCATTACAATAAGCTGTTGGGATTACATCATTGAACGATATAGTTGGTTGTTCCATCCTATTACATTTTTTGATTAACTATATTATGTTTTATTGTTGTTTTTGGTTTTGGCCTTATTTTGTGTAGTTTGGGTATGGTTGTACTCGATTGGGTTAGTCATATTTATGATATATTCCTAGGGTCTTTGGGCAAGATTTTACATTAGTATGTTTTATGCATGAAATTTAGCAAACTTAGGGTTGGAGGCTGAAAGTTGGGTTGGGTAAATAAGGCGGTCCACGATCCTGGTTGGACTTGGGATGCCCATTATAACAAATCTTTGGGTCAAGATAGGTCGTGTTAAGTTGGTATCAAAGCCTAGATTCATGGTCACTTGGGAGTCCATAAATCTGTGTCGAGTAGAGTCTCTTTTATGGGTATGAATGCACCACACCCAAAAGAGAGGGGCAATAAGGCATTTAGGAATATTTCACTTTCTTCATATTTTATCTTTATGCTTAAGTTGTCAATCTTGGAAACATCTCTAATCCTTATTTGTTCATTTTTCAGATCATGCCTCCTAGATCTAGAACACAAAGGAAATTCTTCCATCTTATCCAGGGATAATACAGAAGAGGTACGTTCTACGTCTGGAGTACATCTTTAATCTTATGGTCCTATTTCTGATGGTTCTAGAGTTCCTTATATTTCATCTAGTTCTCCTTAGGTCTCTAAGGGCAATGTGATGAATGCGGAATTTCATTAGTATATTCATGTTATTGCCTAACTGGTTGCTTCTTAGGATAATCGCGGTACAAGTAGTAGTTTGTCTGCTATGGCCACAAGGATTGGTCAAATTAAGAAGATAGTTGCTCCAACTTTTATTTGAGTAAAGGTAGAGAAGGACCCATAGGGCCTCTTGGATGAGATAAAAAAAATCTTTCATATGATACATTCTACTAATGTAGAGGGGGTTAAATTTGAAGTTTATCAAGTTAAAGATATTGCTTATCAGTAGTATTAGGAGTGGGACAAAGATATAGGTGATATAGAAAAGAAAGGTTTTGGGGAGTCTTTTTCTAATGCCTTTTTGGATCAGTTCTTTCATCAAGTGGTGTGGGAAGCTAAGATGAAGGAGTTTACCTTAGGTAAGGGAGGATATCAGTAAAGGAATATGCTTTAAAGTTCCATCATCTATGAATGTATGCTCTTGACTTGGTGGCTGATATAAGGTTGATAATAAGGAAGTTAGCTTATTGGTTGAATAGAGATTTGATTCTAGAAAGAAAGATTTCTTGTTGATTAAGGATATGAATATTTCTTGATTGATTATTCATATGTAGTAAATTGAGGATGAGAAGAAGAGATAGACAAAGTTCAGGGATAGGTATGTAAAGAGGAATAACTTTTTTGATTAGGGAGGTGCTTAGTCTCAGGGTGGTAGAGATGGTGGTAGGTGGTAGTAAAATAAGTGGGGGAAGTTCTGGCTCCTCTTTTGATAGTGCTCCTTATCAATTGAGAAAAAGGCGTTATCAAGGCGGTGAAAATTCTTAGCCACAATTTGCCTAATCATAGGCGAGCGGAGGTCAGTTAGTTTCTTTGGGTCCTTCTTGTTGATTTTGTGGTCATCCTAATCGAGGTTATTTTGAGGAAACAAGGGACAAATACTTCAAGTGTGGCAAGTTACGCCATCAATCAAGGGATTGTCCAATTAACAAAGTTTCTCTGGGGTGAATAAGATTCACGTGGGTTCATGTTCTGCTCCTACACTTGGTGGTTTGGCATCTGCCTCTATTACTGCTCCTGGTTCTAGTGTTGGTCGAAATAGTTTATATGATTTGGCATCCCAAAAGAAATCCAAAGCATTACCTAATGTCATTACTGGTATGTTACAACTTTTCTCTCATGACGTATATTGTTTGCTTTATATGGGGTCCAGTCTTTTTTATATGACTCTATATATGGCTGTGTCTTTTTATTTTGATTTAGAAGTCAGTTTGGATCCTTTTTTTGTTCCTACCAAATAGGTGACTCTGTTATTGCAAAGATACACTATAGAGGGTTGTGGTATCTATTGGTAGCAAGTAAACCTTGGCAGATCTATTTGAGTTGTATATGGTAGATTTTGATGTAATTCTAGGTATGGATTGGTTGCATTTTTGTTATGCGTCATTAGATTGTCTGACTCACAAAATTATCTTTAAGTTCCGTAGTGAAACAATTATAGAATGGGAACGTAATTCCTTAGGTTCTAAGGGGTGGTTTATTTCCTATCTTAGAACTTGAAGGTTAATCTTCAAGGGTTATCTTTATCACTAGGTCCGTGTTAAAGATTCTAACTTGAAAGGTCCTTCATTGTCTTCGGTCCCTGTGGTTAATGAGTTCCAGAGATCTTTCTGGATGATCTTCTTGGTTTTCCTCCTTATAGGGAAATAGAGTTTGGTATTGATTTGCTTCCAGACACTCGTCCAATTTCTATTCCTCCATATAGAATGGCTACAACCAAGTTAAAGGAACTCAAGGAGCAAGTTAAGGATATTATGGATAAGGGGTTTATTTGTCCTAGTGTTTCTCCATGGGTTGCACCAATATTCTGTATGTGCAAGAAGGATCGTTCCTTTCAGATGTGCATTGACTATAGGTTGTTAAACAAGGTGATGGTCAAGAACAAGTATCCTCTTCCTTGGATAGATGACTTATTTGATGAGTTGCAAGGTGCTAAGTTTCTCTTAGATAGATCTTCGATCTGGATACTATCAGCTTAAGATTAGGGAGGTGGATATCCCTAAGATGAATTTTCATACTTAGTATGAGTATTTTGAGTTCTCAGAGATGTTATTTGGTTTGAGCAATGCTCTAGTGGTATTTATGGATTTTATGAACAAAGTGTTGAGGCAGTATTTAGATTAATTCATCATTGTATTTATTAATGGCATAATGGTAAATTGAATTAATACGGTGGATTATGCTAATCACTACTGTGTGGTGTTACAGACCTTAAAGGAACAACAATTGTATGCCAAGTTCTCTGAGTGTGAGTTTTGGTTGAATGCTGTGGCTTTCTTGGGTCATATAATTTCTAGTGAAGGGATCAAGGTGGATCTGCAAAAGGTTGATATATTATAGGTGTGTCCTAGTCCCACGATTTTATCTGATATTCGAAGCTCTTTCGGTTTAACTAAGTATTATAAGCGCTTTATGGAAAGCTTTTCTTCGATAATTGATTTTTTGACTAAGTTGACCCAGAAGAAGGTTATATTTTTTAGTCGGATTCTTATGAAGGGAGTTTTGAGAAGTTGAAAGATAAGTTTACTTCGGCTCCAATCATGACATTGCTTGAAGACAATGATGGGTTCGTGGTTTATTGTGATGTATCTCGGGTAGGGCTTGGTTGTATTTTGATGCAGCATGGGAAGTTGATTGCCTATTCTTTATGGCAGTTGAATGTACCTGGGAAGAATTAACCTTCTTATGATTTGAAGTTATTGGAAGTTATTTGTTCTTTGAAAATATGGCGGCATTATCTGGATAGTGTTCATATTGATGTCTCTTTAATCACAAGAGTCTTCAGTATGTGTTCACTCAGAAAGATCAAAATCTAACACAAAAGAGATGGCTTGAGCTTCTCAAGGATTATGATATGAGTCTTCACTACCTCCCTAATATGGATAATATAGTTATTGTGGCTCTTAGAATGCTATCCATGAGTATTTTAGCTCATGTAGAGAAATGGAAGTGGGAATTAATGAAGGATATTCACCATTTCACAAATCTTAGGGTTTGTCTCTTTTACTCTTAGGATAATAGTGTGATGGTGCAAGAAGTGGTTCGGTCATCTCTTAGTATAGAGATTAAAGAAAAGAAAGTGATGGATCCTATTTTGATAAAAATCTAGAGTGATGTTAGTGGGGAAAAGGTGGCAGTGTTTGAGGTCAGTGGTGATGGTACTTTATAGTACCAAGGGTAGTTTTGTGTTACTGATGTCTATGGGTTATGACAAAAGGGTTTTGGTCGAGGCTCATGATTCATGCTATGTTGTTTATCCCATATCATTGAAGATGTACCATAATCTCAAAGAGATCTATTATTGGAATGGTATGAAGCCGGATATAGTTGATTTTATAGCTAAGTGCATTATGTTTCAACAGGTTAATTTTGAGTACATGAGGACCGGTGGGTTGAATCAAGAAATAGAGTTTCCTGAATTAATATGGGAGATGATCAAAATGTATTTCGTCATCTGTCTTCATCGATATCAAAACCAATTTGTTTTGATTTGGGTCATCGTGCTAGGATGACTAAGTCTACGTACTTCTTGCGAGTATGGATTCCCTTTTAGGTGGAGGATTATGCAAAGCAATATCTTTAGGAGATTATGAAGTTGCATGGGTATTTGTGTTGATTTTTTTAATCGTGGTACATAGTTTATGTCTCATTTCTGGCGGTCTTTCCAGATATGGTTAGGGACTAAGGTTAGTCTAAGTACTGCTTTCCATCTATAGTCGAATGGGAAAGCAAAGAGAACGATCTAGACATTGAAAGATATGCTTCAGGCCTGTGTGATTCACTATGGTTGCAATTGGGTTGAGCATCTACCATTAGTGGTGTTTTCTTACAACAATAGCTACTATTGGTTGGTTTGAGCTTAGGAAGGCAGACATATTTTGCCCGAGTTTCGTTTATCAAGAGATGGAGAAGGTAAAGGTAATTTTAGGATAGTCTTAGAGCATCCCAAAGTCACCAAAACTCTGAAGTGGATGTTAGGCATAGAGACTTGGAATTTGAGGTTGGGAATAGGGTGTTCCTCGAATTATCTCCTATGAAGAGAGTGGTGCGGTTTGGCTAGAAGGGAAAACATAATCCCTAGTTCATTGGTCATTTTGTGATTTTGCGAAGAGTTGGCAATGTTGTTTATGAGTTAGAGTTGCCATCTATCTTGGGTTTGGTTCATCTGCTCTTTTGTGTTTCTATGTTGAGGAAGTGGATTGGGGATCCTTCTTCAATTGTTCCTTTGGAAGGATTAGGTATTTCAGATTCTTTTGTCTTATGAAGAGGTCCCAAATAAGCTATTATATAAGTATGTTCATCAGTTACACACCAAGGAAGTGGCTTTTGTTATGGTTCTATGGAAGAACCATAAGATGGAAGAAGCAACATTGGATGCGAAAGACGGCATGAAGTCCAAGTATCTGCATTTTTTTCTGCTCCTGGTTTTTGCACGGAAGGTATGTGTTCTTAAACACATCTTTATTTTATTAGTTTGTTAAAGAAAGATTAACATCTTTGCCCTTTGTTTTCAAAATTTATTAAAAGCATGTTATATTTTGAAAATGATTCTTTGTGATGTTACCAATACCTTCTCCGTTATTCATGGATGAATGTTCCTAGTGGGGGAGATTGAAACAACCTGGGGTTTGACCATTAGAAAATTTCCTGGATTTTCGTTCTTCAGACCCAATAAAACACATGGGTATGAGCCATATGTTAGGTTAAAAGTGGTATGGTCCTATCGTATGCTTACTAGTATTAGTTGTTAGGATGGTTTTGGTCACTGGAATGGGTACGACTTAGGGGTATTAGTCGTAAGGGCTAGGTACAAGTCGTATCAGGAACTCGTATGGTGGGCAATCTTTGGTCATCCTAGTATTTCATTATTCCAGGGATACGGGTCATGGTTACGGATTGTATGCTATTATTACGGCTTGGTTAGATAAGTCATGTACTGGACAGTGTCTGATCCAAGGTTGTGCTTAGATACGAGTGGTGGGTGCCAATCTTTTTCGGATAGTACAACTCGTATGGGTCAGTTGTATCTCTATTATGAGATTTTTAAGGGATTTAAGTGTGGTATTCTGAAAATTTCCCTACTTACCTTAATTAGGACCCACGACTTCTAAAATGCTTAGGAGGTTATTTACCCTATTATTCTATTCATTAACACTTAGAAACTACTCCAAAACACTATAATTATCTCAAGAGCTTTTGGGGCAACCAAGATAGGTTTTAATCTTAAGGATTCCTTTGGGTCTTGCTTTGGTGATTTCTTGCTATCAATTCTTTGGTATAAGGCATGATTCTCTTCCCTCACTATAATTTCAACTAAAAGGCATGATTTATATTATTCATTTCATGGTTTTACTATTTTGGGGTTGGTATGGGTAGGATCAGTATTTATGTTGGCTTTGGCATTATAATTAGCTGGTAGGCTAATATCATTGAACGATATTGTTGGTTTTTCCATCCTATTACATTTTGGGATTAATTATATTATTTTTTCATATTTTTGTTTGTCTTGGCCTTGTTGATGTCCTTGTTTTATATGGTTTGTGTATGGTTATACTTGGTTGGGTTTGTCATAGATGTGATCTATTCCCAGCGTCATTGTGTGAGCTATTAGACTAGTATGTTTTATGCACGAAATTTTGAGAACTCGGACTAGACTGAATGTTGGGTTGGGTAAAAGGGGCGGTCCCTAGTCCTTGTTGGACTTGAGCTGCCGATTACGACAATGCCCGGGGTCAGTTTCGGTCATGTCAAGTTAGTATTAGAGCGTAGGTTCAGGGTCACTTGGGAGTCCACAAAGCCGTGTTTAGTAGAGTCTCTTTTTTGGTCTTTGAAGTTCGCCACACTCATATGAGAAGGGCTATGAGGTATTTTCGAATATTTTACTTTCTTTATGTTCTATCTTCATGCTTGAGTTCTCAATCTTGGAATCCTCTCTAATCCTTATTTCTTCTTCTTTTAGATCATGCCTCCTAGATCTAGAGCACAAGAAATTTTTTTATTCCATCTAGGGATAATGCAAAAGGTGTACGTTCTACGTCAGGAGTACATCTTTGATCTCATGGGCCTATTCCTGATGGTGTTGGAGTTACTCCTATTTTGTCCAGTTCTCCTCAGGTCCATAAGGGAAATATGATGAACGTGCAATTTCACTAGTCTAATCATAATTTTTGCAACTGGTTGCTGCTTCAGCTGAGGCCATAAAGGTTGGTCAATTTATGTAGACGGTTCCTCAAACTTTTCTCGGAGTGAAGGTGGAGGAGGACCCATAAGGTTTCTTGGATAAGATAGAAAAGATATTTTGAGTGATGTAGGCAACTAATGTCGAGGGGGTTAACTTTGAAGTTTATCAGCTCACAGATATTATTTATCAATGGTATGAGGAGTGGGACAAGGATAGAGGTGATATGGAAGAGAAAGGATTGTGGGAGGCTTTTTCTAATTCCTTCATTAATCAGTTCTTTCATCAAGTGTTAAGGGAAGCTAAGATGGAAGAGATTGTGAACTTCAGGTAGGGGAGGATGTACGTAAAGGAATATTCTTTGAAGTTCTATTAGCTATAAAGTTATGCTCCTGACTTGGTGGCAGATATGAGTTCGAGAATGAGGAAGTTTGCTTTTGGGTTGAATAAAGATTTCATTCTACTGTGAAAGACGACTTTGCTAATTAAAGATATGGATATTTCTAGGTTGACTATTCATATGTAAAAAGTTGAGGATGGGAAGAGGATGCAGGTAGAGTTTGGGGATAGGCATGGAAAGAGGAGCATGTTTATTAATCAGGGAGGTGCTCAGTATAAGGTGCATAGATATGGTGGTAAGTGGTTGAAAAAGAAGTGGGGGGAGTTTTGGCTCCTTTTATGCTATTGCTCCTTATCAGTTGGGAGACAGACGTCATCAATGTGTTGAAAATTTTTGGGTAGAGGTTGCCTAATCTCAAGCGAGTGGGGGTCAGTCAGTTTCTTCATGTCCTCCTTGTTGATTTTGTAGTCATCCTCATTAGTGTTGTTTAGAGGAAGAAAGGGACAAATCCTTCAAGTGTGGCTAGGTAGGCCATCTATTGAGGGATTTTACAGTTAACAAAGTTGCTATGGGGGTGAGTAAGATTAATTTGGCTTTATCTTCTACTCCTACACCTGGTGATGAGGCATTTGCTTTTGTAACTACTCCTAGTTCTAGTATTGGTCGAAATAGGTTGTATGCTATGGCATCCCAATGGGAATTTGAGGCATTATCTAATATCATTACTGGTACTTGTAACTTTTCTCTCATGGCGTATATTGTTTGTTTGATTTGGGTCCACTCTTTCTTATGTGACTCCATATGTGGCTATATATTTGGGTTTTGATTTGGAAGTTATTTTGGATCCTTTTTTCTATTCCTACCCCAGCATGTAACTCTGATATTGCTAAGATACTCTATAGGGTATTTGTGTTATCTGTTGGTAGTAAGAAGACCTTGGTTGATCTATTTGTGTCAGATATGGTAAATTTTAATATAACTCTAGGTATGGATTGGTATCATTCTTGTATGTGTCTTTGGATTGTCTGACCCGTAAGGTTATCTTTAAGTTCCCTGGTGAAACAATTACAGAATGGAAAGGTAGTTCCTTTGGTTCTAGGGAGAGGTTTATTTCGTAGCCTAGAGTTCGGAGGTTAATCTTCATGGGATGTCTTTATCACTTGGTTTGGGTTAAAGATTCTAAATCTGAAGGTCCTTAATTGCCTTCGATCCCTAAGGTTAATGAGTTTCCAAAGGTATTTCCTGATGATCTTCCTGGTGTTCCTCAGGATAGGGAAATAGAATTTTATATTGATTTGTTTCTGGACACTCGTCCAATTTCTATTCCTCCATATAGAATGGCTACAATCGAGTCAAGGAAACTCAGGGAGCAACTTAATAATCTTTTAGATAAGGGGTTTATTCATCGTAGTATTTCTCCATGGGATGCACCAGCGTTGTTTATACGTAAGAAGGATCGTTCCCTTCGGATGTGCATTGACTATAGGCAGTTAAACAAGGTGATGGTGAAGAAGAAGTATCCTCTTCCCTGGATAGATGACTTTTTTGACCAGTTGCTAGGTAGAAAGTTTTTCTCTAGGTTAGATCTTTGATCTGGCTACTATTAGCTTAATATTAGGGAGGTGGATAACACTAAGAGGACTTTTCGTACTTGGTATAAGCATTTTAAGTTCTCAATGATGTAATTTGGATTGACTAATGCTCCGACGAAATTTATGGACTTTATGAATAGAGTGTTCAGGCAGTATTTGGATCTCTTTGTCATTGTGTTTATTAATAACATTATGGTTTATTCAAGGAGCAAGAAGGATTATGCTAATCACCATTGTGTGGTATTGCAGACCTTAAAGGAAAAATAGTTGTATGCCAAGTTCTAAAACTGAGAGTTTTGGTTGAACGTTTTGACTTTCTTGTGTCATATAATTTCTAGTGAAGGGATCATGGTGGATCCACAAAATGTTGTTGTGTAAAAGGTGTGTCCTAGGCCCATGAATGCATTTAATATTTAGAGTTTTTTGGGTTTAGTTAGTTATTATAGCGGTTTGTGAAAATATTTTCTTTGATGGTTGATCATTTGACTAAGTTGACCCAAAAGAAGGTTATGTTTCCTTGGTTGGATGCTTGTGAAGAGAATTTGAAGAAGTTGAAGGATAAGTTGACTCTGGCTCCAATCATGACATTGTTGGATGGCAATGATGGGTTTGTGGTTTATTTTGATGCATCTCGCGTAGGGCTTGGTTGTGTTTTGATGCACCATGGGAAAGTAATTTCCTATGCTTCCAGGCAGTTGAAGTACAAGAGAGGAATTAATCTATTCATGATTTAGAGTTTTTGGAGGTTGTATTTTCTTTGAAAATATGGCAGCATTATGTATATGGTGTTCACGTGGATGCCTTTTTGATCACAAGAGTCTTTAGTGCGTGTTCACTCAGAAAAAGCTAAATATCAGGCAAAGGAGATGCCTTGGGATTCTCAAAGAATATGATATGAGTCTTCACTACCACCCTAACAGGTCTAATATGGTTGCTGATGATTTTAGTATGCTATCGGTGAGTATTTTGGCTTATGTAGCAGAAGGAAAGTAGGAATTGGTAAAGGATATTCACTGCTTGGCTAATCTTAAGGTTCGTCTCTTAGACTCTAAGAATGTTAGAGTGATAGCAAAAGAAGTTGTTCAATCGTCTCTTAGTGTAGTGATTAAAGAGAAGCAAGTGCTGGGTCTTGATAAAAATAAAGAGTGATGTTGGTAGGAAAAAAGTAGCGATGTATGAGATAAGTGGTAATGATATTTTATGGTACCAAGGGTGGTTGTGTGTTACTGATGTCGATGTTTTGTGGCAAATGGTTTTGGCTTAGGTGCATGAGTCATGTTATGTTCTTTATCCCAGCTCAATGAAGATGTATTATGATCTCAAGAAGATCTATTGTTGGAATGGTATGAAAAGAGATATGGTTGATTTCATAACCAAGTGCGTCATTTGTTAATAGGTTAAGGTTGAGCACATGAGCCTGGTAGGTTGCATCAGGAAATATATTTACCAAAATTTAAGTGAGAGATAATCAATATGGATTTCCTTAGAGGTCTTCCTTTATCTTAAAACTAATTTAATTCGAGGTGTGTAGCATAGCCATGGAAGGTAGCGGTCTCGGGTGGACCAAAACTGGAACTCGTATTTGTCGATATGAGGATTAGTTTTAGTAGACTGTGTACATGATATCACACTACGGGGGGATATACTAGTCATCTCATGGGATACTTACTTAGTCGAGCAGCTACACACATTGCAGCTCTTTTAGTAGGGGAGAACAACCCATATCACCCACGAGTGGTTTAGGTTGGCCAAGCAACTCAACCCAAAAAAAGTTTTTCAATGCATGCGTTACTCAGTTCCCTTTTCTATCACTTATATAAGTATGGTTGTATGCATTATGGATAATTTTTCTTGGTTCTATTACTGGCATTATTTTATCCTTTTCTTGTGATTCATGCTAGCAGTCACTCACTAATCCCTTCTACTAGCAGCTGTATACCCACGCTATGTAGGAACTAGCCATTTATTCCTTCTAATTAGCATGCAAATCTGGTATCAACATTTAGACTGAAGTGGTGAGCTTGAATCCTTTTGGAAGACATCATTTCATGTTACGGATTTTATTAGACACTTTTCTTTTATTTTGGATATTTCTTTTGGTCGTGATTGGGGGCATGTCCCAAATAGATTTTTACTCTATTTCATAAAGGCTTTGTGGTACTTATGGGGTTGGTATGGGCGGTTTCAGTATTGGTGTCTACTTTGTAATTAGAATAAGCCGGTGGACTTACATCATTTAATGATATTGTTGGTTGTTCCATCTTAATACATTTTGGGATTAATTATATTATGTTTTGTTATTCTTTTTGGTTATGGCCTTGTTTTGTGTGGTTTGGGTATGGTTGTACTCAATTGGTTGTGATCTATTCCTAGGGTCTTTGTGTGAGCTTTTACACTAGTATGTTTTATGCTCGAAATTCAACAAACTCAGGGCAGGAGGCTGAAGATTGGGTTTGGTAAAAAAGGAGGTCCTTTGTCCTGGTTGGACTTGGGATGCCCATTATGACAAATCCTGGGGTCGGGATGGGTCTTGCCAAGTTGGTGTCAAAGCTTAAATTCATGGTCAATTGGGAGTCCACTAATTCGTGTCGAGTAGAGTCTCTTTTAGCGGTGTGAAGTATACCATACTCATAAAAGAGGGGCTACAAGGCATTTAGGAATGTTTCACTTTCTTTGCATTTTATGTTTATGTTTGAGTTGTCAATCATTGAATCCTCTCTAATCTTTGTTTGTTCGTCTTTCAGATCATGCCTCCTAGATCTAGAGTAAAAGAAAATTCTTCCATCTCATCCAGAGATAATGCAGAAGAGGTATATCCTACGTCTGGAGTACATCTTCGATGTAATGGTCCTATTCTTGATGGTGCTGGATTTCCTCTTGTTCCGTTTAGCCCTCCTCAGGTCCCTAAGGGCAACGTGATGAACGTTGAATTTCATTAGTAAATTCATGTTATTGCCCCACTGGTTGCTTCTTAGGCTGAGTGCGGTACGACTAGTGGTTTGTCTGTTGAAGCCATAAGGGTTGGTCAAATTATGAAGATGGTTTCTCTAACTTTTATTAGAGTAAATGTGGAGAAGGACCCACAAGTCTTCTTCGATGAGATAGAAAATATCTTTCATATAATGCTAGCCACTAATGTAGAAGGGGTTAATTTTAAAGTTTATAAACTCAAATATGTTGCTTATCAGTGGTATGAGGAGTGGGATAATGATAGAGGTAATATAGAAGAGAAAGGAATGTGGGAGGCTTTTTCTATTGCCTTCTTGGATCAGTTCGTTCATCAAGTGTTGTGGTAAGCTAAGATGGAGGAGTTTGTAAACCTCAGGCAGGGGAGGATGTTAGTAAAGGATACAATATCGGGCAAAGGTTGCCTAATCTCGGAGGAGCGAAGGTTAGTAAGTTTCTTTAGTTCCTCCTTGTCAATTTTGTGGTCGTCCTCATCAGGGTTATTTCGAGGAAGAAAAAGACAAATTCTTCAAGTGTGGAAAGGTAGGCCATCGATTGAAGGGTTTTCCAGTTAAAAGAGTTGCTTTAGGGGCAAATAAAATTCAGGTGGCTTTATTTTCTGCTCCTACACCTGGTGGTATGGCATCTGCTTCTGTTACAGCTCCTAGCTCAAGTGTTGATTGAAATAGGTTGTATACTTTGGCTTCCCGATAGGAATCAGAGGTATTACCTAATGTCGTTACTGGTATGTTACAACACTTTTTTATTTGACTCTATATGCGGCTATGTTTTTTGGTTTTGATTTAGAAGTCATTTTGGATCCTTTTTCTGTTCCTACATTAGTAGGTGACTCTATTATTGATAAGATACTCTATCAGGGTGTATGGTATCTGTTGGTAGCAATTAGACCTTGGTAGATCTGTATGAGTTAGATATGGAAGATTTTGATGTAATTCTAGGTATAGATTGGTTCCATTCTTATTACGCATCTTTGGATTATCTGACCTGGAAGGTTATCTTTAAGTTTCCTGGTGAAACAATTATGGAATAGAAAGGTAGTTCCTTAGGTTCTAGGGGGAGCTTTATTTTTTATCTTAGAACTCGAAGGTTAATCTTTAAAGGGTTGTCTTTATCACTTGATCTGGGTTAAAGATTCTAACTCGAAAGGTCCTTCATTGCCTTCGGTCCCTGTGCTTAATAAGTTTTTAGAGGTCTTTTCGGATGGTCTTCCTAGTGTTCCTCCTGATAGGGAAATAGAGTTTGGTATTGATTTGCTTCTGGATGCTCGTCCAATTTCTATTCCTCAATATAGAATGGCTAAAACCGAGTTAAGGAAACTAAAGGAGAAACTTAAGGATCTTAGGGATAAGGGGTTTATTTGTCATAATATTTCTCCGTGGGTTGCACCGATGTTGTTTGTGCGCAAGAAGGATCGTTCAAATTGGATGTACATTGACTAAAGGTTGTTGAACAATGTGACGGTCAAGAACAATTATTCCCTTCCCTGGATAAATAATTTATTTGACTAGTTGTTAGGTGCTAAGTTTTTTTCTTGTAAAGATCTATGATCTGGATACTATCAGCTTAAGATTAAGTAGGTGGATATCCCTAAGATGACTTTTCATACTAGGTATGGGCATTTTGAGATCTGCGTTCATCATTTGGGTTGACTAATGCTCTGGCGACGTTTATGGACTTTATGAATAGAGTATTTAGGCAGCATTTAAATCTATTTGTTATGGTGTTTATTGAGGGCATTATGGTTTATTCAAAGAGTCAGGGGGATCCTGATAATTACCGTTGTGTGGTGTTGCAGACCTTAAAGGAACAATAGTTGTATGCCAAGTTCTCTAAGTGTGAGTTTTAGTTGAACACTGAGACTTTCTTGGGTCATATAATTTCTAGTTAAGGAATCATAGTGGAACTACAAAAGGTTATAGTGGTAAAGGTGTGGCCTAGGCCCACGAATCCATCTGATATTCAAAGCTCTTTGGGTTTAACTGGGTATTATATGCAGTTTGTGGAAAGCTTTTCTTCTAAAGTTTCTCCTTTGACTAAGTTGAATCAGAAAAATGTTATATTTTCTTAGTCGGATGCTTGTGAAGAGAGTTTTGAGAAATTGAAAGATAAGTTCACATTGGCACCAATCATGACATTGCTGGAAGACAATGATAGGTTCGTGGTTTATTGTGATACATCTTAGGTAGGGTTTAGTTGTGTTTTGATACAGCATGAGTAGGTGATTGCCTATGCTTCATGGCAATTGAATGTACAAGAGAGGAATTAACCTACTTATGAATTGGAGTTTTTGGAAGTTGTTTTTGCTTTGAAAATATAACGACATTATCTATATGGTGTTCACATGGATATCTTTTTTGATCACAAGAGTCTTCAGTATGTTTTCACTTAGAAAGAGCTAAATATCACAAAATAGAGATGGCTTGAGCTTCTTAAGGATTATGATATGTGTCTTCAGGACCACCCTATTAAGAATAATGCCGTTGCTGATGTTCTTATTATGCTTTCCATGAGAAAAGTATGAATTAGTGAAGGGTATTCACTATTTAGCTAATCTTAGGGTTCTTCTCTTATATTCTAAGGACTATAGTGTGATGGTGCAAGAATTGGTTCGGTTATCTCTTCGTGAAAAGATTAATGTGAAGCAAGTGCTGGATCTTGTCTTGATAAAAATTAGGAGTGATGTTGTTGGGAAAAAGGTGGCGGTGTTTGAGATTAGTGGTGATGGTACTTTATGGTACCACGGGTGGTTGTGTATTACTGATGTCGACGGGTTTTGAAAAAAGTTTTAAGCTGAGGCGCATGAGTAGTTCTATGTTGTTCATCCCAGATCAATGAAAATGTATCATAATCTTAATGAGATCTTTTTGTTGGAATGGTATGAAATGGGATATGGTTGATTTCATGGACAATGGTATTATGTATCAATAGGTGAAGTGTTAGCACATCAGGACTGGTGGGTTGTATCAAGAAATAGAGTTTCTCAAATTAAAGTGGGAGATAATAAAAATAGATTTCATTACAACTTTTCGTCGATCTAAAAACCAATTTGATTTGATTTGGGTCATCGTGGTAGGATACTAAGTCCGTGCACTTCTTTCCAGTGCAGAATTTCTTTTAGGTAGAAGATTATGAAAAGTTGTACTTTCATGTGATTATGAAGCTGTATGAGGTGTCAGCGATGATTTTTTTGATTGTTGTATGTAGTTTACATTTTATTTTTGGCGGTCTTTCCAGAAAGGGTTGGAGAATAAGTTTAGTATAAGTAATGCTTTCCATCCGTAGTTAGATAGGAAAGCAAACATAACTATTTATACATTAGAAGATATGATTTCGGCCTGTGTGATTCACTATGCTGGCAATTGGGTTGAGCATCCACCATTAGTGGAGTTTTCTTACAATAATAGCTACCATTCTTGTAGGTATAATTCCTTTTAAGGTGTTCTATGGTAAGAGATAAAGATCTCCTATTGGATGGTTTGATCTTGGAGAGGCAGACATATTTTACCCTAATCCTCGGTTTATTGGTCCTTATGTGATTTTGCGAAGAGTTGGCAATGCTGTTAATGAGTTGGAGTTGCCATCTATATTGGGTTCAGTTCATCCTGTCTTTCGTGTTTCTATGTTGAAAAAGTGCATTTGGGATCCTTCTTCATTTGTTCCTTGGGAAGGATTGATTATTTCAGATTCTTTATCTTATGAAGAGGTCCGAGTTAAGATATTAGATAGGGATGTTTATTAGATGTGGATCAAGGATGTGGGTTTTGTTACGGTTCTCTAGAAGAACCATAAGGTGGAATAAGCAACTTCAGAAGTGGAAGAGGACATGAAGTCTAAGTATCTGCATTTGTTTTCTGCTCCTAGTTTTTGCACGAAAAGTATGTGTTCTTCAACATATCTTTATTTTATGTGTTTGTTAAAGGAAAGATTAATATCTTTGCCCCTTTGTTTCCAAAGTTTATTAAAAGGATGTTAGATAATGCAAATGACTCTTTGTGTGGTTACCTCTACCTTCTCCGGCATTTAGGGACAAATGTTCCTAGTGGGGGAGATTGAAACATCTTGGGGTTTGACCATTAGAGAATTTCCTGGATTTTCATTCTTCGGACCCAATAAAACTTATGGTTACGAGCCATATGTTACGTTATAAGGGGTATGGTGCTATCGTATGCTGACCAGTATTAGTTGGTAGGATGGTTTTGGTCACTGGAATGGGTACGACTTAGGGGTATTAGTTGTAAGGGCTTGGTACAATTCATATCAGGGACTCGTATGGTGGGCAATGATTGATCCTCCTGGTATTTCTCTTTTCCAGGGATATAGGTCATGGGTACGGATTGTATGCTATTGTTACGACTTTGTTAGATGCGTCGTGAACTAGTCAGTTGTATCCTTGTGATGAGATTTGTAAGGAATTTAAGTGGGGGTATCCTGGACATTTCCTTACTTACCCTAATTAGGCCCCACAACTTCTAAAACATTTAGGAGGTTATTTACCCTATTATTCTAATCATTAACACTTAGAAGCTATTACAAAATAATCCATAATTTTCACAAGAGCTTTTGGGGCAAGAAAGCTAGGGTTTAATCTTGAGGATTGCCTTGGGTCTTGCTTTGGTGATTTCTGTCCATCAATTCTTCGGTATAAGGCATGATTCTCTTCCCTCACTCTAATTTCAACTAAAAGGCATGATTTTTATGATTTATTTCATGGTTGTGCTATTTCATGATTATGGTTTTCAACTATTATTTAGGGGTTTTCATATTAAATGATTGGTTATGGTTTTCTATGGTATTAATTATTTTTTTGTATGCATTAATGGTGGTTTTGGACATTTGGATTACATGGTAATGGTTTAATGGTCATTGGATTTGGTTTTGGTTATATTATGCCCCCAAGGTGTTTGATAAAGTGCTTATGAAGATATGTTCATTGCATTGACTTCTTTTAATAGAACTTTTGCATGTTTTAAACTTAATAAAGGAACTTTGCATAATTTAAATGATTGGAAAAGGCTAAAGGTTAAGTGGTTATGCTTTCCGAGATCATAGATATTCCAAAGTGCTTTAATGTGGTATATGGAAGGGCACTTGAAAATCCACTTATCCTAAATGGTTTGGCTATGGATTTTACATGCATGTAAGGGGTGGTATGATGATACCACTAATATTGGCCTTGGTTAAGAAAATGGTAAATAAATTTGGTTGGTTATTTTGAAATGGTTTTAATCTGTCTTTAATAGCGAGGTGCATAGAAAAGTCGTGGAAGGTAGCGGTCCTAGGTGGACAAAAATTAGAAACTCGTATTTGCCGATATGAGGATTGGTCTTGGTGGACTGTGTGTATGATGTAACACTATTGCGGGATGTACTAGTCATCCCATGGGATACTTACATAGTCATGTGGTTATACGCATTGGGGACCATTTAGCAGGGGAATCTGAACACATCGCCCGTGGGTGGTTTGGGATGGCTAGGCTACACGACCTAGGTAAAGGTTTTCAATGCGTGCAAAACTCGATTCCCTTTCCCAGCACCTATATATGTATGGTTGTTTGCATTATGGATGGTTTTACTTGGTTTTATAACTAGCATTATTTTATAATTGTTATGAGATTCATGCTAGCGGTCACTCACTAAACATGTCTACTGGTAGTTGTATACCTATGTTATGCACGAACCGACCATTTTACTTCTTTTATTTAGCACACAGATTCGGTATCAACATTTGGACTAAAGAGGTGAGTTTCAATCCTTTTCGAAGACAATATTTTATGTTATGGATTTTATTAGACACTTATCTTTTATTTTGGATATTAGATTTGGTCGTGGTTGGGGGCATGTCCCAACCAGATTTATTTTCTCTTTTGGATAGAGGATTTGTTGTACTTTTTGGGGTTGGTATGGGCGGGAACAGTATTGGTATTAGCTTTGGCATTATAATAAGCCGGTAGGCTAATATCATTGAACGATATTGTTAGTTATTCAATATTATTACATTTTTGCATTAATTATATTATGTTTTGGTATTCTCTCTAGTTTTGTCCTTGTTTATGGCCTTGTTTTGTATGGTTTAGATATGGTTGTACTCGGTTTTGTTGGTCACAATTGTGATCTATTCCCATGGACTTTGTGTGAGGTGTTACACTAGTATGTTTTATACTTGAAATTCAACAAACTTAGACCAGGTGGAAGAATGTTGGGTTGGGTAAAAGGGTGCCCATTATGACAAAGCCTGGGGTTAGGTTAGGTCATGTCAAGTTGGTATTAGAGCTTGGGATCATGGTCAATTGGTAGTCCACAAAGCCGTGTTTAGTAGAGTCTCTTATAGGGGTGTGAAGCGCGCCACAATCATATGAGAAAGGCTACATGGCATTTAGGAATGTTTTACTTTCTTCGTGTCCTATCTTCATGCTTGAGTTCTCAATCGTGGAATCCTCTCTAATCCTGGTTGCTTCATATTTTAGATCATGCCTTTTAAATCTAGAACACAAAGTAGTTTTTCCATCCCATCAAGGGATAATGCAAAATGGGTATGTCCTACGTCTGGAGTACATCTTCGATCTCATAGTCCAATTCCTAATGGTGCTGAAGTTCCTCCTTTTCTTTTCAGTTCTCCTTAGGTCCATAAGGGCAATATAATGAACACATAATTTCATTACTCTATTAATATTATTGCCCAACTAGTTGCTACTTAGGCTAAGCGTACACATAAGTGGTACGACTAGTGGTTTTTCTGTTGAGGACATAAGGGTTGGTTAATATATAAAAATGGTTATGCCAGTTTTTATTGGAGTTAAGATGTAGGAGGACTCATAAGGCTTCTTGGATAAGATAGAAAAGATATTTCGTATGATGCAGGCTACTCATGTAGAGGGGTTAACTTTGAAGTATATCAGCATAAAGATGTTGCTTTTCAATAGTATAAGCAGTGGGGCAATGATACAGGTGATATGGAAGAGAAAGGATTGTAGAAGGCTTTTTTCTAATGCCTTTTTTGATTAGTTCTTTCATCAAGTGTTGAGGGAAGCTAAGATGGAGGAGTTTGTGAATCTTATGTAGGGGAGAATGTCAGTAATGGAATATGCTTTGAAGTTTTATTATCTATTATGCAATGCTCCTAACTTAGTGGCTGATATGGGGTCGAGAATGAGGAAGTTTGCTTTTGGTTTGAATAGAGATTTGATTCTAGAGAGAAAGACTACTTTGCTGATTAAGGATATAGATATTTCTTGGTTGACTATTAATATGTAGTAAGTTTAGGATAAGAAGAGGAGGCAGGCAGAGTTAGGGGATACGTATGAAAAGAGGAGCAGGTTTTTTTATCAGGGCGGTGCTAACTCTCAGGGTGGTAGACATGGTGGTAAGTGGTAGAAAAAGAAGTGGAGGGAGTTCTTTCACCTTTTCTGCTAGTGCTCCTTATCAGTTGAGTGACAGGTATTATCAAGATGGTGAAAATTCTTGGGTAGAGGTTGCCCAATCTCAAGCGAGCGGAGATCAGTCAGTTTCTTCATGTTCTCCTAGTTGATTTTATAGTTATCCTTGGCGGAAGGAAGGGAAAAATTCCTTAAGTGTGGCTAGGTAGGCCATCGACTTAGCTATTGTCCAGTTAACAAAGTTACTACGATGGCGAATAAACTTTATATAGCTTCACCTTCTGCTTCTACGCCTGGCGGTGTGGCATCTGCTTTTATTACTACTCATGGTGCTAGTGTAGGTCAAAATAGGTTGTATACTTTAGCATCCTGATAGGAATCTAAGGTATTACCTTATGTTGTTACTGGTACATTACAACTTTTCTCTCATGGTTTATATTGTTTGCATGATCTTTGGTCCACTATTTGTTATGTGACTCCATCTATAGCTATTTTTTTGGTTTTGATTTGGAAGTCATTTTGGATCTTTTTTCTATTCCTACCCTAGTAGATGACTCGGTTATTGCTAAGATACTAGATAGGGGGAGTGTGGTGTCTGTTTTTTGCAGGCAGAACATGGCAGATTTGTTTGAGTTAGATATGGTAGATTAATGTAATTCAAGGTATGGATTAGTTGCATTCTTGTTACATGTGTCTGGATTGTTCGACCTGTAAGGTTATCTTTAAGTTCCCTGGTGTAACGGTTATAGAATGGGAAGGTAGTTCCTTAAGTTCTAAGGAGAGGTTTATTTCTTATCTTGGAGCTTAGAGGTTAATCTTCAAGGGCTGTCTTTATCAGTTTGTCTAGGTTAAAGATTCTTACCCGTAAGATCTTTCTTTATCTTCTGTCCCTGTGGTTAATAAGTTTGCAGAGCTCTTTTGGGATGATCTTTCATGTGTTCCTATGGATAGGAAAATATAATTTGGTCTTGATTTGCTTTCGGACACTCGTCCAATTTCTATTCCTCCATATAGAATATCTATGACTGAGTTAAGGGAACTCAAGAAACAACTTAAGGATCTTCTAGATAAGGGGTTAATTCATCCTAGTATTTGTCCATGGGGTGCACCGGTATTGTTTGTATGAAAGAAGGATCGTTCCCTTCGGATGTATATTGACTACAAGAAGTTGAACACGGTGACGGTCAAGAAAAAGTACCCTCTGCCTCGGGTAGATAACTTTTTTTACCAGTTGTAAGGTGCCCAGTTTTTCTCTTGGTTAGATTTTTTTGGTTACTATCACCTTAAGATTAGGGAGGTGGATATCCCTAAGAAGGCTTTTCATACTCGGTATGAGCATTTTGAGTTCTCAGTGATATTATTTGGGTTGACTAATGCTACAGCGGCATATATGGATTTTATGAATAGAGTGTTCAGGCATTATTTATATCTCTTCATCATTGTGTTTATCGATGACATTCCGGTTTATTTGAAGAGCAAGGTGGATCGTGCTAATCACCATTATGTGGTGTTGCAGACCATAAAGGAACACCAATTGTATGCCAAGTTCCAACAATTGTTGCAGACCCACAACTCCATCTGATGTTCAGAGTTTTTTTGGTTTAGTTAGGTATTATAGGCGGTTTGTAGATAGCTTTTCTTTGATAGTTGCTCATTTGACTAAGTTGACCAAGAAGAAGGTTCTGTTTTCTTGAAGGGATTCTTGTAAAGATAGTTTTGAGAAGTTGAAGGATAAATTGACTTCGACTCTAATCATGACATTGCTAGAAGGCAATGATGGGTTCGTGGTTTATTATGATGCATATCAAGTAGGGCTTGGTTTTGTTTTGATGTATTATGAGAAAGTGATTGCCTATGCTTCCAGGCAGTTGAAGGTACAAGTGAGGAATTAACCTGCTCATGATTTAGAATTATTGGAGGTTATTTTTTCTTTGAAAATATGGTGGCGTTATTTTTATGGTGTTCACATGGATGTCTTTTCTGATCATCAGAGTCTTTAGTACATTTTCACTCAGAAAGAGCTAAATCTTAGGAAAAGAAGATGTCTTGAGCTTCTCAAGGATTATGATATGAGTCTTCACTACCACCCTAATAAGGCTAATGTCGTTGTTGATGCTCTGAATATGCTATCCATGAGTATTTTGGCTCATGTGCAGGAAGGAAAATGCAAATTGGTGAAGGATATTCAATGTTTGGCTAATCTTAGTGTTTATCTCTTAGACTATAAGGACGGTAGTGTCATGATGCAAGAAGTGGTTCGATCATCTCTAAGTGTAGTGATTAAAGAGAAGTAAGGGCTGGATCCTATCTTGCTGAAAATCAAGAGTGATGTTGGTGTGCAAAAAATAGCGGTGTTTGAGATCAGTGGTAACGGTACTTTATGGTACCAAGGGTGGTTGTGTGTTACTGATGTGGATGGGTTGCGACAAAGGGTTTTGGCTGAGGTGCATGAGCCGTGTTATGTTGTTCATCCCAGCTCGATAAAGATACATTCTAATCTCAAGGAGATCGATTGTTGGAAAAGTATGAAGAGAGATATAGTTGATTCCTTGGCCAAGTGTATGGTTTGTCAATAGGTTAATGTTGAGAAAATGAGGCCTTGTGGGTTGTATCAAGAAATAGAGTTGACCAAATTTAAGTAGGAGAAGATCAATATACATTTCTTTATAGGTCTTCCTCGATCTCAAAACTAAATTAATTTGATTTGGGTCATCAGGGATAAGATAACAAAGTCTACACACTTCTTGCTAGTGAAGATTTTCTTTTGGAAAGAGGATTATATGAAGAATTATCTTTAGGAGATTGTGAAGCTGCACAAGGTACCTATGCTGATTTTTTCTTATAGTGGTACACAGTTTATGTCTCATTTCTGGCGGTCTTTCCAAAATATGTTGGGTACTAAGGTTAGTATAAGTACTGTTTTTCATCCATAGTCTGATGGGAATGCAGAGAGAACTATTTAGACATTGGAAGATATTCTTCAGGCCATTATGATTCGATATGGTGGCAATTGGGTTGAGCGTCTACCATTGGTGGAGTTTGCTTACAACAATATCTACCATTCTAGTATTGGTTTAGCTCCTTTTGAGGAGTTGTATGGTAAAAGGTGTAGATATCCTATTGGTTGGTTTGAACTTAGGGAGGCAGACATATTTTGCCTGGATTTGGTTTATCAAGTGGTGGAGAAGGGGACGGTGATTTGGGTTAGGCTTTGATCTGTCCAAAGTCACCAGAAGTCCTATGCGGATGTTAGGTATAGAGACTTTGAGTTTGAGGTTGGGGATATGGTGTTCCTTAGAGTGTCTCCCATGAAGGGAGTGGTGCAGTTTGGCAAGAAGAGTAAACTTAGTCCTCAGTTCATTGGTCCTTATGTGATTTTGCGAAGAGTTAGCAATGTTGTTTATGAGTTGGAGCTGCCATTTAACTTGGGTTCGGTTCATTCAATTTTTCATGTTAATATCTTTAGGAAGTGCATTGGTGATACTTCATCAGTTGATCCTTTGGAAGCATTGGGTATTTCAGATTCCCGATTAAAATATTAGCTAGAAAAGTTCATCGGTTCCTGACCAAAGATGTGTATTTGGTAAAGGTTCTGTGGCAGAACCATAAGGTGGAAGAAGCTACTTCGAAAGAACAAGAGGACATGAATTCCAAGTATTCACATTTTGTTTTCTGCTCTTGGGATTCTAGCAGAAGGTATGTGTTCATCAACACATCTTTATTTTATGAGTTTGTTAAAGAAAAGATAAACATTTTTTCCTTTGCTTCCAAATTTTGTTAAAAGGATGTTTGATAATGCAAATGACTCTATGTGTGGTTACAGATACCTTCTCCGTCATTTGAAGGTGAATGTTCCTATTGAGGGAGATTGAAACATCTTGGGTTTTGACTTTTGAAAATTTCTTGGAATTTTATTCTCTGGAACCAATAACACTCATCGGTATGAGTTGTATCTTAGATTATGAGTGGTATAGTCATGTCGTATGATGACCAGTGTAAGTTGGTAGGATGGTTTTGGTCATTAGAATCGGTATGACTTAGGGGTATTAGTCATAAAGGATTGGTTCGAGTCGTATTAGGGACTAGTATGGTGGGTAGTGATTGATCCTCCTGGTATTTTATTCTTCCAGGGATACGGGTCATGGGTACGGATTGTATGCTATAGTTATGGCTTGGTTAGATCAATCGTATACAGGATAACATCTGATCCAAGGTTGAGCTTGGATACGAGTGGTGGGTACTAATCTTATTGGGATGGTAGGACTCGTATGGGTCAGTTCCATCCTTTTGATGAGATATTTAAGGGATTTAAGTGGGGGTATTATGGACATTTCCCTATTTACCCAAATTAGGACCCACAACTTCTAAAAAACTTAGGAGGTTATTTACCCTATTATTCTGTTCATTAACACTTATAAACTATTCCAAACCACTCCATAATTATCTCAAGAGCTTTTGAGGCAAGAATGTTTGGGTTTAATCTTGAGGATTGCTTTGGAGCTTGCTTTAGTGATTTTTTTCCATTAATTTTACAATATATGACATGATTCTCTTCCCTCACTGCAATTTCAACTAAAGACATGATTTATATGATTGATTTCATAGTTTTACTTTATTTGATCTTTTTCGTCATGTTCTATTGATCAGAAGCATCCAGCAGTGCCTCGCTAGTTTAGAATTTGGTTATGGTTTTCAGGTATTATTTGGGGTTTTAGATACTAAATGATTCGTTATGGTTTCTTATGGTATTAATTATGCTTTTTTATGCATTAATGGTGTGTTTGAGCAATTGGATTGCATGGTAATAGTTTAATGGTCTTTGGAATTAATTTTGGTCATATTATGCCCCCAGGTGTTTGATAAAGTTCCTATATAGATATGTTCATTGCATTGACTTCTTTTAATGAAAGTATTACATATTTTAAACTTACTTAATGAACTTTGCATGGTTTGAATGATTTGAAAAGGGTAAAGGCTAAAAAGTTAGGCTTTTGGAGAACATTGAAGTTCCCAAGTGGTTTAATGTGGTATATGGAAGGACACTTGGAATTCCCCTTAGCCTAAATGGTTTTGCTATGGATACTACTTGCAAGTAAGGAGTGGTATGATGATACCACTAATATTGGCCTTGGTTAATAAAATGGTAAATGGATTTGATTGGTTATTTATAAATGGTTTTAATTGGACATTAATAGCGGGGTGTGTAGCAAAGCCGTGGAAGGTGGCGGTCCTGGGTGGACCAAAATTGGAAACTCGTATTTGTCGATATGAGGATTGGTCTTGGTGGACCGTGTGTATGATGTCACACTATTGGGGGATGTACTAGTCATCCCATAGTCTACTTACTTAGTTGTGCGGCTACACGCATTTGGCTCTTTTTATCAAGTGGAGCTGAACCCATATCGCCCATGTGTGTTTTAGGTTGGCCAATCTACACAACGCAGGTAAAGGTTTTCTATGAAAGTGAAACTCGTCTCTTTTTCCTAGTAATTATATATGTATGGTTTTACATAGTATTATAATTGTCATTATTTTATCCTTATCCGGAGATTCATGCTAGCGGTCACTCACTAACCTCGTCTACTGGCACCTGTATACCTATACTATACATGAATCGACCATATTTCTCCTATTTAGCACGCGGGTTCAGTATTAGCATTTGGACAAAAGTGGCGAGCTTTCATACATTTAGAAAACAGTATTTTATGTTATAGATTTTATTAGACACTTTACTTTTCTTTTGGATATTAATTTTTTTGTCATGGTTAGGGGCATGTCACAACCGAATTTGCTTACTCTTTTGGATAGAGGCTTTGTTGTACTTCTAGGGGTTGGTATGGGTGGGTTTAGTATTAGTGTCGTTTTTGGCATTTGTATAAGACGATGGGCTAATATCATTGAATGATATTGATGGTTGTTCTAACCTATTACATTTTGGGATCAATTATATTATAATTCGGTATTCTTTCTAGTTGTGGCCTTGTTTATAAACATGTTTTGTGTTATTTGGGTATGGTTTTACTAGATTGGGTTGGTCACGATTGTGATCTATTCTAGGGTCTTTGTGTGAACTGTTACCTAGTATGTTTTATGCTCGAAATTCAGCAAACTCAAAGCAAGAAGCTGAAGGTTTGGTTGGGTAAAAAGGGTAGTCCCCAATCTTGGTTGGATTTGGAATGCCCGTTACGACAAAGCCCGGTGTCAGTTCATGTCATATATATGTCATTGGTTGATTAGATTTGAACTATTGGCATTATTTTATCCTTATCCTTGAGTTGCATGCTAGTGCTCCAATGTTTAACCATCTTTGATGTTTTATTCCCATGCGATGCAGGTGTTGTTCATAATCATTCACTTTTTACTCAGTGATTAGACTTGGGAACAAATTGTGTTGACTTGAAGTGGTGAGTTTTCATACTTCAGAAGGCTCCATTTCTTGCTTTGGGTTTTCTTTTGCCTTTATTAGTTTAGACATGGACATCGATTTTTGCTATGGTCGGTGGCATGTCCTGACCGGATTCTAGGATTTCTTTTAAAGGCTTTGTATGGAACAACTGTGAACTTTGGTATGTTATGTTATAGATATGGACTTAGTTATTATTTATGTTTTGTTATGGTGGTTCGTTGGTTATTGGACGATTCGACTTGTTTGGGTTGGTTATGGTCTAGGTCCAATGCTGAAGTCTTCATATTGTTTATCACCTTATCTTAGTACATGTTTTTAATTCATATAACTCAGGGTATATGTTAGTTGGTTGGATTGGGTAGCAGGGTGATCTCCAGTCCTTATTTGGTTTAATATGCCCATTACGACAAGGCCCTAGTTTGGGTCGTGTCAAGTTGGTATTAGATCCTAGGTTCATGGTTAATTGGGTATCTACAAAGCTGTGTCAAGTAGAGTTCTTTATGGTTATGTAGTGGGCCACACTTATAAGAGAGAGGCTATAAGATATTTAGCATTTTCTTGTTGTCTTAATTTGAGCTATAGAGTCTAAGGTCTTGGATTCTTCTGAGTTCTATTTTCTTTTCTTTCAAATCATGCCTCCAAGAAGATATGATGTTCATACAAACTCCTCTGTCCCAACTGGAGACAATTTTTATAGGACAAGCTATACCTTTGGAGTCCACACCCGGTCAAGGGTCGCTACACCTGTCCCCACTGATCTTATGCCTAAGGGAAATACTCATACTCAATTGCCTCAAGAGAATTCTACAAATGTTGAGTTTAATTGCTTCATTAACCTATTAACTCAGTTGGTAGATATCCAGTCTGAGCATGATGTTCAGGTTACTTTATCTTCTGAGGCCACAAGGCTTGTCTAATTTATAAGGTTGCATCCTCCTATGTTTACAAGTATAAAGGTTGAAGCGGATCCTCAAAGTTTCATTGATGAAATGGAGAAAATATTTCAGATTATGTATACTTTAGAGGTAGAAGGTGTTAAGTTCACTGCCTACCAATTGAAAGATATAGAGTACCAATGGTTCAAAGAGAGGGAAAAGTCAAGGGGAGAGGATGCTGGTTCTGTCTCATAGAAGGATTTCTCTAGTGTGTTTATGCACTGGTTCTTTCCTTTGGAGTTAAGGGAGGCTAAAAAAAGATTTTGTGTATTTGATGAATGGTAGGATGTCTATCAAGCAGTATGCCTTGAAATTTCATCAGCTGTCAAGGTATGCTCCTGAGTTGGTCTTTAGCATAAGGGATAGAATGTGTTTTCTTTGGGACTGTCTCATGAGTTGATCCTTGATAGTAAGAGTACTTTGTTGATCAAGGACATGGACATCTCTAGGTTTGTGGTCTACATACAACAAATGGAGGAAGACAAAAGAAAAAAATAGAGTTTAGTGAGAGGCAAGGGAAAAAATTTAGGCCTTCTGAGCAGAGTAGTAAAGATGGTGGTAAGTAGCCAAAGAAGAAGTAGGAGAGTTTTGGTTCTTTGTCCATAGATAGGGTTCCTTACTAGAAATCGTCAGGTGATCGTCAGTTTCAGCATTTTGGTGGGTCACGAGCATAGAGTGCCTAATCTCAGGCGAGCAGGGCTCAGTCAGCTCCAACCTACCCTCCTTATAAATTTTTTGGGTTGTTGCATCATGGGTACTCTAAGGAAGCAAAGAACAAATATTTTTACTATGGCCAGATTGGTCACATGCAGCATGACTATCGTGTTACAATGGCTTTTGGGGATAACAAGGTCCTGGCTGACTCTTTTTCTGCTCTTGCACCAAAGAAGGTTGTTTCTGCATCTGTTTCTGCTTCTGGTACCAACACTGGATGAAATTAGTTATATGCTCTTATGTCTCGCCAGGATTTTGAGGCATCTCCTAATGTCATTACGTGTATGTTAAAACTTTTCTCCCATTATATATACTATTTACTTGATCCTGGGTCCACTCTTTCTTATGAGACCTCATTTGTGACTTTGCATTTTGGCTTTGGTCTTGAGTTTATTTTTGATCCTTTTTTTTGTATCTACCCAATTGGCGACTTTTTGATTGATAAAAGTGTCTATAAGGGGTTTGTGGTATTTGTTAGTAGTAGAGAAACTCTTGTGGAATTGATAAAGTTAGATATGGTTGACTTTGATGTCATATTTGGGATGGATTGGTTGAATTCATGTTATGCTTTCTTATCTTGTCAGACCTATAAGGTCTTGTTTATATTCCCTAATGAGCTGGTCATTATGTGGGAAGGGGGTCTTTAGTGATTAAGGGGAGATTCATCTCATATCATAGAGGCAAAAAGTTGATTTCCCTAGGGTGTTTGTATTATTTGATCCAGTTTAATGATTGTAACGCGGAAGGTCCTTCTCTAGAATCCATTCTCGTGGTGAATAAATCTCCTAAGGTTTTCCCTGATGATCTCCCTGGTGTTTCTCTTAATAGGGAAATTTATTTTGGGATTGATTTTATTCTGGATACTCATCCTATCTCTACCCCTCCTTATACGATGGCTCTAGCTGAGCTAAAGGAGATTAAGAAAAAATTAAATAATCTCTTAGATAAAGGGTTTATTCATTCTAGTGTGTCACCTTGGGGTGCCCCCGTGTTATTTATGCGTAAAAAGGATGGTTTTCTTCGAATGTGTATTTATTATCTTTATCTGAATAAGGTGACTATAAAGAATAAATATCCTCTTCATAGGATTGATAACTTGTTTTATCAACTTCAAGGTGCGAAGTATTTCTCTAAGATTGATCTTAGGTCCAGTTATTATCAGCTTAAAATTAAGGAAGTAAATATCCCTAACACTTCCTTTAGATCCCAGTATGGTCACTATGAGTTCCTGGTTATATCTTTTGGGTTGACCAATGCCACAACGATATTCATGGATTTGATGAATAGGGTCTTCTATCAGTTTCTGGACTTGTTTGTCGTTGTATGCATTAATGATATCATGGTGTACTTTTAGAGTGAGGTGGATTATGTCGATCACCTCCGTGCTGTGTTATAGACCTTGAAGGATCAACGTTTGAATGCCAAGTTCTCTAAATGTAATTTTTGGTTGAAGGCAGTGACTTTTCTTGGTCATGTTATCTCTAGTGACGGAATCATGGTAGATCCATAAAAGGTTGCAGTGGTTAAGAAATGGTCTTAACCTACAACTCCAACTGATATTCAGAGCTTCTTTGGTTTAGCTGGTTACTATAGGAGATTTGTGGAAATTTTTTAGCTATAGCTACCCTATTACTAAGTTGGCCTAGAAGAAGGTCATGTTCTTGTGATCAGATGCGCGTGAGTGTAGTTTTAAGAAGTTGTCATGACTTAAACCAAGAAATGGCCATGACCGGTATCTGAAGTCCCATAGGACAAGAGATTACCCCCTCACTTAGCCTAACCATCATATCAACCACAAGTTCTAGATAAATTACATACATATAATAAGATAAAGAAAAATAAGGCTAATAATAGCCCAAGAAGTGTCTAACCATTGATTACGACAACACATTAAACCTACATACCCAAGTCCATAGTAATCGACAAAGCCTATACAATCAAAAGTGTATAAACTACCGGGACATGCCGCCGACAATAGCCAAAATCCAAGTATAACAAAGTCTATAACATAGATTAAAAATTCCATGCCTTATGAACTATGGAAGCTCACCACTTCAATGCCAATTTATGAACCACTCAAACACCTGGTCATTGTACAGGAAAAAAGAAAAAGAAGATCTAGTCCCTATATCACATAGGGATATAACACTCGATGATGGTTAGCGATTGGAACACTAGCATGTAACTCAGGGATAAAGGAATAAAATAATTGCATTATTGAAACCAAGTCAACTCATCATATACAGTTATATGTTTACATACAAATATATATCATGAAGGGATTGGGGACAAGGATTAACATGAACTTTGAAAGTATTAACCTATGTTATGTAGCATAACCTTCATAATACTAGGCACCCACGGTCTATATGGGTCCAGATCACCCCGAGCTGGAAAGGCCACAATGCGTCTAGCCACATAAACTAGAGAATATCCATATCCGTATATGACCTTATAGGGGACTTAAACCTCCCAACGTAATCAAGGTAACGTATCACCCATGTATATAATAAGGGGGACTCGAACCTCCTATTCATATATAAATTTGAGGGACTCAAACCTCTAGGTCATATAGACACCCGCACTGGCTTCTGCGATTTCCAATGTTAGTCCTTCGAATTCTACTTTCAATGACCGGTTACAAATCCCGCTTTAAAGCCTAACTCAAAAAATGCTTACACATGCACATAATCGTTAGTTCCAATTTCTTACCATTGGAATCCTATTGGTATCATCATACCAATCCCATTTGCAGGCGTACAACATGCCATAACCATTATCATTCGACTTTGAGACTCAAACCCATTGTCTATACGGAACCATCGATTCATTTCAGCCTTTAGGGACTCGAACCCATTTAGCCATTGAAACCACCAAGGTTATAATTCAATTCAACATATGACTAACAAGGCCTTTCATGATATCATTTACCAATTATTTAAATTAGTAGGCCAATGCCTTAGTTCAAAACATATTTCAAATATACTTATAGTCATCAAGACCTTTATAAAATAATTTATTCTTCATTAACATTCTTATATGAAGTATTAGTTCAAAACCCAATTCATCATGTGACAAGATTCTTCTCCTAGGAATTTCCATGAATAGGTTGAGGGCATACGATTATCAAACCATTATTCAAGACAAAAACCATCAAGTAAGGGTTAAGCATGAATCTTTTATTAAACCACAATTTCCATTCACCCACATGTGCCAAACCATTACAAAAAACATATATAAAGATAAATGAAGTAATGAGAGAAAAATACTCAACAATAGACATTGAGACTCCCAAAAATAGATTTCAAAACCACCTTCCATGATTTAAGAACAATGCTTAAAACACATGATTTTTTTGAACTAACAATGAAGAAAGAGTCACATGCTTTATTCATGGAAATTCACGGCAAAAACTTGACTATGTTTAGATGAACACCTTGTAGGAACCCTAGCCCCAATCTTCAAGATAGAGTTTAGAGAGGATTTTGAGAATGTTTTGATCCTTCAAAGTGAGGAATGAGTAAGAAAATGGTGTTATAAGATATGTGATAATAAGGGATTGTAGTGGAAAATTTCTAAAATGCCCTCAACTTAAAACCTATAAAATACTCGTAGGAGGGTATGATTTGCCCGTTCACTCATACCTACATCATATGTGTGGTACCCTCCACTAGTATGATGATCAAAATATGGGACACCATAACCTTTCCTGCATACGACTCATTAGCATAAGTCATACCACACCATACGACTATTACCAACCTAAACGTACCCTAAGCAAAATATCAAGGCTAGGAACTAAACATCATACATTTTGGACCTTACTACTCATATCATAATCATATAAGTCATTTGATGCCTTTTCGTATCCATAACGAAACTACACCAAGGTGACATTACCAACATATGAATAGGGACCTAGACCTATATCCATACCATAAGACTAGTATGGTGCAAGTCGTATGATGCACAAAATGTTAAAAACTCTGAAAGTTTTGCACCGGCAAAAGTCTAGGGTAGTTTAGCCTTCATCAATTTGAGTGGGAAAAACCTATCAAATAAAATGGCCCAGGAACTGTACATAAACTAGAAGATTTGATTGACCTAAAATACCCTCCACAACTTGAATAACAAGAAAATAAACCCCTTAAAGGATTGCCACTACTATGGCTTGAATGATCATTGTAACTAGACTATCCTTCATTAGTGACCTAAAGTGCAGAATGAAAAAGCCTACTAGGCTAATCCTGATGCGAAGGGTACCTACCCTAAGAACTACTACCTCTAAACTATGAGCCACTATGAATCGCATTAAAACTACCTAGATATCATGCACTGTTATCGCTGCTCCCTAGGGCCTCATCATGCATTTTCTCCATAACTTATGCATGATCTAAAACCATATCAAATGATCCACCCCTAACAACAAACTCTGTGTAGACATAAAGAGAAGGAGTCTCAATCACTGAATGAAGTACCTTCCTATCTCATACATGGTAGTTAAAATAGAGGTAGCATGCCTAGATAACTTGTGAAATTAAGACTCATACTCCACAACAGTTATAGATCCCTACTCTAACATTGAGAACTAATCCCTCAGAATATTTCTAAGCCTACGATGCATATACTTCTCTATAAAGACCTCAGAGAACTAAATCTATGTCAATAGGGTAGATCATATTAGCTTAGAATCAAGATGACCACTCTACTAGTGTCAAGATGCCAAGTCCAACTAAAAAGTAGTGTAATCCACAATACTAGTCATACTTAGGCCCAAATCATTCAGCCTGTTATTATAAGAAATCAAGAGCTTATAAGAATCTCACCCAATGCACCAATAAATATTTATAGAGCCAACCTTAAGAATCTAACTAACATCACCTACTTCTCAACACACATAGAAGAATGGACACTCACTTGCTGAGAAAATACCGATAAAGTAAACAATGTTATAGGAGGGACCTCAACTCTGGGAGCCTCAACTATAATTGCACCCCATCCAAGTACCAATATACTTTGGAAATTGTGTCATTATCAAATGATGCACCAGAAGCTAATACCAATAGAAGAACCAATGCATACGTGAGCAATGAAGAAAAAATAAACCTTAATAAAGCCTAGAATGGTCCTTAGCCCTTCATTTACTGGGGAAGAAGAATCTCTTGATCAAGAGTAAGAATATCATACGGTGAAGTACCCCTACTTTAACAGTAGCTGGGGTGGTACCTTTATGCTATCCTGGACATCTAAGATATCTAGGGACTATAATAAGATCCCTAGTTGCAAACTTATGGTAATTTTTTGTGTAGTAGTAGCATGTGCTCTAGCAATTTGTCAAAGTGTGAAACCAAAGGAATATTTAGAAACCAACTTAGAAACTTAGCATGAAATAAGTGAAAAATTAGAGAGCTAATAATGTCCCATAGCCTCCAAAAAGTAAGAAATAAATGTCATTATTTTAATATGCGAGATTATCCTAGACACTGGCTCTCATACCAAAAATACTATAGAACCTAGCGTTTTGATTAAAATTTATCAGAATCCAATTTATGTGTCATAATAGTACCAACTTTATCACACTAATTGGTAAGACAAACCAAAGCTCTAAGCTATAAACAATGAGCTAATTTGGTGGAACAGGGAATTAAAATGCAAAATTTTGCAAGTAACCACTTACAATAATAATTTAATTATTAATTAGAATACAACAGATGGATACCATAAAAATAACTTCCCACGACCTAGTATTGTAATACAAGAGCCAGTAGAAAAAGAAATACATGTATTGTAATAGTCAATATATATCAGTCTCAAATAATAATGGATTAAGTAAAGTAGTAGAAGATGAAAAGGACATCTCTGCCTTCGAGAGATCACCCTGACACAAAACTTTAAATAGCATGGTGGTAACATCAACAATGACCAATAGTACTTTGATCTACATAAAAAAGGTACAGACATTTAGTATGAGACCAAAGCCACCATTACTCAGTAGGTATAATCGACCAACTGAGCTAAATCATAATATAAGTATCGTAAGCCGCAAGTTAAATAAGCTAATTCAAGGTGAATATACAAACCCAGAATAATGCTCTAATATTGTAAATAACCAATAAAAACAGATGCAACATAAAAGAATACATAATTAATACTACTAGAATGGCCCCCATAAGACAGTAAATGCAAAAAAGTAAATAACATAATGCAACCCTCCATAATCCTAGAGGGTGAAGTAAAAGGAAAATAAATAACTAGAATTTCAGTAATTAACCATACCTTAAGTCATAATTGTAAATCCATACATACTATAGCATACCATAAATATACTCCTAGTGCAAAACTCAAATAAGAATTCAATATCATCATCATTGTTGGACATAAACAACAACACATATCATTATTAGATGGACTTTTACCAAAACCCAATATTAATAGAACACCAGACTTTGTCCAAAATTAGCACCAACTCCCAAGTACCAAACTAGCATAAGTAGCATGCATCTAATCTCTTCAAACATCCAAAATAATAATTTAAAGGGTACAAAATGCAAATTAAAAGTCTACAAAGTGTTAATAAGAGCTTGCCCTAAGGTTGAATGAAGAGGTCCACTTCTAATATTCGACATCCATACTAAGGAAAATTCTATACCGGACTGGGCTAAGGTATAAAAAGTTGCATCATGTTGTTAAAAATGTACTTTTTCCCTATGATAGCAATTCTATAAAGAACATGAGAAACTAACTACATTATGCTAATTTATTGTTCATTAATAGCATAAATATTTAAAATAATACTAGTCGTATTGTTAAGTCCTATTTCTTATCCCGTATATAGAAAAATATAACAAATACATGAATGAGCTCAATGTATGAGGAAGGTAAACCTAGCTTACTTGGTCATTGAAGAAAAGCCTAGGAAAATCTGATAATCGTTGATTTTGCTTTCCTAAAGGCTTCAACTAGATTCAAAACTATCAAATCATAATTTACTCATCAATACAAGAATAATGATACCAATGATGCACTTTTTCTCTTTGGGTTTAAAATTATGCTA
This sequence comes from Capsicum baccatum var. pendulum, assembly GCA_030864225.1. NCBI lineage: Eukaryota > Viridiplantae > Streptophyta > Magnoliopsida > Solanales > Solanaceae > Capsicum > Capsicum baccatum. The sequence goes on along the minus strand of CM061555.1, from coordinate 160,629,154 downwards.
AAATATCATGCAGGGCCTTCTTGCGGAACTATACTTTTTAACCCAACAACACGTTGCTCTATGATCAAGGAATATTAAAATACCCCAAATTTTGACCCTTAGAAAAATTTCTTAAGTTGAGTATTCTAGATAAGGTATGACCTGAAGGTACAACGTATGCTATGGTACGACTTGGTACCCTTATCTCTTATAATACTTAGTATGTTTGGGTTAGTTTCTATTCGTAAAAAAAACTATGTATCATACTAGTCGTATCGTAAGATACAAGGTGTATGATGCCAATTCATAAGATGCTTATTGATTAGCTTTTTTGAATCTATTTATGGAACAGGTTAGGGGTACTTCTCATCCTATAGGGTATAATTTTTGAATATTATGTCATATAATGACTATTTTAGAGGTATATCATGAGGTCTAGGGTAAGATTTAGGGTGCTACTTCTACCCTAGGGAACAACTATGACTGGGGAGGAGTGGTCGGACCCTCCTGCATGCATATTTTAATTTTGTGCTGGGGATACTATGGAAATTTTCCACCCAAAAGAACATATGTTAACATGTTATATAACACTTTGTGGCCTCTCATAAATCTAATGGATTGATCAAAATACTCCAAATACTTTTTGTAAACACTCTTTTAAAGATTATGGTTCGAATTTCTTCAAATATTCTGCAAAGGTCTAAAGAGTCAAGTTTCCTTCTATGAATCTTTTTGTATATGGAATTTACTCCTCCCTCATTGTTATTTCAAAGTAAAGGAATGTTTTAATATACTTTAAACATTGATTGTGAATCATAAATAGTAGTTTTGAAAACCAATATTGAGGGTTTTGTTGCATATTATTGATTATTGATTACTTTTGGTTTAAATTATATTTTAACATGTTTTTGGTGATGCTTTGCAAATATGGGTACTTTTTGGTTATGTTTTAACAAATGGGGTTGTGCGTAACCCTAAATTTTATGGTATATGCTTTGGTTTTAGTCTTGGTAAATGTATACCTTCAACATGTCTGGCAAAATATATATGAGAATATTTTATTCAATTGTTGAAATTTCATTGAAGTTATTGCAGGGTATGTTTTGGTAAAAGAACCCTAAATTAGTTTGAATGGTTTTTGAATAATTTATAATAGATAAATGATAAATTCATGGTGGTCATGCTTATGGTTTAATTGAAAACCTTGTAGAGTACATGGGAATTCCGCAAGTGAATAAAATAATGAAATTAGTTTGAAGGAGGAACATCTTATGGGTACATGGGAATACCTTAAGAAAAGTTTAATAATTAAATACTTATGGGGTACACGAGAATTCTCTACATAATCCAAATAATGATGTACTTATGAGCTACATGGGAATCCCCCAAGTAAACTTTTTAATGTAGCCTATGCGGTATATGGGAATTCCCTAAGGTTTTCTAAGGACAGTTCTTGCAAGAAGTAGTCTATATTATGGTACCACTTCTCATAGGCTTAATTAATATTAAAGAGAATGGTGGTTTGGTCATATGGTAATTGTTTTAATTGGGCAATAATGGCGGGTTATGAAAGCCAACTGTGAAGATGGGAGTTCGACAGACAAATACAAAAAAATCATGTTTTCCAATATGAGATTGGGTCATGGTGACTGTATACTTTAGGCGTACACGGGTATCCCCTAACATGTGTTTAATTATATCATAGAAAGCAAAGGGTACAAGGGAATCCCCTACTTTAATGGTATCTCTATTTTATGCGGCGACATGAATTGAGGTTCGTCTAGGGTTAACATTAGACCCATATATCCCGTGGGAGAATTATGAAATTTAAGCTACACATACCCATGTTACTAGTTTTAAAGGCATCCTTAACCCAATTCCTTTTTCTAGAATAGTTATATATATGTTTGTATGGTTTTGAATGCATATGGTAGGTTTACTTGGTTTAATGGTTGGAAATTATTTTATCCTTATCCTAAGTGTATGCTAGAGTTCACCTACTAACCGATCATTAGGCAATTGTATCTCTAGGCGATGTAAGAACTGGCCATACTACTCCCCCAGTTTATTAATTAGATTTAGGGATAGATGGTGTTGGATTAAAGTAGCGAGCTTGCATATTTTTGAAGGCATATACTTTATGTTATGGATCTTTTTATATACTTTTGTCTTTTCATAGACTTTGGTTTTTAGCTATGGTCGAGGGAATGTCCCAATTAGATACTCTTTCATTTGTCCTAGAGGCTTTGTGTGGACAACTATGGACTTGGGCATGAAAAGGTTATGATTTATATATGATATGCATTGAAATTTTTTTCCTTTTTGGTTTGGTTGATTTGTTATTGGATGGATTGACTTGGTTGGGTTAGACTTTGATATAGACTTATTTCAAAGTCACTACATTGTTAAGTATGTTGTCATTTTATATGTTCGGTGTTCGTCCAACTTAGGTTATACGTTGGTTGGTTGGATTGGCTATTAGGGGTAGTTTATTATCCTAGTTGGACTTGAGATGCCTATTATGACAAGGCCCTAATTTGGGTTATGTGAAGTTATTATCAGAGCGTAGGTTTCGGTGTCAAGGGGCGTACACATAGCCGTGTCAAGTATAGTCTTGCTTATGGGTGTGTTGTTTACGACACTTATAATTAAGAAGGTACGAGAAATTTAGGAATGTTCTACTTTCTTATTGTTTTAAGTTCTGGCTATGGAGTTTAAGGTCTTGGGTTTTTTCTTAAATCTTGTTTGGTTCATTTTCAGATCATGTCCTCCCAATGATCTAAAGGTCATGAAAAATTACATATCCCACTTGAGGATGACACAGATGTATCTCTTCCAACTCTTGGATCACAAACCCAGTCAAGGGTTAGAGCTTTTGGTTTTCAACTTCAAGTCCCACTAGTCTTCATTGACCCTTCTGCAGAGGTTGGCACTCACGCTCAATTACATCAAAGAGAGATTACCAATGCCTAGTTTTAACATTCTATTCATCTATTAAAATAGATAGTGATAATTCTATCATGCCAGTCTGGTCCCACTAGTATGAGGGAGAATAAGGAAAAGTCGGTAAATAGGCAAAGTAAGAGGTCTGGTTTTCTAAACAATAGGAAGGCCAATAGTGTGGTGGTAAATGGTCCAAGAGAAAGAGTGTAGTGGGTCTTAACTCCTATTTTATAGCTAGTGCTCTCTACTATAAGCCATACGGAGACATATATTTTCAAATTAGCAATGCTTCTAGGGCATAAGGTTCCCAATCTCATGCCAGTGGGGCATAATCCATACTATCCTACCCTCCTAGTTGATTTTGTAGTATGTTGCACTATGGTTTTTACGATTAAGGAAGGAATCATTATTTTAGTTGTGGTCTATTAGGTCATAGCCAATAGGATTATCCCTTAAGGATTGCCGCTAGGGAAAATAGGAAACTGGCTGCCATTTCTCTAACTCTTGCACTAAGGCGTGCTGCTACTGACTTCAGCACTGGTCTGGATCATCTTAATGCCCTTATAATACCACTGTAGTCTGAGGCATCTTCTGATGCTAAAATTGATATATTGAAAAATCTTTTCCTGTGTTGTGTATTGTTTACTTAGTCTGAGGTCACCTCTCTCTTAAGTGACCCCATTTGTGGCTGTGTGTTTTGGTTTTATTCCCAATGTTATTTTTGAACCTTTTTCTAATTCTATCCTAGTAGGTGACACTATGGCTGTGAAAAGGGTCTATAGGGGTTTGTGGTATCTGCTAGTCGTAAGGGGCTTTGGTGGATTTATTTAATTTTGATAGGGTAGATTTTTATGATATTTTAGGGTGGATTGGTTGCACTTGTATACATGTCTTTAGACTATCGGACCCATAAGGTTGTCTTTAGGCTCCTCAGTAATTACATTATGGTATAATAGAATGGTTGGGTTCCCTTGCTCCTAAGGGGGAGTCCTACTCTTTCGTTCAAGATAAAGATTCTAACTCAAAAGTTCTTTCTTTTTTATTTGATTTTGGTGGTGAATGAGTTTTCCTGAGGTCCTTCCTGATTATCTTTATGGTGGATATTTAGTAGGGAGATTGAGTTGTTGATTGGTATTTTTTGGACACTTGTCCAATTTCCATTCCTTCTTTGTGGAATTGTTTTGTTGGGTTAGAGAAGATTGAGGAGCAATTAAAGAACCCCTTAGATAAAGATTTTACCTGTTCTAGTGATTCTCAATAAAGTGTTTCCTTTCTTTTTTTCCCTAAAAGGTATAAGTTATTTGTGGGTAAATAAGGGATTTGGAGTGTCCTCTTTGTAGGGGGACACTACATATGTATATTTTATATGGGGTGCTTTGTTAGTAGTGCTTGGTGGTCAATAAATTCTAGGTTTTAAACCTAGGTATTGATGTTAATGAAGAAAGTATTTTAGCTCATGGATAAGAATGTAAAATATACGGAGGTAAAATTATAGGATGGATAAGATGTGTAGAAGGGGGCAAAGATGTGGACTTAAGAATAAAATAGTCGGAATGTTGTGACATTTTGGCAGGGGGTTCAGGTTGAACCAGTGGATTGGAAGTTGAAGTCGCTAGATGGGTTAGAGCATAGAGTTTATGTGATGATGTTGGACTCTAGGTGACATTTGGATGAATGAGGTTTTTGGTATATGAGAACCAAACATCCCTAGTGAACATCCTTGATGATACCCATTAGATTGGAGTTTTTTGGCTTACAAGTGTGATAAGGTGAAGGTCGATGATTAATCATAAATTTTATTTAGTGGTGAATTCTAAGGAAAGGTCCGGGGGCATTTTCTAGTGATTCTCTCCTATCTCAATTAAGAGATAACTATACATGTGTTGCATGCATTCTGATAGCACTTATTCCTAAGGTTTGTATTCTGCATTTGCCATATTCCTAGATATTAATCTTGGCATTACATTGCATTACCTATGATATATTAAGTCATGTGTCTTTGAGTATTAAATCCTAAGGGCTCCTACTATGGTATATTATGTCGAGATGGGTCTTCAATGATGACCTAGGTGGTTTAAATGTATTACCTCGTGCCTATGGTGCCATGTGTCTTTTTGGTGGGTCTTGCTTGGGTTGCACTAGTAATTTTTGTACATAAGACCCTTAATGACCCTTCTTATGTTAGGGTGAGAGTGGCTTTTTAGTTGTAGTGATGCTATGAAATAGGGGGAAAATAGAAGCCTCTAGTAGGTGGATTTTTGGGTGACTACTAAAGTTAAGATTTTGGAGGGTGAGGTAAGGTTGTTGGTAGAAAAACTGGTTAGGAGAGGAATAGGTGGTAAGGATCTTGTTGGTAAAATCGTAGAAGTTACAAAAACTTTGGAGGGGTAGACAATACTGTGGGTATATAAAAGATAGGCTTCAATGTTGTGGTTGATAGATAAACCAATTGTGGTGTTGGGTACCTAAGGAACTTGGTGAGGAATGATTCTTGGCTTCATTGGTGGGAGTGGACTATTGTCTTGGGTTGATGTATGGAGCAGAGCCTAGTGGCCTAAGTCAACACTTTTTAGCTTTGGATAAGCTTGAACATGGAAGTATTGTATGGTTAGACTCAAGTTCCCATGGTAATATGCCTCTGCAAAATTCTAAGATGAATTGGACATGCCCTCGAGCATGAGTTCTATTTATTTGGTACTCCATGTGTTTATTTTGAGGTAAAGTGTGGCTGGTCCTTCCTTGGTTGTTTCCTTTGGGTGGTGTTTTTAACTCAGACTCTTTGTCCAATCAAGCTGTAACACCTCCCAAAATACTCTTCTAGTCTAAGCCTTAAAGCGTATTCAATAAAGCAGGAAGTCGATTCTAAAAGTTTTAGAAATATCTCCCCAAGTATGAAATATTGTAGATCGTGTGGAATTTCCCTAATTTCACATATTTTTCATGTAGAGCATTGGATAAGCTTACCATTGATAACAAATTTGCCTAAATCCGACACTTAGGTGAAGAGTTAGAGCCATTTTAGTGTGATAGTGTGCCACCTAGCACTTTAGCGCATCGCAGAGCCAGCCAAAATAGCAATCATCAAAATCCAGTGAGCCTCTGCAATTATGGCACGTAGCGCCAAGGCTTAATTTTAGAATTTGTCAATTTTCCAGTGAACCTCCAGGATTCCACCATATCGCGGTATAGTTTTATTTCGCAACCAAGGGGGCAATGCGATTTCCACTTTGTCGCGCCGTCGTGCAGTTTCCCAATTGTCCAAATTCTAGTCAGCTGGTGTGATTATGGCTCATCGCACCAGCATGTAAAATTGGAATTTTTTAGTTTAATTCCAAGGGCGAAAAGGGGGCTCTTCCCAACCCCTATATATACTCCCTTAGACAGGATTTGGCCTCATTTTCTCTCTTTCCACTCCAAAAATTATGGTTTCCAAAATAAAAAACTTCATTTTTTTGTCAACAAAAATCAAGGGAGAATTAAGAGGAATCAAGAAATCTTTCCAAGAACCTTCAAGAAAAGTGTTTTGCCAGGTATGTAGATGTTCATTCTTGGGTCTCTTTCATCCAAGAAGCTCAAGTACACTTTGCGAAAACTCAAAGATTTTATGTTTATGAGTTGTTAATGATTCATGTGAGTTGAAATTGATGTTCCATGTGTTGTTGAGTTTTGATTCATGTTTTTTTACAAGAATTATGAGCTTTGACCATAGTATATAGAATTCTTGTGAGGGTGGTGATGAACTCTCTTAATGAAGCTTCCTATATGAAGTGTTCATGTTAAATAGGAGTATAAATGGTTGAATACGCGAAACATGTCCCCCATAAGTTTGATAAAGAGATTAAGTGAAGCATAAGGGCCATTATAGTATCTTGAACAGAAAACCCCCAAATTGAGAGCTAGTCCATGTATGCCTAGTGTTTGATAAAATGCCTTAGTAAGTGAAATGTGCTATGATAGTGTGAAATACCCTAGCAGGTGTAAACCCGTTCTTGCTTAGTGTTATTGAAATACCTTAGTGAACAAGTCGAGATATGATGGATGTAAATTCCCCAATTATGTGCTCTCTCATATATGCTAAGCTTTTGATACGTGCCAAGTGGTTAGCAAGTAAGTTGAGACATGATAGTACGAATTCTTCCCCAAATTATGTGATGTTCAAATACATGTGCTATCCCAAGCTGTGACTAATGTTTAGGGTAATCGTCAGGCTGTAATCCCACCTCAGCAAGATGGGAATTCTGTCGTAGCCAGAGTTAGAAATTTCATGAAAATAAACCTCCCAGAAATCTTTGGGTTAGTGGTAGGAGAGTACCTGCAACTTTACCTAGAGTAGGTAAAGAAGATTACCCAGATTATGTATGTTTCTGAGGAGGAGAGTATTGAGTTAGCATCTTATAGGTTGAAGGATATTGCTCAAGATTAGGTAGTGATGTGGGAGAAGAGTATAGGGGAGAATGAAGCTCCCATGACTTGGCTAGAGTTTTAGAGTACCTCTCAAGATTGATTCTTTCCTCTAGAGATAAGAGAGGCCAAGGTAGAAAAGTTCATAAACCTAAGGCAAGGTTCTATGACCATGAAAAAGTATTGTCTTAAGTTTAACTAATTAGCTAAGTATGCTCCCGACCTAGTAGCTGACCCTAGAGCGAGTATGGGTAAGTTTTTGTCTAGGGTATTGAGTTATGTGTTGAAAGAGTGTAAAGTTGCTATGCTCAATAGAGATATGGATCTTTCTAGGGGAATAATACATAGACAGTAGATTGAGGAAGATAAGATGAAGGAGAGATAGAGTGAGCAAGAGAGACAAGACAAGTAGTCGTGGTTTATCTCACGTATGGTCCAAAATTCATAGTCATTCCTGGCATGGTCGGAGATTTATAGTCCCAATTCTATCTTCAGCTAGCGTGCCCGTACCTATGTTTGAGTGTGTCAGATCTGAGGGAACATCAGGATCCAAAGCCTATAGTAGTGCTAGTGGTGTTCGTACCTATCCATATTGTGGAGACTATGGAAAGCGTCACAAAGGCATGTGTAGAACCGGTAGTGATATGTTCTTAATATGTGGTGAGCCAGGACATAGAAAGCGAGAATGTAGTGTGCTGACTCAAAGGGGTAGACTCCATGCACTTTAGGATCACCTTGATTGGGATAGATTCCCTGAAATAAACCTTGGTATGTTATGAGCCCTTCATCTTTATGATATGCATTATCAGACCCTTTGATTTCATTTTGAGCTTATATGGTAGCATGAGCTATGCATGAGTTTTAGATCTCAGTCAGTCAATTATGACCTAGTCTATAAGTGCCCCACGCACCGCCCTTGTATTTCAGTGAAGTGTGTTTAGAGGGACACAGAGTCTCATGGGGAGATACCCTATAGTATTATGATGTTTGCATTCCATTAGATTAATCTAGATCCATGTTTAGATTTTATTGATGAAGTTAGCATTTGTTTCTATTGCATTGTCAGTCGTTCTTTCGAAAGTTATCAAAGAGGAACATTCATGCTTTAGATATGACATTCATTAGAAATGAGTTTAGCTTGTCAGTGTATGTTCAGTCATGTATTCATGAGATCAACCCAGTTATGAGTCCATTCATCAGATATGCATGTGTGTTATAAGAATTCATCTATGAGTAGATTTAGTCTAATATTCCATGCATCAGATATGCATGCCCAGTGTGAGAATGTAGTATGTCAGTCGTTCCAGTTGTGTAGTCATTCCTTGAGATGTTTCCATTTGATGAGTAATTTCTGTTGATCCATGTTCTCAGCCTATCAAGTGACATTCGAGGATTAATGTTCCCAAGGGAAAGATAATGTAACACCCCACAAAATCCACTTCTAGTCTAAGCCTTAGAGCGTATTCAGTAAAGCGGAAATTTGAGTCTAAAATTTTCAGAAATATCTCCACAAGTATGAAATACTTTGGACCGTGTGGAATTTCCTTAATTTCAACTCTTTCTTATATAGAGTATTGAATAAACTTTCCATCGATACCAAATTCGCCCAAATTTGACACTCGGGTGAAGAGTTAGAACCATTTTAGTGTGACAATGTGCCACCTGGCACTTTAATGCATCGCAGAGCCAGCCAAAATGGCAATCATCAAAATCCAGTGAGCCTCCACGATTATGGCGCGTAGCGCCAAGGCTTAATTTCAAAATTTGTAAATTTCCAGTGAACCTCTGCGATTCCACCGCTTCGCGGTATAGTTTTAGTTCACAACCAAGGGGGAAATGCAATTTCCACCACATCGCGCCATCGTGGAGTTTCCCAATCGTCGAAATTCTAGTGAGCTGTTGCAATTATGGCGCGTTGCGCTAGCATTTAAAATGAAGATTTTTCAAATTAATTCTAAGGGAAAAAAGAGGCTTTATGATCTTTGACCCTAGTATATGGAATTCTTGTGAGAGTGGTGATAAACATTCTTAATGATGCTTCCTATATAAAGTGTTCATGTTAAATAGGAGTAGAAATGATTGAGTAAGAGAAGCATGTCTCCCATATGTTTGATAAAGAGCTTAGGTGAAGCATAAGGGTCATTATAGTATCTTGAACAGGAAACCCCCAAATTAGGAGCTAGTCCATGAATTCCTAGTGTTTGATAAAATGCCTTAGTGAGTGAAATATGCCATGATAGTATGCAATCTCCAAGACGGTATAAACCCATACTTTCTTAGTGTTGTTCAAAGACCTTAGTGAATAAGTCGAGATATGATGGTTGTAAATTCCCCAATTATGTGCTCTCTCATATGTGCTAAGATTTTAATACATGCCAAGTGGTTAGTAAGTAAGTTGATACATGATAGTATGAAGTTTTCACCAAATCATATGATATCCCTTTCCATGTTAAGATTGATTTAGGTGTGAAGTACTTGAGGTAAGACCTTGTTGAAGGAAGTATAATCTAGTAGCATGTTTCCCTATGCTGGTATGTTGATGTTTCCTAAATGATTGACGCGATGCCTTAATGATTGTAAAGGTGAAGGTATGTTATATTTCCTAAATACTTGAAGAACTATGACTTTCAGAACACAGTGAATTATAGAATGCTGTATCCTCAGGCAGGTACAGAACTTAAGAAATCTCAGTAATCATAGTTATCTCTGTAATCTCTGTATTGCTAGTAATCTAGCTCAGTCCTATAATCAGCTAAGATCTAATAGTATACAAATGTTTAATTCTAATACCAAAAGTGATTCGAATAATTTATTCAAGCTCTGTATTATCAGTCAGATACCTTGATTCAATACCATTTCCATCAGATATAGAACTAAATGATCTCATCGTAACTCAGTTAGATCTTTTGAGAAACATAATTAGTATCAGATTCAGTTAAGTTGTGTTAAGTTGGGAATTCAGTCAGAGTATTTATGTTGGGAGTAGAAACTAGCACTAAGCGAGGAAAGGGATGGCGGCTCCTCCTGTCAGTGAGAGAGAGGCCAGAGTCATTAGTGGCAATCCCTAACCTCTAGAACTGCATAACCAGCGTAGGATACAAGAGTCACCATTATGAAAAGGCTATCACCTCCAGAGAGAGAGTATTTGACTATGATATTGCCTTAGGTCGACTTTCTATTGAAGGTCATCCATTAGAGAGGGGATTGACCAAAGAGAGGTGTTTACCCGTGGCACGGTATTGACACCTTTCCAGCTGGGGTTACAGGTTGGACCCCACCTGTGGTAGGTTAGGGCATGTCGGTTAAGTAACTATTTCCCATAGTTTCAGTTTCAATTTCAGTTTTAGATTCAGTCTCAGTCTCAGTATCAATCTTTAGAAATCAGGATTGTCATATACAATCATCTATCTTTATAAGGAACTCAGATTGTTCCATTGATTCTTGACCCTCCGTCAAATAGGCTTGGTCTCATATACAGTTATTTCATATCATATTCAGTGATATGCCGCTAGACAGGCTTGATCATAGTCTAAGATTCAATTGAGTATTCTTGTTTTCAAATATAGATATGATCATTTCCTAATGATTTATAATAACTTATTTAATCATCCGTTACAGAGGTTGATCTTTAATGTTGTCAGTCGAGAGCTGTAAACTCATAATTTAGTCATTGATGTAAGTACAACCAATTTATTTGTCATCAGTATCAGATAAGTTAGTGTCTTAGTATCTCAGTGTCAGTATTAAGTCCAGGCTACAGTAAGGCAGTATCCGAGTTTTAGTCTCTAGAGTTGTGATGGTTGTGACTATGGTCTATGCATTCATGTATGTGTATGTGGTCTCGTACGACATTTTCATGATTATTCAATTTAGATATTATGGATGCATAAGCCCTTTCATTTAGTATTACCCTGACTACAGACTCAGTACATCCCTGTACTGGTGCATTTGCACTATGGTGTTTTATTTGGCACCATAGGCTTAGTGGTGTGTGACGTAGAGTTTCTTCAGCAGTTCAATCCCAGTCAGTAGCAGTAGTTGTAGTAGTGAGTCCTCTTTTTTTGAGGATGAATCTCAGTTTTCTAATAATGCATCAGACTTTGTTTATATTTTCAGTAGACGGAGTTAGTTGGGGACCTGTCCCATCAACTCCACATTCCAGAAAGTTTAAAGGCTTCTCAGATGGATGTATTAGTATTCAGTTTTTAGTTTTGAGTATTCAAAGATGTGTTGAACCTTATGGCTAGTTTCTGCATTTGTTTAAGATATTATGCAGTGCACATGTACATATATTAGTAATGGGTTAGCTTGTGGTCCTTCGGGGTCATAAGCACCGTGTGACATCTCGGGATGGGATCTCGGGGCATTACAAAAGAGGTCTTGATGAAGATCTTGGGTTGGCATGTTTTCTAGTTACGAACAAAAGTTGTGGCTTCGGTGAAGGTTCTATGGTGGAATCAAAATCCCTGGGAAGCCAATTAGGATGCTGAATAGGACATGGAGTCCAAGTATCCACATTGGTTGTTCATTCCAAAAACTTGTGCAAAAGGTATGTGTTCTTCATTATGTCTTTGTTTTCTAACTTATCAAAGAAAAGTATGATTTCCTTGTATCCTTGTTTTCTAACTTAGTTAGAGGCCCGGATGAAGGTGTTGGGTGTAAATCGTGCTTGGAATATGTAATTATCTTCTTATCTCCATTTATGTCCTTTTCTTCTAAGTTTGTTGGAGGGAATTTTTATGCATATTAATGTGTTAACTCAAAATTTTTCTTGCCTTTACCCATCATTCAAAGAAGAATGATCTTAAGTAGTGAAGAATGAAACACCCCAATTGGACCCTTAGAAAAATTTTCCTAAGTTAAGTACTCTAGGCAAGGTAAGAATTGAAGATATAACTCATATGCTATGTTACGGCTTTGTGTCCTTCTCAAGTATATTATTCAGTGAGTTTTGGTTGTTTTCTGTCCAAGATACGACAAAGAAACATGCTAGTCGTATGGCAGGATATGCGGTGTATGATGCAAAGTCATATGATGATTATTGATTCGCATGGTTGAATCTGGCCAAGGTACAAGATAGGGGTACTTCTCATGCCTTAGGGTATGATTTTTTCATATGTTATCATATGATGATCAATTTTCAGGTACTTGGTGAGGTCTAGGGTATGAGCTATGGTACCATTTGTACCCTAGGGTACGACCAAGGGATGGTGGTCGTATCCTTTTGCGTGCATATTTTTTACTTTTGATCTGGAGGTATTCTAGAAATTTTCCACCCTAAAAACCTTATGTTCCCACATTATATAACACTTGGTTTCCTCTTAGAACTCTCATGGATGGGTTAAAACACTCCAAATACTCTCTCTAAGCACTATCTTGAAGATTAAGGCTAGGGTTTCTACAAGTGTTCTTTAAAGGGATCGAGAGTCAAGTTTTCTTTCATGAATCTTCTTGTATAAGGAATGTATTACTCACTCATTGTTAGTTCAAACAAAAGTCATGTTTTAATGTATTTTAAATGTTGATTATAAATCATAAGTGGAGGTTTTGAAAACAAATGTTGAGGCTTTTTGTGGACATTGTTGAGTATTGTTTACTCTTGGTTTAAATTATGTTTTCACATATTTTGGGTGATAGTTTGCATATGTGTGTGCTTGTTTGTTATGGTTTACCAAATGGGTTATGGGTAACCCTAAATTTAATGGTTTATACTTTGGTTTTTGTCTTGGCAAAGGCATTCCCTCTATATTTTTGATAAAATGCCTATGAGAATGTTTTACTCAATTGTTGAACTTTCATTGAAGCTATTTCATCGTATGTTTTCCTAATGGATCCCTAAATTGCTTTTAATGGTTTTTGAATGGTCTAAATGGTTTTGAATGGTTACATAGTACGAACTTGGTTGTCATGGTTATGATTTAATTAAAAACCTTGCGGGGTATACAGGAATCTCCCAACTAAATAAAATAATGTAATTGGTTTGAATGTTGAACATTGTATGAGTTACATAGGAATCCCCTAACCAAAACATAATAATGAAACATATGTGGGGAACACGAGAATCCCCCAAGTAAGCCTAATAATGATGTACTTGCAAGGGTACTTTGTAATTTCCCAAGTAAACTTATTAATTTAACCTATGGGGTGGAATCCCTTAAGTTTTTAAAGGATAGTGCTTGAAATCTATAGTCAGTATGACGATACCAATTCTCATAACCTTGATTAATAATAAATGGGATGGTGGTCTTATTGGTTCATTATGGTCTTAATGAGAAGTAATGGCGGTTTGTCATAGCCAACCATGAATGTAGGAGTCCAATGTACGAACAATGGAAACTTATGTTTGCTGACATGAGTAAGGGTCATGGCTACTATATACTTTAGGGGAACACAGGAATCCCCTAACACTTGTATATATGTATCATGTAGAGAAAAGGGTACAATGGAATTCCCAAATCCTATGGTATCGCCATTTCGTGCGGATATAGGCATTAGGGTTTGGCTAGGGGATAGCACTGGATCCATATATCCCATGGATGGATTATGACGGTTAATCTAAACATACTAAGGTTAATAGTTTTAAAGGCATGCTAAACCTTGCTCTGTTTCCTTACAAGGTTATGTATATGTATGTATAGTTGTGAATGCATATGGTTGGTTTACTTTATTTTAAAGGTTGGAAATTATTTTATCTTTATCCTTAGTGTGTGCTAGCGTTCACCCGCTAACCTATATTCAGGCGGCTATATACACATGTGATACAGGAACTGGCTATACTACCCCCTTCTCATTTATCAGATCTGTGGACAGTCTGTGTTGGATTGAAGTGGTGAGCTTCCATTGTTTTGAAGACATATATTTCATGTCATATATATTTTTATATACTTTTGACTTTTCATAGACTGTAGTTTTTGTCTATGGTCGGAGGCATGTCGCCAATAGATACTCTTTGGTTTGGTTTAGAAGCTTTGTATTGACAATTGTGAACTTGGGTATGGAATGGTTATAATTTATGTATGATGTATATTGTATTTTTTTCCTTTTTTGTTTGGGTGGTTGTTATTAATGGATTGACTTGGTTGGGATGGTCTCGGGTATAGACTTATTCCAAAGTCATTACATTGTTAAGTACGTTATATTGTTATATGTTCGGAGTTCATCCGACTTTGGGTATAAGGTAGTTGGTTGGATTGGGTATTAGGGGTGGTCTCCTGTCCCGATTAGAGATGAGATACACCTTATAACAAGGCCTCGATTTGGATCATATGTAATACTTACCATCAATAAAGGATAAATTCAGATCTCAAATGATGCTGCAATCAACCAACCAATATTCTATGGATTTTGGGAAATAATAGAGAAATTAACAATGGAATTAATGAATACAGACCAAAAATTCAAAGAAAGATTGAGTAATTGACACTTACGAATACACCAAATTCACCTATTGATGTTATCCCAAGATTGCACATGTCCTTTGATTTTCCACTACTAGAATTGTTTTTAAAATGCATGAAAATTTGGAAAGTAGGGATTTTAAGGCCACCTAAGTGCCTCTTAAGCAGACACTAGGTCATTTTAGCGGTCATGGAAGATAAGTCCAACTTTAGCTGTACCTGCTGCCTGTACAACTACCACTTAACTAATCCTCTTGCGAATTAAGTAGCATTTGCTTAATTAGTGAGGGATCTACTTTAGAGGAGCTTGGCTTTGCAAGCCTGGTTGGTTAAGAATCCGACTTGGTGCTTTAGTGCCCTCCTACTTAAGAAATCCACAGGGAAAAATAGAGAGTTCATGAGCTAGAGACTTGGAACTTTTTTATGTCTCCATTGATCCTTCGAGATTCATTTAGAATACCATATACACAAATAAATTGTGCTACCCTATCAAGTTCGATATTTCAAACTCAATGGAATAGTTGAAATTTCCATACAAGGTTATTTTTTAGAGATATGGGTCCCGCACCCAAGTGCCATTTTTCTTAAGTTATGGACAATAGCCACAAATGATTGTGAAAGCCTAAGGAGCCTAACCAAAGGTCCATCTAGCCTAAAATTAATGTTCTTGAGTTGTTGAAACTGTTAGATTTTTAAAACAAGGTTGTTAGGACGATGTGTTTTCCTAGTAGCCAATTCTAACTACTAAAGACTTCAAAATAAGGAATTGGCTCTAAAAATCAAATAAACTACCCGATAATTGAACTGTAACTCTAGAAAGTCATGAATTATTCGAGGTAACTATATCAAAGCTCTTAATAATGAAACTGAGTGAAAATGAAGAAAATTTCCCTAGGGTCATTGTATAGGCATGGTGTTTGTTTAATAACTATATATTCCCTATAAAAAGTGATTTTGGAAAAATGATGTTAATTAAAATAAAAAAAATCTACCGTTACATGTTAATCCCTAGTTAGTTGGGTTAACTCTATGAAGTTGTTGGAATCCTTTTAAGATTTGCCTAAATATTTTAAATTTTTTTTTCATGGCCTAAAGAGTTAAAGGGTTTCTCTTTGCCCAAACCTTTTCATAGACTCTCCACAAAGGTATTTTGGTGGGTTACAAAAATAAACAATAAAAACTATAGAGGGATTAATCACTAGATTCGAAACATAATTTTCTTCAAAAATGGTCTTCATAAATGGATCTATGGTGATGATGTGAATAACCGTTGTTATACATAATCCTTTTGCAATAGTTTTTATATAGTTGGAATGGTTTTATGACTAAATTGTATCAGTAACGCCCAAGACTTTTAAAACAATCGTAATAGTTGTTATAGACACTCTATAGCAATCGTTTTGGATCTTCTATGACATTTGTTTCCATAGTTCTAGAAGAGAAAACAAACAAACCACAAGTAGTGAAGCACAACACAAGTTTACCTAATGTGTGTTTTGACTCATTTTTGGAATTTATCAATTTAATGACCCATGTCATTGTCAATGAAATATCCATGTTAAATGCATAAAGATCTCTTTTTTCTTTGGTCTTAGGCAAATTATATTTAGTGTATATTTATATTAGATATGAATAAAGATCAATTGTTGATGATGTGGTAGGCTAGGTTGAAAGTCCTTGAGGTTAGTTTTCCAACAAAACCTCTAAGATATCATTCATTGACTCTTTCGAGTACCTAACGAGTGTGTAAATTAAACCCACTCAATACCTTAATTGGGTATCCTTATTTCTAGAATGATACCTATGGTATAATCAGTATCATAATCACCCTTATGTCTAAGATAGTGAAAATTAAAATACTAGGCCCATTAATTGTCGACTATTTCCTTGGTTCCCATATCCCTCTTTCAAGGATAACATAGGTTCCAAAAGTTTACCTAAATCCCTCTTGCAAGGATGGTTTGAGCTTTTGAGAGTTTGGGGATTTCCCCCATCAAACCCATTTTGGGTGTTCCGAGATTTCACCAACAAATCCCAACTACTATACCCAAGAAATAGTATAACCCATTATCAATAGACTAAAATATTTAAAAATACATCACAACCCATAAGCAGTTGCACCCTATTTGAGCATAATCCCATGAGGTAGATCTGGCATATCATAAAGATAGTGAAATCAAATGAATATTCAATAGACAAAGCTAAATCAATACATCGGAGTTCCACTAATCACTTCTTACCTCAAATTAGTACAAATTTCAACTCTAAGCTCCAAGAAATTAAACAATCCTAAACTAAAGATGGGAGGTGTGGTTATGGAATGATGGATTCTTCTAAAATTAATGGATTTTTATCCTTAAATAGGGTTTGGGGTTGACTGGTCAAAATGCTATTTTTGCCCTTGGGTTATTTTTTGCTCTCATGCGATCGCGCTTATTGCCATCACGGTCTCTGTTGCTATCGCAATTGGATGACTAGCTTGACAGGGAACGATTGAGGGCTGACGCCCGCAATCACAATAATTGAGGGCTTGATCCTTATCTTGCTTCCTTTTTTCCAACTCGTGTAATTCAATTCCCTTTTTGATCCTTTTCAGCTCAAGTTTTCTTCTTTTATTCTCCGCACTTGTACACCTACAAAATATGGGAATTACTATATTTAACACCAAATATGTCTTACTTTGACATTCAAATCATAGTAGTGTTCATGAATATTTAGTGCAAATGAGAGGTAAATTCACCCGTCATCATTCACAAAATTTTATCATTATTGATCTCTGATGATGACATTTAGACATTATGATCGTTAGACAATTGGGTACCATGTCGGTACACGTTCCTTATATTTAGAGAATTTGGTACCACGAGCTAATGTATAATATTTATGTATATGATTGTTGAGGATTGGGTAGCATGAGATGGTATATATTTTTTATGTATGTTATTATATAGGTTCGAGCACCACAAGTCAATTAGTATAAATTATTGATGTGATTGTTGAGGATGAGATACTACGAGCTGGTAGAAATTTATTATTTGAATGATTGTTGAGGATTGTGTATCATGAGTTGGTAAAATAGACGTAGGTCATGACTATTGGGCATATAAGACCCATAGTATAAGAGTACAAATTCAAAAGAGGTGTTGACTGTTGTGATACATGGTTGCATATTCATAGTCTTATAGTTAATCATTTGCATTCATTAACCATGTTATATTAAAATCATGGTGGCAAATTCTATTGTTCTGATATGTGTTAGTCGTACATAGTTTTCTTTTTTTGTACTTGTAGTACATTAGAGGAATCATAAAATTTCTTTTCTTATTGATTGAACTTATGTGTGTGAAGGTTGATTTGTTGAGGTTATTGGTTGTGGATAAGTGTTTATCTGTGGTTGATAATGATTGGTTAAGAGAATTAGTTATATTAACTGGTGAATATTATTGTTTAATTTACATTAACAATGGTTATGCATCTTTTTTAATAAGGCTATTATATGAATTTTGTGATCCTGACTTAAATTAAGAATAGAATAGGTGAATCATGAGGATGCATATAAAGCCTTTATAGAAATATTGACTTATATAGTTGATTTTTATGAGGATTGTAATTGTGGTGTAGCATAACATCATTATTTAATAAATTTTAGGTTAATTCCTGAGTTGGAGATATAATCAGTTGTCTGGTTAAATATCTATCACAAGTTTTAGTGAGGAGGCGGGTTTATAGGATGGATCTTGTGTTGGACATTAAATTTTAGTTATATGGGTAACTTAAGCCAAGAAAATATCATTGGAAGCTCCTAGGGAGTTGATAGATTGGTATAAAAATATGAGTTAGAATTAGGCTATCATAAAAATTGTCATGATCTGTTTTTGTAATTTTCATATGATTCTTATGTGATTTAATTAACTTTGGTCAGATGATGATACGTACTAGTACTTGTTATTGTACTAATAATGTTCTTTCTATAGCTTTTTTGGGGGTATAGATGCACTCTAGGATTAATTGAGTCTACTTATTTGGAATACATAGTATACATCAACAACTTCTGCTCATCCTGTTCCTATACTACAAGATGTTTATTGTATTTTTTTCCTTTTTATACTAGAAGTCGTTGTATAAGTCTAGGCTAGGTCCTCAAAAAAGAATTTTCATTCATGGTATTCTTAAAAAAGGTTGTAATAATGATTATATTTTAAAATCTTTTAAAAAAATTGCTTAGAAGTTCACATGTATTTTAAGGGGAAGTAAGAGTTCTCCTATCTAGGTGGATTAAAGTAGGTGACCACAAAATATTATTAGCTGGGTCATGACAGTTCATACTAGGGTGTAGGTTAATGGTCTCTCTAGTACAAGAGAAAATGCTAAGGACAATGCTACAAATAATCGTATTGATGTCCACATCAAATATTTGAAAATGTATGAGGCATGAGTTTATCCCTTCCTTATTTTGTGTCATGCTACTTTTTTCTGTCAATAACTTGTCTAGTTCAATTGGTATCTAGCCAATATCAATTCTTATCTCAGTGATTTTATATTTGGAATCTATCCAATTCTAATATTTATTTAGTGATTGAACTCACGTTGATGTGTAAGTAAATAATATTTGTTTTCAGTGGGCGTTGATTGATTGATTATGACTTTGTGATGTTAAGCTTTTCTTGTCTATTCATTGTTAATATGGTATATAGAGAGATTAAAACTTTAAAACTATGGCAATAGCCCTGAATTTCGGTATTAATATATGTTATATGAATTCTTCAATGAATATTTATAGTTTAGTCACTTTCTTAGCAATTATAACTTGAATTGTGTGAACCAGATAATAATAAAACAAGGCTAGTTGAGAGAGTTGATATAGTACCTTTTTTCATGAAAGTTCACTGACGTGGTTGATAAGATATGATTTGTTGATAAGATATATGTCTGATAAGGGTGGTGTTGTTTGTTTGAGGTGACATAAGTATTCGAATATCAAACATTGTTTGTCTTGATGGTTTTGACTGTTCATTAAGTAACTAATTGTACTACGATGATAACGTTTTTTTGATGGGGAAATTGTGAGATTATGGTGGAACAAGGTTCCCTTGTATTCATTAAATGGTAATTACTACAACATATTGGTAGAAATAGTCAATCATGTCTTGAATGGAAAAATGACTTGTAGTTGGATGATTATAGTTCGACATTGCTTATATTCTTATTATATGGGAATAATTATGATTAATAATATACCTTGAATATGGTGTAATTAAATTGAGATGGTTTGTATAATAAGTTATCTTGAATTTGATGATCCTTGTTTTGCAATTGATTGAGGGAGTAAAGTGATTGACTTTTATACGTATTCACATCCCTCTCATCATTACATGATAATGTTTTTTTGCTATCGCTTGTTGAGTGGTTTTGGTATGTTAGGTGGTAAGAACTTTATACAAATCAAACTAGGGCCTAGCGTTGTCGGATATCTCAAGTCCTGCATGGACCGGAGATCACCTCATGTACTAAAACAACCCAAAAACAACACACCCCAAGGTTGGATAAATTCCAAATATATAACAAGGTAACGTGTAATAGCTTAAGATAATTTAAATGCATGTCCATAGCCAACCACCGACGAATGTCCAAACTAATGAAAGACACAACGCAATTACCTTAGTAGTCAAAACAAAGCATTCTAAATAATGAACTAAAACTGCATACTAACGAAATGTCGGGACATGCCCCAAATAATAGACACAAGCCAAATCAAAGGGAATCGACAAAAATGTAAGGGAAACAATAATCATGAAATGGGGTCTTCAAAAGTATGGAAGCTCACCACTTTAACATGACTCTCTGGCTCATCCCAAATCAAAGTAACCGAGCATAATTGTGGTAGTATGGTGAGTTCCTACAACGCGAGGGGATACAACTTCAAAAGGTGGTTATCAGTTTGAGCGCTAGCATGTAACTCAGGGATAGAGGAACAAAATAATGCCATGATAACAGTTTAAACATGTACAACATAGAATACGTAATAAAAGGACATCAAAATACTAGATTTGTATCTATTATTATACACAAACTCTATAATGGGAAATTTATCATCCCAACTACCATCATAGTCAATCACACAAGATCTAAGCATCTCTTCGACTGTCTGGATGGTCCTTTTCACTTGCCCATTCTACTGCAGGTGAAAGCAATACAAAAGGTCATATTAGTTCCAAAACCTCTATGAAAAAAATGCCAAAAGAGCGATGAGAATTGAGTACCATGATCTGAAATGATAGAAAAAACTGCCCCATATAACTTACGAATTTCCTATATAAACAACTTGGCATAATCCTCGAAGAGATATTCATCCTTATCAGCAAAAAGGTGAGAAGACTTGGTCTTTATTTCCATGATGCCCCAAATCAAATAAAATTTATTCCAATATCGAGGAAGAGCAGTAAAAAAATCCATATTATTTACTTCCCACTTCCACATAGGCAACCTAATTTCTTGATACAACCCACCGTGCTGCAAGTGCTCAACCTTCACTTGTGGACACACCAAACATTTGGCCACATAACTAGCCACATCTGGCTTTATATTATTCTACCAATAGATCTCCTTAACTTCATGATACATCTTCATCAAACCAGGATGAATGGCATAACACGATTCATGAGCCTCAACCAAGATTCTCTCTTACAACCCATCGATAGCCTAATAAAAATATCAGCAACCACATTATCTTTTCCTGGGTGGAAATAAATACTCATGTCATAGTCTTTAAGCAACTCAATCCACCTCCTCTGCTTAAGATTCAACTTCTTCAGGGTGAACACAAATTTTAGTCTCCTATGATTGAAAAAGATAACTACATGGACTCCATACATTATTGACACCAAATATGCAATACGAACACCAAAACCAACAACTCTAATTTATGAGTTGGATAATTCTTCTCATGAACTTTCAATAGCCTAGAAGCATAGGCCACTACCATATCATTTTGCATCAACAAACAACCAAGTCCCATACGATAAGAGTCGTGATAATCCATGAAACCATTATTACCTTCAGGTAGGGTCAAAATTGGAGCTAAAGTCAACTTATCTTTCAACTTTTCAAAACTACTCTCATAAGAATCAGAACACAAGAACTTTGCATTCTTCTAAATCAATTTAGCCAAAGGGTCCACAACAGAATAGAAATTTTCCATAAACCTTTTGTAGTAACAGGATAAACTCTACAAGCTCTGTATAATGGTAGGAGTAGTGTGTCTAGGCTAGTTCTTAACCACCCTAACCTTTGATGGATCCACCAGGATCTCTCACTAGACATAACATAACCCAAATAAGTCACAACATTCAATCGAAACTCACCATTTGAAAAATTGTCATATAACTACTGATCTTTAAATGTCTGCAACACAATGCGTGGGTGATCGACATGATGTGCTTCACTCTTAGAGTACACAAGGATATCATATATGAATACATTGACCAAAAACACTAGAAACTGATGGAAGACCCTATTCATCAAATCCATGAACACTGCTAGGGCATTGGTTAACCCAAAAGGCTTGACCAAGAACTAGAAATGCCTAGACTGAATATAGAAGGTAGTCTTAGTGATATCCACTTCCCTAATCTTTAACTAATGATACATGAAATGAAGATCGATCATGGAGAAAATCTTAGCACCCTGAAATTTATCATAGAAATCATCTATCCTTAGAAAAGGGTACTTATTCTTTATCGTCTCCTTTTCAGTTGGTGATAATTAATACACATTTGAAGGGAAACATCTTTTTTATGCACAAACATAATAGGTGTACCCTATGGGGACATACTAGGATGGTTCAAAACTTTGTATAAAAGATCTTTCAATTGCTCCTTAAGTTCCTTAAACTCAGTTGGAGCCATTCTTTATGGAGGGATATAGATAGGACAATTGTTTAGAACAAGATCAATCTAAAAATCAGGATCCCTATTAGGAGGAATACGAGGAAGTTTATCAAGGAATACCTCAGAAAATTCATAGACAATAAAGATAGTTTGAAAAAAAGAACTTTCAGATCTAGAATCCTTAATATGCACTAAGTGATAGAGGCACCCCTTAGAAACAAACTTCAAGGCCCTATGATACGAGATAAACCTTCCCTTAGGCACTAGGGAACTACCTTCCCACTCAATAACTAGTTCATTAGGAAAGTTAAAGATTACCTTATGGGACCAATAATCTAAGAAAGCATAGCATGAATGCAACTAATCCATCACCAATATGACATTTAAATCAAACATGTCTAATTGAATAAGATACACCAAAACCTCTCTACCACCTACTAATACCACAGAACCTCTATAAAACCTTTTGCCATCACAGAGTCATCCACTAGGATAGAAAAGAAAGGTCTAAAATACTCTCGGGATTGAAACAAAAATGCACAGCCACATATAGGGACACACAAGAAAGAGTGGACCCTAAATCAAGTAACAATACACACAATGGGAAAAGAGTTTCAACATAAAAGTAATGACATCAGGAGATGCCTCAGACTCTAGATAGATAGTAATAACATAGAGACTATTTCAACCAATGCCAGATACAGATAGGGCACCCTTTTGTACAGGAGCTGATAAAGAGGAAACAAGAACCTTGTTTTCCAAAAAGCAACCTTACCATAAAAAAATTTCTATGCATTTACCCTTGCTGACTGATGATAGGCGAATTTACATGCCTAACGTACCATATTTTACCCATATTTTAGCTAAGTTTTGAGGACAAAATATATAATTCATGCACTTTTAGTCCTTTTTCCTGTAATTGAGCTAACTAACGTGATTAGCAAGTTTTCAGGTATAAATAATGCAGATTTCAGCATTTTATGTATAACTTGACGCCAAAGGAAGCTTCACGAAAGAAGGAAGGGAAAGCTTGGACGCCAAGGACCAAAAGTGACGCATAGAAAATCTGTCCTGGGCAAAAACAACAATTCTAAAGACTTTAGGGGCTAGCAGTAACTTAGTAGGATTAGGATAATGATACATTAACCTAGTAGGATTGGGTTAAGTAATGCATTAGCTTAGTAGGAATAGGATATGGGTATTATAAATACCCTATTCTGCTTGAGATTTGGAGGCATTACTCCATTAGTTACAATTCATTCTATTCTCATTCTACTTCTTATTCCAGAACATACAACTCGGATTCTAATTCTTTCATTAATTCTACTTTTTATTCTGCTTCTATTCATCTAATCAATTCTTATTTTTTCACAACAAGAGAAACGCTACTTTGCAAGGGAGTTCACTCCTAACGCCTACCACCCTTTACTACACGAGATCTTTATTGTGGTACAATAACAATGTCGATTGTGATTTCCTTTGCACTCATGGATAACTAAACTTCTCTGTTGGGGTTATGGAAGCCATATGAGATACTATCTATTGCTATGAGTTTGTGAATTCGTGACACGTATGCTGCTTATATCATTATTCTCTTCATCTTAATCTAAATTCTTTGTGGTTGCAAACGCATAGAATACGCCAGTATAGCATTAACTTGTTCGAAAGAAAAGTTATATGTCTGGAAAAGAGAGAATGTCAAGGTAATAGGGTCCCATCCCCTATTAAAAAGTTAGTGCTGTAACTGGATTAACCTCTTGGAGAGTTTGTACCGTTAGATACGCTGTAAGCTTGAAAGAGTTACAGTGAAATAGTCCTTGTTTAGGTCGAAAGACGCTTGGATTTACCATCGAATATAATTCTCTATAAGAACATGCATGTTTGAATTCCGCATAACTAATAGTCAATAGAGACGTACAACTCATAAGGTGGACATAACCCCAACCTCTCAATTCTCATTGTTTTACATCTTACCAAACATTCTTACTTTTTACTTTGCTATTTTCCGTTTTTACCTTATTACTTTGGTTAGATTACTTGCACGACAAAACTCCCCCCTTTTTACGAGACTTGCACTAAAAGTCTAGTAATCTTTGCTTACTTGTTGACCAAGCTATTCACTGTGGGATCGATACCCAACCCAGTTGGGTTATATATTTGACAACGACCGCATTACACTCCTAAGAGAGCTGTAGATTGAGCGTTATCAAAAATTGGCATCGTTGCCGGGGAATACGAGTGTCAATTATGTTTGTGGTAATTACTAGACCCTTTGGTCAAAGATTCTCGTACTTTTACTTTTTGTTTTTGTTTTTGTTTTCTGCAGATTTTTATTCAGTGTATGCCCCATACTCGAAGTTCTGGTCAACCGTTATTACCTATCAATCATTAACCACAACGTATTGGCAGAATGGAGGCACAACACGAAATTGAAAGGATGGCTTCTCAACAGGAACAGGCGAGACTAGCTGCTCTAGCCGCTGCTCAAGTGCATCAACAGAATATAGATAACCCCGGGTGAGCAATAAATCCTGACGACGAGGACCTAGGTGATGACGAGTTACTAAACCCTAGGCATGCTGCTGAGATCGCAAGACCTGCCAACAGAAGAGATCGTCAAGAAAGTTTTAGGCATGAACGCCAACCTGTACAACCAGATTTCAACGATGATAACGATGATCTTGATGGGGCCGGAGCCACATGAGCCATTATTCCTCCACCATTGGTACCCAGAGCCAAGTTCAACATCAGAAGCACCATGATTCAGTTATTGCAACTCAAGGGATTATTTGGTGGACTAGCAGGCGATGATCCGAATATGCATCTCATCAACTTTATTTCTACATGAAATTCGTTTGACGATCCTGGTGTTGGTCAGAATGCAATTCGATTATGCCTATTTCCATTGTCTCTGTCTGGGGAGGAAACTCTATGGTTGAATGGGCTGACTCGTGATTCTATTACAAATTGGAGGCAATTGAAAGACGCTTTCCTAGAAAGATTCTTTCTGCCATCCAAAAGAGCACAATTAAGAGATGAAATCAGCAACTTTCGGCAGCTTCCAACTGAAGCTCTTCATGAAACATGGGAGAGGTTCAAGACGAAGCTTATGAGGTGCGCGAACTATCACATGAACAATGTCCACCTAATGGAGATACTATACAGAGCCTTGAATTCAATAACCAAACCAGTGGTGGATAATACGGCTGAAGGATCATTTATGGACCTCACCTTTGGGCAGGCATGCAATATGCTAGATCGAATGACGAAGCAAAGTAGAGCTTGGCATACCAGGGATTCTGAGGTAGCAAGCCCTACTATACCTATTGGCATGACTGCTGAACAAAAGAGAAGAGAAGAAGACCGTGATTAAGATTGGCACACATGAAAATGCAAGTTGATCTTCTTACAAAGCATCTATTATCAGGGAAGACCGAAAAAGTCAAAGCTATTACGTTAAAAGGAAGAGACAAATCTGATTCAGAAGAAGAATCTAACTACTTGAACAATCAGAGGGGTTTCCGAGGTAATACCCAAGGAAACCAAGGTCAGAACTACTATGATAAATCTGGAAACAAGGACAAAGGTAGTTGGAAGAACAAGAATGAAAAGAGTGGTTTATATGTTCCCCCAGGAAGTCGTGACACCACTGCATCTAGTTTCGGAAGCATGAAAGATATGATGGCTAAACTGTTGAAAGGAGTGGAAGCAACTAGCGCGGGATTGACGGGGTTAATTAATGATTTGTCCTCAATGAAGCAATTGGTTGACTCACATTCCACTTCAATCAAGCAAATAGAGCAGCAATTGAGCCAACTTTCAGTAGCACTCAATCAAAGAAAGGCTGGCACCTTACCTAGCGACACTGTTCAAAATCCAAGGAATGACGGATCATGCATGGCTATTACTACCCGAAGTGGTAAGGTGCTGGAAACTTCATCCAAAGGAAAGCAAGTGGTTGACGAGGCAGCAGACATTGATGATAAGGCAAAAGGAGAAGCTGCCGTAGAAACTACCCACGACGTCCATGATGTCACACCGAATATGTTGCAGCCTGAAAAGGCTGAAAAATTGAAGCAAGAGGAGAAGAAAGTTATGGAGAAAACAATTCCTTATCCACCACCACCTTTTCCTCAAAGATTAAAGAAGATTGCGGATGATACAAAGTTCAGCAAATTCATGAATATGTTAAAGCTGCAGACCATTAATGTTCCATTGGTAGAGGAACTAGAACAAATGCCTGGGTATTGGAAATTTATGAAGGATCTTTTGACAAAGAAGCGAGCAGCAAGCAATGAGTTGAGAGATACGGTTCATTACTGCAGTGCAATTGCTACCCGATCATTAGTTCAGAAGAAGGCTGACCCCGGTGCTTTCACTATTCCTTACACCGTTGGATCTTTGAACTTTGCCAAGGCATTGTGCAATCTGGGTGCTAGCATCAATTTGATGCCACTATTCGTCTACAGGAAGTTGGGGTTAGGCGATCCAACACCAACCAATATGAGGCTCGTGATGGCTGATAGGTCGGTAAAACGACCTGTGGGTATCTTGAATGATGTGTTGGTGAAGGTTTCTTCATTCATATTTCCTGCAGACTTCGTTATTTTGGATTGTTAGGTGGACTCTGAAGTTCCCATAATCTTGGGACGCCCTTTCCTTGCAACAGGAAGTGTGCTTATTGACATGAAAGCTAATAAGCTTTTATTTTTGTTGAATGACGAAGTGGTCCGTTTTGATAGATGCAAAGCAATGAAGCAGCCCAGCGATATGAATGTGTTCTCTGTAGCTGATGTTCATTATGAGTATAAGAAAGCATTATCTGTAGCGAAACAGCTTACTGTTGAGCGATTGTTTGCTGCGCTACTGAATGTTGAGCATAAGGATGATGAAGCTTATCAAGAAACTACGTGTGCTCTAATAGAAATAGGGTCCTATTCTCATACTCCTGAACATCCGGACCTTGATCTTAAGAATCAACTGTCACCAACAGCGAAGAATTCCATTGAAGAGCCACCAATGCTAGAATCGAAAGAGCTCCCCGATTATCTAAGGTATGTGTTCTTGGAAAGAGGAAATATACTTCCGGTAAGTATGGCGGATGATTTAAGTGAACAGCACGTAGAGGCTCTCATCTCTGCACTGAAGAGATACAAGAGAGCCATGGGTTGGACTATTGATGATATAATTGGTATCCCTCCCGGGATAGGCATGCACAAGGGTCATCTCGAAGAAGATTGCATGCCTACAAGTAAGCCTCATTTTCGTCTGAATCCATTCATAAAACGATCCACCATCTATCTCGATGAAGTCTAACTAATCGAGATAGTTATGTCGTGCCGCGACAATAAATCAAGCGCTTGGTGGGAGCCAACCCATCATTTTTTTTTTCTTTTGTTCTACTGATTGTTTGCTTTTGATAAATAAAAATCCAAAAAGACGAGTCATGCCACAACCAAAACTAAGGTGCTTGATGAGAGGCAACCCATCATTCTAATCGTCTTTGTTGTTTTTGAGTAAATGTAGGTGCAAAGAGGTGTAAAACGAGGAGGTTGGTTTCACATTTTGATTTGGACGTATTGCATGTTAAAGGTGGTAAGTTAGGAATGAAGAAGCAAAAGGCTATGGATTGGGCATTGCTTATGAAAATATAGGCAACAAACAAGGCTAGGCCCATGTAAAACTAGGCCACGAATAAGGCAAGGCATATGTAATGGCCTAAGATCTCGGAATCTAGGGTGCCATAGCATAGGCGCCGCCCATGCACAAGTATGCCATAGCATAGGCACCGCCTATGCCAATTCCTTTTGTCTCTGAATCTCATATGCTAAGTGAAAGGCATCGCCTATGCCTAAGAATGCCATGGCATAGGCGCCGCCTATGCCCAACAATGCTATGCAAAAGGCGCCGCCTATGCCAAGTATAGGCAAAGCAAAAGGCGCCGCATATGGTCACTTCTTGTCTCCAAAACCGATTTTAAATGGGTCAAAACCCGACCCAACCTTCCCCTATAAATAAGAGACTTAGTCCTGAACCAAAAACACATTGGAAACCTAGCATAAGCGCCGCCTATAGTCTCCAAATCCTCTCTAAAATTTTCCTTTTGCTCTTTTACTTCACAAGAACATCATCCAAAGGAATCAATCAAGTAAGTACTTATTTGTTCTTCATTTATATTCCGTAAGTACTACACTAATACGCCTATTATGAATTGTTAAATCTTGAAATAGTAGAAGTGACTTGAATGTGGTTGATGTGTTGTGATACAACTAAGTGAGTGAAAGAATACGTAAGAATGATCTTAACATGTTTCCAAATTAAATTTGATTTTGATGCACTGTCATACTTTTGCGGATTTGATATGGTCACAAAAATTGCATAATCTTGTCAATAGAAAGCTTACATGTTGGAATAACTTGTTCATCAAGATGAGAATTATGGTTGACTACCAACATAGGAGGTTGTGACTATTTCTATATGCTATACCTTGATTCAATCCCTATGTAGTAATCTTGATATATCAAACATGAAAGTATAGCTATGAATACGAGAAGTATGACTGCACTGATTTTATTTTTGGAATATGGCACCTAAAACATATGCCGATGAAGTCTGAGTAATCGACCACTTTCACTTCACTAGTCTGTACCAACAAACTAAGTGTGGGGTGGTGCCACTACTGCTTGTTTATAGATTGTATCCATGGAGATGACGCTAACATGAACATTGTTTTTGTCTCAGGTACAATGGCACCCAAAGTAAGACAAGGCAAAGATAAGGCAACCACTTCCCAAAAAGGCAAGAAAAGAGGACGCAAAGAGCAAGGAGAGTCCTCCTCGATGCAAGTACCATGCCGCATGTTTGGAATTAAATGGGTTTTAGAGGAGGAAGCAAAGGAATGGTATAGGAACAACAAAGAGAAGAAATATGTTCATGTGGACTTGATAAACAAGGAAAGCCTAGCAAATAAAGAACCATGCATGTTGGCCAAGATCATGGAGTTACATCTTGATTTCATCTTTCGAGACATGGGAGAATGCAATATCGATTTAGCAAGAGAATTCTATGCCAACTGGTCACCGAAAACAACAGGAAGCGAGGTCAAGATTCGGGGCCAAGTTTTACAACTCAATGCGGATTTCTTCAACTCCTTTCTTGGCTTGCCTGCTATTGATCCATCACCATTCAAAGAGTTGTACAGTAGACCTCCATATAGAGCCATTCGACACACACTTTGTGGAACAATATCCATGGCATGGTGGAGTAGACACAAGGACACCGGACGACACAACACCTTTCCATATGCTCCTTTGAATAGAGAAGCAAGAATATGGTTGCGCATAATCAACTCTTGCCTAATTCCAGGGACTCAGTACACAAAAATAACAAGAGATAGAGTGTGTTTGGTATATACATTGATGATGAATGTCCCTATCAACAATGGGGCAATCATTCATTCTACAATGCGGAAGGCTAGGCTACACAAGCGATCCCATTTCAGCTTCGGCAATCTGTTGACTGCAATCTTGAGGAAAGAGGACATCGAAGAGGAGCTGGCTGATCATAAACTCCCACACAACTCGAAGAAGGTTGACCTCACAAAGGTCAAAGATGCTGAATCAACACATGGCGTCAACCTTACTACGGCAGAGAGACATGCTCGGGACGAGAGTTTCTTTTGCCATCTTTATGGCATGACTTGGTTTACAATGATGAGCAGAGGTCGTGTTCCAACTGCTGCAGAGCTCCAACAGCTGGATCATGACTATCCAATGAATGTGCATGCAAGGGAGATGTGTGGAGTAGGTACATATTTTGAGGAACCTCTTGATGATGACGTGCCAACCGATGATAATCGACAAATGCCAGACTCCGACGTGGAGGAGAATTCTAATGACGACGACTCCTATGATGATTCCGACGAAAGGGGTATGACCCCCGACATAGAGGAGGAGTCCGACTGACCAGGTTCTTCTTATTTATTTTCCACTAAGGGCAGTGTGTCCCGTCTAAGTGTGGGGTGCTGGTATTTGCATGCTATACTTCTCTATCTGCATTTGCACTTATGTTTGTTTTGTTTTTCTTTTCATTAGTTAATTTTTTTTTTAAACTTTGCAAAAAATTGTACTAATAGGCAGCATGAGATTATGACAAGAGTTTGTGCTAAAATCATGACTATTGAGACGTTTAGGCTCTAATTGTGACTCACTATGCGATATTGTGTGGTTCAATTCCTTCATTTGTTGGGTCAAGAGTCTATGCTACTCCCAATAAAGTTGACCATGTGCCTTGTGTGTGTAAGGATATAGTATATTCTGTGTTTGTGGCTGATGCTAGAACTTGCCTGGTATGTATATAAAGCGAAATAAAGAGTGTGAGTTTAGGAGATGATTTAGGCATTTCTTTGGCAACCTGTGATTGTTTACCTTTGTTTTATCTACCCATGGACATCATCCTAGATAACCCCCTTTGAGACTTTAGCCTATTTTCTTTGACAACATCATATGTAAGCCTAATCCATTTTTTTTCAAGACCATAATTTGATCCAAATTCCTAGGTTCTTTAAAGTGTAAAGTCATGTGACAAACTAAGAGGAAATTGGGTGAGTATGATGCTTTAGAATGTAATGGTGCTTGAATTTGTTATAAAAAAGAATTTCTATCATAAGAGGTGTTATGAAAAGAAAAAAAAAAGGGAAAGGAAAACTGAAAAGTTAGTTATGTTTAAAATTGAAAAATAAAGGTGGAGAAAAGGGGTGGTAGAATAAAAGAAAGTAGAAAGGTTGTTTGAAAGAAAAGTATTAATGGCATAATGTGATGTATTAAAGCGCTTAGGAACATAGTCACTATTTTTGGCCAAAATAGTCCTACCCGTCCCTTAGCCTACATTACAAACTGTAAAAGACTTATTTGATCCTGAGCTTAGCATTCTATTATTTAATGGAGCATTACACTAAGGGCAAGCCTATGGTCATTAGTTGCAAAATATGAATTCTTTGTGAGAGTGAGAGCAAGGAAAATCTTATACCCATGTTCGAAATATATACAATACTTGTGAGTGATTATGGGTTATATTTTGTGAGACACACATGGTTGATGAGTTTTGGGTAGTTGTGTATGATTCTCTATGCCTTAACTTTTTGAATACGAATTGACCATCATCACGAGTCTATGTTGGAGGTTGAATTGTTTCTACTAATGATCAGAAAACTACTCCTTGTTAATGATTGACGTGCTTATCTTGATGAATATTTTGTGTTGTTACTGTGAAATCCCAAGTAGATGTTTAGATGGACATGATAGTTTGTTCAAGGACGAACAAAGCTTTAAGTGTGGGGTGTTGATGATAGGCAAATTTACACGCCTAAAGTACTATATTTTGAGGACAAAATATATAATTCATGCACTTTTAGTCCTTTTCCTGTAATTGAGCTAACAAACGTGATTAGCAAGTTTTCAGGTATAAATGATGCAGATTTCAGCATTTTATGGATAACTTGACGCCAAAGGAAGCTTCACGAAAGAAGGAAGGGAAAGCTTGAACGCCAAGGACCAAAAGTGATGCATGGAAAATCTGTCCCGGGCAAAAACAACAATTCTAAAGACTTTGGGGACTAGCAGTAACTTAGTAGGATTAGGACAATGATACATTAACCTAGTAGGATTGGGTTAAGTAATGCATTATCTTAGTAGGAATAGGATATGGGTATTATAAATACCCTATTCTGCTTGAGATTTGGAGGCATTCCTCCATTAGTTACAATTCATTCTATTCTCATTCTACTTCTTATTCCACAACTTACAACTCGGATTCTAATTCTTCCATTAATTCTACTTTTTATTCTTCTTCTATTCATCTAATCAATTCTTGTTTTTTCACAACAAGAGAAACATTACTTTGCAAGGGAGTTCACGCTTAATGCCTACCACACTTTACTACACGAGATCTTTATTGTGGTACAATAACAATGTCGATTGTGATTTCCTTCACACTCATGGGTAACTAAACTTCTCTGTTAGGGTTATGGAAGCCATATGAGACACTATCTATTACTATGAGTTTGTGAATTCATGACACGTATGTTGCTTATATCATTATTCTCTTCATCTTAATCTAAATTCTTTGTGGTTGCAAACGCATAGAATACGCCAGTATAGCATTAACTTGTTTGAAAGAAAAGTTATATGTCGGGAAAAGAGATAATGTCAAGGTAATAGGGTCCCATCCCCTATTAAAAAGTTAGTGCCGTAACTGGATTAACCTCTTGGAGAGTTTTTACCGTTAGATACGTTGTAAGCTCGAAAGAGTTACAGTGAAATAGTCCTTGTTTAGGTCGAAAGACGCTTGGATTTACCATTGAATACAATTCCCTATAAGCACATGCATGTCTGAATTCTGTATAACTAATAGTCAATAGATACGTACAACTCATAAGGTGGACATAACCCCAACCTCTCAATTCTCATTGTTTTACATCTTACCAAACATTCTTACTTTTTACTTTGCTATTTTCCGTTTTTTCCTTATTACTTTGGTTACATTACTTGCACGACAAAACTCCTCCCTTTTTACGAGACTTGAACTAAAAGTCTAGTAATC
Organism: Capsicum baccatum var. pendulum; assembly: GCA_030864225.1. Lineage (NCBI taxonomy): Eukaryota > Viridiplantae > Streptophyta > Magnoliopsida > Solanales > Solanaceae > Capsicum > Capsicum baccatum. The sequence goes on along the minus strand of CM061555.1, from coordinate 160,595,949 downwards.
TTTTCTTACTTGTTGACCAAGCTATTCCCTGTGGGATCGATACCCAACCCATTTAGGTTATATATTTGACAACGACCGCTTTACACTCCTACGAGAGCTGTAGATTGAGCGTTATCACTGACCATACTTGAAACATGTGTCCATCCCTCATCAAAGAAACAACAATGCAGTCAACCACAAAATCAGTAAAGAGGCTATAATGAGCTTATTTATCTTACTAGCCTGAGATTGGGATCCCTATTCCCTAGAGCCATTGCTAGAATAAAAACATCGGTCTCCAAATGACATTTGGTAAAGAGAACTAGCCATTGTGTTGGACCCAAAATTGCCCCACTTCATCATATCCTACTTTCATCATCCCTGCCACTCTACTATTAACCTCTCTCTTGTTTTGATTGTCAAAATTTCTTATTCTACCTCTACTCAATTTCTGCCTACCTCTTTTTCTCTTTCTTGATTTGTTGCATACAAAACACAATCTATGAAAAATATATGCCATTTTTTAACAAGGAACCTTAATCTCAAAAATCAAGTCTTGGGACAATATAAAAGTGAATTTCATCAATCTAGCCCTTATGCTAGACACTAACTAAAGAGCATACCGAGATAACTGATGGAATTTTAAGGCACACTCCTTGATTATCATCCTTTATGGCTTCAAATTGACAAACTATTTTTTGCCCCCCTTAGCTTTACAGGAAAAAATTGGTATAGAAAAATACTAGAGAAATCATTTCATACGGTAGAATATATATCTTCACCTCTAAACTTCTCTAATTATTCATACCACTGGTACACCACATCCTACAATTGGTAAGCAATAAATTCTACACGCTCAACATCCGAAGTATGCATCACACATAACAACTTTTCCATCTTATTAATAAAATATTAAGGATCTTCCTCAACACTAGAGCCAGTAAAAATATGAGGATTCAATCTCATAAATTGGCCAACAATAGTGGAAACAGAGGATGGAGTAACCGAAGCCACTTGCTTAGTTTGAAAGGCCACCAACTAGGTAAGCAATTTAATCAATTGACAAAACTCTGCATTAGACACACCTCCCTAGGGTGCCTGAGGAATGATTGGAGGAACTGGTGGATCTCCCTTAGGGCAGTCATAAGAAATTCCCTTCGATCGAGTTTGAATTCTTAGGGTAGGACGAGCTTCGTCCACCTTATATTTTAATGGGGGAGAAGAGTTTCTATGGTTATCAGATCTTCTTGGAGGTAAGATCAGATAGATGAACAAATAGGAATTAGAGGAACTAAAAATCATAGACTCTAAAGCTAAAAATAGAACAATAAGAAAAGGAAACATTCCTAAATGTCCTGTAGCCTCTCCCTTAGATTTGTGGCATGCTACACACCCATAAATGAGACTCTTCTTGAAACATCTTTGTTGGACACCCAATGATACATATCCTAGGCTTTGATACGAATATGACATAAACTAAACTAGGGCCCGGCTGTGTCATGTATCTGAAGTTACGTGTGGACCATAGATCATACCCTACACCTAATGAACCCAAATACAACACCCCTAAAGTTGGGTGAATTCCAAATATATAACAAGATTACACGTGATAGATTAAAAATAATTTGATGCATGTCCATAACCAACCACCAATGATCGACCAAACAACCATTAGACACAACCCAATAACCACAGTAGTCGAAACAAAGCCTTGTAAATAATGAACCAAAATTGAATACTATCAAAATGATGGGACAACCACTATTATTGTAAATAATGAATACTATTATTGAATACTATTATTGAATACTAAATTGATTTAACAAGCCTTGTTGGTTGATCTCAACTCCAACTTACTAAGTAGAAGATATAGAAGAATAACTAGTTCCTGCATCCCATAGGAATACAACATCTGAAGATGATTAGCACTTAGAGAGATATCATATAATTCAAGAATATAGGAGCAAAATAATGCCCAGATAATAGTTCAAACTAGTACAATATCTAATGTGTAATATCATATGAAGTACATACATATATACAAATACACATGTTGGGTGGGAGTAGGGCTTCACATAAACTTCAAAGAAAATATTAACTTGGGTTATGAAGTATTACCATCATAAATCCACCCACGGGCTATATAGATCCAGTGTTACAACTTAGATGGGCCCTAGTGTTTGTAAGATGCATAAATTGGAGATACCATAGATGATCGGCGATTCACAGGTACCCTTCTTCCTCCATGATACATATATATATATATATATATATATATATATATGCACTTGGGGGATTGGATTTTACCCCAAAAGCACTATTTTTTCATGACCAACCCTTATGTTTTCAAACATGAATTTCTAGTATTAGTTCTTCTGACTCACACCTTCACGCCTAGTCGCACAACCACTATTATTGCCCAATTTAATATTTAATACATAACCCAACCAATAATTGCAAGAGTCAACCATTAAGGCATTATTAAGTGGTATCGCCACACCAATTATACTTTGCAAGTGATGTCATTAAGCTAATAATTAGGGATTCCCATGTACCCTATAGACCCTATTGTAAAAATTACATAGGGATTCTCGTGGACGCTGCAAGGTTTTCAAGACCATTATCATCCAATTAACCAGTTAAGCTATGCATTAGTGTTAATAAATAAATTAAACCAAGTCATAATGCATATTCTTAAACAAATTTTGCATGTGGGTTGAGGTTTTTACCAATATGCATACGAAAAAAATTAATATAGGGATTCCTTTGTACCCTTATATCTATGATTTACCAGTAATAACAAATTTCATAAATATCATACAAGAAGCATTCAAACAATTAACATTGAAAACCCTTAACCCATAGTTTGAAAATACAACATCAAAACAATATAAAACCTGTCCAAATAATGCCATTAATAAAATACAAATATTTAGGAAGAGTAACATGCCTCAAATAACAAGAAATTTGAGGAATAAAGCACCCTTGGTACAAAAAATGGCCACATCTCTTGGAAACCTTGCTTTAACTTGAATGAAGAAGTTACCAGAGTATTTAGGAGTATTTTATAGGGAATAATAGTCTAGTAAACTCCCAAAGATGTTTTTAATTTAGGGGGTCTAAAGAGTTAAAGTGGTTAATGTCTAAAGTTCCCTTATATTTAAAGCTAAAATATGCCGCCCTTGGTTACGAGTCACCCGTTGACTCATAACAATGCCCTACGACTTGTCACCATGAGTCATAACAAAAATAGTGTCCATGACTGCCACCGATTATTATCCCTATGACATAGTCAACTGACTCATCATGTAACCCTATGACTCATAGGGTCCAAGTCATACTCAAAGTAGAACTAAATTGGTTTAACACTTGATATCCTGTGATATATTCATTATGACTCATATTACATCTTTATGACTTATGACCTTCATTCATAATAAAGTAAATATCTTTAAATAAGCTTACTGGACACCAAACGACAAGGGTCACCTGACCTATCAAGACACCCTATGACTCATAGGGTGAGTCATATTAAAGGTACTAAGCTAAAAGCTCAAAAGATGAAAAAATAAGGTCTCTTACTAATGAAATGGTTTGTTTATATAATATATTGAGCTTGAATATACTAATGTAAATAGTATAGATCTTATGTGTTTATGAAACCCTTAAAGATGTATTGGTTGGTGTTCGTACTACAGAGGTTTATTTCTTGTGTACTAACCATAGAGGTGTATAAAACAGACATAAACTTAATGTTTCGAGGGGAAAATATGGGGTAGCACTTGGTACTATCTAGTTATAGAATTGGTTAGGATTTAGTTTGTAGGTATTGTTTTCCCTAAGGTGAGAGTTGACAAAATCTAAGGCTAGGATATTTTCCAATAAAAATATGGTGTTGTGCAGTTTATAAATAATTGGTGTCTCACTATTAAACCATAACCTACCTCAATTGCTTGCCTGGAAATGCTATATATCCATAGACTTGCCCTTCCTTTAAATTTCTTCTGGTTCTTGATCTATTAAAAACTATAACATAAAATTTATCACAACAATTCACCCTTCCTAATCATTAGTAACTCATATCCGTAAAACAAACTCATATAAAATTTCTACCCTTTAAACTATTTGAAATCTTCATATTTTGACCTACAATTACGGATTCTACCATGGGAAGTATTTGCCAGAGTTTTATTATAAGTTACTCAACTAGAACTTCTAGTTATGAATCAACCACTAAAACCTACTTTTATTAATTTTACTAAAACAATTTGAGAAGGATAAGGTAGTTGTTGGACAATATTTAAAGACTGGTCTGGCATATCATTAATATCATTACAAAACAACAGTTTTTTATACCACCTAAATTCATCCAGAAAAAACATACAAATTTTTCCTATATATCCTAACTCTTTATGTATTGATTCAATATTACAACTAAAGAGTTGTCAATATATAGAGGAATTTTAGTTGAGAAGCATGAAACAATGATGTATACAAATCAGTTAAAGCCTAATAAAATAAATTCTCAACTAATGAATAATAGAGATTAAGGAAAATTAGTTCATATTAAGGAAATCACATTAAATAATGGAATCCTATAGTAATTTTAATAGAAGAGGTGGTACAATAGATAAACATAATTAAAAAATTTACAATATGTTATGGTTGGAAAAATTTCATTGGGAAGGCTTGGATGATCTAAGAATGAAAATTCAATAATAATGTAATATAAAGGAGGAGTGAAATATTGGATTATAGAGATATATACATATTTTAATGAGTTTAACTCACATGGAAGATTATTGTAATACCCCAAACTTTCCTTAATGCTAATTTTGTCTCTATAAGATTGGGAAATGACTTTCAAAGTGAGTAGTATTTAAAACATATATATTTTTCATAATTTTTATTTTTGATCATGTGGGAAATTGAATTAGCTTTCCAATGATATATGATTCACCCAAATCCGATAACAGGGAGAGAAGTTATGGCTAATTTAAGATCAAGTCATAAAACACCATCGTTCAAATCGTTAGGGCATCATGGAGAGGATTAATATCCAAATTTTCAATCTCTAAAAGCCTAGCGCAATATCATCGCATCTCTCCAGGTTCCAAAATTGCATTCCAAAGGAGTACTATGATGGCTCCACATCACGGAGTTTGCCCAGTTCTTAGTGATCGATTTCCAGTGAGCCACTATGATAGTGGTGCATCACGTGGCTTCTTAGTTCACAAATATTTTAGTTTTTCAGTTTGTTAAGAATTAAATGGGGGTATTTTGGTCAATTACCCTAGCCCCAATTAGTCCAAAAATATAACAATGTACTTTATGACCTAATCCTTATTCTCTTCAAAACAAAAACCCTAGTTCATCATACTTCTCCTCCAAGAAACTCAATATTTCTCCATTCATTCTCCAAATTGAGCCAAGATTCCAAGTTCTTAGTGCATGAATTCCAAGAACCTTTATTCAAGGGTACATGTAAAATCTCAAAAGCATGCCTATTCATTAAGTTCACAATCTATGGTATGTGGGGTTTGAACAATAATAATCCTTGCATTCTTGTGCCCAAAAACTTATATTGAGATATAAATTTCTAAATTTTACAATGATTTTCATAACATCAAGCTAGGGTTTATACCCATTACAATAATTTGCAAAACTATGTGATTTCCAATGGTTTAAAAGTTGAAGTACATGATTTTATTTATATTTCCATGCCTATTTCCGGATTTTCCAGATTTTAAGATGATTATGAATATTTTGTTACCAAGCATGAATTTTGAGATGTTGAAATCATGATAGTCGTATTATAAGTTATTTTTCCAATAGCTTGATTGATATGATTGTATGTTTTCAAAGATGATGGTTGAGCATGAAGTTTAAATACGATTTTGATGCATTAAACCTTTACATTTTAAGTCCTAAGTACAGGTGATGAGTTTATAATGTTATTATGATCTCAAGTTTGTTGACAATTTTTGATAAGTACTTTCAAATGCTAAGATAAGAATCCACACTACTTATGATTTAAAGCTAAGAGAAGCATAATTTGATATTTATTAGAGACCCTTGAGTTATTTTAAGGTGGATTTCCTAAAAATTCTAAGTTTGAGTACGGAATTAGTATTAAGCACCGAACGGGAAGTGTGGGTTTAGCACATCCTAGTTTCCCTGAACTACGTGCCCCTATATGATTGAAATTTATAGGCATAAGGTCGAGATAGTGATCGTTAGAGTTGAGGTTCTATTTTGATGGTAAGGGTAGAACTACTCTCCCCAACATGGATGAGATGTTGGACTCCATGTAGCTTACATGGTTTATATTGGTTAGAACAACCTCCCAAATATTTTCCCCACTCTTGAAATAGTTTTATGGATTTAAAGTATTAAGCTAAAGATTTTACTATACAGAATGAGTTTCACATTTCATCTAGCTTAAAAGTTGTGAGAATAAGAGGAGAATACTGATTTTAGAAGCAAGTTTAATAACTTACGAGATTTATACTACATGTTTCATTATTCATGATTAATGAGATTTATATTTCAAATTTTTATTCAAGCTATGTGAGTTATTTATGTCACCATGCATGATTTTATAAAGAGTAATGATATTGTTTATGTGAATAAATACACCCCTATATACTCAGTACATCCTCAAAGTACTGATCCATGTAGATGTCTATGTGCTACCTTGTCTCATAATGTAGGTACAATTTGTAGCACATATACCATGTTCAGTCAGTTTGTAGTTTTCAGTCAACAAGTGATTAGTCCTTTTGATTCAAGGGCTTGATGCAGTCATACACTTCGAGAAGTATTGTATTTTATTTATTTAGTCATATTGAGTAGGGATAGTTGGGAGTCATAACTCGGCTACCTAAAGTTAGTACTAGTAGAGGTTTCACAGACAGTCAAGAGTGTTAATGAATTAAATTTCAGTTTTGTTTGCAAAAGCAGAGTTTTAATATTATAAATACAGATTTGTATTGAATAAATTAATTTTTTTAAATATTTCCACTGATTTTTTTTCAGATTTATACAATTTATTTAGTTGCTTGTAAGTATACAAGTAAAAGGGTTAGCTTGGGATCACTTGTGACCCTAAGCACCTGTGATGTCTTGGGACCCATTTTCAGGGCATTACAAACTTGGTATCAGAGCACAGAGTTCAAGTGTCCTAGGGTGTTTGTGAAATCGTGTCTAGTAAAGTCTTATGAAATGGTATAGAGAGGTCTATACTTTTTTTCAAGTGGCTACGATACATTTAGGAAATATTTCCGTTCTTTCAAGTCTCAGATCGTGCTATAAAAATATTCTCTAAGAAACTTATATAGATTTTCATCTAACTCTATTTAGGCCATCTCTTCCTTACTTTAAAGGTATAAAAAATATTCAAGGGTAAGTCTTCACTAATAAATCTTTATCAAATAGTTATGGAATTTTAAGCGGACTACAAAGTTTCCCATCAGTGCTTTTAAATAACAAAGTTTGAAAAGCTTTATTCATGTTCATTAAAATCTTGAACTAAGCCCAAGTCACATGTGCTTACAAATTCCATAATGATAATCTGTACTTCTCTATCGATTATTATTCTTGAGGTAACATGATCAGCAAGTTCTAATTTCCTCCCCTGCTAATGCTCTCAGACTTGCAAGAAAGAAGTTTCAAAAGTCTCACAAAGCTAGTTGAGAAGAGCCTTCTAGTATGTTATAATCCCCTAACTTTTAAAGTTATGCCCTCATTCTTATGAGTCATTCAGTCAAGACAGAGTAAGATATGTATTCTTAGATCATTGAATATTATGTGCCAAGTTTCTATCTCTTATAATCTTGTTATCATTGTATTGTTGAAAGTAAAAGTCTAGTGAAGCTGTGTAGGGCTCTTTTGATTCACTAGCATATTTTTCTTGTTATTCATCTCATTTTCTTGTTCAAAACACAAAAATTAAAGTTTAGTGAGGCCTATTTGGATTCACTAGCAACTTGTTGTTTACCTTGTTGTTCTTGTATTGGCTAGAACTAGGGGTTTAGAGGTGCATTGGCAAGAAGGGTGGTAAGTACGATTTATTGCATATATGTATAGTTGAATCCTTTTGCATATGATTGAGTTAGTAATGAAGTGATATGTCCTTGTGTGTTAGTTTAGTAGAATGTAGAGAAAGAGTTATTAGTTGAGGTGAATTGTTATTTACTTGATGTATGAAAAGAGTTTTTGATAGATTTTGTTGTTCTAGAAAACTATAGGTTATTAATGAATGAACTTGGTGGATGAGCGTTGTTAATTGAGGGTTCCCTAAGATTGCAAGAAGTAGTTTAGTTTAAACCTATAGAGCTATGAAAGAAGTTTAGGTGTATAGATAGGTATATAGTAATAATGTGTAGATAGAGGATGTGTTAACGGATTGTGATTAAGATAGGCTATATGATTATGATCGATTATTGTTCTTATGAGGTTTGAGTAGGCTAGTGTTTGTTGATATTTTCTTATGTAGTTTCTAAGTGAGAATTGTGTGTGAGGTAGGGTTGTAAATCATGTTAAATGCTACATATTAAGTTTGAACGATTGCTGGCCATGAATGAGGATATGATGATTTATTGGTTAATGGAACTAGTTATAGGGAAGTGATCTAATAGGCTAAAATAGTGGATGCAAGTGTTTGAGGTCTAGCTAATTGTAAATAAGTATGATTTTGTAAGTATGAAGTTGAGGTGTGCCCAAGGTGATATAGGGCTCTGCTTTTTTAAAAAATTATTAAGTGTTGTGTGGTTAGTAATAATGTTTAGTTGCTAAGAGGAAGGAGACTAGTTGTATAGTATCTGATGTTCTTAATAGCAAAGTTAAGGCATTTTGATTCATAGTATATACCCTTGTTGGTATGTTTTTGATTCCTATAGTTTAGAGAAAATGTAATTTTGTAGATGTGATCGTATATAATGTTAGCAGAGTATGAAAGGAGTAGCATGGTTTATTGAAAGATTATGATTTCTATGTCACGTGTTAAAAATCTAAGTTGGTGAGTGTTTAAGTTGTTATATGATGAATTTTGGGGTCAAAGAAGTTTAAGACTCAAATCTTAGAAAGAAGCATTAGCTTTAGATGATATACGTGAAGATATAGTCCTGCACGGCAAGTTTGGTTTACTGTGTATTAATTATATTCCAGACTCTAGAGCAAAGTGAGTGTAGTTTAGGTTAGAGTTAATATAGTGGTTCACAAACTTAGAGTATTGGGTTAAACCTAATGGGGAGATGATAGAATGAGTAACCAAGTCAAGCTTTGAGATTCTAGTAGTTGTACCAGTAAGTTGTACTATAGCTGTGAGAAAGATTGATGCTTGACCCAATCTTATTTTAGTATTTTCAGTTGTCCCAATAACTACTCATGCATTATGTGTTAGTTCCATCATCCTAATTCATGTTCATACATACGATAGATAATTATGTACTCTCCCAGTTCCCAAAAGGGGAGTTCCAGTTCTTTCAGTAGTTGGAATCACATTACATAAGTTATAAACTCCAAATCTGGGTCATACAACTCATGACTCATGTACCCAAGCTTTACGGTATGTTTTGTTCAAGTGATCAAGTAATACTTGTAATGAGTAGCAAAATTTAGATTTATATAATGTATGTCCTCGGGTTAGACCTCTTCGATAGGTACATAATGTTAAATACTTTATTTCTCAGGCCTCAGATGAGTGCCAAAGTTATGTATGGTATTCTTTTATGCTATAGGTCCTCATGTTCTAACCTTTCAGTGACCTTTTCCTTAGGTCGAAAATAGTGATAATGAGCATTTGTGTAGATAGGAGAGAGTAAATATGTTATGTTGGGAATGATGGCCGTATGCTTGCTTTATGTAATTCTATAAGTTTGAAGAAATATTGAGTGAAGTTTTTGTATATGACCTAGTCAGGTTAGAATATGTTTTGTATGTCTTCTTAAGTATGGTGCATAGAAGTTGTTCTTGATAGAGGTTTGTAGGTTGTGACAAGGGTGTTTTATGAGAGTGTGTTTAGAAGTGCATATGTCGTTGTGCAAGTAGGCTTGGACATCATGTTTGTATATATCTGGATTAATGCACTGCACATTTGTAAATGTCTAGTACGAGGTTGAATGTGATTGTTAGAGTGGTAATGAGAATTTTGCATGAGATGCTAAGTTGTGAAGTACAGGGTGTGTTGAATTACAGTTCAGACTAGTATTATAGTGTTATGTGATGTATCCTGTGATTGTGGGTTAAGCTTGATGATGGTGAGGGAATTTATTTCAGTTTAGAACATGAGTAGATGGAAATATCAACGGCCTGTCATAATTAGAAGATGAATCAATGAGTATGGTCTTTCAGGGAAAAGAATAGTTGAGAGAATATTTTAGAAGTATGTCTAAGCTTACTAGTACGGTGTTGCATTTCCTAAGTCCCAAAATTCTATCCCAGTCTATGATTTAAAGGGTTCTATGTTCCAAGCTATAGAGTCATAGAAATATTATAATTATAAGACCCTGCAAAGTTCCCTCGTAGTCCAAGCCTTAAAGCGTGTCAAGTAAAGTGTAATTCCAGCCTTAAAAGATTGAGAAGCGACTTCCCAGGTGTTCGTATTTAAACCACATAGAATTTTCTTAAATTTGACTTTTGTCATGTAGAGAATTGAATTATCTTTCCAATGATTACAATTTTATCCAAATTCGGTATCAGGGTGAGAAGTTATGGCCATTTTACTGAAAGTTGTCAGAACCTCCCAGGTACGATGGACCGTCGAGTCTATGAAAGACCATTGCTCGGACCATTATGAAAAAGGCAGAAAATCCCTTTCCTAGCCCAAGTGCAATGGTCAGGACAATGGACCATCAAGGATGCAATGGACCATCACTGAGACCATCGCCACTAAGGCCGTGTGGTCTTATCCTGGACATCGTACGATGGACGATCCGATGGACCATCAGACCTGTGATGGACCATCTATCCAACTGTTGCATCGAGGCACTATATCCCTTTTCTGGTCATCGTGCGACGGACGACCTTATGTACCATCAGACTTGCGACGGACCGTCGCAGACCCCGTTTAGTATTTTTAGCTTATTTTATAAAAGGGATTTTTGATTTTTTCCATCCTTTTATCATAGATATATTCCAAATGAAGATAATTTCATCATTCATCATCCAAAATAGGAGAGGTAGGGTTTCTCTCTCAAGATCAAATCTAAAGCTCTTCTCCAAGAAATCCAAGAACTCACCATGGATTCTACAAATTGAGTTGAGATTTGAGTTCCCTATGTTCAAAGATTGCAAGAACCCTTTCTCAAGAGTAAGAAGATGAGTTTAAAGTAAGCTTATTCATCCTATTTCATAATCTAAGGTATGTGGAATTTTGAACATGGGTAATCCTTTCACCCTTGTGGCCAAAGGCTTATTTAAACTACAATTTTCAGCAACTTATGAAATTTGACATGAAATTGAATTAGGGGTTTTCACCCATTGTTATTATTTGCATGCTTTTGATGTTTCCCATGAATTGAGAGTCTAATGGAATGATTTTTACATGTTTGCTTGAGAAATTAAAGCTGGGTTTATAACTCGTGATTTTAATCCTTGAGAAGTTATCAGCCACAATGTTTGAGATATTGAAGCATATGAATATATTGAGATTTTGAGATAAATTTCTGTAAATTCTAGATTTCTACATAAATTATGAATCTATGTGCTATCTATTATGCGTTATGATGAGTTTTAACTTGAGATTGAATTATGGGTCATCAAGCCGTACTTGAGACATGCAATTTTATGAACTATTGTGCTATAAGCACCTATTATTTGAGTATTTTTAGATTATTGAGAAATGTTTTGACCTAATGGTCATAGAGGTTTGAAATCCACTTCACTACATGAGATTATAGATTTGATTTTTGGGTTCTTCTGAACCATGAGATTATTTTGGAAGTGGATTTTAATGAGATGAGTGAGATAAACTAAAGGGAGTAGTATTTAGCACTAAGTTGGTTAAGTTGCTATGGTTTCTTACCCCAAAACTACGTTCCACCATAGGTTTGAAATTTTTGTCCTAAGGCCAAGATGATTGGGCCCGAGGCCGAGATAAGTTATCACAGAGTTAATGTTATAATCCTTGGAAAGTGTATGATACCTCTCCCCAATGTGAGGTTTCTTTCTTAGGAGGACAAAATGTTGGACACTATGTAGCTCGCATGGTTTATGTCAGTTAAGATAACCACCCTTGATATAAGTTATTTTCCCTAAACTAAAGTATTTTCCATTGAGATAGAATATTTTACCTAAAGCTTTGAGATGAGATATTTTCTAAAGTGAACTAATTGCGTTTAAGTATTTTCTAAAGAAAGATGTAGTTTCCTCTACTAAAAAGGGTTGATCATTAGTTTTTAAACCAAAGTCATATGATTCTGAGTTCCAAGTGTTTGTGTTCAAAAGAGTTACAAGTCCTTGAGCAATAAAGAAGTTTTACTCTCGATGATATATATGAATGAATTGAAAGTATTGTTTAAAGCTTCGTTCATCCTATGAGTAATGAGAATAAGAGGAGAGCACAAATTTTAAAGCGGAAGTATAATGACTCACAAGATTTGTGTTACATACTTCATTCTACATGATTTATGAGTTATACATTTTAGACTTATTCAAGCCATGTGAGTCATTCCTATTTGCATGCATGAATTTACTAAGGTGTATTTATATTATTTATATAAATGGATATAACCCCACATACTTAGTACATTCCCAAGTGCTGATCCACATATACATCTATGTGCTAGATTGTCTTATAATGTAGGTTCAGGTGCTTATTCCCAGTATCGTTAGTGATTCTAGAGTACCTTCGTATACATTTCTACAGTAGTAAGTCCTCATGGTTTGCGGATCTTTCCTTAGACATTTCAATATTTGTGTGTTTATGCTATTACCTTCAGTTCAGTTTGAGTCATTTGGGGACCTATCCCAATGGCTCTTGAGTTCATAGAGTAGTAGAGGCTTTATTAGACTAATAATCAAATTGTGGTTGTGTTGAGATTTCAGTTTTGTGGTCGTTTGGACCGAGTATTACCTTCGTATTTCCTTTCACTTGATATGATAGTGTTAGTGTTTTATATATTCCTTCTTGAATAAGTTATTATGAGAAGTGATAGGCTCAAAGGGTTAGCTTGGGGCTACTCCTAGCCCTAAGCATCGTATGACGTTACAAACTTAGTATCAAAGCCTAAGGTTTTAAAGGAGCCCTAGTGAGCATGACAAGCCGCGTTGAGTAGAGTCATGATCATCGGTGTGTAGCGCACCATATCTACGAGAAAAAGGTTATAAGACATTTTAGGTAAAAGTTATTTCTTTATTCAGATTTCATCGTGCCTACAGTTGTCCCACTCATCTTATAATTTTTGCTCTCCTATTTTAGAAAATGCCTCTCCAAAGAGTGAATGACCGTATAAATGATGATGAGCAACCCCCACATATTGATCCTTTGAATGAGACTGTGTCTTATACTGAGTTTCGGGAGTCCTTTCAGGCGTTAGCCCAAGCAGACACCGCCAATGTTCGATCCAATAACTAGGCTATAATTAATAATCAGTAGAGAGGTGATGTAGCTTCAGCTAGGATTCGTACTTTTATATGGATGAATCTATAAGAGTTTTATGGGTATAAGGTAGATGAGGTCCCACAGTTGTACCTTGAAGAGGTGAGAAAGATCACATAAGTGATGTATGTTTCGGAGGAAGAAAGTGTTGATTTGTAATCCTATAGGCTAAAGGATATTTCTTATTACTGGGTTGTATCATGGAGCAGGGGTAGAGATGATAATCTTGCTCCTATGACTTGGCAGGTATTCTAAAGAATTGTTGGATAAGTTCTTTCCTCTTGAGATGACGGAGGCAATGATTGAGGAGTTTATGAACTTAAGGTTGGGCTCTATAACTGTAAGGTGTACTGCATGATGTCTAACCAGTTGGCCAAGTATGCTCCTGATTTGATTTCTGACACTTCGGCTAGTATGAGAAAATTCGTGACCTGTGTTTCTGGGTTGGTACTGAAGGAGTGCAGAACTATAAAGCTGTATACGAATATGTATTTGGATAGGTTAGTAATGCATGCCCAGGAGATAGAGGCAGATAAGATTAGAGAGTGACATAGAGTGAGGGGTTAAAAGAGGGCTAGATCTAACTAGCATGAGTTTAGGAAACCTAGGTTCCATGGATGGAACCACCCTAAGTTTCAGAGATGTCCGTCTATGCTAGCACCTTCATCAGCTAGTGCTTCCATACCTATAGACAGGTAGGAGTAAGGGGGCAGGTCACTTATGTCTAGGTCGCAAAATAGTGTTACTAACAGGCCCCATTATCCTTCTTGTGCTAAATGTGGTAGGGATCATCCCGGTGAGTGTTTCATAGATTTGTGAGGCTATTTTTGTTGTGGCAAGTAGGGCCACAGATTTAGAGATTGTCCTCATACAATATAGGGGACAAGAGATGCCAGACCTAAGGCACAGTCTACTAGTGCACCAGCTCCTATTCCCCATCCTGCCCCTACTCACTGCTGGCAGTCAATGCCAGAACAGGGTCAAGTCTCTGTTATGTGACCTTACTTGTAGCTATGAATTTTAAAATGAGTCCGAACAATATTTTTGAGCCCTTCCTAGTTTCTATACAAGTAGGGGAGTCAGTTGTTGCTAAACAAGTGTATAAAGATTGTTCTGTTACTGTTCTTCATAGAGTCATACTTGCTGATTTGATAGAGTTAGACATGGTAGTTTTTTACCTTATTCTGGGTTTAGATTAGCTTTATTCTTTTTATGTATCTATAGACCGTCGTACCTGTGTAGTTATGTTTCAATTCCTTGATGAGGCAGTTTTTGAGCCAGTGTTTCAAAGACAATAAGTCTGAGGCTCCAACTATTCAGTCCGTCGATATTGTTAATGAGTTTCCAAAATTTTTTCCGAAAGATCTCCTAGGGGTACCTCCAGATAGATTGATAGAATTTGAGATTGACCTTCTTTTTTACAATCTCCCCATTTCTATTCCTCCATACCGTATGGCACGTGCTGAGCTTAAACAGTTTAAAGAGTAACTCAAAGATCTTTTAGACAAAGGTTTCATAAATCCAAGTATTTCTCCTTGGGGTGCACCTGTTCTATTCGTGCGGAAGAAAAAATGGTTCTTTCCGTAAGTGCATTGACTATCATCAGCTTAACAAGGTCATGGTCAAAAATAAGTATCCTCTTCCAAGAATTAAAGACATGTTTGATTATTTGCATGGTGCAATTTGTTTCTCTAAGATAGACCTTAGATCCGGCTATCATCAACTAAACGTGAGGGAATGTGATATTCCAAAGATAGCCTTCTAAACCTTCTATGGTCACTTTGACTTTTCTAGTCATGTCTTTCGATCTAAACAATGCCCCAATAGCTTTTATGGGCCACATGAATTCAGTGTTCAAGCAATATCTTGATATGTTTGTCATAGTGTTCATATATGACATCCTTGTGTACTTCCGTAATAAGAGTAACGAAGTGAATCACCATAACATTATCATGGAAATTCTTTGAGATAACCAGTTATTAGCTAAATTCAGTAAGTGTGAATTTTGGCTAAGGTCTATAGCCTCTTTAGGTCATGTTGTTTCAGCGGAAGGTATTAGAGTTGATCCCCAAAAGACAGAAGCAGTGAGAAATTGGTCTAGACTTATCTCACCTTTTGACATTAGAAGTTTCTTAAGTATAGAAGGCTACTACCATCGCTTTATTGAAGGTTTATCTTTTATTGCATCTCCCATGACCCGGTTGACTCAAAAGAAAGTTAAGTTCCAGTGGTCAGATTCCTGTGAGAAGAGTTTTCAGGAGTTGAAGACTCGACTTACTTTAGACCCTTAACCTGATGGTACAAATGACTTTATGGTGTATTTTGATGCCTTTAGAATTGGTTTGGGTTGTGTGTTGATTCAAAGAGATAAGGTTATAGCCTATGCCTCAAGACAGTTAAAGCCACATGAGAAGAATTACCCGACCCGTGATCTTGAGTTAGCTGCTGCGGTCTTCGCTTTGAAAATCTGGAGACACTATCTTTATGGTCTTCATGTTGATGTGTTTACTGATCATAAGAGCCTACAATATTTATTTAATCAGAATTAGTTGAAACTTCGGGAGAAAAGGGGGTTAGAGTTGTTGAAATACTATGATATAAGTGTGTTGTATCACTCAGAAAAGGCCAATGTAGTGGCGGATACCCTTAGTAGATTGTCTATGGGAAGTATTGCTCATGTAGAGGAAGGTAAGAAAGAGTTAGCATGTGATGTGCATTGTCTGGCTACATTAGGTGTTAGGTTGCTTGATTCAGCTGAGGAAAGTACTTTAGTGCAAAGTAGTTCTGAATCCTCTTTAGTTTCGGAAGTAAAGGAGAACAAAGATAGAGATCCTAGTTTGGTCAGACTGAAGGAGGTAGTTAAGGACAAAGGGTTGAGGCTTTCTCCCAAGGGGGAGATGGCGTGTTAAGATTATAGGGTAGATTGTACATTCCCTGTGTTGATGATCTGAGGCAGAGGATTATGGCTGAAGTGTATGGCGCGCAGTATTCTATTCATCCCGATATTACATAGATGTACCGCAACTTGTGAGAAATCTATTAGTGGAATGGTATGAAGAAAGATATAGTCGAGTTCATAGCAAAGAGTGCATTGTTCCAACATGTTATGGTAGAGCACCAAAGACCAGGTGGTGTGATGCAAGAGTTTGGTATACCCACTTGGAAGTAGAAGGTGGTGAATCTGGACTTCGTGACTGGGTTACCTCTTTCGTTTTGTCATCATAATTGTTTTTGGGTTGTTGTGGATAGGCTAAGTCCATGCATTTCTTTCCCGTCCACACATCTTATAAAACTAAAGATTATGCTAGATTGTATATCCGGGAGTCATTCAGGCTGCATAAAGTTCCCTCATCCATCATTTCGGATAGGGGCACTCAATTTACGTTTCAGTTTTGAAGGGCATTTCAACAGGGTTATAGTTCCTAAGTTCTTTTGAGCTCTTCTTTTCATCCACAGATAGATTGTCAGGATGAGAAAAACATTCAGACCCTAGAAGATATGTTGAGGGCGTGTGCTCTTGATTTGAAAGGTATTTGGGATGAGCATTTGCCAATGATAAAGTTTGCCTATAAAAATAGTTACCATGATAGCATCAGGATGTCATCATTTCAGGACTTGTATGGTAGAAGATGTAGATAACCCATAGGTTGGTTTAAAGTGGGTGAAACCACTGTAATTATGCCTGATGTAGTGTTTGAAGCTATGGAGAAAGTTAAGTTGATTAAAGAGAGGTTAAAGATAGCTTAGAGTCATCAAAAGTCATATGCTGATGTGAGGAGATGAGATCTTGAGTTTGAAGTAGGTGATTTAGTGTACTTGAAGATTTCACCCATGAAAGGGGTGAAGAGGTTTGGTAAAAAAGGAAAGCTTAGTCTCCATTATGTTGGCCCGTATAGATTTTTAAGCCGTGTTGGGAAAGTAGCCTATAAGGTTGAGTTGACTACGGAGTTCAAGCCGTTCATCCTATTTTTCATGTCTCTATGCTTCAGAAGCATATTGGTGATTCTGTTGTGGTATATCCTTCAGAGAGTGCTGATATTCAGAATAGTATTTAATTCGATGAGATTCCCATTGATATCCTAGATTTTTAAATATGTAGAATCAGGAACAAAGATGCTCCCTTGGTCAAAGTGTTGTGCCAGAACTAGTCAGTTGAGGCCGCTACTTGGGAGACAGAAGAAGACAGGTGAGCCAAGTACCTACACCTCTTTTCTACGAGTTCAAATTGATCTGAAGGTATTATTCTTCCTTAATTCATCCCTTCTAATCTAAAGTTTAGCTATACGTATCTGTTCTTGCAAAGGTTCTTACAATTTATGAGGCATTTGAGAGTTTAGACAGATTTTGAACCCGCTTTAGCAAATTTCTTCGGCTATGTATACTCTGTTTTTCCTATGTTCCTAGTCTAACTAGAGACATTCAAGGAAGAATATTTCCAAGGGGTACATATTATAAGACCCCACAAAGTTCCCTCGTTGTCTAAGACTTAAAGCTTGTTAAGTAAAGTGTAATTCAAGCCCTAAAAGATTGAGAAGAGACTTCCCAAGTGATTGGTACTTAAACCATATATAATTTTCTTAAATTTGACTTTTATTCATATAGAGAATTGAATTAGCTTTCAAGCGATACCAATTTCATCCTAATTCGGCATCGGGGTGAGAAGGTATGACCGTTTTACTGAGAGTTATCGGAACTACGCAGGTGCAACGGATGATCCGACAGACCATCGAGTCTGTGATGGGACATCGCTCAGACCATTTTGATCAATGTAGAAACTCCCTTTCCTGGCCCAAGTACGACGGCCAGGACAACAGATTATCAAGGCAGCGATGGACCATCGCCACTAAGGCAGTGTGGTCTCATTCTGGCCATCGTGCAATGGACAATCCGACAAACTGCTGATTCAACCATCACATCGAGGCAGTATTTCCCTTTTCTGGTCATCGTATGATGGATAACCTGATGGATCATCGAACTTGCGATGTACCATCGCTCTGACCATCACAGACCCCATTTGGTATTTTTAGTTCTTTTTTAAAAGAGATTTTTTCTCTTTTCCACTCCTTTATCAACCAGATATATTCCAAACAAAGAAAATTGCTTCATTCATCTTATAAAATACAAGAGAGATAGGGTTTCTCCCTCAAGATCATCTAAAACCCTTCTCTAGGAAATCAAAGAACTCACCATGGATTCTACAAATTAAGTTGATATTTGAATTCCCAAAGTTCAAAGATTGCAAGAACCCTCTCTCAAGAGTAAGAAGAAGAGTTTAAAGCAAGATTGTTCATCTAATTTCATAATCTAAGGTATGTCGGGTTTTGAACATAGCTAATCCTTTCACCCTTATTAGCAAATGCTTATTTAAACTACAATTTTCTGCAACTTATAAGATTTTACATAAAACTAAATAAGGGGTTTTCACCCATCATTATTGGTTGCAATATTATGATGTTTCCCATGAATTGAGAGTCTAATGGCATGACTTGTACATGTTTGCTTGAGAAATTGAAGTAGGGTTTATACCTCATGATTTTAATCCTTGAGAAGTTAATAGTCGCAATGTTCGAGATATTGGTGCATTAAGTATGTTGAGATTTCGAGATAAATTGCTGTAAATTCTAGATTTCTAATTGAATTATGAATCTATATGCTATCTATTATACATTATGATTAGTTTTAACTTGAGATTGAATAATGGGTCACTAATCCCTACATGAGACTTGCAATTTTATGAACTATTGTGCTATAAGTACCCTTGATTTCAATATTTTGAGATTATTGAGAATTGTTTTGACCTAGTGGTCATTGTGTTTTGAAATTCACTTCACTACATGAGATTATAGATTTGATTTTTAGGTTCTTTTAAACCATGAGATTATTTTAAAAGTGGATTTTCATGAGATGAGCGAGATAAACTAGAGGAAGTAGTATTTAGCACCTAGTTGGGTAAGTTGCTACGGTTTCATAGCCTAGAACTATGTGCCACCGTAAGTTTGAATTTTTGAGCCTAAAACTAAGAATATTGGGCCCAAGGCCGAGATAAGTGATCACTGAGTTGAGGTTATACTCCTTAGAAAGATTATGGCGCCTCTCCCGAATGTAAGGTTTCTTCTTCAGGATGACAAAACGTCAGACTCCATGTAGTTCGCATGGTTTATGTCATTTAAGAGAACCTTCAAAGATATATGTTATATTCCCTAAACTAATGTATTTTCCATTGAGATAGAATATTTTCCTGAAATCTTTGAGATGAGATATTTTTTAAAGTGAACGAATTGCTTTTTAGTATTTTCCAGATAAGGAAGCAGCTTTCTTTACTAATAAGGGTTGATCATGAGTTTTTAAACAAAATTCATATGATTTCGAGTTCCAAGTGTTTGAGTTCAAAAGAGTTATAAGTCCTTAAGAAATAAAGAATTTTTACTGACTATTAGAGATATGCATGAGCAATGAGAATAAGAGGAGAGCATATATTTTAAATCCAAAGTATAATGACTCATAAGATTTGTGTTACATGCTACATTCTACATGATTTATGAGCTTTACATTTTAGACTTATTCAAGCCATGTAAGTTTTTCCTATTTGCATGCATGATTTGATGAAAGAGTATTGATATTGTTTATGTAAATGCATACACCCCCACATACTCAGTACATTCCAAAGTGATGATCCACATATACGTCTATGTACTTCATTGTCTTATAATGTAGGTTTAGGTGCCCAGTCCCAGTCTCATCAGTGATTCTAGAGTACCTCCGTCTACATTTCAACAGTGGTGAGTCATCATTGTTCGAGGACCTATCTTTAGAAATTTCAGTATTCGAGTGTTTATATTATTACCTTCATTCAGTTTGAGTCATTTAGGGACCTTTCCGGATGGCTCTAGAGTGCATGGAGTAGTTGAGGCTTTGTTAGACTAGTTATCAGATTGTGGTTGTGTTGAGATTTCAGTTTTGTGGTTGTTTGAACCGAGTATTACCTTTGTATTTCCTTTCACTTGATATGACAGTGTTAATGTTTTATGTACTCCTTTTTGAATGAGTTATTATAAGAAGTGATAGTTTGAAAGGGTTAGCTTAGGGCTAATTTTAGCCGTAACCACCGTGTGACGTCCCAGGAGTGATGTTAGGTTATTAGAGTATTCTCTTATTTAGATTTTTTTTCAGATCATGCCCAAAGTTTTTTGCTTCCTTATATCGTTAGAACTCCCTAGGGGGTGTTAATGTAATCCTCCACTTGATTATGAGTATCTAGTCATGATTCAGTGTGTAAGTATTCACTAAACGATCTTCAATTTTCAAGTGTTCCAGCTCAGACAGTGTAATACCGAATGTAATGACCTGGAATCACCCCTCGGGATGCTACATGGTGCCTAGGGTTACAAGTGACCCCAAGCTAACCCTTCACTTGACATAACACATAAATAACTAAATAAAAAGCATAAATCTGAAAGATTATGATGGAAGAGAACTCTAATACGAATTTGCTCAATACAAAACTGAAGTCACAAGGTTACAACTCTGCTTTTACAATAAAACTGAGTCTCAATAAATCGACTCCTACCGACTATCTATAAATCCTCTACTAGTACTAACCATGGGTAGCTGGGTCCTTACTCCCAACCACCCCAACTCAATATGACTGAATAACGAAAATACAATACTTATCTATTATATCACTAACTAGTGGCCCTGAATTGAAAGGGGCCCATCACTTGATTATTGGAAGTTGCGAACTGATTAGACATGGTACATGCGCTACAATACTGTACCTACATTATGAGACAATATAGCACATAGGCGTATATATCAATCAGGTCTTTGAGGATGTAATGAGTATGTGGGGGTGAATGCATATGTATAAATAGTGTCAATCTTCTTAAATCAAGTCATGCATGCAATATGGGATGACTCACATGGCTTGAACAAGTATAAAATGTAAAGCTCATAATTCATGTAGGATGAAACGTGTAGGATAAATCTCATGAGTCATCATACTTTAAATTGAAATCACAAATCTCCTCTTATTCTAAACACTCAAGGGATAAAGGAACTTTACATGATACTTTCAAATCGTTCATGTGTCTCATGGAGGGTAAAGCCTCATCGATTCTCAAGATCTCATAACTCTTTTTAAACTCAACTACTTGGAATTCTAAATCATATAACTTTTAAACATGCTTGAATGCATTTCATTCACTTTAGGAAAGTATCTCTTTTCAAGCTTTAGAAGAAAATCATTCTATATAGAATGGGAAAAACATTCTAGTTTATGGAAACAACTCATCTCAATGCTTTATGAAAATATTATAACAAGGGAAGATGCTTTCATTTAGGAAAATAACTCACATCAAGAAAATACCTTAGTTAGGGAAGATTTTTGCAATTCAACCATTTAGGAAAATAGACTATAGGGAAGGAAAATAAGTATTTGATCTTGGAGTTCGAAAGGAAAGGGAGGTTCTCATAACCGACATGAACTATGCGAGCTACATAGAGTCCAATGTTTTGTCCTCCTAAGGAAGAGACCCGATGTTGGGGAGGAGCGTCATACTCTTGCTAGGGAGTATAACCTTGGTCTAGTGATAACTAAACGAAAATCAGCCTCAGGCCCACATAATCAAATCGGCCTCAAGCCCACTTATAATCCTAATATAATCAGCCTTAGGCTCACATCCTATGGTGGCACATAGTTTTCAGGGTAATAAACCGTAGTATCTTACCCGCTCGGTGCTAAATACTACAACCTTTAGATTACCTATGGTCATCTCATAAAAATTAACCTTTATAACAATCTCATGGTTCAACATGAACCCATTAATAAAATCAATAATCTCGTATAATAAATTGGATTTCAAAGCTTTCCGACCATTAGGTCAATTCAATTTTCAACCATCTCAAAATACTCAAATAATGGGTGCTTATAGCACGAGAGTTCATAATTTCAAAAGTCTCGAATAGGGCTTACTAACCCATAGTTCAATATCGAGTTAAAGCTTATCAAAAGCATAATATATAGCATATAGATTCATAAATCATATGGAAATCTTAAAATTTTAGCAATTCATCTCAAAATCTCAATGTAGTCATATGCTTAAATATCTCAACATTTCAAATATAAGCATCTCAAGGAGTAAAGTCATCGGGTTTATCCAACTGTAAAAAATCAAGAAAACATGTAGAAATCATGCCATTTAACTATAAATTCATGAAAAATATCAACATAATACATTCAATAAATATAGGTGACAACCCCAATATAAACTCATGTAAAAACCCCATAATTTCAGCAAAATCATGATATAAAAAAACATTTTGGGCACAAGGGTGAAAGGGTTACCCAACTTCAAAACCCCACATACCTTGAATTAGAAGCTTTGGATGAACTCTTTCTTTTGGAACTCTATTTGTATTATTGAATGAGGTTTCTTGAGGCGCTTGACTTGGAGACTTTGATTCTTGACTCAATTTAGAGAATCCATGGAGGATTCTTTAGATTCTTGGAAGAGGCTTCGAATACTTATGGCTTATTTTGAGAGAAAACTTGAGAAAACCCTTATAGAATGCTTCCAAATGGTTTTGATTTAGTGTTTCCACAATTTTATAGGATTGGAAAAAGTACAAAATGCCCTTTTTAAAAATCTGTGTGAAACTGGAAGAATTGAACTGGAACTCGATTTCACTGGCCTCCGCGACGCGCCACTTATCGTGGTGGCTCACTTAAAAATGACAATTGGGAATTTGGGCTTCTCCGTGACGGGCCATTATCGTGGAGTCCCACTGGTTAGAACGTGGAACAACTCCGCGACTCTCCACTCACTCAAATGATTCAGTTTGACGACCAAGGCTTAAATTAGTCATAACTTATTACCCGAGTGTCGGATTTGGTAAAATCTTATATTGATGGAAAGCTTATTCAATTCTATAAGGATCGACATGGTTCAAAATATTTCTCACTTGGGAAGACACCTCTCAAACCATTTTAAGGTCGGAAATTCCCTTCAATCAACACACTCTAAGGCCCAAATTATGAGAAAATTTTGCAGGGTGTTACAATATCTCCCCCTTGGGAACATTCGTCCTTGAATGTCACTAGTCATACTTGGAAAATGGAAAGAACTAAGGATGCACAACCAAAAAATACTTATCAAATAAAATCTATAAATTTTCAAACCCGGGACACTCAAAGAATACATACTTTCACGATAGGAATAACTATGTAACTGAATCTCAGATTAGAGAGGAGCTGAATAAAGGAAAAGTGTTACCTTCATCTAAATCTGGGCTAACTTCCCTTAGTGTTATAACGAAGAGTTAACACATGCAGAATTCAGAGTGTACAATTCTCGATTGACTAAATCTGGGATTAAACCTCCCTAACAGATGATCCTTAAACCTACTATCAGTGATAAGAAGTGATTACGTCTTAGACCAGACATATTTAGCGGGAAATATCTGAATATGACAAAGAAGATAACCAACTGAACACGAAACTGAGATCAAGCCTATCTAACGGGTGACCTCTGGAGCTGGCAACAAGAATACTCAATCGAATCTGGGATTGAGATCTAGTCTATCTAGGGAGTTACCTCGGAATAATAATAAGAATACTCAACTACATCTGAGATCAAGCCTATGTGAGGAGTAATCTCAGACTCTGATAACACTGATACTGAAGCTGATTAACTAAGTCTACTCGCATGAATAGCTAAATTCCCTTGGACCCGTTTATCGGACGGAATAATACTAAACTCTAAATAGAGTACTCGAATACTACTAAGGTTTACACTAAACACGGGTGTACTACTAGATTTTACCAGGGTACAGAACTGAGGCTAGAACGCTAACGATACTCCGATTACTCAAGTTTTATTACTGCTTGAGAGTCCTAAGTTCTATAACTCACGATGTTCTGAGAATCATGGCTCGACTGATATCATCGTAAACACTAACACGGTCTCTAGAAATCAGCTAAATATTTGGGTACATATACCCCCAGGACTCGATAACATAAAAGTAAAACATAACCATTCTTGACTAGTCTTGACCACGGTCATTCATTCATCATCACAATCACTAAAGCATCACTTCAAGTACTTAGGAATCGTAGACATGCGATAATATAGGGATAAATGCTCTCGGCTCACATCCCATTCAACAAGGTCTTGCATCAAGCACTTAGCATATATTTGGGTCTTGGCATGTATCGGAGAACACATAATTGGGGAAACTTCATGTTATCATGTCACAGCTCATCCATCAAACACTTAGCATGTATCAAAGGTTTAGTATGTATCAAAGAGCACCTAATTGGGGGATTTCATAATACCTTTTCGCCATTTATTCACTAATGCTTTCCAACAACCACTTCGCATGCATCATCTTGCATACAATTGGGGTTTCCTAGTCAATATGCCATAATGGCTCTAGTTCCTTCACATAAGCATTTCATCAAATATATATTTCGGGAGCATTCCTTGGTTATTCAACAATTTCTTCACTCAATTGGCCTAAACATATCTTCTAACAAGCAATGTGAAGAGGGTTTACCATGGACATCACATGAATATCACGTACTAGGGTCAAAGCTTGATAAACTTGTAAACAAACACGAGTAACGTCTCAATCATAGCATGAACATCAATTTCAACTCACACGAATCATGGAAATTCATAAACATAAAAATCTTTGAACTTAAGAAAAGGGTTATAGAGTTTCTTGGATAAGAGGGACCCATGAATCAACATCTACATGCGACTATCTTCCCCAGCATAACACGTATACTATCTTCTATCTACACAACTGTCCATTATATCCATCGCAACCTAAGGAAGAGGTCGCTGAAAAGTTAGCACATGCGGACCTGAAGCATGAAGGGACATTGTACTTAACTTGGCACTCAACTGAAGCTTGAGGCTTTTAATATCATGAAATTATCAAAGCAGTCTAACCCAAGGACATCCATGATATAAATCTGGACTTCATGAATTACTAAAAGCATTGCTCGAGTTCTTATGTCATGAGTTGCATGACCTGAATTTAGAGTTCAAAACTCATGGGATGTGGTCTTGCCTGCCAAATGCACCAGAACTCTCAATTTTATGAACTAGGAGAGTACATAACTCTCTATCGTATGCATGAACATAAATTAGGATCATGGACCAGAAATGTAAAACATGAGAAGGTATTGGGACAACTTAAAGTACTAAAATGAGATTGGGTCACGTATCAATCTTTCTCAAAGCTATTCTACCGCTCACTGGTACGTCTACTAAAATCTTAAGGTCTGACCCTGTCACCGACTCTATCATCTCCCCCTTAGACTTAAGCCATCACTCTAAGGCGTTGAACCATAACATAAACTCTCGTCTGACTGTCGTCACCTTGCTCTAGAGTTGGGGATATAACAATAGACATAAACAAAAGAACTTGGCTTAAATGACTACACTTCAAAGCGTAAAACATCAAAACAACGACAACAACCACAACAGCAGTAATAGACCCAATATATTCTCACATAAGTGTAGTCTGGGGAGGGTAGGTTGTATGCAGTCCATACCACTACCTTTTAAAGAAGTAGAGAGGTATTTTTTCATAGACATGCAGCTCAAGATAGAAAGGTAGCATACAAAAGATTCAAAAGCATAGGACACCATAAAACAACATTGGTACAACATCCACAACGAATTGCACATTATCAAACCGAGGACATCAAAGCCCACCTAATTACCGACTATGACTCATCTACACCCTTAGGCCTCTATCCCAATGCTTTTGCTCCAAATCTTTCTATCCAGGGTCATGTCCTCAGATACCTGCAATTACCCTATGTCACGCTCTATCACATCACTTCCCAAAGTGTAATGCCAACTCATAAAACTACCTTCTAAGATATATATCATCCATCTATAGCCCTAATAGTCATCATTTACTACTTAATGCTTAAAACGGGCACCCCCAAATCTCTGGTGGACCAGACCACTCCTACCATAGTCTATCACTACATCGCCTATAACTTATGTTTCTAGACCATAAAAATCAAATCACGTACAACACCTTCATTCATAAATCCTTAACTTAGCTATCACGAACATCATTCACTATCTCCCTAATCCCACCTAGCAACTCAGCGCCCGTACTAACCATATAACATGCAATAATCCTCGAGGAGCAATGCAACCTCAAGGAACCTTGGGCACATTTCTATATCACATAGATAACACCAAACTTGATTACGAACTAAACAAACATAGGCCTTTATGCACATTTTTCAAGCCTATTAGATCACTTCCCTATAACTAGTACCATAAAACAAGTTGTCTCCTCCACTTACATGACCACCAATCATTCAAACTTAGTGTCTAGCGCTAATCTCACTCAAACGTTATGAAATAAAACATCAACAATACTAAAAAACTGTATGCCTACTCGAACTTCATAACAAACAATAATATACATGTCCCATCTTATTTCCAATTCATCAACACATCCTTCTTTGACACATCATTACTATACACCTATTTATACATCCACAACTTAGTTCATAAACATATAAGTTTTGACCAAACCCCATCTTACAATTCTCAAGGACGCCTAAATTACAACACCCATCCACCAAGTACTTTTATCACTTACTCATACTTTCCAACACAACAATCATCATCAACAACTCTTTTCATACTCCAAGCAGCAATATTTTCCCAAACAAGCAAGGACAAAGCACTTCATTCCTAGCCTAAACATGCAACAAAAGTCAACTATACATATAAATATATAAATTCAACAATTGTCCCTTACCACTTTTTTTTCACCACCACTCTAAACCCCCTAATTTCCACCAACATAAGAACAATAGGATGCACAAGAATTTGCTAGTGGATCGAAATAGGCCTCACACGGCTCCAAGTGAATTTGATTTTGTGTTTTGAACAAGAAAATAAGATGAACGACAAAGCAACTACTATAATGAATCGTAAGAGCCCGACACAGCTTCAGTAGACTTGATTTTCTTTTCAAAAACACAATAATAACAAGATTACATATTGAAAGAGATAGAAACTTGACACACAACATTTAATGATCTATGAATACACATTTCATTCTAACTCACTTGTAAGACCCACAAGAGTAAGGAACTAACTTTAAACATGAGGGATGCATGACATACCAGAAGGCCCTTATCAAGCCACTTTGAGAGACTTCTGAAGCTTATTACTCAATAATCTGAGAACGTTATCTTGGAGGGTACCGAAACTTAGAATTAATGATATCTAAAGAATTATACATGGGTAAGGAAACATAGCTCAATATCATGGATTCTGAGGAGAAATCTGAAAGCACCTCTGACTTGGGATTAGTGCCTGACTTTTTATGAATCATAATAATGCACTTCAACCATCGAAACTCAAAAACACTAATGAGATACTTTCTAACTCGATTAAAATTCGACTACTATTTGTAAGGATTCAAGCTTGACTATTTTTGATACCTTGAAAATAAGGCAAAGGTTGCCCGAATAGAGAAAGTTTAGGATCTGTGTAAGTGCATAGAGAATCTCTCTATAGTATATTCTAAGACTCAAAAGAATAGTGATAATTCCTAAATAACTTGTAGCATCTTAAAGAAAAGTATAGACGTCTCTGTACCATTCTACAAGACTCTATATACACATCTTCATAGACACCCTGGGACACAAACCTTATGATCTGATACCAAGTTATTAACGACCCAAAATTACCTTTCGAGATGCTACATGGTGCCTAGGGTCACAAGTGACCCCAAGCTAACCCTTCACTTGGCATAACATATAAATAACTGCATAAAATACATAAATATAAAAGAATAAGGTGGAAGGAAACTCTATTAGGAGTTTGCTCAATATAAAACTGAAGTCACAAGGTTACAACTCTTCTTTTACAATAAAACAGAGACTCAATACATCAACTCCTACTGACTATCTATGAAGCCTCTACTAGAACTTACCATGGGTAGCTGGGTGATGACTCCCAACTACCCTAACTCAATATGACTGAAAATACAATACTTTTCTATTATATCACTAACTCGTGGCCCTGAATCAAAAGGAGCCCATAACCTGATGACTGGAAGCTGTGAACTGATTAGACATGGTACATGCACTACAGTCCTACACCAATATTATGAGACAATGTAGCACATAGACGTAGATGTGAATCAGTACTTTGAGGATGTACTGAGTATGTGGGGATGAAGCATATGTATTAAATAGTGTCAATCTTCTTTAATCAAGTCATACATGCAATATGAGATGACTGACAGGCTTGAACAAGTATAAAATGTAAAGATCATAAATTATGTAGGATGAAGTGTGTAGCACAAATCTCGCGAGTAATCATAGTTTAACTTGAAATCATAAATCTCCTCTTATTCTCAACAATCAAGGGATAAAAGAACTTTATACGATACTTTCAAATCATTCATGTGTCTCATGGAGTGTAAAGCCTCATTGATTCTCAACATCTCATATCTCTTTTTGAATTCAAATACTTGGAATTTGGAATCATATAACTTTGAAATATGCTTGAAGGGCATTTTATTCACTTTAGAAAAATATCTCATTTCATGCTTTAGAAAAAAATCATTCTATCTCAAATGGGAAAAACATTATAGTTTATGGAAACAACTTATATCAATGCTTTATGAAAATATTATAATTAGGGAAGATGCTTTCATTTTTTAAAATAACTCGCATCAAGAAAATACCTTTGATCGGGAACATTTTTGCAATTCAACCATTTAGAAAAATAGACAATAGGGAAGGAAAATAAGTATTTGATCTCATAGTTCGAAAGGCAAGGGAGGTTCTCGTAACCAACATAAACCATGTGAGCTTCATGGAGTTCAACATTTTGTCCTCCTAAGGAAGAGACCCCATATTGGGGAGGAGCGTCATACTTTTGCCAGGGAGTATAACCTAGGTCTAGTGATCACTAAACGAAAATCGACCTCAGGACAACATTATCAAATTGGCCTCAAGCCCATTCATAATCATAATATAATCAGCCTTATGCTCACATCCTACAGTGGCACATAGTTTTTAAGGTAAGAAACCGTAGTAGCTTACCCACTCGGTGTGAAATACTACTCCTTTTAGATTACCTGTACTCATATCATAAAAATACAATTACAGACCAATGTCATGGTTTACCATGAACCCATTAATCAAATCAATAATCTCTTATAGTAAAGTGGATTTCAAAGCTTTTGGACCATTAGATCAATTCAATTTTCAACCATCTCAAAAAACTCAAATCATGGGTGCTTATAGCATGGGAGTTCAAAATTTCATAAGTTTCTAATAGGAATTACTACCCATAGTTCAATTTTAAGTTAAAGCTTATCTAAAGGATAATATATAGCATGTAGATTCATAAATTATGTGAAAATCTGGAAATTTCAGTAATTCATCTCAAAATCTCAATGTAGTCATATTCTTCAATATCTCAACATTTCAAATATAAGCTTCTCAAGGAGTAAAGCCATGGAGTTTATCTAACTGTAAAAACTCAAGAAAACATGTAGAAATCATACCATTTAACTCTCAATTCATGAGAAATATGAACATAATGCATTCAATAAATATGGGTGAAAACCCCAATTCAAACTCATGTAAAAACCCCATAATTTTATCTAAATCATGATTTAAATAAACATTTTGGGCACAAGGGTGAAAGGGTTACCCAAATTAAAAACCCCACATACCTTGAAGTATAAGCTTTAGATGAACTCTCGCTTATGGAACTCTATTCGTACTCTTCAATGAGGGTTATTAATGCCCTTGACTTGGGGACTTTGATTATTCACTCAATTTAGAGAATCCATGGAGGATTCTTGATATTCTTTGAAGAGGCTTTGGATACTCAGGGCTTATGTTGAGAGAAAACTTGAGAAAAACCTTATAGGATGCTTGCAAATGTATTTTATTTAGTGTTCCATAATTTATAGGCTTGGAAAAAATCCAAAATGCCCTTTTTAAACATCTGTGCTAAACTGGATAAATTGAACTAAAACTCGATTTCACGGGCCTCCATGACACGTCACTTATCGCAGTGGCTCACTGGAAAATGACAATTGGGAATTTTTTCTTCTATGCGACATGCCATAATCACGAAGTCCCACAAGTTGGGACCTAGAACAACTCCTCGATGCACCACTCACTCAAATGATGTAGTTTTACGACTAAGGCTTAAATGAGTCATAGCTTCTTACCCGAGCATGTGATTTGGGCAAATTTTATATCGATGAAAAGCTTATTCAATGCTATACATGACAAAAATACGATATTAGGCTTGAAAAAAATCCAGAATGTTCTTTTAAAACATCTGTGCTAAACTGGATAAATTAAACTGGAACCCAATTTCACTGGCCTCCATGACATGCCACTTATCGCGATGGCTCACTGGAAAGTAATACCCCAAGCTTTTTTTAAGCCTAATTTCATCTCTATAAGATCAATGAACGACTTCCAAAATGAGTAGTGTTTAAATCATATAAAATTTTCCTAATTATGACTATTTATTATGTGGGAAATTGAATTAGTATTCCAATGAAATAAGATTCAGCCATATCAGATAACCTGGTAAGAAGTTATGGCTAATTGAAATTCTAGTCATAAAACACTGTCATTCAAACCCTTAGCGGGTTGTGGAGGGGAGTAATATCCCAATTGTTAGTTTCTAGTAGCCTAGCACGATATTAGCGCATCACTTAGGTACCAAAATGGAATTCCAAAGGGGCATCGCAATGGCTTTACATCGCGGAGTCTGCCTAGTTTCCAGTGGTCAATTTCCAATGAGCCAGCATGATAGTGGCAATTGCGGTGGCCGCTTAGTTCGCAAATATTTCATTTTTCCAGTTTGTTAAGAGTTAAAGGAGGGTATTTTGGTCAATTATCCTACCCCAAGATTTGGATAAAACGCAAGTAGCATATCAAAAGCAAGCCTATTCATTAAGTTCACAATTTAAGGTATATGGGGTTTGAAGAAGAAAAATCCTTGCGTTCTTGAGCCCAAAAACTTCTCTTGAGATATGACTTTCTCAATTTTTCTATGATTTTGAGGAACATCAAGCTAGAGTTTATACCCATTACCATAATTTGCAAGATTATGTGATGATTGTGAATGTTTTTTTATGAAGCATGAATTTTGAGTTGTTTAAATCATAGATTCATATTATAAGTTTTTTTTCCAATGTCTTGGTTAAGTTGATCGTAAGATTTTTAAGATGATGATTGAGTATGAATTTTAAATATGATATTTATGCATTAAAGCATTACGTTTTGAGTCCTATGTACAAGTGATGAGTTTATAAGGAGATTATGATCTCAAGTTTTGTTGACAAGTTTTAGCAAGTAATTTCAAAAGCAAAGATAAAAATCCGCACTACTTATGATTTAAATCTAAGAGAAGTATAATTTATTCTTTATTATAGACCCTTGAGTTATTTTGAGGGGGATTTCCTAAAAATTCTGAGCTTGAGTATGGGAGTAATATTTAGCTCCGAAGCAGGAAATGTGGGATTAGTGCATCCTACTTTCCCAGAACTACGTGCCCCCATAGGATTGAGATTTATGGGCCTGAGGCCAAGATAGTTATCACTAGAGATGAGATTCTATTGTGATGGTAAGGGTAGAACAGCTCTCCCTAACATGGGTAAGATGTTGGACTCTATGTAGCTCACATGGTTTAAGTCGGTTAGAAGAACCTCTCAAATATGTCCCCTACTCTTGAAATAGTTTAATCGATTTAACGTATTGAGCTAAGAGTTTACTACACAGAATGAGTTTCATATCTCATCTAGTGTACAAGTTTAGAGTATAAGTGGAGAATATAAATTTTAGAAGAAAGTGAAATCAGTCACGAGATTTATACTACATGTTTTATTATTCATAATTTATGAGATTTATGTTTCAAATTTTTATTCGAGCTATGTGAGTCATTTATGACAACATGCATGATTTTATAAAGAGTAATGATATTGGTTATGTAAATGCATTTACCCCCATATACTCAGTAAATACTCAAAGTGTTGATCAATGTATATGTCTATGTGCTACGTTGTCTCATATTGTACGTACAAGTTGTAGGGTATATACTATACTCAGTCAGTTTGCAGCTTCCAATTAGCAGGTGATGATTCCTTTTGATACAAGGGCTTGAGTCTGTCATACAATTCGAGAAGTATTGTATTTTCTTTATTCAGTCGTATTAAGTTGGGATAGTTGGGAGTCATGACCCAGCTACCTATAGTCAGTACTAGTAAAGGCTTCATAGACTGTCAGCAGTGTTAATGAATTTAATTTCAGTTTTGTTTGCAAAAGTATAGTTGTAATCTTGTAAATTCAAATTTGTATTGATCAAGTTAAGAAAAGTTTTATATTTCCATTGATTTTTTTCAGATATATGTGATTTATTTAGTTTCTTGTAAGTATTATAGTAGAAGGGTTAACTTGAGATCATATATGACCATAAGCACCGCATGACATCTCGGGACCTATTTTCAGGGTGTTATAATTATGTTAATATATTGTCTAAAAATACTTACTACATATTGTATAATAAAGGGATTGCTTACCACATGAGTTCACTAATCTATGATTCCAAATTAAGATGAATGAAGAAACCACTTTAGCTATGGAGTAAAAAATGATTTTGGGACATTTTCAAATAATTAATTAATAGAAAGGAGATTATTAAATTGAAAGAAGATCTATTTGAAGAACAACCCTCAACAACCAGTAGAATGATTTTACTGAGGGCACACGCATAATTTAAAAAGTATATTTTCTATAAGAAAGTGTTTTGGAGGCAAAAAGTAGGGTTAGAATGGTTCACTGAAGGGGATAAGAACAACATGTTTTTTATTGTCTAGTTAAAAGGGAGGAGAAAGACTATGCATTACTAGAATTTTAAGAGGTAATGGTCAATAGGCTAAAAGTAATGAGCAGGTTGAAGCTGAAGATATTGGTTTCTATCAAGATCAATTTTTTGTATAAAAAAATAATTTAATGCTTACATTACTGGATTTTCTCCCTTCAATTGTTTCTAAGATATTAATAGAGTAATTAATGATATTCCCTTAATTGAGGAGGTTATAAGGGTAGTTTTTAAATTAAATCAAGATAGTTCCTTTGGCCCAGATGAATTTTTAGTACAAAGTGGGTATTTCTTTATTTAAAAGGTGCACTCTTTCCTATTCATTACTCATACTTACATGGTATTAATACCTAAAAAAGTTATTGCATATTTATTTTCAAATATGACACCAATTAATTTGAATAAATTTTTGAACAAGGTGATATCCAAAATTGTCCATGATAGAGTAGAAGGTCTATTACATTGTCTGATTTCCAATAATCACTCATGTTTTTAGGGTAAAAAGCATCAATAAATATATTTATTGTACCAAGAAATAATCTATCATATCTATTAAAGGGGTAAACCAACTAATTTCATGATCAAATTTGAATTGGCTAAAATATATGATATGCTGGTTTGGAATTTTATGATCAAGCTATTTGAAAAGATGGGATTTGATAAACACGTGGTAAATATTTGGAGACTATTTTCTATTAACCGGTATAGAATTCTTTTTAATATGAAAGTTTATGTTTGTTTCCGCTTTTCTAGAGGGATTAAAAAAGGGGACCCTTTATCTCTTGTTTTTTTATTATATTTCCAGAGGTATTTTCTAGGGATTTGAATGGAGAAATTAATAAGAGAAAATTTAAGTGCTCTACAATGCTTAAATAGAGTGATTACATTAATTATCTAGGTAATGTTGATTAAACTATTATTTATATATCTGAAGACAAGTTTTTTCTTAAGCTTATTATGGATTATTTGAGTTTATATGAATTTAGTCTAGTAAAAAAGACAAAGAAATAAGTTCTTTATTGTGCTTCACAAAAAAATGCATGTATGTGTAAGGGAAATAGAGGAATGTACTGGATTTAATTGAGGAAATCTCACTTTGATGTGCTTGGATTTCCCAATACTACATGAAATTAATAGAAGGTTCACTTTTCAGAATTGGTGAAAAGATAAACAATAAGAGTATGCTTGAAAGGGTAACTTATCATCATTTAGTTGAAAATCAATGTTGATTTACGATGTTCTTACTAGTATTTCGATTTATATGTTATCTGCTATTAATCCTCCTAAATGTGTTATATATGATATACATGTAAGATTTGATGGATTTTTATTCAAATTTAATGATATTGGGAGGAGCAAACATTGGATTGCTTGGTCAAAAATTACTGTGCATAAAGATGAAAAGGGTTTGGGCTTTAGATCCTCTTTCATGTATCTAACGCAATGTTTGCTTAAATCTAGTGCATTTTAAAAATTTAGAAATTTTTATGGACTAACTACTTGTGGAATAACTATTGTAAGAAAATTAGACCCCAAATGGTTGAATGGAGATGGGGATCTTAGTCTTGCAAGTATATGTTTTAATCTAGAGACAATTTCGATCAAGAAATTAGATGGATCCTAAATGGGGCGACCTTTCTGATTGGTATGAAAATTAGACTCAATTTGGCTTATAACATTACTATTTTCATCTTAACAGAGATAATTATAATTAGTTTGAGGATATGAGTCAACTATTCTCACTAGTAGGTGGCATACTAATTTGTTGCAATAGTTGTTCAAAGAGGAAATAGTTATTTATGTCACCAATAGCTTGGATACACAAGTAGACTTAGAAGATTTAGACAATCCTTGGTGGATGTTGAATAGTTTAAGAAAGTTTTTTGTCAGTTCTTGCTGGGTATGCTTGGGAAAAAAAAAGAAATACTAGTGAAAATTGTATGCTGTCGTAGAGTAAATATGTGCCTTTCAAAATCACCTTTTTATTGTAGAGGTTTTAGAAATAGGGAATTCCGATTCCAGAAGTTCTTAGTAGGGTGAATATCTGTGACATTGTGGTTTTCGATTTCTATGGGGAAAGTATTCAAGAAATAATGAAATATTTATTCATTAATTATGAGTTTTCCAAAAAAACATAGTGTAATTTTATAGTTGTTGTAGGCGCGGAATGTCCTTTCCTATAATTGAAATATATTGTATAAATATGATGGATACTATAGTTTCTCTTAAGAATAAGTATCTTTAGGTTTTTACCTATGTTCAAAATATGGTCGATGTGGAAAATAAGAAATATAAGAAAGATCAAACATAGGGGGTACAACATCTTTCTTTTACAAGAACATGGAGAATAGTAGAAACTTATTCTTATTGGCTAAATTCGCATACCACTGGTTTTATAGATACCCATTCATCATGCTCCCTACAGTAAAATTTTGGAATATTACACTCCTAATATAGGATGAAAAATAGGCTTCCGAAAGATTACCATAATGGGTGCATTTTAATGCAACTCAGATAGAGCTTCTAAACGCAACCTTGACCCTAGTTTTGGGGCCTTTGATATTTGACATGATGAGGGAAACCTATTCAAGGTTGAGTGTAGATGGTTTAAAGAGAATAATAACATTGTTGCAAAGGTTTTAGCATAAAGATTTCAATCAAAACACTATATGAATCAAAAGTATTTTCCTCTAACTTTAGAGAGTGTTCTTTATCTATGTAGAATGTTCTAGATTATTTATGGGATGTAACAAGGTATATATCATGAAGGTTTAAAGGATGAATAACTTGATGAAAGATAAGATGTGAAGGTGGATCGTGTATTTAGAGAAGACAACAATGTAAGAGATTTTTTTAGCTAACCAATATTTTTGTATTGTAGGTAATGATTAGAATATTTATTCTTGTTTTCATGACTTACTGGTAATTCTAAACTCATTCCTATAATTGAGGGGTGAGGTGGTCATTGTCAATAACCTAACTAGAGTAAGGGTCGAATCCACAAGGAGCGAATTAGAGACTTCAAGCACTATGGGTGCTGTGATTACTAAAAGGTTACCCGGAAAGATGATAAAGAAGACATATAAAATAAAATTGAGGGGATTAGTTTGTAATGATTTTCGACTACCAATGCACGAATATGAAACTTTTTGGTTTGAGATTTAGATTTGAGAAAATCTTGGGATTATGTCTACTTAAATGTAAAGCATGTGGGTTCTTGATGGTTTAACATGAAATTTAGTTGTTAAGTAAAAGATAGGCTAGGTATATAGTCATTATAGACAACCTTTCAATAAAACCACAACGATTTCACCCATTGGCTCTTTAGAGCATCTAACAAGTGTAAAAATTATAATCACCCAAAATCTTAATCAAGCATCCCTATTTCGAAGATGATGCTCTTGACATGGCTTAAAATCCAATAATAGTTATTTCTCAGATTGCAAAAGGTAGTAAACCATAGATTTAATTGTCCACCATCACCTTGTCCCCCTATAACCCTCTTTCAAGGATGTTGTGGGTTACCTCAAATCCACCTTCATCCCTCTTTTAAGGATGATGAAGGATTTTGGAGTTTGGTGTTTTCACCCATCAAAACCATTTGGATATTTGAGTTTTTCACCCATTAAATCCCAACTATTAACTCAAGCAATGGTGGAATTCATACTCAACAACTAAAAATCATGAAAACACAACAACATCAACACACAATTACAATTTAATTTAACATAATCCCTAGACTAAATTACCTTTCAACTCATGAAGAAAGTAAAGAGAGATATATCATGAGGATTATGCAAAACATTCATTCTTCACAAAATTACTATGAAATTAATCCTCTAAAATTAGTTACACACTTGCCAAATTAAGGTTTCCTGATTTCAATTATAAAATATATATAAGGTAAGAAATATCCAAACAAGAAATGGTTTTTGCCTATATATGATTTCATATTCATCTATGCAATTTTACAAATCTGCACTTGAGCATATTTCTACTGAACCGCGATCACGCAGGTTTGACCATGACCACTATTTTGTTCTGGGATGGCGATGTGCTGACCATCCTGACTAACTACGGCCATGGCCCAAGGACTGCGATCATGGTAACTGAGGCTTAAATGATCCAGGTCTTCATCTGAATTCTTTTGTGCTCCCTTTTTATCATTTTAAGCTCTATTCCACATCTTTTCTCATTGTCAACTATGTACCTACAAAATGTGGAGATTAGTGCATTAAATAACAATTGTGTCTCATTTAAATATACAAACAGAGTAGTGCACATAAATAGTTAGTGTGAATTAGTTATAAAATCATGACTCATCAACACCCTAAACATAGAATCTTGCTTATCCTTAAGCAGCACCATCCTTTACTATGAGAAAACTCTCAATGTATTCTCTCATATTAGTTCCCAATGATCATTAAGAATCCAACTTTATAACAACCAAAAAAAGCTCTTCACACATGGGTCAACAGATTTGTTTTTACGACTTCCCTCATCATTAAATATAATAGTGAAGGATGCAATAGTCTTTCAGAAGAAACCACGTATCAACTACTAGCACTCTATAAATGACTCATTTGTTAACCTATCCATGTTACACTTCCTGTTATATCTTCATATGGAAGATGAAAACTTTACCTACCTCAACCTGTTCACATGCCTCCTCAGAAGAAAGACGATTTCACACGCATAGTTACCAATCATTCAAAAAGTAATTTTATGTCCAAACACTCACTCTCTTAAGAAATTATCCATGTTAACAAGTACCATTCCATACATTTTCCACTGTTTTTAATCACCACGATGATGACTACACTTGGTTTGGTATCACAACGGGATTTTTGAGCTTATAATGTAGGTTTAGGGTAGGGTAGGATATCAACTTAGGAAAATAAGGCTAAAACCTTCTTGAACTTCTACATAAAACTCTTTTTATGCTTTTTTACTGGGCTACTTCTTTTCACTTTACTATTTTGCCATCTTTGCCCCTTTTTCGTTACCAAATTTCTTCATATTTCTATCTTTTTGCATGCATTAAGTTTCATCAACTCTTTCCATTGATGGACTATATCTTTCATCAAATTAAATTGCTTAGTTTGTTAAGCTCGTAGGAATTTTCTTATGACTTTATGGATCAACTATAATTCATTCCCTTTCCATCACCCCCAACATAGGCTTTTATCCTTAATTTGTATTCTTAGTTTTTCCCCTTCACGCACCACATCCTCAACGAAAACCACTTGGAGCTCTGCAATTTCTTTTTGTCTGGCATATTTTGAAATAAACCTCATCCTCATGAACCCCAAACTTCATTTCCTCCATCTCTAAATTGATAATTTCCATTCTGGTGGCCAAGAAAGTACAACCAAGGATAATAGGTATATCTTGGCCCATTTCACATTACAATACCACAATGTCCTCTAAGGGTATAAACATATCCATTTTAAAAAAGCATCATACAAAATTCCCAATGACCTTCTAATGGACCGGTACGCCATGAGAAGTCGCAAAAAGGTCGGTGTAGGGGCAGCCAATCCAAGCTTCTTATAGATGACAAAAGGCATTAAGTTGTTGCTCGCACCAAGGTCCCATAGAGGTTTTGGAAACTTATGTGTTTAGATTGTGCAAGGAATGGTGAATGCTCTGGGTTCATCTTTCTTTTCCACAACCTTTTCTCCATAATTGGACTACACCAACGAGTCATCTCAATGGTGTCCCCATCAGCAAGTTTCTTCTTGGACATCACACTTTTCATTAGCTTAGGGAATCTCGGGATCTCTTGGATCTCCTCGAGCAACATGATGTTTATCGATAAATTGCTATGTTTTTCCATAAACTTCCTCAATTTGTCACCTTTCTCTTTTTTATAAAATAGTTGAGGGAACGTAGGAAAAAATTATATTATGGGCCTTAGTTCACTTTTTTCCTTATTAATCTTGACCACTTTTTTGTCACTTTCTTCAGTTTCATTCTCATCATTTCCTTATTAACTTTGAAGTAACACCTTCTTTGCCTTCACTTTGGGAATTTTCTCAATCAAGTCTACTTTAAAGGGTTTATCATGGGTCTTCCACTTCTTTTGAAAATTGCTAGAACTTGGGCCTCATTGTTTGGAGAAGCAATCATGTCACTACGGAGTCCACCTCAAGGCCTTAAATTTAGTTGTTTGAACATTTGCCCGACTTGGGTCTCCATTTGCTGAATAGAGGCAGAGTGAGACCCCACAGTTTGGGAATGTTGGGAAAAGTCACATTTAAACTCACAAACCATTTTGTCCACACCATTCACTCAATTAAATATTCTTGAAACATATCCTCGGACTTGATTTTTTTGGGATTAATTGCACTTGACTACTTGGACTTGGCTTTATCATGAGGGGGAATATAATGGATATAACCGTGGCCTTGATATCTCTAATCTCTATCCCTCTATCGGTCCATCCAACCTTGGTTTCGACCTTTCCTTTGATAGCCGGAGCAGGAACACCGGGGTAATTAGCTAAATACAGGATTTCCTTATCCATCTTCTTTGCTTTACTCATAATCTTTATAAGATTTTTTTGCTATGGTGTTTACCACTTATGTGGGTGCACCCATAACTCTCTTTGTCAAGAGTTCAAGTTGGGTCATCATTTGTGCCATATTCTCCTTCTTTTCTTCATTCTTCTTTAGTTTTTCATTATCGACTTTGGATGTAGTAGAAGGGATCTTGGGAATTTTGGTTTCTCGGGTATGCCAACCCCGATTTATCTTTGGCACTTCTCAAATCTATAGAAAAGTTGCGTAGTGGTGCAATTTCACTAGGGAAACACCTGCCACATTATCCATCACTATTTTGTTAAATGAATCAAGGGCATGGTAGTAGATCTCGATAAGCATCTTCTCCGAGACTTCATGATTTAAACATTGAGATATCTTACCATTAGAACCTCTCTAAGTCTTCAAACAATGACTCTCCAATTACTTATCGAAAATTCACAATCTCGTCTCACTTTTAAAGCATGCTTTATGGTGGGAAATATCTTTCAAGAAATACCCTAGTTAGCTCATTCGAAGATGTAATTGAGTCGGGTGGAATTGAGAGGCGCCATGAATCTACCTTGCCCGTTAGTTAGAACAGAAAAAGGCAAAGACGAAAGGATTCTTTACTAATGTGTACTATATTGATAGGCACACAAACATCCGCAAAAATCTTCAAATAGACATTTGGATCCTCAAAGGTTTGACCCCCATACAATCCTTTCACATGCAATATATGAAGCATGACACTAGTCTCATGGAAGGCTTCGTTCCTAATAGTTGGTGGGATATGGATTGTTCTTGTTTGTCTCACTTAATTTAGTGGGCTGTCATCATCTTGAGGGGAATCAAAGGGGCCCATATAGATTGAGGTATCACTCATTACTCCATTAACACTCTGATTGGCTACAAAAGATCAAATATAACAAATAAAGTAAATTACACCACTCTGGTTATTTCCCGAGTAAGAATCACACCGCACAAGTGAAATCTATATGCCGCTCCCTGATGATAGGCGAATTTACACGCCTATAGTGCTATATTTTACCCATATTTTAGCAATGTTTTGAGAACAAATTATATATTTCATGCACTTTTAGTCCTTTTTCCTGTAAGTGAGCTAATGAACATGATTAGCAAAGTTTCAGGTATAAATGATGCAGAATTCAGCATTTTGTGGATAACGTGATGCCAAAGAAAGCTTCTCGAAAGGAGAAAAGGGAGTCTTGGACGCCAAGGACCAAAAGTGGCGCATGGAAAATCTGTCCCGGGCTAAAACAACAATTCTGAAGACTTTGGGGACTAGCAGTAATTTATTAGGATTAGGATAATGATACATTAACCTAGTCCAATTGGGTTAAGTATTTCATTAGCTTAGTAGGATTTGGTTAAGTATTTCATTAGCTTAGTAGGAATAGGATATGCGTATTATAAATACCCTATTTTGATAGAGATTTTTATTCATGCTACTTAACAACAACTCTCATCTTACCTTACAATTCATTCACTACTACTTTTAATTCTACTTTTCATTCTTCTTCTATACATCTATTCAATTCTTAATTTCCGCAACAAGAGAAACGTTACTTTGCTAGGAATTCACGCCTAATGCCTACCACACTACTACTACACGAAATCTTTATTGTGGTATAATAACAATGTCTATTGTGATTTCCTTCACACTCATGGGTAACTAAACATCTCTGTTGGGGTTATGGAAGCCGTATGAGATACTATCTATTGCTATGAGTTTGTGACACGTATGCTGCTTATATCATTATTCTCTTCATCTTAATCTAAATTCTTTGTGGTTGCAAACGCAAGAATACGCCAGTATGGCATTAACTTGTTCGAAAGAAAAGTTATATGTCTGGAAAAGAGATAATGTCAAGGTAGTAGGGTCCCATCCCCTATTAAAAAGTTAGTGCCGTAACTGGATTAACCTCTTGGAGAATTTTTACTGTTAGATACGCTTTAAGCTCGAAAGAGTTAAAGTTAAATAATCCTCGAATAGGTCGAAAGACACCTAGATTTACCATCGAATACAATTCTCTATAAGCACATGCATATCTGAATTCCGCATAACTCATAGCTAATAGAGACGTAAACTCAGAAGGTGGACATAACCCCAACTCTTCAATTCTCATTGTTTTACAACCTACTAAACATTCTTTCTTTTTACTTTGCTATTTTTAGTTTTTACTTTAATATTTTGGTTACACATTACAATCCCCCCTTTTTACGAGACTTGCACTAAAAGTCTAGTAATCGTTGCTTACTTGTTGACCAAGCTATTCCCTGAGGGATCGATACCCAACCCAATTGGGTTCTATATTTGACTACGACCGCTTTACATTCCTACGAGAGCTGTAGATTGAGCGTTATCAAAAATTTGTGTCGTTGCCAGGGAATATGAGTGTCAATTAAGTTTGTGATAATTACTAGACACTTTGGTCAAAGATTCTTGTACTTTTACTTTTTGTTTTTGTTTTTGTTTGCTGCAGGTTTTTATTCAGTGCATGCCCCATACTCGAAGTTCTGGTCAACCGTTATTACCTATCAATCGTGAACCACAACGAATTGGCAGAATGGAGGCACAAACAGAAATCGAAAAAATGGCTGCTCAACAGGAGCAGGCGAGATTAGCTGCTCTTGCCGCCGCCCAAGTACACCAACAAAACATTGATAACCCTGGGCGAGCAACAAATCCTGACGATGAGGATTTAGGTGATGACGAGTTACTAAACCCAAGGCATGATGCTGAAATCACAACGCCTGCCAACAGAAGAGGTCGTCAAGCTCGGTTTAGGTATGATCGCCAACCCATGCAACCAACTTTTGACGACGATGATGATGATCTTGATGGAGCCGGAGCCACAGGAGCCATTATTCCTCCACCATAAGCACCCAGAGCCAAGTTCAACATCACAAGCACCATGATTCAGTTATTGCAACTCAAGGGGTTATTTGGTGGACTAGCAGGCGATGATCCGAATATGCATCTCATCAACTTTATTTCTACATGCAAGTCATTTGACAATCCTGGTGTTGGTCATAATGCAATTCGATTACGTCTATTTCTATTGTCTCTGTCTGGGGAGGCAACTCTATGGTTGAATGGGCTGACTCCTGATTCTATTACTAATTGGAGGCAATTGAGAGACGCTTTCCTAGAAAGATTCTTTCCGCCATCCAAAAGAGCACAAATGAGAGATAAAATCAGCAACTTTCGTCAGCTTCCAACTGAAGCCCTTCATGAAACATGGGAGAGGTTCAAGACAAAGCAAGCGATATGTCCAAACCATCACATGACTAATGTTCACCTAATGGAGATATTATACAGAGCCTTGAATTCAATAAATAAACCAGTGGTGGATAATACGGCTTGAGGATCTTTTATGGACCTCACCTTTGGTCAAGAAAGCAATATTCTAGATCGTATGACGAAGCAAAGTAGAGCTTGGCATACCAGGGATTCTGAGGTAGTAAGCCCCACTTTATCTATTGGCATGACTGCAGACCAAAGAAGAAGAGAAGAAAAACGTGATCAAGATATGGCGCACATGAAAACACAAATGGATCTTCTTACAAAGCATTTATTATCAGGGAAGACCAAAAAAGTCAAAGATATTGCGTCAAAAGGAAGAGACGAATCTTATTCGGAAGAAGAGGCCAACTACTTGAACAATCAGGGGGATTTCCGAGGGAATACCCAAGGAATCCAAGATCGGAACTACTATGATAAATCTGGAAACAAGGACCAAGGAAGTTGGAAATAAAAGAATTACAAGAGTGGTTTGTATGTTCCCCCTAGAAGACGTGATGCCACCACATCTAATTCTGGAAGTATGGAAGACATGCTGGCTAAAATATTGATAGGAGTGGAAGCAACAAACGCGGGAGTAACAGAGGTAGTTAATGATCTGTCCTCTATGAAATAAATAGTTGATTCTCATTCCACTTTAATCAAGCAAATAGAGCAGCAATTGAGCCAACTTTCAGCAGCACTCAATCAAAGAAAGGCTGGCACTTTACCTAGCGATACTGTGCAAAACCCAAGGAATGATGGGTCATGCATGGACATTACTACCCGAAGTGGTAAGGTGCTGGAAACTTCAGCAAAAAGTAAGCAAGCGGTTGACGAAGCAGTGGATATTCATGATAAAGTGAAAGGAGAAGCATCCGCAGAACAAGGCCACGACGTCCATGACGTCAACCCCAATGATTTGCAACCTGAAAAAGCTAAAAAAAGAAAGCAAGAGGAGAAGAAAGTCGTGGAGAGAACAATTCCATACCCACCACCACCTTTCCCTCAAAGATTGAAGAAGGTGGCGGATGACACGAAGTTTAGCAAATTCATGACTATGTTAAAGCAGCTGACCATTAATGTTCCATTGGTGGAGGCACTTGAACAAATGCCTGGGTATGCGAAATTTATGAAGGATCTTTTGACAAAGAAGCGGGCAGCAAGTTATGAGTTGAAATATAATGTTCATCACTGCAGCGCAATCGCGACTCGATCAATAGTTCAGAAGAAGGCTGACCCCAGTGCTTTCACTATTCCTTGCACCGTTGGATCTTTAAATTTTGCCAAGGCATTATGTGATTTAGGAGCCAGCATCAATTTGATGCCACTATCTATCTATAAAAAGTTGGGGTTAGATGATCCCACTCCTACCAATATGAGGCTCGTAATGGCGGATAGGTCGGTAAAATGACCTGTTGGTATTCTATGTGATGTATTGGTAAAGGTTTCTTTATTCATCTTTCTGGCAGACTTTGTTATTTTGGATTGTGAGGCAGATTCAGAAGTTACCATAATCTTGGGGCGCCCTTTCCTTGCTACGGGAAGTGTGCTTATGTATTTGAGAGCTAATGAGCTTTCATTCTGAATAAATGACGAAGTAGTTCGC
Source organism: Capsicum baccatum var. pendulum (assembly GCA_030864225.1). Taxonomy (NCBI): domain Eukaryota; kingdom Viridiplantae; phylum Streptophyta; class Magnoliopsida; order Solanales; family Solanaceae; genus Capsicum; species Capsicum baccatum. Next base: position 160,551,017 of record CM061555.1, on the reverse strand, counting down.
TTTGATGTTTGCAAATCAATGAAGCAACCCAAAGAGATGAATGTATTCTCGGTGGCTGATGTTTACTTTTATGATAAGAAAGAATTACTTGAAGAGGAGCAGCTGATTGATGACCCATTGGCGACTTTGCTTATGAATGGTGAGAGTAAGGATGCTGAAAATTGTGAAGAAGCTATTTGTGCTCTATCAGGATTAGGGACATATCGCCATGCTCCCAAGAAGCTGGACCTTGATCTCAAAAATTGACCCACACCACTAGCTAAGCCATTTATTGAAGAGCTACACACGTTAGAATTGAAGGATCTGCCAAGTCATTTAAAGTACGCATTCTTAGGAAGCAGAAATACACTTCCAGTCATAGTGGTGGCAGATTTGGGTGAGCAACAAGTTGCATCTCTCATTGCTATTCTACGGAAGTATATAAGAGCCATTGGATGGACCATTACGGATATTATTGGTATTCCACCTGGGATTTGTACACACAAGATTCAGCTTGAAGAGAATTGCACACCCACCATTGAGCATCAAAGGCGTCTAAACCCACCTATGCAAGAAGTGGTGAAGAAAGAAATAATTAAGTGGTTAGACGCAGGAGTTGTGTATCCAATCTCTGATAGTACATGGGTAAGCCCGGTACAATGTGTTCCCAAGAAAGGAGGCATGACGGTGGTCGCGAATGAAAAGAATGAGCTTATTCCACTTAGACCCGTCACCGGATGGAGGGTATGCATGGACTACCGAAAGTTAAATTCATGGATACTCAAAGATCACTTTCCAATGCCATTTATGGACCAAATGCTTGATCGATTAGCGGGGAAAGGATGGTTTTGTTTCTTAGATGGTTATTCTGTCTATAATCAGATTTGTATTGCTCCCGAAGACCAAGAGAAGACAACGTTCACATGCCCATATGGTACGTTTGCCTTCAAACGTATGCCATTCGGGCTATGTAACGCACCAGCCACCTTTTAGCGATGTATGATGTCCATTTTTTCTGATATGGTTGAAGACACTTTGGAGGTATTTATGGACGATTTTTTAGTTGTTGGTGAGTCTTTTGAAGCGTGCTTGGCAAACCTAAGCATGGCATTGGAAAGATGTGTAGAATTCAACCTAGTGCTGAATTGGGAGAAGTGCCACTTTATGGTAAAAGAAGGTATCGTTCTTGGGTATAGGATCTCTGAAAGAGGAATTGAGGTGGATCGAGCGAAAATTGAAGTTATTGAGAAGCTGCCACACCCAATCTCTGTGAAAGGTGTTCGTAGTTTCCTCGGTCACGCAGGTTTCTATCGACGGTTTATCCATGACTTCTCCAAAATTGCTAGTCCATTGTGAAAACTCTTGGAGAAAGATGCAAAGTTTGACTTCAATGAAGATTGAGTGAAGGCATTCGAATGCCTCAAAGAAAAACTAATTGAAGCCCCTATCATAGTAGCACCAGATTGGTCTCTCATGTGTGATGCTAGTGGGGTAGCCGTTGGTGCTATTCTTGGACAAAGAAAGGAGAAGCTATTTCATCCTATCTACTATGCGAGTAAGGTCCTGAACGAAGCCCAAAAGAACTACACTGTCACAGAACAAGAGCTCCTAGCGGTTGTGTATGCGTTTGAGAAGTTCTGAGCTTATTTGTTGGGTACCAAAGTGATAGTTCATACAGACCATGAAGCGCTAAGGTATCTAATGATAAAGAAGGATGCGAAACCAAGACTAATTCATTGGGTTTTTCTACTACAAGAATTTGATTTCGAGGTTAAAGATAGAAGAGATTGTGAGAACCAAGTGGCTGACCATCTGTCTAGACTCGAGAACGAGCATGTGGCGCAGCCTAAAATCGAGATTGATGATGCATTCCCTGATGAGGAGATCTTAGCAGCAACAATGGAAGGATTACCATGGTATGCCGACTTTTCAAATTTTGTGGTGAGTAATGTGATACCTGCAAACTTATCTTACCATCAAAAGAGGAAGTTTATGCATGATGTACAACACTACTTTTAGGATAAGCCATATTTGTTTCGACGATGTGCGGATGGTGTTATTCGATGATGTATATCCCATGTAGAGGTGCCTAATATATTGGAAGCATGCCACACTTCCCAAGTTGGTGGACATCACGCAGGTAATCGGACAGCGAGAAAGGTATTGCAAAGTGGATATTATTGGCCTTCGATATTCAAAGATGCCTACGACATTGTTAGAAGATGCGACCAATGCCAAAGACAAGGTTCTATTTCGAAACACCATGAGATGCCAATGTCAAAAATCCTTGAAGTAGAGCTCTTTGACGTATGGGGTATTGATTTCATGGGTCCATTCGTAAATTCGTTTGGAATGAAGTACATCCTAGTTGCTGTAGATTATGTCTCAAAATGGGTTGAAGCTGTAGCGTTGGCCGACAATGAGGAAAAGCGTGTTGTAGCATTCTTAAAGAGAAATATCTTCTCTTACTTTGGAGTACCACGTACTATTATAAGCGATGGAGGATCTCACTTTTGCAACAAGCTATTCAAATCCGTGTTGGCAAAATATGGTGTAAAGCAACATAATGTAGCCACGCCTTATCATCCACAAACTAGCGGCCAGGTAGAGGTTTCCAACCGAGAGATCAAGAAAATCCTTGCTAAAACGGTAAATGCTAATAGGACAGATTGGTCTCGAAAGCTGGACGATGCACAATGGGCCTATAGGACTGCATTCAAAACACCAATTGGCATGTCCCCTTATCAACTAGTTTATGGGAAGGCTTGTCACTTACCCATTGAGCTTGAGCATAAGGCATTGTGGGCATTAAAGTGATTGAATCTTAATTGGGATGATGCAATGAATCTGAGATTGGAGCAACTGAACGAGATGGATGAATTCCGTCTACATGCTTATGAGAGATCGGACCTATACAAGGAGCGGATGAAGAAGTATCATGATCAGAAGATTGTTCGACGAAACTTTCAAAAGGATGATATGGTGCTTCTCTTCAACTCCAGATTGAAGATATTCCCAGGTACAAAGTTATCCAAGTCTACTCTTCTGGAGTAGTTGAGTTGGAAGACACCAATGGTGTTATCTTCAAAGTGAATGGCCAACGAATTAAACCCCATATCGGTCCTCTTGATTCGATAAATTATATGGCCATCACTTATCTGGACGAAGTCTAAGTACTCGAGGTAACTATGTCGTGCCGCGGCAATAAATAAGGTGCTAGATGGGAGACAACCCATCATTTATCGTTTTTTATTTTTTTCATTCTAGTATGTGTTTTGCTTTTGATTAATAAAAATCCAAAAAGAAGAGTCGTGCCATGACCAAAGCTAAGGCGCTTGGTGTGAGGTAACCCATTGTACAAATTGTTTTCATTGGTTTTGAGCAAATGTAGGTGCAAGAGGTATACAACGAGGAGATTGGTTTCAAATTTTGATTTGGACGGATTGCATGGTAAAGGTGGTAAGTTAGGAATGAAGATGCAAAAGGCTATGGATTGAGCATTGCTCATGAAAATATAGGCATCGAACAAGGCTAGGCCTAGGTAAAACTAGGCCACGAACAAGGCAAGGCCTATACTATGGCCTAAGGTCTCGGAATCTAGTGTGCCATAGCATAGGCGCCGCCCATGCTCAAGTATGCCATAGCATAGGCGCCGCCTATGCTAAAGCCTTTTGTCTCTGAATCTCAAATGCAAAGTGAAAGGCTCCGCCTATGGTCACTAAAGGCTTTGCACTAGGCGCCGCCTATGCTTACCAAAGGCAAAGCAAAAGGCGCCGCCTATGCCAAGCATAGGCAAAGCTAAACGCGCCGCCTATTGTCACTTTTTTTCTCCATAACCGATTTTAAATGGGTCAAAACCCGACCCAAACTTTTTCTATAAATAGGAGACTTAGTCTTGAAACACAAACACATTGAAAAAACTAACTAGGTGCCGCACATACTCTCCAAATCATCTCAAAAATTTTCCTTTTGCTCTAATTCTTCACAAGAACATCAACCAAAGGCATTAATCAAGTAAGTACTTCTTTGTTCTTCATTTATTTTTCGTAAGTACTACATTATCATGCCTATTATGAATTGCTAAATCTTGAAGAAATATTGGTGATAAGAATGTGTTTGAGTTGTTGATACACAACCAAGTGAGTGAACATATACGTTGGGATAATCTTAACTTGTTTCCAACTTGAATTTGATTTTGATGCATTGTTATACTACTTACGGAATTGCCATAGTCATTAACATTGCATAATCTTGTCACTTGAATACTTACATGTTGGAATGACTTGTTCATCGGAATGGGACTTATAGTGGCCTGCCAACATAAGAGGTTGTGATTATTGTTAGATGCTATACCTTCATGTAATCCCTATGTAGTAGTCTTGCTATATCCATCATGAAAGTACTGCAAAGATTACAAGAAGGGTGACATCTCTGATTTGATTGTTGGAATATAGGACCTAAAACGTATGTCGATGAAGTCTAAGTAATCGACCACTTTTACTTCACTAATATGTATCAACAATCTAAGTGTGGGGTGGTACCCCTATTGCTTGTGTATAGATTGTATCCATTGAGATGATGCTAACATGAAAATTGTTCTAAGTCTCAGTTACAATGGCACCCAAAGCAAGACAAGGCAAAGATAAGGCTACCACTTCCGAAAAAGGCAAGAAAAGAGGCCGCAAAGAGCAAGGAGAATCATCCTCAATGCAATTACCACGCCGCATGTTTGGAATAAAATTGGTTCTTGAGGAGGAAGCGAAGGAATAGTATAGGAACAACAAGGAAAGAAAATATGTTCATGTGGACTTGATAAACAAAGAAAGCCTAGCGAAGAAGAAGCCGCGCATGTTGGCCAAGATCATGGCATTACATCTTGATTTCATCTTCCGAGACATGGGAGAATGTAATCTCGATTTGACAAGAGAATTTTATGCCAACTGGTCGTCGAAAACCACAGGCAGTGAGGTCAAGATTCGGGGCCAAGTTTTACAACTCAATGCGGATTTCTTTAACTCCTTTCTTGGCTTGCCTTCAGTCGATCCATCACCATTCAAAGAGCTGTACAGTAGACCTCCATATAGAGCAATTCGATACACACTTTGTGGAAGTAGATCTATGGCATGGTGGAGCAGATAAAAAGACACCGGACGACACAATACCTTCCCATATGCTCCTTTGAATAGGGAAGCAAGGATATGGTTGCGTCTTGTCAACTCTTGCCTCATACCAGGGACCCAGTACACCAAGATAACAAGATATAGAGTGTGCTTGGTATACATGCTGATGACGAATGTCCCTATAAACTTTGGGGCAATTATTTGATCCGCCATGCGAAAAGCTAGGCCACACAATCGGTCCCATTTCAGTTTCGGCAACTTGTTGACTGCAATCTTGAAGAAGAAAGACATCGAAGAGGAACCGGCTGATCATAAACTCCCACAGAATCCAAAGAAGGTTGACCTCACCAAGGTCAAAGATGCTGAAACCACACATGGCATCAACCTTACTACGACAGAGAGACATGCTCGGGATGAGAGTTTCTTTCGCCATCTTTATGGCATGACTCGGTTCACAATGATGAGTGGTGGACGTGTTCCAACTGCTGCAGAGCTCCAACAGCTGGATCATGACTATCCAATGAATGTGCATGCAAGGGAGATGTGTGGAGTAGGTACATACTATGAGGAACCTCTTGATGACGATGTGGCGACAGATGATGAGCGACGAATGCCAGACTCTGACGTGGAGGAGAATTCTGATGACGACGACTCCTATAATGATTTCGACGAAGGGGGTATGACCCTCGACATAGAGGAAGAGTCCGACTGACCAGGTTCTTCGTATTTATTTTCCACTGAGGGCAGTGTCCCATCTAAGTATGGGGGTATTTGCATGCTATACTCCTTTATCCGCATTTGCATTTATTTATGTTTGTTTGTTTGAGTTTTTTTTGTTTTTCATTTTTTGTAGTTAAATTTTTTTACTTAGCTTCGCATGAAATTATTCTTATAGGCAGCATGAGATTATAAAATCATGACTATTGAGATGTTTAGGCTCTAATTGTGACTCACTACGTGATATTGTGTGGTATAATTCCTTCAGTTGTTGGGTCAAGAGTCTATACTACTCCCAATAAAGTCGACCATGTGCCTTGTATGTGTGAGGATATTTTATATTCTATGTTTGTGGCTGATGCTAGAATTTGTCTGGTATGTATGTAAAGCGAAAATAAAGAGTGCAAGTTTAGGAGATGATTTAGGCATTTCTTTGGCAACCTGTAATTATTTACCCTCATTCTAACCTACCCATGGACATCATCCTAGTTAAACCCTTTTTAGCCTTTAGCCTATGTTCTTTGACAGCCTCATATGTAAGCCTAATCCATTTTTTTCAAGACCATAATTTGATCCAAATTCCTAATTGCTTTAAAGTGTAATGTCATGTGAAAAAATAAGAGGAAGTTGGGTAACTATGATGCTTTAGAATGTAATGGTGCTTGAATTTGTTATGAAAAAGAATGGCTATCATAAGAGGTATGTTATGAAAAGAAAAAGGAAAGGAAAGCTGACAAGTTGCTTAAAATTGAAAAACAAAAGAGGAGAAAAAGGGTGGTAGAATAAAATAAGGTAGAAAGGTTGTTTGAAAGTAAAGTGTTAATGATACAATGTGATGTATTAAACCGCTTAGGAACATAGTCACTATTTCTGGCCAAAATAGTCCTACCTGTCCCTTAGCCTACATTACAACCTGTAAAAGACCTAGTTGATCCTAAGCTTAGCATTCTGATATTTAGTGGAGCATTACACTAAGGGCAAGCCTATGGTCATTAGTTGCTGCATATGAATTCTTTGTGAGAGCGGGAGCAAGGATATTTCTATACCCATGTTTGAAAAATATGCTATACTTGTGAGTGATTATGGGTAATATATTGTGAGACACACATGGCTGATGAGTTTTGGGTAGTTGTGTATAAATCTTTATACCTTAACTTTTGGATATGAATTAACTACCATCACGAGTCTATGTTGGAGGTTGAATTGTTTCAACTAATTATCAGAAAACTACTCTTTGTTGATCATTATTGTGCTTGTCTTGATGAATATTTTGTGTTGATACTATGAAACACTAAGATAATGTTTAGATGGACATGATAGTTTGTTCGAGGACGAACAAAGCTTCAAGTGTGGGGCGTTGATGATAGGCGAATTTACACGCCTATAGTGCTATATTTTACCCATATTATAGCAATGTTTTGAGAACAAATTATATATTTCATGCACTTTAAGTCATTTTTCCTGTAAGTGAGCTAACGAACATGATTAGCAAAGTTTCAGGTATAAGTGATGAAGAATTCAGCATTTTATGGATAACTTGACGCCAAAGAAAGCTTCACGAAAGGAGAAAAGGGAGTCCTGGACGCCAAGGACCAAAAGTGGCGCATGGAAAATCTGTTTCGGGCTAAAACAACAATTCTGAAGACTTTGGGGACTAGCAGTAATTTATTAGGATTAGGATAATGATACATTAACCTAGTACAATTGGGTTAAGTATTTCATTAGCTTAGTAGGATTTGGTTAAGAATTTCATTAGCTTAGTAGGAATAGGATATGGGTATTATAAATACCCTATTTTGCTAGAGATTTTTATTCATGCTACTTAACAACAACTCTCATCTTACCTTACAATTCATTCACTACTACTTTTAATTCTACTTTTTATTCTTCTTCTATTCATCTATCCAATTCTTAATTTCCACAACAAGAGAAACGTTTCTTTGCTAGGAATTCACGCCTAACGCCTACCACACTACTACTACACGAAATCTTTATTGTGGTATAATAACAATGTCTATTGTGATTTCCATCACACTCATGGGTAACTAAACCTCTCTGTTGGGGTTATGGAAGCCGTATGAGATACTATCTATTGCTATGAGTTTGTGAGTTTGTGACACGTATGCTGCTTATATCATTATTCTCTTCATCTTAATCTAAATTCTTTGTGGTTGCAAACGCAAGAATACGCCAGTATAGTATTAACTTGTTCGAAAGAAAAGTTATATGTCTGGAAAAGAGATAATGTCAAGGTAGTAGGGTCCCATCCCCTATTAAAAAGTTAGTGTCGTAACTGGATTAACCTCTGGGAGAATTTGTACCGTTAGATACGCTTTAAGCTCAAAAGAGATAAAGTGAAATAATCCTCGAATAGGTCGAAAGACGCCTGGATTTACCATCGAATACAATTCTCTATAAGCACATGCATGTCTGAATTCCGCATAACTCATAGCTAACAGAGAAGTAAACTCAGAAGGTGGACATAACCCCAACTCTTCAATTCTCATTGTTTTACAACCTACTAAACATTCTTTCTTTTTACTTTGCTATTTTTAGTTTTTACTTTAATATTTTGTTTACACATTACAATCCCCCCTTTTTACGAGACTTGCACTAAAAGTATAGTAATCGTTGCTTACTTGTTGACAAGGTTATTCCCTGAAGGATCGATACCCAACCCAGTTGGGTTCTATATTTGACTACGACCGCTTTACACTCCTACGAGAGCTGTAGATTGAGCGTTATCACTCCCTGATAACAGAGCCATTTTGATAATGATCAACTCACTCCAATAATTGGGGAGTGAGGCAATCATTGTAAATAACCCAACTACAGTTGGGGTCAAATCAATAGTGAGCGAATTATATACTTCAAGTCGTATGGGTGCTCTAATTACTAAAAGGTTGCACAGAATGATAATAAACAAGACATGTAATATAAAATGGGGGGATTGGTTTGTAACAATTTTTGACTACTATTGCACAAATATTGCACTTTTTGGGTTGGAATCAAGATTTAAGGAGATCTTGGGATTATGTCTTCTAAAATGTAAAGCATGAGGGTTGTTAATATTTTAACATGAAGCTTATTTGTTAATAAAAGCATTGGCTATGTCTATAATCATTATGGCCAGTATTTTAAGAAAACCACAATGATTTTACAAGTTAGAATCACCCAAAATCTCAATCAAGTATCCCTATTTCTAGGATGATGCTCTTGACAAGTCTTACACTCCAATCATACTTATTTCTAAGATTGTAAAATCTAGTAAACCATAGATTTAACTGTCCAACATTACCTTGTCCCCCTATAGCCCTTTTTCAAGGATGTTATGGGTTACCAATAATTCACCTTCATTCCTCTTTTAAGGATTATGAACTGTTTTTAGAGTTTAGGATTTTCATTCGTTAAACCTATTTGGAGATTTAGGGTTTTCACCCATCAAATTCCAACTTATTAACTCAAGTAATGGTGGAATCCGTACTTAACAACTAAACATCATACAAACAGAACAACACCCACACACAATTATACTTTAATTCAATAGAATCCTAAGACTAAATTAATTAGCTACTCATGAAGAATGTAAAGAGAGATATACCAGAAGGATTTTCTAAAACATTCATTCTTCACAAAATTAAAAAGAAATTAAGCCTAAACAATTAGTTACACATTTAGACAATTAGTGTTTCTTGCTTTTAGTTCAAAAATATCTATAAGGTATGCAATACCAAAGAAAGAAATGGTTTTTGCCTATATATAATTTGGGATTCGTCCATGTGATTTTACAAATCTTCCCTTGGGCATATTCCCGCTGAACTGTGATCACACATATTTAACCGTGACCACAGCTACGCGATCGCGATTGTGTTTTACGATTGTATAATGCCCATCTTGACTAACCACGACCGCGACTAGAGGACCGCGGTCATGGTTACTAATGCTGAATTGATCTAGGTCTTCAGTTGCATTCTTTTTTGCTCCATTTTTATCATTTTAAAATCCATTCAATATATTTTCTCATTCTCAACTATATACTTACAAAATGTGGACATTAGTGCATTAAATACAAAGAAAAAGAAAATACAGAGACTATTAAATAAGGGATATAATAACATCATAAAGAAATATTATGCAACAAAAAAGCACTAAAATCAAGGTAGAGACACACATTAAACTTAGAGAATAAAGTAAAAGTGATGACTGCAGAAATACCTAAAATTAAAAAAAGCAATAAAGATTGTGTGTGATAATAGGTCACATCTATTTAATAAGAGAGTTCAGGGTCATTTCTATAGAGTTCCTAATCTATATAGTGGTATTACTTTTGACTCACCCAGTACAAAAATGAAATCATTAATGGGATCTATATTCAAAGATACAACTAAGGTTCTACTGAGGAAATAAATTATGTTGAAGTTACAAACCAAATTTTATTTTCCTTAGTTGTAAAAGTATGCAATGGGATTTTTCACGGTGTTCCAGAGAATTTTCAACACAAAGAACAGAAGAAACCCAAAGTTTAGAAGATATAGAGGTGGAGAAGTACATATACAAATATTGATTCACTCTAATCTATCTTGATTAGTTTATAGATCGAATTTGAAGTAGAAAAACAAGGGTATCTACTGACAAAGATGAATGAACTTGTAAATTCTAAATTTTCTTCAACTTATTATTTATAGATTTTATTTATATCTTCTCAAATTTTTGCATGTGGGTTTGTCAACACCCGATACTGCTCCTTAGTCATAACACAATGCTTTAGAGCCACAAGTGACCCCTAATATAACCCATGACCTGACATGCATTAGGATACTGAAGAAAATTTAAAAAATACTGGGCGGAAGACAAACAAAAAGTTAAGTGATAATAAATGGTAATGGTATCGATGCTAATACTATCTAAAATATTCAACAAATTGAATATTTTTTAACTATAATAAACCCTCTGAATCATAATGAGTTGTCGGAACAAGCCCCTAACTAACATCAAATAATAGAACTAAAATAAAATGCTAAAATAAATAAATGATTACTAGTCCTCGAAATGATGTGGACTCACCTAAATGTTGTTGAGTGGTGGGTGAATGTTCTAAGTGTGATCGGAGTACTGGTCATCTACGCCTATATTATGAGTGAATATTTTTGCAAAGAAGTACTGATCGGTATTTTCAATAGACTGAGTATGCGAGATGAAAATCTAACTAGTATAAATTGAACTTTAATTCGTGAACATGTAAACTGAATGCAAGACTAAGTATAAACATGTACTAGATAAAACTGGAGAACTGATTACTATGTAAAGCAAACCTGAACTGAACATAAACTAATACATCAACATAGGACTGTGGCTGCTAACAGTAACCAAAAAACTACAATTTTAGCATATTGGGGTCCAACCTATAAACCTAGTAGGAAGGGTGCTAGTACCTATCCAACGGTACTAATAATGGCTGACGTGGATCGACAAAGCTGAGGTCCTTAATGACTAGGGTGTCATGCCTCAACTGACGGTTGACCCTTTATAACCTATAATGGCACTGTAGTTCTAAAACCTAGGGACTTCTATTAAAGGTGTCAGCCTAACTGATAGGTGAGCCATCATCCCTTCTTTCAGTTGATGTAAAGTATTACTCCAAACTGAAGGACACTTTAATGTAAACTGAATTTCTCATAATTATATCATTCTCAAAGTAATTAATAATAGTAATCTAAAGTCCTTAAAGATATGTAAATTGATAAATACATAAGTCCCTAGGAACGAGGTATTCATAACCCATTAGCTTTTACTAATGCAAACTGAACATGATAATAATGATAGAAGATTATAATAAAGAATTTCATAATTCAATCTAAACTCAATGATTTATGAACAAAAGGGAAATTTATTATTTTGAGTATGACAGGATCCTACTAAAATGGGAAAAACATGTACTCAAGGTTTAATTGCAAAGAAAAATTGAACAGATTAAGAAAACCTTATATTTGACTTGGAAGTGAATTCCAAAAGGGGAAATTAAACTTGAAGATTGAGAAGTTATTGGTACACAATGGATGGAAAAAACCCATTGATGAAATTCGACATATCTGGAGGTGGAATCCTTGAATAAATCCTTGGAATTTAAACTTGAAGTTGAGAAAACCTAACTTAGTTTTAGATAAGAATAATCGCCCTTTTTGTTGATTTCAATTGATCTTGTGACTTAATGGGGAATTTAGGGAATTTTAGGCTTATTATCAACTTTTCGGGAAGCCTAAACCATGTGCATTAGGAGTTAAAAGTCTGGGAAAAGACTCAACGACCTATTTTTAAAACGTGTAGGAAAAAGCTTATAACAGTCGTAACGACTGAGGTAATGAATCATTAGGTTAGGTAATGAATCATCAACTATTATCGTTATCATAGGTTCTAAACCTTTTTCCCATACTGTGGTAGCAAATACCTCTCTCCCAATAAAATTATGGGTCAAATAATAGGTCATTTGGATGATTCATTGTTAGGGACTTGATTTCTGAATTTTATTCTATTGTGACGACAGTTCTATATTATGACTTATCAGGAATAGTAATGATTCATATACTGGACTCATTATCACTGAGTTAAAAGTTTTGATTCCTCACTCTTGTGGTGATAACTTGACAAAACTACTTGTTGTGTTCGATAATAGGTCAATGCCAAAGTTATTGTTACTGGCAACTGAAAGTCTCTTAGGTAAATTTTATATAACTTCTAGAGATCGAAAACATTGGATATTATAATATCTCCCTATTGGAATCATTTATCCTCAAATGAAACTGACAATGTTTAGATGCTAGGGAAAGTTGAAACTTTACGGTGAATATTTATGAACTGAACCAAAAGTTAATATTTGAATTTTTGCTGGATGCATAGACTGAAATATTCTCTTGAATGCAAGTTATGTCGTGGAAACAGCTAAATGGCATTATATAGAAATGAAAGAATTATTTAGGGGAAACTATTACCTGAAGCTGCAACTAGGTTTGAAAGGAAAAGATAGGGGTACACGGCAAGCATATTTTCCTCTGCTTCCTAAGTACCTCCCTCAACTAACTATTTATCCACAAAACCTTTACCAAAGTAATATAATTATTCCTTAACCTATGAAATCAAGGATATCAACTGGGACCTCCTTATAAAAGAGGTTATTTTCCATGCCAACCTTCTCTAAAGGATCTACAACTATTGGGTCACCAATACATTATTTGATGCACTGATCTTAAATCTACAGGTAGTTCTAACTCATATTCTAACACCCCTATTCGCTGAACCAGAATGCTAAACGATGCTCATGACCCTGAGGGACCACAAGCTAACCCATAACTGATATCTATACCTGTAAACTGCATAATATCTTATAAAATATGTAGAAAACAAAAACTGTAAGACCATAAGGTTCAATATCTTTACATGTCTAAAAAATTTGGTAGAATAATACCAAAAAGAAACATAAATAATAAATTCTGAACATCTAATCTGACATCTAGTCTAAAAGCCTCTAACTGATTGATGTTGGGCGTATTTACAAGCCTAAGCACCATAATTTACCCATGCTTTAGCAAACGTTTTGACGATAAAATATATAATTCTTGCACTTTTAGTCCATTTTACTTTAAGTGAGCTGACCTATGTGATTAGCATGTAATTTAGGTATTAATAAGGAAGATTTGAGCACTTTGTGGACCTGTGGGCAGCAAAGGAAAACTTCACATAAAAGGGAAGGCATCTTTTGGAAGCTTGTGGACTGAATGTGATGCATGGATAAATTGTCCAGGGCAAAATCAATATTTCTGAAGACATAGGGATGCAACAGTAACTTAGTGGACAAGGATATTATAAAAACCCTATTGCTGAATATTTCAGCATCATTCGATCATTATCATTCGACTATTATTCATTATTCAGTTTTCAGATTCTGTAATATTTTTTAGAACAGAGAACATGGCTTTCTTGAGCTACGGAAAGAGAACGACGTTCCTCCCTCACTGTCGCTATTCATCTCCATCGCCAAGATTGTTCTAGGTTTTGGTATGATGATTATGTCTACTTTTATTTTCGTTGAATCCATGAGTAGCTAAACTTCTCAGTCAGGGTTATGAAAATCTTGTAAGATACTATCTATTAACTATGAGTTTGTGAATTCTTGATGTGTTATGCTACTTATATCATTACTCTCTTCGTTTTAATTGAATTCTCATGGTTGCAAACATAGAGAACACGCCATTATAGCATTAAGTTGTTCGAGAGAAAAGTTACATGTTTGGAATAGAGAGTGTGACAAGAAAATAGGGCTTCCAACCTCTATTTACACGTTAATGCCTTAACCGGATTAATTTTGTAGAGAATTTGTACCGTTTGTTATACACTTTAGGCTCGAGAGAGTTAAAGTGAAATAAATCTTTGATGGTTGAGAAACACTTGGATGTAGAATTAGAATACGATTCTCTATAAGTGCATGCATGTCTAAATTCTGCGTTACTCATAGTTAATAGAGACGTAGAAACTACAGGGTGGACATAACCCTAACTTATAATTCTCTGTGATTAAATCTTACTACATATATCGTCTCATTCATTACTTTGTTAACATTAGTTCACGCCTAAATCAAAACCCCCCTTTTCCTTGGAATTTTTGACCAATAGTCTACTAATAACTGCAACACTTAGTGACCAAGTATTCCCTATGGTATTTGACACCCAACCTAGTTGGGTTCTATATTTGACAGTGACTTCTTACACTTTCTAACGAGAGCTGTAATTTGGGCGTATCAAATTTTGGCATCGTTGCCGGGGAATACGGTTGTCAACTAAGTTTGTGATAGTTAATAGACCCTTTGGTCAAAGATTCTCGAATTTTACATTTTGTTTGTTGTTATTTTTTGTTCGGGTTTAGTGGAGTGCATGCCAAATACACGAAGTTCTGGTCAACCATTATTACCTATAAATCCTGAACCACATCTTATTGGCATAATGGTTGCGCAATGAAACCATGAACGGATGGCTTCTCAACAGGAGCAGGATAGATTAGCTGCATTGGCAGCTGCTCAAGTGCATCAACAGAATATTGATAACCCATGTCGGGAAACAAATCCTGATGAAGAGGACCTGGGTGATGATGTGTTACTAAATCCAAGGCATACAGATGAGGAGGTGGCACCTGTGAATAGGAGAGATCGTCAAGCTAGAATAAGACCTGAACGCCGAGCTGTGCAGGCTCCTTTTGATAATGATGATGACGATCTAGATGGGGCTGGTGCCACAGGGGCTATTATTCCTCCACCCTTGGCACCTGGAGCCAAGTTCAATAACACTAGCACCATGATTCAGCTATTTCAACTCAATATTTTATTTGGTGGACTTGCAGGCGATGATCCAAATATGCATCTGATTAATTTTATCTCAATATGCAAGTCGTTTGACAATCCAGGAGTTGGACAAAATACAATTTGGTTACTCTTATTCCCATTGTATCTATCTGGAGAGGCAACCTTATGGTTGAATGGGCTAACTCCTGACTCTATTACTAATTGGAGGCAACTGAAAGATGCTTTCCTAGAAAGATTCTTTCCGCCATCCAAGAGAGACCAATTAAGAGATGAGATCTGCAATTTTCGACAGCTTCCACTTGATGGAAATATTATATAGGGCTTTGAACTCGGTGACTAAGCCAGTGGTTGATAATGCTACAGGTGGGTCATTCATAGACCTTACTTTTATTGAGGCAAGTGATATGTTAGATCGTATGGCAAAGCAGAGTAGAGCTTGGAATACCAGGGATTCTGAGGTAGCAAACTCTACTGTATCTACTTGCATGACAGCAAAACAAAGGCGAAGAGAAGAGAAAAATGACCAAGATATGGCTCACATGAAAAAACAGATGAACCTTCTAACCAAGTATTTATTATCAGGGAAGATAGAAAAGGTCAAGGATGTTGTATCACAGGGAAGAGATGAATCCGATTCTGAAGAGGAAGCAAATTATATGAATAATTAGGGGGTTACCGAGGCAATGCCCAAGGAAACCAAGGTCGGAACTATTATGATAAATCTGGATACAAGGACCTCAATCAAGGGAGTTAGAAGAATATGACTGATAGGAGTGGTTTGTACGTTCCTCCTCGAAATCATGACGCTTCGGCGTCTGGCTCTAGGATGACGTCCATGGAAGATATGATGGCTAAGCTGTTGAAAGGAGTGGTGGCAACCAACACAGGAGTAACTGAGGTAAAGAATGATTTGTCATCAATAAATCAATTGGTTGATTCGCATTCCACTTCAATAAAATAGCTGGAACAACAATTAAGTCAACTATCAGCGGCACTTAATCAAAGAAAAGCTAGTACCTTACCCAGTAACATTGGGCAAAACCCAAGGAATGATGGATCATGTATGGCTATTACTACCAGGAGTGGTAAAGTGTTGGAAAATCCATCCAAAGGCAAGCAGCGGGTTGATAATACAAAAGAGAATGTTATTGAAGCAGATTGTGATGATTCTATATAATTTGAAAATCAGAATGAGCACGTTCATGACACTACACCTAGACGTCACCATCCTAAAAAAATGGATAATCGGAAGTAAGATAAAAAGGAAGTGGTGGAGAAAACTATTCCAAATCCACCACCACCTTTTCCTCAGAGACTGAAGAAGAAAGATGATGACACCAGGTTCAGTAAATTCAGGACCATCTTGAAGCAGCTGACTAATAATGTGCCTTTGTTGGAGGCACTAGAGCAAATGCCAAGATACGCCAAATTCATGAAGGACCTGTTGACGAAGAAAAGAGCATCAAGATATGAACTGGCAGATAATGTTCATCATTGCAGTGCAGTTGCCACGAGATCTTTAGTACAGAAAAAGGCAGATCCTGGTGCTTTCACTATTCCTTGCACGGTTGGATCTTTGGATTTTTCTAAGGCATTGTGCGATTTGGGAGCTAGCATTAATTTGATGGCGCTATCCATTTATAGAAAGTTGGGGTTAGGCGATCCTACACCAACCAATATGCAGCTCATGATGGCAAATAGGTCGGTAAAACGACATGTTGGTATCTTATATGATGTACTGGTAAAGGTTTCTAACTTCATTTTTCCTGCAGACTTTATTATTTTTGATTGTAAGGTGGATTCTGAAGTTCCCATAATCTTGGGTCATCCTTTCCTCACAACAGGAAGTGTGCTTATTGATTTACGAGCCAATGAGATTTTATTCCGAATGAATGATGCAGTGGTCCGTTTTGATGTATGCAAATCAATGAAGCAACCTAAAGATATAAATGTGTTCTCTATAGCTGAAGTTTATTATGAAGATGAGAAAGAATTATCTGTAGAGAAGCAGCTTATTGATAAGTCATTGGCTGCTGTGCTTATGAATTTTGAGCGTGAGGATGTTGAAGAGTATGAAGAAACTATTTGTGATCTAACAGGAATGGGGTCATATTCTCATGCCCCTAAGAAGCTGGACCTTGACCTTAAGAATCAACCTTCACCACTAGCGAAACCATCCATTGAAGAGACACCAGTGTTAGAATTGAAAGAGCTCCCCATTCATCTAAAGTATGCATTCTTGGGAAGTCGAAATAAACTTCAGGTTATTGTTGCGGTTGATTTCGGTGAACAACAAGTAGCGGCTCTCATCTTTGTTCTTAAGAGGTACAAGAGAGCCATCGGTTGGACTATTGCTGATATTATTGGTATCCCTCCTGGGATATGTATGCACAAAATTCAGCTTGAAGAAGATTGCGTGCCCACCATTGAGCATCAACGTCGTTTGAATCCACCTAAGCAAGAGGTGGTGAAGAAAGAAATTATTAAGTGGTTAGATGCAGGGGTGGTGTATCCAATCTTAGACAGTAAATGGGTGAGTCTGGTACAATGTGTGCCCAAGAAAGGGGGCATGACAGTAGTCGCAAATTAAAAAAATGAGCTAATTCCACCCAGACCTGTCACAGGGTTGAGAGTGTGCATGGACTATCGGAAGCTGAATTCATGGACGTTAAAGGATCACTTCCTAATACCATTCATGGATCAAATGCTTGATCGATTGGTAGGGAAGGGATGGTTCTATTTCTTTTATGGTTATTTCGGATACAATTAGATTTGCATTACTCTTAAAGATCAGGAGAAGACCACTTTTACATGCATGTATGGTACGTTTGCCTTCAAACGAATGACATTTGGGCTATGTAACGCACCTGGCACTTTTCTGCGCTGTATGATGTCAATTTTTTCTGATATGGTCGAAGACACCTTGGAGGTGTTTATGGATGACTTTTAAGTTGTAGGTGAGTCCTTTGAATCATGCTTGGAAAATCTGAGTATGGCTTTGCAGAGATGTGTTGAATTCAACCTGGTGCTAAATTGGGAGAAGTGTCAGTTTATGGTTAAGAAAGGCATTGTTCTAGGGCTTAAAGTCTCTGAAAGGGGAATTGAGGTTGATCTAGCCAAGATTGAAGTTATCGAGAAGCTTCCACCTCTAATTTCTGTAAAGGGGGTTCATAGTTTTCTCGGTCATGCAGGTTTTTATCGGAGGTTTATTAATGACTTCTCCAAGATTGCTAGCCCATTATGCAAACTTTTGGGGAAGGATGCAAAATTTGACTTTGGTGAAGATTGCTTGAAGGCATTTGAATGCCTCAAAGGAAAGTTGGTTGAAGCTCCTATTATTGTAGTACCCGATTGGTCTGTACCTTTCGAAGTTATGTGTGATGCAAGCGGTGTAGCATTGGGTGTTGTACTTGGTAAGAAAAGAGAAAGGCTATTTCATCCCATCTACTATGCCAGCAAAGCCTTGAATGGAGCACAAAAGAATTATACCATCACTGAACAAGAACTTCTAGCGGTTGTTTATGCGTTCAAAAAGTTCCGTGCTTACTTGTTGGGAACCAAAGTAGTGGTTCATACGGATCATGCGGCTCTACGATATCTAATGGAAAAGAAGGATGCTAAGCCAAGGCTAATTAGATGGGTGTTACTGCTCCAAGAATTTGATTTTGAGGTAAAGGATAGAAAAGGTTGTGAAAACCAAGTAGCTGATCATCTATCTAGACTTGAGAGTGAGCACATAGTGCAACCTGACCTTGATATCGATTATGCGTTTCCCGACGAAGAGATCCTAGCCGCTATGGTAGAAGACTTACAGTGGTATGCAGACTTTGCGAACTACGTGGTATGTAAAATGATTCCTGAGCATCTATCCTTTCATCAAAAGAGAAAGTTCACGCATGATGTGAAACACTACTTCTGGGATGAACCATATCTTTTTCGATGATGTGCTGATGGTGTTATTAGGCGATGCATCTCAGATGTAGAGGTGACTAGCATACTGGAAGTAAGTCATGCTTCCCAAGTTGGGGGTCACCATGCAGGTGATCGAACGGCCAGGAAGGTACTCCAAAGTAGCTATTATTGGCCTTCATTATTCAAGGATACCTACGAGTTTGTGAGACGATGTGATCAGTGTTAGAGGCAAGGCTCGATCTCGAAGCACCATGAGATGCCCATGTCTAAAATTCTTGAAGTAGAGCTATTTGATGTATAGGGTATTGATTTCATGGGCCCATTTGTGAGCTCGTTTGGGATAAAATATATCCTAGTTGTTGTGGATTATGTATCCAATGGGTCAAAGCAGTCGCACTAGATGATAATGAAGGTAAGCGTGTTATAGCATTTTTGAAGAGAAATATCTTTTCTTGTTTTGGGGTACCTCGTACCATCATAAGCGATGGAGGTTCACATTTTTGCAACAAGCTGTTCAGAGCCGTCTTGGAGAAATATGGGGTTAAGAAACATAAGGTAGCTACACCTGACTACCCACAAACTAGTGTGCAGGTAGAGGTTTCTAATCAGGAGATCAAGCTGATCCTTGCTAAGACGGTGAATGCCAGTAGGAAAGATTGGTCCAGAAAGCTAGACGATGCCTTAGGAGCATATAGGATTGTATTTAAGACACCAATTGGCATGTTACCATACCAACTAGTTTATGGGAAGGCTTGTCACTTGCCAATTGAGCTAGAACACAAAGCATTGTAGGCATTGAAGCGGCTTAACATGAATTGGGATGATGCTACGAAGCTAAGATTGGAACAGCTGAATGAGATGGATGAATTCCGTCTACATGCGTATGAAAGAGAAGACCTCTGCAAGGAAAGGATGAAAAAGTATCATGATCGTAGGATTGTCCAACGAAACCTTTAGAAGGGTGATTTGGTACTTCTTTTCAACTCCAGACTGAAGCTATTTCCAGGTAAGTTGAAGTCTAAATGGTTTGGTCCGTTCAGTATTAGCCACGTCTACTCATCTGGAGTAGTGGAGCTAGAATACAATGATGGTGGTGTCTTTAAGGTGAATGGCCAATGAGTGAAGCCATATATCTGTCTACCCAACTCGATAAAATGTATATCCATCATATATCTCGATGAAGTTGGAGTAATCGAGATAACTATGTCGTGCTGTGATAACAAATCAAGTGCTACATGGGAGGCAATCCATCATTTTTAATAAGTTTGTTTCACTAGGATTTTGTTTTTGATAAATAAAAATTCAAAAAGAAGAGTCGAGCCATGACCAAAACTAAGGCGCTCGGTGGGAGGCAACCCATCCTTCTAATCATTTTTATTGTTCTTGACTAAGTTTAGGTGCAAGACGTAAAAAGGAAGAGATTAGTCCCAAATTTTGATTTGAAAGTAAGCCATGCTAAAAGTGGTAAGTTAGGAATAATGGAGCAAAGGCTATAGTCTAGGCATTGCCTATACCAATCTAGGCAACGAACAAGGCAATGCCTATGCCAATCTAGGCAATGCCTATGCCATTGCCTATGCTCACTACCTTACATAGGCAATGGATAAGGCAATGCCTATACCAATGCAGGCAATGTTGTAGGCGCCGCCTATGCCATTGACTATGCTCATTGCCTCACATAGGCAATGCCATAGGCGCCGCCTATGACAATCTAGGCGATAGGCAAGGCGCCGCCTATGCCAATCTAGGCATTAGGCAAGGCACCACCTATGCCTACGTAGGCAAAGCAAAAGGCGCCGCCTATGCTAAGCATTGGAAAAGCAATAGGCGCCGCCTACTTATCTCTTTTTGCCTCCTAACCCGATTATATATGGACCAAACCCGACCCATGGCTTAGTCTATAAATAGATCCTCAACCTTAGAACACAATTCCATTGTTTGCTCAAGATAGGCGCCGCCCAAGCTCCTTAAATCTCTCAAAGTTTTTCTTTTTGCTTATCTAATCTTGCAAGATCATCTTCCTGAACCATCACCAAGTAAGTTATTCTTTTATATTCCGTTGTTGTTGCAATACTATGCTTATAATGGTTTGTTAGCTTTTAAAATGGTGTTTGTTGATAAGAACATGGTTGGTTTGTTATGATGCATCTAGTTGAGTGAAAAGATATGTATGGGTGTTCTTGACTTTACTCCAACTTGTATTTGATTGGTATTCACTTTCATATTTTTATGGAGTCGAAATTCTGAAGTTAATGTATAATCTTGAACGTTGTAAGCTTTAATGTTTGAATGACTCGTTCATCGAGGTACTGATTATGATTGACCACAAGTGTAAGATAGCGTGATTATTTCTATGCAATAACCTGATAAGATCATTGTGTGGTAGTCTTATTCAAAAAGTGCATTAATCCATTGAAATAGAGTTGGAAAAGATAGTCAAGATTACATAAAGTATGTCGATGATGTCTGAGTAATCGACATCACTAACTTAATTAGTCTATGCCAACAAATTAAGTGTGGGGTGGTCCCATCACTATTTGTTGCTCGATTATAGTGAATTTTCCGAGTTGAAACTAACATCACTCTATTGTGATCTCAGGTAGAATGGCCCCAAAAGGACGACAAGGAAAATAAAAAGTGTCCACCTCACAGAAAGGTCAGAAAAGGTCAAGAAAAGACCAAGCTGAGTCCTCCTCTTTGCAAGTGCCTCGACACACTTTTGGGAGAAAGTGGGTCCTAGAGGAGAAAGGGAAGGAGTGGTACAAGAACAACAAAGTAAAAAAATATGTTTACGTGGATTTGATGCAGAAAGAGAGTCTAGCAAAGAGCGAACCCTGAATTTTTGCTAAAATCATGGCACTAAATCTTGATTTCGTTTTCTGAGATATAGGGGAATGCAATATTGATCTAACGCGAAAGTTTTATGCCAATTGGTCCCCAAAGACTACCGAAAGTGAAGTGAAGATTCGGGGCCAAGTCTTGGAACTGAATGCGGATTTCTTCAACTCTTTTCTGGGCCTTCCAACTGTGGATCCATCACCGCTTAAGGAACTTTATCACAGACCTCCCTACAGGGCCATCAGACATACATTGTGCAGATCAAGGTCAATGGCACGGTGGATTCGGCACAAGGATAATGGTCGCCACAATGCCTACCCGTATGCCTGTTTGAACAGGGAAGCTCGCATATGGTTAAGGATAGTCAACTCTTGCTTGATTCCTGGGACATAGTACACAAAGATCACATATGATCGAGTATGTTTGGTGTACGCTTTGATGATAAATATTCCCGTCAACGTTGGTGTGGTTATACGATCGTCAATGCGCAAGGCTAGGCTGCACAAAAGGTCCCATTTCAGCTTTGGCAATTTGATGACTGGGATCTTAAGGAAGGAGCACATTGAAGAGGAACCTGTAGATCATAAGCTTCCACACAACCCAAAGAAGGTTGATCTCACGAAAGTTAAAGAGCCTGAATCTGGTCATGGCATCAACCTTACCACTGCAGAGAGACATACTTGAGATGAATGATTCTTTCTCCATCTATATGACATGACTAGGTTTACCATGATGAGTGGGGGTCGTATTTCGACTGATGCAGAGCTTCAGTAGTTGGACTATGACTACACGCTGAATGAGCTTATGCGGGCCATATGTGGAGTGGGGGTACATTTTAAGTAACCTCTCGATGATGATGTGCCGACTGACGTTGATCGCCGACTGCCAGACTCATATATGGAGGACAACTTTTAGGATGACGACTCTGATGATGATTCCAACGCAGGGTTTACGACCCCAGACATAGAAGAGGAGTCCGACGAATCAGGTTTACCTTATTTATTTCCACTGAGGGCAGTGTGTCCTGTCTAAGTGTGGGGTGAGGGTATATATTTTTTGTATTGTACTGCTTGCCTACATTTATTCTTGTTTATTTATTCTTGTGTGTTTGAATTAGTTAGTTAGATTTTATATTTTGCATGAAATTGTTCTGATAGATGGCATGGTATTATAACAAGAGTTTGTGCTAAATCATTACTATTGAGACATTTAGGCTCTAAGTTGTGACTCACTATGTTGTTGATGGTTTAATTCATTCATCTGTTGGGTAAAGAACCTATAATGCTCCCAATTAAGTTGATCATGTGCCTTGTATATGTGAGATTATTGCATATTCTGTGTTGTGACTGGTGCTACAACTTGCCTGGTGTGTGTGTGAAGCGAAATAAAGAGTGTGAGTTTAGGAGATGATTTAGGCATTTCTTTGGCAGCCTTGAATTTGCCTATCTTCTTTTTACCTACCTTTGTACATTATCCTAGTAAACACCCTTTGAGCCTTTAGCTATTTTCTTTGGCAGCCTCATATGTAGCCTAATCTATTTTGTTTTCAAGACCATAATTTTGATCAAAAAGCTCCTAAGCGCTTTAAATTATAGAACCACGTGAGTAAGGAGTGTGGCAAAATAAGAGAAAAATGGTAAGAGTAATGCCACAGAGTGTATTGGTACTTGTAAATTTGGTGAAAAAGAGTGGCTATCATAGGGATGCTTATAAAAAAATATATATATAATTAAAAAAAAGAAAAAAAAAGAGAAAAGAAAAGAAAAAATAAGAGAATTGTATATTCTCATCTTTGTGTTTATGATTAAATAACAAATTGGGTGAAAAGGGGTTGGTAGATGAAAGAAAGGTAGAGGAGTTGTTAAAAGTTAGTGTAAATGGCAAAATGTAGTGTATTAAAGTGCTTGGGGAACATGGTCACTATTTCTGGCCAAAATAGTCCTACCTGTCCCTTAGCCTACATTACAACCTGTAAAGACCTATTTGATCCTAAGCTTAGCATTCCGATATTAGTAGAGCATTACAGTAAGGGCAAGCCAATGGTCATCAGTTGCAATATAAGAATTCTTTGTGAGAGTGAGAGCAAGGAAAGTCTTATACCTATGTTTCGAAAAATGCAAAAATATGAGTGATAATGGGTGATATCTTTTGTGAGCACACATGGTTAATGGTTGTTGGGTAGTTTTATATGTTTTTTTGTAACTTAACTTGTGGATACTAATTAACCATCCTAATGAGTCTATGTTGGAGGTTGAGTTGTTTCTAGTAGTGATCGAGAAACCTACTCTTTGTTAATAATTGCTGTGTATATCTTGTTGAACATTTTGTGTTGATATTGTGAAATTCTAGTTAGGTGTTTGCATGGATGTAATATTTTGTTCGAGGACAAACAAAGCTTTAAGTGTGAGGTGGTGATGTTGGGTGTATTTACACGCCTAAGCACCATAATTTACCCATGTTTTAGCTAAAGTTTTGAGGATAAAATATATAATTCTTGCACTTTTAGTCCATTTTCCTTTTAGTGAGATGACCTATGTGATTAGCATGTTTTTCAGCTATTAATAAGGAAGATTTCAGCACTTTGTGGACCTGTGGGCAGCAAAGGAAAACTTCACATAAGAGGGAAGGCAGCTTTTGGAAACTTGTGGACTGAATGTGACGCATGGAGAAATTGTCCCGGGCAAAATCAGTATTTCTAAAGACTTAGGGATGCAGCAGTAACTTAGTGGACAAGGATATTATAAAAACCTATTGCTGAATTTTTCAGCATCATTCGATCATTATCATTCGACTATTATTCATTATTCAGTTTTCAGATTCTGTAATATTTTTTAGAACAGAGAACATGGCTTTCTTGAGCTATGGAAAGAGAACGACGTTCCTCCCTCACTATCCCTATTCATCTCCATCGCCAAGATTGTTCTAGGTTTTGGTATGATGATTATGTCTACTTTTATTTCCGTTGAATCCATGAGTAGCTAAACTTCTCAGTCAGGGTTATGAAAACCTTGCACGATACTATCTATTAACTATGAGTTTGTGAATTCTTGATATGTTATGCTACTTATATCGTTACTCTCTTCGTTTTAATTGAATTCTCATGGTTGCAAACATAGAAAACACGCCATTATAGCATTAAGTTTTTCGAGAGAAAAGTTACATGTTTGGAAAAGAGAGTGTGACAAGGAAATGGGGCTTCCAACCTCTATTTACACATAAATGCCTTAACCGGATTAACACCTTGGTGAATTTGTACCGTTTGTTATACACTTTAGGCTCAAGAGAGTTAAAGTAAAATAAATCCTTGATGTTTGAGAAACACTAGGATTTAGAATTAGAATACGATTCTCTATAAGTGCCTGCATGTCTAAATTCCGCGTTACTCATAGTTAATAGAGAAGTAGAAACTACAAGGTGGACATAACCCTAACTTATCATTCTCTGTGATTAAATCTTACTACATATATTGTATCATTCGTTACTTTGTTAACATTAGTTCACGCCTAAATCAAAACCCCCCTTTTCCTTGGAATTTGCGATCAACAGTCTACTAATAATTGCAACACTTAGTGACCAAGTATTCCCTGTGGGATTCGACACCTATCCTGGTTGGGTTTTATATTTGACAACGACTGCTTACACTTTCTTACGAGAGCTGTAATTTGGGTGTATCCCTGATCTGAATAAGGAGTTGATGGGACATGTCCCCAACTAACTCCAACTACTTAAATAAACTGAAAACTAAAATTGAAATGAAATCATCATGTCCTCGAAGGATGAGGACTCACGTCTAACTCTGATTGCTGATCTTGGAATCTACTGCTGATTTGTAGCTCATGCCTCTGATCCTATGGTGTAACATAAGAGAAAGAGCCATAGCACAAATACGTTAGTATATCTGAATTTACTGACTATACGAGTGAGGTAGGCTAAATGCAAAGGGTTATACGCATGAAAAATACTTACTGATATGAATGTGAGAGTACATACATGCATACGTAACTATAACTGAACTCGTGGAGATACTGACTATTGAGTCTCAACAATGACAACAAAAGTGTACTAATAATGAGATTCTGAAAGACTGAGTTTACTGATATTGATATGTAAATCACTAATAATTGATGTATCTGATATTTTATAACTAAATACTAAGAGACTGATATTGCATTACTGATAAATGAATGATTGTTTCTGACAGTTCAAATTATGAAGGACTGGTCTGATTGACTCTATCTGACAGTCCTGAAGCTGAATACTGATAGCATGTGTTCTGATAACTATTGTGATTGATAGCATAAGTGACTATATCTAACAGTCCATAAATATGAAGGAAACTATCTGAGTTCCATTCTATTTCTGAGTTGACTATATCTGACAGTCCTGATATACTGAAATCTGAAGAACTATTTGGGTTCTTTTCTGAGACTGGGTAGCTATAGCTGATAGTCCTGAAATCTATAACTGAAACTGTGGGAAGTAGTTATTTAATTGACATGCCCCAAATACTCTATAATAGATAAACTGGGGTCCAATCTCTGCCCCGACTAAAGGGGTGTCAATACCACGCCACTAGTAAGGACAGCTGTGAGAAACCTATACTTGCAGGTACTCAATAAGAAATGTGGGAACCCTAATCTGATGGGTTAATATGTCAAAACCTACCCTGAACTGGCGGGTGAGTTCCCATCCTTGGGTGCACTCGGTGCTGACTTCTACTCCTATCTGAAGGACACAGAACTGAATAACTAAGCTGAACTAAATAACTGAACTGAACTGATCAGCTGAACTGATGCTGATTAACTGGAATGATAATAGTGGTATTGTTTAGCAGAGCTAAACTAAGTTTATCGTATTCTGATGACTGACAGAATGTACTGAGTTCTGAGGACTGGTTGAGAGTACTGAAGTTACTAAGATTGACATGAATACTGAGGTTTTTGGGGTTACTGATCTCTGAGATTAGTGGACTACTGAGACTACTGAGATTACTATGATTACTCTCTTAGGAGAAAACCTCGATCTTCTGATTTTTAATTGCTTCCTTCCACTTAAGGAAAAGAGGATCTTTATCTTGATTTCCCTTTACTTTCGCTACAAAAGAAGATTCTGAACCATTCTAAATACAGATACTACCTTGGGTCAAATCAACAAATCGAACCCCTAACCTAGCCAACTGATGAAACTCGCAAACTAACTCTTTATTTTCATTATCCAAGTGAACGACACTTCCCATAGATAATCTGCGAAGAGCATCAACTACAAATTAGCCTTAGTCGAGTGAAATAAGACACTTATATGATAATCCATCCACAGCTCTAGCCACCACTACTTACTATTTTTTATATCTTTTTGACTAAAAACATACTAGAGGCTCTTATAATCAGCACATCACCTTTGATCCCATAAAAATAATGCTTCCAAATCTATAAAGTAAACATAATTTTTTCCAACTAAAGATCCTGAGTTGCGTAGTTATTTTCATGAGGCTTGGGTTGCCTAGAGGCATATGCTACAACCTATTCCTGCTTAATCATCACAGAACCAATGTAAACTCTGGAGGCATCACAATATACCACAAAACTCCTTGAACTTTATGGTAGAGTCAAAATTAGAGTGGAGGTGAGTCGAGTCTTCAACTCTTCAAAATTCTTCTTGCAAGAATCAAACCACTGGAATTTAACTTTTTTCAAAGTCATTTTGTACATGGGAGAAGCAATCGATTAAAATCCTTTAAAAAACCCTATGTATTAACTAGTTAAACCCAAGATACTTTGGATATATGATGGAGAAAAAGGTCTAGTTTAGTTCCATACTACTTTGGTGTTTTGAGGATGAATTTTAACGCCTTTACTGAAAATAACATGACCAAGGAATGCTATTAATTTTAACCAATATTCATAAATTTTAAACTTAATGAATAAAAAATGATCTTTAAGAGTTTGCAAGACAATCCTTAAGTTATATGCACACACACCCTCACACTGAAAATAAACGAGGATGTCATATATGACGTGTACAATGAACATGTCCAAATATTGCTTGAAAATACTCTTTACTATGTCCATAAAAGTAGCAAGAGTATTTCTTATTCCAAAATACATAACTACAAATTTGATGTGACCATACAGAGTTCTCAAGGGTATCTTTAAGATGTCACATTATCTAACTTTGAGCTGCTTATAATCAGATCTGATGTGTATCTTATAAAAAATAATTAGCACCCTAAAGTTTGTCGAAGAAGTCATCAATCGTAGGTATGGGATGCTTATTCTTGA
The DNA here is from genome assembly GCA_030864225.1 of Capsicum baccatum var. pendulum. NCBI lineage: Eukaryota > Viridiplantae > Streptophyta > Magnoliopsida > Solanales > Solanaceae > Capsicum > Capsicum baccatum. Next base: position 160,522,827 of record CM061555.1, on the reverse strand, counting down.
TTTTGACTTTGTTCAACTAACTATAGTGGATGTATATTCTTATAGAACCATCTTTCTTGCACATGAAAAGAACTAGAGTACCCCATGGAAAGATACTAGGTCTAATGAAACCCTTGTCTGAGAGATCCTTAAACTATTCTTTCAATTCCGTGAGCTAGGATGAAGCTATTCTATAAGGTGGAATTGAAATATCTAAGCTATCTGGAAGGAGACTCTCAATCTGGTATGTGCTTCAAATTCATTCATTTACACTTGTGTATAGGCCTTAGAAGTCATGTCTTAGAAATGGCCTAAATTTTTGTTAACATATTAAATCCTTGGTTTAATTGTACTTGTTAGTGTGTTTGGTTGTTGTTATTAGTGTCTACATTGATAGGGAAGTATTGAATACCCTAATTTTGTACAAATTGATAAAAATACTATGTCCACACCAACTATTTGATTAAATGCCCGAAGGAATTCCTTACTAGTTTTCCCATGTTCTCAGGGCCTGATTGAGTATCTAGGAACTATGTTTCATGCTCTTAACGTAAATTTTTTATTTGGAACAAAATTGGCATTTAAATTGGAAGTTTTGAGTTTTGAGACATTTGGCCTGACAATTTATCAAATACCACAATCGCTATCACAGGAGCGAGATTGCGACTAAGTGGCCCGCCGATGCAGCATCTGAGGCTATTTTTCAGCTAGGACCAAAAATCCTACAAATCTATATCTTGCCTAAAAATTAACAAGTCACCATCCCATTAGCTTAATTAAATAACATAGAATAGTTTTTACTAAAAAATGCAGTTAATAAATGTTATTGTGTTGTTCGCATGTATTTAAATATAAAAATTGGAGATTATGACCAATCTCGCTTCATATCCCGAGAGTGGCAAACCTTGTAGTATAATGACCTCCCCAAGACAAAGCTACTTCCAAAGAGGGGCTTATGTTTGGATAAAGGTTCCAGGAGCTTATATTTTGATGTCACTTTTCCCTCTCAAGTGAAACCCTGGGAAGATCACTAGGAAAAATTTCTAGAAATTCATTCACTACTAGAACTAACTCAAAACATGGGATTTCTAAACTTAATTTCATAACTCAAATAAGATAATAGATTCACCCGTTGGAAATTATTTTTCTTGCCTTTATGAGCGAAACAAACCGATATATAGTCACAGAGGTACTACACTTCCACTCTATGACTGGCTTGTTTAGATATTGAAACTAAACTATTCTATTTATAAAATAAATTGAGGCGTATCAAGAGTATAGCATATCCTTTCAGAGAATAACCTCAAAATCGAGCATATCTAACTCTACCAGATAGACTGAAGTGACCTTCTAGGATACTCTAACTACAATTTTTTTGTATTCCTGTTTGGCTATGATTGAACTACTGACTTAGTACAAAATGACAAGGTTTATGCTAGGATTTTGGGCCTGACACGAAAATCTTTTCTACAAATGGAGTCAAGAAGGAAAGTGTACCTCCATGGTTTACTAATGCGTAGACATGAATAAGAAAAAATTTTAATATACCCATAACCACATCAGGAGAACCATTCTAATCATGTTGAGGTTTACGAGCATAATATTTATTTTGAAGTTGTCTACTTGTTGCATTAAAAGTAGCACCCACTGCTGAAAAATTTATCGAACCTTGCTGACGATCATTCAAACCTCTGGGCATAACCACTGGGCATTTCTTATTCTGTTGCCTAATTTTCCATGCCCAAAAAGACCACTGATACTATACATTCACTCACCCTTTAGGTTCTTATCCTATCTCTGGGAAACTGGGTTGGTACGAGTACTATTCATACTATCCTAGGTATTAAAGACTAGTTGCTTATCTTGATATTCCTCTTGGAACTTGGGAACTTGAGTAATGGAAAAAAATTGGTCTAGGGATGAAGATTTCTGGTAGAACTGCGAATTATTACCACTGTCTTTCCTCGGATGAGAGAAACTAAAACTACCAGTTTCGGCACCCTTGTTCTCCCTTTACTTCTCTTTGACCTTCTCTTTCTCAGTATGTTGAGCATGAATCGTGAACCTAGATATGTCCATCTTGTTAACAATCATGGTCACCCTACACTCTTTGACCACATCCTCAAAAACACCAAACACGTACTCATTCAATTTCTAGAATCAGCCACCATAGTCAAAGCATACCTTTGACAAATGAGTATACATCAGCGAATAATCCTTCACACTCATGTTTCTATTCTTTAGGTTTATGAACTCCTACACCTTGTCTTATCTTAATTCAAGTTAAAAGAACCTATCCAAAAATGCAGTGACAATCTCATCCCAATCTACTGGTCCTGCATCTGTACCCCTTTCTTCCTTCCAGTTCTTAAACCAAGTATAATCCACTCTTTGTAGTTGGTAAGAATCCAAATTAACACTATCACTTGAGTGACACCCTTAATGTCAGTTACTTTCTGAACACTATCTAAGAACTCATGTCGATCCACTTAAACTTTAGACCCATAATTATGGTAATAGATTTATCAGAGAGGAGCCCAAATTCTTGTTGCTTATGCATATGCTACTGGGATGGATAGGGTAACAACGTGATAATTATTTTGAGCAGTCATAATTTGGGATAATACCGTGAAAGCAGCTCAAAACTATGCCTAAGGGATCTGCACATTCAGAGTGTCTTTGGGAATTGGCAGTGGTTCTTGTTGATTTCTATTTCTCCTCTTGTTAGTTCACATAGGACGCATTTCCTTTAAGTCGATAGTGGAAAAGTTATGAGATGGATCTTAATACATATCACACACTATAGCACGACATGAATCATGCAAGAAGTAAGCCTTTCCTAAAATATTTTCTAGCCTCTCGATCATAAGTATTGCATGATTCACACCAATGAATTAGACTCTACATAACATAGTTTTCAAGCACCCTAGGACACATAAAATATGCTGCTCTTATACAAAGTTTGTCACAACCCAATACTGCTCCCTAGTCATAACGCGGTGCTTTAGATCAATAAGTGACCCCCAACCTAACATATAGCATATCATGAATTAGGATACTGTTGAATATTAAAAAAATACAAGGCCAAAGCCAAATTGAAGGTAAATATATAATAAATACTAATGGAATCAATGCAAATAATTTTTGAAATATAATAAATAGTAATGAAATCAGGGTAAACATTGTTTGAAATTCTCAATAAACTAAAAAAATATCAAACTGTCTGAAAGCCTCTGAATAATAATGAGTTGTTGGGAAAAGTCCCCAATTAACTCTAACTAATTGAAATAAAATAAAATGCTGAAATAAATAAATGATAACTATTCCTCAAAAATATTAAACTCACCAAACTACTGATGAGTTATTTGGGAATGTTCTAAGTGCATTTGTGGTACTGAGCATCCGAACTTATATCATAAGACAATATAGCTCAAAAAAGTATGCAATCAGCACTTTGAATGTGTTCAATTGGCAAGACAGGAATCTACCTGTTATAAACTGAACTTGAATGCATGAACTTTTAAATTTAATGCAAGACCAAGTATAAACATGTATTAGAAAAAAATGGATAACTGAATACTTGGTTAAGCAAATCTAAACTGAACATAAACTAAAACATGAATAGAGGACTATAGCAACTAAAAATAACCAATGTACCCCAATATGATAAAATCAGTGTCCAATCTATAACCGTAGTGGGAAAGGTGCCAATACCTTTCCAAGGGTAAAAACACTGGCTAACATGGATCCTCTAAATTGAGGTCCCGAGGGACTTGTGTGTCATGCCTCAACTGATGGGTGACCCCAAACTTCCAAAATAATAGTCTATCTTAGGAACTTTAGGCTAGGGGAAATACAGGCTAACTCTAGCAGATCACCTACCTCATATAAGGGGTAACTACTAAACCAGTGTCTTATCACAACACAACCAAACAAATATCTTAGAATACTTTGAGATACTGCCCTTGATAATCTAAATGGTCGCCATATCCTAAAGATCCATACCATACTCGTCAAGTCGAATGGGGACTCTTCCCAATACTTTTTTTCCACTGAGGATCTTCGATATCCATCTCTGACCCTCTAGTCTTATGCTATGGTAAAATTCTAAAAACGCATATTGGAGTTTCATCCTCATCTATCGACAATAACGCATTGTCCTTTAGGGATACAATCGAGTCAAGGAATATGTTCAAGGTTTATATGAATGCAGACACACGATAAGGAGTCATGAAGTAAATTTCCTAAAATATCACTTTAGTCTCTTGAAGATAGGTTATACACGTCTCTGCACCGATCCGCACGATTATAGTAACACTTAGCTCATTTACTAATACACCAATGGAACGTGAAGCTTTGATGCAACTTTTTCATGACCCAACTTCTCAGGTCATGATGACACGTACCATAACCCACCAGTACATAAGAAAACTCATAGTATTGAATGCCTAGTAATGAACTACTTAATAATATAAGGAAAATTTATGAAACATATGAAATAAAGATTAATATATAGAAAAAACACAAAACCTGGTGGAATTAGTATAAGATATTCTAATATAAAAAAGTACAAAAGTTAAAAATAAAGAGAAATACAATGATACAACTTATCTTCAAATACAACTTATAGACTAGTCTAATAGACAAGAGAGAGATAAGTAATGCTCTAAATGTTCGGAGCTCACTCTAAAATTCTTAACCAGTGCTGTTCCGCATGATGAAAACATCAATAGTGATAACCCGTACGATAATCTTCAGACTACAAAAGTGTACTATGAGTACCAAATGAATGGTACTCGATAGGCTACTTCTAACTTAGCTCAAAAGATAACCATATATATTCAATATATAAAGAGAATGGATACTACACCCAAGGGTCCAGAAATCATATGACAAGTTAATAAGATAATAAGGAACAACTATCCTATTCATGTCAAAGAGTCTAAAATAATAATACTAAATAAGAACTGATAACACTCAACTCACTCCCATAAATAGAGGGTTAGGCAGTCGTTGTCAAGTAACCCAATTTGTATAGGGGTCAAATCTCAAGTAGTGAATTATAGAATTCAAACCCTATGGATACTCCAATTACTAAGTGGTTACCCAGAATGATAATAAAAATCACATGTAAAATAAAATATGGGATTTGTTTGGATACTCTTCACAACAAACTTTAACAAGCACTTGGTGAATGAACTTTTACATTGAATTGAAGATTTGAGAAAATCTTGGGATTATGTCTCCCAAGAGGTAATGCATGTGGGTTTGTGTTGGTTCATCATGAAATTTAGTGGTAAACTGAAGGATAGGATACGTCAAAGATCATTGGGGTCAATTTTTCAATAAAACCACAATGATTTCACCCGTTAGCTCTTTCGAGCACCTTAAAAGTGTGAAAATATTCATAATTACCCAAGACCTCAACCAAGCATCCATATTTCTAGGATGATGCCCTTTATATGATTTACACTCCGAATACACTTATTTCTAAGATTTCAAAAAGTAGTAAGCCATAGGCTCAATTGTCCACCATTGGCTTATCTCCCTGTAGCCCTCTTTTGAAGATGTTATGTGTTACCTAATGTTCACCTTCATCACTTTTTTAAGGACTATAAAGGGTTTCTAGAGTTTAGTTTTTTCATCCATGAAATAGTTTTGGAGATTTGGGGTTTTCACCCATCAAATTTCAACCCATAAGCACAAGCAACAGTGGAATCCGTACTTAATAACTAAAATCCATGTAAACACAACAATACCCATATACCATTGCACTCTAGTTCAACATAATCCCAAGACTACATTACTTAGCTACTCATGAAGAAAGTAAACAGAGATGTAACATAAAGTTTATCCAAAGAATTTATTCTTCAGATAGATCCTAAGAAATATAGCCTCTAAATTTAGTTACAAAATTTCCCAATTAGGGTTTCAAGCGTTCAATACAAGGATATCTTATGAGGTAAGCAATACCCAAAGAACAAAGGATTTTTTTCCTATATATAGTTTTGAATTCATCTATGATATTATACCAATCTGCCCAAGGCCTATTATCACTAATCCGCGATCACAGATCCTCGACCGTGACCACATTAACATGATCGTGGTTACGTTCAGTGACCGCATTATGCTAACTGTTATGACTAACTATGAATGCATCCTAGTAACCACGATCACGGTGACTGGGGCTGATAGCTTCAAGTCTCTAACTACACTCTTTTGCATCCATTTGCTCTCTTTTTAGCTCTATTCCACATATGTTCACCTTCTCAACTATGTACCCGCAAAATGTGGATATTAGTGCACTTAAATAATGATCATGCCTTATTTTTTATACAACACATATTAGTTTGCATATATAATTAGTGCGACTGTGCGGTAAAATCACCACTCATCAACACCCCCAACTTAAGGCCTTCCTTGTCCTAAACAAACTACCCTTTACTATGAGACTTACTCCATGTATGCCCCAACTTATCTCCCAATGTTTATGAAGACTCCAAGTCGATTGCAACCATAAAAATCTTTTCACATTTGGGCAAGAAAATTACAACAACGTTGTTCATTATAAAAATAGAATAGCGAGGGATACAATAAAAGTTGAGAAGCAACCATGTAACAACTACCAACACTCTAGAAATGACTCTTATATTGACTACAATATTTTATAACTCTATTTATCTCATTGTGTGGAAGATGTCCGCATCACCCGCTTCTATTAATTCATATGCCTTCTCATAAGAAAATAAATATTTAAATACTTTGTTGTCAATCATGAAACAAGGAATTTTAAGTGCAAGAACTCACTTTTCAATAAATTCTCCATGTTAATTAGTACCGTGCCATAGGTTTTCCTCTATTTTCACTAACCACTACAGTAACCATACTTGGTTCGGAATCACAAAGGCCATTTTGAGCTTGTAAGGTAGGTTTAGATAAGGTAAGATTTTATCTTAGGGGTAAGGTTAAACCGTTCTGTTACATATACATTATAATAATATTTGGGCCACTTCATTTCCCTTTACTAATTTACCTACTATTCCGCTTTTTTCACTCACATTCTCTTTACCTCTTTTTTCTTCTTCAAACTTTGCACGCATTTAGAATTCTTGCATTTCTTTCTTTTCATGGACTATCTCTTACTTCAAATCAAAATGCTTACCTGCTTAAGTTGGTAGGTACTTTCTCATGACTTCGTGTCTCAACAATACTTTATTTTGCGTTCCACCAACCCTAACTTAAGATTTTAACCTCAGTTTGTATTCTTAAGTTCAAAGAGAATAGAGTTTAGGAGAGGATGAATAAGAGGTTCACGACTTATAATGCATTTTCTAAGTAAAAGTCCAAAGTCCGAAAGAGGAGGACTAGTGGTAATTCCTATGTATTGGTTGGTATTTTAGTCTAAAGTGGGCTTCCAAAATCATAAGATGGCGTATGATCACTTTACCAACCAAGCACCAAATAAAGTAACAAACCCATAGTAATACAGCTAATCCATGAAGATTTGGGCACCATCAGAATGCCTAAATATTACAACCAAAATAAAAACCAAAAACATTGTGAGAGAAAAAAATATGTAGAAATAATACAAGCCCAGAAGAAATGATCAAGGAAACACCCCTAACTAAAAAGGTAGAAGTGTTCCTACTGCTTAAATAATCAAGGCAAACAAAAAAATAAAGGTGCTCCCTAAAACCCCATCTAGGATGGTTGCCATTCTCATTTTCCACATTATTACCACATACCTCGAGATCGAGCTATTCCTTTATGCAAAAAACTGAATGAGTGTTTGACGAAAATTGGGATGGGGTCAGTAGATCAACTAGCTGCAATGTCTGTGATCGAGGTTGAGTGACCACGATTGTAGACACAGGGTAACCACGATCGCGCATAGGGACTATTTTCGTGGTAACCGAGGGAAGTTCTTCACTGCTATTTTCCCCAATCCATGTTTTTCGTTCACTATTTACCTATTTGATCTGTGCTTAGTTTTCAACTTAAATTTGCACACTTTCCCCTTCCTAAGCTTATCCCAATATCTATATAGTGTCAAACATGCATAAGTTATTCATATTCAACAACTAAAATCATTACTACCAAAAATATGATAAACAGGATACGAGCCATCCTTGTGGCATTTTTGGGTTGCCTACCACACAACGCCTATGTTATCATGGTGCCATGATGTTGGCAGTCATCCATTTCTCAAGGGGGATCCTCAAGTCCCCACTTATAAACCTCTCATTAATCAATTAAACTTTTAGCAACTCATTCTAACTTATTTTTCTTTTTGTCAACTTGATTTTGGGATAACTCCTGTTTTGACTGAGTGCTAGGAATCTTTCCTGCCAACTTCTCTTTCTAGGTCTCTTTCTTTGCTTTATCACCCTGTACATGTATTTCTAAGATTTTATCATTGTTATAGAGGTTGGCGATTGTTCCACTAGTGGAATTTCCCCTAGGTTTAGTATCTAGATGTTCGAGGATTAGTCCCATTTGGATCTCCAATTTTCGAATAGAGGCCAAATGGGAGACCAAAATTTTAGAGTGTGAAATAATGTCCTCTTTTAATTTATGGACCATGTTGTTCGTTCCTTCAACTCTATTGAAGATTCATACAAGGATGTCTTCCATGCTACATCTTTCAGCATAAACGGGGTTTGACTCTTTGGTAAAATATCGATCAGTGTAAGGCACAAAATGGAAATACTCGTGTTCCTAATTCCTCCAAATTTGACTACCAACTCAATTCCTCCAACCTTGATTCCCACCTTGACTATAATAGGCCGGGTGAGAGCTCTCCATATCGTTCTCTAAATACCAACTTTATTCATTGATCTTCCTAAATTATTCATCTACATCATTGGTTTTTGATGTTATGGCATTAACCATTTTTACGGGTGCACCCATAATGTTCACCTTCATCGCTCTTTTGAGGACGATAAAGGGTTTCTAGATTTTTGGTTTTTCACCCATCAAACCCATTGGGAGATTTGGGGTTTTCACCCATCAAATTTCAACCCATAAGTTCAAGAAATGGTAAAATCCATACTCAACAACAAAAATCCATGCAAACGGAACAATACCCAAGCACCATTACACTCTAGTTCAACATAATCCCAAGACTAAATTACTTAGCTACTCACAAAGAAAGTAATGAGAGATATATCATAAGGTTTATCCAAAGTATTCATTATTCACAAAGATCCTATGAAGTCTAGCTTCTAAAGATAGTTACAAAATTTCCTAATTAGGGTTTGAAACTTTGAATTTTAAGATATTTTATGAGGAAAGCAATACCCCAAGAAGAAAGGGTTTTTTCCTATATATGATTTGGAATTCATCTATGAAATTTTACAAATCTGCCCAGGGCCTATTCTCACTGATCCACGATCATGTAGCTTCAACTGTGACAATGTTAACATAATCGTGGCTATTTTTAATGACCGCATTATGTTGACTGTCATGACTAACCATGACAATGCCCTGATGACCACAGTCGCGGTGATGGGGGTTGATAGCTTCAGGTCTCCAATTGCACTCTTTTGCATCAATTTTCTTCTCTTTTTTGCTCTATTCCACATATGTTCTCCTTGTAAACTATATACCCGCAAAATATAAACATTAGTGCACTTAAATCATGATCATACCTTATTTTATATACAACCCATAGTAGTTTGCATTTATAATTAGTTCAACTGTGTGGTAAAATCACCACTCATCAACACCTATAACTTAATTCCTTTCTTGTCCTCAAGCAACACAACCCTTTACTATAATACTTACTCTATGTATGCCATAATTAAGCTACCAATGGTAATGAAGATTCCAACTTGATTGCTTCCATAAAAACCTTTTCACAGGTGGACAAGAGATTTACAATGACGCCGTTCATCATAAACAATGTAAAAACTACCAACACTCTAGAAATGACTCTTATATTGACTACAATTATATTATACCTGCAATTATCTTATTGGAAAATGCCAATATCACCCACCTCTATTAGTTCATATGCATTCTCATAATAATGGAAATATTTAAATAATTGGTTGCCAATCATACAACAAGGAGATTTTAGTTCAAGCACTCACTCTTTCAAAAAATTCGCTATGTTAATAAGTACCATGCCATTGATTTTCCCCTATATTCAACCACTACTGAAATGACAACACTTTGTTGGGAATCACAAAGAAATTTTTGAGCTTGTAATCTAGGTTTAGGGTAGGGTAGGATATTATCTTAGGACGATAAGTTTAAACCCTTCTTGAACATCTACATTATAATTCCTTTTTGGGCCATTTCTTTTTCCTTTACTAATTTGCCAACTTTTCCTCTTTCTTCACTCACATTCTCTTTGCCTATTTTTTTCTTCTTCAAACTTTGCACGCATTTAGAATTCATGCATTACTTTCTTTTAATGGACTATCTCTACCTTCAAATAAAAATGCTTACTTGCTCAACTACACTTTCTTTTTCGTTCCACTACCCTTAATTTAGGATTTTAGCCTTTGTTTGTATTCTTAAGTTCAAAGAGGATGCGGTTCAAGAGAGGATGAATAGGAGGGTCATGACTTATAATGCATTTTCTAAGGAAAAGTCCAAAAACTCAAAGAGGATGACTAGGGGTAATTCCTTTGTATTGGTAGGCATTTTTGGCTAAAGTGGGCTTCAAAAATGACAAGATGGCCTAATATCATTTTACCAACCAAGCACAATAAAAAATTAGCTTTGAAAGACTAATGGGGAAATTGCTAGATACATGATCTTTAGATATTTAAGATCACACACATGGCATGCGAATGGTGTAAAGTGGGTTCAATTATTCTACCCACTTAAGACAAAGGTTGAGTATTCACTATTTTCAAAAGTCAATTTCCGGATTCATAAAAATTGAGAAAGTTCTATCACAAGGTTGCTCACGTCCATGTCTTTGAATTTTTTAATGTTTTCGGATGCAGGAGCCTGGTTGCTTTAGTATTCGTGCCATACATAATTTTCTAATCGTGGAAACAACTCAGGCTATAGTATCACATTGCAAGTTATAGTCTAGCCGTACCACCCATATGGTTACTCGGACTTCACCGATGCGTCATAATGTAATCCCAAATTATTAATATTGAAGGTACTCAAACTTTTCTTGCATTCTAACGCCTCGATGCCACGAGTACTCACACTTTCTATGCAATTATAGTTAAGAACCCCCCAAAAAATGCATATATTAAAACAAAAATAAAGTAACAAACCCATAATAATATAGCTAATCCATGAAAATATGGGCACTATCAGAGTGCCCGAATATTACAGCCTAAATGAAAATAAAGATCATCTAAGAGAACAAAGAAGTATGCAAAAATAACACAAACCCAAATGAAATGATCAAGAAAACACCCCCAACTAAAAGTTAGAAGTGTCACTACTGAATAAATAATCAAGGCTAACAATTAGATAAAGGTTCTCCCTGAAACCCAATCAAGGACTCGTACCATTCTTATTTTCTCCATCATAACTCTTTACCTCTAGAGCAGGCCATTCCTTCATGCAAAAACTTGAATGAGAGTGTGAGGAAATTAGATAATGAGTCAGTGGATAAACTAGCTATAGTGTCTTTGATCGTGGTTGACAGACCATGATCGAAGACCTGCCAGTATCCACGATCTTATATAGGGACCATATTCGCGGTAACTATGGGAAGTTCTACACTCCTTTTTTCCCCTGTCCATTTTTTCTTCTCAATATTTACCTATTTTATCTAAGCTCAGTTTTTAACTAAATTTGCACACTTCCCCCTTCCTAAGCTTATTCCAAGAACTCCATAGTGTCAAACAGGCATGAGTTATTCATATTCAAAAACTAACAACATTACTATCAAAACTATGACAGAAAGGATATGAGCTATCCTTGTGGCATTTGTGGATTGCCTCCCACACAGTGCCTTAGTTATAGTCATGGGATGATTTTGGCAGTTATCCATTTGTCAAGGGGGATCCTCAAGTCCCAACTTCTCAATCTCGCCTTCATCAATTAACCTTACGACAATTATTTCTACCATTTTCTTCTCTTTGTCGACTTGATTTTGGGATAACCCTTCTTTTGATTGAGTCCTAGGCATATTTACTCCCAAGTTCTCTTTCAAGTGATCTTTCTTTGATTTTTCACTTTCCACATGTATTGCCAAGATTTTATCATTATTTTGGAGGTTGGGGAATTATTCCACTAGTGGAATTTCCCCTAGGTTTAGCATCTAGACGTGCGAGGATTAGTCTTATTCAGATCTACAATTCTCTGATAGAGGCCAAATTGGAGACCAAAAGTTTAAAGAGTTAAATAAAGTCATCTTTAAATTCATGGACCATGTTGTTTGTTCCTTCAACTCTATTGAAAATTCTTACAATGATGGCTTTTGTGCTATATCAGTCGGCATTAATGGGGCTTGACTCTTTGTTAAAAGCCCGATCATGGTGAGGCCCAAAATGGCAATATTTATGTCCCTTATTTCTCCAAATTTGACTACCATCCCGATTCCTCCAACCTTTATTCACACCTTGCCTATGATAGGTTGGGGAGAACCCTCTAAATTGAAAGCTAAATACCAACTGTATTAATCGATCTTCCTCACTTGTTAATCTTCATCATTGGTTTTTGATGTTATGGGATTCGCCATTTTCACGTTTGCACCCTTGATGTTCACATTCATCTCTCTATCAAGGACGATAAAGACTTTTTAGAGAATAGGTTTGTCACCCATCGAACCCATTCAGAGATTTGGGGTTTTCACCTATCAAATTTCAACCCAAAATCTCAAGCAATGGTGGAATCCATACTCAAAAACTAAAATCCATGTAAATACAACAATACCCATACACTATTACCCTCTAGTTCAACATTATCCCAAGAATAAATTACTTAGCTACTAATGAAGAAAGTAAAGAGAGGTAAACCATAAGGTTTATCCAAAGCATTAATTCTTCAAAAAGATCCTAAGAAATTTAACCTTGAAAGTAAGTTACAAAATTACCAAATTAGGGTTTTAAGATTTTAATTAATAGATATATTTTAAGGTTAGCAATAACCCAAGAACAAAGGAATTTTGCCTATATATGGATTGGAATTCATCTATGAAATTTTACAAATCAGCCCAGGGCTTATTCTTGCGTATCTGCAATTACGTAGCTTCGATCGAGACAATGTTAACACTATCATGGTCATGTTCAGTGACCGTATTATGTTGACCGCCATCACTAACTGTGACCGCGGACTAATGACCACGATCGCGGTGACTGGGGATGACAACTTTAGGTCTCCAACTGCACACTTTTGGATAAATTTGCTCTCTTTTTAGCTTTATTCCACATATGTTCACCGTCTTAAGTTTATATCTGCAAAATTTTGATATTAGTGCTCTTAAATAATAATCATGCGTCATTATTTATAGATAACATTTTAGTTTACATACTAGTTCAAGTGTGTGGTAAAATCACTACTCATCAACATCCCCAACTTATGGCCTTGCGTGTCCTCGAGCAACACTACCCTTTGCTATGATACTTACACCATGTATGCACCAAATTAGCTCCCAATGCTCATGAAGATGCTAGCAATCGATTTCTACTATAAAAATCATTTCACTACGGACAAGAGAATTGCGACGCCGCTCATCATAAAAATAAAATATCAAGGGATACAACGGACCTTGAGGAGCAACCACGTAACAACTACCAATACTCTAGAAATGACTCTCATATTATCCCTCCAATTTTCATATTGTGCGGAAGATGCCAGCATCACCCACCTTTATTAGTTTATATGCCTTCTCATAAGAAAGAAAATATTTGCATACTTGGTTGCCAATCAAGTAACAAGGAATTTTAAGTGCAAGAACTCACTTTCCAAAGAAATTCTACTTGTTAATAAGTACCATGTCATAGGTTTACCCCTATTTTCAATCACCAATACAATGACCACACTTCGTTGGGAATCATAAAGGGCTTTTTGATCTTTTAATGTGGGTTTAGGGTAGGGTAATATTAGGACGATAAGGTTAAACCCTTCTTCAACATCCATATTATAATCCCTTTTTGGGCCACTTCTTTTTCCTTTACTAATTTGTTTACTATTCCCATTTCTTCACTCACATTCTCTTTGCCTCTTTTTTTCTTCTTCAAACTTTGCACGCATTTAGAATTAATTCATTTGTTTCTTTTAATGGACTATCTCTTCCTTTAAAGCAAAATGCTTACGTTCTTAAGTTCGTTGGCACTTTCTTATGACTTTGTGTCTTAACTACACATTTTTTTCGTTCCACCATCCCAAACTTAGTCTTTTCGCCTCAGTTTGTATTCTTCAGTTCAAAAAGAATAGGGTTCAAGAGAGGATGAATAGGAGGGTCACAACTTATAATGCATTTTCTAAGGAAAAGTCCAAAGGCTCAAAGAGGATGAGTAGGGGTAATTCCAATATATTGGTAGGCCTTTTTGGCTAAAGTGGGATTCCAAAATCACAATATTGCCTATGATTATTTTACCAACCAAGAACAATAAAAAATTAGATTTGAACGAGTAATTGGGAAAGTTCTAGATACCTGAGATTTAGACACTTAAGCTTACACACGTGGCATGCTAATGGTGTAAAGGGGGTTCAATTGTTGTACCCACTCGAGAAAAAGGTTGATTATTCAATATTTTCAACATTAATTTCAATTTTCATAAAAAGTGAGAAATATTTTTTACAAGGTTGTTCACGTCCATGCCTTTTAATTTTAAAATGTTTCCGGACAGAGGGTGTTGTTTGCTTTAGTATCCATACCATGCATAATTTGATAATCATGGAAACAACCTTAGCTATTATCTCACATTGCGAGATATAGTGCAAGAGAACCACCCATATGGTTTCTAAGACTTCACCAATGGGTATAAATGCGATCCCAAATCATTAATATTGTAGGTACTCAGACTTCCGTTGCATTCTAAGGCATCGATGCCACGGATACTCACATTTCCGATGCACGTATAGTTAAGAACCCCATCACAACGGAAAAGTCCATATATTAAATCAAAAATAAATTAACAAACCTATAATAATATAGAGAATCCAAGAAAATGTGGGAACCATCAGAGTGCCCAAATATTACAACCCAAATGAAAATAGATATTATATAACAGAGCAAAAATATATGTAAAAATAATAAAAGACCAAATGAAATGATAAAGGAAACACCCCCAACTAAAATGGTGGCAGTGTCCCTACTTTATAAATAATCAAGTCTAACAAAGAGAAAAAGGTGCTCCCTGAAACACCATCAAGGACCGCTACTATTCTCATTTTCTGCGTCATCACTATTTACGTAGAGAGCGGGCAATTTCTTCATGCAAAAACTTGAATGATGGTGTGAGAAAATTAGGAAGGGGGTCAGTGGATCAACAAGCTACAGTGTCTATGATTACACTTTACTGACTGCCATCACAGACTGCGGGAACCACAACCGCGGATAGGGACCGCAGTTGCGGTAACCTAGGGAAGTTCTACTCCCCTGTTTTCCCCAGTCCAGTTTTTCTGCTCAATATTTACCTATTTGATCTGTGCTTAATTTTCAACTTAAATTAGCACACTTCCTCCTTCCTAAGATTATCCTAAGAACTCCAAAGTGTCAAACATGCATGAGTTATTCATATTCAAAAAGTAACATCATTACTACAAAAAATATGATAGAAAAGATATGAGCCATCCTTGTGGAATTTATGGATTGCCTCCCACACAATGCTTTAGTTATACTCATATCACGATGTTGGCATTCATCAATTTGTCAAGGGGATGCTCAAGTCCCCACTTGTAAACATCTCCTTCATCAATTATCCTATCGACAACTCTTTCTATCTTTTTCTTCTTTTTGTTGACTTGATTTTGGGGTAACCCCTCTTTAGACTGAGTGCTAGGCATATTTTCTCCCAAGCTCTCTTTCAAGTGATCTTTCTTGGCTGATTCACTCCCCATACGTATTGCCTAGATTTTATCATTATTTTAGAGGTTGGAAATTGTACCACTAGTGGAATTTCCCCTTGGCTTAGCATCTACACATGCGAGGATTAGTCCCATTAGGATCTCTAATTCTCTGATAGAGGCTGAATGGGAGACCAAAATTTTAGAGAGAAATAAAGTCCTCTTTTAATTCATGGGACATGTTGTTCGTTCCTTCAAATCTATTGAAAACTCTTAGTAGGATGTCTTCCATGCTATATTTGTTGGCATCAACGGGGCTTGACACTTTGTTAGAAGCTCGATTATGGTGATGTTCAAATTGGCAACTCCAAATGGTTTCCTAAATAACAACTTTATTCATTGATCTTCCTCACTTGTTCATCTTCATCATTAGTTTTTGATGATATAGGATTCTCCATTTTCTTGGGTGCACCCATGATGTTCATCTTCATTGATCTTTCGAGGACGATAAAGAGTTTCCAGAGTTTAGGTTTTCATCCATCAAACCCATTTGGATATTTGGAATTTTCACCCATCAAATTTAAACGTATAATCAAAAGCAACGATGGAATCATTACTCAACAACTAAAATCCATTCAAATACAACATGACCCATACACCACTACACTCTAGTTTAACAAAATCCCATGACTAAATTACTTAGCTACTCATGAAGAAAGTAAAGAGAGAGATATCATATGGTTTATCAAAGCATTAATTCTTCACAAAGATCCTAAGAAATTTAGCCTCTAAAGTTAGTTGCAAAATTGCCCAATTAGGGTGTCAAGCTTTGAATTCAAAGATATCTAATGAGGTAAGCAATACCCCAAGAAAAAAGTTTTTTTTCCTATGGAATTCATTTATGAAATTCGACAAATCGGCCATGGTCCTATTCTTGCTGATCCGCAAGCACGCAACTTCGATCGTGACCATGTTAACGTGATTATGGTTATGTTCAGCGACCGTATTATGCTGATAGTCATGTCTAATCGTAACCACAACCTAATGACCGTGATCGTTGTAACTGGTGATGACAACTTTAAGTCTCATACTTCACTATTTTGTATCCATTTGCTCTCTTTTAGCTCTGTTCCATATATGTTCACCTTCTCAACTATATACCCACAAAATATGGTCATTAGTGCACTTAAATCATGATCATGCCTCATTTTTTATAAAACACATAGTAGTTTGCATACATAATTAGTGCGACTGTATGGTAAAATCACCAATCATGAGCACCCCCAACTTAAGTCCTTGCTTGTACTCAATCAATACTACCCTTTACTATGAGACTTACTCTATGTATGACCCAAATTAGATCCTAATACTCATGAAGATTCCAACTCGATTACTACCATAAAAATCTTTTCATATATGGATAAGAAAATTGCAATGACGCCGCTCATCATAAAAATAGAATAGAAAGGGATACAAGGGACCTTGAGGAGCAACCATGTAACAACTACCAACACTCTAGAAATGAAACTCATATTTACTATAATCTTGTTATCCCTTTATTTATCTTATTGTGTGGAAGATACAAGAATCACCCACCACTATTAGTTTATAAGCCTTCTCATAAGAACGGAAATATTTACATACTTGGTTGCCAATCAAGCAACAAGGAATTTTAAGTGCAAGCACTCACTCTCTTGAGCAATTCTCCATGTTAATAAGTACCATGTCACAGGTTTACCTGTATTTTCAATCACCACTACAATGACCACATTTGGTTGGGTCTCTTACAAAGGACTTTTTGAGCAAGTAGTGTAGGTTTAGGGTATGGTAGGATATTATTGATGATAGGCGAATTTACGCGCCTATATCAATATATTTTGCCCATATTTTAGCCTAGTTTTGAGAACTAATTATCTATTTCATACACTTTTAGTCCTTTTTCCTGTAAATGAGCTAACAAATATGATTAGGAAAGTTTCAGGTATAAATGATGCAAAATACAGCAATTTATGGCTTACTTGACGCAAAAGAAAGCTCACAAACGAGATGGAAAGGAGCTGGACGCATAAAGGACTAAATCTGCTGCATGGAAAATCTGTCCCGGGCTAAAACAGCATTTCTGAAGACTTTGGGGACTTACAGACACAAAGCTGGATTTTTGCCATAATACATTAACCTAGTGCAATTAGGTTATGTGTTTCATTATTCTATTTGGATTATAATTTTGTAACCTTACCCTAGTACATTTGGGTCAAGGATTTCATTAGTATATTAGGATTTGGTTATTTATTTCATTAGCTTAGTAGGAGTAGGATAGGAGTATTATAAATACCCTATCATGTTAGAGATTTTTTAATCACATTCTTACAATTCAATTAACTCTTCACTTAAGACATCTTCCTACAATACATTCTTAATTCTTCATTCTTCTACTCTTAAATTCGACAACAAGAGAATCGTTACTTGCTACGGAATCACCAAAACCACACGCTAAACACCTACTATTCACGCCATCCACCATGCAAAACGTGATATCCTTCGCATTCATGGGTAACTAAACCTCTTAGTTGGGGTTATGGAAGCAGAATGAGTTACTATCTATTGCTACGAGCTTGTGAGTTCAAGACACGTATATTGCTTATATCATTATTCTCTTCATCTTAAATCTACAATCCTTTGCGGTTCAAACACAAGAACACGCCATTCTAACATCTAACCTGTTCGAGAGAAAGGTTATTTGTCTAGAAAAGATGACGCATAGACCAACGCCAGTCTAACATTTAACTTGTTCGAGAGAAAGGTTATTTGTCTGGAAAAGAGATAATGTCAAGGTAGTAGGACACCCTTTCCTATTAAAAAGCTAGTGCCGTACCTGGACTAACCTCTTGGAGAATTTGTACCGCTAGACACACTTTAAGCTCGAGAGAGTTAAAGTGAAATAGTCCTTGTTTAGGTTGAGAGACGCTTGGATTTACCATCGACTACAATTCTCTATAAGCAATTGCATGTCAAGACTCTACACACTCATAGCCAATAGAGACGTATACCTCAGAAGGTGGACATACCCCAACGCCTCAATTCTCATTGTTTCACAACCTACGAAATACTCTCTTTTTACTTTATTATTTTCAGATTTTATTTCATTGCTTTGGTTACTTATTACAATCCCCCCATTCTTACGAGACTTGCATCAAAAGTCTAATAATTTCACTTACTTGTTGACCAAGCTATTCTCTGTGGGATCGATACCCAACCCAGTTGGGTTCTATATTTGCTAACGACCGCTTTACACTCCTACGAGAGCTGTAGATTGAGCGTTATCCAAAAATTGGCGCCGTTGCCGGGGAATACAAGTGTCAATCAAGTTCGTGAAAATTACTAGACCCTTTGGTCAAAGATTCTCGTACTTTTACGTTTAGTTTTTGTTTTTGTTTATTGCAGGTTTTTCTTTTAGTGCATGCCCCATACTAGAAGTTCTGGTCAACCGTTATTACCAATCAATCCGGAACCGCAACGAATTAGAAGAATGGAAGCACAAGCGGAAATCGACAGGATGGCTGCTCAACACGAGCAAGCAAGATTAGCTGCTCTTGCCGCTGCTCAAGTCCAACAACAAAACATTGATAATCCTGGACGAGCAACAAATCCTGACGATGAAGATTTAGGAGATGACGAGTTGATCAACCCAAGGCATGGCGCTGAAATGGCAACACCTACCAACAGACGAGGTCGACAAGCTCGGTACAGATATGATCGCCAACCTTTGCAACCAGCTTTCGACGATGATGATGATGATCTTGATGGTGCCGGAGCCACTGGAGCTATAATTCCACCACCATTAGCGCCCGGAGCCAAGTTCAACATCACTAGCACCATGATTCAGTTATTGCAACTCAAGGGATTATTTGTTGGACTAGCAGGCGATGATCCGAATATGCATCTCATCAACTTTATTTCTACATGCAAGTCTTTTGACAATCCTGGAGTTGGTCAGAATGCTATTCGATTACGTCTATTTCCATTGTCTCTGTCTGGGGAGGCAACATTATGGTTGAATGGGCTGACTCCTGATTCTATTACAAATTGGAGGCAATTGAGAGACGCTTTCCTAGAAAGATTCTTTCCGCCATCCAAGAGGGCTCAATTGAGAGATGAAATCAGCAACTTTCGTCAGCTTCCCTCTGAAGCTCTTCACGAAACATGGGAGAGGTTCAAGACAAAGCTAGCGAGATGCCCAAACCATCACATGACTAATGTTCACCTCATGGAGATCTTATATAGAGCTTTGAATTCAGTAACTAAACCAGTGGTGGACAACGCAGCTGGAGGTTCTTTTATGGACCTCACCTTTGGTCAAGCAAGCAACATGCTAGATCGTATGACGAAACAAAGTAGAGCTTGGCATACCAGGGATTCTGAGGTAGCAAGCCCCACTTTATCTATTGGCATGTCTGCAGACCAAAGAAGAAGAGAAGAAGAGCGTGATCAAGATATGGCGCACATGAAAACCCAAATGGATCTTCTTACAAAGCATCTATTGGGGAAGACTGAAAAAGTGAAAGCTATTGCGTCAAAAGGAAGAGACGAATCTGATTCAGAAGAGGAGGCCAACTACTTGAACAATCAGGGGGGTTTCCGTGGGAATGCCCAAGGAAACCAAGGTCGGAACTATTATGATAAATCTGGAGGTAAAGACCAAGGTAGTTGGAAGAAAAATAATGAAAATAGTGGTTTGTACGTTCCCCCTGGTAGACGTGATACCACCACATCTAATTCTATGGAAGACATGATGGCTAAGTTATTGAAAGGAGTGGAAGCGACGAGCGCGGGAGTTAAGGAGGTGATTGACGATTTGGCCTCCATGAAGCAATTAGTTGATTCTCATTCCACTTCTATCAAGCAACTAGAGCAGCAATTCAGTCAACTTTCAGCAGCACTCAACCAAAGAAAAGCCGGCACCTTGCCTAGCGATACTGTGCAAAATCCAAGGACTGATGGGTCATGCATGGCCATCACTACGAGGAGTGGTAAGGTGCTGGAAACTTCAGCAGAAGGCAGGCAAGTAGTTGACAGAACAGCAGACATGGACACCACGCCTAGTGACGCCACTAGGGAAGACGCCACAATATCCACTTCTAACGTCAAGGACGTGTTGCCTAGTGACGTGCAGCCTGAAAAAAATAATAAACGGAAGCAAGAGGAGAAGAAAGCCATGGAAAGAACACTTCCATACCCACCACCACCTTTTCCACAAAGATTGAAGAAGGCGGCCGATGACACTAAGTTCAGCAAGTTCATGACCATGTTGAAGCAGCTGACTATTAATGTCCCATTGGTAGAGGCACTTGAACAAATGCCTGGGTATGCGAAGTTTATGAAAGATCTTTTGACTAAGAAGAGGGCAGCAAGCTATGAGCTGAAAGAAGATGTGCATCATTGTAGTGCAATAGCTACCCGATCCATAGTTCAGAAGAAGGCCGACCCCGGAGCTTTCACTATTCCTTGCACCGTCGGATCTTTGGACTTTGCTAAAGCATTATGTGACTTAGGAGCAAGCATCAACTTGATGCCATTATCAATCTACAAGAAGTTGGGGTTAGGAGATCCTACACCAACTAATATGAAGCTTGTTATGGCGGATAGGTCGGTAAAACGACCGGTTGGTATTCTATGCGATGTCTTGGTGAAGGTATCTTCATTCATATTTCCAGCAGACTTTGTCATCTTGGATTGCGAAGCAGATTTAGAGGTTCCCATAATCTTGGGACGCCCTTTCCTTGCTACGGGAAGTGTGCTCATAGATTTGAGAGCTAATGAGCTTTCATTCCGAATAAATGATGAAGTGGTGCGCTTTGATGTTTGCAAATCAATGAAGCAACCCAAAGATCTAAGTGTATTTTCTGTGGCTGATGTTGTCGTTGATGACGAGGATGAGTTACTTGCTGAAGAGCAAATTCTTGATGATCCTTTGGAGGTTTTGCTCATGGAAGAAGATGATGATGATGCTGAAATTTCTGAAGATGATATTTGTGCTCTATCGGGAGTAGGAGCATATCGCTATCCTCCTAAGAAGCTGGATCTTGATCTCAAGAATCGACCCACACCACCAGCTAAGCCATCTATTGAAGAACCACCCACATTAGAATTAAAGGAGCTGCCAAGCCATTTGAAGTTTGCATTCTTAGGAAGCGGAAACACTCTTCCAGTCATAGTGGCAGCCGATTTAGGTGAGCAACAAGTTGCAGCTCTTATTGCAATTTTACGCAAGTATATTAGAGCTATTGGATGGACCATTGCGGATATCCTTGGTATTCCACCTGGGATTTGCACTCATAAAATTCAGCTCCAAGAAAAGTGCACACCCACCATCGAACACCAAAGACGTCTAAACCCACCAATGCAAGAGGTGGTGAAGAAGGAGATTATCAAGTGGTTAGACGCAGGAGTTGTGTATCCTATTTCTGATAGTACATGGGTAAGCCCAGTACAATGTGTTCCCAAGAAAGGAGGTATGACGGTGGTTGCGAATGCAAAGAATGAGCTTATTCCACTCAGGCCCGTCACTGGATGGAGAGTATGCATGGACTACCGCAAGCTGAATTCTTGGACTCTCAAGGATCACTTCCCCATGCCATTTATGGACCAAATGCTAGATCGATTAGCGGGAAAAGGATGGTTTTGCTTTCTTGATGGTTATTCAGGTTATAATCAGATTTTTATTGCACCAGAAGACCAAGAGAAGACAACGTTTACATGCCCATATGGTACGTTTGCCTTCAAACGTATGCCATTCGGGTTATGTAATGCACCAGCCACCTTTCAGCGATGTATGATGTCTATTTTCTCTGATATGGTAGAAGACACTTTGGAGGTATTTATGGACGACTTTTCAGTTGTTGGGGAGTCTTTCGAAGCATGTTTGGTGAATTTAAGCATGGCATTACAAAGATGTGAAGAGTTCAACCTTGTGCTGAATTGGGAGAAGTGCCACTTCATGGTAAAAGAAGGAATTGTTCTTGGGCACAAGATCTCCGAAAGAGGAATAGAGGTTGATCGCGCCAAAATAGAGGTAATTGAGAAGCTACCACCTCCAAGTTCGGTGAAGGGAGTTCGTAGTTTTCTTGGCCATGCTGGGTTTTATCGTAGATTCATCAAAGACTTCTCCAAAATTTCTAGTCCATTATGCAAGCTATTGGAGAAAGATGCGAAGTTTGACTTTAATGATGATTGCTTAAAGGCATTTGAATGCCTTAAAGAAAAACTCATTGAAGCCCCTATCATGGTAACACCAGATTGGACGCTCCCGTTCGAAGTCATGTGTGATGCTAGTGGTGTAGCCGTTGGTGCTGTTCTTGGACAGAGAAAGGAGAAATTATTTCATCCTATCTACTATGCGAGTAAGGTCCTCAATGAAGCCCAAAGGAACTACACCGTCACTGAACAAGAGCTATTAGCGGTTGTGTATGCGTTTGAGAAGTTCCGTGCCTACCTATTAGGTACTAAAGTGATCGTTCATACAGACGATGCAGCTCTTAGGTATCTAATGACAAAGAAGGATGCAAAACCAAGGCTGATTCGATGGGTGTTGCTGCTGCAAGAGTTTGATTTCGAAGTCAAAGATAGAAGAGGTTGCGAGAACCAAGTGGCTGATCACCTATCTAGACTTGAGAATGAGTATGTGGCGCAATCAGAAAATCAGATTGGCGATGCATTCCCTGACGAGGAGATACTAGCGACAACAATGGAGAACTTACCATGGTATGCCGACTTTGCAAATTTCGTGGTGAGTAATGTGTTACCTTCCAATTTATCTTACCACCAGAAGAGGAAGTTTATGCATGACGTTCAGCACTATTATTGGGATGAGCCTTATTTGTTTCGAAGATGCGCGGATGGTATCATTCGACGATGTATATCCCATGAATAAGTGCCCACTATATTAGAAGCATGCCACACTTCGCAAGTTGGAGGCCATCATGCAGGGAATCGAACAGCAAGAAAAGTCTTGCAAAGTGGTTATTATTGGCCTACAATATTCAGAGATGCACACGACTATGTGAGAAGGTGTGACCAATGCCAACGTCAAGGTGCTATTTCAAAACACCATGAAATGCCTATGTCCAAAATTCTGGAGGTAGAACTCTTTGATGTATGGGGTATTGATTTCATGGGACCATTCGTGAATTCGTTTGGAATGAAGTACATCTTGGTTGCTGTGGATTATGTGTCGAAATGGGTTGAAGCTGTAGCATTGGCCGATAACGAAGGAAAACGTGTTGTAGCGTTTTTAAAGAAGAATATCTTCTCTCGCTTTGGGGTACCTCGTACTATCATAAGTGATGGAGGATCTCACTTCTGCAACAAGCTATTCAAATCTGTATTGGCCAAGTATGGAGTCAAGCAACACAAGGTAGCTACGCCTTATCATCCCCAAACTAGTGGACAAGTAGAGGTTTCAAATCGTGAGATCAAGCAAATCCTTGCCAAGACGGTCAATGCGAATCGGAAGGATTGGTCTCGGAAGCTAGATGATGCACTATGGGCGTATAGGACTGCATTCAAGACACCCATTGGCATGTCACCTTATCAGCTAGTTTATGGGAAGTCTTGTCATCTACCCATCGAGCTTGAATACAAGGCATTATGGGCATTGAAGCACTTGAATCTGAATTGGGATGATGTGAAGAACCTGAGGTTGGGGCAGCTGAACGAGCTAGATGAATTCCGTCTCCATGCATATGAAAGATCAAATTTATACAAGGAGCGGATGAAGAAGTATCACGATCAGTGGATTGTTCGACGATACTTCCAAAAAGGTGACATGGTACTACTCTTTAACTCCAGATTCAAGCTCTTCCCAGGTAAGTTAAAATCAAAGTGGTCTGGTCCATTTAAAGTCACCCACGTCTACTCGTCTGGAGTAGTCGAATTGAAAAATAATGAGGGTGTTATCTTCAAGGTGAATGGCCAACGTGTTAAGCCATATATCGGTCCTCTTGACTCGATGAATGACATGGCCATCACTTATCTCGACGAAGTCTAAGTACTCGAGATTACTACGTCAAGCCACGACAATAAATAAGGCGCTAGATGGGAGGCAACCCTTCGTTTTATTGTTTTATCGTTTTGTCGTTTTATCGTTTTATCGTTTCGTCGTTTTAGTATTTTTTCTTTTTGATAAATGAAAATCCAAAAATAAGAGTCGTGCCACGACCAAAACTAAGGCGCTTGGTGGGAGGCAACCCATCGTACTAATCGTTTTCATTTGTTTGAGCAAATATAGGTGTAAGAAGTATGCAACGAGGAGATTGATTTCAATTGACGATTTGGTCGCATTGTATGGTAAAGTCGGTAAGTTAGGAATGGTGATGCATAAGGCTATGGATTGAGCCTTTCTCACGTCATAGTAGGCTTCGAGAAAGGCTAGGCCTTGGTAAAAATAGGTCACGAACGATGCACAACCTATTCTATAGCCTAAGGACTCGGAATCTAGTGTGCAATACACTATGCGCCGCCTATTCCTAGGTGTGCTTTTGACTATGCGCCGCCTATGCTATGGCATTTGAGATACTGAGACCAAATGCCATACCATATGCGCCGCATATGTCTAGATATGCCATACCATATGCGGCGCATATGTCCCATTATGCCATGGACAATGCGCCGCATATGCATGTGTTATGCCGAGGGATATGCGCCGCATATAGGGTGATTTTGTCCCCAAATCCGATTGTAAATGGGTCATAACCCGACACATACTCCTCCTATATAAAGGGGACTTGTTTTTATTTCACAAACACATTAGAATCAACCCTAAAGGCGCCGCATATCATCCCAAATCCTCTCAAATTTTTCTTCCTTTGTTCTTCCAATCCACAACAACTTCCCCACAATCTTCAAGCAAGTAAGTGCTCTCTTAATCTTAATCTATTTATAGTAAGTACTACGTTGCTATGCTTAGTATAATTTGCTAAATCATGTGAGATTAGTGGTGATGTTCATGTGATTGGATAATTGTTGCAAAAATCGTGTGATTGAATGAATACGAATGGAATTCTTGACTTGTTTCCGACTTGAATTTTGTTTCAATGGCATTGTTATGATACTTGCTGAACATATATGGCTATGAATATTGCTTGAAAGTGTTGTTTGGATGCTTGCATGATTCACCATCCCGGCCATTGGGATAAGGTTATAGTGACTATCGACTGAGGTGGTGGTGTTTGTTGTTTGAATAGCAATTCCATGTGGTAACCCCTATGTTGTAACATTGCTATATACACCATGCAAGTCGTCCAAATGGCTGCTCATGAGTGATGTAATACTGATTTTCTTGTCGGAATACAATCCTAAGACGAATGTCGACGACGTCTGAGTACTCGACCACGTTCACTTCACCGATTTGTGCCAACAAGATTAAGTGTGGGGTGGTACCCCTAATGCTTGCATATAGATTGTCTAAAGTGCGATTGTGCTGCATCTAACATTATCTCTAGTCTCAGGTACAATGGCACCGAAAGTAAGGCAAGGCAAGGAGAAGGCTACCATGACCCGCAAGGACAAAAAGAGAAGCCGAAAAGACCAAGGTGAATCATCTTCCGCACACCTACCACGTAGAATGTTCGGAATCAAATGGGTTCTTGAGGAAGAAGCCAAGGCATGGTACAGCAGCAACAAAGAAAAGAAATATGTGCACGTCGACTTAATCAACAAGGAGGCCTTAGCAAAGAAGGAGCCGCAACTGTTGGCTAAGATAATGGCTTTGAAGCTGGATTTCATCTTCCGTGACATGGGAGAGTGCAATCTTGACTTGACAAGAGAGTTTTATGCCAACTGGTCGCCAAACACAACAGGCAACGAAGTCAAAATTCGGGGCCAAGTGTTACAGCTTACAGCGGATTGGATCAACTCGTTTTTAGGCCTACCTTCGGTCGACACTGCACCATACAAAGAGCTGTACAGCAGGCCTCCTTACAGAGCTATAAGACACACGCTTTGTGGAAGCAGATCAATGGCAAGATGGGGCAGACATAAGGAAACAGGCCGTCACAACACATTCCCCTATACTCCACTAAATAGGGAAGCAAGAATCTGGATGCGCATTGTCAACTCATGCCTCATTCCTGGGACGCAATACACAAAGATATCGAGAGATAGAGTGTGTCTAGTTTATGCATTGATAACAAATGTCCCTATCAACTTTGGGGCAATCATTCGATCGACCATGAGAAAAGCCAGACTCCACAGCAGGTCCCATTTCACATTCGGCAATTTGTTGACAGCAATGTTGCGGAAGGAGGATATAGAAGAGGAACCAGCTGACCACAAACTCCCACATACCCCAAAGAAGGTTGACCTCACCAAGGTCAAAGATGCTGAAACAACGCATGGAGTCAACCTTACCACTGCGGAGAGACATGCTCGTGACGAGAGTTTCTTCCGTCATCTCTATGGCATGACGAGATTCACTATGATGAGTGGTGGACGTATTCCAACTGCTGAAGAGCTCCAACAGCTGGACCACGACTACCCAATGAACAGACATGCCCGGGAGATGTGTGGAGTGGGAGTCTATTTCGAGGAACCTCTTGATGATGACGTGCCAACTGATGATGATAGACGCTTGCCTGATTCTGATGCTGAGGAGAACTCTGACGACGACTCTTACGATGACTCGGACGAAGGGGGTATGACCCCCGACATTGAGGAAGAGTCCGAATAAACAGGTTCTTCGACTTTATTTTCCACTGAGGGCAGTGTCTAGTCTAAGTGTGGGGTGTCGGCAGAATCTGCATGCTATGTTTGTATGTTTGCTCTTGTTTATTTTGTTTTGAGTCCAAATTTTTTTATTTTGTGATTTTTTTTTCGTGTGACGTTTTTTTATTTTATTTTTTAAGAGTAAAATTTTTCTAGCTACGCATGAAATTATTTGGATAGGCAGCATGAGATTAGAACAAGAGTATGTGCTACAATTGTGACTATTGAGACATTTAGGCTCTAGTTGTGACTCATCATGTGATATTCTGTGATTCGATTCCTTCACTTGTTGGGTCGAGAGTCTATATTACTACCAATCAAGTCGACCATGTGCCTTGTGTGTGTGAGATTAATAGTATATTCTATGTATGTGGCTGATGCTAGAACTTGCCTCGTATGTATGCAAAGCGAAAATAAGGAATGTAAGTTTAGGATATGATTTAGGCATTTCTTTGGCAACCTATACATGTTTACCATCAGTTTTACCTACCCATGTAAATCATCCTAGTTAAACCCTTTTGAGCCTTTAGCCTATTTCTTTGACAACCTTGTATGTAAGCCTAATCTATTTCTTTCAAGACCATAATTTGATCCAAATTCCTAAGTGCTTTAAAGTGAATAAGTCATGTGACAACATAAGAGGAAATTGGGTGAGTATGATGCTTTAAATTGTAAAGGTTCTTGAAGGTGTTATGAAAAAGAAAAAAAAATGCTATCATAGGAGGTACGTTGTGAAAAGAAAAAGGACAAGAAAGCTGAAAAGTGAGTTGTGCTTAAAATTGAAAAACAAAAGATGATAACAAGGGTGGAAAAATAAAATAAAGAAAGGTTGAAAGAAAAAAGTGTCAATGATACAATGTGATGTATTAAAGTGCTTAGGAACTTAGTCACTATTTCTGGCCAAAATAGTTGATCCTACCCGTCCCTTAGCTTACGTTACAACCATCAAAAGACCTACTTGATCCTAATCTTAACATTCCGACATTTAGTGGAGTACTACATTAAGGGCAAGCCTATGGTCATTAGTTGCTACATATGAATTCTTTGTGAGAGTGAGAGCAAGGACACTTTGATACCCATGTTTGAAAAATATGCTATATTTGTGAGTGATTATGGGTACTATATTGTGAGACACACATGGTTGATGAGTTTTGGATAGTTGTATATGATTCTATGTACCTTAACGTTTGCATGCGAGTTGATCACCATCACGAGTCTATGCTTGAGGTTAAATTGTTTCTACTTATAATCGGAAAGCTACTCTTCGTTGATAATTGTTGTGCTTGTCTTGAAGAATGTTTTGTGTTGTTTCTGTAAAAACCTTAAGTCGATGCTTAGAAGGACATGATATGTTGTTCGAGGACGAACAAAGCTCTAAGTGTGGGGTGTTGATGATAGGCGAATTTACGCGCCTATATCAATATATTTTGCCCATATTTTAGCCTAGTTTTGAGAAATAATTATCTATTTCATACACTTTTAGTCCTTTTTCCTGTAAATGAGCTAACAAATATGATTAGGAAAGTTTCAGGTATAAATGATGCAAAATACAGCAATTTATGGCTGACTTGACGCAAAAGAAAGCTCACAAACGAGATGGAAAGGAGCTGGACGCATAAAGGACTAAATCTGCTGCATGGAAAATCTGTCCCGGGCTAAAACAGCATTTCTGAAGACTTTGGGGACTTACAGACACAAAGCTGGATTTTTGCCATAATACATTAACCTAGTGCAATTAGGTTATGTGTTTCATTATTCTATTTGGATTATAATTTTGTAACCTTACCCTAGTACATTTGGGTCAAGGATTTCATTAGTATATTAGGATTTGGTTATTTATTTCATTAGCTTAGTAGGAGTAGGATAGGAGTATTATAAATACCCTATCATGTTAGAGATTTTTTAATCACATTCTTACAATTCAATTAACTCTTCACTTAAGACATCTTCCTACAATACATTCTTAATTCTTCATTCTTCTACTCTTAAATTCGACAACAAGAGAATCGTTACTTGCTACGGAATCACCAAAACCACACGCTAAACACCTACTATTCACGCCATCCACCATGCAAAACGTGATATCCTTCGCATTCATGGGTAACTAAACCTCTTAGTTGGGGTTATGGAAGCCGAATGAGTTACTATCTATTGCTACGAGCTTGTGAGTTCAAGACACGTATATTGCTTATATCATTATTCTCTTCATCTTAAATCTACAATCCTTTGCGGTTCAAACACAAGAACACGCCATTCTAACATCTAACCTGTTCGAGAGAAAGGTTATTTGTCTAGAAAAGATGACGCATAGACCAACGCCAGTCTAACATTTAACTTGTTCGAGAGAAAGGTTATTTGTCTGGAAAAGAGATAATGTCAAGGTAGTAGGACACCCTTTCCTATTAAAAAGCTAGTGCCGTACCTGGACTAACCTCTTGGAGAATTTGTACCGCTAGACACACTTTAAGCTCGAGAGAGTTAAAGTGAAATAGTCCTTGTTTAGGTCGAGAGACGCTTGGATTTACCATCGACTACAATTCTCTATAAGCAATTGCATGTCAAGACTCTACACACTCATAGCCAATAGAGACGTATACCTCAGAAGGTGGACATACCCCAACGCCTCAATTCTCATTGTTTCACAACCTACGAAATACTCTCTTTTTACTTTATTATTTTCAGATTTTATTTCATTGCTTTGGTTACTTATTACAATCCCCCCATTCTTACGAGACTTGCATCAAAAGTCTAATAATTTCACTTACTTGTTGACCAAGCTATTCTCTGTGGGATCGATACCCAACCCAGTTGGGTTCTATATTTGCTAACGACCGCTTTACACTCCTACGAGAGCTGTAGATTGAGCGTTATCAATTATCTTAGGACAATAAGGTTAAAACCTTCTTGAAAATCTACATTATAATCACTCTTTGGGCCACTTTTTTTCTTTAACTAATTTGCATACTTTTCCCCTTTCTTCACTCACATTCTCTTTGATCTTTTTTTTTGCTTCAAACTTTGCACGCATTTAGTATTCATACATTTCTTTATTTTAATAGACTATCTCTTCCTTTAAAGCAAAATGCTTACTTGCTTAAGTTACTAGGCATTTTTTTCTGACTTCGTTCCGCAACTACACTTTCTTTTTTGTTCCGCCACCCTCAATTTAGGCTTTTAGCCTCAGTTTGTATTCTTTGGTTCAATCTAGATAGGGTTAAAGAGAGGATTAATTGGAGGGTCATGACTTATAATGCATTTTCTAAGGAAAACTCCAAAGAATTAAAGAGGATTACTAGAGGTAATTCCTATGTATTGTTAGACCTTTTAGGCTGAAGTGAGCTTCCAAAATCACAAGATGGCCTATGATCCTTTTACCAACCAAGTACGTTAATAAAATAGCTTTGAAAGACTAATAGGCAAAGTTATAGATACATGAGATGTAGACCATCAAGATCGTACACATGGCATGCAAATGGTGTAAAGGGGGTTCAATTCTTCTACCAACTCGAGACAAAGGTTGAGTATCCACTATATTCCAAAGTCAATTTTCGTTCTCATAAAAAGTGAGAAAGTTCTGTCATAAGGTTGCTCACATCCATGCCTTTGAATTTTGCAATGTTTTGGGATGGAGGGGGTTGTTTTCTTTACAATTTGTACCACCCAAAATTTGCTAATCATGGAAACAACCCAATCTACAGTATCACATTGTGTGCTATATTGCAGGTGAACAACCCATATGGTTACTCAGACTTCACAAATGGGTTTAAATACGATCCCTAATCATTAATGTTGCTGGTACTCAAACTTTTCTTGCATTCTATGGCCTCGATGGCATGGGTACTCCCACTTCCCATGCACGTATACTTAAGAACCCCATCATAACAGAAAAGTCCATCTATTAAAACAAAAATAAAGTAACAAACCCATAATAATATAGATAATCCATAAAAATGTGGGCAACATCATAGTAACCAATTTTACAACCCAAATGAAAACAAAGATCATCTAAGAGAGCAAAAGAGTATGCAAAAATAATACAAGCTCAAATGAAATAATCAAGGAAACACATCCAACTAAAATGGTAGCAGCATCCCTACTGCATAAATAATCAAGGCTAACAAAGAGATAAAGGTGCTCCCTGAAACCCCATCAAGGACCGCTTCCATTCTTATTTTGGGAGTCATCACCATTTACCTCGATAGAGGGCCATTCCTTTATACAAAAACTTGAATGGGGGTGTGAGAAAATTAGGGAGGGTGTCAGTGGATCAACTAGCTGTTATATCTATGATCGCGGTTGATAGACCACAATCGAAGACTTGCGGGTTACCATGATTGCGCATAGGGACCACAGTAGTTGTAACAGAGGAAAAGTCTCCTCTCTTTTTTTCCCCTATCAAGCTTTTTTGCTCAATATTTACCTATTTGATTTGTGCTTAATTTTTAATTTAAATTTGCACACTTACCCCTTCCTAAGATTATCCCAATAACTCCAAGTGTCAAACACACATGAGTCATTCATATTCAAAAACTAACATCATTACTACCAAAAATATGATACAAAGGACACGAACCATCCTTGTGGCATTTGTGACTTGACTCCCACAGAGCGCCTTAGTTATCGTCATGGCACGATGTTGGCCGTCATCAATATATCAAAGGGGATCTTCAAGTCCTCTCTTATTAACATTTCCTTCATCAATTAACCTTTTGGAAACTCTTTCTATCTATTTTTTCTTTTTGTTGACTTGATTTTTGGATAACCCATCTTTTGACTGAATGCTACGAATCTTTCCTCCCATGCTCTCTGTTAAGATCTCTTTCTTCGATTTTTCACTCTCCACATGTATTGTCAATATTATATCATTTTTTTGTAGGTTAGAGATTGTTCCACTAATGGAATTTACCCTAGGTTTAGCATCTAGATGTTCAAGGATTAGTCCTATTTGGATCACCAATTCACTACTAGAGGACGAATGGGAGACCAAAATTTTAGACAGTGAAATAAAGTCCTCTTTTTATTCATGGACCATGTTGTTCGTTCCTTCAACTTTATAGATAATTCTTACAATGATATATTCCGCGATACATCTATCGGCATCAATATGGCTTGACACTTTGTGTGAAGCTCGATCATGGGGATGCACAAAATGGCAATACTTATGTTCCTAATTTTTCCAAATTTTACTACCATCCCAATTCCTCCAAACATGATTACCACCTTGCCTATGACAGGCTGGGTGAGAACCCTCCAAATGGTTTGATAAATACCAACTTTATTCATCGATCTTCCTCACTTGTTCATCTTTATCATTGGTTTTTGATGTTATGGGATTAGCTATTTTTAAGGGTGCACCCATGATGTTCACCTTTATCTCTTTTTCGAAGATGATAACGAGTTTTTAGAGTTTAGGTTTTTCACCTATCAAACCCATTTAGAGATTTGGGGTTTTCACCCATCAAATTTCAACCCATAAGATCAAACAATGGTTGAATCAAAACTCAACAACTAAAATCAATGCAAACACAACAGTTCCCAATGCTCATGAAGATTCCAACTCGATTGCTACCATAAAAATCATTTTACAAATGGACAAGAGAATTACAACGACATCATTCATCATAAAAATAGAATAACGAGGGATACAATAGACCTTGAGGAGCAACCATGTAACAACTGCCAACACTCTAAAAATGACTCTCATATTGAGTACAATCATGTTATACCTCTATTTATCTTATAGTACGAAAGATGCCAGCATCATCTACCTCTATTAGCCCATATATCTTCTCATAGGAAAGGACATATTTACATACATGGTTGCCAATCATGCAACAAGGAATTTTAATTGAAAGCACTCGATCTATCAAGAAATTCTCCAGGTTAATGAGTACCATGCCATAAGTTTTCCCCTATTTTCAATCACAACTACAATGACCACTCTTGGTTGGGAATTCCAAAGTACTTTTTAAGAATGTGATGTAGGCTTAAGGTAGGGTAGGATATTATCTTAATATGATAAGGGTAAACCCTTCTTGATCATCTACATTGTAATCGATTTTTTGGGCACTTATTTTTCCTTTACTAGTTTGCCTACTTTACCCCTTTCTTCACTCACATTCTCATTTCCTCATTTTTTCTTCTTCAAACTATACACGCATTTAGAATTCGTGCATTTTATTCTTTTAATGTACTATCTCTTCCATCAAAGTAAAATTCTTATTTAATTAAGTTTGTAGGCACTTTCTTATGACTTTGTGTCTCAACTACACTTTGTTTTTTGTTCCACCACCCCTAACTTAGGATTTTAGCCTTAGTTTGTATTCTTAAGTTCAAAGAGGATAGGGTTCATGAGAGGATGAATAGGAGGGTCACGAATTATAATGCATTTTCTAAGGATAACTAGGGGTATTTCCTATGTACAAGTAGGCCTTTTAGGATAAAGTGGGCATCCGAAATTACAAGATGGCCTATGATCATCTTACAAACCAAGCACAATAAAAAATTAGCTTTGAATGACTAATGGGGATTGTTCTAGATACATGTGATATAGACAATTAAGCTTACAAACATGGAATGAGAATAGTGTAAAGGGGGTTCGATTGTTCTACCCACTCGAGACAAAGGTTGTTTATTCACTATTTTCTAATGTAAATTTATGAATTCATAAAATGTAAGAAAGTTCTTTCACAAGGTTGCTCACATCAATGCCTTTGAATTTTACAATGTTTTTGGACAGAGGGGGTTGTTTTCTTTGGTATTCGTACCACACATAATTGGCTAATCGTTGTAACAACCCATGTTATAGTCTTTTATTATGAGATATGGTGCGGATGAACCACCTATATGGTTACTCAGACTTCACCAATGGGTAAAAATGCGAACCCAAATCATTAATGCTATAGCTACTTAGACTTTTCTTGCATTCTATGGTCTAAATGCCATAGGTACTCACACTTCCCATGCACGTATACTTAAGAACACCATCACGATAGAAAAGTCCATCTATTTAAACAAAATTAAAGTAAAAAACCCATAATAATATAGCTAATGCATGAAAATGTGGGCACCATCAGAGTCCCTAAACATTACAACCTAAATGAAACCAAAGATAATCTGAGAGAGCAAAAAAGTATGTAAAAATAATACAAGCCCAAATGAGATTATCAAGGAAATACCCACAACTAAAATGGTAGCACTGTCCCTACTGCATAAATAATCAAGGCTAACAAAGAGATAAAGGTGCTCCCTGAAACACCATCAAGGACGGCTACCATTCTAATTTTTTGCATCATTACCATTTACCTCGAGAGGGGGCCATTTCTTCAGGCAAAAACTTAAATGAGGGTATCAAAAAATTAGGGATGGTGTCATTTGATCAACTAGCCACAGTGTTTGCGATTGGGGTTGATAGAAAGCAATCGTAAACTTTCGTGTAACCATGATGGCGCATAGGGGCCCAGTCGCGGTAACTAACGGAAGTTCTGCTCCCTTATTTTCTCCTGTCTAGCTTTTCTGCTCAATATTTACCTATTGGATCTGTTCTCAGTTTTCAACTTAAATTTGCACACTTCCTCCTTCCTAAGCTTATCCTAAGAACTCCAAAGTTCCGAACATGCATGAGTTATTCATATTCAAAAACTAACATCATTACTACTAAAAATATGATAGAAAGGATACGATCCATCCTTATAGCATTTGTGGATTTCCTCCCTCACAGCGCTTTTGTTATCATAGTGGCACAATGTCGAAAATCATCCTTTTGTCAATGGGGATCCTCAAGTTCCTACTTATCAACTTCTTCTTCATCAATTACCTTTCCGCAACTATTTTTATCTTTTTCTTCTCTTTGGCGACTTGATTTTGGGATAACCACTCTTTTGACTGAGTGCTACGCATCTTTCCTCCCAAGTTCTCTTTCAAGTGCTATTTCTTTGATTTTTCACTCTTCACACATATTGCAAATATTTTATCATTGTTTAGCATCTAGACGTGCAAGGATTAGTTCCATTTGGATCTCCAATTCTCTAATAGAGGTTGAATGGGAGACCAAACTTTTATAGATTGAAATAAAGTCCTCTTTTAATTTACGGATGATGTTGTTCGTTCCTTCAACACTATTGAAAATTCATGCAAGGATGTCTTCCGTGCTTCATCTGTCAGCATCAACGAGACTTGACTCTTTGTTATAAGCTCGATCATGGTGAGGCACAAGATGGAAGTACTCATGTTCTAGATTATACTACCAACCCAATACCTCAAACCTTGATTCCTACTTTGCCTAAAATAGGCCGAGTGAGAACCCTCCAAATGGTTTGCTCAATACGAACTTTATTCAATGATATTCCTCACTTTTTCGTCTTTATCATTGGTTTTTGATGTTATGGTATTTTACATTTTCACAGGTGCACCCATGGTGTTCACCATCATCTCTCTTTTGAGGATGATAAAGGCTTTCTAGAGTTTAGGTTTTTCAACTATTAAACCCATTTGGAGATTTGGGGTTTTCACCCATAAAATTTCAGCCCATAAGCTCAGGCAACGATGGAATCTATACTTAAAAAATAAAATCCATACCAACACAACAATACCAATACACCATTAGACTCTTGTTCAACATAATTCCAAGACTAAATTACATAGCTACTCATCATAATAGTATAGAGAGATATACCATAAGGTTTATCCAAAGCATTTATTCTTCACAAAGATCCTAAAAAATTTAGACTCTAAAATTAGTTACAAAATTGCCTAATTAGGGTTTCAAGCTTTGAATTCAAAGATATCATATGAGGTAAGCAATACCCCAAGACAAAGGGTATTTGCCTATACATAGTTTGGAATTCATCTATGAAATTTTACAAATTTGCCCAGGACCTATTCTCTCTGATCCACGATCACGCAACTTTGACCGTGACCACGTTAACATGATTGTGGTTACGTTTAGTGATCGCATTATGTAGACTCTCATGACTAACCATGATCGCGACCTGATGACCACGATTGCGGTGATTGGGGATGACAACTTCAAGTCTCGCACTACACTCTTTTTCATCCATTTGCTCTCTTTTTAGCAATATTCCACATATGTTCACCTTTTCAATGACATACCCACAAAATGTGGACATTAGTGCACTTAAATCGTGATGATTCCTCATTTTGTATACTACACATAGTAGTATGCATAAATAATTAGTGCGACTGTGTAGTAAAATCACCAATCATCAACACCCCAACATAACGCCTTGCGTGTCCCCAGGCAACATTACCCTTTGCTATGATACTTACTCCATGTATGCCCAAATTAGCTCCCAATGCTATACTTTTGAGTTTAGCCACACTTTGAAAATACTCACTCAACTATACTTTCCTCTTAAGCATCGTGCTCATTGATTTCACTTATTTTTCTCGCATAGCCACAGATATTTCCATCTACTAATGTCTAAACTGAACTAAATCCCCTCATCATCTTCAAGCATAACTCAAAATCACAAAACACACCACATAATACTGTAGTACTAGTCTAAATCATGAATTTAGCACACCCTGCATTTCATAATTCCACATCTCCTGCATAATTCTTATTGCCACTCGAGCAATCACTTTCAACTTCGTATTAGACATTCATAAACACTCAAGGCATCCATCCATATGCATACAAACATGACATTCAACACTATTTTCTTAACCACATGTGCACTTCAAAACAACCACATATAAAGCATATTTGTCGTAATGTCTAATACTTCTATCCATACCAACTTCCCTACATTATTTAGATGATACACATAAAATATCCTCAACTAACCAAGCCATACACGAATCTTAACACCAAAATTCTTTCAACTTATAGACTTATATAAAAAAAAAGCACACAATAATTTTTTTCCAAATATAACACATAAAACTTCAACTAACCTTGACATGTATCAAAGACTTGGCCTCAATCTTTCTCCACAATTAATGCCTTAACTCAAATAAGCACACAACCATCTTTCATCAACCAAAAATGTTTACTCTTTCCCACCAAGAAAACTGTTCTTCATCACTATCTTGACCTAAGGGAATATGTCATTGAAAAAGTTAGAATACCAAAATTTGAAACATGAGGTGAATACTAAGAGTAACTTGATACCCTACTGAGGAGTGAGGAATAGAGAACTCACGACATGGAATCATTGAAGATATCTAATATGAGTACATACCTAATATAAATTAGAGTTTTCACTGATCGTTAAGAGTATCACATGTCCACAAGAGTCATGAACTACATGATCTGAATTTTAGGAATTCATAACTAATAGAAAGTGATCTTGACTACTAAACAACCTGGGAACTCATCATACTAGGAACTAGGAAAGTACATGATTCCTTATTATATGCCTGAACACGATCTATGATCATGAAGTTAGACATAAATCAGGACTATGTATCGTAATAACTAAAGTAAACTGCTGTAATATGAATAGATTAAGCATCATTCTTTGTCACGGCCAATTCGAGAACTTACTGGCACATCTATTATCATCTGAAAACATGACTTGGTTACTCATTCTATCATCTCCCCCTTAGATTTAAGCCACTACTCTTAGTCTATGAACCACTATATACACTTTGGTATAAACTAAAATTACCTTACTCTAGAGTCGGGGATATACTACTCATAAAACTAATCTTACCCAGTAAGACTGTATCTTCATGTATATCAACCAATGCTAATACCTACTTCTATGATTCAACCTTTAGGTTTATATCTCCCCAAAAGTCATCATATAACAGTTTAAACATTCACCAACTCAGATTTTTCTAACACTGAACATGGATATCTCCAAACCTTTGTCGGACCATACCACTATTGTCATAGTCTACCAGTATCATGACTCTAAACTTATATCTATCTACTATGAGAATCAAGATCATATCAAAAGGATTAACATTATGTATCAAAACTCCTTAACTTGGCTATTTAGAACACCATATACGATTTAACTAGTCTTTCTCCACCTAGCAACTCAACGGCACCACTAGCCATACACAACAAGTAATAGCCATAGAAAAATACTACAACCTCATATCACCTTGGGTTACTTCTACTTCATACATACAACATCATACTTCATTACGAACCAAATAAACTTAAGCTTTTGCATGCACTGTTCAAGCTTATTAGATCTTTTCCATACAACTAGTATCATTAATCAAGAAATAATCACATCTACCTTCATGACATCACTGCTATGCCTCAAAATCTACTACATACCTTTTCACAAGTAGTACTAGTCTACAACTACCAAGGAAAAGAAAGTCAAGGAGGTAGAGTCATATAATC
Source organism: Capsicum baccatum var. pendulum (assembly GCA_030864225.1). Classification (NCBI taxonomy): domain Eukaryota; kingdom Viridiplantae; phylum Streptophyta; class Magnoliopsida; order Solanales; family Solanaceae; genus Capsicum; species Capsicum baccatum. The sequence goes on along the minus strand of CM061555.1, from coordinate 160,483,826 downwards.
GACATAGTGAACCTTAATCTTATATTATAACCTCAAACAATTTCATCTACTTATACGACTTTTTCACATCACACTTACTTACCCAAGCATACATTTAGACTACCTTCAAATTCCACAAACAACCTTGTGTCTATAATTGTAACTTACTGGCTAATCTAGCCATTTTCATACTTCAATCAAACAACAACTCACCTTAGGTAATTACTCTTTCTCTACCTTCCACTAAACTAGCACACAAGGATGTATCACTTTAATACCAACAAAATCTCATTCCAAAAGATTGGGCTATACATACATTCAGTAAATAGCCCTTACAAATTTTCCTGCCATTTTGCCTCTAAACCCATAGTTCCATCAAACACAAGAAGCAAGAAAAAGGACAATAATTAGCTAGTGAATCAAAATAGGCCTCACACAACTTTACTAGACTTTGAGTTTCAACAACATAATGATAACAGGATTACAAAAGACAGAAACTTGACACATAATAATCAATGATCTAAGGATACATATCTTACTCTATAAAAATAAAAAAAATCTAAGTGAAGTACTTCCCCCACAAACTACCATACAATCCACAATACTACTAGCTACCACATTCGCTTATCACTAAAAAGGGGTAAATCATCTCAAACATCGATTATTTAACTAAAATATTTATTTACACAAAACTCACCCTCACTCTGACTTCTAACTTTGTGACATCACATCGCCAACTTCTTGATTCAACATCACTACCAATAGGTCATGAACCGACACTTAATATATTCTATTACCCAGGTAAAAATACAGTTCCAACATTCTGCTACACATCATCCCTCTTAAGCATGATTTTAGCAACATACATTCTAAAAAAGAACTGAATACAATACATATCGATGGCTGAAAAGTATGATTTCATCAGAATTAAAGTTCATACTAGAATTAATACACTATGAGGCACTAACGGACTCTTCTCAAGTCCTTGTACAATTTTAAAATCTTACATGGCTAAATCAGAAAGAACCATGTGATTTTGACTCTAAACTTCTGTACTTAAATCACGCCAATAATGAGACATGTCTGAGAACTTCAAAGTAGGGAAAGAATTGGCATAACTATTAATCTCATATGGGCAACACCGTAGCATGAATTAGAGTATGAAAGAGGAACATTCTGACTCTATTGCATGAACTAGAACATGAAAAAAAGACACTCCTAAATGCCTTGTAGCCTTTTTTATACAAGTGTGGTGTGCTACACACCCATAAATAAGCCTCTACCCTATGCAATTTCCCAGATACCCTGGGACTATGAACCATGCTCTGAAACCACATTTTTTACGACACAAACTAGGGCTTGGCTATGACGGACATCCCAAACCATGAAGGCCCAGACGTCCTTTTACATCTAATCTAGTAATCATGCACAACATTCATATCATAAAATCAAATGGGCAAATAAAATCTGATATGGAAACATGGTCATTAACTCTAGGTTTCAAGATATATGAAAGAAAAAATGCAATTCACACCATCTGAATATGATCTAACTCAGTTTGCAAAATCTCTACTACATCTCAAAACTATTCTTAAAATTGGGACAAGGCCCCTAGTAGACCAAAACTATATCTAATAATAGTTTACTAAAAGTAAATAAGTATTTTGGAATAAAAAAAGCTCACCAAGTGGACAGTGCAACCCTATCTGATAAAATATATTGGTTTTATGAACCCCTAGACTGAGCCTCAGAACCTGGAGGGAGGATGAGGGGTCAATACAGATATACAGGTATGCAAAGTAATCCAAAATAAAACTTTTATAGAAGTAAAATAGTAGAGAGCAATTTTTTAAAACATCATGCATAAACAATTCTCAACACAGATGGGCACTTTCTGAAAATCATAAATCATTATTGTCAACGCACTGTTTGTTCTTTATATTATATCTAAGTTAGGTGGCACTCCGCTACAACTCTGATATTCCACAGGCTATATGGAATCCGCTATTGACTCGATGCGGAAGCCCCAAACCCATGTATACCGCAAGGGTTGGAGTCTCTGATTCTAATACACCACACGACACTAGGCCAGCTTAATATAATATACGCAGATCGACAAATCAAGGGTTTGGGCAGTGAGTTATCTTAAGTCATGCTTTCATAAATGAACCACCTAACATCTCTTTATGCCCTATTTTAGCATTTTTTGAATGTGCATCATTCTAAAATTTTAAAATATAAAAGTCTGATCTCTTTATTAGTCTGTCTCTGTTATGGGATTGTCAGGGTTGGTAACGTCATACCAAGACTTGCAGGTCATTATTCTGAGCCATATATGATTTTTTCTTTCTAAAATAATGTTCAGGCCACTTGATCATATATATAGTGTAAGAAGAGTCATATCTCAAATCATAAGTCAAAAATCATGCAAAGGCTTTTCATTCATTCAATAATTTTAATAAGTAATGGACAACTTCTCAAAAAAACATTCCTAAAGTTTCTTTTTTTATCAATATCAACACTTAAAATTATTAAAGCATTCCTCTCTCCCATTCTTAATCATCATGAATTTCACATAAGAAAAATAGCATCTGGAATCATTATTTAAACCACAAAATGTAAGGATTCACAAATTGTAATTCAAATATTAATGTAATGAGAGAGAGATTATATATTTCATGGTCTTGATTAACAATTCATGATTTTCAATGTATACATAGATATATACAAATCAAATCAATTTGGGGGAAGGCCTAAAGACCAAAACAATATTATCGAAGCTTCTAAAACATGAATGTATTCATAATTTCAAAAACAACTTTCTTAAAATCATGATTTCTATACCCATGAGATTTTAGAAAAAACCTGCGTACCTCAATTATGAAGTATAATGGCTGATCCTTGAAGCCTATGATTTGGGGATTCCAAATCTCTGATCAATTTTAAAAACTCACGGTTGAATCTTCAGTTTCTTAGAGGAGAATTATATGAACTAGGGTTTTTGTTTTTAGGTAAGTCTTGAGAGTTTCGTATATTATAATTGTAGATGTCTAAATCTCCTATTTGGACATGTGAAGAGACTTGAAAAAAAGTCCAAACTACCCTTGTAAGCTTCTAAACGAAATTGGAAAAATTTAAACTAGGAACCCGATCTTATAGGGCACTGCGATGTGCCACTATCACGGTGGCTCACTGCAAATTGATGAATGGAAATTTAGCCTACTCCGCGAAGCGCCACCACTACGGAGTCTCACTGGAAATGGTTCATCATCATCTAAACCCCCTCTGCGACGCTCCTAGGATAGGAATGATGGTGTTTTATGACTAGGATTTAAATTAACCATAACTCCTTCATCGAAAGTCCATTTTGGATGAATCTTATGTCACCAAAAAACTCATTCAATTCTCCACACTACAAAAATGATTAACATGCCATATTTTCATAGGATTTATTGCTTTTTTATCATGTATGTGTAGAAATGATGGTATTCGTTCTAACCTGAAATGCGTGGTGTTACACATCTAACACTTGACATCCATTCGTTATAATGACACTTTTCCTTTACATAGGTATTTAATCAAAGACATGGGGAGCATACTTTTGTTATATGATCATCAATGCATCTAATAATCATGGTTTCATAAATAATTTTTCAATTTGAAGGGTTTATCCTTAATATTATGCATATCATCACACACCAGGATCAATCACTAGAACATGTAATTTAAAATATGAATCATAACACAACAACAATAGGGACATGAATTTCAATTCAACTAAATTATGAACATTCATTAATACACAAATCTTGGATTCTTAAAAGATATTCTTGAGCTTCATGGGTAAAAGGGACCCATGAATCAACACTTGACATACCTTGATTGGGAGTTTATTGATGTTCTCGGACTTGAATAACTTGAATCACTAAGTTTCTTGATGGAGGTTTGGGAGTTTTTTCTTGGGAAATAATCTTTGAGAGAAACCCTAATTTGGTATTGTAGATGAATAATGAATATATAAGCCCTGGTCTGGGATAATTAAGTGTTAAAAAGGGTGGAAAAGAAACAAACACCCTTGTAAAAAAGGCTTTAAATTGGTGAATGGGATCTACAATGGCTTGGGTGACGGTCCATCGCTAGCTCGATGACCCATCAACCTTCCCGTTGTACTAGGCCAAAATATGATCTTTCTTCCTTGGTTGCAACAGTTTTGGTGAAGGTTTATCGATTGATTGATGGTCCATCAACTATTCTATCATGCTAGGATAGAAGATGGACTCACTGCCTCTCTTGCGATGGTATAGTCAACAAGCCCTTTCTAGATCGATGGCCCGATGGCCCTTTCTGTCACACCTGGGTTTTTCAGATTGCTTTTTCTATTTTGGCCATAACTTTCTACCCTGATACCAAATTTAAGGGAATTTGGTATCGATGAAAAATTATTCAATTTCCCACGTGTATAAAAATGGATACATACTTTAAAGAAATTCTTTAACATTTTTGGGGTGATTTTTAAGCTAGGTAGAAGTACGTGGTATTACTACAACTTAATTTATTGACACAACCCTTTTAGGCTACAAGTGCTTAACCTTCACTTGTTGACACACCATATATTTATCCATAAAATTTACTCTGTCCTGGTTCATATTTTTCCATAAATAAATCTCTATAAAATTATGGCATATATTCATTTAACCTATATGAATGGCAAAACGTGATTCATGAGCCTTAACGATGATTTTCTCTCATTGCCCATCTACATCTGGACCACATAATCTGCTTTGGTACCTCAAGAAACCATTCCCTCAAAATTCAAAAGCTAAAACCTTTTGTTGACCCATACCTCCCTTAATATTAATTAATACAGGATCCAATAGTTGTTTCTCCTTTATATCAGTACCAAGGGAGGACTGCATGATACAAGTAGGACTACAAAGATAGATGTATGTAATAGCATAATGTACCTAAGACTTAGAGAATGCTATTTAAGAACTTAAAACACACCAACTCGACCTTCATCGCACACTTGAAGTGTAAACAGGAGCCTTGGAACACAATAAGACAATCCCTAAATTACTATAGATGGGCGCCTATCTCTAGAGGGGCATTTTAGATATTTTAGCTTCTATTTTTTTAATGTCTATAAATAGAACCTTTTAGGGTTTCATTCACTAATTATTGATGATATAAATAAATCGAACACAAGTTCTCTCTCCTTTGAGGTAAAACCCAAAACTAAGGGCCTTTGGTTTAAACTAGAGTGTGGAATCAATCTTATAGCATTGTTGGCTTGATATATTGGTGTTTAGACGAAGTAATGACCCTCTTGTATCAACATAGGAGTTAGGTGTTTGTTATCTATAGTGTTAAGGCTCCAAGATTCCACCAAATTATTGTGTTATTAAGATTATACCATTACTTGTCTAACAATCTATCTCGTTTGTTTGATTTCAATTTTGTTGTGTTGTTCTTGAGTTCTTGTAGCTGTGTATTTGTTGTTCTTATAATATTTTTATTCATATTGTATTAATCATCTTATTGTTGTTAACTTATTTTGGGTTGGCCGCAGAAAGTTCTCAAACACGTAGATATATTGTCATTGTTGCATTGTATTCTTGAATACGAGTGTGGTTTCCATTTGGTCCACGGGTTGTTGTGATCTTTTGGACTGTTTGAGTGTGTATTTGTGTGTTCCTTGTTTTTGTTGTATCATCTGGTATTGGATCATGTCTTGATTTTGTTCCAATAATGTAATGCCCCGATTTGTTGAACCGGAATGCTACACGGTGCTCATTAACTTGAGGGACCACAAGCTATCCCATGACTGATATTTGTACCCGTAAACTACATAATATCTCATAAAATATATGTAAAAATGAACTATAAGGCAATAAGTTTCAATACTAATACATATTTGAAAAATAAGGTATAATAATACTAAAAAGGAACATAAATACTGATGTCTGAACATCTAAGCTGACATCTAGTCCAAAAGCCTCTAACTGAACTAAATAAGCAGTTGATGGAACATGTCCCCAACTAACTCCAATTACTAAAATAAAGCAAAAACTAAAATAAAAATGAAATTATTATTTTCTCAAAGAATGAGGACTCACGTCTAACTCTAACTGCAGATCCTGGAATCTACTGCTGATTTCGAGCTCACACCTCTGAACCTATGGTGTAACATAAGAGAACTCACCATAGCACAAATGCGTCATTACTTCTAAATGTACTGAGTATACGAGTGAGGTAGTCTCAATGAAAAGAGTTATATGCATTAAAAATATTGACTGATATGAACGTGAGAGTATATACAGGCATACGTAACTATAACTAAACTTGTGGAGATACTTACTACTATGTTTAAATACTGACAACATTAGTGTACTAATAATGAGATTCTAAAAGACTGAGTTCACTAATATTGATATGTAAATCACAAATAAGTGGTGGATCTGATACTGTATTACTGAATACTAAGATATTGATATTGCATTACTGTTAAATGAATGATTGTTTTTGACAGTTTGAATTATGAAGAACTAGTCTGATTGACTGTATCTGACAGTCCTAAAGCTGAGTACTGATAGCATGGGTTCTGATAACTGTTGTGATTGATAGAATAAGTGAATATATCTCACATTCCATAAATTTGAAGGAAACTATTTGACTTCTATTCTATTTTTGAGTTGACTATATCTGACAGCCCTGATATACTGAAATCTGAAGAGTTATCTGAGTTCTTTACTGAGACTGGATAGCTATAGCTGATAGTCCTAAAAACTATAACTGAAACTGTGGGAAGTAGTTATATAACCGACATGCCCCAAATACGCTATAATAGCTAAGCTAGGGTCTAATCTCTACCCCGACTGGAGGGGTATCAATACCGCACCACTGGTAAGGACAGATGTGAGAACCCTATATTGAAAGGTACTTAAGGAGAACGGTGGGAACCATAACCTGACGAGTTAAGCCACCTCATCAACCCCAATCTAATAAGTTAAGATGTCTCAACCAACGCTGGCTACGTAGTTTTGGAACAAAAGGATGACTACTAAGAATCACACCTTGAACTGGCCAGTGAGTTCCCATCCTTGGGTTTACTCGGTTATAACTTCTACTCCCATTTGAAGGATACTGAACTGAATAACTAAGCTGAACAGAATAACTGAACTGAACTGATTAACTAAACTGATACTGATTAACTGGACTGATACTAATGGTATTGTTTAGCAGAGCTAAACTAAGTTTACTGGATTCCAAGGACTGATGGAATGTACTTAGTTCTGAGGACTGGTAGAGAGTAATAAAGTTACTGAGATTGATTGTGAATACTGATGTTGCTGAGGTTACTGAGCACTAAGATTACTGAGATTATTGGACTACTGAGATTACTGAGATTTCTGAGTTTTCCTGAGTCAGATGACTGACAGAATTCTGTAGATCATGGCTTGACTGAAAGTATCCTGAAAACATGACATGTCTCTAGGCACACAACTATATTTTTCGGGTACTATTACCCCTAGGACTCGATGGAAGGAAACTGAAACAACTTGAATTTCTTGAGTACACGACCATCAATATGATTTCATGAAGTACATGGTCATCATAATATGTATCATGAAAAGGAATTCTTTAATCAATTCAAAAGTCTCATATGCTAATATCATGGGCATTCCGACAACATATAATACTCATAGCAAGGGAATGGAACCATTCAAGCGTAAGAAAACGATAACATGTAATGTTTAATTCATATTGTAATGATTTGGGGATATTATACTTCATGTATTTGTTCAATATCTCAAACATGGTAGGGAAAGCATGGATCTATTTTGTGTACATAATTCATATCTTCATCATCATGCATGCTTTATTCCACTACCATAAGAATACATAATTAGCATGGAAATTTATATTGGAGTGTATAGCTAAGATGGACTTCTCATGGGAATATCATGGAATCATGTAAATAGGAATTTCTAGCATCCTAGGAATTTTATGAAGCACCTTGCATGCATTTTTTAAGGCATAGGTGGATTTTATACTTGCATTATATTAAACTATCCAAAGTTCATGATTTTCAACCAATAACCACATATATTTCATGAAAATATCCTTAGATATCATCTTGAAACTTAAACATCCATCATCAACATTTACATATTCATATCAGCACAAAAAGTTTACAAAACAACATTTAAAAGCATGATTCTTGAGCTTTATGAATGAATTGAATCCATAGATGAACACTACGCATACCTTGAAAGGGAGGTTCTTGATGATTGATGGAGGAATTTCCTTGAAATTGGATCTTGAAGCTTAATTATTCAACCCTAGTTGTTTTTATCCTATGGTGCTCTTGGATGAAGATCTTTGAGATGTTAATAGGGTTGTAATGTGTTTAGAAGATATATATTTCGTAGGTTTAAGTTTAGGGACGTGTAAGGAGTGTTAAAACACTTAATTACCCTTAACATAACTCAGAACAAAGTGTTTTTGGCACCTATAACTTACTTAGGTGGCACCCAAGTGATTGCCTAAGCTAGGTTAGGTGGCGCCTAACCAACTGCCGATGTCTGGGATGGGCGGAACCTAACCAATTTCCTATCCTTACTATCTCTCATGAAACTGGCATAAATATTTGCTAGGGTATTGGATTAAGGAGAAATTGGTATCGTCGGAAAGCTAATTCAATTCTATACAATTTGGTGGGTAGAAATATGCAGAAATACCAAATTAGCATCGATTTATATACTTTAAAAGATGACCCTTGAATAATCAAACACTAAAACTTGATGGAATCAAAAACTCTTAGCTTGTATTACCTTAAATGACTCATCTGAACATTCTTAATGTATCTTAAGCTATATTATCTCTAGGATACTCATTGTAAGTTATGTACTTAAATGATACTCACAGGATAGGAGGTTTCATATGTAGGAAAAATGGTTCGTCTCCTAGCTTAGAAACATACGGGGTATTACAATATCTCCCCCTTGGGAATATTTTTCCTCGAATGGAAATTAACTGAAGCGGGAGAGATGATAAGATGAAGTATGTTAAGGACATACACTATTGAAACATGGGTTCATGAATGGCATGACTGAAAGCTGAGCACAACATACTAAACACGCATATCTGATACATGGGAAGCTGATTCATGAATATAAGACTGATGATTCTAATAAAGTAAGTTTTCGAAAAATAAGAATGCATATCTAATGCAAAACTGAAAGGCTAAATCCATGCATATCTGATGGATGATTATATGACTAACGCAATACGTGAATGCATGACTGAAAGTACTGATGAGCTGATCATGCATATCTGATGAGTGAATTCATGACTAAACTTACTCATGAACATGCAATGGTAAAGGTATCAAGTTTGAGCTAAAAAATAAGCATGGAACTGAATACCAAGTTTGGCACTGAAATATGAACATGAGAATAAGTTTAAGGAAAACTGTTACCTTGAACTGATAATACTGATAAGTTTGAGATTAATTACTCCATATGCATAATCGGAAACATGAGAACCTAACTAAGTCTAGGACGTGGTAGATATAATGAATATCGTGATCTGAACTGAATCTTGAAAACATGGCATATGACTGAAGTTCGAGTTTGAGGGTTACCTTATGAGTACCCCTTCTTCTAACTAGATTCATCAAAAGAAAATAGAGCAGCATGTTTATGTCATGAAATTTTGGGGGCATGATGTATCTACCCCTTTGGACACTATGTCCCTCTAAGAATACTAACTTGGACGAGCTACTGAGGTAAATTGAGGTGATGCGCAAGACACCTAGGAACTGAGTCATGACTGAATAACTAGGATCTGAAACTGAGACATGATACATACTGAGATGAACACGGTTGTATAAATACACTAACTTATCTAATTAACTTAATAACTGATAGCTGAATACTAGATCTGCAAAGCTAAACTATACTTAGTCTGAATAGCTGGGCTGAGATTTTTCTGTTTTATGTATAGGAGATAAGGACTAACTGAGTAGAATGAGGTATTTGAGCATGTATTCATGAATTTTGTATTATTTTTGAATGCGAGACCAAGCATACAATATAGCTCTGAGGTATTCTATAAAATAGGGTACTGAAAAACTGATAACTGAGTATGGACAACGTAAATGCTATGGTCAAGCATGTCTGGAACTGAACTGAGTTTCAAATCTTGTTACTGAACTGAAGATGATATTATAACTAAGCCTATAGCTAGTATAGAAGTACTGAATTCAAGGACTGAACATTGATCACTGAGTGCTGGATACTGAAACTATAATTGAGTTGGCAACTGAGTTTTTGATGGCTACATGCTGGGGACTGACATAAGTGAAGGATCTAAATGTACACTTACACTTTGTACTTTCCCAACTTCTAAATACGACCCCTTGCTAAAAGTTTACTTGCACATATATCATGACATTCAAGCCTATCTTCACAACTACACCCTCATGCAAAGTAAGCATGCAACAATCTTCTCTTATCTAAACAACTAATCGTCACTACAATATTCCATAAGGAGAGATTACTGGAGGAATAAATCAGGAGGACCTGAAATATGAAAATATACAAACTAAACTTGACACAATACTGAAACTTGAGGAATAAAATATCAATAGTTTGGATTTACCATTAAGTCTGAACTGAGGATATACATGACATAGTCTAAATGTATCTGATCTGTAGAGGCATAATATGAGTCATGGAAGATAGGTATAAAGGAAAGCATGATATGCGTACATGATTCATGAGTTGCATGACCTGAGTATAGGGTTTTTTATACTCGTGGGACATGATTCAAATACTGAGGGAGCTGGAACTGAACCCCTTATACTGGGAACTGAAGGCACACATAATCCCATGGAAATTGTGTGAAAGTAGATTATTCTCGTGGAACATGACTCATACTGTGGAGTAAAAGGGACTCCTTATACTGGAAATTGAATTCATATATGATTATAGTTCATGACGATAGAGTTGGTATGCAATGCCTGAGTTCGTTTCGTGATAGATGAAGTGAAAAACTTTGCACTGAGATGAGAATGGGTCTGGAATTGTCTTCCCTTACTGCTTTCTATACATATTAGCTCTACTACTGAAATATGAGGGCCTGGCTTAGGTACTTGATCTACCATCACATACCTACATTATGTTCAGCACCTGTCTGTCTTACTAAACACATCATCTAATTCTGTTTCCTCATATAATGCTAATATCACATTCACACCTTTATCCTTAATTTTGAGTCAGTAAAATTATGTGTTTAGCTCGTACTATTCGAGCCTACTAATCTAATCCCCATGAATACATAATCTGATCAAATAGAATAATACTATCCCAACTCTACTACTGCTAAACTTCTAGGTTCAAGAATGAGTTCTCATGATAATGAATAAAATCTATATGACCTTGGAAAAATAATGAACAGATGGTAAACTTTTTGAGTCTATTGCTAATCTCATAACTGACCGTAGAGACTGCCTGAGAAAGCCCTGCCTTTAGGACTTTGAACTTCACTGTTTCTATTACCTTGAAAGCAAGGTAAAGTAAACATGAGGGGTGAATGATATGAATCTACAAGGTTTCCTTAAATAAACTTGCTATATCACTATCTTTAGACATAAAAGAAGGGAAACTGTTCCTAAAACATCTCATAGCCTCTTGCATATAAGTATGGTGCACAACACGCCTATGTACTTGACTGTACTTGATACAACTTTTAGACTTCCTAGGATACTGTTGAACCTTAGACTCTGATACAAAGCTTGTAACACCCCAATTCACTGAACTAGAATGCTACACGGTGCTCATGACCCTGAGGGACCACTAGCTAACCCATGACTGATATTTGTACTTGTAAACTGCGTAACATCTCACAAAATATGTAGAAACATGAACTGTAAGGCCATAAGTTTCAATACTAATACATATTTGAAAAATATGGTATAACAATACCAAAAAAGAACATAAATACTGAAGTTTGAACATCTAATCTGACATCTAGTCCGAAAGCCTCTAACTAAACTAAATAAAGTGTTGATGGGACATGTCCCCAACTAACTCCAACTACTGAAAGAAAGTAAACACTGAAATAAAAATGAAATCATCATATCCTCAAAGGATGAGGAATCACGTCTAACTCTGACTGCTGATCCTGGAATCTACTGCTGATTTGGAGCTCATGCCTCTCAACCTATGGGGTAACATAAGAGAAAGAGCCATAGAGCATATGCGTCAGTACGTCTAAATTTACTGAGTATCGAGTGAGGTAGGCTAAATACAAAGGGTCATATGCATGAAAAATACTGACTTATATGAACGTGAGAGTACATACATGCATACGTCATAGTAACTAAACTTGTAGAGATACTAAATACTGAGTATGAATACTGACAACATGAGTGTACTGATAATGAGATTCTGAAAGGCTGAGTTTATAGATATTGATTTTTAAATCACTAATAAGTGATGGATCTAATACTGTATTACTGAATACTAAGAGACTGATATTACATTACTGATAAATGAATGATTGTTTCTGACAGTTCGAATTATGAAAAACTGGTCTGATTGACTGTACCTAATAGTCGTGAAGCTGAGTAATGATAGCATGAGTTTTGATAACTGTTGTGATTGACAGCATAAGTGACTATATCTCACAGTCTATAAATTTGAAGGAAACTATCTGAGTTCCATTCTATTTCTAAGTTGACTGTATCTGACAGCCCTGATATACTAAAATCTGAAGAGCTATCTGAGTTCTTTACTGAATTGGCTAGCTATAGCAGACAGTCCTAAAAGTTATAACTAAAAATATGGGAAGTAGTTACTGAACCTATATGTCCCAAATATGCTATAATAGCTAAGCTGGTGTCCAATGTCTGCCCCGACTAGAGGGGTATCAATACCGAGCCATTGGTAAGGATAGATGTGAGAACCTTATACTGGCAAGTACTTAATAAGAACTGTGGGAACCATAAACTAACGAGTTAAGACACCTCATCAACCCTAATCTAATGAGTTAAGATGTCTAAACCAACGCTGGCTACGTAGTTCTGGAACACAAGGATGACTACTAAGAATCACACCTTGAACTGGCCGGTGAATTCCCATCCTTGGGTTCACTCGGTGCTAAATTCTACTCCCATTTGAAGGACACTGAACTGAATAAATAATCTGAACTAAATAACTGAACTGAACTAATTAACTGAACTGATACTGATTAACTTGACTGATACTAGTGGTATTGTTTAGCAGAGCTAAACAAAGTTTACTAGATTCCAAGGACTGACGGAATATACTGAGTTCAGAGGACTGATAGAGAGTTCTGAAGTTACTGAGACTGACTGTGAATAATTATGTTCCTGAGGTTACTGAGCACTGAGATTACTAAGATTACTGGACTACTGAGATTACTGAGATTTCTGAGTTTTCCTGAGTCAAATAACTGAATAAATTCTGTAGATCATGGCTTGACTGAAAGTATCGTCAAAACATTACATGGCTCTAGGCACACAACTATATTTTTTGGGTACAAGTACCCCCAGGACTCGATGGATAGAAACTGACACAACTTGAATTTCTTGAGTACACGACCATCAATAACAATCCATAATACATGAGTGGGGGATTTCATGAAGTACATGGTCATCATAATATCTATCTTGAATACGAATGCTTATAATCAAGTCATAAATCTCATATTATAATATCATGGACATTCTGACAATATATACTATTCATATCAAGGGCATGGAAAGCATTCAAGCGTAAGGGAATGACAACATGTAACATTTATTTCATATTTTAATGATTTGGGGATATTATACTTCGTGTATTTATTCAACATCTCAAACATGGTAGGGAAAGCATGGATATATTTTGTTTACATATTTCATATCTTCATCATCATACATGCTTGATGCCACTACCATAAGAATACATAATTAGCATGGAAATTCATATTATAGTCTATAGCTACCATGGACTTGTCATATGAATATCATGGAATCATGTAAATAGGAATTTCTAGCATCCTAGGAATTTTATCAGACACCATTCATGCATTCTTTAAGGCATAGGTGGATTTTATACTTGCATTATATTAAACCACCCAAAGTTCATGATTTTGAACCAACAACCACATATATGTCATGAAAACATCATTACATATCATCTTGAAACTTAAACATCCATCATCAAGATGTACATATTCATATCACCAAAAAAATTTAATGGGGTTTTAATGTGTTTAGAAGCTATATATTTCGTAGGGTTAACTTTAGGGACGTGTCAGGAGTTTTAAAAGACTTAATTACCCTTAAAATAACTCAAAATAGATTGTTTTTGGCAACTGGAACTGACTTAGGTGGCGTCCAAGTGATTGCCTATGCTAGGTTAGGCGGTGCCTAACCAATCGCCTATGTCTGGGTTGGGCGGCTCCTAACTAATTGCCTATCCTTACTGTCTCTCACGAAAAAGGGCATAACTTTTTACTCGGGTATTGTATTAAGGAAAAATTTGTATCGTTGGAAAGCTAATTTGATTCTTACAATTTGGTGGGTAGAAATATGCAGAAATACCACATTAACATCGAGTTATACCCATTCAAAGATGACCCTTGCAAAATCGAACACTAAAACTTGATGGAATTAAAAACTCTTAGGTTGTATTACCTTAAGTGACTCATATGAACATGCTTAATGTATCATAAGCTATCTTATCGCTAGGATACTCATTGTAAGTCTTGAACTAAAATGCTACTCACAGGATAGGAGGTTTCATGCGTAGGAAAAATAGTTCGTTTCTTAACTTAGGAAAATACGGGGTATTACAAATAAGATCAATCTTGGGCTTTCTTATTAGAAAAAAAAGTGTTAGTAAACTGAAAAATAAAAAAGAAGCAAATATGTTCGTGTTTGTGTTCTTGGCCGAAATTGTGTTATTATTGTGTCTTGGCCAAGATTTTTTTTTTGTTTTATTATTTCTAGTGTTATTTTTCTTCATCACCAACACTCCTGAGTCTAAATATAAATTTGAGCTTACGATGATGATCTTGTTATTGTGAACATAACTTAGTCGATTATGCTTGCATTATTGTTGTGGCTTCACCTTTGGTTGTGTATTGGTGATGTTGTTGTCACTGAAGTTTCTGTTCTTAAGCTTGGAAGTGAATATTGTTATGAATATGTGGACCAAGAACATCTTGTTGAAGTGTTTTAGTCTTGGCCGTGTGAGATATTTTTGTTGTGGGGTTGGCCGTCTGAAATTTATTGCTGTTCTTGGAGATTATTGTTCTAGTTCCTGGTGTTGTTGTTGTGTCATTGATGTTCTTAACATCCTTTATATATTGTTGAATATAAAGTGAATGCTAAATCAAAAAATTTGAAGGAAAAGGATATATTATTTGTTAGTTTGGAAAGACACTACAACCAACAAAGACCTATCAATAAAGTCTCAACCACTTTCCAATACTTTTTCATGATTTAAGGATCCAAGTTTTAAGGAGAAGTACAAGAAAAATTCAAGTCTTGAAAATTGAAAAAGGCCCCAAGAATTATTTTTCCCTCCTAAAACAAAATTCCACCAATCCAAATTAAATTTTTGACCAAGACATGAACATTTGAAAACAACAATTCGTTAGAAATACCGCAACCAATACGTGGCTTCCACATCATCAAGTTACCGTTCACACAACAATGTTTTACTCAAATTTCAGATTTCGTAGTTTCTATTTCTTGTTCCTTAGTTTCTATTTCATTGGTTCCAATACTAATTGGCAAATTAGTACTCATCTACTGGATTGTTTGTTAGTCTTTGTGTTCTTTCATTCATATTGAGCTTTTGTTGTGTGCTTTTCTCTTTTAAAAATTTATTTTATCTTGTTGGTTCAAGTCCGTAAACAAATTTTCTCTGAGTCAACTCAAATAAAAAACTATTCCGTCCAAGGAGTATCCTCACCCCTCGACTGATCGCGAACTACAAACTGACATGCAACACTTGTAAAACCAAGTGTGAGATGATCAAAGTGTGTGAGAGTGTGGTGAGGATTTTGTGAACAATTTTTTTTATATGTTTGTTTTGTTTAGGGTACAATTACAATGGAACCCATGCCTTCAACCTCTCAACCCATGGACAACAATGTCACCAACGCCATTTTTACCTTTCTTGACACTATCTCCCGAGACTTGGCTATGATAAATGAAAGGTTGGATCGTAGGGTAGTGCAAAGGGAGCAAGTGGGTTGCCCGGAGACACGTCAAGAGGAAAGAAGTAGATCCTGTGAGGTTCAACTTAAAAATGCTATCCTCTACACTTCTATGAATTTAGAATGTTGTGTTATGGCTAATAGTAGCCAATAGGTATAGATGCGGTTTTGCCTAAAGTAGAGGTGCTTTGGTCTTCCTTTTGTGATACTCTTAGTATTGTTAGGTCTCATGAGGACAAAACTCTTGTTGTAGGTACTCAAGCAGTAGCTTATCCTTTAGATGACGAAATTGATTCTCCTCATGAGAATTATATGTGTCCATCTAGTGCTAGCACTTATAACTTTACTTAGGTTCCATTACCAAGTGAAAGGAGTATTCACACACTAGTTGACCCTTGTGAAACCCAAGGTGAGTCTACATTGGTATGTGACTTTCTAACAACTAGTGAGGGTGTGCAAAATGATCAACCAGGCGACGATGATCTTTATTTAATTGTTTGTGTAGAAAACCCAAGTTTTGATTGTTCTTGTAAATATGGTTTTGATTATGGTTCCTTAGCTTGCTATGATGTATCACATATATGTAGTGACTACTCTCTTGAAAGAGAAAGTGTTTCATTCCTAGAAATGCAATCTACTCCTTCTTCGTGTGTTTCCTATGTTGAGTATACTAATGACAATGAACTTCCAATTAGTAAGTACTTTCATGAGAAAACCATAGTTTGAGTTGACTCATGTGCCACCTTTATCTACCCTCTTTATGCTCATGATATTTTCCATAAGGATATAGAGGGTATGCCTAATTTTGAGGACAACATCTTAGGTGAAAGTGAGAGTGTCCGAGACATATGTCCTTCGTTAATCCACCCCTTTGATCCAGGTACAATTTTATGGTGCGAAAGGATTACACTAGGCCTATTTTACTTTTGTCTTGATGCTTTTTCGGGCCACTTCCTTTGTAACATTAGTACTAATCTTTTCATGCTTATGACAATGGACCTATGGCTATACTTCTAGTTTGTTCCACCTCATGATGGCATATTGATAAGTGTATTTTCATAACCCTAACCCTCATATAATGAGGATGTGTGCTTGTTTGTCTTCTCTTGATTTTGCAACACATGGATTTGCGGTTGAATCCTTTTCAAGAAGGGGAGGATGATACAAGTACGACAATGAAGATGGGTGTATGTGAGAGTGTAATGAACACCAGACTTGGAGTCTGAAAGTGAAGGACTAAAAACACACCAGAACAACCATAATGTCACACTTGAAGTGTAAAGAGGAGCATTGGAACACAAAAATACAATCCTTATATTACACTTGAAGGGCGCCTATTTCTATAGGGGCATTTTAGATATTTTAGCTTTTATTTTTATAATGGTTATAAATAGAACATTTTTGGGTTTCATTCACTAATTATTGATGATAGAAAGACATGGAACACAAGTCTTCTCTTTCCTTTCATGCAAAACCCGAAACTAGGGGCCTTTGACCGAAACTAGAGTGTGGAATCCCTGTTGTTACATTGTTGGCTTGATGTGTTAGTTCATAGAGGAGGTAAAGTCCCTCTTATGTCAATGTAGGAAGAAGGTGTTTGTTGTTTTTAGTGTTAAGGATCCAAGATTCAACCAAATTCTTGGGTTCTTAAGATAATACCATCAGTTGTCTAACTATATATCTCCTTTGTTTCATTGCAATCGTGTAGTGTTGTGCTTGTGTTCTTGTAGCTGTGTTTTTGTTATTCTTAAAATATTGTGGTTCATCATGTGTTCATCATCTTATTATTTTTTACTTTGTTTCGGTTGGATGAAAAAATGTGTCAAACACCTAGATATATTGCCATTCTAGCATTGTATTCTTTAATCCGAGTATGGTCTCCATTTGGTCCACGGGTTGTTGTGATTTTTTGGATTATTTCGATTGTGTATTCATGTGTTATTTGTTTTTCTTATATCAGTGCACCACCGTTTCCACAAACACTCCCCTATTCTCAGAGTCTAACAGATGAACTCCAAGATTAGCCAAACGTTGAATATCTTTCACCAATTCCCATATATCCTCATCCACGTGATCTAGACTCCCCATGGATACCCTACAATGGGCATCAACAACCAAATTAGCTTTACCTAGGTGGTAATGGAGACTTATGTCATAGTTTTTTAGAAACTCGAGCTATCTTCTTTTGCCTAAGATTTATCACCTTCTAGGTGAACCCATATTGTAGGCTCTTATTATCCGAAAAGATATCTACATGGAGTCCATATAAATAGTGATGCCAATTTACCAATGCTAACATCACAACCATGAACTCCAAGTCATGAGTCAGATGTTACTTCTTATGTACTTTAAACTGCCTTGAAGCATAGCCCACAATGCTATAAGACTGCATCAACACATACTATGTCCCAAAGAGGATGTATTACAATAAACAACCAATCCATAGGTACCCTCAAACAGAGTCATGACCGGTGCACAATTAAACTTATCCTTCAGCATCTCGAAACTACCCTCGAAAGAGTTATTCCAACAGAATTTCACCTTCTTCTGAGTCAATTTTATAAAAAGTGTCGAAAAAAAGAGAATATTTCCACAAACCTTCTGTAAAACAAACTAAACCCAAAATGCTCTAGGTATCAGTTGGAATCATGGGTCTAGGCCACTTCTTAAAAAACACAACCTTTTGTGGATGCATCATAATCCCCGCACTAGACAAATCGTGACCCAGATAAGTCATAAAATTCAACCAGAATTGACATTTAAAATTTTGGCATATAAATACTGATCTTTCAAGGTCTACAACATAATGAGGAGGTCATCAACATGATACGCCTCACTATTAGAGTTCACCAAAATATAATCTATGAATATAATGCCAAATAAATAAAGAAACATATTGAAGGCCCTATTCATTAGTCCATGAACATTATTGGGGCATTGTTTAACTCAAAATTCATGACCATGAACTCAAAATGCCCATACTAGGTACAGAAGGTAGTCTATCTACTTTCTTAATCTTTAACTAATGATACCCATAAAAAAGATCAATCTTGGAGAAGAAATTATCATCCTGACGATGATCAAACAAATAATTTATCGTAGGAAGAGGGTACTTATCCTTATTAAGTTATTGATAATCCATACTCATCTGATGGGAACCATTTTTCTTATGCAGAAAAAAATAGGCGCACCCCGTGGGGACATACTAGGACGGATAAAACCTTTGTCTAGAAGATCTTTCAATTGCTGCTTGAGTTCCTCCAACTAAGTTGGATCCATTTTGTAAAGAGGGATAGAGATAGGATTAGTGTCCGAAATAAGATCAATCCCAAAATCAATCCCCTGATCAGGTAAAATACGAAGAAGATCATCATTGAATACCTTAAAAGATTCGATGACCCTAGGGATAGTTCTTTTGAAGGTCCTTCAAATCTAGAATCCTTAATATGCCCCAAGTGATAGAAACATCATTTAGAAACCAACATCCAGGCTCTAAGATATGAGATAAAAATTCCCTGAGGAACTAGGTAACTACCTTTCCACTCAATAATCGGTTTGTAAGGAAAACTAAAGATTACCTTACGGGTCCGACAATTTAAAGAACCATAGCATGAATGCAACCATTTTATCCCTAATATGACATTAAACTTGTCCATTTCTAATACAAATAGACCCACCATGGTCTCTCTACCACTCACCAATACCACAAAACCCTTATAGAACCTTCTATTTACAACAGAGTCACCCACTAAATTAGAAATACAAAAAAGGATTGAATTAAACTCAGGACCAAAACCAAATGCATAACCATAACTGGGGTCACATAAAAAGAGTGGACCCTCAATTAAGTCAATAATACACATCATAGGAAAATAGTTTCAACATAAAAGTAATGACATCAGTAGATGCCTTAGACTCTAGAAGGGCAGTGAGAGGATAGAGATGGTTCTGACCAGTCCTTGATCCAGATAGGGCACCCTTAGGTGCATGAGCTGATGAAAAGGGTATAGGAACCTTTCTTCCCTAGAATCAACCTTACCTATGTGATAGTTTCAAAATATATTCCATAACACACCACACTTGAAGAACCTATCCCTCCCCTTATTATAGAAACCCCGATGTAGTCAACTATAAATTCTGCACAGAGGCTATGATTCAGCCAATTAAGCCCTACTAGAAAGAGATAGGACACTCTGTACCCTAAAACCATGGAAACCCTAAAAATATCAATCACAATATGAATTTGGGTAAGGACAACTAACCATCCAGCAGGACCTTAAATTGTCCCATTTCTTCCTGAACCACTTTCCATCATCCCTACTATTTTGATTTTGACCTCCCCATTGTTCTTAATTCCAAAATTTCTTATTTTCTCTCTCAAATTTTATCCTTCTTCCTATTATCTTCCTCTAATTATTGCATATAAACCACAAGCTAAGAAATATCCATGTCCTTATTTAAAAAAGTAGCCTTACACTCCAGGATCAAGTCTTGGGACAACCAAGAATTGAACTTCCTCATTCTAGCTCTTATGCTTGACAACAACTTAGGACCATGCCAGGATAACTTATGGAATTTTAAGGTATACTCATTGACTGTCAGCCTTCCTTGCTTAAAATTACTAAACTCTTCTGCTTTATCCTCCCTTAACTCACAAAGAAAGAAGTGGTATAGAAAAGCATTAGAGATATCACCCCACAAGATAGAATTAGTATTGTCATCTCTCAACTCCTTTGATTCTTCATACCACTAGTATACCACATCCTTTAATTGGTTGGATTGAAATTCTACTCCCTAAACATCCAAAGCATGAATCACGTTGAAGATCATTTGTATCGCTTTAATGAAATACTGAGGATCTTCCTCAAATTTAGATCTAATTAAAAGAACATAATTTAATCTCATGAATTTTCCAACTCTAGTATCCTCAGATGATGGAGCAACAGAAGCCACTCACTCAGTTTTAGAGGCCACCAACATAGTAAATAAGTAAATCAACTAGAGGAACTCAACATTAGACACACCATCCTGGGGTTCCTGAGGAGGGATGGGATAAATAATTGTAGCTCCCTTAAGGCATTTAGAAGCAGTAACCCTGGATCGGGTCTGAACTCGTAAAGTAGGAAGAGCTCAATCTATATTATCCTCTGATGAGACAAAAAAGTTATGATGGTTACCACATCTTCTTGAAGGTATGATCTAAAAGATGTACAAATGAGAATTATTGGGATTGAAGATCTTATACTCTAAATCTCAAAATAGAACAATAAAAAAGGGAAACATTACTAAATATCTCTTAGCCTCATCTTTATAAATGCGGCACGACTATAAATGAGACTTTACTTGACATGGCTTTGTTTGATACCAAATGACACCAAAACTAGACTCTATTACAAATCTAACACAACCTAAATTAGGGCCTGGCCATGTCATGTATCTCAAGTCTCGCATGGACAAAAGATCTCCCCCTAAACCTACATAACCCAAACACAATTTACCCTAAAGTTAGATGAATTTTGAACATATAACACGATAGCAGGAAATAACTTACAAAATTTGTATTGCATGTTCTTAACCAACCACCGATGATAGGCCAACTGACCGACCGACACTGCCTAATAACTACAGTAGTCAAAATAAAGCCTTCTACATAATGATCAAGAATTGAAATCTAATAAAATGTCAGGACATGCCCCCAACAATAACCAAAAACCAAATCCAAAGTAATTGTTAAAATGTAAAGAAACTATAATTATTAAATAGGGTCTTTCGATGTATAGAAGCTAACAACATCAATCAGACTTGCTAGCTAATCCCGAATCCAAGTCATTGAGTAGGATAAGTAGAAGTATGGCTAGTTCCAGCATCACATGGGGATGCATTATTCGAAGATGGCAAGCAGTTGGAGCTGTAACATATATTTAGAGATAGAGGTACAAAATAATTCCATGATAATCATTCGAACAAGTAAAACAATGATCGTATAGTACCATATGAAGTACCAATACATATACATATATACATGTTAGAGTAGGGAGAAGGTTTTATCATGAACTTTGAAAAAAAAATAAAGTTATATTTAAAGTATTACCATCATAAATTCACCCACGATAAATAAGGGTCCGGTCTTACCCCCTGGATAGGCCCTGATGTGTGTATCCTGCATGAACTAAAGATATCATAGATAACCAGGGATTCCATTATACCCGTCACCCTCCATGATAAATATATGCATATGTGTAATTTGGGTATTCTCTTATATCCCACCAGAACTTGGTCATCAAGACCTACACTCATGTCTACAAACACCATTTCTAGTATTAGTCCTTCAAACTTACACCTTTATGGTTATCTAGAACAAACCTCATTATTGTCCACTTTAAAAAAATTAACACCTATCCCAACCACCCATCCTTATATTCAATTAAGTTGTATCATCATACCTACTGTAGCTTGAAAGCAATGTCATTACCCAATAGTTAGGGATTCCCTTATACCCCATAAGATTTTCAAGACCATTATCATCCAATTAACCTTTTAATCAATGCATTATTGTCAATAAATACATCAAACCAAGTGATAATGCATATTCGAAAACCAGTTGTGCAAGTGGGTTAAGAATGTTACCAATTTCCATACAAATCCTATTCATTTAGGGAATTTTTTGTAACTCCATTATATATGGTTTACAAATTTAAGGATTCCGTTTTATCCATGTCCATCCACTATCCCTATGTACCCCAAAGTATTTACCAAACATAAATTTTAGAAAAAAATCATAAATATCATAGGAGAAGAATTTAAACAATTTTCATTTAGAACCCCCAACCCATAGTTCAAAACCCAACATCAAAACCATAGAAATCTTATAAAAATTATGGCATTAAGAAATTAAAAGTATTAGGAATGAGTAACATGCAAAAAATAGCATGAAATTGTTTGAATAAAGCACCCTCGGAAGCCTTCATGGTCACCTTTCGTAGAACCCTAGCTTTAACATGAATGGAGAATTTTAAACTGTATTTCAGAGTATTTAATAGATAATAGTAGTCTAATAAAGTCCCAAAGAGGGTTTTAAGTTTTGGGGTCTTTAGGGTTAAAGTGGTAAATATCCAAAGTGCCTTCAGCTTAAAAACTAAAAAAGTGTGGCCCTTGGCTACGAGTCACCCGTCAACTCGTAACCACACCTTAGGACTCTGCACTATGAGTCATAACAAATATACTTGCCAAGACACAAACCTATTATTATTCGTACGACTAAATAAATTAACTCATTAGGTGACCTTACTACTTATTGGATCAAAGTCGTAGTCAATGCAGAACCTAATTGGGTTAACACGGGACGTGCTCCTGTTTGATCATTTTGACTATTGATGAGTCTTTATGACTTGAGACTTCAAGTCATCATAAAAATAGTATTTAGGACAAACTTAGTGGATACCTTATGACTATGGTCTCCTGATCCATCAAGATACTTGATAACTCGAAGGGTGAGTTATTACCTAGGTAATGATTTCAAAGATCAAGACATTTTCAACTACTAAAATCTGAGGTATTTCAAATACTTCCCTTATTTATCATTCTTCTTCAATCTTTAGTGAAAAGGTAATGATGTCGTGGATTGGGCTTTACTAGTGTGACCTCCTTAGCCTTTCATTTGTATGTGTCTACTCTATTTTCTACAACTATAGGCTTTTTAAAGGTTGTATCATTCATCATAATATTTCTTGTTTCATCATTTCTGCATTATCAATGACCATTAGGAATTTTCTAATTTAATCAGTCACAAGCATGGGTGGATAAAGTGTTGTCTTATTTTTTTAAGTAGTAATCGATAAATAATGACTGTTGTTATTTGGATTTTAAATAGTGTTTCTAGGAATAGTGTGTGGTAGAGAAGGTTCAATGCGTCAGAAATTTGCCTAAATTATTGCTCATCCTTCTTGATAGCGATTGCGTTCAACTCTACTATATGTCTCAACCATGAAATATAGGCCTTAATTTACTTAATGAAACTTTATTTACTTTCTGAACCCTTCGGAAGATTTGTAAGAAATTCTTCCCTTCTCAAACTTCCAAACTTAATGCCTCAAATCTCTAGTGGAACATAACAACCACTCTTTTCCTTTAAGTGGTCTTTCTTTCTCCATTCACCATCACACCCACTACTTCTATCCCTATACATGTCCATATAATATTCCAACCTTTATTCTTTTATCTAAAATTCCGATTTTCTTGATTAGACCCTTGGCCCTAGGCTCAAAATCCCACCTTTCTCTCTATCAAGAAACTTAGTTCCTTCCCTTTTAAAATATTTGGCTCTTTTGGTCCAAATTCCTTACCTCGTGAACATACGACATTCACCTTTTTCTCTCAAAGTACTAAAAATTATGTAGAAATCAAGTGAATATCAGTCATTAATTATTCTACCTCTTGAGTTACTATCTTATCTAATACTCTCTACTCACTAGAGGAATCGATTGCATAATTACTGATTGATCTATCCACCTCCTGAGTATGCTATCCTTGATTGTTTTTAGTGATCTTTTATATGATCTTAGAAGCATTCTACTAACAAAGTTTCATAAAGGATCCACCTGTAATAGTATCTGTTACAACCATTGTATTAGCATCTAATGCCCTATGGAATATCTCACCGAAGTTTCTACCCATGAATATGTGGTTTGGAATATTATATAACTTCTTGTTGAACATCAAACATATGTCTTATAGTGTATCTAAATGCAACTATCTAAAATTATAGATCTCATCCTTGAATTGCAGAATTCTAGAGGGAAGTAAAAATTTATCCAAGAACTGTGTCCTCAACTCATTCCAGGTGGTGATATATCCACAAAATAACTCTCATAACCATAAAGCTTTATCCCATTCAAACATAATAATAATAAACTCAGTCGTATGGCCTCGTAACTTATCTATTGTAGATTATATAAAGTGTGGATCCTCACAAAATTCATATAATGCATGTTTTCGTCCTCAATAGACAGACCTGTAAACACCCCCTTCAAATTTATGAACTTTATCATAGCACTCTTAATAGCAAAAATAGTCCCTTGGTGTAATTTCGGGGAATGATTACACATATTTCAATTGTCTCAACATACCCCAAATATTCTTTTGGATCATCATACACTGTCAATATTGTTTGATGTGTTGTTATACTTTGTTTCTTCTCATTTGTCCCCACTGAAGTGTTTCTTCCACAGTTTCTTGAACATCATGATAAAGTGGTTGATTAAATGTGTTTGGGTCATCAGGAACCCCTTCGAACAGGGCTCATTAATAATGAACTCCTGTCTTTATCTTTTGATTCTTTCTTAGAGTTCTCTCAAGTTTAGGGTCAAATAGAACCAAAGGATTGACCTAACTGTAAGCATACGCTAGCGTGTGTCCTTGAACTTGTCGAAAAGAAAAAATCAACAAATTAGATAAATAACTACAACACGCTCAATATTTTAATACATAACCCTTTTCCCTAACAATGATGCAAAAATTTAATATGGCTCAAACTACACCTCATAATGACGTATAAAACAATTGTAAAACCAATGTTAAGCCCAATTAGATGTGGGTGGATCCCATGAGAAATAGGCCACACTTTCATCAAAATTTTGTGGATGTTTTTGGTAAATAAGTAAATACAAATGGGGGTGTTCAAAAGTAAATTGTAACAGTAACAACTACTTGTTGATTTGCTTTTGATCAATATTAGATTAGCACTTGGAATGTGTTTCCTATGATTTCATAACGCCATATGTTATTCATTCTAGCATACAATCTCGATGACTCTCATGAAAATTCTAAAAAACGTATATCACGTAACAGTCTCTAGACATTGTTTTAGATGAATTCACTCATTTCCCCTCAGACTCAGAGCTTAGCATTACTAACCCTTGTTTTGTGATCTCAGATTAATTATCTTGGTTAAGACTTAAGTTAACTATATGACGGTTTAGTTGTTATTAACATTTCCCAATCTGTATTTTCTTTATCAAGCAATTCTAAAATATAAGCAAGTTCCTAATGTTTGAAACCATTAAGAAACCAATAAACCAAAGGAAATACAAATACATGCAAGAACATCAATCTAGAATGACTTAACACATATCACTATTTAATTCATTCATTATGGTTCCGAAAGCCATTGTAATGGGAATTATCTACTCATGGTCGTTAACACACAAGAACAATTAATAGATGAAAGTGTATTTGTGCACTTACAAGAATTAGATGAAAAGCCAAAATTTATAATTAAATAACCACCCAAATAAATAATGTCAATGTTTCCAAGATCAATAATGTATCTTAGAAACTCAAAATAATGTAAAATTGTGTAAATTAATCATACATCATAATTGGAGTATTTATTGATAAGTATGAATTCTATCCTAAAATGTGTACAAAAAGAAGGTTGATAGCACTCTACGACTTGTGGGTTGGGTCGTGGATTTGTCAGACGAGTTGTGGCTCTAATTCATGGAAATCATGCTCAACTCTAATATTGAGGACTTCACTCATGACTTTCACACACATGTTTTATGTTTGATTTATGAGTTGTGTGTCATCTCATGGGAATCAGACTTTACTTTTCAACTACAGAACTCAAGTCATATATATAATCACGGGTCGCAGGTCTAACCCATAAGTCATGGATCAACTTGTGGATCACCAACTCAATAACTTTTCATCCTTCTTTCTCAAATCTTCTCCCCAAACCTATTTTCCCTTAGAATCAACACAAAAACACATCATATCTAAAAAGAATGTCTAAGTTCTTCCAAAATATCCTTGTTTGAAGCATCGAAAGTGCCATAAAACCATAGAACATTAGCGAGGCCACTACTAGTCTGGAAAACCCATACAAAGGCAAGAACATACCTAAACCCATACTAAATCCTTAACAACCCATTCAAAGTATCTAAGTAAATCTACCTAATTTTATGGTATCAACTAACCCCAATATAAAGAAAGATAGGGCAAAAATCTACAAAAAGACCCCTAATTGACTAATTTATTTGATAAGTAATGAAATCCTGAACAGAGTCATAAATACACAACCATAGCTAACATAATTACCCTTCAAAACCTTAATAAATCTTAGTATAGAAGGAATTTAATCGTAGCCTACGAGGACACCGCCAAAAGCTCAAAAGGTCCTCTACTCTAGAGCATTTCCTTTTTGAGAAGCTTGTGACTGTTACCATGGTATCAAAATAATAATTTATGCATTAATACTATTATAATGACATCCATGTTGTGTATGAATGGTTTAGGTCATATATTAAACTAAATATCCCAGTGGGCCCTACTTGGTGAATCATAAAATTTAAATGAGCAATGCATCCCCATATCCCAAGGATCATTTACACCAATATATAGGAAAAATATAAGCTCAAATAATCCTCAAATCATCCCTAAGGATATTCAAAATTTAAGCATTAAATTGGAAAATAAAACTAGAATTTAGATAGAATGTATAAAAATAAAGGAGAGGAAATGATCGCAGCCATGTCTTTGGATTAACCCCAACTCTAGATAGTTGATTCCTCAAAATATGACTCACCAAGTCCATAAACACTACTATAATAATGGCCAACGAAAAAGACATCATTTGGATATTATAATGACCAAGACTAGTCTTAAAGGCTATCTTTGAGATGTCCTCTATCTAAATCCTCAAATAATGGTAATCAAATCTTAAATCAATCTTAGAACATACTTTACACCCTGAATTTGATCAAATAAATCTTTGATAAATAGCATAGGACACTTATTATTCATAATCACGTTATTCATCAATCTGTACTCGATATGGATATGTATAGAACAAAACCTTTCTTTGCGAATCAAATAGTAAAAAACCAAGGCAATACACTTAACCTAATAAAACCCTTCCAAGAAGATGATGATACTAAGAATTTAGCTTCTTAAGCCATCATGAAATAACACACGACCTCTTGATAAAAGCCTCTTATCTTGAGTAAAAGAGAAGATGTCCATCAAAATAGGACTTAAAGAAGCATTCAACACAACTTGAGGTACACCAAGAATGCCTAAATTAATCATCTTAGCTAAATAATCCAATACCGTATGGTAGGGGGATGATTTGTCAATTCCGACAATAATATCAAAATCCTTCATATCTAGAACCAAAATGTTTATGTGAGTGTCAAACTCTAAAACAGTCATAATGCATCATCTATAAACCCCAATCCATTACTAAAGAATCACCCATGAGAGTGTCTACATGCAATGACATTGATAAAGGCTCCCAAAAAAACTCTAACTATGGTGAATAATATTGAAAAACATACAAATAAGTGGATCTAAGATCATATAAAGTAGTAATTGTCTAAATAGATACTGAAATTTCACTTGGCATAATAGTATTTGAATATTCCACCTTTTACCTACTAAGGTCAACATACAAATGACCCTATTTTCTTCACTTCTATCTATCAAATCCACTATATTTCCTACCTATTGGAGGACCTACTCTAGAACCCTATGGACAATCCTACGACCCTATGCACTACCTCTAGTAGAAGGTTGTACTATCCTAATTGGTTGGACATTACTCATTATTGGCTCAATCATACCATGCTTGGGACAATCTCTAGAAAATAGGAAACCATCCCATAATTATAAAATTCCATAGGCACTATGTTTTATCTGAAATGTATGGTGACCCAAAATTACCACCTCCACTAGATGACCCTAACTGTGCACCCCTGAAGGATTGATCACCATCAATAATTTGTAATGAATCCTTAATGGGTCGACTATACTAACCCATATGTTGATAGGAGTGATGATGATGGTAACTACCTTGAGAACCACTTTTTTTGAATTATGAGCCATTAAGGGTCCCACTATAACTACCCTAACTACTCATCCTCTTACCTCATCCATCTTAGTTTTTGTGATGCATCTCTTTTATATTCTAGGAATAATTAGAAAAATCTGTGAAAGACCTCTAACCAAAAACTAGAGTCTAAGTAGCCATGATAAGAGGAAGACTTATCCCTTTAAGAAAACACCAAATCTCTAAAGTTTGATAAGTAAGAACCTAGTAGAATGTTTGGCAAAGTCATTAAACGTCACCTCATGTTTAAAACCATCATAAGAGCCTACACTATGCCTATAAGATGATCTCACTGATGCTATTACCGGCTGTGAGACATAAATATCTCCATAAAAGCCTTAAATAACTAAGTCTATATCATAGGTTAAGATATCAGCTAGCTTAGAATAAATATAAACTTTGCACCATTACCAAACTAATGGATCAAAATAAAATATGGTATGGTAAATACTTTTTGAGATAATATACCAATATTATTGAGCCTCTACTTTCAACTAGTATGAAACTCAAATACTCACATAGGTACCCCTAAAATCTAGATGAGTCAAACTTATAAATTGGTCCAATATCTGCTCCTCGATAGTCTTAATTGTATTAGCTACTTCGGTCTATGGAACTATCTATACTACCCCTTATTTTTAAGCCCTACACCATATTAAAGATAGGCCACAAAATTATCTTTCCAATGGATGCAATCTTATTTTAATCCAACATCATGTCAAGTAGTTATGCAAGTTTGCCCAATGTTCTAGTCAATTGCCATTTGCTACAACTCATGCAATAACCCGTAATCAGAAGTTATGAGTCATTATGAGTAAAGTTAGTCAAAATGAAAAGGTCCATAAGCTTTAGTATAATGACTACTACTCTACCCAATGGATATTAATAAGTTGCTACTAGTCGTTAGGAGGGACTCGTAGCCATAATAGTGTGTAACCAAGAATTCATCCTAGTGGTTACCTATCTAGCTTATTGCTCGCACTCAAACCATACAAGTCATTATATAGACTCGTAACCTTACTAGTAAATGTCCCAAAAATCAAGACTTGGACTGCAACTCTACCTACAGACTTATAATTTATCATAATGAATCATTTGAGGAATGTCATAGTAAGGCTAGAAAGGATAAAAACACAAGGGTTCAAGTTTGTGACTAAGATCATGACTTATAACTAGTCATGATGAGTTGTGACGTGAGTTATAATGACTTGAATGGGTTTTTGTTACAGGTTTCATCAAGGACTTTTAATTCTTTTCCCACTCCTTTAAAAAGCCTAACGTATATTATTTGGGCTTCACAAAGGGTGTTACAAAATCTCTAACTTCTCTAATTACACAATTAAATCATAATTTCACATAGAGATATCAAAAATGGGTTTTCTATTTTCTCAAAGGCAACAAGGGTTCTGCAAGTTCAATCTTAATTTTGAGAAATAAACCAAGGTTTCTACATCCAGGTATGTTGGATATTCATCAATGGGCTCTTTTCACCCATTGAGTCCTAAAGTTTCCTAAGACTTTTAAGTTTATCTTACTCTATATGATTAGGGTTACTTGTAAAATATTAATTTTCAAGGAACTAGAGTTTATCCTTGCAATTGAACCATGTGTATATGTTATTCTCACATGCATAGAATCTTTACATACTCAAGTTCATGAATTTGGTTAGTTTAATAAGATATTACATTTTGGGGTCTATAATAATGAAATTCCTAAAGTAATTAAATAATGTTAAAATGTTTAATGTATTATTCCATCCTGGTGGTTTATGAACACTCGATACCAAGATATTGATGCATTTTACATTTGTCAAGTTATAAGTCATTTATACTAGTCTTGTATCATTCAATTCATAATATTCTAATGTTCACTATTTATAAGTTTTGAATCATAGTTAACCTTTACCAGTGTTAGTTTCAATTTATTTTGGAGTAGAACGTAGAATTGAGTAAACTTAGGGTGGAAGGCTAACCTACCAGTCAGGGGTTGAGATATTTAGTACCAGTCCCTATGTTCCCGAACTATGTTGCCAGCGTAGTTTATGAGAGTCATCCTGCCAGTAGATGGTTGACACTCACTTAGGGTTCACCTATTAGTAAATTGTTGAAACCTTAGTCTTTTAGGAGAGCTGTTTAGTCGATCCATACAACTAGTGTTGGTACCTTTGGCAAGGTATTGATACCATTCAAACTGGTGTTACAGGTTGGACCTGAATTACCTCAAATTGGGGTATATTAGTAAAATGGTAGTTCCTATAGTTCTAATATAATATTCAAATAGTATTTCAATTTCAGCTTTCATGACCAACTTTTAATATATCAGATATTTCATTTTCAATCATTTCAGTATATTTTTATGCTTGATCATGCAATCATTTAACATTTTCATGCATTCATGCTCAATACCTATATGTATATCGACTAGTTCTTATATCGCATACCAGTATATTAAAAGTATAAACCAAATACTCTCTTTTGCACTATTTTGTCATATTGTATAGGTTCGGACACTTAGTTCCCAGATCGATCATAGTCCACTATGCCAATTAGCTACAGCCTAGGTGAGTCCTCATAAGTCAAGGGCTAATTCTATTATTCATTATTCGTCCAAGTATTTTATCTCATACTTTTTCTGTTGGTCAGAGTTAGTTGGGCATCTGTCCCATAATTGATCATTTCTAAGGGCTTTCAGACAGTTAGTGAGTTAGTAATATTTTGTAGATGATATATTTCAAAATCCATCAATATTGTTCTGATTTTCAAATGATATTAACATAATTTCACAAGTACTTTATTACCTTTTTATATGGAATTACAACTTGTCCTAGATTATTTTTTAGCTTAGGTCACATTTGACACTAGGCATCATGTTGTGCCTAGAGTGTAGTCTTGGGTAGTGACAAACTTCATATTAGAGGGAAAGTTTTAAAATTTCCTATGGTACTAAAATCCATGTTAAGTACATTCTTATTCATAGGTTAGAAACATGCCATACTTATGGATGAGAGGCTACAAGACGTTTTAGGAAATTATCTCTTCTTTCAGTATTCATGTCATATGATGGAACATAAGCTCTATTAAACCTATTTTCCTAGCCGATTTTGAAAATACCTCCTAAAAGGCAAATAGAAAGAGAAATAGGGACCAGCTCGTGCCACCACCTATTCATGAGGAGCCTCTAAATAAGAAGGTCTTTTACGCTGAATTCAGGGTCATTTTCACTTCGTTAAACCAATATATATATTCCTAGTACAATCACTAGGCCATTTCACTATCCAAGCCCATTGTGATTACGACAACATGAAGAATTTGGGAATTCACTTAAATAAATCCCTCAGAGTTCTTTGGATCTAATTCTGAGGAGGATTATCGAGATAATGCACTAGGCTCTAAGTCTTAGGGTAGCATGAGGACTAGTTATACTAACCTCTTCTACAAAAGGTATAGTAAGAACCCCAAGGGTGAGTTCATGGATGGAAGTGATGCGTGTTTTTCGTAAGGAAATCTAAGCTACAGAATTAGGGATTTCCCATTAGTAGGCCAAAAGAGTAAAGATTTACGTCAGTTAGATCATGATAACATCACTTCAGTCCTAGTAGGTCTCTCGAATTAATAAGGTGCCATATCTAGTACCACGAGTGGACAGTGTTAGAATCGAATCCATGCCCTTTATACTTCAAATGATCAAAAAAGTTCTCCTAATATGGATACTGGAATGTTAAAAGTATTTCACCTTCATGTGTATCCATTGTTAGACCCCCGAGACTACAATTTCTTTATTGACTCCCTATATAGCAATAAATTTTAGTGTCAACCCAAAACTTTTAGCAAAGACCTTGTTTATGTCTATTTCTATTGTTAGTTCAATTATAGCCAAATAGGTGTACAGAAATTACCCAATCACAGTGTCCCAGAAGGTTACCCTAGTAGATCTCATAAAATTAGAGATGACTAATTTAGAGTTAATTCATGTAATAGATTGGCTCTACACTTACTATTTCTTATTAAACTGTACAAATAAGACAATCCATATTCTATTTCTGAATAAGCCAGTTATATAATGGAGGGGTAGTACCTCAGTGCTTGTTGGTCAATTCATCTCCTATATTAAGGTAATGAAGAGTATATCTGAGTGTTATATTTATATCCTTGTCTAACTTAAGGACTCAATTTTACAAATTTTGAGTCATGAGTCAAATCTAGTTGATAAATTATTTTTGGAAGTATTTTGTGAATATCTTCCGAAACAGCCTTTCTACTTCGTTAGAGGTAGAGGTATGGACTGCGTACATCTTACCCCCCCCCAGACCCCACCAGGTGGGAATACACTGGGTTTGTTGTTGTTGTTGTATTTTGTGAATATCTTCTTAGTGTTCCTCCCAAGAGAAAAATTGACTTTGGAGTAGATCTCCTCCCAAATGCCCAACCTATTTAAAATCCACCTTACACCAGCCAAGCGGATGGAATTGAAAAAATATTTAAAACATCTCTTAGTTAAGGGATTCATCATTTCTAGTATCTTACCATAGGGTTCCCCAGTTCTCTTCATGCGCAAGAATGATGGTTCTATCAGAATGTGCAAAAACTATAATAAGATAAACAAAGTCACAATCTAGAATAAGTACCCCCTTCCCAGTATTGATGATTTATTCAACAAATTTCACGGTGTGAATTACTTCTCTAAGATATAGCTTAAATCTATCTATCATTAGCTTAGAGTTGGGTAAACTGACATTCCGAAGTTAGCCTTTAGAATAGGGTATGGCCACTTTGAATTTATAGATAAGTCTTTTGGACTAACGAGTGCCCCTACAACTTTTATGAACTTGATGAATAGAGTGGTCGAACAATATTTGGACATGTTCATCATAGTATTCATAGATGATATCCTGGTTTATTCTCATAGTGAAGGTTGATATGCAGACAATTTAAAGACTGTATTACAGGCCCTTTAGAATCACTAGTTATTCGCTAAGTTAAGAAAGTGTGAATTCTTGTTAAAATCAGTAACTTTCCTCGTTCATGTTATTTTTCGTAAGGGTTTACAAGTTGATCCTCAAAAGATTGATGTAGTAGGGAATTTTACTAGACCCATCTCTCCATTAGATATTAAGCGTTTCATGGGTTTAGTTGTTTACTACAAATGGGTTTTTTAAGGATTTTCTTCTATTAAATCTTCCATGTCCAAACTGACTTAGAAAAATGTCAAATTTCAGCGGTCAGATTCCTGTGAGAATTTTTTTATGTAGTTGAAGACTCGACTCGCTTTTGCTCCCGTATTGACTCTACTGGCAGGTTTAGGTGTGTTTGTAGTGTATTGTCTTGCTTCTAGAGTCAGTCTTGGTTTTATGTTGATGCAGCAGGGCAAGGTTATTAGATACTCTTCTAGAAAGCTCAAACCATATAAAAGGAACTACCCAACTCCTAATCCTATGTTGGCAGAAATGATCTTTGCCTTAAATATTTGGAGGCACTATATTTATGGGGTCCATGTTGATGTGTTTACTGAACAAAAGAGTTTACAGTATGTATTTACTCAAAAATACCTAAATCTTTATTAGACAATGCGGCTTAAATTATTAAAAAACTATGATATGATTGTGTTGTACCACCTGGGTGAGGCTGATGTTGTGAGTTTTTCACTTAGTAGATTGTCTATGTAGAGTGTTGCTCACACAGATAATGTTAATAAAGAGTTATCTCATACGGTTCATAAGATTGCTAGATTGGATATTCTATTGATTGATTAAGCTTAAGGTATTTATGGGTTTACAATAGTTCAAAATCGTCTTTGGTTTATAAGGTAAAGTAAAATCAATATAGAGATCCTTTTTTTGATAAGTGAAAAAGGCGGTTTGAGATCAAAAGGTTAATGTTTCCTCCCAAAGGGGAAAGGGTGTTCTTCGTTGTCAGTGTAGGTTATGGTTTTGTGTATGGATGATTTGTGGAAGTAGATGTTAGAAGAGGTGCATGGTTTTGGCTATTCTATTCTATTGGGCGGCACTATTATTTACCATAATTTTCAAGAAGTATATTATGGAAATGGTATGAAGAAGGATATTGCACAATTCATAGTGAAGTGTTCAAATTGTTAGTAGGTTAAGGTTGAGCATTAGATACCTAGTGGGATAGATAAAGAGTTTAGAATCAAAACATGGAAGTGGGAAGTGATGAATATGGATTTTGTTATCGGGTTACCTCGTATGTATCGTTAGTGTGATTCTATTTGGGTCATTGTGGATAGGATGACCAAGTAAACTACTTTCTTTTCAGTCAATACTTCATCTTCTGTTGAGGACTACATTAGACTCTAACTCAGTGAGTTTGTAAAGTTACATGGAGTCCCATTGACAATTTTTTATGATAGAGGTACTCCATTTACCTCTCAATTCTTGAAGGCCTTTCAGTTTGGTACCAAAGTTCACCTCCATACGAATGGAAACCTATAGACAGTTGGTCAGGTAAAGAGGACTATTCAGACCTTAAAGGACAGGTTGAGAGTTTGTGTTATCGATTTCAAGGGTAGTGGTATGATTAATTTCCTTTGATTGAGTTCTCCTACAATAACATCTATCACTCTAGTATTCAAATGTCTCCATTTGAGGCTCTTTATGAAAGGAGGTGTAGGTCTCTTATTCGTTAGTTTAAGGTTGGTGACGATGCTATTATAGGGCCAAACACAGTGTATGAGGCAATGGAGAAAGTATACTTGATTTGAGAAAGTCGAATGAAAGCCTAGAGTCAACAAAAATCCTATGCAGATCTGACAAGAAGGGCGCTTGAATTTGATACTGGTGACTTGGTGTATTTGCAAATTACTCTGATAAAAGGGGTGAAGAGATTTGTTAGGAAAGGGAAGCACTCACTATGTTGCCGTATATAGGATTATGAGAAGTTTTAGGATGGTAGGCTATTGATTAGAGTTTTCTGCAGAGTTAGTATCAGTGCATCCAGCTTCAGTCATTCCTTTGGAGAATATGGGAATTGAAGATAACCTATTCTATTAAAAATTCCTAGTTGAGATCCTTGATCATCTGATTTATAGGTTTAGAAATAAAAAAGTTGCCTTAGTAAAAGTATTTTGGAGTAATCAGTCATTTGAGGGAACTACACGAGAAACAGAAGAAGATATGCGAGCCAAGTATCCCTATCTCTTCTCTTTGAATTTAGATTCATCTTGAGGTAATGGTTTCCTTAATTAATTAACTTTCTCCCTTTCTATCTCAGCTATCCAGCCATCATTATGTTATAACATGCATTCATGAGTCCATTTAAGGCCATGGACTATTTTTTAGACCTAGATATTTTTTCAGGATTCAGCTCGTAAGTGTCAGTGCATGATATTAGTTTTCCTAGTACCACAACTTAGATAGTTTCATTTGAAGATGAATGAACCTAAGTAGGAGCTATTGTAATACCGAATTTTCACAAGCACTAGAAACCTTAAAAGATAGACCACTTATTTAGCTTTCTGTCGCATAACGTCTCATCTTAATCCAACATCATGGGAAAAAGTTATGCAAGTTTTCCCCAAGTTCTAATTAACTGCCAATGTCTACAACTCAGATAATAAACTATAACCAGACATTACTAGTCATTATGAGCAATTTTATTCTGAATGGAAATGACCCTCAACTTTAGCACAGTGACTACAACTCCACCCTATGACCCATAATCAGTTGGTATGAGTCATTAAAGGGTACACATATCCATAACATCATGTAACATGGAATTCATCCCAGTGGTTACGTATCTACCATATGAGTCATATTCAGACATTACGAGTCATTAATAGACTCATAGCCTGATAAGTGAATATCCCAAGAATCAAGTCTCAAAACATGACACTACCTGATGACTCATAGTCGGTCATAACGAGTTGTTAGGGGAAAGTTATAGTCATACCATAAATGACCCAAAACTTTGGGTTCCTGGTTACGACTCCGAGCAAGACTCATGAAAAGTCTTGAGGTGAGTCCTAAAGACTGGAATGGGTTTTTCCTGCATATTTTCTCATGGACTTCTATGTCTTTTCCCACTTATTTAAAAGTCTAACCCACGTTTTTTGGGCTTCCAAAATGGTGGTATAAAATCTCTAATATCCCTATTTACACAATTAATCATAATTTCACTCGGAGAATTAAAAGAGGGATGATTTTCTTATTTTTTCCAAGGCAACTATGGTTCTTCACATTCAATCTTGATTTAGAGGAATCACCCAAGGCTTCTACATCAAGGTGTGTGGGATATTCATCAATCGACCCCTTTCACCCATTGCTTCCCAAAGTTTCCTTAGACTTTTAAGTTTAGTTTACTCTTTTATCCTTAGGATTTCTTGGCACTTATGAATTTTCATGGAATTACAGTTTATCCTTGCAATTGAACCATGTATAAATGTTAATCTCACAAGCTTAGAATATTTCCATACTCATGATCAAGAATTTGTTAGTTTAATAATATATTATGTTTTGGGGTCTACAATCATGCAATTTCATACAAGTATTCCAATAATGTTATCATGTTTAATGTAATCTTCCATGCTGGTGGGTTATGAACACCCGATACCTATATATTCATGCATGTTACATTTATCAGGTTATATGTCACTCATACTATGCTTGCATCATTAAATTCATAATATTATCATGTTTAGTATTTACCACTTTTGAATTATGTTAAACCTTTATCAGTATCAGTGTCAGCTTAGTTGTAGTAGAATTTAGCAACGAGAGATCCTAGGGATGAAGCATCACCTACCCTTCAAAGGTTGAGACCTTTAGTAGAAACCTAAGAGTTCTAGGAAAATATAGCCAGTGTAGGTTATATTAAGTCATCCTCTGAGTAGAGGGTTAACACTCTCCTAGGGGTTACCTGTGAGTAAAGGGTTTATACCCTAGTTCTTAGGGACATCATTTTAGTGGATCTACACAGCTAGTTATGGTACCCTTTGTAAGGTACTAACACCTTACCAATCAGGGTTACAGGCTGACCCTGATAAGTTTACATCTGGGCATGTCTATAAAATGTTAGCTCCTACAGTTTCAGTTCAGCATTAAGACTAATCAATTTAGGTTTCCATGAACAAGTGTAGATATATGAGTTATACAATTATTAAGATCATTTAAGCAAATGTTTAGCGTTGCATTGATTTTACATGTTCATACATACATTCTTAGTGCCTATATATATAATCTAGTTACTATCTTGTATAATAATACATTCAATGCACTGATTGCATGCTATCCATTGCACAACGTTGTCTTATACCATAGATGCAGATGCTTAGTTCTTAAATCACTTGTAGTTTGTTCCTGTGCCACTCAGCTTCAACATTGGTGAGTCCTATAAGTTGAGGACTAGCTCTACTATTAGTTATTTATGCCATTATTTTATCTTAAGCTATTTCAGTTGATCAGAGTTAGTTGGGGACCTAGCCTAACAAGTCATCATGTTTAGATGTTTTCAAAAAGCTAGCTATGAAAGTTTGAGTCCAATGGACGAACACTAAAAACTCATGTTTGTTGACATGAGGGTTTGTCTTAGCGACCATATATGATACTATGACGTACATGGGGATCCTCTATGTATAATGTACATATGTATCATGGAGAGCAAAGGGTACTTAGTAATGCCCTACTCTTATGGTATCTTCGATTCGTGTGGATACAAGCATCAGGTCTCTTTCAGGGGGTTACACTAGACCCATATAAACCATTTGTGGCTTTAGGATAGTTAATGGGTAGTCCAAGTCTGACCTGGACCGAAGAAAACCTCCGTTTCCCAACCTAACCTTCAGCCGCCTGCTCTGATTTGGTCGAATTCCAAGCATGAAACATACTAGTGTAACAATTCACATAAAGACCCTAGGTATATATCATACCCATCACTAACCCTACTTATCCACATAAAACAAGGCCACAAACTAGGCCACGAAAAGATAGAACGCCAAAATATATGATAATTAATCTAGATATGTAATATGATAGAAAAGTGAGAATTTACGTTTGATGATGACAGCCACCCAACTTATTCCAATACCAAGGCTGAACCAATACCAATTTTGCCAATACAACCGCCAGAAATACCACAAAGCCTCTATCCAAAAAATTAAACAAATATGGTTGGGACACACCCCCAACCATGGCCAAAAGCAATATCCAAGATAAAAGAAAAGTGTCTACAGAAATACATAACATTAAATAATATCTTCCAAAAGCATGGAAGCTCAACACTTCAGTCCAAATGCTGATACCAAATTCACGTGCAAAATAGGAGTAGTAGAATAGTCGGTTCCTGCATAGCATGGGTATACAGCCACCAGTAGATTGGGTTAGCGAGTCATTGCTAGTATGGATATTAGGATAAGGATAAAACAATACAAGTTATAAACCCAAGTAAAGGCATCCATAATGCATAAATAGACATATATAAGTGTGGACAGTAAGAACCTGGTTTACACTGCATTGAAAACCTATACCTAGGCTATTTATCTTCGCCATCCTAGACTACCCATGAGCGATACGGGTTTAGATCCACCTGCTAAAAAGGCCCCAATGTATGTAACCATAAGACTAGGGGGGTATCCTATAATTTTACTAGTACATCTCCCAAAGTATGACATCATGAACACACTCTACTAAGAATAATCCTCATATCGGCAAATACGAGTTTCCATTTTTGGTCCCTCCAGGACTGCCACTTTCCATGGCTTTGCTATACACACCGCTATTAATACCGAATTTAAATTGTTTCTAAATAACTAACCAAATCCATTTGCCATTTTATTAAAAACAACCAAGATTAGTGGCATTGTCATATCACCCCTTACTTGAAAGTAATATTCATAGCCAAACCACTTAGTTGAAACGGACTTTCAAGTTCCCTTCTATTTACCACATTAAACCACTTAGGAGTCTTCCATGTTCTCCAAAAATATAACCATTTAGACTTTAGCCTTTTCAAACTATTTAAACTGTGTAAAGTTCCTTTACTAAGTCTAAAACATGTAAGAGTTCCATTAAAAGAAGTAAATGCAACCAACATATCTTTATAATCATTTTATCAAACACCTTGGGGGAATAATATAACAAAAACCAATTCCAAATAGCATTAAATTATTACCATGAAATACAACTATTCATAACCACCCTTAATGCATATAAAAGCATAATTAAATCAATTGGGAA
Source organism: Capsicum baccatum var. pendulum (assembly GCA_030864225.1). NCBI lineage: Eukaryota > Viridiplantae > Streptophyta > Magnoliopsida > Solanales > Solanaceae > Capsicum > Capsicum baccatum. The sequence continues at coordinate 160,443,534 of CM061555.1, read as the reverse complement.
CCATAACCAAGCATTTACTATCAAAAATGTCAATTAATACTTTAAATCGATAATCATGAAAACCATTCCATTAGTTGAAATTACAATGAGATAAGAGAATCATGCCTTATACTAAAGAATAGATGGAAAAAAATCACAAAAGAAATCCTCAAGATGAAATCGTAGCCTTCTTACCCCAAAATCTCCTGAGATAACTATGAAATGTTTATAGAATAGTTTCTAAGTTTTAATGAATAGAATAATAAGGTAAATAACCTCCTAAGTATATTAGATGTCGTGGGTCCTAATTAGGGTAAGTAGTAAAATATCTAAAATACCTCCACTTAAATCCCTTAAAAATCCCATCATAGGGATATGACTGACCCATATGAGTAGTAACCTTCCAATACGGTTGTTACCTATAACTCGTAACCAAGCCTCAACCTTGGATCAGACATTGTCCAGTATACAATTCATCCAACTAATACATAACCACAACATACGATCCTTACCAATGACCCTTATCCTTTCAAAAATAAAATACAAGGAGGATAAAATACTACCCACTAGACAACTCTGTAATATGACTCGTACCATGTCCTTACAAATCATACCCCTAAGTTATACCCATTCTACTGATAAAAACCATCCCACCAACTAACAATGGTCAGCATACGATAGGATCATACCACTCGTACCCCAACATATGGATCATAACGATGAGTTGTATTGGGTTTGAAGAATGTAATTCCAGGAAACTTTCTAAAGGTCAAAACCTAGGATGTTTCACTAGGTTAACAGTTTTAAAGGCATGCTAAAATCGACTGCATTTCCAAGCATAGTTGTATATATATTTATGATTGTGTGCATATGGTTGGTTAACTTTGTTTTATTCGATGGAATTATCTTATCCTTATCCTAAGTTTATTCTAGCATTTACCCGATAACCTATCTTTAGGTGAGTATATCACCACGAAGTATAGGAATTGATTCTTCTACTCCTACTTCTTAATGATTGGGTTTGAGATCAGATGTTGGATTGAAGTAATCAAATTCCATATTATTGAAGGATCCATTTCATATCATTGATTTATTTACATACTTCAGTTATTTTATGGATATTAGTTTTGGCTAAGGTTGGGGGCATATCTCAATCAGATATTGTTTTTCTTTTAGTTAGAGGCTTTGTATGAGTACAATGGGTTGCAATGGTCGGTTTTGTTATTGGTGTCAACCTTAATATTGGGGCTGATAGTGTTGGACAGAATTTATGATTGTTTCATCCTTTTTTATAATGTTATGTATAAGAACTTGGTTTATATATTTGTCTAGTTATGGTTGATAGTTGGTAAAGGATGATTCAACTTGTTTGGGTTGATATCAATTATAGACTTATCCCAGAGTCTAAAATTAGAATAAATACTATCTTATTATACGTTTAGAATTTATCCGACTTAGAGTATGCATCTTTGGAGGTTGGGTTAGGTAACGAGGGTGGTCCCTAGTCCTAGATTGACTTGGGATGCCAATTATGACAAGGACCCAGTTTTGCTCAAGTTGATGTAACACCTTAAGTTTTTGGTTATTGAAAATTACTAAAATATTATCCTCACTATCCTGACTAGGACTCCCCTCACTAGTCATAAGGAGTTTTGATAAGTCACTAGACAAAATCATATCCAAATCAGTACATGTGTGGATGAGTATTTCTTAGATTATGCGTCGCTCATAATTAGTCGTATGGACTTGTTATGAGTCGTTTGGTGTAAATCATAGGGTGTTTTGTTTTTGCCTAAAATGGTTTTTGGGTTTACTATGACCGGACCCTACAAGATTTATGGTCCAATTATGAGTCATATTGGTTGAGTCTTAAGGTAATAAGTGAGTTGGTGTCTTTGAAAATGTCTTGGATGTGACTCGCCATGGTGAGTAAAAGCGTGTTAAGTGTCATATAGTCATAGTCACTGATGACTAAATTTCAGTTTATAAATTGAGGGAACTTTGGACAATTCCCTTCTCACCCAATTAAAAATCCCATGTTCATAAAACACTTAACGTGGGTTATTTTTCATTCATAACGTACTCAAAAACTTTCAAATCTCTCTCTCAAGTCCCTCAAGCAGCCATACTTGGTATTTCAAAGAAGTATGTCATCCAAGGGTTGAAGGGTGAAATTCTCTCCATAAACTTTGGTATGTCAAGCATGTTACTCTTCTGCCATTATTATTTTGTTAAAGTGTAGATTTAAAATTACAATTTAAGTAGTTTGGATATTGGTTTTGTAACATGGTTTTAAGGTTTTTAAATGTTTGTGTCTAAATAATGTTTCCTATGGTTTACATATGATTTTTCATGCTTTATTAAGGGTTTTTAACTTGTGGGGTGCATGGGTATGGTCAATAAACTAGGGGACTAAGTTTCCCCTAATTTTGAAAATAATTACAATTGAAGTGGTAGTGACCTCAACATATATTGTGAAACTGGTTTGGAATATGAAAAGTATGCATCTTTACCTATTTTTAAACTAATGCATAATGTGAAAGGCTAATGAAGCATAGTGGTTTTGAATTCAACCTTGTAGGGTTATGTAACTCCCCAAGCTGATGTATAATTGAACCAATGGAGTTGTAAATTCCCCTAAGTAATGATACTTGGTGTGGAATGTTTATATTGCCTTACAAGTGTAGTTGGTATAACGATAACAATAACGTATACCTAAATGTATATCATGGTTCAATAAATGATAATGTATGTGCTAATTATTATTAGTGTGCTTTAATGAGGGTTGTGTAGCTAAGACATGAAAGTGGAGGTCCTAAAAGACAAATATTGAGATAACGACTGTAGACGTGACGATTTACATGATAGGGAGGTTCGAGTCCCCCTTATTAATATCATTTGAATATGAGGTTTGAGTCCCTATATATTGTATAATATGATTTGGTGTCACCCATATATACTAGGAGGTTTATGTCCCCCATAGTTAATATATATACCCTCTGGTTCATCTAACCACATGCACAAGGTCCCTACAACTAGCTGGGAAAGAAGTGGGCCCATATAGCTCGTGGATACCTTTATATGTTATGACGGTTGAGCTACACAACCCAGGATAAAGTTTGTAAGAGCATATTAAGCCTTGTTCCCTATCCCAACAAGTAATGTGTATATATGTATTTGCATATGCTTTTGTTTATTGGATTTTGATTGATTATGAAGTGTTGACATGGCATTATTTTTGATGCCTTGTCTATGAGTTTCATGCTAGTATTTACACCATTAACCATCTCTAGAAATTGTCTCGTTATGTGATGAAGGGTCCAAAGGCAAGTTTACTTTCCCTGCACAGAGCTAGGTAGATTTGCTCAGCTCATTGGTTCACTTAGGTAAAGTTGTTATCTTTTATATTTTGGAATATTTAGATATTTCACCAGTTCTAACAATATATTAGAGTTGAGAGTTTCATTATTATTAAAATTGTCATTGCCAATTTCTTCTGCTTGGATAGAGGACATGTACTACCTATGACTAGTGTGTGGCTCTTAATTTGAAGGATTTCTTGGATTACTGTTAACTTATGTTATGTTGGAAAGTCACTTGGATGATTAACGGTTATTGGTTATAAAATGTTTTAAATTTCTTTAATATCATTGTATGTTATCTTATTATATGTTCGGAACTCATCTGATATTGTGGATATTATTTATGGTTTATTACGTGTAAGGGGTGATATCCAGTCCGCATTGGACTTGAGATATTGTAAAACCCAGAATCTGTTACCCAGAATTCTACACGATGCTCATGACCTCGGAGGACCACAAGCTAATCCATGACTGATATCTATACCTGAAAACTGCATAATATACTATATTATGCAAAAATAATGGTTGTAAGGATGTAAGGTTCAAAACTAATGAAACAAAACATAACATCTGTATGGGGTCTGATTACCCAAAATGACCGAAATAAAATATATTAAAACATAAGTCTGAAAAGCCTCTAGCTGTATGTATAAGGAGTTGATGAGACATGTTCCCAACTTACTCTAAATACTATAATAGAGTAAGTAATGACTAAATAAAGTAATGGTCATGTCCTTAAAGATGAGGACTCACTGCTAAATCTGGCTGCTGAAATCTTGAATGCTACTGATGGTCTGGAGCTCGTGCTTTTGAACCTATGGTATAAAACACTATAGCGCAAATGCGTCAGTACGTTTGAATGTACTATTATGCATGTGAGGTAGGCTGAATGCAAAGGTTTTACATGCATGAACTGTACTAACTGACTGGATAACATGAACATAAGAAGGCATACATGATTACATAATACTATAACTGAGTTCGTGATAACATGATTTCTGAGGTTGAGTACTGATAACATGAGACAATGATAACTGTATAACTAATAGTGAATGACTATATCTGATACTCTAGGTTCTGATAGAACTATATGAGTTCTATACTATTATGAGTTGACTGTATCTAACAGTCTAGTTTCTGATGGATCTAGCTGAGTTTCATTCTGTTCTAAGTTTACTGTATCTAATAATCCTGAATTTTGTAAAAATATCTGATTTCTATTACTGAGACTGAGACTGAGACTCTAGGAAGTACTCATCTAACTGATATGCCCCTAATACACCTTTATGGCTGAGTTGGGGTCCAATCTATAACCCTATTTGGAATGGTGTCAATACCGCAACACTGGTAAGGATAAACTATGAGTGACCCACATAGATTAGGTTACTCTAATGAAAACTATGGGACCCTCATATAACAGGTTAAGCCACCTCATCTTCCCTCATATAACAGGTTATGGTGTCTCAAACTATGCTGGCTATGTAGTTTTGGAGCACAAAGATTCCTTCTAACAATCACACTCTCTAATTAAAGGTGAGTTTCCCATCCTTATTCTCATTTAGTGATAACTCCTACTCCTATTTGAAGAGACACTGAACTTGATTAAATGAACTAAACTGGACTGAGTTCAAGGAGTTCCAATGACCGACTGAATACTATTGTCATTATAGAATTACTGAGTTTTTAAAGATTTACTGGGATTACTGAGCTTACTGAATTTATCCTAAGTCACATGACTAGCCGAATTCTACTGAACATGGTTTGACTGAGGATATCGTGAAAACATGACACTGTCTCTAGTCATACAGTTAAATTATTGGGTATTAAATACCCCCAGGACTCGATATCATAAAAGTAATTCATGGTATAAATTCTAAAGCACGACAATGGCTACACACATATGCATAATCCATTGACTGAGACATTTCATCAAACACTTGACATGCATGAACTTGTATATGAATAGGAATTTCATATTATCATATTGGTAAGCCATTTTTCCTTCTCAAAGGCATTTAATCAAACACATAGTGTGCATAGTATATGTAGGCTACATTTCACAAGTAAACATCATGATTCAATTCCAGTTTCACAATTCTATGGTTTAAAACAAGGGTTAACATGAATCTACACATATAATAACTAATTCCACATAAAATTTATCACCAAACATAGATTAGAATTCAATTGGTCATTATCAACATGAACAAAAACAAACCCAATATAGAATTCATAAAAATCCACATACTTAAATTTGAAAAGAGATTCTTTGGCATCATAGATGAAAGGTGTCCATGAATGAACACAATGCATATCTGAGTTAAGGAATATCGAAGGATTATGGAGAGTTCTTGTAATTTGGCACTTGAATCTGAGAGCTAGCGTTCTTGTTCTTTAGAGACTACAACTCAATTTAGGAAAAATAGAGTGAATAAATATATCCTTTGGTCATGTAGGGTTAAATTTTATGATTAGGGTTGAGCTAAAATCATGCATAAAGACCCATTTAACCCTGGATGCATCTTTTTAATTGTTGTGAAACATTTCCCGACTGGGACCCCTGGCGCTACGCGGTGCTGTCGCACTGTGGTACTGGAATTTGACAAATGAGAAATTGGACGATGGCGCGATGTAGGGATATTGCGTAGCTTCACTAGATATTGACAGTTGGGATTTGGGAGTCCTTCGCGATGTGGTGAAATTGTGGAGTCTTACTGGAAATTAATGAATGTCATTTTGGCTTATGGCAAAATGCGCCACTAACTGAGATTAGGGTGTTTTACGACTGAAACTTGAATTAGTTATTACTTCTTACCCGGTTATCGGATTTAGGCGAATCTTATATCAATGGATGCTTATTTAATTTCAAATAAGACAAAAAGTGAAAATCTTGAAAATACCACATGTATAAAAATAAATTCATCTTTAAAACAAGTCTTTGACATCTTTAGAATGAATTTAAGCTAGTTTTAAAATGATAAATGGATACCTAGTTTTAAAATGGGAATCTGAGCATGAAACTTGTTTAGAACTGAAATCTAAATATGAAACTAAAAATCTTAAAGAAAACTATTACCTTGATTTAGATCTGAGTAAGGGGAGAAGATGTGAGGATACTTGGAGCGCATATCTGCTTCTGCTTCTCAAGTATCTACCTCAATGGACAAATTCTTCCAAAGGACTTTGATTATAGGGACTGTTGTGTTCCTTAGTCTGCGAGTCTGATAGTCAATAATTTTAACTGGAATCTCCTCATAAAAGAGGTTGTTCCGAAAATCTATGCACTGAATAGGGACTACAAATGCTGGGTCACCTATACACTTCTTGATCAAAGAGACATGGAAGACTGGATAAACTGCAGCTAAATCTGAAGGAAATTCGAGCTTATAAGCTACCTTGCCGAAATGACTTAGAATTTTTAATGGACTGACCCATCGGGGACCAACCTTTCCCTTCTTACCGAACCTCTTCACTCCATTCGTGGGAGAGATCTTTAGATAAAAATAGTCACTAATCTTGAACTCAAGATCTTTTCTACACACATTTACCAAACTACCCTTGAAATCAATTGCACATGCTCGCTACATATTTTCTAAAGTCTGAATGTTCTTTTTTCTTGACCATCTGTCTTAGGATAGAAGGTTGTATTGCGATGAACTTGGGCACCAAGAACCTTTTAGAACGCTTTCTAGAATTAAGAGTTAAACTGGGTACCTCAATTTGAGATAATGGACAATGGAACACCATGTAATCTAAAAAACTCGATGTATAATTTGGCTTAATTTTCGGTTGAATAGGATGTATGAACAGGGAGAAAATAAACTGATTTAGTCATTCTGTCTACAATGACCCAAACTGAATTATGCTAACGACGAGTTTGAGGAAAGCTCATCACAAAGTCCATGTTTACTTCTTCCCACATCCAAGTGGGAATATTGAACTGCTACATAGACCTACTACTATCGTGATGCTCTATCTTAACCTTCTGACATGTAGAGCACTTAGCCACAAACTCTGCAAAATCTTTCATTATCCCACTCCACAAATAGATCTCTCACTTGATGCGGTACATCTTTATGGCCCCTGGATGAATAAAGTAGCACGCACCATGTGCTTCTGCAAGAATTCGTTACCTCAAGTCATCTACACCTTGAACACACAGACGACCCTAACAATGCAATACACTATCTCTCCCTGGGATAAAACCTCTACTTTCTGATCTTTGACCGACTCTTTTAACTTGACTAGACATGGATCTTTATGTTGCTTTTCTTTCATCTCTGAAACTAGAGATGATTTTGAACTACTTTGAACCCATACATCACACTCTTTTGTATCAACTAAGAGAATACCTAGTATGGTAAGCTGATAGACTTCCTGAGCTAAGTTCTTCTTACCATCCTCAAAATGAGTCTACTGAGGGTGTCAGCCACTACATCGGCCTTGTATAATGATAAAGCAAACTCATGTCATATTTTTTAAAAAGCTCTAACCTCCTTCTCTGATAGAGATTAAGATCTAGTAGAGAAAAAACATACTGAAGGCTTTTATGATCTATGAACACCGAATAGATAATGGCTCTAAATCTTTAAGGCAAATACTATAGTTGCTAACTCAAGATCATGAGTAGGATAATTCTTCTCATGGGGTTTAAACTGTCTGGAGGCGTAGTCTATAACCTTACCATGCTGCATGAGGTCCCAACCCAAACCTACTCTGTACGCATCATAGTACATCATGAACACATCTAGACTGTCTGGGAGAGTGAAAACTGGAGCTGAGGTGAGTCAAGTCTTTAACTCCTGCAAACTCTTCTCACAAGGATCTAACCACTGAAAACTTGACTTTTTTCTGATTTAATCTAGGAATAGGGGATACAATAGAAGTAAATCCCTCAATAAACCATTTGTAATAGCCACCCAAACCCAAGAAATACCTGATATCTATTGGAGAGACAGGTATGGGCCAGTTTCTTACTGCTTTAGTCTTTTGAAGATCTACTCTAATTCCATCACCAAAAATGATATGAATAAGGAATGATACTAACCTTAGCCAAATTTCACACTTAATGAATTTGGAAAACAAATGATGATTTTTGAGAGTCTGCAATACTATTCTGAGATGATCTGCATGATCATGCTCATTGCGGGAATAAACAAGAATATTATCTATGAACACTATAACTAACATGTCCAAGTACTGCTTGAATACCCGGTTCATCAAGTCCATGAAAGCTGCAATGGCATTGGTAAGACCAAAGGACAAAACTAAGAATTTAAAGTGACCATACCAAGTATGGAAATCTATTTTTGAAATGTCACATTCTATAACTCTAAGCTAATGATATCCTAATCTGAGGTCTATCTTAGAGAAAAATCTGCCACCCTGAAATTGGTCGATCAAGTCATCAATTATGGGAAGAGAATACTTGTTGTTGACTATAACTTTATTGATATGGCGGTAATCAATGCACATTTTGAGAGAACCATCTTTCTTTCTCGCGAATAAGACTGGTGTGCCCTATGGGGACATACTAGGTTTGATGAATCCCTTATCTAGGAAATCCTTCAACAACTCTTTTAGTTTTTTGAGTTATACTAGTTCTATTCTATATGACGGAATATATATCGGCTGAGCATCTGGATGAAGATCAATACCGAAGTCTATTTTCCTTTCGGGAGGAATTCCTGAAAGATCTTTGGGAAAGACATCTAAATATTCATTCATGACATGGACTGATTTAGGAATTTGAGTTTTATAGATAGAGTCCTTAATATTAACAAGATGGTAGACACATCCCTTAGATAGCATTTTTCGTACCCAAAGATAAAAAATAAGTTGTCCTCAGAAAGTAAATACACTACCCTTCAACTCTAGGATGGGTTAATTTGGAAACTAAAATTAGACTATTCTGTTTTTGCAGTTGACTATAGAATAGAAGGAACAAAGCCAATCTATTCAAAGTATGACATAAAAATTAGTCATATCTAATACGACTAAGTCTGTTGAGGTAATTTTCTAAAATATCATAACTGAGTAGTTCCTGTATGTCGATCGGGCTATGATGGTTTTACCCACTAAGGTATAGACTGAAAAGGGCTCTGTAAGAATTTCGAGACTGACTCCTAAATCAACTGCTATATAAAGAGTAACAAAAGATAAGGAAGCTCCTAGATTTAGGAAAGCATAATCATGCAAGTGAAAGATCTGTAACATACCAGTAACCACATCAACATGATTATCCTGATCATGTTGGGACTGGATAACATAAAGTTTGTTTGGACGTTGCCCACTAGTAGCATTGGAAGTTGCACCATACTAATTTAGGCAGTCAAAGTGGGTGGAGAAATGATTAAGCTGACCCTGAGGACCTGGCTGAGGACAATCTCTGACTCTAAGGCCTGGCTTTCAAAATACAAAACATATACAACTGCCCTCTCTTGAAGTACCCTGATAATTTTGCCATATTTCTAACAAAGAGGATAGGTTTGGGCACAACTAACACTGCCCTGAGATTTAGAGCCTGGGGCCCTATCTCTGCTATCGCCTCTTAATTTTGGCACTAGAGACCTAGCTGAAGAAGGAGATAGAATAGATGACTAAGGATGAAACTGAGAATGGTTTTCTCCCTCAAACTTAGGCTGAGAAACATTGAAACTACATGTCCTTGCTCTCTTCTTCTGCTTCTTTCTCATCTTAATATATTGCTCTTCTATCTGTTAAGCATGGGTCATAAACTTGGCTATCTATATCTCAATAATTAGCATTACAGATCTAGACTCATTAACCATACTATCATTTACCCATGACATAAATTTATTCATCTTGGCTCTGCTATCTGCCAATACATGAGGAGCATATCTGGCTAATTGGGTAAACTTATGATAATACACTCTCACCATTTATTGCCTTTATTGAGGTTGATAAATTCTAACACTTTATCTTCTCTTAGATCTAGGGGAAAGAATCTATCTAAGAAGGCAGTAGCAAACTACTCCTACTCAATAGGCCCTGCATCTATAACCCTCTCTGACTTTCATTATTTGAACCAAGTATAAGTAATATCCTGTAACTGATATGCAACTAGCTCAGCACTCTGATTAGAAGTATCCCCATGATGTCTTTAACCATATAAACTTGGTCTAGGAATTCCTGAGGATCATCTTCTGACTTAGACCTTAAAAAGGATAAATGATTTATTCGGGTAAAGTGTTGAATCCTGGATGCAGTTGAATTGGCCATTGGGTTGGCCAAAATGACAGCTAGCCATTTATTCTGAGCAGCAACTGAATTAGCAAGAGTGGTGAATGTAGGTCAGAACTCTGCATACAAAATATGCTCATCCAAGGGGTCTTCTTGGACGGGCTGAGAGGCTAACTGATTTTCATTTCTTCTTTTGGAAGGCTTGTTATATAAAAGAACGGGATAAATAGATTAAAATAAAAGTTAAATTTAAGCTCACGCTCACTGTCACGACATAACTACTGAAAGAAGTGAAACTGTTCCTTAAACATCTCATAGCCTCATTCACATAAATATGGTGCACAACACACCCATGCACAAAACTGTACTAGGTAAGGCTATCATACTTCCTAAGAAACTATTAAACCTTAGGCTTTGATAGCGAGTTTCTAATGCCCCAAATTTGGTACCTGGAATGCTATACGGTGCTCATAACTCCAAACGACCACAAGCTAACCCATGACTGATATTTATACCTGAATACTGCATAATATATAACATAAAAATAAAGTATGCAAGGATGTAAAGTTCAAAACTGATAAAAAAAAACATAAAATTCAGATGGGGTATGATTAAACAAAATAACTAAAATAAATTATCTCAAAACATGATAGTATGAAAAACCTCTAGCTTTCCGAATAAGGGGTTGATGGGACATGTTCCTAACTAACTCTAACTAATGTAATAGACTAAGTAATGGTCATGTCCTCCAAAGATGAGGACTCACTGCTAAATCTGGCTACTAAAGTCTAGAATGCCACTGATGCTCTAGACCTCGTGCTTCTAAACCTATGGTATAAGACACCATACTGCAACTGCTTTAGTATGTTTGAATATACTATTATGCATGTGAGATAGGTTGAATGCAAAGGGTTCACATGCATGAATTATTCTAACTTACTAGATAACAAGAATATGAGAATATATGCATGATTTCATAATAACTATAACTGAGTTTATGATAACATAATTTCTAACACTGAGTACTAATAACATAATATACTAATAACTGTATAATTAATACTGAGCGAATGTATCTGACACTCTATGTTCTGATGGAACTAGCTGAGTTTCGTACTATTCTGTGTTCATTGTATCTGATAGTCTAATTTTTGATGAAACTAGCTGAGTTTCATGCTATTTTGTGTTAAAAGTATCTGATAGTCCTAAATTTTATAGAACTATCTGAGTTATATTACTGAGATTGAGACTGTAGGAAGTAGTCATCTAACCGACGTGCCCCTAATACGCCATTATGGCTAAGTTAGGGATTAATCTATAATCCTAATTGGAAGGGTGTCAATACTATGCAAATGGTAAGGACAAACTATGAGTGACCCTCATATAATAGGTTACTCTAATGAAAATAGAGGGGCCCTCATATAACAGGTTAAGCCACCTCATTTTCCCACTTATAATAGGTTATGATGTCTCAACCTACACTGGCTATATAGTTTTGGAGCACAAAGATTGCATCTAAGAATCATACCTTCCAATAGCAGGTGAGTTTCCCATCCTTGTGCTCACTCAATGCTAACTCCTACTCCTATCTAAAGAGACACTGAACATGATTAACAGAACTAAACTGGACTAAGATCATGGATTTTTTATGACCAATGGAATACTTCTAAGATTATAGAATTACACAGCTTTCTAACATTTACTGGGATTACTATGCTTACTGAATTTTTCCTTAGTAACATGACTAGCTGTATTCTACTGAACATGGTTTGCTGAGGATATCATGAAAACATAATACTGGCTCTAGGAAAACAGCTAAATTATCAGGTATTAACTACCCCCAAGACTCAAAATCATAAAACAAATTTATGGCATAATTTCTAAAACATAACAATGGCTACACACATATCCATAATCCATTGACTAATACATTTCATCAAACACTTGACATGCATGAACTTGTTTATAAATGGGGATTTCATATTATCATACTAGTACGACACTTTTCCTTCCAATAGGAATTTAATCAAACACATAGTAAGCGTAGAATATATTGTCTACATTGCACAACAAGTAAACATCATTATGCAATTCCATTTTCACAATTCAAGGGTATAAAAAATGGGTTCACAAGAATCTATACATATAATAACTAATTCCACATTAAATTTATCACCAAACATGGATTATAATTTCATTGGTCCTTATCAACATGAACAAAAACAAACCCAACATAGAATTCATAAAAATCCATATACTTAAACTTTGAAAAGAGATTCTTGAGCTTCATGATGAAAGGAGTCCATGAATGAAGACTATTCATATCTGAGTTAATGAATTTGGAAGGATTGATTGAGAATTCTTATGATTTGGCCCTTGAATTTGAGATCTAGGGTTCTTATTCTTGAGAGAGAGCAACTCAATTTGGGAAAAATAGAGTGAATAATGATATCCTTAGGTCATATAGGGTTAAATTCAGTGTTTAGGGATGAACTAAAATCATGTGAAAAGACCCATTTAAACTTTGATGCATTTATTTAATTTTTATGAAACATTTCCCCCCTGGATCCCTAGCACGACGTGGTGCTATTTCGTTGTGTCACTAGAATTTGACAAATAGGATATTGGATGATGGCGCAATGCAGGCATATCTCAAAGCTTCATTGGATTGTGAAAATTGGGATTTGGGAGTCCTCCACGATGTGGTGAAATCATGGAGTATTATTAGAAATTGACAAATGTCATTTTGGATTATGGCGCGATGCGCCACTGACTGAGAAGACGTTGTTTTACGATTGAAACTTTAATTAGTCATAACTTCGTACCCGGTTATCGAATTTAGGTGAATTTTAGATTGATGGAGATCTTATTGAATTTCCCATATTACTAAAAGTGAAAATCTTAAAAATACCACATGTATAAAAATAGATTCATCTTTAATACAAGTCTTTGACATCTTTGGGATAAATTTAAGCTAGATAGAAATATAAGGTATTACAAATATCCATTACTGACCTGCCCCAGTTCTAGTCATAATAGAGATGGTATTAGAGCCTATATTTGGTGTCATTGGATATCCAATAATGCTATGTCAAGTAGTGTCTTATTTATGGGTGTGTAGTGTGCCATACTTATAAGAAAGGCGCTATGAGTCATTTAGGAATTTTTTATTTCATGTTGTTCTATTTAGAGCTATAGAGTTAAAGGTCTTGAATCTCTTCTATTTTCTATCCTATATAAGGACAATATGGATGAATCTCATCCTACTCTAGAAGTTTAGACATGGTCTAGTGTCTTTGCGAACCCAATTTTTAGTTTCCAAATCTATGTGTGTTACTTTTATTTCTCCATGCATCGAGGCCACTAGAGTTGGCCAATTTATGATGTTGAGGTATCCTACTTCCACTGGTTCTAAAATTGATGAATATTCTCAAAATTCCATTAGGGAGATCGAAAAGATCTTGCGTGTGATGCATGCTACTGATATAGAGGGTTTAGATTTCATTACTTATTAGTTGAAAGATGTAGAATACCAATGGTATGAATACTGGGAATATCTTAGGGGCAATGGTGCTGAGGCCACTTTGCGAAATGACTTCTCAAGTTGTGTTTTGAATTTATTATTTCCTTAGGAGTTAAGGCAAATCTGTAGGAGTTTGTGAATCTAAAGCTTGGCAGGAGTAGAGTAAATGAGTATGCCTTGAAGTTTAATTAGCTGTGGTGTTATGCTCCATTATTAGTGTCCAATATGTGGGCTAGAATGAGGAAGGTTACCTCTGGATTGTCCCATGAGTTGATCTTGGAGATCGAGGTTTGTGGTGTATATGCAACAAGTGGAGGAAGAAATAAAGTAGAAAGCGAAGATGAGTGAAAGGTAGAATAGGAAGTTTTGATAATCGGATTAGGATGGAGGTCGGCAGGAAAGTTGGAGAGTTGGTAGAAAATGGTCGAAGAAGAAGTAGGGCAATTTTGGTCCTAGACTAAGGCTAGTGCTCCTTATAAAAAGCCATCCGTTGATCGTCGTTCTCAGTATGATAGTGGATTTAGGCAACTAAGAGCCCAGCCCCCGGTTAGTAGACTTAATCTGCTCCTTCATAGCCTCCTTGTAGATTCTGTTGTTAGGTTCACCATGGTATATGTGAAGAAGGAAGGAACAATTGCTTTAGACATAGTCAGATCTAGTCATATGTAGAGGGTTGTCCTTCTAAGATTTCTTCTGGGGAAAATAAGATTCATGTCGCTACTTAATCAGCTTATGAACCAAAAGGTGTTGTGTTTTTTTTTGGGGTTCATAACTGGAAAGAATTGTCCGTATGCTTTTGCCACCTGGCAGGATTCTAAGGCATCCCCCATTGTTGTTATTAGTATGATCAAAGTCTTCTCTCATGATTTATATTGTCTATTTCATTTTAGTTCTTCTCTCTCTCATATGATCATTAATGTGGCAATCCATTCTTGGTTTTGATCCTATATATATTTTGGACCCTTTTTCTGGGTCTACCCTGTGGGCAACTCTATTATGTCTAGAAGAGTTGATGGGGGTTTTGTGATATCATTCTATAGTAGGGAGACCTTGATAGATATGATAGAGTGAAAAATGTCATACTTGGATATCATTCTGGGATGGATTGATTCTTTATGCTACGCATCTCTTGATACTCTAACATGAAAAGTCAATTTTCATTTTCCTAACAAGACGGTGATTTAATGGGAAGGTATTTCCCTAGTACATAAATAGATGTTCATTTAGTATTATAGAGACTAGAAATTATTTCTAAACGGTTCTTCTATCACTTTGTGCTTGTTAATGATTCTAGATCTTAAGTTCCTATGCATATTGTCCCTGTGATTTATGAATTTCCATAGGTGTTCCCTGATGATATTCCTGGTATTCCTATTAATAAGGAAATTGATTTTGGGATTGATCTTCTTTTAGACACTCATTCTATTTTCATTCCTCCTTATATAAAAGAACCAACTAAGTTAAAAGAACTCAAGGAGTTGTTAGATGATCTTTTGGATAGGGGTTTTATCTACCCTAATTTGTGTCCATGGGCCGTTCCTATTTTTTTTTCTCATAAGAAGGATGGTTCATTTTAGATTTGTATTACTTATCGCCAAATGAACATAGTGGCCATAAATAATAAGTATCCCCTTTAAATGATTGATAATTTGTTCGATCAACTTAAGGGTGTTGAGTTTTTTATAAGATTAACCTTGAGTCGGGTTATAATCAGTTAAAGATTGGGGAGATAGATATCCCTAAGACTGCTCTCTAAACCTGGTATGGTCATTTAGAGTTTTTAGTGATTTCCTTTTTTTTCACCAATGTCCTAACAACATTCATGGATCTTATGAATCGAGTTTTCTATTAACTTTTTAATCTGTTTATGATTGTTTGTATGGATGATTATTAGGAAAATTCTAAAGGAAAGGTGGATCATGACGATCACCTCTATCTTGTATTGCAAACATTTAAAGATCTGTTGTTGTATGTAAAATTTTCTAAATATGAGTTCTGGTTAAATTCTATTATTTATCTAGGATTTGTTGTTTCTACTGAAAGGATCATGGTGGATCCATAGAAGGTTGCGGAGTAGCCTATACCCATGACTCCAACAAATATTAAAAGCTTATTGGGTTTAACTAGTTATTATAGAAGGTTTATGAAAAGTTTTCCTATTATTTCTACCCCATTGACTAAGTTAACTTAGAAGAAGGTGAAACTCTTATGGTCTAATTCTTTTGAGGGTAGTCTTGAGAAGCTTAAAGATAAGTTGACTTTTGTTCTAATTTGACTCTACCTGAGGGCACTGATGATTTTGTTTTCTATTTTGATGCATCCTAGGTAGGATTCTATTTTTTTGTTGATGCAACATGGCAAGGTTGCTTCTTACGCTTCTAGACAATTTAAAATTCATTAGAAAAGTTATCCAACTCATGGTTTGGAATTATTAGATGTGGTGTTTTTATTAAAGATCTTGTGACATTATTTTAATAGGGTCCATGTTGATATTTATTTTGATGATATGATCCAACAACACATGTTCACTGAGAAGGAGCTAAATCTCTGGCAAATGGGATAGCTTGAGTTTCTCATGGACTATGACATAAGTCTTCACTATCATCTAGTGTAAACCTAATATGGATGTTGATGCTCTTAGTAGGTTGTTCATAGGAAGCTTAAGTAATGTGCATGAAGAGACAAAAGATATGAAGGATATTCATTGTTTGGCTAATCTTGGAGTCTATCTCTTGAAATTTGATGATAGTGGTGTGATTGTTTAAGAGGTAGCAAAGTCATCTCTAGGTGCTGAGGTTCAGGATAAGCAAATGTTAGATCCTATCTTGATGCAAATTAAGAAATATATTGGTAGGCAAAAGGTGATTTTTTTCAAGATTAGTTGTGATGGTATCTTGAGGTACCAAGGTAGATTATATTTTCACAACGTTGATGGCTTGCAAGGAAAAATTTTGGCCGAAGCTCTTGAGTCATGTTATACTATTCATCCTGGTTCTACAAAAATGTATCATGATCTTTAAGAGATCAATTGGTGAAATAACATAAAGATGTATATGGAAAAAGTTTTATTTAAGTGCATGGTGTGTTAGCAAGTGAAGGTGGAGCACTTGAGGCCTAGTAGGTTAACTCAAGAGATTAATCTACTGATGTGGAAATGGGAAATAATTAATTTGGATTTTTTTTACCAGTCTTCTGTGGTCTCGAAGCAATTTGATTTTATTTTGCTCTTGGTGGATAGTTTGACTAAGTCTACTTATTTTTTGTCAGTGAGAACTAATTACTTTTTTGAGGATTATACCGAGTTGTTCATTGAGGATATCATAAAGTTACACGGTACTCTAGTTTCCCTCATATCTGATTGGGGTAACCTGTTCTCTTCTTACTTTTGGTGGTCGTTCCAGTAAGGTTTAGGGACTAAGGTAACCCTTAGTACTGCTTTCCACCTATAGATGGATAGACAATTAGAAAAGACAATTCAATCCTTGAAAGATATGCTTCGGTCTTATTTGTTTTATATTGTTGCTAGGTGGGTTGACCACTTGCCACATATAGAATTTTCCAACAACAACAATTATAACTCTAGCATAAGTATGGCCCTAGTTGAGGCATTATATATTAGTAGGGGGTGTAGGTCTGCTATTGGGTGGTTTAAGGTTTGTAAATATAAGTTATTTGGTACTGATTTGGTTCACCAAGCTATGGAGAAGGTAAAGGTGATCTGCGATAGACTTAAGGCCGTCTAAATTCTCAAAAAATCCTACGCGAATATGAGTTGAATGGATTTTGAATTTGATAGTGGTAATTGGGTATTCTTGAAGGTATCTCCCATAAAAGGAGTGATGTGATTATTTAAGAAGGGGAAACTAAGTTCTTGTTATGTTGGTATCTACTTTTTTTTAATAGTGCTTGAAATGATGCATATGATTTTGAGTTTCATTCTACTTTGAGCTCCACTCATCCGGTGTTTTATGTTTTGATGGTGAGAAAGTGAGTGGGTGATACTTTTATGGTTGTTCCTTTAGAGGAGGTAGGTATTTTAGATTCCTTATCTTGTAAGGATGCCTCAGATGATATTTTGGATTGGCAAGTACATTCGTTGTAGGCCAAGGATGTGGCATAGGTAATGGTTATTTGGAAGAACTAAAAGGTCTTTGAAGTTATTTGGGAAGCCGAGGAGGACATAAAGTCCAAGTACCCATTCTTATTTCCCTTTCTATATAATTTTACTTGAGGTATATGTATTCCTTAACATTTTTATTTTCTATCATTGTTAAAGGTAATTGTGATTGTGTTTGGAATCAAATAGTGCTAATAAATGACTTGTAATTTCATTCGAGGATGAATGCTCCCAAGGAAGGGAGTATGTAACACCTTGGGTTTTGGTCCTTCAAAATTTTTGAAATTTTATTCTCACTGTCCTTATTACTACTCCCTTATGAGTTTTCGGGAGTCTTGATTATTTATTAGTCCAAATCATGACAAAATAAGTAAGTGTATGGGTCACATAATAGCTCAGTACAAGTGGCTCACTATGAGTCGTAAGGACTTGTTACGAGTCTTGGCTGAAAATTATAAGGTGTCCTGTGTTTTCCCCAAATGCTTGTTGGGTTGACTACGATCGGACCATACTAGTCATAAGGTCCCATTACAAGTTGTATAAGTTGAGTCGTATGGACGTCAGTGTGTAGGTGTCTTGGAAACTGTCTTGGCAATGACTCGTAATAGAGAATCATAATGAGTCTATACGAGTTGTATAGTGACCCATTGTCACAAATGAAAAAATTTTAGATTTGAAATTCCGGGAACTTTGGACAATTCCCTTCTCATCCAATTAAAAACCCAACTTTCCTAAAACACTTTTGGAGGGTAATTTTTGATTCATAATGTGCTCAAACACTTCCCAAGGTCTCTCAAGTCTGTCACAAAGCCATTCTTAGGTTTTCTAAGAAGTACGCCATCCAAGGGATCAAGGGTTGAATTCTACCCATAAACATGGATATTTATTGAATGTTACTCTTCCCCCAATATTATTTTGTTAAAGTAAGGATTTTAAATTATAATTCATGTTGTTGTGATATTTGTATTAGAGAATGGGTTGACGTCTTTTGAATGTTTGTGTCTAAACAATTTTTCCCATGGTTGACAATGGTTGTTCATGTTTGATTAAGGGTTTTGACCTTGTGGGGTGCATGGGTATGGTGAATAAAATAGGGGATTGTGATTTCCCCTAATTTTGTAAATATTAGTAATTGAAGTTGTAAAGACCTCAACACTATATTGTGAAATAGGTTTTGAATATGAAAAGTATGCTCATTGAACTATTTTTTAAGTATTGCATAATGTGAAAGCCTAATGAAGCATAGTGGTTTTGAATTTAGCCTTGTGGTGTTGTGTAACTCCCCAAGCTAATATATAATTGAACCAAGGAGGTTGTAAGTTACCCCATGTGATTATAATTGGTGTGACATGTTTATATTACTATGCAAGTGTACTTGGTATGATGATACCAACAATGTATGCCTAAATGTATATTGGCATTCAATAAAAGAAAATTTATGTGGTAATTGTTTTAATTAGGCTTTATTGGGGGATGTGTTGCTGAGTCTTGAAAGTGGTGGTCCTGAAGGACCAATACTGGAAATTATGGTTGCAAACATTAGGGTTTATTTGACTGGGTGGTTCGAATCCCTTTTATTAATATTATTTGATTGGGAGGTGCGATTCCTTAACCTTGTATAAATGATTTGGTTCTTTTGTCACCCTGATATACTGGGGGTTTGAGTCCCATACTGCATATGTATACCCTTTGGTTCGTGCGGCTACACGCACTGTAGGCTAAAGTTCATGGGTGCATTCATATGTTATGACGGTTTAGTAGGCTAAAGTTTTAATGAGCATATTAAGCCTTGTTCCCTATCCCAACATGCGATATATATATGTATTTTCCTATTCTTATGTGCATTGGATTTTGACTGATTTTGAAGTGTGGATCATCTCATTATTTTACTTTCTTATCCCTGAGTTTCATGTTAGTGTTCACACCCCTAACCATATTCGGATGTTATATTCCTACACGATGCAAGTTTCAAAGGCAAGTCAATTTTTCCTAGGCAAAGTTAGAAGGATCGGCTTGGTTCGTTAGTTCATTGTGGTGAATTCATACACTTCAATACTTTGGATGACTTAGACATTTCATTAGTTCTTATCATAGATTATAGTCTAGAGTTTCATTGTCATTAATATTGTCATTGTCATTGTGCTATGTCAGAGTCGGAGATATGTCCCGACCGAGACTAGTTTGTGGTTCTTAATTAGAAGGCTTTGTTGGATTACTGTGTACTTGAGTTATATTGGTATGTCACTTTTCTGTTTATCAATTTTCTGTTATAATAACTTTCACGACCAAGCCCTGATTCGGGTCATGACAGAAAGTCGAATCTTGAAATCAATATATTTTTATAATGTATAAAGTGTTTAAAAAAGTATGAAGAGTTTTTTATCTAGTATAAAAACATCCAAAGGGTATTTATAGAATACTTAAAAATCCTATCAAAAATAAACAGTGAAAACAAGGTCGGTGGCTACTTATAGACCCACTTACGGGACATAAGTGACACCTATGCCTCATAGTGGATTTCGTGGCAGTCAAATCTCTTGATCAATTGCAAGAGGTGACAGATGATGGCACTTACAGTAGCTTAAATTCCACTTATGCACCGTAATTGCCCCCGTCGTGGTATCAGAAAGATCTTGAACTTTTATGTTCTCTAATCTTCACTTTCTGATACCCACGAAGTGATTGAGTCCATGTGGTTACCACATATGGTCTGAATGGCCCCGTGACTTTTCTTCCTACACTTTTTTTATCATCTTTACTTTTCTTTATCTCCAAATACCTAGTTTCGTACAACATAAACACAAAAATACATCACATATAACAAAACTAACCTAAGTACTTTCATATAATAATGTTTTAAGCATCAAAAGTGCCATGAAATGATGGAACATCAACACCCTCAACTTAGACCTCTTGTATGTTCTCAAGCAATACACATAACAAAAGCAACACGATGATGATTAACTAAGAGAAACCAAAGGTACCTACAACTGTCAATCTAATTTTAGTCAAAACTTCACCCCGCCCCGCCCCCCCCCCCCTCATTTTAAACTTTTCAAAAAAACTTTGTTGATCTATATAGCCGTGCAATGCAACACAATGGAATCAAGTTGTGGCATTACGCTAGCAATCAGTAATAAAGCATATGCACAAATTACACTACCCTTAACAGATAAGCTGGTAGCAACACAACCCATTTACACTCAAAATAAAAAAATTCCTCCTCTCGCAATATGATTATGCATGTACTGTAGGGATTATCACGACAAACTCACACTTATAAAGGAAGTCCCAAAAACTGTGCAAAGAATACCAAAATGGATACCCTTATTTTTCTTTACCTTAGTTGATTAGATAGTCGGACTAGGATCACTATAGGACTTTATTTTCCTTGTAACATAGGCTTGTGGGCTGGTTTAGTATCTTTACGACTTTAGTAGCTAACCCTCCTTGACACTATCATTTCACTTTGTGGCCCACTTATCAACAAATTTTTCTTTTGCTTCAACCTTACTTCTTCCCTTCTCTTTTTATTTCATATTAAGGTTGCGCGAAGTTTCTTTTAGTCTTTCTTTTTCTTGTTCACTTTTTTTAATTTTTACCACTCCAAACCCCACTTTTTTTCATGTTTTCAATCCGTTATTTATACCCAATTCTAACATGCACCTCTATGATAACCCCGCTCAACTTAAGCGATTTAACCAAGTTGAGGTGCAAAATATCCAAGGAGGGACCAGGGCCAAAACATGTTAATTGTAATTAATTGGGAAGGTGAAAGATGAAAACAAGAAAATATATTATTAGGAAGTTCATTTAGACTAAGAGTGGACTAGACCAAGAACAACCTATGATCCTATCCTAATCGACTACCCTCTAATCTAGGCAAGACTAACTAGGCAAGTTTTAGATTAAATGAACAAAGGAAACTAGGTAAGCAGTCTTACACAAACATAGTACAAGTTTATGTCACAAACTACTACCTATTAAGTTCATGAAAATGCTAATCTATGATTATTATGTCCCTAATCCTAATACCATAATAAGATTTATGGGGATCACAAACATAAATACAACACATAGTTCAAACAAAACTTTTTTGTGGGTATCCTTCTTCTGAAACACTTAAACACAACACAATCTACATTAACTTCCCTTAATTCACTTATTTTTCTACTAGGTAAACACAAAGAAATCAAAGCACTTGCATGACCCAAATACAAAGCTACCTAGAAATGCTAGCTCTACTAAGAACTAACTTGGGAAAACAAAATCCCCAAAAGCACATAGACCCATAGTAGCCCCACCCCAATCGAATAGATATGTATCATCCCTAATGCATTAGATGCTTTGAAGAAAGATAGTTATAAACATACCTATGTCACCTTAGGTAAATTTCTCTTATAGAAATCACACTTTCAACAAATATCACAAATACAAAAATACAATATACCTTGAGTTTCCTCCCAAGCATCTCTTGGTTTAACATCGTGGCACGATGTGGGTATCTTGATTACTCAGACTTCACTAAGGTAGAAGAATGGTTGGCCTCTAGGGTCATCAACACACTTTATTACCAGAACCACCCACATATATGTTGGTTGCTCATGGTTCTTTGAACATTTAATATGACTTCCTCATTCATCTTGAACTAAAGCTCACCTCTTTCGATATCCACCAATGCTATATCCATGGCAAAAAATGGTCTCCCAAAAATTATGGGTATCTAAAAATAAACTTCATAATTTAAGTCAACAAAGTCGGTAAGAAATATGAAGTTGTTCATGTTTACCATAACATCCAATGATATGGACATAAAAATCATCATCGTTAGTTTAGGAGGTCTCAAGCCAACTGTTTGAACACTGCCAGGGTCATTAAGTTAAGGCTTGCACCTAAGTCACATAAAGCTCTGGCAAATTGAAATTACACAATTATTGAAGCAATTGAAAAAGCATCAAGTCACCTTTCTTTTGCCCAAGATATTGGGATGTAATCGCACAATAATGATGGAAACAACCAATATCATTATAACCAACAGTTATCTTATTTGTCACCAAATCCTTCATAAATTTTTCATAACCAGACATCTTCTCAAGAGCTTGAATAAGAGGGATGTTCATACTAAACTCCTTTAGCATAGCAATAAGCTTATTATACTTTTCTTCTTCTTTTGTCTATTTCAAACTTTAATGAAAAGTTGGGGGAGGTCATGGAATAGGCTGCAAGACTAGTTGGTACTCCTTAGCCTTACTTTTATCCTTACATATAGTTTCCCAACACACATAAATTTTTTATTATGAGTCAATACTTATCACAAACTTTGCAAATTCCCCTTTGGGTGGATCAACAATATTAACAACATCATCTCAAACCTAGTTAACTACGGGCGTAAGAAGATCAATAGTATCCTTAACACTCTAGTTGTGATACTAAACAGTGACTTTAATTCTTATGATTATGTGTAGTACTACTTGGAAGAGTGCCCAGTTGACTCTGATTCAAGTTCATTAACAATTGACCAAATCACTTATCACGTTTCTTATAGTTGTATCATGTGATTCAACTTTCTATCTCAAACCTAAGATGTCTGCCTTGATGTCTTTGAGGAAACTTTCTTGATTTTCCATAACCTTAACTATATTAATAAACAATGCCATCATTGTTGACTCTATGTCATAGTACCCTCGTGGAACATAAACACCAGCTTTCTTCTTGTAATCTTGCTTATGCCTCAAGTCAACATCTCTGTCTCTAGTTTGATACCTATATTTGTCCCCATAATAGTTTCATCCTTTTTTACCTTGCCTCGACGTACATATGTCTTGATCAAACCCTTGGCCTTTGGCTTAAAAACCTATTAACTGTCTATCTAGTTACTTTGCCTCCACTTAAAATCAATATAATACAACCTAGGTGGTTAACCTTATGCGCCCATAGCATTCACCTTCTACAAATTCATAGTTTCTAATTACTTGGTCAAAATACCAATCTCTATTATCAGTTGTGGAACATATTAACCCACTGTACTATCTATAATTCTCTACTCACTGGAAGCACTAATAGCATAAGTATCAAAACCACTTTATGCCTCCTGAGTATACAACTTTCAATTGGTAAGATAGATCTGATCTAAAAATTTTAATGTTGCATCCCAACACGTGCTCTTTAGAGCTCAACCCGTAATTGTGTTTGGAATAGCTTTGGGAGTAATATTCAGGACACGATAGAAATTTTCCAACAGATTTCTCACTGAAATTTTGTTATTAGGCACAATCATCAACTTCTTCTTAAATCAAAATTATCTCTCATACATTGGTTCAGAATGCAATTTCCTGAAATTACCGATGTCATCCTTCAACTGCAGCATTTCGGCCAAAGGGAAAAAATAATCTAAGAACTGCTTCCGCAACTCATTCCAAGTAATGATGGACACATAAGGTAGTTCCACTAACCATAATGTTTCTACACTAGTTATAGAAAAATAGAACAACCAGAGTCTCAAATCTTTATGACTCATCATAGAAATATTATATGAATGGTAAATTCCAACAAAATTTATGAGGAGCATGTTTATGTCATCATTTGGAAAACCCACAAACATACCCTTCAGATTTAGCAGATGTTTTAAAGCATTTCTTATATCAAACGTCATACCTTGAGGCAACTCGGAAGGAATGATAACTCTTATATCTACCGGCTCAACGTATCCCAAGTCATCCTTTTGATCATTATATGCTTGCACATACGAATAAGCTAGGAGTATAGGAGCCTATCATGTCTATCTCTATTAGGTTTTGTTAGAAAATAAGCTTTATGTATCTTTCTTTCCTCTAGGACCACATCACAAACAACCTTGTTGTCCATCCTCGTGTTTATTTGTGCTAATAACTATGCAGTAGTCTGTGTTGCTGTCTTTTGAACACCATACAGAGGTGGGGGGACAATTCAAAAGGATCATCTTGAAGTCCCCTATGATAGAGCTTCACTACCATATTTAGATATCCAATGATTCTATTGTAGGGTTCTTTTAAGAACTGGATCAAATGTGATCAATGGATTCCCTTACCTCCTAGTACTAGGCATACATCGGCATATGCCATAAGAAGAACAGAAAAAGAAGTCCCAAAAACTTCAACAAACTGTGTCAATCAATATAAAACCGTATTTCCTACAATGACACAAAAATTTAATGACGCCTAAAACTATACCTCTAAGAAGTATAATATGGTTGAAGTAAATTATAGTAACCCAATAGTGGTTGGGGTTAAACCTATAGGGAATACGTCAAATATCTTCTAAAAATCTATAGAAGTAGCTGAAAAATACATGAAAAGTCAATGAGGGTTTAGCTGTGAAAATAATAAAGTAGAAAAAAGTCTTGATTGCATTAGTTTAATACAATCTAAGGTGAATGCTTGGATTGCGATCCCCTGGGCTTCCTAACTTCGTCCATTTATCGTGTTTAATCTAACTACTCAACGCAATGTATGCAGAATCTTACTAGATAGGGATCTCCAAAAGTCTTGTGAATGCCTTTGTAAATTTGGTTATTCACCTTGTGAGTGGCCCTATAAGTAGTCTTCCTTAACTTTTTCATCATCTCATCTTTTATTCAACTCCAGAGACTAGTTTCCTGCAACATAAACACATTATATCAAACAAAACATACCTTACTTGTATATTTTCTAGTATTAATCATTGAATGTACAATGAAACCATGTCACATCAGGGACCACTATTGGTTGCTTAATCAATTACTCTATCCCTTACACAATTGCACTAGATGATTTTGCAAGTTCCAGTGGGCTTCAAACAGGTGCAATAGATTCATTCAAACCCTCGTGCGTGCAAAGAAACTATGTTATACAACCAAATTCAACTTTTTTTACCTAATGGAATTATTGAAAGACTCCATTGAGATCATTTCGACTAAATATGTGGCCCACACCTATAGTTTAATTTTTTTATAATCCGCACCATAGCCTTAAAAGACTTTAAAAGCCTCGGGACCTAAACCAATAATCTAGTTAGCTTAAAAACAATGTTCCAAAGCATATAGCACTGTTAGAAATATCATTTGAGGCCATCTATTAGGAGTTTTGGTCTAAGACGAAAAACTAAATAATAAATGCTCCAAAATAATGAAATGAGCCTAAAACTCAATTAAACTATCCGATAACTAAATAGACCTATAGCCATTATGAGGAGGCTCAAAATGCTAGAATTGCACGCAGATGAAGGAAATTTCCTTTAGTATTATTAAAATATCCCCACTACCAAATAGACTTTCATCCCCAAAATTTAATGGATAGTAGAATCACAAAAATACAAAGGGATGAGGTACTAGTCCTACATGCTTTGATCACATCACTGAAGATATCCTCAAAAAAGAGATAGCACTTTCAAGGGAGTTTGCCATAGGTATTCCTTTTTAACCAAATTTCATACTTCACTTCTCCAACAACCAAAAACTCAACCTCATCAAACAACTAGCGTCCAATAAAACCAAGGAAGGATGATGTATAAAAATCCAGCCATGACACCCTGATACCATTTTATTTCTAGCATAACAAAGCAAAGATTCATCCAAGCCAAAGGCAAACTAAGGGATGACTTATGCCACCCACTCCAACACCCAACTATATCATTTTTTTACCTTTTAAATCCTGTAATCCACTCCAAATAAAGAAAAAATTCATATGAGTTCTGTACGTGCAATTACATCACACTAAATTCGAAGAACTAAAGATGATCCACTAAAAAACAATAATGTTATGCATTAAAACAAGACCATAAGGAGATACTTAGGCACACAAATGGAGATGACGAATGTCTAAAACTCATTATCAATAATGACCCTCAGAAACTGATAGCCTAGAATCCAAAGCATAAACACTTCCTACTGAACGATCCCCACCATTATGCCCATAATGAAAGGACGAAGCCATGATAAGATCAACCTAATTATACTTCTCCTGCCAAAAGAATTGTCTAAAATTCTGATGAAAAGAAAAAATAAAGGTAATGACTAAAGGAACCAACATTGTGCCAACAGACTATCACCTGAACATATACCAACCACTATCCACCTAAACTAAAGAAAACAAAATAGGTAGACTTAGCTAGCCTATAGATGAAACTCCAGCTACGACGAATCTAGAAATAAAGGTTGGACCTAAGCTTTAAAACTTCTAACTAAAATATCAACAATAAGGACAAACCTCTCCATCTTAATTTTGAAAAACTAATATGCGGATGGTAAAGCATCAATAATTGAAATCTATCATAACCCTCAATTCATCATTCAAATATGTCAATCCCAAATTAAGCCGACAAGTCTAAACTAAGTAAAAACACCAAAATCAACCTTACTACACAAATCAGAAATACCCTTACTATTCTCTGCAAGATTTAAGGTCAAAATTTAGCGGAAAAAGAAGATCACAATGGAGGATAACCATAGGCCAAAGGCAAAAAAAATTAACTCCATATTTGCTGGAGTGCTTGAATTATCAAAGAATACTAAAGAACTCCTAAAGGCTACAATTAGTTTGTCAATAAAATACTCCATCTAGGTAATTAAATAGGACACAAAATAATCACCCTATTAGTGAGAAGGAATTACTCGCGGTTGTCTATGCATTTGAAAGGTTTCGTGCTTAGTTGTTAGGTACCAAGGTGGTGGTTCACATAGACCATGCATCCTTAACATATTTGATGGGGAAGAAGGATGCTAAGTTAAGGCTTATCAGATGGGTACTGCTTCTATAAAAGTCTGAATTTGAAGTCAAAGAAAAGAAAAGATACAAAAATCAATTTGTGGACTACCTATCTAGGCTTAAGGAAAATCAGGCAGTCCCAGATAAACTTTAAATTGATGATGTATTTCCTTGTACGAAAATCATTGTTGTTGTACTTGAAAGGGTAACTTGGTACGCAGACTTTTCCAACTATGTTATAAGTGATCTTATTTCGGAATATCTTTCCTTTCAACAAAAAAGAAAATTCCTCTATGATGCCAAAATGTACATCCGGGATGAGCCATATCTATTGAGGTATTATGCAGACAATATTATTAGAAGATGTATCCTAAAAGTAGATATGTTGAATATTCTGGAAGCCTTCCATGCTTTCTCGGTTGATGGACACCATGTAAGTGACCGTACTATAAGAAAAGTTCTGCAGAGTGGCTATTATTGGCCAACCTTGTTTAAGGATGCATAAGTGTTCGTAATAAGATACGATCAACTCCAGAGACAAGGGTTAATCACAAAACACCATGAGATGCTTATGACGAAAATGATGGAGGTTGAATTGTTCGATGTCTAGGGTATTGACTTCATGAGGCCCTTAGTATAATTCTATAGGCTAAAGTATATCTTAGTTGTTGTGGACTATTTGTCCAAATAGGTAGAATTCATCATCTTGGCTGACAATGAAGTCAAGAGTGTGGTTTCTTTTCTTAAGAAGAATATCTTCTCTCACTTTGGTATACCACATACTTTTATAAGTGATGAAGGACCCTATTTCTGCAACAAAGTATTCTGAGCTGCATTTGCAATATATGGGGTGAAACAACATAAGGTAGCAACCCCATACCACACATAGACCTATGGGAAAGTAGAAATTTAAAACAAAGGGATAAATGGTATTTTAGTAAAAACAGTGAACACAAGTATATTTGATTGATGTTGAAAGCTCAATGATGCCTTATGGGCATATCGAAATTCTTTCAAGACACCTACTAGGATGTCGT
This sequence comes from Capsicum baccatum var. pendulum, assembly GCA_030864225.1. Taxonomy (NCBI): domain Eukaryota; kingdom Viridiplantae; phylum Streptophyta; class Magnoliopsida; order Solanales; family Solanaceae; genus Capsicum; species Capsicum baccatum. The sequence continues at coordinate 160,414,594 of CM061555.1, read as the reverse complement.
TGTATCAGCTGGTCTATGGAAAAGCATTTCATTTGCCAATTGAGCTAAAGCAAAAGGCTTTGTAAGCACTCAAAAGGTTGAATCTAAATTAGAAAGATGCACAAAACTAAGACTAGAGTAGCTGAATGAGATGGATGAATTATGTCTCTGGGCATATAAAAGAGCAAACCTATACAAGGATAGAATAAATAAATACCACGACCGGAAAATTGAAACGCAGGATTTTTAGAAAGGTTATAGAGTATTACTCTTCAACTCCAAACTGAAGTTTTTCATGTAAACTTAAGTCTAAGTGGTCTGGCCCCTTTAAAGTTACAATTGTCGACTTATCTAAAGTTTTCAAACTTAAGAACGAAGATGGAGGTTTCTTCAAAGTCAACGGGCAATGATTCAAGTTTTAAATCGGTCTAATGGACTAAGTTAAAATGCTTAGGTGTTGTTTATCTTGACGTAGTCTGACTAATCTAGAAAACTAAGTCGTACAACAAAAATAAATCAGGTGCTAGTTGGAAGAAGCCCATAATGTGTTATTTTATGTTTTGTTTGAGTTATTTGTTTCTTTTGGTACAATTTGATGTGTGTAGGAACAAAAAGAAAGGAAAACAGAATTTGATCAAGTTGAGGGAGGTTGACAGAAATATTGATGGACTATCAATGGCCTGAAGGACCATCATTAAAACCATCAAAGTCATGGATAAAAAGGGAAATTCTTGATAAGTCATAATATCTAAGATAATGGACCGTCACATGCTCGACGGACCGTAAAAATTACCCTCAACACAGAGATAAAAAAATTGAGTTTCTGTAAAAACTCTGACAGATATTACGATGGATCATCAACCATTTGGTGGGCTGTCATATTCACCATTGCAATAAGGAAAAATAAATCAAGTTCTTGTAAGGCTTGATGATGAAGTCGACGGACCATCAGACACCTAACGGACCATCAGGTTTCCCAATCAGACAAACCCTAGTTTTTAAATGAGCAGGTCGGGTAACCAAAGCCATTTTTAGTCATTTTCATCCTATCCAAATAATATTTAATGGATAATAAGATTCATTTACACACACATTCCCAATTATTTTATTGCAAAAATCATTTAAATTCCTGTACATTTATGGAATTCAAATACAACCCATTATAGAACTCTTCATCTCCTCTCTTCTCCTATTTAAACTATCACCCTCTTCTGTTCTTCTTATTACAATCAAAGTTAGATCACTCACTGAGACACTAAATAGTATAGTTTGTTCTAAGTTTTTCAAGTTCAGAGTATTGAAGACTACTTTAAGGATAAGGTATGATCAAAACTCTACTTCACTTTTTGGAATGAAGAACATGAATAATGTGAGTTTGATAATGTATTAAGGAACTTTTTCTTTTGTTGTTGTTGATTTTGTGTCGCTGGTTTAATCAAACTTTTGTAAATACTATTTTGGGTGAAGTCTGAGTATCCTACGGCCAAATATGGTGAAACTAATGTTTAAAGGTTTAATTGATATGGTTATTATGGTTCTTAATGATATGATGTATGCCAGATGTTTGCAAAATTGCCAAAGAGAAAGAGTAAATCAAGAATTTTAGTTGATGGCCATGCTGATGGACCTTCAGAGTATTCATCAATTGTATTCTGAACATCTGTCCCTCTGGTTTAGCCTTAACGGACTGCTTGACGGACCGTTAGACCCCTGATGGAGCATCAAATTAATCGTCAAAAGGAACCTAAATAAATGTTTCACTAGTTAAGCTGTGACAGATACCTTGATAGACCGTCAGACCCTTGACAGACTGTTAGATTATCCGTTAATACAACTGTGAGCCTTGTTTCTTTCTTATTCTGATACACCATTGATAGTTTGTTCACTATTTACCAAAAATAGCAAGGAAACTACCACCACACAGAGGCTGTGGTAGATCTCAACAGGCAAGGGGTAGAGGTGAACTGGCATATAGTAAAGAAGCACCTGCCATCAACACTCATTACTGAGCGACATAATTTATCTCCTAGTACGAGAAGTAGAGTAAGAGTGATAGCAGTGTAGTACAACTTCTAGCCCCAATAATGAAGAGTTTAACACATTAAACCTCGACTAAGTTGACTCATCAGAAACTGAGGACGGTAATATGATTAAAAGAAAAGACTCTTAGATACGAGCAGTAATTTGGTAGTATATCAAAGAAGCACGGGAGAACTATCACAATAGGCTTAAACACGAAGAAAAGAGGAAAATAAAGAGCCCATCTCATAGGAACACCAAATTGTCACTTTTGAGCTGCATGAATACCTAGAGCTTGAGAAATGATTTAATTAATATGAGTTGGGGTGGATGAGAAAATCTCTAGGGATAAACTATCCCAATATCGTACGGGAGTGTTTTTCCAACTATTTAACATAAGTAGAAAAGAACTGTCCCTAGGGTACAAAGATTTCTTACTTGCCAAACAAGGAATATTTTCCTATAAGAGGGTTACCATTTATATATCTACATGTATTCTGAATAGGATGCTATTCGGGCCTGATTATAAGGAACCGGCGGCCATACCAAATCTTGAGCATTACCTAATGATGGCCTCTAGGTACTGGACTTAGTTATCTAGGCTACTGACTAATGATGGTAACCTATCATGGGAACATAATACCAAAGAGCAGATTACTAAATAATCCCTTAATTTTTATGCTAAGTTTTTTTGGGATATTATCAGACTATGATTGATGCCGACAGTGGTAGATGTAAACATAGACAGTCACAGGACGATGTGGGTTACTAGTCTGGTTGATGGGATAAGGATTCATTTAGACTGTATTATTGCTGATGATTTATTAATTCATACACACAAACTAGCTAACGCTTTCCCATTTCTATGTTTGATCACGAAACTATACAGAAAAATAAATGTGCCTTTGATCAGAAGGGTTAACAATGAGGTTCGAGCAAGTCACAGGCAGGACATTAATATAGTGAAGGATGATTTGAAATAAGAGATGCAAGCCAACAAGCCATCTGTCTATCAATCATAGTCAGCTCTATCCCTAGGGACATCTGAGATCCCTATAGGTATGCCATACCGATTACAAGTTATTTGCCACTAGATTATATGTCTCCCCATGCTTCTGTAGCGTTAGTTTCTATGCTCTTGGTTGAATAAAGCGCAGATACTATTTCTATCCCACTTCAGTATTCTAAATACCGACAGACTCAAGAAAACGTCATCAAATTTGTGAGAGCCTAGAAAAATTTTAAGAATTAGCTGAATGCATGGGCAAAGCACTTCAAGCCATTCATAGACTATATTATTAAGGAAGCCCTTAGAAGTTATTAAAATAACTATTCCAATATGGATGATATAGAGGAGGAACATGTAAACAAGTGTTTGGATGAGTTATCAATTAAATATTTTATGAGCTTTATGGAAGGGTTTCGGTATGAATAGGCTGGTATAGCTGAGCTGAAAAGGCAACTAGCACAACCAGTTTTTGATACTGCATTGATAATTTTTTATGAAGATGAGGGCCTCGTTGATTTTATAGGCAGGATGCTTAAAGATAATGGTAAAGAGGTTGACGAAAGTGTTGACAAGAAGACATCCAAGGGAAGGAGGTGCAAAGATATGACACATGATGAAAGAGAAGCTAGAGACAAGAGAAAAACTATGAAAATATAGAAAAGAGACAAAAAAGAGTAAGAAAAGCGTTACAAATGAAGCATTGAGAGTCTAAACTAGTTCATCCCCACTAAGGGGGCTATTTTAAGCACCCCTAGTTCATCCCCACCATTGGGGTCACTGATGTTACACTTGAGGCCAAAGAAGCCTCTCCAAATTTGAATGACTCGCAATCCTAAGATGCTTTGAAAGTATTTCACTCTCTTGTACCTTATCATTGATATATTTGAGGACAAAACATTTTTATGTAGAGGGGGTTGGGTGATTCTTGTGTTGTGGGTCACCATGGTGTTTTTTCTATGATCTTTTCCCTCGTGTGCTATCTATTAGAACCAGCATATTTAGTTTGTTATTTATTTCTTTTACGTATTATGATATAAATATCGTTTAGTGATTATAGATGTTTCATGTTCTTTTAGTCTAGCACCTTTTGTATGTATGGATGAATGATGAATTATGGCAAAATACTCTGAATATTCTTGTATATGAGTTTGATTTTTGGTTGCTAAATATATGTTTAACAACCATTTTTAATCTACGATTGGTATTAGGATACAAAGATAAAGTAAGCATGATCGTGTGATATGAACCCAAGAGTTTGTAAGATAAGTATGAGCTCATTGCCTTTGTGTGTGAGTATTTTCATATAATTCTTGCATAGTCTATACAACTAGAACTTGCTCAATTTATTTGTGTTACCTTGTGTTCGACTTAATAGGATAGGATATTAAGCCTCCTTCGGTTGTAGTCTACTTGGCCATAACAATCACACCAAAAATATTTAATTTCTTTCCTTTTCACCCTATTTGAGCTTTTATTGTTGTTTATTCAACCGTAATAATTCTAATTCACTCTCAATAGTATGTTAGCACCTTGTTTTGGGCCTGGTCTAATGTTAGATATTGAGCACCTTAACATAGGCAAAATGCCTATGTTGAGGGTGGCTACTAAAGGAAAGTTAGTTTCTGATGTAGGTGGTTTAGAGTTTAAAGAAAATGTCTCATCCAGCCCTAATCTAGTTAGATACTATGTACCCCGACTTAAAACATCAATATAAGTTGAGGGTAGCTAAGATAAACTAAAAAAATTAGGGTTATTACAAATTATAGATGAATAGTATGGATTATGAGTGAAGTTGGAAAGTGGTTGTTATGATTAGCAAGTAGCAAAAGCAAAGAGAGTGAAATTTGATATTAAAGTCACTTTCCCAAAATTAGTCCTTACCTAACAGCAAAACCATATTACAAGCCATAGAAAGTCATGTTTTATCCTTGAGAATCAACTGTAGAGGAGCACTAGATCATAATGGCAAGCTTATGGGTGTGTACGCTATGTTTACAACTTTTTTTGTGCGAGTGAGAGTCTAAGGTGTTTGTCCAAATTTGAAATTGATAAATATGGTGGACTTCTTTGACTATGAGGGAGATTCAAGATATACTTGATTTTATGGATCTCTGTGGTATATTGCATCTGTGATCATGTATGTGTTAAATTATAAATAGTGCCAAATGTGGATTCTAAGGTGTTGAAATAACATGAGTTAGGTGGAAATTGAGAGGTTGAATTATGCATAGCTAAACGGTTCAATGACCATCATTTTTCTTGTTTATGTATATGATATGGTGTTGAGTTTCTTGAGGATAAACAATTGTCTTAAGTTGAGGTGTTGATGTTCCGATGTTTGACGGACCGATTTATGTCTTTTATAATTGATAATTGTGTGTCTTTAAGAAAATATTATTTAATTAATTTTAGGTTTTATTGTGTTTGGGAAAAGGACTCAATAGAAGAAATAGCTTGGTAAACCAGAAGCTAAATACTTATGACAGTCAAACTGATGGGTCATCAACTATATGATGGACCGTCAAGATGTCCGTCAGCCCTAAACAGAGTAGAAGAAACAAAGGTTCCAAGCGATGGGCCATCAACATGGTTGTTAGCATAAATAAGAAAGTGATCCCTTAAGTTATGAAATGATAGATCATTTGATGGATTGCCAGACCTCTGATGGGGCCGTCAACCTGTCTTTCAGCGTAAAATAGAAAGTGGTCCCTCATGTGATGAACCAACGGTCCAAGTGATGGATCGTTAGGCCAGTAACGGGCCATCAAATTTGCCTTCAACCACGATGCGGCAATACTATAGCTCAAATTTTAAATACTCAGTACCTAAAAACATATAAATACCCAATCTAGGTGTAGATTAGGTAATTTTCATGTATCCTAATCTGTTTTTCAACTTTTGAGCATTTTATAACCAACTATTCTATGAGATATAGTTATTATTGTGGATTGATAACGCTCAAACTATAGCTCTCGTAAGAGTGTAAACGGTCGTTGTCAAATATAGAACCCAACTGGGTTGGGTGTCGATCCCACAGAGAATACTTGGTCACTAAGTAAGTAACGATTATTAGACTTTTGGTGAAAGTTTCGTAAAAAGGGGGGATTTTATAGCGTGCAATAATGTAACAAAATAACAAAGTAAAAACGGAAAATACCAACGTAAAAAGAAAGAATGTTTAGTAAGATTTTTAATCAATGAGAATTGGAAGTTGGGGTTATATCCACCTTATGAGTTATACGTCTCTATTGGCTATGAGTTATGTGGAATTCAGACATGTATGTGCTTATAAAGAATTGTATTCTATGGTAAATCCAGGCATCTTTCGACCTATCAAGGACTATTTCACCTTAACTCTTTAGAGCTTAAAGCTTATCTAATGGTACAAATTCTCCAAAAGGTTAATCCAGTTACAGCACTGAATTTTTAGCAGGGGTTGGTCCCCTATTACCTTGATATTATCTCTTTTCCAAACATATAACTTTTCTTTCGAACAAGTTAATGCTATACTGGCGTATTCTACGTGTTTGCAACCACAAGAATTTGCATTAAGATGAAGAGAATAATGATATAAGCAGCATACGTGTCACGAATTCACAAACTCATAGCAATAGATAGTATCTCATAAGGCTTCCATAACCCCAAAAGAGAAGTTTAGCTACTCATGAGTGCAATGGAAATCACAATAGACATTATTAATATACCAAAATAAAGATCTCACGTGTAGTATGGATTGGTAGGGCTTGTGGCGTGAATTCCCTTTTAGAATAGCGTTTCTCTTGTTGTGAAAATCTAAGAGTTGAATTGATAAAAAGAATAGGAATTGAAAGTGTTGAAAAATAAAAGTATGAGGATTCAAATTAATGGAATAATTAGAATGATTCGGAATTATTAAAACTTCAGCAAAATAGGGTATTTATAATACCCATATCCTATTCCTACTAAACTACTGCATTACTTAACCTAATCCTACTAGGCTACTGCATCATTATCCTAATCCTAATAAGTTACTGCTGATCCCCAAAGTCTTGAGAAATGTTGTTTTTGCCCGGGACAGGTTTTCCATGCGTCACTTTTAGTCCTTGGTGTCCAAGCTCTCCTTTCCTTCTTTCGTGAAGCTTCCTTTAGCGTCAAGTTATCCATAAAATGCTGAAATCTGCATCATTTATACCGGAAAACTTGCTAATCACGTTTGTTAGCTCACTTACAGGAAAAAGGACTAAAAGTGCATGAATTATATATTTTGTCCTTAAAACTTAGCTAAAATATGGGTAGATTATAGCACTTTAGGCGTGTAAATACGCCTATCATCAACACCCCGCACTTGAAGCTTTGTTCGTCCTCGAACAAAATATCATGTCCTTCTAAACATCTACTTTGTGTTTCACAATAACAACACAAAATATTCATCAAGATAGGCATGACAATTATTAACAAAGAGTAGTTTTCTGATCACTACTAGAAACAATTCAACCTCTAATATAGACTCATGATGATGGTTAATTCGTATTCAAAAGTTAAGGCACAAAGATTCATATACGACTACCTAAAACTCATCAACCATGTGTGTCTCACAATATGTCACCCATAATCACTCATAAGTATTGTATATATCTCGAACATGGGTATAAGATTATCCTTGCTCTCACTCTCACAAAGAATTCATATGTTGCAACTGATGACCATAGGCTTGCCCTTAGTGTAATGCTCCACTAAATATCAGAATGTTAAGCTTAGGATCAACTAGGTCTTTTACAGGTTGTAATGTAGGCTAAGGGACAGGTAGGACTATTTTGGCCAGAAATAGTGACTATGTTCCTAAGAATTTTAGTACATCACATTATGCCATTTATGCTTTCTTTCAAACAACCTTTCTACTTTCTTTTAATCTACCACCCTTTCTCACTTCTTTTATTTTTCAATTTTGAACAGAATTAACTTTTTATTTTTCTGTTTCCTTTTTCTTTTCATAACACACCTCTTATGATAGTAATTATTTTTCATAACACATTCAAGCACCAATACATTCTAAGGCACTATTCTCACCCAATTTCCTCTTATTTTGTCACATTCCTTTACAGATTAAAGCACTTAGGAATTTGGATCAAATTATGGTCTTGAAAAAAATGGATTAGGCTTACATATGAGGCTGTCAAAGAAAATAGGCTAAAGGCTCAACGGGGGTTATCTAGGATGATGTCCATGGGTAGATAAAATGAAGGTAAACAATCATAGGTTGCCAAAGAAATGCCTAAATCATCTCCTAAACTCGACACTCTTTATTTCGCTTTACATACATACCAGGAAAGTTCTAGCATCAATCACAAACATAGAATATACTATTGCCTCACACACACAAGGCACATGGTCGACTTTATTGGGAGTAGTATAGATTCTTGACCCAACAAATGAAGGAATTGAACCACACAATTATCACGTAATGAGTCACTATTAGAGCCTAAACGTCTCAATAGTAATGATTATATGATAGACTCTTGTCATAATACCATGCTGCCTATCAGAATAATTTTATGCAAACTTTGTAACAAAAAAAATTTCCTAATTAAATCAAAAAAACATAAATGAATGCAAATGCTGATAAAGAAGGTTAGCATGCAAATACCAGCACACCACACTTAGACGGGACACACTGCCCTCAGTGGAAAATCAATAAGAATAACCTGGTTAGTCGGACTCCTCCTCTACGTCTGGGGTTATACCCCCTTCGTCGGAATCATCATCCGAGTTGTCGCCATCAGAGTTATCCTCCACGTCGGAGTCTGGCATTCTAAGATCATCATCGGTTGGCACATCGTCATCAAGAGGTTCCTCAAATTACACACCTACTCCACCCATTTGCCTTGCATGTTCATTCATTGGGTAGTCATAATCCAGCCGTTGGAGCTCTGCAGTAGTTGGAACACGACCTCCGTTCATCATGGTAAACTGAGTCATGCCATAAAGATGGCGAAAGAAACTCTCATCTCGAGCATGCCTTTCCACAGTGGTAAGGTTAACTCCATGCGTGGTTTCAACATCTTTAACCTTTGTGAGGTCAACCCTCTTTGGGTTGTGTGGAAGTTTATGATCATCCTGTTCCTCTTCAATGTCCTCCTTCCTCAATATTGCGGTCAACAGATTGCCAAAGCTGAAGTGGGACCTCTTGTGTAGCCTGACCTTTCGCATTGTAGATCGAATAATTGCCCCAATGTTGATAAGAACATTCATCATCAACGCGTACACCAAGAACACGATATCTCGTGTAATCTTCGTGTACTGGGTCCCTGGAATCAGGCATGAGTTGACTATTTGCATCTATATCCACGCTTCTCTATTCAAGGAAGCATATGGGAAGGTGTTGTGCCGACCGGTGTCCTTGTGTCTGCTCCATCGTGGCATAGATCTTGTTCCGCACAAAGTGTGTCTAATTTTCCTGTACGGAGGTCTATTATACAGCTCTTTGAGTGGTGATGGATCAACAGATGGCAAACCTAGAAAGGAGTTGAAGAACTCCGCATTTAATTGCAGAACATGTCCCCGAATCATTACTTCACTCCCTGTAGTTTTCGGTGACCAGTTGGCATAGAATTCACGTGTTAAATCAAGATTGCACTCTCCCATATCTCGGAAGATGAAATCAAGATGTAACGCCATTATCTTAGCCAACATACGGGGTTCTTTCTTTGCTAGGCTTTCCTTGTGTATCAACTCCATATGAACATATCTTTTCTCTTTATTGTTCCTATACCACTTCTTTCCTTCCTCCTCTAGGACCCATTTAATTCCAAACATGCGGCGAGGTATTTGCAGCGAGGAGGATTCTCCTTGCTCTTTTCGTCCCCTTTTTTGGCCTTTTTGTGAAGTAGTTGCTGTTTCTTTCCCTTGTCTTGGTTTTGGTGCCATTGTACCTGAGATTAAAATAATAGTCATGTTAGCTTCATCTCGGTGGATACAATTAATAAACAAGCAGTAGTGGCACCACCCCACACTTAATTTGTTTGTACAAACTAGTGAAGTGAACGATGTCGATTACTCAAATTTCATCGATATACGTTTAGGTGTTATGTTCCAACAATATAATCAGTGCAATCATACTTTTCGTATCATCTTAACTATCCTTTCTCAATTCTAGATCATGTAATCTTGGTAATGCTTTCATGTCTTGGACTAATGCATCAGTTTGAATAAAACTAGCACATAGATATTGTATCAATTTAAGGCTTGGAATAATCACAACATCTTATGTTTGTAGTTAACCATGATTTTCTTTGCAATAAACAAGTCATTCAAGCAAGCTTTCAAATTACAAGGTTATGCAATTATCTTGACCATGTCAATTCCGCAAAAGTATGACAGTGTATCAAATTCAAGTTGGAAACAAGTTAAGAGCATCCTTGCGTATTCTTTCACACACTTAGTTTCATCACAACAAATCAACCATCTTCAAATCATCAATGCTACTTTAAGATTAAACAATTCATTATAGACGTAGTAGTGTAGTTCTTACGGAACATAAAAGAAGAACAAAGAAGTACTTACTTGGTTGATGGCCTTGGAAGATGTTCGTGCAAAATAAAAGAGAAAAAGGAAAATTTTTGGGAGAATATGGAGAGGTAGGCGGCGCTTTAGGGTGAATTGCAATGTGTTTTTGATTTAAGACTAAGGTTCTATTTATAGGACAATCATGGGTCGGGTTTTGACCCATTTGGAATCCGATCTGGAGACCAAAAGTGACCATAGGCGGCGCCTAATGCTTTGCCTATGCTTGGCATAGGCCGCGCCTTTTCAAATCATTGCTGAGCATAGGCGGCGCCTATGCTATGGCATTGTTAGGGATAGGCGGCTCCTACGCCATGGCATATGAGATTTAGAGACAAAATGCTTTTGCATAGGCGGCGCCTATGCTATGGCATTGTTGATCATAGGCGGCGCCTATGCTATGGCACTCTAGAATCCGAGAGCTTAGGCCATAGCATAGGCCTTGCCTTGTTCGTGGCCTAGATTTACATAGGCCTAGCCTTGTTCTTTGCCTATAATTTCATAAGTAATGCCTTACCCATAGCCTTTTGCTTCTTCATTCCTAACTTACCACCTTCAATATGCAATACTTTCAAATTAAAATTTGAAACCAATCTCCTCCTTTACACCACTTGCACCTACATTCACTCAAAAACAACAAAAACGATTAAAACGATGGGTTGCCTCCCATCAAGCGCCTTAGTTTCGGTCGTGGCTCGACTCTTCTTTTTAGATTTTTATTTAGTAAAAACAAATGCAAAGGAAACAAAAAAAAACATGATGGGTTGCCTCCCATCTAGCTCTTGATTTATTGTCGCGGCACGACATAGTTACCTCGAGTACTTAGACTTCATCGAGATAGATGGTGGTCATATAGTTTATCGAGTCAAGAGGACCGATATATTGTTTTACTCGATAGCCATTCACCTTAAAGACAACACCATTATTGTCTTCTAGCTCAACTACTCCAGACGAGTAGACTTGGCTAATTTTGTATGGACCAGACTATTTGGATTTTAACTTACCTGGGAATAGCTTGAGTCTAGAATTGAAAAGAAGTACCATATCACCTCTTTGAAAGTTTCGTTGAACAATCTGCTGATCATGATACTTTTTCATCCGCTCTTTGTAGAGGTCTGATCTTTCATATGCCTGTAGACGGAATTCATCCATCTCATTCAGTTGCTCCAACCTCAAGTTCATAGCATCATCCCAATTCAAATTCAGTTGCTTGAACTCCCACAATGCTTTATGATCGAGTTCAATGGGTAAATGACAAGCTTTCCCATAAACTAGTTGGTACGGTGACATGCCAATTGGCGTTTTGAATGCAGTCCTATAAGCCTATAGTGCATCGTCCAGCTTCCGAGACCAATCTTTCCTATTCGCATTTACAGTCTTAGAAAGGATTTGCTTGATCTCTCTATTGGAAACCTCTACTTGTCTGCTAGTTTGTGGGTGATAAGGCGTGGCTACCTTATGTTGCTTGACACCATATTTTGCCAACACGGATTTGAACAGTTTGTTGCAAAAGTGAGATCCTCCATCGCTTATGATAGTACATGGTACCCCAAAACGAGAGAAGATGTTTTTCTTCAAGAATGCAACAACACGTTTTCCTTCATTATCAGCCAATGCTACTGCTTTGACCCATTTTGAAACATAACCTACAACAACTAGGATATATTTCATTCCAAATGAATTCACGAATGGACCCATAAAATCGATACCCCAAACATCAAAGAGCTCTACTTCAAGGATTTTCGACATAGGCATCTCATGGTGTTTCGAAATCGCACCTTGTCTCTGACATTGGTCGCATCTTCTAACAAAGTCGTAGGTATCTTTAAATATCGAAGGCAATACCTTCCTTGCTGTTCGATTACCTGCGTGATGTCCCCCAACTTTGGAAGTTTGACATGCTTCCAATATATTTGGCACCTCAACATGGGATATGCATCGCCTGATAACACCATCCGCGCATCGTCTAAATAAATATGGCTCATCCCAGAAATAGTGTCTCACGTCATGCATGAACTTCCTCTTTTGATGAAATGATAGATTCGTAGGCATCACATTACATACCACGAAGTTTACAAAATCTGCATACCATGGTAACTCCTCCATCATTGTGGCTAAAATCTCTTCATCAAGAAGGCATCGTCAATCTCACGATCTTGCTGTGCTATATGCTCATTCTCGAGTCTAGATAGATGATCATCCACTGGTTTTCGCAACCTCTTCTATCTTTTACCTCGAAATCAAATTCTTGCAGCATCAATACCCATCGAATTAGCCTTGGTTTTGCATATTTCTTTGTCATCAGATATCTAAGGGCTACATGGTCTATATGAACTATCACTTTGGTTCCCAACAAATAAGCATAGAACTTTTCGAAGGTATACACAACTGCTAGAAGCTCTTATTCTGTGAAAGTATAGTTTTTCTAAGCTTCGTTCAAGACCTTACTCGTATAGTAGATTGGATGGAATAACTTTTCTTTTCTCTGGCCAAGTACACCACCCAAAGCTACCCCGCTAGCATCACACATGACTTCAAACGGTAAAGACAAATCTGGTGCTACCATGATAGGAGCTTCAATTAACTTCTCTTTGAGGCATTCAAATGCCTTTATACAATCCTCATTGAAGTCAAACTTTTCATCTTTCTCCAAAAGTTTGCATAATGGACTAGTAATTGTGGAGAAGTCTTTGATAAACCTTCGGTAGAAACCTGCATGACCGAGGAAACTACGAATTCCTTTGACCGAAATTGGGGGTGGTAGTTTTTTGATAACTTCAATTTTAGCTTGATCCATTTCAATACCTCTTTTAGAGATCTTATGCCCAAGAACAATACCTTCTTTCACCATAAAGTGGCACTTCTCCCAATTCAGCACTAGATTGAATTTAACACATCTCTGCAACACCATACTTAGATTGGTCAAGCACGATTCAAACAACTCACCCACAACTGAAAATTGCCCATGAATACCTCCAGCGTGTCTTCCACCATATCAGAAAAAATGGACATCATATAACGCTGAAAAGTGGCAGGTGCATTGCGTAGCCCAAATGGCATACGTTTGAAGGCAAACATACCATAGGGGCATGTAAACGTTATCTTCTCTTAATCTTCGGGAGCGATACATATCTGATTATAGCCAGAATAATCGTCTAAGAAATAAAACCATCTTTTCCTTGCTAATCGATCAAGAATTTGGTCAATAAAGGGCATTGGAAAGTGATCTTTAAGGGTCCATGAATTCAGCTTATGGTAGTCCATGCATACTCTCCACCCTGTGATAGGTCTGAGTGGAATTAACTCATTTTTTAATTCGCAACTACTGTCATGCCACTTTTCTTTGGTACACATTGTACCGGGCTTACCCATTTACTGTTGGAGATTGGATACACAATCCCTGCATCTAACCATTTCATAATTTCTTTCTTCACCACCTCTTGCATAGGTGGATTCAGACGCCTTTGATTCTCAATTGTGGGTAAGCAATTTTCTTCAAGCTGAATCTTGTGTGTACAAATCCCAGGCGAAATACCAATGATATCAGCGATGGTCCAACCGATGTCTCTCATGTACTTTCGTAGAATCGTGATGAGAGCTGCAACTTTCTGCTCACCCAACTCTGCCGCCACAATAATCGGAAGTGTGTTACCGCTTCCTAAGAATGCATACTTTAGATGACTAGGCAGCGCCTTTAATTATAACGTGGGTGGTTCCTCAATAGATGGTTTAGCTGGTGGTGTTGGTCGGTTTTTTAGATCAAGGTCCATCTTCTTGGGAGCATGAGGATATGACCCTAATCCTGTTAGAGCACAAATAGTTTCTTCATAATTTTCAGCATCCTTATGCTCAACATTCATAAGCACAATTGCCAATGGGTCATCAACAAGCTGCTTCTCTACGGATAATTCTTTCTCATCATCAATATAAACATAGGCTACCAAGAACACATTCAAATCTTTGGGTTGCTTCATTGATTTACATACATCAAAGCGGACTACTTCGTCATTCATCCAAAATAGAAGCTCATTAGCTCTTAAATCAATAAGCACACTTCCTGTTGCAAGGAAAGAATGCCCCAAGATTATGGGAACTTCAGAGTCTACCTCACAATCCGAAATAACAAAGTCTGCTGGAAAGATAAATGAAGAAACCTTCACCAATACATCACATAAAATACCAAGAGGTCGGTTTACCGACCTATCAGCCATCACAAGCCTCATATTGGTTGGAGTAGGATCACCCAACCCCAACTTTTTGTAAATGGATAATGGCATCAAGTTGATGCTAGCTCCTAAATCGCACAACGCCTTAGCAAAATTCAAAGATCCGATAGTGCAAGGAATAGTGAAGGCTCCTGGGTCTACCTTCTTCTGAACTAGTGATCTGGTAGCAATTGCACTACAATGATGAACAACATCTATCAACTCACCATTTGCTGCTCTCTTTTTTGTTAAAAGATCCTTCATAAATTTTGCGTAGCCTGGCATTTGTTCTATTGCCTCGACCAAGGGAACATTAATGGTCAGCTGTTTTAACATTGATATGAATTTATTAAACTTGGTATCATTTGCTCTCTTCTTTAATCTTTGCGGAAAAGGCGGTGGTGGAAGGGGAATTGTTTTCTCCACGACTTTCTTTTCATCATGCTTTGGTTCGGAGATCTTTTCAGGCGGAGGTCGTCAAGGAATGACGTCATGAGCATCTTCATCAGTTTCGACGACGTCATCTCCTATGATATCTTCAGCCACTAGCTTGCTTTGGAATGAATTTTCCAGCACCTTACCACTTCTGGTAGTAACAGCCATGCATGTTCCATCGTTTCTTAGGTTTTGCACTGTGTCTCTCGGTAGGGTGCCAACTTTTCTTTGATTCAATGTAGCTGAAATTTGACTCAATTTTTGTTCCAGCTATTTTATTGAAGTGGAATGTGAGTCAACCAATTGCTTCATTGACGCCAAGTCATTTATTACTTCAGTTACTCCCGTGCTGGTTGCTTCCACTCCTTTCAACAGCTTAGCCATTATATCTTCCATTGACATATTTCCCGAACCAGATGCAGTATCATCACGTCTTTCTTGGGGAACATACAAACAACTCTTGTCAGTCTTGTTCCTCCAAATTCCTTGATAACGGTCCTTGTTTTCAGATTTATCATAATAGTTCCGACCTTGGTTTCCTTGGGCATTGCCTCGAAAACCCCCTTGATTGTTCACATAGTTGGCTTCTTCCTCAGAATTAGATTCCTCTCTTTCTTTTGACGCAACTGCTTTGTCTTTTTCGGTCTTCCCTGATAATAGATGCTTTGTAAGAAGATCCACTTGTGTTTTCATGTGTGCCAAATCTTGATCACGTTGTTCTTCTCTTCTTCTTTGTTCTGCAGTCATGCCTATAGAGAAAGTAGGGCTTGCTACCTCAGAATCTTTGGTATGCCACACCCTACTTTGCTTCGTAATCCGGTCTAGCATATCACTTGCCTGAAAAAAGGTGAGGTCCATAAACGATCCTCCAGCCGCATTATCCACCCCAGGTTTAGTTACTGAATTCAAGGATCTATATAGTATCTCCATTAAGTGAACATTGGTCATGTAGTGGTTTGGGCACCGCATAAGCTTCTTCTTGAACCTCTCCTATTTTTCATGGAGGGCTTCCGTTGGAAGCTGTCAAAAATTGTTGATTTCATCTCTCAATTGTGCTCTCTTGGATGGCGGAAAGAATCATTCTAGGAAAGCATCTTTCAATTGCCTCCAATTAGTGATAGAATCAGGAGTCAGCCCATTCAACCATAGAGTTGCCTCCCCAGATAGAGACAATGGAAATAAGCACAACCGAATTGCATTCTGTCCAACGCCAGGATTGTCAAATGACTTGCATGTAGAAATAAATTTGATCAGATGCATATTCGGATCATCGCCTGCTAGTCCACCGAATAATCCTTTGAGTTGCAATAACTGAATCATGGTGCTCGTGATGTTGAACTTGGCTCCGGGTGCCAATGGCGGAGGAATAATGGCTCCTGTGGCGCCAACTCCATCAAGATCATCATCATCATCATCGAATGATATTTGCACGGATCGGCGTTCAGGCTAGAACCTAGATTGAAGATCTCTTCTATTTGCCGGTGTTGCCACCTCAGCATCACGCCTAGGGTTTAGTAGCTCATCATCACCTAAGTCCTCATTATCAGGATCTGCTGCTCGCCCTGGGTTATCAATATTCTATTGATGAACTTGGGCGGCGGTCAACGCTGCTAGTCTAGCCTACTCCTGTTGAGCAGCCCTTCTCTCAATGTTACGTTGTGCATCCATCCTTCCAATAAGTTGCGGTTCAGGATTTATTGGTAATAATAGTTGTCCTAAACTTCGAGTATTTGGCATGCACTGAACAAAAACCTGCATAAAACAAAAACAACAACTAAAAGTAAAGTACGAGAATCTTTGACCAAAGGATCTAGTAATTATCGCAAACTTAGTTGACAATCGTATTCCCCGGCAATGGCGCCAGAATTTGATAACGCTCAAATTACAGCTCTCGTAAGAGTGTAAGCGATCGATGTCAAATATAGAACCCAACTGGGTTGGGTGTCGAATCCCACAGAGAATACTTGGTCACTAAGTAAGTAACGATTATTAGACTTTTGGTGAAAGTTTCGTAAAAAGGGGGGATTTTGTAGCGTGCAATAATGTAACAAAATAACAAAGTAAAAACGGAAAATAGCAAAGTAAAAAGAAAGAATGTTTAGTAAGATTTATAATCAATGAGAATCGGAAGTTGGGGTTATATCCACCTTATGAGTTGTACGTCTCTATTGGCTATGAGTTATGTGGAATTCAGACATATATGTGCTTATAGAGAATTGTATTCTATGGTAAATCCAGGCGTCTTTCGACCTATCAAGGACTATTTCACCTTAACGCTTTCAAGCTTAAATCGTATCTAATGGTACAAATTCTCCAAAAGGTTAATCCAGTTACGACACTAACTTCTTAACAGGGGTTGGTGCCCTATTACCTTGACATTATCTCTTTTCCAGACATATAACTTTTCTTTCAAAAAAGTTAATGCTATACTGGTGTATTCTATGTGTTTGCAACCACAAGAATTTGCATTAAGATGAAGAGTATAATAATATAAGCAACATACGTGTCACGAATTCAAAAACTCATAGAAATAGATAATATCTCATAAGGCTTCCATAACCCCAACAGAGAAGTTTAGCTACTCATAAGTGCAATGGAAATCACAATACACATTATCATTATACCTAAATAAAGATCTCACGTGTAGTATTGATTGGTAGGGCTTGTGGCGTGAATTCCCTTTTAGAATAGCGTTTCTCTTGTTGTGAAAATTTAAGAGTTGAATAGATGAAGAGAATAAGAATTGAAAGTGTTGAAAAATAAAAGTATGAGAATTCGAATTAATGGAAGAATTAGAATGTTTCGGAATTATTAAAACTTCAGCAAAATAGGGTATTTATAATACCCATATCCTATTCCTACTAAGCTACTACATTACTTAACCTAATTCTACTAAGTTACTGCATCATTATCCTAATCCTAATAAGTTACTGCTGATCTCCAAACTCTTGAGAAATGTTGTTTTTGCCCGGGACAGGTTTCTCATGCATCACTTTTAGTCCTTGGCGTCCAAGCTCTCCTTTCCTTCTTTTGTGAATCTTCCTTTGGCGTCAAGTTATCCATAAAATGCTGAAATCTGCATCATTTATACCTGAAAACTTGCTAATCACGTTTGTTAGCTCACTTACAGGAAAAAGGACTAAAAGTGCATAAATTATATATTTTGTCCTTAAAACATAGCTAAAATATGGGTAGATTATAGCACTTTAGGCGTGTAAATACGCCTATCGTCATGGATCCATACATTTTTATTCATTATTCTTCTTTGTAGATCAAGAACAGTCCTTTGGATATTTTTGTTAGTAATTTTATGAATTATCTATGATAACAATGATGAAATTTTTTTCTCATTCTATGATGTGTAGCTAAAGCTCCCATTACTAGGGTTATGGAAACCTTGATATGATTGGTTGTTTAGGGTTGTGAGATTGCCTGAATTCTATAACTAATTGCAATTATGTAAACTTCTCTTCATTATTATGATCTTTCTTGGTTGCAAACATAATGGGTAAGCCCAAGAAGACCACCTATTTAAGTAAAAATATGTGTGTTGGAAAAAGAGGAGATTTACAAGGATCTTAAAGGCTTTAAACTTTGGTTTAAGGGTTGATGCCTAAAAAGGATTAACCCACTTGAGAAATCAATTAAGCATATCAATATGTCCTTTAAGTTTGAGAGAATTAAAGGGTAATTATCTATTAAGGTAGAGAAATAAATAGATGAACTTTAGAGTTAGATAATTCTTGCAATTGAAATTTCTTATGTATGAATTCGGGATAACTCACAACCTTGACCGCTGTAACATCTTGGAGAACATAATCCTTTAGTTGTAGAGTTTCTGTCTTTACCTAACCAGATGGTTAGGCTTAATATATTGACACCTGGTTGTATTTTAATATTTGTGGAGGATTGGTCTTCTTTGATGAAGAATATTAGAGGCATCAGTTTGATATTATTTAAATATGGTTAATTTTTGATCAGGTGTTGAATGGTGAGGCTAAGGAAGCCTCACTTGATTAAGATGGGGTTTTTAGTATTGGAGGCTGAGTTTGTGTGCCAAGAGTAGGTGACTATATTAGATTAATTTTAGAAGTGACCCACTGATCAAAGTATTCCATCCATCCAGGAGTGACTAAGATATATTATAACTAGAGAAGACAATATTGGTGGGGTAAAATGAGAAAAGATATAGCGAACTTTGTAGCTCATTGCCTATGTTTTCAGTAGGTGAAGGCCGAGAATTTGAGACTTGGTGAATTACTTCAGAAGTTACCTATTCTCGAATAGAAGTAGGAACATATCACTATAGAATTTGTGACTGGCTAACCTCACACTTTGCATGATTCTGATAGTGTTTGGGACATAATGGATCTATTAACAAGGTCTGATCATTTCATTCCAATCCAGATCTCTTTTTCTGCTTAGAGGTTAGCCCGTATCTGTATTTGTGAGCTTGTGCATCTTTATGGGGTGCCAATGTCTTTTATTTCAGATCAATATTCGATGTTTATGTCTCTCTTTTAGAAGACATTTTAGTATTAGATGGGTAGTCGGGTTGATCTTTGCACTGTAATTAATCCTAGACTGATGGTCAATCGGAGCGGACTATCTAGGTATTGGAGGATATTCTCCATACATGTGTGATGGATTTTTGAGCTCAGTGGGAGCAACATTTAGTCTTTGTACTATTTGTATATAATAATAGGTGCCATTCCAGTATTGATAGGTTTTTTTAAGGTATTGTATGTCAGTCATTGTTACTCTCCTATGGGTTAGTTTAAATTTTCTAAGGTTAAACCTAGACGTCCAGGCTTCCTTTGTGAGTCTTTAGATAGTGTTTGAATCATTCAGGATAGACTTCAAGTGGCTCAAAGTAGGAAGATGTGTTATTCAGACCATATACTTTGTGCTTTGAGATTTGGTATTTTTTATCGTGTTTTCCTTCAAGTGTCTTCCATGAAGAGTGTGATGAGGTTTTGGGAGAGAGTCAAGCTTTACTCTCAATATATTGGCTGATTTCACATTTTTTGAACTAATTGTGATATAGCTTATGAGTTAACATTTCCCTATGAATTATCAGTAGTTCATCAAGTTTATATATTTCCATGCTTTTACATTACATTTTGGATGAGTCTTACGTTATTTAGTGAGAGTCACATTAGTTTGATAAGAGGTTATCTACTGTTGAGGAGTCAATCTCTATATTGGTTATGGATGTTAGAAGCTCTATAGAGTTCTTCCTACAATTAAGGTTCAATGGAGGCATCGACCAGTAGATGAGGCTACATTAGAGGTCTAGTCTGATATGCATAGTTCTTATTCCCCAGCTCTTTCCTAATTCAGGTATTTATTTTGCCTATAGTTTAAAGATGAACTACATTTTTACAGGTGGATAATAAAATGACTCAAATTTTGATAAAATATATGAGATGTCTATTTCTATATGATTTAACCATTTTACTCCTCATGTGGTTGTGTTATGGTATTTTTAGGGTGTGGTGATGATTGGAATGATTCTCAATGCATTTTGGTATATTTTATGTGATATTGTGATTTTGGTGACTTTGAGAGCCTTATAGTTGACTTCATTCGGCATCCTTTTATCTATGCATCGGATGGCAAAGGGAACTGGGCCGGTATATTTAGAACATTGATTTTAGGGTGGTAACATAGTTGGTGTGGTTTTGTGGCTTTTTGTTTTCATTGTGACCCCCGATTCAAAAAAAAATTATTTTGAGTAGGGTCATCTTTGTGAAAATGATGTTTTTTCAAAAGGTAGATATCACCATTGAGACCAGAGAATCGAATTTGATAGGGTAGCATAGTTCATTTGTGTTCATAAGATTCTAGCTGAATCCTGAGCGGCCCGCGGAGACTTGGAATTTCACCGCGTCCCAAGGTGGTACACCCGCGACCGCAAGACTGCTATTGCGGTCACTATTTGGTGTGCAAGTGCCTCGATTGTGAAACCTGGTCCATATTTCAATAGTCGCTTCATCCAGGTACCGTGATGCTAATTTCTTGGTTTTTGAATGCTACTTTCTCTTTTGTACCAGTTTCTGTTATGGGCTTACTTGTCTAGGTTCGTCAAGCCAAGTACCATCACAACCCTTGGATTTTTGGTATTTGATAGACGTCATTAGGACCGCTTTAGCGATAGGTAAAATTTGAAGTCAATGTTGTTTTAGTGCCCATCTGACCGTTGTAGCAGTCAGTCAAGGCTGATAAATTGTTGCTTTAATGCCCAAATGACTACTTTAATGGTAGGTAAACTTTAAGTCAATGTTTCTTTAGCACCAATTTGACTGCTTTAGCGGTCCATCAAGGCTGACCAATGGTTGCTTGATACCTAAAAGACTTCTTTAGTGATAATTAAGTCAAAGTTAAAAGGGCCACTTTACCGTCCAACTTGACCTCTTTAATGATAAGTCAATTGAACATGAGTTCTTTAGCAGCTTGTTGGTTCGCTTTAGCAGTTATTGAGTAGAATTTCAGGGGCGATTATGGAATTTCATATCTTTTTATCCCAATTTATCAAATACTCGATACCAAGACATCCAAATGCATCTTTGGTATAATCTCTAGTGTTAGACGCTAGGGTTCTTGATACAATACCCTTGTATTAAAGATCGAAATTTAGTTTTGTTAATTTCTTAAACATTTCTTATTTTCTTTTTTTGGTTAGACTATCTAGGTTTAATTTATGTTTGGTATTTTAGTGATTTTTGATTTTATTCTATCTTATGACTTAATATTGATTAATTACTCATGATTTGAGAATAGGTTTTGTTTATCAAAATTAATCTCGTGTTCTACCATTCCTACTCTAGTTGAGCTTAAAAAGAGAGATTGGAGTAGATATTGCCCATCTACCTCAATTAATACTTGACAAAGATAATTCATGTTGTGAAAGATTAATCAAGTGTGACTTAGGTAGTATGACCTATCTTATGGAATTTGATGCTATTACCAAATCCTAGTGTTTATCAAAATTGGTTTTGTACTTCATGTTTCTATGTTTTGTTTGGAAGAACATGTGAGGACTAAACCCTCAATGATTGAAAGACTTTAGTGGGTGATATTGAATCCTAAGATAATTTAGTAGATCCATGATAATGTTGAGAGTAGTTAATTGAATATCATGTCTTATTTATAAATTTGATTCCCGTCTCATATACCTCATTTTCCATCATTGTGATAGCCCACATGCTCATATTTTATATTGATTTTATCCGTGCTTCACTTTTATTATCAAAATCCCCTAAAATACGTGTATCGTAAGTTTGAATTTAGCAAGTTATTTTTATTGATCACCACACACATTGTTCCTTATGGATTCGACCCCTACTCCATGTTGGAAAAAATATATTGACAATGTCTACTACACCTATTTAAGAGTGTAATTTAACCATAGTAAAATTATCATGAATTTTTAATAATTTTGGTGTTAATATCATGTATAATGCTCATTTGCGCAGGTAAAAGTTGAATATTAATATTAGTAATCCATTCAAGTCAGTAAAATTTGAAATATGAAAGAAAAAGAGCCCTAAAAGTAATATGGATGCGTCTGAAAGCCACCAATGCAAGGATCTTCTCAAGAAGATCAATAGTGAAATGGAAATTTTGTAATATCTGGAAATAGAAAATTGGAGTCAAAAAGTGGGTTTTAAGCTCATTTCCAATATTATTTAACTACTATTGTATTTTCTTGAGCTATGAAAAAATGGTAGTGACTCTAAAGTGAAGAAGTAATAGTTTTTAATGAAGATTCATTGAAATTATAGCTTGGATATAGTATTTTGTTTACTTCCTATGGATTAATTTTGAAGGAGATTTTGGTATATCTCTACTTTCTCCCTTTGTGAGTGCTAATTTTTCATCTAATGGTTATTCTAGAATATTTGGTGATTTGTCCATGGGATTTGTTTATTTGTCTTCATAATTAGCCATTTCATTTGGGTTCTGCATTTATTCTATGTTTACATAAGGAAATTCTTCATATTTTTTTAAAAGAAAGTGCATGGAAGTGAATGGTATTGTGCAAAGACTTTGACTCTTTTTGTGGCTCCTAATTCTTTAGTTAGTGGTAATGTAGAAAATGACTCCTTCTATTCTTAAGTATGAAGTTAAATCAATCCTACTAGAATGGGTTACATATCCTGTGTGGTGAGAGTTTGTTAAATAATTCTTTTTCTTGCTTGTTTCATCTAAAACTTTCCCATTGGAATTTCAAGGCTAGTACTTATTATACCCATTTCGTGAAATGATTTCATGCCTTTTTTGTGATTCTTGGAAACCACTTTATCCTTAAAAACCTACCCATGCATGAATGGTATCAATAGTTACCCTATTTGAGCCTATTAATGTTTCTTTGGCAACCATATTACAAGCCTTAGGTCTTTTGAAATTTTTCCCTCTTAAACCCTACTCTTTTTGAACTTTGAATTGCCAACTTGAGTTAAAAACCTAAGTTAGGGGTGTGGTGGAATAGTGCAGAGGTGTCATGTGTCACAGTTTTGTAAATAGGTGCCTTAAATGAAAATAAATAACTGAAAATGAAGGAGAAAAATAAAGGAATGAAGAAGAGAAAAAGAAAGAAAATGTAAAAGAAAATTACAAAAACAATGCTTTCAACAATTGGGTGAGCTAAAACTAAAAAGTCTGGCATTTGTGTCGTATAAAAATGAAGTTTCCAACGATCTAAGTTTTATTAATATTGTGTTTGTGGAGTTCAAGGTGGGAGTAGTCACTCTTTTCCTAAACATTTATCCTACCTTTTCTCGAGCCCACATTACACGATAGAAAAAGTCCTCCAATATCTCCATCCAAGTGAGTTACTAGCGATAGAAATAGGGGCAAGAATATTGTATAATACTTATTGGCAATAGAGGGTCTTTGTAAATGTGAGTTTCTGAGAATTTTTTCCCTTGTTAGATTTTGTAAGTATTGCGTGTTTTTTGACTTTCTTTAGAGATAAGGGATGCAAACTAGGGATCTGGTGAAGTTGATACACTTAAAAGATAGAGCGAAGGAGCATGCTTAGTTGAATACTGATCGTGATTCACTTCTTGTGAAGTAATTGTATTTACTTGATTATTGTTGAAACAATTTTGTATTCTTGAAATTGTGCTTGAATTTGATATAGTTGTTTGGTTAGCAAGTTACATGCTTGTTGACTCATTGTTAGTACCAACAAAAGCCATAATCTTTGTGCCCATGTAAAGTGAAAGTGTTGAATTCTATGTTGAGCTTAATTTTATTGCCTTATTATGTTTTGATATTGTTTTTTTTAGGACAAGTAAATTCTTAAAGTTAGTGGTATTGATGAATGGCAATTTTTACACATATTGATATCTTATTTCTTGTAATTTATTGTTGTTAATTAATTATATGAGGCAAATTACCCTTTTAATGGTCTTAATTTCATGTATTTTAAGTGGAACAAAAAGTTCTGATGAAAGACAATGAGATTGAGCTAAAAAGGAAAAGCTAGGAAAAAAATACACAGAAAAGGACCCTCAAGTACTGCAGTTTGAGGACTGCTTTAGCAACTGGTCAAACTTCGAGTCAATGGCATTTTAGCGCCTATTTGACTACTGTGGCAGTTAGTCTACACTGGTCAATGGACGTTTTAGGGCCTAAACGACTGCTTTAGCCATACTATAATCAAAGTCAAAGTGGCCGCTTTGGCATCCAACTTGATCGCTTTAATGATAAGTCAAGTTAGTATGACCCCTTTAGCGGCATGTTTGTCCTCTTTAGCGATCATTGGGTAGAATTTCAGGGGAAACTATGGAATTTAATATTTTTGAATCTCAATTCATCAAATACTTGATCCCAAGCCATTCCAAAAGATCTTTGGCATAATCAAGAGTTTTGGAGGCTAGGGTTATTGATCCAACACCCTTGGAATTGAAGATTGAAATATTGTATAATTAATTTCTTTATCCTTTCTTCTTCTCTTGTTTTTTCCTCCAGACTATTTGGATGTTTAATTGGTACTTGAGTGTTGTTATTAGACATAATGCAATACTTGGATATTGAGTTGTTGTTTTAATTTTGTTTCATGCTTTTGTATTGATTGGTTACACTTGATTAAAGAATGAATTTTGTTTATCTAAATTAATCTCATTTTCTATCATTTCTACTCTAGTAGACCTACTAAAGTAGATGTTTCCTATCTACCTCAATTATGCTTGACAGATCTAATTGAGGTTCAAAAATATTAATTTAGCATAATTTATGTTGTATGACCTATGTTATGTAATTTGATGCTAGACATTAGTGGCTTATATTCAATCAAAGTCTATGTTACTAGATCCATGATTAAGTTGAGAGTAGTTAAATCAATATCATGCCTCATTGATATGTTTGATCCCCGTGTGATATACTTCATTTTTAATCGTTCTGATAACCATTGATCTGTTGTTCACATTTTATGTTGATTTTATCGGTATTTCACTTTTATTATCAAACACTCTAAAAATACTTGTATCTTAGGATTGAATTGTGCAAGTTACTTTTATTTCGAACTTACACGATCACCACTTACATTATTTCCTGTAGATTCGTCCCCGAGTATTTGTTGGGTAAAATTTACTGACAATATCTACTATTCAAGAGTGCAATACAAGTTTTATCAAATACTACCAACTTTTTGTCAATTCAACACATAAGGGAAACCTTTAAAGTGGGTAGAGACATAAACTGCTAACTTCATCAAACAAATTACAATGTAACTTTTTTCTTCTAAAGAGTCCATTGGAAGAGCGAAAATTTAAAAAAGATACGAAACTTTCTCCTTCTCTGTAGATCTGAAATGATATGAACCTGAAATAAATTTGAGGAGAAAGGTTAAAACACAAATAATCATAACAAAATGCAATAAAATTTTAAGGTGGAATGAGAAAAAGGAAAGCTCTATCTCACCCAGAAATCTTATCTTTTGAGTTTGTCGAAAAAGAAAACTCAAATCACACCTCGTGAATCTCGTTCAGCATGTAGAACCAAAGAAATGTTTGAGCTATTCGATAATTGACAACAAATTTGAACAAGCAAAGGCATGAAGGAAACATATAAATTTTTGGAAGATTAGAATGGGTATTTAGATAGATAATTTGAAGACAAAAATCAGAGATGAAGATAGGCTACTAAAACATTATTTCACCTTAAAGTTATATTCTTTTGGGGAAACTAAAGAGTAACCTAGAGATTCTAGTTTCTAAACCCTTTAATGTACCTTGCTTGAGATTATGAATAAAGAGGGTCATTAAGGATTTTATTTTAATGTAGAAGATTTTATGAAGTATATCAAAATTATCATTTCAACAAAAGAATCATGGGACTAAAAACTCTTTACAATTTTAAATATGTCATAGTCAGTTTCATTAATCAAAGTAGAGAAAGAAAAATGAAAGAAGAATAAAACCTTGCCGCACATAAGAAAAGGCTTCACACTTCCTCTATTTTCAAAGAGCAAAATCACAAGAACATGTGAACCATTCCTAAATTCAAGTCTGCTTTTAAATCATCACAAACAAAGACTCAAAACACAAGAGAAATTTCATCTTGTATTAGCATTTTACAGATATGAGATAATGCTACAACCGTAAAACAATCATGGAAAAATACACTAAATCTTGAAGCTTTAAATAAATACACCAAGAATCAATCGCTATTAAAAATAGATCAGTCCACTATCACTGATGGTATCACGATCCAAACCAGGACATAATCATGACAGATATCTCAAGCCTTCCTTGGACTGAAGACCACCCCCATAGCCTAATCATCTGGGCATAGTACAGATAACAACAAAAGAAAATTATAGTATAATGATAAGACAATTAATGTAACTCAAATGGAACTAAGAGTTCTACACAACAAGAAACCCAAAACATGTCCACAAAGCCTCTAAAAAAATCGAATATCATACTAGTTAGGGATATGACCCTTACTATAGCCAAGGAAGAATCAAAAAGTGACAGTCTAAGAAAACATAATGAAATTGATCAGTAATAGGCCTTGCAGAAGATAGAGGCTCACCAATTCAAGCCGACCGACCGATAAACCAAATCACCTACACTACAAAAAGCAATAGAAAAACCTCTAGGACCCTACATCTTGAAATGATGCAGCGTCCAGGAACAATTAGTGGGATGAGCACTATCATATATCTTGGTGTAAGGGATAAAATATTGCCATTTCAAAAAAATCCAAAACTCCATGTACATGTTCACATAAATACATATATATAAAAGGTCTAGATAAGGGATAAGGTTTAAGAATATGATTTAAAACCATTAGCCTAGATTGTGTAGCTCTAGCCGTCCTAAGAGCACCCATAGGTAATATGGGTTCAACTCCCCCTACTGAAAGGGCCCTAGTGCATGCTAGCTGCATTAACCAGAGAAATTAAAATATGGGCTAGTGAATGCATGACCCAAGCCATTTCAAAACATATATAAAGTGTGAACTATGCACATGGTCCCCCTATGACCTCGACCCTTCACGATGTGTTACACAATTCCCTTTAAGACTAAATTAATACCATTTAGACACATTCACATCCATTAACCGAGGAGTTTTTT
Source organism: Capsicum baccatum var. pendulum (assembly GCA_030864225.1). Classification (NCBI taxonomy): domain Eukaryota; kingdom Viridiplantae; phylum Streptophyta; class Magnoliopsida; order Solanales; family Solanaceae; genus Capsicum; species Capsicum baccatum. Next base: position 160,386,815 of record CM061555.1, on the reverse strand, counting down.
AATTATGCATTTACCTTTGGTATCATCATACAAAAAAATTTTAATCATGCAAGCAAATTCCATTATGCCATTAAAAAATCAATTAGCCAAATTGACTCCAAAGTTTCAAATTTGAAATCAATCCATACACATTAAGGCATTTCAAACCATTTAAAACAAAACCATCATCACCATATTCTTTCAAAACATTTTTATCTTCATAGACATTAATGCAATGCAATAGTTTAGAAAAGCAAGAAAAACTATGTAATTGTCCATATTTCAAAACCAATTATTCTAATAGGTTGAGGTTATTACTGATTCAAAACAATTATACAATAAAACATGGGGAAACCCATGTTCCTTATTAAAATTCAAACATCCATGCATTTATTTAATTCGAAATAATCAGAATAAAGCATAAACAACCAATCAAAACATGTGAATTTAATTCATGTAGCAACCATTCCAAACTCCTCAACCCGTATTCAAAACCCAACAAGTAAACCACGTGAAAAATAATTAAACACATGCTTTTGAATAAATTAATTTAAAAAAGAGATACATGCCTAAAACACTGAGGAATTGGGAAGAGAAACCACAATTTGAACCATAGGTGCTTAATCATTAGAAACCCCAGCTTATTTTTTATTTAGGAATTTTGAGTGAATAGAGGAAAGTTTATGTTTGTTAATGGATGGAAATAGGGATAAATAAAGGGTTTTAAGTAGTGTAAATGGAGAGATAAAAGGAAAATACCACAATGCCCGTAATTAAACGGGTTGAAAATATAGGACCTATCGCTACACGTCATTATGACTCGTGATCACTGGTCACGAGTAGCGAACAAAATTAGTAGCCTGAGGCCCCAATATAGACCAATTGCTTTTATGGTCACGAGTAACACCCTACGAATCGTGACCTAACCTTATGACTTGCGAGGGCCATATCATGACCCTAACAAAAACAATGAACAATCTTACTAATCAAACTATGAGTAGTACTATACGACTCATATAGAATGGCTACGACTCAACACCTGGGTCATACATCGGATAGTAATGAAAAGAAATCAAAAAAATTTCAGAGGATAAAAACCTAGTGTATTACAGATATAGTGAGATTTAATATTGCATCATTCAAATATATGAACAAAAATGATACGATTTTACCTATTTTACAACGTAAACTAGAATAATATGAATTCTATGGGATAGTTTTTGATGCTAGAAATAAAATTATTTATATCAAACTTTTATGAGTTTAATATAATTGAGTACATTTCTTTGTGAATTATTTGATTGCGTAAGATTAGCAGAGTGCTAATTCAGAATCCCCAATTTTCCTTTTTACCCCAAAATATTCTATATCTACCTCTCTCTATCTATTGTTATTTGTAAGAGGATATAGGTATGAATTTTTTTGGGGGGGAGGGGGGATAGAGGGCAATGGGGTACTTTATAACAAAAATCAAGGGCTTTAACTAAGTGAAAATAGATCTCAAATACTCAACCCTTTACAATAACACAAAGTTAATAATTATGCATTATTCTCCTAAAACCAAAGTGAGAAAAATTAAAACAATGCATCTAATATACAACACTCACCCATGTATATGATTAAGGTGGATCTCTAGTAAGTATATGACTTTTTGAAATGAGTATACCCGAAGAATGTTATGGAACCTAAACAATTTGTTAGTTGGATAATGACTTGTGCTAAAATGGTAAGCTATTACATTCTTCTAAATGGACAAACAATTGAACCCATCGGGAGATTGCATGATTGTTTTTAATTCACGGGTACTCTTAGTGGCACCTTGGGGAATGATTGAAATGTTATTAGGCTGGTATATTTTATGAAATAGCTTTTTAAATGAGAATTTGCCGTTAATTTTGTTTTGGAAACTGGAGTCGTTGAAGCAGAAAACTGGGGATTGACTACTACCTTACATCTATTGAAGCAGTTACTCATATACTTTAGTGATCTTGCTATTGAGGAATAGGGTTTGCTATGATAGCCTTACTGAACATGTGAACCCTAACCTTTGTAAATAATTGACCGCCATAGTAATTTCACTGCAATAGTTAACCCGCAGATGTAGTGATTCTTAACTAGTATCTCCGGAATCTCTAAACTATAGCAACATTTCACAACACTATTTTCATTTTTAAGACATCACAAGCAACCCCGATGAAAAAACAATAAAATTCACCTCCTATAAATTTAGTCATAGTCATAGTAATTCCTATGAAGATTTATATCACTAGATCCACCCCAAACATAACACACCATTGTCAAACACAATATCGTGATTCAAATTCTTTTCCATGACTAACTACAGCAACACAAGCTTTTAGTTTGGGCAACATTTCACTATCTTGAAATTTCACAATCTTAATCATACGCAAACTTTTATCTAATCGTTTAGACCCAAACTACCTTTTTCACTACTTCATCTACAAACACATTTCATCGATATCATACCAACACACCATTGTGCATTATAACTTTAACGCTTATCAATTTATTTTTATTATTTCAATACATAACTTCTAATACTATGTTACCAGACAATCATATTAGTCAACTTCTATAATTGAAATTTTATATCAGCACATCACTATTTATCATAGTCTTAGCATACATAAGCCTTGCTATTGCTTCAACACTCGATAATTTCTCAAAAATGTTCACTTTTTTGTAAAATATCAATTGAAATTAACTGATTCAAATATGAACTTGCGAACATTTGGATTGAATTTATTGAGATATCAATTAGAATCAAATAAACATCAATTAGACTTAACCAAAGAAGATGGTACACTAAGACAGTATGATAGAAGAGACGAAAAGGGAACAACTCCTAGAAGCCTCATAACTCCTCAAGGATTAGATTTAGATGTCTGCGTACCAATGCACATTATTTTACTAGAAATTAATCTTGCACTTATGATTTTGGCAACATTTTTCTCTAATACCAACAATCATGATCTAAATTACAAGGTTTTGTGGGAACTTTGTCTATTCAAACTAGAGAGGATATATTTTATCCACCCCATCATTTATTAATACAAAATGAATTTAAAAGAAATATTTATACAATATAAATTCAATTAGATATGAATTGAAATAACATCTTATAAATCATCCAACTTCTTACTTAGCAAATTATATCATTTTCAAGACCAATTCTAGACATGTATAGGAGCTTCTAATAAAGATTAAAGACAAAAATTAAAAGACAACTTCTATAAGAAGGATAAGATATGGAAATGTTAAAGAGGATTATTCTCCTCATTAGTCAAGAAACTTTAGTCAACTCACAACACACCGACATCCCAAAACAAATGTCGCCAAAGTAGTATCGGTACACTACAAGTACAGATAGGCATCATCAGTCGACTAAGAATAGTTCATATAATACCATACAAAAATCAGGAACAGTTAGCCAAAAGTCTCACGTGATCACCTTTTACCTTTAATTCATTTCACTTATATATTTTTCTCAACAAGTTTAAAGTTCACAATATGCTACTAATTTCACTTAGATCCTAGAAGATGTCATTTTGCATTCAACTTTATTTTTAATTCATACAATTATCAGCACTTGGTAGACTTAATCAACATAGATTATTACTTTTTATTCGCCTGTCACTTATTATATATTTCTTTCCCACATCCTTAGAGACCTAACAACAAGTACAATGGTACATATTTTATCCCCTGAAATTAGCAAACTAATTAATGATTTAATCAATTAAATAGGGCATATTCGTGTAACTATAGTTTACTCCACAACACATAAGTTAAGTTGTTCATAACCGCATATAATAGTGAACAAACATACAAATCAATCAACAATTATAGGGACATGTAAGTCACTAACACTCGTATCAAAGTCTAAACATCAAGGACATATAAATCATCAAATAAACATATCAATGTCAAGCCATCAAGAATATATAAGTCAGCAAATAGATCTATTAAATCATCACAGACTCATGCTATATAAGTATTCCTATCACAAAACCTAGAGTGTCCACACTGGATTCACAATTGTATATCTTTTATAACTCATCAAACATATACCACTCTTTCATCTGTACATACAATCAATATAAATTTCTTAATTAACCACAATACCACTCACTGAATCTATTTCTCTATGGTACTATAAGATTATTAATTTCACCAAACCTGAATGGGATATATCAACCAACAATTAACATAGAATAATAAGGTTGTATGAATATGCTTGAACAATGTATAATAGTATTTCATTAATCGACCATAAAATAAAGGATCATCATCATAATCAAGTTCATATAATTCATAAGTATCAATAGTTTATAAATTATGCATATCATCCTTGTCAAGCCAATAACCAACAAATAGAAAGTTCATTATAAAGACTAATAAACATGCTATTTAACTCAAAATCATACTATAGACTAGATTAATTCCAACTCAATACAATATCCATCAATAATACATGTATCACCCTATGTAGGTTTTGATAAGAGGCCCTAAGGCCCTGGTGACTGTAGCATCTCTTGGCCTTAGTAGTTTCCTAAGTATATATTATTAACAATAACTTGCTTATAAGGGATAGGGTTTTCTATCCACTTTGATTCTTATAAAATTGGCTTAAGTTGTGTGTTGATGCAACAAAGCTAGTTTTTTACTTATGCTTCAAAGAAGTTGAAGGTTTATAAGAAGTACTAGCCCACTCATAACTTACATTTGCAGTATTACTCTTTGAATTAGTGATTGGATGAAAAATCTATTTTGGATTCATTATGAGATCTTAATCATCATCATTAAATTCATACATCTTCGCTAAAAGGGATCTTAAATTGAGGAAACATAGGAGGTTTTTATATCTTAGTGACTACAATATTTAGATTCCTTACTATCCAATTAAGGAAATATAGTAATAGATTCCTTGAGCAAGAAGGCAGTGAGTATGTGTAGTTTAACATTTATTATAGCTAAGGAGCAAACATTGGCTTCAGACATCCATTCCTTAGATAATTGGTTAGTTTGATTTGATATTTCTTAACCCTAGCAATTTTTTCATGGGTTGAGGATATGTATTAATTATTAGAGAATATTTATGCATAACAACTTTAGAATAAGTGGTTGGGGGTTATTTATGTAAGGTGTGAGGGGGACGGTAAGGATGGTTACCTTAGATGTAAATGTTTTCTTGAGGATCAAGGGGGAAATTAGTATTTCTAGAAGTGAGGAGTTTATTATATTGATTATAGAGGTGGCCCATTGTTATTGAAATTTTATTCATTTAAGAAAAGCAAGGATTTATTAGGACATGATAAAATATTATGGTGGTCCAGGATGAACAGGGATATTATGGACTTTGTATCTCAATTCTTGAATTGTCAACAAGGTAATTGCAAATGCTTCAGGATAGATAGCTTAAATCATCAATGGTAGATTAATCAAGTTTTCTGACTTCTTACTATCATACCCCATATTTCTCGCAAAATGTAGTATTTAACATGACAACTATTTTTGGATAATTAAAGAATGAAGAGTCGCCACCTGACAAATTAAGGTGCATTAGAACACTATTCTAGGGTAATTATAGACTAATTAATTAGTAAACATCGTCAAAAATCCAGTATGGATTCAAATTACCTCAAAAGAAAGGTGTTAGGAACCTTTTAAGGTCCATAAATGTGGTTTCTGGATGAATTCGCATATTACCTGGGAATTCTACATCATCAACAAAATTCACTTACTTTTAATAGCCATAATATTTCTAAGTGATTACATAATAAATAAACAAGACATCCAACTTCATTATATTGAAATTACTAATTATTTAAGTGGAAAAAGATACATGAATAAAGATGCGTTAGACAAGCAAGGAGAGAGATGTGATACAATTTATTCAGCAACAAAAATACATTAAGTAGGGAAGCATAATCTACCCCAAATAATAAAGCATATGAAGTAAATAAAAGAGACAATGAATTCAAAAGACTAGTTGAAGCATTTTTTTTATAATTCAGATCAGCACCTGGTTTATTAACAGGTGACAATGTCATATGTCGTATTGTCTAATTATGCTCTAATTAACTTTCACCATTTTTGAAAGTCTACCAACCCCCAATTTAGTTTGTTTATTAAACATATAGGCATTCCAAAAATTGATAAAAAGTAGCGCACCCTAAATTCCTACCCATCCCAACTTAATGTTCAAGAGGCATTGGACTTTCTATTTTAGATTTGTTCTAGACAAAATAAAGCTTAATTAGACTAAAAGTTTGGATCCAGAAAAATACATTGGATGAACAATTAGCACGTAATGGTCTCAAGTAAGCCTCTTGATTAATTAAGGTTGGTTAGGAGATTAATATACAATAACAAGAAATTTTTGCAATTGACATATAGGCATGCTTTCTAAGTTTTCAATAATTATTAATACGTTGATAATTAAAGAAACAAGATATGTAGTGGAATAAAATTTTGGATAGTTTCTACTTTATTAACCTAATTAAAGCCATTTGAACATGCCGAGAATTAGAATGTAGACATTATTTTGGTTAAACTAAAGCAAGTAACTTTAGATGCTAAAATAATTTCCAATATTGAAAATTTAGAAAAAGCCCAATTATGCAATAAGAAATCAAAGGTTAAAAATAATTTTTAATTCTGGTAGTTAACAACTTATTGGACTTATATTTAGTTGAAGAAAAATAGTTTCTTTTAGTATTGAAATTAATAAAACATGCTAAAAATTAGTTTAATGTTCTATAGAAATGATTTTTTACATTGCTAAAAATTATTATGAGGCTTGGATGTAAACTCTGATTGCTAAACTGTTGTTTTAGTGTTCTAAAAAATCAAACTAAAAGTAAAAAATATGTCAAAAATTGGTTAAACAAGTTATAATTAATTTAAAATGCTCGACAATAAATTTTAATTTATAAAGATAATTACAACTTCTAAAACATGATTTTTAGGTGACAAATGAATTATTTAAAGAATACTATACTTTATTTGTCTAAGAGATACACATAAGCACATAAACCCCACCCCCACAAACAGACCCATGATTTCTACGGTGTATTAATATTTGTTAAAGAAGATATCGGAGTTCCATGTTATAATAAAAGGGAAAGAAAAGTGAATACTAGTAGATATCTTTACATGAAACAACATTCTAGCACAGTCTGATCATTGCTTATCATGGTACATACTAAAACACAACAAAATACACAAACACAAACCAACCAACTTTGACACTATGCATTCATTCTCCCATAGATTAAATGAAATATTATACAACTACTCATATGCGGTATAAGAAAAAATCAATCAATCACAAAGGCTATAACATGCCATCATTTAAAGAATTCATGAGACTAAAAAAAAAAAAAAAAACTAACTGGTTGAGCAAAGTAAAATGAGAATTAGGAAAAATAAAGTCTAAACCCATATATCACAGAAAAAAGAAGATAAAAAACAAAATTGAACCAAGTATTCTTTGAAATTGAAGAGCAGATTATATTCATTTATGCCGGGAGAGCAAAATAAGGAAAACTGTGTCTATAAGGAAGAGAGGCTACTCATTATATAGTGAAACAAAATGAATCATGTATAATGCAGCCAAAGAAAAAAATGTAAAATAAAATATTTGATTCAGTCAATCCACATGATTGTTTCCATAAGCACTCATACTAATTAATAGTGGAAAATTATGCAAAATTCAGCGAAGGAAAAATAGAATAGTTTGAATATCCAATTAATTAAATTTTCTTCCATAAATATTAAAATAATATCTATTATCAATTAATAGTGAGAAATCATGAGTTCAGTTAAAGAAATAAAAGAAAAAAAGAATATTTACATTAAGAATACTCAATCAATCAGAATTTCCTTCCATAATCATGAGAATCCAAATCAATAGTGTTAAATTCAAAGACAAAATAGAGAAGGAAAGATATTATACTGTCAAGTACCAAGGCTCGTTGCATACCAAAGAATGAAAGAAATAATCCACCAAGGCAGAAACTACCATAATTATCTAAATAACAAGTCATTCTGATTTAAGTAAAAAGGGCAAATCAGTTAAAAGGGTGTAAACATACATAATAATAGTAGTCAAGAAAAAATTACAACACAAAATAGCGATGAATCAATATGCAGGTTTGGCAAACCATCAACATATTGGTGCTTGGTTCAACCATTTTGTCGGCTGGAGTGATAGTTGGTTGTGGTATTGGGTTCCATTAGTGGCTGTAGGGGACATAATGGGATAGAGAATGTCGACACTAGTCGTCTGGTGATCAACTTCAATAGAAACGCCAATAGAGAGAGGAGGAGAGAAAAAAGGATGGGTGAGGGTTATAAGAGAGAAAAAAGAATGGGGAGAGTGTTAGGAAGTTGCGGCAGTGGTGGGTGACTGTTGGTTTTTTGGTAGACAGATGTTTGGTGAGCTATTTTGGCGGCGCCTGAGAGAAAATTTGGTGATGGGGCTACTGTTTTGGTGCAAAATAATTTTTGGATACTTGGATGTTTATTTATAAAAAATTAAATTCATCGATCACATAAGATCAACGACTGTTATGAAAATTGAGAAGAGGATGAAAATTAATTTAGACTTTAAAATTGAATCAAATTGAACTCAAAAATAGGCTAAAATTAGCATTAATTGGATATAAGGATTACAAAAAATTAAATAAATTGGAGATAATTGAATAGACTTAGGCTCCTATTTAATAAATATGATAAGGTATCTCTATTAAAAATAATCTATGCAACGTAAAATATAATATATAAAACTGTTGATTATAAATTGAAAATAAATAAGGTACAAATTTTAAGAAATTTCATAAGAACAACAATAATAATGATAATATTATTATCCATAATAATAGACGATGATGATAATAATAATTATTATAATAAAAACTAGACAATTTATTTGTAAATTATGGGTATGTATATTTATGAAATGATTTAATAAATATTAATAAGGTTATATAAAATATTTTATATAAACTAATAAGTTATATATAATAAAAATAATAATATAAAAGAAATAAAATGAATTGTACACTTCAAATCATGAATGCCACATGTCAATATTTATATGTAATACCCCGGAAAATTTTTCGTCGAAATTTTTTGCGTAAACGTATTAGATCCTATCTTAGAGAATGATTTATAATTTTTCTGTGTGTCATTTCTTGGATTTCGATCCACTATTTCATAGAGCATCGAATCATATTTCTAATGATATGTGGATCACCCAAAACGGACACTCGAGCGATTAGTTACGACTATTCTGATCAAACTACGATCATTCTTATCGAACTGTGAACAGTAAAATGTGCAAGAAATCCCTGAGAGGCTTTTTTTGGTCAAATTCAAACGATCATAAATCTTTGTACATAATGAATTGTATGAGCTGCTATATATCAACAGAAATCCCTGAGAGGCTTCTTTTCAATAAAACTGGTTTCATCCAATTTGAACATCGGAGTAAAAAGTTATGGACAATTTATTTCAGCATATCAGATAGATCACTGAAGGACAGATTTTGGTTTTATTTATTTCTTAGGGGATTTTGGTCTTTCACCACTCTTTTAAACCTCTATAAATACCCCATTCAGCTGAGAACTTGTATTATTTTCCTCTCATTTCTCCTATATGTATATGTGTGTGTATATATATATATATATATATATATATATATATATATATCAAGTTAGGGTTAGGGTTTTGAATTAGGGAAAATTAATTGGAGGCTTTGATTCAAGAATTCCTTCCGTCAATCTCTTTCGGCCATTAAATATAAGGTACACAAGTGTTTATCTATGGACTCCTTTTGTCCATAGAGTACACAAATCCCTTTTTGAAAGTTCAAGTTATGTATATATATATATATTCTACACTTTGATGGTGTATATACATATATGTTGATTGATATTTGATGGTTGAGATATATATGAGGATTATGTATGTTACTTGATATAGTTATATATATATATGATGATTATGTATGTTGGTTGATATATATATGTGTGGTGATGTTGTACGTTGGTTGATACAAGCATGTGATGATTATGTCTATTGGATGTGATATACGGGGTGGCAGAAAACATGAGAATTTAACAAATTCACCAATGCCTAAAAGTGCATGTAAGGTGTTTGTGGAATTGTCTAAGAGGCTATAAATTTACGTTCTTAGGATATAATATGTTCTAAATGACTAGACTACTTTCTATGTAGACGTTCAACATGAACTCCATGTTATTGTCTAAAATTGGGGATGTTATGTGGAAGTCTTATGATATGGTTGTAAGTGCGGACGAGGGATTTAGTTGATGGAATTAAGATAAATGACGGTGTTGTAGCATATGTAATTAGTTATACTAACCTATGCCTAAAAGGTGCATGCAAGGTAACTGTAGAAATGCCTAGTTGAAGAAGAATGGATCGTATGGCCCCTTGTGATTGAAGTGATGAGTTCATACCACACTTGCATGCTACGTGTTTACTATGATGCTTGAGGGAAATGGTAAGGCCATTAGGCCACGCTAAGTGTGAAATGACTAATTTTGGGTCGAATTGCATATTTCAAAATTTTAAAGGAAAGAACCTTGAGAAGTAAACCATGATATGTTGAATGTATGGTATTTGTGTGTATCCTGATTGGATAAACGATGTTTTGTTATATTCTTCCTTAACCATATGCATCCTTGTTGAATGATCTACGATGTAATGGCATGAGATCCCAATACTTGTATAAGAATATGATCTTCAAATGATTGGTGTGAGGTGTTAATGAATGCATGGTGCATGATTGCTTGTGGGCATGTGAGTATGCGTTGTTGTATACAACATATTAGTTATGTTATTGATAACTGAGGGTACATATGCTTGAAATAGTCTGCAGGTCTAGAGTTGAGTCAGTTCTGCGATAATCTTAGTCGTTCTACGATCAATGAATTTCCGATGATTTGAGAACTTAACATGAATTACGTGAGAACTTAGTATGTGGGGTTTTGAACAAGAATATATTTTCATTCCGGTGCCCGAAGAATTGATTTTATCATTGGAATTTCATGATTGTGTAAAGTGGGTAAATACCCAAGATGTATTAATGACGAATTATGAGGTTATGAAAAATATAAATTGTTTAAGCTTTGATGTACATGATTTCATTATTATTCCCAAGTTATGATTTGATATGGTGAATTTCATATTTCTACCATGAGTTGATATTTTAATTATTTTTAAGATATGATTTATGGATCTTTGAATCGTCCAATATTGGTATACATAATAACCTTATTATCTTGTTTTCTTGAATTGAGATTTTATGCCATAAATTGCATACCACTATAATGATTTTTTTTAGGGTTATTGATGTAAGAGCCATGACTTGAGTTACATTACGACATACAAAATCTTACTATGATTTGAAGATCTTAAATGCTTATCAAAAGCTACTGTCATGATTTTAATATTGGATTAAAAGAATTATCATTTGAGAATATTGATTTGCATCTGCAGAGTCAGGATGATTTATATTGATTTTAAGCTCGCAGAGATAAAATGCTGTGTTATTGATGCCATGTTGATGTTGAGGAAAATTGAAATGTTTTTAGCTAAAATGTGTTGAGTCAGGAATCCACAAATTGATATGATTTGATAAATGGGAAAGAGATTTTATTTGGTCTTTATGATAGACCCTTGTGATGTTATGGTGGATTTCCTAACGCGTTCTGAGCTTGTTGGGGAGTATTACTTAGCACCGAGAGGGAAATTTGGTATTTCCCCAAACCTATGTGCTACTATAGGGTTGTTGATGATGATATTGTTGGCCAGAGAACCGAATTGTGATTATGAAAGCTTTAAGGTTGTACTCCATGGCAAGATTACAACACTCCCACCAATTGGAGTGCTCTCCCTAGGAGGGCAAACATTAGTATTCCACGCGGCTCACGTGAGGTTATCGGTTATAGGAAACTCCCCTATCCATAAGAGTATATTTCTTGAACTATCGAGTCACTCCGAGTCTTAAGTTGATGAGTTTGGTTGTTTATGATGAGTCATGAGAATTTATGATAAATATTGATGATTTTATGATGATTGATGAGATTTTACTTATGTTTTCCTCTCTATAATATTATGAGAAGTATGGATAATGAAATTCAAGCCATATGAGTCTTCATTTTCCATACGCATATTTTACAAAATCAAAGATATTATTAAAATTATTGCGTGCACCCCCACATATTCAGTTGCTTATGAGGATTCATGGTGAGTTATGTAACTACTTCCCACAGTTTATGTGTCAGTATAAATCTTCAGGAGTGAGGGGTGTGAGTGTATTCGATTGATCAGTTTTGGTATCCTGTGATTCAGTAATGTAGTACCCCATTACAGTAGTGAGTTCCGAGGACAGTAAAGTGGTATCCGAGCTGTGGTATCTGGAGTCGTTATAATTGTTATAGTGGTTTTGAACTGTGCATTCATATATGTGTACTCATTCGTTATTCTCATGATTATTCTGTTTATTAAATGTTCATGCATAAGCCCTTGCATTTAGCCTTCCCTGCTTGCATACTCAGTACATCTTAGTACTGACGCATTCGCGCTATGGTGTTCTTTTATTTTTGGGGCACCATAGGTTTAGACGAGTGAAACTTGGAGCATCTTAGAAGTCACTTGTATAGTAGCAGTGGGTGCTGCAGTGAGTCCTCATCATCCGAGGATGTTGTTATTACAGTATTTGATTTTAGTAGAAGGAGTTAGTTGGGGGAATTGTCCCTTCAACTCCACAATTCAGGCAGTGTAGAGGCTTTTCAGACAGATGTATTAGTGTGTGGTTTAAGGTATTGTATATTTCTCGATGTTTGAACCTTATGACAAGTATTAGATAGTTTTCGCATGTATTTTATTATATTATGCAGTGAACAAGTACAAATATCAGAAAAAGGGTTAGCTTGTGGTCCTTTGGGATCATAAGCACCGTGTGGTGTTCCGGTTCCCGGGAATTAGGGCGTTACATTAGATGATAACAAAATAATATGTAAAAGTATTAAAAATAGAAATTAATAATTTTCATAAAATAGCATCCTCAAATGAGTATCGGGAGGTCAAAATTGGATGTCAACACTTATTGCATCAGATATACTACTGTTTTGGGAGGTTGGCTCAGATATACGCATGGTAGACTGTTCATTTTCATAGAATGCTTGTTTCTATCATTTTTTATTGTGGTACTCAGTTCGAGCCATCAATGTAGAGTAATTTAAGAGAGATTTAGGTACTTGTGTTGAGATTAAAATAAGTTGTCACCCTCAATTTGATGTTCTAATTGACTGTGTTGGATTCCATCCTTGTTATTATTTTTATATTTTGATTGTTGACAAACATCATCACTGGAAATCGCTTCATGTATGTCTTATTATAACTCATGTTTAGTTATTTTCCTAACCATTTATAAGGCCTAGTTACGTGAACTGGCATCCTAGTATATGGTTTTTCTACTATATATATTTGTCTAATGTGCTAACAGTCTACTACTTTTCTAGAAAATGTTAGCACATTAGTGGAATAAATTTTTAAGGGTCCTTCTTGTATCCATAAATGAGAAAGGTTCTCTCCTAATGCTTATCATATATGTATATGGAACATCCTAAATGAGAGAACCTCAAGATTTTGCGAAAATCTAAAAAGAATTCTCTTAAGAATAGCCCAAACCAAATACGTCAAGACTAAATAATTTAGAAAGATTTTTTGTCATAGTGATATATATTATTTTTATAAGATTTTTGAGTTTTTTTTCTTGGTCTTATCATTGTAAGTTCACATCTCGTCAGTGACTATATATAGTCTATCTCTTTTATTCAAATCTTTATTGTTTTCTTAGCTAGAGGTAGTGAATGGAGCTTTGTAGTTGAGTTATTATGATTGTATATTGAAATAAAGTTATTGAAAGGTTGTAGGACTTAAGAGGTTAATTCCTAAGTTGTGGTCAAAGGTTTCTTGAAGTGTATGTAAAAGATTGTTGGTTAAATTCTATTAGGGTAGGTCGTGATTTTACTCCTTTGATCTAGGAGGTTTCCACGTAACTATCCCTTTTCATTTACTTTACTAATGCATTCACAGTGTTCTTGATTTCACTTTAATATCATCACGGAGGAATGATAATACTCAAGCTACACCTCTCTGAGGAGAATATAAGCGATCGCTGTCAATATATAGCCCAACTAGGTTGGGTTTAAATCCCATAAGGAATAGGGTGTGAATTTGCGTTATCTGCGTGTTATACAACTAATAGTTACCAGTTTCCTATGAATGGGGTTTTTTGGAAGTGTAAAAAATAATTACTTCTCAGTTCAGTTTTTGAAATCAATATGATTAGGAAAACAAGAGTTATGTTCACTATAGGTATTGGGATTTGACAGATGCTAGTAACGGTTTAAGATTCTTGTGGTAGGTAGGAACAACAGACTATCCTTGTCGAAGTTATGTCTAAATGTTTCTCAACCTATTTAGACACTTAATCACCTGATTCTCTTGAACTTAGGGAATTTATATTTCATAACAGGATGTTATCCCAAGTTAATTAATCTTGTTACAACATTAATTATTAAATGGAAGTTCAATGCTTCCAAGTCCCTATTGATAATTCAGTTCTTACTAGGGTTGATTTCTTATCTCAAGAAAATCACCCGTAAGTAAAGTCTATTATTTCCAGCCAATAGTCAGCATGTAAAATAATGGAATTATCAAGAAGTTCCTACCACCATTAGAATCTTGAACACTTAGTTACGTTAAAAACCCAAACCCATAGATCCCACAACTCGTGTTAGGGGAATTTATCCACTCATAATAAAATATGCAATACAACAAGTTTAATTCAAATTTCAATAGATGAACTTACAACAAGATAAATAGAAACCAGTGTTTCTCAGAATTTATCATAATTGAAAATCCCAAAACAATTGTAATAATCTCTCTAAAGAATTAAAGACAGAAGATAGAGACAAAAGTGCTCAAAATGCGAGTTCCAGATGTCCAAAATCTGCAGGAAATATAAAGCTAGCTACCTTCACCAACATGTCACATAAAATACTAGCATATCGTTTTACTGCTCTATCTTCCATCACGATTCGCATGTTGGTTGGTGTCGGATTTCCCGAAACCATATATTTATATATAGCTAGCGGTATCAGATTAATACTCTCTCCCAGATCGTATAAGGCCTTACCAAATTCTAGAGACCCAATCGTACAAAGAATAGTGAATTCTCCTAGGTGTGCATTCTTTTGCACCAAAGTCCTTGTCGAAATAATGCTATAATGATGGAGATTATCCTCTGGTTCGTAGCTCACCACTCTTTTCTTTATCACAAGGTCATTTATGAATTTAGCATACCCTGGCATTTGTTCGAGTGCCCCCACCAAAGGCACATTTATTGTTAACTGCTTCAACATTACCATAAATTTACTAAATTTCATGTCCTCATCCGTTTTCTTCAATCTTTAAGGAAAGGCAGGTGGTCGTCTTGAGAGAGTTTTCACCACCATTTCATTTTCCTTTTTTTCCCTTTTTTTCAAAGCATCATTAGAACCATCCAGTTTCTCAGATTTTATCGGACATTCTTTCTTGGGTTCATTCTCTGCTTCCATCATATCTTCAATCAAACTTTTGCCCACAGAAGGTCCAGGTAATATCTTACCACATCTAGTGGTAATTTCCATACGTGAGCCATCATTTTATGGATTTTGGACTGTATCACTAGGTAATATTCCACTCTTTCTCTGGTTCAGCATTGTAGAGATTTGGCTCATTTACTATTCCAGCTACTTGATTATAGTGGAGTGGGAGTTTACCAACTGACTAATAGAGGAAAAATCGATCTTCATGGTAGTCTCCCATGAGTTGGTAGCCTCCACTCCCTTTAACAATTTAGCTATCATGCCCTTCATGGAAATCTTTTCAGAACTTATTGTAGCAACCTCACAATTTCCAAGAGGGACATATAGCCCGCTCCTATCATTATTGCTCCTCCAATTTGCTTGCTCGTGATTTTTATATCCAGCCTTGTCATAGTGAGTCCCAACTTGATTTTCTTCGTTATTGCCTTTGAAACCCCTGATTGTTTATATAGTTTACCTCTTCTTCTAAGTCAGACTCCACTTTGCCTTATGATCCCACAACCTTCACTTTCTCAGTTTTACGTGATAGTAAATTCTTGGTTAGAAAGTCCATCTGTGTTTTTTGGTGAGCCATGTATTGATCACTTTGCCTTTCTACTTCTTCAGAGGTAGAGGTATGGACTGCGTACATCTTACCCCCCTAGACCCCACTAGGTGGGAATACACTGGGTTTGTTGTTGTTGTTGTTGCATGTATTGATCACTTTCCTCATATCTTCTACGTTGTTCTGCAGTTATACCCATCGAAACAGCGGGGCTTGCTACTGTAGAGTCTCTAGTATGCCATTGCCAACTTTGTTTGGTCATTCTTTCGAGCATTTCTGAAGCCTATAGGAATATAAGATCAACAAACAAACCACAAAAAACATTATCTACAATTGGTTTTGTCACAGAGTTAATATTCATATACAAAGTCTCTATCAAGTGTATATCTGTCATATTGTGGTTTAGAGACTGCGTCAGCTTCTTTTTGAATCTATTCTAGGTTTCATGCCAGGCTTCAGTTGGGAGCTGTCTAAAGTTATTGATCTTATCCCTCAACTGTACCCACCTAGAAGGTGGAAAGAACCTGTCTAGGAAAGCTCCTTTTAACTGTCTCCAGTTGGTGATAGAATTAGGTGTAAGCTCATTAAGCCATAATGCTGCCTCCCCAGTCAAAGACAACGGAAATAATCTCAAATGAATAGCATTCTGTCCAACTCCTGGTTTATCAAAAGATTTATAGATAGTGACAAAGTTCACCCGATGCAAGTTTTAGTCATCCCCAGGAAGGCCACCAAACAACCCCTCCAGAGTAAGGAGTTGAATCATAGTACTCATAATGTTGAATTTTTCCCCAAGTGCTAACGGTGGTTGAATAATTACACCCGTTTTACCTACTTCATCTATTCCATCATCATCATCATTAAGGTCATACTAGACCGACTGGTTATCTTGCCTTTCTCGGAATAGATGGTTCCTGTTAGCATTACGATATACTGGTGTAGCTATTTGCTCTGCATGCCTTAGGTTACCAGGGTTCAACAACTCCTCATCTCCAAAATCTTCATCCTCAAGATTTGAATTCCATACTTATTGACCAATATTGAGAGTATTCACCTGAGCTCTAGCAAAGGTTGCTAACCTATCATTCTCCTACCGGTCTGCAATTCTGCCGATTAGTTGTGGTTCTTTAATAAATGATAATAATGGTCCTTCGTAACATCTAGTTCTTGGCATACACCATAAACTTACTGAAGAAAACAAAAACAAAAAATAAACGTAAAACTAAGAAACTTGACTAATAGTCAATTAGCGCACACAAACTAAAATTTACAACCATATTCCTCGGCAACGACTCTATTTTTGATAATGCTTAAACTACACATCTCTTATGAGAATGTAAGCGATCTTTGTGAATATATAACTCAACTAGGTTGGGGTCGAATCTCATAGGGAATAGGGTTTGAATTTTAGTTATCTATGTGTTAATCAATAAATTGTTACCAATTTTCTATGAATGGGTGGTTTTTGCATGTGAAAGAAATAATTACTTATCAATTCAGTGTTTAAAATCAATATGATAAGGAAAAACAAAGTTATATTTACTATAGGTATTGGGATTTGACAAATTCTAGTAACTGTTCAAGATTCTTGTGGTAGGTAGGAACAACAGACTATACTTGTTGAAGTTATGTCTAAATATTTCTCAACCTATTAAGAACTTAATCACTTAATTCTCTCAAACTTAAGGAATTTATATTTCATAAAATGATGTTATCCCAAGTTAATTAATCTTGTTACAACAATAATTATTAAATGGAAGTTTAATGCTTCTAAGTCCTTGTTGATAATTCACTTATTACTAGGGTTGATTTCTTGTCTTAAGAAAATCACCAATAAGCAAAGTCTATTGTTTTTAACCAATAGTCAGTATGTAAAATAATGCAATTAACAAGAAGTTCCTACCACCGTTAGTATCTTGAACACTTAGTTATGTTACAAACCCAAACCCATAGATCCCACAACTCAGGTTAGGGGAATGTAGCCACTCATAATAAAATACACAAGACAACAAGTTTAATTCATAGTTCGATAGATGATCTTATAGAAAGATCAATAGAAACCAGTGTTTCTAAGATTTAATCATAGTAGAAAATCTCAAGACAATTGTAATAATCTCTTTAAAGAATTAAAGTCTGAAGATATAGAGAAAAGTTCTCAAAATTTGAGTTCTAGATGTCCAAGATCATGAACAAAAACCCTAACATATGCTTTAAATACTTTAGTCTAATTAAGGAAACAAAATCATAGATCACAGTATTTTCTCGAATAGGTGACGACGTGTGTAACGGCTTATCAGGAGTCTAACGGCTTATCATGAATATTGTTAGCTTCTCTTAGCTTTGATAATCTCTGCCTTGGGATGACGATGAGGCTTTACGGTTTATTAGACATGTGAAATCTTATCAGAGATGTCGTCACTTCTTCACTTCAAAATCCATTCTCTGCCTAAGCCTGACGGCTTATTACACTTCTAGCGGCCTATGACAGATGTCATCATACATTCTAGCTGAAGGCTATTTTCTGTTTAAGCGTGACCACAACTTTGATAACTTATTACAAGGCTGACAACTTATCAGATAAGTCATTAGCGATTTTTTCTTCTCTACTTGCTCAGAAATTAACTTTTTTACTCCCATAATTGTTGATTCTTTTATATATCGACTTTTACTGCAATATCAAAGAGAAAACAATCAAAAATGACTAAAGTTACTTAAGACTTTGCAATTATTCTCAGTTAAAATTCTCAAATATGTTAGCATCTTCTCACACATCAAAGAACCTAGTAAAACATTAGCTGTCATTTATAGCGGACTCTTACAAACTATTAATTAATACTAGAGTGGTTTTTCCTATAATGTTAACACCTACAACAGATCTCGTTCGAGATAGAATCTCTACCCAGTCTTGAGGAAGGACAGATAAATACTCATCCAAATAGTTTAATAGTAGATCCTATAATTGGTTGAAAACTAGAATACATGACTTTATCGAGGCAAAAGACAGTGAGTTATGGGATGTTATTTGTATGGTCCTTTTGTCCAAATTTAATCAGGTAAAGAAGGGGATAACTCTCAGCCTGTTCCAAAAAATATAAAGGATTATACTGAATTTAATTGAAAGAGGATTGTGAAAAATAACAAAGCAAAGCATATTTTTGTATATATGAGTACAACCAGGTCTTTATTTATGAATCTGCAAAAAGAAATATAAGAAGAATTGTTGATTCTCATTATGGAACTAGTCAAGTGATGAAATTAAAGATTGATATGCGTATTAATTCATATAGCTGTATAAGATGAGTAAAGGAGAATTTATTAAAGATATGTATACTTGATTAACAATTGTTATGCATAAACTCAAATGTCTTGGTGAAACATTAAGATGTACCAATTTGGTCTGCAGGGTCTTAAGTGTAAAACCTTTTTCATGGAAAAGTAAAGTAAATGCTATCTCAAAGATCTATGATCTTCAAATGATGATGATGGATGAACACATAGGAAATTTAATGAAGTATGAGCTCAAAAGATACAATGATTCATAGAGAAATAAAACCAAAGAGGAGAGGAATTTAGTTTTGAAGGTTGTCAAAAATGAGTTAATTTAGGAAAAAACAAATGGTATATCTCACTTAGAGATTTTAGAAGATAGTGTGAAGTGGATCACTTTAGAATAAACAAAGCTCAAGTAGGTGATTCAATAAAAATAAGTAATGTCACTAATTTAGTAGACATGGTCATCATAGAAAAAAATGTCCACTTCTTATGTTCAACACCAATGAGATTACCAAGCCTGCTTCAGAAAATGTCAAGTGAATGAATTTTGTCTCAAATAGAGGTAAATAAAGAGATACAACAAACAATATAGTCAAACAAGATGAAGCAACCTAGGGAGACTCCTTAAGCAAGTTTACTAAAAAAGTGAAAGGTAATGACATATCCTTATTTGCCTTTGATGATGATCCAAAAAGACATGATTTCTACTTGGATTTCATTGTCAATTTGATTATTAGTATACCTTTTCTGATGTTCAAAACAAACCTGAGGAACTACTTCAAGAATGAGTTAAGATCTTTAGTTAATGTCTTGATTGATGTTTCTGATAACCATACTAGTGAAATAGAGACTTTAGCTAGTGATCTAAATGAATTTAAAATAGGGAATATTTCCTTATCCTCAAGGAACTCTAAGCTTGAAGTAGAAATTTCAAAGATTAAGGATGAAAAAAATTTTTTGGTAACAAACTAAAGAGGATTTCAGGCAAAGTGGTAACAGCTGAGATATTTTCATGTCTTGAAGAAAATGTACAAAAAGGCCAATCAAAATCTAATGCCTCTGAGAAATAATATAATTTATCCAATCCTCAAAATGAGTGTGTGTTTAATTGTAACAAAATTTGATGCTCTCATTATGGAAAGGATGGTCACTACAAAACCAATTGAGAGGTCCTTCACCAGCATAAAGAGCAAATTTAAAGTTGCTTAAGTCATCAGAAGCTCAAAGGGAATTTGTATGAAACAGAAAATATTAATTTTATCTATATAGGTAAGAAGAAATCTTATCCATCCTTTTACTGACTCAAAGGGACCAAACACATGTAGATTCCTAACAAAATATCAATGATTATAGAGTTAATAGAGAGAGAGAGTAGTCAATAAGGTCAAAAATTGGCTTGTGAATTGTGAGTGCTCAAGTCACATAAATATAGAACTAATTACATCCTATAAATTAGGGATTTGCAAAATGTTAGTATGTTCTTTGAAGGGAATAGATTAATGGGTTGTGTGTAACAACCCACCTTTTTAGGGTTGTATTACAAACCGTCATTCCTACACATATAGACCCAAGTCCAATCACTTTTTGTTAATATATGTGTTATGATCAATTGTATAGTATGGGAATACATTTGGATATTAATTAATGTCACAAATATCTCCTAACTCAAACACAAGTTGAGAGTATTTCTATCAATTAAGTTTTATTGAACGTTTCAGCATGGGTCAACTTTCAACAACCATTAATCCTAGTATATAATGTGTTACATGTCCTACAATATACCAAAAGAAATATCTTTTAGTCCTATTTCAAACGCAACTGGTTTCACCTTAATCCGATATCGAAGTGGAAAGTTATGATCACTTTACTTCGAAGTGTATGTCTGCAAAAATATGATGACAAAGCTGATGACATGTAAACTAAGTGACAACCCATCAGCACTAGTCATTAGCCTAGGGCAGTAAGGGGTAAAATCCATCCCAAAAGTGACGACCAAGGTGATGAGCTATCACCTGAGTGATGGTCCATCAACAATGGTCATTATTTGATGGAATTTTGCGACTTCTTTGGTTTCCTTGAGGGAATTTTTGTCTTTTCCTAACTCCAAAAACCATTCCCACGAATTAATTTTCCACTTAAGCGTTATTTATCAACTTTTATCAGTTTTAAAACATCATAAATCCCGTTCACTCTCAAAAATAAGTTCAAACTTGAGTTTTCCTTTAAGTTCAAGATTTCAAGAAAAAACTCAAGATTATAATTTCAATCCTTAAACTAAATAACATAAGGTACACGGGGTTTTCCTAAACTACATGGGGATGGTGAAATCATTTTAATTATGTTTAAATTTTGATAAATCATGAATTTATAAAAAGGTCTTGAATGTACATTTACAATTATGCATTGTGAATCCTTCTTGACAAAAATGTTTTGGTCTTGAGGCCTTACCCCTTAAACTCAATTTTGTTCATATATATATATATATATATATATATATATATTTATATGTATATATATATGTATGCATATGGTTTAATGTTTAGAATTTGAATTGAGAGGAAGAAGAATTATAATCCCTCTCTTATTGTAAATTCCTTTGTTTTTATGTGTTATGAATCATTTTATTTCATACTGAGAAGCATGTTACAAATATCTTTATTGTTGGTTGAGACTTGATTTTGATTATGAAGTGAAGATAGGGTGTTTCTTGTTTATATAAAGAAGTGATGATTTTAAGGAGTTGTATGGTTTGTTACAAAATACTTGAACACCACATGTTTCATGAAATATTGAAAACATAGAATCTCTACATAGATTGAAATGCATTTTTAAAATAAGAACTCTCTTGCATTGTTTGATTAATTTGGTGGTCTGATTATTGTTTTGCTTGAAAAGAGTTGTAACTTGATAATGTATGGCTGAGAAATATGACTTGCAAGTTTTGGTATGTCAATACCACTACAGATAATGCCATAAAAACACAGAAATGAACAAAATACAGATTTTTCATTCAGATTTTTAGATTTTGAGCTTAGAATGATGCATGTTTAGAAATGGTTAAAATTAGGCATAAATAGAGCTAGGTGGTTACCCAATGAAGGCACGAGTTCGGAAAACTCATTGCCTAAAATTTTGTTTTGCTGATACAGTTTTACTATGTTCCCAAAGATGTATTATATGCTGGCCTAGAGCCCTATGGTGTATCAAAATAGAGACTCCAACCTTTATGGCAAACATGGGTTGGGGGATTTGCCAAATAGTTATGTGTAGATTTCATAAAGCCCCTGAAGTGTAAAATTGTACTATGTATCACTGAGCTTAGAAGTAAAATAAAGAATGGTATTTCATCTATAAAATTATTTTAAAGGTCATTTGAAGCTGCCTATGCATTTTAAATTATTTCTTGGACAATGTTTTATCAAATTCTTGCTCTTATGTTATATATAAAAGTACATTATTTTTTATTGCTCTACATACTAGTACATCCGTATTGAGCCCTATATTTCAAGATCTAGATCACAATTTTAGGGTCCAGCTAAGTAGTAGTTTGATGTTTCTGAGATTCCCTATTGGTGAGTATTCTCTTATTGGGAAGGCTGGGCTCATATAAACATTGTAAGTTGTTGAAATATTATGTGATTGGCCATGGTTCCATTTTGTTATGTGTTTCCACAAATTCTTTATATTGAATGAATGTTGTGCCTGATTGCTAGAAAGAAAGGGGTGCACGAGCCTTCATAGTTTGGGTTGCTCATTACGGCTAGGGCCTTGGCTCAGGTCATGACAAACTTGTTATCAGAGTACAGTTCATGGTCTCAGGGTATCTACAAAATTATGTCTTGTAGAGTCCTTTTTATAGGTGTATAGCACGCCACACTTATAAGGAAGAGGCAACAAGGCATTTAGGAATGTCTCTCTTTTTTTCATGATCTATATCGTGTTGTTGCATTATCCATATGAAATTTATCCTATTTCTTTCCTTACTCTAATTAGATATGTCTCATTGTCGAGGCAATTTAAGTGCTGAATCTTAGTGTCTAAATTATGCGGTCCCTTCTAAGGGAGTCATAAGATCGTGAAGTTGCACAAGGACTTAAGAGGAGTCCATAAATGCTTTAAAGTGTATTGATTTAAGTTGACACCCCTACAATCATAAGTCGCGCATTTGAGCCTGAGGTATAGAGTATATCCATACCCTTTTTCTAAAATTTTTGTTGCAGATATCATGTTTAAGGGTAGTGATATATGTCATAATAATAGAATAATATTTGCACACGAGTAGTAGTATATGTTAAAGTGTCATGACCTATTGGTAATGAGATAGTCCAAAAAGGGGGGACATGAAATCATAAGCTTAGAAGGAAGAATGAGGGTGAAGGTGACTTTTGCATAAAGAAGCTAGTAAGTTGTATAACCATGGATTTAGGGATGGGTCACCATTTTATATTGTTAGACTATTTTGGTAACTATATTGGTAGATTGTATGGTAGTCTGTGAACGAAATGGTAGGCTATGATTGTTATTAATTCAAAACAGGGGAGGATCTCGGAATGGATAGTTATAGTGGTTGTAGAAATTATTTTAAGATTGTTAATGGAATTGGTTAGATTAGTCAATAAGTTATGGGTAGAGACTCATGGCGTAAATAGAATTTAAAGGTTGTCAAAATGTATGCTTAGGTAAGTAAGTATGATGTGAGAAAGTAGAATATGTAGATATGATTGTAATGGGTTATAATATAAGATTAAGGTTGACTATATGTATTATGTGACTTTATCCCCTTGGAATTCTTTTCATTAGTAGTTGTAAACTGGTACAATATGTGAGAATGTGTATAGTGCATTTTGAGGTATAGTAGTAATGTCTTGGACGAGATATAATTGTAGGTAGTAGTTAAGTGAAAAAGATACTTACATTTATATTTCTATTTGATTGATTCGTATAGTATATGGCATGCTTCATATGATTGGTGTTTTTATACAATAATCTTAAGCTTCATATGCAGATTATGGTGGTGAGAATAGTAGTTTAAGGTTAATGATGCATATTTTGTGGGCATGAACTAGTAGGCTTGGTGTAAGGTGTGAAGTAGCTTAGGTTGACAACCTGTGGAAAAAGGAGTATAAAATTATGACTTTTTTGTTCATAAGAACTAATATTAAAAA
Organism: Capsicum baccatum var. pendulum; assembly: GCA_030864225.1. Classification (NCBI taxonomy): domain Eukaryota; kingdom Viridiplantae; phylum Streptophyta; class Magnoliopsida; order Solanales; family Solanaceae; genus Capsicum; species Capsicum baccatum. Next base: position 160,362,141 of record CM061555.1, on the reverse strand, counting down.
TGATGAATTGTGGTTGACTCATTAAGTGGATAAGGGGGTAGGTATACAGGGAAAAGTTGACCCCCCAGGTGGCATGTTAGATAAATTTTTATGTTTATAAGTGTTTTACGTACCCATTTTATGTTCTTTAAATTGTAGTAGGGAGAAGTCTAGTGAGTTATTGTATAGTATTTGTTAGAGTTGAATTGAGGAAATATAGGTAGGCAATGTGAGGCTTGGGAGTGGTTTTAGAAATTTCGTTAAGTTGTAAGTTATGTGATTAGAAGTGTAATGCGATTATTTTAAGGAGTTGAAGATCGAGTGTAAAGTGTTTAGAAACGTGGATGTCCCTGCCCATGTTAACATTAGTTATAAATTGATAACTTTAAGGGTTAGAAGAAGTTATGATTAGTATCCTTCTAGGGCGATGTCCCAAAAAGAATTTAGTTTCTTTATGTTTAATTATTGAGGGAAATTTTTGTTCATGTGTATACCAATACCCTCCTATTGTTTTAAGAATTGTGGTTATAGATTGCTGAGAGGCTATGTTCTTAAGTCTAGGATAGTGACTTTGATATAAGGTGGAGTTGGAGAATTAAGGTAGTTCCCAAATTTTCATATCGTGGTAAGTAAGGGAAGAGTCATGATAAACCTATTCCTATTAAGTATATGTGTTTTAACTAGTCATCAATGGTTAGCTTAATTAGTACCCTTTTGGTCTGTGTTGCGAAGTAGTTCCTTTCCCCGCAACCCCTGATGGGCAATCCTCTTGGTGAGTCACTTCAATCGATGGTAAATGACTTCAGTTAAAGAGTTCATTCTACCAATGACCTATGTATTCAATTCCAGCTGATGTCTAAGGTTTGAGTTCTCTATGTAAGTCATGTCATTCTCCCACCTCTAAAAGAGAAGCAATGATGTCTCGATAAATCCATTCTTTCATGTATTCATATATCTATGCTATTGGTTAACACTTGATTTTGATTATGAATTGAAGATGGGGTGTTTCTTGTTTATATAAAAGAGAAGTGACGACTTAAAGAGCTGTATTCTCTGCCACAATATAGTTGACCACCACATGGTTGATTAAATATTGAAAAGAGAAAATCTCTACATAGTTTGAAGTACATTTTGAAAACAAGAACTCATTTGCATTGTTTGATTGATTTCATTATCTGAACATTGTTTTTGCTTGAAAAAATCTGTAACATGATAATGGATGGCTGAGATATATGACCTATAAGTCTTGGTATTACGATACCTATACAAATAATACCATAATAACACAGAACATAATAGAATGTAGATATTCTTTCAGATTTTCAGATTTTTTGCTTTGAACGATGCATGTTTAGAAAAGGTTAAAATTGAGCTTGAAGAGAGTTAGTTGTTTACCCGAAGAAGGTAGGAGTACCTAATGCATGTGGTTTGATGTTTGGAATTTGAATTCAGAGCAAGAAGAATTATAATCCCTCTCTTGTTATAAATTCCCTAGTTTTTATATGTTATCAATTATTCAATTTCTTACTGAGAAACATCTTACAAATGTATTTATTGTTGGTTAAGACTTAATTTTTATTAGGAATTGAACAGGGGGTGTTTCTTGTTTATATAAAGGAGAAGTGATGATTTTAAGAAGTTGCATGGTTTGTTACAAAATACTTGACCACCACATGTTTGATGAAATTTAGAAAACATACAATCTCTACATAGTTTGAAATGCGTTTTGAAAATAAAAACTCTCTTGCATTGTCTGATTAATTTGGTGGTCTAATAATTGTTTTGCTTGAAAAGAGTTGAAACTTGATAATGTATGGATGAGAAATATGACTTGCAAGTTTTGGTATGTCAATACCAATACAGATAATGCCATAGTAACATAGAACATAACAGAATGCAGATTTTCAGATTTTGGTCTTAAAACGATGCACGTTTAGAAAAGGTTAAAATTGATCTTAAAGAGATTGAGGTGGTTACCCAAAGAAGGTATGAGTACAGAAAACTCATTGCCCGAAATCATGTTTTGCTGATACGAGTTTATTATGTTCCCAAAGAGGGATTATATGCTGGCTTAGTACCCTATGGCATATCAGAATAAAAACTACAACCTTTGCCACAAACTTGGGTTGGGGGCTTTGCCGCCGATTCCATGGCATATTCCATATAGCCCGTGGACTATAGAATTGTAGGGTGTATCACCTAGATCAGAAGTGAATTAAAGAATGGTTTATTGCATTTATAGAATTGTTTTGGAGATCATTTCAAGCTACCTATGTGTTTTAAGTTATTTCTTGCATAATGTTTTATAAAATACTCTCGCTTATGTTATATATAAAAGTACATTATTTTGTATTTCTATGTGTACCATTGCATCCGTATTGACTCATATATTTATGGATCTGAGAAACAGTCCTGGGGTCCAGCTAAGCAGTAAATTGGTATTTTTGAGATTGCCTGAGCCTTCTCTATTTTGAAAGGCTGGGCTTATGTAAAAATTGTCAGTTGTTTGATTTATAGTCTTATAGGGGGACTTGTCCCAATTTTTTTTTAGACATATGTTGGATATTATAGTACTAAAGATTTTGCATACTGGTGTCATGTGTTTTGAATTTTAAGAATTATTTTCCAAAATTTTCAAGTGTTATGAGATTAGCCATGTTTTCATTTATTATGTCTTTTCAGAAATTCTTTATTTTAAATGAATTTGGTGCCTTATTGCTAGAAAGAAATGGGCATCAGGGCCTTCATTGTTCAGGATGCTCGTTACGGGCAGGGCCCCAGCTTAGGACATAACATTGTGTAGAATGACAAATAGATTACCAATTTGCTAATATTCTAGTGAAGTTTAAGAAGAAGTTTTTAACATTACCAATTGTGTGATATATCTATACATTCACCAAACACTCTCTGTTACAATGGCTATGGAACAAGGTATGTGATACGGTTAGGGCAACCTCAACAGGTACACGGCCTTTCACACGAAGCCAAGCTCGGGAATTACAAGCACTCCAAGCTTTGTTCATGCAAATGGCCGTGTGTGAGTTGGTGATCGAACCAACCAAGGACCTAAACGTTTTTATGTGTGAAGAGAGGTCCTAAAGTGTAATAAACTACTCTCCAAGGTTGGCACAAGAAAGCAAGGGAGGATGGGTCATTTTGCTCCTTTTTGTGGTAGTATAAATAGAACATGATAGTAAGATATCCCTTAGTTTTTGAAATCTGAAAGTTGTAACCTAAAATCACAAAACATTTCTTCTCTCTTCTTCTCCAAGAAGCCGCCCCTAGAATCTCACAAGTAGAGGGATACTTGTGTTGTCTCTTTTGCTAGAAACAAGGGTTTTGAGGTTGTTGAGTGCCTCTTGGTCCTCGTAAGAACTTGGTGTTTATATTCATTAGACTTAGGGTCCTCTCTTGATGTTAGGGTTCTTAGTTTCTTGAATGTTATAGGTCAAGTTATCTATCTTTCTTTATCTTGTTGTTGTTGTGTTGATTTTGTTATCTTGGAAGTCTAGTGAAGCCGTGTGGGGCTCTTTTCGATTCACTAGCATTTGTTATCCATCGTGTTATTCTTGTGTTGTAAGTTGAAAACCGAAAAACTAGTTCTTGTTTTGTAAGCTGAAAAACCGAAACTAAAAACTTGTTGGCTTGTGTTGTTGGACTGAAATCCGAAGCTCTTGGTGTTGTTGGCTTGATATTGTATCATTTGGTATCAAAGCAAGACCGGTTGTGTTCCAACATAACCCATCTTGGGCTAGTTCACGGATTAAACCAACTACAAAAAAAAAAAAATTCTGAAATCTGTCCACTAAAAGTTGAAACCGAGAATGATGTTGTATGCTTAGATCTAGGTGTTATTTTGCTTGTTTAGTGAGTTTCTAGTGTTGGTTTCTTTCTCACCAACACCAAGGTGTCTAGATCCGAAAGTTGAGCTTGAAAATTTGGACATTGTGTGGTGACTTGAAGTGGCCAAAGGTTGCATGTTGTTAAAAGCCAAAAGAAAAATCGGCGGTTGTGTTTATGTGCTAAAGAAGTTGTTGAAGTTTGTTGAAGTGTTCATCTTTGGAACTTGTCATCTTGTTCATCTTGTTGAAGTGTTCATCTTGTTGTGTGCTCAAGTGGTAAAATTATAAAGTTGTTGTGAAAGACTTGCACCCATCACTTTGTAGTCTTCTCAATCACTTCCCCTAAATCAAGGAGCCTTGTTTTGTGGAATTTGTCAACCAAACCCACTTTCTTGAGTTTGAAAAAGAGTGAAGACTTCAAGATTTTAGTTTTCCCACCAAAACACTTTTCAAATTTTTACAAGTTGTGTGAATCTTAACACAAAACCGAACAAAAAAAAAAAGAGAAAGAAAGAGAAAATCCGAGAGAAGAAGAACGTGTGGGACCTTTGCATGCTACCATGTCACTATAAGCTCAACTTAGGATATTCTTTGGTTGCTAATTGTTGATTCTTGGTTTCCCTTACTTGGTCTTAGAACTAATTAACAAACTAGTACTTCGTACTAGGGTGTTAACTAGTTCCTTGAGTCGTTTATTCGTGTCCACGGTTATTTGTGTGCTTTTATTCGTTTGAACGAGTTGCTGATTTTGATTCTAGTCCGGCAAGAATTCTTTGAGTCTTCAAACAAGAATCCATTCCGGATAAGAGTTTACTCATACCTTGAAAATCTCACGGTTACTAGCCAATTATACAACACTTGTGGAACACGAACTTGTGGTGAACTAAAGCGGCTAATACCTTGACAATGGAAGGAACAACGTCTCATAATGCGGATACTAATGCCCTTGACTCAATGAGGGCCACTCTTGAGGCCGTTACTCGGACACTTGAAAGGATGAATTCGGAATTTGGGGCCGTGAGAGGGGACTTGGCAGCAATAAGGGGGGAAGTATCGACTATTAGCGGGAGATTAGATCAAGTGGAGAGTCAAAGGAACTCTCGTCCATCTACTCCTCTACATGTATCTACCAATGGTCATGATAGGACCTCCTCCGCAACCATCACCCCCGAAATGATCCACCAAATGCTAAATGCACCCCAAGTTCCACTAAATACCGCAAACCAATCTACCAATTTTCCTCCAAACCGAGACTCCACTAGACCACTACATTTCCAAGCTCCTCCAATTCCACAAGAGGGATTTGGGCGCCAAGTACCTCCACTAAATCCGAACCCTCCATTCCAAGCTCCATTAAACCAAAGACCGCAAATTCCAAATCCTCCGAATCAAAATGGCCAAGGCCGACCAGCCCACTTTGAAGGATACGGTAGAGAGGAGTATGATGGAGAGGGAGCCTTTGATGATGCTTATATGAGGGAGGAGGAGTTAAGAGGGGGTCGGGGAGAACCTAGGAGATACCGGGGGTATGGAGATAGGGGAAACCGACACCAAGAGAGAGACGTAGGCATCAACACCATCAAGTTGAGCCTACCTATCTTTAAGGGTGAAAGTGACCCCGAGGCCTACTTAACTTGGGAATCGGCTTGTGACCAAGTTTTCCAAGTTAATGACATCTCGGAAGAAAAGAAAAGTTGCTATGCTATAGCTCACCTCGAGGGCTATGCTAACACTTGGTGGGAGTACGTTAAACGATTTGGTAATGAATTGGTTGATGGGCAGCCACCACCTTGGTATCGGTTGAGGTATTTGATGAGACAACGATACCTTCCCGAGAGATACCGACATGAATTGCTTGCTAGATTATATGGCTTGCGGCAAGGAAGTAAGAGTGTAATGGCCTATTTTGACGAGTTCCAACAACTCATGTTGAAACTTGATCATCGTGGGGAACAAATCAGTCACGACATCATCCGGTTCAAGTGTGGGTTGAACAAAGAGATCGCTACTCATTTGACACTTCACCGGTTTGAAACCATTGACGGTATCTTCCAAGCGGCCTTAGAGATTGAAAGGGAACTTAAGGAGAGATCAACCTTCAAGGCAAGGGTGCAAAACCCCTCGGGTTGTCCCAAAAACAAGGACCAACCCGCCCCTACGAAGCTGCCCGAGTCCAAAACAATCCCTAAATTCTCTCCGAAACCGGAGGCTCACAAATATCCCAATACAAAGGGGTTCCAATGCTTCAAGTGCCAAGGTTGGGGGCATAAGGCCAATGAATGTCCGAACCGGCGCAATGTGATCCTACGAGAAGGGAAGGTGTACTACCTTGGTGAAGAGGTGGTTTCCGAAAGGGGGGAGGTTGAGGCCGAGCCTCAAGATGGAGAGGAAGCTGAAAATGAACCGAACGATGAAGGATTGGATGATAGTGAAGATGTCTATCCACAAGAAGGGGAGTGTGTGGTTCCAAACTTTGTGGTTAGACGTGTCATGATTAGTAAGGCGATAGATGACCCGAGTCAAAGGGAAAACCTATTCCATACTAAGTGCCTTGTAAAGGGGAACGTGTGCACCTTGGTAATCGATAGTGGTAGTTGTACCAATGTTGCGCGCCATGCTATGGTAAATTTCTTGAAGCTACCAACTACACCACACACTAGTCCTTACAAGCTACAATGGTTGAACGATTGTGGTGAATTGAGGGTCACACGACAATGTGTGATTCGGTTTAAGGTGGGAAACTACCACGATGAAGTGCTTTGTGACGTGATCCCAATGCAAGCATGTCACTTGTTGTTGGGTAGACCATGGCAATATGATAGGTCTACTAAACACGATGGGAGGTCCAACCGGTATACGCTTGAGAAGGATGGCCGAAAGGTCACACTTCACCCTCTCTCACCCTCCCAAGTGAATGAGTGGCATCAAAAGATGAGGGAGTTAAAGGGAAAGGGAAAGGAACCCGAAAGGGAAGAGAAGGGGAGGGATGCCGTAGGTGAGGAGGTAGGGACATCCGAGGCTGTCCCAACGCCAAGGGAAAGGGAAAACGTAGTGATGTTGGCTAGGAGAAAGGAACTTTTCGTGGACCATGATGAAAACAAGCCGATGCTACTTTTGGCCCATTGTTTTAATACTAACCCCACTAATTCTTCCATTTCCCCTTTGATTTCTTGTGTGTTGCAGGAGTATGAAGATGTATTTCCTCAAGAACTTCCGCAAGGATTGCCCCCGCTTTGGGGAATTGAGCACCAAATTGATTTGGTGCCGGGTTCACAACTTCCAAACAAACCGACCTATAGGAGCAATCCTATGGACACTAAGGAGCTTGAAAGGCAAGTTGAGGAACTTCTCAACAAGGGATACATCAAAGAAAGCATGAGTCCGTGTGTTGTTCCGGTACTTTTGGTACCAAAGAAGGACGGAACTTGGCGCATGTGCGTCGATTGCCGAGCCATCAACAAAATCACTATAAGGTATCGTCATCCAATCCCTAGACTCGATGATATGTTAGATGAGATCCACGGGTCTTGTTTGTTTTCTAAAGTGGACCTTAGGAGCGGCTATCACCAAATTCGCATGCAACCCGGTAATGAGTGGAAGACCGCATTCAAGACCAAATTCGGTCTATATGAGTGGCTGGTCATGCCATTCGGCCTTACCAATGCTCCTAGCACATTTATGAGGCTAATGAATCATGTAATGAAGCCTTATATTGGAATGTTTGTGGTGGTTTACTTTGATGATGTGTTGGTTTATAGTAAGTCTATTGATGATCATGTGATGCATTTGAGATGTGTGTTTGATGTACTCCGAAAGGAAAAACTGTATGTCAACATGGAGAAGTGTTCTTTTGGTGTTGATAAAGTAGTATTATTGGGTTTTGTCGTGAGCTCAAGGGGTGTGGAAGTGGACGACTCCAAGATAGACTCTATACGAAGTTGGCCGACCCCTAAAACTATTGGAGAAATCCGAAGTTTCCACGGGTTGGCAAGCTTTTATAGGAGTTTTATCAAAGGATTTAGCTCCATAGCAGCCCCCTTGACCGAGGTAATTCGAAAGGACGGACCCTTTAAGTGGGGTGAAGAGCAAGCTAGGGCTTTTGAGGCCTTGAAAGCTACGCTCAGCTCGGCGCCTTTATTGCAATTGCCCGATTTTGATAAGATGTTTGAAATAGAGTGTGATGCTAGTAAGGTTGGCATCGGGGCTGTTTTGGTGCAAGAAGGTAAGCCCGTTGCTTATTTCAGTGAAAAGCTCAAAGGGGCAACTCTTAATTACTCGACTTATGATTTGGAGTTGTACGCCCTTGTTAGAGCCTTGGGAAATTGGCAACATTATTTGTGGCCTAAGGAGTTTGTGATACGAACGGATCATGAGTCGTTGAAACACCTTAAGAGCCAAGACAAGCTGAATAGGTGTCATGCTAAGTGGATTGAGTTCATCGAGACTTTCCCTTATGTAATTCATTACAAAAGGGGGAAGGAAAATGTTGTTGCCGATGCCTTGTCTCGGAAGCATGTGCTTGTTGCTACCTTGTCTTCGAAGTTGATGGGTTTTGAGAGCTTGCGGATGTTGTATCCCGAGGATCCTACCTTTGCTCCTATTTTTAGGGAATGCTAAGAGTGGGGAAGGGACCGTTGCCTTAAGGAGAATAACCATTCCTCCTACTCTCGGTTCGATGGGTATTTGTTCAAAGGGAGGAGGTTGTGTGTTCCTTCTAGTTCTTGGAGGGAATTATTTGTGAGGGAGGCCCATGACGGAGGCCTCATGGGTCACTTTGGGGTAGACAAGACCCTCGGCATCTTAGAGGAGAACTTCTATTGGCCCAAAATGCGCAAAGACGTCACTAGAATTTGTAGTCAATGCGTGGCCTGCCGGAGTGCGAAATCCCATCTCCAACCTAAAGGGTTATACACCCCACTCCCTACTCCCCTTAGACCTTGGCTGGACATCTCGATGGATTTCGTTTTGGGGCTACCAAGGACTAGAAAGGGCCGAGATAGCATTTTTGTTGTTGTTGATAGATTCTCTAAAATGGCTCATTTTATTCCATGTGCTAAAACCGAGGACGCTCCTAGTGTAGCTTCATTATTTGTTGAACATGTTGTAAAGCTTCACGGGGTACCAAGGACCATTGTGAGTGATAGGGACTCCAAGTTCCTAAGTCTCTTTTGGAAGTCCATGTGGGGTAGGCTTGGCACGAAGTTACTTTTCTCCACGTCTTGCCACCCACAAACCGATGGCCAAACGGAGGTAGTAAATAGAACCTTAGGGTCTATGCTACGTTCTATGGTTAAAGGTAAACTGACTTCATGGGAAGAACACCTACCCTTGGTGGAATTTGCATACAACCGGGTAATACATTCGAGCACGGGAATGACTCCCTTTGAATGTGTTTACGGCCTAAATCCCCTTACCCCTTTAGATCTCACTCCTTTGTCTAGTGATCTCATGACCAGCTTAGATGGAAATAAAAGAGCCGAGGCCATGAAGAAAATGCATGAGACGGTGCGGATCAAGCTTGAAAAGAAGAACCAAGAGATTGCAAAAAGGGTAAACAAAGGGAGAAGGAGGCTTGTGCTTGAACCCGGAGATTGGGTGTGGGTGCGTCTTTGGAAGGAGCGGTTTCCAGCTCAAAGGAAGTCCAAATTGCTTCCGAGGGGTGATGGTCCTTTCCAAGTACTTGAGAGGATCAATGACAACGCCTACAATATTGACCTTCCACCGGAATATTAAGTGCACAACACTTTCAACGTTGGTGATCTCTCCCTCGTGGATGCGGTTGAAGATGGCCAAATGCCGAATTTGAGGTCAAATTCCTCTCAAGATGGAGAGGATGATACGGTTAGGTCAACCTCCACAGGTACACGGCCTTTCACACGAAGCCAAGCTCGGGAATTACAAGCACTCCAAGCTTTGTTCATGCAAATGGCCGTGTGTGAGTTGGTGATCGAATCAACCAAGGACCTAAACGTTTTTATGTGTGAAGAGAGGTCCTAAAGTGTAATAAACTACTCTCCAAGGTTGGCACAAGAAAGCAAGGGCGGATGGGTCATTTTGCTCCTTTTTGTTGTAGTATAAATAGAACATGATAGTAAGATATCCCTTAGTTTTTGAAATCTGAAAGTTGTAACCAAAAATCACAAAACATTTCTTCTCTCTTCTTCTCCAAGAAGCCGCCCCTAGAATCTCACAAGTAGAGGGATACTTGTGTTGTCTCTTTGGCTAGAAACAAGGGTTTTGAGGTTGTTGAGTGCCTCTTGGTCCTCGTAAGAACTTGGTGTTTATATTCATTAGACTTAGGGTTCTCTCTTGATGTTAGGGTTCTTGGTTTCTTGAATGTTATATGTCAAGTTATCTATCTTTCTTTATCTTGTTGTTGTTGTGTTGATTTTGTTATCTTGAAAGTCTAGTGAAGCCGTGTGGGGCTCTTTTCGATTCACTAGCATTTGTTATCCATCGTGTTATTCTTGTGTTGTAAGTTGAAAACAGAAAAACTAGTTCTTGTTTTGTAAGCTGAAAAACCGAAACTAAAAACTTGTTGGCTTGTGTTGTTGGACTGAAATCCAAAGCTCTTGGTGTTGTTGGCTTGATATTGTATCAGTATGCGTATGAAGTAAAGTCTTATTTCGTTGTTTAATTCAATTCCTATTGCTCTGTAGGTACACATATGTGGGGAAAATAGTCTAAACCAAAACAAAGAGAATGTTTTTTAATTATATGATGGACAACAAAGAGGGACCCGATCTCCACAAAGGTTAACATTCTAGTCTTACCTTTAGAAAATAAAATAGTACACGTGTTCCAGGTAATATCCATGTTCCTTCCTCTTACCAAAATGTGTTGACTTTTCTCTTATTATTAAAAAATATCATTATCCAATCTTGTAAAGAAATGTGATAAAGCTTTTATTTATTGCATGTTACTTGATCTTTCATATTTCACTTATTTTTTACTCTAGCAAATCTCTGACAACCCTTGTCTAAAATAAAAAAATCCTCCTTCACAGTATGTTCTTAGATTTAGATCAATGAGTCGCTCTTTCAAATTATGATCTCTTAGAAATATCCTTTGATAAAGACATCTCTACTATGTCATCTATTCCTATATCTGTTCTTATTTCCCGAGTCATCTCTCCAAGCAAGACCCTAACTCAAGAAATGTTCTTACGTATTAAAAATCTGAATTAATAACCCTTAAAATAAAAATCTAATGTACCATTCTTGTCTAAAAATGGAGTTGTTGAAAATTTCTCTCATGAATATGGAGTAATTCATTTTGATTCCATGAAAGAGTGATATGAATCAACATCTGGAAATTGGTAGAGGTCTCAAATGTAGAATTAGTCACTAAAGCTACAAGTCAAAAATTAAACTCCAATGTGCCTTTGAGTGAGGAGAAAATGTTGATTTCATTCATGTAATGACTCAGGAATTAAAATCTTGTGAGACCTTTGGTTCGTCAAATATTTATACTACTGAATTTGATATTTGTGTAGATAAAGATCTAAAAAGAAAGTGGAAATTGTTTTTGAGCTCAAGAAAGTCAATTAGCAGAAGTATTTGCTAGTAACATGGTCATAAATAAAAATAGGAGAAATTTCCTAAATTTGAGTCAATTCTGTTTTAGTCTAGAAAAAAGAAGTCTTTTTTCCTCTTAATGTATTTAATAAAGAAAAGGATGGGGGAAAATATGTGAGTTTACTAAAAAACCAATATCATCGTCCGCTACTAGTGATAAAATTCTATTAAGGGACCTGTTCACACTAATAGGTCCACTATTAATAAATTCATGGAGTATGCTATAAAGCAAAATTTTAAACCTACCACCAAAAGAAGAAAGTTTAAAAAGAGTATTATTGAAAAGGAAACCTTTACTACCAAGTTAGTAGAATTGGAAGGAGTGAGTGACTAATAAATTAAAGAAGAATAAGTAACTCCTAGAAAGAATTAAAAAAATCAAGATTATTCAAAAGAAATAGTCCAAGAAAAGGATATCTTTTAAAGGATCTTCTAGAAAAACTCCCTCTAAGAAAACTCCAATGATAAAAATGAACGAAACACCTAAGGAAGGGAATATATCAAGATAAAATAAGAAAAAGGGATGTTTAGCACATTTTTTAGGATCCCCGATTTGAGAAGAAAAGTGAGAACCTTTAAAATCAAAAGGTTCTAAATGTTCTTGTCTTTGATCCTTCAATATTTCATGAATTTGGAATGGAGTCTATGTTTGATATGGCTAAGGTACAAATGTGGAAAACCCTATTTAAGCGACTAGGTTTGTTGTATGAGAAAGAAAATCAAGTCTTTTGCACAGATCTTCTTGGTTTTTAAAAGAAGGATAGCCTTGCTGCAACTATGAATAGGGTGAATTTTGTTCTCACCAAATCTACTCAACAAGAGATATTAAAATTGTAAATGGTTGGGATTGGTATAGTTAAGAAAAAGTTTTATTAGTGAAATTCCATAACAAAATATTATATCAAAGAGGATTCTTGGAGGTGCAATGTTATAGAAAAATGAATCTAAGATAGAGAACTAGTAAACTATATGAGTTGGTAAAAAAATAGCTACTCCCTAAAAATGAAGGTAGAATTATTGCCTGAGTTACTAATTTGTTACTCTTGGATGTTCTTAACTCATATACCTAATGTTCTAAAAGAAACGATTGAGCATATTGCTAAGATATGTGGTATGGAGGAGCTGAATCATGGTTTAGGATATAGGTTTGTTAGATCAAAGGTGTTTGAATATTTCTAGTTCAAGCCTAACTCAAGGACATACTCTATCAAGAAATAAATTATCACTCATAATATGCTAGAGGAATGTTACTATATTTTTTTTCTTAAAAACGTTGTGGGTTCAACCTCTACTGTGTCATCTTTGATCACTCCTCAGGAGAAAATCACATTGGATTTAGAGAAAATGAATGCTTTTGTAGCTGAAAAAGATTCTAAAATTACAACTCTTAAGGATCATCTTTCTTAGGTTATGAAGGATCTATAGCATTTTTTGGTGCTTTAGGAGCACTACAGGCTCAAAATAATTATCCGGAAGTTGAAACTACTAAACTAAAGAGAGAGGTTATAGATATGACTCAACAATTATTAATAATTATTTTGATGCTTTGAGTCGCATTGATCCACTCATGTCCAAAAAGTCCTCCTTTAAAGTTCCCAACATCTCTTCTTTATTTCATCCTAGCTTGATTTTTTGCATTGTGTACTATTTAAAAATTTATTTCTATAGGGCTAGATATTAACTGTATTTCATGTGAGATTTAATCAAATTCTCCTTCTTTACCTTTGATTTTGTATTTTCCTTATGTATGTTACTTCTTCAGTTATCTATACAGAGACATTCCTTTGTGTTACTATTTGTCATTTTCTATAAGAAAAAAATAAGGAACATTAGATCAATTAATAAGTTAGATAAATGAGGCAACTTGTGAAAGAAGGAACTAGTAAGTCAAAATAAAGAACCGGTGAAAGGGTAACTTAAAAGGAAACTTGTCATTTTTTGTTGTTGTTGTTGTTGTATAGGTTTTTTAAGGTTTTTCTCTTTGTCTTAGAATAGTAAAATCACCTCTTTAAGAGATTTCATTGAGTATTTTTTCAAATTTGAGTTGTTTTCTTAGCTAGAGGTAGATTATAAAGTTTTTCATTTGAGCTATCATGACGATATACTGAAATAGAGTTGGTTCAAAGTTGTAGAAATAAAGAGGTTAATTCCTAGCTTGTAATCATGTTTTCTTGGAGTGTTAATAATGATTGTTGGATAAATCCTACTGGAATAAGTCATGGTTTTAATCCCTTGAGCTAGGAGGTTCCTATATAAATATAATTTCCCTTTACTTTACTATTATGTTCACTCTATTTTTTACTGTTCTTCAAAATCCTAGTAAATGAACTTAGTATTAAATCAAGTCTAAGATATAGTGGTGGACTTTTATGAACTATAAAAATAGACTATTTAGGTTTTAAAGTATATTTTATTTATGGTGTCAGTGGCACTAGCTCTTAGCCTTGGCTTAGTCCTCATATAGCAAATACTACCATTCTAGTACTGAGATTGCACCATTTGAGATATTTTATGAAAAAAGGTGAACGTCTTTTGGTGGTTAGTTTGATGCTTTTGAGGTTAGAGTATGGGGAATTGACCTATGGCATGATACTTTACATGGTATCAAAGGACATAGGTTAGACTCTAGATAACTCAAAGTAGGCTAAAGAGTTCCACTAATTAAATGGTGTGTGATTTGGTTTTATTACTTGAGGATAGGGTTTTTCTCTAGGTATCACCGTGATTAGGTTTTGGACGAAGGGTAAAATTTAGTGCCTAGGTTCATTGGCCCATTTGAAGTACTAACATGTTAGGAATAATGCATCTAAGTTGGCCTTGCTTCCATCTCTTTTGGGTGTTAACCTTGTATTCAATGTGTCTATGTAGAGATGGAATGTTCTAGAGGAAATTTATGTTCTTCAAAAAAATTTGTATTAGTTGGATGAGAATTTGGCCTTCAAAGGGGAGCCTATTGTAATTCTTAGTGGAGGCAGCATCTTATTAATAGTCTACTTAGGAGATCAATAGGAAAGGTGATATAGACATTCACACCTTTTTGAGCCTTTAGATTCCTTCTATTTTTACAAGTTTGAAGGATAAAATTCCTTTTTAGTAGTGGATGATGTTATGACATTCAAGGTCATTAGGTGTCTTCCTTATTTTGAACTTTCCTATAGGTTTGTACTATATTTGAAATATGTTTGAATTGGTGGTATAGTTTGGGGGAATTCAATTATTTTTTAAATTAATTTTTCTATTTTTGATCTTTTAATGTTTGAAAGTTTAACTTGGGTCAACATTCCTGGTAAATGGCATCACATGGACATTTTGGTAGTTCTATTAGCTTTGGAAGATTGATTTTTGGCTAGAGGGACCATTGGTATGGGTTTTGAGCCTTTTAGAAATAATTTGGGTGTTTGGTTAGGTTTTATATGATTATTTGAAAAGTGTTGACTTTGGTCAACATTCGATCAAGATGGCCTTAGACAGTAAATCTCTGACATCACTTAGTCTAGAATGTCATTTTCGATTGGGTAGCATATTTTTTTTTGCATTCTTAGTACTCAAAATGAATCTTGGGGGTCCATTTGAGACTTGGTGAAACTAGCTGTAATGACCTAATTTTTGATAATTTATGTAAGTTGTTTATGTTAATGTGACTTGAACATTTTAACCCTCTATGGGGTCATTTTTTTGTATTTCTGAGACAGGAGGATTATTATGTAGTTTCCAATGCATTTTTGTGTGATTTGTACGAGATTATGATTTTTTGTTGTTATAAAGGCATATTAGTTGACTTCGGTCAGCATTTACTTATCCATATGATGGTTGGATAAATGGATTTCTATAGTAGACCTAAAACATCATTTTTGAGTTGTTAACATGGTTGATATAGTTTTATTACTTTTACATATCATTTCGACCCTCGGTTTGAAAAGTTTTGAAATTGAATTTTGGTAGTCCACTTTATAAAAATAATATTTTTTAATAAATCTGATATCTCCATTGAATTCGGAGCATCAAATTTGGTAGGGTCGAGATTTTGGATAAATCTTGAGGGGTCTGTGGGAATTTGAAATTCTCCAAATCTTTAGTTGGCGCAACTCTCAGTTGGTGCGCCGTGTAAGTTCCATTTTGTTACTTAAGTGAACGGATTTACAATTGGGAATGTCTCTTATGCAACTTCCTCATCACATAAGTGACTGTTGCTTAAAAGACTGTCGAGTCGCTTACGCGATATCTGTGAAATCAGTTGGTATCTCATAAGAGACACTTGGTCACTTAAGATATAGATGCTTAAGTAACCTAGTGATCACATAAGTGATGGATCAGTGATACAAATTCCTCATTTTAATAATTTTTTACCATTTTAGAGACTTGGAACTTGTTTTTCAAGTTTTTGACAATTTCTTCAATTTTTAGCTTGGGTAAGCTCCAAAAATCCTATTTCAGATATGTTTCTTCAATTTTTGTAACTGAAATACATTTAAAACATGAATTCAAATGTAGAATTTGAAGATTTTGGCGAGTAAAGCCTAAAAATTATGAATTGTTTGATTTAAACCCCAACTCAAACACGTTATCACTTGGGTTTTCTTCTATAGGTTCCTTTAATCAGATGGAATATATTTTTGAAAAAAAATTCTTCTTTACTCTTCTTTATTAAAAATCCATTTTAGGGGTCCTTTTTAACCTCGACCCAGAAATGGGGAATAAAGATATTGTTAGCTTAGATTCTATATTTAGGTATTTTTATTGATTAAACTTGAGGTGAAAATTTAGTGCCGAGGGCTTGCATATACCAATTTTCTACATTTGATGTAGGTTATATCTTAACTTTCTTCAGACTGCATTGGGTAGTTAATATTGGTAAAAAATTATGTTAAGGATATGATAACCAATCATGAAAATGTCTATTATTATCCTATTGTGCCAGTGTACGGCGTTACATAGTTGTTATTTGGTTATATTGAGGAATTATTTTCTATGTGTTATTGTTTGGGGTCTTGTATGATTTTGTTGGCCTTATGT
The DNA here is from genome assembly GCA_030864225.1 of Capsicum baccatum var. pendulum. Taxonomy (NCBI): domain Eukaryota; kingdom Viridiplantae; phylum Streptophyta; class Magnoliopsida; order Solanales; family Solanaceae; genus Capsicum; species Capsicum baccatum. Next base: position 160,345,730 of record CM061555.1, on the reverse strand, counting down.
ATATATATTTGGTGTTATCTTTCTGGAATTTATGTATATAAAAGCGTCAATTAGAATTTGTTGGCCTTATGTATATAAAAGCGTCAATTAGAATTTATTTGGAATCAATGGCATATATTTGCGTATTTCACTTTATTAACATATGGCTACACTACATTCATTGATTGTTGGCATAATGAGTGGATTTTTGCTCTCATGGTTAGCGTATTAGGTGGATTTGGAAATTCTCATTCTTGTTGGATGTTACCATTTATGAAACATTGGTACCACTGTGGAAATACTGCAAACGTTATTTTATGAAATAACTATAGAACATCTGTTAAGGGATGAAATGGAGAAGAGTCATGGATATAGACATTGGTTATTTCATTGTATATGGGTTGCGAACCCCCGTTGGTCCTACCTTAGGAGCTTAGCTCGATCGGCTTATACGGAGATTGCGCAACAACCTCGAGCATAACTTTATTATCATATCATAATCTTGGCATTGCATTTCATATATATTCTGCTAGTTTTGTGTCACATTATAATCCTTGATATAATATCAATAATTTTTTACTTCTTTCTTATACGTGCATTTGATGTACGTGTACATTTGTACTTTTTCCTCATATTTGTAAATTGTATATATGTATATTATAGAATAGTTAGTAGAGGTGGTGGGGTTACAATTGGGGAATTTTCTTCTAGCATATGACATGTCCATAGGTGTATTTTATATGCTTTATTTTCTACTTATCTTTGTCAGCCTATGTTATAAACCGAGTACAAATGGATCGTACTCACCCCTAATGGACCCTTTGTATGGCATTTTTTGTTATGTACTTTCACTATTGTTATTTATGTATAGTTTGACTTTGCTCTAGGAGTCTAGCCTTGGGTTATGATATTGATTTGTTATTTCATATAAGTTTGGGTTATAGGCTTACTTGTCAAGGCTTGTCACAAAAAGTTCCATCATGGCCCATAGTTTTTGGGTGCTGACAAAAATAGTATCAGAGTAGCCAGGTTTCATTGGTCTCTTCAGTGTAACAATAGTATGTCTTGTACAGTCTTGCGGGGGGATGTATAGACATACATATCTATCTTTGGGAGGCTATAAGATATCTGTTGAAAATTTCTCAGATTTAATTCTATATTGTGCGTATCATGCTTACCTTGTGTTCTAAATGGTACTTCACTTTTATCTACATAGACGGTGAGGAAGATTACATGAGGTTAAGGGTGCATATCTTTTATCCGACGAGAAGGATTAGTCTAAAGAGTTAGTTGTGAGTTGTGGACGGGCATAAGGATCGGCATCGTCCAATGGTTAAAGTCGAGAGATCTCCCCTGAGGCTTGAGGCAATGGACGTGCATGGGCTTGGTTTTCTTGAGATGACTTGGGATAAGTTTACAAAGGCATTTTTAGATGGGTTTATGCTTTATAGATTGAGGGATCAAATGAGAGATGAATTTAATCACCTAGAGCAGGGTTCTATGACTGTGGTAAAGTATGACGCACGATTTAATGCCTTATCTAGATATTTTTGTTCTAGAATTGCTACAGAGTCTAAGAAGATTTAAAAGTTCATAAAGAGGTTAGCTGTTTCTCTTCGGCTAATTGCAACTCATATTTTTGTCCATAAGGCATGATTTTTTAGTATAGTGGATAATGTTAGGATGATTGCATATGTTTTTTGAGGGTTTTAGGGAAGAGCTAAGAGGGTTTTATGTTAGTGCGAGTTAATAGGTCACACTCCTCGAGTTTGAGATTCTAAAAGATTTCATAAGTATCATGGTAGATAGTTTAAGAATCCTTGCAAGGTTTAGGTCATGAGTCTTCTATTTTAACATCTTTAGGAGGACATTCTAGCTCAGTCGTACATTCTTTTATTGAGTCAAGCCCTAGAGATTTCTATATTTGTGATAAGATTGGCTATTTAGCTAAGGACTGTCCACGTTATGTTTATAGGAATACTCCTATATCAGCCATGTGAGGTAGATGTTCTAATAGTGGTGTGCAAGGTTGAGGTAGTGGTTCTTGTGGTATTGGTTGAAGGACCACTCAGTTGGGTAGTGGTCATGGACAGTGCCATGCTATACTTGTAAAACCAAAGGTAAAGGCTTTTAATGTTATCATCATAGGTATCATCCATGTTTTTCTTAAATCTGCATCTATGTTATTTGATCTAGGATCAATATTGTACTATGTGTCTGCATATTTTTTTTTGGGTTTTGATTTTTCTAGAAAGCCTTTTGCCATGCCTATTCGTGTATTTACCGATGTAGGAGACTCTTTAGTGGTGGATCGAGTGCAGTGATCTTTTGTTGGGAGTCAAACTTTGGTAAATTTGATTGTCCTATATATTTGATATCATCTGGGGTGTGTATTGGTAAAATCCTTATCATGCTATCCTAGATTGTCATGCTAAGACCATGATCATAGCTTTATTGGTTGTTCCATTGATAGCTTGGTAGGGTGTGCTTCGTTTGGGTCCAATAGAGGTATTTCTTTCCTTCAGGATAGTCACTTAGTTGAGAGAAGTTGTTTATCTCATTTGTTTCATATTTATGATATAAGTGCAATTTCATCTCATTCTTTGGATTTTGTCTTTATTGTTCGTGAGTTCATTAAAGTTTTCCGTACGGCCTTTCCTTGTTTGCCTCATTATAGGATGGACCCAGTAGAGGTTAAAGGATTAAAGGATCAATTATAGGAGTTGTTAGATATGGGATTTATCCAGCCTAGTGTATCACCTAGGGGTGTGTCAGTCTTGTTTATGAAGAAAAAGATGGGTATAAATATTTGTGTATTGATTATAAGTAGTTGAACAAGATGATGGTTAAGAATAAATATTCTCTTTCTCATATAAATGATTTGTTGGATAAACTTTAGGGAGCTTCCGTGTTTTAAAGATTGATTTAAGGTCTTAGGATCTTTCATTAAGGATTAGAGCTTTGGATATTCGGAAGATAGCTTATAAGACTAGGTACGATGTTTATGAGTTCTTATTAATGTGTTTGGGGTTAGCCAATACCCCAACTGCATTCACGGAGTTGATGAATCAAGTATTTGGATCGTATCTCAACTCCTTTGTTATTGTATTAATAGATGATATCTTGGTTTATTCCAAGAGTAAGGGTGACCATCAAAAGTACTTGTGGATTTTTCTTCAGAGACTGAGGGATGAGACGTTATATGCTATGCTCACTAGGTGTGAATTTTGGTTGGATTTTGTCTCTTTATTAGGTCATGTGGTGACCAAGGATTGTATTATGGTTAATCAGGCTAAGATTGTAGCAATTCATTATAGGGCTAGGCCTATTTCTTCTACTAGGACTTGGAGTTTTATTTGTTTAGCAGGATAATATCCATGCTTTGTGGAAGGTTTTAATCTATTGTAACTTCGCTGACTAAGTTAAATTAGAAGAAGATTTCCTTTTAGTGGTTTAATGCTTGGGAGGTAAGCTTTCAAAATATTAAGGAATTGTTGACTTTAGCTCCTATCTTGACTTTTCCCAAGGAGGGCATGTCTGTTACTATTTTCTATGCTTTTTTTAGTGTAGGGTTTCATGTTTTATTGAGGCAGAAGGGTTAGGTGATTATGTATGTTCTCTTCAATTGAATCCCCATGAGAGGACTTACCCTACTCATATTTTGGTATTGTGCGCAGTTGTATTTAATTTGAAGTTATGGAGGCACTACATGTATTGATTTTACTGTGAGATGTTCTCATATAATCATAGCCTTCAGTATTTCTTCACCGAGCAAGATCTTAATATAAGGCAGTATCATTGGTTGAAGTTGCTCAAGAATTATGACCTTACTATTCTCTATCATCTTTGTAAGGCTAATGTGGTTGCGGATGCCATGAGCCAAAAGTCTACTATCATGGTTATCTTGCTATATCTTTGATATAGAAGTTGCCTTAAGGCAATAGAGGTTCAGTGAGTAGGCAACCAGATGGCTAGGCTTATTATTTAGATACTTGGGTGTGTTTTGGCATTTGTTGTGGTTAGGTATTCCTTGATGGAGCAGATTTATGCTTATTATTTTGATGATGTTGGATTTATAGTGATTCAAAATAATGTGTTAAGTGAAAAGACTAAGGAAGCCTCACTTAATTCTTAAGGTATTTTGGGGATTGGGGGCTGAGTTTGTTTACCGATAGTGGGTGATTGGATGAGATTGATTTTTTTATAAGGATCATTCTTCCTGATATTTAGTCCATCTGGGAGTGACTAAGATGTATCATGATTTGACAGAACATTATTAGTGGGGTCATATGAGAAAGGATGTAGCACATTTTATAGCTCATGGATTATGTTTCTAGTGGGTGAAGGCCTAACATTTGAGAATTGATGATTTACTTTTGGGTTACCTATTTTTGAGTTAAAATGGGAGTAGATCACTCTGGACATTGTAACTAGGCTGCCTCATATTTCTCATGGTATAGATAGTGTTTGGGACATAATGGATCGATTGACCAAGTCAGCTCATTTAAATTCGATTTAGGTTTCTTTCAGAGATGAGAGGTTGGCCCATATCTATATTCATGATATAGTTTTCCTTCATGGTGTACCAATGTTTGTCATCTCAGATTGAGGTTCAGTGTTCACATCTCACATCTCACTTTTGGAAGACATTTTAGAAGGAGTTTTGTACTCAGGTTCATCTTAGTATAATGTTTCACCCTCTTACCAATAGTCCCATCAGAGCAGACTATTCAGGTTTAAGGGTATATTCTTCAGGCTTGTACGAGGGAATTTTTTGTTCAATAGGAGCAACATCTAGATTTGGTAGAGCTTTTATAAAAAAATAGCCACCATTCAAGTAATAAGATGGCTCTTTTCAAGACATTGTATGGTAGGATTTATCTCTCTCCAGTAGGTTAGTTTGAGTTTTTTGAGATTAAAACTAAAGGTACAAACTTCCTTCGTGAGTTTTTTAATAGAGTTTAGGTCATTCAGGATAGACTTCAAGTGGCTCAGCATAGGCAGACGTGATAAATGGATCATATACATTGTACTTTGAAATTTAGTGTTGGTGATCGAGTCTTTCTTTGTATGTCACCCATAAAGGGCGTGACAAGGTTTGGAAAGAGGGGCAAGCAGTCCGCTTGGTATATTGGCCGCTTTGAGATACTTTAGACTATTGGTGATTTGGCTTATGAGTTAGAATTACCCCATATTTATCATTTATTAGTTAATTTTTTCATGTTTCCTTGCTTCGGCAATAAATTCTGGATTTGTCTAATGTCATTTGTTGGGATTCTGTCCTGTTATATGTGAGCTTATGTTTTTTTAGAATCCTATTTACTTTCTAGCCAAGGTTGTTAGATGATTTCATTGTAGAGATATTCCTGTGGTTAAGGTCAAGTAGAGACATCGACCTGTAGATAAGTTAACTTGGGAGGTTCAGTCTGAAATATGTAGTAGTTATCCACAGTTATTCGCATATTTATGTATTGTCTTGCCTTTAGTTTGGTACGAAGTAGATTCTTATTGGTGGATAATGCAATGACCTGATTTTTTGTGATATATTTGAATTATTTATTTTTATGTGATTTTGCCATTTTACCCCTCCTCATGGTTGCTATGTGGTATTTCTAGGATGTGGGGATGATATTATGGTTCCTTTTTCATTTTCGTGTAACTCTTGCAAGGTTACGTTATTAGGAACTTATAAAGTCTTATAGATGAATATGGTCAACATTTACTAATCTATGCGGCGGATAGCAAAACAAACTACTCTGGCAGATCTAAAACATTGATTTTAGGTTGGCATGGTTGGTGTAGTTTTACAGCATTTATATACCATTTCAACCCCCGGTTCAGAAAATTGTGAATTTGGGTTTCTGAAGTCAATTTTGTGAAAAAGATATTCTTTTTGAAAAGTATTAAATTTGGAGCATTAAATTTGATACGGTAGCATAGTTCTTTTTCATTCACGCGTTTGGATAAATCCCGAGGGGCCTGCGGAGACTTAGGATTCGCTAAGTCTGAAACTGGTGCATAGCTTAAACAAAATTTAGGTTGCTTAAGAAAGCTGACAGGCAACTAGCGGTGTCGTTTAAGCGACTTGACCATCGCGTAAGCGACTGTTACTTAAGCGACCATTGAGTCGCTTACACGCCATTTGCTCATCCAGTGGGTATCGCGTATGTGATACCTAGTCGCTTAAGTGATAGCCGTTTAAGCCACCCGGTGATTGCTTAAGCGATGACTGGGTGATATAAATTCCCTATTTTTGTAATTTTCACTATTTTTTAGACTTGGAGATTGGGGTTTTGATTTTTTGGGAAATTGCTTCAATTATTAGCATGGGTAAGCTCCAAAACACCTATTTCAATTATTTTTCTTTGATTCTTGTCTTTTAAAACTTGAATTCAAAGGTGGAATTTGGTGGTTTTGGTCCGTAAGGCCTAAAAATTGGGAATTATTAGATTTAAAGCCCAATTGCAACCGTTATCACTTAAGTTTCTTCAATAAGTTTATTTATTTATGGGGAATATATTTTTGGACAAAAATTCTTCATTACCCTCCTTTTTTTAAAATCCTTTTTAGGGTCCATTTTTAACCTAACATAAAAATAGGTAATGTTGGTATCATAGTTTGTTTACACATAAATTATATATTTGAGTATTTTTATTAATTTTTTGTCTGTTTTTTAGACGAAATCTTGGTGTTGAAGGTTTACTTGTATCAATTTTTGACATTTGAGGTATGTTATGACTTAACATTCTTCAGAGGCGACTGAGTAGTTAATATTGTTATAAAATCATCTTAATGGTGTGGAAACCTATCTTGCAAATGGATGTTAATATTGTTTTTGGCCCGTGTGGGGGCCTATGTTGTTATTTGGTGGTATTGAAATATTAGCTACTATATGTCATCGCGTGGGGTCTTGATTTATTTTGTTGGCCTTATGTATGTATATTTTGTGGCATGTTTGTGGTGGTAATCCTAACTTGGAATTTATGTGGTATCAATGGTAAATTATTGTGTATTTTGCGCTACTATCATATGATTGCATTGGATTCATGGTTGTTGGCATAATGAGTTTATTTTGGCTAACATGGTTGGTACATTAGTTGGCGTTGGAAATTCTAATTTTGTTTCACGACCTAAACTAGGTCCTGATTGTGATAGGAATCTCAAGCCCGCCAAGGACCAGAGACCACCCCCATTAACCTAGACAACTAGAAAATAATACCACTAGCAACAGATAAATTCTAAACATATAACAAGATAAATCCGAGTTCCAAACATATTACAAGATAGATAAATCAACTTAATGGAATCTAATAATCCATAATACCAAATCCACCCACATATTGTCCACAAAAGCCTCTAAGAAACCAAACATCAACAAAATTCGGGACATGCCCCCGATCATAGCCAAAAACCTACAGCAATATCTAAGACATAAATAAAGACAAGAAATAAGGTTCTTTCATAGAATGGAAGATCAGCACATCAAAGTTGACTCACGGACAATTTTGAGATCGCCTACCACTACGCAAGGAAACAGAGTTTTGTTTGGTCGGTACAACACCTAAAGATACAGTGTCCTGGGATACTTTTCTAGGTGAGTGCTAGCATTTAACTTAGGGAAGAGATAAAGTAATTCCATCAATCAATCTAAAATCATTTAAAAACCATATGCACACATAGGGAACAAGGTTTAGAATGAAATTTAAAACATTTGCCTGGACAGTGTAGCACCAACTGTCATAAAAAGATACCCACGAGCTATATGGGTCTGGCTCCCCAACCAGATAAGCCTTAGTGCGAATTAGATGCACAAACTGGAGGTATGAAGAAATACAAGGAATGCCCCGACCCCACATCCTTCCAAGATACATATATAGATATAAATAAAGTATGATCTGGAACACAATCATCAAGACCAACCCCTACACTGACAAATGTGGGTTTCCAATATTGGTCTGCTCGGGACCTCCACCTTCATGACCATCTACACAACCCTCTTCACTCCCGATTAAAACATTTACACATTCACATTCATTAAGATAAGGACCATCAATTAAGGCACATACCATTGGTATCACCATACCAGTTACACTTGCAAGTTTATAATTATGTCAATCCAATTCCATTATCCTAGCGAGTGCCACGATCCTCTTTGTTCATTAAATCAATTTAGGGGAATGTGTCGACCCCCTATATATTTTAGAAAAGTAGATAAGGGGAATTCCTAAATCTCAAGCTTCCTTTTTAAAATAAAAAACATGACTAACAAGGCTTTCAAAGTCATTTTTATTTAACCATTTACCCAATGCAGTAGTTTGAGGATGTAAGGCAAATCATGTGATTAACCATATTTCAAAGCCAATTATGCAAGTGGTATGAGGGAACACGGTTTCTCCAAAGCTAATTCCTTACAAAATCATTAATTCGAGGGATTACTCGACCCCAATCCAATTCACCATATCTATGCATCCTGGCCGTAAAAGTACAATTCAAGTAAACATCATTCCAAAACCCACAGCTAAAATTAATTCCACATTCAAATCCACATAAATAACAATAAAATCCATGCTTTAGAGAAAACAAGTTTAAGAGAAGATATTACATACCTAAGTTATCCAAATTTATGAAGAAGAAACCAATCTTTGGCCCCTAGATAACCAATCATGAGGAACTCTAGTTATTGTTTACTTGGGGACTTGATAGAGAAGATGGAGCGTTTGATTTGTGGATGGGTGATAATGAAACCCCATGGGTCACAATTGAAAAAAGGGGAAATCACCAAGTTCTCCCTAATAAAAACATAAGAAAAGTTGTTGCCAGTGACTACGAGTCACGCCACGGCTCGTAAGGACTCATTACGAGTTGTCACTATGACAAATGGTTTGGATAGTAATTTAGGCCACCTTCACTGGTTTTATTACGATTCAGACCCTATGGATCATAACCTGACCTTATGACTCGTGGAGTATTAGTCGTTACAAAAAGACCAACCTTGGGCCATCTTACTGGTTTTGTCATAAGTCCCACCCTACGACTGGTGAACTCACCTTACTACTCATTAGGTACCAATAATGATTAGGAAAGAAACATAGGGAGACAATACTTGTTTGGATAGGAGTGACACTATACAACTCCTTTAGAGTCATCACAACTTGTTACCAAAGTCATACCCAGGAAAGTGAACACAATAGTCAAGAAATTCTTATAGGCAAAAAATATAGGGTGTTACATTACCCTCTCCCCCAGGATCATTAATCCCCAAATAAGGAGTCAAGGTATCTATTATCACAATCGTGAAACAGGAATATAATAAAAAACATTTTAAAAATTCAGAATATAAAATAATTGGAAAATTCATACCTTAATCACAATTATCCAACTCGGAGAACAATAACAGATATCTGTACTTCATGTTCTCTCCAGCCTCTCATGTAGCTTCTTCCATTTTATGGTTTCTCCAAAGGAACTTCACCAAAGCCACACCCTTAGTCCTAAAATGATGGATTTGACTATCAATAATATCAACACAAACATCCTTATAAGACAATGAATTCAAAATACCAACACTCTTAATAGGAACAATCAAAGAAGGATCACCCACACTTTTCTTAAACATCGACGCATGGAAAACTGAGTGAATGGAACCCAAACTCGAAGGCAAATCCAATTAATAAAAAATACTTCACACTCTCCTCATAAAGAAGTACAAGCCAACATAATGGGGACTGATCTTCCCCTTCTTCCAAAATCTCATCACTCCTTTCATGGGAGATACCTTCAAGAATACCCAATTACCAATATCAAATTCCAATGCCCTTCGCCTTACATCCACATTGGACTTTTGGCTACTTTGAGTAGTCTTAATCCTATGCCTTATCACCTCCAATTTTTCCATGGCATGGTGAACCATGTACGGACAGAATAATCTAATCTCACAAACCTTAAACAACCCAATAGGATATCTACATCTCTTACCATAAAGAGCCTCAAAAGAAGCCATCCAAATACTGGTGTGATAACTGTTGTTGTACACAAACTTAATAAGAGGCAAGTGATCCACCCATTTACCTCCAAAATCAATCACATTAGCTTATAGCATATCTTTTAGAGTTTGAATGGTCCTCTCCTCTTGTACATCCATCTAAGGGTTGAAAGTGGTTCTAATGTTTACCCTATTTCCCAAATCTTTTTGAAATAAAAGCCAAAAGTAAGAAAAGAACTATGTACCTCATTTCAAAATAATGGATACTAGAGAACCATGTAAATTGATGGTCTCCTGAATAAACAACATAGCATAATCCTCTCCAAAGTAAGTAATCCGTACAGGAAAAAAGTAAGCTAAATTAGATATCCTATCCATGATGATCCAAATTTAATCATGCTGCTCCCGAGACAATGGAAGACCAGTAATAAAATTCTTGTTGATTATATCCCACGTCCACATTGGCAACTCAATATCTTGAGGCATACCACCAAACCTCAAGTGATCAACCATCACTTGCTGAAGGACAATGCATTTAGCCATAAAATTGGCCAAATCTCTCTTTTTGTTGTTCCGCTAATAAATCTACTTCAAATTATGATACAGTTTCGTCTAGCCAGGATGAACTATATAACTCGACACATGAGCCTCAGTCAAAATCCTTTCTTGTAGCCCATCAATATCTAGAGCACAGAGTTTTCCTTGGTACCTCAAGATACCATAACCAATAATCTAAAAAACCATCACCTTCTGCTTACCCACATCATCCTTAATCTACATTAAGATTTGATCCAAATTCTGTTTCTCCTTCATATCACCACCAAGAGATAACTTCACCACCCTATGAACAATTAAACCTCCACACTTACAATCTAAAAGATGAACACAAAGGTTATCTAACCAGTGAATATCCTTTACCAATCCTTACTTATCCTCATTCACAAGAGACAAGATACCCATAGAAACTTGATAAGAGCATCTGCAACTATATTAGCTTTACCTGGGGATATTGTCCTTGAGCAACTCAAGCCATATCCTTTTGCTAAGATTCAACTCCTTTTGTTTGAACACACTGGAAGATTTTATGGTCTGAATATATATCAAGAATCACCCCATATAGATAATGGCTCTAAATTTTCAATCCAAACACCACAAATGCCAAATCTAGATCATGAGATAGATAATTGCTTTCATGAACCTTAACCTGTCTAGAAGCATATACCGCATTAATATATATCATAGTCCCACTCGAGACCCATAACAGTAAACCACCAAATTGTCAGTACCCTCGGGCAGGGTTGATGGTAATACGAAAGTCAACTTATCCTTTAACTTCTCTAAACTACCCTCACAAGCATCAGACCACAGAAAATTTACCTTTTTATAAGTCAACTTAGTCAATGGAGCAATAATAGAAGAGAATCTCTCCATAAACCTCTTATAAAACCCAGCTAAACCCAAGAAACTCAAAATATTGGTTGGAGTCGTGGGTCTAGGCCACCTCTTAATTAACTAAACTTGATATGAATCTATCATGATCCCCACATTGGAAATGAAATGACCCAGAAAGGTCACTACATTCAAAAAAAACTCATAATTTGAAAACATGAAACACAACTACTGATCCTTAAGAGTTTGTAACACTACTCGAAGGTGATTAGAATGATCCTCTTCACTCTTAGAATATACCAAAATATCATTAATAAACACAGTCACGAACAAATCTAAGAATTGCCTAAATACCTGTTTCATAAGATCAATAAATTCCATTGAAGCATTAGTCAATCCTAATGGCAAAGAAGAAACTCGTAAAGCCCATATCATGTACCAAAAGTAATCTTCGGGATATCCACCTCCCTAATCTTCTTAATCCAACCAGAGATCAATCTTAGAGAAGCACCAAGCACTCTAAAGTAGGTCAAAGAGATCACCGATCCTAGGAAGAGGTGACACAACCAAAAATCAGGCCTTGTTTTATGGGAACCTCAAGCCCAACTTAGACCAGAGATCATTCAATTAACCTAACCTAATTATCACATCAATCCACATAAGTCGAAGGAACTCAAAACATATATCAAGATAGAGGAAACCATACAAATGATCATAACTTACACATTTCTAAATGTTTTATTAATGTCAACATACTACCAACATACCCAAGTCGACACTCACCCAAAAAACCTCTACAAAAATACGAGTTAAATATATATATATAGACATACATCAAGACATGCCCCAGACAATAGCCAAAACTAAATAAAAGAAAGGTCTATGACATAAACTAAGGACTATGAAATACATTACTTCCAAAGTATGGAAGCTCACTACTTTAACGTCAACCACACGAATCGCTTGAGCACCTATCTCTGTGCAGGAAGAGAAGAAGATGCTCTAGCCCCTATGTTGCATGGGGACATAGTGTCTGGAGACGGTTAGTGGTTGTAGTGCTAGCATGTAACTCAATGATAAGGATAAGATATCGTCACTATCCAATATCAAGTTATCTCATCATATTCAACCATACTTATATGCATAAGCAAACATATAGATATAGCACATGTCAATCAAAGGAAAAGGCATAACCATATTCATGAGACACTTAATCATAAGACATAAAGTGGAGGACTTAGACCTTCCAAACTTATAAATTAAAATGTTTCTTATTCGGAAAGGAACTCTAACCATATACAAACCTTTATTAGTCAAGACACTTTAACCATAAGCCATTTCAGTGGTAAAGGGAATCTAACCTCAAGACATTTCATTGGGCAAGGAAACCTAACCTGAAGCCATTTCATTGGGCAAGGGACTCTAACATAGAGTCATTTCTTTGGGAAAGGGACTCTTAACTCAAGTCATTTCATTGGGCAAGGGACTCTAACCTCAAGCCATATTAGATAAGGGATTCTAACCCCAAACTGGCGTATTAAAGTAAGGGAATCTACCCTCTTGTATTTTTATTAGGCAAGGGACTCTAAGCACAAGCCTTTACAACAATCATTAGTTAATATTGGGACATTAAACCTTTGTCCATGCATCAACACATATTTCATTCAACACTTAGGGATTCCAGCCTATTCAACTAATTCAACAGCATTTATGACCACAAGGTCTCATGGGGCATATATCAATCAATCACTTGGATAGGGTAATGCCTTGATAAATTTGACCATTCAATTACATTTATGGTCATCTAGACCCTTACAAACCAGTCAGTCCTCATTAGCAATCTTTTACAATATTATAGTTCAAACACAATTCAATTTCATATTTAGGGACTTTAACCCCTTTTGTCCATTAACCACAAGGTCATAATTTAACATATTACATGGCTAACAATAACTTTACAATACCATTTATTAACCATTCATATTCAATTAGGCCATTTCCCTAGTTCAAAACTTCATGAACATATGACTAGATATTTTACTTAGATATTTTCATAAACACCTTGCTTTTACACCTTCATCAAGATGAAATTCATGCTAGATTTCATCAATATTAGGGTTACTTAAGACCCATTTGTTAAACCACAAACAAAAAACACTCACACATGTAAATCATTAGTAATGACATTTATAAACACAAGTCTAAGAAAGAACCAACATTATTCATCATTTGGCAACAAAACCCTTATTATTTGTTTTCAAAATCACCACTGAAAATTATAAATATAGGTGTAAAATACATGGTTTTTGAGTTATTTAACAAGGGAGAGAGTCACATGACTTAAACAAGGTGATCCACCAAGAAACTTGGCTTCACTTTTCTTCTAGAGGTATATCCTGGGAACCCTAGCCTGCAATTCTTCAAAAATATATTTGAGAGAGTAGTTGAAGTATTTGATCCACCAAAATGAATATTTAGAAGGCCAAAATGTATTATATAGTGAGGTTAGGGTTTTAGGGTGGGAAATAACCATAGGGACCTTAATATATAAGCCGGAAAATAACCCCGAGTTATAGTTTGACTCAGTTAAGTCTATCGTACACTAGAGTATGAGTGGTACCCTAACTCATACCTTAGGCTTCACCCTGGACTCATACACTGCTCATGGTACGACCACATACTCTAGACGCATAGTCAAAGAGACTTTTACCCTAAACCGTACACTTGACTGGTACAAAAAATAGTCAACTCTAGACCAAGACAATCTTTTATACGACTAAGTTGTGTATGACTCATAGACTAAGATACAACCAGGAGAGGACAAGTCGTATTATTGACAATATACTACCCTCCTAGGCTTTTCATCATCTGAGGGAGGGAGGGTAGATGGGTACGACTCATACACTAGTGTATAAGTGACACACCTAAATTGTATCTTGGTCAGAAGGCACAATTCATGAGATTTTTCTAAGTGTCCAAAGCCTAGGATTTTCAATTCTACCCAACCTGGATCATTCATCCTCGAATAATAGGTACGGAAAGTATGAACACAAGTAGACACATTATTACACATCAAACTAACCTTTAGATAAGTTAGAAAACAAAGCAGAAAATAAGAATATAGCATGTATCATGATCATTATTAATCAATCATTTGTCTTATTGACTTAGGTACTCAAACCCATTACTTATCAATAACAATTACTTATTTCATATGTTAGGGACTTTAGTCTATTATCGAACAAAGATACAAGTCAAGGTAGGAATATTAATACATACCTCAATCATGAGTTTTTTGAATGAGGAAAAAAGATAAATACTTTGACTTCATGTCCTCTTCCGTTTCCTCAGTAGCTTCCTCAAACTTTTTTTTCCTATATAGAACCTTCACTGAAGCCACCTTTTTTGTTCGCAACCGGCAGACTTACCTTACCAAGATCCTTACAAGGACCTCTGCATAGCACAAAGAGTCTGAATACCAAAAACCTCTAAGGAATAACCAACGAAGAATCACCCACATATTTATGCAACATAGAGACATAAAAAACTGGGTAAATAAAGGTCAAAATAGAGGGAAACTCTAACTCATAGGAAACATTGGAAACCCTCTTCAAAATCAAATAGTGACCAATATACTGGGGACTAATCTTCCTCTTCTTATAAAATCCCATCAATCTTTTCATGAGAGATACTTGTAAGAACACCCACTCGCCAACATTGAACTTCAAATCCCAACATCTCACATCTGTGTAGGACTTTTTGTGACTCTAAGAGGTTTCCATCCTATCACGAATAACCTTCACCTTTTCTAAGTCTTGGTGAACTAAATCGGGGCCAAGAAACTTACCGCACTAACTTTATAACACCCAATAGGAAAAAAACATCTCCAACCATACAATTCCTCAAAAAGGCCCATACCAATGCTAGAGTGGTAACTATTGTATAGGAGAATTCAATCAAAGGAAAATGGCTATTCAAACTTCTACCAGAATTAATCATACAATCCCACAACAGATCTTCCAATGTTTGCATGGTCCTCTATGCTTGTCCATTCATATGCTTGTGGAAAGCGGTAGTAAGGAACACCTTAGCACCCAAACCCTTTTGGAATGACCTCCAAAAGTGAGATGAGAATGGAGTACCACAATCTAAAATGATAGAATCTACAGCACCATGAAACGTCATGATCTCTACATGATATAACATAGCATAATCCTCTGCCGAGTAACTAGTCCTTATCGGCAAAATGTAAGACAACTTGGTCATCCGATCCATAATGACCAAAATATAATCACACTAATTTTAAGACCAAGGAAGTGCTGTAACAATATTCATCTTAATTGCCTCTCACTTCCACTCAGGAAATATAATTTCTTAGTACAGACCCTTGGGTCTCATGTGCGTAATCTTTATTTGTTACACAGCATACACTTAGCCACAAAAGTAGCCACATGTCGTTAATATTATTCCACCAATAGAATTATCTAAGGCCATGATATATATTTATAGAATTGGGATGGATAGTATACTAAGATTCATGAGCATCAACCATAATCCTTTTCCTTAATCATCAACGTTAGGAACAAATAGCCTACCTTGGTACATCAATATACCAAAGTACCGATTACAAGGTCAACAACTTTTTGTTGACCAACATTTCTCTTAGTCTTCATCAATTTGGAATCCAACATTTGCTTTTCCTTGATTTCTATAACAAGAGACAAATATGATACCGGATGTACAAGAACACCGCCATTATCCTATTTTGTGAGACAAACTCTAAGATTAGCCGAATGATGAATATCCTTCACCAAGTTCCATTTATCCTTATCCACATAGGCTAAACTCCTTATGCACAATCGGCTAAGAGTGTCGGCGACTACATTAGCTATCCCTAGATGGTAATGAAGACTTATGTCTTAGTCCTTCAATAATTCAAGCCACCTCCTTTGCGGGAGATTAAACTCTTTTTAAGTAAAGACATACTGAAGACTCTTATGATCGAAAAAGATGTCAACAGAAACCCCATAGAGATAATGTTGCCAAATTTTATAACCAAAAACCAAGGCTAACAATTCCAAGTCATGAGTAGGGTAGTTATTCTTATGAACTTTAAATTTCCCAGAAGCATAGGCCACCACCCTACCATGCTACATCAATAAACAACTAAGCCCAATACGAGAAGCATCACAATATACAAAAAAACTATCATTACCCTCAGGCAATGTTAAAACTAGAGCCGAAGTCAATTTATCTTTATACTTCTGAAAACTACCCTAACACGCATCCGACCACATGAACTTAACCTTTATTTAGGGTAACTTAGTCAATGTGGAAACTACAATAAAAAAATCACCACACATATCCTATAGTAACCAGATAGATCAAAGTAGCTCCCAATATCAGTTGGAGCCACAGGATTAGTCAACCTCTTAACCGCCACAACCTATTGAGGATGTAGCATAATTTTAGCACTAGAGATAACATAACCAAGAAAAGTCACAACCTTCAACCAAAACTCAGACTTAGATAACTTGGCATACAAATGATGATCCCTCAAACTTTGCAACATAACACAAAGGTGAACGACATGATCTTACTCACTTTTAGAATATACTAAGATATCATCAATGAAGACAATTAAAAATAGGTTCCAAGAATAGACGGAAGACCTAATTCATTAAATCCATGAACATAACTAGGAACTCATAGTTACCATACCCGGTCCTAAAGAAAGTCTTAGGGATATCCACTCACTAATCTTCAGTCGGTGATAACCCAACCTAAGACCAATCTTAGAGATATAGGCACCTTGAAATTAATCAAATAGTCATCAATTCTAGGAAGTGGATATCTATTCTTTATAGTCACTTTGTTCAACTGACGATAATCAATGCACATACGAAAGTAACCATCCTTCTTGCACACAAAACATATAGGAGCACCCCAAGGAGACACACTAGGATGGATAAAACCTTTATCTAAAAGGTCTTTCAATTGCTACTTAATCTCACTCAACCCTTTCAGAGCCACTCTATAAGGGGCGATAAAAATTGGGTGAGTGTCCAAAATAAGATCAATCCCAAAATAAATTTCCCTACAAGGAGGAATACTGGGACGATCATCCAGGAAAACCTTAGGGAACTCATTAACCATAGGAACAAATCCTAGAGAAGGCTCTTTTGAGTTACAATTTTTCACTTGGACCAATTTATACAAACACCCTTTAGTTACCTCCCCTTGGGTACTAAATAACCACCTTCCTAAAAAATTAATCGCTCATTAGAAAATTTAAACATGACCGTACGGGTCCAGTAATATAAGGAAGCATACCACGAGTGCAACCAATCTATCCCCAGATTAACATTAAAATAAACCATGATTAACTTTATCAAATCCACAAGATTTTCTAAACCTCTAAAATATACCACACACCCCTATAAACTTTATTTACAACGACAGAGTCTTTTACCAAGGTAGAAATAGAAAAATAAACTGACAAACTCTCGAGACCAAAACTAAAATATACAGCCACAAATGGGGTAACATAAGAATGAGTAGAACTTTGTTCAAGTAAACAATACACATCATGGGAGAAAAGTTTACACATACCCATTGAAATATCGAGAGGCTCATCACAATCGTATAGTGTTGCAAATGCATACAAATTATTCCGATCAGCGCCAATATCAAAAATAAAAACCAAAGAAGGCATAACACCATTCGGTGAATGGGTAGAGGAAGTTGAAATAGGGGAACTATTAGCCTAAGAAGCTGCTAAAGAAGGGCGATATCGATTAAAGTGACCAATTTAACCATATCTAAAACATCTATTTTGCCCTATCTCAGACTGACAAATATAGGGCTGACCACAGAATCTATTATGTAGGAAAAATGGATCGACTAAGCCCCATATATAAAAGATTGGGCACTCGGTGCCCAGACCAACCACAAAACTGAGACTGATGATCACTCAACAATTTTGGGTAAGGAGCACTACCTGATGAAATAGAACTATAACTCCCCTACTTCTTTCATTGCCACCTGCTACCATATCTACCACTAAGCTTTAAAGCTGTAAACTTTTTCCCATGCCTTTTACTAAATTGAACCTATTTTTTTTTCCTTTTACCACTTGTTGAATATACATGAATAACCTAGAGATGTTCATGTTTTAATTCAACAAGGCAGCCTTGCTCTCAAGCACCAAGTCACAACATAATCCCCCCCAATAATACACATTCTAGACCTTATGCTAGAAACTATCTGAGGAGAATATCTAGACTACTGATGGAATTTCAATGCATAATGTTGGATGGTCATCCACTCTTAGTTACAAATTCTTCCGCCTTTGCTTCCCTTAACTCTTGAGGAAAAAAGTAACGTATGAAAGCCTTAAAGAAATCAACTCATACGAAAGAACTAGCATCTAAGACTCTAGATTCCCACCCTTTATACCATTGGTACGCCATATATTTCAAATGGTAGGAAGCAAACTCAACAACCTCAACCTCTAAAGCATGCATCGTTAAAAATATCTTCTAGATTATATCAATGATTACTTAAGGAGCTTTCTCAACCTTTCTACCCATGAATATAGAGGGTTGAGAGGTTGATAGAGCGACAAAACTCAGCATTAAAAGCATCCCCAAGTGGAGACTGAGTAGGAGTATCACTCTCATAAATAGGGTTTGTGGAGACCAGTGGAACCCGATGAGGATTGTCAAAAGCCATATTCCTAGCCCAAGTTTGGACCTCAAAAGTCAGATGAGCTCTGTCCATAGGGCCTTAAGAAGGGTTTTCTTGGGTATTAGATCTATTTTGAGGAATGATATAAAAGATAGAAAATAGAAAGCAGAGGAATTCAAGAACTTAGACACTATAGCTTGAGAATGAAACACAAGAAAAGGAAACATTCCTGAAATGTCTCGTAGACTCTCTCCTATAAGTGTAGCGCACTTCATACCATTAAAAGAGACTCTACTTGACACAACAATGTGGACTCCCAACTGACCATGAACCTAGGCTTTGAAAGAAACTTGACACTACCCAATACTAGGCCCTGTCATATTGGAACCTCAACACCAACTTGAACCGGAGATTACCCTGTTAACACAACCTAATAATCATATCAATTCACAAGAGTCAGAGTAACTCCCAACATATATAAAGATAGCAAAAACCATACTAATGATCGTAACTTAAAAATGTATAAAAATTTCATTAATGTCAACATACCCAAGTCTACCATTACCCACATTGCCTCTATATAAATTTGAAGTCATATACGTCGGTAGATGCCCCTGACAATAGCAAAAACAAAACCATGACAAGTCTATGACATAAACTAAGGAATATGAAATGCATGGTTTTCGAAGTATGAAAGCTCAGCATTTTAATGTCAATCAGGTGAATAGCTTGAACACTTGTCACTACGCTGGAAGAGAAGAAGACGCTTCGGTCCCTATGTCGCATAGGGACATAGAGTCTAGAGATGGTTAGCAGTTGGAGAGCTAGCATGCAACTCAAGGATAAAGATAAGATATCATAATCATAATATCTCAAGTTGTCATATTATTCAACCACATTTATATACATAAGAATACATATAGTTATAGCATATTCCAATCAAAGGAACCAATCTTAACTATATTCACAAGGGACTTAATAGTGAGACATGAAGTGAAGGACTCAGACCTTCCATAATTATAAATTCAAAAATTTCTTATTCGATAAGGGACTTTAACCACATACATTCATTAGTCAAGGTACTTTAACCATAATCCATTTCAACGGGCAAGAGTCTCTAACCTCAAGTTATTTTATCGGGCAAGGGACTCTAACTTGAAGCTATTTTAGTGTGCAACTGACTCTAACTTCAAGATATTTCATCAGGCAAGGGACTCTAACCTCAAGCCAGATTAGATAGGGGACTCTTACCCCAAGCCAGAGTATTTAAGAAAAGCACTCAAACCTATTGAATTTTAATTAGGCAACAGACTCTAACTATAAGTTGTCATAACTATCATTAGTCCGCATTGGAACTTTAATAATTTGTCCATACATCAACACACATACCATTCAACACTTGGGAACTCTAACCTATTTAACCAATTCAACACCATATATGACCGCAAGGTCTCATGGGGAATTAATTAATCAATTACTTGGATAGGTTGATGCCTTGAAATATTTTATCATTTAATTCCATTTATGGTCATCTAGACTCTTACAACCTAGTCATTCCCCATTACCAAACTTATGCCACACTTTAGTTCAAACACAATTCAATTTCACAATTAGGGAATTTAACCCTTTTTTTGCCATCAACTATAAGGTATGACTTTTACCCTAAATACCCTAGACTCATATTCAAAGGGTATGACTTTTATCCTAAACCGTACCCTTGACTCATACAAAAAATAGTCCACTCTAAACTTAGACAAACTTTCATATGACTAAGTTGTGTACAATTCGTATATTAAGATACGACTAGGAGTGGCCAAGTCGTATTATAAACAGTATGCTACACTCCTAGGTTGTTGATCATATAATAGGGGGAGGGTATAAAGGTACGACTCATACACTAATGTATGAGTGACATACCTAAATCGTATCTTGATTAAAATGCACAATTCATAAGATTTTTTTAAGGGTCAAACTCCTAGGTGTTTTAAGAGAATACTTAATCTTCATTGTTACCTTATTCAAATGATGAAAGGCTATGCACATCTAAATATAACCATATTTCTTACGCCTTACAAGCATAGGAGCACCCTATAAAAGGACACTAGTATGGATGAAACCCTTATTAAGAAGATCCTTCAATTACTCTTTCAGTTCTTTCGAATTAGTCGAAACTATTCTATATGAAGAAAGAGAGATAGGATGAGTATCCCGTATAAGATCAATTGTAATGGTCCAAAAATAAAACTTAGATATCATAGTGTGCTCAGGCCTATGATTTGTCCAAATCTAACACTTTAAGCCTCCTAACAACTTTGAAGCTTATAATAAAGAGTAAACTCAACATGTGTAATCTTTAAATAACTTAACAAGTATCTTAACTTAAAATCTTAACTTGGAGAATCTTGAAAACCAAAACTTCAAATCTAAAACTAGAAAACTAGTTGAATAAGCCTCTACTTCTAACTAAGAGACATTGGGATAAGCCCCAGCTAACTCAAACCAAATAGAGAACGGAGTGACTAAAATATTATATAAATAGAAAAGTTTGATAAATTGGTCCTTGAACTTTAAGTATTCACTAACATCGAGGTGTAGCTAGAAATTCTCACGATCAATCACGTTGCTAGAACTCAGTACAAAAACCTACATTATGAGACAATATAGCACATAGAAATATATATGGATTATTACCTTTGGAATATCCTGATCATGCAGGGGTAAATCCATAAGTAAAAACAATAACTCAATGTTCATATAATGTTGTAAAGAAGGCATGCTAAGTGTAAATAACTGACTTTTAGAATGTATAAATAAATCTATACAATAAAATTCTTTAGTAGTAAAGAATAACATTAAACATTGTGAGCCAAACACTTAGTTCTAAAAGATTTTCCTTTATACTATCTTAGGGACATTGTTCTAACCAACATAAACCATTTTAGTCACCATGGATTCCAACTTCGTACCTACATAGCGAAAAAGCTCACATTAGGAAATATGTGCTACCCTTGTCATCGGAATAGGACCTAATATAAAGAGATTACTATCTGTAACTTCATCCATAGTGGGTATAAGCTAAACCTACATTGGCTTATAGTTCTGCGATATATGACATTAGACACATACCAAACTCGGTGCTAAATACTAATCCATTATTACTTAGTGATCATACTATAGGAAATCCAGATTAAAACTAGAATAAGGGTTTATAATGAAAACTAGTTATGCTTTTGTTTACTGTAATCTATGCTCAAAATAATAATTGTAGATTTCATATCTTAGCTGAAGATCAAAGATCTATTATTGCTTTAAATTAGAATATAAGTTTGTCATAGAATGTTTACAAGGATAATCTTCTAGAAATCTTAATACTCAATCTTAGGGCTTAAAACCAATGCTTTAAAACTCATGTATATTCGTAGCGAAACTTCATGCTAAATATGATTCTTAAAATACTTCAACAATAACAAATCAAGAATAGTGCCATCTTATTAATAACACAAACATTGTATATTAAAAACATAATCATTAGAACTTCTTAATATAATAAAAAATATAATTTTCATGATAATCACATGTTTAAGGACTATAAAAACATGGGTATGAACCCTATTTTAAATCTAGTAAATAAAGTATTAAAACCATGCAAATTTGGGCACAAAGGTGAAAGAAAACCCTTGTTCATAACCCCATATACCTTAATTGATTAATTAGCATAAGTTATTGGTTGGTTTCTGAAATTTAAACTTGAATTTTAAAAAGGATAGGGTTTTTTCTGGAGACAGGATTACTTTCTTTTGAGAATATGTGAGAAGAATAATAAATTTTGCCTTTGGGGACACTCAATCCCATTATATGGACTAATTAAGTGAAGCGAAAAGACCAAAATACGCTTAGGAAAATGGAAACATAAATTAGAAAAGTAGGGGTGCGTAATGGAGCGGGCGCCATGGACTCTGGTTTGGTGAATTGATGCAGGCACCGCAGGCTCCACTACACTGCCCTACCGGGCGTGCCACGGGCTTATCCCGGTGAGGCTACTATTTTGTACTTCTAAAAATGGTCGTATGCTCATTCAAAATTTCCAAAACTCGCCCGAGATGTACCTTTTCCATTCCTAATTATGAATCAACTTTAAAATTAAGATTCCAAGGGCGAGAAGGTTGAAAATAAAATCATCAAAGATTAGGGGCTTTAGAAATGACTATGTCGTAACAATAAGTTAGATTTTCAAAGTCTTGAATCCCTCTTTGACATGCAATAGAAAGCTGAATTGAGATATGATCTTACGTGGTCTTCCAATATCTCCCCTTGGGAACATTCATCCTCAAATGAGACAGACTAAACTGATAATATTAAGGGACTGAGACTTCATATTAATTATGCATAACTGGAAGCATGATTATATAACTAAACTGATTCGTGAATGTAGGCAATGACATGGAAAATGATAATATAGCTAGTACTTAGAATGGACAAGATATAATACAAGGAAAATTTGTTAACTTAAATTGAGTCTAATCTTGCTGATAAAAGATGAGGGTAGTTGGTTTGCATATTTTCGTCTGCATACATAGTGTCTCCCTCAACGGACTAATTCCACCAAAGAACTTTGACCAAGGGGGATGTTTTGTTTCTTACTCTATAAATTTGGTGGTCAAGAATCTCAACTGGGATTTCTTCATAAGAATGGATATCCTAAATTTTGGTGCTTTATAAAGAAATTACAATAGCTGGATCACCAATACACTTCTTCAATAAAAATACATGGAACACTGGATGAACGGATCATAAATCTGCTGGCAACTCAAGATCATATACTAGCTTCCCAACACGATTCAATATGATATAAGGGCCAACATATCGGGGACTAAGCATCCCTTTTTTTTCAAATCAATCCACCCCCTTTATGGGAAAAATCTAGAAATAAACTAAGTCATCAACCTCAAAATCAAGATCCCTTCTTCTAACATCTGTATAAGATTTTTGATGACTCTGAGCTATCTTAAGCCTTTCTCGAATCAATTGGAATTTTTCCATAGCTTCAAATACCACATATGGTTCTATCAATGCAACCTCACCTACCTAAAAATCAACAAATAGGTGACCTATAAATCCATATAAAAGGAGCCTCCAATGGAGCCATCCAGACACTAGAATGATAAATTTTATTTTAGGAAAACTCGATCAATGGAAAGTGATCATCCGAACAACCATTGAAGTTAATAAAACATGCTCGGAACCTGTACTCTATGGTCTAAATGGTCCTCTCTACCTGACCATCTATCTGAGGATAGAAAGAAGTACTAAGATGAACTTGAGTACAAAGACCTTTCTAAAAGGCTTTAAAAAAGTGAGAGGTAAACTAAGTACCCCTATCAGAAATAATGGAGAAAGAAACTCCATGCAATCTGACTAACTCCATAAAATAAAACTTAGCATAATCCTCGGCTGAATATAAAAAAGTATTAAATGGCAAAAAATAGGCTGATTTTGTCATTCTGACTATAATAATACAAATCGAAGTATGTTAACGACGTAAATGGTTTAACCCTATTACAAATTTCATGTTCACCTTCTCCCACCTCCGAGTGGGAATGCTAAGCACTTGTATGGTGCCACCAGACCTTTGGTGCTCTAGTTTAACCTACTGGTAATTATAAAACTTAGCCTCAAACATTGTAATATCTTTCTTCATACCACTCAACCAATAGACTTCTCGCTCCATGGGTGAATAGAGTAATACGTACCATGAACTTCTCACTGCTAGTAGTGCGTACTATGCGTTTCCACCTTTGGCTCCTGAAGAATAGAGTAATGCACACTATGCGCTTCTGCCAAAATTCGTTGACTCAAACCATCAACACAGAACACACACATTTTACCCTGGTAGAGTAACACACCATGTCCCTCTTTAGAGAAAACCTCTACTTTTTTATCACTAACTAACTCCTTTAACTTAACCAAACTAGAGTCCCTACCATTTTTCTCTTTCATTTCAGCAACCAAAGATGATTCAGAACTATTCTGAATCCATACTGTACCTTCAGCTAAATCAACCAACCAAATACCTAATATAGCCAACCTATGAACCTCCTGAAATAACTTCTTTTTATTTTTCTCAACATGAGCAACATTACCTATAGACAGTCTACTAAGGGTGGTTTCCACTACTTTTGCCTTACCCGTATGATGGAAAACACTCATATCATAATATTTCAGCAACTCTAACCACCTTCTGTGATAAAGATTTAAATTTTTATACAAAACCATGAACTTTAAGATTTTATGGTCCGTGAACACATCAACATGCACCCCATATTGATAATGCCTCTTAATTTTTAATGCAAATACAAAAACTGCTAATTCCAAATCATTGGGTAGGATAATCATTTTCATGAGGTTTAAGTTGTCTAGAGGCAGAGTCTATGACCTTACCTCTTTGCAATAAAACAAAACACTCAACACCTTAAGAAGCATCAAAGTAAACAACAAACCCATCTAAACCTTTTGGTAACGCCAAAACTGGGGTTGAAGTGAGTCGAGTCTTTAAGTCCTAAAAACTCATCTAACAAGAATCTAACCACTGAAATTTAGCTTTTGTTTAAGTTAATCTAGACTTGGGGGCCGCAATAGATGAAACCCCTTCAATAAACCATTAGTAATAGCTATCTAAGCCTAAGAAACTCCTAATATCTGATGGAGAATTAGGTCTAGGCCAACGTCTCACTTTTTTGGTCTTTTAAGGATCAACACTAATGCCATCACCATAAATAATATGGCCAAGGAAAGCTAGTGATATTAACCATTCTTCACACTTACTAAATATGGTGACCAACTGATGGTCTTTAAGAGTTTGCAACACAATTTTGAGATGCCCTACATGGTCATTCTCACTATGGGAATAGATAAGAATAACATCGATGTAGACTATGATGAACATGTAAGTACTATTTGAACACTCTACTCATAAAGTCCATGAAGGTTGTTGGGGCATTCATTAGCCAGAAGGACATAACTCGAAATTCAAAGTGACCATAACGAGTTCTGAAAGCTAACATTGGGATATCACATTACCTTACTTTTAGCTAGTGATAGACGGATTTTTGGTCTATCATAGAGAAATATCTTGCAAACTAAACCTTGTCAAATAAGTCATCAATCAAAAGAAGAGGATATTTGTTGTTGATTTGGACTTTATTCAACTGGCAGTAGTTACTGCACATTCGTAGAGAGCCATTTTTCTTATGCACAAATAGGATGGGAGAGTCTTTGAGCTGCTCTTGTAACTCTTTAAGCTTGGCCGGAGTCATACGATATAGATGGATAGAGAAGGGTTGTGTATCAGGAAGAAGATAAATAATGAATTTAATTTCTCTATGGGGAGGTATCCCTAGTAAATCTATGGGAACAACCTTGGGAAACTCATTGAATACATAGACTAACTTAACTATTAGAGATTCAGAATTAGTATGTTTGACTCAAACTAAATGATAAATGCACACCTTAGATATCATCTTTCTGGATTTAAGATAAGATATGAAATGACTCTTGGGAGATTTAGAACTACCTTCTCAAGCAAAAACTACATCATCGAGACACTTAAACTTCACCACGTGGGTGCGATAATCTATTATTGCATAGCATGAATAGAGCCAATCCATTCCTAGAATAACATCAAAATCTATAATTCTAACTCTATTAGGTATAATAGTATTATTTTATGTAGGACAGTGATAAGACACATTTTGTAGACTTATCTGGCAACAACTAACTCAACCATTGAGGCGGAAACTAAGTAGGGCTTGGAGAGATTTTTAGGATCTATCCTAAAATTTGATGGAATCCATGAAGTCACATAAGATACATGTGATCTAGGGTGTAACAACACATAAACATCAAAATGGTAGACACAAAGCATACCAGTAACAACATTTTGAGAACTCTCCTGCTCCTGTTAGGATGGTAAAACATAGAATCTATTCTAGTGT
The DNA here is from genome assembly GCA_030864225.1 of Capsicum baccatum var. pendulum. Lineage (NCBI taxonomy): Eukaryota > Viridiplantae > Streptophyta > Magnoliopsida > Solanales > Solanaceae > Capsicum > Capsicum baccatum. The sequence goes on along the minus strand of CM061555.1, from coordinate 160,318,700 downwards.
TGACTACCATCGATACTAAATGATTCTCCCTATGAAGGAACTGGGAGACTTAGAGGAGCTAGCCAGCTAGTATCCTGAGTCTAGGGATGGACATCCTTGCTACCCAGCTTAGCATACGAACATTTTTTGATCTTGTGACCCAACTTGGCATATCCATAACAACCCCTTCCTCCCATAATAAACTCACTGAGATTGTTGTTGCCATAATTTGCACATGTCGGATAGCTGGGTATTCCACTCATAATATTTTGAGACTTAGATATATAAGTTCTACCCTACTACTTCTTATTTATTTTGGGTGCAGGAGAACTAACTGAAGATGGCACTGGCATAGATGAATCAACCTTAAATTGCTAACGATTTCCCTCTCTAGACCTTAGCTGACCATACTCAAACTAACTTGTCCTAGCCCTTTAATTTCTTTTCTCTCTTTCCTTTATCATTTTTTGCCTCAATCTATTAAGCATGAGTCATTAGCCTAGCAATATACATATCCCTAATAAGCATGGAAGTCTGACACACCTTGACCACCAAATTATACACTCTAGTAACAAACATACTTATACTAGACCTAGGGTTAGCTATCAACTCAGGAGCATACTTAGGCAACTTGTTGAACTTATGGAGGTACTTTTTCACTGTCATTGAGCCCTACATCAGGCTAATGAATTCCATAATCTTAGCTTTTCTCATCTCACGCAGAAAGAACCTATCGAAAAATGCTTCCTAAAATACCATCCAACTCATAAGAGCTACATTGTCACCTCTACCATCCTTCCACATAATAACACAATTGTAAGCAATATTCTTTAACCTATAGGATTCCAATTTTACATTCTCCTTGTTAGTAACATGAATAATTTATGTGATCTATCTTACCTCATCAATAAAGAGTGGGGGTTCCTCACCAACCTCATTAATAAAGATTAGGGGTTCCTCACCAACCTTTGACCTAAAGAACTCAGGTTGGTTCATTATCATGAAGTCACGAATTCTGGATGCAGCTAACTCATCATTCTGCTAAAGTGGGCCTGCTGCCTGATGGTTGCCTAGAATATTGGCAGTCACAGCTTTAATAAATGCCTGAATAGCATCCTAAAATTTACCATGAGACACATTCTCAATAAGAAGGTTGGAATGCATTGAAGGTTGGTCATAATTTTTGTGTTTATTGGCTCAATGAGGTAGCATATTCTTTCATGTAAAAACATGAGATTAAAGTAGACATAGACAACTATAAGTATGGTAGATCATGAAAAAAAAGATGTTTCCTACTTGTTCTGTAGACTCTTACTCATAAATGTGGTGCGTTTCATATCCATGATCAAGATTATACGTTACGCGGCTTTTATGAATCCCTAAGACTCTTTAAACCCTATGCTCTAATACCAAATTTTTAATGCCCCAGAAATATACCCTGGATCTCATACGGTGCTCAAGACTACGAGTAGTCAATAGATAACCCTTTAGCCTTATAACAACTTTGAAACTCATAATAAATAGTAAACACAATATTTGTAATTGTGAAATAAAAGAAGTAGTGTCTTAACTAAAAATCATAACTTGAAGAATCTTGAAAACCAATGCTTTAAATCTAAAAATAAAAAATTAGTCGAACAAGCCTCTACTTCTAACAAGAGAGCAGTTAGGACAAGCCCAAGCTGACTCGAACCAAATAGAAAACTAAGTGACTAAAATATTAAAGAAATAACAAAGTCTAATAAATGGGTCCTCAAACTATGAGGGCTCACCAACGTTGGTGTTGAGGAATAACTGCTTGTGGTAAATCACATTGCTAGAACTAAGTATCAGAACATACATTATAAGAAAATATATCACATAGACATATATGTGGATCAGTACTTTTGGAATGTATTGAAGATGTGGGGGTGAATGCATAAGTTAAGAAAAACTTGATGTTCATATAAACTTTCAAAGAATGAACGGTAAGTGTAAATGATTCATCTTGAGCTTCAATAAAATAAAGTTGTAAAATCAAAATCATGTGCAGAAAAGCATAATGATAAACTTTGTGAGCCACAACATTTAATTCTTAGAGCTTTTCTTGCATTCTGTCTTAGGGAGGTTGATCTAAATGACATAAATTATGTTAGTTACTATGGAGTCCAATGTCGTACCAACGTAGGGAAAAAGTTCACGATGGGGAAAGTCATCCTACCCTTGCCATCAGAATAGGACCAAATCCAAAGTGATCATTATCTGTAACTTCATCCAAATTGGGAATAAGTTGAAGTTACATTGGCTCATAGTTCTGGGGCATGTGACATTAGATGAATACCCAAATCAGTGCTAAATACTACTTTCTTATTAGTTAGATCTCATATTGTAGGAAATCTACCTTAAAACTAGCATAAGAGTTTATACCTAAAACCAGTTATGCTTCTCTTTACTGTAAGCTATGTTTAAAATAACAATTGAGGATTTCATATCTTAGTAACATATCAAAGATCAATTTTTTCATTATATCTGAATATAAGGTTGTCATAGAATGCTTACAAGCATAATCTTCTAGAAATCTCTATACTCAAACTTAGGGCTTAAAACCCAAGTTTTAAGTCACATGTAAATTTATAACAAAACTTCATGCCAAATATGATTCTTGCAATACATCAACAATAACAAATAAAGAATAGTGTCATCTCATTCATAACCTAAACCTTGCAAATTAAAAACATAAACATAAACACTTCTTATATAATAAAAGCAATAATTTTCATGATAATCACATGCCTTAAGAATATTGAAACTTGGATATGAACCCTACTTCCAATCAGGTAAATAATCTTCTAAAATCATGCAAATTTTAGCACAAGGGTGAAAGGGTACCCTTTTTCATAACCCCACATACCTTAATTTATGAATTAGCAAAAGTTCTTGGCTGCTTTCTTGAAGCTTCAACTTGAATTTAGAATAAGCTAGGGTTTGTTCTTGAGACAGGATTACTTTCTTTTGAGATAATTTATGAAATGAATGATCAATTTTACTTTATGGGACCCACTATCCTGTGTTATGGACTAATTGAGTGAATGGAAAAGACTCTAATACCCTTGGTAAAATGGAAAAAGAAGATGGAAAAATAGGGGCACGAGTTAGAGTGGGCATAACTACCAAGTGTATTGTGGGCTTATCCCGGTGAAGCTATTATTTTGCACTTCCAAACATGGTCTTATGATCATCCAAAACTTTTGAAACTCACCCGAGATGTACCTTTGACATCCCCAATCATGAATCAACTTTAAAATTAACATTCTAAGGCTGGGAGGTTTTAAAATAAAATCATCAAATTTTAGGGGCTTTAGAAATGACTAAGTCCTAATACTTAGTGAAATTTTCTAAGTCTTAGACCTCCTTTGGCATGCAATAGTGAGATGAATTAAGCTAAGATCTTACGGAGTCTTACATCAATCGCAAATTCTATCTCTCTATTAAGAAGAATACCAGGAAAGGGCAAAAAGATGATTTCGCCCAGTATCAATACCCAAAGTATCACCCTTTGGTGTAGAAGCTAAAAAAGTAGCAACTGGAACCTTATTAGCTCCAATAGCAATATTTGTTGATGGATTGTTCTTCTAAATATGATAAGACTACCCATATTTTAAACACAGATTCCTCTCCTCATCATAATAACCAAGGTATATATGACCACATAATTTGTAGGGAGGATAGGGTGGGGCTGACTGAGCTCCACTAGCCTGAGATTGGGCACCTTTGGCTTTAAACATGTTGCTAATCTGAAACTGATAATCACTAGATGACTTAGCATATGGTCCACTAGCAATCTAATATGAACCCGAGTTTCCCAAATACTCTTCTTGTCCCACCGCCTACCATATTTACCACCATTTTGTGGACCTCAACCCTATCTAAATATTTAAATATCTTATTCCACCTCTCTCCTATTTTAGCTTATTTGTTCTTTTTACCTTCAAACTAATACCTATACATCAAAAGCATACATATATCCATATCATTATTCAGCATTGCATCCTCACAATACAAAACCAAGTCCCGAAATAATCTCGAAGTAAATTATCTCATCCTAACCCTCATGCTAGATACAATCTCTAAAGCATAGTGAGATAACTAATGAAACTTCAAAGTATACTCCTTTGCAGTTATCCTTACCTACTTCAAGTTTAAAAAGTTTTGGCCTTAGCCATTCTCAACTCCTAAGTAAAGAAATGATCAAGTAAAGCACCAAAAAACTTATCCCATAATAATAACCCTGCATTTTCTCTCGTTGACTACTCCCACTACTCATACCACCAATGTTGTATCATTCAACTGATATTCTAAAATATCCTCACCTTCTATATTAAAAACATGCATCACTCTGAATATCTTTTAAATATCATCGATAAAACTTTTAGTTTCCTCCTTAACCTTAAGCCAATAAATGTCAAAGGATTTAATCTCATGAATTGGACAATTTTAGTGACTTCAGAAGATGGAGCAGCAGAACACACATGATCAGGATGATGACACTAAGAAGAAAATAATTGGGACAGTAGATTAATAGATCAATAAAACTCAACATTGAAAATATCTACTTGGGACGGTAAATCATAAAAATCATTAGCCCGAGGGGCCCGAGAAGGGCTGGCAGGATCAATAAAACTCCAAGAGTGGTAGTACAATCAGGCACTAAGTAGAAAATGTTCTATCGATATTATCATCAGGTATGATAGACAAGTTTCCACGAGCATAAGATATTTGGAGAGGCATGATTTTAAATACAAACAAATAGAATTATATGAATTTTCAAGACCTTAGACGCTATATCCCAGATATAGATCACAAAATAGAGGAAACATTGCTATATTCCTCACAGCCTCCCCCTTATAAGTGTGGCATGCTACACATACATAAAAGAGACTCTAGTTCACATAGAATTGTGCATACCCAATAAAGATGAACCTATGCTCTGATACCAAGTATGTATCAACCCAATCAAAGTCCTAGTCGTGATAGGTATCTCAAGTCCCCTAAGGATCGGAGACCACCCCCATTAACCTAACAAACTAGAACATAATACAATCTAGCAGCGGCTGAATTTTTAACATATGTATATGTAAAGCTGAGTTTAGAACATATAAGAAGATAAATAAATCAAGTGAATTGAATGTAATAATCCATGATACCAAATCGATATATATCTTCTCCATAAAAGCCTACATGAAACCATGCCTAAACCAAAGTTGGGACATGTCCCCGACCATACCCAGAAAACTACCTTAATAGTATAAGACATAAATAAAGATAAGACCATGAAATAAGGGTTTTCCAAAGAATGAAAGCTCACCATATCAAAGCTAAGTCATGGATAATCCAAAAAACACCTACCACTACACAAAAAAATAAGGGTGTCGTTGAATCTTAAATTACATACAGATACAATAATTAGGGATGGATTGTAGGGTGAGCGCTATCATTTAACTCAAGGAAAGGGATAAATTAGTGCAAAATTATTTCTAAACCATATGCACACAATCATATGCATATATATAACATTAAGGGATAGGGAATAAGGTTTAGTATGAAGTTTAAAACATTAGCCTAGACTGTGTAGCTTCAACCATTTTAAAAAGATACCCACAGGTTATATGGGTTAAGCTTCCCCCATAGAAAGGTCCACAGTATGTGTTAGTGGCATGAAGCATAGGTATCAAGGAAAAACAAGGAACACCCCAACCTCACATCCATCCAAGATACATATATAGATATAAATAAAGTATGATTTGTTCAAACGGTCATCAAGACCAACCTCTATGCCAACAAAAGCAGGATTCCAGTATTGGTATCCCTTGGGAAATCCATTTTTACGGCCATCCACACAACACCCTTTAAGCCCAATTAAAACATTTACACATTTCAGTTGATTAATCCAAAGACTATCCATTAAGGAACATACCATTGGTATCGTTATACAAGTTACTCTTGTAATCTTATAATTATTCCATCCAATTCTATAATCCTTGGAAATTCCATGACACTCTTTGTTCATTAAATCAAGTTAGAGGAATTCCTTGAACCCCTCCCCTTTTTTATCAAATTAGCTCAGGGAAATGCCCGACCCTAGACCTTTTATCTTAAAATAAAAAACATGAACAATAAGTCTTTCAAAGTCATTATCTATTTAACCATTTATGCAATACAATTATTTTTGGAAGTAAGATAAATCATGTGATTAACTGTATTACAAGGCCAATTATGTAAGTGGGATGAGGGAATACTGTATCTCTAAAACCAATTCCATACAAAATCATTAATTCGAGTCAATTCCACAAACTCCACCGCGTACACCATACCAATTCACTACAAAGGTTTTCAAAACACATAGGTATAACATAACTAAATACACTATAGCCATTAAAATCCAATTCAAGTAAACATCATTCCTAAAATCTCAACCAAAATCAATTCCATAATATAATCTAAATGAATAATAATAATAAAACTCATGCCTTAGAGAGAACAAGTATAAGGGAAGAGATTACATGCCTGAGGTATCAAAAGGTATGGAGAAGAAACTAATATTTGAACCCGAGACGACTAACCTTTAGAAACCCTAATTATTCTTGATTTGGGATTTGAGAGAGAGTGTATTTGATTTGTTTATGGGTGATAATGGGAGCCCCCAAGTGTTTTTAATTCTTGGTCAAAATTATAAAACAAGAAAATAACCTAGGTGCCCATGATAAAAAAATTAGGAATAATTACCGCTAAAGACTATGAGTCATGTCATGACTTATAAGTACACGTTATGAGTCGTCATTAGGACTCGTGGGCTGGAAAGTAACCCAGGGCACCATCACTAGTCTTGTCGCAATTTATGCACTATGACTTAGGACTGGACCTAAAGACTCATGGAGTCTTAGTCAGTACCAAGAGAGCAACCTTAGGCCATCTCACTAGTTTGGTCATGAGTCCTACTCTATAAATCGTAACCTCATCTTATGACTCATCTGGTAACAATTGTGATCATGATATAAAGTTAGGGATCCAACATATATGACTTTTATAGTTTTCACAACTAATTACCAAAGTCGTACCCTAGGTAGTAGGAATAAAAGTCATGAAATTTTTAGAGGCAAAAAATTTAAAGTGTTTCATTATTGTTGGTTGTGAGCATTAAATCCTCATATTATATGCACTTGTGAAACATTAGTACCACTATGAAAATACTAGAAATGCTAGCTTGTGACATCTTTGTAGACCTTTTGTCGAAGGATGTGCTGAGAAGAGTTATTGGTATTAGTATTAGTTATCGGATTGAATATGGTTTGCAAACCCCCAAGGCCCTATCTCTGAAGCATAACTCAGTAGGTGCATTGGAGGTTGTGTGACAACCTCAAGCATCACATCATCATCATCATCGTCTTTACTAAATTTCATATATACTATGGTCATTCTATGTTTTATTATTTTACCTAATGTGATATATGTTTATTTGTATTTCTTTCTTATAATTGTATTTGGTATATCTGTACATTTCTGCTTCTTCTTTATATTAGTGTATAGAATATATGTATATTATTGAATTGTTATCAAAGATGACATGGGCTATCATTTAGGGCATTTTCGTATTGCAGTTGACCTGCCCATATTGTAATTTGTTATATGCTTTATTTTATAATTGGCTCTGTCATTCAATGATACCTACTATGAAAAGTAGACCATACTCACCCATACTAGACCTTCTTAATGGAAATCTTGGTACGAGTGCATTATGTGGTAGATAATTTAGGCGGTATCTATACTATGTCCAAGGTAGCAGTCAATCTATGGTATTGGGGTTGACCAATAACTTCTTCTTAACTTGTTCATGTCATTATTTGTATTATGAGATAGATTTTGATCCTTTTTGGAGTAGTATTGTATCATTGATATGGGAGATTCATTTAGTAGTTCTTACACTGTGATACTAGGTTTTGGGATTTTGTATGTTATTTTTGGTTATGTACTTCTGTTATTATCATATTTCTATGGTTCTAGTTTGGTTTAGTAGTATAGCCTTAGGTTTTGGTATTGATTGTCATTTCATATTAGTTTTGGTATTATTCTCCCTTGTGAAGTCTTTCCGCAACAAGTGTTATCATGACCATTATTTTTTGGGTTGTGACATTTTCTTAAGCTGCTGATGCATTTATTTTCTAGTATTGTTGCTCATATGGAGCTTGAATCACACTAATGCAGTAGATACAATAAATAAGCAGTTGCTTCACCAAAGGATGTTGATGTTACCACCTTAAACTCCTATGATGATTTTTCTACTTCAGTAAGGATACTCTTGCAAAAGGAGTATTTATCTTATAGAAGATGCATTCTGCACTTACTTCCCCTAATTGATAACCTTAAATTGGAATAGTTTGTATGATCTCAAGACCATGTAGTACCTTGCATATTTATTGCATCAAATAATCCTACTTTGTATAATTTCATAGAAAGATGGACGGGTGTTGAATTTCAATACATTTGTAAAGTTCTTTGTTAATCAAAAGGGTTCTTATGCCATTTTTCTAAAAGTCTCATTGGGTTTTATGATTCATGAATGCCTAAATGACTATGTATGGTATTTCAAAATGTTTCCCATGCTTATCATTTTTATAGATATTATAGTGTCTCTATAAAATATTGGGTCATACGACCATATCCTAAGCATACAAACCATATATCCTTATTTTCCCAACTTGAAGTATAGAGATAATCCTTGTAATCACCTATATTTTCTAGATTTTAACACGTTACCCAAAGTCTTATATTGACTGGACCTCCTAGTTCGCTACTTACATTAATTAAACTTTAGGGGTTTTAACTCAAGGTTTGGTGTTGATTTTCATGCTTTGAAAACACCTAAATTTTGTATTGTGTTTTTTATCACCCTTGGGTGGTTGGACATTACAATAGAATTTGTCACCTATTGATCACAATAAATTAAAGTTGCAATCATAGATTTACCTTAACGTGTTTAAGATGGGGTTCTGTAACATAGGTTGGCTTCAATTAAGGATGCGTACACTCTAATTGAGAGCAAGACAGAGCAAATAAGTTTCTATGAAATATCATTTGCAAAAGTGGTCTCCCATTTTGTTTGTAGAGATGTGTACTGTTATAGGGAATAAGGATTTTTTAGAGGAGAAAACTTTTTGTATCTCTAGATTTAACGTCGCGGCGTGATGAATTTTTAATTTTTTAGGAAAATAATAGATCATGATCATGTAGTTGTTTACAATAGTTTAACTTTTTGAGAATGTTCTTGTATTTTTGGACACCTTTCATTAGTGTCTTGACTTGGGCACTACATGTATTTACACGTCTAATCACGTTATCAAGAATCTTAGAGGCAACCTTAAAATTATTACCCCTAGTATCTCTTCCAGCCATAACATTGGCTATGTCTTGGTTTGTCTAGTTCAATAAGAACATCTCATATAGCACTGTCTCCTGAACCTAGTCTCGGTTGGTACGAGTATCATCTTTCTGGCTCTTTTCCTTGCATAAAATAATGGTTTTCCTTTCATCTTGTTACTATAAAGTAAGTTATTTCTAACAACTTTTTTTTTCACCAGGCGTCATTAATTCAAGAAGACATCTACAAGTTCCTCCTACATGGTGATAGTGATTGGTGGTATTCTAGTATACCCACACCACTAGAAATTACCCCTATGGCAACGGTACAAAAATCATTACAAAAGGTACAAAAACCATTTCCATTGAGCTACCGCAACGATTTTATATGTGTTGCAATAATTTTTCACTACTTATGGCAATAGCTTTTGACACCTGTTGCAACGATTTTTGATTGTTTTGCAGTATATTTTTGCCACCTATTATTGTAGCTAGTTTAAATACCATTGATATATATATAGAGAGAAAATTATGTTAATATACAATTATATATACACACCTCACAACAAAATCTTTCATTAATAATTCAAATTAAAATATCCAACAATCTAGTAATCTAAATCCAAGCAAAATGTTAAAGTAAAATGGTCATTAGTTTTCCCATGTAGTATCCAGTTCCAGTAGCGATAAGTTTCACAAAATTCAATATCAAAAAGATCGATACTAAACTATCTATCAATAATTCGAAAATATTCTCAAGTACGGTCAACTTCTTCATCACTTTCTTCATCTCCTCCTTCATTTTGAACATCTATAAAAAGAGAAAAAATAGTCTCAATTATTTCTAGTCGGTTTGTTTGAAGTTAGTGAGGCCTCAGTTATAAGGCCTGACTTATTGTTCGATGCCATAGTAAAGTTCATTTGATTAGAGAAAGATTCTGGGCTGTTGAGAGCCTCCAGAAGTCTTATGTAGATGTACACAGAAAGGATCAGAAGTTCCATATTAGTGATTATTTCTATCTAAAGATCTCTCCCATGAAGGGAGTGAAACAGTTTGGTAAGAAGGGAAATCTCAGTACTCGATAAGTCAGTCCCTTCAAAGTTCTCAGTCGTTTCGGTATGGTAGCTTTTGAGCTCTAGTTGCCTTTATATCTAGCCTTAGCTCATCAAGTCTTCCATGTCTCTTCGCTCAAGAAGTGCATAGGTGGCCCAGCAGTTGTTGTCCCTATTCAAAGCATAGATGTTCAGAACAACCTCTCTTATAATGAGACTCCAGTCGAAATCTTCGACTATCCAACTCGCAGACTGAGGAACAAAGAAGTCCCTCTAGTCAAAGTTTGTTGGCAAAATCAGTCTAGGAGCTACTTTGGAAGCAGAAGCATATATATATATGAACCAAGCATCCTCACCTCTTATCTGTTAATTGAGACTCAGCTCAAGGTAACAGTTCTTCTTAAGCTTTTTATTTTCATGTTTAGATTTTATTTACAAGATTGGTATCTAGTTCATGTTCAGATCCCCATTATAAACTTGGTATTAATTCCATTGCATGTTCAGTCAAGCATTAAAGAGTTAGTTTAGTCAAGTATTCATGCATTAGACAAAAAAGTTTGGTAAAGAAGCTCAACTTACAAATAATTTTAGGCATGCTTCCATGAGGAACATCTCAGTCAGATATCCATGCATCAGACATACATAGTCAGTCTGATGTTTTAGTATACTAGTAGTTCCAATCCTATAGTTATTTTATAAGTGTTCACAGCCCTTAAGTAAGTCCAGTCCATTAGTATTCTTAGTCTAGATAGTCCTATTTGAGGACAAATATTCCCAAGGGGGAGATATTGTAATACCTCATATATTTCTAAGATAGGAAAAAAACCATTATTACTATATATGAAACCTACTATCCTGTGATTCATATTTGAGTACATGACTTTCACTGAGTATCCTAGTGAGAAGATATCTTATGATGTGTTAAGCGTGTTCATAGGAGTCACTTAGAGTAAAACAAGTTAAGACTTTTTGAATCCATCAAGTTTTAGTCTTTGATTTCACAAGTGTCTTCTTTGAACTAGCATAACTTGATTTATTTGTGGTATATTGGCAGATTTAGACCCACCAAATTGTAGAGAATCCAATTAGCTTTTAAGTAATACCTATTTTACCAAAATCCGGCACCCGAGCAAGAAGTTATGGCTTTGCAAAGAGGAGGGCATCGCCTAACCAATCGTCTAAGTCTACTGGAATGGTTACGCACAAAATAACTTATGCCATAAGAAGTGCGACGTACAACCTAACTTAGGAAATAAGTGGTGTGCCACACAACCTAGCAAACACGATAAGTTGTGCACCGCATATCTTAGGGCGCCCCAAGTGACATAAACACCCCTATTTTTGAGTAATTTTAAGGGTAAAAAGGGTATTTACCACACCTACATAAGCCTATAACAAAGGATTTTGCTCAAATTCAATAAAATTATAGTCACTTCTCTCAAAATTCTCGAAAGAACAAGTTAGGGTTCTCAATTAGGGATCTAAATTCAAGAAAACTGCACCATAAATCCTCATAGAATTACATGCTAAGGTATGCATAATGTTCATTCATGTATTCCTTCCATCCATGAATCCCAAGAATCAATTTTTAAACTATAGATTATGATATTCATGCTATGGGAGGATAATGTTCATGTGGTTGTTGTGGTATGATTCCCAAATTCGAATCTTTTTAAGTTTTCATGAAAATATGTTAGCATGTGAGTTGAAAACCTTGAATTTTTGTTTGTATGATATGTTATTTTTAGAATTATACCATTTCTTTAGTCATGAAACCTAAGTGTTTGATAAAATGTATGAGAAACTAGAAATTATGTAATATAGCTCAGTTATGATTTATGTGATGGATTCAGATTTTACCCTTATGTTTAAATGACTCCCATGCTATTGATGTGCAATGTAGATGTTTGTTGAATTGCTCATGATGTGAGAGTATAAGATTTTCACATTGATTATATGCATTCCTACCATGTACAAGATTATGATAACTATGTACTTCATGAAATCCCAACTTATTGTACTATAGATTGTTAATGATGGTCATGTATTCAAGAATATCATGCCTTTTTGGTTTCCTTCTATTGTTTCTTGGGGGTACTTGCACCCTAAAATTTAGTTATGTGCCTAGATCCAGTGTTATGTTTTCTTGATATCCTCAGTCAAGCAATGTTCGGTAGAATTCAGTCAGTTATGTGACTCAGGAAAACTCAGCAAACTCAGTAATCCCAGTAATCTTAGAATGCTCAATAGTTCAGTAATCTTATTAGTATTTGGTCAGTTAAAAGAACTCAATGAACTTATTTCAATTCAGTTCAGTCAATCATGTTCAGTGTCTATTTAGATGGGAGTAGGATTTAACATCGAGTGAACCCAAAGATAAGGACACACATTGACAGTTGAGTGTGTGATTCTTAGAAGCAATCCTTCTGTTCCATAGCTATGTAGCTACTATAGGTTAAGATATCAAAACTGATAGATGAGGGTTGTTAAAATGGATAAACACTGTTAGATGAATGTCCACCATTCGCTTTTGGGGACACCACCAGATAAGGGTCACCCACAACTTGCCTTTACCAGTGGTGCGGTATTGACACCTGTAGTAACCCATATTTCTACCTAGCTTAAAATCATCCTAGAAATGTTAAAGATTTGTTTTAAATAAGAATCCACCTTTTTACATATGGTATTTTTAATATTTTGTGGGAAATTGAATAAGCTTTCCATTGATACCAAATTCGCCTAAATTCGACACCCGGGAGAAGAGTTAAAGCCATTTTAGTAAGATGTGCCACCAGAGCCATCAATGCATTGCGCAACCGGCCAAAATGGCAATCATCAAGATCAGTGACCCTCAGTGATTATGACACATCGTGCTAAAGCTCAAATTCAGAGTTGTCAAATTCCAGTGACATGGCGGGATAGCGCCGCATCGCGCCAGGGGTCTTGGTCTAGAATTTTTGTACAAAATTAAAATACATATCCAAGGGTTAAATGGGTCAATTTCTCACCCCCAATATATACCCAATAACACGTGATTCATCCATAATTTACCAAAAATATATTATTTCTCTCAAGTTTCTCTCAAGAACAAAAATTCAAGAATCTCTATGTCAATTTTTGTAAAATCAAGAACTAAGGTATACATAGTGTTCATTCATAGATTCCTTTAATCCATGAAGCCCAAGAATCAAGTTTTAAATCTTGTATTGTGAATATTTTGTTCTAGGTTGATTATGTTCAAGTGATTATGGTTGTATGATTCCCAAGTTGTAACTTTATGTGTTGTTCATGAACCTATGCTAGTATGTCGCTTGAAACATGTGAAATTTAGTTAAAATATAGAGTTTTTTTGTATTAATTTAATGGCCATGCCTATTCCCTAAGTCATACATCCTAGGTGTTTGATAAAATGCCTAAGAGAATAGAAATTATGCATTATAGCTTAATTGTGACCCAAGTGATAACTGTTTGCTTTGCCCTATGACTAAGAATGACTTTCATGATATTGTGTAAATTATGAATGGTTGAGGGAATGCCTATGAGATTAGGTTGATGAAAGTATGACATGTTTATATGCAATTCCATTCATGTACAAGACTATGATAATCAAGTTCTTCATGAAATCCACTAATTAATGTACTATGAATTGTTGATATTGGTCATGTGTTTAAGAAGTGTCATGTCCTATCAGTTTCATGCTATCGAGTCCTAGACGTACATGTACCCAAAAAATTATTTGTGTTCTTAGGGCCAGTGTTATGTTTTCACGATACTCTCAATCAATCCACGATCCTTAGAATTCAGTCTGTCTCATGACTTAGGAAAACTCAGTAAATTCAATATTACTCTAGTCCTACTCTAATCTCAGTGACCTCATTGGTCTCAGTAACATCAGTAATCAATAATCTCAGTAACCTCAGTATTCCCATAAATCTCAGTAACTTCACTACTCTCCGTCAATCCTAAGATATCAGTAGCATTCTATCAGTCAACGTAACTCAGTGATATTAGTTTAGCTCTGCTAAATAATTCCATTAGTATATATTGAGTTCAGTTAATCAGTTCAGTGTCTATTCTGTTGGGAGTAGGATTCAGCACCGAGTGAACCCAAGGATGGGGACTCACCTATTATTTAGTAGAGGGTGTGATCCTTAGATGCAATTGTTGTATTCCAGAACTACGTAGACAGCGTAGGTTGAGATGCACCTTGCACGTTTAGGGATTTATACATCTCATTTAAGTTACCTACTAAGAGGGCTTGACTAAAGAGCTCCCTGTCAGTGAAGATATACTCACAGCTTGTCTTTACTCGTGCCATGGTATTGACACCCTTCCAGCTGGGGTTATAGGTTGGACCCCACCAGTTCAATTTTGGGTTATATTGGTTAGATGACTACCTCCCATAGTCTCAGTTTTAGTTCTAATTTCGATAATACAAATTAGTTCTGTTCTACAGCAATCCAGGACTAACAGATAGAGTCTAATCAGTACAGTGCGGAACCCAGATAGTTCCATTACTATTAGGACTGTCAGATAAAGTTACTCATGTTATAAGTATTCAGACTCAGTAATCATGTTATCACAAACTAAGTTAATAGTATATTAATTGTACGAAACCCATGTTATCAGTATTTAGTTTCAAGACTGTTAGATATAGTCAATGATACCAGTTCTTCATAATTAGAACCTTCAAAAATAGTCATTCCTTTATAAGTAATATAACATTAGTTCCTTAGTATTCAGTAGACTTAGCCATTCAATATCCAGTATCAGTACTCAGATATTAGTAAATCTACATTATCAGAATTCGTGAGTCAGCGTAATCATGATCTCAGTTATAGTTTAGAAGTATGAGCTTTCGAACATCCTTAGTAGATCAGACGTTCAGCAGCCATAATAACAGTGAATCCTCATCATTAGAGGATAACATGATTATTTTATTACTTTATTATTTTAGTAGTTTGGAGTTATTGGGGGACATGTCCCATGAACTCCACAGTTTGTCAGATAGTTTAGGGGCATTCAAACTTCAACATGTGTTCAGATAGTTTATTTCAGTTTTGTGAATTTTTTTACCCTATTACAAACATTGAATTATTATCTATTCTTCTCATTACTATTTTTGTAAGCTTCTGCTATTCATTATATTATACAAAAACACACCTGATATTTGGCCCTTGGAAATTTCCTGAGCTTTGATCTCACTCCCTTGATTACGACTTGCCATACTAGTCTTATGGTGTCTTGATATGTCTGGTGACCCTAGTAATATGGTATCCATTAAATGGTGGCTGGGTTTCTATCTTGGTTACCACTTGGTGGTGATGACTCAATAAGGATGGTGATGAGTCATTAAAGAAAAGTTTAACCAAATTAGTAACTTAGTGGCTTGACTTTTCTCTTAGTACGAGTGGCTCATTAAGAGCCATGAGTATCGGTTGTAAGTCATACGGTGAAGTCATAGGTTTTCCAGTGTCTGAACTAATGGGGTACTGTGTTTGTTACACCTAGAACCTATGAGTTGTTCAGTCAGGTTAGGTATAGGATCATGAAGTTGTAAGGTGGACAATGGGTCGACTCATAATCAAGTATGACTTTTTACAATTGTTAAGTTTGGGGCACTCTAGACATTTCCCACTTTAAGTCCCTTTGGTACCATGGCTTAAAACATTTTTTGGGACTTTATAAATACATCATTCCAAATATAACCCTCCTAAATTCTCTCTCAAACTCTCTATTTAAACTAAGGATAGGGTTTTAAAGAACGGGACCATTTAGGGTTCTAAGGATGCTATCTCTTCAAAATTTATGGGTATTTTAGGCATGTTACACCACCCTCATTGTTATTTTACATAACACACCTATTTTTAAGTATGGCTTTTATGGTATTATTGTGGTTTTGAAATAAAGGATGGGGGTCTTTGAAAGCATAATATTGAATGATGTTTTCCCATGATTTAATATGGTCTTTCTTCTTTTAATTATGATTTTGAGCATATGGGTGCATGGGTATGGTGGTGAAATATGATAATGGTAACTTTCTCTAGCCGAGAAGATATAAGTCCAAAGGACAGATACTGTAAGCTCATGTTTGCCGACATGATGGTTGGTATTGGTGACCTTATTCTTGTGGGTTACATGCATATCTTTGGTTTATGATATCTTTGGTTTGTGTGAATACACGCACTAGAGTCCATTCAGTGGGTATCACTAGATCAATATAGCACATAGGTAGATTTGTGATAGTAAAGCTAAAAAATCTAGTTTAAGGTTTTTACTACATAATACACCTTGTTCCCTATCCCAACAAGATATATATATATATATATATATATATATTCTATTGCATGTGGTTATTTGATTTGCTTTTGGAATAATAGCATTACTTTATCTTTATCCCTGAGTTACATGCCAGCATTCACCCTGCTAACTATCTTTGGTCATTGTATCCCTAGGAGATGCTTGAACTAGACATACTTTTACCCCTCCTACTCAGTGACTTCGTGATTTGGAGACAACTTTTAATTCAGTCTGAGCTTCCATACTTTGGAAGGCTTCATTCATCCTATGGACGTATTTATATCATTTTTATTCTTCTTGTTTTTATTTTTGCTATGTTTGGGGGCATGTCCCAACTGGATATCCTTTAATTCTGGTTAAAGGATTTGTCGGACTTCTACGGGCATGGGTAATGTCAGTATTAACATTAGCATGTGTATTGCTATTGGCATTAGGGTTGGTAATGGATGTTTAATTGGTAGTGTTTTTCAGTTTTGATTTTAGACTTATTGTCATGACTTTAATTTAATATTATTTTATCTTGTTATATGTTTAGAATTCAGCCGACATGGTTTTTAGAGTTGTTAGCAGTTAGGTATTGGGGGTGGTCTGTGATCCTTGTTAGACCTGAGATACCCCACATGACTAGACTTGGTTTGGGTTGTGTCAGATTTGTATTAGAACGTAGGTTTATTTTTAATTGGGTGTCCACAAAGTCGTGTAAAGTAGAATCTCTTTTAAGGGTGTATAACGTACCATACTCATAAAGGAGAGGCTACGAGGAATTTTGGAATATTTCTCTATCTTTTATTCTATTTTTGAGTTGTAGAGTCTAAGGTCTTAGATCTCTCTAATTCCTATATGTTCTCCTTTTAGATCATACCTCCGAGGAAATCTGATGTCTATGGGAACCCTTCTATCCAAACTGAGGACAATGGAAATATGGCCTATCCTATCCCAGGGGTTTAAACTATGTCTAGGGCCACTGTCTTTGATGGTCTTAATAGAGCTCCACTGGCTCCTACTATACCTCTCAAGGTACCTCAAACTGACATACCTAATGCTGAGTTTTGCTAATCGATCCATTTTCTTCCTCAGTTGTTCGCCCCTCAGACTGGGTGTTTAGATTCTGTTGCTCTATTATCATAGGACACTAGTGTTGGTCAATTTATGTTGGTGAATCCTCTGATGTTTATTGATACAAAAGTTAAGTAGGATCCTCAGGGATTCATAGATAAAATAAAAAAGATATTTTTGGTGGTGCAGTTAGTGAGTTAGAATGTGTAAAGTTTGCAACTTACCAGTTGAAAAATGTAGCTCATCTGCTGTATCAAGAGTTGGAGCTGCTTAGAGGTATAGATGTTGGGTCCACCCTGTGGGAGAACTTTTTTAGACCTTTTCCTGATTGCTTCTTTCATCATGAGGTGAGAGAGGCAAGG
The DNA here is from genome assembly GCA_030864225.1 of Capsicum baccatum var. pendulum. Taxonomy (NCBI): domain Eukaryota; kingdom Viridiplantae; phylum Streptophyta; class Magnoliopsida; order Solanales; family Solanaceae; genus Capsicum; species Capsicum baccatum. The sequence goes on along the minus strand of CM061555.1, from coordinate 160,300,560 downwards.
GCTAAAGAGTCTGTTAGCCTAAACCGAGGAACAAAGTCAGTCAAGGAGTATGACTTGAAGTTTCACTAATTATGTCGGTATGCTCAAGAGTTGGTTTCTAGCATGAGGGATAGAATGAGAAATTTCAATTGAGGGTTTTCTCGTGAGTTTATTTTTGACAATAAGTACACCTTATTAAGAAAGGACATAAAAATCTCCAGGTTGATTGTTTACACACTGTTGGTAACTGAAGAGAAAAGAAAACAGGTTAAAATTTAGATGAGGCAGAGCAATAAATTCCAATATTGAGAGCAAGGGAGAGGTCAAGAGTATAGCAACATAAATGTTGGAAAGAGGTCTAAGAAGAAGTTGGGCAATTCTGGGTCCTACTTGATGGCTAATTCTCCCTACCCAAAGTCGTCTAGTGATAGACATTTTTAGGGTGACAATAGTTCTAGGGTATAGGTTGCCTAATCTCAAGCTAGTGGAGCCCAATTAGCTCCATCATATCCTCCATGCAGATTTTTTGGTCGATTACATAAGGGTTTCTGTGGTGAGAGAAAGGGCAAGTGCTCCAACTATGGTCATCTAGGGTATATGGTTAGAAACATTATAGTGGATAGGGTTTCTTATGAGGAAAATACGGTTTCAGTTGCCTCTTCATCATCTTGGGCATAAAAGGGTGCACCATCTGGCTCCGACATTAGTCTGAATTGAGTTTATGCTCTCACTACCTGCAAGGAGTCTAAGGCATTTCCTAATGTTGTTACAGGAAAGTTGAAACTCTTTTCCCATGATCTGTACAATTTACTTAATCTAGCGTCCATTGTTTTTTATGTGACCCCATTTGTGTCTGTGTATTTTGTTTTTGGTCTCGAGTATATTTTGGGCCCCTTTTTTATTTCTATACTGATGGGTGACTCTATGATTTTTAAAAGTGTCTATCGGGGTTGTGTGGTATCTGTGGGCGGTCAAGAGACTTTTGTGGATCTATTTGAATTATACATGATTTATTTTTATATCATATTGGGGATGAATTAGTTGCACTTCTACTATGGTTCTCTAGACTGTCAGACCCATATGATCATCTTTAAATTCCTCAATGAGATATTTATTGAATGAGAGGGTGGTTTCCTAGCACCCAAGGTAAGGTTCAAATTGTAATCATCTGGTTTGGGTTTAAGATTTTAACTCGGAGGGTCTCTCTATACATTCCATCTCGGTGGTGATTGATTTTCTTGAGGTCTTCTTTGATGAACTTCCTAGTGTATCTCCTAATAGAGTGATTGATTTTGGGTTTTATCTTGTTTCAGACACTCATACTATTTTTATTTCCCTGTGTAAAATGGATCCATCTTAGTTAAAAGATCTTAATGAACAATTAAAGTATCTTTTAGATAGGGTTTTATCCATCCTAATATGTCTCTAAAAGGTGAACCAATATTGTTCATGCATAAGAGGAATTGGTTCCTACATATGTGTACTGATTATCGATAATTAAATAAGGTGCCGATAAAGAAAAAGTACCCTCTTCAGAGGATAGTTGATTTTTTTGATAAACTACAGGGAGCTATGTTTTTCTCTGAGATTAATATTTGATCTGGGTATTATCAGTTAAAGATTACGGTGGTGTATATCCCTAAGACTTTATTCCATACTAAATATGCTCATTTTGAGTTCTTGGTTAAGCTTTTAGGGTTGACTTATGCCACAGCAACATTCAAGGACTTGATGAATAAAATCTTTTGTTTGTTTCTAGATCTGTTCATTGTTGTACTCATAGATGATATTCTGGTGTATTCTAAGAGTTAGGTGAATTGTGTCGATCGCCTCTGCATAGTATTATAGACCCTGAAATAGCAGCAGTTGTACGCCAAATTTTCAAAATGTGAATTCTGGTTGAAAGTTGTCACTTTTCTAGGTTAAGTCATATCTAGTGAAGGGATTATTTTAGATCAGCAGAAGGTTGCAGTAGTTAAGAAGTGATGTAAACCTAAGACTCCAACTGATATTCGAAGCTTCTTGGGTTTAGCCGATTCGTGCAGGAGATTTGTGGAAAGTTTCTCTTCCATAACTGCCCTATTGACTATGCTAACTGGAAAAAAGATGAAGTTCTTGTGGTCTGATATTTTTAAGGGTAGTTTTTAGAATGTGAACGATTAGTTGACTTCGGTTTTGGTATTGACTTTACCAAAAGGCACTGATAGAGTTATCTTCTATTGTGATGCGTTTTGTGTGGGGATTGGTTGCATATTGATACAGCATGGTAAGGTGATAGCTTATGCCTCTATGCAATTAAAGGTACATGAGAAGAATTATCTGACTCATGACTTGGAGGTATTGGTTGTGGTGTTTGCATATAAAATCTGTTGTGACTATCTGTATGGAGTGTATGTGGTATCTTTTCAGATCATAAAAGCATGTAGCATGTGTTAACTCAAAAAGTGCTACATCTCATGCAAAGGATATGACTTGACCTACTCAAACATTATAACATAAGCCACCATTACCATCCAGGTAAATCTTACATGGTTTTTTAAGCTCTTAGCAGGTTTTCTATGGGGAGCATAGCTCATTTGGATGAGGGTAAGTGAGAATTAGTAAAAGATATACACCATTTAGCTAACCTTTTAGTTAATATCATAGACTTTGAAAATGGTAGTATTCTTGTGCAGAAGGTGGCACAGTAATCTCTGGGTATTAATATAAAGGATAAAAAGGTGTTAGATTATGTCTTGATGAGGATCTAGAGTGATGTAGGTGGGTAAAAAGTGATGGACTTTGAGATTAGTGGTGATGGTACCTTGCGGTACCAAAAGAGATTTTGCTTCCCCAACATAGATGAATTGCGAGAGAGAATCTTGGCCAAGGCGCACGAGTCGCATTATTCTATTCATCCTAGTTGAAGAAGAAGTGTCATGACCTTAAGAAGATTTATTGGTGAAATAATATGAATCAGGATGTGTCTAGTTTTGTGGCTAAATGCTTGGTGTGTCAGCTAGAGAAAATTGAGCACTTGAGACCTGGAGGATTGTATCAAGAAATTGAGTTGCCTATGTGGAAGTGGGAAGTGATCAATAAGGATTTTGTTATCTGTCTTTCTCTGTCTTAGAATCAATTTGATTTAATTTAGGTCATTGTGGATAGAATGACAAAGTCTTCTCCATTCTTACCAATGATGACTAATTTCTTCATAGAGGATTATGCAAGATTGTACCTCCAAGAGATTGTGAAGTCGCATGACATACCTATTTCTATTATCACGAATTGTGGTATGCAGTTTTCATCGTACTTTAGGTGGTCAATTTAGAATGGTTTGGGGACTAAAGTGAGCCTTATTATGGCTTTTCACTAGCGGATGGATAGGCAAGAGAAAAAAACTATTTTCATATTAGAAGATAAGCTTCAATCCTGTGTGATTGATTGTGGTGGTAGTTGGATTGAGCATTTACCTCATACAGAGTTTGCATATAATAATTGCTAACACTCCAGTAGTGGGATGTCTTAATTTGATAATTTATATATAAGTAGGTGTGGGTTTTCTATTGTATGGTTCGAGGTTGGTGAGGAAGAGATATTCGGCCCGAATTTGGTTCACCAAACCATGGAGAAGGTGATGGTGATTTGGGATAGGCTCAAAGCCACCCAAAGTTGCCAAAAATCCGATGCAGATGTGATGCTTTGAAAGTTAGAGTTTGAGGTTGTGGATAGGTTGTTGTTAAAGGTATCTTCCATGAAAGGAGTTATGGGGTTTGGTAAGAAATGGAAGCTCAATCCTCGGTATATCGGTCCTTATTTTGTTTTGAAGAGGGTCAGTAATGTTGCAATATAAATTGGAGTTTCCCTCTAGTTTAAGCTCCATTCACTCGATTTTCCATGTATATATTTTAAGAAAGTGTGAGGGTTGTCCATCACATATTATGCCGATGAAGGATATTGGTATGTTAGATTCCTTGTCTTATAAGGAAGTCCGGGTAAAAGTCTTGGATGGGAAAGTTCATCGGTTGCGAATGAAGTACGTAGCTTCAAAGGTCCTATGGAGGAACCACAAGGTTGAAGAGGCTGCTTGGGAAGACAAATAAGAGATAAAGTCAAAGTAACAATTCCTATTCCCTATTTTGGAAAATCGTGCTTTAGGTATATGTTATTCTTAACATTTTTATTTGTTGTCTTTGTTAAAGAACTATTGTGAATTCCTTGGTAATCTATTTTCTGTCTTAAAGGTAAGAGTAAAGATATTTAGGGTTTAATCATGTTAGTCACTGCCTTGTCCTGTCATTCGAGGATGAATGAACCAAGTGGGGGAGAATTGAAGCACCTTAAATTTTTATCCCTTAGAAATTTACTAAGTTTTGTCCTCACTACTATGATTACGACTTGACAATACGAGTCGTATGGTGTCTTGACAGATCAGGTGACCCAAGTCATAGGGTGTCCAATAGATTGTGGTTGGCTTTTATGTCTTGGTTATGAATTGGTGGTGATGAATCTTTAAGGGCAGTGATGAGTCGTTAGGGAAAACCTTAACCAAATAAATAACTTAGTAGGTTGCCTTTTCTTTGAGTACGAGTGTCCCACCAGGAGCTATGAGGATAGGTTATGAGTCATGAGGTAAAGTCGTAGGTTGTCCAGTGCCTGATCAACATTGGTACTGTTGGTTACGACTAGGCCCTATGATTTATTGGGTCAAGTTACTTGTGGGATCATGGAGCCATAGGGCGGACATTGTATGAGCGTCCAACAAACTATCTAGGATACGACTTAAGGCTAAGAGTAGTATGATGTGGTGACGATACAATGGGTCGACTCATAACCGAGGACAAATTTTATAGTTTTTAAGTTAGGGGCATTCTAGCATTTCCCGCTTTAAGTCCAATTGGTACCACGACTTAAACCCTTCCTTGGGACTTCATTAACACATCATTCCCAATAATACACTCATGAATTCTCTCTCAAACTCATTGTTCAATCTATGTCTAGGGTTTCAAACAAACATTCCATTTAGGGTTCTAAGGATGTTATCCCTTCAAGATTTCTTGGTATTTCAGGCATAATACTCTTCCCTCATTGTTATTTTACTTAAAGCGTCTGTTTTAATGTATATATTTCATGCTACTGGTATGGTTTTGAAATAAAGGATGTGTGTCTTTGAATGCTTAATATGGAATGATGTTTTCCCATTGTTTAATTATGGTGGTGGAACTTTATAATGGTAAATTTCTCTAAACTAGTGACTTTTGAAGTTGTAATGACCCAAAGTGTTTGGTTTGACTTATTTCATGAAACTAATGGATGGTATGAATAGTTAAATGGTTACAAATGGTTTTTAAAACGTTGTGGGGTACATGAGAATCCCCTAAGTGATTATATAATCAAAACCTTATAGGGTACACGGGAATTCACTACGTGATTTTAATAATGGATTCTATGGGGTACATGGGAATCCACTAAATGTAGGCTAATTACACTGCTTGCGAACTATTGTTGGTATGACGTTAAAGCTACAAAATCCAAGTTAAGGTTTTAAATTCATACTAAAACTTATTCCCATCGCGACAAGATATATATGTATATATATGTACGTACATCATTGCATATGGATATTCGATTTTCTTTTTGATTAATGGAAATACTTCATCTTTATCCTTGAGTAGCGTGCTAGCATTCACCCCACTAACCATCTTCAGATGCTATATTCCCATGTGATGTAGGAACCGTCCATAGTTTCACTTCTCCTGTTAAGTGACTTGGTGATTCAGGGACCACTTTTTAGCCTAATTGAAGTGGTGAGCTTCCATACTCTAGAAGACCCTATTTCTTGCAATGGACTTCTTTATATCATTTTCATTTCTTTGGTTTTCATTTTTCTATGGTTGGGGGCTTGTCCTGATTGGATATCCTTTACTTCTACATAGAGGCATTATCAGACTACTTTGGGCATGGGCAGTGTCGGTATTAGTGTTAACCTTGGTATTGGTATTTTTAATACCACATACTATTCTTAGCTCTATTCAGCTTTGAGTCCATGTATAAAGAGTGTTAGGCCAAAATATTTCACTGAGTGTTCGAGACTTAGTCATTTTCAAGATCCCTAAAGCTTCAAGATTTTTTTTTTACTTTCCGACATCGAGATTCATGTTCAAGGATGTAATAAGTGTGTCTTGAAGAAGTTTCCGATTTTTTGAACAAGGTTTGGGGCATGTTTTGATCACAGATCCAGAGGATCACCGAGATAAGGCCACGATGATTGTCCCAACCTCATGTTTACCGCATCGTAATGAGGGAATTCCACAACCGTGACCATTTTGCGGTGATATTGTTGTGACTAGGTATTGATTTAAATGGTTGAGGGATAATTTGTTCTTTTCCCCCTCAATCCAATGGTTCATATCAAAAGTCAGGCATTAGTAAAGGCATAATTGTGCCTTTCTTCTCTAAATTTCCACTAAAAAAATACTCTGTTTCCCTCAAGAACCAGAATTCAATTAGTTTCTCCCCAAGAAAATAAGAATTCAAGTTTCCCACGTTCAAGAATCTTCAAGAAACCATCAAGAATAGCATTTTCCCTTTCAACATAAAAGCTTAGGGTATGTGGAATGTTCCTTTTTGGGTTCCTTTCACCCATGTAACCCAAAAACCCTATTTTAGATTTAAGAATGGATTTCTCTATTATTATGGTATTTTATATTGCTTAAGATGGGTTTATATAATTTTTTTCATAGCATTTTTAATTCAATTTAGCCCATGTATGATTCTATGTAAGATTTTGAATTCTTCATTCTCTGAATTCGAGTCTCCCATGCTTTATACAAGTGAATTTCCATGTTAAATCCAAAACATTATGATTTTAGTCATGATATCATGTTGGTTTCCTTTATTTAAAGCATTCCCATGTTTAAATTCATAATCCTCACATGTTTGCTGGAATGTCTATTCTTATGGGTTTTGAACCATGATCCTTTACTATTGTTTTTCAGCTTGTTATTGTATTCAGTGATCAGTGTTGGTGGGTTAGGAATACCCAATACCTAAGTGTATTACATGAATTCATATCATTTCAGTCATGATTCAATTAAACCATGAATTTTATTATTTACTCAGTTGATGTAATCATGATGAGGACTATAAGTTATAAAATAATGTTATGTTTAACTTAGTACAGTTCAGTTCCAGTGTTATTTTAGTTGGGATTAGGATTTAGCACTAAGAAAACCTAGGGATGGGAGTTCACCTGGAAATAGAGAGTTTGACCCGTAGTGGCTATCCATGAGTTATAGAACTATATAACAGCGTAGGTTAGGGATATCTACCTGCAAGTTTAGGGTTGATAAGGTTTTCACCTGCCAGTTAAGGGTGACATATATCTCATTATAGCACCTGTCAGTTGAGGGTGACTTACCAGTCCTTCAGGATACCAGTTTAGTGGATCCGCATAGCCAGTGTTTGTACTCGTGGCACAGTAGTGACACCCTTCCAACTAGGGTTATATGTTAGACCCTTAATAGCTCAGGTTGGGACATGTCAGTTAAATGTTACCTCCCACTGTCTCTATACAGTATTTAGTGTCTATTAAGTTTAGGTTGTTTGATCAAAGCATACAAATTTAAAGTTATTCAGTTATACAGATTTCAATCTTTCAATTTACAGATTATTTCAGAAATATTTATAAGCTTGGTCTTGCATTCTCATAGATTACAGGTTTTATGCATTCATGAACAATTATTTCATGTTGTTCAGTTATTCCTTATTTCATGTACACAATATCCTATGCATTTCAGCCAAACCTTATCTCATATACCAGTACATTAAAAGTATGAACTCTATAGTCTTATTTGTGCTATGTTGTCTTATAATATAGGTTCGGAGGCTTAGTTTCTTGACCGCTCCAAGATAGCTCAACATACCGAGCAACAGTAGTAGTAGTACTCATCCATCGAGGACATGATTGCTTATTCTAATTATTTCAGTTGTTCTTTATGTTCAATCAACTGGAATTGGGGGCTTGTCCCATCAACTTCTCAGTCAGTTAGAGGATTTTCAGACAAACGGTTAGGTACTCGGTTAGTTACTTTCAGCTTATATCAGTTATCTCAGACATGATAGTATTTTGTATTTCAGTATTTTATGTTTTTTGTAGTTTATCAGGTTTTCTTATACATATGCTATATCAGTACGATTTTATTCTATGCTCATAGTAGGTACCAGATCATGGGTTAGCTTATGGTCACTTGTGACCGTAAGCACCATTGTCACGGTTAGGGGGTTGCCTTATGTTTTAACAAAACTTGACATTAGAGCCTAAGGTTTTACAGTGTCCTAGGATATATGAAAGCCGCATTGAGTAAGTGTTGTGCATAGGTGTGAAGCGAGCCAAACTTATGGAAAAGTGGATACGAGATGTTTTAGGAAAAGTCTCCCTTCTTTTAATAATCATGTCGTGCGAATGAGCATGACACCTATTTAAACTGTCTTTCTAATTGAACCTTCATTTATTTTATAGACCATGCCTCCCAGAAGAAATAACGAAAGAAGGAATGGTGACCAGACCATACCTCCACCTGTTCAGAAAGATTCCCTGAATGAACATGTCTCTAATGCTAGTTCAAAGCTACTTTTGTTTCCTTATCCCATTCAGTAGCTTCTCATAACAATTAGCGAGTTATTTTTCCTTCTAATTCGGTAGCAAATACAACTACAACTAGGATTTGGGATTTTACCCAGATGAATCCCCCTTTGTTTTTGAGATTCAAGTCTGAAAAGGATCTGAAAGAGTTTCTTGATATGGTTCAGAAGGTGATAGATATTATAGGCATCACTTTGAGTGAGAGTGCATAGTTTGCTGCATATCAGTTGGAGGATATAGTTCACACCATGTTTAAGAAGCAGAAGGAAGACTGTGGTATTGATGAAGTGCCTATTGAGTTGGTGGAATTTGCCATGTATTTTTTAGATAGGTTCTTCCCATTAGAATTTAGAGAGGCTAAGATTAAGGAGTTTATTAAGTTAAAGTAGGAAAACATTAGTGTGAATGACTAATCACTTAAGTTTACTCAGTTGGCAAGGTATGCTCCTGATGTAGTAATCAATAATAGGTCTAGAATGAGTGAGTTCGTGTCTAGTATAGCCGATAGTATAGTTAAGGAGTGTAGGACTTCTATGTTGATTAAGGAGAGAGATTTATCTACACTTATGGTTCATGCTCAGTAGATTGAGTAAGAGAAGAATAAGGAGAAAGAGAGAGAGAGAATAACAGGTCCAGAACATATAGTTTTAACTTTCCTCAGCCAAGGTAGGAAGGTGGTAACCGCTCTATGTTCTGATAGAATTTTTCAGCCCCAACTCTATCTTTATCTAGTGCGCTATTTCGTAAGTTCCGAAAAGATAGAGGGGATAGGCTGCTAGGCTCTAAGTCCCAGCGTTGTGTGAATAGTAGTCATACAATCCACTTTATAAGAAATATGGCAGGTATTATCAGGATATGTGTAGAGCTGGCTATAATGTATGTTTTAGATGTGGCAATCCAGGCTACAGAGTAAGAGATTTTGAAATGGATGGTCAGTAAAGTAAGTCCAACTGTCCTATAGTTCTAGCCGATTGCCTGACTAAGCAGGGTACCGTATTTAGTGAAACCTGTGGGTATCGTTAGAATAATTTTTATGACTTCCAGACCCCATGGGATCAGGATAGTTCTCCTGATGTACTTACGTGTATGTTGTAGGTTTTTCATCTGCATGTTTATGCTTTATTAGACACCTAAGTTTTAAACTCCTTTGTAACCCCCTATATTATAGTCAATTTTTGTGCCAGTACTTAATCTTTAGTAGAACTTTTCTTTGTGTCTACCATAGTGGGTAAATCTATTATAGCCAAATGGGCATACAGAAATATCCTGGTAATAATATCTTAGAAAGTTACCTCGGATGATCTTGTGGAATTAGAGACGACTAATTTTTATGTAATTGTCGTCATGGATTGGCTCCACTCATGTTATGCCTTAGTTGATTGTAGAAATAGAGTTGTTCAATTTCAATTTCCCAATGATCTAGTCCTTGAATAGAGGGATAGTACCTTTCTTCTTAGAGTTCAGATCATTTCATACCTTCAGGAAAGAAAAATGATTTCTAAAGGGTGCATTTATCATCTTGTTCAAGTCAAGGACTGTAGTTCTGACAATCCATGTCTCGAGTCAGTTTCCGTAGTTAGGGAATTTCCATAGGTGTTCCCTGAAGACCTTCTTGGAGTTACTCCCAAAAGGGAATTGACTTTTGAATAGATCTACTTCTCGATACACAACCCATATCTATTCCTCCCAATAGAATAACTACAATTGAGCTTAGGGAATTGAAAGAATAGTTGAAAGATATCTTAGATAAGGGATTCAGCAGACTCAGTATTTCTCCATGGGGAACTCCAGTCTTGTTCTTGTGTAAGATAGATGATTCTCTTAGAATATGCATCAATAACTATAAATTGAACAAAGTCACATTCAAGAATAAGAATCCATTCCCTAGTATTGATGACTTATTCGTCCAACTTTAGGGTGCCAGTTAGTTCTATAAGATAGACCTCAGTTCCGGCTATCATTATCTTAGATTCAGAGAATATGACATTATGAAGACAACTTTCAGAACTTGTATGGTAACTTTGAATTCCTAGATATATCTTTTGGACTAATGAATGCCCCTACAACCTACATAGACTTGATGAACAGAGTGTTCAAGTAGTACTTGGACATATTCATATTATCCTTCATTAATGATATTCTTGTGTCTTTCCAGTGAAAATGATTATGCACTCTATCTGTGAATTGTATTACAGACCCTTAAAGCTCACTAGCTTTTTTCCAAGTTCAGTAAGGGCGAGTTTTGGCTAAGATCAGTAGCTTTCCTTGGCCATATTATTTTTGATGATGGCATCTGAGTTGACACTTAAAAGATTTTAAAGTAAGAAATTGGCCCAGACCTATCTCTTTATAAGATATCAGGAGTTTCTTAGGTTTGGCTGGCTATTACAGATAGTTAGATGAAGTTTTTTCTTCTATTGCATCCCCCATTTCTCGATTGACTCAAAAGAAAGACAAATTTTAGTACTCAAATATATGTGAGAAGATTTTTTCAGAATTGAAGACTCAACTCACTTCAGCCCCAGTCATGACTTTACCAGACTATTCAAATGAGTTTATAGTTTATTGTGATGCTTTGAAAAATGGTCTTCATTTTGTATTGATGCAAAGAGGTAAGGTCATAGCCTATTTATCTAGACAACTTACGAACCACAAAAAGAATTATCCTGCCCATAATTTTGAGTTAGTAGATTTTTTTTTGCCTTGTGAATTTGGTGGTATTATCTTTATGGGGTCAATTTTGATATGTTCACAGATCACAAAAGTGTGAAGTATGAGTTCTCATAGAAATATTTGAATCTTCGCCAGAGAAGGTGGCTTGAGCTGATGACAGATTATGATATGAATGTATTGTATCATCCGGGCAAGGATAATATAGTGGCAGATGTCCATAGTAGATTATCTTTGAGTAGTGTTGCTCATGATGAGGATGATAAGAGAAAGTTAGTCTTGGAGGTTCACCAGCTTGCAAGATTGCGTGTCCGATTGGTTAATTCAGTTGAACGTAGAATATGGGATCAAAATGGTTCAAAATCTTCATTTGTTGCCAAAGTGAATGAATAATAGGATGGGGATCCCTGTTTGGTTAGGTTGAAGGAAGCCGTTAGAGATAAAAAAGTAAAGGTTTTCTCCTAAGGGGCAGATGGTGTGCTGCATTTTCAGGGCATGTTATGTCCTCTATTTGTTGATGATTTGAGGTAGTGAATTTTGGCAGAAGCGCATGGTATGCAATATACCATTCATCCACGACCCATAAAGATGTACTATGAATTGCGAAAAATCTATTGGAGGAATGGTATGAATAAGGATATTTTAGAGTTTGTGGCTAAGTGTTCCAACTATTAGTAGGTTAAAGTTGAGCGCTAGAGTCCTAGTAGTAAATTACAGTAGTTTGCATCCCCACATGGAATTGGGAAGTGGTGAACGTGGATTTTGTGACAGGATTTCCTCGTACACATCATTAGCATGATTTGATATAGGTCATTGTTGATAGAATGACTGAATTAGCTCATTTTTTCCTATTTAAACTTCCTACTCAGAAGAGGATAATGCTAAGCTTTATATTAGCATGATTAGAATGACGAGATTCCATTATCTATCATATCAATTAGAGTTACTCAATTTACCTCTCATTATTGGAAGGCTTTTCAAAAGGGTCTTGGTACCTAAGTTCACCTCAGTACAACTTTTCATCCTCAGATAGATGGTCAAGGTTAGAGGACCACTCAGACCTTTGAAAACATGTTGAGCTCATGTGTTATTAACTTTAAAGGTAGTTGGGATGACCATTTACACTTGATTGAGTTCTCCAACAACAATAAATATCACTCTAGTATTGAGATAGATTCTTTTGAGGCTCTCTATGGAAGGAGATGTATGTTTCTTATTGTCTGGTTTGAAGTAAGTGAGGATTCTTTGATAGGGAAAGATTCAATGTTTGATGCAATGGAGAAAGTTCAGTTTATTTGGGAGAGGCTGCAGACAGCCCAAAGCCTTTAGAAATCTTATGGAGGTGTGAGGAGGAGAGACCTTGAGTTTTATGTTGGTGATTTAGTCTATTTGAAAATCTGGCCCATGAAGCGAGTGAAGAGATTTGTGAAGAAGGGGAAACTCAGTACCCAATATATTTGTCATTATAGAATCTTGAAATATTTTTAGAAGGTAGCGTATGACCAAGAGTTCAAATTTGGCATCACTTTATCAGGTATTCCATGTTTCTTTGCTAAAGAAATTTATTGATGATTCAACGGTTGATATTGCTTTAAAAAGTATAGGTTTTCAGGATATCCTTTCTTTCAAAGAAGTCCCAGTTGAGATCCTAGACTATAATATTCATAGGCTAAGGAACAACGAAGTTCCCTTTGTTAAAGTTTTATGTCGAAATCAGTCCATTGAGAGAGCTACTTGGACTCAAACTCATGTATTCAAGCATTCAGTCCATTGAGAGAGCTACTTGGACTCAAACTCATGTATTCAAGCATTCTCGTCAAACTCAGACTTAAACTCATATTTTCTCCTTAAACTCAGACTCAGCTAAAAGTAATAGTTTTTCCTAGATTGACTCTTTCCCATTCTGAGTTCCAGCTATATAATCATTCTCGTGTCATTTCATGCATTCACGAAATCAGTTATGTTCATGTATTATATTTCAGACTCAGTTATTATTTATGTTCCCAGTCATGCATGTTCATTATGTGATCTTAGTTGCCTTAGTTTAGTACACTCAGTCTAATGAGTCTCATTCGAGGACAAATATTCCCAAGGGGAGATATTGTAATACTCAATACTATTCATAGCTCTGCTCAGCTTTTAGTTACATGCATAGGGGTCTTAAGGTCTAAAAACATCACGAAGTGTTGGGGACATAGTCATTTTCAAGACCCATAAAACTTTGAGGATTTTATTTTTCGTCCTCCTGACCCAGAGATGTTGATTTTTGAGTTGATTTGTATCTGGGATGTAAGACGTGTGTCTCGGAGAAGTTTTGGATTTTTTGGGCAAGTTCTGGGGCATGTTTGGATCACAGAACTATAGGGTCACCGCGATAAAGCCACGATGCAACAATTGTCATGAATTCATGTTTATTGCATTGAGGTTAGTAAATTTCATGACCGCAATTAGAACGCATTGCAAAGACATTGTTGCATGCAATTTTTTATTTAAATCCTTGAGTGGCAATTAGGTCTTTTCCCCCTAAATTCAATCGTTTGTAACACGACATGGGCATCAGTTAGGGCATAATTTGGCCCTTCTTATCCAATTTTTCCTTCAATAAAACCCTCTCCTCCACCCAAGAACCAGAATTCAAATCCTTTCTCCCAAAGATATCAATAATTCAAGTTCTCCAAGTTCACGAACCTTCAAGAAAGTATCAATAATTGTATTTTTTCCTTTCAAGTTAAATATGATGGTATGTGGGGTGTTCATTCATGGGTTCCTTTCACCAGTGGAGCCCAAAAACCCTTTTTTCAGTTAAAGAATGGATTTTTTTATGATTATAGTATTTTTTATTGCTTAAGATGGGTTTAAATCATGTTTTGACGGTGATTTTAATTCAATTCAGCCCATGTAAAATTCCATACAAGATTTTGAATTTCTCATGCTAAGAATTTTAGTCTCCCATGCTTTATTCGAGTGAATTTCCATGTTAAATCGACAAATTTATCATTTCACTCATGTAATTATATTGTTTTCCCCTATTTAAAGTATTTGCGAGTTTTAATTCAATATCACTACATGTTTGATAGACTGTCTAGGCTTATGGGTTTTGAACAATGATCCTTTACTACAATTTTTCAGCTTCTTATTGTATTCAGTGATCATTCGGTCTTGGTGGGTTATAAAAACTCTCTACCTAAATGTTTTTACATAACTTCTGATAATTTCACTCATGATTCAGTTAAACCAAAAATTCCATTATTTACCTAGTTGATTTAATCATGATAAGTATTATAAGTTATGAAATCATGTTTACTTAAACATAGTACAGTTCAGTTCCATTGTCAGTTCAGTTGGGAGTAGGATTTATAACTCAGCAAACCCAGCGATGGGGGCTCACCTGGCAGTAGAGGTTGTGACCCTTAGTAGCAATCTCGAGTTACAGAACTACGTAGACAACGTAGGCTAGAGATGTTTACCTGCCAGTTAAGGGTTGATAAGGTGTTTACCTTCCAGTTAAGCATGACAAATATCTCATTAGAAAACCTGTCAGTTGAGGGTGATACATCAGTCCTTTAGGACACAAGTTTAGTGGATCCACACACCTAATATTAGTATTCGTGGCATGGTACTGACACCCTTCTAATTAGGGCTACAATTCGTGGCGTCGCATGGTACTGACACCCTTCTAATTAGGGTATATGTGTTACATGATACCTCCTACAATCTCAATACATCATTTAATGTATATTCAGTTTAGGTTACTTAATCAAATCATACAAATTTATAGTTATTCTATTATACAGATTTCTGTCTTTTTGTTTACAGTTAATTTCAAAAATATATATATCCTTAGTCTTTCATTCTCAGGTATTACAATTTTTATGCTTTCATGCTCAATTATTTCATGCTATTCAGTTAGTCCTTATCTCATATGCATACTACCCTATAAATTTTTGCGACCTTATCTCATATACCAGTATATTAAAAGTACTGATCATATACTCTTCTTTGTGCTATGTTGTCTTATAACATAGGTTCAGAGGCTCAGTTTCCTCACCATCCTAGACAACTCAGCATACCCAACAATAGTAGCGGTGAGTCATTATCCATCGAGGTCTTGATTGCTTAATACAATTATTTTTATAGTTTTTTATATTCAGTAACTCGAACTTAGTTGGGGGCTTATCCCATCAAATCCTTAGTAAGTTAGAGGCCTTTTAGCTAAACTGTTAGATAGTCAGTGAGTTACTTTAAACTTTTATCAGTTATCTCAGACATGACAGTATTATGTATTTCAATATTTTTAATTTTTTAGTAATTTATCAGCTTAGCTTCCGCCATATGTTATATCCTTACTTTTTATCCAGTGCTCACAACAGGAACAAGCTCGTGGTTTAGATTATTTTCACTAGTTATCGTAAATACCATTGTCACGGCAAGGTGGTAGCCTCGAGTTGTGATAGTATTAGCATTAGTATTTGTGATGTGTGGTTAATTGATTGTGGCCTTTGGATTTGATTTTATATTTATTTTTGTGTCTTTAATTTACAATTATCTTTATTATATGTTTTAATTCACCTGACATAAGGTGTAGGGTGGTTAATGGTTAGGTATTAGGGGTAGTCTTTGGTGTTGGTTGGACCTAAGATACTAAACACGGGTAGCCCCTGGTTTAGGTTGTGTCATTATCTTTGGAGGTTAGTGTAAGGTGTGATCTTCGACCCACTGTGGGCATGAGATACCAGTCATGACTAGGCCCTTGTTCGAGCCACGACATGCACCCCCCTTATTGCCTATAGTAGTACCAAGCACTATTTGCTACTTATATCAATATCATCAATTGGTGTTGGACACTTAACCTACTTAACTGACACAGAAGGCCTCTCAAAATGGGCCACATCTAAATAAGTGAATGGTTGCACTTTGTGTATTCCAATTGGGTTGGCCATATCCTTAATTAAACCAATGTCATCCAAGCAGGTCACCTCTACCCTCTGATCAGTCATTAAAAGACCTAGTACCCCTCCCTCATCACATAGCATAAGTTTCAAGCATGTGAGAAGAGGGGTAGATAACTCTGTGATTGCTTTCTCGTGAATGTCACTAAACATCCAACTAGCAAAGTTTATATCAAAACTAGTTATCAAGCTAGCAATTACGATGGCTCTATTAAAAATAAGAATGTTTTACAAAAATATCGGACTCAAATGATGCCTTACAATTATCCACCAAAACTATGCTACAAATTGCAATAAAGCCTTCTTAATCTCTCCCTTTCTCTCTTCCTAAGGGGCATCAACACTTAACTTTATTATCTACTCAACTCTAATGTAGCCAAGCTTGCTCTCTATGCACTTTGATCGACATCTTTCATTATGCACCAACTCCTCAGTAAATTTAGACAAAATTTAAACTCAGGTGTGGTGGTTCAACCCACAAACTTCAATCCAAACAAAACCCGTCTGATTGTCTCATTACCTATATTAACCCTAAGCCCTCTGACAAATGTATGGGCAAGTAGGTGGTAGTTCACTCTTTTATCCTTAGATTGGGTAATCAAAATAAATTAATGTCGTATATGATAAATAAAATTCTTGGGAATCATTGAGTCATCCACCTAAATTTATATCTCTCAAAGACAACCCATAGGCTTAGAGCTCCTGCAAAAGTAGCTATCTCAATTTGGGTACCTCAATGATACCTTACTTTGGGATACCCTTCTCAGTGGTGTCACTATCACGGTTATAAATACTCTGCATCCTCTCTACACACCATCTCAGAATAAATTAAAATAGTGGATCTGTGGAGACATATGTGGAGTCTGACTTTGAAGAAGTAGGTGCTAAAGCTGCAACATAAGCTACATCATCACCCTCATAGAATTGGGGAGAAACTAAAGAAGATGCAGACTCACTTTAACTGAATTGGATACAGAATCTGACCCCTTCTCAGACTGAGAGATGGCTATATCCTCCTCTTCACTTGAACTAAAAGTTTACTCATATGCCCTTCATCAGACTAGGGAGATTGTGGGAGTGAACTTATGGATGACTTCATCTGGGTCCCAGTCTTTAAAACTTAATCTAGTCAAGTTTGTGGCCATTACTGCGGCACCTTTAGTGGTGCGAGCTAATATTCCAACTCAATATTAACTACTCTGGGCTGAGAACCTAGCTATGTAGCTCACCTAGCTATATCCTACCTCTGTACCCGACCTCGAATCTGTTGTTGGACCAAGGGTGTACTGTACGTACTCATAGGTACTGATTCGAGGTGGATTTATGTACCTCAGTGTTGTTATCTGGACTTGTTTATCATTGTTTTGAGGACTTATAGCATTCTTAATATGGTAATGATGATATAATTGAGAATTCAAGTGTTTAAGTACTTAATACAATGTTTGAAGTGCAGTTCAAACAAGTTTGTACTTAATTTTGTCAGTTAGAGTTCAAATGAAAAAACTAGTGTGACTAGCTTGAGCGATGTGTTGTTCTTGTTTATCTTGATGAATTCTACTGTTTTTAATGAATTCCTAAGGTTATTATTGTGTAATTATGTGCGGAAAAACTTTTTTATAGCGTTCAAAGTTTAATTGAATCAAGACAAGTGTAAAACAATAGCTGAAGATCAAAATGGGCAAAACTATTTCGTAGCTTAAGTTTCTAATTCGTCGTCTTGGATGTTGTGTGGGTTAGAGCTCCAATATGTGGTGTTTGATGCAATGGGATTCATGTTAAGTTGATTATGATGATATATGGATGGTTAAAAAGCTAGAAATCAAGTGGAAATAACACTACAAGGCTTGGGATGGAAGGATACATACTTAAGACAAGTTTAGACGTCAAAACGAAATTTTAGTGAGGGTATAGGAATAGCCTCATGGTGAAAAACTTATTCCCAGGAAGTGAGGCTCTCAGATCATACCCTATTTCTAGGTAGTAAGTCTCACGGTGCACACCTTGTTCACAATACAGCCAAAATTCTCCTACTTTCAACAGGATACCTAAACATATTAAAAAACACCTTGGACATCTTAAAAACTTGGAGATGAGCTGGAAAATAGTTCAATTAGGATTTTTCTTATTTCACATTAGTTGATTTACGGATTTTATCATGTATTAATTTATATTTATTATGCTTATGTCCATGAGTGGCGAAAAGCCCCTTTCTGTGGTTCAGGGCAAGAACATGATTACTATTGCTTTGAATTGATTTAGTTTTGCTTTCTTATCATATTTGATTGTTTATTTATACTTTTTATCATTATTTTAAGGATTTGTAACCCTTAGAATAAATCCTTTGTCGTCTTTGTGAGCCCAGGTAGGGGAATAAGAGGATAGAACGTGGGAGTAGATAGAGGAAGGTTCTTATTGTTCTATAAAACAAGGGATTTGAATTAGCATCTAGGATAGGGATATGCCTAGAATCATTATTTGGTTTATTACAGGAAGAAATATAAATATGTTTAGCTTAGTTATCACATCCCCACTCAACTATATAGTTGTGGGTCTAAGTTAGATAGGTGATTAGAGGCTCGGGAGATCATGATCAAAATATCAAACATGTGAATAAATAACCAAGATAATGAATAGAAAAAATAAAGTTCAATAGCTTATTATGAATGTCCGTAATCCTTTAACCCCAGGTTTTTCCTTATTGATAGTCCGAGAACTTTAGCTTACCACATTGTTTGAGTTAATTTTAATTATAACTCTCAAACTTTTTTGGTTACGTCTACACTATATTAATTTCAATAGTGAACTAGAAGTGGACAGTTGTCAATAGAAGTCTCTGAGGGATCGTTATTCAACTTTTTATTACGTCATTGTATTAGTTGGTGAGACCACATACACTTGCATGTGCATTAGGTGCAATAAGTTTTTGGCGTTGCTGCCAAGGAATTTTAAATTGGCAACTTCTTTTGTTTTTGTTTTAATTTTAGATTTCTTTGGTGCTTTACACTTGGTCTTGGTATTGAATTTGTAGTAAATAGGTTTACAGATAAGTTAGATAGCAAGGGATAGAGAATTAGTTAAACCAAGCCTCAAAACCGAGAAATGTTTTCATCAATTGTGGGGAGAAGAAGTCCTTCTCAATCATATTCCACAAACTCAATAGTAACAAGACAATTCTGATCTCATGGATTTTAAAATCAGCCAGCCCAAGGACAGTTCACGAAGTGGCTATCCTCCTTCCGATAATTTTTACCTCCCCTACAAAAAATTAGCTGTTAGAGGTAACTTTGATCTGAAACAGAACATGGTACAACTTTTGATTAGAAGTGGATAGTTTATGGGGCTTTCACATGAAGATCCATAAATCCACCAGTGAAATTTCTTGGAGATCAGTGACACATTTATCCCTACGGGTGTGTCCACTGACTATGTTATGTTGATACTTTTCCGTTTTTCACTATTGGTTGTAGTGAAAAAGTGGTTACATGTAGAGACGACAAGTTCAATCATAACCTGAGATGACTTAGGTCGGAAATTCCTTGTTAGATTCTTTCCATCTAGAAAGACTGTGAGACTGTATAGTGAGATTGTGATCTTCAAAAAAAATCCAGATGATAACTTATATCATGAATGGTGGATGTTTAAATCTCTTTTTTAAGACTGACAGCGTCATCATCAGTCCAATAAGGCAATATCTTACACTTTTACTGAGGCACTTAATCATAACACAAAAATTTTGCTAGATTCAACTGCATGTGGTCAAGCATTGGAATTTATGTATGATATGTTGTACACATTGTTGAACTAGATTTTACAAGGGAATCCTAAGTGGCATGCTAACTCATAAAGTTAGTCAAATAAAGTTGTAGGTGTGCTGGGGGTGGACCAATTTACTGCTATATTAGCTCTGATTATTGCACTACAATATCTGTTAACTACTCAACTTAGCAATATAAAGTTAGGGGTTGCACAGCCTACAACAACAACTAATGCAGTTCATTAAACAAATACATGGTGTGAGGTTTATGGGATCAACGGTCTTTACGCAACTATGTGTGGTGCAAATCCTTAGTCACTAATGTTTGTGGGTAATGCTCAAATACGGATTTATGAAAACATATACAATCAAAAGTTGTGGACATAAACACCATTTCCATCATGAAAAAACTAGCTGCAGCAGCTTCAGCAGCATTAGGTTCAAAAAAATTAGGCCACGACTCA
This sequence comes from Capsicum baccatum var. pendulum, assembly GCA_030864225.1. Taxonomy (NCBI): domain Eukaryota; kingdom Viridiplantae; phylum Streptophyta; class Magnoliopsida; order Solanales; family Solanaceae; genus Capsicum; species Capsicum baccatum. The sequence goes on along the minus strand of CM061555.1, from coordinate 160,280,121 downwards.
AACAAGTAATATGAACGAGATGCTTAAACAAATTCTAGCTTCTCAAGAATTGTTGGCAACAGATATAAAGAGCTAGAAGATGGTTACAAAGAACTTGTTAATAGAGGTTAGGAAAATGTAGTAGACATAAAATTCTAGGCCTCAAAGTAGTTTGCCAAGCGATACTGAATCTCCTAAACAAGTAATGAAAATTACTTTAAGGAGAGGTAAAGATCTCAATGAACAACCTACAATGATAACAAAGGAAGTAGATGAAAAGTTTGTTCCTCAATAAGTAGATGAAAAGGTTGTTGGGAATTTATGAAGTCTGAGTACTCTAAAGCAAAAGTGGTTAAACAAGTAAAAGAGAGACCACTACCACCTTTCTTATAGAGGTTGAGAAAAACAAAGGAGGATGCATGGTTCAAGAAGTTCTTTTATATGTTCAGAGAGATTCACATTAGTCTTCCTCCTTTAGATATTTTCCAGGGAATTCCCAAGTACACTAGTACTTAAAGGATATAGTCACTAGCAAAGTTAAGCTGCAAGATGTTGAGACAGTTTCACTTATTAAAGAGTGTAGTTTTGTGGTGATGCAAAAGATGCCAAAAAATCTCAAAGACCCAAGGAGTTTTACTCTCTCCATTCAAATTGGCAATAGTGAGGTGGTCTATGAACTTATTCATTTGAAGGAAAGAATCACTTCTATACCTTTCTCCTTGTTCAAAACTGTGGTCTTGGGGAAGTTGAGACTGAGCGCTGTGTTACTCCAATTAGCAGACTGGACCATAGCCCATCTCGAATAAATAATAGAGTATGTTCTCATCAAGTTTGGTAATTTTATTTTTCCTATTGATTTTATTGGTTTAGATTTTTAGGCAGCTGAAAGAGTGCCAGTTACCTTGGGTTGTCCATTCCTGATGTCGGAAGGAGCAGTGATATATGCAAGAGAGGGCACGCTCACAATAATGCTGGATAATGAAGAGACAGGAATAATCCACACAACATAATATCCCTATACAATGATTTGTGTATGATTATAATGATTGAAGGTGATAAGTGTGGGGTGGGGGAATTTAGTCCACCAAAGACCCTTCAGACTTCCTCATTAAGAAACCTAAGCCACAAATACCCTAACCCAAAATAATGCCGATTTATGAGCCTAAAAAGGCTATTGTTGAGAGAACTGTTGAACTAAATATTTCACACTCAAGAGGTAAGAAAAAAACAAGAAGATAGCCTCCAAGTAGGACAAGAAGGATGAAGGAAAATGAATGATTTGGAGATTGGGTAGTGCCGCAATACTAATCAGGCAATGCTTGGAAACAACCCAAGTTAAGGTAGGTTTTATTTTTAGTATTTTAGTTTTTACTTCACTAGTTTTTGCATTTGTTGAGTCACTGGTTGATGGGAAGTAAACTAAGTATAGAATCGCCGATATTCTAACTACAAGAAGATTCTACTATCTAGGCTTAGAGGCCTCAGGAAGTATTTTTATCTCTATATTTAAGTATACTTTGGGGACAAAGTAGAATTTCAAGTTTAGGTTAGGGAAATTTCCAGTTTTGGAGTAATTTTAAAAAAAGCTTGTATTAGGAATGAGTAAGATATTCTTGTTGGTGCTATATTTGAGTGTTTGACGCAAGTGTTTTAGTTGTAAAATCATGTTGATTGTATGAATTACAACTTATGAGACTCCTAGGCTTATGATTATGACTTTTGTACTTTTTGGCTTAATGATTTATGTGATTGTTGGGTTAAAAGTGTATAAGGATCCTACTTGAGTTGAACATATTCCATCTGTATGTGAGGTGTTTGCGTATTCCTTATTACATTTGATTTTAGAACTTGCCTAGTATGTGTGTAAACAAAAATAAAGAGTGTGGATTTAGGAGATGATATATGCATTTGTTTGATAGCCATGTTTCATAACTTTTTTTGACCTAGTGCATAATCCTAGTTAAACCCATTAAGCCTTTAGTTTATCCTTTGGTAGCCTCGTTTGTAGCCTGTATCCCATTCTTTGATAGACCTTAATTGTATCAAAACATCCTAAGCACTTTATTGAAAATTAATTGAGTTAAGGAGTTTGAAATTCAAGTAGGAGAAAGGTAAAAGTGAAGCCCCAAAGTAATAGTTATTGGGGTGTAGAATTGATGTGTTGTGGTTGGGAGTTATAGATATTTATTCTAAGGAAATTCCCATTTTCATCCCATTTATGTTGCAATGAACCTATTTTGTCCCTCGTTCTTATCGGAAATTGTGCATCTTAACTACAACAAATTGCTTAAGTTAAAGGTGGCAATCATAGAGGTACATAATGTAAAGTGAGTGTGAATAAGTGAAAAATTGAATCTTGGATGAATAGAAAATACTCCCACATTAGTGTATGTGAATAATCTTAATGATATGGGGCAAAAAAAAAGATAGGGGTAGATAAAAATGGTGGAAATTGGTTGTTAAAGGTGATTTGATTGTATAATGTGATGTATTAAAGCGCTTAGGGAAGATAGTCACTATTATTGGCCAAAATTATTCTTACCTATCCCTAAGCCTTATTACAACCCATTAAGACCTACTTAATCCTAAGTTTCATCTGTATGATATTAGTGGAGTACTATACTAAGGGCAAGCTTATGGTTCATCTTGTGTAACTTGTGAATTCTTTGTGAGAGTGATCATAATTTGATTCTTATACCCATTCTCTTATAAATTGCATTTATGTGAGTGATTATTGGTAACTCAATTACTATTAGAGCACATGTTTAATAATAATTTTGGGATTTTATGATGTATTTTATAGGGCAATATGCATGAGTTTACAAAATTTGTGAGTCAATTCTTGAGGCTAGGATGTTTTGGAGTAGTATTTTTGAACTGTGAATTGTGTTTATAACATGCTTAGTGTATAAACTTGCATTTTGTGTAGTCATTGTAGTACTATCATGAGTGTCTTTCTTGTAGTAGAAGTGTAGAGTATCCACTGATTATTATACTTCGAGTAAAGAGTTGTTCGAGGATGAACAAGGCTTTAAGTGTGGGGTGGTGATCTCAGGTTGATTTATGCACCTCAGTGTTGTTATCTGGGCTTTTTAATCTTTGTTTTGAGGACTTATTATGTTCTTAATGTGTTAATGTATAATTTAGCATATAAGTGTTTAGCTACTTAATTATAATGTTTAAGGACTAGTTCAAATAAGTTTGCACTTAATTTGGTCACATAGAGTTCAAATGAGAAAACTAGTGTTACTATCTTGAGCTAGGTGTTGTTCTAGTTGATCTCAATAAATTCGAGTGTGTTTAAGGTGTTACTAAGTCTCTTATTTTTCAATTATTTGTGGAAAAACTTTTTTATAGGTTTCAAAGTTTAATTGAATCAATCCAAGAGTGAAACAATAATTGACGATCAAAATGGGCAAAACTAGTACTTAACTTAAGTTTCTTGTTCGTAGTCTTGGATGTTGTGTTTTTTTGAGTTATAATACGTGTTTTTTAATGCTACAGGATAATTGGTGAGTTGATTGTGATTATATATGGATGATGAAAAATCTAGAAATCAAGTGGAAATAACATGTCAAGGCTTGGGATGGAAGGACAAATGCTTAAGATAAGTTTAGACGTCAAAAGGAAATTCCATTGAGAGTATGGGAATAGACTAATGGAACAAAATCTATTCCCATGGAGTGAGGCTCTCGGTGAAGACCTTATTACCATAGAATGAGTCTCTTGGCGCACACCTTGTTCCCAACAAAACCAAAATTCTCTTCCTATAAATCGGATACTTAAACACATTGCAAAACACTTTGGACATCTTTCAAACATAGAGAGGGGATGGAAAACACTTCATTTAGGGTTTCTATTATTATAATTTAGTTGATTTAAGTATTTTATCATTTATTCATTTATATTAAATACGGTTATGTCCATGAGTGGCTAAAATATCCCTTTTCGAGGTTAAGGCAAAGAACATGATTACTATTTCTTTGAATTGATTTGGTTTTTGATTTATTATCCTATTTGGTTATTTATTTATCACTATTATAACTATTTTAAGGATTTTCAACCCTTATAATACATCTGTTGTCCACTTTGTAAACCCGAGAGAGGTAATAAAAGGATAGAATATGGGGGTATATAGAGTAAGGTTCATACTCTTTAATAAAATAAGGGATTTGAATTAGCATCTAGGATAAGGATATACTTAGATGCCTTCTTTGGTTCACTATTAGATATAATATAAATGTGTTTAGCTTAGTTATCATATCCCCGTTCAATGATGTAGTTGTGGGTCTAAGTTAGATAGGTAGTTAGAGGCTCGGGAGACCATGATCATAATATCAACCCCGTAAATCAAAAACCAAGATAAGTAATCTGACCAATGAATTTCAATAGCTTAGTATGATTGTTTGCAGTGCTTCAAATCTTGGTTTCTCTTTATGGATAGTCCAAGGACATTAGTATACCATATTATTTTAGTTACTTTTAATTATAACTCTCTAACTCTTTTGGTTACGTCTGCACTAGATTAATCTTAATAGTGAATTAGAAGTGGATAGTTCTCAACAAAAGTCTCTGGAAAATTGGTATTTGGATTTTTATAAACTCATTGTATTACTTGGTGAGACCACATACACTTGCATGTGCACTTGGGCACAATACATACTTTGCAGTGGATCTACTGCGCTCAGAAGACTCATCTCTCAACCTTGATTGTACACCCTTCTTTGGCTCTTTCTTTAGTTCCATAGTACTTGTAAAAGGAATTACTAGTGATTGAAGCACTATATTGGAACAAGAACTGATAAGAAAATTTACTTCCCAAGTCAGAGGCTACCTACGACTCCTACTTACGAGCCATAGTAGTACCTACTAGGATGTAGGTAGCTTCGTTTGTTTTAGATAAAGCCATGAAAATTCAGGGATTCAATTCTAATGCCTATGTGGCCACCTATAATCTCATAGGTACCACTTATGTGCTCGTAGGTAGATTTCGTGTGTTCAAGATGATGGCATGTCGATATTTCGTTCAAAATTCTCATCTAATACAAATAATTTTTCAATTTTAAGACCGAATTTCGTCACTACAACATGCATAAGTTAAAGTGCCATAGGTATTTGACACATTATTCAAATTATTCAACTTCTACTTCTAATTTTACTTTTAGAATGATCATAGTTTTCTTAAATTAAAAATCATGCATCAAATTAGATTTACAAAATTTTAGGTTCCATCTATTTCAAGAGCTATGTAAATTCTTTAAGTTCATGTTTATTTTAGGGAAATTTCAAGTTCAAAGTGCAAGAACAAAGTTTTAAAACAAATTTGAGGCAATAACACTCACCTAGAAGTGAAAAATATAGAAGTAGAAGATTAAAAATTTCTTTAGCCTTAACTTCTTTGAATAATGCTTGAAAGTAGGGCATTTGTGGGATGGGTTTTTCTTTTATACTAATAAATAAAAGTTAAGGATTTTGAATTGTATTTTCATTTTTGAATTTGAAGAGGTGGGGTGTTAAAAGGTGGGATCTAGGATTTTATAGTATGGATAATTTCAGATCGAGTCGAGTAACCTAGGCCCAACAAAGATTTGAAAAAACTTTGTTCCGAAGAACTAACCCTATGTATGGACCTTACTTATGGTCCATAAGTAGTACCTATGCCTCAATAGGTAGGGGTAGTCGGTTTTTCCATGTCATGACCCAACCTGAGGCCCTGTCCACAATAGGCATCTCGAACCACAAATGCCCGAGAGACACCTTAGCCCGTCCACTTGTGATATTATCCATTTTGGGCTTAGGCCCACATAACTTTAAAACACATCACTAGGGAGTAAGGCTTTATTACATAAATACCCAGTATCTCTCCTATGTTTTTACGGTATAGAACTCCTTCCTAAGCTGGGGTATTAGCTACCTCCTTATGGAATCAGCGTCCTCGCGAAGGTTTGCCTCACCGAATGGGATACACCTAGACTCAAGACTACGGTTTTTCACACCCTACTAGGATTTATCTGCACTCTGTTTGAACTATGGCCCATATTGCTAGGGATGACTCAGGAGCAGCTCAGATACCATTCTTTCATGACCTGGCCCAAGGCCCTGGCCGCAATGGGCATTCCAAATAACAAAGGCCTGAGAGACCCCCAGAGCCTGATCACTAGTGATATTGTCCGCTTTGGGCCTAGGCCTAAAAGGCTTAAAAGTATGTCACCAGGGAGTAAGGCTTTCTTACTTATATACCTAGTATCCCTCCTATTTTTTGCTGATATAAGACTCCTTTCAAAGTTGGGGTGTTACAGTCCTATATCTCTACATGGGATCTGATTCCTACGACCCTACCTATCAAAGCCCCAAACTTGCTTCTGATTCCCTGGACTTCAAGTTACATATCGTGGGTAGGAACATGACCTCATAAATAGGGTTGTAGGTCTATTTAATTGGACTTGTCTAATCTTTTTCAATTTCTACCATTATCTCGGTGTTTCTCCATGCTTTTAATAGACAAAAATATAAAGAAAGTGAACAATAATACCTTATATTGCCTCCTAAGTCGCACTTGATTTAACATCGTGATGTGATGTGGATATGTTGGGAAATCAGAATGCACCAAGAAGCCTATGGGTCGCCTTTTATGCACGGTGTGATTTAATATTGAGGCATGGATCTACTCCCTTGTCTACTCAGACTTCATCAAGTCTAACATACTCACAAACTTTTAACTCATCCATGCCTACTCTGTAATGCATGAAACTATGCTCATTCACTTTAAATGGGGAATCACCATCTTATTTTAGCTCAATTACACCATGTGGAAATACCCTAACTACGGTGAGTCCTCCAGAACACCTAGAATATAACTTTCCAGGATATAAATTACGTCTTGAGTACAACAAAACCATATCACCAGGCTGGAATATCTTTTTCTTTATCTTCTTATCACTGTATAACTTTATCTTCTCATTATACAGGGATAAATTTTCATAAGCCCAGAGGTGGAATTCATCTAACTCATTTATCTTACCCGTTCTCAGGTAAGCAAAATCACACCACTCAAGTTCAACCGATAATTGACATGCCTTGCTATACACAAGATGACAAGAAGAGTCTGTTATAGGTGTTTTGTAAGAGATACAATAGGCCCAAAGTGCATTATATTCCATTCTTGACCAGTAGTCTAGCTAGAATTCACAGTCATTACCAAAATAAACTTGATCTCACGATTGGAGATCTCAACCTACCCACTTGTCTATGGATGGTAAGGTGTTTCCACCTTATGTTTCACACCCTATTCTTAACTAGGTACTTGAATAAATGATTGTATAAATGGGATATGATATATGTAGGTTTGATAATGATCAACTAAACTGCGAGGGACCAGGTCCATAGACGTGCAAGGTATAGTATAGCTGGCACGCTACATTTGCACAGTTTTATGCTCTTCTGAAATAAACTTATAGGTGCTATTTGTGCTGATTTAGATAGCTAGTCCAATGACCATTCAACCCTAATAATCACTTAGTTATAATACAAAATAGATGGCTCTTCATCACATAGTTCTTACACTAATCTAATGAGCTAAATAATGTAGCAAATAATTTATTTAAAGATTTCTCAATAATTTATCATGCTCCTATCTATATAATATTCTTAAAGCATGAGTGAGTGTTCTTGAGATTTTATTTATAATTGAACTACTCATGCTATAAGAGTAGTTTTTTTCTTTTTTGAGTTCTTAGGTAGAGTTACCTAAGTAGGTTAGACTGATTAGAGTTAATCAGTAGAGGGGGTCCTTGGTAGAGTAACCAAGATGAGCTTGTAGTAGAGTTGCTACAAGAAGAAGGAACCTGGAAGTACGTTCATTGAAGACTGTAATCAAGAGTGTTATTATAGTGGTATTTGAGGTGCTTGTGAGGGTAAGCCATGGTTTTTCCCTTCTTGGGTTTCAACTTAAAAATTTGTCTGTCGTTACTCTTCCTGTACTATCATTTGTTTTCCATCATGATTAGTGTTTTTTGCCTATGATTGATTTTTAGGCACCTGGTCCCTCACTCTCTGATGAATAGGTTTTAGAATAGAAACTCTCTAACCCTCTATCTAGATATTTTCCCTATTTATCCATATCTCAATCATATAATCTGGAAGCTCTACCTTGCACAATCATTGCATATACTTTCTCAAAATTTATCATTGGAAACTGCTTTCTCAATAACCAAACCTCAATCCTTAGTTGAGAAACCTCTTGCATCACTGTGTTATCTGCAACTCTATCCTTACAGGAAGCCCTAATAGCATAATGGCCAATGTTTCTTTCTACCTACAGATTATCCTACCCTCTATGTTGAGAGAGATTTAATCTAATATCTTTGATTCTACCTCCTAGAATAGGAACATGAATGCTTCACCAGTAATTATTTATGCCATAGATTTTAAACTTGTGTTAAGGTCTTGATTGAAATTTTCAAGCAAGTTGTTTCCCATAATTTTAAGATTAGGCATCATTGACTATTTTTTTGATTGAAACCATGCCTCATAGATTTATTTAGAATATACCTTTTGAAAATTAGATATTTTTTCCATCAACTATAGCATTCTGGATGTAGGAATGAAATTATCCAAAAATTTTCTCCACAACATGTTCCAAGTAGTAATAGACCCATAAGGAAGTTAACCTTACCATAATGTATCTTTGCTAGTAAGAGAGAAAGGGAACAACCTTAGTCTTTGAACTTTCTGATCTACCCAGGTATAGTGTATGAAGTGTAAATTCTAGTAAAGTTAATAATAAGAAGCGTATTTGCATCATAAGTTGGCAAGCCTGAAAACACGCCTTTCATATTCAACAACCTGATCATAGCACTCAAAATATTAAACTTCACACCAGTAGAAATGCAGGAGGAATAATAGCTCCTGTCTCGGTAGGAAAAACATATCCTATGTCCTCCTCAGGATCTTCATATGGTGGAAAGTATTGATAGGCTGGGAGTACTTGAGCTCTCCCCCTTCTAACTCTATCTCAATTTTCATCGAGTTCTACTGGACGATCTACCCCTTGTCTCTACCTCACTATGCTTCCTGAGATATATAATGGTCATTCACATACCTTCTCGCATTAGGAACAAATGCTTCTACTGATAATTTATTAGTGATTTGATCAATCATCTCCTAAATTATGCCAGGAAGAGGAGGAGGTAAGCTAGTAGGATTTTCCTTAAGACTCTGAAAAAGACCTTTCACATTAGTGTTCTTACATCCTACGACTCGGTTGTAGTGTTCTCTTTAGCTCAAGATTAAGTGGTTATAAGGGGTTAACTTAACTCCTAGTGCTAGGCATACCCCAACTTATTCCAAAGAAGAATAGGAAAATAAAACTTAAGAACCTTAACAACATTAATAAATAATTCCACCACCATATTCCCCTATAGTGACACCAAAATTTGGTGTACCATAAACTATACATCTAAAAAAGACACAATGCAATCGCTGCCAAATTGTAGTAACCAAACTAGGTTGCCAGTGATCCCACAAGAAATAGGCCAAACTCATCTATTGAACTTGCTAAAACAACCAGAAATATAGGAAAGTAAATTAGGAAATTTGCAATAAACCATAAAAGTAAAAAGTTGTGAATTCTTTTGGCTGTAAACAATCACAAATGAAAAATAGGGTTGTGTTCCCCCTAATTTTCTAATTCCGTAGACTTTTCATGATGTATAAAAATATTTCACCGCCACATATGCAGAATCAGAAAAGCTAGGCATTACCAATTATCTTGTGGACTAATAGGTAAATCTCATTCTTTACCTTCTGAGTCTCAGGGTGTCGCATTACTAACCTTTATCTTTTATCCTAGTTTAACTATAAACTTATGGGTCTTAAGCTATTAGATGAGGTTTGATATCCTAAAATCACTAATGTAATCCCCTTTTCCCAATTTCAACGTCTCTTATGAAAACGATCTAAAATATAGGCTAGTTCTTAGAGTTGGCCACCACTAAGAGGGAAATTATACAAAATATGATCACAATACAAATGTATATAATAATCTAGCAGTACTTAACACTTCTCAAAAACCTAATTAAGTGAATTAGATGTTCATAGTTGCAAACCTATTCACAGATTCCAATAAAGAATCATAGATTATCTCTCAATAATGAAGAATAAAACTCAAAGTCTCTAATTACTTATTCAACGAAAAACCAAGATTAAGGGAATTCTATGATCAAAAGTTAATATTGGAATCTAAATATGTTTGTAAGTGTATAAAGTGAGTAGCTTAATAAAAGATAATCTCATGGGTATTAATAGGCTCTCCAAAGAACAAATAAAAAATAACCAAAAGAATAGGAAAATTAAGTCGGCAGTGTTCATATCTCGGGCAACAAGTCATCTGGACTGATGATGACTAATCGTTAGATCCATTGCCTTAATTATTCAGTTAGTTATAATGATTAGTAGTCAAACCCTGTGAGTCATTGGCTGGACTAATTGTCCGTCTACTAGATTTTCAAATTTTTGTACTTTTCCTCTACGCTTAAACTGACTCCTTACTATGTCGTACCACATCATAACTACTCATAGTCATCTTCCACTTCAACTAGCCTTTTATTTAACTATCTTTAATACTTTTTTGATAGCCTTCTCAAAATGACCCATAGCACGACTAGTTGTAACTATTAATGATTCATGATTAGCCTTAATTTTTCTCGTGAAATTAGCAGTCTTTACTATTGTTACAACGACTTGGGCTACGAGTCCTATTGTCATATAATGACTCATGGCCCAGTCAGTCACTTTGATTTTTTAGGAGTTTTTTCCTCAACACTTCCACCCTAATTACCATGTAAAATACATATAAATTAGCCATAACATCTAACAAAATGGCCAAAGTAATATTTTAGCTTAAAGGTCAATTAACCTTCTAGCTTCTAAACGAAAAAATTAGGCTAAGTCATGGTTTTCTACACAATACCATACTGTAACAACCATTTTTTATGTGTAAAAAATATATTACACCATCTCATGAAGAAGAGTACACAAAAGCCTACCCCGATGCCGAGCTGCAAGCCTTGAATCATCCGAAGATCATCTGCTTCTTCTCTACAATCTCAAAATGCTTCTACTCTGTCAAAATCATAATTTACATGTGATTAGGGGTAAAATGATTCCTAGATTTATATATGAAGGTTCATATTGAATTTTGGTTCAAAAATAGGCTCACAGGAAATGGAATCTAAAATTGAATCAGTCACAAGGTCCCTCGAAAGACAAGGAAGGTGTGCTCAAAAGTGGAGCACAAATGGAGCGTAAATCATGTCTCAAATCAATCCTTAATGTTTAGGAATTCAACATCTAATTTCTAAGAATTCACCATGATTTAGTATGGAAATCAAAGGGAAAATTAGTGAGAAATGACCAAGGAGCATTAGGCTAGCTTACCTTAACTTATATAGATGATTTCCCTTTTTTACATACTTTGAGCTCATAATTCAGTATGAAAAAGGTGGAAAATCTGATGGGGAAAAAGATTGTTAATTACACTAGCTTTTCCTTAAGTGGTCACCATGTATCTTAAGCATCAACTATATAAGCGAGTCAACATTCTCTTTAGCTATATGGCAATTGGGTCATGTTTCCCTTAAGCGACATCGATGCCACATAAGCCATTCTTGCTCTAGAGGATACATACATCGCTTAATCGGCCCTCAATATTTATGGTAAACCATTTTTAGTTTTTGTGTATTGTGTTGGGGTATTTTTGGATATTGGAATGTGGTATGCATTGCTAAATGTATTCTCCGAAAATCTTGATGCCACGGAGGGATTGTTGTATTTGGTTCTGCACTACCAACCCTGAGGTTGACTTTATCTATCCACCACCAACCCTAAGGTTGGCTTTGGCTGTGAATCACAACCGTGAGGCTGGCTTTGGCTGTGCACCGCCAAGTAAAAGCAAAGCATCAAAAGCTGCTATGTTTTATTTTAATTTAAGGATGTTGAGGTCTTTTCACACCTCTAAATCATGCTTAAAAGAATTAAGGGGTCTTAAAACACATTTTCAACTCTGTCAACCCCAAACATCCATACATAATTTAAAACCCTTCCGCTCTTCCCAACAACAAAATTCAAGTTTCTTCCCTCAAGAACTCAAGAATTTAAGCTCCAATTTAAAGTTATCATTAAGAATTCATCAAATTTAGGTTGTGGGGTATTCATCATTAGGTTACTTCCACTGTTTGATCCCAAAATTCCACTTTTTAATTTTAGTATGAATTTTATCCTATTTTGTGAAATTATCCATGCAAATCATGAATTTAATCCTTGTCTTCTTAGAAATTAGAATTCGAGCTATGTCAACTTGTTTTCAAATGTAAATTAGGTTATTTCATATTTTGAATTTCAATTTCCTATGTCATGTTTATTAGATTTCATGCTAAATCATCAAGTTATGAATTAAACTATGTAAATATATTTTCTTATTAAGTTTAACACATTCCCATGTTGAAATTCATTATTCTCACTAATTTATTGAAATGTCTCATGTTTTGGATCTTTGAATTATAACTTTATGTCTCTGTTTTACTATTGTTAATAGATTTTGTAATCATTCAGTGTTGTAGGTTATGAGTACTCGATACCTACGTGTCAACTTATATCTCAGAATTTTCAAGTAATGAGTAAGCCAACTCATGATCTTTATTGTTATATTCAGTTTATTATGATCATGATAAGCACTATCGTTTTACATTTTCATAGTAACTTCAAATTATACATGCAGTGTATTCTCCTTATATGAGCTAATTAGTTATCAATGTATGTACTAGCTAGTATTTTAGTGACTTTTAGTCGGGAGTAGGATTTAGCACCGAGTGAACCTAAGGATAGGAGCTCACCTACAAGTATAGGTTGTGACCTTTAAAAGAAGTCCCTGAGTTCTAGAACTACATTTCCAGCAAAGGTATGAGAGGTATTCTAGCCAGTAGAGGGTTGACAATCTCTTAGGGGCACCTGCCAATAGAGGGTGACTGTTTAGTCCTTCGGGTTTTTAGCCTTGTGGATCCACATTATTAGACAATGTTAGTACCAGTGGCAAATTACTAACACCCTTTCAACTGGAGTTATAGATTGGACCCCAATCAGCTCAAATTGGGGCATATCGGTTACATGATAACTCCCACAGTTTCATTCTAGTTTAGTACTCATGGTATATCAATTTAGGCTTGCATGAGACAATTATATAGATATAAGATATTCGGTATTCATACATCAGTTATTAGATAGCAGTTGTTCAGTTACTCAATCCATGTTAGCACATGCTATACTTTTTCTTGCACTCATCTTACATATTCATTTTTTCATACTCAGTATCCATACAGGGCCCTCTGTGTAGCCTTACAGCACATTCAGATTTACATGAGATTTACACACAATATTCATATGTCTACTACTTTCAAGCTTAAAAAATATTTTCAGCTCATGATTTATAAATCTCACTATGACTTACAGTTTTCAGGTATAGCCAAGTTTTAAATGTATGTTTCTACAAATAACTTATATCCTCAATTTTAAAGAATATTTTTACTATTTTCATGATCTAGTTAATGTCCCCATATACTCTGTACATTCCAAAGTACTAACCACATATATGAATTTATGGATACATTCCTTTATGATGTAGGTACCAGATATAGTTCATATACCACGGTCATACAGTTCTCAGTATTCAGCAAGCAGGTGATGAGTTATCTAATTTTGGGAACTCCAGTCGGTTGTAGTTCAAGTATTGAATTGTTATCATTTTTATATACTGATTAGTGTTAGTTGGAAGCATGTCCCAGCTACCTATAGTAATATAGTAGAGGTTTCTTAGATAGTCAGTCTAAGTCATGATATGTAATTCACGCTCTTTCTTAAGTATTATCATGTTGTAAACATTATCAGTATTACATTTATTCAGATTTTGTCATGATTATGATTCCACTCAACAAATTTAAATTTTATTTAGATTATAGATTAGTTGATCAAGTAGTATGCTAGTTCATGGGTTAGCTTGGGATCACTTTGGTTCCAAGTACCTATTATGACTAGGGGGTAGTCTCGGGTCATAACAAAAATAGACTTTAATTGAGTGCTTAAGATTTCTTCAAAACCCCATATGTCGAAATTAAATATGCTATCACAACAAGTTCGACATTCCAGAGTCAATAGAACCATCAAAACATTCAATTTAGATCACTTTCTCTAAATTTGGGGCCATTAATTATAGTTCTATTTTTTATATAATTTGCCTAATAGTACAAAATAAGTTCAAAAGCCTCGAGACCTAGACTAAGGGTCCCCCTTTCCCATAATTGATATTCTGCAGTTGATGGCTTTGTTGGAATTGTCATTTGAAGTCATTTACTAAGCGTTTTGACCACAAACCAAATCCTAAACAACAAAAGATCTAAAATAAGTAAATGAGCCTAACAACCAAATAAACTATCCTGTAACCAAATTGATAGTTCCGACAATTAATAAATGACTTGTAGCGGCTATGGATAACTCAAAATGATGGAATTGCATACAAATTGAGGAAATGACCTTGAGGGTCATTACAATACCCACTCCTAAAAGGAATTTCATATATCGACTACTAAAAGGACTTATTCACAAAAGTTCATGGATAGAAAGATTTCTAAAGCTCAAAATTATGATGTACTAGGCCTGAATGCATTGAACAAGACTTCCTAGATTACCTATAAGAAGAAATGATGCTTCCAAGAGATTTTTGCATAGGTATTCCTTCTCCAACAAACTTTTGCACTTCACTCTCAAGTAGTCAAAACCAAACTAAACCACTAATTGTCCTCCAACTAAATTGAGTAAGGTTGGCGCACTTAAATCAAAACCATGATACACTAATATAAACACAAAAAGAAAAACTTATCCAATCCAAAGGCAAACCAAGACATAAGTCATGCAACTAACTAAAAATCTAAATATAACCTTTTTTTCCTTTCAAAAATTTTTATCCAATCCACACCAAGCATAAACTCACCCAAGAACTACCCGGAAAACATTACCATAGTAACCTTAAAGGAGATAACAAATATCTGCAACCTATCTGATGCATTACCTATGCACACAAAAGGAGATAACCAATATCTGCAATCTATCTGATGCTACAACTAGTTTGGATGATCCTAAAAACTACAAGTAAAGAGTTTGGCGCATACATTTGTACAAGGAAACAATCATCTCTAGGATATCCCATTAAACATGGATGAATTGAAATCACGTGCACTACTCCCGCTGAATAAATCATCAAAAATGGAAAATTAGGGTCAAAGTTGAAGGAACCAATACCACGCCCATGGGCTATCATTTGAACACCTATCAACCACAATCTATCTAAACTGAATACAACTGAATATCTAGACAAGAAGTAGGCTTATCAAACCTATACATAAAGTTCTAACCGAGATAAGTCTTGAGATGAAGGCTATACCCAAGCTCTAGAACTCCAGATGAAATATTGACACTAAGGTCAAGCAACTCAATGTCAACTAACAAAACCAAACTTGATGATGGTAAGCTTCTACACTTCAAATTCATCATAACCTTTAAATCACCATCCCAAGGAGTCATATCTAAAATTAAGCTTACGAGTTTGATCAAAGGCCAAATATCCAATCGACCTTAGTAGCTAGATTAGACATATCTTTACTGAAAACATGTATGAGCTAAAACCAAAATATAGATAAAGAATAAAATCATAACAGACGATAAATCACCGACTTAAAGCACAAGAAATCAAATCCATATTTGTTTAAGGGCATGAACTGCCAAAGCATACATAAGTACTAACCAATGCTGCAAACTATACTAGAGATAACCAAAACTATAGAACCTTAGTGAAATTCAACTTTAGTTAGAAATTGATAAATCAAATGCTGAATCTTGATAATGAATAACTATTTTTGCCAACTTAAGAAATCATCACAGGAAAGATCACATATCTCCAACTCTCTAAACTCAAATAAGGCAAGAACCACATATCAAAAAAATAGAGTATCCAACTCCATATCAATACCAAGAGCAAACCATTATGAGGATATGGATATTATGAATCTCAAAGTTTAATCGAGGACATCTCGACATCAAAATGATAAACACTATCAGTAAATAAAGTAGTACAATTATAAGAATGTACCCCAAATTAGCCATCCTCAGAAATAGTTTATTTAGAGAGGGTAGATAATGATAAAACTTATGCAACCCTGGAGGCCAGTCATAGAATCTCAAAAACAAAAATGGGCATTGTTATTAATTATTGTCTGTAGAATCATAATAGAACCATGGAAGGCAAACATACTTTCACTACCATAACCTACTCAACAAGAAATCTAGCATGACCAATAAAAGAAGAAAACAACCAACCTTACATTGGTAAAAAAGATAAATCATCCAACTAAACAAAATGTAATAACCTAGGTTTTCATGCTCTAAACTTCCTAATAAGATTGTCCACTTAATTAGCTTTGCAAAACTACAAGTATTACCTAAATCTGGCATCGTGGCAAAACTATTATAGAAATTTCCTCTATGAGTGTGTCAAATGCCTGTGATCATGAATCATTTGGAATCCCATTATCAAATCTTATGAGTTATTACGAGGAGTCGTAGTCACCGCAATAAGGGTCCTAAGTTATATCCTACTGACCACGACTCTACTCTATGATTTCCAATCAGACATTATGTATTATTTGAAGGGACTCATAGTCTCAACAATATTAAGCCAACAATTCTTTCCAGTTGTTACAAGTCTAGCCTATCACTCATATTCAAATTTTATGAGTCATCGTGTGAAAAAGATTTTGTTTAAATTTTTAATTTTATTAATAAATTAACTCAATCGAGAAAGTATGGCCCAACCCATTCAAATAGATACATACATATATCAGATACACCTTCCCAAACAAATTGACCCAATCTTTTAAAGAAATAAATAAAAAGGGGGTAGGGTTTCAAAATTGAGCTAAGAGCAGCTCTATTCTCAGCAATCTTCCTCCACCTCTATCATGTTTTCATTTGGGAATCTTTACTTCAAAATGCTTCTCCTGTGGGTGATAAACACCATACCATGGTTTGATATGCTCAGATTCTTATCCACCTTGCAAGAGTAAGTTTGGTCTTTCCTCATTCTTATTTGATTTACCTTTAGATCTTTCTACATTACTTGCCTTTGAGTCTCTTTTTTCTATTTCAACAAAATTCTTTGGTGTAGGGGAGTACACAATGATTTTTTGTGCTAAACATCTAGGTCTCATCCATTGAGAATTTAGTTTGTATCTAGGTACCTGGCTTTATCCATTATGTTCAATTGTTTGACCTAACTGTATCTCTAACGATATCCTTATGGATTTATAGTAATATAAGGGGTGGAGTTTGAGAGATGATCGGACCTATGAATAATTAGGTTTGAGAGATGATTGGACCCGCAAATAATTAGGTGTAACCAATTTCTTCATCCAAATGCATTGAAGATTTGACCAAGTTACCTCCAAATCTATTTAGAAAGCTTTTTTATTGGCTGTTGTAGGTAGGCTAAATATGCATTTATTGTTTTTGTGTGGGCGTTCAACTTGTAAATTAGTAGAATGTTCACCCCTTTACATTATTCTTACAAGTCTTTTTAACTACTACCATCCTTAAGTAAGGACATTGCGGTTATTCACATTTTAAAATCCTCCTACGTGTAGTTAGTAGTTGACTAAAACTTGTTAATGTGAATTATTGTCCAGTGAAAAATTAACTATAACATCTGCTAATTGGTAGCCCTCTCTATAAATATGTTGTATCTGCAATGGTTTTATTGCAAGAAATTGCCTTATGTGATTGATCTTATCTACTATTTCCTATGGCA
This sequence comes from Capsicum baccatum var. pendulum, assembly GCA_030864225.1. NCBI lineage: Eukaryota > Viridiplantae > Streptophyta > Magnoliopsida > Solanales > Solanaceae > Capsicum > Capsicum baccatum. The sequence continues at coordinate 160,262,237 of CM061555.1, read as the reverse complement.
TTTCTGATTCCTTTGTTAAAAGATTTTCCATGAGCAATGAATCTGTTTGAATGTTTACCTTCTTCTGCTCTGTGTTATTGTGATGTATTACTGCTTGTATAATAGCCATTGCCTTAGCCTTCATGGAATTATTGTTTTCTATAACTGTCTCTTCTTTATGTAATAGATCTCCATTTCTATCCCTTAAACTGAATGCCCATGAAATTCTTCCTGGATTCCCTTTTGATACCCCATTAGTATTGCACTTGACCCAATCCTGTGATGGTGCCTCCCATAGAACTGGTATAGCTGATATTTTAGGCTTTAATAGACTGAATTGCTTTAAATTGTCAGACCATTCATGTACAAACTCCAATGCTAGCTCATGAGTTTCAGCAATATTATGAGATGCCTTGTCACATTAACTAACAAATTTTGCAGTGCTATTCCTTTACCATTATGTTTCGAAGAATTTCTTCTCCTCCACCACTCCCATAAAATAAGTCTTGGAATTGCCCTATAGTATAATTTCTCCCTTGCCTTGACTGTTTCTTCCCAATAAGCACAAATGGTATTTCTTAGGCTCATTCCTTGAATGTTTATGCCTATAAAAGAAAAAATTAGGACCAAGTCCTATTAGCTATATGAGACCTCAACAACAGATGAGGCATTGTCTCTTTTATCGGGATTTGGCAATACAAACATCTTGAAGGTCCATTCACTCCCCATCTTCATATATTTACATCTACTGCAATTTGACCTCACCATATTATCCACATGAAAAAACTTATTTTGAATGGCAACCCTTTTATCCAAAGCTGCTTGTATAATTCCATATTGTTTTCTGTATGCCTTACAAACTCCTAAGATGATTTCACACTGAATTTTTCTTTTTTATCGATGCTTTATACTACTTTGTCTCCTTAACCTGACTGATAAGGTGGTTTCACCTTTTTTCTTTATATCCTCAACAATATCATCTATAAATAACTCTGCTAGTACAACATCATTCCATTGTCCATTCACCACCAAATCTTTGACTCGTTTATAGTTGTCATCCCATTCTCTGCTTTCCTACATTACTGAGTATAAATCCCCAATGCCAATCCATTTATCATACCATATATGAGTATCCCCTTCTTTGATCTTCCAAATTATGCGATGATCTGTGAGGTCCCTCTCTTGTAACATTTTCTTCCAAACTTGGGAACCCCCTCTTGTTCTCTACATAATTTCCTTTGGATGATATTTTCTAGTGTATTTATCCATCATATTCTTATTCCACATAGGTTTTGTAGTCCTAAAATTACACTATAATTTGTAATACATTGTTGTGGAGATATCTTTTAATAATCTAAAACCCAGTCCCGCTTCCTCTACTTGTAAACATACTTTAGACCAAGAGACCTAGTGTCTACCCTTACCTCCAACCATACTACTCCAAAAAATATTTGCAAAGCTTGTCTGAATTACAGATAGTACATTCTTTGGTGGATTCATCACTGATAAACAATGAATGGGAATTCATTGCAATGTATAATCGATTAAAATAGCTCTTCCCCCAAAAGACAAAAGTTTTTGTTTCCAATCTTACATTTTGTTAATTATTCTGTTCATTAACTGCTGATAATACACCTTCTTCTTACTAAAATAAAAAATAGGACATCCTCAGTAGTTGAATGGAAAATTCTACCTCAGTATCCCTATAGCAACTTCAGCCATAACCACTACTCCATTAGACACCCTATCATGCATATACAAAACACTTTTTTTATTGATGATCTTTTGACCTGATGCCTTCTCATACTTGTCAAATGTTGATGTCATTGTCTGCAATATGTTTAACTCAGCTTTACACATAATAATCATATTATCTAAAAATACAAGATTGATTTTTGGACTTTCTCTAGGCATACCAAATAACTTAAAGTCCTTTATTTCTATCAACTACTTCAAACTTCTAGATTAAACTTCACATGCAATAATAAATAAAGTTAGTGACAATGAATCTCTGTGTTTAAGTTCGCTTGAGGACTTAAAGAAACCCTTAGGCCTCCCATTCATCAGAATAGAATACTAATTATTAGACAATAATCTAAAAATCATGTCAATAATTTCTTCACAGAAACAAATCATTATTAACACTTAAGTAAAAAATAACCACTCAACTCGATCATATGCCTTCATCATATCCAACTTTATTAGCAGATTAGGAATTTTAACTCTTTTCTAATTTCTGAAACTATCTCTTGAACCTCTAATATATTCTTAGCTCTGCTCCCCCCTTGAACATAGCCTTCTTGTTCCTGAGATACAATATCTGGTACCAACCTGTTTATCCTTTCATGAATGATTAATGAGAAAATATTATTCACAAAATTGCTAAGAGATATAGGTCTTAAGTTTGAGAATTTATTTACCACTAACTTTTTTGGTAAAATCACCAAATTAGTGTGTGTGATAAATTTAGGCAGTTCACATCCACAAAAAAAACTTTTATTAATTGATAACATATTCCAAGCATCTTTAAAAACACACCTATCATACCATCAAGACTTGTTGCACTGTCTCTATTTATACCCATGACTGCCATTTTCACTTCCTCGCTGGTTGGTATATTTTTCAACTTATCATTGCGATCATCTGTTAGTACTCTTGGAAACCCATCCAACATTGGGATATCATCTGTATCTTATTATTTTTGAAATTGATTCGGATAAAAGTGAGTTTCATCCTCTGCTATGTCATCTTGATTATCAAGCTAGTCTATTTCCTTATTCTGAATCCTTTGAATCTTGAGCAGTGCACTTCTTCCTCTTACCACAACATGAAAGAACTTGGTGTTTCTTTCACAAACCTTGAACCATTCAAATACTGGTTTCTTCCTCCAAAAATCTTCTTTCCATTTTAGTGATGAGAACTCTGCCTGCTATGATCACCATGACTAATATTAGAGTCACCCTGTGTAAAATACTACCTGCGTAGAACCTATAGGCTACAAGTGAAGATAACCTCTACAAAAATGATCATCACTCTGAAATAAAGTACCAATAGCACTGTAATGATTACATAACCGCTTACCACAAAATCTATAAGTGTTAATATATCCTCTCTCCATGGGCCTTAAGTGATAAATAACTTGTGAGAAGGAAGACCAAGTTGCTATGAATTTCTACAATACCAAATCGAGTGGAACGCTAATCCTCTAATGAATCTATGCACAATGTTAAGATATAAATGATATAGTGTAGTAATATGCCAACCTCACTCAAGAAATCCCATCTTGTACTCTAAAGTCAATAAAGAACCCTAAAAAACACTACCAAAACCAAGTCTGGCCTACGAATAACTTGAAAAATTGAATGTCATCCTTGGATGTGAGGTATCTGCAAAATAACTTGCAATCCCTATAGTTAAAAGTCAAAAGGATAAAGTAGTTGTGAACTCTAATAGAGCTTGAGTTGGCCCCAAATCCTCTATCCGATGTTGAAGGTCTTTGACATCCATCCATGACTCCCTAGTCTAGAACTATGTTGAAGCTCTAGAATTGCATGCCAAAGTCCCATCCACATCTTTGATCAAAGTCGCATCGTCTATCTTTGATACAATAGAGTCAAAGAATGTATTTAAGGTTTATAAAAATATGAACACACAATATAGAGTATAGAATAAAATTTTAAAAAAATGCCCTGTAGCCTCCCGAAGATAGGTTACAAATGTCCCCACACTGATTTGCAGGACTCAACTAGACACTTTTCTCTCGTACCAACAAACCAATTAACCTAGGCTCTATTACTAATTTTTCATAACCCTATTTCTCAAGTCATGATGGCTCATACTATAACCCACCAGTATGTAACCCAATCCATCATCTAGAATAACTAATAATAGACATTTAAGAGAAATGAAGTTAGAATGCAGAACAAATATAATAAAAAGGCTACAATAGACAAGATAATACAAAAAACTAGTGGAACCAGCACGAGGGTTTCTAATGTAATAAGATTACAAAAAGAATTATTAAATTAATAGACTAATACAACCCATATCTTCAATATAGAGATTAGTCTAGTACATACGAGGGAGAATAGTAATACTACAAATGCCAGGAGCTCAATTTCATTTTCCAAACTATAGTGGTATGATGAATACAATAATAGCGAGAACTCCTACTATGATCCGCACACTGCAGATAGTATGAGTTCACAACATGTGGTACTTGGTAGGCATCTTCCTACTGATCTCCAAATATAATTCAAATAACCTAAAAGTAGGAATATAAACTACACCTAATATCTTGGAAACCAACATAGTAAAGCTAAGAAGACCATAAGGATAAACTACACTATTCTAGTTATACTCCCGGACGTAAGTACTATAATGTATGTCATTGACCAATATAAAAATAAATAGCATGAGAAAGATATACAAAGTAGTATACAATGCCAAGGAATGGTTATACAATATGAATAAATGAAGATAGGGACATATGGTAATACCTTAGCTATATACATAAATATATGTAGGTAACCAATGCTAACCTTAAGGTACAACCTAAAGTAGTCATACTAGCATGTTAAGGCATTCGAATACTAGCAGGAACTAGTACTAACATAATCAAGATCTTTAATCCATACATCTAAACATGATATAATTATCCATAATAAAGCAAATCCCAAAGAAAGGAGTCAAAATCTCACCTCAAATCTCAGTACCAGTCCAATAATCAACTTGTCACAAACTAACTATGAAAATAGCACAATGCAGTAATTGTCTAGCCTTAACATACAATACCTAAATTGGGCCATAAGACATTAAAATCCAATCAATACAAACACACATCGCAAAAAATATTCATTATCTATACCTATGTAACCTCCCTTAAGGCTAATAGATATAGGCATATTCTGGTCATAGGTAATATACATACAAGGATGAATGCAAAGTGAATCCATAATACCATAATCAGTCCAAGTACCATAAACTAACCAAGTGTAAGGATACCCTCCATCTCTACTACTATAAAAGACAGGACCAACAATGACCTATTTTCTTCAACATGATAGCTTACGAATGAAGAGGCCCCTAGGGAGATCGGGAGTAACTGTATAGACCGACCCAGTCCTAATTGAAAATTTTAAACAACCATCAATATCATCAATCCAACCCCTCCAGCACTAAAGATCCCAACCTAGTCCTGATCTAAGATTTCAAATAACCTTCTCATTGTACTCAGGGTAAACTATGAGAGTAAATTATTATAAAAGTATTGTAAGGGTTTAAATCTCTCTCAACTGAGGTAAGTAGTAGTAGTAAAACTGTTGATCGGAATCTATCTCTATCAAATCTCTGAAATATTATTTTTAGTCTCAAAGGCCAATAATGTTTTCATTAAGAAGGTATGACTCTTGCTACGTAGAATTCTATTTAAATAGTAAAAAGTGGGACTAAATTCCTTTTTAGGAAAATAGTAGTAAGAACAATATTCTTAGTTTACATCATACCATTTATAGTTCTAGTTAGCGCGAATGTACCAAATTTATACATGAAACATCGATATTCAAACCATATGATTATAAGAATCTAAATGTCTATAACCTATGTCCACATCCTTTATAAAGATTAAATACTTCTCAAAATCTGTGCAATATCATAATCCTAGACTTGGGCCTAATAGTATATATATTTGACATAACAATAGCATCATAATCAAGGAGAGCCATCATAATACACTAAGTATCGTAGTTAACATTACACTCAAGGTTCTTTAGTCTCTATTATTCCTAACATACTAGAAACCTAGGGTAATAGGATCTTACAAGAATAATAAGTATTTCACCTTGAGGGGCTATTACCATTCTAGTTGTTAAACTATTAAATTAGGCTAAGTCATAATGTTCACCAATATCACATTCTAGCAACTCTATCTAACTGCATCATATATAAAACACCATCTCATGAGGAATATTAGAAATAATCCTATAATTATGCCAAATAGAAAGCCTTGAAACAACTTTTGTCTACAACGATGTTTACCAACATGCCTTGAATTAGCCTTAATTTATCTATTTTTGCTCCACAATCATGAAATACTATCACAATTTCAAAATCATAATTTACACATCATTAGGTATAGAATGAGACCTATATTTCTATATTAAGGGTTTGCCAAATTTTAGGTCAAGAACGGGCTAGTAAGGCCTATAATGAAATCCCAAATTAAATCCATCACTCGTTTCTCGATGGATAAGAAATGTATATTAAGGAGTTGAGAACAATTAAGACGTATATCATGGCTCAAATCAACCATTCAATCCAAGGAATTAACGGCCTAATTTCTAAGAATTCACCATGAATTAGTATGGAAATTGATGTGCCATTGATTCATGGAACTTTTGATGCTTAAAGCCGTTAGACTATGCAACAACTTAGGCTATTTTGTTAGATATGATGGGTATTTTATGTGTATTTTACAGAGTAATTAGGTTGGGAGTTTTGTTGGACAAAAATAGAGGAAAAAACTCGTAAAAAATCAAAGTAAATGACTGGGCCATGAGTCATTATATGACAATAGAACTCGTAGCCCAAGTTATTGTAACAAAAGTAAAGGCTACTAATTTCAAGAGTAAAATTAAGGCTAATAATGACTCATTAGTAGTTACAACTAGTCGTGGTTTTAGTCATTCTCAGAAGGCTAGCAAAAGAGTATTAAAGATAGTCAAATAGAAGCCTAGTGGTAGTGGAAGATGACTATGAGTATTTATGATTAGGTACGACATAGTAAGGAGTCATTTTAAGCGTGGAGGAAAAGTACTAAAAGTTAAAAATCTATTAGAGTGACAATGAATCAAGCAAATGACTCATATGGTCTGACCATTAATCATCATAACTAACTAAAAAATAGAGGCAATGTATCTAACAATTAGTCATCATCAGTCCAGATGACTTGTTTCTTAAGGTATCACCACTATAGACTTAATTTACCTATTTTTTTAGGTTATTTTTACTTTTTTATTTGGAGAAACAATAAATGCTCTTGTGATTCACTTGTATTAAGTTACTCACTTTATACACTTAGAAAAAAATTTAGATTCCAAGATTAACTTTTGATCATGGAATTCTCTTGATCATGGTTTTAGGTTAAATAAGTAATTTGAGACTTTGAGTTTTATTCTTCATTATTCTGAGATAATCTATGATTCTTTATTGAAATCTATGAGTAGTTTTGCAACTATGAGCATCTAAATCTCTTAATTAGGGTTTTGAGAAATCTTGTAGAAAAATAAACTAAGAGAAGTGTGAAGTATTGCTAGATCATTTTATACATGTGTATTGTGATGAAATCTTTTATAATTTCCCTCTTAGTGGTGGCCAATTCCGAGAACTAGCCTATATTTTAGATCGTCATCTTAAGAGAGGTTGAAATTAGGAAAAGGGGATTATATTAGTGATTTGAGGCTATCAACCCTCATCTAATAGCTTACGACCCATAAGTTCATAGTAAAACTAGGATAAAATACCGAGGTTAGTAAGGATACACCCTGAGACTCATAAGGTTAAGAGTGAGATTTGCCTATTAGTCCACAAGACAATTGGTTCTACATATGTGGAGGTGAGTTATTTTGATGGAGCATGAAAATCCTATGTGTTAGAAAAACAGGGGGAACACAACCCTAGTTTTCATTCGAGATTGTTTACAACCAATAGAATTCACAACTTTTTACTTTTATGGTTTATTACAAATTTTCTCATTTACTTTCTTACATTTCTAGATTTTCAGCAAGTTTAATATATGAGTTTGGCCTATTCCTTGTGGGATATCCCACAACCTAGTTTGGTTACTATAATTTGGCGGCAACTGCATTATTTATTTTTTAGAGGTATAGTTTATGGGACACCTAATTTTTGTATCACTGTCAGGGAATATGGTGGTGGAATTATTTACTAATGTTGTTGAGGTTCTTACGTTTTATTTTCCAGTTCTTCTTTGGGTATAACTTGGTGTATGCGTGGCACTAGGAGTTAATTCAACCTCTTACAACAACTTGATCTTGAGATGACTATAACTCTACAATCGATTCATAGGATGTAAGAATAGTAATATGGAAGGTCATTTTCAGAGCTTCCGAAAAATCCTACTAGCTTAGCTCCTCTTCTTTTGGGTATAATTTAGGAGATGATTGATCAAATTACTAATAAAGTATCATTAGAAGTATCTGCTGCTAATGCGAGGAGGTATGTGGATGACCTTCAAATAGCTCTGGAGGCATAGTGAGATAGAGACAAGGAGTAGATCATCAAGAAGAACTTGATGAAAATTGAGATAGAGTTAGAAGGGGTAGAGCTCAAGTACTCCCATCCTATCAATACTTTCCACCATATGAAGATCCTGAGATGGACTTGGGATATGTTTATCCTACCAAGTTAGGAGCTATTATTTCTCCTGATTTGCTAGGGGTGTGAGGTTTATATTATGAGTGCTATGATCCAATTGTTGAATCTGAAAGGTGTGTTTGCGGGCGTGCCAACATATGACGCAAATATGTATCTTATTATTAACTTTATTGGAATTTCCACTCCATACACTATACCTGGGTAGATAAAAAATTTCTAAGACTTAGGTTGTTCCCTTTTTCTCTAACTAGTAGAGCTCATTATGGTAAGGTGAACTTGCTCATGGGTCTATTAGTACTTGGGACATGGTATGGCGGAAATTTTTGGATAATTTCTTCCCTCCATCAGGAATTCTATAGTTGATGGACAAGATATATAATTACAAGAAGCTATGTTCAAAATCAATCTATGAGGCATGGTTTCAAAAAAAAAAAAAGTCAACGATGCCTAGTCATAAAATTATGGGAAACAACTTGCTTGAAAATTCCTATAAAGACCTTAACAGAAGTTTAAAAGCTATGGAGATACAATTATAGGTGAAGCATTCATGTTCCTTCTTTACGAGGTAGGATCAAAGATATTTTATCCGATCTCTATCACCATAGAGGGTAGGATAATCTGTAGGTAGAGAGACACGTTGGTCGTTATACTATTAGGGCTTCCTATAAGCATAGAGTTGCAGATAACACAGTGATGCAAGAGGTTTTTCCACTAAAGATTGAGTTTTGGTTACTGACAGCATAGTTTTAATGATAGATTTTAGGAAAGTAAATGCAATGGTTGTGCAAGGTAGAGCTTCCAGATCATATGATTCAGATATGGTTAAATAAGCAAAATATCTAGATAGAGGGTTGGAGAGTTTCTATTCTAAAATCTAATTATATTCTTAAGACACCTGGAACTCAAGGAAAGGAAACCAAATACGAGGAAAAATATAGGGTTTAAAGTAGAGAGAGATGGTAACTGGAGATATGAAGATGATTAGAAGGACAAAAGTTATGTATATGCTCTACCAGGAAGCCATGACACTTAGTCAAGGATAGAGGTTATGTTGTCCAAGCTAGTTAAGGGTAAGGAAAGTTAGGAGAGTTGCCTTATGGAGAATAAGGTAGATAATTATGGTGTGACCCAAACAATAGAATTGTATGCTACTTCGACCAAGAAATTATAGCATCAATTTGGACAGATGTCAACAACCTTGAATAAGCATCAATCGGGCATTATTTCGAGTAGTACAATGGAGAATGTTAAGAACAACAGTCACAATTTTGCCATCACCACTCGCAGTGGTAAGGCTACCATTAATCCTTCCATACATATAGTAGATGATCTAATGAATGATGTTGTTGGTGTAGATGTGATGCCTGAAGCAGAACCTAAAAAGTTGGTTACTAATGGGGAGTTATCAAAAAAATCTAGAGGCACTGATAAGAGGGTTGACAAGGATAACGCAAAGAGAAAGGTGGCCGCTCCTTTGTTGAAGACCATTCCACATCTCCCCCATATTTTCCATAGAGATTAAAGAAGAAAAAATGGGGAGGGACGTATAAAAATTAGTTTTGATATTGATAGAACTGCCTTTTAATATTCATCTTATAGAGTCATTAAAGCAGATGCATGGCTATGTTATGTTCGTGTAGAATTTGGTTACTAGAAAGCGAACTGTGGGTTTTGATCCCTTCGATAATGTTCATCATTAACGTTTTGTTAGGTATCACCCAGGCTACACCTTTACTCTAAAGATGATAATGGTTGTTGTCAAATATAGTAACCCAAAAATCTTTGGGGTCAAATCCCAAAGGAATATAGGGACTAGTGGATCTCAAATGCTGTAATCAATGGGCTAAGATTTGAAAAATAAATGGGGGACTTGAATAAAATATTTAACAAGGAGCAAATATCAACTTTTGTTGTAATTAGTATTGGTGAACACTCGGATTGTGATCCCCTAGTATCTTAATTCAAAAGGTTTATCATTCTTTGTTGAAAAAATCGGATACCTTGTATTCAGAATCTGATAAGTTATGTACAATGTATAGTATTTTCGACGAGAAGATGCATTTCACCCTTTCCTTTTGATTCTCAGGATGTCGCCACCCTCCACTTAGTTGATTTGGCTGAGTTGATGTCACCCAAAACTACACCTCAACTAGAAGTTTAATGCGGACAATTACTAATATAATAATCCAACAAGGCTGCGGTCGATCCCACAGGGAAAACATGAGCAGTTACTTTCCCTGATGTATTCCACGAGCAGTACAGGATATTAATTAGGGGGATTTTGTTATCAATTTCAAATAGTAACCAATTCTTAAGTTCTTTTGAGTTGTAATCAAATTGAGATTAAATCCTAGGTCTGTGTTCCCCCTGTCTTGTCAACTCTGTAAATATCTCATGATTAACGAAATTAATCTATTATTTTTAATTCAAAGACTACAAGATAATTATTATCAACTGTCGCATAAGCTAGAGGATAAATTTCACCTTTTTTACTTGTTTATCGTATCAGGTTGTTTTCTTGTTACCCATTGATTTGGCCCCAGTTCCACATATTAGGGTAGGTTTAAGTGTAAGCAACCCAATATCTATATAAAGTTGTTCATCCTCTTATACTACCATGTCATCTGCTGCTCCATATGTATTTGCTGCTTCAATAGCACATGTACCACCAACATATTTTGAATCTCATGTATGACATCCTCTATTGATAATCACAATATCATCTAGCATTTCCAATGTAGCTTCCTAGTAAAGATGCATAAATGCTCCTCCTAAAATAGTATCTATCATAGATCTTGTGCTATTATTCAATGATCGATAAAAGATCTCAAAAGTTTTAGATTCTCTAATTTTGTTGTTCGGTGAATTGCTAAGCTTCTTCTTGAATCCAAACAATTCCTCAAATATATAATACGTAGGTAGATGTGTAAAATTATACATTTCATTCTTCAACTTTAACATCTATGTAGGAGGGAAGAATCTACTTAGAAACTGTGTCTTCATCTCATGCCAAGTTCTGCTAGATCATCTTGGAAGTTCCCCTACCATAAATATCCTTCTCCAGTCAAACGAAATGGGAACAATGACAATACTAATGCTTCTTGATTGACCCCTGTAGTATTTTATTTTTTTCAGATCCCAAGAAAATTTGTAAGGTGCATGTTTTCATCACCTTAACATCTCCCAAAAACACACCCTTCAGATTCAATAATTAGATTGTAGAACTCGTAATATAAAACTAAACATTAGTGAATAATGGAGGAGAAACAATGGCTCAAGACTCTGTAGGCTCAACACAACCCAAATCTTTTTCATCTTACACATATGGGTCTCAGTGTTGATATGTTGGAATACATATAGCCCTACCGGTAAGACCTTATAAATTAATCTCATATTCTAAGCCTTAGAGTTTGTCAAGTGAAGTTGTGGCATATAGAACATTGAATTATCTTTCCATCGATAGAAATTTTGTCAAAATTCGGCATCGAACGAGAATGTTATGACCGTTTAGAGAAAGTAGTCAAAACCACACAAGTGGGACCATCGGGATAATGGGTCGTCGATGTTGTGATGGACCATCGTCCAGCACATCGCAACCAAGGCAGTGACTCCTTTTTTAGGCCCAAGTGTGATAGCCAGTATGATGGACCATCAAGGGTGTGTTGGATCTTTCCTAGGACCATAGAGCTGAGGTAGTGAGGCCTCATCCTGGATAACATACGACGGACGATCCGATAAACTGTTGGGTTTGCGATGGACCATAGTTGAGACCATCGCATCAAGGCAGTGTGTTTTATTTCCAACCGCTTTGCGATAAACGATACGACGGACCATCAGACTGAGCGACGGACTATCATTTCGACCATCGTAGACCTCGTTCAACATTTTAAACTTATTTTTAAAAGGGCTTTTTGGTCTTTTTCCACTATTTTCCGCTCCTATTTATATCTGATCATGGATCACAACCTCATTTCTAATTTTCAACATCAAAAACTAGGGTTTCTACAAAATCAAAACCCTTCCTTCTTCATCTAGAAAAATCAAGAGAAATTAAGAAATCAAGAATCTTTCTAAGAGCTTTCAAGAAAGAGTTTCTCTAAGGTATATAGATGTTGATTCTTGGGTCTCTTTCATCCAAGAAGCTCAAGAATCCTTTTGGAAAATTCAAAGATCTTATGTTTATGGATTTTCATGATTCATGTGTGTTGAAATTGATGTTCAGAGTATTATTTTGTTCTTATTAATGTTTGTTTGCAAGGTTTTCAGGATTTGACCTTAGTATGTGATACTCATGTGATGTTCATGATAAACCCTCTTCAACTTGCTTGTTAAGTGATATGTTCATGTCAATTAAGTGATTGAAATTGTAGAATATGGAAAGAATGCTCCCCATACGTTTTATAAAATGCTTATGTGAAGGAATTAGAGCCATTATAGCATGCTGACTAGAAATCCCCAATTGTGTGCAAGCCTATGCAGGCCAAGTGTTTGTTGAAAACCCATAGTGAATGAATTCTGACATGATAGCTTGAAATTCCCCAATTATGGTCTCTTTGATACATGCTAATAATTTAAAACATGCCAAGTGTTTGATGCAAGACCTTGTTGAATGGAGCATGATCCAATAGCATGTCCCCCTTATGTTATTACATATTTAGGATTCCTAAATGCTTGAAGTGATGCCTTAGTGATTGTGATGGTTAATGATTGCCCATGGTCTTGATTATTCAAGAATGGTTATGTTCAACTTTTATGTGATCGAGTCCTGGGGGTATTTATACCCGACCATTTAGCTGTTGTCTAGAGCCCGTATCAGTTTTCACGATAATTTCTGTCGATCCCTAATTCTCTGAAATTAGAGAGTTATAGAACTCTGTATTCTTAGAAAGATACAAAACTTAAGAAAATTCAGTAATCTTTGTAATTATTGTATTCTCAGTTGCGCTAGTAATCTAGCTTTAGTTTTATACCCAGCTCAGATTTAGTAGTATTCAAGTGTTCAGTTCTGACCTCTATATTAACCGAGTACTCTATTCACAGCTCAGTGTCATCAGTCAGATAACAAGATTCTGTAGTATTCAATTAGATATGGAACAAAGTGAATTTAGCTTCACTTAGTCAGACCATTAAAGAAACATGATCAGTATCAGATTCATCTTAGTTTATGTTCAGTTAAGAATTAATTCAGAGTCTTTCAGTTGGGAGCAAGAGCTAGCACTGAGCGAGGGCAGGGATAGAGGCTTCCTATCAAAGAGGCAAAGTCATTAGGAGCAATCCCTGAATTGTAGAACTACATTGCCAGTGCAGGATACAGGAGTCACCCGTCAGGAAAGGCTGGTCACCCGTTAGATAGGCTTGACTATTATATGACTTAGGCTTGACTTCCTGGGATGTTCACCCATCAGATAGGCTTGAACAGAGAGGTATTTAACCATGATATGATATTGATACCCTTCTAGCTAGGGTTATAGGTTGGACCCCACCAGTTGAGATTCGAGGTATTTCAGTTAAGTGACTACTTCCCACAGTTGTAGTTTCAGTATCAATCTTTAGAAATTAGAAGTGTCAGATACAGTCATCTATTTTAGTGAGGAACTCAGATAGTTCCATTGATTCATGGACCACCCATCAGATAGGCTTGGTTCCATATAAAGTTTTTTAGTATTAGATCCAGAGATCACCCGTCAAATAGGGTTGATCTCAGTCTCAAATTCAGTTGAGTATTCTTGTTATCATATCTAGAGATCACCTGTCAGATAGGCTTGATCTCAGTCTCATATTCATTTTAGAAATCTCATTATCCGATCTAGCGATCACCCATCATATATACGTTTGATCTCAGTCTTAGATTCAGTTGAGTATTCTTATTATCAGATCTACAGATCACCTGTTAGAAAGTTTTGATCTTAGTCTCAGATTTAATTGTGTATTCTTATTATCAGATCCAAAGATTACCCATCAGATAGGCTTGATCTAAGTCAAATATTCAGTTGAGTATTCTTGTTGTTAGATTTGGACATGAATTTTTTTATCAATGATAGTAGATTCTAAAATCATCCATTAGAGAGATTTCATTTTTGATGCAGTCAGTCGAGACTAGAAAGCTCAGAATTCAGTCATTGATATGAGTAGATTCAGTTAATCAGTTTTAGTATCGTGATTTTTTCAGATCACTCGCTAGATAAGACTGAGCTCAACTTCAGTACTCAGTTATCAGTATTAGATGATTCAATGTTCAGTATCTCAAGCATTAGTAGTGAGTTCAGATAGTAGCAAAGTAGTATACAATTTTTAGTATTTTGAGTCACGATGATTTTAGTTATGGTTCGTGCATTCATGCATGTGTTATCATTCAGTAATCTCATGATTATTCAGTTAAGTAAATATTCATGCATAAGCCCTTGCATTTATCCTTACCTCATGTTCATACTTGGTATACTCTCGTACTGATGCATTTTAGCTATGGTGTTTTATTTGACACCAAAGGTTCAGAGGCGCGAGATCTAGAGTATCTTTAGCAGCTCAGTCCCAGTTAGCAATAGACATATTAGTGTGTCCTCTCCAGTCAAGGATGATCCTTATTTTATTAGCGTATCAGATTTTGTTCAATTTCAGTAGACAGAGTTACTTGGATGATTGAGTCGTATCTTTTCATACTTTGCTCCTTATTTGAATTTTGGTTTTGTTACTAATACGATTTAGTATAAAAATCATATCTAATGCTTATAATTAGGTACAGACACCTATACTGATTGATGTTGGTATTTTTAAAGTGTTTTTCTTCTCTTTTTTTCAAATCCTTTATAGACCTATTTTACCTGCAATACACACAAAACTGCATCATATCCAACAAAACACCCTAAGTTTATGCATAAATTTACAGTTGTAAGCACTTAAAGCATCGCGTTTCCACGTCACATCAACTAACCATTATCTTGATCTAGTTAACTATTACCTTTTGAGTATCTAGTTCTTAGATGAAATCTTCCCATCTTGCATAGATAATACCTAGTTGAGTTGATCGACAGCGAAACTCAGAATTTCTATTGTCATTATCTTTACAAGTCACTACTCCTCTTTTGGAGTAAGTAGGAATAATATAGGCTGGATCTTAATGTTGGCCACTGCAAAAAAGTAACACTTAAAGTAAAGATAATACAATGCATGCAAGGGTATCCGTTCACAACAATAATAACACTTCCCATACTTCATGAATCCATTAGGGTTCCACAACCCTAGATATGGGTTTTAGCCACACATCATTATGAAATAATCAATAACATTCATGATTTGAAGAATAGATGAGATCGCAAAAAAAATGAAGTTGAAAACCCACAACCCTAACTGATTTTATCAACTCAAGCCAATACAAGAGAATTTTAAGATTAAAATCAAATCTTGGAATCAGAATATGTTTATGATTATTCTAAGTGTGTTACTTCTACTAAAAAATACATAAAGGTTATTTATAATACATGAACAAACCCTAAAATCAAAGCCCAAACGAAATCGGAGAAAATAGGGTCGGTGGCCACTTACTCACCCTACTTACGCCCTGGCCTTAGGAGTAGGTAGAACTTGTGGACAATAGGGAGGGCCCAAGTAGCGGAATATGTTTCATAATAAAAATTTACTACATGTCAGTTCACGAGATTTTGGACTTTTGGCACTTGCTTTTGCCCACATTCTACAGGTTGACTTAGTAAGTCTCAGGAGTCATCTTTTCAGCTCTTCTTCTATTCCGAAGAATGCTCTGATAACGAAATACTCAAAAAGTGTTACATGATTCACATGGTCAACTAAGACCAATCATCATATCAGCTAATGATTTTCTAGGTTTGGTCCCCTGGGGACCGCCACCTTCCACAACTTTTCTACATACCCCGTCATCAATAACCAATTAAAACCATTTCCAAATAACCCACCAAATACTTACCATTTTATTAACGAAGGCCAATAGTAGTGGTATCATCATAGCACTCATTACTTGCTAGTAATATATATAGTCAAACCATTTAGTTTAAGGAGACTTTCAAGTGCTCTTTCCATATACCCTATTAGACCACATTGGAGACTTCCATATTCTCCACAAGCACAAACATTTACACTTTAACCTTTTCAAGCTATTTAAACCAGGTATAGTTCCTTTTACAAAGTTTAAAACATGCAAGAGTTCCATTAAAAGAAGTCAATGCAATGGACATATCTTTAGAAGCATTTTGTCAAATACCTTGGGGCATGATTTGAACAAAACTAATTCCAAAGCCTGTTAAACCATTACCATGAAATACAACTGTCCAAAACCCCTATTAATATATATAAAAGTATAATTAAAACCAAAGGAAACCAAAACCAAGCAATTAATATCAAAACCCCCAAATAATAGTTGGAAGCTATAATCATGAGATAGTAAAACTATGGAATCAATTTGATAAACCATGCCTTTATTTGAAATTACAATGATGAAAGAGAACCATGCCTTATACCCAGTAATTGACCCCAAAAAATTACCAAGACGATCCCCAAAGAAATCCTCTAGATTAAATCCTAGACTTGTTGTCCCAAAAGCTTCTGAGGGAATTATGAAATATTTTGATATAGTTTCTAAGTGTTAATGAATATAATAATAGGGTGAATAACCTCCTAAGTGTATTAGAAGTCGTGGGTCCTAATTTGGGTAAATATGGAAATATTAAGAATAGCCCCACTTAAATCCCTTAAAAACCCATCATAGCGATACAACAGACTCATACGTGTCGTACCCTCCCAATATGATTGGTACCCACCACTCATATCCAAGACTCAGCCTTTGATCAGACACTGTCCAGTATACAAATCATCTAACTAAGTCATAACCACATCATACGATCCATACCCATGATCCGTATCCCTGACAGAATGAAATACTATGAGAATCCAACATTGCCCACCCTACGATCCCTAATACAACTCGTACCAAGTCCTGCGACTCATACCCCTTAAGTTACACATATTCTAGTGACCAAAACCATCCCACCAACTAACAATAGTCAACATACGAAAAGACCATATCACGCGTATCCCAAGATACTGCTCGTACCCATGCATCATATTGGATTCAAAGAACATAATTCCAGGAAATTTTCTAAGGGCAAAACTCAGAATGTTTTAGTCTCACCCTCTAGGAACATTCATCTTTAAATGACAGAAAAGGTAAGGGTAACCACACATAGAGTTATTTGCATTATCAAACATCCTTTCACAAAAAGGCAAAGATGTTAATATTTCCTTTAAAAAACTCAGAAAATAAAGATGTGTTGAAGAACAAATACCTTTCCCATGAATCCCAAAAGCAGAAATCAAAGGTGGATACTTAGACTTCATGTCCTCTTCTACTTCTCAAGTAGCTTATTCCACCTTATGATTCGACCATAAAACATTAACCAAAGCCACATCCTTGGTACGCAACCGACGAACTTGTCTATCTAATATCTCAACCAGGTCCTCTTCATAATAAAAAGAATCAAAAATACCCAATCCCTATAAAGGAAAAATCGAATAAGGACCACCAAAGCACTATCTTAACAAAGAAATATGAAAGATCGGATGAACCAAACTTAAGTAAGATAGCAACTCCAACTCATAAGCAACATTGCCAACCCCTCGCAAGATCATATAAGGACCAATAAATCGAGGACTGAGTTTCCCCGTTTCTAAAAACTGCACCACTCCCTTCATGGAAGACACCTTAAGGAACACCCTATCACTGACAACAAATGCCATGTCTCTACGCCTAACATACGCATAGGGATTTTGGAGGCTTTGGGCATCTTTAAGCCTATCCAGAATCACCTTGACCTTCTCTATCACTTGATAAACCATATCTAGGTCAAAACTATTTGCCTCACTAAGCTCAAACAAACTAATAGGAGATCTATACCCCCTACCATAAAATGCCTCAAAAGAAGCCATACCAATACTTGAATAACGGCTATTGTTGTAAGCAAACTCTACCCAAGGTATATTCTTAACCCAATTTCCACCATAGTTAATCACACAAGCCCGAAGAATATATTCTAGTGTCTGAATAGTTCTCTCTGCCTACCCATCCAAAAATAGATGAACATCGGTACCTAAACTAACCTTATTCCCCAACCATTGGTTGAAAAATTGCAAAAAATGAGATATAAACTACATATCATGATAAAAAATAATAGAGACAGGTATCCCATATAGCTTCATAATCTCTAGAAGATACAACTTTGCCTAATCTTCCACCGAAAAGGTAGTACAAACTGGCAAAAAATGTGTAGACTTTGTCATCCTCTCCATGATAACCCAAATCTAATAAAATTAGTTTCGAGACAGAGGAAAATTGGTAATGAAATCCATATTGATCATCTTCCACTTCTATTCGGGGAACTCTACTTCTTGATTCAACCCACCAAGCCTCATGTGCTCAACCTTAACCTGTTGATACACCATGCACTAGGCCACAAAATCAACCACATCCCTCTTTATACCATTCAACTAATAGACCTTCTTGAGATTATGATACATCTTTGTCGAGCTAGGATGAACTACATAGTGCGACACATACGCCTCAACAAAAACTCTTTGTTGCAACTCGTCGACATCAGGAACACATAACCTCCTTAGTGCCGTAAAGTACCATCACCACTGATCTTAAAAACGGCCACCTTTTGCCCACCAATATTACTCTTGCTTTTCATCAAGACAGGATCCAACACATGCTTCACGTTAATCTCTACACCAAGAGATGATCAAACTACTTATTGCACCATCATACTCCTAACCTTGGAGCCCAAGAGACAAACCCTTAGATTAACCTAGCGGTGAATATGCTTTACCAATTCCCACTTTCCCTTCTCCACATGAGACAAATTACAAATGGATAACCTACTAAGAGCATCAACAATCACATTAGCTTTAACTGGGTGATGGTGAAGACTTATATCATAATCCATGAGAAGACACAACCAGCTCCTATGCCTAAAATTAATCTTTTTCTGAGTAAACTCATACGGAAGACTCTTATGATCACAAAAGATATTCACGCGAACACCATATAGATAATGCTGTACTATTTTCAAAGTAAACACAACCTCTAACAACTCCAAATCATTTATAGGATAATTCATCTTATGTACCTCTAACTACTTTGAAGCACAGACAATCACCTTCCCATGATATATCAAAACACAACAAATCCCAACCCGAGATGCATCCAAATAAACCACAAACCCATCAATGTCTTCTGGAAAGGTCAGAATTAAAGCCGAAGTCAATTTATCCATCAACATCTCAAAACTCCCTTCACAAGAATTAGACTAAGAAAACTTAATCTTCTTCTGAGTCAACTTTGTCAAAGGAGAATTTATCAAAGAAAAGCATTCTATAAACATCTTATAATACCCAACGAAACCCAAGAAACTACGAATATCAGACTGAGTCATGGGCATAGTCCACCCCTTCAATGCATAAACCTTTTGTGGATCCACTATGAGCCCTACAATAGAAATAATTTGACCCAAGAAAGTCATAACGTTCAACCAAAACTCACACTTACAGAATATGGCATTCAACTATTATTACTTTAAGGTTTGTAACACCAGACGTAGGTGATTAGCATGATCCACCACACACTTCGAATAAACCCAAATCATCAATAAATACAATGACAAAGAGATCCAAAAACTTCCTGAACACCCTGTTCATCAAGTCCATAAATATTTTCAGAAATTTAGTCAACCCAAATGATATCAAAAAGAACTCAAAATGCTAATACTAAGTATAAAAGACCATCATATGGATATCCACCTCTCTAATCATACACTAATGGTACCCAGACTGAATATCTATCTTAGAGAAGAACTTGGCACCTTATAACCGATCAAAAAACTCACCTATCTGAGGAAGAGGATACCTATTCTAGACCATTACCTTATTCAACTGTCTGGTGTTAATGCATATTCAAAAGGAGCCATTATTCTTACATATAAACAACACCAGTGTACCCCAATAAGAAATACTAAGATGAGTAAACCTATTATCAAGAAGATCCTTAAGTAGCTTCTTGAGTTCCCTCAACTTAGCTGAAGCCATTCTATTAGAAGGAATAGAAATTAGACGAGTGTACAAAAAAAAATCAATACCAAACTTTATTTCCATATCAAGATAAACACTAGGAATATAGTCCAAAAAGACCTCGGGAAACTCATTAATCACAGAAATCAAAGACCAAGAAGGATCTTCCAAGTTATATTCTTTAACCCAGACCAAGTGATAAAGACAATCCTTGGAAATTAACATCCAAGATCTAAGATAGGAAGTAAGCCTCCCCCTAGGAGCGAAGGAACTACCTTTCCATTCTATAATCAATTCACTAGGGCATTAAAGATAATCTTACGGGTTTGACCATCTAAGGACATATACAATTAATAGAACTAATCCTTACTAATAGTATCATCCAAAACAACCATATCAAACTCAAGCAGATATGCTAAGGTTTGCTTGCTGCCAACAAATATAACACACCCCCTATAGACTCTCTCAACATTAATCGAGTTACCTACAAGGGTAAAAATAGAAAAAAGATATGAAATAACTTTTGGATCAAAACTAAAAGACACAATGACATATGGAGTCAAATAATAAAGAGTGCACCCCAGATCAAGCAGTCAATAAATATCATAAGAGAAAAGTTGTAACGTACCAGTAGCGATATCAAGTAATGCCTCAGATTCCTATCAGAATACCAAAGTACACAACCTTTTCTAACCTATACTAGAAATAAAAGTTGTAACAGAAGCAGATGCCATACCACCAGGTGTAAGAGTAGAAGATAAATCCATAAGAATATCTTTTTCCCTATAAAAACTTTGCTAAATGGATAATCCCCAAGTCGATGGCCCAACTGACTGTAATTCAATCATTTTTCCCTTTCTTCCATATAATAAAAAAAATAAGGACAACCATAAATTTGACAATACAGACTTGAAGAAATTGACTGACCTTCACTCGCCTGAGATTGGGAGACCTGTGCTCAAGAATTTTCACCACCTTGATAATGCCTGTCTCCCAACTGATAAGGTGAACTAGTAGAAAATGAACCATAACTCCCTAACTTATTTTTCAACCACTTGCCACTATCTCTATCACCCTGACACTGAGCACCTCCCTGATCCAAAAATCTGTTCCTCTTTCCCTACTTATCCCAAAACACTGTCTACCTCCTCTTGTCATCCTCAACTTGCTGCATATGAATGGTCAACTAAGAAATATCCACATCTTTTATTAACAAAGTAGTCTTTCTCTCTAGAATCAAATCTCTATTTAACCCAAAAGCAAACTTCTTGATTCTCAACCTCACATCATCCACCAAATAAAGAGCATAACTTAATAGCTGATCGAACTTCAAAGCATATTCCTTTCCTGGCATCCTTCTCTGCCTGAGGTTAACAAACTCCTCTATCTTAGCTTTCCTTAATTCATGAGGAAAGAACCGATCAAAGAAAGTATTAGAAAAGGCCTTCCACAACCCTTTATTTTTCATATCACCTTTATTGTTGCTCCACTCCTCATACCAATGATAAGAAATATCCTTGCACTAATAATTTACAAGGTGAAGTCCCTCTACATTAGTTGCCTGCATCACCCAAAAGATCTTTTCCTTCTCATTTAAGAATACCTATGGATCCTATTATACCTTTACCCTAGTAAAAGTTTGAGGAACCATTTTCATAAATTAACCAACACTTGTTGCCTCAGTAGACAAAACACCAGTCACACTCTGTTCTACCTAAGTAGCAACCAGGTGGGAAATAACATAGATAGACTAATGAAATTCTACATTCATCATATTCCCCTTAGGGGTATGAGGAGAACTAGTAAGAATAGGATGAAGTCTAGCACCATCAGGAAGATATACTCTCGACGTAGGATGTACCCCTTTAGTATTATATCTAGATAGGATAGAATAATTTATTTGTGTTCCAGATCTAGGATGCCTGATTTGAAAGATGAATAGATAGGGATTAGTGATGATTCCAGGATTGAGAACTCATGCTTGAAGATAGAATACCAAGAAAGTAAAACATTCTTAAATGTCTTATAGCCCCTCCCCCCTATAAGTGTGGCATGCTTCACACCCCTAAAAGATACTTACTAGACATGGATTTGTAGACTCCCAATAGACCATGAACCTAGCTCTAATTCCAACTTGACACGACCTAACCAAAGGTCTTGTCATAATTGGTATCCCATGTACAATCAGGACTAAGGATGTCCCCCAGTTACCTAAACCAACAACCTATATCCAGCTTTAGGTATGCTGAATTTCAAATATTCAACAAGATAGAACAAATTTTCTTATTAACACTCTAGGATCGTGTCAAAATCGTGACCGTCCCAATTGAGTCCAACCATATCTCACCAACCGGCCAACCATACCAAACCAAACCTTGGGCTATAAACTAGGCCATAACTAAAGAGAATACAAAAATCAAATATAATTAATTCAAAAATATAATAGGATGGAACAACTAACAATATCATCCAGGGTGTAAGCCCCAACACTAATACTAATGCTAAGGAAAAGACTTATACTGATCTCACCTATACTATCCACAGAAGTACCATAAAGCCTCAATCCAAAAGAGTAAACAAGTTTGATTGGGACATGCCCCCAACTATGGCCTAAAAATATCCAAAATAAAAGAAAAGTGTCTAATAATATCTACAAGATGAAAGGATGCCTTTTGAAAGGATGGAAGAACACTTCTTCCATCCAAATGTTGATACCAAATTTATTCACTAAAGAGGTGGATTAAAATAGCTTGTTCATGCATAGCTTGGGTATACAACTGCTAGTAGATGAGGTTATCGAGTGACCCCTAGAATTAATCTTAGGATAAAAAAAAAATAATACCATTTAAAAAACCATGTAAAACCATCCATAACACATTCAACAATACATATATAAGTGTTGGGAAAGGGAACCAAGTTTAGCATGCATTGAAAAACTTTACTTGTGCTGGGTAGCTTAGCCATCCTAAACTGCCCACGGGAGATTTGAGTTCAGCACCTCCAGCTTAAAGGTCCCCAATGTGTGTAGCCGGACTACCAGGGAAGTATACCATAGGATGACTAGTACATACCCAAATAGTGTGACACCATGCACATGGTCCACTAAGATCAATCTTCATATCAGCAAATAAATATTTCCAATTTTGGTCCCCTAGGACCACGACCTTCCATGGCTTTGGTACACACCCCAACATTAATGCCCAATTCAAATCGTATCCAAATAACCAACCAAATCTATTTACCATTTTATTAACCAAGGACAATATTAGTGGTATCGTCATATTACCCCTTACGTTCAAGTAATATCCATAGTCAAACCATTTAGGTTAAGGGGACTTTTAAGTGCCCATTACGTATACAATATTAAACCAATTGGGAGACTTCCATGTTCTCCACAAGAATAACAATTTTGCCTTTATCCCTTCAAACCACTCAAACCATGTATAGTTCTTTTTACTAAGTTTAGAACAAGAAAAAGTTCCATTAAAAGAAGTCAACGCAATGAAAATATCTTTATAAGTATTTTTTCAAACACTTTGGGAGTATAATATAACCAAAACCAATTCCAAAGACCATTAAATCATTAACATGAAATAAAATTATCAAAAACCATCATTAATACATATTAAATAATAATTAAAACCATTGAAAACTATAGCCAAGCATTTAACATCGAACCCCCCAAATAAAAGTTTGCAACTATAACCATGAAATAGTAGAACCATGAAATCAATCATATAAGCCATGCCTTTAGTTGAAATTACAATGAAGGAGGAGAATCATGCCTTATATCGATGAATTAATGGAAAGAAATTATCAAGACGAGCCTTAATGAAATCCTCAAGAGAAAACCCTAACCTTCTTGCCCCAAAAGCTCTTGAGGGAATTATGACATGTTTTGGAATAGTTTCTAAGTGTTAATGAATAGAGTAATAGGGTAAGTTACTTCCTAAATGTATTAGAAGTCATTTCTAAGTATGGAAATGTCTAGAATACCCCCCCTTAAATTCCTTAATAACCCATCATAGGGACACGACTGAATCATAAGTGTTGTACCCTACTAATATGATTAGTACCCACCATTAGTATCCAAGCCTCAGCATTAGATCGGACACTGTCCAGTATACGACTCATTAAAACAACTTGTAACCATAACATATGATTCATACATATGACCCGTATCCTCGGTAGAATAAGATACTAGGAGGATCAAACATCGCCTACCCTAAGAGTCACTCATATGACATATACCAAGTCATACTATTCATACCCCTTAATTCGTACCCACTAGCTAACACTGGTCACCATACAACAGTACTATACCACTCACATCACAACATACGACTCATATTCATGAGTCGTACTAGGTCTATAGAATGAAATTCCAGGAATGTTTATAAGGGTCAAAACCAAGGATGTTTCAAAAATATTCCAAAAAGTCATCATATCTAACAAACCAACCTTAGAAACCTGTATATTTTCCTTATGTTAAGCATCAACATCAGCACACATAACTTAGAACATTTAAACATACTCAGGAAACCAAACACAAAAAAACAAAAATTACACTAAGCTAGGAGAATCTAAGATATTCGAGAAAGTCAGTCAACACTTTAAGCTTAAA
The DNA here is from genome assembly GCA_030864225.1 of Capsicum baccatum var. pendulum. Classification (NCBI taxonomy): domain Eukaryota; kingdom Viridiplantae; phylum Streptophyta; class Magnoliopsida; order Solanales; family Solanaceae; genus Capsicum; species Capsicum baccatum. The sequence continues at coordinate 160,237,153 of CM061555.1, read as the reverse complement.
ACACAATACCATCTCCAATCTCACCTTTCAAAACTAACTACGTATGAATATGAAGTACAACAATCTGAGACAATGGTATCAACGTATTGCATTATATTTTCAACAAAAAACCATTCATATAAATAATTTATGCTACCCGAAACAAGGAAATAGGTAGCAATATAACTCAAGTATTCTATAATATCCTGTACTCTTCCTAGCTAATTTCATCTTAACAATGTCTAATATTAGCTTCTAAACTGAATGATGATTATTACATGAGGAATTTTCAAGATTTTCACTTTTTGTCATGTGGGAAATTAAATAAGATTTCCATCAAAACAAGATTCACTCAAATCCGATAATCGGGTCAGAGGTTATGAATATTTCAAGTTCCCATCTTAAAATAGCACCATCTTAGCCAGTGGAGTGTTGTGATATAGGAGGAAATGGAATTTCGAAAATTCCAGTAGGGGTCCGTGATTATGGCGCGTCGCGCCAGGGCCCAAATTAGGAATTATCCTTTTCCAGTGTTTTAGCATAATTTTCTCTGCATTGTGCCACAGTTCTAGGATACAAAAAAAGGTGCAATGTGATGGATCTGCGATGTGCCATCCCTCAGTTTTACAATTTTCAAATTCTAGTGATACGGTACAATAGCGTCGCATCGTGCTAGGGGTTCAATTTGGTCAATTGGTACTGAAATAACAAGACGCATCCAGGGTCAAAAGTGTTGCTTTTCCACCTTATTTAAAACATTTAACACTTGATTCAGCCACTTTTCACCCAAAATACACTCTCTTCACTAAACACTCTCTCAAGAATAACCTAGGGCTTTTCATAAAAGATTCAGAATCAAGCATTTCCTCCATTAATCTTTAAGAAATCATGAATTAATGTAAGCATAGTGTTTATTCATGGTCTCCTTTCATCTATAAAGCCCAAGAATCTCTTTTATAAGTTTACGTTTATAGATTTCTTTATGAATTTCATGTTTGGTTTGGTTTCTTTATGTTGAGAATAATCAATTAAATTCAAATATATGTTGGCTGATTAATTTTATGTGGAATTGATTTGTGTAGATGTATATTTATGTGAACTTATGAATAAACCCTAGATGATAAATTTATAGATGAATCATGATGATTAATTGTTGTATAATTTTTTCTACCTGTGCTATTCCTACCGTATGTGTGATTAAATACCTCGATGAAGGAACAATGTCCAACTAGTATGATATCTTGAAATCCACTAGTATGTACAAGTTATTCCTTTCACATGTTTTGATGGAATACTTATATAAGTGTATTATGGATTAAGGTGTTAGTTATATGTTTAAGTAAGTTATATGAGGGTAAATGAGGTGGCTTAGATTGCTATATGAGGGTTCCCACTGTTCTCAATAGAGTTACCTATTCTATTAGGGTCACTCAGATGTTTTCCTTACAAGTGGCGCGGTATTGACACCCTTCTAATCATGGCATAGATTGGAACCCAATTCAGCTATAATGCATTATTTGGAGCATGTCGGTAGATGACTACCTTCCACAGTCTCAGTAAAAGAACTCAGATAGTTCTTTCAGAATTCAGGACTATCAGATACAGTCAACTCAGATACATTATAAAACGCAGATAGTTCCATCAGATTCAAGGCTGTTAGATACATTCACTCATGTTACCAGTTGTATTCAGTTTTAGTAATCATGTTATTATAGTATTAGTGTTAGTTGTTATGTACCATGCATATATCGTCATGCTTATGATATTTAGTTAGTTATTATTATTGTTCATCCATACAAACACCATGTATTAAGCTTACCTCACATAAATTGTAGTACATTAAAAGTACTGACAAATTTGGGTTGTGGTGTCTTATACCATAGGTTTAGAAACATAAGCTCCAGAGCAGCAGTATATTCTAGTTTCAGTAGTTAGAGTTAGATGTGAGTCCTCAACATTTGAGGACATGATTATTCGCTATCATCTCATTAATTAGTTTATTAGTTGGAGTTAGTTGGGGAGATATCCCATTATCTGCTTACACAATCAGTTTAGTCAGTTAGAGGATTTCTAGACTATCATGTTTCAGATGTCACTATATTCAGCTTGTTTTTGGGTATTCTATTACCGCACATAGATGTTATGTTATTCAAACTATGTTTAGTTTTTAACCTTACGTCCTTTTATTTCATGCTTCCGCATAATTCAGTATTTTATGTTGTATATAGGTACAAATGTCAGTCATGGGATAGCTTTTATCCCTTCGGGGTCATGAGCATTGTGTAGAATTCCGGGTATTAGATTTAGGGCATTATATGCTCTTATAAAAAAGAAGTACCACCTCACTCATAAAAAATAATGTATGTAAATGTAGGGACAATCAAGAGATACTCACAGTCAGAAGAGATGTTTTGGTTAATGTGCATCTAATACCATAAGTTTTTCATTAATTTCTTTACATTAATATTAAGACAGTCAAGTTAGGATCACTCTAGGACTTTTATCAGCTTAAATGTAGGCTTGTGGGATGGTATAGTACATATAGACATATTGAGATATTAAGCCTTCTTGGCACTACACTAACTTTGGGGTCTCACTTATTAGTGAATTTCTTTTTTATTCCCCCCTTATGTCACCCTTTTTACACTTAATTACATATTTAGGCTGGGTGTGGTCTTTTATTCTTTCATTTTCACAATTTTTTTATTTTTCTTATTCATTTCATTTTCTACCATACCCATCCCCACTAATTTTTCTCTTATTTTACTCTTCTTCATACCAATTTTATACTATACACCACTATGATAGCCTTTCTCAAATTAGATATTCTGCCTCAGTTGAGGTAACAATGTCCAAGAAGGACCAGGGACAAAATAGGCTCATTTTAATACAAATTAAAAGGTTAAAGATGAATATAAAGAAATAGGCTACAAGACTCAAAAGGGGGATCAAGAGATATTATTTCACATACTATTTATCCTAGAAATGAAAATTCTTCAACCATTCCACGGATGATCGAAAAATAATAATAAGAAGAAAAAACCCGCGGCCGCTATGCTACATTCGACCCCGAAGTAAAAACTAAATATTGTCCTCAATATGCAAAAATAACATAACTAGCACACCATAAAAATTCATGTCATAATCTTCATTAGATGTGGGTATATCTACTATCGGCATCCATGATGGTGGTGATTCATTATGAAAAGACTCACCCGCAGCTAGGTCGATGTGCCTCAGCCAATAAATAAATGTTGTATCATTTTAATCCTGGGTAGCACTTTTCAGGGATTGCTCAAATGGCCTAATTGGATTCTGTAGGCCCTTCTCTTGACCTCTCTTGGTCCCAATTACGTTATCCTTCATACTATCCTCTGCGAATAAATAAAACTATCTGGGACAACGTGGAGGTGATGGCTAAATAACCAAGGATACAACTATAGGGATGGATGATATGTGGCTCTAGATAAGAGAGTGTGCCTCTTTACTAAGTAGATCCAAACCCTCCATAATGTCTCCTAGATCCTGCATCTTAATCCTACTTAATTAGGCCAATACTCGATACTTAAAACCATTTACACCTGAGTACAACTCAATTCGTAGCTCTAACATTGTAGCTCCATCCACAAACTTCATTATAACTATAGTCATCTTTAGTGTAGTTCGGATACATGGATAGATCTGATCATGTATTATTGTCACCTTAGTCTCAATAATCACTAGCCGAGTGGCCATCACCTCTATTCTCTCTTTAATGCCTAGTATATCTAGTACACTAGCCTCTATAAAAATGCCCTCATAAATCATGTCTATTATAGACACAACTCGTATATCATTTGGCTACTGCACCATCATACACACATCAAACTTTACTTGCTCATTATACAGTTTAACAACGATCTCCCCCCTAGTCCGTATTAGTCAATACCATACCAGTGGACAAGAAGGGTCTACCCAATATAATAGGGTCTTGAGAATTCTTCTCAAAATCAAAGAACCAAGATATTAGTGGGGAGCATAAAGGAAGAAACCATTACTTTTACATTGCATAAAACACCAATCGTTTTCTTTATAAATGAGTCATCTATCAATAATTTTATAGATGTTTTTTTGAGTTCCCTCATCCTTAACAACTTGTACATCGCCAGTGACATCACATGTACTATTAATCCGTAGTAATATAAAGCCTTCTTGACATTGTAAGGACCAATAGAACATAAAATTATTAGTTCTTTAGGGTCCACCTTATTTTTTACTAACTATAAGGAAACGGTTGCCCAATAAGGGTGCACATGATCACTGTTCTTGATGATCCAATACTTCCCACTATCATATTCAAAGTAATCATCACCCTATATTGAATTCTTAGACTCTGCACTTAATTGTCTTAAGTTTTCCAGCTTCGATTAGTTAGAGAGAACTGGTCTAGAATATAAAAAGCTATCTCTTAGGGTAATCTCATAAAATCTCCTCCATGTATTCATAGATGATATTCTTGACTACTTCTGCAGTAAGCATGATCATGCAGACCAACTCAGAATAGTATTAAAGACTCTCAAAAACCATCCACTATTTGCCAAATTCAGTAAGTATGAATTTTGGTTAAAGTAAAGAGCCTTCCTTGGACATATCATATTTAGTGATTAGATTAGTGTTGATCCCCAAAAGTAGTGAGAAACTAGTCTAGAACCATTTTTTCGTCAGATATCCAAATTTTCCCAGATATGGTTTGCCATTACTAATGTTTTGTTGAGGGATTTTCATCTACTTCATCCCCTAAGTCTAGATTGACTCATAAGAAAGTCAAATTCTTATGAAAAGAGTTTTTAGGAGTTGAAGACTCGACTAACTACAGCTCCAGTTTTGACCCTACCAGATGGTTCAGATGGGTTTGTAGTATATATTGATGCCTCCGGAGTTAGTTTGGGGTGTGTATTAATGAAGAGAGGTAAGGTCATAGCCTACACCTCTAGATAGTGTAAGCCCTATGAAAAAAACTATCCTAGTTATGATCATGAGTTAGCAACAGTAGTATTTGCCTTAAATATTTAGAGGAACTATTTGTATGAAGTGCACGTTGATGTGTTCACTAACCAGAAAATCCTATAGTATGTGTTCTCTTAGAAAGATTTAAACCTCCATTAGAGAAGGTGGTTGGAGTTTTTGAAAGACTATAACATAAGTATCCTGTATCATTCGGGTAAAGCTAATATAATGGTTGTTTCTCTCAGTAGGATGTCTATGGGTAGTGTTGCTCATGTGGAGGATGGTGAGAAGAAGTTGTTTTAGGAAGTACATTAGCTTTCCTGAATAGGTGTTCGCTTAGTCAATTTAGCAGAAGGTAGTGTATGGGTGTAAAGTAGTTCAGAATCATCCCTAGTTATCGAGGTAAAGGAAAGGTAGGATAGGGATCCAAGTCTAGTCAAGTTGAAGTAATCAATCAGAGATTAGAAAGTAGAGGTCTACCCCCAAAGGGGAGATGGTGTTTTGCATTGTCAGGGTCAGCTATGTGTGCCCGATGTAGATTAATTGAATAGCAAGTTCTTGCGAGAGAGCTTAGTGTGCACTACTCTATTCATCCAGGGGCTACTAAGATATAGAATGATTTGTAGGAGACCTATTGGTGGAGTGGGATAAAGAGAGACATTGCAGAGTTTATGGCTAAGTGCTCAACATGCCAGTAGGTTAAGATCGAGCATTAGAATCCAAGTAGGTCTATATAGGAGTTTAGTATTCCTACCTTGAAATGGGAAGGAGTGAATATGAAATTTATGATGGATTTGCCTCATAGTCGTCGCTATTTTGATTCACTTTTGGTCATTGTAGACATGATGACTAGATTAGCTAATTTCTTACCAGTCCGACTTCTTACTCAGCTGAGGACTGCGCCAAACACAATACCAGGGAGTTGGTCAGATTGCACAGCGTTTCGTTGTTCATTATCTAAGATAGAGGTACCTAGTTCACCACTCATTTCTGGTAGGCATTCCAAAAGGGTCTTGGTACCCAAGTTTACCTTAGTCCAGCCTTTCATCCTCAGATAGATAATCAAGAACAAAGGACCATTCAGACTTTAGAGGATATACTGTGAGCATGTGTAACAGACTTTAAAGATAGTAGGGATGACCACTTGCCTTTAATTGACTATGCATATAACAATAACTATCATTCCAGTATTCAGATGTCTTCATTTGAGGTTCTTTATGCAAGGAGGTGTAGATCTCCTATTTGTTTATTTGATGTGGGTGAGGCTACAACAGTAGTGCCTGACCTAATATTTAGTACCTTAGAGAAAGTTCAATTGATTAGGGAATCGTACGCAGATGTATGCAGAAAGGATCTCGAGTTCGACATTGGTGATTTTGTGTATTTGAAAATCTGTACTACGAAAGGATTAAAGAGTTTTGGCAAGAAGGGGAGATGTAGTCCCTGTTATGTCATTCCGTATTGAATTCTCAGTCGTTTTAGAAAGGTGGCATACGATCTTAAGTAGCCTTCAGACTTAGATTCAATGCACCCAGTGTTCCATGTCTCCTTGATTAAGAATTGCATAGGTGACCCAGTAGTCGTAGTCCCTATGGATGGTATAGATATTTAGAATAACCTCTCTAATAAAGAGACTCCCGACAAAATCCTTGATTATCAGACTCATAGACTTAGGAACAAAGAAGTCCCTCTAATCAAAGTACTTTGGCAGAATCAGTCCATGGAGAGAGATACTTGGTAAGCAGATGTAGAAATGCAGACCAAGAATCCTCACCTGTTCTCCGCAAGATCAGACTCAGCCCAAGGTAACATTTTTCCATTGTATTTACTCAGCCTGATCTTTAGATGTAGCTACTAACTTGGTATCAATTAATGTTGCATACTTAGTCATGCATTCACAAATTAGTTCAGTCATGTACTCATGCATCAGACATGTATGTCCAGAATATAACCTAGATTATTATAATCCCAGTAATATATTTATGAATTTTATTAAGCTATGTACTTATGCATCAAATATGCATATTCTGTATGATAATTCAGTATATCAATAATTTCAGTTATGAAATTATGCTTCAGTTGTGCATGTTTAGTTTCAATATCTAGTCTATCAGTATTCTCAGTTTAATTAGTCTCATTCGAGGACGAATGTTCCCAAGGGCAACATATTGTAAGACCCCACAAAATCCTAAGCTCAACTCAGTCTTTTAAGCTTGCTAAGGGGTCCTAGACATAGAAAATTCTAGCTAAGTATTCAGACTTAGTATTTTTTGACCTTCATAAGTTGGAAACTCTATTTAATGACTTTTATAACCTTAAAGTATCAATCATTAGATTGATTCATGATTAGGAATTTAAGTAGGTGTTTTCGAATAAGTTTTGGTTTTTTTGAATCTCATTTAGACCATATTCTAGTGACCAAAACAATGAGCAGATCCAATCTCGATGCGTTGCATTTCCCTCGCGGTGACAGATAATTTTTTCCTCAACTCAACACAAATTCTAGTGAACCGATACAGACTCAACATATTGACATGTGTGATTTATCATGAGAATTTATGTTGAAACCCACAGAATTGTGAATTTAGAATTGAATCATGATGCTCACATGTTGTTTTACTGTCATGTGCAGAGATTATGCTATCCAAGTGTTTAATGAATTGCTTAGGTGAATGTAATAATAAGATTATATCTTGCTTGTACATATAATGTTTCATGCCATGCACGTGATTGATAAAATCCCTCTATAGATGTACTATGAACAAGTGTAAATTTTTATGCAAAACTATTCAAGATCATGTGAAGCTTTACTTTTCATGCTAGTAAGTCTTGGGGTATTTATACCTGACAATTTAGTTGTTTACCTAGAGCCAGTGGCAGTTATAGAATAATCGTAGTCACGTCACGATCAAGAGCACTCTCAGCAAGTTATAGGACTCAGGATAACTCAGTAGATTCAATATTAGTCCCATCTAGTTTCGTATTTAGCTAAAACCACAGTAAACTCATTCAGCTAATAGAATTCTGTAGTATTCCATTAGTCAGTGAAACTAAGTAAAATTTTTAACAGCATGGAGACAACCGAAGGATAGGGAAATTCCTGTCAGCAGAGGGTTTGACCCTTAGTAGCAATCCCTGTGTTACAAAACAATATATTATGCATAGGTTGAGATATCTTCCTGCCAGACTAGGGTTGATACATCTCATATGAGTTTTCCTGCCAGCGAGGGTTGCCGAAAGTGCTTCCTATTAGAGAGGGTTAAGTCACAATTATCTTTAGCCATGGAACAGTACTGACACCCTTTAAAATCGGTTTACTGGTTTGACCCAAATCTATTCAGAATGGGGCATGTCAGTTAGATGATTACCTCCCACAGTCTCAGTTTCAGTTTCAGTCTTTGAATAGCACTCGGTTAAGTTGTACAGATTAAGGAATGTCAAATACAATCACTCAGTTTAGTACGAAACTCAGTATAGTTCCACAGAATCAAGACTATTTGACATATTCACTTAGTTATCAGCAGAACAATATCAGTAAACTCAGATATTAGTAAGTTAGTAATTCAGAACTCAGTATCCAGTGTTATCACAATCTCAGATTACATTATATGAATTCATGCATGTACTCCCATTTAGTTATATTCATGTCATTTGGTTAGTATTGTTCATGCATATGAACCAATGCATTTCAGCCTACCTCACTTAGTATAGCAATATATTTAAAGTACCAACTAATACTTTTCACTTGTGCTATGATGTTTTATATCATACGTTCAAACACGCGGGCTCCCGATCACCTTAGCAATTTAGATCTTCAGAAGTCATATTTAGTGGTGAGTCCTCATAGTTTGAGTACATGATTATTTTCTTCAGTATTTTGGTCTATCAGTACAGTTTTTAGTAGTTATAGTTAGTTGGGTGCTTGTCCCATCAACTCCATGATTCAGACAGTAGAGTCTTTTCAGACTAGAGTATTTTCAAACAGATATTTCAATTTTTCTATTGTTATACCGTATTCATTTTTATTTTAGTATTGAATCTTATGGCGAGTTTTTGCCTAATTTCCTCATACTTGGAGTATTACTATTCACTTATTGCAGTAGTTACTAGTCATGGGTTATCTTGTGGTCCCTCCGGATTATGAGCATTGTGTAGCATCCGGGGTATAGTCTCGAGGTGTTACACCTTATGATATATTTAATAAGTGCAAATTCCATTAAAATTGGCTAGAAGAATGTTTCCATTATCTATAGGAAACCCTGCACACAAACCCTTAATGTATAAGAGCTAGAAAACAGCACTCGATATATTAAACTTCTTGTCTGAGGGTAAAATAGGAGTAATAATGGCACCAGTCTCAGTTGCATCAACATAACCTTGATACTCTTGATCATACTCATATGGTTTCAAGTACTTGTATGCTGGAATCATATGGGCTCAGCCACCTCGAATAATATTCTAGTTTCCACTAAGTACTGTTTGGTGATCTAATTTTTATTTGTGCACAGCTAACTCTTCCTCTCGAGCTATGTTTTGAACTTCTTCTTCTTCCCTACTCTCATTTTTTGATTGAGCTAAGAACACCTTCGTCTTCTAGTCAATAATATTTTCAACTCTTTTAGGAGAAGGGAGAGGCACACTATCACAAACTCTTTTAGGGATTTTATCTCTCTGTCTCTGTCATCCTTTTAGGTGTTTATAGGATCCTCTCTAGATTTAGATTTAGTGGGAGTAAGATATTTCCTACACTATATATGCTAGAAATACACCGACATATATCCAACTAAGAACAAACACAAAAAGTCAGCCCATAAACTACCATAACCTCAATTCACAATTTAACACCGTACTCCTCCTCAATGGTTCCAACATTTTTTATTGCCCAACATACACCTTTACTCAAAATATGATTGTGATCGTTATTAAATATAGTAACCCAATAAAGGCTAGGGTCAAATCCTAAGGGAATACGTGGACTTGTGGATCTCAAATATTTTAATCAATGGGTAAAACCTAGAAAGCTAAATGGGGGGATTTGAATAGCAATATCTAACAAAGAGAAAATACCAACTTCTATTTTAATTAGTATTGATGAACACATGGATTGTGTTCCCCCTAGATTTTCAATTACGTAAGCTCATCATACTTCGTTGAACCAAGCTAATACCTTGTATGTAGAATCTAATAAGTTATGTACCATCTACAGTCTTTTGGGCGAGCAGATAGATTAGACCATATACTTTTTGAGTCTAAAGATGTTGCCTTACTTATCATTATATTGATTCCAATTAACTATTTAATTTTGAGTTTCTATTTATTTTATTAAATCTAACCAATTTATGTAAATAATACCTAGTAGCATTGATCATCATCTAAACTCCAAATTACTATTGTCATTATATTTTTCTAGTTACTACCCCAATTCTGGAGTAAGTAGCAATAATCCATGAGGGATCTTAACATTGGCCACCATTGAAATACGTATTAAAGTAGATATAATACAATGCATGCATGGGTATCGGTTCAAAACAACAATAGAACTTCTTCTACTTTGTCAATACGCCAGGTTTTCTACAACCATAACTATGGGTTTTAATGGCTCATGCTTAGAAAAAGATAAAAATATTCATGATTGAAAGCATATATCAAATCATAATAATAATAAGTAGAAAACCCACAACGGTAACTGAATTATTCAACATAAGTAAATACCAGAGAATTCAAAGATCAAATTCGAATCTTGGAATCAAAATATATTTATGAGTATCAAAAGTGTGTTACTTCTACTAAAAATACCTAAATGGTATTTATTGTACATGAGGAAACCCCAAAATCAAAGCTCGAATGAAATATGAGAAAACTGGGTTGGTGGTTACTAAATCTCCCTACTTGTTCCTTGACCCTAAGAGAAGGTATTACTTGTAGTCAGCAGGGAGGGCACAATTAGTGAAAGTAAGTTCCTAAACAATAATTTCCTGCAAGTCATCTATCTGAATTTTTGACTTCTATTGTTGTCACATATGGTCCACAAGTGCTACTTGTTGTCCACATATTCACTTAGTAAGTGTTGGGAGACATCTTTTCAACTCTTCTTCAATTCTCGAAGATGCTTTGATCACGAAAATACCAAAAAGTGTCCCAAGATCCATAATTGCTCCAATAAGTATCCAAAAATACCTTTTTCTACTTTTTCACAAACATAGCATCCAAAACATTATTTCCTACAAAACATACCCAAAATGCATCATATCTAACAAAACAACATTAGAAACTTTCATACCTTTCTTCTTTTAAGCGTTGAAAGTGCTATATTTTTATAGCACTTCATCATTGCTTCCTAATTATTTGTTGAGAAGAAGGACCCTGGAGTATTTACAATTCTATGTACCATTGGATCCTTCAACTTATCTTGATCTTTATGTGACTTTGGATATAGTATCAATCTGATATCGTTGGTAGCCTTCAGGCAGTTGGGATTGTGGTCATCCAAATATACATCAATAAAGTTATTGATGATTGATCAGACAATGAAAAAATTGGTTAGAATTTTGAGTGATATGATGGTGAAGGTTGCAACCTTCTTAGTTCGTGCAGACATTGTGATCCTTGAATGTGAGTTGGGGTTTAAAGTCCCGATTATCTTAGGTAGACACTTCCTATCTACCTCTCATTCATACAAATTATACAGGCACACTATGGTTTTTTGTATTAGAAAATGATGCATTATACGGATTTAAGTGCACAAACACCCATATTTTGCTGATATGAAGTGAAGAAGGTAGGCGTATGTGGAATGGATCTAAAAAGGAGAAAATCGAAGCAAGATCAGTGCAGCTAGAAAATTGAAGCAATCAACCTCTGTTAATTTGACTGCAGTCCTCAGTCTACGATCTCCATTGGTGTGGGTGGTCAGCAAAGTATGATCACAGAACCTAATCACGATAGCATAGCCACGGTTGCGGTCTGACACACATAATCATGGATCAGTGGGAACTAGCCCAAGGGCAGATTGTAAAATGTTAAGGACAAATCCAAAATCATTTATAAGCTAAAACCCTTTCCTATTTTCATATTGCTTATCTCATAAGATAGTTTTTCAATTCTAAGCTTGAAACATTTATTTGACAAGTCTGTAATAAACTTTGGAGGCTTAAATTTCTTAGTTTCTTGTTAAAAAATGAATGCTTTGGTAGAACTACATGGTATATCTCGCTTTAGTTTTTTCATAAGTAGCTAAATAATTTAGTCATGAGATTATGTTAAACTATAGTGTGATTGTGTGTGGGTGTTGTTGAGTTTACATAGATTTTAGTTGTTAAGTATGGATTTTGCAATTTCTTAAGCTTATGTGTTGGAACTTGATGGGTTAAAAGTCCAAATATCAAAATGTGTTTGCTGGGTGAAATCTCCAAGTTTTAAAAACCATTTTTCATCCTCGACAGAGGGATTTGGGTGAATATTAGGTAGCCCATAACATCCTCAAAAGGAGGTTTTTGGGGTACAAAGCAATGGTGAACAACTAAGTCTATGGTTTACTACCTTTTACAATCTTAGAAATAAGTGTTAGGGGATGTAAATCATGCTAAGAGCATCATCCTATAAATAGGGATGCTTGGTTGTGGGTTTTGGTAATATATAAACTCCACACTTGTGAGGTGCTCGAAAGGTACAATGGGTGAAATCATTAGGGTGTTGTCGAAATATTGAACCTAATGATCTTTGACTTAGCCTATCCATCAATTAAAAACTAAATTTCATGCCAAACCATCTTAAACCCACATACTCTTTCCTTTAGGTAGACATAATCCTAAGATTTCTCCCATCATTATTATTTAGCCCAAAGTTGTTGTCTCTTGATCATTTGTAAGATGATCATTCAAATAGTTCCCAAGAATATCCACCCATTTTATTTTACATGTTTTTACAAACATTTTGGGTAATCTATTAATAATTTTAGCATCCATAGGGCTTGATGTCTATAGTCCACTCCTTGAGTTTTGACCCCAATTCAAATTGAGTCACTTCGTAACGATCGTCTCACCCTTAATTAATAGAGATAATTATGTGTTATAGAAATGGTGCCGTTGTTGGGGAGTGAAATATAGATTTCAGTTATATGGTTCCATTCTTACTTGGGGATACTCGGAGTGGGGTAATTTACTTTATTTGTTATTTTTGACTATTTTGAACGTGATCAAAGTATGAATAGAGAAATGAGAGATAATGCATGTAATTTTGGACCCTTTGTTACCCTTAGATGATCAGAGCCAACTAAATGAAGCGGGGTAAACAAGAGGAATCCATATCCCTCTAATCAACAAAAATAGTGTGTTTCATGAGACTAGCGTTATACTTCACATGTTGCAAATGAAAGGTTTATATAGGGGTCAAGCATATGAGCACCCAAAGCTGCATTTTAAAAACTTTGTTGAAGTTTTTGCACCATTTCACATAGCACATGTTACACAAGAATCTATCTAGGTGCCACTCTTCCTATTTTTCTTAATAGGCGAGGTAGTTTTATGGCTCCGCTCACTTCCACCTGACTCTATCACATCTATGGAGAATCTTATCACCTTGTTCCTTGATAGATACTTCCAACCATAAAAAATTCTGCAAAAGAGAGATGAGACTATAAACTTTCGACAATCAAATGGAGAACCATTGTTTGAAATCTGGGAGACGTTTTATGGAAAGCTAGTACAATGGACAAATCATGAGGTCCTGGATAAGATTATTCTTAAAATTTTTTATAGAGCTCCAGAACCATTGTGCAAACTAGTTGTGGATAATGCAGCGGGTGGCTCTGTTATGAAATTACATCATCTTGTGGAATTTTGTTTGATAAGTGAAGTATCTTAACTAAACTAAGTTGCACACCCATGATCCCCATGCTCCTAAGACCCCTTCTATTACCTCCGTGGAGGCTAATGAGCAAAGAAATCGAGAACAGGAGGAGAAAAACATGTCCAAGAGAAGACCTAACTTGATCTTCTAACAAAACATGTTATGTGTGTACCCATGAAAGTAGTAAATAAAATAACATCAAAGCCTTATGAGGATGATGATGAGGTAAAGAAGTTGGATAAAGAAATTTGGTATTTGGCAAACTACTCGAGGGGTTCCTTCCCTACCTATAAAATTAATGGTGGGAACCAAGGGTAAAAATATGCCCAAGGCCAAGGCAAAGGAGGCTCCACCTCATAGAAGAAAAAAATATAATAAGAATGAAGAAATTAATGTCCAAAATGAACCTCGTTGAGGGTGATACCCCTGAAGTTAGTCATGGGCGTAGTGCTACCAAGGATATCAAAGTTGTAGAATAGAAAAATGACCCTGGAGCATTAAATATCCCTTGCACCACTGGGATTCATGAGTTTGCAAAATCTCTTTGTGACCTTAGTGCAAAAATCAACCTAATTTTGTATGTAATCTATAAGAAACTTGGCTTGGAGACTCTACACCAACCTCGATGTGACTTTTGATGGTGGATCAATCCATAGAAAAGTTTGTGGGTATATTGTATGATGTTTTTGTAAAGCTGGATAAATTCATTCTCCCGGTCGATTTCATTGTATTTAATCTGAGATGGACCAAGAGATACATATCATTCTTGGTCATCCTTTTTTGTCCACCAGGAGGCCTATTATTGATATGGAGTTACGGGAGATGAAATTTTGGGTTTAAGAAGATGAGGTCTCATTCATAATATACAATTCAAAGTAGCAAACTGTTGAGCTCCAAGTAGTATTCGTGGTGGATGTTGAAAATGATATAGTGTAAGATGAGGGTTTTGAGTACTCTCCTTGAGATTCAAAGAAGGAAGATGTTTTGTCATGAAGATAAGGCACTAGGTGGTAGGCAACCCATAAATTCCACGTGAGTGTCTCTTATCCTTTTTGTTATGTTCTTATAGTATGGATATTATATTTTGCATTTGAATAAACAATGAATTTGTGGCACTTTGGATTGCATTAAATGAGTTTTAAAAAGGGAAAACGTGCAAGTATACTTTGAAAATTTAAACAGGGAAAAATCTATGAAAATTGAGTAAAATGATAATTTGGGGAAAATAAGGGAAGAAAATAGCTCTTAGTTACTACGATCGCAGACCCAATGCGTGATCACGGTTATGACAGTGTCAGTGGTCGCGGGCCTTGACCGTGGTCGCAGTCATTTTAGTCATTTAACCCTAGTCTACTTCATTTTCTTCGCACTTCCTTTTCAGGATTTTCCTCTCAAATCTAAGCTGCATTATTGGCCAAAGTGTAAGATCTTAAACAACCTCCGTGCACATTTATCTTGTATCAAAAATTTGGTAGGTGACATGAATCCTTTCTTTTATTTTTTAAAATATGCCATTGAGTGTTTGACTACGAAAGGGCCTGGAGTTTTAAATGTTATGTGTTACATATTGACATATTTATTATTGTTTGTGGTGTTGGTTTCTTGATTGAGGTGTTCACACAAGTGGGGAAACCATGAGTACCCAATAATGTGTAAAAAAGGTAGACTAATGTGATATGAACACCTTGTGGATAATAAATTTTGCAAATGAACAATCAATAGTGTGATTTACTTTTGAAGGGAACATTCACACCCATCAGTAGCATTATTCACATAACCTTCATTGGCACCCATATTGTAGAACATGCTAGTTGTCTCGAATTAGGAGGAAGTTGAGTATGTATAACTGACATAGAGCCAGACACAGGTGTCATGATCGTGGACATAGAATGCTACTGTTGTAACACAAATACGATTCTGATCTGCGAACATAGTAACTTAGGGCAGGTTCTTGTCATGTAAAAAAACCTTGTACTTTAACTTTTTAGCCAAGCAACCTGAAGCACCTAGTCTAATGAACTTTAATGATCAATCTAGAATAGTATGCATAATTAAATGACATTGAAAGATATAATGTGTGTTTAATGATATCAGGAAAATATCATGGATAAGTTTGATCGCATCAAATTCATGACACCCGAATGCCACACTCACAACTACGGTGATCTTTCTAAAACAAAGTTCCTTTTTGAAAGAGGAATTTGTTTGGAGAATGTACCAGAGAATCTATCAGCCTTTTAGTTAAAACTTGAAGCCACAGGGTGGAGGAGATTTGCCCCAGATCCATGCCTTGCAAATAAACAATGGTTCCATGAATTTTACACCAATATCAATGAAGTATCTTTCTTAAACCCACTCAATGTGATTGTAAATATGTAGGGGAAGCCGAAAAAATTTGAGGCTAAGCAAATCGATGATATTTATGGGCTCAAGAAGGTAGACATGGGTGAATTTAAAGCTATGGGGTGTAAATTAAAGAATTTGTTAGCAAAACAGCTATGTCCCAGAAACGAAATCTTCTGGATCAAATAAAAAGCAACATCTCCATGAATGATTTCACTTCCTAGGATCGTATATGGATGCACATCATTTTTTGTTGAGTGTCTCAATCCACCCACATGACAAGAGTCCCAAAATTGCATAATATGATGGTTAGTTATATTCTAGACAACATCCCTTTGGATGTTGGTCAACTCGAGGTCAATGAAATTGATAATTTCCAATCCAATATGGTACAAATCTCTTTTACCTTTCACTTATTCCTCATCTTAGAAAGAGAGCAAGGTGGAATAGTATGCTATTGATACATGGGCGTGCCCTAGTTCAACTATCTACCCATTGAGGATTCGAGGAAAGGGCGCACCGGGAAAAGAAAGAAAAAAAGATCAACTAGAAAGAGCCAACATGTAGCGAACCCGAGCCTCATAGGCCAACAACCATGGGACCTCTTGAAGAGATTGGATTTAATATTGTAACTATTACTGAGTTTATGACTATATTGCCTCAAGGTCTTAGAGATACCTCCACCACCTATCACTCATATGTGTCACATGCCTATTTGATGAGTACAAAAAGGAAAAAATAAAGCAAAAAACTACTATTGATCGTCTAAGCAAGCCTAATCAAATTTTGCAGCATCACGCTAGGACCTTCGGAGCGCACACGAAAAGATGATCACTTTGATGAAATAGAGAGACGAGTTCTATACCATGATGTGGAAAGGTATGAAGAGTCTATCGAATGTTCCAAAACCTCAAAGAAGACTTTCTACTTCTTGGGTGGTTATTGATGATGAGGCCTCAGCTGAGTGGTCAAATCTTGAGGAGGATGGTGATGATGCAGGGTCTTAGAGCTACGGCAGCCCTTGATGCAGATTCAGGGATCACCCTTATCTCTTTCATACTTAATTATTTATGTAGGGGACACTACTACCTTCTCTTTTGGGGGTGCCTCTTTATTTATTTGATTTGGCATTGTATTATTGATATTCTCCATACTTTTATGCTCTTTTGGATAATACTTACTTTATATTTAGGTTTTAATATTTGGGAACTCTGATGGTTCTCACACCTGCATAGAGTAGTAATTTTGATCCTATAGTTTTAATCATGATTTTTGTTTCTAACCATAGATGTAAGGGAAGTCTGAGCACCTATGGCATCTATATTGGTGTTCACATTCACACCAATTGGTGAAGTCTTAGTAACCATATGAAATATCGTTGATACTATAGTTTGCAATGTAAAACGATAGCTTGGTTTGTCGCTATGAGTTGAAAAATATGCATGGTTTGGATACAAAAGGAAGCACCCCCTTCCATCAAAAGACTTTTTCAAAAAGTAGAAGGAATTGACGTAAAAAACTTTGTGATAAAATTCTCTCTTTCTTTGACTCCGAAAGTTGATTGAAGAAAAATACAAGATACTCCTCCCCTGTCTCTAGTAAGGAGAACAATTGAACCCCTTTTACAATATTCATATTTCATGTGGGTGAACTTAATTATGTACATCTCATGTGTACGTGTACCATCTAGAACTTTCCTTATTAGTGTTTCAAAATTAAATTTTGGTTGTGCTTGGTGGGAAATATAATCATAGGCCATTTTGTGATTTTGGAAACCTACTTTAGACTAAAATTTCAACCAATACATATGAGTTACCCCTAATAACCCTCTTTGAGCCTTTGGACTTTTCTTTGCTAACCACATTATAAGTCATGACCCTTTAATTCATTCTCTCTTTAACCCTATCCTCCTTAAACTTAAGCATAGATATTAAGGCGAAAATCCTAAGTTAGGGGTAATGGAAAGAGGAAAAATTGTAGATTGTGTCAAGAATCCATAAAAAGGAAAAGAACCTATGAGCCTAGCAAGTAAGCATTTTTCTTTAAGTGAAAAGATAGTCCTTCAAAAGAATGAGTGCATGAAGCTTGATGCAAGGATAATAATTGAAGAAAAGTGATGAAAAGATTTTGTGTAAAGCAACATAGATAAAGTAGGTAAAGCAACAAAATAAAAACAAGTGGCCCAATAAGTAAAAAACGGTAAGAATGTGATATAGAAGTTCAACAAGTGTATAACCTTGTTTTTCAAAATTTTTATCCTACCCTGCCCTAAACCTACATTATAAGCTCAGAAAGCCCTTTGTGATTTCCAACCAAGTGTGGTCATCATAGTGGAGATTGAAAATAGGAAAAATCCTATGGCATGGTACTTTTATCATGGAGAATTCCTTGAGAGAGCAAGTGATTGCACTTAATTTTCCATGTTGCGTAGGTGATAACTAGGTATGTGAATCTTCCTTTCTTGTGAGGGGGAATGTGAGTTAATTTAGAATGAAGATTTTGTAATCTTCCTCACAATGAGATAAGTGGATGTATAACATGATTGAAGCTTGCTTGTGAGTCACTTCTAGAGTGTTAGTAATTGTCACATAGTCACTCCCCAAGATCCATTGCATCCTTTGTCACTACATCTTGTGATGAAGGCCATTGATAATACTTTTATATCCATGTGTGAAAAGCTTTTTCTAGTAGCAACAAAGTTTAAGTATTCATAGTCTTTGGGAACATAAATAAGGGAACACATGGTAAAGGTCTCATGTAAAAAAGTAATGTTGCTTAAGGACAAGAAGAGGTATAAGTTTTGGGTGTTGATGAGTGATAATCGTACAACTCATTCATACAAATTATACACACACTAATATTTTTTGTATTATAAAATAAGGCATTATCAAAATTTAAGTTTTCGAACACCCATATTTTGCATATATGAAGTGAATAAGGTGAGAATATGTTGAATAGTGCTAAAAGGAAGCAAATGTAAGAAAGAGGAGTGCAGATGGGAACCTGAAGTAGTCAGCCTAGATTACCACAACCACGATCTTCAAACGTGGTCAAAATCATTTCAGGTGGTTAGAAAAGTGCAGTTGTGGAACCTAACCACGGGCGCAGTCAAACACATGTGATCGTGGATCATTGGGAACTGGCCAAAGGGAAAAATTATTAAAAGCTATGGATGAATCCCAAATCACATATAAGAAAAAGCCCTTTCTTCTTTGGGTATTTCTTATCTCATAAGATGGTTTTTGAATTCTAAGCTTGAAACCCTAATTATGCAAGTGTGTAATTAACTTTGGAGGCTTAAGTTTCTTGGTTTCTTATTAAAAAATGAATATGTTGGTTGATCCACATAGTATATCTCTCTATAGTTTCTTCATGAGTAGTTAAATAATTTAGTCATGGGAGTATGTTAAACTTGAGTGTGATTGTTTGTGGGTATTGTTGAGTTTGCATGGATTTTATTTGTTATGTTTGGATTTCACCATTGCTTGAGCTTATGTTTTGGAATTTGATGGGTAAAAACTCCAACTATCAAACTGGGTTTAATTTCATAAAACTCCAAGCTTTAGAAACCCTTTTCATCCTTGACAGAGAGATTTAGGTTAATATTAGGTAACCCATAACATCCTTTAAAGAGGGTTATTGTGGGACAAAGCAATGGTGAACAACTAAGTCTATGGTTTACTACTATTTGCATTCTTAGAAATAAATGTTTAGGGAGTGTAAATAATGTCAAGAGAATCATCCTAGAAATAGGGATGCATGGTTGAGGTTTTGGGTGGATATATAAACTCCACACTTGTTAAGTGCTCGAATTGGACAATGGGTGAAATAGTTGGGCTTTTGTTGAAAGATTGACCCGAATAATCTTAGACCTAGCCTATCCATTAATTAACAACTAAATTTCTTGTTAAACCATCTTAACTCACATACTTTTACCTTTAGACAAACATAATCCAAAGATTTCCCCCATCATTGTTGTTTAGCACAAAATTGTTGTTTCTTGATTATTTGTTAAAAATCATACAAATAGTTCCCATGAAAATACCCTCATTTTATTTTACATGTTATTTTTACTAACATTCTTGGTAATCTCTTAGTAATTTATACATCCATAGGGCTTGAAGTCTATTGTCCACTCCTCACAATTTGACCCTATATCAAATTAGGTTTCTTGACAGCGACCACCTTACCTCTAATTATGGGAGTGAGTTGACCATTCTCAGGCACTGATCGATATATCGTTGGGGTAGATTAAATTTTAACAAAATGACAAGTATGTTATCTTAAAAGTGTGTTACTCGATGTGGAAACCAGATGATATAAGAGTAGTGACTTTGATTGATATGATTGATGGTGATGTAGTAATTGTGCCCATTATAGAGACACTTCGGGTTGAGGTGTTAGCAACGATTATTACGAATTTTGACAGCAATGGCATCTATGAGTGTGATGATATAGTGAGAGTATTCTATGGTAAAGGTTCTTATAACTAATCTCCGAAGAGTCTTGAACTTTATATAAAGAATAGAATACTCCTCCGACTCGACCATCTATAGAAGAACCATGAGCTTTGGAACTGAAGGTCCTCTCAACTCACTTATTGTATGCATTTTTTGGGGCGAACAATGCCTTGTCGATGATTATTGTTGCTGACTTATTGGAGATAAAGGTTGAGGTACAGATATCAGTGCTGTAGAGGTTGTAGAGAGCCATAGGATAGACTATAGTAGACACTGTAGGGTTTTCCCTTTTATTTACACTCAAAAGATACAACTTGTACTAGATTGTATTCCTAGCATTAATCGTCAATGTCATCTCAATCCTCCCATGCGTGAAGATTTGAAGAATGAAATTATCAAGTTGTAAAAAGTTGAAGTGGATTACCCCATTGCAGACATCATGTAGGTTAGCCTCATTTAATGTGTTTCAAAGAAGCGTAGGATCAATGTGGTACTAAACGAGAAGAATTAACTTTTACCCCTGATACCTATTACTGTATAGAGAGTAAACATGGACTACGAAAATATAAACAGTTGGACTTAAAAGTACCATTTTCCTATTTCTTTTATGGACTAAATGCTTGAGAAATTAGCCGGCTGGGGTTGATACTATTTTCTTGATGCATACTCAGGATACAATTGGGTTCCCGTTGCTCCCAAAGACCAAGAAAAGATCAATTTCTCTTAACCTTATGGGACTATTGCATTCAAGAGGGTGTCGTTCAGATTATTCAATGCTCCCTTGTCACGACCCATGGCTACCCCTAGTTGCAACAATGGTAATTACGACAACAAGTGAACATAAGCTAACCCATGAGTTGGTACCTTCAATGAGAACTAAAGGAAATAGTAATTTAACAACATGCATGGAAAATAATTTGATAAGATACCTTAAATTGAAAATACTAAAATATGTAATATTGACATGCATAAAACAATAGATAAAACTAAAAGAAATGATTCACTGTCTAACTGATTATCTAAAAGACTCTAAATATCATGAGGAGGTAATAGGACAAACCCTTAAATTAATCTAACTGACTGAAAATAAAAAATTACTGAAATAATAGTAAAAGAAAGTTGTGTCCTCGATGGATGAGGAGTCACCATTACTGCTACTAGATAACGCTGAGCTATCTAAGAATGATTAGGAAACTAAGCATTCGAACCTATGTTAAAAGACAACATAGAGCAAAGGAAAAGTATACCATCAGTATATTGAATTTAATGGTATATAAGATAAGGATTAATTGAAATACTTGAGATAACTAAGCATAAATGCATGAATATATAATAAATGAGAATGCAATGCAAAGCCTAAAGATGTTATTGAGATAATCTGAAATTTGAAAGACTTAAATCTTAATAACCGAATAACTGACAAAATATACGCATGGTAAATCATTCTTGAGCTAAGATACATGAAAATACTGACCGAAACTATGGGAGGTACCATGTAACTAACATTCCCCAATCTGAGCAAATCAGGGTACAACTTGTAATCCTATTTGGGAAGGTGTCAGTACTGTGCCATCATTAATAATACTGGCCATGTGGATTCACTAATCTGTTGTCTCAAAGGACCAGCGTGTCAAGCCTAAACTGATGGGTGACCCCTTAGAGGAAGTCAAGCCTAAAATGATTGGTGACCCCTTATATGCTACGCTGGCTATGTAGTTTTTGAAATCAAGAACTGCTACTAACAAATCTGCCAAAACTAACGAGGAAGCGGCCATCCCTGCATCCATTTGGTGCTAAATCCAACTCCCTACTGAAGTGACACTATTACTGACTTAAGATCAATTGAACATAACAACGGATAGTGGTCAATATGATCATAACAACTGAGTAAAATTATAGTAGTCATAGTGTAACTGACTTATTACTTTAAAATTAGAAATCATGTAAGCACATAGATATCAGGTGTTCATAACCTGCCAACACTAAATAATCATAAAATATGATATTAAGCTTAAAACTATAGTATAGAATCATAGTTTAAAGACTCAATAAATAAACATTTCACCCAACAGGTGAGAAACATAAGAAAATATCCTGATTGCAACCCTAATTCATAACTTGGGGATTTTAGATGAAAATAATGGAACATGTCATGAAATCTTGCAACTCAAAATGTGATATAGGTTAATTCACATGTAAGAACTTGTAATGTTGACATTGAATTGATTTGGAAAGGGATTCGTGGATGAATTACACGAGGGCGAATAAGATTAATAATCTCATGTAAAAAATAGGGTTTTTGGGCTCAATTGGTGAAAGGGACCCATTTATGAATACCTGCAAACCTCAATAGATAGATTCTTGAAGATTTCTTGAAGGTTTCTTGAACTTGGAATCTTTAACTCTTGCTTTCTATAAAAAGTAGTTTAGATTTTGTTCATAAAAATGTTGGAGGGTTTCTTGAGAGAGAGTTTGAGAGAAAGCGGCATATAATTCCCCTAAGGAGGTCCCCAATAGTGTTAATGATGAATTGGGTTAAGGGAAAAATGACTCGAATGCCCTTTGGGCTCTCAAATCATGATGTTGTGATGGAATGACCAACGTACCATATCTTTCTTAATGGGAGAGGAAGAAACGCACTGTGTGACTTACTCTGAGGGAGAAAGTAATGCTTCGCAGACCCTGGCATAATGGTAGAGACCAACGCGCCACTGGCTCACTATTTCATCCATCCAAGCATATCTCAGATCTCATCCAAAAATCCCAAAACTCTCCCGAGACATACTATTAACCTCTCTAAACGTGAATAAACTCAAAAACCAATGTATTGGGCCCAGGACGGAAAAAATAATAATCCGGGAAATATAGGGGTTTTAAAAATGACAAAGTCCTTAACACTTAGTGAAAATTTCAAGCCCTGGACCCCTTAAGCATGCAAATACAACTGAAACAAGCTTAGAATCTTATGGGGTATTACAATATCTCCCCTTTTGGAATATTTGATCGAATGAGGCTTGTTAATCTAAGAACACTAAGGTAACTAAGATCATATACTAGAGATGCTTGACTTGGATATGATTACATAACTAAATTTGAAGCATGATACATGAACTAAACCTATTTCGTAAATGCATGCAATGCCATGAGAATGGTTACATAGCTGAAACTGAGAACGGAAAACTGAAAACCTAAAGAAAAATCATTATCTCAAGATGAATCTGAGTTTTTAGAGAAAAAGATGAGGATACTTGGCTCGCATATTTGCTTCTGCTTTAGAAGTAGCCACCTCCACATACTGATTCGGTCATAGAATTTTGACCAAGGGAACTTCTTTACTCCTTAGCCTACGACATTGATGATCAAGGATCTTAACTACAACTTCTTCGTAAGAAAGGTTATCCTGAACATCCATAATTTCAAAAGGAACAACAAAAACTGAATTACCAATACATTTCTTTAATGAGGAAATATGGAACACAGGATGTACTCATACCAAATCTACAGACACTTCAAGATCATATACTAGCTTCCCAAAACGGTTCAAAATTCTATAAGGGTTAACGTATTAGGGTGTGATCTTCTCTTTCTTGCCAAATATCTTTACTCCTTTTATATGAAAAATTTTCAAATAATTTCAGTCATAACCTCAAACACAAGATCGCTTCTCCTCACAGCTGCATAAGATTTCCAATGACTTTGGGCTATCTTCAGCTTTTACTGAATCAATTGAACTTTCTCCATAGCCTAAAACACTGAATATGGCCAAATAAAAGTAGTCTTACCTATTTCAAACCATCTAATAAGATATCCATATCTCATAAAATAGATAGCATCAAATGGAGCAATATAAATAATGGAGTGATAACTACTGTTGTAGGCAAACTCGATTCGAAGTAAGTGGTTATCCCAACTACCATTCAAGTCAATAACAGAGGTATTCAACATGTCCTCGATAGTATGAACTGTCCTATCTTCCTGACCATCTGATGTGCGAGCCTATGCTAACATATTTGAAGCTTTTAACTCTAAATAATTGCAAGGTCTTGAGCAACTTTAGTTTTTTTTATTAGTTTACTTTGATTTTGTAGTAAATGTAAAGATGAAGGGGAATCACCAATAAAGGAAGCAAAAAACCTAAAATTTGTAGCAAATAAACATCTAAGTATGGCTGACGACATCCATGACATGTCATCAGCCTGGTGATAAGCTGTCAAGGATGCCGTCAGCCTTAAACATATGATGGAAATTGAAGAAAGTTTTGTGATGACACATCGTCAAGATGGTGATAGGCCATCATCATCGTCATCAGCCTTAAGCAGTAAGAGACAAAAATGCGTTGTAGTTGATGACATCCGTGATAAGCCATCAGACTCCTGATAAGCCATCACTGACGTCATTATTTGTTCCAAGAAAAAGATGAAACTTCTATTTTGTTTCCTTACTTAGTGTTAACTATTTAAAGCCTTGTTTTAGGGTTTTCTAGGGAGATACATAACTTATCAATCAATATACTTTGCAATAGATGATTTTTCTTTCTCTCTCTCTAGACCAATATTTTTGGAATTTTGTCTTGTGAATTGATTAAAGTTATGCTTTATGATCTTCATCATAGTTGTAAGATAATCTTCTCAATTATGATTTCAATTTAGGTACTTGTTTATTGCATCATGAGTGACTAAACCTGATTAACCTGAGTTATGGGATTTAGGGTTAGGTCATTAGAAGGTGTTAAATACTAAAGATTCAATGGGTGTTAGGATTTCTTGATAATTCTGTGATTTTAATTGATGTCAAAAAATAGGCATACCTACTTTGATTTACTTGAGAAAGAAATCATAAATAGTAGGAAATGAATTATCAACAGGGACTCTAAAATACTTCGCTTAATAATCAGTGTTGAAACTTGGTTGATAAACTGGAGGTAAAATCTGGGCAGTGAATAGCGATTCCCTAAGTCTGAGAGGATTAGGAAATTAGACTCTTAAATAGGTGAGGGGACATTTGAGCATATCTTCGATAAAGATAGATTTTTATCCTAACCACTGTGAGAATCTTGAGTCACCTTTAGCATCTATCATGTACCATAATCTCTAATGAACATATTTCTAGTTATCTCCTAAAATCTTGGTTACAAACATAGTAATCAAAGTGTCAAACAATTACTTGTGAAACTTAAACCCCTAGATCAGGAAACATTAAACTATTAGTTAATTAAATTGCAAGCGACTTAAGATCACACCTTGTTCCCTATGGGATTCGACCTCAACCTAGTTGGGTTTTATATTGACGACGATTGCTTGAAGAAAGTTCTACTTGAAAAGTAGAAAAAATTGAACCTAGGGTTTGCTGTACAGGCCCAGGGTTTAAAAAGATAGCTCACACTCAAAATTCAAGTGGATTTTGAGATATAATAGGGACCAAAAATTGAGTTAAAATCAAAAGTGGGTGCTGATAAGTGCTGATGAAATTCATGAAAGGCTATAACAATTATGACGACCTATCAGGAATATCATCAAACGATGACAAGAAAGAAGTGTTTTCTATGTAGAGCGGACGACATTCGTGATAGTCTATCATAATTTTGACGGCTTATCAAGAATGTCATCAAAAGTTGTTAAAATTTTGAAGGTACATTCTAAGGTTGATGACTATTGTGATAAGCTATCACAATCGTGATGGCTAATCAAGAATTATCATCACACATGGGACCTGAAGCATGAATAAGCCAAAATGATTAATGTGTTTGTGTTTGTGCTATTGTGGACTAAACAGTGGTTTTTATACTACTATAGGAACCTTAAAATTGCACCAAAAAGAAAGAGCCCTGAATCACCAAAGATAATGACCAAAGACAGTGTTCGTCGTAAGCTCATCGATGAGGAATCTGATTACGAGGAGGAGGAACCTCTACTCAGGAAGCAAAAGAAAAAGTAAAGTCCAAAGAAAGCTTCGCTACCTCTACCTATTGAAGTTGATGATAGTGATGATACTGAGACTACAACAGCAATAAAAAGTGCATCTTCTAAACATACTGCCTCTGAGCAAAAGAGTTTTGAACAGAATGAGTCTTACCATACCGAATCTGAAGAAAAGGAGGAGAAAGGGTCTTAGGATTTAGAGTTTGAGGGAACAATATCTGGATCCCTGTCCACTGAACAACAAGATGATGAAGAGTCTCTATCTTGGGGAACACTTATCAAATGTATGAACCCCAAATTTTGAGATAATGCTAGGTGGAAAATTCCCACGGCAGAGAGCATCTTCATTGCTGGGCTCCACAGAACTGATAGAAGAAATCCTAAGAGGCCAATTCAGGAAAAAACGATGATTACCACCAGAGTGTTGATCTGGTACCCTAAAGTGGAACAAAAGTTCCAAGAGTATGGCTTGGGGCGAACAACAAAAGGAGGAGGTCATTTTGTCTTGTCCTAGTCAGGGAGTTTTACGCGAACTACTAGGCTCAATCGGAAAATATGTACAGGCCATGTAAAAGAGTTGTAGACCGGCCCCAATTGGATAGAGTTTAGGTGAGAGATGTAAGGGTTGGTGTATTAATCAGAACCATCAATATGTTCTTGCATGGTCCCAACATCACTTCTCAAGCCACCGCACTATATGTCTATGCTCGGATTAGGAACTTGGAGAAACACCGTCCGTGGTTGGCCAACACCATAGCTGAAGGAGATCCAGCATGGGTAAAAATCCCAAATAAAAGAATCTACAAGTCCTCTTTGACTCAAGTGGAAAAGTTTTAGTGGGGTATAGTGTGTGTCTGGTTGATGCCCACTGATGGAGACAACATTTTGGTTGATGACTGAGCTATTCTAGTGGCGAACAAGGTGTAGAACCTTCCCCTAAATCTTAGGGAAATCATTCCTGATGAGATAAAGATTAGAATGTCGAGAACCGACACTACTTAACCTTTCCCTTATCTTATCACAAAGTTGTGTTGAGCTGCTAATATTCCAAAGATTGCAGGGGTTGATGCTGACAGTCCTGCCTGAAAGAGTCACAACCCCATACGGTTTGATAAAAATCAGCTAGGATTAAGACTTGATACAGGTGCAGAGGTATCTGCACACCCTTCTATTATAGATTCCGGTGAACCACCTCATGTGGAAGTGCAAGATTTGGATACTAGGCAACCAACTTCTTCAGTGTAGGCAGGTTCAGTGTCTGATGGGGTACCAAACACCCTAGTTTCTATACCCTACTTGATTAGTTTACTTTGATTTTGTAGTAAATGTAAAGATAAAGGGGAATCACCAATAAAGAAAGTAAAAAGACGGAAATCTGAAAAAAATAAAGGACTAAGTATGGCTGACTGCATCCATGACACGTCGTCAGCCTGGTGATAGCCGTCAACGATGCCGTCAACCTTAAACCAAAGATGGAAGTCGAAGAAAGTTTTGTGATGACATCCATGACATGTCGTCAAGATGGTGATAGGTCATCATCATGGTCATCAACCTTTAGCAGCAATATCCAAAAATGGAGAGGAGTTGACGACATCCATGATAAGACGTCAGACTCCAAAAAAGCAGTCACTAACGTCGTCGTTTATTCCGAGAAAAAGCTAAAACTTCTATTTTGTTTCCTTATTTAGGGTTAACTATTGAAATCCTAGTTTTACGGTTTTCAAGGGAGATATATAACTTATCAAACAACATACTTTGCAACAAATGATTTTCCTCTCTCTCTCTCTCTCGACCAATATCTTGGGAGTTTTTCCTTGTGAATCAATTCAAGTTATACTTTTTGATCTTTATTATAGTTGTAAGATAATCTTCTCAATTTTGATTTAATTTGTGTACTTGTTTCTTGAATCATGAATGGCTAAACCCCATTAACCTAAATTATAGAGTCTAGGGTTAGGTCATCAAGAGGTGCTAAATACTCAAGATTCAATAGGTGTTAGGATTTATTGATAATTCTAAGATTTTAATTGATGTCTGTTGGTTGCAAGCAGCAGGCATACCTACTTTGATTTGCTTGAGAAAGAAATCATAAACAGTAGGAAGTTAATTATCAACAGGGGCTTGAAAAAACATTGTTCAATAATCAGTATTGTAACTAGGTTGATTAACCTAAGGTAAAATCTGGACAGTGAACAGTGATTCCGTAAGTCCAAAAGGATTAAGAAATTAGACGTTTAAATAGGTCGAGAGACATTTGAGCATATCACCGATAAAGATAGCTTATTATCCTAACCACCGTGAGAATCTTGAGACACCTTTAGTATCTGTCATGTACTGTAAGCCCTAGGGAACGTAATTCTAGTTATCTCATAAATCTTGGTTACAAACATCCAAATCAAAGTATCAAATAATTACTTGTGAAACTTAAACCCCCATTTCAGGAAACATTAAACTATCAGTGAATTAAATCGCAACCGACTTGAGTTCACACCTTATTTCCTGTGGGATTCAGCCACAACCAAGTTAGGTTTTATATTGATGACAATTGCTTATACCCATTCAAGAGTGTTCTCTGAGCATTTTCACTATCTACCTAAGGATGAAAAACTATACTGAGATGAATTTGGGTAAAAATCCCTTCTAAAAAGCCTTCAAAAATTAAGAGGTAAACGGAGTGGCTCTATCTGAAATGATGAACAACGAAATCCCTTGCAACTTATCCAACTCTCTGATATAGAGTCTTGCATAATCTTCAGGTAAATTAAAGGTATGAATTGGTATGAAATTATCTAATTTGGTTATTCTATCTATGATGACCCAAATCAAATCATGTTGATGATACGTACAAGGAAACCCAATGATAAAGTTCATATTATCCACTTTCCATTTCCAAGTGGTGATGCTAAACTCCTTAAGTGTACAACTAGGATTTTGGTGCTCAACTTTAACTTGTTGATAGTTCGAACACGTAGCTACAATTTATTCAATTTCTTTCTTCATACCGCTCCACTAATATATTTTCGGCAAGTCACGATACATCTTACTTGCTCTGGGGTGAATAGAATACCGTATTTTTGATACACTAAAATTAACTGTATATAAACCATCAATACACTAAACACATAACCTACCATAACAATGTAGCAAACCATCTCCCCCTTAGAAGAAAACCTCTACTTTCTGATCTCTAACTGCCTCCTTCAACCTAACCAAACTAGGATGCCCATTTTGTTTTTCATTCAGTTTCGAAACCAAAAAAGATTCTAAACCATTATGAACCCATAAACTACCTTAGCTGAATCAAATAATCGAACACCTAATCTATAAAGTTGATGCACCTTAGGGACTAACTTATTCTTCTCTCTCCCAACATGAGAAACACTACCCATAGAGAATCTACTAAGGGCATCTTCCACTACATTGTCCTTTCTTGGATGATACAACAAATTGATATCACAATCTTTCAACAACTCAATCGAGCTTCTCAGGAAAAGATTTAGGTATTTCTACATGAGCATGTACATTAAGCTTTTATGATCCATGAACACCTCATCATGAACTTCAATAAGATAATGCCTCCTAATCTTTAAGGCGAAGACAATAATTGCAACCTCAAGATCATCAGTATGATAATTCCTTCCATGGGGTTTAAGCTATCTAGTGGCGTAGGCTATGACCTTAGCTCTTTGTATCAACCCACAACTAAGAACAGCTCTAGAAGTATCACAATAAACTATACACCCATCTAAACCATCTAAAAAGGTTAAGAATAGGGCAGAAGAGAGTGGTGCCTTCAACTTTTGAAAACACTTCTCGCAAGAATCTTACCTTTGAAATTTGACCTTTTTCTAAGTCAATTGGGGCATGGAGGAGGAAATAGAAGAAAACCCTTCAAAAAACCATTTGTAGTATCTATCCAAACCCAAGAAACTCATGATGTCGGATCTATAGATGGGTCTAGGTCACTTTCTCACTGATTTACCCATTTGAGAGTCAACTCAAATGCCATCACTGAAAACTATATGGAAAAGTAAATATACTGATCTTATAAAAAATTAGTACTTACTAAACTTAGCGAATAACAGATGATCCCTAAGGGTCTACAACATAACCCTCAAATGATTTTTATGATCATTCTCATTATGGGATTAAACAAGGATATCATTAATGAAAACTATGACGTATATGTCTAAATACTGGTTGAACACTGTATTCCTCACATTCGTGAAAGTTGCAAGGGCATTTTTTAGTTTGAAGGACATAACTAAGAATTCAAAGTGACCATACCGAGTTCTGATAGTTGTCTCTTGGATGTTACATTCTCTGACTCTAAGCTGATAATAGTTAGATCTGAGGTCTATCTTGGAGAAATATCTAGCACCCTGAAGTTGGTCGAACAAGTCATCAATTATGGGGAGTAGATACTTATTCTTGATGGTGACTTTGTTCAGCTGACGGTAGTCGATGCATATTCTGGGAGAATCATCTCTCTTACACTTGAATAGGACTGGAGCGCCCCATAAAGACACACAACTCTGGATAAAACCATTATCTAAGATATCATTAAACCGTTTCTTCAATTTCTTAAGCTCAGATGGATCCCTTCAATAAGGTTTAATAGAGATGGGTTAGTTGCTTTGAAGAAGATCTATTCTGAAGTCGATTTGCCTCTTGGGAGGAACTCTAGGAAGTTCTTCATGGAACACAACTGAAAATTCATTTACTATAGGAACTTAAAAATCAGAGCCTCGGAATTTGAATCTTTCACTCTGACAAGATAGTAAATTCACCCCTTTTATATCCTCTTTATTTCTCTAAGATAAGAAACAAATTGACATTTAGATATTGAATTACTACCCCTCAATTCAATAATTGGTTAATTAGGAAGCTGAAACTGAACGACTATATTTCTAAAGTAAATTGAGGCATAGCATGAGAGGAGCCAATCCATTCTGAAAATGACATCAAAATTAGTCATCTCTAACTCCATAAGATCAACTGAAGTGATTTTTTTAGATACTGTGACCGGGAAATTTTTGCACACCTGCCTGGCTATAATAGATTTACCTATTGGGGTAGACACTGAGAAAATTTTAGATAACTTTGAGAGTCTAACAATGAAGGTGACGGCTATATAAGTAGTCATAAAAGAAAGTGAAGTTCTGGGGTGTAAGAAAACATAGAAATGAAAATTAATGACTTGTAACATACACGTAACCATATTCGGTGAACGTTTTTTATCATGTCGAGTCTGGAGAGTATAGAATCTATTCTAGAACTGTCCACTAGAGTCATTGGAAATGGCACCCCGTGAGCCTAACAGCCTCCTGGTGCTGTTGAAGAGGTAGTCTGACCCTACTAGTGATCACTTCTACCCCTCTGGAAATCACCAGACACTCCCGAATCCTATGGACTATCTTACCACATATAAAACACATATCACTACAAAATGTATACTACCCTGATGGTTCACACTACATTTTCTATAGAGTGGTTTTGTACGACCATTATTCATACTACTCTAGAACTTAGAACCTCGCGCTCTATCCTAATTGTCTTTCCTGAACTTAGGCACTAGTACACGAGCTAAAGATAGAGTTGGAGATGAAAATTTCTAAAGGAACTGAGAACGGTTACTGCCTTCTGACATTGGCTGAGATAAGTTGAAATAACCTATTTTGGCCCTCTAATTCTCTCTCTTTCTCCATAAGATTCTCTTCTTCAATCTACTAAGCATGAACCAAAAGTCTGGATACGTCAATCTCCATAATCAACATAGCGACCGTACACTCCTTGACCATAATAATCGATACACCAGACACAAACTTACTCTTTCTAGACCTATTATCCTCAACCATAGTATGAGCATACCTTGCTAACTGAATAAAATTGAGTGAGTAATCATTCATGCTGATATTACCTATCTACAAATTGGTAAAATTTGGAACCATAGATTCCCTTAACTCTAGGAGAAAGAACCTATCAAAAAAAGTTGTGGAAAACTCCTTCCACTCGACTGGCACTGAATCAACACCTCAGTCCTCCTTCCACTACTTAAAAAAAGTGTGATCTACATCCTTCAAATCATATACAACCAACACTACACTCTCACTCAAAGTGATGCCTATGTTATCTGTCACCTTCTGCAATATATCCAGACACTCTTTAGGATTCTCCTCGTACTTAGATCTAGAAAACAAAGGGGGATTCATCCGAGTGAAATCCTGAATCCGGAATACAACTCTATTATCCAATGGATAGGCTAAGGAAATAGCCTATAGGTTATTCTAAGTAGCTACAGAATAGGCTAAGGCCGTTAATATTGCCCTGAATTTAGTGTGAGAGACATGATTATTCAGGTGATCTTCTTAAATCGGTGGTGATCGTGCTGATCCCCATTCGTCCTTTCATTCTTTCTTATGGGAGGCATTGTATGTAAAAGGAATGAATTATGGGTTAGAAAAAGGAATTTAATAGAGCTCATACTCTTTCACACAACATAAACACTAAAAGAAAGAAAACATTCCTAAAATGTCACATAGCCTCTTGTCCATAAGTATGGCACACTTTACACCTACGCACAATACTCAACTTAACAGAAATTTTAGACTCCCTTGGACACTTTAAAACTTTAGGCTCTGACACCAAGTTTTGTAACAACCTGAAGCTACCTCTAGTCCTGACAATAGTGCTTATGGTAAAAACTGACCAAAAACTAACCCATACGTGGGTACCTACTATGAACACTAAATAAAAGAGTAATTAAACAACATGTTTGGAAGATAATATGATAAGATACCGTCAATTGGAAATAATGAATTTTGTAAAACTGATAAGCTTGATAAAATAGATAAAACTAAAAGAGCTGACTGACTGTCTAACTAATTGTCTGAAATCCTCTAAATATCATAAGGAGTTGATAGGAAAAAACCCCAACTTGCTCTGACTAACTGAACATAAGAAATTGCTAAAATAACTATATAAGAGTATCCTGTCTTTGATGGATGAGGACTCACCACTACTGTACTTGGATAACACTGAGCTGTCTAAGAATGGTAGGAAAACTAAGTGTCTGAACCTATGTTTTAAGATACCATAGCGCATAAGATATGTATGCGGTCAGTACATTAAATGTACTAGTATGTGAGATAAGGATTGATTGAAATACATGAGATAACTAAGTTTAATGCATGGACATATAATATTTGAGAATGCAAGACCAACATAAATATAGTACTGAGATAATAAAAATTTTGAAAAACTAAAATCTATATTACTGATTAACTGACAATTTGTACTGTTGGTCAAGCAAACCTGGGCTTAGATACATGAAAATTCTAACAGAAATATGGGGAGGTATCATATTATCGAAATGCCTCAATTTGAGCTAATTGGGGTTGAATCATTAACCCCAGTTGGACGTGTGTTAGCAACATACCAAGGGTACTAACACTGGCTATGTGGATCCACTAATCTATTATCTCGAATGACCAGAGTGTAAAGCCTAAACTGATGGGTGCCCTCTGAGAGGAATTCAAGTATAAAATAACGGGTGACCCGTCATATACTGCGCTAGCAACGTAGTTTAGCAACTCATGCACTGCTACTAACGAATCTTGCAAAAGTATCATCGAAGTCATCATCCATGCATTTGTTCAGTGCTAAATCCTACTCCCAACTAAACTAACACTGGTACTATCATAAGGTCAACTAAATATAATAATTGATAGTGCTTAACACGCTCATAACAACTGAGTAAAATGATAGGCGTCATGGTGTAACTTACTTATTACTTGAACATCTAAAATCATGTAAACATATAGGTATCGGGTATTCATAACCCGCCAATACTTAAAGATCACAAAATATGATATCAAGCTTAAAACTACAGTATGGAATCTTGGTTTCAAGACTCAAGACATAAAAATTTCACCCAATAAGTGAGAAGCATAATTTTAAACCTAGAGATGTGTTAGGCATGAGAAAAAATATGATTACATGGCTAAATTCATAACTTTAGGATTTGACATGAAAACAATGGAATATGGCATAAAATCTGGGATGTCAAAACATGAAATAGTTTAATTCCCCTGTAAGCACTTGTAAACATGACTTTTATATATTTAGAAAGGGATTCGTGGATTAATTACATGCAGTAGAATAAGATTATTACTCTTAAGTTAAAAATAAGGTTTTCTCTCAGGGGGTGAAAGAGGCCTATTTATGAATACCCACACACCTCAATACATAATTTCTTAAGGATTTCGTGAGCGTTTCCTGAACTTGGAAGGTTGAAATATTGATTTCACTAGAAAGGAGCTTGGATTTTGTTCTTGGTAAAGATGAAGGGTTTCTTGAGGGAGATTTTGAGAGAATGGGTAAAATAATGCCCCTATGGAGGTCCCCCATCCTGTTAAGAACGAATTGGTTTAAGGGAAAACTGACTCAAATGCCCTTTATGCTCTTAAATTATGATGCTTTATGGGAATGACCAATGCATCACATCTCTCTCATTGGGGGAGCAAGAAATGTGTCGTGTCACTTCCTCTAAGGAAGAAAAGCAATGCATCAAGGACCCAGGATCCATGGAAAAAACAATGCGTTGAGGACTTACCTCTAGCTCACTCTTTTGACTATCCAAACACATCCCATACCTTGTCCAAAAATATTGAAACTCTCCCGAGACATACTATTAACCACCCTAAACTTGAATAAAATCATAAAACAATGTCTTGACGCTGGGTAGGCCAATATAAAAATCTGTGAAGTGTAGGGGTCTTTATAATGATTATGTCCTTAACACTTAGTAAAAATTTCACTCCTTAGACTTCTTAAGCATGCAACTATAATTGAACCAAGCTTATAATCTTACAGGATATTTCATCCTACCACCTTTTAGAGATGTATGGTGTCTATATTTTCTGACATAGTGGAAGATATTATTGAAGTATTCATGGATAACTTTTTGGTAGTTGGGGACTCTTTCAATAATTGTTCGGACCATTTAGCCAATGCACTCCAAAGATGTTAAGAGTGTAATCTGGTGCTAAATTAGAAGAAGTAGCATTTTATAGTGAAGGAAGGTATTGTCCTTTGTCACAAAATCTAAAAATAGGGTATGAGGTGGATATGGAGAAGGTTGCGCTGACTTCCACCATTAGTCTTAGTTAATGGTATTTGAAGATTTTTTTAACATGCTAGCTTTTAGAGGAGGTTCATCAAGGACTTCTCTAAAAGTACTAATCCTTTATGCTATATTTTAGCGAAGGAGGCGAAATTTCTTTCAATGATGAATGTCTGAAGGCCTTTGAGTGCCTTAAGGAGTGGTTGATCTCATCTTCTATTATTGTGTCCCCTGACTGGTCTTTACTATTGGAGGTTATGCATGATGCTAATGGAGTGGCTTTGGGTATTATCCTACGCCAAAGGCATAAGAAAATTCTTCACCCGATCTTTTATGTCAGCAAAGAATTAAACCCCATCATAGAAAAAATACACAGTCACTGTGCAACTGTCGTTTGTAGTTATTTTTGACATTAAAAGGTTCAGATCCTATTTGATAGGGGCAAAAGTCATAGTTCATGCTGACTATTCAGCATTGAGGTATCTTATGTTGAAAAAAGATGCTTAATCGATATTGATACATTGGTTCCTTTGGCTGCAAGAATATGACTTTGAGGTAAAAGATCGAAAGAGATTTGAGAATTAGGTTTCTCGTCACATGTCTCTCCTTAGGGAGGAGGAAATGCATGTGTCAGTGGATGAACTTGACATAGATGATACTTTACTAGATGAGCGAGCCCTATAAGCATCTTAAGACTTACACCTCTATATATTGATTTTGCCAACTTTTTACAAGTAATTTTTTCAGAGGATTTCTTATTCCAACAGACAAAGTGGTTCATGCATGAGGTGAGAATATTTTTTTTGGGATAAGCCTTATCTTTTTTGGAATTGCACATATGGTATTTTTTCGAAATAAATTCCTAGGGTGGAGATGATAAGCATCTTTGAGTCTTGTAATTCATCATCAGTTGGGGGTCATCATGGTTGTAACCGCACAGGCAACAAGACTCTGCAGTATGGGTATTATTGTACTACTATCTTCAATGATGCTCTTGATTATGCTTAAGCCTTTGTCCAGTGTTAGCGTAAAGGAAATATTTCACGAAGACATAAAATATCCATGACATCTACCTTGGATTGGAGTTGTTTGATTAATGGGTAATTAACTTCATGGGTCCATTTGTGAGATCCTATGGAATAGTGTTCATTTAGTTATAGTGGACTATGTTACAAAGTGGGAGAAGGTGGTTTCCCTTCCCAACAATGAGGGTATAAGTGTCATTGTGTTCTTGAAAAAGAACTTATTTTCTCAATTTGGCACTACACATGATGTTATCGATGATAGTGGATCCCATTTTTGCAATTGTCTTTTCAAGACATTGCTCAAAAAAATATTATGTGAAGCATAAGTGGAAACACCTTACCACCCTCAGAAGAATGGTAAGTCCAAATCGGTCAAGGAAGTTGAATGATGATTTGTGGGCCTACCACACAAATTGTAAGACCCCCATAAGTGCTCTCCATATCAGCTTATGTATGGTAAGGTATGCAACTTGCCGGTTCAAATGATGCATAAGGCACTATGGGCATTGAAAGTTCTAAATTTGGTGCGGCATGATGCAGCTAAGTTGTGGTTGATCAAGGTGAATGAGTTTGATGAATTCTAGTTCCCTTCTTATGAGTGTTTTGCTTTATACAAGGAAAATAAGAAGTTGTGTCATGAATAGAAAATTGAGAAAAGAGTATTTAAGCTCGATAATTTGATCTTGTTGTTTTATTAAATACTTTATATGTTCCCTGGCAACTTAAAGTATGGGTGGTATAGACCTTTCATCGTGGCTAGGGTATTCCCTCATGGTGCTATTGAGCTGGAGAATAATAGTAAAGCCTTATTCAAGGTGAATGGGCAGTGGATTAAGCAGTACATGGAAAAGCCTGATGAGGTGAAAGTATGTATTGATATGGACATTGGTGAATTCTGAGTAACCAAGGCAACAACGTCCTGATGCAACATTAAACCAAGCGTTGCATGAGAGCCAATCCATTTTTTGTACTTATTAAAATATAGGGTTACTTGTGTGTTCAATTTTCAGTACTGGAGATTGCAGAAAAGGACCAAAAAGTTTTTCGGTTTTAGATCCCTATAAAGGACCAACGAGTTGTGATGAGCAGGTGCCCAGGCCACCCCAAGGTAAGTGTTCTCCGGAGTCATGATTAATCTTAAGATGGGTCATTGTTAGTTACAATAATTCATCGCCTTGAGTAATTATGACTAGAGAACCTGCTAAGATTCCAGTCACAATGGAGGGAGTTGGTGTGACAACCCAATTTCCGAGTAATGATGGTACCTACTTTATCCCACAAGTAGGTAAGCGAAACTATAACCAAAAGCAAAACACATTGTGTTACCTTGTTGAAAATGACTTACTTAGGCAGAAATCAACAACATATGTGAAAAATAGGAAAAACATTTAACACTGATAAAAACAGTCATTATAGGATACCATCCCATGACCTAGTAGACCTAGTACAAGAGCATCCAATACTAATACTACTCAAA
This sequence comes from Capsicum baccatum var. pendulum, assembly GCA_030864225.1. Lineage (NCBI taxonomy): Eukaryota > Viridiplantae > Streptophyta > Magnoliopsida > Solanales > Solanaceae > Capsicum > Capsicum baccatum. The sequence goes on along the minus strand of CM061555.1, from coordinate 160,198,994 downwards.
TATCTTGAATAATCAATAACATCAGTCTTCATAACCATATACTAAATATCAAAATATGCAAGAAACTAGGTGACTCCGAAACTAAGAGCTTACCTTTTTTCTGAAAATTCAACACCGTACGATCAATGATCAATGACGATAGATAGTACTCGAATCTGCACTAAAAAGGTACAGAAGTAAAGTATAAGTACCACAACAATAGGTACTCAGTAGGCATAATCGACTGACTGAGCTAAATCATGGTATATGTATGATAAAATGCAAGATATCATAACTTAGTCAAGGTACAAAAATGAACCTGAATCATCTCCCGTACTGTTGCACATAATAAGTAATTTAAACAGAATAACAATATAACACAAGGTATCAACACAGGCCGACATCTCCATACAATATTAGAAATAAATTAGAATAATAAATATCAAAAGTTACCACGCACGTAAACTCAAACTACTAAATTGGGTTCCATACGCCAATTGGTGTGGAAAAGTAAAAAACTCAAGATAGAATACTGCAAGCATCATTCACTACAACTAACCATATCTTATTAACTAATTCATTAAATTATTACTCATCATATAACCTCTAGTCATCATTTATCAAGTAAGCCTTTTTTGTCGACTAGTCATCATTTTACATCTAAGCATCTTTTACAAACTAGGTTCTATATTATAAATTAATAACCCTTTATCAAACTGTATTATAGCATAAGACATATTAGGAATTGAAACGGTAATTACTATCATCAATGCCATAATAAACCTCCGAAATTTAACCAAGCATAATCGATATCATACTTATACTCCAAAGTTAAACCGGGTATAATCAATATCATCATTATCTTCTGGAATAAAATCGGGTATAATCAATATCATCATCATCTTCCATAATTAAAATAATTATATTCAATATCATCACCATTTTCTAGATTTAAACCGGGAATAATCAATATCATAAGTGCTAATATAGTCAAGCATCATGATTTCTAGCAAAATTCATCACACAATTGATAACATCAACAAAACAATGTTTTATAGCATGATTTCTAGTATAATTGTTTAGCATGATCATAATCACAAGTAATAATTTATCAATAGAATGATCAAAGGCTCAGCATTAGCATAATATATTGCTTATACATAGTATAACCAATAACTCTTCACAATATGATCAACATCTCATCATAGCATAATCGACAATCTAATCCATTAGTCTACGAGCATTACTTCAAATGCCATCATCACCATAACTACCAACTAACAAGGTTCATCAATGTTATATCAAAGGGGCATTCTCTAGGTATTTAACAACTTATAAGTGTTTCAGGAGAACTATTACCAATCTTTACTTTAGGTGGGTCGGAGAGTCCACTTTTAAATCACTAAAACATACTCTAACGAATGTTCTATCGAGACTAGTCTAATGTATGTAAATACACTCTTAGATGATAAGTAAGCAAGAATTATCCATAAGGCAGAAGATCTTTTAAAACACAACTATGTCAAACGGAAACTAACCTTCATTAGTGTAAGCAATGAAGGTCAATCTTACCCTAAGCACGAGTAAGTTAGTCACTTTCACCTTAATAGAGTAATTTAGAGCATTATGATGCTCAACATGAGAAGTGAAGTTTCATTCACCTAAGGCACAAAGATAACAAGCTAAGTGTTTCAACACTAGGGTTTCAAATTAGCCTAAATCGTCCCACTAACCCAAGGCTAGAATTTCATCAATGTAATGCCTAAAACCCATCCCATATACAACAGAACATCACAAACATACTACGAAGTAGCTAAATCTAACAGGGGATAACCCTAGCCTACTTCATCACCATAAAAAGATCAACAATCTGCTAAACCATGACATTTTCCTTTTAAGAACCCTTGTCAAGATGTCAAGCTATCATAAACACATTCTATTCATCTATACGAGAATAATGATCCCATGTTGCACCATTGTGCTTTGGGTTAAAAAATCACACAAAACCCCATCTGGCTCCCACTTATAAAAATTACATTTCCAAAACCAACCCAACTTTCTTACATGCTTAAGGAATCATTAACATAAAAATAGTTCAAATCTAAGACAAATACGGGATAAAATCAAGCGCTCAAGGTTTTGGGGTTTTGAGTAATAAATCACTAAAATCTATTAACGAAAGGGTGAATTCTTACCTCAAGTTGGATGATATTTTAAAAATAAATGGTAAACAAGCTCCCAAATCACCAACAACCCTCAATTTTATGATATCTCACTCTTTATGGTTTTTATCTTAATTAATCAATGAAAAATAAGAAAAATCATGCAAAAGGGGTCTTTTATTCACAGTCCCAGTCCTCAGCTATCGTTATCAAAACTTGAGTCTCCACAATCATCACAACTTATGGTTGCACTGACCTATCGTGATTGCATAAATATATCGTGATCGCAATATTTATGACTTCCAAGAGTATCACGATCACAACCCTTTGCTTCCAATAGCAATGACCAGCTGATAATAATCATTTTAGAAATTACCAAGTCCCCGCCAAACTCTAGAGCTTATCCGGAATCCCGTATAAATAAGCAAACTTTTTAACCATACAAAATTTTATGTTCCAAACTCAATGGCACGACAAGATTTTTCATTCGAGGTCATTTTGATAAAAAATGGGTCCCATATCCATACTTCATTTTCTTAACTTCCCGTTCCATTGGTTGAAATAAACTCAAGTGTCTTGGGACTCTAAAAAAAGGTCCATCTAGCCTAAAGTCGACATTCCAGAGCTACTGGCATGGTCAGAATTATCATATGAGATCGCTTTACTGAAGTTTTACTCTATGGACATTTGGAACCACTGAAGACCTCAAAATAGATAATTAGCTCTAAAAACAAAATAAACTACTCGGTAATAAAATTTTCAGTGCAACAAGTCATAAATGACTTGTTGGGGCTACAAGAAAGCTAAAATTTTGAAAATATATGGAAACAATATCAACTACTAAAGGAACTTTTGTCCGCAAAAGTTAAGGATTAGGATGTACCTAAAGTCTCAAACAGGTAAGGATACTGAGTTCACATCTCGCTCTCGATCTCCCAACTGGCCTCCTACACTAGACGGTGACTCTTTTGAACCTTAACTATTGGAATCTCCCTACTGAAAAACTTCCTAACATCACCAGCCAAAATAAGCATCGACTCCTCTACAAAAGTCAAATGCTCATCCAACTGGACTAAATCCCATCTAAGCACCTAAGAAGGATTGAGAGTATATCGCCGTAACATAGAATCATAGAAAACTTGATAGACAACAAAAAATTCTTGAGGTAAAGCTAACTCATAATCTACCTCACCAACTGAGCGAAAATCTCACCAAATCTAATATATCTAGGGTTTGAGCTTACCCTTCCTCCCAAACTTCATTATAACAGTCATGTGCGATACCTAGAGGAATACTCAATCACTAACTCTGAATCTCAAGGTGCAAAGTCTACGGTATATGTAGGCCTTCTTTCTACTTTGAGCTACTCTCACTCAGTCCTGAATAACCCTAACTCAATCGAGTGACTCCTAATGCAAATAAATACCATGGGGCTGAATCTCGGAAGTCTCAAACAATCCAATCAGTAAAGGACATCTTATACAATACAAAGCCTCAAAAGGTTCCATATTAATACTCAAAAAATAGTTGTTATTAAATGAAAAATTATCCAAGGTTAAGTGCTACTCTCATGTGACATCAAAATCCAAAACATAAGATCGATGCATATCCGAAGGACCTAAATGGTTTGCTCCGACTGACCATTTGTCAACGAATGAAAAGTTTTATTAAGATCAACCTGAGTGCCCAATTCTGCTTGAAATGCTCTCTAAAATATTGAAGTAAACTCTAATCCTTGATAAAAAATAATAGAAATATGTCATACAAAATAATAGAATTGGGCACACCATGCAAACAGACTATCTCCTGAACATAGATGTGGGCTAATCTCTCAGCACTGAAGTATATTTGAATAAGAATAAATTGGGCTGACTTGGTCAAATGGTCAACAATGACCCAAATACCATCTGAACCATCGAAAGTGTAAGGAAAACCACTAACAAAATCCATGGTAACCTTCTCCTATTTTTACTAAGGAATGGGTAACCTTTGAGTCAATCCACTAGGTCATTCATGCTCTGTCTTTACCTGCCGACAAAATATGCTATGAGCTATAAAGTATACAACATATCTTTTTATAACACTACACCAATAGTGTTGTCTCAAATATCTATATATCTAGGCTATGCTACGATAAATAAAATATATAGAGCTATGAGCTTTGTGTAGAATTAACTAGATAAAGTCATTAATCCTCAAATCAAAAATACAACCATCGAATTGCAAAACACTCTCTAAATCTATGGTGTTCCTCTCATACTCACCACTAAACACCTGATCATAAAGGAAGCAAAGCTTTATATCCTCAAGCTACTAATCCCAAATTTGCTTAAAAGGCAAATACAATGCCTCAACACTAGAATTAATCCTTCTAAGGTCTGAAATATCAAGACTAACCATGAAGTTGGCTAGGGGATGAATATCACATACGAATGACCTTTGAGGAACTAAAATAGAAGCCAAGCTACACATACTCACTGTGAAATGACCCAAACTAAGGCTTAATCGTATTGGGTACCTCAAGCCTAGCTAGAATTGGAGACCACCCCTAATACCCTTCCATACCTACCCTACATCAGATATCATATAACTTCAAAATATATGTATATATAATCAAAAGAAAAATGGAATAATCATAAATCGGTCTAAACCCCTATGCTAATTCCAATGCCAAGGGTAACGCTAATACTGACACCAACCAGAGTAACCCATAGTAGAGCCAAAAAGCCTCTATGCAAAAGTAAAACAGTATCTGATGGGGACATACCCCCTACCATAGCCAAAACCAAAGTCTAAGAAATATCCAAAGTTTGTAAAGAATTCTATGATATTAAATAGAGCCTTCCAGACCATGGAAAATAACCACTTTAATCCAACATAAGCTTATCTCAATTCTAATCACTTAGCAAGAGTAGTAGAACGGTTGGTTCCTACATCCTATTGGGATACAGCCACCTAAAGACAAGATAACAGGTGAAGGCTACCGTGCACTCAAGATAAGGATAATATAATGTCAACCTTTAAAACCAAGTTAATAGCCATATATACTCACCGCCATATATATATATAATCTATACCGAGAAAGGGAATCAGGTTTAGTATGCCATTAAAACTATTAACCAGGGTATTGGTATCTTAATTGTCCTAGAACCATCGATGGCTATATAGGTTTAGTGTTACCCCCTGAACGAGCCTCGATATGTGTAGATGCATAAATTGGAGATACCATATGGGTAGGGGATTCTTCTCTACCCTTATCCCTCCATGATATATATAGAGAGTGAATAACTTAGGGGATTCATGTGTACCCAGAAGTATATCATAGCCATGAATAATCTTTATGTCATCAAACATGAGTTTCCAGTGTCTGTCCATTGGACTCACACCATCAAAATTATCTATCACAACCTGCCAATACTGCCTAGTTCGAACCATTGCCAGATAACTAAACCACCCATTCAATTATTTAGTAACCAGGTCTATAAGAAGTGGTATCATCATACCGACCATAGCTTACAAGCAATGTCCTTAACCAACCTTTTTAAAGATGGGATTCCCATTTACCTGGATATTCTATTATTATTAAGTTTACTTGGGGGACTCACATGTACCCTACACATAGTTCATTATTTTGTGTGCTTGGGGGATTCCTATGTACCCTGCAAGGTTCACAATTAAACCATAACTATGACAACTAATACCTTACCATTTATCCATTTAAAATAATTCAACCCAATCTATGGTTCCATTACAACTCTATACCATGCAAAGTTTTATACAAAATGTCAACAATATAACAACAACATTCTTGTATTAATTTAGTCACACATGTTGAGGAAATATAGGTTTAAAAACCAAAATCAAGAATCAATTAACCATTCCCATGCAACCACATGCTCAAACCACCATTAAAAATATAAAACCATAATTAAGACATAGGAAAGCCATAACCAACCACTTATAAAAAAACCCAACATATAATTCAAAACCCAAAACCATACCACAATTATACCATGAAAACCATACATTAAATCATGCCTGTTAAACAAACAATAATGGATAAATAACATGCCTTAAACTTGGAAGAAGAAAAAGATAAACCATCGTTGTAAGCCCCAAATTTATCACCTTGAAGAAATTCGTAGCCTTTCTTGACCCGAAATTCTTATGAGAATTGGAGAGAGTGTTTACGTGTTTTCAACTAAGAATCAAAGGGTGAATAAAGACCCAAAAGTTTTTTAAGTCATAAGTTCATAAGAGATTAAGAGGGGAATTGTCCATATTACCCCCACTGAAACTATACGCTGAAAAAGTATGACCATACCCCCTTCAACCATACCTTACCATATGAGTCGTAACCACTACTCGTACCCCAGGCATCCCTTGGACCCTAACACTATCCAACATAAAACCACCAAGGACAAATCGAAGACAAATATACAACAAGTACCCTATAACCATACCTTAGGAAAAAAAAAATCCTATAAGCTTGACTTAGGAGTCATACGATTCAACATCATACCACTAGTCCCTTAATGTAAAACTAGTATGATCCATTCATAACTTTGGAGGAAACCAACAAAACTACACTGATTAACATACTAGTTAAGGATTTTAAATTGTACGTTATCATGTTAAAAGTACCCCTAGTCATATGATTGCTAGAGAGTTCAAAATTCAGGAAGTTTCTAAGGACTAGAACCCAGGGTCTTTCACACTTTGTATAGACTCAAGGAATATGCTACCATATTTTCCTTACTTGAATGATACATAATAGAAATACGATAATCCTTAAGAAACATCTCCATCTACGTTTTATAGCATTAAGCTCCCTCTATGTCATAAGATGATGAAGACCATTATGATCACTGAAAATCTCACAATGCATACCATAGAGATTATGTCACCAAATCTCAGGTGCAAAAATAATGGCCACCAACTACAAATCATGAGTGGGCTAGTTGCACTAGTGGGCCGTAAGCTGTCAAAAAGAATAAACAATGATACAACCCTTTTGCATTAATACATATCCCAAACAAATATAAAAAGCATCACAAGATTTACCTAATTCATTACACTCAATAGAAAGATCCAAAACATGAGCTAAAGTTAGAAAAATCTTAGCCTTTACAATGCTTGACTCACACTCCTTGGACCATCAAAGAGGAACCTCCTTTTGAGTCAATCTAGATATTAGCATTGAAATAGTAGCAAAACTCTCAATGAATTATCAATAATAACTTGCCAAACCAATAAAGCTACGAACCTCTATCAGAGATATAGGTCTAGCTTAATCACAAATTGCCTCTATCTTTTCTAGGTCTACCACAATACCATCATTAGATACCATATGTCCGAGGAATGTCACTAAATTAAGCGAAAACTTACACTTAGAGAATTTAGCAAAAAACACATGATCTATGAAAGTATGGAGCACAATCCTAGAATGTTTTGCATGCTCTTTATTGTGCCCAAGCGCACACACAAGTGTACATGTTCTCACTAAGTAATATAATAGCCTTTTACAATGCCAAATATCGATTCCTCGAAGACTTGTGTTAAACAACTAGTCAATTATAGTATGACTATTGAGATTAAAAAAGTGCAAACGTAACCAAAAGAGTTTCGACAGTTTGTAATTAAAAGTAAACTAATGTAATGTGGAAAAGTAAATACTTTGAACAATCAATAGATGAAAGCCTAGGGTAAAAGAACTATGAATAATCATACTATGCTATTGAACTAAATTCTTTAGATTGCTTATCTTCCTTGTTTATTCATATGGATTATCATATGATCATGGTCTCCCGACCTCTAACCTTTTACCTAACTGGATATTACAACTACATCATCGAGAGGGGATGTAATAATCAATTTAGATGCGTTAAGATATCATTCTATATGTGAGAAAAGCAAGGGCCCTAGGTTTATCTCTATCTTAGTTTCTTATTGAAATTTTTTATTTTATAAATGAATAATAATGTTACTCTATTGGTCTCCATGTTCTATATTGCTATTCCTCTTCCTGAGTTCACAAGGTCGAGAATATATATATTCTAAGGGTCATGAGTCCTAAAAATAGTTAAAAAAATATTTAAAAAATAAAATATGATAAAAAATTCAAACAAACTCAGTTCAAGTGAAAAGTAAACATGTTCTTGGCCTAAACCCTGGAAAGGTGTCTTTTAGTCACTCAGGGACATAGCCGTAATCAAGATAGTTGAATACAATACAAAATCTATTTTACAGATAAAATAAAAAAAGAAAATACCTATTAAATTATTTTCCATCCTCTATCCATGTTTCAAAGTCATCAAAATTTTTTTCAATTGATTTAATTGTTCTATTTATAATGAGACACGATTTTCTAATGTTTGCACCTCACCCCACTGCGGGGCTAGTTTTTGGTGTCTAGTAGCGTGATGCAGCCATATAGAATAGAGATACAGCATTTTTCTGCTCGATAATTAACCTTCACTGCAATGCGGGGCTTGTTTTCTATGTCAAGCTTTGTGATGCGGTCTTGACATCCCAAGTGTCCTATTCTCATCAAGATGTGTCTTGTGCTTTTGTTGCTCCATTCCAAGCCTTTTTGTGTTGTTTCCACTTGATTCTATTCTTTTAAAACCATAATATATCATTATAATTAACTCAAAAAGAATCCTAAAGCATTAAAAACAACAGATTAGAGCTCAAAACACACAATATCCAAAACGGTGAACTAGAAACATAAGCTAGGAATACTAGTTTTTCCCTTTATGATCTTTCACTTAGTTTTGACACTTGGCTTTATTAAATTTCACTTTGAACTCTATAATGAAGTTCTTCCATAGATTATTATATAATGAAACCATTAGTAACTCTTCATACACATTAGAATCCATCGCAATCAACTAGAACAACACCTAGCTCAAGCTAGTAACACTAGTTTTCACATATGAACTCTAAATGACGAATTTAGATTCAAAAATTGTTTAAAATAAACCTTAAACATTTTTATCAAGTACTTAATCACTTATATGCCAATTTATATCATTATTGAATCCTTACGCATACTAGAATTTCTCAAAACAAAGCTAAATAAGCCCAGATAACAACACTAAAGTGCATAAATCCACCTCAGATCATCACCCCACACTTTAAGCCTTTTTCATCCTCAAACAACTCTTTACTTTAAGACTCACAAGATTAGGGGACTTTATATGATCCTGATCGGACTTAAAGATTTTGATCACATCATTTGAGGCCAACAAAAAAAGGTCTGAGCCATGATCGACCAAAGAGCTCAGGATGCATATGGCGGATTTACTTTGAGCTCCTAAGCACAAAAAATCATGTTTGGAAGGTAGTTTAGAGTTGAGGAAATTCAAGGCACGAGGAATAACGATCCTTTGTAGGTTATTTTCGAAATAGCCACTTTTATGCTATTTTTGTAATAGGGGAGTTTTGCAAGAAACTAATATAAATATGTGCCTTAGATATTTCATTAGGAAGTTTTTGATGATTATTTTTACATGATATCTTCAGGAGGATCTAGGGGAGTGTTTGGGTTCTTGGAAAAGCATTTGTTGAACATTTTTTAGAAATGATGGTTGTAAGGAAGATCTAATCCCATTTCGGTCACCGTAAAAAATGGTGTTTGATTCTATGAGTTTTAGGGGTCTTCGAGTAGGATACGGTCATTGTTTCTTAATTTCTTGTAGTTTCTTATGTCAATTGACCTATACTCTATCTTTTATCTCTTCTCTTTTATGTATTCTCCTTGGTTTCCGTCTTTTAGATTTCAATACATATAATTTGGTATTAAAGTCAAACTTTATTTTGTACTAATGAAGGCAAGCTTGGGTTTGATATCTAGGAAATCCACTATAAAGTTTTGTTCCTGTGTTACCCATAGGCCGAGATTTAGAGTAAAAGATTTTTATATCTTTGTATGTTTCTAATGTTAGATCTTTCTTCCCTAGAATTAATAGAGTCTGTATCTTTAATTTAATATTATTTTGAGTTGATTTGAGTGATCCACCTTTAATGACCTTGACCTAAAGAAACTTGAAAGGTGGATCTCAAATTATGAAGGTTTATGTTTTGGCTTTGGACATGAAAATGTGTTGGTTATTATTGGGAGTCCAATGTGAGCTTGGAGAATAAAAAATCATCAAATTCTTAGTTCATATGCTTAAGGGTCTACTTTGAATTATCTTGGTGTTCTTCATAATTTTTATATATTATTGCAGGACTTTCAAAAAGTGGTTGTTTGACCTAAAAAGGAGGAGAGAGAAGGGGTGGAAATTTTTGGTCTCAAAGAATATTTCAAGGATATTCCAAGTCTTCCAAAGAAGAAAAGAATCAAATAGAATCAAAAGGGAATATTCTCAAAGAAGGAAGACAAGAAAGTACAAAGAGGGGACCACAAGAGAATTCATGCTCTCTTGAACTTGAAAGAGCCATAGAAATGTCCAATTCTTGTATATTATTCTACCTAAAACCGACTCCTACATCTCTAAGTTAAATATTGATTGAATAAAAATTGGAAACAACAAATTCTCCAAGATGTGACCATCATTGATCGCCAAAATGTGAGGCAACCACATCATCAATCTTCCAAACTATGTTAGGCTTAAATTTTGATTGTAAGTTTCTTTTCTTTGATTCTTTGGTTTAATTTTCTTGATTATAATTCGAATTAGAAACAAGTAATCCCTACTTATTTGTGAGTTAGGTTTTAATCTATTTGATTCTTTGTTCTTTTATCAGCTTTTATAGTTTTGATTCATTGTAACTTCTTTGTTTTAAGTTTATAAGTAGATTGTGTTTTCTTTCAGTCAATCAAACTGGAATCCACTCCAACCGCAAAGTAGAGATTGATACCTTATTGTTCATCGAAGTATAAGAAATTTTAAAAATTTGCTGCTCCAATTGTATGTATCACAAAGATGAGTTTATACGAAAGTCAATGAGGTACTTTGCTACTAATCTTGTTTTTTCTTTTTATAGGCACAAGGGGATATCACGGGAACATATCTACAATAGCATCAAATAATTGTGACTACAACATAGGAAACTATGATTGTGGTGCTGATAGTTATAGATTTGAAGAAAAGAGAGATTATGGGGGGTATGAATATAGCCATGATTAAGATATGGATGAGAATGAGGGTTACTATTTCAAAGGAGATTGTGGGATGAATGCAGTGTCTGGTTCTTATATTGAGTAGGGGATGATGAAGAGCCTTTTGAGGGTTCTTATAATGAATATGGGTCAAGTGAGGAGTATAACATTTCCCACTCTAATTATCAAGGCAATGTCAAGTATAACCTTTTCTTCCCTATAACTTTTATGAGTTATGATAAGAGTGCTCATGTGGACAATAAAAATTCATATTCCTCACTTTGTAGTACTTCTTATGAAAGTCAAATTGGAGGGAGTGGTTATACTAGCTATAGTGGAGGTAGTTCCATGAGCAGTCAATAGCATTCATCTCTGAGGTCTAAGGCCAATATATCTCAAACTTCCTATTTTAGTCCCAAAACTTTTGGAAGTGGGAACCAAGGTCGATATGAAAGATATAATAGGAGTCATGAACTACCTAATCTATCCATCTTTATAAAGTATTTGTGGCCCAAAGAGTATCTTGATTGGGAATGGAAGTGTGAAAGGATCTTCAAAGATTGTGATATGAATGAATTTAAAAAATATATGTATGTCCTTGAACTTATCAAAGGTCCGATATCAATTTGGTGGGATATAAAAAAATATCAAGAAAGCATGGAGTTCCTAGAAAGAACACATGAGAGGTACCCATGCACAGATAAGGTATATGAAGCCTTACAATATTGATCCAAGAAGAAATATTCACTCCGGAAAGGTACACATTTGTGGGGTTCTAGGATGTATCCTTGTGGAGGATGATTGGTACTATAGAAACTACATCATTCCACCCATGGTTCATCATTTAAGGTTACATAGAGAACCTTTAATTGTTACATAATCATTGTCAGGTAAAAGGTTATCGAGAGATTGAAGGTTTCCTTTAACAGATTTTGTTACTAGGAGGAGGTATGGTGGGATATCTTTTTCTTAGAAAAAGGTCATTTACACTTGGGTGATGATTAGTTTTCACAACATAGAGTTCTAAATATGAAAAATTAGCCCAATATTGTAATATACCATCGAGGAAATCATCACTTTCCACCCATTCTTCCTAAATCTCAAAGAGGTATACCCACTAACCTTTAAGCTAAAAGAATTGAGAGACAAAATATTCAGAGGAGTAAGGGTAACGACCCAAAATCATCTCCCGAGACATCACATGGTACTTAGGGCTACAAGTATCCCCAAGCTAACCCTTAAAGCATATCACTTCTCATAATAACTCATTAAAGAAAAATATATACAAAAAACTACCATTGTCCTATCAAATGAAAGAAAATACAAAGATAATACTTGGTCCAAACGAGCACAATACTGGAAATCTCAACACAACCATAGTCCAATAAGTAGTCTGACAAAGCCTCTACTACTCCTTGAACTCGAGAGTCGTTAGGACAGGAAATAATATCAATACTCTTTAATAAAATCATGCGTGCAAATAGGATTGACGTACATGGCTTGAATAAGTCTAAAATGTAAAGCTCATAAATCATGTAGAATGAAACACGTAACACAAATCTCGCGAGTCATTATACTTTGGCTTTAAAATCTGTACTCCTCTCTTATTCTCATTACTCATAGGCTTAAGGAAACTTTAAACAATACTTTCAACTAATGGACAGTAAAACTTCCTTAACGCTCAAGAACTTATAACTTAATTGAACTCAAACACTTGGAACACGAAATCATATAACTTTGGTTTGAAAACCGGTGATCAACTCGTATTAGTGGAGAATACTACCTCCTTCTTTGTAAAAATACTCAAAAGCAATTCATTCACTTTAGAAAATATGTCATATCAAAGCTTTGGGGAAAATATTCTTTTTCAATGGAAAATAATTTAGTTTAGGGAAAGTAACTTATGTCAAGGTAGGTTCTCTTAACCGACATAAACCATGCAAACTACATGAAGTCCAACGTCTTGTCCTTCTGGAAGAAACCTCACATTGGGGAGAGGCATCATAATATTGCCAAGTAGTATAACCTCAACTCAGTGATCTCTTATCTCAGCCTCGAGCCTAATCATCTCTGCCTTAGGCATAAAATCTCAAACCTATGGTGGCAAGTAGTTCTGGGGTAAGAAATCATAGCAACTTACCCAACTCGGTGCTAAATACTACTTCCTTTAGTTTATCTTTCTCATCTCATGAAAATCCACTTTCAAAATAATCTCATGGTTCATAAGAACCCTACAATCAAATTCGTAATCACATGTAGAGAAGTGGATTTCAAAGCACTATGACCATTAGGTCAAAACATTTCTCAATAATCTCAAAATACTCACACCATAGGTGCTTATAGCACAATAGTTCATAAAATTACAAGTCTCAAGTAGGGGTTACTGACCCATAATTCAATACTAAGTTAAAACTCATCTTAATGCATAATAGATTGCAGATAGATTCATAATTCATGTAGAAATCCTGAATTTATAGCAACTTATATCAAAATCTAAACATACTCATATACTTCAATATCTCAAACATTAAGACTATTAGCTTCATAAGGATTAAAATCATGTGGTATAAACCTAGCTTCAATTTCTTATCAAAATATGTAAAAAAATCTTTCCATTAGACTCTCAATCATGGGAAACATCAAAAGCGTGTAATGAATAACAATGGGTGAAAACCCCTAATTCAAATTCATGTAAAATCTCATAAGTTGTAGAAAATTATAGTTTAAATAAGGCATTAAGAACAAAGGTGAAAGGATTACCCATGTTCAAAATCGCACATACCATAGATTATGAAATTGGATGAACAAGCTTGCTTTAAACTCTTCTTCTTACTCTTGAGACAGTGTTCTTGCTACCCTTGAACATGGGAAAATTAAATCTCAACTCAATTTGTAGAATCTATAGTGAGTTCTTGGATTTCTTGGAGAAGGGTTTTAGATTTGATATTGAGGGAGAGACCCTAGCTCTTTTGTGTTTTTGAATATGAATGAAGCCATTTGATTTGTTTGGAATATATCTGGTTGATAAAAGAGAGGAAAAGACTGAAAAGCCCTTTTAAAAAAGTAACACCCCGATTTGCTGAACTGGAATGTAACACGGTGCTCATCACCCCGAGGGACCATAAGCTAGCACATGACTTATATTTTAACCTTTATACTGCAAATCAGGATATAATAATATGGAATACATAGAACTGTACGGACATAAGGTCCAACTGAATACAATCATGTGGGTGAAAATACCCAAAACAACTTAATCTGAACATAAATCTAAACATAAATCTGAAAGTAAATCTGAAAGCCTCTAAACTGTCTGAATAAGGAGTTGAAGGATCATGTCTCCAATTAAATTCGTAAAACTAAACTGAAGAAATAAATAAATGAATTAAATCATATTGACCTTGAATCAATGAGGACTGACTGTGTCTCAGCGATAGGAGTACTACCGCTACTGCTGGGCTGGAGCTCATGTCTCGGAACCTATGGTGTAATATGAAAAGAAAGAACCATAGCGCAAATGCGTCAATACAACTGGAGTACTAAGTATACGAGGAAGGTAGGCTGAACATAATGGGTTTCATGCATAAACAACACTGACTGACTAATATGAACATGGGAGTGCAAAGACACATTTATAGAAACTGAGACCGTGAATGCGTGATAGCATGATCTGTAAGCTAATACATGGTTTACTGATAACGGTCATAACTGATACTGAAGATGATAACATGAACGACTGTATCTGACATTCCTGTATATACTAAAATCTAAAGAACGCCCTGAGTTCTTGTACTGAGACTGATACTGGAACTGTGGGAAATAGTGTTTCACCGACATGCCCCATGTATGCCGTTATGGCTAAGCTGGGGTCCAATCTCTACCCTGATTGGAGGGGTGTCAATACCGTGACACGGGTAAGGACAGTCTGTGAGTGACCTTTATCTGGAAAGTACTCAATCAGAATGGTGGGAACCCTAAACGGACGGATTAAGCCACTTCATCAACCCTAATCTAACGGATTAAGATTTATCAACGTATGCTGTCTACGTAGTTCTAGAACACAAGGATTGCTACTAAGAATCAGACCCTGAACTCTAGGGTGATTCCCATCGTTGGGTTCACTTGGTGCTAACCTCTACACCCATCTGGAAGGACTGGACATGAATAACTGACTGTGCATAACTTAATCTTACTGAATTCCATTGACTGGCCGAATGTTACTGATATCTGACAACTGATTAAGATCATGAGGTTTTTCTGAGTCACATGACTGACTGATGTGTATGAAATCGTAACTTGAGTTTGGATATCATGAAAAATGACATGGATATAGGCACATAGCTATAGTTTTCGGTTACAAGTACCCCCAAGACTCAATGGAAGGAAACTGACACACATGACTGACTAGATCATAAGAGTAGAGTCCATAATTTATAACATCATAAGTAGGGGTCTCATACTAAGCATGATTATCAACAATGTTTTGCATGGAAAGGATTTCATATCACATGGAAGCACTTTCACAATCTTAATATCATGTTCGTTGCATAATCACATTGGCAACACATACTAATAGTATTGAAGTTCATGTGGATTGCATGGTTCTCATACATCTTGTTTATAAGTAGGATTTGCAAGTAAACATAGAATAATCTCATAAGAATACTTCATGAGTATTCCAACAACATTTACAAGGAACATTAACAATATTGAATTCATTGGAACGTAAGGGCATATCATGAAACCTTCACTTAGTCACGATTTAGCTATATTGCATGATTTCTAGTTCCTTAGGCATTTTATCAAACACCTTACATACACATCTTAAGCATAGGTGAATTCATCAAATTATACATCATGAACAACCAAATTTACATATTTCCAACTCATATGATATCATGAATTCACAAAAACAGATAAAGATTCCATCTTGGGAATTACCCAATATCAACAACATGATCATCAACACCCAACAATATAGAAGTCATACTTTATAATGAAAAAGAGGAAAACAAACAAGCATCAATATGGGTATGATCATATCACCCCAATCAACCAAGCTTTTGTATTTTAAAGATTGATTCTTGAACTCCACGGACGAAAGGAATCCGTGGATGAACACTACGCATACCTTAGAAGGAAGATTCTTGATGATTGACGGAGGAATTTCCTTGAAATAAGATCATCAAGCTTAGTTATGAAAACCTAGTTTTTTTCTCCTTTAGTGCTCTTGGATGATGAGATTTGAGATTAAAATTGGGTTGCAGAATGTTTAGAAGCTATATATTTCGTAGGGTTAAGTTTAGGGACGTGTAAGGAGTATTTAAAGACTTAATTACCTTTAATATAACCCAAGAAGGAGTGTTTTGACAACTACCTGGGTTGGGAAGCACCTAACCACAAGCCTATGCTTGCGTTGGGCAGCGCCTAACTAATCACCTATGCTTTGGTTGGGCGGCGCCTAACCAATCGCCTATGCTTACTATCTCTCACAAAAATGGGCATAACTTTTCTCTCGGGTATAGGATTAAGGCGAAATTAGTATTGTTGGAAAGCTAATTCGATTTTCCACAATTTGGTGGGTCTAAATCAGTCAAAATACCACATTAACATCAAGTTATACTCGTTCAAAGATGACCCTTGTAAAATCAAACACTGAAACTTGATGGATTCAAAAACTCTTAACTTGTATTACCTTAAGTGACTCATATTAACAAGCTTAATGCATCATAAGCTATCCTATCACTAGGATATTCATTGTAAGTCATGTACTCAAGTACGAATCATAGGATAGGAGATTTCATACATAGGAATACTTATTCACTTCCTAGCATAGAAACATGTGGGGTATTACAAAAAATGAGCTAAAAATACTAAACGGGTTGTGCGATGGTCTGAGCGACGGTCCGTCGGGATCCGTCGCATGATGACAAGAAAAGATAAATATTTCCTCGATACAACAGGGAGATCGACGATCCATCGGATCATCCATCGCACGATGGCTAGGATGAGACCACACAACCTTAGCGGCAATAGTCTCGGCGATGGTCCGTCGCATCCTTGATGGTCCGTCGTCCTGGCCGTAGCACTTGGGCCTGGTAAGGGAGTTTCTTCATTAATCGCGATGGTCTAAGTGATGGTCCATTGCTGAATCAGCGGTCCGTCGGATAGTCCGTCGCACTTGGGCTATTCCGACAACTCTCAGTAAAACAGACATAACTTCTTACCCCGATGTCGGATTTGGATGAAATTGGTATCGTTGGAAAGCTAATTCAATTTTCTACATGAAAAAAGTGAAATTTAAGAATATTCTGTATGTTTTAAATACCAATAACTTGGGAAGTCTCTTCTCAATATTTTAGGGCTAGAATTATACTTTACTTGACACTCTCTAAGGCCCAGACTACGAGGGAACTTTGAAGGGTCTTACAATATCTCCCCCTTGGAAACATTCATCCTCGAATGTTGCTAGTTTGACTAGGAACATAGGAAAAACATAGTGCAAATAGCTGAAGCAATTTGCTAAACCGCTCAAAATCTCTCTAAACTCTTGAATAAATCAGATATTGCAAGAACTCATGCAAGAATAGATATATAGCTGAACTTTAGATTAGAAGGGATGAATTAAGGAAGAAAAATACCTTCGGATCGATCTAAACTCATGGAAAAGAGGTGTGGGTACATGGCTCGCATGTCTACTTCTGCCTCAAAAGTTACGCCCTCAACTGCCTAGTTCCACCACAACACTTTGACCAAGGGAACCTCTTTGTTCCTCAGTCTATGGATCTAGACATCATGGATCTCAACAAGAATCTCATAGAATGAAAGATTTTCTGAATATCAGCACTCTATGAAGGATCTACCACAACGGAATCACCAAAATGCTTTTTAAACATGTACACATGAAAAATAGGATGAACGGCTGACAACTATGTAGGCAAATCAACCTCATAGGCTACTTTGACAACACAGCTCAAGACTCTATACGGGACAACATAACGGGGACTAAGCTTTCCTTTTTTACCAAACCTCTTCACCCCTTTCATGGGTGAAATCTTCAAGTACACCAAATAACCAACTTCAAAATAAAGATCTTTTCTCCTCACATCAGCATATGACTTTTGACGACTTTGAGATGTCTTCAACCTTTCTATAATCAACTTAACTTTCTCCATAGCTTCCAACACTACGTTAGTCCCAATCGTAGAAGCTTCACCCACTTTAAACCAACATATAGGTGATCTATAACTTCTACCATACAAGGCCTCAAATAGAGCCATCTCAATGCTAGCATGGTAACTATTGCTAGATGCGAACTCTATCAATGGAAAATGCTCATCCCAACTGCCTTTCAAATCAAGAGCATACTCCCTCAACATGTCTTTTAGGATCTGAATGGTCCTCTCAACTTGACCATCTATCAGCGCATGAAAAGCAGAAATCAAAAGAACTTGGGTACCAAAACCCTGCTGAAATAACCTCCAAAATTGATAAGTAAATTGAGTACCACTATACAAAATTATAGATAAGAGAACTCCATGCAATTTGACTATCTGCTAGATATACAATCTAGCATAATCTTCTATTGTATAAGATGTATGCATGGGCAAGAAGTGCACGGACTTAGTCATCCTGTCTACAACAACCCAAATAGAATCATGATAACGATGCAAAAAAGGTAACCCAGTCACAAAGTCAATATTCACCACCTCCCACCTCCATGTGGGTATACCAAACTCTTACATGACAACACCAGGTCTTTGGTGCTCTACCTTAACCTGTTGGCACGTTTCACACTTTGGTACTAACTCAGCTATATCCTTTTGTATATTAATCCACCAACAGATTTCCCGCAAGTCGCGGTATATCTTAGTAGTGCTAAGATGAATAGAATACTGTGCGCCATATGCTTCAGCCATAAACCTATGCCTCAAATCATCAACACACGAAACATACAATCTCCCCTACAATCTCAAGACGCCCTCTCTCCCTTGGGAGAAAACCTCTAGCTTTTGGTCCTTAACTGTCTCCTTCAGTGTGACCTGAGTAGGATCTCTATCTTGCTTCTCCTTCACTTTAAAAACTAAAGAAGATTCAGAACTACTCTGCACCAAAGTACATCCCTCAGCCGAATCAAGCAACCTAACACCCAATCTGGCTAAACAATGCACAATAGGAGCTAACTCCTTCTTACCTTCCTCTTCTTAAGCAACACTACCCATAGACAATCTACTAAGGGCATCTGTCACTACATTGGCCTTGCCCGAGTGATAAAACACACTCATATCATAGTCTTTTAACAACTCTAACTACCACCTCAACCTAAGATTCAAATCCCTCTAAGTAAACACATACTACAGGCTCTTATGATAAGTTAACATATCAACATGAACACAATAATGATAGTGTCTCAAGATTTTCAAAGCAAAGACCACAGCAGCTAACTCAAGATTATGGGTTAGATAATTCTTCTCATGCGGCTTTAACTGTCTAGAGGCATAGGCTATAACCTTACCTCTTTGCATCAAGACACACCCCAAAACAATTCTAAAGTCATCATAATAAACTACAAAACTATTTGTACCATTAGGAAAAGTCAACACAATGGCTAAAGTAAGTAGAGTCTTCAACTCCTAAAGAATTTTCTCACAGGAATCTAACCACTGGAACTTAACTTTCTTTTGGGTCCCCAGGTCATAGGAGACACAATAGTAGAGAAACCTTCAATAAATAGCGGTAGTAGCCTGCTATACCCAATAAACTTGTAATATCAAAAGGACAGATAGGTGTAGGCTAATTTCTTACAGCTTTTATCTATTGGGGATAACTCTAATACCTTCGGGTGGAATAATATGACCCAGAATGCTACAAACCTTAGCCAAAATTCACACTTACTGAATTTGGCGAACAACTGGTAACCTCTAACTGTTTGCAAGGCAATTTGAAGGTGATCTACATGATCATGCTCCCTGCGAGAGTAGAAAAGGATGTCATCTATGAACACTATAACAAACATATCAAGATATTGCTTGAACACTCGATTCATGAGGTACATAAAAGTTATTGGGGCATTGGTAAGCCCGAAAGACAATACTAGAAACTCAAAGTGACCATAGTGGGCTCGAAAGGTTGTCCTTGGAATATCATATTCCCTCACTTTAGGTTGATGATAGTCGGATCTAAGGTCTATCTTGGAGAAATAACTTGCACCTTGCAACTTATCAAACAAGTCTTCAATTCTCCGAAGAGGATACCTATTTCTGACTGTGACCTTGTTAAGCAGATGATAGTCAATGCACATAAGCAAAGAACTATCTTTCTTTGACACGAATAGAATAGGTGCACCCCAAGAAGAAATACTAGGCCTTATGAAATATTTTTCTAAAAGATCTTTGAGTTCCCTTTTCAACTACTTAAGTTTAGTAGGTACCATATGGTATGGTGAAATAAAAATGGGACGAGCGTTGGGAAAAAGGTTAATCTTGAATTCTATCTCTTTATTAGGAGGTACCCCTTGGAGATCTTTAGAAAAAACATCTGGAAACTCGTTGACAATTTTAACTGACTGAATAGTTGGAGCCTGGGACTTAGTGTCTTTGGCTCTAACTAGGTGATAGATGTAACCGTTGGATATTAGCATTTTGGCTTTGTGATGGGAGATAAAATGACTCTTGGGTGAGACTGAACTCCTGGACCACAAAAAAACTAGCTCATTAGGGAAATGGAAATTGACCACACGGGTACAACAGTCTATTGATGCATAACAAGAATGAAGCCAATCCATATCGAGAATAACGTTAAAATCCGCCATGTCTAACTCTATCAAATCAGCAAATATTACTCTATGAAGAAAAGTAATAGGACAATCTCTATACATTTTTTTAACAATAAGTGACTCCCCTACTAGGGTAGAAACTAGGAAAGGCGCAGGAATCTTTTCGGGAATCATTTTGAAATTCACAGCCACAAGTGTGGTCACGTAAGAGAGACTTGCCCGAGATTCAAAATCACATAAACATCAAGATAAAAGACACAAAGCATATCGATAACAACATCAGGAGAGTCCTCATGCCCATTACGGGATGGTAATATATAGAATCTATTCTGGCGCGGGCTACCAGCAGTTATAGATGAAGTGCCCTGAATAGGGGCGGGATGATGGATAGGAGCTGGTGTAGTAGTAGTATGTTATTGAGGTCGGGAATCTCTAGTCCCCTGCCTAGCATGTGGATAATATCTAAGTTTGTGGCCCTACTTTCCACAACCAAAACAACCCCTCAAATCTGCAAACCACTCTTTGGGATGATCCCTACCACACTTAGCATAAGGAGGATAATAGAGCCTATTACCTACACTATTCTGTGACCTAGACATAAAAGACCTACTGCATTTCTCCTACCAACCTGTAGGCACGGGAGCACTAGCTGATGAAGGCACTGAAATAGATGGATTCTCTTAAACTGAGTGCGGTTTCCTCAATGGAACCTAGGCTGACTTACTCATGCTGCTCAGATCTAGTCCTCTTATTACCCCTTATTCTATCTCACTCTCTAATCTTATTCGCCTCTATTTTTTGTGCATGCATCATCAACCTAGGTATATTCATATCCCTATGCAGTATCACAGTCTAAACTCTTTCAATAACAAACTAGAAACACCTATCACGAACTTGCTCATATTAGCTCGGGTGTCAGAAATCAAATAAAGAGCATACTTGGCAAACTGGTTGAACTTCAAGCAGTACTCCTTAATAGTCATGAAACCCTACCTCAAGTTCATAAATTCATCAATCTTTTCTTCCCTAATCTCAGGCAGAAAGAACTTGTCCAAGAATGCATCTTAGAATACCTACAAAGTAATAGGAGCAGCATCCTCACATCTACCCTTCCTCCATAATACAACCTAGTCATAAGCTATGTCCTTCAACCTATAAGATGCCAAATCAAC
Source organism: Capsicum baccatum var. pendulum (assembly GCA_030864225.1). Taxonomy (NCBI): domain Eukaryota; kingdom Viridiplantae; phylum Streptophyta; class Magnoliopsida; order Solanales; family Solanaceae; genus Capsicum; species Capsicum baccatum. The sequence continues at coordinate 160,176,797 of CM061555.1, read as the reverse complement.
ATTTTCTTTCTCAGAAAAAAATAGCAACTGCCTAATCTTTCTCACCTTCTCAAGGAACAACTATGGGTCCTTACCTCCCTTGGACCCATAAAACTCTAGTGGATTCATCCACGTAAAATCATGGATCCTACAAGCAGCTACATCACCTCCTTGCTGATTTGGAATAGTGGCTAGGTTATCGGCCTGAACATTGGCTGTGACTGCTTGGGATAATGCTTGAAAGATCGCCCAAAACTCAGTATGAGACACAGTCCCTTCAAAGAATGAACAAGCAGGGGTTGCTTATCATCGTTTCTGCGGGCATTCACTCTTAAAAGAGGCATTTTCTGAAATAAAAAAGCACAAATTATTAGATGAGAGGGACAACTGCAGGCATAATGGAATATTAAAGAAAAAAAAAACTTTTTCCTAATACGTATTTTAGCCTTTTACTAAAGATGTGGAATGATTCACACCAATGATTAATAAACTACTCAACGCAGCTTGTCAAACACCCTAGGACTTCTTTAAAACCCCTATGGTCTGATACCAAGTTTGTGACGACCCAAATCACCTCTCGGGACGTCACACATTGCACAAGGATACAAGAAGCCCCAAGCTAACCCTTTGAGCCTATCACTTCTCATAATAACTCATTCAAGAAAAAAAATATAGAAAACACTGGCATTGTCATATCAAATGAAAGGAAATATAAAGATAATACTTGGTCTAAATGACCATAATACTGTAAATCTTAACACAACCACAATCTGATTACTTGTATGACAAAGCTGCAACTACTCGATGAACACGAGAGTCATTAGGACAGGCCACTAACTGACTCAAACTGAACTAAAAGTAATAACAAAAAAACTCAAATACTGAAATGTCTGAAGATAGGTCCTCAAAATATGTGGACTAACCACTAGGGAGATGTAGATAGAGGTACTCAAAAATCACTGATGAGGCTGGGAATGAGCATCTAAACCTATATTATAAGACAATGTAGCAGATAGACATATATATGGATAAACACTTGGGAATGTACTGAGTATGTTGGAGTGTATGTATTACAAAAAACAATATCAATACTCTTCAATCAAATTATACATGCAAATAGGAATGACTCACATGGCTTGAATAAGTCTAAAATGTAAAGCTCATAAATCATGTAGAATGAAGAATATAACACAAATCTGTACCCTTCTCTTATTCTCATTACTCATAGGATGAAGAAAACTTTAAATAATACTTTCAACTCATGCATATATCTTATGTTATACTCTTTTAAACTCGACCACTTGGAACTCAGAATCATATAACTTTGGTTTGAAAACCGGTGATCAACTCATATTAGTATAGAAAACTACTTACTTCTTTGGAAAATACTCAAAAGCAATTCATTCACTTTAGAAAATATCTCATCTCAAAGCTTTAGGGAAAATATTCTATCTCAATGGAAAATACTGTAGTTTAGGGAAAATAACTTATATCAAGGGAGGTTCTCTTGACCAAAATAAACCATGCGAGCTACATGGAGTCTAGCATCATGTCCTCCTAAGGAAGAAACCTCACGTTAGGGAGAGGTATCAGACTCTTTCCAAGGAGTATAAGCTCAACTTAGTGATCACTTATCTCGGCTTAAAAATCTAATTTTACCAAACTATACCTTAAAAGTTGAGATAGAAATACTCCCTAAGTCCTCTAGTCCTAGCTAGTAGAATCTTTATACATCAAGAGGGTTTGGGAGACCCCAAACATAAGTCTTTTCCATGCTCCTTAGCTCAATATTTCCTGTACTCAGACTTCTTATCAACATGAGACTCAAACAAAAGTAAAACTAGTAAAGTAAAACCTAAAATTTCTGAAAATAAAACATACCTTAACATGGATTTACCTCCATTAATCGCATGATGTAGTGTCGTGGCATGATCTAATCTACATTTTATCCCTTTTTCTCAATTCTCTTCTTTACACTGAGATGCTATTTTCTTATTTGTTTCTGACCTTTTGAGGGTGAACTCTGAAAGTCAATAACTTTCTCAACAACAAATTTTTCAAGTTCATAAATTTGTATCATTTCAGGCTTGGTATTGGTGTCTTGGGCTGCTCAATGTGGAAGGTTGAAGACGTTTTTATGGAATAGACTACATCATCCAACACTTGTACCATTCAATCATTGTAATAATGCATAAATATTTGTAGTGGGATACTTGGTTAAGCATTTTGTACACTTTGAAATTATCTCTTTATCCTCCCCCAACATTATAAGCATGTCCTCTCTTACATCTATCAATTCTCCTCCCGTCGCCAATGATGGACGTCCCAACATGATTGGTACTTTTTAATCTACCAGAAAATCTAGAATAATAAAGTTTGCAGGAATTAAAAACTTACATACCTTGATGAGAACATCCTCTATGACTCATTAAGGATGGGCTATGGTCCCATTTTCCTGTTGCAGTAACACAAAGCTTGGTCTTAACTTCCCCAATATGAAAGTGTCAAATAAAGAAAAGGGAATCAAATTAATGATTTTCCCTAAGTCACTAAGTATGCGAACCACCTCACTATTTTTAATTTGAATAGGGAGAGTGAAATTCCCAAGGAATTTGAGCTTTTAAAGCATCTTTTTCATCACCATAGTGTTTCTTTAGTGAGTGCTACTCTCTTGACATCCTGCAACTTATCATTTTCAGTGACCACATCCTTCAAGTACATAGTTTACTTGGGCAATCCCTACAAAACATCTAAAATATGAAGGTTAATATGATTCTCTTTGAAGGTTTCAAAGATCTTTTTTAAGCATGCCTCCTTTTTCTTTATATACTTCTGTGGGAAAGGTAGTAGTGGTCTCTCCTTTTCCTTTTCAGCAACTTATTTTTTTGAGTACTCAGACTTCCTCAAATTTTTAGTATTTTGTCCATCATCCTGTTTAGGAACCAAATCAGCATCTACCTCCATATTTTTCTTTGGAGGTTATTCATTAAGAGAATTACCACTCTTCAATGTGATTTCCATTAATCATTTAATATTTTTAGTATCACTTGGAAAACCACCTTGAGTCTTGGTTATTTGGTGGTTCTTCTTTCTGGCCTATCAGAAACTCCATGATCCTTGTAGCCGCTTGCTAGATTTTTATATCTGCTACTAATAGTGCTTGACCAGTTAAGATTTCCTTCGGTATCTCTTGCATATTGCTACTAGCTTTATTTGCTTAAGCCTATGGTTGTTGAACCTGCTGTTTTTGGGCATTCCATTGCCGATTTGGTGGTTGATTCTGCCGCTTTAGATTGTAGGCATTCCCATAATTTAGTTATTGAACATTGCCTATAAATATTACTGACTGGTGATTTGTAGAAAATATATCTACAAAATGGCCACTATTATGGCAAACCAAGCACCAAGTACTTGTCTGTGTAATCCTACTAGCTATTGTTGTAGGTTGTGTAACTTCTAAATTTATAGTACCGAATTATATTGTTAACCTATTCTATAATATTGCAATTTAAGTGGATCTATTAGTAAACTTATCCACTTCTAACACTCCTGCAACCTTCTTTGTAGCATTTCTTGAGTCACAATTCCTCTCAGGATTTCCTTGCACAATCCAGTTCACTAAAATATATAGCTAATTATATGTTAGTTCCAATGCTTGACCACCTACAGCTGAATCTAGAAATTTTTTTTGTTGTGATCAAGTGCTTCAACAAAACTATGAACTAATACAACAATGGACTGCGGGTGATGTAGATAGTTTAGAAAAAAATCTTTAAATCTCTCCCAAGCATGATATAAGTTCTCATTTTCCCTCTATTTGAACCTCACAATCTCATTACACAGTCTTGAAGTCTTTTTAGATGGAAAGAATTAGATAAGAAATTTCTGAGCTAAGTCATGCTAGTATTTTATTAAACTTTCAGACTCAGTGTTAAACTACTTCTTCACTTACCCCAATAGTTAAAAGGTGGATAGTGTCAGTCTAATATAGTTAGTTGACACGGTCGTAGAGATAAATGTGTCACTGGTCTCCAAAAAGTTTTGTAGGTAGACTTATGGATCTTCATGTTAAAGCCCCGCAAACTTTCCAATGTAGATCAAAAGTATCCTAATATTTTGTTTCAGGTCAAAGTCACCTCCATCAGCTGGTTTTTAAAAATATGAGGTCAAATTTTTTGAAAGTAGGATTGACACTTCCTGAACTATCTTGCGGGCTAGTTGATCTTTAGCCATTAGAGCACGATCGTGTTGTTCCACTAGAAATTAAAGAATATGGGGAAGATGAATTGTTTCTTTCTTTCATAGATAGAAGTATTGCTCGAGGTCGAGGCTTGGGTCAGCCAATTCCCTATCCCTTGCTAGGTTACGAGCATGTAAACATATTTCCTACTAAATTAATCCTAAGACCAAGAGTAAGGAACTACAGAAATCTAAAAAGTAAAATTGAAAAAAAGTAGTTGCCAATTTATAAGTCCCTGGCAACGGTTGCAAAAACTTGTTGCACCCAAACGCACACGCAAGTGTACATGGTCTCACAAGTAATATAGCGGCCTTTTACAAAGACAAATATCAATACCTCATAGACTTGTGTTAAACAACAATTAAATTATAGTTCAACTATTGAGATTAAACTAGTGCAAATGTAACCGAAAGAGTTTGGATAATTTATAATTAATAGTGAACTAAAGTAATATGGAAACGTAAAGACTTTGGAAAATAAATAGTTGAAATCTAGGGGTTAAATAACTATGAAAAATCATACTATACTGTGGAACTTCATTCGTTAGATTACTTATTTTGGTTGTTGATTCATAAGGTTTATCATATGATCTTAGTCTCCCGACCTCTAACCTTCTACCTAACTTCACATTACAGCTACATCATTGTAGGGGGATGTAACAATCCATTTAGATGCATAATTAGTTTTTGCCCCTTTTGATCTTGCACTTAGTTTTGACTCTTGGCTTGATTAAATTGAACTTTAGGAACTATAAGAAATTTTTTCCACACATAATTACACAATCATATCAATAGGAACTCTTTATAAACATTAAAATCCATCGCGATCAACTAGAACAACACCTAGCTCAAGCTAGTAACGCTAGTTTTCTCAAATGAACTCTAAATGACCAATTTAATTACAAACTTATTTGAAATGCACCTTAAAAATTGTTATCAAGTACTTAAACTCTTATATTCTCATTAATATCATACTTGACTCATTAAGCACACAAGAAGTCCTCAAAAAATCTAAATAATCACGGATAAAAACATTAAAGTGCATAAATCCACCTTAGATCACTCCTTTCAATTCCTCAAATACCCAAGGATGCCATTGATGAATAGAATCACAAAGGAATATAAATAAGGATTGAATACTCGGTTTATAAAATTAATGAATGTGGCTAGGGTATTAGTCAACCCAAATGACATCCTCAAGTACTCATAAAGCCAATAACAGGTCATAAAGGCTATATTTTGGATATCCTTGGCCTGAATCCTTAACTAATGGTAACAAGATTTCAAATACATTTTGGAAAAAATTTTTGCACCTTGATTCTAGCTAAATAAATTATTCATGTGAGGCACAGTGTAACAATTATTCACTGTTACCTTGTAAATCTACCTATAATAAATCTACATACATGTGGAGCCATTATTTTTCTTCATAAACAATACAGGAGCTCCGTAGGGAGATACACTCAGTCTAATATAACCCTTACTAAGAAGATCCTTAACCTTAGAATTCATCTCCTTAAGATCGACAGGAGCACCCTAGAAATAGGTCAGGTGCCAAGCTCAAAGTCAATAGCAAACTCAATCTCATGATTATGGGTAATAATAAGAAGGTCGGTAGGGAACATATCAAGAAACACAAACTATAGGAATAGAGTCATGCGATGGACTCCACACACTAGTATCACAAAAATAAGAGAGATAAGACTCGCAACCCCTCAAAATAAGTCTCCTAATACATATATAAGAAACATTCCCCATTTGCTACTGCATAAACTCCCTATCACATGACTGGGGGCATTCCAGACATAGCTAAGGTAACTGTCTTGGAAAAAGAATCCATAAGTACATGATAGCTGGATAGCAAACTATGCCTAGAATTATATCAAAATCCACTATATCCATAATATTAAGGTCGGTGTAAGCATAAATATCACTAACAATCACAACACATGATCTTAAAAAGTGATCCACTACTACAAAATCACCCATGGGAATAGATATCTACAATGGCACATATAGTAAATCCCAAGTTAACTCCAATGGAGGGTATGTTATGGGCTTGTGTTATTGATTATGGTGGTAGTTTGTATGAACACTTTTATTTGATTGAGTTTTCCTATAATAATAATTACCACTCTAGCATTATCATAGCCTCTTTTGAGGCATTTTACGGTAGGAGATGTCGATCTCCTATTGGATAGCAAAAGGTTGGCAAGGGTAGGTTACTTAGACCGAATTTAGTTTGCGAAGCCTTATAAAACTTCAAGGTAGTTTGAGATAGATTGGAAATTTCTCAAAGTCATCAAAAGTCCTATACAGATGAGTGGTAAATGGACATGGAGTTTAGTATTGATGATTAGGTATTCTGAAAAGTGTCTCCCATGAATGGAGTGATATGGTTTGGTAAAAAAGGGAAGTTTAGTCCCCAGTATGTTGGTCCCTACTTGATTGTGATGAGGGTTGGCAATGTTGCCTATGATTTAGAGTTGCCTTCTTTCTAGCATGAACTCCATTCGACTGATTTTCTATGTCACTATGTTGCAGAAATATATGGGTGGTCCTTCATTTTTTGTTCCCTTAAGGGTTGTTGATATCTCAAACTCTTTGTCCTATGTGGAGATCCTAGTGAGGATTTTGAATTTCCTATTTTTCCAGTTGCAAAGAAAAGAAGTGGCATCGACGAAGGTTCTATAGAGGATCCAAAAGTCCATGGAAGCTACTTGGGAGGTAGAGGAGGAGATGATGTCCCAGTATACGCATTTGTTTTCCATTTTGGAAACTTGTGATTGAGGTATGTATGTTACTATTTTTTATTTGACATATGTTTTAGTTAGATAATGGGTTCGAGTACCTAAGCTTTGAAGGAGACAAATGACTTTGGTAAATGTTGGGTTTGATCCCCATGGTGAATGAAATAAATGGTTGAGTTATAACAATTGTGATGTGTATTGTATCCTTGTAGGATGCTCTGTTATAAATTGCCTAATGGTTGGTTTAGTATGTGATAATGTGTTAACTTGTGGTTATTCTTATCTTCCCTATCATTCAACAACAAATGATCAATGTGGGGGAGAATTAAAACACCTATGCTTGGACCCGTAGAAAATATCTCTTGAATTGGGCATTCTAACCATGGTACAGTTTAGGCATATCACTTGTACACTAGTGTACTTGTCATACCCACTCTTCCCTCCCCTATCATACCTTGATCTGCATAGAAGGGTTGAATATTATCCACTGTATGATTTATCCTTCCCCTAGTCGTACACTAATTTACTAGTAGTACCTAGACAAGTTGTACGGTGCTTGTCACTTGAAAAAGGGTGAACTATTTTTTGTATGAGATATAGCTATGGTTAAGGGTGAAAGTCGTACCCTTTGGATATGAGTATAGGTGGTGTAGTCGTACCCTAACCAGTGTATGAGTCCTATGTGAGGCCTAAGATAGGAGTTAGGTCAACACTGGTACCTTATGGTATGATTGCCTCAAGTGAGACATACCCATCTAGAAGGCTACTTTTCATCTTTAAAGTCAAGGGCTCTATAGTCATTTCCAACCCCAAAACCCTAAGTTCCCTCACTACATAGTGTTTGTAGCCTCATAAACATCCATTTTGATGATTCAACCACCCTAAATAATCTCTCAAACTCATTTGTGAAGATTTGAAGGCTAGGGTTTTAAGGGTGTTCTTCACTAAGAAAAATAAAGTCAAGACTTTTTTTGAATCAAGTTTTCCAAGGCATGTAACTCTTCTCCTTGATAAATAACTCTAAACCCATGTGTTTTACACTTGGATTATTAAGTGTACATAGTGATTTTGAACCCAAATAGAACGGGTTTTGTTGCCTAATGATGAATAATATGGACTTTATCTTAGACATGTGTTTATACATGTCATTGTTGATGATTTTCACATGTGGGTGCTTATTGTATGTGATATAACATGTACTATAATCTTGATAAATTCTACTATGAATTTTGTCTTGATAAAGGTATGCACATAAGGTTTTTATGGAAATATGTATATAAAATGTCCAGTTACATGTTGATGATGTTGTGAACTAGGGAAATGGACTAATGACTATGAAAGGCTGATAAATGATATATTAAAGATATTGTTTGCCACGTCATGTGTTGAATTATAAACATTTTGGTTTTTTGTCTAAGAAAGGGGGTCTAAATCCCAAAGCTTGAACTTGAATTGTGTATGAAACTAAAGTGTAGTATTGAAAGGCTAATGAATCTTGAATGTCTTGTAAGTGTTTTTATGACTATAATTTGAATTAAATGAGGATTTGAATGAAATTATTTGTCTAATAAAGTGGAAAATCGATGAATACTTCCATGAAAACCTTATTGACCCATATAGTGTTGATGTTAGTAAATGGTTCAAGTCCTTAAATGTGACATGGATTTAATGGATGTTAACAGATGAACTAAAAAGGTTTAAGAATTCAAATGTTGTCTAAAAAGGCAATGAACCAACTAGTAGTTTGAGCCCGTAGTCTAATGAATGGCTTGTGGTTCGATTCCATTGCCTAATGAAATGACTAGTCCTTTAAGTCCCCAGTCTAATAAAATGAAAAGTTGTTTGAATCCCTAGTCGAATTAATGTCTTATAGTTTAAGTCCCTCACCCAACAAAATGAATAGTGGTTCATATCCCTAGTCTAATAATTTGCTAGTGGTTCAAGTCCTTTTTCCAATGAATTACCTGTTGTTCAAGTCCCTTTCCTTATAAAATTGCTTGTGGTTTGAGTCCTTGAGTAGTAAGTAATATTGAGTCTATTAATATGAATGGTCGGAGTGATTCATCTTGTGACATAGGAATGAGTTATATAAGAATGCTTGTTAAGTCTTTTTTTCTCGTGGCATAATATGAGCATGTTGTGTATGTCTATATGTACGATTATGTAGTTAAGAATGTGATTGAAAATGATGTAATGGCTTGGCTTAAAATGATAATGTTATTTTATCCTTATCCTTGAGTTACATGCTAGAAATCCAACCCTTAAACCTTTCCCGATGATATGTCCCCATGAGACATAGGGGCCAGAGCATCATCTTCTCTTCCTGCACAGTGATTCGGTGATCAAAGTGGTTTGTGCATAGACTTTGGAGTTGTGAGCTTCTTTACTTCGGAAGACATTCATTCTTGGTCTCTTATCTTTGTACTAAATTTTATTTTGTCTTGGTTTTGCTATTGTCAGTCCCTTGTCCTGCCATATACATTTTTAAACATCGGATTGTTTAGAGGTATTGTGGATGACCATGGAATTGTGTGAAATGGATAGTTTGATGAATTTAAAAGAGTGTTAGACATGTTTAAGTTATATCTTACCGCTAATCTTATTTTTGGTTGGGATTCATCCGACCCCTTGTGATTTATATTGATGATTAGATTGGGTTATTAAGGGGACCTCCAGCTCATAAGGGCTTTAGGTGCCCATATGACATTTCCCGATTTTGAGTCATGTCAAGTAGGCATCATAAGCCGACTGAGCTAAATCATGGTATAAGTGTGATAAAATGTCAGATATCATAAGTAAGTCATGTTATAGAAATTAACCTGAATCACCTCCAGTACCAATATAGATAATATGTTGTTTAATTGAAATAGCATTACAACACAAGGCATCAACATATGCCAACATTGCCCTACAGTATAAGAAAATAAATTGAAATAATAATACATCACAACGCATCAATAAGTAATCAAAACTACAAAACAAATTTCCAAGACAGCAATTGGTGTGGAAAAGTAAATAACTCATCATAGACCCCATATACCGATGGAGTACAGCCAAGACCAAATAACACAAACATATATCAGCACAACAAACAACCCCATTACCTAACCATCACTCAACAATTTACCAACATTCCATAATATTACCATCATTTAACAACCTAATCATCTTTACTCTATAGTCACCATTTATTAGATAACCTTCTATTATTAACAAATTCATTTAATTATTTGTCATTATATAACTTCTAGTCATTATTTATAAAGTAAGAATCTTTTCTCGACTAGTCATCATCGTACATCTAAACATATATTACCAACTATATGCTATATTATCAACAAATCATTATTTATCAAGCAATATTATAGAATAAGAAATACTTGGACATAAACTAGTAATTACAATAATCAATTTCATAACTAACCTCCAGAATTTAATTGGGCATAATAAACAGCATACTTAATCTTTGAAATTAAACGACCTATAATCAATATCGTCGTCATCTTCCAAAATCGAACCAGGTATAATCAATATCACCATAAACTTTCAAAATTGAACTGGGTATAATCAATATCATTGTCATATTCTAAAATTAAACTTGGAATAATCAATGTCAAAAGTGCTTATATAGTCAAGCATCATGATTTCTAGCATACATCATCACACAATAGCTAACATCATCAAAAGAGTGTTTTCTAGAATGATTTCTAGCATAATTAATAAGCATGATCATAATCAGAAGCAATAGCATAGGACACAACCTATCAATAACATGGTAAAAGAATAATCATTAGCATAATATATATTTTATAAAGAGTATAACCAATAACTTATCATAGCACGATCAACATCTCAACATAGATAATCGACAATCTAATCCATTAGTCCATGAGTATTACCTCTAATGTCATCAACACCATAACCCTCAAGTACAAAGGTTCCTCAACCTTTTTTGAAAGTTCTATTTTGTAGGTAATTAACAACGTATGAGGGTTTCATGATAACTATTATCAATCTTGACTTAAGGTGGATCAAAGAGCCCACTTTTAAATTCCCTAAATATACTCTAAGGCCAGTTCTACCCCAGACTAGGGTAAGGTATCTAAATCCACTCTTAGATGTTAAGTAAGCCACACTTATCCATAAAGTAGAGGTTCTTCCTAAACACACCAACAAATTATAAAGGAAACTAAGGCAACCATCATTAGTGTAATCCACTAAGGTCAATCTTACCCTAAGCATGAGTGACTAAGTCATTCCTGCTTAACTAGAGTAATCTAGAGAATTATCATGCTCAACCTGAGAAGTGAAGCTAATTCAACCAAGTCACATGGCAAACAAGCCAAGTGTTTCAGCTATAAGATTTCAATTTAGCCTTAATAGTCACCCTAATATAAGTCTTGCATTAATTGAAAACATAAAAACCATCCCAAATCCAACACAACACCATAAATATACTATGAGGTAGCCCGATCTACCAAGGGACAAATCTAGCCTAGCTCGACATCGAAGAAAGCTCAATGATTCACTAAACCACTACTTTTCTATTTCAAAAAGCTTCCTTAAGATGTTAAGCTTTCATAAACACATTCTACTCATCAATACAAGAATAATGATACACATGTTGCATAATCGTGCTTTGGTTTCAAAAATCACAAAAAACCCAATATGGGTCCCACTTATGAAAATCACATTTATGAAACCAACCCAATGTTCTTACATGCTTAAGAAGTCACTACCCTCAAATATGGGTGAAATATAAGGCAAATTAGTGTTAAAGTCAAGCCTTCAAGATTTTATGGTTTTGAGCAATAAATTACTAAAATCCATTAAGGAAAGGGTGAATTCTACCCTAAAATAGGACGGTAATCGAAAAAATAAATATTAAAGAACCTCCCAAGTCACCCACAAGTCTAAATTTTAAGATATCTCACTCTTTAGGATTTTTGCTCTTGTGTAATGAATGAAAAATGAGAAAAATAAGAAAAAGGGGTCTTTTATACCGATTTTAGGTCATCAGGTGTGTTTATCGTGACCTGAGGCTCCTGATCTACATATCTTGTGGCTGCATAGACTTACCCCAATTGCAAGAATATATTATGGTTGTGGTAATTACTGACCGTCAAGGGTATCACAATCGCGACCCCTTGTTCTTGATAGTGATGATACAACTGACAACAATATACTGGGAAATGATCATGTCCCCTCTAAGCTCTTAGGATTTATCAAGAATCTCAATGCAGATACACTCTGTAACTATACCAAATTCGATGTTCAAAACTCAATGGCACAATCAAATTTTTCAACCAAAGTCATTTTGAACAAATGTATTTCCCACACTCATATTTTATTTTCTTAACTTCCCAACCCTTAGGTTGAAATGGACTTGGGTTTCTCTGGACCCAAACTAAAGGTCCACCTAGCCTAAAATGAGCATTTCAAAGCAAATAACACTGTCAGAGTTTCATACGAGATTGTTTTACTATTGTTTTTTCCTGGTGGCCATTTGAAACTAATGAAGACTTTAAAATATGAAATTATCTCTAAAATATAAATAAACTTCTTGATATTTTAATTGTCAGCTCCAGTAGGTCATAACTGGCATAAGGCAACTATAGGAAAACTCTAACAATGAAAATGATGGGAGATATGTAAAATAACATATAGGGTCATTACATTCTATGACTCATTGTCTATCATCATGAGTCGTTATGAGAACTCATTGTCCATGTTAACATTATAGACCCAACGGTTCGACACAATCAAACTCAAATTAATTAAATGAAAAATTAAGAACCATAATAGATTTTCCTTCCTATTCAAATATCTAAAACTCTATCCCTTTCCAAAATATTCCAACTACTCCTAAAATACACTCTTAACTCATCCCCAATCATCAAAATCAAAGTGAAAATGTCCAAAATTATGTCTCTCAAGAACTAGGAAAACATCCAATAATTATCAAGGGATCCAAGTAAGTTTATGCTTTAATGTCTATCTCTTAAGTTGATGTGTAATGTTGTTCAAAACATTTAGATTCCTTAGATATATTTGTGTTCATTAAAGTGAAAATGCTCTTGTTCTTGAGAAATATGATGATTATAAGTAAATGGGAACAAATGAAAATTTTGCTAAGAGAAATCATTTGTAAGGATAACCTAGGAGTGAGTTTTACATATAAATATTATGGGGAAGTCCGAGTACCCATAGGTGTTGTGAAATTCAAAACTCATCCCTCTAAACATCCATGTAATAGAGGCTATGGGGTTATTAACGACTTGTGGGGTCACCTAACTAGTAGTAACATAACTTGTAGCCATTGGAAACATACGTTTAATAAAGAGTTTGTCTTTTGGTCATATAATGACTCATGCCACGAGTAGTTGTCGAACCATACGACTCATAGTATGGACTTGTTTTGACTTGAGCTGTAAATACACCAAGGAGAAGTTACATATAAGACTACAGACATTGGTAACGAGTCGTTGTCTAACCCAACAACTTGTTAGGAGGACTCGTATCCTAACCAGTAAATGATTTCACATACCTATTAACCTTACAAGTCTTTGTACGACTTTTGTCCTTTTACAATGAGTCATACCCTGACTCGTAGGTTGTATAGCTACTGTAACACACTTGTTATTTATATTCTTTTTCATTCTTTTTCATAGGTTTAACAAATAGATGTTTTTCAATAGGTACCAATGACAATTAATAATGTTTCCACTATGAAGCAAACACAAAAAAAGCAAGCCCACCCCCTCACTAGCCATCTCAGGGGTGAAGCACTAATGATAAATCAAGTGTCTCCATTGAAGAATATCCTTTTAAGGGGGTAGTGGAACAAAGTAAGATCCTACCTTGAGGATCTAAATCTACTAAAACAACCAACTTACCTCCATACAAAATACCTAAGATAAAAAATCCTAGAAAATAACAATACTTATAGTCCTATTCTAAATAGTATGGTGAGTAAGGAGATGAGTCTAGACTCGAGGATGAGAAAAAGGGAAAAGTTACTTAAAATAGTGGGTCTAAGTATGAGGGGGAAAAGAAAAAAGATGAGGTAGAGAGCAAGTGAAATGATAACTCAATAAAGGTAACACCTCATCCACCGCTTGCCGAGTCACTACATATAGAGCATGCCTTGATGCCCATTGTTATTTGGTAGGGGTACCCCGAGATACAAAAGTTATATAATAGAGACAACACCATTACCACTGCCCCTCAGAGACCAAAGAGGGGGTTCTACTTACATCCCATGCCCAGTACTATTTGCATGGCTGAGATCTCAGACTCCAAGGTGAGATTTAGACATTACCACTTCCAGTGGAGGACTAGAGTTTCAATACAGTACAAGCTGACATTAGTGTTAGAGTTATATACCGCTTATCAAATTTAGCTGAAGCAGGTCCATCAACAAGGGATGCTCTGTGAAGGTTGGGATGCTTTGGTGTCTATTTTGATCAGAGGTATTTTGGTGAACATATCTATACAAAAAATCTCTAGGTTTCTTCATGGGCCAAATTTTCATTTGTTGGTCAACACTTTTGAGATAGATCACTATAAGTATGAAATACAAAAGGTAAGACAAAACCAATTGGTTAAGAAGATAAGTCTTCATACTTTCCATAGATGGATGGTATTATTAGTATCATGCATGATAAGGTGTCTTGAGTGGTTAGTAAAGGAGTTGACCCTTCAGTGTGGACCATGAAGGGTAGTTTTATTTTTGAGAAAAAGGCTATGAGGCATCATTTGAGCCCCACAAATTGGGAAAATATACTGAGTCCTGATGGTTCTGCACAGTTGGAAGGAATTATGAAAGGCTACGAGATTGACATAACTAAGATTGTTTCCCGAGATATTTGTGACCTGGTTGTAAGCAAGAACACAACCTTGTCCCTCTCATGCCTATTGATGAAGCTTGGATTAGAACAAAGTAAGTGAGAGATATCGAGTGAGGATCAATTCTTTTAGGTAAAGAGGACCACAGATTTTAGGTTGATCCAAGATTTTACTAACACCATTTTCAATGCAAAGGTGGGGTCTACTTTACTTAGAGGCAATCCAGGATAAAGGTTATGGTATAAATACTTTAGGGTTCACTAATATTGGTGATGCTCCTAGTAAAAATGCATAATTCAACCTTCAGATGTGTATAGATGCAGTGAGGACTTCCTAAACTCTGACCCCACCTCCTACAGCGACAGTATTAACTTCCAGGCTGGATTCTGCTAGGTATACTTTAGTTATCCAGTCCTTCTTGACTTACATGCTTAAAAGATTAGGAATAATTGAGTATAGGGTAACCAATATTTAGTAGAGAGTATAGTCATGGTTCAAAAGAGATTTCCAGTGTATAATTAATGTATACAGTCCCAATTTAATAAGTTTGAGTGGTGGATTAGATATAATCTGAGACGTATTCAGGCCTCACATCTGGCGAGCTTACATGAGGATATGGCTACAATTAAAAATTCTATTGAGGAAATGTATATGACACTATTCCACACTATCGGATCATTGAGGTGATTCTCATAGAGGACATGTCGGATATTTGGGTCACAGAAAAAGGAAAAAATGTTGAGAAAACTAGTGGTAAGAGACCGAATTAAAAAAGAAAGAGAAGTAAAAATAAAGATATTAAGATGGCCAAGAATTCTAGTGTTGATTCAGTATGACAAGACCAGATAAGGGTCCATGAGATGACGATAAGATCTAATTCCCCCTAATTTATTGATGAGAAATCTGCATATACACCTGATTTATGTAGGAGCACTGCTCCCACCTAGGAGAAACCATTGAGCGCACCGACTAGCATCGGTTCCGCTACTAATTTGAGCATCTTGAAAAATACTGGGACCACTATTGATGAGATTGGGGTATCATAAGCCCCCATTCTAAAGTGTCTTAAACAGGTTCCTATTGTACCCAAGCGTGTCCTCTTTCCTTTTTTTACTTTATAGATGCTCTGGGATAGTGCATATTCTTTAGAAGGTATGGGGGTGTACTACAGTAGAAAAATTATACCACTTAAAAAAATATTTTAAAACAGTTTGATGTTTACAGATTTGTTACTTTTGTGAATCTCGCTATGGCTTTACTATTAGGAACATAATAATTATCATTAACATTTGCATGAACTAGATAGATAGTATCTTGTGATGCAACGTTGTGCCATGTGTGAGTGAGACAGTAGTAGTTCTCTTTGTGTATCGAGCCAAGAACATCCATGGTTAGTCTTGCAAAGTTTATAGGATAATCGATTAGGAAAATATCATAGGTAGTTCTTTAAATTAGTCTACTTTTAGCCAAATGCCCTACCAAATGTCAATGAGTAATCCCTTTATCCCTATTCAATTCTCAAAGACTACTTTTCTTGTCTCACCTTTCACATTTCTATTTGAATTACAATAAACCTATTTTGTCCCTGGTCCTTTTTAGACATTGTGCATATCAACCATTGCCTATGTTAAGGGTATAAATAAGAATGTGTGATTAGAAGTAGGAATGAAGAAGGGTGTAAATAGGAGAAAAGAAAGTAGGGTTGAGTGTGGTTGAAAAAATGAAAAAAATGAAAAAAATAAAAATAAAAGAAATGAAACAAGAAATAATAAAAAGAAACCACACCCAGCCTGAGAAAATAATAAAATAATAAAAAGGAAGAAATAAAGGTTGGACAAAAGAAAATTTGTCGATATGTGGACCCCTAACTTAATTGTAGTGCCATGGAGGTTTACTCACAAAAATTCACAAATATATTGTACTAGACATAAGCCTACAT
Organism: Capsicum baccatum var. pendulum; assembly: GCA_030864225.1. Taxonomy (NCBI): domain Eukaryota; kingdom Viridiplantae; phylum Streptophyta; class Magnoliopsida; order Solanales; family Solanaceae; genus Capsicum; species Capsicum baccatum. The sequence goes on along the minus strand of CM061555.1, from coordinate 160,160,042 downwards.
TACAAGCTGAGTAATGTCCTATATTGATCCTAATCCTACTATCAGAAAAAGTAAGGTCATGAAAATAAAAGCAAGCATATGGTATTTGGTGGATAGTGTTGGAACTTCTTTGTGAGTGTGAGTGTCTTGTAATGGTCCCTGTATTAATATGCATGAATTATTCGAGTGAGTGGGGTTTCTTTTTTATGAGGGAACTTGCGTTAAGTTGCTAGCTATTTATTTGATCGGGTGGTGTAGTTTGTACATATGCATGATTTTTTGTTTCTAATGTAATGCCATAGTTTGATTCCTTTATAGGAGAGGGTAATGTTTGGAATGGATTTGAGGTTTACTTCCATACATATCTTAGTCTTTTTCTAGTTAAGCATCATTTTTTCTTGCCTGAGGACAGAAAACTTTTCTAAGTTGAGGGTGTTGATATGCCATGGGTTCATGGAACTTTTGATGCTTAAAATAATGAAATTATTAAAATACTTATGCCATTTTGTTAGATAGGATGTTTGTTTTATGTGTTTTGTAGGATAATTAGGTTAGAAGTGATGTGCAACAAAAATATGAGAAAATGCTTTGAAAAATCAAAGTAACTAACTAGGCCAAGAGTTGTTTTGTGACTATATTACTCATATCCCAAGTTGTGGTGAAAACTATTAAGACTGCTGATTCCAGGACTAAAATTAAGGTTGACCACAACACATTAGGAGTGACAATGATTCATGGTTTTATTCATTATAAGAAATCTAGTAAAAAATCTTTTAAAATGTTAAGTTGAAACAAAGAGGGATCAGAAGATTACTACGAGTCATTACGACAGGGTACGACTTGTAGTGTGGAGTCGTTCAAAACATGGAGAAAAAGTAAAGAAAGGTAAAAATATATACGAGTGAAAAACATTCTAGTGAATGACATATAAGTTTTGACATGAGTCATCATAACTAACTGAATAATAGCGGTAGTAAAGCTGACAATGAGGCATCGTTAATCCAAATGACTCATTTCCTGAGGTGGGACCACTAGTAACTTAATTGTTGACTCATTCCCTGAGGTGCGACCACTGCCAACTTAATTTTCCTATTTTATTTTTATTAAGTTTTATTTTTTATTTAGAGTAACAACATATACCATTAACATACTTTTGTATTAGGTTACCCACTTTATACACTTACAAACATATTCTGATTTCAAGATTAACTTTTGATCTTACAATTCTCTTGATCTTGGCTTTTGGTTGACTAAGTAATTTGATACATTGAGATTTATTCTTCATTATAGTAAGATAAATTCCATTATTTCCTTATTTAACTCCATGGAGTGTTTTGAAACTATGAGTAGCTAATTCTCTAAACTAGGTTTGTGGGAACCCTGGCAGAATAATAGATTAGGGGAGGTGTGAAGTTTTGCTAGATCATATTTTACACGTGTATTGTGATCTTCTTCAATATAATTTCCTTCTTAGTGGTGTCCAATGCTAAGAACTAGAGTGTAAACTAGATCGTCTTCACAACAGAGATCGAGATTGGGAAAAGGGGATTAAAATAGTGATTCGAGGGTATCAAACCTCATCTAAAATAGTTAAACTAGGATAAAAGATAAAGGTTAGTAAGGAGACACCCTGAGACTCAAAAGATAAAGAGTGAGATTTACCTATGAGTCAACAAAGGAGTTGGTAATACCTAGCTTGTCTGATTCTTCATGTATGGTGGTGAGATAGTTGGATTAAGAATGAAAATACTACTGAGTTACGATACCAAAGAGGACGAAGTCGTAGTGTTCATTTCAGATTGTTTATAGAAAAATGCATTCACAACCTGTTACTTTTACGGTTCATTGCAAATCCTCCCATTTACTTTCCTATATTTCGGATACTTTAGCATGTTGGAGAGATGAGTTTTGCCAATTCCCCAGGGGATCGAACCTAACATAGTTAGGTTACTATAATTTGGAAATAACCACATTGCATCTTTTTGGTCGTAAAGTTTGGGCGACATTAGAAATAAAAGGGAAATTAATGGGAAATGAACAAGGAGAATTAGGCTAGCTATCCTTAATTTATTTGGATTATTTACCACTTTTTCCTCTCTTTGAGATCTCTATTTGGGGTGAAAATGGGTAAAGAGAAGGTGGAATATTAGGTGGGGAGAAAAGGAATTTAAAGCCACAAAGTTACGTTTAAGCGATTACCCTATAGCTTAAGTAGCTCCATGATTACTTAAGTGATCAGGCACTTAGGTTGGGTATTGTTGAAGCTACTCTCACGCCTCTTGAGTAGACAAAAATATCACTTAAGAGGCCCTTGATCGAATTTTCAAGGTCTCTTAAGCGACCCTATGCATCATACACGCAGACCGATTAAGTGTTCACATCAACAACCTGATGCATCAAATTTCTCTAAGTCCAAAATAGACACAGATCGAGTGCGCAAGATTAATTCAGGACTCGATAAGCACAATACAAGATGCTATAACACCAAAATTGATATTTTTGACTCAATGGAACCATTAAAACATTCTTCTAAAATTGTTTTAATGAAATAAGAGGCCTACACCTATAGTTCTATTTTTCATATGATCTACCCAATTTCCCAAAACAAGTGTCAAATCCTTAAGGCCTTAAAAAAGGGTGCTCCTAGACTAAACTTAATATTCTAGAGGAGATAGTCCTGTCAGAATTCTCAGCCGAGGTGATTAGTAAGAGTCTTGTCCCAAGACTAAATCTAAAAGAATAAAACTCTAAAATAGGAAAGTGAGACTAAAATCCAAATGATTTTCTAATAATCAAACCGATAGTTGCAAAAAGTCATAAATGCCCTGTAGTAACTGTGGAAAAGCTTGAAACACCAAAAATGAGCTCGAGGGTCATTATAATAATCTCTCAAGTTCCATGGGTTTGCGTAATTCTAAAAATGGTGTGGTTAAATAAAAGATTTCAAGACATGGGGTTGAAACAAAAATGAGTGATGACTCAAATGAAAATTTCCAAGGTAAAGATGTGGCTCTAGTGAAAGAAATTGAAAAAACATGCGATGAAGAAACTTTTTATTCTTCAAGAAAACTAGGTGATGAGATGTTGAAAAATCACAATGGAAAGGAATGAGAAATGTAGATAAGTCGTGACTAAATTATGGGACCTATTCCAACATGGTAATGATAAAGTTTATGTAGAAATGGATTTTACTTTGGGTGGACTTTTGCTAGGGATAATTGAGTCTCAAAATGGAGAAACACATGAGAAAGGAGAAATTATGAGCTAAGAATAGCTATTAAATCAAGATCAACTACTTGAAGTCCATGAGTATCAACTTGATAGAATGTTACTAATGGTATATGAATCTCTCAAACTTCATGTTGAGCGATGCTAAGTGTGGGTCCAAATTGAAATTTCAACCCGAAAATTGAAAATTGAATTGACTGAAAAAATTGAAAAATGTAATGGTTAATGTTAAATTGTTATGAAAAATGTTGATGAGATGGTTTCCAATGAAAATGTGGGTGGTCTTTACTTTGAAGAATTCTTTGTTATTTGCAAACAAATCGAGCCAAAGATAATGAATCGTCCAAAAATTAAAGTTAGACTAGAGTTGTAAGAAAGATTTAGGAAATTATTTTTAAAAACTAGTTCCTTTCGGGGTGGAAATGTCCAAAAAGTGGAAAATTTAGAAATGGTGAGGCTTAATCCGCATTCCAACAATTTTTAGATGATGTGGTTGGTCGATTTGATGGAATCGAACCATCCGATCTAATGGAGAATTTCAGACATGAAGGTAAAAGTCCATATATTTTTGCGTTTGCCATCCCAATAGGAAAAATGTCATTCCTCACTTGAAGGTTATGAAGTGAAAAATCGAAGGCTTAATAAATGGATTGCTGGCACGACCGAGACCTGGGCCTTGCTGTGTCTAGTATCTCGAATCCAACATAAACCAGAGACTACCCCTAATACCCATACAATTCACCCCCTTACACCCCATGTCGGATGAATTACAAACATATTACAAGATAAGAGAATATCAATTTTAAAATATTATAATAAGCCTATATCCAAAACCAACCATTCACAACAAGCATCTAACCAATACCAATACCAATGCCAACATCGATACCTGCACCGCCCACTCTGATAATAGGCCGACAAAGCCTCTAATTAAAACCAAAGTATATCTAATTGAAACATGCCTCTGACCTATGAAAAAAAACAAAAATAAAGGAATAGTGAAGACACAAAGAAATCCATGGAATGAAATGGGGTCTTACATAGTATGGAAGCTCACACTCTAGTATGATTCAAAAGTTGTCCCTGAATCACCTAATCACTGAGCAGGAGGAGAGAAAGTGTAGTCGGTGTCTACATTGCATAGGTATACAACATACAAATACGGTAGTGGGGTGAACATTTTCTTATAATTTAGGGACAAAGATAAAGTATTTCCAAAAATCAAAAACTGAGTCAAACCAATGCACATAAACATATGCAATTACATATATACATATATACCATGTCGGGATAGGGAATGAGGTTTAGCATGCATTTTAAATCCTTAGGCGATTTTTTATGGGCACGTTCAGCAATCCTAGGAGTCAATTATTAAGGCTTTAGTAAGTAGTATCATTATACTGACTATAGATTGCGAGCAATATTATTAAGCTAAGACATAGGGATACCCGAGTACCCTACAGACTCCATTATTAAAATCACTTAAGCTATTCCCGTGCACCCCACGAGGTTTTCATAAATCATTCACTTAGGGGATTCAATTGTACCCCATAAGGTTCTTAAAACTATCCTTATCCATTTAACGATTTATACCATGCATTAGTTTCAAGAAACAAGGCAACACAAGTGGTAATACATAAATCAAAATCAATTATGCAAGTGAGTTGAATTTATTGCAAATTTTCAAACCAAAACAATAAATTTAGGGATTCCATTGTACCCCTATATCTAGCCACCATACCCATGCACGCCAATTCATTTACCAACCATAAATTTAAACACAATGGTTTCATAAATATCATGGAAGAAGCATTTAAAGAATTTATATTAAAAATACTCAACCCATAGTTCATAACCTAACATCAATATTAAATAAATAATCTATTAATTAACTTTTTCATAAAAAATTGACAATGAGGGAAAATTAACATGACTTAAAAACCACGAATTACGGAGAGAAGACACCCTTGCAAGCCTCAATTGATTAATCTCTTGAAAACACTAAGCATTCCGAACCTTGAGGATTTAAGAGTGTTTCAAAGTCTACTTGATGTGTTTATGCGGGCTAAGGATAACCTAAAATGGTTATAATATGTGGGTTTCCAGTTGGGTAAAATGGGAAATTTCCAGAATGCCCTTAACATAAAAACTGAGAAACTGTCGCCTTTGACTACTAGTCAACCATTGAATCATAATCACTAGTTATGACCCATTACCATGAGTCGTAACCAGGATAGTGTTACATAAAACACAAGCTGCTATATTTATCACTCAACCAACCAACCCTACGACTCGTAAGGTACAGTCATAGTCAACGCATAACTTAATTGGGTTACGGACTGGTCTTCATATGATTTCATGCCACGACTCATAACATATCATTATGGGTCTAAGTAAGCTACTCATACTCAGAGAAGAATCAAGCCACAAACTTGCATGATTTGGTTATGACGCCTCATAACAACTCTTCATGAGCCTTTGTAACTCATTCCCTCAAGTCATACCAAGGACAGAAACCGAACACCGTACGTTGTCAACCTATGACTAGGGTCACCTTCCCTATCAAAGTACCCTATGAATCGAGGGGTCAAGTCGTAACCAAGGCAGTGAGCTTAAAGCTCAAGAAATTTTTAAGGGACAAAAATCTGAGGTGTTTCAATTCTCTACCACTTAGATCATTCGGCCTCAAAAAATGATAGGACAATGAATTTACCAGCACGATTGTACACCAAACATCATTAATCTTACCTTTAAGACACTAATCAAGAAAACAAAGGAATTTATAATTTACCTTTAACAAAGACAGAAAATAAGGATCTAAAGATTAACACTTACCTTAAGCACGATTTTCCAAAATAGGAAATAGGAATGGATATTGTGACTTCATGTGCTCTTCAGCTTCTCAAGTAGCCTCTTCAACCTTGTGGCCCCTCAATAGAACCTTTACCAAAGGTACATCCTTAGTCTGCAACCGAAGAACTTGTTGATTCAAGATCTCAACTAGGACTTCCACATAAGACATGGAATCCGAAATACTACTATACATGATAGGCATAAGTACCGAGTATCACCCACTCACTTCCTCAACTCTTACATGTGGAACACCAGGTGAACGGAGCTTAAACTAGAAGGAAGCTTTAATTCATTTGAAACATTACAAACCCTCTTCAAGACCAGGAATGGGCAGACATACTTGGGACTGAGCTTCCTCTTCTTCCCAAACCATATTAATCCCTTAATGGGAGACAACTTTAAGAACACCCAATCACCAACCTCAAACTCTAACTTCAAATGCCTCACCAATCACTTTGGGTGGCTTTTAGTATATACCGAATCACCTTCACCTTCTCTATGGAATTGTAAATAAAATACGGATCTAACATCTCTGCCTCACCAACCTCAAACCACCCAATAGGATACCTACACCGTCAACCATACAAGCCCTCGAACAGATCCATCCCAATACTAGAGTGGGAGCTATTATTATACAAAAAATCTATAAGAGTCAAATGATCAACCTAACTACCACAATAGTCAATCACACAAACTCGAAGCATATCTTCCAATGTCTAAATAGTCGTTTTCGCTTGCTCATTTGGCTCCAGGTGAAAAGTAGTACAAATGCTTACCTTGTCCCCAAACCTCTTTGAAACAAACGAAAAGACTACAATGAGAATTTAGTACCATGTTCTGACATGATAGAAATACGCTCCCTATGCAACTTCACAATTTCTTCAATGAACAATTCTGCATAATTCTTCAACAAAATGGTAGTCCTCCCTCACAATTAGTATGTAGACTTAGTCATGCTATCCATGATGACCTAAATTAAATTAAACTAATTTCGAGACCGAGGAACACCGATACAAAAATCTATATTAACAACTTGCCTCTTCTACCTAGGAAACTTAATTTCTTCATACAAACCTTTAGGAATCAAGAGATCATCCTTCACTTGTTGGAAGACACCCTTAGGAATCAAGAGATCATCCTTCACTTGTTGGAAGACCATGCATTTAGCCATAAAACTTGTCACATCTCGCTTCACATTGTTTTTCCAATAGATCTTCTTAAGATTATGATACATCTTCATCGAACTAGGATGATTGGAATTGACTCATGATCCTTGTACAAGATCTTCTCTCGCAACCTATCTACATCAGGAACACAAAACTTTTCTTGGTACACAAGGTACCATCACCACTAACATCAAATCAATCACTTTCTGTGCACCTACAACACTATTGATTTGCATCAAGATAAAATCTAACACTTGTTTCTCGTTCACCTCATCTCCAATAGATGACCTTGCAACCTCTTGAATAAACACACCACTAGCATTAGATTCCAAGAGGCAAGTTCCAAGGTTAAACAAACGGTGAACAACCTTTACCATCTCCCACTTGTCCACAACCACATGAGTTAGGCTTCCCATGGATAAATTGCTAAGACCATCAACCACCACATCAACATTACCTAATGGTAGTGAACACTCAAGACTCAGTCTTTTAGCAATTCAAGCCACCTACTTTTCCTAAGATTCAGCTCCTTCTAAGTGAACACCTATTGTAGTCTCATATGATTATAAAATTTATTCACGCGCACTCCATATAAATAGTGACAATAGATTTTCAATGCGAACACCAGAACCAATAACTCTAAGTTACTAGTCTGATAATTCTTCCCATGCACTTTTCTCTATCTAGAGGCATAAGCCACCGCCTTACCATGTTGCATCAACACACCACCAAACCCCACACCAGACATATCACAATAGACCATAAAACCATTAGTGCATTAGGAAATTCAAGATCGGATCCCAAGTTAGCTTATCCTTCAGCTTCTAAAAAATACCCTTACAAGCATCCAACCACAAGAACTTTACCTTCTTCTAACTTAACTTAGACAATGGGGTAGCTATAAAAGAGAAACTTTTAACAAATCTCCTATAGTAACATGCTAAACCTTGTAAGATCTAGATATCAATTAGAGTCATAGGTCTAGGTCATTTCTTAACCACTGCAACCTTTTGTGAATCCACCATGATCCACTTACTAGATATGACATAACCTAGAAAAGTAACAATGTTCAACCAGAATACACACTTAGAGAACTTAGCATACAAATGATGGTCTTTCAAGGTATACAAAACTATATAAAGGTGACTGACATAATCCGCCTCACTCATCAAGTACACCAAAATATCATCTTTAAATACAATGACAAACAAATCCATAAACTGACAAAAGACCCTATTCATAAAGTTTATGAATGTCATCGGGGCATGACTAGACCCAAAATACATAACGAGGAACTCCAAATGCCCATATTGGGTTTAGAAGGAAGTCTTAGGAAGATCCGCCTTCCTAATATTTAAAAGATGATACCTAGATCAAAAATCGATCTTGAATAATGTTACAACCTTATTTACGATACATGATGGCACTTACTATAACCCACTAGTAGGTAAGCCAACATCTTGACCAAGAGTTAAGGTAATGGGTTAGCTAGGTAGTAAGGCCCGACAAGGGTCTAAATAGATCAACATAATCATGATAAATGATATTTTACAAAAGTTAACCAAATACAAAAAAATTCTCATGACCTAGCAATATTAGTACAAGAGTAACTAAGTATAATAATAGGAATTACCACCTAAATTCTAATCAGTCTATAGATTCATCTTGAATACAAAAGTTTGAATAATGATAGGCGAAAAATAGTAAACTCAAAAATCCAAGGACACACCCTATCTCTGAAAAATCAACACAGTATGGTCTCAACTTAGTGGCGATAACTAATACTCGAGTTTGAACCAAAAGGGCACAAAAGTGCAGTATGAGTACCAAAACAACAGGTACTCAGTAGGCATTATTGACCGACTAAGCTAAATAATGATATAAAGATCATATAAAGCAAGATAATATCTCTAAGTCAAGGTAAAAATTTGAACCTGAATCATTTGCATCATCATTGTACAAAATAACTAATCAACTACAACAATAATACCATATATCTTATTGATGCATACAAATACCATCATATAACATGAGAAATTTATCCGAAAGGGTAAAGAAACAAATATACACAATTACAACCATAATGAATACCAAGTTAAACAAACAAACATCCATTAGAACATAAAATTAAAAGAACTGAGCATGACATCCCATACCACCGGGGAGTACATCCTAAAGGATATAAAGTAATGAACTCATCCCAATGTCCCATAACACCGGAGAGTACATCAATAGATAAAATCATCAACATATTAATTTATAGAACCAAATGTTATTTACCCATGTTTTCCACATTTTGCATAAATAGACATTTGCAAAGGTCAATAATCATCATCAATTACCGTAATTGGAATAAAATATACCAAGGTAATCATAACTATTGTCAAGTATCCATTTAGACATATATGATTTTAATACACTCTATCTAGTCATTAATTAACTAACACTTATTATTAGTAGTAAACTAATTTACTAGTCATAAGGATCTCCAGTTATGGCCTAACCGATTATTTATTAATTCCTTATTTACAAGATAACACTAACTGATATTCACTAAATAGCCAACATCCATGCCTAGTCAAGATGCACTACTAATCCATGGCCGCCATTATACCAAAGCTTACATATAATTACCATAGGAGCACTGCTCATCACATAGCCAAAAGTTTACATATAATCAAACACATATATCTAATATCGATCAATGCCTCTTACTATATAGAATCATAAATCTATAAATATTTATTTAAGAACAAAACAACATTATACCATAGGCATTTGTAACAATAATTATCACCAATACTAACCTTTTATCACCATTGACCACATATCCACCACAATCTCTAGCTTTTATATTTTAACTAACAAGGTCCATTAACTAGGACACTAGACTTCTAGTCATCAAGTAAAATAGTCACTTAGTAGCTAACTAGTTACCACATAACTTATTTAACTAGGAAATATTCCTTAGTACATCCCTTTATTCAAGCTAAATATACCCACTAGGTGAATTCTTATTTCTACACAAGATTCCACTTAACAATTAGCCTTAACTCTTTATTCAACATATTTTACTTCTATTAAATATTAAATACTAGAAAGAAATACACCACTAAATGAGTGATTAGTATGGAAGGATTATAAATGACATCCCAAGAGTAACATCATATCTTTGAGGCATAAACAGATGCAATCATCCAAAGGCATAATCACACATGAACATATATACATATGCTTACCGTACATAATATCAATATTTTTTTTGGATGTACCGGGCATCATAATATCATCAATATATCCTATGGATGTACCGTGTGTCATCATATCATCAATATATATCCTCTGGATATACCGGCATTATCATAACATCACTATACCCTCTATATTTCCTGGGCATCATAATATTATCAATATAACCTCTGAATGTACCAGGCATCATTATATTATTAATATATCCTCTGGACATACCGGGCATCATCATAATATAAGTATACACTCCGGATGTACTAAGCATCATAATATCATCAATATAACCTCTGAAATTACCGGACATCATCATATCATCAATATATCCTCTGAACATACTGGGCATCATCATAATATAAATATATTCTCCGAATGTACCAGGAATCATAATATATATATATATATATATGTATATATATGTAGCCAGTGTAAGAAAAGAAAGGAAAGATGTATCATGCTACCTCACCATTCATTATCAATACATTATAATAGTAAGTACATGAACAAGCATATCCAGATGGTATGAACACTCCATACATTATTGAAATTTACATGATTATTAGCATGGTCAATTAAAATCCATGATTATACTTTCTAGAATATCTCTTCTTACACATGATTTGCAATACTAGAACAAAAGGTATTCTTCCGCACAAACATAAGTTTAGTGACTAGGCTTGAGTATAATATAAGAAATGGTATAATCCAAGGCTCATATAGTAAACCAGCTAATAAGTTAATTGATAGTATAGCCATAGGTTCAATTCACAAGGCCTTCCAAGGCTATCCAAATAATGACAATAAGATAATCAATCAAGTATGCACGTTATCTCCCAAAATCAACACCATGAATAACCCATTTATTGGGTGTAGCCACTATATTACCCAAAGCATATTCTAGGCATGTAACAAGTATCTAGGTGACTAATAAAGTAACATAGTTCAACCTTAAGATGGGTATAGTTCCGCTCCTAATATCCCAAATTATCTTCTTCAAGTCTAAATTTTACCCAAAATTAACTATGTTATCTATGGTTTAATTATAAGACTTTATGTGTTAAAAATCCTAGGTGACTCAATTAATCTCAAATATTTTCATAAACCATTTCAACATCTAAGACCCTTCAAAATTTTATCAAGATATCAAAGTCAAACTATAATAATGCTCAATCTAATTACCAGTAAGCCTAACCTACCTCAAAAGTAAATATAGCTCATGAAACACCAATCTTTGCTTTCCCTTTCCTCAAAGCTTCTTTCAAGAGCCAAGCTATCACAAACTCAATCTATGCATTATTACGACAAAAAAACACCCATATTGCATCATTATTCTTTGGGTCCAAAATGACACCAAAAACACCATAAGGGTTCTATATAAGGAAAATGTGTTTCCGACGACAACCCATTATTCAACTACCATTAGGTAGTAATAACCCTTAAATTGGTGTAAATCAACTATATTTGGGGATAAAATCAAGCCTCATGCAAATTGGGATTTTGTGTCAAATAATAAAGAATTAAACACTAAAATTAAAGGATTCATACCTTAGATTTGACGTTAAACACGATTGTAAAAGTTATTTAAGCTCCAATAAACACCCAGGATTCATTTAAATGTCTACACTCTTTATTAAGGTTTTGGGACTTAAGACACTGGAGAAAATGGTAAATTCTTAACCAAGAAGAGTATTTAAATAATCCCTTCCTAGTACCTCAGATAGGGCGATTGCGCAACCATGCATGCCACAATTGCAGCATCGCAATCGCACCTATGCCACCGCAATAATGGCGATGGCTAAAACTTGGAATTTGATTCCAAGTTCATGCCATGGCCTTAGGATGATCTGGAGTCTAATAAGAGCAAACAAAATATGCAACCATATTTAATTGGTGTTTTTCGGATGTGCTGGCAAAGTTAGTTTTTCCATTTAAGGTTGTTTTAACAAAATATGGGCTCCATACCCAAATTTCCAGTATATCACCTTTTTTGACCAATAGGTCAAAATAAGTTTGGTGTACCAGGACGCAAACCAATGTTCTACCTAACCTAAAATAGATATTTCAGAGTTGTTGATGTAGTAAGAATTTCACATCAGATATTTTTTAACTAATGTTTTTGCTCGATGGTAATTTGGAACTAGCAAAGACTTCAAAATAGGGAAATAGTTCTTAAAACCAAACGAACTGCCCGATAATCAAGCTATTGGTTCCATCAAGTGATAAATTACTTGGGGAAGCTAATGAAAACCTCTAACAGTGGAAATAAGAAGAACCATGAAAAATGACCTCGAGGGTCATTACAACAACCACTACTAAGAAACTTTTATTCCCAAAATTTACAGCTGAAGATAATACTTAAAGTCTCAAATAAATGAGGGTACTGGGCCCACATCTAGCTCTCAATATCCCAAGTTGTCTCCACCTATGGGCAGTTCTTCCACTGAACCATTAATATGCAAATCTCTTTAGTACGCAACTATCTCACATCACTAGTAAAAATAAGCACGGGCTCCTCCACAAAGGTCAACTACTTATCTAATTGGATTGAGTCCCACCTAAGAACCTGAGATGGATCAGGAATATACTTCTGTAACATAGAGACATGGAACACCATATGAATAATAGAAAAATTTGGATACAAGGCTAACTCAAAAGCTACCTCTCCAACTATACGGAGAATCTCAAAAGTACCATAAATAGAGGGTTGAGGTTACCTATCCTTTAAAAACTCATCACACCACACATGGGACAAAGCACAAAGGAACACACATTCATCAACTTTAAATCTCAAGGCATGGAGCCTACAGTCGGCATAGGTATTCTACCAACTGTGGGTTGCTCTCATCTTATCCTAAATCACTCTTACTATATCTAATGAATCCTGAAGCAAAATCTTTACCATGAGGTCTCACCTCAAGAGTCTCAAACTATCCTATTAGAGAATGACATCTACTTTCATACAATGCATCATAAGGCACCATCTCAATGCTCAAATAATAGTTATTATTGTAGGAAAAATGAATCAATGCTAAGTGTTCTTCCCACAGTCATTAAAAATCCATAACACTGGCTTGGAGCATATCCTCAAGCACATAATAGTCCTTTCGGACTGACCATCTATCTGCACATAAAAGATTGAACTCAAATCCACTAGAGTACCCAACTCTTCCTAAAATACTCACTAAAATCAGGAAGTAAACATAGAACCATTGTCTTATATGATAGAAATAGGCATCCCATTCAAATAAACTATCTCCTCGACACTAAAGATCATATAAATAGGAATGAAATATGCCGACTTGGTCAAAAAATAAATAATAACCTAAATATTATTGTGCTTACAAGAAGTATGAGGAAAAATCACTACTGAAATCCATAATAATTTGTTCCAATGTCTAACTCTATCTGATCTACCAGAGTTTCTATACAACTAATGGGAACCACAAAACCTCTATAGACTCTTCTAGAAACCATAGAGTCACCTACCGAGATAGAAACAGAGAGCGGGTATGGAATACACTCAGGACAAAAACCAAAATGAATAGCCAAAAATAAGGTCATATAAGTAACAGTAAATCCTAGATAAAGTGAATAAAACACATCATGAGAAAATATTTTAAACATACCAGTAACAACATACAGTGATGGTTCAAAATCATAACATGTAGTGAGAACATAGAGTAAGTTCCAATCAGTGTCGAAGTCTGATGGTGCACCCTATTGCAGAAGATAATAAAGAGGCAACCAACACCTTGTTTTCCCCAGAAGAAATCTTAACCATGTGATAGTTTCTAAACATATTCCCTGGATGACAATATTTGAAACACTTTTCCTTTCCATCATTAAATAAACCCTAGAGCAATCGATTATAAAATCTACAGAAAGGGTATGATGGAGCTGATAAGGTCCCACTGGCATGATATTAGGCACCCTATTCCCTACAACCATCTCCACCCTAAAATATTGGTCACCAGACTACTTCACGTAAGGAGCACTAGCCATTGAGTAGGATCAAGAATTGTCGTACTTCTTCTTAGACAACTTTACACCATCAATGCCCTTTGTTGTTGACGTCCACTCTGGTTAAAAAATATAAACTTCTACTTATTCATTTTCCCTATCTTTACCTTCTTATTTCTGTCTTCCTAAACCTACTATGTATACACAACCAGTACAGAAATATCCATATCCTAGTTAAACAAGGCATCCTTACTCTATAGAATCAAATCATGGGACAACCTAGAAGCAAATTTTCTCATTCTAACCCTTATGCTAGACACCAACTCCAGAGCATACTGAGATAACTTTTGAAGCTTTAGGGTATACTTCTTAAAAGTTATCCTGTGTTGCCTCAAATTCATATATTCCTCAGACTAAATATCAGCACCTCTAAGCTACCACTGATGTGCTATATCTTTCATTTTATTAGCCATAAACTCCATGCCTTCCACCTCAATAACATGCATCAAACAAAATATAATTTCAATAAATCTAGGAAATAATAAGGATCTTCCTAAACTTTTGTACCTATGAATATAATAGGGTTCAACCTCATAAATTATCCAACTCTTGTGCCCTTAGATTATGGAGCAACAGAATCAATACAATCAGGCTTAGAGATAACATATTGTGTGAGTAAATGGATTGACTGGTGAAACTTAGAATTAAATACATCATCTTAAGGTCTCTATAGAGGGATATAAGGAACCGGTGGAGCTCTATTAGGACTATTAGAGATAGTGGACCTAGACCTAGTCTGAACCTTTAGAGTAGGATAAACTCTATTTTTGTTATCCTCAAATAGGATAGAAGGGTTCCCATAGACATCAAATCTTTTCATAGTTATGATTTAAAAGTTTAACTAACAGAAATTAAAGGTACCCTACACGTTATACTCTACAAGACAAAAATAGAACATAAGAAATAAAAATATTCATTAATGCCTTATACGCTCTCCCTTGTGAGTGTGGAGTTCTACACACCCATGAAATAGAATACACATTACATGTATTTTGGGACACCCAATTGACTATTAACCTAGGCTTTAATACCATTCTGTTATGACTTAAACCCAAGCCAGGCCATGTCGAGTATCTAAAGTCCAAGTTGGGCCAAAGACAACCCCCAAACTATTGACCCTCTTATACCCCATGGAAGATAAATTTTGAATATATAACAAAATAAGAGAATTATAATTTTAAAACATTATAATAAACTATGACCAAAACCATCCATTCACAACAAAATATCCAACCTATACCAATACTAATGTCAATGCCAATATCGACAACGACACCACCTATACCCACAGTAGTCTAACAAAGACTCAAATCAAAATCAAAGAATATCCAATTAAAATATGCCCCTGGACATAGCCAAAACCAAAACCAAAGGAATTGTAAATGCATAAAGCAATCCATGGCATAAAATAGGATATTCTAGAGTATGTAAGATAACCACTTTAATCTAACTCAAACAGTATCCCTAAATCACCTAGTCACTAGGCAAGAGGAGTGGAATTATGGACAGTTCCTTTATCTCATAGGGATATAACTTATGAAGATAGTTAGCATGGTAAACATTTGTATGTAACTCAGGGATAGATTAAAAGTATGCCATCAATCCAAATCAAAGTCAAACCAATTCACATAACCATATACAAGTACATATACACATATATATTATGCTAGTAAAGGGAATACAGTTTAGAATACATTTTAAATTCTTAAGTAGGGTTGTGTATCTTTAACATCATAAGTCCACCCATGGGCTAAAACCTTGGATAGTTCTACTCAAAGTCTTATGAATAGCATGATAATAGAATAGATTCTCTAGTAGTTGAGAATGATGTTGTTTGCTAACCTTAGGAATATGTAACCTAGTTATGACTAGTTATGAAATGACCTTTGTGTTTTGGATGACTTAGGAAGGTTGCTTGAAGAAGGTTTTCCCTTATAGGCCTAGTATGTACTAATAAACCCTTCTGGAGTGCTTTAGTTAACCTAGCCTAATTTTGGGTAGAATTTAGTATTGTAAAAGTAAACTTTGGCATTACTTAGATTTAGGAATGGGGCTTGACTGATGTTTGGTGTATTTATGCACTCTAATGTTACTATTCTAGTTTATTAAGCCTTTTCTAAGGAGAATTCATTTGATTTTTGTGTGGTGATGATATATATAAGCATATAAGTGTTCAATTGTGTGATAACAATATTCAAAGTGTATTTCACATTAACTTGTACTTAATTGAGTCCCTTAAAGTTCAATCGAGGAAACTAGTTTTACTAGCTTTAGCTTGGTGTGTGTCTAGTTTGTTTCATTGGATTCTAATTTGTTAACTGAGTTCCAAATGGTTTAAATGTGTATTTATAAGCGTAACAATATATTTGTAACTTGCAAAGTTCAATTGGATTATGTCAAGAGTTGGAACACTATGTTGAAGTTCAATGTGAACTAGCCTAGTCTTAGCTCGTGTTTTTGATTCACCGTTATGGATTGTCTAAAGTTTTAAGCTATAATCTTTGGTGATTGATTATGTAGGATTCTTTATGTCGTGATTGTTGTGATATCTTGATGAAATACAAGCTGGAAACAAAAGGAAAAAACACCAAAAGACATGGATGAAAGGAAGAACGATCAACACATAAAAAAATGGAAGCAACTTCCAATTAGCTAACGTGATTTAGCCACGACGCCATGCTTAGTTGACTTGATTTTAAAATGCAACACATTGGATACTTTGACTTTATTTTTCAATGAGGTGTTTTGTCTACTTGACTGTATTTAGCACCACGATGTATTGGCTAGTCAAGTTTAAAAAGCAACACGACACATCCCCTAGATGACTTACGGCCAAATGCAAGAATACTCCTACACGGCTTAAGATTATCATCTTAGGCAACCAATAAAATATTGCATATGTTATTCACTAATTTTTAAACATCTTTGGAGATTAAGTAGACTGCTACAACTCATCTTTGATGTTTTATTATTCTTTATTTATCTTTTTAATATATCATAGCATATATTTAATAAGTTTGATTATGTTATAGTGATTAATGGCTAACACTCCCTTTTCGGGTAAATGCCAAGAACATAAAGACTATTGTTTTTATTTGATTTTGGTTAATTATCTTATCATATTTCGTTGTTTGTTTATTTTTTTGATAGCTATTTTAAGGATTGATCACCCTTAGATTACATATATTGTAAACCTTGTGATCTCAGGAGAGGGAATAGGAAAATAGAACGTGGGGATAAACAATTTAGGGTTCTTATTCTTTTATGAAATAAGGAATTCAAATTAGCATCTAGGAAAGGGATATAACTAGAAGCCTTACTTGATTAACACGTAGGATGATAGCTTAAAGAACTTAATTGGATTATTACATCCCCGCTCAATTATGTAGTTGTAATAATCAAATTAGGTAAATAATTAGAGGTCGGGAGACCATGATCATGTAATTTACCCTACAAATCAACAATCAAGATAAGCAAATTAATGAATGAGGTTCAATAAAATTGTATGATTGTTTGAAGTGCTTTAACTCTGGGCTTTACTTCATTGATTGTCTCAAGTGTTTTACTTAATGCACTGTTTAATTTACATTCTGTTAAAACTTTAAAACTCTCTTTTGGTTACTCTTGCATCTATTGAATCTTAATTGTGAACTAAATTTGAATAGTTATTAGAACAAGTCCCTATGGGATTGATATTCGGCTTTCTTGAAGGCTACTATATTACTTGGTAGACCATATACACTTGAATGTGATTTAAGAGTGATGCAAAGAAAGTAGCAGATGTGTTAAAGGTGGACCAATACTCTCTTTTATCAGCTCAAGTTGTTGCATTGCAAAATTTGATGCACTCAGTTCAGTAGACTAAAAATGGGAGCTATACAGCCTGCAGCAATAATGAATACAATTCAATAGACCAGTAGTTGGTGTGAGGTTTGTGGGAATAGTTGTTATTTTGTGGCCATGTGTTTTGCAAATTTTGAGTTAGTGATATTTGTTATTAATGTTTAAAGGACAAATTATAGTGATGCCTAAAACACAATGTGGCAGACTCATCCACCAAATTCAGCATGGAACAATCAACAACAAATTCATGTGAAACAGTCAACAATAAAGACTAGCAACATAGAAAAGATGTTGTCAAGCATAGTTTACAGCAGACGTTAAAAGTTAACAAGAAGAGATAAAGAACTAGCAAGCAGCCACAAGAAACTTTGAGTTGTAGTTGGGGCAGTTATCAAAGACAATAAATAACAGGACTTAAGATGGTTTTCCAGGAGATGCCAAAATTCCAAAATTAGTTATGGCAATCACTTTTAGAAGCAAAAAAGAGCTTAATGTAGAATCCCTAAAGACAACTAAAGAGGTTGATACTATGTGGTGATGGAACAACAAAATGGCAGAGTTGCTGAGGAATCAAGAAAGTCTAAGTACTCAAAAGGAAAAATTAATGAAGAAGTGAAGAAGATTCCACAACCACCCTTACCACAGAAGAATATTAAGGAAAACGAGGATCTTTTTAAGATGTTCTTTTACACATTCAGAGAGCTACACATTAACTTACCTATTTTATAAATTTTCTAGAAAATTCCCAAGTATTCTAATTATTTGAGGGATGTGGTTTCTATCAAAGTGAAATTGTAAGATATGAAGGCGGTAGAACTCACTGAGGAGTGTAGTTTGATGGTTACTCAAAAGATGCCAAAAAAGCTAAAGGACCTTAAGAAGTTAACTTTTCCTATTTAGATTGGCAATGCCGGGGTAGTTTAGGAAATTAATTATTTAGGGGTAAGTATTAACTTAATGCCCCTATCTCTATTCAACATATTGGGTTTGGGGAAGCTTAGATCAAGCTCAGCGCTACTATACTTGGCAAATGTACCATAGCTCATCCTGAAGAAGTGATAGAGGATGTCCTCATAAAGGTTGGTAAATTTATTATTCCTACTAACTTTATTATTCTATATTTTCAGGCAGACGAATAGGTAAGAATCATCTTGGGGCATCTATTTATAGAGACTAAAGAAGCTCTAATTGATGTGAGAGAGGGTACGCTCACAATGAGGTTAGTGGATGAATATGCAATTTTTAAAGTGTGTAAACCACTTAACACAGGATCCCACTATAAAGACTTATTTATGATTATTATGATTGAACGGGATAAGTGTGGGGTGGTGGATCTTGTTCTATAAAAGACCTTCTGGACTACCTCATTGAGCACGCTAAGACACAACCACCTAAGCATAACATTATATAGATTGATAAGACTGAAAAGAATATGGTTGAAAAAGCTTTTGACCTTGAGAGTTCACACTCAAGAGGTCAAAAATAAATAAGAAGATCGTCTCCAAGTCTGAGGAATACAAGGAAGGAACTTGGTTAAGTTGAGTTGGGTCGTGCCATAATATTAAATAAGGCATTGTTTGGGAGGCAACCCATGTTATGTAGGCCCAGACCCTCTTGATGTTCAAAAATTCTACTAACTAGGGCTAAAGGCTTCTGGAAGTGTTTCTATATCTACTTTAAAGTATACATTGGGGACAAAGTAGATTTTTTAAGTATAGGGTAGGGAAATTCCTATTATTAGGGTATATTTAAAAAATTTGGTGTTAGGAATAAGTGAGATATTCTTGTTAGTTCTATATTTGATTGCATGATGCAAGTGTTTTGGTTGTAAAAGCACGTTGAATGTGTGTATTTCTACTTTTTCTTCTCCTAGGATCATATGTCATGACACTTGTACGTGTGTCTTAATTCGAATTTGTGCTATTGTGTTGTTGAGTCTATCATGATCCTACGTGAGTTGTCCATGTGACATGTGTGTAAGGTTTTGTATATTCCTTGTTGCATGTGATGTATAGAACTTTCCTATTATGCGTGCAAAGCTAATTAAAGAGTATGGGTTTAGGAGATTTTATAGGCATTTTGTTGATAGCCTAGTTTTATTCTTTTTTTTTACCTACCTTTGTGCATAATCCTAGTAAGCCCTGTTAAACCTTTAGCTTTTTCTTTGGCAGCCTCATGTGTAGCCTAATCCCTTCTTTGATAGAACTTAATTTTATCCAAAGCACCTAAGTACTTTAGCATAACTTAGTGAGTTAAGAAGTACGACATTGAAGAAGGAAAAGTTGAAATTGAAGCCCCTAAGTGATAGTTATTGGTTTTCAAGAGAATTGGTATGTGTTATGGTGGGTAGTTTAGTAATTAAAAGAATAAACTTTTTTTCAAATTGAATGAGTTGTGCATAGAATTCTCCTATTATAGTGTTGAGAATGATCTTAATATGATGGGGTGAAAAAAAAAAATAGGGTAAACAAAAATGGTGTAATTTGGTTGTGAATATTGGTATTAACTGAATAATGTAGCGTATTAGAGAATTTAGGGAAGATAGGCACTATAGAGAAATAGTTCCTACCAGTACCATAGCCTGTATTACTACTCAAAAAGACCTATTTGATCTTAAACTAAACATTCTGATATAAGTGGAGTACTACACTAAGGGCAAGCTTATGTTTCATTATATGTAACTTGTGAATTCCTTATAAGTGTGAGAAAAATTTGATTCTTGTACCTGTTATGTTAAAAAATGCTTTGATGTGAGTGATTATGACTAACTATCTTGTTGTGAGGGCACATGTTTGATGAATATGGGTGATTTGTATGATGTCATTGATTGAGCAATATGGAAAAGTTTGCCACTTGTTGAGTCAATATTTGAGGCTAGGGTGTTTTGGAGTCGTACTATAGAGTCTCTTAATCATATGATGCTTAGAGTAAAGAGTTTTTCAAGGACGAACAAGGCTTTAATTATTGGGGTAGTGGTGTTGGGTGTATTTATGCACTCTAGTGTTACTATTCTAGCTTATTAAGAATTTGAGGATATTTCATGTTCTTTATGTGTGGTGATGATATTAATAAGAATATAAGTTTTCAAGTTTGTGATAACATTGTTCTAAGTGTATTTCAAACAAGTTTGTACTTAATTGAGTCACTTAGAGTTCAATCGAGGAACTAGTTTTACAAGCTTGAGCTAGGTGTGTGTCTAGTTGGTTTCATCAGATTCTAATGTGTTAAATGAGTTCCAAATCATTTAAATATGTAATTATAAGCGGAACAACTTCTTTGAAACATGAAAAGTTCAATTGGATTAAGTCAAGAGTCAGAATAAATAGTTGAAGTTCGATATGAATTAGCCTAGTCTTAGCTCCTATTTCTGATTCATTGTTATGGATTATTTGTGGTTATAAGCTCTAATGATTTGTTATTTATCATGTAGGACACTTGCTGAGGTGATTATGGTGATATTAATTAAATACAAGCTTGAAACTAAAAGAAAACAACACCAAAAGACTTGGGTAAAAGAAAGAATGATCAACACTTAACCAAAATTTGGAAAGCCAACAAAATTTTGGAACCCAAGAACATGAAGACTATTTCTATGTCGATTACTGGCTAAAATCTCCCTTCCGGGGTTAAATGCAAGAACATGAAGACTATTTTTTCTAATTTATTTCATTTAATTAGCTTATAATATTTGGTACCTTATTTATCATTGTTTAACCTATTTTAAGGATTGATCACCCTTAGATTACATGTATTGTTTGTTATCTCGATAGATGGAATAGGAAGATAGAACATGGAGATAAACAAAGTAGTGTTCTTATTCTCTTATGAAATAAGGAATTTAAATTAGTGTCTAGGCGAGGGATATACCTAGAAGGCTTACTTGATTCACATGTAGGATGATAGCTTAAGGAATTTTATTGGATTATTAGATTTTCATAAGTCTTTTACTTTATGCATTGTTTACTTTACATGTAGTTAAAAATTTAGAACTCTTTTTTGTTACTCTTACATCAATTGAATCTAAATTATGATTTGAATTTGAATAGTTGTTAGAACAAGTCCCTGTTAGATCAATATTTGGCTTTCTTGAAGGCCACTATATTACTTGGTAGAGTACGTACACTTGCATGTGCGCTTGGGAGCTATCATTTACCCACCTTAAGCTTGAACTATGTTATTCCTTAGTGACCTAAATACTTGATGAACGTTAAAGTCAAGTTATTATAATTATAATGGTTGAACCCGGTTGTCGATCTATACATGTGATTGATGGTTCGATAATATGTATACCTGGTTATTATCTTTTTTTCATGATATGGAGAGCCTTGAAAAGTCTTGTGAATTAAAATTATTGTTATAGTATTGCTTGGCTTATTGATTTTTTCACCAGGTGGAAGTCAAATTATGTTACTACTCTTACTGCGAACCAAGCCTAGTGATTAAGTAAATGTTATGTCAAGGGTATTCCTTTTGGGGTTAGTATTATGAAAAGTGGTATTAAATAGGTGTCTCAAGATCATGCTCTTTACTTATCATTTATTGCTAACAAAGATGTTATCCTTGGAAAAGTGGTGATTGCGTATATCATTTAGATATTCAGTCTCATGGATTTAATTATATTATGTAATTATTTACTACTACTAAAGTATGATGATATGTGTTATGTTAAATCACTTATACTTTGTTATAGTGGCTTGTACATGTTCATTGGTTTGACTACATATGTATGTTAATGTTTGTTGCCTTGGGAGATGTGCTAATGATATTATGACGATGCCTGGTGAATTCAGAAGAAATGTTGATGTTATATTGATGCCCGGTTAATCCAGTAGAGGTAATGATGTTATGATGATGCCTGGTAAATCTGATGGATATGTTGATGTAATGATAATTCTCGGTGAATCCGGAGGATATGTTGATGTTATGATGATGCCCGGTGAATTCAGAGGATTTGTTGATGTTATGATGATGCAAGGTGAATCCGGAGTATATGTTGATATGGTGATGTTGTCTGGTGGATCCGGAAGACTTAAAGATTCTATGATTGTACTAGATGTGGTGAATATATATAATTACACTAATATTTGAGGATATGCTATGGACGGCTAACCCATTTGTGTGCTTATGACATGATGTCTCCCTTGGTAAATTGATTATTCATTCTTTGTCATTAATCACTAGATAAGACGTGTGACCCTTGTTAACTTTAAGTAGTAATTAAAAGTAGAATATGTCGAATATTAGGTTAAGGCTAATTGGTATTTGTAATCTTGTGAGGAACTACGGGCTCAACGAGTAAGTATACTTGACTTAGATAAATAGTTACATTATGGAATTTTGCCTAGTAAAGTGACTTATGTAATAACTAGTTGCCTCTAATAAATGACTATGACTTGTGGGCTAGGAGCCTAGTAAACTAATTGGTGAACCTTACATGGTTAAAATATGCGAACTAGTCCTCAAGGTTGTGACATGCCTAATGACAATAAACTTAGCATTTTATGATATTAGCTAAGTTGACATCTAGCATGTGATGCCATGGTGGCTAAATTGATGGCATATATAGTTAGGATGCTAACTAGAAAATGGCATTGTGATAGTTGTTAAATAATAGTGTTGGTAACTTGTTGATTTTCCTTATTTGATGACTAGTAGCTAAAACACATGCAACCTAGTGGCTTATGGAAATGGACATTAGAAAATATAGAATAAACATGGAGTTTGTTAATCAGTTTGTGGTTAATTAACTAAATAACTATGCTATGGTGATATAGATTTTCTTGTGTTAATTGTTTTATTTATGAAGATTGTAGGCCACGGTAAGAAGCCATGGTGGGAAAGTGAACCTGCGGCCATTGGTGTGTAGTTGTGTATTTGTGCCTTGATATATTAATGAATTGATTTGTTGGTGTTTTCTATGAGGGTGTTGGATGTCGTGATGAGTTCTTTGGTGTATTCTTTTGCGTGTATTTCCCGACGGTATGTGACGTTGTGGTAAGTTCTTATGCCTTATATTTTTATGATGGTTGGCATGCTGATTATGGTAATTACATGGTTCTTATTGTATATATGTAGTTTTATGCTTCCAAATGATTACTCATTTTGTATGACAAATATGATATGTACTGATACAATATGTTATTCTATTACCGCAGTAGATTTGTTATTTTATACAGTAATATCGGAGGAGATTCACGTTCGATCCTATACCCTGACTTTAAGTTATTGTCTTACTTTATATCGTCTTTATACTATATTTTTTCTCAGTCAGCTGATGATGCCTACTAAGTACCCGTACTTTGGTACTCATACTACACTTCGGTAGCATTTTAGTGCATACCTGAGTTCTTGTTGTCGCCGTTTAGTTGACATTGTGCAGTGTTGATCAGTAAGAGACAGGGTGAGGTCTTGGAGTTCAAGTTTCTCTCTTACCCTTCTATCCTTAATTTTTCTTTTGTATTCAAGATAATTGTATAAAATTGTTTATGTTTATCAGACTTTGAGTTATAATATTTGTGGTCGAATTTAGAATTGCAATTGTACTTATACTATTAGGTCATGGGATCGGTATTCGAATGTTAGTTGTTTTATTTGTTGGATATTGTTGTTATATTTATTTCCTATATTGGGTCCATGTAGGATGATTCCACCAATTTAACCTATTGTGTTAGCTCCGGGTTACGCTATTGGTTTACATACTAGTGGGTTGAGGTAGGTGCCATCATGACTCAGAAGTTGGGTTGCGACCAAATGGGTCTAGTGTTACCCACTAAACTAGCCCTAGTGTATGTTAGCCGTACAAACTAGAGATATCATAAATGTTCGAGATTCCATTGTACCATTTGCCCTATATGATACATATCTACGTATATAGGATTGGGGGATTCACTTGTATCCAAAAAGCACACGGTCATTAAGACCAACCATCATGTCGGGAAATATGAGTTTCTTGCATCCGTCCTTTGAACCCACACCATCAAGGCTAGCTATCACAATCCCTATTATTTCTTAATTAAATCCTTTAACACATAATAGAACCACAATTTCCAAGGGTCAATTATTAAGGCCTTATTTAGTTATAACGTCATATTAGCTATAGCTTGCAAAAAATATCCTTAAGCCATGATTAAGGGGATTCTCGTGTACCCTGCAGACTCAAGTATTAAAATCACTTGGGATATTCCCGTGTACCCCACATGTTTTTCATAAATCATGCACTTAAGGGATTCCATTGTACCCAATAATGTTTTAAAAACTATCCTTATCCATAAAACTATTTATACCATGCATTAGTGTAAAGAAATAATCCAAGCCAAGTGGTGATACATAAATCAAATAAATTAAGCAAGTGGGTTAAGTTTATTACAAATTTCCATACAAAAACAATCAATTTAGGATTCCATTGTACCCTTATTTCCATCCACCATTCTCATGCACCCCAAATGCATTTACCAACCATAAATTTAAACACAATAGTTTCATAAATATCATAGAAGAAGCATTCAAACAATATATATTTAAAACCCTGAACCCATAGTTCAAAACCCAACATAAATATTCCATGAATAATGTTTTAAATCAAATGTTTTTACAAAATAGACAATGAAGGAAGAGTAACATGCCTTAAACAACAACAAATACCGAGAGAATTCACCTTTACAAACATCCATTGATTATTATCTTAAAAACCTCTAAGTGTTCTTGACCTGGATGATTTGAGAGTATTTAGCAGTCTATTTGATGCATTTATGAGGGTTAAGGATAACCTAATGAGGCTATAAGATATGGGTTTCAAGTTGGGCAAAAAGGGAAATGTCGAGAATGTCCTTAACTTAAAATCTAGAAAAATGTCTCCTTTGACTACAAGTCAACCATTGACTCATAAACCCTCCTTACAACTCATCACCATGAGTCATAAAAAGATAGTCTTACCAAGTACACAAGATAATATACCTATAACTCATCCAACCAACCTGTAATGTGACCCTACGACTTATAAGTTCCAGTCATAGGTAACATAGAACTCAAATGGGTTAAATATTAGAATTCCTACAATTTTATCCTATGACTCATAACATATCTTTACGGCCCTTAGTGGGCCACTAATAAGTAGAGCAGAATCAAGCCACAAACTTAAATGATTGGGTTATGAATCCTCCTAGTGACTCATCATAAGCCTTTACTCATTTTCTCAAGTCATACCCAGGATAGAAAATCAACACCATATACTAGTCACTCTACGACTAGGGTCACCTGAATCGTCAAATTACCCTACGACTCATGGGTTAAATTCATTACCAAAGTAGTGAGCTCAATGTATATGAAATTTTTATAGGACAAAAATCTAGAATGTTTCACCTACTGATGTTCTTACCATTGCCTAATAAGTGTATGAAAAATTTTTATGTAAAGTTGAGTAAAAGATTTAAGTCTTGAAAATGGTTAGATAGATTTAGTT
Organism: Capsicum baccatum var. pendulum; assembly: GCA_030864225.1. Taxonomy (NCBI): domain Eukaryota; kingdom Viridiplantae; phylum Streptophyta; class Magnoliopsida; order Solanales; family Solanaceae; genus Capsicum; species Capsicum baccatum. The sequence continues at coordinate 160,133,249 of CM061555.1, read as the reverse complement.
TCATAACTTCCTTACCTTTTCTCCTAGTGTGTCAAAGTGATATTGATTTAAAATTGTGCTAAGGATTAAAATCAACAAAGTGGAGAAGTAAATGGTAATGTTTCTTACATCGTGTGAAGCTGTTAAATCAAGTGATTAATGGGAGGAACCCAATCATTCTTTATTTTTTGTTAACTTTTGAAATTTTAATTTTTAGAATAGCTTAGGATATTATTTTTGACTAATGCGTAAAAACTTTTAGAGCTTTTCAAAGTTATCTGAATAGATTTGGATGCAAAATTTATTTTCAATGGATTTCGGTGTTCTACTACCGTGAAGATGAAACTTGGAACACTTATTTGAAAAAACAAAAAAATTTCTATGCTTTAACACGTAGTGTCTTCCAAAGAGGAGGCCGCTAAAGCTCTCATTCTCCACATGATCGAGGGTTAAGTACTCAGTCATAGGCTAGTTAAGTGGATATAACAATAGCTAAAGAGAATAGTAAAAGATGGCTCAAGGATGCTAAAACGGTCATGAGTCCTCTAAATTAACTCTTTATTCAAACATTTCAAAAGCATAAAAAACAATCACCTTTCATTAATTCTCATTCTGGAAGAAACACCAATAGGTTTCAATTGCTTTCAAACCTCTCAATATTTCATGCACTAAATTATAGTATGTACCTCAAAACTTATTCTACTTATGTGTTGGTATCTCATAGTGTTCCCTTTTCTTATAGTATCCCACAAATTTAGGTGTAAAATTTTATTTTTTGCGTTAGAAGTTCAAGTGGTTTTTACGTAAGACTTGGATTAAGGAGGTGCATCTTGATGAACAAATCATGGGAGGTCTTGAGTACCCATTGGTTGCGTGAAAAGTTTTAAAAAGTCTTTGTTCACCAAGTTTTTTATTAGTTGTTTAAAAAAGATTTTGTGAATTTTTCTTTACTTTCCAAGAAGAATGATAAAGATATTGGATTGTACTTTATACTTTGGTAAGTTTTAGCTATGTTGGTAGTGGTTTCTATGAAATTGGTCAAATAATTTAGACTGGGTATTGTTGAGGATGAAGTTTTGCTAAAGTATCCTCACTCTAATAAAGCACCCTTGACTATTAAAGTGGAGATACTCTAAACTGGCTTTGACTGCTAAAGTGGACGCCTGCCCAAGAAACCTATGACCGCTAAAGTGGTACCTAAGGCTCTTCTTTGTCGTGTATGAAAAACATGAACTGTTATGTTTGAATTCAAAATTGATTCTCAATTCATTTCTTTGGCTTCTACACTCACACTGCATCTTTCTACATGTTAATCTTACATTTTTATGCTTGTGGGTTATTTTTAGGTTTTCAAAAATCCTAGAATGAAACACCACCTTACTGATAAGGTAGAGGTTTAAGGAGAATATGGTTTGATTTTCTTTCTCTCTTTTAAATGTTAGGACACCAGGTATGTAGGCTTGAATTGAAAAACTTGCTCCTCACAAGGGGGATTTCATTGTAGTGGGTCCCTGATACATTGCTTGACTTTTATGAAAGGTTTGCAATTAAAAACAAATTGGTTTCTCTACTAAATCTTAAAAAGCAAATAATAAATATGTAAGGTAATTGTATATAAACCTCAAGGTAATGAATCTAACCAATCCTGTGAAAAGAATTAGAAGAAAGATTATCAATTTTGGGGCTAAAGTTATTAGTCAAATCTATGGGTCGTCAAACCCCAATCCATCTAAAAAAAAAATATAGTGCTTTTGGTAGTTGGTTGGGTTTCAAAGCTTTATTAAGAAAAGAGTGTGTCTTGAGGTGTGACAAAAATAGGGATCACATCTAACGTGTCTATGGAAAAAGTTAAAAATTGAATCTCAATTATTTATAGCTAAGTCTTGCCATAATGAAACCACCTCACTATTCTTTTGATGATTGTATAAATGATTACTTGCATTTTAGACAATATTTCGGTGAATATTGGTTATTTCTACATTCTGGAGCTAATGGAATTTAAAGCACAGGACAACCCAACTCTATTGTTTCCTTCATTAATCACTAATTTATTTAAGTGAGCTGGGGTAGATGAGCTCTCGATAGATAATAATATTAAGACATCACTGTTGATCTTGCCATTAAAAAGTGTAGTGAAGGTATAGTGACAAAGAGAAAGAAGAGAAAGACTGATTTAGGGAAGTCAGCTCAAGTTGAGATTGATTATTATAGTCCATCTTCTGTGGGATCATTTAATTTATTAATAGAAGGGTTGAGGATAGTTAGAGAACTAGTGTCTAAACTTTCTACTAATCTAGTGGATCATCTGAGAAGACTACCACAAGTGAGCAAAGAAATATTTTGACAAGTTTCTAGAGGACCAAAATAAGTAGAGGGCCCATTTTATGAGACTAGAAAAGGCTTACTCTTCGCTAGACAAATAATATATAAAGTTAAGTGAGTCCCGTACAATGTTCAAGAAGAAATAGAATAAAAGAGAGAAATTCTTCACCCGAATGTGAAAGGGTGTGAAAGGATTTTTAATGTTTTTGAAGCCTAAGATCCACTTCTCTCTTAGAGGCTAGAGGAGGAGGAGGATGCTCCCTCACAGTAGTCGTATGATGATGTTTATGAAAAAGGTATGGATGATGAGGACACTGATACTAACAGGACTTTTTGATGTTGTTTTAGGGGGGCCCTTTTACCTTTTTATGCTTTAATGTTATGCAGTGAGGACACTGAAATTTCTTTTAGTTAGGGGTGGCTTGTTTTTTTATTTATTCTATTCTTTTTATTTTGATATTTTTATGCCCTTTTAGGTCCATTGGATTATGTTTTAGACGTATAATTTATCTTTTAGAGATTATTGCTTTTATTTATTTTATGGATATTCAGTTCCCTTGACGAGCTTGTACTTAATTTGATTTTACTGGATTGGTCATTTTTTTAATTTCATTTCTAGATTAGTTTCTTTTTTATGCTATCCTTGTGGTGGTTTTTCTTTTTATTTATTTTTGGTGATTCCTTTCCTATGATAGGTTGAGTAATAACATTCTTAATGAAAATATGATAACTTTTGGGTATTGGTGTCACTTGGGCAAGGGAAGTCTGAGTACCTATAACCATTGTGAATTCGGGTTGTGATTGTTGATTATGTTGAAGCCTGAGTAGCTAATTATTATGGTGAAGTATGAGTAGTTGTGGAATTATTGCCCTTTTTAGAGTAAAATTATGGTATTATGGCTTGTTTGATGCTAATAATAGTTAGTCTTGCAATATGAAAGGTTAAAATGAGAATACCCCTCCAATATTTTTTGTGAAAATGAGTACATGAAAGTGAATGATGTTTGTGACTACACTTTGACTATTCTTTTGACTCTGTACTCATCAGGTGGTGATAATATGGAAATGACTTTTTTTTCTTGTCTAGGAAATAAAACTGATCCTTCAAGAATAGTTTGCGTACAATGTGTGGTGAGTTCTTTTTCAATAATTCTTGTGCTTACATATGTCATCTAGAACTTGCCCAGTTGGTCTATAAATGTTAGTCTTGATTTTGTTTGGTTAGTAAAATAATCTGAGGCCTTTTATGATTTTTGGAAACCACTATATCCTTAGAAGCCTACCTGTGCATTAATGTTATGATAGTGACCCCATCTAAGATTAATAATCTTTCCTTGGAAACCGCATGATAAGCCTTGAACCATTTTTAATTCTAATCTCTCTTGAACCCTACTCCCTTTGAATTTAATATTTTAAACTTGTGGCCAAAAGCAAAAGTTGGGGTGTGGTGGAATTTGCAAGAGGTGATCATGTGTCGTGGGTTTGTATGTAAGTGCCTTAAAATCAAAGCAATGATTGAAATAAAAGAAAAGAAAAAAGAATAAGAAAACAAAACAATAAGAGAAAGTTATGAATAAGTGAATGAACTAGAATGAAAAATATTGGCACTTATGAGGTATGAAAATGAAGAGGAAAATGAATAAAGATCGAGTTATAAAGTTTTTTGTAGTGTTTAAGGAGATTATAGTTACTTTTATTCTTAATGTTCATCCTTCCTTTCCCCAATCCTACATTACAAGCTAGAAAAGTCCTTTGAGATTTCCAACCGATGGTTTTGAGTTAGTGGCGATTAAAAATAAAGGTAAGATTATAGGATGATACTTAGTTGCATTGGAATTCTCTATTAAGTGTGAGTGTTTGTGAATTTTATCCTTGTATAAATGTTCTAAATAATGTGTGTTTTGGGACTTTTTTTTGTGAGGGCACTAAAACTAGGATAGATTGGTAAAGTTGATAAATTTTTAAAATAAGGTAAAGAAGCATGTTAAATTATATACTTATTATGAGTTATTTTTTGATAATAGGTTGTTGTTAATTGATTATTCTTGATATTCCATTGTTCTCCTGAAAGTGTGTTTGAATTTAACGGGCTTGTTTTGGTGGAAACACACATGCTTGTTGACTAAGTGTTTGCACCAACTAAATTCATACTCGTTGTGCTTGTGTGAAGTGAAAATGATGCTGTCGACTTTGAACTTAAATTGATACACTCATTGTGCTTTGATTTTGTTTTCTTGAGGACAAGAAAAGTCCTTAAGCTGGGGGTATTAATGAGTGGTGATTTTGTCACTCATTTGTATCCTTTTCCTAATAATTTTGTGTCATTAACCAATAATATAAGGTTAATTATCAGTAGAATTGTGTTTATTTTAGATATTTTGGGTTTACATGGGGTTTTGATTGGAAAATAATAGAAATGAGATGAAAAGGGGCTGAAAATAGAGAAAGGAGCTGAAATAGAAGAGAGAGAAGAAAATATCAAAGCATGCCTTCAGGTATAGTTAAAGAGGAATAAAGAGTGTTTTAGCAGCTAGTTAACATCTCAGCCCAGGGCGTTTTAGTGCAAATTTGACCTCTTTAGTATTAATCAAAGTAGATCAAGGGGTAATTCAGTGCAAATATAACCAGTTTAGTGGTATTCTCGATCAAAGTCAATGGGTGCTTTAGCAGCAATCGGTCTGCTTTAGTGGTCGGTCATAGTAACCATGACTGCTTTAGCGGCCAATTAATCTATTTTAGCAATAATCTAGCAGATTTTAGGTGTAAGTTTGAAATTTCATATTTTTGAATCAAAATTCATCAAATACTCAATCCCTAGACATTCCAACACATTATAGCATAACTTAAAACTTTAGAGACTAGGGGACTTAACCTAATAATCTTGGACTTAAAGATTGGAAGCTTTCTATTGTGAATTTTTAAAACCTTTCTTAGTTTCCTTGATTCATATAGACTATTTGGGTGTAGTTGTGTTAGGTACTTGAGTATTTGTTGTTAGAGATAATGAGATACTTATGTGTTGAATTTTTATTTTTTTCCAATTTCATGGTTTAATCTTGATTAGTTACTCTTTTCTTTATGAATGGATTTTGTTTATCAAAATTAATCTTGTGTTCTACAATTTCTGCTCTAGTTTAGCACGAAAAAGGAGATTGGAGTCGGTATTTCCCACCAACCTTAATTAATGCTTGAAAGATCTAATTGAGGTTGGAAAATATTAGTTTAGCTTGATTTGGGACGTATGACCCATCTTATGGAATTTGTTGCAAGTGATAGTCAAATCCTAGAGTATCCAAAAGATAATTTTGGGATTCATACTATTAAACTTGGTTTTAAAGAATAAGCTAGGACAAAAACCCTCATTTCTTGAAAGACATTAGTGGGTGATTTCGAATCCAATGCTAATGTCCTAAACTCGTGCTTAAATTGTGAGTAGTTAATTAAATATGATCAATCTTTGATAGAAATTATTCCCTATGTCATTTTCCCTACTATCCATCATTGTGAAATCCATTGAGCACTTACTCATGTTTTAATTGATTTTATCCTTGTTTCACTTTTACAAATCAAAAATCCATAAAACACGTGTATATTTGTTTGGATTTTAGCGAATTAATTTTATTCCTTACTTTCTCGATCTCTAGTTACATTGTTCCTCGTAGATTCGAGCCCCACTCTCGTGAGGTAATTATACTTTTATAAACTAAGTAATTCATATTTGAGAGTGTATTCTAGTGTTATCAGCAATATCATTATATACGGTCCTTCCACTACTACAAATAATTCCATGACATTAGCATTGTTCTTCGGGTTCGATATCGTATCACTTGGAATGCCTTCTTTTTACCTTTCATTCAGATGGGAAGAAATTTTACAAATTGGATCTCAAGTTGTTTTATTTAGGGTGAGTATGAAGTTATTATTTTATTGAGTTGAAAAAATTCCCTCTTCATTACTCTCACATCATATCACTTTTTTCAACCCCCATAAGGATATGTACAAGCACAACTTTATTCTTATACTTTTTCAGACTAATAGAGGTCGATTCTTTACCTTTTACCTAATCATATCGAGGAATATAACTATCAAGGTTATTATCTTTATATCTCAAATCATGGCCATTTTCCCTTTTCTTATCCCTTCAATATCTGTCTCGATCACGATCCCTTTCCTTCCAACCTTTATTCCTGCCTTGCCGGTGATAGGCCAGTTGATAACCACCTCCAACCGAACCCAATTTGATTCAGCGTATATGGAATATCTTCATCAAGATCCTTTTTCTCATAATCATCATATGCTTTAGTTCCCTTAGCAGTAACGACATTGACCACCTTTGGAGCCAATCCCCTTAAATATTTGGTAAGGAGATCCAATTGTGTCATAACCTTAGGCATATTATCATATATCTACTTATCTTTCTTCCCTTTTTCTTTGATGAAAAAATATTCAGAAGAATCCTCCATGTCCACCTCAATGATGTTGTATGGTAACCATGACTCTTTTTGGTCACTTGATACAATAATGTTGTTGCAACACAATATGATTGTTCAACTATAGACCAATCGGCCGCCTTAACCTTAACCATCTTATTCAATTGGTCTAGTTCCCAATAAAAGATCTAAAGGATCATTTTTATTGATATCTCATGATTTGGTCATTAAAACAACTTCTTGTTATACTTTTACCAAGCCTCGTGTAATGGGTCGCTGCTTAGTTTGAGAAAGTTAATGATCTCATCCCTTAATTATAGAATCTATGACAGTTGAAAGAATCGATAAAAAAATGATTCCATTAATTCAACCCATGATATAATAAAACCCATGGGAAACTCTTGCAACCATAATACCACTTCTTCATTCCATGAAAGTAGGAAGAGTAGCAAAAAAATTGACTTTTGTAGTAGGATATATCAAATGGAAGACACATGTCAATGAAATTTTTCAAACGAAGGTTGTAACCTTCATGGTTTTGAACCCTAAACAAACCCTTTGTATGAAGTAAATAAAGCCCTATTTTAGTAACAAGAAATACTCAATTTCCCTCTGTTGGTAGCATACGAATGAAACTGGCTAGGTCGGCATGCCTGAGGTGATCCTCATCTTGGGGATAGCAAAAGAAAGTAGCAGATTCACTATTGTTTTGAGTCATGGTTTCACTTGTATAAAAGAACAACAGATAATGTAAAATAAATACTATGTCTAACTTAAAATAAATTTATGGTTAAAAAGAATGAACACTATGTTTAATTACAGAGCAACGACCCCATTTTGATAATGCTTAAATCATACCATACAAGTATAAGCGATCATTGTTAGTATATATTACCCAGAAAGAGTCAAGGTTTAATCCATAGGGAATTAGGGAAATAGCTTCACTCTCAAGTGCCACAAGTGTCTACAAGTTGGCTAGCAATATAAAAGTTAGACAGTATATTAAAAAGTGTGATGGTTGTTTGTTAAAATAATTGTTTTAAGTAAAAAATCTTGGAGTTTGTTTGTCAAAAATGTTCACTATAAGATTTTACTCAATTGATCAAAACACATGGAATTACTCCTTCTAGAGAATGATTATGTGCATGGTACGTGAAAATACACCTATGATTCACTCATACGTTATTATTTGGTTAGGTTTTGGGTATTGGTGATCATCTTTAAATCCACCACTAAATTTCGCATGTGTTTATTTTGAAACTCCATATGTCTACACTACTAAGGAACAAATGGCCTCAAAAATAGGTAATCTATTTCGACCATTACTACTTAATTGGGCATAAGCCATGTTTTCGTATCTAAATTTCATAACTAGTGCATTCTTTTTCAACCAACAAACAGGTTTTACACTCAGAACATGTTTGCAATCTTGATCTTTGAGTTAACATATAAAGATTAGCTAAAATCATACCATACAAGTTAATACAGATTAATTACAACCCATACAAAAATCAACACTCAATAATATGTAACCCCAAATTTGACATATTAATTCCTCATAATGAAAGGAAAAGAAATTATACCAAATTCTTCATCCATATTCACCAAGAAATCTAAAAATTTATAAGAAAAATCCAAATTCCTAGATCAAAGTAATTAATCCAATAATTAGGGTTTAATTATTTGCTTAAGCTAATGAAAATTTATTAAATATAGGTTTTTTAAAGGCCAAAAAGGCTAAAATAGCATCTAGAAAAATGGGCTACATAATTACAGAAATGTCATCACTTGGTAATTTAACTGAGCATAGTCCATCACCGAATGAGTTGGAACTATGTTGAATTGCTCGTGTCTTGCTGATTTGTCAACATGACAAGCCCAATTGGTGAGCGTTTGTAACTTTTGGTGTTATAGAGTATGGTCCATCGATTTGGTTGTCAATATGACAAATGTGTGTATTTGTTGCTATTTTGTCCCGATAACTCTTGGCCCTAAACTAGATATTCAGCAAAAGTTGCGCTAGATTTGCAATGTTGTGGTCATAATGGTAATGCAAGGATTATCCATTATATTGATTTGTCGACTTTTTAGCTCCAATATTATTTCTTATTGCACCCTTGTACTATTGCAGTCACTTTTAGGCCATGTCCCACAAATTTAACCAAAACAATATAAGAATGTATTAGAATTAGCATTGAAGACATATTTCTACCTATTTTTATGGAAAATGAATCATAATTAGTTGAGTCTTGAGAAACCACAAGACCAAAAAAGGCAACAGATTTCAACGAGATTGATCCAAGTTAATTTTGAGTCAAAGGGTAAGCACTAGAATCTACATCATTATAGGTGCAGTACAAAAGACTGTGTGGTCAGTACTATGGAATATATTGAGTATATGGGGAATGCATGCAAAGTATAAATACAATGGGTATGGGTCATGTAAGGAGAAAAATATATTCATGAAAAGTATATATAATTACTAATTTTTTTCAAATAATAAACTGATATAATGAAACAAAAAGATAGACTTTAAAGGATGATGACTGAATACACTGGTAAGTCGAATACACGTTTATACTAAACCAATTTTTTTAGGGAGATTCTCTTGACTGGCATGCCCAATTTGAGAGATATAAAGCCCAATATATAACACTTACTGGGAGGGTTTTCAATATCTTTTTAAGGGTAAAGAATCATGATTTTGCATGAATTCTCTTATGGACCCATCATTGGGCAAAAAAAGGGATAGTCTCAACTGGATAGGACCCTAAAGATAACCTATAGTGGCACATACTTTAGGAATTTGGCTTTTATCTGACCCGCATTCCCTCAATACTAAATAGTACTTCCAAAAGCATGGTTTTTCTCATTTATGATAGGATTTATCATGAATTTAGCATAACTAGTTTATATCTGAAAAACCATTTATTCTTTTGTGTATGTTTCATACCATGAGTCAAATCCATGAGTTTCATAATGAATATATGTTCATAGTACTGAGTTCATGTTGTATAGTTCAAATATTTATACAAATCGTGTAATGTTAACTAAACCATGGGATTTCATGCCATGAATGATAACACAATGTATCACACAATTTAAGATACTTACAAAATTTTAAATAAAACTTCATGTCATAAATATAATAAGAACAGATAAATAATCTCATATAAATGCATGAAATTCAAAATCGTAGAAATTGGATTTGAACTCTAGTTGATAATTTAACATTTCCTCAAAGAAAATTTTATTTTTGGGCACAAGGATACAATAGATTCACTATTGCGAATCCCACTTACCTGGTCTTGTTGATTTCTTTAAGTAAATCTAGAGTTTTGAGCCTTATAGGTTAATTTCGAGAGAAACATTTTTAGAGAAGAATGAACAATGAATTTCTTTTAAAGTAATAAGGGATTTTTTTATGTCAATTGTAAGTTCATATAGGGTGATAAAGGACTACTTTACCTTTGAAAAAACAAATGAAAATAGAGGTATTAGGTTGTTGTAGACACTATCGAGGAAAAATATTAACACGCTAGCCCAATAGCATGGCATGGGAAGCATGACACAGTCTTAACATACCAGACCACTATTTTGGCACTTGGGTCATGCCTTTCCTTTGGGGCATGTCCCCGCCAAAGACCTCCACTACTTTTTCTATATGTTTGAACTCACAACTAATTCTAAAAATCTTGAAATAGTTCATAATAATTCCGTATGCTCTACTAATCATTACTAAAACTAAAAATCACTTGAAAGCCCTTTGAAGCTATTGAAATAAAATCGTTAAAATCATGGGGTATAATAGACAAGGCAAGAATAAAATGGTGGTCAGCAAATTCTTGAGCTTTAGAAAGCTCTTCACGCATTCAGTAGACCAACAAAAAGGTATCCCTTTCTTAATTAGATGAGTCTTATATAAGGCAATAGAAGAAAACCTCTTCATGAACCTCTTGTAATATCTTTCCAACCCTACAAGACTATGAACCTTAATCACAGAAGTAAGACTACTCACATTCTTAATCACTTCAATCTTTTGTGAGTCTACCATAACTCCTTCATTTGATACCACATGTCCAAAAAAGGATACAGAAGACATCAAGAACTTACACTTACAATTTTTGGCATACAATTATTTCTCCTTGACCATACCAAACAAAAAATGCAAGTGATCCATATATTCCTCCCTACTCTTACAATGCACAAGATTATCATCAGTGAAAACAAATGAAGCTATACAAGTATGGCTTAAATACCTTATTTATTTGGATAATAAAAGAAGTCACGGAATTTGTCAACCCAAAGGGCATCATCAAGAACTCATAGTTACCATAACGAGTTAATAAATCAATCTTTGGAATACCTTCAACCTTAATTTTAATGGATTATAATTGAACATTAAATTGATGTTGGGAAATACTGAAGCACCCTATCACTGATTAAGCAAATCATCTATATGTGTCAAGGTATACTTATTACAAATTATAACTATCAAAATATTATTCAATTGTTGGTAGTCTATGCACATATATAAACCTCATCATTTTTTTCAACAAACAACATTGGAGCACCCCATAAAGAAACATAAAGGTGGACGAACACCTTATCTACTAATCCATATAATATGATCTTTAACTCTCTTAACTTAGTTGGTGCCATCAAATTGTGAGAATAGAGATGGAATGACTGTCTGACTCTAAATCCATATAAAACTCAATATCATCATATAGTGTCATTCCAAACAAAATTATTAGGAAAATCCTCTAGGAAGATATGCACCGCTAAAGCTAACTCAATATAAGGGACCTCTGCCCTAGTGTCCTGAAGATGGGCCAATAAAGACTAGTACACCATCCTAGTCAACCTCTTATCATGAATGAAGGAATTAACTGTCATAATAACTGGATTATAATGACTCTTTCAATCTATACTATTGTGCCTAGCATAGCTATTACTACTGTCTTGGAACGATACTTAAGAATCATATGGTATGGAGATAACGAAGTCATCTTGAAAATGATTTCCAAATCCAGCATGTCTAAACTCACTATATTCACCGAAGTTTAATACCCTATAAACAAAATAGAACAAACAATATAGACTTGATCAACAGTAATTGAATCCCAAACTAGAGTGGACACATGCAAATGATTAACAATCATATCACAAACCATGTAAAACACTATATCAAATTTAATGAACACATGAGATTGTATAATCAGGTTCAAACAAAAAAGATACTGCTCCATCACAAATATAAATATTGCCTGTGACCATTGGTCGGATAAGTCTGCCTAAAGCCTGGATGGAAAAGCATAACATTAGGCACTATCAAATCTTGGTGTCTCTTCTCTTGTGGCCTTATAATCACCACGATCTTAAGGCCTAATACCTCGATAGCTTGGTTTCCACCCTTACACTTCTAGTGACTACCACACCTAGTTTGTGAATGACCTCTACTATTATATCCACCCCTACCTATTAGAACTAAGGATGGAGAAAGTTACTATTGACTTAACTAGCCAGACTACCTCAAATTAGGATAAAATCTATTAAGGTGACCAACCCATCATACTGATAACATGCATAATCTAGGATGGGTTGCTAAATTGATAAATACAAAGGGATATAACTAGCAAAGCCTAAAGATATCTAGCTGGCCATTGATGGAACTCCAACGGACACTTGCATCATAGACTAAATGGAGTAGAAAAGATATCCCTATGAATCTTGACCTCGAGAACATGAACTAATAGAATTGCCGACATTGTTGGCTTTCTTCCTTGCTAACTTGGAGTAACTATCTTGTTTCACACCCTCTACTTTCTTGAAAAAATCAACCATTTCTTAGATGTTGTTACCAAATTATGTCATCTAAAGTGCTAAAATCTGAAGAATGACATTCAACACTTTTACAAAGTGGAATCTATTCCTGCTCTATATCCAGTAACTATGGGAAATATCCTAACAAAGAATAAACTTTTGCCGCATAAGCTGTAATTGATATATTCCCCAACTCAAGATTAGTGAACTTATTCTTTCTCTTATCTCTCAAGGTAAGAGGCACATACTTTTCTAGAAAAATTAAATAAAACTAATTCCATATAAATAAAGGCAAACCTGCAGCCCTAAACTCAATGTATACCCTCCACTACATCTCTGAATCTCCCAAAATTAGAAAGTCCTAAACTCAACCGCATATCTCTCTATTATCCTAGTCTTGTAAAGTCTCACGTGGATAGAAAGTATGAAATCATGGGCATCCTAAGACTTGATGCATTGAAAATAGGAGGCTTCATATTGACAAACTTGCAAAACAATTCATGTTCATCTCCAATCATCACCTAACCCATTATATATCGTGGAGATGCAACCATATCTGATGTCTCTTCGATTAAGAGAGCCATAGTAGCAATATGTTTCACTCATAAATGCTAAAACGTAGGAACTTTAGGTGTACCCTCAATATTATCTAACACACTAATAAAACTCAACACGTATTGAATCATGTCAAAAGACATCTGCATCAGCATTATTCCTCCCTGAATTTGTGCACACTTGGCAAAAAATAGTCCCACCCGATCCTCTACAAGCTCGAGAACCTCGTCAAGTTTGTAAGGAGACTATGATCTTTCTCTAATTAGCACAATAACTACCTAAGCTCTTCCCCTTATAGGTGTATCTCTCATTTCTCTACATTTTCCTCCTCCAACCTATTCTTTGCCATAAATTCCAGCCCTAATATATGGTTTGGGATCCTAATCTCAAGATCCATTAGCTCGTGTTCTCACCATCTATGAGAATAAGAATGAAAAAAGTCAAAAAAAATTTGGATCACCAGATACCTATTTGGATAAATTAACAGAAAAAAAGAAAGATAAAACTAGAGTTTCCTAATATGTTGTAGCATCTCAATTAAAATTATAGACATATTCATACTATTCCATAAGAAACTACAAGACATGTTCTTGTATGATGAGATTGATGATCCTCGTGGTCAGATACCAACTATTTCATAACCCAAATGACTGTTAGTGGCACCAACACTGATCTTTCTATGGGGGGAAAATCTAACCACTATCCTTACCCTAAAAAAAACTCTTTTTAAGACAAATTAATTATAGAGAAATCAAATAATAATTATCTCAAAAATAAAAAATACATAAAGCAAAAAATCAGTTCAACTAACTATAACAACTCCTAAATTCTCAAAAGTCATTCACTAGAACTCTAACCTAAAGAACATCTAATACAAATACCCAATAAATAATTAAACATAAAGGATGTATTTTTGTTCAATAAATAGAGAAAAAACACTATGGATATCCATGGTGGCCCAGTTAGGAAGTGCTCACCCTTGGATCGAAGTTTGTTTGTCAGAAGCTAGAGGTGAACTCACATAATAAATTACAGAACATAGTCTGCACTCAACAAAAGAATAGCATAGAGTAGTTTCAGTACAAACACTATGTACTGGAAGGTATCATCAACCAACATAACTTGGACCTGCACATAAACACCAATCAAATATCAGCAAATTAGGAATCAACACATAGAAAGTTATCTCAACTCAACCAACAACCTCCTAAACTAGACCATATAAGACCCATCAATATACTCAACTATATCACAATCCTCACCCTATCCAAAATTTCATAAGCACAAGTAAAGGAACCTATAACTATCTAAAATCAATAAGTATGGAATCAATACCCAATCATCAATATAGTTATCCATTTCTCAAAAGTAGTCTAATACTTCTTCAATCACCACAACAAATTATGAATGTTATATGAACAAGTAATTAGTTCAATGCATGTAAATAATGCATATCAGATACTAAATTAAATTTATGCAAAGTAACTAAAGGGAGTTATGCTTTCCCAACAGTCCTGACTTGTAGAGGACCAGCTTTAGCGAGGAGCCAACCCTTTACACTATTAATAAATTCGTAATCCATATCAGTTTGGTACCTGACCCTTCAAATATTTTATTACCTAAATTTAAAAGTTCTGATGGCTCTTGCCCTGCCTAACCTTAGTAGGTAATACCAACCCCAAAAGAGAATAATAATAGAGAAAAAATAATGATTGAAGTAAAACGTGAGACTTTAGGATAAAATCTAGATAATAAGGTAACAAAGATTAATATTTGGACAATACAACTCAAATACCTAATGATCTAGTGTCATGAGTAAGAGCAATTCTAAAACTAGAATCAAGTATGAATATACAACTATCTATCTCCAAAATAAGGTGAATACAAAGAAAACATACATAAATCAGAACATTATCAAAATAGGGTACTCACCACAACTCTAATAGATCCCAAGGATGCATGAATCACGAACAACGAATGGCACTCAAAATAGGACAGTATGGTCAACTTGTAGTCAATATGCACCATAGGCTGAGAAAGATAAATAGACAACTAAATAAGTAAGATAATACTACAAGTGAGGTAACCACCCAACATATAGAAACAATCCTCACGGATCAAGCCTCACAACTTCTAATAGTTTAATGTTACAATCTTAACAATATTACAAGTATTAAAATACCACATATAGAGATATCTAAGAAAGTATCAATGAGTTAAAAGAGATGTAATGTAGTGTAATGTGATGATTTGGTATGAAATGTGGTATTACAATGCTCACTTCATATACACGTAGGAAAGGACTCATAGGTGATTTTTAGCCCATATACTTATCATAACCTTATCAATCAACTTTGCCGGCACTTGATGATAGGCGAATTTACACGCCTAAAGTACTGTATTTTACCTATTTTTTAGCTAAGTTTTGAGGACAAAATATATAATTGATGCACTTTTGGTCCTTTTTCCTGTAATTGAGCTAACAAACGTGATTAGCAAGTTTTCAGGGATAAATGATGTAGATTTCAGAATTTTATGGATAACTTGACGCCAAAGGAAGCTTCACGAAAGAAGGAAAGGAAAGCTTGGACGCCAAGGACCAAAAGTGAAGCATGGGAAACCTGTTCCGAGAAAAAATAGCAATTCTAAAGACTTTGGGGACTAGCAGTAACTTATTAAGATTAGGATAATGATGAAGTAACCCAATAGGATTGGGTTAAGTAATGTAGTAGCTTGGTAGGAATAGGTAGGGGGGTTATAAATACCCTATTTTGCTAGAGATTTTTATTCATTCTACTACTAATTCATTCCTCTATTATTCTAGTTCCAAATTCTCTTTCTAATACATTCTACTTCTGTCAATTCTTCTACTTTCAATTTTTAATTCCCGCAACAAGAGAAACGTTACTCAAACAAAGGATTCACGCCATTCTTACCCCTATTCCTAACGTGAGATCTTTATTGTGGTACAATGATAATGTCTATTGTGATTTCCTTTGCACTCATGAGTAGCTAAACTTCTCTGTTGGGGTTATGGAAGCCTTATGAGATACTATCTAAGGCTATGAGTTTGTGAATTCGTGACACGTATGCTGCTTATATCATTATTCTCTTCATCTTAATCTAAATTCTTTGTGGCTGCAGACGCATAGAATACGCCAGTATAGCATTAACTTATTCGAAAGAAAAGCTATATGTCTGGAAAAGAGGTAATGTCAAGGTAATAGGACACCAACCCCTGTTAAAAAGTTAGTGTCGTAACTGGATTAACCTCTTGGAGAATTTGTACCATTACACACGCTTTAAGCTCGAAAGAGTTAAAGTGAAATAGTCCTTGTTAAGGTCAAAAGACGCTTGGATTGACCATAGAATACAATTCTCTATAAGCACATGCATGTCTGAATTCCACATAACACATAGCCAATAAAGACGTATAACTCATAAGGTGGAAATAACCCTAACTCTCAATTCTTTTTGTTTTACATCTTACTAAACATTCTTTCTTTTTACTTTGCTATTTTCTGTTTTTACTTTACTATTTTGATTACATTATTTGCACGTTAAAATCCCCCCTTCCACGAGACTTGCACCAAAAGTCTAATAATCTTTGCTTAATTATTGATCGGCTATTCCCTGTGGGATAGATACCCAACCTAGTTGGGTATTATATTTGATAACGACCGTTTTACACTTCTATGAGAGCTGTAGATTGAGCGTTATCAAAAATTGGCGCCGTTGCCAGGGAATACGAGTGTCAATTAAGTTTGTGATAATTACTAGACCCTTTGGTAAAAGATTCTCGTACTTTTACTTTTAGTTTTTGTTTTTGTTCTCTGAAGGTTTTTATTCAGTGCATGCCCCATACTCGAAGTTCTGGTCAACCGTTATTACCTATCAATCCTGAACCACAATGTATTGGTAGAATGGAGGCACAAAACGAAATTGAAAGGATGGCTGCTCAATAGGAACAGGCGAGACTAGCTGCTCTAGCCACCGCTCAGGTACATCAACAGAATATTGATAACCCTGGGAAAGCAATAAATCCTGACGACGAGGACCTAGGTGATGACGAGTTACTAAACCCTAGGCATGCTGCTGAGATCGCAACACCTGCCAACAGAAGAGATCATCAAGAAAGGTTTAGGCATGAACTCCGACCTGTACAACCAGCTTTCGACAATGATGATGATGATCTTAATGGAGCCGGAGCCACAGGAGCCATTATTCCTCCACCATTGGCACCCGGAGCCAAGTTCAACATCACAAGCACCATGATTCAGTTATTGCAACTCAAGGGATTATTTGGTGGACTAGCAGGCGATGATCCGAATATGCATCTCATCAACTTTGTTTCTACATGCAAGTTGTTTGACAATCCTGGCGTTGGTCAAAATGCAATTCGATTACGCCTATTTCCATTGTATCTGTCTGAGGAGGCAACTCTATGGTTGAATGGGCTGACTCCTGATTCTATTACAAATTAGAGGCAATTGAGAGACACTTTCCTAGAAATATTCTTTCCGCCATCCAAAAGAGCACAATTGAGAGATGAAATCAGCAACTTTCGGCAGCTTCCAACAGAAGCTCTTCATGAAACATGGAAGAGGTTCAAGACGAAGCTTATGCGGTGCCCAAACCATCATATGACCAATGTTCACCAAATGGAGATACTATACAAATCTTTGAATTCAATAACTAAACCAGTGGTGGATAATGTGGCTGGAGGATCATTTATGGATCTCACCTTTGGTCAAGCAAGCAATATGCTAAATCGGACGACGAAGCAAAGTAGAGCTTGGCATACTAGGGATTCTGAGGTAGCATGCCCCACTTTATCTATTGGCATGACTGCAGAACAAAGGAGAAGAGAAGAAGAACGGGATCAAGATATGGCGCACATGAAAACACAAGTGGATCTTCTTACAAAGCATCTATTATCAGGGAAGACCAAAAAAGTCAAAGCAGTTGCGTCAAAAGGAAGAGACGAATCTGATTTGGAAGAAGAGGCCAACTACTTAAACAATCGGGGGGGTTTCCATGGTAATACCCAAGGAAACAAAGGTCAGAACTATTATGAAAAATCTAGAAACAAGGACCAAGGTAGTTGGAAGAACAAGAATAACAAGAGTGGTTTGTATGTTCCCCCAAGAAGACGTGACGACACTACATCTGGTTCTGGAAATATGGAAGATATGATGGCTAAACTGTTGAAAGGAGTGGAAGCAACCAGCGCAGGAGTAACGGAGGTAATAAATGATATGTCCTCAATGAAGCAATTGGTTGACTCATATTCCACTTCAATAAAGCAAACAGAACAGCAATTGAGCCAACTTTCCATCGCACTCAATCAAAGAAAGGCTGGCACTTTACCTAGCGACACTGTGCTAAATCCAAGGAATGATGGATCATGCATGGCTATTACTACTCCAAGTGGTAAGGTGCTGGAAACTTCAGCCAAAGGTAAGCAAGTGGTCGACAATGTAGCAGACAACGATGATAAGGCTAATGGAGAAAACGCAGTAGAAGCCAACCACGACATCCATGACATCACACTAAGCACATTGCACCCTGAAAAGACCAAAATATGGAAGCAAGAGGAGAAGAAAGCCGTGGAGAGAACAATCTCACTTCCACCACCACCTTTTCCTCAAAGATTGCAGAAAAAGATGGATGACACAATGTTCAGCAAATTCATGACTATGTTAAAGCAGCTGACCATTAATGTTCCATTGGTGAAGGCACTAGAACAAATGCCTGGGTACGCAAAATTCATGAAGGACCTTTTAAAAAAAAAATGGGCGGTAAGCTATTAGCCGGCAGATAATATTCATCATTGCAGTGCAACCGCTACAAGATCGCTAGTTCAGAAAAAGGCCGACCCTGGTGCCTTCACTATTCCTTGCACTGTTGGATCTTTGAACTTTGCCAAGGCATTGTGCGATCTAGGTGCTAGCATTAATTTGATGCCACTATCCGTCTACAGGATGTTAGGTTTATGCGATCCGACACTAACCAATATGAGTCTCGTGATGGCTAATAGGTCGGTAAAACGACCTATGGGTATCTTGAATGATGTGTTGGTAAAGGTTTCTTCATTCATCTTTCCTGCAGACTTCGTTATTCTGGATTATGAGGTGGACTCTGAAGTTCCCATAATCTTGGGACGCCCTTTCCTTGCAATAGAAAGTGCGCTTATTGACATGAGAGCTAATGAGCTTTTATTTTGGTTGAATGACG
Source organism: Capsicum baccatum var. pendulum (assembly GCA_030864225.1). Lineage (NCBI taxonomy): Eukaryota > Viridiplantae > Streptophyta > Magnoliopsida > Solanales > Solanaceae > Capsicum > Capsicum baccatum. The sequence continues at coordinate 160,113,900 of CM061555.1, read as the reverse complement.
AAGTGGTCCGTTTTGATATATGCAAAGCAATGAAGCAGCCTAGAAATATGAATGTGTTCTCTGTAGCTGATGTTCATTATGAGGATAAGAAAGCATTATCTGTAGCGAAACAGCTTACTGTTGAGCCATTGTCTGCTGCGCTGCTGTTTGAGCATAAAGATGATGAAGATTATGAAGAAACTACATGTGCTGTACCAGAAATAGGGTCCTATTCTCATACTCCTAAACAACCGGACCTTGATCTGAAGAATCAACCGTCACCAACAGCGAAGACTTCCATTGAAGAGCCACCAATGCTAGAATCGAAATAGCTCCCCGATTATCTAAGGTATGTGTTCTTGGAAATTAGAAATATACTTCCGGTAAGTATGGCAAATGATTTTAGTGAACAGCACGTAGAGGCTCTCTTCTCTGCTCTGAAGAGATACAAGAGAGCCATGGGTTGGACTATTGATGATATAATTGGTATCCCTCCTGGTATAGGCATGCACAAGGGTCATCTCGAAGAAGATTGCATTCCTACAATTAAGCCTCATTGTCATCTGAATCCATTCAGAAAATGATCCACCATATATCTCGATGAAGTCTAAGTAATCGAGATAGCTATGTCGTGCCGCGATAATAAATCAAGCGCTTGGTGGTAGGCAACCCATCATTTTTCATTTTTTTTCTTTCATTCTACTAATTGTTTGCTTTTGATAAATAAAAATCCAAAAAGAAGAGTCGTGCCACAACCAAAACTAAGGATCTTGATGGGAGGCAACCCATCATTCTAATCGTCTTTGTTATTTTTGAGTAAATGTAGGTGCAAGAGGCATAAACGAGGAGATTGGTTTCAAATTTTGATTTGGAAGTATTGCATGTTAAAGGTGGTAAGTTAGGAATGAAGAAGCAAAAGGTGATGGATTAGGCATTGCTTATGAAAATATAGGCCACAAACAAGGCAAGGCCTATGTAAAACTAGGTCACGAACAAGGCAAGGCCTATACTATGGCCTAAGCTCTCAGAATCTAGTGTGCCATAGCATAGGCGCCGCCCATGCACAAGTATGCCATAGCATAGGCACCGCCTATGCCAATGCCTTTTTTCTCTGAATCTCATATGCTAAGTGAAAGGCGCCGCCTATGCCCAACAATGTTATGCAAAACGCGCCGCCTATGCCAAGCATAGGCAAAGCAAAAGGCGCCGCATATGGTCACTTCTTGTCTCCAAAACCGATTTTAAATGGGTCAAAACCCGACCCAACCTTCCCCTATAAATAAAAGACTTAGTCATGAACCAAAAACACATTGGAAACCTAGCATAAGCGCCGCCTATAGTCTCCAAATCCTCTCCAAAATTTTCCTTTTGCTCTTTTACTTCACAAGAACATCATCCAAAGGCATCAATCAAGTAAGTACTTCTTTGTTCTTCATTTATATTCCGTAAGTACTACACTACTACGTCTATTATGAATTGTTAAATCTTGAAATAATAGAAGTGACTTGAATGCGGTTGATGTGTTGTGATACAACTAAGTGAGTGAAAGAATACGTAAGAATGATCTTAACATGTTTCCAACTTGAATTTGATTTTGATGCACTGTCATACTTTTGCGGAATTGACATGGTCACAAAAATTGCATAATCTTGTCAATAGAAAGCTTACATGTTGGAATAACTTGTTCATCAAGATGAGAATTATGGTTGACTACCAACATAGGAGGTTGTGATTATTTCTAGATGTTATACCTTCATTCAATCCCTATGTAGTAGCATGAAAGTATTTCTAAGAATACAAGAAGTATGACTGCACTGATTTTATTGTTGGAATATAGCACCTAAAACGTATCCCGATGAAGTCTGAGTAATCGACCACTTTCACTTCACTAGTCTGTACCAACAAACTAAGTGTGGGGTGGTGCCACTTCTGCTTGTTTATAGATTGTATCCATCGATATGAAGCTAACATGAACATTTTTTTAGTCTCAGGTACAATGGCACCCAAAGCAAGACAAGGCAAAGATAAGGCAACCACTTCCTAAAAAGACAAGAAAAGAGGACGCAAAGAGCAAGGAGAGTCCTCATCGATGAAAGTACCACGCCGCATGTTAGGAATTAAATGGGTTTTAGAGGAGGAAGCAAGGGAATGTTATAGGAACAACAAAGAGAAGAAATATGTTCATGTGGACTTGATAAACAAGGAAATCCTAGGAAAGAAAGAACCGCGCATATTGGCCAAGATCATAGCGTTACATCTTTATTTCATCTTACGAGACATGGGAGAATGCAATCTCAATTTTACAAGATAATTCTATGCCAACTGGTCACCAAAAATCACAGGAAGCGAGGTCAAAATTCGGGGCCAAGTTTTACAACTCAATGCGGATTTCTTCAACTCCTTTCTTAGCTTGCCTGCTGTTGATCCATCACCATTCAAAGAGCTGTACAGTAGACCTCCATATAGAGCGATTCGACACACACTCTGTGGAACAAGGTCCATGGCATGGTGGAGCAGACACAAGGACACCGGACGACACAACACCTTCCCATATGCTCCTTTGAATAGTGAAGCAAGAATATGGTTGCGCATAGTCAACTCTGGCCTAATTCCAGGGACTCAGTACACAAAGATAACACGAGAAAGAGTGTGCTTGATATACGCATTGATGACGAATGTCCCTATCAACATTGGGGCAATTATTCAATCCACAATGCGGAAAGCTAGGCTACACAAGAGGTCCCACTTTAGTTTTGGTAATCTGTTGACCGCAATATTGAGGAAGAAAGACATCGAAGATGAACCGGCTGATCATAAATACCCACACAACCCAAAGAAAGTTGACCTCATGAAGGTTAAGGATGCTGAAACTACGCATGGCGTCAACCTTACCACTTCAGAAAGGCATGCTCGAGATGAGAGTTTCTTTCACCATCTTTATGGTATGACTCAGTTTACAATGATGAGCGGTGGCCGTGTTCCAACTGCTGCAGAGCTCCAACATCTGGATTATGACAACCCAATGAATGAGCACGCGAAGGCGATGTGTGGAGTAGGTACATATTTTGAGGAACCTCTTGATGACGATGTGCCGACCGATAATGATCGACGAATGAAAGACTCTGATGTGGAGGAGAATTCTGATGACGACGACTCCAATGATGATTTCGACGAAGGGGGTATGACCCTAGACATAGAGAAGGAGTCCGACTAACCAGGTTCTTCTTATTTATTTTCCATTGAGGGTAGTGTGTCCCGTCTAAGTGTGGGGTGCTGGTATTTGCGTGCTATACTTCTTTATCTGTATTTGCATTTATATTTATGTTTGTTTTTTTAGTAGTTAAATTTCTATTTTTTTTAGATAAATTTTTAACCTTGCATGAAATTTTTCTGATAGGCAGCATGATAATATAACAAGAGTTTGTGATAAAATCATTACTATTAAGACATTTAGGCTCTAATTGTGACTCACTATGTGATATTGTGTTGTTCAATTCCTTCATCTGTTGGGTCAAGAGTCTATGCTACTCCCAATAAAGTCGACCATGTGCCTTGTGTGTGTGAGGATATAGTATATTCTGTGTTTGTGGCTGATACTAGAACTTGCCTGGTATGTATGTAAAGCGAAAATAAGAAGTGCAAGTCTAGGAGATGATTTAGGCATTTCTTTGGCAAAGTAGACTTGTTTACCTTTTTTTTACCTACCCATGGACATTATCCTAGTTAACCTCTTTGAGCTTTTAGCCTATTTTCTTTGACAACATCATATGTAAGCCTAATCCATTTTTTCAAGACCATAATTTGATCCAAATTCCTAAGTGCTTTAAAGTGTAAAGTCATGTGACAAAATAAGAGGAAATTGGGTGAGTATGATGCTTTAGAATATAATGGTGCTTGAATTTGTTATGAAAAAGAATTGCTATCATAAGAGGTGTTATGAAAAGAAAAAAAAGAGAAAGGAAAACTGAAAAGTTAGTTATGTTTAAAATTGAAAAACAAAGGTGGAAAAAAGGTATGTTAAAATAAAAGAAAGTAGAAAGGTTGTTTGAAAGAAAAGTATTAATGGCATAATGTGATGTATTAAAGCGCTTAGGAACATAGTCACTATTTCTGGCCAAAATAGTCCTACCCGTCCCTTAGCCTACATTACAATCAGCAAAAGACCTATTTGATCCTAAGCTTAGCATTCTAATATTTAGTGGAGCATTACACTAAGGGTAAGCCTATGGTCATCAGTTGCAACATATGAATTCTTTGTGAGAGTGAGAGCAAGGATAATCTTATACCCATGTTTGAAATATATACAATACTTGTGAGTGATTATGGGTGATATATGGTGAGACACACATGGTTGATGAGTCTTGGGTAGTTGTGTATGATTATTTGTACCTCAACTTGTGGACCCGAATTAATCACCATTACGATTCTATGTTGGAGGTTGAATTGTTTCTAGTAATGATCAGAAAACTACTCTTTGTTAATGATTGCTATGCCTATCTTGATAACTATTTTGTGTTGTTACAGTGAAACCCTAAGTAGATGTTTAGATGGACATGATAGTTTTTTCGAGGACGAACAAAGCCTTAAGTGTGGGGTGTTGATGATAGGCGAATTTATACGCCTAAAGTGCTGTATTTTACCCATATTTTAGCTAAGTTTTGAGGAAAAAATATATAATTCATGCACTTTTAGTCCTTTTTCCTATAATTGAGCTAACAAGCGTGATTAGCAAGTTTTCAGGGATAAATGATGCAGATTTCAGCATTTTATGGATAACTTGACGCCAAAGGAAGCTTCACGAAAGAAGGAAGAGAAAGCTTGGACGCCAAGGACCAAAAGTGACGCATGGGAAACCTGTTCCGGGCAAAAACAACAATTCTAAAGACTTCGGGAACTAGCAGTAACTTATTAGGATTAGGATAATAATGCAGTAACCCAGTAGGATTGGGTTAAGTAATGCAGTAGCTTGGTAGGAATAGGATATGGGTGTTATAAATACCCTATTTTGCTAGAGATTTTTATTCATTCTACTACTAATTCATTCCTCTATTATTCTAGTTCCAAATTCTCTTTCTAATACATTCTACTTCTGACAATTCTTCTACTTTCAATTCTTAATTTCCGCAACAAGAGAAACGTTACTCAAACAAAGGATTCACGCCATTATTACCCCTATACCTAACGTGAGATCCTTATTGTTGTATATTGATAATGTCTATTGTGATTTCCTTTGCACTCATGAGTGGCTAAACTTCTCTGTTGGGGTTATGGAAGCCTTATGAGATACTATATAAGACTATGAGTTTGTGCATTCGTGACGCGTATGCTGCTTATATCATTATTCTCTTCATCTTAATCTAAATTCTTTGTGGTTCCAGACGCATAGAATACGCCAGTATAGCATTAACTTGTTCAAAAGAAAAGTTATATGTCTGGAAAAGAGGTAATGTCAAGGTAATAGGGCACCAACCCCTGTTAAAAAGTTAGTGTCGTAACTGGATTAACCTCTTGGAGAATTTGTACCGTTAGACACGCTTTAAGATCGAAAGAGTTAAAGTGAAATAGTCCTTGTTAAGGTCGAAAGACGCTTGGATTTACCATAGAATACAATTCTCTATAAGCACATGCATGTCTGAATTCCGCATAACTCATAGCCAATAGAGACGTATAACTCATAAGGTGGAAATAACCCTAACTCTCAATTCTCATTGTTTTACATCTTACTAAACATTCTTTCTTTTTACTTTGCTATTTTCTGTTTTTACTTTACTATTTTGCTTACATTATTTGAACGTTAAAATCCCCCCTTCCACGAGACTTGCACCAAAAGTCTAATAATCTTTGCTTACTTATTGACCGGCTATTCCCTGTGGGATCGATACCCAACCCAGTTGGGTTATATGTTTGACAACGACCGCTTTACACTCCTACGAGAGCTTTAGATTTAGCGTTATCAACACTTTCCTCAGCTAAGGCATTTTATAAATGGTTAAGTTTCTTTCACAAAGAAATTCAAGTTCAATAGTAGTAAAATTTCCATCAAAATTATTGATTAATAATTATGCATGATCAATGAAAAATCATCAACATATAATAACCATATCAAAAATGATATAAGTGATCTCAAATCACCCAAATATCAATTAGTGATCATACAAACCCCTTATGGTAATAAAATACTAAGAAATCAGATAAGATGTCAGTGAAATCAACACAAGCCCCCACTTCGGCATCATAATAAAAATAAGCTCTCAAATTAATAATAAAGTCAACAAGAGCCCCCATTCGACAATCATATAGATAATAAGCTCTACTATGAATTATAAAGTCAATAAAAGCTCCACACAAGAATCACAAACTAATAATCGACCCTCACTAGTGTAAATGTTGAGATTATACCCAAGCAATAGCAAACTTTATATGAAAATTTATCTATTCAGTCAAGTCTATAGAAAGTTAAGCTATAAACTATCTTAAAAGCCAATGAAACATGCTTAAACCTCTCACATAAAACATATATCGTTGTATCTGCTTTAAAATTCTTTTAATCTATGAAAAACAATTTCTATATATAATTAGGAGTCTACTGATACCCATATTGACATACTTTGGATTCAATTAAAAAATAACCTCAAAACTTTTCCCCCCCGTAAAAGATAAATTTGGAATTTAATAAAGAATAACTTTATCCATAATTTAAGGGTCTAAACTATGATATTCCATGGAAAACCAAGATGAAATCACGTTAAAAACCATAGATATACTCCTTTTTTCACTTTATTGGGTAAAACCCAAAATTTCAAGTTTACAATCCTTGTTTTGAAGCTTACCCCTAAAAAAGGTTATGGAAAACCCTCTTAGACTCTCTTAAACTCCAAGCTTGAAAATGAAGAAAAAGGGGTTAAATCGTGAATATGAGTTTTATAGATTGTACTAGTGGATAGTGCACCGTGATCTTGGCACCCACCATGTGATTGAGAGGGTTAATATTTGATCAAAACAAGTTTCATCATTAAGATCATGGGATTAGGCATCGTGATCATAACGAACAAATTTGTCATATCATGAGATAATGATAAATGTCCATACAATCGTAATGAGTAACCAAGTGTTGCACCACCAATAAATTAAGTCCAAATCAAGTGTTGCACCACAAAAAATGATTTGAAGTGTTGTTATTTGTGCTTATATGGCTTAGTTTTGTGAACTTCTCTTGTTCTTATAGAGTTATTCTTTTGATATATTAGCATCTAAGTGTTTATGTATGTTTTTTAATGTTCAAGGTGTTTTCACAATTAGTTTTGAGTCAAAACATAGAGTTAATGTTCAAATGCAAAAACTAGTACTCTTAGATACAACTATTTTCCTTTCTAGTTGATCGTGTTGGATTCTATGTCATTTTGAGCTCTAATTCATGGTGTGTATTCTTATAGGAATATTGGTAAGTTAATAGATAGAATAAATGAATGACACACATTCTGTAAATCAAGAGGAAACACTACCTCCAAGCTTGAAATAAAGGGACAAACACATGAACAAGAATTGTGCAAAGCTGGAATTAGAATCATTGGCATGCCATTCTACCTAGATGTCATGATAACACCATGGCATACCTTTTTTTGCATTATGGAATGATAATTCCAGTATTTAGGTGAAATATTCGTGTTCCACGGACCCTAAGACACGTTGTAAGGGTGTGGCATGCCCCGATGTCAAAAATGGCAAATCTTGTTCTACTATAAATTGGACACTCCAACCTTTGTGTATCAACCGTTGATGACCTTAGGGCTTTCAAATATGCTACAGTAGGATTCAATTAATGTTTTCATTATCTTACTTTAGTTTATTTATTCATTATAACATGGATTAATCTATTATGATTACATTTATGTCCATGAGTGGCTAAACACCCTTTCTGGGGTTAAGGCTAAGAACATGGTTATTTGTTATGAATTAATTTGGTCTTGGTTATTTATCATTATTAGTTGTTTCATTATCCTTTTGTTCACTAGTTTAAGGATTTGTGACCCTTAGAATAAATGTTAAATTCTCTCAATAACCCAAAATGAGAAATGATAGGATAGAATGTGGGATGAATATAATAGGATTTTAAACTTAATTGAATGATGTTATGATCTATACATCGGATAGCAATATATATAAGTTCCCTATTTGTTTTAATTAAGGAGATAAAATATAAATGCATTTGAATTATTTCTCACATCCCCTCACGACAATATAGTTGTGGGGATAGGTTATATAATTGACAAGAGGATCGGAAGGCCATAGTCATAATATAGACCCCGCGAACCAACAACAAAGAAAAGTAACCTAATCAACAAAGCCCAATATCTTAGTAATATTGGTTGTAGTTTCTTAGCCATGGGTTTTACCTGTTATTGTCTAAGAAATTTTAATTTACCGCATTTTAAGTTCTTCTTTAGTTTTAAACTTTTTAACCTTTTGTGGTTACTTTAGCACTTAATTAATCTTTGAAGTGAGACTGGAACAAGATAGCTCTTTAATACTGGTCCCTATGGGATCTTTGAAGTGAGACTCGAACAATATAGCTATTTAATACGAGTCCCTATAGGATCGATACTTGGATTTTATTAAGGCCACTTAGTTACTTTGGTGGACCACATACATTTGGTTGTGCGCTCGGGCACAACAATTTTTTGGTGCGATTGACAAGGACATGTAAATTGGAAATTGTCTTCATTTTATTATTGCTTTTAAATTTTGTAAGTTCTATCTACTCGATCTTAACTTATGAATTTACAAAAATATGTTCCAATAGCTAAAAATCTGGCAATGGATAGAAATTTAGTTAAATCATACCCCGAACCTGATCAACAATTACAAAAACGATGGAGAGTGATGGTATTTCTCTAAATAATCCCTCAAATTCAAGATAATGAAGCTATTCCGAGATCGATGGCTGAAGATCTACCAGCTCACCGGATAGATCATGAAGAGTAAATCTCACTTACGACTAATGTAAACTCCATCATCCACAGTCCTATTGTAGGAGGGAGATTTTAGCTAAGACAAAACATGGTGGAACTTTTTTACAGTAGCATGTAGTTCACCGGCATGTCACACAAAGATCCATAAGTTTATTTGCAGAACTTCCTGGAGATCTATGATATGTTCATAGCTATAGAGGTATCCACTGATTATGTGATGCTGACACTATTTTCCTTCTTACTTTTAGGGGAAGCAAAGAAGTGGTCGAACATAATACTGGAAAGGTTTATCATGACTTGGAATGACTTCACCCTAAAATTACTCATCTATTTCTTTCCATCTTGCAAGAGTTTGAGACTCCACAGTGAGATATTGAGCTTTAAACATAAGAAAAATGAAAACCTGTATCATGCTTGAGAGAGATTCAAGTCTCTTCTTTGAGACTATCCATATCATCAATTGTCCAATAAGATATTAGCTCACACCTTTATTGAAGCCCTTGACAAGAGCACATAATTTTGTTAGATTCAGCTGTAGATGGCCAGGCTCTAGAGAATACCTATGATAAACTCTATAACTTATTGAATTGAATCGTGCAAGTGAATTTAGACTTGCATGATTACATTTCTAGAAGCTCAATGAAAAAGGCTATGGGCATAAGTGATGTTGCTAATATCATAACCATAACCTCTCCATACTCAGATATACAGAATTATATGATGACTCAATTCAGTAAATAAGGTATGAACCAATTTATGTCTCAAGTAAATGTAATGTATCAAACCCTAAGTTGGTGAGAGATTGTGAAAAGAATCGCCACTCTGCAAAGTTGTGTGGTACAAATCTATAATTGGTGAACTTTGTAGGCAATACTCAAAAGCATAATTATTGTAATGCCTACAACCATATGTGGTAGAATCCATCGAATTACTCTTGGGGAAAGAATCAGTTGTTTCAGAAGATACAACAAAATATGTAGGCCAACAACATAGAGGAGAATTTGAAAAAGTTTCTAGCCAAGCAATAAGGAGGTAGGTGCAGAGTTCCTCATGAAAAACAACCTACTTTAGATTGAACTCTACTGCACATGAAAATTACCTTGAGGAGTGTTATAGATCTTAATGGCATTCTTCTAAAGAAAAATAAGGAGGTAGATGCAGAGTTCAATCTGAAGCAGGTTGCAAATAAAGATGCTAAAAATTCAAGGAAGTTAAAGTAGACAAAACCAAAGGTTGTTAAGAAAGTGAATGAATGAGCACTACCACCATTTCTATAAAATCTAAAAAGGCCAAATACGATTCTTATTTCAAGAATCTCTTTGAAATATTTAGAGAAATTCACATTAATTTGCATTTGTTAGATGTTTTATAGGGAATGCCTAAGTAAGTCAAGTACTAGAAGGACGTAGTGCAAAATAAGATAAAGTTAAAGGGAATCGAGATAATGTCACTTATTAAGAAGTGAAACTCTATGGTGATGTAAAAGTTTCCCAAGAAGCTTAAGGACATAGGGAGTTTTACTCTCCCCATAGAGATTGGTGACAGTGAACTGGTTTATTCCTTGAGTGATTCCCAGGTTTATAGGAATTCTAAGTACTAGAGACTAGAGTGATGAAACATGCAAAGACTGGGTGTGGGGTCTTCTCGACCTCACCAATGATAAAAGATGCTACCAGCTTCGCCTAGAGGCCTCAGGGAGTATTTCAATCCGTACTTTTATATGTACTTTGGTGACAAAGTAGATTTTTAAGTATAGGGTGGGGAAATTCCCATGGCTTCAGGTGAACTAATGTTATAGGATCTAAATTATTAGTATTTTTATAGTTTTTGGTTAAATTTGAAAATTTTCAAATATTTACAAAAATATTTTCTCTTTGTTATACTTGTTGGAGTTTAGTAGGTGCATACTTCATCCACCTTATGGTTTTTTTTTTGGTTCTTTTCTATAGGGGTGCCCTTTGAACCCAATATCCTTTTCATTTTTAGGAGTAAATTTTGATATTTTTGTGTTAGGTAAGTAAGATGTTCTTGTTATTTATTATGGATGATTGCATAATGCAATTTTTTTTACTATGAAGTATGTTGGTGGTGTTGAATGACTACTTTTGAGACACCTAGGCTCAGTTTATGACTCTTGTGCATTGTTGGTTTAATTCTAAATTTATGTGATTGCTTGGTTGAGAATATTTGATGATCCTACTTCAGTTGATCATGTCCTATATGTGTGTGAGGTTGTTTTCATACTTTTTGTTGCACTTTCATTTATACAACTCACCTGGTGGGTGTGCAAATCTAAATAAAGAGTGTGTATTTCAGAGATAATATAGGTCCTTTTTTGGATATCACTATTTTATACCCTTTCTTCCATCTACCTTTGTGCATAATCCTAGTTATCCTCATTAAAATTACCCTTTCTTTGATCTACCCTTGTACATAATCCTAGTTATCCCCATTAATCTTAGCCTATATTTTTTAGTAGCCTCACTTGTAATCTGTTCCTCTTCTTTCACTAACCTGAATTTGAACCAAAGCTCCTGAGTCATTTAATTGAAAATCAATAAGTTAAGGAATGTGAAGAAAAAAAAAAGGGAAAAGGTGAAAGTGAAGACCCAAGATATTAGGTATTAGTGTTGAAATTGTGATAAGAGTTGTGACGAAAAGAAAGAAAAATGTGTAAAATCTAAGCATGTGTGATAGAGCATACTCCCTACTATGTATTTGTGAATGATCTTAATAAGATTAGGCAAAAGAAGAGGGTGTAGATAGAAGTGGTGAAAATTTGTAGCTAATAGAGAGATCTTAATGTCTGTGTGATTTATTAAAGCACTTAGGGAGATAGTCACCATTACTGGTTAGAATAATTCCTACCCATCCCCTAGCCTACATACAACCCTAAAAGTCTAATTTGATCCTAAATCTTAACATTCTGATATTAGTAGAGTACTACACTAAGGGAATTCCTATTTTTCATTTTTCATAACTTGTGAATTCCTTAGAAGAGTGAGTATAATTTAATTTTTATACCCGTTTTTGTGATAATTGCATCTATGTGAGATAATGCGTGTAACTCTCTTATGGTGAGGGCATTTTCTTGATGATAGTTGGGTGACTTGTATGATCTCTTTTATTGAGTAATATGCATGATTCTTCGGACCTGGTGAGTCAATTCCTGAGGTTACAATGTTTTAAAGTAGTATTCTTGAGATTTCAAGTGTATAAGGCATACATGTTTGTGAACTTGCTATCTGTGTAGTCATTGTAGTTCTAGCTTGAGTGTATTTCTTATATTAGTAGTAATGGATTATTCTCATGATCTTTATTCTTAAGTGAAGAGTTGTTCGAGGATGAGCAAGACTTTAAGTGTAGGATGATGAACTGAGGTGGAATTATGCACCTCAGTGTTGTTATGTGTGCTTATATGGCTTAGTTTTGATAAATTCTATTGTACATATTGATTAAATAATTGGAGCATCTAAGTGTTTTTGGTATGTTTTTATAATGTTCATGGAGTGCTCAGAATGATTTTTAAGTTAAAACACAAATTTAAACTTCAAACACGTAAAACTAGTACTCTTACCTTGAGCTATGTTCCTTTCTACTTCACCGTTCGTTTTGAGCTATAATTCATGGTGTGTATTGTTATGGAATCCTTGGTGAGTTGATCAATATAATAAATGTATGATGCCTCAAGCCCAACCGAGACCGGAAACCACACACAATACCCCCCATAACAGCCCTACATCCCCTATCAGATGAGTTCAAAATAATTTTTTATACATAATCCAAAATAAAATGGAACAATCATATATCAAATTTAGCAAACCGGTGTCAACCCCAATACCAATAGTAATGCCAATGCTGGCACCAATATAGACACCGCCCATACTAAATAATAGTAGTCCCACAAAGACTCTGTCCGAAAGTAAAATAATATCCAATTGGGACATGCCCCTAACCAAAGAAAAAATTGAAGTCTATAAAATGACCAATGAGTGTAAAGAAATTCACTAACTTAAATGGAGCCTTTCTTAGTATCGAAGCTAACAATTTCAATCGAACACAAGAAGATCTCGAATCTGATCACTGAGCTTAAGGAGTAGAATGGTTGATTCCTATATTGCATGGTGATACTACCACTCGAATATGAGCTAGTGGGTGAAAACTAGCATGTACTCAGGATAAGTATTTAATAATTCCTACCTTTACAAGAAAGTAAACAACCAAATGCATTCAGAAATATATTCATATATATATATATATATATAAAATCCATGTTGAGAAAGGGAACTGGGTTTAGCATTCTTTTAAAACCATTAAACTGGGTATGTGTAAGTTAACCATCCTAGAACCACCCATGGGCTAAATGAGTCCAGTGTTACCTACTGAACGGGCCTCGATGAAAGTAACCACACAAATTGGAGATACCATAGGAGTAGGGGATTCCCATGTACCCTTTTCTCTCCATGATTCATATATACAGGTGTAACTTAGGGGATTCCCTTATACTCCATAAATATAATATGTGGTCTCAACGATCAATCCTTATGTCGAAAAATGTGAGTTTCTAGTGTCCGTCCATTGGACTCTTACCTTCATGGTTAGCTATCACACCCCACCACTATCTCCCAATTAAAACCATTAGCCCTAAGTCAAACCAACGTATTCCCTTAATTATTAACCTAGGATATAAGAATAGGTATCTCCATACTGATTATAACTTAAATTGAATGTCCTTAGCCAACTATTTTAAAGAAGGAATTCCTATGTACCAATAGATTCCATTAATAAGTTTACTGAAGAGATTCCCATGTACCCTACAAGTAGTTCATTATTGTGTTTGCTTGGGGGATTCCCGTATACCCTGCAAAGCATTCATTTATACCATGCCATGGCCACCAAGAGCTTACAATTTAACCATTTAGAACCATTTAAAACCATCCAAACAAAATTAGGGTTCCATTACCACTTTGATCACAGTATTGCATATGAGATGATAGTACTCTTAAAAAAATTGCACCATCATTGACCATATATCTTGAATGTCATAAATCCAAGGATATTTTATTTTATCCATCATCAAAATATTTCTATTGATCTCAAACAAAATAGAATTTCTTTACATCTTTCCCCCATTTCTGATTTTGATTCTTGTCAGCCACAATTGTCAAATTAAAAAATTTGGGATAGCTTGTACAAAAGCTTTAATTTGTCTCCATAATATAAATTCCACCAAATCACCATAGTATCTTTAAATTGAATAAATGGAATAGCTATTCCTGCAACCCCCAAAAACATTTCCAACTACTAACCACTGAACTTCAAATAAATAGATGTTCAAAAATTTATAGAACATTATTTTCATAGAAAAAATAAGTAACCACTTCATCTATTTTCATCTTTACTAGTACCTCTAATAGGATTCTACTGCACTATATTATCCACATCAGAACAAAAATTTTGTAAGCAATTTGTTTTTCCCAAATATGCATAATCATCTCTAGTGGTGTACTAGTATGCCTTAGTAAATCTCCTGCATATTTTACAGAGAACTTTCAAGAGTTTGTTAGAATCCACCATGGTTTATCCTATCCCTCATTTTTATGAATCTTTCCAATTACTTCTTTCACTTGGTTGATAACATCTTCATTCAACAATTCTACATTCAATTTATTATTCAAGTCTCCATGATCTATCAAGTGGTTTACCTCATCAATACTTTCATTGATGTTATGAATAATAGAAAGATAGTACTGTAGCGCACCCAAATGAGTCCATTTATCCAACCAAATATTAGAATGTCCATATCTAGTTTCTTACAAAATCACCTAATCAATACTATCTTTAGCCAATAATATGTGTTTCCGGCATTTAGACCCTCCCCTCCCCTCTACTACCTGGGTATATGTCTGTCACACCTCAAATCCTATTGGGGCGGACTGGCACCCATAACCGAGGAGGCCCGAGAGAACCAACTCATAACCTTATACTTTCCATGCATACCTCTATGACAACCCAAAATTCGGACAGCATCATGTTGCATACAAAAGAAAATAATCACCTGTATAAGCTCGAGCACACATATATATTTATATATAATACTTGGCCATTAGAGCCATCACGTCTATTAAGAAAACACCACCTTGATTGTACATTAGGTCTACAAAGCCTCTAGATAAAACATAGAGTTTAACTAAGGTTGGGACACACCCCGCCATATAACTAACTACTATACAATACCAAAAGTGACTGGATATGACACAAAAAGCCCCAAAGCAAACTGGAGCTCACCAAAAGTAGCTGGATATCTTGGCTCATACTTGTTCGGTGTATGAGCTGAGGTACCTGTTCCTGCAACATGAAATGCAGGTCACCCGTGAGGGACGTCAGTACGAAATATGTATTGAGTATGTAAAGCTGTAGATAATCACATATTATATAGGAGCTCAATAGAAATCAAAAAAAAGTGAATAAATCATAATAGCGGTGGACCACACTTACTAGAACTTGTGACAACTTGTACATTGTATTTATTCAATCACTTTACCTTCATTCTTATCATCTTTGTAATCATTACTATACTGTACTGTGACCATTAGGCTGCCTCCAGTACATATCAACTGGGATCGACCCATGATAGGCTTATGCCCCTGGGATACCACCCATATACACATAAATAGGGATAGACCCATAATAGGCTTATGCCCCTAGGATACCACCCGATAAAAGAGAACTTCCATCACTTAGTTCAATTAAACTTTGAGATTGTTATTTCGGTCACCACCGTATTTTATATACTTTGAAACAATGATACATCAATAAGAGACATATAAATAGACCATCAATGCAATAACAATGAAGTAAGAAATCATTAGCACATCAATGAAGTGTTTTGGAGTCATCAATTCCATAACAATGAAGTAGGAACTTATTGGTATATCAATGAAACGTTTTGAAGTTATTAATAGCACATGGATCTTGTTTGAGTAACTCGATACCTTCTGACATTCATTAGTGCAATAAACATGTATAATTTGGAAAACAAGTGTGTATTGGAATGTCTTGACATCTTGTAGGGTGGAAAAACGTTCATTGGTAATGTAGGACATCTTACAAAACCATTATGCATCACATGCTACTGAATAACTTTGAAAACATTCTTAATAGAACAATTGTTCATTTTAATGCCAAAGATATGGTATAGAGTATGCTTTAGATAACCGGCTGTCAACCTTCAATACTAGTCCCAAATGGACTTTCCATCTTTTCGGATTACTTATCTACAATGAACATATATAGCAATCTAGTATTAGCAACCAAACATCACAATTCCATTATTTGAATTCACCAAATTAGTGCTTATGTAGTAAGCCTTAATTACACCATAAAGGGTGTCACTTTAACCCTCTTATACTCCAATTACATTCAAATGCCATGCATATTCATACAACATACACCAATATCAAGTTTGGATTCATTTATCCTTCCAACCAATCCATTAAACCAAATTGAGACATAGATATAAATAATCATCAATTCAATAGTATATCACCATATCCACCTTCCATAACTCAATCACCATATCCACCTTCCATAACTCAATTACCATATCCACCTTCCATAATTCAATACAACCAAACCATGCAAAATAGTCCATAACCCTATTTCCATCACCTTTCAATAACAACCAATACACATAATCCTCTATTACACATATAGATATGGAAAAGAACAAAGGCAAATAATATTCATACCTTAGAATTCACCTCTTGATTATGCAATCCTATTTGCACAAATAATAGGTGTCATTCAAAGCTCTCGAGATGGCAAACGCAGTTATCGAATTACTTTAGAATTTCTGTGGTTGAATCAAAAGTAATTTAAAGGTCAAATTTGGCTAGGGTTTGTTCTTCCTCAATGAATGATGATGAAAATGAGTTTTTGAACTCATATACATGTATATATACACATATTACCGTCCATAATATAATAGGAAATGACCAAAATGCCTTCAAATTTTAAATAATGTCAAATCTATCCTTTGATGGACTGTTTTGATAAGATAATGTAGGTCGACCATAAATGTTTTCTCCAATATTGGATTTGGGTGAAAGTGGTATTTTTGGAAGGATAATTCAAACGGCTTTTATTTCATATAAAGTGGGCCACCCAGTTCTTCTTTTACAAGGAGTTATGGTCGTTTGAAGTTGACCCTAAAAATTTATTTTGGTAGGCTAAAGTAAAACGAGTATAACTCCTTACTCAGACGTTGGATTTGGATGAAAGCAATTGCATTGGAAAAAGTACTCAAAGATATTTATTTTCATAGGTCGCAGCTCAC
The DNA here is from genome assembly GCA_030864225.1 of Capsicum baccatum var. pendulum. Classification (NCBI taxonomy): domain Eukaryota; kingdom Viridiplantae; phylum Streptophyta; class Magnoliopsida; order Solanales; family Solanaceae; genus Capsicum; species Capsicum baccatum. The sequence goes on along the minus strand of CM061555.1, from coordinate 160,096,614 downwards.
CCAGATCATTTTATTAAGGGAGTTATGATCGTTCGAAGTTGACCCAAAAATTCGGCTGGCCTCAGTAGTTTATGTGTAGGAAATTTTCTTGCACATTTACTATTCCTAAATATCCCGGCCACCATTTTATAGTTTCGAATGTACTTTATTATATATGAAACCTATCCATTTTTGGAAATATTTATATAGTTGAAAATCTTATTCAATAACCTTCGCATGGAACCATCGACGGGCAAATTCCGGTGTAAATAAAAAAAAATAATTTCATATAAATAAGACCAATACACGTACTTGAATATGCCAATACACATACTTGAATACGGGGTGTTACAATGTCTTTTGCAATATTTAATCTACAAAAAATTATCCCACAAAGAATTTTTGGTCTTAAAATTCCACCATAATTTTGTAAACAAGTCCTTTGATACATGAAACAAAGACTTGAATCCCAGTCCACCCAAACGCTTAGGCAAACAAATATCTAACCAAGAAACCCAGTGTTTTGCTCTTCCTTTCTCTTTAAAATTACATAAAAATTTAGAAAATATTTTATGGATATCATTAATAACACACTTAAGGAGAATAATAGCGGACAGAAGATAAATATGGATACTTTGTAAAACTTGAATAATCAAGACAGACTTGCCCCTAAAGGATAAGAGTTTACCTTCACACAGATTTAGATTATTATGGACCTTTATCATCAATTAAACAAAATCATGTTTCTTCTTCTTTGCATGACTAATAGGACATCCAAAATACATCATCAAAAATTTACCCCTCTGAAAACCAATGACTACTTCAACCTGCTGAGTAGCTTTATTATAAGTTTATTATGCATATAAAATAGACTTTTTCCTTATTAATTTTTTTCCCTGACTGCAGTTCATGCATCTCTAGCAAAAATAATGGTGTTATCTGTATACTTTAAGTGATTCAAATCATCACTCGATTTGGGTATGCCAAATATCTTAAAATTCCTATTATAAAATAGTTGATTAAGAGCTCATACTGACAAATGAAAAGAGAAGGAGAAAGATGGTCTCCTTGCTTAACACCTTTAGTGGGATGAAAAAACCCACGAGTCTTTCCATTAATAAGAAAAGAATACTAATTTTTAGCAACTAGCCTCAAGATTTTATCCACAGAAAGTCTGCTGAAACCTATTTTACATAAAAATGATACTAAGAAGTCCCAATCCACTCTATCACAAAACATAGCCATATCAAGCTTAATAACCACATTAGCGGGATTTTCTCCCTTTGTAATGTATAAAATAATCTCATGAGCTAATAATACCCTTTCTATAATGCTTCTTCTCTTCATAAAACCTGACTGATGAGGAGAAAACAATAGGAAAAAGATTTCCATTCTATCTTAAAAATCCTTGAGATAACCTTATTAAAAAAAATTACTTAAGGTAATTGGTCTGAAGTCTAAAAATGTTTGAATGGCATCTTTTTTAGGAAGTAAGACCAAGTTAGTATGAGTAATATATTTAGGCATGGTAGATCTACCAAAAAAGGAATGAACAACTTCTATAATATCCATACCCACTATATCCCAATAGACTTGATAAAAATTACTAGTGAAGCCATCAAGAATACAAGAACTCTGATTATTTATCTCAATGACTACTTTTCTAATCTTCTTTAATGGGTATAACATTAAGCCTAGTATTTTCCTCATTGATAACAGAGGGAGAAATATTCAATATTAATGAACCCAGATCATAAATGGATTCTCTGGAGAACTGATTCTAAAAAACATAACATTGCCTTACTAACCATTTGGTCATCTCATTCAACCCAAGAGCCATCCCGCTTCCTTATTCTTTTCAATTGTATTCTTTTCATTCTTCCTTTTAGTGTATTTAGACTACTTTGACAACTTTTTGTGGGATTCCATGCAAACTACCCACCATTTCTTCCTTTGGAGATATGGGGAGGAAAATCTTTTTTTCACCTATTTCTTCTACTCCTCTTTTATATTTGCAAATTGTTTTTTCAATTTAGGATGAAGAGCTCTACTTTCATCCACGTCATGACCTTGTTGTTTACAAGTCTTATAGTACTTGGGTAAATAATCACACTAAATTGTAATCTTTTCAACTTTGGTATTTCCATCCTTGGCATTAACCAGTTTAATTTCTACCATTTCAAGCAATTTGGCAAGCAATTCAACTAACACCTTCACTTTCGCATAGCTTGGCCTAGTCTTAAACTCATAAATTCAACTAGAACTCTAATTATAGCAATTTTGTGGATTAAAATGATTATCCCTACATTAAACGAGTGTAATAAATTTATCTCAATAGTACAAATTTCCAAAGCATGAAAGAAGTAGCCTCTCCTAAGCCTTAGTTTAAAAATTTTAATATTTGGGAGAAAATAACATCAAAAATTAAAAAACATGCCTTAAAATCTACATAATTATTGTTGTAATAGTACCTTGTGCTCTTTGGCAGTACCACGGTAGTGTACAAAGGCCTTTTATTACGGTCCAACACATAACTTATCGATCTCTACGGTGGTACAACAATTGCTATAGTAGTCCTTTTATAACACTCTCTTTGTTTTCCACAATACAAATTTATCTTATCATGGAAAATGTCATAATGGGAGTTTACAAACACATTCTCATACTCAAAATTCTTATGGATCACTATATCTCATATCTATAGTGTTATATCCACAAAACCCTCAAACATTACACCTCTTAAATGTAATAACTAAACCACCTATCACTCAATATTTTATCACAACCCACTCTAACCTGAGATCTTAACAACTCTCATCCTACAAAAAACTCTACCTAGGTATTTACACCTTAATTAAAGCTATAACGATGGAATGGGTTATTGCACTATCCATTTATGACAATTCCATATAAAATATCTAGGCTTAAATCCTTTATGGTACATATGAATATAATTATATCTGGATTATAAAATTCACATAGTTGCATAGACCACAAGGACACCTAACTAATCTAACTTTGAAAATAGTCAAGTGATATTACATGGTCAATACATCTCTAAGACCTTCAACAAATTTCTCTCTAATGATTGTATGAAGTTTCATTAGTTGCACCTTCATCATACATAGAGAAACGATGATTTATCTACAATAAGTATAGATATTCAATTATAAAATAAGTGATTTTGGAAATTCTAATTCTTTGATTTGATTTCAATAAAAAGTCCTTAAAATTTAGTGAATCAAAGATACAATTTAAAGAATCTCAAGCCCAACAAATTGCATATTAAAACCCAAATACATTAGAAATTAATTTTAATTCTTTCCTAGGATTCTCTATGTTTCTTCTATTCCCTTTTATGATTTAAAATATGTTTCGTTGGCAATGCTTTTTGATGTTTTTCTATTATTTTATGCAAAGTATAATGCCATAAAAGTTACAAGCCTAGGCTAGAAGCACGATTTGACCACATGTAGGGTAAATCATCAAGTTTCAACAACATGAGAAGAGATTTGGCCATGTACAAAGGTAACATGAACCCCTATCCCTTAACAAAGCCAAAACCTCCATTACTGATTCTTTCTTAAAGGTGTAATCAACTTAAAACAAGCATAACTTCCAAATTCAGATGTATATTTGAGATCCAGTCCCACAATATGGTAGATATTTTTATTACCAGAGTAAAATGTTTTGAACTTCTTATAAAAGAACTACTCTACGGTATGATACCACTAGTCAAACCATGGCCATAGTTACATTGTACGACTTTGTAATGCTCTATTATAGTCAAGAAAACCCAAATATATGAATGTTGTCAAAGCGTACCCTCATACTAAAAGATGGAACCACAATCGTTGTTTGAAACCATGATCCCCTAGAACGATCATGAGCCCTATAGATGCCCTTGATGTAGCTAACAAAACCTATGAACCAAGGTACAATAGTAGGTAGACCTTACCAAAGCACCAAGTCTCATCTAATCATGTTCATAAATCTCTCATTTACCTCCCAACCATGAGTTCAACCTACGATCATAGGTTTGTCCCATTATCATGGGAAGGTCTCCTATGTCCCTCCTCGCAGCTTCTAATTATGAAATGTTAAGGGGTATATAAGTTTTTTCCTACTCTTTTAACATCAAAATTACATCATTTAGTGAATATAAAGGGGAATTATTAGGGTTAGTATGACCCTAATCTCTCGTTACATAGAATAATATTTGATACGTAGTTTTAAAATAGAAAAGAAGCGATTCTTTTTTCCTAAGGTAGAGCTAGAGTTCATATTCCTCAGGCATCATCTCTATGAAATTATTTAGGCTTCTCATCTCCATGTATGTGGGATTTCATTAGTGGATACCCTTCCCCCGTTAAGTCCACAAGTTAACCCAATTCTCAAGTACAATTCTTTTTTCATAATTTAGGGTTATAGAAATTAATAAATTCATTAATTTATTAGCCTTTTTGTGTCATTGAGTTATAATACCTTTTTTAGCATAAATTTAAATATTATTAATAGGACAATATTACAAGCCCTAGTTGAATTGTAAAATCCATGAATGTTGGACCTCAGTCATTGAATTCTATAAATTCGTTCATCTAATGAAATTGATGTTGGGTATATCTGTGCACTCTAGTGTGGTTATACTATCTTAATAAGCCTTTTTATGAGGACAATTCATATGCTTTACATGTTAATAATGATATAAATGTGCGTCTAAGTGTTCAAGTATGTTCTTACAATTTTTAAAGATTTTTTCACATGAGTTTGTGTTCAAATTGAGCATTTAAAGTCTAGATGAGAAAACTAGTGTTCTAGCTTGAGTTACTATTTTATCATCTTGAATGTCATGTTGTTTATGATTTTTAATTTGCGGTGTGTAATGTTATTAGTGGGTTGGTGAGTTGATTTTGATGATACGAGAAAGATTTACAAGCCTCAAATCAAGTGGAAACATTATACAATGGTTTAGAATGGACCACGGTAGCACAAGTCACAACACAAAAAGAAAAGGATGAGTAGGAGTTCACCGTGATAAGGGTTCTTTGAAATCCCAATAGCAATGAGAATAATGGTATGTTGTGGTAAAACACTCATTAGGAATTGTCAACTTCCAGTAGCTTAACGTGATTAGACTGTGTCATGGGGATATAGCAATGAACATATGGGTTTGATGCGATGGAGCTCAAATTTGAAATACTATTCCTATATGGCTTATGGCTAGTCTACTATAAATAGAAATAATTTATAATTTTGAAATAATTTTTGTTTAATTTGCTTATCATATTTGGTTGCTTGTTTATTCTTTTTTAATTATTTTAAGGATTGACCATCCTTACAATACATATATTGTCGACCTTGTGATCTCAGGAGAGGGAATAGAGAGACAGAATGTAATGCCCCAAGAGTACATCCAGGATGTTACACAGTTCTTACAGTCCCGAAGGATTACAAGCTAACCCATGTTGGTACCTGCTCTGAGCACTGAACAATGTAACATAAAATATATAAAGAATTTACTGTAATGCCATAAAGTTTTAAATCATAGTTTCAGTAATGTCTACAAAACAATGCCAATAATACTGATAAAACGGCTGATAAAGACAACAGAAAATTGAAGAATGACAAAAACATTCTGAAAGACTCTAACTGAGCAATTGAAGAGTTGATGGGATAAGTCCCTAACTAACTACGATTAGCTACTGAAACTGAAATACTGAGATACTTATAATTTGTCCTCATAACATGAGGACTCACCACTATTGATGCTACTAGTGCGCTGGGATATCTAAGTACGATCGGAAACCTGCGTGTTTGAACCTATTATATTAGACATTATAGCTCAAGAAAAGAGTATGTAGACAGTACTTTAAATGTACTAGTATGCTAAATAAGGTTAGGATGATATGAATGGGCTCATGTACATGGATAATGACTAACTAAATAGCATGATATAACTGAGTAATTGATATGAATGTGTGACTGCTACCAAATATGATAATACATGACCACCATATAACATGATTCTAAAAATAGTCTGTAAACTGAAATACTAATATATGATAACTGAGGAACTGAAAATTTTATGCTATGGTCAATGAAAACCTGAACTGAAGTATACTAAATACTAATTGAGACTGTGGGAGCTATCATCTAACAAACATGCCACAATATGAGATATTTGGGGGCCAACCTGTGACCCCAATTGTAAGGGTGTCAGTACCGTGCCATGGTACAAATACATGGATTCTTGGATCTGAAAGTATTTCTTGAAGGATTAAGGGTTACCGTTAACTGGCAGGTACTCGTGTGAGATCAACCCTCAACTGGCATTTTACCATCTCAACTTACACTGGCTTTCTAGTTATGAAATACGGGACCTGCCACTAAAGGTCACACCCTCAACTGGAAGGTAAGCCTCCATCCTGGGTTCGCTCGGTGAAAAATCATTCTCCCAACTAAACTGACATGGAATAGTAAAATATTCTATGTTTAAGTGATTATGATAACTAACAGAAGTGATAATGCTTGTAACTTTTCTGAAACTATTTTGAAGATACTAAGACTGAGTAAATAGCAATGTTTTTGGATATTCATAACCCCTAGGAATCAATAGAAATAATAGCAAAATGGTACTAAAACTTTGGAAATATAACATGAAAGAATTATTCAACATTCATTCTTGTAGGGATTTCATCAAAAACTTGCAATGCACGATTTAAGCTAAGTATGGAAATAGTTAAAAGCTTGTAGTAGTAGCATATTTTAACACCAACATCTCTAATTATGAATTAATCAGTGAACAAAGATATTTAAACATGTGGGTTTTAATATTAACAATGATAAATATATGGTAACATAATATTGAATCAACATTCATGGGGATTCATGGTTAAAATCACAATAACTTGTATAAAGTAAGACTTTTACTTTGAAATTGGGTTCTTGAACTCCATGAGTGAAAAGACCTCCTGGATGAATATTTAACATATCTTAAAGCTTTGATCTTGAAATAGAATTAACTCTTCTTGAACGTTCTTGAATTGGGAATTATAATTTCTTAGCTTTTATGTAGAAGGGCTTGAATCTTGTTCTTGGGAGATTATATTGAGAGGAAACCATATTTTTTTGTTTTTGAGAGTGAAGAAGATTATGAGTGATGAGACACTGATATTTTATTAGTTAATATGGTTTAATGCCTGATTTAAGTCGCGGGGGTTGGGATTGAGGTGTGGAAAATACAAAAAAAAAAATAAAGAAGCCAAAAACAATTACAGAAACCTTTAGTTGACGACCAAGGTTGATGGCCCATCACTTAGGTGATGGATCATCACCCAAGTCATCACTTTCTGGCTAGAAATATCACCCTAACTCCCTAGGCTGATGAATAGATCTGATGGGTCATCACTAAGATTATGGGTTGTTAGCTTAGTCATCACCTAAGTGACGGCTAGTCATCTTGGTTATCTCTTGGTTGACAGATTCATACTTCAAAGTAAAATGAGCATAAATTTCTATTCGAATATAAAATTAAGGTAAAATTAGTTGCGTTGGATAGAAGATTCAAAGATCTTTCTTTTGGTATATAGTAGGACACTTGAATCAATTTATGCTAATACATACAATTGTTTAAAATTGATACTTACTGTAGTATTTGTTAAAACTCTATCTATAGAAAAGTCTTCAACTCATCTTTAAGTTAGGAGGATATTATGACCTCGATCAATTGTAACAACCCAAATCTAGTACTCGGAATGCTACATGGTGCTCATGACCCTGAAGGACCATAAGCTAACCCATGACTAATATTTGTACCTGTATACTGTATAATATTCTGAATAATGCAGAAACATGAACTGAAAGGCCATAAGGTTCATATATCTGAAGTAAAACATAATATCAGAAGAGGGGTATGAAATACATAAAACAACTGAAATAACTGTCTCAACATAATAGCCTAGAAAGCCTCCAACTGACTGAATTATCTAAGTAAGGAGTTGATGGGTCATGTCCCCAACTAACTGCAACTGATAAACTAATAAATGAGATAATAAGGAATAATTATGTCCTTGAAAGATGAGGACTCACATCTAACTCTGACTGTTGAGACTAGAATCTACTGCTTCTGTAGAGCTCGTGTCTCTGAATCTATGCTATAAGACACCATAGCGCGAATGCATCAGTACTTTGAATGTACTGGTATGCATGTGAGGTAGGCTGAATGCATGGGGTTTATAGGCATGAAAAAATATAATAACAGACCGACTATCCTGAGTGTGAGAATACATGAATGAGACATAACAACTGACATTAATACTGTGATAACATGATTAATGAATCTAATACTGATAACATGATATACTGATACTAGTATAACTGATAAAATGAGTGATTATATCTAACCTTCCTAAATCTGATGGAACTATCTTAGTCCCATATTGTATTTGAGTTGACTGTATCTGAAAGTTCTGAATTTTGAAGAACTATCTGAGTTCTTTTACTGAGACTGAAACTAAAATAGTAGGAAGTATTCATCTAACCGACATGACCCAAATGATGCATTATAGCTAAATTGGGGTCCAATCTGTACCCTGATTAGAAGGGTGTCAATATCGTGCCAATGGTAAGTACAGCATGTCTGTGACCCTAATATAAAAGATAACTTTAATGACAAGGAAGGGAACCCTCAAATAACAGGTTAAGACATCTCATATACCCTTATATAGTAGGGTATGATGTCTCAACCTATGTTGGCTACATAGTTCTGGAACGCAAGGATTTCTTCTAAGAATAAAACCCTCATATAACAGATGAGTTCCCATTCTTAGGTTCACTCAGTGCTAATTTCGACTCCCATCTGAATAGATACTAAACATGATTAACTGAACTGCATGGACTAAGTTACTGAATTCCATTGACTGACAGAATACTACTGATATCTTACAATTGACTGAGTTCATGAGACCATGGAGATTTTCTAAGTCATAAAACTGTCTGAAATCTAAGGATCATAGCTTTACTGAGAGTATTATGAAAACATGACATGGCTCTAGGTAAACAGCTAATATTTCGGGGACAAGTACCCCTAGGACTCGATGGAAAGAAACTGACAAAACATGACTTGCTTGAATAAATAATAATCACCATAATGCATTTGCTGAAGCATTTCATCAAACATGTGATAAGCATAAGCTTGTACATACATGGGGATTTCATAACAACATACTAGTTAGGCATTTTCCTTTATTTAGGCATTAAATGAAACAAATTATAGGCACGGTACATGTAAACATCATTGTACAACAATTAAAAATCACGGTCACATTCTAATTTCATCATTCAAGGGTTTAGTCTTAGGTTTGCATGAATCTATATCTATAATAATTAAAACCACATAGAAATTATCTCCCAACATAGAGAAAATTTCAATTTCTCATTTATCAACGTGAACAAGAACAACCTAATTAGGAAATCATAAAGAAAATCTATAACTTGAAGTTGGAAGAGGAATTTTTGGAATTCATGGACGAAAGGATTCCATGAATGAATATTATGCATACCTGGGTTAAGATTCTTGATGTTCTTGAACTTGAAAAATCAGAAATACCTTAGTTCTTGAAGAAGATTGGATTTTGTTCTTGGAGATTAATGTTAGAAAGAAACCCTAATATTGGTTATGAAGTAAAAATGAACCAAATGGATGAAATTGGATATAATTGGGTATATATATGGGTGATAAATGACCAAAATACCTCTATTAAAATGACTTAAAAAAAATAAACGGGACCTGCGACGGTGGGTGCGATTGTCCATCTCTGGGTTGACTGTTCGTCGGCCCAGAATGTCGCTTCTAGGAAGGATAGGGTCTTACTATTTTGGCTGTCATGGCATGAGAGATGGTCCATTGTAGGTTTGACGGTACGTCAACCTGACCGTCACACCTAATAAACTTCAGATGATTTCAAGCTATGAAAAGTATGGGGTATTACAATATCTCCCCCTTGAGAACATTCGGTCTCGAATAAGATTGAGAGTGAGGGGAAAGAATAACCAACGTACATATTGAACATGAATAATGAAACATGATCTCATGACTGACATGACTGATAATTGACATATCATACTGAACAACATATCTAATGCATGTGTAACTGATTCATGAATGTGTGACTGGGTGTTCTGAAGAACTAAGTTTTTCACAATGAAAATGCATGTCTGATGCATAATTATATAACTGAGCTGATACATAAATGTAGTACTGAATATGCAATGGTAATTAATATCAAGTTTGTGATGAACATTGAACATGAAACTGGATAAGCTTAAGGCGAAATATTACCTTGAGCTTGATCTGAGTCGGTAGAGAAGAGGTGAGGATACTTGGTACATATGTCTGCTTCTGCTTCCCAAGTAGCCCCCTCGACAGACTAGTTTTGCCAAAGAACTTTAACTAGAGGGTCTTGTTTGTTCCTTAGTCTACGAGTTTGATAGTCTAGGATTTCAACTGGAATCTCTTCATAAGAGAGGTTGTTCTGAGCATCGATGCTCTGAATAGGGACAACAACTTGTAAGTCACCTATACATTTCTTGAGCAAAGATACATGGAAGACTGGATGAACTGAGGCTATATTTGAAGGTAATTCAAGCTAATTAGTTACCTTGCTGAATCAACTGAGAATATTGAAGGGACCGATATATTGGGGACTGAGTTTCCCTTTATTTCCAAGCCACTTCACTCCATTCATGGGAGAGATATTTAGATATAAAGTCACCAATCTCGAACTAGAGATCTTTTCTACGAATATTTGCATAAGACTTCTGTCAGCTATGAGCAGCCCAGAGTCTTTCTCTAATCAACTGGACATTTTCTAAGGCATAAAATACTAAGTCAAGCCCTATGATTTAGGCATCACTAACTTTGAACAAACTAATTAGACATGTATATCTCCTACCATAGAGAGCTTCAAATGCAGCCATCTGAATACTTGAATGATAGTTGTTGTTGTATGCAAACTCAATTAAAGGTAAGTGGTCATCCCAACTACCCTTGAAATCGATTACACCCACCCTTATCATATCTTCTAGAGTCTGAATGATCCTTTCTTCTTGACCATCTATCTAAGGATGGAAGGTTGTCTTAGATGAACATGGGTATAGAGACCTTTTTGGAATGTTTTCCATAAATGAGAGGTCAATTGGATACCTCTGTCTGAGATAATACATAGCAAAATACCGTGCAATCTGACCAACTCCCTCATGTAGATTTTGGCATAATCCTCATCTGAATAAGAGGTATGAACTGGAAGGAAATTGGCTTATTTGGTCATTCTATCTATGATGGCCCAAACTAAATTATGCTGATGACGAATTCGAGGCAAACCCATCACGAAGTCCATGTTCACTTCTTCCCACTTCCTAGTAGGAATAATGAACTCTTGCATAGGACCACTAGGCTTCTGATGCTCAATCTTTACGTGCTGATATGTAGAGCACTTAGCTACAAACTCTGCAACATCTCTCTTCATCCCACTGCACCAATAATCTTCCCGCAAGCCGTGGTATATTTTTGTGGCCCCTGGATGAATAGAGTAACATGCACCATGCATTTCTTCAAGAATTCATTGCCTTAAATTTTCTACAGCTGGAACACACAGACGACCCTGACTATGCAAAACACCATGTCCCCCTTGGGAAAAAACTTCAACTTTCTGATCCTTGACTAACTCTTTTAACTTTACAGGGCTAGGATCCCATCTTCCTTTTCTTTCACCTCAGAAAATAGAGATGATTCTGAACTACTCTGAACCCATATATCACCCTCATCTGTATCAACTATGTGAATGCCTAGTCTTTTAAGCTAATGGAATTCCTGGGCTAACTTCTTCTTACTGTCCTCAACATGAGAGACACAAACCATGGACAGTCTACTACGAGCATCGGCCACTACGTTGGCCTTGTTCGAATGGTAAAGGATACTTATGTCATAATCTATGAAGACCTCTAACCACTTTCTCTGACTAAGATTGAGATCTTTCTGAGAAAAGACATCCTAAAAACTCTTATGATCTGTGAACACATCTACATGAACACCGTATAGATATTGCCTCCAAACCTTTAAGGTAAATACTACGGCGGCTAACTCAAGATCATGAGTAGGATAATTCTTCCCATGGGGCTTAAGCTATCTGGAGGAAGAGGGTATGACCTTACCATTCTTAATGAGGACACAACCCAAACCAACTCTTGATGCATTACAATACACGACAAACCCATCTGAACCGTCTGGAGGAGCTAGAACTGGAACTGTGGTAAGTTGAGTCTTCGACACCTAAAAACTCTTCCCACAAGGATCTGACCACTGAAATTTGACTTTCTTCTGACTAAATCTAGACATAGGGGATGCAATATAATAAAATCCCTAAAAAATCCATTTGTAATAACCATCCAAACAAAAGAAAATCCTAATATCTAATAGAGAGATAGGGTGAGGCCAGTTTCTTACTACTTCGGTCTTTTGAGGATCTACTCTAATACCATCCCTGTAAATGATATGACCAAGGAATGCTACTACCCTTAGCTAAAATTCACACTTACTGAATTTAGTGAATAGATGATGATCTCTGAGAGTCTGTAGTACTATTCTGAGATGGTCTACAAAGTCTCGCTCACTATGGGAATAGACTAGAATATCATCTATGAAGACTATGACAAACATGTCCCAGTACTGCTTGAACACACAGTTCATCAAGTCTATGAAAATGGCTGGGGCATTGGTAAGACCAAATGACATAACTAAGAATTCGAAGTGACCATACTGAGTACAAAAAGATTTTTTGGAATGTCACATTCTTTGACTCTAAGCTGATGATAGTCAGATCTGAGGTCTATCTTGGAGAAATAGATAGCACCCTAAAGTTGGTCAAACAAGTCATCGATTCTGGGAAGAGGATACTTGTTCTTTACCATAAACTTATTGTGTTGATGGTAGTCTATAAACATTCTGAGAGAACCATCATTCTTTCACACAAATAAAACTGGAGAGCCCCATGGGGAAATGCTGGGTATGATAAATCCCTTATCTAAGAGATCCTTCAATTGGTCGTTCAGTTCTTTGAGTTCTGCTTGTTCCATTCTTTATGGCGGAATAAAGATAGGTTGAGTATCCAAAAAAAGATCAATACCGAAGTCTATTTCCCTTTCATGAGGAATTCCAAGAAGATCTTCGGGAATAACAACTGAATATTCATTTACAACTGGAATTGATTTAAGACTGGGAGTCTTGGAACTGGAATCCTTAACATGAACAAAATGACAGACACATCCTCTAGATATCATTTTTACTGACCAAAGGTAGGATACAAGATGACCCCTAAAATTGGATACACTATCCTTCTACTTAAGGACGGGTTCATTCGAAAACTGAAACTGAACTATTCGGTTCCGACAATCGACTGTGGTATAGTAGGAATGAAGCCAATCCATTATTGGAATGACATCAAAATCAGTCATCTCTAATTTGACTAAGTCTGCTGAGGTGACTTTATGAAATATCATAACTAGGCAATTCCTGTATACCCGTCGAGCTATGAAGGTTTTACCCACTGGGGTAGATACTGAAAAGGGCTCTGCTAGAATTTTAGGAATGACTCCGAAATTGACTTCTATATAATGAGGGACAAAAGATAAAGAAGCTCCAGGATCTAGCAAAGTGTAAACATGCACATGAAGTATCTGTAATGTACTGGTGACCACATTAGGAGAATTTTCCTAATCTTGTTGCTAATGAAAAACATAGAGACAATTTGGGTATTTCCCACTAGTAGCACTGGAGGTGGCACCCTTCTGATTTGGGTGACCTGACTGAGCTAGGTAGCAATTTTGTTCACCCTAAGAACAATGATGAGGACAGTATCTGATTCTGTGGACTGACTTGCCATATCTAAAAAATATACCACTGCCAGCACTGCAAATTCCGTTATGGTGCTTTCCACAAGTCTTGAAAAGAGGATAGGTGCGGTTACTACTAACATTGCCCTGGGACTTAAAACCTGGTGCTCTATCTTCGTTACCCTCTCTGAACTTAGAAACTGGAGCACTAGGTGAAGAAGGAGATGGAAATGATGACATAGGACAAAACTGAGAATAGTTTCCTCCTTCTGACTTAGGCTGATCAAAGTTGAAACTACCTATCTTCGCTCTCTTATTCTATTTCTCCCTCATATTAATATTTTTCTCCTCTATCTGTTGGGCATGAGTCATAAGCCTGGCTAAATTTATGTCACTATTCAGCATGGCGGATCTGCACATATTAACCACTTTATGATTCACCCCTGAAATAAACTTACTCATCCTTGCCCTGCTATCTGCAACTACATGAGAGGTATATCTGGCTATTTGAATAAACATAAGAGAATACTCTTTCACTGTCATATTGACCTGCATTGTCTTCCCTCATTGACTTCCACTGCTAGAACCAAGTATGAGCCACATCCTATAATTAATATGCATCTAGATCAACACTCTCACTAGATGTAACCCCCAATTATGTTTGTAACCTTCTGCACCAGATCTAGAAATTCCTGAGGGTCCTCATCTATCTTAGACCCAAGAAAGGATGGAGAGTTCGTTAGGGTGAAGTCTAGAATCCTAGATGCAGCTGAATTAGCGACTGGGTTGGCCGAAACGACAGTTGGTCGTTCATTCTGAGTAGCAACTGACTGAGCAAGAGTAGTGAATGCGGCCCTGAACTCCATGTTAGAAAAGTGTTCATCCAAGGGATCTTCTTGGACAGGCTGGGTTCTTCTCGTGGGAGGCATGTTCTGAAATAATGATGAGAAACGAATTAGACTGAGAGATTAGATTGAGATTATGCTTACTGGCATGACATGAATGCTTAAAGAGGGGAAACTGTTCCTAAAACATCTTATAGCCTCCTCCACATAAATGTAGTGTGCAACACACCCATGTATAAGACTCTACTTGATGCGGCTTTTAGACTTCCTAGGACACTAATGAACAACCTGGCTCTGATACTAAGTTTGTAACGACCCGAATCTGGTACCCGGAATGCTACATGGTGTGCATGACCCCAAAGGACTACAAGCTAAACCATGACTGATATTTGTACCTGTATACTACATAATATTCTAAGTAATGTGGAAACATAAACTAAAAGGCCATAAAGTTCACATATATGAAGTAAAACATAACATCGAAAGAGTGGTATGAAATACCCAAAACAACTGAAATAACATTCTAAACATAGTAGTCTAGAAAGTGTCTCCACCCAAACTAGGGCCTGGCCATGACGGACATCCCGAACCATGAAGGCCCAATCGTCCTACTCTATCTGGTAATCATGCACATCATTTACATAACAAAAGGAGATGTGGAAATATAATCTGATAAGGAAACATGGTAATACTCTGGATTTAGTTTAACAATAAGGAATGAAATCCAAACTCAACTAAACAACATCTGCAACTGTCTACGAAATCTATACTACATGAAAATCTGACAATTATCTAAAAGCTGGGACAAGGCCCCCAGTACACCAAAACAACGGAATAACATAATCTGAAATAACAGGCGTTTTGGAACAAAAAAAGGTCACTACTGCATAGATCACTTTTCGTTGGGATACTCTATTGATTAGCCAGACCCTTAGAATAAGCCTCCAAACCTGGGAGGTAGGGGGTCAATACAGATGTACTGGTATGCAGAGCAAATCAAAAATAATAATTTATATTCAACATATATGAGAGAAATTTAAAAATAGTTCATAAACATATCTATAGTAAGAAATATCTTAGGTATTTCTGAAAGACTGAAAGAAAATCATCTGAACTCTGAGACATTCTTTGTTTTACTTCCACGCTAGGTGGTAAACGCTACAACTCTGAAAATATATAGGGCATATGGAAAATCGGCCATTGACTCGGCAGAGAAGCCTCCAACCCAAATATGCTGCAAGGATTGGAGTCTTTGACTCTGCTATGCCACACGGCAATCACCAGCATAAAAATAATATACTCCGATTGGCAAATCATGGTTTTAGGCTAAGAGTTACTTGAAATCAAGCCATCTTCAGGAAACCACCTAACTCTCTTTATCCCTATTTTTAACTCTTCAAGATATGCATTCTCTGAAAAGATACTCTGAAAACTCTAACTCTCTTATGGCATACATTTATATGGTATCATCATACCATTGACTTGCAAGAAATATCTCTGAGCCATTATTAGCATATAATAATCTCTGTTTCAAAACATAAATCTAGGACCACTGTATAAATAAATCATTTCAATAAACGCTTTCTTAAAGCTCAGGTAAACGTATGCAAGAAACTCTCCTTTTCACCATTTCAAATACACAAAGTGATCATGTCAAAGATATCAATCATATGCAATTCTTTTTTTTAAGACAAGGACGAAAGTATAATAAGAAACTCCCACTCATCATCATAAAAATCATGTTAAATATTTAAATATTGAAAAGATCCCCTTCAAAACATTAAACAAGCATCTCAAATCATTCCCAACAAGTTCATCAACTCTAAATCATCAAAGAGAGACGTTTCAATAATAATGCTCTCAATCAAATCTTCAACATCATACATATTCATATAAGTTTAAATCAATTTAAGGGGAAAAGGCCTAAAGACCAAAACAATAATATCATCAACACACCCAAGATGCGAAATATAAATCATAAGTTCCAAAACCTCTTTAAAATTCATGCTTGATAATCTTTAAATCATGTTCTAGTGTTGATAAGCCCATGTAGTTTTTAGGATATTCCCAATGTGCCTCTATTTTGGAAATTAATGCATGATTCTTGATGACCACGACTTAGGGATTCCAAATCTTAAATCAATTTCTAGAACCCACGGTTGAATATTGAGTTGTTTGGTTCTTCTCGTTTGAAACCCTAAAGAGTGTTCTTGATGCTTTCTGATGAAAATATTAATAATGAGGTCATTTGACATTAAAATCCCATGTTTAAGCTGATAAGGGAGGTGAAAAATACCCAATATACCCTTAATGAGATGGAATAAAAATATAACTGGGAGCACAATTTTATGGACCACCATAATGCGCCACGATCGCGGTGGCTCACCGAAAATTAACGAATGGGATTTTTAAGGTCAGCGCGACGTGGAGCCATCACGTTGTTCCACTAGTTAGGACATGGAACTTCAGTGCGATGTTCCACAAATGAACTATGCTACTAGAATTTGACAATAACCAAAAAAGACCACTCCGCGATGCGCTATGCGCCCAAATGACGGTGTTTTACAATTAGGACTTAAATTAGCCATAACTTCTTGCCCGGGTATCAGATTTGGGCGAATCTTATATTGACAAAAAGCTCATTTAATTTCCCACATGATAAAAATTTGAAATTAAGAAATTATATATATGGTTTAAACTTTACTTATTTTGCAAGCTTAAAATGACACTAAGTCTCTTTGACGCTATTCTAGTCATTTAACTCTAACCACGAGCTAATGCATGGACGATTTTGTAGGGTGTTACATTACCCCTTTGGGATCATTCATCCCCAAATGATGAAAAGGAACACAGACAAGTACAATTTAAGGTATACTAAGGCCATAAAAGAATAAGACAAGGATTGTACCTTCCATTTCGTCATTCACCGGATTAAATAAGTTTGGCTATCTATTACTCATGTTATTTTCTGATTCCCAAGTTACTTCTTAAACTTCTTCATTTTTCCACAACACTTTGATCGACGCTATTTCTTTGCTCCTCAGTTTCCTAACTTGGCGATCCAAGACTGCCATGGGCTCTTCTTTATAGGATAAGGAGTCTATCACTTTGACCTCCTCTACAGGCAACACTAATGAATGGTCTTCAATATATTTCTTCAACATGGATATGTAAATACCGAATAAATAGAACCCAAACTTGCAAGAAACTCTAAATCATACTCAACTCCACCTATCTTTCTCATAATCTAGTATGGCCCTATATAGCAAGGACTCAGCTTACCTTACATGCCAAATCGCATAATTCCCTTCATAGGGGAGACTTTGTGGAACACCCAATCACCAAACTCAAACTCTAAGTCTCTTCTTCTAACCTCGGCGTAGGATTTTTGTCTACTCTAGGCTGTTTTAAGTCATTCTCTAATAATTTCACGTCCTCCATCACCTAATGAACAAGATCAGGACAAAAAAACTAAGTCTCACCCACTTCATACCACCCTACCAGTGATCTACATCTTCTCCCATACAAAGCCTCAAATGGAACTATCTTAACACTGGCATGGTAGCTGTCATTATAAACGAACTCTATTAATGGCAAGTGATCTACCCAGCTACCTTTGAAGTCAATTACATAAGCCCTCAACATATCCTCAAGGGTCTAAATGGTGTGCTCAGCTTGCCCATCAGACTTAGGGTGAAAACTAGTACTCAGGTTCACTTGGGTACCTAAACCTCTTTAAATAAATGATGTATACTGGTGCCCCATGTAAATAAATGATCTTCTCAATGTAAAGCTTGGAATAATCATCTACCGAATAGTTGGTCCTCACAAGTAGAAAATGTGTTAACTTGGTCAGCCTGTCAACAATCACCCAAGTACAATTATACTAGTTTTGGGACCTCGGATGTCCCGTAATGAAATCCATATTGATCATTTCCCATTTCCATAAGGGCAAGGCAATCTCTTGGGAAGTACCACCAGGCCTCATATGTTCTACCTTTACTTGTTGATAGTTCAAACACTTGGCAACATAATTAGCCACATTGTGCTTCATATTATTCCAACAGTAAATAGATTTTAGATCATGATACATCTTTATAGATCCTGGGTGAACAATATACCTCGAAGTGTGAGCTTCAACAAGGATTCTCTTCCGAAGACCATCTACATCTAGAACACACAATCTACCATGATATCTCAAAATACCATCACTACTAATTTCAAAGGACATCACCTTCTTTAACCCATATCTTTCTTTATTTGCTTCAAGATGGTTACTTCGATCTACTTATCTTTAACTTCCGCACAAAGGGATGATTTAGCTATCTCGTGAAAAACTACCCCTCCATCTTCGGAATCTAAGAGTCGCACTCTAAGATTTGCGAGTTGGTGAAATCCTTCACAATCTCCCTTTTCCCTTCTTCGACATGAGAAAGACTACCTATAGACAACCTGCTAAGGGCGTTGGCTACCACATTAGCCTTGTTCGGATGATAGTGCAGGCTTATTTCATAGTCCTGTAGCAATTCCATCTAGTGCCATTACCTGAGGTTCAATTCTTTCTGTGAGAAAACATATTGTAAACTCTTATGGTCAATGAAAACATTAACATTCAAGCCATAAAGATAATGCCACCAGATTTTAAGTATAAACACCCCAGCCACTAACTCCAAGTCATGGGTGGGGTAATTTTGCCTATGCACCTTTAATTTCTTGGATGTATAAGCACCACATTACCATAATGCATAAGTACACACCCAAGTCCCACATGAGACGCATCACATATTTGGTAAACTAACCTTGAATGACTCTACCCGATAATGTAAAACTTGTTGCTAGTACTTTCTTCTGAGATACAACTCTTAACCCTATATAACCCCAAAAATCATTATGTACTAACTTGAAATTGACAAACTTAAAATTACTAAATCTTTTTTCTATAAGCTCAATCATTGAATATTTAAACTCAGATTCTAACACTTAACATGGATACCCTAACCTTCAATAAACCAAACAATAATACTTTCATCATAGGCTAGACTTATCCTGTTTCTAAACTTATATTTTCCCTACACCATGGGAATTACCATTACACCAACAACATATATTTTTAAATCAACAAACTTAAATTATTTTCTTGCATACACTGGTTTAAGCCTACTAATTCAACATTCATACAACTAGCCCCACGAAATATAATCTGCTTAAATTCAGATAACACTATCCCAACTCTACAACTATTGCTAAACTCCTGGCTTCTTGATTCTAATTCTAGATCATATGATGTCATAATATTCTAAAGAGGGATCTAAAAGCGTATATGACTTCTAAGCACTAAGGAACTACCCCTTCATTCACTAACCAGTTCATCAAGAAGATGAAACTGAACTACTCTATTTTGAAATCAACTAAACTAATTTCCTAGGATACTGTAACTGAGAAATGCCTGTATACCCATCTAGCTAGGATATATTTTACCCTAACCACTAGGGTAGACACTAATAAATGCTCTGCTAATATTTTCAGGACAGACACTTAACTCGAAAGCTATATAAGGGCACAAAAAAATACAAGCTCCAGGTCCTAACAAAGTGTAGGCATGTAAATGAAAGACCTACAATGTACCCATCCTTATATCAAGAGAACTTTCCTGATCCTGTCAGGACTGAAGTGCATATAGCCTATTTTGATGCCAGCCACTGGTTATGCTAGAAATGGTACCCTGTTGAGTCGGGTGACCAAATGGTACTTAAGGATGACTTTGCTGGTTCGGCTGACCAACTTTAGGACATTCTCTAACTCTTTAGCCTATTTCGCCATATACAAAAAACAAATCACTACCAACTTGATATAACCTTTATGATTCCTACAACATTTACTGCAAAATAAGAGGGTATGACCACTGTTCCTACTACCCTATGACTTAGAGCCTGGTGCTCCATCTCAACTGTCATTATTAAAATTAGGCAGTAGCGTACTAGCTAAAGGCAGAGCTGGGGCTGAGAATTTTTAACAAAATTGTGAGCTATTACTACCTCTTGAACTTGGCTTAAAACTACTTGTTTTGGCTCTCTTAATCTTTCTTTCTTTCATCCTATGATCTATATTCCCACTCTACTGAGCATGAATCAAAAGCCTAGATAGGACAACAGACAGGAGATTATTCTGAGAAACTAATGAATAAGCTATGGTACTGAAAGCAGCTCTAAATTCGATGTCAGAGACATGCTTATTCAAGAAAACTTCCTGAGCAGGTGAAGGTGCAAGCAGATTCCCGTTTCTTCTTTTGTTGTTCTTTATGGGAGGCATTTTCTGTACACAAAAGGATGGATGGGTTAGGAAGAGATTTTGAATAGAGCTCATGCTCTTGCATGACATGAACACTAAAAGAAGGAAAAGTTTTTCTAAACATCTTATAGATTCTTTTCATAAGTGTGGTGCGCTGCACACCCATGCATAAGACTCTACTCTACGCAGCTTTTAGAATCCATAGGACACTTTAAAACCTTAGGCTCTAGTACAAAGTTTTTAACTCCCCAAGTATATACCATGGCATTACACCGTGCATACAACCCTAAAAAACCATAAACTAACCGATGTCGGTACCTGCTATGAACACTAAACAATGTAAAATAGAATATATATAGAATTTACTAGAATGCCATAAGTTTTTAAATCATAGGTCTTGTAATTTCTGTAAAACAATGCTAATAATAATAATAAAATGGTTTATAATGATAATTAAAAACTTAAAACTAACTAAAACTTTCTGAAAGCCTCTAACTGAGTAACTAGGAGTTGATGGGACAAGTCCCCAACTAACTCCAACTGGCTATTGAAATTGAAATATTGAGATAATCATAATTGGTCCTCAACACATGTGGACTCACCACTGCTGCTGCTACTAGTACGCTGGGATATCTACGTATGGTCAGCAACTTAAGAATCCAAACCTATGATATGATACATCATAGTACCACAAAAAGTATGCGGTCAGTACTTTGAATGTACTAATATGCTTAATAAGGTAAGACTGATATGCATGGGCTTATGTACATGTATTGTGACTGACTTAATAGCATAGCATAATTGAGTAATTGATATGAATGCATGTATGCTGTAAAATCTTAGAATGCATGACCAAGCATATAACATGATACTGAAAATAGTTTGTAAACTGAAATACTGAAATCTAATAACTGATAAATATATGTTATGGTCATTGCAAACCTAAACTGAAGTATACTAAATACTGACTGATACTGTGGGAGAAATAATCTAACCGGCATGCCCCAATATGAGCTATTTGGGGTCAAACCTATGACCCCAGTTAGAAGGGTGTCAGTACCATGCCACGGGTACTAACATATGACTGTGTGGATGCACTAAAGTATTGTAACAAAGGATTAAGGGTTACCCTCAATTAGTAGGTGCCCATATAAGATCAACCCTCAACTAGAAGTTTAACATATCAACCTACCTTGGCTACGTAGTTATGAAATACTGGGACTGCTACTAAAGGTCCAACCTCAACTGGCAGGTGATCCCCTATCCCTGGGTTTGCTCAGTGCTAAATCCTACTCCAAACTGAACTAACCCAGAATACTGAATTTTTCTAAGTTTAAGTAATCATGTTAACTGAATGAACTAATAATGCTTAAAACATATCTAAAATTATTATGAAGATATTGAGACTAAGTAAAAAGCTATGTTTTTAGGTATTCATAACCCCTAGGTCTCGATAGTAATAATAGAAAATAGTAAAAAAACTTTGGAAATATAACATGAAAGCATTATTAAAATTTCATTCTTCTAGGCATTTCATCAAACACTTGCAATGCATGATTTGAGCTAAGCATGGGAATAGTTAAAAACTTGTATTAATTGCATAATTTTAGCACCAACATCACTATTTATGAATTAATCAGTGGACAACAATATTTAAAAATGTGGGTTTAATAAAAACAACGACAATTTTATGGAAACATGATATAGAATCAAAATGCATGGGGATTCATGGTTAAAATCACAATAACTTGTATAAAGCATGAATTCAAATTTGAAATTGTGTTCTTGAACCCTATGGGTGAAAATGGCCCATGAATGAACTTTAACATATTTTAAAGCTTTTATATTGAAAGAGAATTGACTCTTTGAGAATGTTCTTAGATTGGAAATTATAATTTCTTTGCTATCTTGTGGAAGGGCTTAAATCTTGTTCTTGGGAGATGATCATAAGAGGAAATCCTAATTTTCTTGATCTTTAGAGTGGAGAGGATTATGAGTTATGAGAAATTTATATATTGTAAGCTCATCGAGTTTAAAGCTTGATTTATGTCATGGGGGTGGGGTTTGAGGTGAGGAAAATACAAAAATACCCCTAAAGAAACCAAAATAATTTACAGAAACCTTTAGCTCATGACAAAGGTTGACTGCCCGACACTTAGGTGATGGCCCATTATCTAAGTTGTCCTTTTCAGGATGGAAATACCCCTACTACCATAGTTTGATGACTAGAGCTAATGGATCATCACTTACTCGACGGGCCATCAGCCTGGTTGTCACCTAAATGATGGCTCATCAGCTTGGTCGTCCCTCAGTTGACAGATTGATACTTCAAAGTAAAATGAGCATAACTTTATACTCCGATATCAGATTAAGGTGAAACTAGTTGAGTTGGAAAGAAGATAAAAAGATATTTATTTTGGTATATAGTAGGACGCCTTAATCAACATATGCTAAGATATACACTCGTTTAAACACTATCGATAGAAAAGTCTTCAACTCATCTATCAGTTAGGAGGATATTATGACCTCGATCAATACACAAAGATATTCCTACTTCATATATTTGATAATTACATATGTATAAACATAGAATAATTGGGTTAAGTTTGTACGCAAAGAAATAATGATTTAAATTCTAGCTAAAAAATGTGGGGTGTTTCATAGATTATGGGGATGAAGCCTTACATGATTCACATATAGGATGATAGCTTAAAGAACATAATTGGATTATTACATCCCCACTCAACGATGTAGTTATAATATCCAAGTTAGGTAAATGGTTAGAGGTCGGGAAACCATGATTATGCAATTAAATCTATGAATCAACAACCATGATAAGAAAGTTAACGTATTAATTTCAATCACGTAGTATGATAGTTCTAAGTATTTTAACCTGGGCTTTATCTTATTGATTGTCTCATATCTTTTACGTTACATGTTATTTACTTTATAACTAGTTTATGAATTTAGAACTCTCTTTTGGTTACTCTGGCATCAATTGGATATGAATTGTCAATTGAAATTGAATAGTAGTTAGAAAAAGTCCCTGAAGGATCAATATTAGGATTTCTTGAAGGCCACTATATGACTAGGTAAACCACGTACACTTGCATATGCACTTGGGAGCTGTCTAATATAGGTCTGAATCTAAATGTTTTAGACTTCATACAATTAAGAGCATTTGTTTTTTATGAAGATCTTAGCTCTTAATAGGTCTTAATAGGTCTTAATCATTCAGATCTAGAATAAAAGCATTGTAGGTCTTAAGAGTAATTCTGGTGTTGGATAATATTCACTATCACTCTATTCATAATCATCAGTCACCACCACTTATCACCTTTTCCATCACTACTATTGTAAGGCACCACGCACTACCAACAACCACCATCCACCTCCACCATCGACAAAAAATATCGCTACCAACCACTATTGTCAACTACTACCACACCTACTACCTCTATTGTTCTAATTATATTCACCGCCACAAACTCGTCAATAAAACCACCTTCACCAATCACAACCTGTCAATCCCTACTACCAACCAACTCATTTATCATAATTAGCACCACCACTAACTATCACTTATATATCACAACATCCATACATTTTTCGCCGCCACCACTGTTTTCACTAGTAATGCGACCTCTACCACAACTTCAACTACTACTATCGTTATAATTTATTCCTTCTAACAACCATCTCCACCATTACAACTAACAACATCTCTAACTAGCACCAACACATCATCAACCATCATGCATTCATTTTTTAGCTAGCACAATCAACAACTCCAACTACTAACATCAAGATATGTCACATAATAACAACTACCACCACTATCAACTGCCACCATCATAACAGTCACCATGATATCAACTACCAAAAATATTACCACCAACATTACTAATCACTAACATCAATCATTGTCACTGCAACCACTATTATAAACCATCTTCACTATCACTAACAAATATAAATAATTTTCTCAATCAAATAACAATTTTGTTGCATTAAATTACATACTTTTCTGATATATAATTAGTTTTATACTTGAATTGTATTTTTTATTTTATTATATATGCATATAATTTTTTTTGCACATTTAGATCTTGAAAAGCAAACATTCTTAACCCTTTAGTTTTCAGATCTAGCAACAATATCTTAATCATTCAGATGTGCATTCAGATTCAGTTGTTTGAATCTTAAAAAAACAAATGCGGCCTTAAACAGCATGATTTACAGATATAATACTATTACATCTTTTAGAACTAAATATTATGATTTGCTAGATTTATACAACATGTTTTTCTACTCATGATCATGATTCTCAGTTTTTAGTTAATCAAGCTTATGTGATTCATCTATATTTAGCATGCATTATTTTACAAATTATGATGATGTTGAGCTATTAATTTACTTATGCATTCACCCCCATATACTCAGTACATTCAAAAAGTACTGATCCACATATACTTCTATGTGCTACATTGTCTCGTAATATAGGTTTAGGTGCTCAATTTCAGTACCATGAGTGATTTTAAACATCTCGATCTATTTCCTGACAATTGGTGAGTCCTCAAAGTTTGGGGACCCAGTCTTTCAAATTTTCTAGTTTATTAAATTAGTTGATTCAATATTTTTCAATCAGTTTAAGTCAGTTGGAGACTTGTCCCAGTGGATCTCTAGTTATTAGTAGTAGAGGCTTGTCAGACTACTAGATATGATTCAGATTTCCAGTATTTTTTTATCAGACTCTTTAATTTGGTGTTTTAAGATATTAAATTCAGGTAATTTTATCTGAGCTCAGACATAATTCTATATTTTATCTTTGATTATATATATCTATAATTTTTTCATTATGAGCTTCAGATTTAGTAGAAGGTATACAAGGTTAGATTAAGGCTATTCATAG
Organism: Capsicum baccatum var. pendulum; assembly: GCA_030864225.1. NCBI lineage: Eukaryota > Viridiplantae > Streptophyta > Magnoliopsida > Solanales > Solanaceae > Capsicum > Capsicum baccatum. The sequence continues at coordinate 160,070,703 of CM061555.1, read as the reverse complement.
TCTTGATCACCATGTGACATCTTGGCACCCATTTTTGGGGCGTTACATTACTGAACCACATTGCTCAAGGGAATCCTGAGTGGCATTCAAACTCAAGGAATGCTAGAAAAAGAATTGTAAGTGTATTAGAGGTGGACCAATTTCCTTCTATATGTGCTAAGATCTCTGCATTACAAAATTTGTTTACTATGCAACTTAATAACATAAAATTGGGTGCTATAAATCCTGCATCCACAGCTAATGCAATTCAATAATTCATAGGTTGGTGTGAAGTTTTTGGTAATAGTAGCCATTCAGCGGGTATGTATGCTGCCAATCGTGAGATGGTGATGTATGTGAAAATTTCACAAACTAAAAATTACGAGAATGCCTACAAACTGAAGGGGCAACTTAGTGAATGAATCATTCATGGAACACCCAATATTATCAAATTCAGCAACCATAGGCATAAGAAAATCAGTCAACTAGTAACTTAGAAGAGATGATGAAACAGATCCTAGCTAATCAAACACAGTTGGTTGTAGATGTAAACAACTGGTAAGATGCCATAAGATGACTAGAGTTATAGTTGACGCTGTTACAGCAGGCATAAAATACCATACCTCAAGTTTATTTGCCAGGAGATACAGAAAACCCAAAACAAGTAATGGAAATCTCTTTGAGAAGTGGTAAAGAGCTTAATGAAGAATCTCCAAAGGCAACTAAAAAGGTAAATACTAATGTGGTGACTAAATAGGTATATGTCAAAGATTCTGAGATGTTGAGGAAGACTAATTTCTCAAAGGAAAAAATTGTTGAAAAAGTGAAAAAGATCCCACAACTACCTTTCCCACATAAGCATATAAAGGCAAAGGAGGATGCATGTATTAAGAAGTTCTTTAACATTTTTAGAGAGCTAGATATTTAACTTCCTAATTTAGATATTTTGTAGGGAATGCCCAAGTACTCTTGGTACTTTAGAGATGTGGTTTCTAATAAAGTTAAGCTGCAAGACATGGAGGAGGTAACACTTACTGAAAAGTGTAGCCTTTTTGTGACTCAAGAGATGCCAAAAAAGCTTAAAGACCCTGGAAAGTTCACTCTACGTATTCAGATTAGCAACAACGAGGTAGTTCAGGCACTTAGTTATTTTGGAAAAAATATCAACTTCATGTACCTATCTCTGTTCGACATATTAGGCTTAGGAAAGCCGTAGACTGAGCTCTGTGCTATTGCAGCTGGAAAACGGGACCACAGCTTGTCCTGAAGGAGTAATAAAGGATGTACTCATATAGGTTGGTAAATTTATTGTTCCTGCTAACTTTATTGTGCTAGATTTTTAGGCAGACAAATAGGTAACAATTATCTTAAGGCATCTATTTTTAGCAACAGGAAGAGCTTTGATTAATGTGAGAGACGGTATGCTCATAATGAGGTTAGAAGATGAAGAGGATGTTTTTAAAGTGTACAAATAGCTTAACACACTATCCCACTACAAAGACTTGTGTATGATTACTGTGATTGATGGGGATAAGTATGAGGTGGTGGAGTCTATTCCATAAAAGTCCTCTTTGGACACCCTTATTTAGCACCCTAAGCCACAACCACCTAAGCATGACATGATGCAGATTGATGATCCATAAAAGGTTATAGTTGAAAAAGTTGTTGACCTGGAGATTTCACACTCAAGATATCCAAAATTAATAAGAAGATCGCCTCGAAGTGTGAGAAAAAAGATGAAGAAATTTGGTTAAATTGAGATGGGTCATGCCACGACACTAAATCAGATGTTGATTTAGAGGCAATCCAAATTAAATAGGTATGTTTTATTTTTAGTTTTTTATAGTATTTTTTAATTTCATATAGTTTTTGTTTCATTGAGTCAAAGGTTATGAGGAAGTCTGAGTGCCAGAAAACCTAAGCTAAGGAGAAAGGCAAAGACCAAGTGTGGGGTCCTCCGACCCTCTTGATATATAAAATTAATACTAGCTAGGACTAGAGGCCTTAAAGAGTATTTTTATCTCTTCTCTTAAAATATACTTCTTGGACAAAGTATATTTCAAAGTGTGGGGTGGTAATAATCCCATTTTTATGGTGAATTTTAAATTATTTGTGTTAGGAATCACTGATATATTCTTGTTGGTTCTATATATAATTGCATTATGCAAGTTTTTTCGTTGTAAGAAGCATGTTGATTGAGTGAATTACTACTTTTAAGACTTCTAGGCTCATGGTTATGACCTTTGTACTTCTTGGCTTAAAGTTAAATTCATGTTTTTATTTAGTTGAGAGTCTATGATGATACTACATGAGTGGAGCATGTGCCATGTGCAAGTTAGGTGTTGTATATTTATTGTTGCATGTGATAACAAAAACTTACCCAGTTTGTGCGCAATGTAAAATAGAAAGTGTGGGTTTAGGAAATGATATAGGCATTTCTTTGATAGCCTTGTTTTATACCAACTTTTTGACCTGCCTTTATGCAAAATCATAGTAAGAACTAATGATCCTTTAGCTTTTTCTTCGGTAGCCTCATGTGTAGATTAATCTATTCTTTAATAAACCTTAATTTTATCAAAATCTCCTAAGATCTTTAGTATAAAATTAGTGAGTTAAGGAGTATGGAATTGACAAAGGAAAAATTAAAGCGCCTAAAGTGGTAGCTATAGGTGTTAAAAAGAATTTTTTGTGTTATGGTGGGGAGTAGAGTAATGAAAAGAATAAAAAATAGTTCAAATTGAATGAGTTATGCATAGAATACTCCTACCATAGTGTATGTAAATGAACATAATGAGATGGGGTGAAAACAAACAAATGAGGTAAATAAAAGATGGTCTAATTTGTTTTTGGAGATTGGTTTTAATTGTATAAAGTGGTGTATTAAATCACTTAGGGAAGATAGTCACTATTCTTGTTCAAAATAGTTCCTACACATACCTTAGCCTACATTAAACCCTTGATGAACTATTTGATCTTAATCCTAATTGTTATGATATTAGTGGAGTGCTACCCTAAGGGCTAGCCTATGGTTCATTATGTGTAACTGGTGAATTCCTTGTGAGGCTGAGCGTAACTTAATTCTTGTACCCATTGTGTTATATAATTCTTTTATGTTAGTGATTATGGGTAACCCTCTTATTGTGAGGGCACATATTAGATGAATATGAGTGATTTTTAATGATGTTTTCTATTGAGAAATTAGCATGAGTTTACCAACTTGTTGAGTCAATTCTTGAGGCTAGGATGTTTTGGAGTCGTGTTTTTGAACTTTCAATGGTGTACATAACATGCTTAGTGTAGAAACTTTAATCTTTTGTTGATATTATGGTACTAGCTTGAATGTCTTTCTTATAGTAGAAATGTAGAGTGTCTGCAGGTAAAGATGTTCAAAGTGAAGAATTGTTTGAGGACAAACAAGGCTTTTAGTTTGGGGTATTGATGTTGGGTACATTTGTGCACTCTAGTATGGTTATCCAAGCTTAATAAGCCTTTTTATGAGGACAATTCATATGCTTTTCATAATAATAATGATATAAATGTGCATCTAAGTGTTCAAGTATGTTCTTACAAAAATTAAAGATGTTTTCACATGAGTTTGGGTTTAAACTGAACATTTAAAGTCAAGACGAGAAAACTAGCATTCTAGCTTAAGTTACTAACTTATTGTCTTGAATGTTCTGTTATTTTGAGCTTTAATTCAGGGTGTGTAATGTTATAGGTAGATTGGTGAGTTAATTATGATGATACATGAAGTATTTACAATCCTCAAATAGTGGAAACATCACACAGAGGTTTATAATGGACCAAAGAAGCAGAAGACACAACATGAATAGAAGAGGACGCCTGGGAGTTCATCGTGATAAAGGTGATTTCGCAGTGCCAACAGCGATAAGGATGGTGGCACATCACGGTAAAGAACCCATCAGGAATTTTCAACTTATAGTAGCTCAACTCGATTATGGTGTGTCAGACACCTATATTGTTGAACACATGGGCGCAATGGGATGAAAGCGAGAAATATGTGCCCATCTATAAAAGGACAACGTGAAATTGTATTCCTACATTTATTATTATTAGTCTACTATAAATAGTATATATTCAAACATATTTAGGATATCCTTGGACAGCTTGGACAATAGATGAGGATGCTACAACTTTATTTTTGGATTTTTCATTCTTTAATTTAGCTTCTTTATAGTTTTGACCATTCAAACAATTATTTTGATGATGATAATGAACGTGAGTGGCTAAAAAGCTACCTTTCCAGGGTTAAAGCCAAGAACATGACTACTATTGTTTTGAACTAATTTTGTTTAATTTTCTTTTCATATATGGTTGCTTGTTTATCCTAGTTTCAATTATTTTAATGATTGATCACCCCTAGAATATATATTTTGTAAACCTTGTGATCTCGGAAGAGGGATTAGGGAGATAGAATGTGGGGATGAACAAAGTCGGGTTCTTATTATTTTATGGAATAAGGAATTTGAATTAGCGTCTAGGACAGGGATGTACCTAGAAGTTTTACTTGATTCACATGTAGGATGATAGCTTAAAGAACTTAATTGGATTATTACATCCCCGCTCAATGATGTAGTTTTACTGTCCAAATTAGGTAAATGGTTAGAGGTCGGGAGACCATGATCATGCAATTAACCCTACGAATCAACAACCAAAATAATCAAGTTAACGAATGAAGTTCAATAATGTATATTTATTGTTGGAAGTGTTTTAACCCTGCGCTTTCTCCTATTGATTGTCTCAAGTCTTTTACATTACGCACTATTTACTTTACAATTAGTTTATAAATATAAAACTATCTTTTGGTTACTCTTTCATCAATTGGATCAGAATTGTGAATGAAAATTGAACAGTTGTTGGAACAAATCCCTATGGGATAGATATTCGGCTTTCTTAAAGGCGACTATAATACTTGGTAGACCATGTACACTTTTGTGTTCACCTGGATGATGTCAATTGACATAATAGTTGCACCATCAGAGATGACGGGTTATGAACACCTAAGGACCTAGGATTTTATGAATATTCTTTTGGTTGCTATATTCCCCAATTTATATTGTAACACCCCAAAAGTACCATTGGAAGTCACACAGTTCTTAGGACTTTGAATAGACCTAAACCATATTATTCTATCTATTTAGCATGCAACTCACAAGAGAAGTGAACTTATATATATAGGAACTTGAAGGTAAACAAGTTTGTATCATAATAAAAGTCTTTAAGTTGGGAATATTTAAAAAAATTCTTTGAACTGGAAACATAAGCAGTCTGACAAGCCTCTAATAATGTCAAGAGATCCACTAGCATCAACAAGAAAAATCCTGATAACCTACATCATCGGACTATGAAGACTCACCAAAAATAATAATATAAGAGATGATGCCCGAAGTCAATCGAGCTACTGGAAACGAGCACCTAAACCTACATTATAAGACAATGTAGCACATAGACATATATGTGGTTCAGAAACTCTTGAATATACTAAGTATGTGGGGGTGAATGCATAAGCAAAATGGTAACTTAATATGCATATAAGTTTTCAAATGATTCATGCTAAGTGTAAATGACACACCTTGAATTTGAGTAAGACAAAAGACAGCAAGATCATATACATTAATGATGAATTATAAGAATAAACATTGTGAGCCGTAACATTTATTTTCTAAGAGCTTTACTTTTCATTATTTTTTATGGGAGATTCTTCTAACCAACATAAACTATGTGAGCTACCATGCATTCCAACGTCCTACCTATGTTAGGGAGAGTTGTTCTATCTTTGCATCGGAATAGAACCTTAACTTAAGTGATCACTGAACTTCATACATATTGTGAAAAAGCTTAACCTATGGTGGCTCGTAGTTTCCAGGAATTTAGGATACTATTATCAACATTTCATTCTCATTGCTAAATACTACTCTCAGAATACTTACATGCTCATACTTTAATAAATCCAACATAAAATAGCATAAGGGTTTATAGGCTAAAAAACAGTTATGCTTCTCTTTCTTTAAATCATAATCAAAATGTACAATTGTGGATTTCATGTCTTATCCTTAGATCAAAAGATCAAGCTATTCTCTAAATCATGTTATAAAACTTGTCAATGGAGCTGAAGTGCATACTCTTCTTATAAATTCAATACTTATACTTAGGATTTAGAATTTATGCTTTATTTCACAGAAATTCATAACCAAACATCATGCTCAATAATTACCTTCAAATCTTCCAACAATTCTAGTCAAGATAAGAAAGTTTAAATCATAATATGAATCTTAAATCTCAAACATGAGTATATGTAAACCTTGATGCACTTAAAACTTTCAATCACATTGTAGCATCATACCTCAAGAACAGGGATATTTGGGTATGAACCCTAACTCAAAGCAAGTAAATTAAATCTCAAAACCAATCCACTTTGGGCACAAGGATGAAAGAATAACCTTGTTAATAAACCCCACATACCTAAATTTTCTTGACTTGTGAAGGGAGCTTGAACCTTGGTACTTGAAAGATAAATTTGGGGAGAGGAACCCTAATCTTAATGTTCTTGAATATATGATGAAGAAAGTGTTGTTATTTGATTGAGGAATAGAGTGAAATAATACCTCTTAGAGGGGTATGGGTTAAGGGTTGGGAGTTAGAAGAGGGGAAAAGACCAAAATGCCCTTTAACTAAACTTTATTGAAATTCCTTGCCAGTTTTAACGAGTCCGACATATGACTCATTAATTATCTATAAGACTTGGAAACAGCCAACCATATCTAGGACAGAAACTTAGGGAACCTATTATGCCGAACCTACGACTTCACTTCATATGAATCATATCATGATCACACAATTTCTAGAGTTAGTTCATATCTACAATAGACTTTATCTTCACTCTTTCCTAGGATTGATTTACTATAACGACTCGTATGGATTGTGTATGACTCAAGAGAGTGAGTCCTGTAAAACATGGGGAATTACAATATCTCCACCTTGGAAAAATTTGTCCTGGAATTTGATTCACTTAGGATTTTGGATTTTTGAAAAGAATTAACATCGACACGCTAAGTTTACAACCAATCTTACTAATACCACAGAACTCAATTTCTCACAACAAAAGATACCTTATAGGAGAACTTAAATGGATTTTAAGAGAATGAACTTGATGTGAATAACACTTTTACCTTTGGTAGGAACTAAATTATAGGAAATAAGATGAGGTTACATAGTCATCATGTCTGCTTAAGCTACCCATGTGGCCCCTTCAACCAACTGGTTTCTCTAAAGAACTTTTATTGATGCTACTTCCTTATTCCATATCCTTTAGACCTTCCTATCATGTATCTCTAAAGGAATCTCCTCATATGTCTGGTTATCCTTCACCACTATACTCTTTAGGGGAACTACTAAGTACGGATCTCCAATGCACTTCTTGAGCATTGAAATAAGAAATACTGGATGAACCACTGCTAACTTTGATGAATGATTCAATTCATAAGTTGACTCTCCTACACACCTTACAATCCATAGGGACCAATGAATCGTGGACTCAACTTTTCTTTCATTCTAAATCTCATTATTCCCTTCATAGGTGACATCTTTAAGAATATCCAATCATTTACTTCAAAGTTGAGCTCTCTCCGTCTTACATCATCATACGATTTCTTATGGCTTTGAGAAGTTCTCAGTATCTCATGAATCAACTAAACAATTTCCATAGCTTTAAGAATAGAGTCCCACCCAATCAAAGTCTCTTCACCAATCTGAACATCCTATAGGAGACCTGCACCTATGCTCGTACAACACTTCAAATGGAACGATCTGTATGCTAGTGTGATAACTGTTATTACAAGAAAACTCAATCAAAGGTGTATGGTCATACCAACTTGCTTTAAAGTCTAAAGTGCATTCTCTCAGCATCTCTTCCAATGTCTGAAGTATGTGTTTTTCCTAACCATAGGTTTGTGGTTGAAATGCATTACTAAGATTAACTCTTGTACCAAGGCCCTTATGAAAAGAATGTCAAATTGTGATGTGAACTATGTGCCATTGTCTGAAATGGTGGAAAAGGGTATCCCATAAAGTCTTATTAACTAGTGGATATATATTCTGGCATAATCCTCCACGGTATCTGAAGTCTTGACAGGGAGAAAATAAAATGACTTAGTCATTCGATCTACTATGACCCAAATTGAATCATGCTGACATCTTGTTCTAGGCAAACCTTTTATGAAATCCATATTCACTAACTCCCACTTATATGTTGGGATACTAATCTCTTGCAACATACCACCCGATATTTGGTGTTAAATATTAACTTTCTGACAATTAGGTCACTTGGCTACGGACTCGGCTATGTCCCTATTAATACCATTCGACCAATAAATATCTCATAAGTCAAGGTATATCTTAGTAGCACCCGGATGAATGGACTACCTAAGACCATGAGCCTCGGCTTGTATCCTTTCCCTCAACCCATCTATATTAGTAACACAAAGTCTACCTTGATAGAGAAGTACACCATCTCCAACTTGGGAGAAAACCTTAACCTTTTACTATTGGATGGCTTCCAATATTTGGTTGTGACACGACCTGACCCGAGGCCTTGTCATAATAGGCATCGCAAGTTCAACCAGGATCGGAGACAACCCCTTCTACCCAACCTAGCATCTAACGCCTTCCCTGAGTTGGCTGACTTTCGAGCATATAACAAGATAGACTCTAAGATAGGATCAGAACTGCAACTAACCCAATCGAGTCCAACCGTCCCATACCAACCGTCCAACCTTACCAAAACAAACCAAAACCACAAATCCGACCATAACCAAATAAGTTCCATTAGCAAGTAAGTATACAATCCCAAAATAAAAGAGGATGGAATAACAAACAATATCTCCGATCGATATCATCCCTAATACCAATACCAATGCTAAGGCTGACACCAATATCGATCTCGCCCATTCTAACCTATAGTTTCACATAATCCTCTAACCAATAGAATATAAGAATTTTGTTAGGATATGTCCCCAACAGTAGACAAAACCAATATCCATAAATAATCTAAAGTATTAAAAACATCTATGAAATGGAGCCTTCTGGAAAAAATGGAAGCTCACCACTTTAATCCAAAGCTGACCCCCAAATGTCTGAATGCTAAGTAGGAGAAGTAGAACAGTTGGTTCCTATATTTCATAGGGATACAGCCTCCCAAAGATGGGTTAGTGAGTGAATACTAGAACGAACTCATGATAAGGATAATATAATTCCATTTAAGAAAACCAATTAAATCCATCATATGCACGCAACTCATACATATATATATATAACTATGTCAAAAAAAGGGAATCAGTTTTAGCATGCATTTAAAATCTTTAACCTGGGTATGTGAAACTTAATTGTCGTGGAACCTCCCACAGGATATATAGATCAACTTTAACCCCCTAAATAGGCCCTAATATGTATAGTCGCATTAATCAAAGATACCATAAGTGTCAGGGATTCCCATGTACCTTTCACTCTGTATGATACATATGTACAGTGTACGTAGAGTATTCTCGTGTACCTCATAAATATCATATAAGGTCGCCATGACCTACCCCTCATGTTGGAAAACATGATTTTTCGGTGTTCATCGATTAGACTCCCACCTTCACGGTTAGCTTTCACACCTCACCATATTGCCCAATTAAAACCAATTGCAAACCAAAGCATTATTCCATTATAATAAACCAAGGATATTAGTAGTGGTGTTGTCACACCGACTATAACTTACAAGAAGTTTCCTTAGCCAAACCTTTTAGTGGTAAAGTGATTCCCATGTCCCCATAGAACCTATTATCCAATTAACTTAGGGGATTCCCATGGACCCCACAAGTATTAACTACCATATTAATTTGGGGGATTCCTTTATACCCCATAAGTATGTTTATTAAGCCATGTTAGATTAATTCCAAAAACATGTAAACCATTCATATCATTTAGGGTTCCATTACTAAGTTTAAACCATGTTTAAGTTCCATTGACAACGGAATAATATGGTGAAAACAATGTTAGAAAACACATTGGGGACATAGTATTACCAAAGCCAAAGACAATTACAAAACAACCATTCCTATGCAACCAATTATCCAAAACCAACATTAATACATATTAAATCACAATTAAAACATGTGAACCCCATAACCAAGAATTTATAGCAAATAATCCCAAATCATATTTGAGAACCCAAAATAATACAACATCCAAATCATGAAACATTGTATAAAATATATGCCTTTAGTTGGAACTAAAAATGAGGGGCGAGAACATGCCTTAAACCACGATGATTATGGAGAGAAATCACCAAGATAAGCCCCAATTTGCTCCTTAAGATGAAACCCTAGCTTTCTTTTCCCAAGAACTCTAGAGAGAACTTAAAAGTATTTTAAAAGTGTTTAAGAATAGAATAGTAGGTTAAATAACCTCACAAGAGAAATAAGTTATGGTACCTCATTAGGATAAGTGGGGTAATATCTAAATTTCCCTGACTTAAACTGCACTTAATTACCATTATAGGGTACAACTGACCCTTACGAGTCGTACACATCTTGTATGAGTGGTACTTATATCTCGTACCCTAGGGTCCCCCTTTGGACCCAATATTGTCCAACGTATGACACAGCTAAACCCAAGTCGTATCCAAGTGTACGACTAGTACCCAAAAACCATACACCTTGTAAAATAAAATTTTAAGAGGTTTTGACATTGACCACCATACGAGTCTGTAGTAAGACTCGTACCCTAGATTACAGCTCATAGTGAGCCACTCGCACTCAAATCTAACTTAAGTTACAAAGTCTAAGTTTATGTGAAGTAATCAAATAAGTCGTATACACCAATACAACTCATATCACCCAAATCATACCTATTTTAGTATCTAAATCCATACCACCAACCAACACTGGTTAGCACACAACTGGACCATACAACATGTACCCAAGCGTACAACTCATTCCCCTAAGTCATATCTTGCCCATAACCTAAAAATCAAGAAAATTTTCTAATGTCTAGAAATCAAGGCATTTCAGGTTAAGTATGGGATCATTTTATAATTTCTCTTTCACTTTGACTACCATAGATAATTTTCAACCATTCTGAAGTACTACTTCTCGATCATAAGTGTCGAGCATACATACTCCTAAATGATCCAACCTATGCACTTCTTTAGCCAAATCTCATCCTTTCTCTTTTACATAGTACACACTACCCATAGACAACCTACTTTGTACATCTGCCATTACGTTAGCCTTTCTTGAAGTATAGAGAACTTTTATGTTATAATTTTTCAACAACTCCAACCACCTTCTTTGATGAAGATTTAGCTCTCATTGAGAAAATATGTACTAAAATCTCTTATGGTTAGTGAAATCATCAATGTGAACACCATAAAGGTAGTGCCTCAAAATTTTCAAGAAAAAAACCATTGTAGCTAACTCCAAGTCATGAGTTGGGTAATTCAATTTGTTACTTAAGATTCCTCGAGGCATACGGTATAACTCTCCTATTTTGCATTAAAACATAGCCTAACCTAACTCGAGAGGCATAATAATATACCACAAATCCATCTAACCTTTCTAGCAGCACTAACACTCGTGCGGGAATCAATCTATCCCTCAACTCTTAGAAATTCTTCTCATAATTATATAACTATATGAACTTCAGTTTTTTTTGGTTTAGTTTAGTCAATGGTGCAGCTATAGAGGAGAACCCTTGGACAAATCTTATATAATATCCAACCAATCCCAAAAATCACTTTATATTAGATAGAGTGACGAGTCTAGGCGAATGTTGTACTGAATTAGTCTTCAGAGGATCTATAAGAGTACTAGCCCTTGAAATAACATGTCCTAAAAAGGTAATAGATTCTAATAAAAATTTCCATTTTACCAAACTTCTCATATAGTCGACAGTCCTTGAGGGTCTGTAGAACTATTCTCTAATGGTCTACATATTCTTCGTCACTCCTAGAATAAACTAGTATGTTATCTATAAATACAATGACTAATATGTCCAAGTACTGCTTGAAGACACTATTCATCAAATCCATAAAGGTTGTAGGGGTATTTGTTAGTCCAAAGGACATAACCACAAACTCAAACTGGTCTTACCTTATTCAGAAACCCGTTTAAGAATTTATTGCTCCCTGATATTCAACTAATAGTATCCAAAACTAAGTTCAATCTTGGAGAACCACTGAGCACCCCAAAGTTTAGAAAATAAATCATCAATCCCAGGAAGGGGATATATGTTCTTGATAGTAACCTTGTTTAGTTGTTTTTAGTCTATACACATTCTGAGAGTAACATCTTTCTTATGCATGAATAAGACTAGAGCAACCCACGAAGAAATATAAGGTCTGATGAAACCTTTATCTAAGAGGTTCTTAAGTTGCTCTTTTTACTTTTTATGTTTGATCGGAGCCATAAGATATGGAGGGACAAAGATGGGCTGAGTATCAAACAGAATATCAATACCAAATTCATTTCTCTATCTGTAGGTACCCCTAGAAAATCTTTAGGGAAAACCTTCAAGAACTCATTTACTAGCCAGACTAACTGAACTATCGGGATTTTAGACTTAGTATCTTTGACTCAAACTAAATAATAGATAAACTCTTTGGATATTAAATTTCTGGACTTAAGATAAGAGATGAAACAAACCTTGTGAGACACCAAACCACCCTCCCACTCAAATGCTAGCTCATCTGGAAACTGAAACTTTACCATACGGGTGCGATAATCTATTGATGCATGACATGTACGGAGCCAATCCATGCATAAAATAACCTTGAGTTCTACCATCTCTAACTTTATTTGGTTTGCTAATATGACATTATGAAAGACAGTGATAGGATACTTCCTCTATACTATTCTACAGATAACTGAATCACTCACTGAAGTAGAAACCAAGAAGGGCTGGGAGAAATTTTCCGGAGCTACCATAAAATTTATAGCAACTAATGGAGTTACATAAGATATATTTGATCAAGGGTCTAACAACACATATACACTATGGTAAAAGGCATAAAGCATACAAGTGAAAAGATTTGGTGAACTCTCCTTCTCCTGATAGGAAGGTAAACAACAAAACCAATTCTAGCGCTGACGGCCCCTGATACTGGATGATGCACCTTACGGAGGGTCTGGACGAACTAGATAAGATGGTGCGTTAGTAACTTGAGTCTTAGTACGAACATCCCTACTTACCTACTTAATATACGGATACTCCTTGATTCAGTAACCCAACTTCCCATAGCAATAGTACCCTCATTAGCCTATTAAAGACTCACCAGTATGGGTTTTACTATATTTTACACATGATCGGTTACTAGGCCTCCTGACTACACTATTTTGAGACTTGGAATTTTAAGTCCTACCCAACTACTACTTCTTAGTTCTAGGTGTAAGTGCATTAGCTGAAGGTAGCTCAAGCACTGATGAATGACCCTAAAATGGTGAACGGCTTCCCCCACTAGGCCTTGGCTGACTATACTCAAACTGCCTATTCTAGCCCTTTCATTTTTTTTATCTTTTTTCTTTAAATTTTCTACCTCAATTTATTCAGCATAAGTCATCAATCGAGAAATATCCATATCCGCAATCGGCATGCCATTCCTACACTTCTTGACCACCAAATCAGATACCCCATTAAAAAACCTACTCATACGAGCTCTAAAGATAGATAGAAACTCAGGAACATACTTACAGAATAGGGTACACTTAACGCAATACTTCTTAATTTTTATCAAGACCTACCTCAGGTTTATGTACTCCTCCAACATAGCCTCCTTAATCTTACAAAGAAAGAACCTGACTAGAAAAGCATTCTAAAACACCTGCCAACTCATAAGAGTTGCATTCTCACCTCTATATTCCTTCCACATAACAACTCAATCATAAGCAACATCCTTCAGACTATAAGAGGCCAACCCTATACTATTCTTATTAGTGATATACATAATCTGAGTATTCATTCTCACTTTATCTATAAAGAGTTGAAGATCCTTATCTACCTTTAACCTATGGAAATCAGGAGGATTTATCCTCATAAAGTCATAAATCCGGGCTGCAGCTAAATTACCGTTTTCCTGATATGGGACTATTGCTTGTTTATTTTCTTTAACATTGGCATTCATAGCTTGGGACAACACTTAAAAGGTAGCCAAAATTTAGCATGAGACACATTCTCATATAGAGGATCGGCATGTAAGGATGGTTTATTATGTTTTTTGTATGTGTTAGCTTAGCGAGGAGGCATATTCTATCACATATAAATATGAGTTAACATAGATAGAAACAACTGTAGGCACAATAGACCATGAAATAAATGATGATTCCTAACTTATTCTGTAGCCTTATGCTCATACATATGACACACTTCACATCCATGATCAAGACTCTATGTAATAAGGCTTGTCTGAATCCTTAGGACTTTTTAAAACTAAGGATCTAATACCATATTTGTAATACCCCATAAGTGCCCCCTAGAAATTGCATGCTGCTTAAGACAATGAATAGCCCTAAGCTAACTAATGACATATATTTATTTTAAAACTCATATGAAAAATGAACTCACATATATAAGATCTTGAAGGTAAAGATTTTAAATCGTTGTAGAAGTCTTTAACTTGGGATTCTTTAAACAAACTCTTTGAACTTGAAATATTAAAAGTCTGACAAGCCTCTGCTAAAGTCTAGAGAACCACTAGGACAGACCCTAGCTTGATAAAAAATAAACAGAAATGAAATAACTAAAACACTATCATCAATGAGTAGAAGCTGGATAAACTAGGTTCTCGGACTATGAGGACTCACCAAAAGTCAGAATGTAGGTGATGATGCTTGTAGTCAACCATGCTGCTAAAAATAAGCACTCAAGCTAACATTATAAGACAATGTAGCACCTATACATATATATGGGTTAGTACCTCTGGACTTTACTAAGTATACGAAGGTGAATGCCTAAGTAAAATGAAGACTAAATATGCATATAAATTTTCAAATGTTGCATGCTAAATGTATCTGACTTACCTTGAATCTGAGTAAGACAAAAGACCGCAAGATAATAAACAAGAATGATAAAGCATAAGAATAAACTTTGTGAGCCATGACACATAATTTCTAAGATCTTTAATTTTCATTCTTTCTTATGGGTAATTCTTCTAATAGACATCAACCATATGGGAGACCATAGAGTCCAATATCTTACCCATATTGGGGAGAGATATTATATCCTTGCCATATAAATAGAGACATGACTTAAATAATCACTAAACTTATCCAAATAGGGAAAATTATAACCTACAGTGGCTCGTAGTTTCCATGAATTTAGGAAATGCTCATCCACATTATTTTCTCAATGCTAAATACCACTCCTAGAATACTTAAATTGTAACACCCCGTAAAAGTCGTGCATGGATTAGCCTTTAATAGAGTGCCCTTAGACTTAAAAACTTGAAATTTTTTGTAAGTGTAATGAGGACTTAGTGTCATTTTAGCTGACAATCTTTGGGATACAACTTTTCAACCTTTCCGATATTTGTTTTTAGATTTTGAAGTTACGTTACGATCGGGCAAACTCATAGTACATCTCAGATAAGTTTTGAAATTTTTCGGAATGCATAAGGCTGTGTTTGGATTTCAAAACAATAGCCAAACGCATAGCCTATTTCCCAGTTTTTAGTATTTCTGGGTCAATTTCAAATGATCATAAATCCCTGTATATAATGAACCGTGTGAGCTATAATAAATCAAATGAAACCTCTTTGAGTCCTCTTTCAAATGCAGTTGGTTTCATCCAATTTGATTGTATGAGTAAAAAGTTATAATAGATTTACTCCAGACTATCAAACTGTCAACTGAGGGACAGATTTGACCTTAATTGTTCCTTAGGGGTATTTTGGTCATCCTTCACCCCTATATATACCACCAAAACGGGATTTAATCCCTCAAACACCAAAATACACTTTCATTCATCAAAATTGCTCAAGAACACTCCTTAGGGTTTCAAAATAAAAACCCAAATAATTCAATATTTGACCGTAGGTTTTTGAAGATAATTACATATTTAGAATCACAAATCCACGAGCTTCAAGAAACATCTAGTATTTTTGGAAATAGAGGTACACGGGGTTTTTCCTAAATTCTCATGGGCATAAAAAAATCATGTTTTAGAATGGGGTTTTAAATTATGTATATATATTTATGTATAAGATGTTTTAACATCATTGTTTTGGTATTTTGACCATCTCCAAAGCGATTTGACAGTTTATATACATATATGAATGAATGTGTTTCAATTTTGAATACATGAACTTGCCAAAGACTTTTGACCACCAGGTGTTTGATGAAATTTCTGCATGAATTAAACTTTAAGTTTTGGAATATGAAATCCTTTACATCAGTTACATGTTTTGGTGGTCTAAACTATGTTTTGAATGAAAGCTCTTGCTTAGTACATTATGGCTCAGAAAAATCATGACTTGCAATGTCTTGGTATGACGATACCAATTCAGACTAACGCCATATCAGACTCAGACTAACAATCATTCTAGACTTTCATGATTTTAGACATTTAGAATGTTGCATATACGTAAAAGGTTTAAAATGGGTATACAGAGATGTTAGGTGGTTCCCTGAAGAGGGCTTGAGTTCAAGCGACTCATTGCCTGAAATCGTGGTTTGCTGACCCCGGTATACTATTATGCGCTGACTTAAATGTCCTGTGGAGTATCAGACTCAAACACTCCAACCGTTGCGGCACACTTGGGTTGGGGGATTCCCCACCGAGTCAATGACAGATTCCATACAGCCCGTGGAATATCAGACTTGTAGGGGAGTACCACCTAACTCAGAAGTAAAACATAGATCTTGATTTGAAATGAACAGGCAGGTTACATGTTTTCAGAAAGTGCCCATGTATTTTTCAGAAACCGTTTTATACATGATGTCTTGATGAAAAATTGCTTTCACTTAATATATATATATATATATGTATGTCCCATTATACTATTTTTGGATTGCTTCGCGTGCCAGTACTTTTGTGCTGACCCCCCCCCCCCTCTTCTAGGTCCTAAGGCACAGTCAAGAGGTCCAGCTACTCAGTAGACATTCTCGGATTTGCAGAATTGATCTCGCAGTGGTGAGCCTTCTATTATTAAGAAGGCCTAATTATGTCAGACATTATCTTATTATTATGTTTTTGGTTTACTGGGGGCCTTGTTCCAATTTCTTCTCAGACAGATGTTTGTGTTCTTAGTAGAGATTTCGCAGACTGATGTTAGATAGTATTACTCAGAAATATTGCAGAACTTGACCATGTATTTCGTACTCAGTTTCAATTCCGCATTTTATTATAATTACGAATGTTGTTCATGATAACCAGATAAAGAATGGGTGTTCCGGGCCTTCATGGTTCGGGATGCTCATCACGGCTAGGGCCTAGGCTCGGGTCATGACAAACTTGGTATCAGAGCACAGTTCATGGTCCCAGGGTGTCTGCGAAATCACATTGGGTAGAGTTTTATTTATGGGTGTGTAGCGCGCCACACTTATAAGCAGGAGTCTACAAGACGTTTAGGAATGTTTCTCTTTCTTCATGTTCTAGTTCGTGAAACAGAGTCAGAATGTTCCTCCTTCATACTCTAATTCGTGTTATGGTGACGTCCATACAAAATTAAAATCATCCCAAATTCTTTCCTCACTCTGATGTTCTCAGACCCATTACATTTCTAGGGTGAATCAAGTGCAGAAGTTTAGAGTCTAAATGGTATTGTCCCTTCGGATCGCGTCATATAAGATCTTAAAATTATGCAAGGACTTGAGAAGAGTCTGTTATTGCTTCAGAGTGTATGGGTTCTGGTGTGAACCTTGATCTTGATAAAATCGTGCTTTTCAGCCTTCTGTATTGAGTATATTCGGCCCTTTTCAGAAATTTATGTTGCAGATGTCATGCTTAAGGGAAAAAATGTGTAGTAGAAGTGTTGGAATTGTATTTCCACCTAAATAGTAGTATAAGTTAAAGTGTCGGTGTCCTGACCTATTGATAGCAAGTAGCGTGTGTGGATTGTATGATAATCTATGGGGGAAATATTTGACTCAGATTTTTTTTTATCAATACAAAGTAAGATGTGTATTCTCAGATTATGGAATATTGTGTGACAAGTTTCTATCTCTTGAAAATATTTTATCATCGTGTTGGTGAAACTAAAAAGTCTAGTGAAGCCGTGTGGGGCTCTTTCGATTCACTAGCATAGTTGCCTTGTCATTCTTCTTATTTTCTTGTTCAAACTACAAAAAAATCAAAGTCTAGAAAAGCCGTGTGAGGCCTATTTCAATTCACTAGTAATTTGTCATTCAATGTGTGGTTGTTGTGTTGGTTGAATATATGTATAGCTGAATCTTTTTGCATGAGATAGAGTTGGTAATGAGGCGATTCATCCTTGTGTGTTAGTTTATTAGTCGAAGACAGAGAAGGAGTTATTAGGTGAGGTGAATTGTCCTTGATCGAAGTATGAAAATGGCCAGATTAGCCAGTAGGTTATAAGTATAGACTCATGGTTGTTGTGGATTTTGAAGGTAGTGTAAATGTACGCTTGGGTAAGTAATTGTGATGTGAGAAAGAAGTATAAGTAGATACGATTGTACGGGGTTATAATATAAGGATAAATTTGATCATGTCTATTATGAGGCTTTAACCCCCTTGACCCTCTTTTCATTGGTAGTTGTAAACTAGTGCTACTTGTGAGAAGGTATGTAGTAGATTTTTCAGATATTTGGGTAGAATATCCCAATCTGATGGATTAGTATAGTTATATTATGTTGCATTCTTCATTGGTGGTAAATGATTGATACTAAACTATAGGCTTGAATTTAAATGGTGTGGTGGTAAATAGTGGAACAAGTTTGATGATGCATGTTTTGTGGGATTAAATTAGTAGGCTTGATGTGCTGAAATAGTACATGCTAATGGATTATGATAAGGAAAAACCGTTAGGTCATGATCGATTATTGTGGTTATGAAGTTCTAGTGCACTACTGTTTCGTGATGTTTATTTCATAGTTTCCAAGTGAAAAATTCGTGTAAGGTTGGGTTGTAAATCATGCATAGCACTAGATATTAAGTTTGAACAGTTGATGTCCATGAAGGTGGATGTGAAGATTTCTTGGTTAATGAATACTAGTTGTATAGAAGTGATCTAATAGACTTAAACGGTGCATGCAATAGAGTAAGTTTATTTGATTCGTAGTGGTGTATGATATTGCATGTATGATGTAGAAGTATGTCTAAGGTGACAAGAGGTTGTGGCATTTTTCTAAGGCTATTACTTATTTTGCGTGGCTAGTGGTACCATTGAATTGTTAAGTGGAGAAAGACTAGTTAGATGGTACATGGTGATCTAAATAGCCATGTTAAGGTGTTTTGATTGATAGTGTTGGGCCTTTTACGGTGATCTTGATTCTCATAGTAGAGGGATATTAATTTGGAGTCGCAATAGTGGTATGCTCTATCGAAAGAGATATGGTTCATCAAAGGATTGGTGATATCCATGTTAAGTTTTAGCATCTAAGCTTGACTTTTGAAGGTTAAACCAACAAAATAAGTGTGCAAGCATTATACTATGACTATTGGTGGCTAGAGAAAGATAGAGTGTATCCCGGAAGGTAGTCATTCGGGCTAAGTTCTATGATATGCATGTATTGTTATTTTTTTTCAGACCCTAGAGTGTAGTAAGTGTAGTTCAGTTAGAATATGGTAAAGGATCTCCCAAACTCTAGATGATGACTTGAAGCTAAGGGGGAGATGACAGAACGAATGACCAAGTAAGGCTCTCAGATTCTAGTAGTGATGCAGTATGATTTAGAACGTTAGAAAGTGAGGGTGAAACTCAACCCATTCTTATCTTAGTATTTTTTCAGTGATCCCAATGCCTACTCAAGCTTTACATTTCAGTTCCGTGATCATAGTTCGTGATTCCTGTATATGATAGAGAGTCAGGTACTCTTCCAGTTCCAAGATAATGAGTTCTAGTTAATTTAAGTAGTCGGAATTACATTCCTTATGTTAGGAACTCTAGTTGAGGTCATGCAACTCATGACGCATGTACTCACTCTTTATAATATGTTCAGTCCCATATAAAAATCTTCTCATGCTTCAGGGTCTTATGTTTTAACCTTTTAGTGTCCTCCGTATGCAATGATAGTGGTGATGAAGTAAATGTTCTTGTTGATGGAAGATCATAGTACGTTTGTTTAGATAAGGCCATAAGTATGAAGTGAGATTTGGGGCCTATCTTTGATACATGTGATGTTTAGTGGAAAAGTTTGTGTGTGTATGTTTTTAGGATAGTGCGTGGGAGTTATATTGATAATAGTTTAGAAACTATGTGAAGTATGTATTTATGGGTGTTTGCCTTGAAGTTAACATATGGTTATAAATTAGGCTTGAATGACGTTTTGGGATTGTAGCGGAAGGTTACAATATGCATTAGCGACTTCATATTCAGAGTTCAGAGTAGTCATTAAAGTGGTAAGGCATGTTATGCTTAGAATGTGATCTTTAAAAGAGGTATAGAAGGTGGCATCATATGGTTTAGAATAATAGCGTGGTGTAGCATGTTGTATTTTTGTGACTTAGAGTTAGGCTTGATCGCGCGGTAAGGATTAAGCTATTTTAGACATTAGTAGAAAAATTTGTCAATGCTAATATGAAAAATTTAAGCTGAATTGAATGAATATCATATTTATAGGGAATAGTATAGTTATGGGATATTCGGGAAGTGTTCTAAGCCTGAAAGTAAGAAGTCGTATTGCCAAAGGTCTGAAAATTCTATCCTAATTTAGGAGTTATATGTCTATATTTCAGACTGCAGAGCAGAGTTAATGTTGTGATTTCCTCAGTTGGATGTCTTGTGTAATCCATACCCAAGATTCGTGGCTCCCTATTATTGTTAGAACTTCTTTAGAGAGAGTGTTGAAGAGATACTCCAGTTAAGTATGAAAGTCCAGCATAATTCAATCTGTATAGTCAGTAAGTCAGTTTAACAGGCAGATTCATATGACTTGTTTTCTCGTCTTTTCATTTATTCATGCTACCTGAAATCTCAAACATGCTACTATTCCAAGATAGAGTATAACAGTAGTTGCGAGTATAGCTCAGTTCATGTGTCATGCATTAGATTCAGATTCCAGATGTTCAGTTATGATTCAATTTGTAGGTGCCTAGTGCATCGCCTCAATTTTTTTTTCCGAGTATCTTAATGAATTGAGCATTCATAGAGAGACATAGTGTCCCAAGGGGGAGATGCCTCATTCAGTTGCATGTATAGATTCTTATTACAAGCCTTGCACCAGTTATCATTACGTAATCAGTCATACATTCATACGTTAGTTCAGTCAGATATGCGTGCATTAAAAATGCATGTTCAATAGAAAAAGTTCAGCTTATCAATGTATTTAGTCCTGCGTTCATGAGAACAACTCAAGGACAGATCCATGCATCAGATATGCGTGTTCATTATGAGAATTCAGCCTATGAATAGCTTCAGTCGTGTATTCCATGCATCAGATATGCGTGTCCGATATAAGAATTCAAAATATCAATAGTTCCAGCCATATGGTCATGTTTCAAATCAATGTATTCTTTATTAAAGGACATGTCGTGTCCGCATTATTCTATATCTTTAAGGCTTCAACAAGTTCCTATCCATCAATCGAGGACGAAAGATCCCAAGGGGGAGATAATGTAACACCCCGTAAAAGTCGTGCATGGATTAGACTTTAATAGAGTTCCCTTAGACTTAAAAACTTGAATTTTTTTGTGAGTGTAATGAGGACTTAGTGTCATTTTAGCTGACAATCTTCGGGATACAATTTTTCAACCTTTCCGATATTCGTTTTTAGATTTTCAAGTTGCGTTACGATTGGGAAAGCTCATAGTACATCTCGGATAAGTTTTGAAAATTTTCGGAATGCATAAGACTGCGTTTGGATTTCAAAATAGTAGCAAAACGCATAGCCTATTTCCCAGTTTTCAGTATTTATGGGTCAATTTCAAACGATCATAAATCCCTGTATATAATGAACCGTGTGAGATATACTATATCAAAGGAAACCTCTTTGAGTCCTCTTTCAAATGCAGTTGGTTTCATCCAATTTGATTATATGAGTAAAAAGTTATAATCGATTTACTCCAGACTATCAAACTGTCAACTGAGGGACAGATTTGACCTTAATTGTTCCTTAGGGGTATTTTGGTCATCCTTCACCCCTATATATACCACCAACACGGGATTTAATCCCTCAAACACCAAAATACACTTTCATTCATCAAAATTGCTCAAGAACACTCCTTAGAGTTTCAAAATAAAACCCCAAATAATTCAATATTCGACCGTAGGTTTTTGAAGATAATTACATATTTTGAATCACAAATCCACGAGCTTCAAGAAACATCTAGTATTTTCGGAAATAGAGGTACGCGGGGTTTTTCCTAAATTCTCATGGGCATAAAAAAATCATGTTTTAGAATGGGGTTTTAAATTATGTATATATATTTTTGAATAAGATGTTTTAACATCATTGTTTAGGTATTTTGACCATCTCCAAAGCGATTTGACAGTTTATGTACATATATGAATGAATGTGTTTCAATTTTGAATAAATGAACTTTCTAAAGACTTTTGACCACCAGGTGTTTGATGAAATTTCTGCATGAATTGAACTTTAAGTTTCGGGATATGAAATCCTTTACATCAGTTACATGTTTTGGTGGTCTAAACTATGTTTTGAATGAAAGATCTTGCTTAATACATTATGGCTCAGAAATATCATGACTTGCAATGTCTGGGTATGACGATACCAATTCAGACTAACGCCATATCAGACTCAGACTAACAGACATTTCAGACTTTCATGATTTTAGACATTCAAAATGTTGCATGTATAGAAAAGGTTAAAAATGAGCATACAGAGATGTTAGGTGGTTCCCCGAAGAGGGCTTGAGTTCAAGCGACTCATTGCCTAAAACCGTGGTTTGCCGACCCGGGTATACTATTATGTGCTGACTTAAATGTCCTGTGGCGTATCAGACTCAGACGCTCCAACCCTTGCGGCACACTTGGGTTGGGGGCTTGCCCGCCGAGTCAATGGCGGATTCCATACAACCCATGGAATATCAGACTTTTAGGAGAGTACCACCTAACTCAGAAGTAAAACACAGATCTTGATTTGAAATCAACAGGCAGGTTACATTTTTTCAGAAAGTGCCCATGTATTTTTCGGAAACCGTTTTATACATGATGTCTTGATGAAAAATTGCTTTAACTTAATATATATATATATATATGTATGATCCATTATACTATTTTTGGATTGCTTCGAGTGCCAGTAATTTTGTGCTGACCCCCCCCCCCTCTTCCAGGTCCTGAGGCACAGTTTAGGGGTCCAGCTACTCAGTGTACATTCTTGGATTTGCAGACTTAATCTCGCAGTGGTGAGCCTTCTATTTTTCGGAAGGCCTAATTATGTCAGACATTATCTTATTATTATGTTTTTGGTTTACTGGGGGCCTTGTTCCAGTTTCTTCTCAGACAGATGTTTGTGTTCTTAGTAGAGATTTCGTAGACTGATGTCAGATAGTATTATTCAGAAATATTGCAGTACTTGACCATGTATTCCGTACTAAGTTTCAATTCCGCATTTTATTATGATTACAAATGTTGTGCATGATAACCAGATAGAGAATCAGTGTTTCGGGCCTTCATGGTTCGGGATGCTCTTCACGGCTAGGGCCTAGGCTCGGGTCGTGACATAAATATTCATACTTAAAGAAATCCACATTAAAATAGAATAAGGGTTTATAGACTGAACACCAATTATGCTTCTCTATCTTTATATCATAATCAAGATGTAGAATTTTGGATTTCATGTCTTATCTTTAGATCAAAAGATCAATATTTTCTCCAAATCATGTTACAAAACTTTTTAATGGATCTTAAGAGCATAACATTTTTGTAAACTCAATACATATACTTAGGATTTAGAACTCATGCTTTATTTTACAGAAATTTATACCAAAATTGCATGATCAGTAATCTCCTTAAATCTTTCAACAATTCCAGTCAAGGTAATATTGTTTAAATCATAATATAAATCTTATAAGTCAAACATGAATATATGAAAACCTTGATGCACTTAATGATTTCAATCACATGGTAGTATCATACTTCAAGAACATGGTTATTTAGGTATGAACCCTAACTCAAAATATATAAATTAAGGCTCAAACCAATGCAATTTGGGCACAAGGATGAAAGAATAACCTTGTTCATAAACTCCAGATACCTAAAGTTTCTTGACTTATGAAGAGAGATTAAACATTTGGACTTGATAGATGAATTTGTGGAGAAGAACCCTCATCCTGATGTTCTTGAAGATGGGAGGAGGAAAATATTGTTATAACATTGAGGAATAGAGGGACTAACACCTCTTGGAGGGTTATGGGTCATGGGTTAGGAACTATAAGAAGGGAAAAGACAAAAAACTTTAACTGAACTTTATAAAAAATCTTAATCAGTCTTTACGAGTCAAACATACAACTCATATAATAAGTGTATGACTAAGCGCATTAACTCGTAAGCTTGGTGTAACACCCCATAGTCATAACACCCTTTCATTACTTCTAAAATGATATTTAGGACCCCCTTTGTGATAGTAGATCATGTGTTCATGTTGTGGGGGTGTTTATAGCATTTAAGGACCTAAAAACTAAGTTGTCGTCGCAAACTAGACTTAGGCGATGGCTAGGCATCGCCATACCATTGCAAACGTTCACTGCAAAATATTTGCCATAGGGTTTGTGTTGTAAATACTAATGTTTTCCATAGGGTTTCTCCATAAATGCTAATGTTTTCCATGGAGTTTGCACTGTAAAACTTATGGCTAAGTGGTGTAGAAACTCCCCTTTTGAGTTATTTCATGGGCAACGAAGTTATTTGACACTACATAACCGCCCCTAAACATAACTACACGGATTTAATAGTCCCTAAACACTTCTTAACCCTATAAAAATAATTAGTTCATCATCTAATACACGAGGAGAAAAACAAATTAGGGTGGTTATGACATTGAGTGTTATCATTCATAAGTGGTAGAACCTTCTCATAATTGGAAGTATGGGTTTAGAAGTGTAGTGATAGGAAAGGTGGTAATAGTGAATGATCAAATGTGAATAGATAAACTTTTCCATACAATCAAGTTAGTAGTGAGGTGATATATCCTTATATGTTAGTTTAGTGGAAGGTAGAGAAGCGATTGTTAGTTATGGTAAATTGTTTTTCTCTTGAAGTAGGAAAGGTATTATTGATGATAGTTATCATGTTAAAAATGTATAGGTTATTGATGAAAGTATTTGGTGGTTGAGTATTGTGAATTTAGACTACTCTTGAGGTTGCAATGAGTTTGGTTGAAACTTATAGTGCTATAAAATGAATTTAGGTGTATAGATGGGTGAATGGTAGTGATGTGTAGAGAGAGGATATTTTATTAAAAAAGATTGTCCATATGATCAATGATCAATTATCATTATTATGAGATTCTAGTGGACTAGTATTTCTTGATGCTTTATGTTATAGCTTCCAAGTAAGAATAATATTTACAGTTGGGTTGCAAATCATTATTATCACTACACAGTAAGTTTGAATAGTGGATGATCATCAAGGTGGAAATAATGATTGCTTGTTTAGTGATAATAGTTATATGGAAGTGATCTAGTAGGCTTGAACAGTATATATGCAAGATTTTAAGTTCATTTATTTGCAATTGAGTATGATATTGTAAGTATGATATAGAGGTGTGCCCAAAGTGATATAGGTTGCATAATTTTCTAAGGTTACTCTATGTTGTGTCTGGTTAGTAGTACCCTTGAGTTTCTAAATAGAAGAAAGATAGTTATATATAATATGGTTTTCTTAATAGCTAAGTTAAGGATTTATGGATAGGTGATGTTGAGTCTTTTGGTATGATTTTGATTCTCATGGTTATGGGAAGAATATAAGTTTAGAAATGTGATAATAGTAGGCTGTGATAGAAAAAAGACAGATTATGTATTTATTAAGGCAAGCACATTGTCATGAAGGGTTTAAATATATGATGAGTATTGAAGCTAAGGAACGTTAAGGATAGTATATATTAATAAATTGTTCAAGGACAAAGTTAGTATAGTTCATTAGAAGTTTGGGAATATCCATGTTATGTGTTTGAATCTAAGTCTGAATCTGGGATGATTGAGCTAACAAAAAGAAGAGTTGAATCGCTGGATGGTGTTAACTCAGGGTATTGTCATGCTCATGTATATCCTAATTTAGTAAGTGTTCAAGTTATTATATGATGACCATTAGGGCTATAGAAAGTTAAGAGTTCTATCTTAGAAGGATGTATTAGCAGTTTGTTTTACACTTTCAGGTGTAGTCTTTATGCGTGAATTTATTATTTATATGTATTACTATATCTTGGACCCTAGAGTAATGTTGTTACAGTTCAGTTTAGAATTTATTAAGGGTCCACAGACTTAGAATTATGGAAAAAAGCTAAGGGGAGATGATAGAATAACAAACCAAGTCAGTCCTTTAGATTCTAGTTGTGATGTCATTGTGTTGTAGAACAAAAGTAGGATGTCATTGTGTGGTAGAACATTAGTAGGGGAGAAAGATGCCTGGCCCATTCTTTTCTAAGTGCAAATTGTTGTATTTTAGTCATGACGTATGTACTCATACTTTACATGTCAGCTCCATGATCATATCTCGTATCTATGCACTTTCCATAGAATCAAGTATACATTTAGTCCTTAGTAGGAATTCCAATTTACTCAGCAGTACAAATCATAATTCAAAAATTTATTAACTCCAAACTTGGGTCAGGCAATTCATGACTCATGTACTCATGCTTCACAGTATGCTCAATTCCTAGAATTCACAGCCTTAGTTAAGTGTCCATGTTATGCATAGTATTCTTTCATATTCCATGTCCTCATATTCTAATCCTTCAGTGACCTCTCCTTGTGAATTAATAGTGATGATGAGTTATTGTTTAGAGAGAAGAGAGTAAATGTCTTATGTTGGTAAATATTGTTATGTGCTTATTGTATCTCATATTATAAGTGTGAGAGATGACTAAGCTAGAGATTTTTAATGTATGTTATGGGTAGTTGAAATTTTGTGTGTTTTCTTAGGGATGGTGCATAGAAGTTGTTATTGATAGAGGTTTAAAGAATATGAGAAAGATGTTTTTATAGGTATTTTCTTAGAAGTTTGTATGTGGCTATAATGATAGGCTTAAATGTCATTTTGGTATGTAAGTGGATGGGTGCATTATGTGCTAATGAATTCCTAGTAAGAGGATTGAATTTAGTTATTGAAGGCATAAAAAGAGTTATTCTCGCAATATGATGTTCTGAAAATGCATGGGGTATTGAATTTAGGGTTCCGACTAGTGTTATGGTGTTAAGTGTAGTACTTTATAGATTTGAGTAGGCTTGAACATAGTGAGAGAATTTAGTTCAGCTTAGAAATCAGTAGATAGGGTTATTAGTAACTATGTGAAGGTCATAAGTAGCATCAAGTGAAGTGCAGTATTGATGGGGCACATATAGTTGAGGGAGTATTTGGGGAGTATGTCTAAGCTTGAATGTGGTAGTTTTATTACTTAAGGCATAGTAATTTTACCGTAGCTTTTGTTCCGTAGATCTATGTTCCGTGTTATAGAGTTATAGCTATATTAAGATCCCTTGCTCCGATATCTTATTCAGATCATGCTCGAGAAATATTTTCCTCCCTGATGTTCTTAGAACTTCTTGAAAAGAGTTTCTCATGGAGTATAATCTTTCAGTATAATTTAGTCTGTATATCCAACAATTTAATTTAGTAATCAGACAAATAAGCTCCTATTATTTTCCATCTATTCTTTCTATCTGAAGTTTCATGAAAATGGCTATTCCATTAGGTAATTGCTCACATCCATGCAAATTACGAATTCAATTCAGTTCATGCATCATATTTCAGATTCAATTATTTAGTCATGACTCAGTTCATAAGTGTTCAGTGCATAACCTTAGTTTTCCAAGTATTCCATCTTAGATAGTGTGATACCCCCTATACAATCTTATTATCATTGTCTCATAGTTTGTGGTTGTATAATTCATTACTTCAAAGTTCTATATGTCTAATTGAATCATGAACACCTCAAGCGAGTTCTAAACTCTCAGCATGAATCAACTTCTTATAGGAAGTAAAGTCCAGTCAGCTCAGAAATAAGTTTCATGATGAATATTTTAATATTTCAGCTCAGTTATATCCTTTCTTAGCAGTCATATCATGTCTACATTATTCCATATTTCTAATACTTCAACGAGCTCCTATCCATCATTCGAAGACAAATGATTCCAAAAGGGAGATAATGTAACACCTCGTAGTCGTAACACCCTTTCAATGTTTACAAAATATTTTTTAGGATAACTGTAGTGATGCTAGATCATGTGCTAATGTTGTGTGGGGGGGCGGGGTGTTGGGAGTGTTTAAGGGCCTTAAAACTAAGTTTGCACAACAAACTAGAGCTTAGACGATGGCTATTCATCGGCATACCATGGAGAATGTTCACTGGAAAATATTTGTATAGGGTTTTCATCGCAAATCCTAATTTTTTCAATAGGGTTTATGCCACAAAGCCTAATGTTTTCCATGGAGTTTGCGCCATAAAGCCTATGGCCAAGTTGTGCAGAAACTCCCTTTTTAAGTTATTTCAAGGGAAACCAAGCCATTTTACACTACATAACAGTCCCTAAACATAACTACACAAGATTAATAGTCCCTAAACCAGCTTTAACCCTATCAAAGTCCTTAGTTCATCATCTAATACACAAGAGGAGCAAAAAACCTTAGGGTTTGGGAAATCAAGCTTAAAGGTTAAATCTTT
The DNA here is from genome assembly GCA_030864225.1 of Capsicum baccatum var. pendulum. NCBI lineage: Eukaryota > Viridiplantae > Streptophyta > Magnoliopsida > Solanales > Solanaceae > Capsicum > Capsicum baccatum. The sequence continues at coordinate 160,041,715 of CM061555.1, read as the reverse complement.
TAACAATTTCTTCGTCATTAAGGTATGTAGGGTTATTAACAAGGATACCTCTTTTATCCTTGTTCCCAAAACATGTTTTTTCTTAAGATTTCATGGTTTGCAAATTAGGATTCATACCCAAACTACTTTGTTTTGAGTTTATGAATTTACATGTGATTTATGTATTGAAGTCCATGTTTATTGCATCTATTTATTCTTTGACTTAAAGGTTTATATCATGAATTTCACCTCGTTATTGTCAATTTATATTGTTGAATGATTTCAAGATGATTGTTGAGAATGAAGCTTTATTGTGAAATTCTGAAATTAAGTACATGTGCTTTAAACCCAAGTATGAGTTTGAGATTGCAAAAAGACTATGATCTTAAGCCACTTTTATAAGTTGTTTACCAAGATTTAAGAAAGAAATTGACCTTTTGCTCCTACGCTAAGATAAGGAATCCACATTGTTCATATAGTTTATGATTTAAAGAAAGAGAAGCACAATTGGTTTTCATTATAAACCCTTGTTCTATTTTAAGATGGATTTCCTAAAAGTCTAAGAATATAAGAATGGGAATAGTATTTAGTCGAGTTAACGTCTCATGCCCCAAAACTATGAGCCACCATAGGTTTAAGTGCTCATATTGGGCTAAGTCAGTGATCACTTAAGATATGATTCTATTCCGACGGAAAGTGTAGAACAACTCTCCCCAACATAGGTAAGACATTGGACTCCATGATAGCTCACATAGTTTCTATCGGTTAGAAGAAACTCCCTAAGATAGAATAAAAGGAAAGCTTTTAGAACTAAGTGTTGTGGCTAACAAAGTTTAACATTATGCTTTACTACTCGTGTTTATGATTTTACAACTTTGTTTAATTAAAGCCCAAGGTGAATCATTTACACTTAATATGCATTATTTGAAAGTTTTAAAGAACATTGAATATTGTTTTACTTATGCATTCACCCTCACAAGCTTAGTACATTCCAAAAGTACTGATACATATATATGTCTATATGATACATTTTGTCATTATGTAGGTACCAATTATAGCCTGCATATCATTATCAAATAGTGTGCAGCTTCCAGTTAGCAAGTGATGAGTCCTTTTTATTCTAGGGCTTGAGTCAATCGTAGTTCTAGTAGCATCTTGTTTTATTTACTCAGTGGTATTGATTCAGAATAATTGGGGGTCATTTTCCGGCTACCACTAGTCAATATTAGTAGAGGTTTCATGGACAAGTAGTATAGTTGATGTATTAAATTTCCATTTTTTTGTATAACCAGAGTTTCAATCATTTATACAGTTTTGTGTTGATCCTACTTAGTAAAGTCATATCTTCGAGTCAATTGTTTTTTTTAGATTAATGTATTTTATTTATTTACTCATGAGTTATGCCAGTATAAAGGTTAGCTTGGTATCACTTATTTATGTTTCTAAGAACCGTGTGACATCCAAGGGGTAGTCTCGAGGCATTACACCTTGAAGAATCAAGGATGGTTTACACTGATCAACATACAAGTGGTAACATACTACTCGTTACATGACTTTACAACTTGGGAACAACCATCTGTATCTTTGAAAGAAACTTAGGGAACCTATTTTTCCGAACCCATGACTTCACATCGTATGACTCAAACCATGATCATACAACTTCTAAGGTCAACTCGTATCTACAACAGACTTTATGTACTCCACCATTTCCTAGGTATGATTTACCATAAATGACTTATATGGATTGTGTATGACTCTAGGGAGTGAGTCATATGATGCACAATAGCTTCTAAAACATGGGATATTACATATATATTTTGAATGCTTTCATATAGGAAATTTATTTTTTTCTTTAGATTACTATTAGTCTTAAGCATTTTAGATATCAGGATAATTTAATTGGGAGTAGTACTTATCATCAAGGTGATGCAGGGATGAAGGTTCACTCGCCAACTATGTTGAGACCTTTAGTAAAGGTCCCTACGTCTTAGCACTATGGTGGCACCATAGGTTCTATAGAGTCACCCATCAAACTAGACTTGACTTCTTAGAGCTTTTAGCCATCAATTTAGTAGATCCATGTCAGTCAGCATTCGTACCCGTGGCAAGGTACTTAACACTCTTCTTTCTAGGGTTATAGGTTGGGCCCCGATTAGCTTAAATTGGGTTATGTTAGTTATTAGTAACTCATACAGTCCATGGTTTACAGTTTAGATTATAATTCTTTCATGACATTGTATTGAGTTACTTAGTTCATTATATAGATTATATTCATTACTTCGTCTTGCATTAGTTTATCATGTTATATGTACTATGTTAAACTTAGATTAGTTATTTCCTATATCACATACTCTATACATTCAAAGTACTTATCACATACCTTCTTTTGTGCTATATTATTTTATAATATAGGTCTTAATTTGGGTTGCAACTACTATGACTTTCCTCATATCAGCAATAACATTTCTGTGAGTCCTCATCATGCAATGACTAGAGTAAGAATTTTATTTCATTTTTTTTATTTTTTGTTCCCCATTTTTAGATAGTTAGAGTTAGCTAGGAGCTTATCCCAACAACTCGGCTAAGTTTTTTTTTCAAATAGAATTTATATTCTCAGTGTTTTGCTAGGCCATAAGTTAGGTTAGAGTCACTTGTGATTCTAGCACCATATTATGACTATGGGGTAGTCTCAAATCGTAACAGCAAGTTTTTATGGTATGCCATTAATTAATTTATTATAAGAGACAAAAATAGGTAGCAACATAATATTGAAAATGGATGAATTAAAATTGGAGAAGTGAAGGGGATGTCATGGAAAATGGAGCATACTTTGTAGCCATTATTGAAGAAGTTGAATACTGTGGCCACTGCTATTTGCTTTCTTGGTAGTGGACAGTGGCTTTTTGTCAAAGTAAATACTTTTGATGGAAGTACAACCATAATTTCTAGTATAATTTGTATTATATTTTAGTTGTTTACAAGAAAGTACCAAAGAATCAAATTAGGAAAATAGAATTAATCCAAATCAAACTTGGAAAATAGCAAACCAAATAAAATTATTTGAGTTTGGTGTTTGGTACATATTATTGAAAAACTAAAAACTAAAGAATCAAATCAAATTTCCAAAAAACTAAATAAAAAAAGCAAACGTTCCACTCTTACCCTTAACAACACTTGCATATAATAATTGTTACTATTTTAATGTTAAGATGGCTCAATTTGAGCTAATATATGGTATGATTTATAGATATTTAGTGGGTTAGTTTGATGTTTTTAAGGTAAGAACTTAGGGTATAGAATTGTTGAGAAATCCATATATACGGTAACGTTTTTTCAAGAGGGACTTCTCACAGTTTAGAGCATATAGAAGAGTTACATGGATTGATGGGTTTAAAATTTGAAGTTCATAATTTGAGTGAATTTATTATTGAAGGTATCATTGCGAAGGTTGGTATGATGTTTTGGAAGAAGGGCAAGCTAAGCCCTAGGGTTATTGGCCCATATGAGGTGTTTCAACATATTATTGAGGTGTCCTACCATGTGTTCTTTTGATATTCTATGTTTCAATACTAAAGAAAACCATTCTGATGGTTCTCATGTGATTCAGTTTAGCTGGATTTGAATTCGACCTTTGAGAAGGAGCATATTACAATTTTGGAGTTTATTCAGACCTTTAGATCCAAAGATATTACATCTGTGAAAGTCTAGTGGAGGCATCATTTAACAGAGAAAATCATTTTGGAGACTAAATTACACATGAAAAAAATACCCTTGCTTTTAACCATTTAGCCATTTTTTCATTTTATTTTGCAGGATGAATTTATATTTTAGTGGTTCATCCCTTTAACGACCCTTACAGTCATTTTATGATATACCTCTTATTAATTTTTTAATCCTCCTCATTGATTTTGTTTGTTTAGTTTATGACTTGAAAAGGTAGGTGACAAATTTTAAGGTTATTAAATGTGTAATAAAAGAGATTTTTGGTTTTCGAAGTTTGAAACTTGAAAAGTTTGATCTAATGTAACATTTTGGGTTTACGATGCAAGATTTGGGTTTTCATATCTCTCCTTATTTCTAGAGTGTGATTTATGACTAAGTTATGTATTTTATAAATATTTAGATTTCTTAAAGTTTTGTACTTGATAATGATCAAATTTTTTTAAGATGACCTTGTATCGATTATTTGATAATTTTAATATAATTAGAACCTATTTTATGATTAATTTGTAGTAGTGTTTTTTTATAATTTTTATTGATTTATGAAAGGTCTATCAAATTGTAGATTGATTTGGACCATAATTGGTTTGTTAGCTTCTGGTGTAGGTGTATTTGATCTTCTTATTCATAAGGAATCATTGTGTTTAAGATAGGGAACTAGGTACGCATCGTGATATTAGTCGTCTTAGGCTTGATAACAAAACGTAGTTTTAGTTATGTTTACGGTTGAGTTATGTTTATGATTGGCATTTGCAGTCTTGTAGTCAAGCCAATTGTAACAACCATAGTTTTTATTTTAGATTTTGTTTTTGTTTTGACCATTTTGCCTTCCCTGTAGTTGTTATATGCTATTAATGAGTTGTAAAAATGATTTACACGATCCCGAATATGTTTAGAAGTGGATTAAGTGGTATGAGGTTTCTAGAGGCTTTGACTGTGTTTAATTTTACATTGGTCAATATGTTTTTATGTGAGTATCATATGGTAATTATATTAGTTCAATTAGATCCAGAATGTCGATTTTGAATTAGTAACGTAGTTACTCTGGGTTCCAAGCCTTTATATGTTATTTGGACATCTTAGATAAGAAACTAGTTATAATAGCTTAATGGGGGGTCCTAGGGGATAATTTTTTTTTTTAAAATGATTTCTTTTTTATAATTATGGTTCCATTGAGTCCAAAATGTAAAAATTAGCATAGTATCATAGTCGAATGATATATGTGGGCCCCAAATGAATTTTAAGGATCCATTTCGAGGATTTCATATTTTACTTCAGTATTTTTACTAATATTTGGTGCAGCATAAATCCTTCATCGCATTTGAGGGCCCTTATTGACATTTGCGGTGAAGGAATTTATTGGTCATCATAATTATAATGGGGTGCTTCTAATTACAAAAAGCATGGGGTCTAGGTCGTCGTGAACACAAGGGGGAGACTGCATTCATAAAGAGTAGGTGGTTCAAGTTTGGGTCAGTTATTCTTCGTTATTGGAATGGACCACCTGCAATTGAGAAGGTTTGATTTGGGTCGAGTCGTAAACGCACTATAAGTGATCAGATTTGCAAAGAACAAACTGTACTCGTGAATAATTCAAAACTTTTCGTCATCCAAACCCTATTTTCACCATTATTAAATTATGGGAGCTTGGTGCTTTATGATTTTAAATAGGTTTTTCAGCAATTTTGCGTGGGTAATCTCAAACTGTTTATTTCATTATTTTTCATTAATTTCGAAATCTACCTTTAAAACTATGATTTCAAACTTCAATTCTGGGTTTTTTACTTAGTAAATTGCAAAATTACTCAATTTCAAGTCCTATTTCAACTCATTTATATTGAGCATTCAGATTTAGAACCCTCTTAGTAAGGATAATGTGGCTCTTAGCTAAAATTTTGGTTTTACCCTTTTTTTATTCTAAGTTAATTTTTAAACTATTTTTGGACTCGAAAAAAAGTAGCTAATATGGATATTGTTACTCGTTTTGACGTGTAGATTACATTTTATATATTAGGTATTATTTGTAGTTACTCGTAAAGAAAAGGCTCCATGTTAAAGGGTCTCGGCTAGAGATTCAATGATTTGTGGTAGGTTATGGCTTAACTTTTTTTAGACTGGGCTGGATAATTAATTATTCTTGTAAAGTTTGCTATGGATTAGGGATTTCATCGTGAAGTTTATATTTGAGTTAGTTATTTTATTGTTTTTCTAGTATATGGGTCATATGAATATTATTATTGACTTGAGATATTATTATCTTGTGATGCTCCTTTACAACCGAATGTGCATATTATATTTGACTTAAGAGATAATTATTATTGTAAACCCAAGTAGGGTTAGGCATTAATCTTGTTTGATAATTAACTGCCTTCATTAATATTGTGATGCCCGATTCAGGGCTTGACTAGCTATATTTTTTGTGTATTACATGTCTATTCATTATTGTGGATCCATGCAAAGCTTTATCGTGAATTATTACATGTTGAGGAGATTTGAGCTCTTTTAATACAATCATTGACATGACATGACATGCAAACTTGACATGCAAACTTTTCAAGGAGGATCAATTGTATTTTCCACTAGAGACAAAAGGATCTACATACCATACACTACCAACTAAAGACTTTGGAGTCACAAAAAGAGGTAAAGTGTTGTTATAAAATCATTCACTTCTATGCCCTTTATTTTGATTAAAAAGAATTTGGACCGAGGGGGATGCTTGCTTCATATTTCAGCACACAAGATTGGCTATCATTAGCACAAAATTAAGCCATAATCTCACATTTTGGCTATCACAAGGGCAAACAATATGGGTACTCAGAATCCACTATAGGAATAATAGAAATCCTACATATATAATACCATGATAGACTTTCCTTGTATCTATAGCGCAAAAAACCCAAAAACACAATCAATTTCCGTTAAGAATGCTGTCACTCAATCCATAATAAGGAAAGGCTCATACAACATCATCATTAAAACAAAATACAAAGCTCAAACTGAAAAACAAAAGTGACTAATCAATAAAATGCAGGCACTAGGGTGCCCAATATTACAACCCAATAAATATAAAGTTAAATATTCCAAATAAACATAACAACATCCAAATAAATATCCTAATCATATAGATGAAAGAATTAAATATCAAATGAATACAAAGACAAGAACCCCCAACTAAAGGCTTACAGTGTCCTCACTGCATAAATATGAAAGCATAGAAAAATTAAAAGGGGATCCCTGTAATTGCATTAAGAACTATCATCACTCTCAGTCTTTGCATCATTCTAAACATCATTAGATCTCAACTCATCATCATTTGACCACGTCGCAGGAATATTATCATCCAAATCTGCTCTAAGAGAGGGAAGTCTATCTCGAGATCTTAGGACTTGCCACAAGCCCTTCACCCTTTTCCACATACGGGTGAAAAATTTATCTCTCTTCTTTTCCTTTTTTCTTATCTTGTCATGAGAATCCCATAGCTCTTGATGTGATCATGCCAAGGAAGAGTGATAATTGGTAAACTTACCACTCATTGATGTCCAAATTCGAGCGCACTATTATGATTTAAAGGTGTAAATGAGAAAAATTTATTATTTGAATGCACTAATACCCAAGTTTTACAGGTATATAGGTAATGGGAAGAAAAGAAGTGAAATTATTTGAAAAGATATTAAAAAAGGAAGAGTTAGTGAAAAATCTAGAAAAAGCATGAGCAAAAATTGACCCCAGTTACCGTAATTGCGGTATGAGGGTCGCCATTGTGCCAAGTCAGGATTAGTCAAGATGGTAATCACAACGGACTCACCACGATCGCAGGAGATATGATTATGATCAAGATATGATGATTGCGAGTGCATGGAAAATAGCCTAGGGGCAGAAATATCATTCATCACTATTGATTCCAATTCTTTATAGGATGGAAACCCTTTCATTTTTTGGATATCACAAACTAGATTTTGAAGTTTTTGCTTTGTAAATGGCAAGAATATAGTGCTTATTTTTCCAATTGAGTTTAGTTATAATTGATGTTAAGTTTGAGAATATTCTTGTTTGCATCTTGAATGGAAGTATTGAATGATCCTTTTGGTATATTTCTTTCCTTAAACTTCATGAGTAGCTAAACATATATCTTGGGATTATGTTGAAATACGGTGCAAATCTGTGTGGGTTTTGATTATTAGTGTAGATTCTGGGTTAATGATGTTGGGTTTCACTAATGCTTATTTGTTGAATGGGAATTTATGGGTGAAAACCCCAAATTACCAAAATTTCACATAATCCTTGAAAGATGGATGCGAGTATACTTATGGATCCTATATCATCCTTGAAAGAGGGATATGAATTACAAGGTATTTGTGAAAAATAGTTAGATATAACTTATTCTCTTTTCATTATCTAAGAAATAATGGTGTAATTGAGAATTTGCCAAATCAGAGCATCTTCCTAGAAATAGGGATTCCCAATTGAGGTTTTGGGTGGATATATTTGCCACATCCATAAGGTATCTGAAAGGATACATGGGTGATAGTTCTTGGTTGAAAAACTAGTATCAAAACTCTTAACCTAGCCTAGTCTACCCGTATCATCATTAACTAACATTTGCATTAGACTATCATGGACCCATGCATTATTTTCACCTAGGAAGACATAATCCCAAGACTTGTCTCATATTGAAATCTCACCTATATTTTTTGCCCTTAATTGACAGTTGAGTAAATTTTGGTAAAACAACCCTTCCAAACCGTACTTGCCCAATTTTAATTTATGTATTTTATTTCATTTACACTACAGGTATATACTTAGATTCTTTAAGGACCCATAGGATTTGAATACTAAGTTCACTCCTTGAGGATTCGATGCCAACGCAGGTTGGGTTATTATATGTGACAATGATCGCCTTGCCTATAAATTATGATATACGTTGAACGTGATCAATATAGTGCCATTACGGGGGACTGAAATTTAGTTTTCACTTGTGCGGTATTGATTATAGCTTTGGGTATACCCGTGGTGGTTTTTATATTTTTTGGTTGTTGTTTTTGTTTCTTTTTAGCTGATTTTAATAGTGTCCAGAACACAATGAGTAATCATACAAGTAAGATGAGCGAGATTGTGGATCTCTCATGCATGCTTGTATCATATAGAACTTGGCACGTTAGTATCTCAAGGATAATTGTGATTATGCTTGGTTGGTGAAATGATTTTAGGCCTTCTTTGTGAATATAGGAACCCACTTTAGCCTAAATATCCTACCCGTACATAGAATTATGTCCTTAGTTACCCATTTTAAGCCTTCAAGCCTTTCTTTGGCAAAGCATGAGCAGAAATTGACCCCCAGTTACCGAAATTGCGGTCTACGAGTCGTGATCACAATAAGTAAAGATAGTAATCACAATAGACTCACCACAATCACAGAAGCTACGATCGCGATCTAGCTCTTGTAATCGCGAGTGAGCAAACACTACCCCGGGGGTAGAAATGACATTTCTCACTACTGATTCCAATTCTTTGTAGGATTAAAACCCTTTTATTTTTTGGATATCACCAACTAAATTTTGAAGTTTTTACTTTGTAAAACCCTACTATTTTTAGAAAGAATATAGTGCTTAGTTTTCCAATTGAGTTTAGTTATAATTGAAGTTAAGTTGGAGAATATTATTGATTACTTCTTTGATGGAAGCATAGATTGAACCTTTTGATAAATTTCTTTCCTTAAACTTCATGATTAGCTAAACATCTATCTTGGTATTATGTTGAAATAGGGTAAAAATATGTGCGGGTTTTGATTATTAGTGTAGATTCTTGGTTAATGATGTTGGTTTTCATTAATGCTTGTTTGTTGATTGGGAATTTGTATGTGAAAAACCCAAATTCCCAAAATCTCACATCATCCTTGAAAGAGAGATGTGAGTATACTTATGGATCCTATATCATCCTTGAAAGAGGGATATGGGTGACAAGGTATTAATGAAAATAGTTAGTTATAGCATATTCCTTTTTCATTATCTTAGAAATAAGGGTGGATTGAGAATTTGCTAGACCTTAGGGGCATCGTCCTTGAAGTGGGGATGCCCAATTGAGGTTTTGGGTGGATATATTTTCCACACCCATGAGGTATATGAAAGTATCCATGGGTGATAGTTCTTGGTTGAAGAACTAGCATCAAAACCGCTAACCTAGCCTAGCCTACCCATATCATCATTTACTAGCCTTTGCATTTGACTATCATGGACCTACGCATTATTTTCCCCAGGGAAGACTTAATCCTAAGACTTGTCTTATATTGAAATCTCATCCTTATGTGTTGCCCTTAATTTGTAGTTTGAGTAGATTTTCCTAAAATAACCCTTCCAACCCATGCCCCCAATTGTAATTTATGTATTTCATTTTGTTTAAACTATGGGTATATAATTAAAATCTTTCAAAACTAATAGGATCTGGATACTAGATTCACTCCTCAAGGATTCAACCCCAACTCACGTTAGGTTACTATATTTGATAATGAACACCTTGCCTATATATTATGGAGTAAGTTGAGCGTGATCAAAGAGTAGGCTTGCTCAAGTTGGAGATGGTGACTCCCCACTGTTTCTAATCCAAACCAGACAACAGCTCCAAAATTATTCTTATCTCACTTAACAGATGCTTAAATATCCCCGCTCTTGATGGTCTGCAAGAGTCGATATCATCATCCACCGAATTACCAAAGTCAACCTTTTTTTTTCTTTTTAATGAAGAACCCTCACCACAATTCGTTAATGGTTAAATGGGGGTATTTGGGTGTACCTAAGTGTCCCCGAGGTACTCCTCAACTCTGTCCCTCTTCCATAATTCTGTGACAAAGGAAGGAAACTTGAGTAGGGAGCCACCTATGTTCTTGAAATACCTGATGTCCGAAAGTACAAACACCCAACATTCAAGGGAATGTTGTCCAATATGCACACAACCATTCGAGCTCACAAATTTGGGACATGAGTCATATTAGTAGATGGAGAAATATGGATATAGATGATGGACAACCGATCCGATCCTCAGCCATGAAATCATGCAATGATATCCCTATTTTCATGGCATCCCATGAGACCTCTCTTCCTGAACAAAATTTCTAAACTAACCAGCTCTTTGGTGCATAGTCCTTATCCTCAAACTTTGTCATATTAGCATCCAACAGCCCATACAAATTATTGATCTGTTTGGCCCCAAAACGAACCTCTTTTCCCTAGATTCTAATAACAAGTTTGAAAGTAGATACTAGACTGAGATTTATGTATAAATCCCTAACCAAATTCTCATTGGCATAATATTGGTCTAGGGAAAAACACCTCTATTCGATGGCCACCAGTTTGTCATAAAAGGTCGGGAGCTTCTCATGCACCTTTTCCAAAGATATGCTACGCTCAGGGCGTAACTTTCTGCTAGCCAAGTCTTCCTAATACAAAGTTTGACACTCAGGGGAAATGAAGTGAATGCGATCATAATCTACCATCTTTATCTTTAAAGACCTGAAAACAACACAAAAATATTAACCATCAACATTATTATGTGAAAACTATGCTATTGACTTAGTTAAGCTAAAGAAATAGTTCCCGGGTCAACTTTGGGATGAAAATAAGAATTCAAGATTTTAATCCTGTCACGAAGCTGTCGGATGTCGTAATAGCAGGTTATTGGACAAAATAGCAATGGTGGCTATGATCGTAGTATTAGAGACTTCTAGCTTACAGGAGGTCAACCAAAAATACTGCTTTTCTATGCCCAATTGTGTTCATGATAAGTAAATTACACTAATAATATGAATCACCATTCCAAAACACTCAATTATGCCCCTTGAACAAGGAAAAACTATTAAGGAACTCATTCGGGTATTTCACCATACACTTAGTGTGCACCTACAATTCGTCCTAATTTAAAGAAATTTTGGGTACTCAAACTTCCCTAATGAAGTGCACACCACAAAAACAGCCAGACACGACCCAAAATTGGCCCTTGTCATATAGGCATCTCAAGCCCATCAAAGACTAGGGATTTCCTCGTTAACCCAACCAAAACATCACATTAATCCACAAATGTCGGATAAACTCCAAACATATAATCCAGATAGCAGAAACAAGACTGATACTCATAACTTAAAAAAGTCTATCCATTCATTAATATCAATATTAAACATCAAATCTACGCAAGTCCACGGTCATCCATATGCCTCTATAAATTTGAAGCCAATAATATGTCGGCACAAGCCCCCGACAATAACCAAACCATATCTAAAATAAATCTACGATATAAGATAAAGAGGCTATGAAATATGTGCCTTCTGAAGTAAGAAAGTTCACCACTTCAATGTAAACATTTGAACCACCCGAACATCTGATCACTGCACAAAACGAGAAGAAAAAGCTCTGGTCCCTGTATTGCGTGGGGATAAAGTTTCAAAGACAATAAGTGGATGAAAGTTACCATTTAACTCAAGGATAAGGATTAAACAATGCCAACAATCCAAACCCAATCAACCAATGCATATAACCAGTGCAGTACATATATATGTGAATCATGTTGGGATAAGGAACGTGATTAGCAGGAACTTTAAAATCATTAACCTGGGATGTGTATCCTTGTTATTTAGAATTTCACGTAATGGCTATAAAGGGTCAGCTTCACCTGCTGAAAGGTCCTCGGTGCATGTTTGCCACATGAGCCAAAGAAAAATATGAGGTGACTAGTATATCTCTAAGAATACAAGTGTAACATCATGCACACAATCATCATGACCAAACCTCACACTGGAAAATCATGAGTTTCCACCTTTGGCTCCCTTGGGACCTCCATCATCCACGACTTGGCTAACATCCTGCTTTAAAGCCCAAATTAAAATCATTCATAAAAACCAATCATTTAGCCATTTTCTTACCAAAAACATTTCATTGGTAACATCATACCAATACTACTTGAAAGTATACATATGCTATTACCTCTATCAATGCAACACCCTATATTAGACTTAGCTTGCTTCAGCTTTTAGTGCATGTATAAGAGGCTTAAAGCCTAAAAATTTAGCTAAGTGTTGGGGACTTTGCCATTTTAGACCTCCTAACTTTTAGGATATTTAAGTTGACTATCCAAACTTGAAGATGATGGTTTTACAGTTAATTCATGTTTAGAGAAGTAAGAAGTACAACTCGGAGAAGTTTTTGATTTTTCAAATGAGGATTTGGTTACTTTTGGATTTTGATTCAAGAACTTCACCGCGATAGTAATGCATCGCAGTGGGTATAGCGATGAGCATATCATCACATCGCGGTGAAGGTGTTTTCATCCAATTCTTGATTTATAATTTGAGTGCATGTGTCATGATATTTATCCTAGTGTGTGAAGTGTTTATTAGGTGATAAATGTTCATAGAAATCACTTAGAGAAAAGTTGAGATAAGAGCCTTTAATTCGTCCAAAGTTTGGTATTCGATTCTACAAGGGGTCAACTTTAAATGTGTGTCTCTTTTGATATATGTGGAAATTATTAGCCCAAGACCCACCAAATTGTACATAATTGAATTAGCTTTAAAGAGATACCAATTTTGCCTTAATCCGACACCCAACGAAAATGCTACGATCATTTTTGTTAGAACCAGTAAGCCACCGCAATAAGACCACGTCATGATGAGCCTTTAATCTGTATTTTAGAAATGAATTTTTTGTTTAAATGATTGTAATGCCCCGATTTTCTAAATCGAAATGCTACATGGTTCTCATGACCCCGAAGGGCCACAAGATAACCCATGAATGATATCTGTACCTGTACACTGCATAATATATTGAATAAATGTGGAAATAAAGGTTGTTAGGGCATTAGGTTCAAATCTGATAAAAACATACATCTGAGTGGGGTATGAAATACCCAAAATAACTGAAATAAACTCTCTGAACATAATAATCATAAAGCCTCTAACTATCTGAATAAATAGTTGATGGGACATGTCCCCAACTAACTCCAACTACTGAAATAACTGAAAACTAAAATAGTAATGAAATCATCGTGTCCTCAAAAGATGAGGACTTACTTCTAACTCTGACTGCTGATATTGGAATCTACTGATGATCTAAAGGTCGTGCCTCTGAACCTATGGTGTAACTTAAGAGAAAGAACCATAGCGCAAATATGTCGGTACGACTGAATGTACTGAGTATACGAGTGAGGTAGGCTAAATGCAAAGGGGTTATATGCATGAACAATGCTGACTAATATGAATGTGAGAATACATACATGTGTAAGTATAACTGAACTCGTAGAGATATTGACTACCAAGCCTGAATACTGACAACCTGAGTTTACGGGTACTTAAATAACGAATGACTAAGTTTGCTAATACCAATATGTGAATCACTAATAAGTGAGAAACTGATACTGAAGGACTGAAACTATATCACTGATACATGAATGACTATTTCTGACAGTTCTGATTATGAAGAACTGGCCTGGTTGACTACATCTTGTAGTATAATTAAAAAGAATAAATCTGATTGACTATATCTGACAGTCATGAATATGAAGAGCTAATATGTTTGACAGTATCTGACAGTCATGAATACGAATAATGATAATATGAGTTACGATAAATGATATAACTGATAGCATGAGTGACTGTATCTGATAGTCATGAATGTGGTGGAACTATCTGAGTTCCATATTTAGGGATGACTATAGTTGACAATCCTGAATCTGAAGAACTATCTGAGTTCTTTTACTGAGACTGAGAATGAGACTGAAATTGAGACTGTGGTAGGTAATCATCTAACCGACATGCCCCAAAACTGAACTGGTGGGGTCCAATATTTTCCTTGATTGGAAGGGCATCAATACCGTGATAGGGGTAGAGACAATATGTGAGTAACCCTATTATGTTTTTGGGAGCTCATTCTGTCTCCCCTACTATCAGGTAAACTCAAAGGAGATACATTAGCCCTATGCTGAGTACTAAGATCGCTGAGATTTACTGAACTATTGAGACTTACTGAGGTTTTTGAGTTACTAAACTTTCCTGAGTCATATGATTGACTGGGTTCTATGGAACATGGCTTGGATGCGAGTATCGTGAAACATGACATGGCTCTAGGCACACAACTATATTTTTCGGGTACGAATACCCCCAGGACTCGATGTAAGGAAACTGGAAAACATGACTTTCTTGAATGCATGACCAACATCAACAATCCATAATATCATAACTTAGGGAATTTCATGAACTACATGATTATCATACATCTTTTACATAAGTAGGATCTTTGCAAGTAAGTAAGGCATAATATCATAAGACTAGTTCATGAACAATCCAACAACATTTACCAGCCACAATATCAACATGAAAGTCATTGGAACATAGGGGCATATCAAGAATCCTTCACTTAGTCACAATTTATCTATATTGCATGATTTCTAGTTCCTTAGGCAATTTATCAAACACTTTGCCTGCAGTCTTTTAAGGCATAGGTATATTTATCAATTCGACCATCTTAATCCATCCAAAATTTATGGGTTTCAACTAACCTATTCACATGCTTCATGAAAACACATCAAGATACAACCTTGAATCCAATATGAATATAGTCATAATACGACAAGGAAATCACAATTTATAATTTAAAACATGATTCTTGAGCTCCATGGATGAAAGGGACCCATGGATGAACACTATGAATACCTTAGATTAAGAATTAGTGAAGAATGATGGTAAAATGTATTTGAAATAGACTCTTCTGTGAAAACCCTAGGGCTTGTTCTTGAGAGTCTTGATCTTGAGAGAAAACCCTAATCTTGTGGTTGAGAGTGTATGAGAGAGCTTTTTTAGATGTTTAGCTAAAAAGAATGGAAGATAACATGCTCCTTGAGGGTTATAAGTCATGGGAAGTGATGGAAAAAGAACAAAATACCCTTTCTAAAGTGTCCATCAATTGCTGGGAAAAATAGTTGACGATATTCGTGACAAGCCGTCAAGTTGGTGATAGGCCATCACAAATTTTCGTCACCAAAGGGTGAAATTTTGAGTTTCTACTTAAGGTTGATGACATTGGTGATAGGCCGTCACGGGAGTGATGGCTTGTCATAAAATTCCATCACCAGGGTCAAAAAAGTATCTAGGTCTAACGACATTGGTGATACGCCATCACGGGCATGACAGCTTGTCACAATTATTGTCACCAATTTCCCAGCCTGACATGCCAGAGTAAAATAGGCATAACTCCTTGCTCTGATATCGGATTTGGGTGAAATTAGTGTCGTTGGAAGGATAATTCAAATAGATTTAATTTCATATATAGTAGGACACCCAAATCTTCATATACAATGAGTTATCGTCGATTGAAGTTGACCAAAATTTTGACACTTACTAAAACTTGAATGATAGGAAAGCGTTCAACTTGTAGTTGAGTTAGGGGACCTCTACGATCTAAATTCATGCTCAAATAGATCCCCACACTAAAAAATTGATTAACACACTAAATTTACATAGGATTTGAGTCTTTTGAAATGTCTACGCATAGATATGACGGATTTTCATCCTAGTTCGAAATGTGGGATATTACAATATCTCCCCCTTGGGAACATTTGTCCTTGAATGAAACTGGCTGAGATGAGAGAAAAGACAACTGACACGAATATAGAGAATGAATGACTGATCATCATTTAATGGCTGACATAACTAATAAGATAAACATATCATACTTAACATGGATATTTGACGCATGCATAACTGATTCATAAGTACATGAGGGAGAGTACTGACAAGCTGATCACGCATATCTGATGTGCGAATATATGAGTGAACTGGCTCATGAACATGCAAATAAATATGCAATGGTAAAGATACCAAGTTTGAATTGGGAACTGAGCATGGAACTGAATACCAAGTTTGTGCTGAATACTTAACATAAAGCTGAATAAGCTTAAAAAGAACTGTTACCTTAAACAAAAATACTAATAAATCCTGAGATCATTTATTAAACATGCATAAGCAAAAACATGTGAACATAAATGAATTTGGAACGTGATACATGAACTAAACTGAGATATTGAGTACATAGCCTACGACTGAGATTGGATATAGAGGACCACTTATGAGTATTCCTACTCCAAACTGGATTTATCACATGAAGAGAGAATGGGATTACATTATGAAAGCTCTGGGGATCATCGTATATCTCTCCCTTAAGATACTAGGTCGTTTAACGAATGCTGAATTAGCTGAGATACTGAGGGAAAACTAAGGCGATGCTCAAGGCACCTAGGAACTGAGTTGCGACTAAATATCTAGAATTCGTGACTGAGATATGATACATGAACTAAACTGAGCTCGCATATACTATTAAGCTCTATCTTGGAGATGGTTACATCCTCGAGATGTATATTAGTATGGTTGGATGGGAAGATGGGAGAACAACCCCTACCAAATTTACTGCACATCTGCTAAACTGACTAGACTAACTAACTTATGCTAATAACTGAATACTGGGCATGTAACACTAAACTAAACTTAGTCGGAATAATTGAACAAGGACTATAGAATATTATACATAGGAGGTAAGGATTAACTGAGTACCATGAGGTGATTGAGCATGGATTCATAGAGACTGTATTACTTGAAAATGAAGTGCCACACGTGTAATATGATTCCGAAAGATTTAGTAAAATGAGGTATTGATAAATAAGAGAGAAACTGATAGTTGCATACCATGGCATAGAGAATCTGAGACTGAATTGTGTTTTAGGATCTGATTATTGAATTGGGATAAAATGTAGGGTTCAGTTAACTGAATTTATGAAATTGATATTTTGATTGACAATCAGGTACTTAGTCTTGAGACTGAATTGAATACTAATTACTTAGTGCTAAATACTAGAAATGGAATGTCAACATCATGAATTTATCATAAGATCTAAATTAAGAATTTTTGGGACATGTTCTGAATATATACAATCGTTAGGACCGTAGAATAGAATGTAGGAACTAAGCATACTGTAAAGATTGGCATGAGTACATGAGTCATGAGTTGCATGACTTAATTTTTGGAGTTCCTATGTTCATGAGATATGATTCGTAATGCTTAATGAGTTTGGAACACCTCACACTGGAAACTGAAAGCGTATGCTATCCTTAGGGGAAAATGTGTGAATATTAACCGTATTCATGGAACTGAGATGTGAAGCATGCATAGGAAACATGATAAATGAGACATAAAAGAAAATAAGGATACCACATCTACTAATTTTGCACAACTAATAGAACTCTGAAGGCCTAACTTTCTGAGTTTTCATAATCGGA
Organism: Capsicum baccatum var. pendulum; assembly: GCA_030864225.1. Classification (NCBI taxonomy): domain Eukaryota; kingdom Viridiplantae; phylum Streptophyta; class Magnoliopsida; order Solanales; family Solanaceae; genus Capsicum; species Capsicum baccatum. Next base: position 160,023,708 of record CM061555.1, on the reverse strand, counting down.
CAGTCCCTCTATACCTGTCGGGCTATGGTAGACTGACCTACTGGGTAGAGACTGGGTATGGTCCTGTCAATATTTTGACTGATCTTAAGTTTGACCGTTATGCAAAGATTTTTATAAGAAAAAGGGCACATGGGTAAGGCAAAACATAAGCATGCGAATGAGAGATCTGAAACATACCAATGATTGTATTAGGAGGAGTTTCCTAATCCAGTCGGGATTGAGGATCATGGATTCTATTTGGGCGTTGCCCACTAATAGCACTGGAAGTGGAATCCTGCCGATTCGGGCGATCGGGCTGAACTGAAGGACGACCATGCTGACCTCGTGGATCGAGTTTAGGACAATCTTGGACTTTGTGACCTATCTCACCACATCCAAAACACACATCACTATTGGCTCTACACATACCCTTATGATGCTTAGCACAAGTCTGACAAAGGAGATGGGTAAGGACTCTATGCTCACTACCCTCTGACCTCAGCTGAGAAGGACTGTAACTACCTATTTTAGCCCTCTTATTTTCTCTCTATTTCTTTTTAGGCTTATGATCCTCAATATTTTGAGCATAGACTATCAACCTAGACATGCCCATATCACTAATCAATATTGCAGTCTAGCACTCCTTAACCACTCTACCTGATACCCCAAATACAAACTTATATATTCTGGACCTACTATCTGCCACTATATGGGGAGCATACCTGGCTAACTGGGTGAACTTAAGGGAGTATTGTTTGACGCTCATTGTACCCTGCCTGATATTATTGAACTGTAACACTTTAGCCTCCTTATGCTCTATGGGAAAGAATCTATCAAAAAAAGTTATATCAAACTCTTCCCACTCTATAGGCTCTGTATCTGTACCCCTATATACTTTCCACTATTTAAAGTATGTATGGGCTGCATCTTGTAGCTGATAGGCGGCTAACTCTATACTGTCACTAAAAGTCACTCCCATGATGTCTGTGACTTTTTGAACTTGATCGAGGAACTCCTATGGATCCTCTTCGGACTTGGAACTGTTAAATAGATGAGGATTCATTTGGGTGAAATATCTAATCCTAGATGCAGCCACATTGGCCTATGGATCGTCCAAAATAGTGGTTGGCCATTAATTCTGAGATACGACTGAACTGGCTAGAGTAGTGAATGCAATCCTAAGTTCTGCATGAGAAACGTGTTCGTCCAAGGAACCTACTTGGACGGGATGAGGTGTTGACTGATTTTAACTTCTTATTTCACTAGTCCTTTCTGAATACATATTCTATAAACAAATGGAAGAAGCAAATTAGATTGAGAGGTTAAATAGAGCTCTTGCACACTGGCACAACATGAATACTGACAGAAGGAAAACTATTTCTAAAACATCTCATAGCCTCCTGCACATAAGTGTGGTGCGTAACACACCCATGTAAAAGACTCTACTAGATGCGGCTTTTAGACTTTCTAGGACTCAATTAAACCTTTGGCTTTGATACCAAGTTTGTAACACCTCAATTTTTTGAACCGAAATGCTACACGGTGCTCATGACCCTAAAGGTCCAAAAGCTAACCCATGACTAATATCTATACCTATACACTGTATAATATACTGAATAAATATGGAAATAAAGGCTAAAAGGCCATAAGGTTCAAATCTGATAAAAACATAACATCTGAGTGGGGTATGAAATACCCAAAACAATCGAAATAAACTCTCTGAATATAATAATCTGAAATCCTCTAACTGTCTGAATAAGGAGTTGATGGGATATGTCCCCAAGTAACTCCAACTATTGAAATAAACTGAAAACTAAAATAGTAATGAAATCGTCATGTCCTCAAAAGATGAGGACTTACTTCTAACTCTGACTGCTGATACTAGAATCTACAACTGATCTGGAGCTCGTGCCTCTAAACCTATGGTGTAACATAAGACAAAGCACCACAGTACAAATGCGTCAGTACGACTAAATGTACTGAGTATACGAGTGAGGTAGGCTAAATACAAAGGGGTTACATGCATGAACAATGCTGACTAATATGAATGTGAGAATTCATATATACGTAATTATAACTAAACTCATAGAGATGCTGACTACCGAGCCTGAATACTGACAACCTGAGTTTACTGGTACTGAGATACTGAATGACTGAGTTTACTGATATCGATATGTGAATCACTAATAAGAAAGAAAATGATACTGAAGGACTGAAACTATATTACTGATACATGAATGACTATTTTTGACAGTTCTAATTATGAAGAACTGGCCTGGTTTACTGCATCTGGAAATCTAATTATAAAGAATAAATTTGATTGACTATATCTGACAGCCGTGAATATAAAGAGTTAATATTTTTGACTAAATTTGATAGTCATAAATGTAAATAATGATAATATGAGTTCTGATAAATGATATAACTGATAGCATGAGTGACTGTATCTGAAAGTCATGAATGCGGTAAAATTAGCTGAGTTCCATATTGAGGGGTGACTGTAGCGGACAGTCCTAAATCTGAAGAACTATTTGAGTGCTTTTACTGAGACTAAGAATGAAAATGAGAATATGGGAGGTAATCATCTAATCAACATGCCCCAAAACTGAACTGGTGGGGTCAAATCTTTGCCCTGATTGGAATGGCGTCAATACTGTGCCATGGGTAGAGACAATATATGAGTAACCCTAGTTTATATTAGCGAGCTCATTCTATCTGCCCTACTATTAGGTTAACTCAAAGAAGATGCATTATCTATATGGGTAGGTACATTTCAACCTATGCTGGCTAGATAGTTCTGGAATGCAAGGATTGCTTCTACGAATCACTCCCTCTGACTGTAGCAGGTGAGTCCCCATCCTTGGGTTCACTCCGTGCTGAATCCTACTCCCAACTAAGTAGACACTGAACTGATTAAATGAACTGAACTAATGCTAGTGGGATTGTTTAGCGGAGCTAAATTAAGTTTGTTGGATTCCGATGAATAATGCAATGTACTAAGTTTTGAGGGCTAATTTCGAGTATTGAAGTTACTGAGAGCACTGGAATTACTAAAATTTCTGATATAACTGAGTACTGAGATTGCTTAGATTTACTAAACTATTAAGACTTACTGAGGTTTTTGAGTTACTAAAATTTCCTGAGTCACATGACTGACTGCGTTCTATAGAACATGGCTTGGCTGTGAGTATTGTGAAACATGACATGGATCTAGGCACATAGCTATATTTTTTGGGTATAAATATCCCTATGACTCGATAGAAGGAAGCTGATAAACATGACTTTCTTGAATGCATGACCAACATCAACAATCCATAATATCATAACTTAGGGAATGTCATGAAGTACATGGTTATCATACATCTTTAACATAAGTAGGATCTTTGCAAGTAAGTATGGCATAATCTTATAAGACTAGTTCATGAACAATCCAACAATATTTACCAGCCACAATATCAACATGAAAGTCATTGGAAAATAGGGGCATATCATAAATCCTTCACTTAGTCACAATTTAACTATATTGCATGATTTCTAGTTCCTTAGGTATTTTATCAAACACCTTGCATGCACTCTTTTAAGGCATAGGTATATTTATCAATTCGACCATCTTAATCAATCCAAAATTTATGGGTTTCAACTAACCTATTCACATTCTTCATGAAAACATATCAAGATACAACCTTGCATCCAAACAACAATCATCAACATGAATATAGTCATACCACGACAAGGAATTCACATTTTATAATTTAAAACATGATTCTTGAGCTCCATGGATGAAAGGGACCCATGGATGAATACTATGCATACCTTGGATTAAGAATTCGTGAAGGTTGACAGAAAACTATCCTTGAAATAGACTCTTCTATGAAAATATTAGGCCGTGTTCTTGAGATTTTTGATCTTGAGAGAAAACCCTAATCTTGTGGTTGAGAGTGTATGAGAGATCTTTTTGAGATGTTTAACTAAAGGGAATGGAAGATAATACGCTCTTTGAGGGTTATAAGTCATGGGAAGTGAAGGAAAAAGACAAAAATACCCTTACTAAAACATCCCTTAATTGCTGGGAAAAATAGCTGATGACATTCGTGACAAGCCGTCAAGTTGGTGATAGGCCATCACAAATTGTCATCATAAAATGGTAAAATTTTGAGTTTCTGGTCAAGGTTGACGACATTGGCTTTAGGCCATCACGGGCATGATGGATTGTCACAAAATGTCATAACCAGGGTCAGAAATCTACCCAGGTATGATGACATTGGTGATAGGCCATCACGGGCTTGACGGCTTGTCACAATTGTTGTCACCAATTTCCCAGCCTAATATGCCAGAGTAAAATGGGCAGAACTCCTTGCTCCGATATCGGATTTGGGTAAAATTTATATCCTTGGAAATATAATTGAAAGTGCTTTCATTTGATATATAATAATCCACCCAGTTAGTCATATAAAACAAGTTCTGATCATTTGAAGTTGACCTAAGTTTTGACGATCACTAACAATTGAACGATAGGAAAGCTTTCAACTTGTACTTGAGTTAGGGGACCTATAAGATTTAATCTCATGCTCAAATAGATTCTCACACTACAAAATTTATTAACACACTAAATTTACCTAGGATTTGAGGCTTTTGAAATGTCTACGCTTAGAAATGATGGATTTTTATCCTAGTCCAAAATGTAGGGTATTACAATGATGGATGGGCAATTGGGTCTTTTTATACCTCAACCCCATTTGTAAAAACATGAAATAAGGCTTTATCTAGGGCATTATATGCCCATATTCTCCAAATTTCCTCTCAAGAACATACCCTAATCATCCCCAAATTAATCCATTACATCATATTCTCTCTAAGAAAAACCAATTATTTAAGTTCCCTAATCCAAGAATTTCAAGTAAGCTATCAAGATCTTTTCTAGGGATTTCAAGGTCAAGAATTCTCCACCAAGTGAAGTTTGTTAAGGTATGTGGGGTTATGAATAAGGGTATCCTTTCACCCTTGTGCCCAAATTGCATAATTTTAAGATTCTATCTACCTATTTTGAGGAAAGGTTTATACCTAAGTCTATATACTCGTAAAGCATAAGATTATCATAAGATTTAAAGCTTTAAGTATATCAAGAAGTGCTTATGTTTATAACTTACAAGACTTATATTATGAATGAGATTGCACTATCTTGATGTGTTATTATTGGAGTATTTCAAGAATTATATTGAGCATGACGTTTTGGTATGAATTACCAGAGTTTAAATCATAAATTTTAAGCCCTAAGTTTAAGTGTTGAGATTTCAAGAAGATTATGCTTTTAAGCATTCTATGACAAACTTATATCAATATTTAAAGCAAGAATTGATCTTTTGATACTAGCAAAGATTATGAAATCCACATTATTCATACTTTTTATGATTTAAAGTAAAGAGGAGTATAATTGGTTTTTATTATACAAACCCTTATGCTATTTTAAGGTGTATTTCTTATAGTATGAGCATATAGGTAATATGGGAGTAGTATTTAGCATCGATTGGGTATGATTCCAAGGCCTCATGCCCAAAACAATAAGTTAACATAGGTTAAACTTATTCCCATTATGGATGATGTTATAGATAATTTTCACTTAAGGTTCTATTCTTATGGCAAGGGTGGAACAACTCTCTTCAATGTGGGTAAGACGTTGGAATCCATTATAGCTCACATGGTTGATGTCGGTTAGAAGAACCTCCCATAGTAAAAAGTAAAAGTAAAACTTTTAGAACTATGTGTTATGGATCATAAAGATTAACCTTATGCTTTATTAATATTGCTTATGATTTTGCAGTTTTTGTTTTAGTTGAGATCAAGGTGAGTCATCGACATTTATCATGTATTACTTGAAAGTTTATAAGTATATTCAGTTATTATTTTACTTATTCATTCTTTCTCACATACTCAATACATTCCAGAAGTATTGATCCATATATATGTCTATATGCTACATTATCCCATTATGTTGATACCAGTTGTAGCATATCATAATCAGACAGTTCACAACTTCCAGGTGATGTGTTTTTTTTATTTTACTCAAGTTAATTATTGTTTTAGTATTTATTCTTTTATTCAGTTGTATTGATTAGAGATAGTTGGGGGTCATGTCCCGGCTGATGATAGTCAATATTAGTTGAGGATTTATAGATAGTCAGTATAGTTGATGTATTTAATTTTAATTTTGTTTTGTCTGACCAGAGTTGTAATTCTTTTTTTTAGTTTTGGTTTTGAACATGTTCAGCAAAGCCATCTCTTCTTCTTGTTTCTTTCAGATTGATGTATCTTGTTTAGTTGCTCACGAGTTATGCCATTTTAAAAGTTAGCTTGGGATCACTGTGGCACTAAGTACTGTGTGACATCCAAGGGTAGTCTTAGGGAGTTACAAACTTGGTATTAGAGCTCAGATTTCAAGTGCCCTAGGGTATCTATAAAGCCATGTCTAGTAAAATATTGTTGAACGGTATGGAGGCATCTGTACTTCTCTTTGATAGGTTACATGGAAATTAAGAAACATTTCCCTTCTTTATGATCTGGATTGTTCTATAAAGTTGTTCTCTTAGAAACTTCTATTAATTAATGTGTTACTCCATAATTCTCCATCTATGACTTTTCAAAATAAGATGAGTACTAGATTTCAATTCCTCCTACGATGATGCTCTCAGATTTAATATCAGTAACTTCAGAAGTCACACAAGGGGATTAAGAGGAGCTCTCGAGTGTGTTATAAGACCCTCAAGTTAAAAACATATATCCTAAACTATATAAGTTGTGTAGATAAGATATAATACATTTTGTATTTAGATTCCTTATTAACCCTTTTAATACAAATAGTTCTCATTAGAGGAGATAGTATAAACCCAAAGTGTTAAATAGATTTTGCATTCGAGGGATGTCATGACCTTGAATGTTGTGATTCATAAGTGGTATAGCCTTCTTATAGTTGGAAGTTTGGATTTAGAAGTGTAGTGACAAGAAAGGTAGAAATGGCAATTTATTGAAATAATATAGATGAATTTATGCATACTATCGAGTTTGTGTTAAGGTGATATGCCCTTGTGTGTTAGCTTAGGGGTAATAAATATGGTACTACTTTCCTGGTGAAAGGTATAGAAAGAGTTATTAGTTAATGTGAATTGTTGTTTACTTAAAGTAGGAAAGGAGTTATTGATGGTATTTATTTTGTTAGGAAAGTATAGGCTATTAATGAAAGTATTTGGTGGATGAGTGAATGGCAGTGTTGTGTAGAGGGAGGATGTGCTAATGGATTACAATAAGATAGGCGATACGATCATAATTGTTGTTACTATGAGGTTCTAGTGTAATGGTGTTTCTTGATATTTTAATTTATAGCTTCCAAGTGAGAATGACATATGATATTGGGTGGTTAATCATGCCTAGCACTAGATGTTAAGTTTGAACAGTGGATGATCATCAAGGTGGAAGTAATGATTTCTTGATTAGTAATGCTAGTTATATGGAAGTGATCTAGAAGGTTTGAACAATGTATGCAAGAGTTTATGTTCATGTATTCGTAATTAGGAATGATGTAGAGGTGTACCCAAGGTGATATAGGTTTGCATTATTTTCAAAGATTATTAAAGGTTGTCTGTGGTTAGTAGTACCCTTGAGTTGCTAAATAGGAGAGGGCTAGTTACATAGCATACAATGTTCTTAATAGGTAAGTCAAGGAGTTATGGATAGATGGTGTTAAGCCTTTTGGTATGATTTTGATTCTCATGGTTTAGGGAAAAATATATGTTTAGAGATGTGATATCAGTAGGCTATGATGGAAGTAGTATGGTTCATTAAAGGTTTGGGGATATCCTTGTAAAGTGTTAGAATCTAAGTTTGAATCTTTGAAGATTGAGCTAATAGAAATAAGAGTTTTAAGATCTAGATGGTGCAAACTCCGGGCAAGATGATGCTCATAAAGATTCTAAGTTAGTAAGTGTTCAAGTTATTATATGATGACTATTGATGCTATAGAAAGATAGAGTTGTATCTCAAAAGAAAGTATTAGCAGTGGGTTTTACACTTTCAAGTATAGTCTTTTGAGGTAGTTTTATTATTTACGTATATTGTTATGTCCCTGACTCTAGAATACAATTATTGTAGTCCAGTATAGAGTTTATTACAGGGTTCCACAAACTTCGAATGATGTCTTAAAACTAAGGGGGATATGATAGATGAAGGAACCAAGTCATATTCTCAGATTCTAGTAGTGATGCTAATGTGTTGCTGAATAATACTAGAGAGGAAGATGCCCGGCCCAGTCTTATTTTAGTATTTGCACTTTAGTTATGACAATATCTACTCATGCCTTATGTGTCAGTTCCATGATCATAGTTTATGTTCATGCTCATAATAGAGAATTATGTAATCTCCTAGTTGCTAGTATGAGGAGTTCCAGTTCATTTAGCTGGACGAATCATGTTCCATGAGTTTATGAACTCCAAACTTAGGTCATGCAACTCATGACTCATGTATTCATGCTTTACAGTATGTTCAGTTCCAGTTTCAGGTACTCATGCTACACTCCTAATGATCAGTAAAATTAAGTTTATGTCATATATGCCCTTAGTTTAGATCTCTTTCATGAATCCATGATGTTGATACTCTATTCCTCAGAACTCAGTAAAGTGTCACGTTATGGATATGATTCAGGTCCTCATGTTCTAACCTTTCAATGACTTTTCCTTGTGTCAAGATAGTGATGATGAATAGTTATTTAGATGGAAGAGAGTAAAGGTTTCGTATTGAGGAAAGATCATTGTACGCTTGTTTTAGCTAAGTCTATAAGTGTGAAGTAAGACTGAGGCCAAGTTTTTGATACATGTGATGGTTAGTTGAAATTTTGTGTGTATGTTCTTGGGGTAGTTCATGGAAGTTGTTAATAATGGAGGTTCGGAGGATGTGAGAACGATGTTATTATGAGTGTTTATTTAGAAGTGCATATGTGGTTATGAAGATAGGATTAAATGTCATATTGGTATATATGAGTGGATGGGTACATTAGTTATTTCCTAGTAAGAGGTTGACTGTAGTCGCTGAAGTAGTAATAAGAATAATTCATGAGATGGGGAGTTCTAAAAATGCAGGGTGTACTGAATTGATCATTCAAAATAGTATTTCAGTGTGATGTGTGCACTTTGTATATTCAGGTGGGATTTAACATAGTGAGAGAATTAGCTCAGAACTCAGTAGGTAGTGTTATTAGTGCCTATGTGAATATTTTCAGTAGCCTCAAGTGAAGTGCAGTTTTGAAGTGGAATGTATAGTTGAGTAAAACTTTTAGTATAATTTTGTCCGTATAGCCAGTAATCCAGTCTAGCAATCAAACAGACAAATTTCTATAGTTTTTCCATCTTTCGATCTTGTCTTACTATCTAAATTTTCATGAATATGGCCATTCCAAGAGGTAGTTTGTTCTCATCCATGTAAATTATGAATCCAGTACAGTCCATACATTTTGTTTCAAATTTAGATATTCAGTGATGATTTAGTTCGTAAGTGTCCCATGCATCATCTCAGTCTTTCCTTAATATTTCAGCTAAGTTAGTCTCATTTGAGGATGAATGTTCCCAAGGGGGAGATATTGTAATACGCCGTATTAGGCTTAGTTTGGTTTAGCTCCTAGTGCATACATAAGAGGTTTAAAGCCTAAAAATTTATTCAAGTGTTGAGGACTTAGCCATTTTTAGACCTCCGAACTTTGAGAATTTTTAAGTTGACCTTCTGGACTTTGAGATGATGGTTTTTGAGTAAATTTATGTTCAGGGAAGTAAGAAGTATATCTCAGAGATATTTTAGATTTTTCAGATGAGGATTAGGTCACTTTTGGATTTCAATCATTGTAGTGAGTCGTGGTGGGTATAGCGATGAGCACAATATCTCATTGCAATGAAGGTGTTATTGTCTAGTTCTTGATTTATAATTAGAGTAAATGTGTCATGATCTTCATCCTAGTGTGTAAAGTGCTTATTAGGTGAAAAGTGTTCATAGAAATTACATAGAGCAAAGTTTAGATAAAAGCCTTTAATTCATTCAAAGTTTGATATTCTATTCTACAAGGATCAGCTTTGAACGCATATAACTTTTGATATACGTGGAAATTTTCAGACCAAGACCCACCAAATTGTACATAATTGAATTAGATTTCCAAAGATACCAATTTTGCTTTAATTCGACACCCGATCAAAATGTTATGATCATTTTTGCCAGAACCAGTAAGCCACTAAAATAAGACCGCATCACGAATAGACTTTAATCCACATTCCAGTTATGAATTTTTTGTTTAAATGATGGAGGGGCAATTGGGTCTTTTCCCACCTCAACACAATTTGTAGAAACATGGCATAAGGCTTCAGTTAGGGCATTATATGCCCATATTCTCCAAATTTCCTCTCAAGAATAAACCCTAATTATCCCCAAGTTCATCCATTCCATAATCTTCTCTTTAAGAAAAACGAAGAATTTAAGTTCCCGAATCCAAAAATTTCAAGAAATCTTTCAAGATCATCTCCACGGATTTCAAGGTCAAGAATTATCCACCAAGTGAAGTCTATTAAGGTATGTAGGGTTATGAACAAGGGTATCCTTTCACCCTTGTGCCCAAATAGCACGATTTTAAGATTCTATCTACTTGTTCTTAAGAAGTGTTTATACCTAAGTCTAAATATTCTTGAAGCATGAGATTATCATGAGATTTAAAGCTTTATGTATATAAAGAAGTTCTTATGTTTATGTTTTTAAATTATAAGATTTATATTATGAATGACATTGCACTATCTTGACTTGTTATTGTTGAAGTATTTCAAGAATTATATTGAGCATAAAGTTTTGTTATGAACTACCATGAGTTTAAACATGAATTTTAAGCCCTAAGTTTAAGTGTTCAGATTTCAAGAAAATTATTCTTTTAAGCATTCAATTACAAGCATATATCAAGATTTAAATCAAGAATTAATCTTTTGATACCAACTAAGATTATGAAATCCACATTATTCACACTGTTTATGATTTAAAGTAAAGAGAAGCGTAATTGGTTTTCATTATATAAACCCTTATGCTATTTTATGGTTGATTTCTTACAGAATGAGGATATAGGTAATATGGGATTAGTATTTAGGAACGATTGGGTATGAGTCCAAGGTATCATGCTCTAGAACAACGAGCTAACGTAGGGTAAGATTATTCCTATTAGGGATGAAGTTATAGATAGTGACCAATTAAGTTAAGGTTCTATTCCAATGGCAAGGATAGAACAGCTCTCCCCAAAATGGGTAAGGCATTGGAATCCATGATAGCTCACGTGGTTTATGTCAATAAGAAGAACCTCCCATAAGAAAGAGTAAAATTATAGATTTTAGAACTAAGTGTTATGGCAGTAAATTAAAGCATTTAGAACTAAGTGTTATGGCTCACAAAGTTTATGCTTATGCTTTATTACTCTTTTTTATGATTTTACAACTTTTGTTTTATTTAAGCTCAAGGTGAATCATATATACTTAGAGTACATTATTTGAAAGTTTATGAGTATATTTAGTTATTGTTTTACTTATGCATTCACCCCCACATACTCATTACAATACAGAAGTGCTGATCCATATATATGTCTATGTGATACATTGTCTCATAATCTAGGTACCAGCTGTAGCACATCATAGTGAGATAGTTCGCAACTTCCAGCTAGCAGGTGATGAGTTCTTTTGATTCGTGGATTCAATTCAACTATAGTTTCAATGTTCATTCTATTATTAAGTTGTATTGACTAGAGATAGATGGAGTCATGTACTGACTACCTATAGTCAATATTAGTAGAGGCTTCATAGACAGTCAGTATAGTTGATGTATTTAATTTCAGTTTTGTTTTATATGACCAGAGTTGTAATCCTTTTTGATAGTTTTGGTTTTGAACATATTCAGTAAAGGCATCTCTTCTGCTTGTTTCTTTCAGATTAATGTATCTTATTTAGTTTATCATGGGTTATTCAAGTATAAGAGTTAGCTTGGGATCACTTGTCTCCTTAAGCACCATGTGACGTCCAAGTGGTAGTCTCGGGGTGTTACAATCAGTCATCCATTTATATGACTTTTGGGACTCTAGCCCATCATCCAACAAGGACACAGGGTTTAGGGAATCGAACCTATTTTAATATATTAAACCACCAAGGTTTCCATTTAAACCATTTTTTGGCAAACAAGGCCTTTACAAAACTATTTTAAACAATTCATACACATTTAGCTATTGCCTTAGTTGAAAACACTATTAACATGTGACTAAAGATTTCCTTTAGACATTTTCACAAACACCTTGTGGGCACACCTTGTACAAGATCAAAACCAAGGTAAAAATCATAAAGATTAGGGTTACCCTTGACCCATTCGTTAAACCACAATCAACAAGTACCCACATATGCAAACCAACACCAAAAACATGTGAAAACATTATTTAGATCTTGAGTAAATAATACTCAACAATATGCATCAAAACCCTCAACATTTGGATTTCAAAACCACTATTTAAGAATCAAAGTAAATGTTCAAACATGTGATATTTTTGAAATAACAATGAGGAAAGAGATACATGCCTTTTATAAGATGATTCACGGATAAATTCTTGGTCTTAAAGTCTCTAGATGGCCTCTATAATAAAATATAGGCCCAATCTTGGTAGAGAAGTTCTTGAGAGTGTTTTGGGATATTTTGATCCTGTATATGTGAATGATGAATGGCTGTTACACCCAAATTACACCTCTCTTACAAGAGAGTAAGCGGTGGTTGTCAAATATATAACCCAACTAGGTTGGGGTCGAATACCACAGGGAATATGGTGCAAATTAAGTTGTATGCAGATTAGTTGACTTTTAATCGTTTGTTTCCGTAAAATAAATAGGGGGGATTTGATTCAGTTCAGAAATTAATGGTTTCAGTTTAACAAGATAAAATGCGTGTAGTAGTATTCAAATTCAGAGATATAGCAAGCTAGGGTTATGTCTACCTTGTAGTTTTCAATACTTTCTAACTATGGGCTTTACAAATTCATACATGCTTCGTGCTTACCGAAAAACATATTGTATTTAATAACACAATCCTAGTATTTCTCAACCATCAAGGACTAATTCACTTTAGTTCTCTCGACTCAAAAGCATTTACCAAAAACAGTATGAAATCTCCAAGTAGTTAATCCTTCTAAGGCATTAACATATGAAATAGGGGTTGGAAATCCGATTTTATTGTCACTACTCTCTTTTCCAAACATCAACCTTTCTTTCGAACAAGTTGTGTTTTAAGGCATATCCTCTATGTTTGCAACCATGAGAATTCAAGATAAACAAAGAGAGTGTGATGTAAACACATCAATGCATAATGAATTCAAAACCCAAAGTAATAGATTGTATGCTACAAGGCTTCCATAACCCTAACTAATAAACTTATCTACTCATGAATAAAACGAAAAGCATCATAAATATATTCATCATACCAAAAACTAAAAGATGATCTTGGTGTGCGAATAGTGAAAACAAGAGAGAAAACGTTTCTCTCTCTTTCCTCAAGCTAAGCCACCACTCTCCAATCCAAAATAATACAAAATAATCCCTTCTCCATTAAAATTCAGCTCTAACCCTTTTAATAATCCTTTCTCTCATAATTGCCTTCTAAGTACCTTAACTAATTATAAATGACAAACTAGTCTTGGACTTAGTTTCTAGGCACCATATTTGGTCCAGACTGCTACTCTCTCTTGTGTCATATGCCATCCGCATTCCATAGTCCCATTATGTCTTCATCTACCTCATTAATACCTGAAATCATGCTAATCACATTAGTTAGCTCAGTTACATAGAGTTAGAGTAAAAACATAAGAAACTAGGCACTTTGTTCTCTAAACTTAGCTAAAATATCAATAAGTTATGGTGCTTAGGCGTATAAATATACCAAGATCACCACCCCACACCTAAAGCTTTGTTCGTCCTTAAAAAACGTATCTATTTATGCATACTACACAAGCCTTAGCACCCACAAAAGAAGACAAGATGCTCAAATAGGATCACACAACAATTATGAACAAGAAGTATATTTAGGAATCATTACTAGAGACAACCTACCCTCAAGAATAGACTCATTAAGTTGGCAATTTCATGCATACCATTTAAGCAAAGAAATATATAAATTACCCAACCTTCATCAACCATGTTCCCTCACAACAAGAAAGTTACCCATAATCACTCACAATCATGCAATTTCTAACAAAATGGGTACAAGAATCAAGTTGCACTCACTCTCACAAAGAATTCTCAAATTACAACTGATGACCATATGCTTTCTCTTAGTGTAATACTCCAGTATTATCAGAATGCTAAGATTAGGATCAAATAGGTATTTTACAGGTTATAATATAGGCTAAAGGATTGGTAGGAACTGTTTTGGCCAGAAATAGTGACTATCTTCCCTAAGCGCTTTAATACACTACATTATGAAATTAAGACCAATCTCTAACAACCAATTTCCACTTTTGCTATCTTCACAGATTTGGTTTTCACCCCAACTCGTTAAGCTCAATTAATAACACTATGGTGGGAGTATGCAACCCTTTCAAATATTATTTTTGCATCATTTTCATGCTATGCACCCCGATAATAGCCATCCTCAACTTAACCAATATGCCTTAGTTGAGGTGCACAATATCCAAGAATGACCAGGGCTAAAACAGGTTCATTGTAACATTTTCGGGATAAAATTTAGATCTTTTTTGACAATTTTTGCTACTCCCAACCACACTAATTTCACACGCCAATCGCTAGACTTTGGGGCATCAATTTCACCTTTTTCCTCTTTTGTCAAACTCCTAACTCAAATTGATTTTACATTAAAGCACTTAGGAGATTTTGGATCAAATTATGGTCTATTAAAGAACAGATAAGGTTACATATGAGGCTAACAAAAGAACACGCTAAAGGGTCAACAGGGCTATCTAAGATAATGTACAAAGGTAGGTCAAAAGAAGGTATGAACAATGGCTATCAAAGAAATGCCTAAATCATCTCCTAAACTCACAATCTTTATTTTGCTTTGCACACACATAAGGAAGGTTCTAGCATCAGTTGTAATAAGGAATATACAACAGTCTTACACACTCATGGCACATGGTCAACTCAATTAGGACCATTATAGATTCTCGACCCAACAATTACATGAATTCAAATAAAACCAACAATCACAACTAAAGCCTAGGTGTTTCAAACATAATGATCCATCACATACT
Organism: Capsicum baccatum var. pendulum; assembly: GCA_030864225.1. NCBI lineage: Eukaryota > Viridiplantae > Streptophyta > Magnoliopsida > Solanales > Solanaceae > Capsicum > Capsicum baccatum. Next base: position 160,008,440 of record CM061555.1, on the reverse strand, counting down.
TATGTTATAATGTCATGTGATCTACAAGAACAGTTACATGCAATTAAATGACTAATTTTCTCTTAAGATGGTCGTCATCCATCCATCATTGAGAAAAGCACCTAATTATGACTAAATCGAGAAAAACACATAATTATGACTAAATATAATAAACATCTAACAAGAAACAAAATAAATAAAATGACTAATACTATCACAAAAGAATGCTAAGGAGAAGGTACTATTTTCTTACAAAACAAGTAGCTAAGTAACCAGCCACTCCACACATAGGCTAAGAACTGTCCCCACTGCAAATAACAAGATAAAAAACCTGGCTAGTAGTACTCCTCATCCATATTAGGAGTCATGCCACCTGTTTGAGATCATCATCAGAGCCATTTTTCCTATGTTCATCATATCATCCATGTCAGCCACACATAATGAAACTAACTATAATTAAGATGAGGGTGGTGAAGCCACCACCCCTCATGTAATTTGTTAGTATCAATCAACTAAGTGTTGTTGTTGGGTACTCAGACTTCGCCGACATACACTTTGACATGGTGAATCAACACTAGTCACAATACAATTCCCTCACTTTAATTCCCATAATTTTATTTCAATGAAGCACTTTTTTAATGGAATCATTCTCTATACTTTCAACCATATCAAAATATACAAAAAACCATCACTTTCACAACATCGCCATGGCAAGAATTTAATTCGTTAATACTTATGAAATCAATTAACTATAAAATAGAGTCACAATAACTAAGGATTAAGAAAGTAAAACTTACCTTGAAGATGGAAGATTAGTGAAGGACAAAGAGAATGGTGAGAGCTCAATATTGTATGGCTTAAGGGTGAAATACGGATGAATTTGGGAATTTATGGTGTGAAGTCTATTCGAAAAATAAAAATTTAGGTCGGGTTGACTTAAGTTAAAGTTGGATTTATGTTGAAATTGGAAGGGTATGTGACATATATGTTATTGCAGATCATTAAGTATGCGTCGCACATGCCATCACTCAACCAAAATAGTGAGCATGTGTGTTGGTCTAGGCGGCGCATAAGTAATCTCACAACCTCAAGTGTGCGTCGCACAAGCTGCCGGACAAGGTGAGTTAGGCGCCGCACTTGTTATCGCATAAGTGATGCAGTATATATTGGCAATAGGGTAGGCGCCGCACACCTGATCGTCTAAAGGTATGTGTGCACCACATAGGTGATCGCACACGGGTAAGTGTGCATTGCACAAGGTATCACACAAATTAGGTCATGCGCCGCATTAGTTATCGCAAAAATGAAACAGTGAGGGTGTGTGGTTGGATATATGATGCACAATCCATCGCCAAAGTTAAGGTTTGCAACACATAAGCTATATCATACGTTAGAATGATCTTAGGTTATGTCTTAGGCGATGCCTTTGCCATGACCTATGTAATCTTAGGCACCACACACCCTGTAGTACACATAATCTTTGACGCCATGCACCTCATTCTTTATATAAATCATTGAGAAAGGTTCGTACCATATGGGATTTGCCCCCGCACCCTCATCGAGGTCAATGGAGATCCCTATGCTACCACCACAGACCTCCTTGAAAGTCAAAAAATAAAGTTGCACTGCAAAAATTTTTAGGTCGGATTCATATAAATTGGGGCACGACTCTAACACAAATCATACTTAAGCCTTACATACTTGACCACTCCAACTTACCTGCAATGTTCCCATAATTCCTAAACTTACCACCGTTGACATGGCTAAATTCTAAACCAAAATTGATACTAATCTCCTCTTTAGTACTTCATGCATCTACTCATAATCAAAAACAATAAAAATAATTAGAAGGATGGGTTGCCTCCTACCAAGTGTCGTAGTTTCGGTCGTGGCTCGACTCTTATTTTAGCATTTTTGTTTGACATGATAAAATGAAAATAAAATCATGGTTTGCTTCCCATACAGCGCCTGATTTAACATCACGGCACAACTCGATTATCTTTACTACTCAGACTTCTTCAAGATACATCAGTGATACCATTTGTACCTCATTTGTAGGATCAAGACAATGCTTTATTCCTAGTCCAACCACTTTGAAGTCATTCACATCCTTGCTTGTAAGTTCAACTAAACCCACTATGGTCTCCACACCAGACCTATCTTTAACTGGTACATCTCAACCATCTTCATAGAATACATCAACAATCGAGAAGACACTGATCTCCTTTTGTTGTTTCATAAACCGACATACTTCAAAACTAACTTCTTTCTCATTGAACCTAAATTTTAGCTTACTCAGGTCCATGTCAACTAACACTCTCCCAGTTTCTAAGAACAACCTACCCAAAGTTATGGGTACTTTAAAGTTCACTTCGCAATCAAGAATTACAAAGTTGGCAGGAAATATAAAATCAGCAACTTTTACAAGTATATCATTCAGAATCCCAATCGATCTTTTTACTAATCTATCCGCCATTAGAAGCCGCATAATGGTGGGTGTAGGATCTCCCAAACCAAGTTTCGTAAAAACTGTTAATGGCATAAGATTTATACTTGCCCCAAGATTACAAAGGGCTTTTTCAGACTTTAGCAATCCAATTGTACATGGAACAGTAAATGGTCCGAGATTAGCTATCTTCTGGAAAATAGATCTTATAGAAATAGCACTATAATGATGAAGATTGTCTACCATTTCGTAGCTCACCATCCTTTTCTTCATCAATAGTTCTTTGATAAACCTAGCATATCCGAGCATTTGTTCTAGTGCTTCAACTAAGGGTACATTCACTGTTAACTGCTTCAACATAGCCATGACTTTGGTAAACTTGCCATCATCTTCTTTCTTCTTTAATAATTATGGAAATGGGGGTGGTGGCCTTGGGATTATAGTTGGAGCAACTTTTAGCTCTTTTCTTATGTCTTGCTCCACATCACTAACATACTTTGGCTTAGGTGGTTGTTCCACTTCCGCACTTTTCTTTTTTGATCTTCCCAACTCTATAAGCACCACTAAATATTCATCAATTATCTCCCAATCCATTTTGACCGCATCAGTATGAGAGGATGCTCCCAATCCTGTACTAGACAACATCTTACCACTACTAGTGGTAATGGCCATACACGATATATCAGTCCTCGGATTCTGAAATGTATCACTCGATAGAGTCCCATTTTATCTTTGGTTGAATGCTCGGATAATTGGCTCATATACTACTCCAGTTGTTTAATAGCAATTGAGTGTGAATTTACTAGTTGACTCATGGAAGATATGTCACTCTTCATAGTAGTCACCCCAGAATTGGTTGCCTCAACTCCCTTTAATAGTTTCTCCATAATATCCTTCATGGACATTTTGCCTGAACTTGTGGCAGTATTATCATGACTTCCAAGAGGTATATACAGTCCACTCCTGTTACTTTTATTCTTCCAATCTCGTTGATGGTTCCAACCTTGGTTTCCTTGACAATCGGTCCGAAAACCTCCTGGTTATGCAAGTAGTTAGTCTCTTCCTCGGTGTTTGATTCAATTCGCTTACCGTGGGACCCCACAGCTTGTACCTTTTCTATATTCCCTGATAGCAAATGTTTTGTGAGAAAATCCATATGGTTTTTCATGTGAGCCAGATCTTGATTATGCTCGTCTTCTATCCTATGCTACTCTGCTGATATTGCACTAAACCCAGTATTGCTTGCTACCACAGAATCTCTGGTATGCCAAGCTCTACTTGTCTTAGTCATTCGTTCTAACATATACGCAACCTCAGTAAAGGTGAGATCCATAAAATCTCTTCCTGCAGCTTTATCCACTATTGGCTTTGTAAGTGAGTTCAAAGCTCTATAGAATATTTCCATCAAGTGTTCATCAGTCATCTTATGGTTTGGTCATTGAGTCAACTTCTTTTTAAATCTCGCCCAAGTCTCATGAAATGCTTCATTAGCCAATTACCTAAAGTTGTTGATCTCATCCCTCAACTGTAACATTCTAGAGGGCGGAAAGAACCTCTCCAGGAAAGCTCCTTTCAATTGCCTCCAGTTTGTTATAGAATCTGGAGTCAGCTCATTCAACCACATAGTTACTTTTCTAGATAGAGACAGTGGGAACAATCTTAAAGAAATAGCATTTTTTCCCACTCCAAGATTATCAAATGACTTACAAATACTGATGAAATTCACAAAATATAGATTGGATCATGACCAGGTAATCTACCAAAGAGTTCTTTCAGATTCAGTAGCTGGATCATAGTACTGGTGATGTTGAATTTCACCCCAGGAGCTAGTGGTGGTAGAATGATTGCCCCTGTAGATCCAGTTCAATCTAAATCATCCTTATTATTGTCAATGTAAAACTATGCAGCTTGGCGGTCTGGTCTTCCTATGAATAGACGATTTCGATTTATAGGTGTAACTACCCCTGCTCCACGCCTCCTATTTGCCGAGTTAATTAAATCACCATATCCTAGGTCCTCTTTATCTAGATTAGCTACCCGACCTGGGTTATCTATATTCTGTAGATTTAATTGAGCATTAGCCAAAGCGTCTAATCTTTCAGCTTCCTATTGGTTAGCCATTCTTTCAATGAGATGAGGTTCAGTATTGAAAGGTAATAATGGTTCTCCTAAATTTCTGATTCGAGGCATAAACAATAATGAGCCTGTAACAAACATAAACAACAAATAAACAAAAAATTAAGAAACGTGACTAATAGTCAATTAACACGCATAAAATCAATCGATAACCATATTCTCCGGCAACGGCGCCAAAATTTAATATGCCCAAATTACACCTCTCTTACGAGAGAGTAAGCGGTTGTTGTCAAATATATAACCCAACTAGGTTGGGGTCGAATCCCACAGGGAATATGGTGCTAATTAAGTTGTATGCAGATTAGTTGACTTGTAATCATTTATTTCAATAAAAAAAAAGGGGGGATTTGATTTAGGTCACAAATGAATGGTTTTAGTTTAATAAGATGAAATACGTGTAGTAGTATTCAAATTAAGAGAAATACTAAGTTAGGGTTATGTCCACCTTGTAGTTTTCAATACTTTCTAACTATGGGCTTTACGAATTCATACATGCTTCGTGCTTACAGAGAAATTTATTGTGTGTAATAACATAATCCTAGTATTTCTCAATCATCAAGGACTAATTCACTTTAGTTCTCTTGACTCAAAAGCATTTACCGAAAACAATACGAAATCTCCAAGTAGTTAATCCTGCTAAGGCATTAACATATGAAATAGGGGTTGGAAATCCTATTTTCTTGTCACTACTCTCTTTTTCGAACATCAACCTTTCTTTTGAACAAGTTGTATTTTAAGACATATCCTTTATGTTTGCAACCATGAGAATTCAAGATAAACAAAGAGAGTGTGATGTAAACACATCAATGCATAATGAATTCATAACCCAAAGTAATAGATTGTATGCTACAAGGATTCCATAACCCTAACTAATAAACTTAGCTACTCATGAATAAAATGAAAAGCATCATAAATATATTCATCATACCAAAAACTAGAAGATGATCTTGGTGTGCGAATAGTGAAAACAAGAGAGAAAACATTTCTCTCTCTCTCTCCTCAAGCTAAGCTGCCACTCTTCAATCCAAAATAATACAGAATAATCCCTTCTCCATTAAAATTCAGCATTAAGCCTTTTAATAATCTTTTCTCTCATAATTTCCTTCTAAGTCCCTGAACTAATTATAAATGACAAACTAGTCTTGGACATAGTTTCTGGGAGCCACATTTTGTCCAGACTGCTACTCTCTCTTGTGTCATATGCCATCCGCATTCCATAGTCCCATTATGTCATAATCTACCTTATTAATACCTAAATCATGCTAATCACAACGTTTAGCTCAATTACATTGAATTAGAGTAAAAACATAAGAAACTAGGAACTTTGTTCTCTAAACTTAGCTAAAATATGGATAAGTTATGGTGCTTAGGTGTATAAATACACCTAAGATCAATGGAAAAATGGGTTTATAAGTCATGGTCATAAGGTTTTAGGTGTGGGAAATGTCCAAAATGTCGACCATAGCTAAAAGGTGGAAAATAAACACCTAGGAGTGTTTGCCTAAACCGTACCCTACGGTATGAGTGGTACCCTAAGTCATACCCTATGCCTTACCATGGACCCCTAAACTATCCAAGGTACGAATACCCAAGAATGACTCATATCCAAGGGTATGATTGGTAACAAGTAGCCTGTACCCAAGTAAGTTTCCACTAGATCAAAACTAACACTTCATACGACTAGTTGTATATGACCCATACTTTAACATATGACTTGGGAGGGACTAAACTGTATTTTGGTTAGTGTGTTACCAACCTAAACTAATATTTAAATGAGAGGTGAGGGGACTATTCATATCCTAGCAGACAAATGGTATGCTCAATCTGTACCTAACCCAGAACCTCAAAACTTGGGCAAATTTTTGAAGTGTCCAAAGCCTAGGTGTTTCACAGCCCCGCATCAATCAATAGCAATTTGAACACTACTAAAACACACAATTTATATATGTAAGCTACTGTCCTACACATGCATTCTAAGGCCTATAAATACGAATACAAGAGAATAATTAGATAACACACAAGATAAGAGGATGCAAAAGGGATGCTATGCACTTTTGAATGCTCTTAACACAAGTTAAAATGGGTGTAATTGCAACTAGTTTGAAAGGGAGTGTTTGTTAAACCATTTTGGGGTGGTTGTTCATATTTAAAAGCTGCCTTAATTGCGGCCAAAGAATTTTGATCATGAGCAAACAATAATCACAATTGTGATAGCATGGTGAATTCGACCATGGTAACTTAGGTCTACTTTTGCTCCCCTATTTTTAGCTATCCAACTTCCCACTCAATTCCACCATACTTACTATTACTCAAATTCTCTAATACACCTTGTAGTGCCACAATTTCATGTATTACTCAAAAATAAAATGAAAACTACTCTAACAATCAAAATTTAAATGATATAGGCTAATTTAATGGCAAAGATGGGTTGACTCCCATCCAACACCTAATTTAAGGTCATGGCATGATGTCCATCCATTATCAAGTTGGATTCTTTAGATAAACTAAACCAAGATCCATTCATTCATCCACAATATTGATTATATACACCATTTGTAGCTTTATTAGTTTCTTCTTGGTTTTGCACACACGGAAATAGACTTCATCATCATGCACCCAGAACTTTGTTTCTCTAAACTCCATATACACTAGAGCTCTACCAATTGCTAAAATTGGTTTCCCGAGTATGATTGGTATCTCATGATCGATATCACAATCATGAATAACAAAATTTGTTGGGAGGATGAACTATTCAACCTTTATCAATACATCATATAACACTCCAACTAGTTTCTTAATTGAGCGATCTACCATAAAAAAGTATCATGGTGGCGGGTTTAGGATCTCCCAACCCTAACCTTTGATACATGACATATGACATCAAGTTAATAATAGAACCAAGGTCACACAATGCCTTTTCAAATTTGTGAGTCCTAATGGTGCAAAGGATTGTAAAATCACATGTGTCTTTCTCTTTCTTCGCCAAGAAATTTGATGTGATGGTTCTACAACTATGGGTTACTTCAATAGTCTAACCATCCAAAAGTTGATTCTTGGAAATCAAGTTTTTCATTAATTTAGCATACCCCAGAATCTTTTGAAGAGCCTCTAATAGTGAATATTGATTGAGAGGTTGCAAATATTTTTAAGCAAATTTTTGAGCTTGGCTTTGTCATCTTTCTTCTTCGACCTTTGTGGAAATGGTTCACAAATTTTATTTGGGGAAAAGGAACACTTTGAGATCATTCCCTATTTTCTTGTCCCTATCAATCACTTTAGGAGTTTTCTCTACATCACCATTCTCTTTTACTATTATTGGCTCCTCATAACGCTCTTCAAGAAGATTTGTAGCACCATCACTTAGCGATTTAGGTCACATCCTCTTCGCATTCATTTGATCTCCAAGAGAATTTTCCCATTCTTAAATTACATGCTCACCAATATTTATTCCACTTATAGTAACTATGGCCATAACTTGGGCAATATTCTTTGGATTTTCCACTATGTCACTAGGCAGACCTCCTTTTGACCTATCATTAAGTTGGGTTGAAATTTTCCCCAGTTGTTTCTTAAAATTTTTTGATAGAAACGGAATGTGAAATGATGGTTTGGTTAAGTTTCATCTCCCTTACCATTTTATTGGTACCTTAAACGTGCATCAAAATTCTAGCAAGCATATCCTCAATTTTAAATTTTTTTGGGTCCATTAATCTTCATTCCTTATCCTTGATATGATCATAAGGGGGCACATATTTATCATAACTTATCTCCTTGTCCATCCAATCTTGATCTTTATCCCTTTCTCTATCACACCAATCACAATCCTGGTCTCGATCATTCAAACCTTGATTCCCACCTTATCTTTGGTAGACAGGGTTAAAACCCCCCAGATAATTATCCAAAACCTCATCTCTTTATAGAGTGCCTTAGCTTCATCCTCATCATAACCTTGAACCTTGAAAGGAAATGACATTGATAGATTTTGTAGGTGCTCCCATTATGTGTTTAGTGAGAAGATCTAATTGGGTCATTACCTTGGCCATATTTTCTTTCCTTTCTTTGCTTTTTGTTGACATAAGATGCGGTGGGGGACTATATGGCCACTTTAGAGTCCCAGGTGTGCTATCCCCAATTTTTCTTAGTGACTTGCTCAAGTAGTTTTTTCACAGCATCATATGACAACTTCTCAAGAGAACCTTCTGGCGCACTGTCCACCACCGTCTTATTTAGTTAGTATAATGCCCTGTAAAATATTTGGAGAAATATCTTCTCTGGCACTTCATGGTTTGGGCATTACATGAGTTTGTCAGTGAACCTTTTTCGTACCTCTTATAAGGGCTCACCACTAAGTTGACAAAAAATTGTAATTTCATCTCTTAGTTGTAGCATTCTAGATGGGTGAAAATATTAATCCAAAAAAGCTTCCATAAGCTCGACCCAAGATGTAATAGACTCGGTAGATAGAGATTTCAACAACAAAATTGCCTCTCCCATCAATGAGAATGGAAAAAAGGATCAATTGAATAGACTCTTGAGAAATATTCAGAATATCAAATGTGGCGCATGCCTTAATGAAGTTTTTTAGATAGAGTTTTGCATCGTCTTGTACTTGACCCCTAAATAAACCTTTCATTTGTAGCATGTGGAGCATTACACTCGTAACATAGAATACCCTATTTCCCTCGGCCGATGGGATTCAAATTATGCTCACACTCCCCATTGATCCTCATCCTTGAGGTGTCCATCAAATGAGCCTTCATTTCTCCGATTGTGGCTCATGGTGCCGTGATTTCTATGAAAATCACCTATCTAAACAAGAACAACAAACAAGGTAAATAAAAGAACTATGACTAACCCACTTTCATTAACAACACCATGAAAGAGAAAACTAAGCTTCACTCCTCGACAATGATGCCTATTTTGATAACGCACAATTTACACCATTATTTTGATACAAGGATTTCATCATCATATAAACCTAACAAGATTCAGGATTGTATCAACAAGAAGTGCAAACTCGCTTTCAGTTCCTTTCATGTGTTAAGAGTTAACTAGAAGTTAACCTGTAATACACAACTAAAACAAAACATTAAAGTAAAATTGGGGGGTTTGCTGTAAATCTTAGTTATGAAAAATAACACAATAAACTAATGAGGGATTGAACAAGTGACTAGTAAATCAAATTAAGAGATACCTTGGGGTTATGCTACCTTAGGGGTTATTTATGTTTGGATAATCAAAGGTTAGTCTAAGTTCTAGTTAAGAGTTTGGTGATAAGTCATCAATTTGACAACTTGATAGAATTTTAAGCTTAAATTATCATGCTTTTTCATTGATTTATTGTTACTTTCTTACTTAATGCTCATTTGTGTAGATAAAATTAAAATGAGAAGATGAGCAAGGAAACTTTATAAAAATGAGCTAAGGAGAAGGTGAAAAAGAAGAAATGTGAACAAAAAGGACAAAAGCTAAAATTCCAGGCCCAGGAGTCAACGCTCAATTACCGCGACTGCGGCCTGAGAATCGCAATCGCGATCAGTTAATGAGTCAAGTGGAGTGCTATTGTGATATGACTACCGCGATTGCGGTGTTGCAATTGTGGTCCAAAGATAGCGATCACAGTTGAGAGAAACGTTTCTAGGGTATTTTTGTAATATTTGGAAAATATGGAATTGGGGATTAAATAGGGGTTTTTAGTTCCTTTTTCACACCATCTTTTATTATACATATTATCCTATCCTTTGTTTAGGGTTTATCACATAGAACTTAGATCTTGAATTAGTTCTAATTTGAAGCAAGAATTAATTAGAGAAACTTTAAAGTGAAGAATTGGCAAATCCCATTGAGGATTCATTGGAATTTAAAGTGTGGTTTGCATTCTCTTTATTTTTCATGAATCAAATTGATTGAGATTTTGGTATATTTTTTTATTATCTTTATGAGTTGCTAGTTCTTCCTCTTGGGATTATGTTAGAATAGGGTGCATTTATGTGTGAGTTGTTATTTATTTGTGTATATGCTAATGTGTTGGTGTTGGGTTCTACTATTGCTTGAGTAAATTGATTGAGACTTATCGGTGAAAGCTCTAAATACCCAAAATAGGTTTGTGGGTGAAAGACCCAAGATCTTTAAATCGTAAACCATCCTTGAAAGAGGGGTTTGGTTAAACATTAGGAACCCTCATCATTATTGAAAGAGGGATGTGGAAACCGAGGCAACAGTAGATAATTATTGGGGTTAGTTTGCTAATTTTCACCATGTTAGACATAAAGGTGAATATGAGGTTGGTTATCCCTTGGGTATCATCTTAGAAATGGCATGCCTAATTGATGCATTGGGTGGCTTTAATTGACACACTTGTTAGGTACTCGAAAGAGTCAATGAGTGAAATCTTTGAGGTTTTATTGAAGAACTAGACTCAAGGACCTTAAACTTGGTATACCACATTATCAACAATTAGAATTTCCACCAATATCATGTTCCCATGCATATCATGCCCCTAGGAAATCATAGTCCCAAGATCCATTTTAATTGATTATACTCTAATTATTCTTAGTCTTAAATTAGTCATTTAGAAGCCTAAAATTAATCATATCTTTGAAAACATTTAAAACCCCAAATTCTTTGTAGCTTAAGTTTGAATTTAGTAAGTACTTTCATTTTGAACTTACCCATTCTCCATTCACATTATTCCTCGTGGATTTGACCCCGACTCTTATTGGGTTATTATATTGACAACTATCGCCTTGCACTTAAATTAACGTGTAAGTTGAGCATTATCATCTAGGTAGGCTAGATTTAAAGTATTAACGTTAGTCTTTCAACCAAACACTAATTTTCACTCATGGATTCTTTCAAATACCTCATGAGCATGTCAAAATAATCAATCCAATACTTCATACTAGAATCCTTATTTCTTAGAAGATGGTTATGAACATAGCAAATCCACACAACATCCCCATTTTAAAGATAACACTATGAGAAAGCTAAGTCAAAGTGTAGTTCACTATTACACATCACCCATATCTCTCTTTCAAGGATGATATAGGATCCAAGTCAGTTGAGGTTTTAACCCACAATGCTTAATCCAATCTAGAGTAATAGAAAAACTCAACCTCCTTAACTAGTTATTTGGACTAATAATTAACACCCTCACAAAGTTAACCCTCTAATTAAACATAACCCCAAGATATGAATTTAGCTACTCATGAAATCAGAGAAAAGATATATACCTAAGTTCGCATTCAATGCAACCATTGAAAAGAAAAGCAAGAATAATCCAAACTTCAATCTCAAATTACAACTAAAAATCTCTTGGAAATTAACTAAAATTATACTTCTCCAAAATTAGAATGTTTCTCTCTACTCAAATTTGGTAAAATTAGTTGAAAGATTCCTCAATTGTACAAGGGTTTTTAACTTTGTGATTTGGGATTCAACTCTGTAAAATTTCCATTCTGCCTCTATAGCTTTTCTGTGTCGCTGGAATCGCCATCACTTAACTACATTCGCGACTCCTGATATCATAATTTTTTATCGTGATTTCCCTTGTTTTGACTTGTTGACTGGTTGCGATCATGATCCTCAGGCCTCAATCATATTACTTGAGGGTTGACTCTTGGGACTGAATTTCATCTTTGGTTACTCTTGCTCCCATGTTATCTTTTCCATATTTGTATCAACTCTATTTCATCAAATTTCCTGCAAGATCATCAACAATGGAAATTAGTGCATTTAAATAGGTAATTAGCCTCATATACATAATTATTTCACCATAGTGTGCTCAAATGTGGATATAAATGAGTGATAAATTTTTCGCTAATATGTTTAGCACTTAAATTCCCAAACTAAGTCCCACCGTAGGTTAAAGAGGTCTTTGTTAGTTCAGAGTTTCTCCCTTTGGATGAAGTCCTTGCTAGTTGAGAGTGTCTTCATTTTCAAGAGTGAATTCACATCAAGTAAGTGTTTTACCAATGGTAAAGTATATAACAAACCTCCTTAACATGGGTTAAATGTTGGACTCTATATTAGCTTGCATGGTTTATGTCGATTATTAAAATCTCTTTAAAAAAGATGATTTCAGAAACAAAAACTAATGACTCACTAATATTACCAGATTTATGCTTTACTATATATGCTTTAGAGTATCTCAGTTTATTCATGATTATGGTGAGTTTCTATACACTTAGTATGCATGTTTTAAGATTATGATTTATATCAGTTTTTACTTATTGTATTCACCCCTATATACTGAGTACATTCCATAAGTACTAATCACATGTATGTCTATATGGCTACCATATTTCATAATGTAGGTTCTGGTATTCTTCCTCAGTAGCATAATAGCCTTGATCAACACTTCCTAACTTCTATCAATTGGTGAGTCCTCATGTTTTGAGAACCTAGATTATGTTTTCCTTCAGAAGTTTAGTAATGCTCATGCTCAGACTTTATATTTTCAGCTTGTTTCAGCCGGGGTCTATCTCAGTGGCTCTTCAGTATGTTTAGAGGCTTGTCAAGTCTTTTTAGTTATTTTTAGACATTCATACTTCCTAGTTGATGTTTAGTTTACAGTTTTTTTGTTAAGATTGTTTACCCACTAGAATACATATTTTTAAGTCAAGTTTACATTTATGTTTTGAGTATATTATTCGTGGTTCAGTTCAAAGTAGATATCATGAGTTAGCTTTGGGGATATTTGTAGTTCTAAGTACCGTGTGACTTCTAGTGGGTAGCCTCCGGGCGTTATAAAATATCCCTCTCTCATTATATTTTTATGTTGATTTACCCATATTTTTGACGTTCACCAATTTAAACCATCTCAATTCCTTCCAATTTAAGTTTTTTTTTCTTTTTGTGTCATCTTCTATTTATTTTCTTCTCTTTTTAATGATTTGTTTCTCTATCCAAACTAGTTAAAGTCTTTGCACCACCTCTTTCTAAATACGTTTCCACAGACATTAATGATTTGTTTATCAAATATAAGAAATTTCCTTTGAATTTATATATGGTAATCTTCCTTAGATGGTTGTTTCAATTATAAATTTTAAAATATTATTTTAAGCCAAAAGATGTTGGCAAAAAGAAAATGATTTTACTTAATGTCAAAAGTTCAAAAATTTCTTATAAAGAATTTTGTTTATTGTGAGGTCAAGGAAAGACTTAGATTGTAGGAAGATAAATTGTTAATATGGATAGTGCGTTTATTTGTAAATAATAAGGGAAAATCACCTTAATAAAAGGAGGGTAGGGGCGAAGGGGGGGGGGTTAAATCAACATAAAAGTATAATGAGGGTTATATTAATTTGGACCAAAAATATAGTGGAAGGGGTATATTTGAACCCAAAGTATATTACAAAGGGCATATTTTTATTGAAAGCATAACAAGGGATATATTTAAACTATTTTTATTAGTGCAGGGGTATAATTGTATCCAAAGTATAATGAAAACAGTATATTTAGACCAAAAGTATAATGAAGGATATATATAAACCATTTCTAATGATATAGGGGTACATTGTCTCTTCTACACTTATTTTCTTATTTTAATATTTATAATCTACTTAATCTGAGATAGTGGTATGAGCTGTGTACACTTTATTCCCCCCCCCCCCCCCCCCCCCCGAGCCCATTTTATAGAAATACACTGGGTATGTTATTGTTGTTGGTATTGTTGTATTCATGTTTATAATGATTGATGACTTCACGGTTCAAAAATTAAGGTCATGATGACATCTACACCACCTAATTCTAGTTAAGTCAATCTTTAATATGAAATAATATCAAACAAAAAATATGAAAATCATAGTAAAAGTAGAAGTAAGGCTCAATATCAAGCTTGAAAAATAGCAAAATATTGCAGATGTAACAAAATACAACAAAAACATAGTGTCACTAGTTGAAGAGAATCTAAAAGTAATTAAAATTGTTCCAAAATTTACAAAACTATTTTGAATAGTGAAAACCAATTATAAAGATAGAGAAAGGTAGGGAATGCTTTAAACTCATGGTAGCTTGTCAAAGTTATGAATTCTACATTATTTTGGACAAGCAAAATTACTAGGATCTGCTAGTGCTAGAACTTGCACTGAAAGATTTAGAGGGTAGTGTAAGTATGTTGAGAATATAATTAAATAATAAAAATGTGCTCTCACTAACTAAGCTTTTAGATGAGATGATCACACACTTCAACAGGGTATCAAAGTAGGAAGAGGTCTTGAGATCGAATCTCACCGCAATCAATTATTAAAAAAAAAAATCCACAGGCTTGACCAATGAGAAAAAATAGACCCGAATGTGAATAGGAGTGTTGAGAAGATAGTTAAATAATAAAAGTGTGCTCTCTCTAACAACTTAAGCTTTTAGATGAGATGATCACACACTTTAGTAAAGTACAATTAGATGAGTATTAAAAAGATATCATAAGTTGACCGAGCAAGAGTTAGACATCTAAATCATAAAAAGTTTGAAGTAAACCTTTAAATTTGACATAACAATTCAATAACTTGAGAAAATGAGGATTATACATTTAACTACAATCGTCTGATACTAGCATATGAATCAATAGATAAGGCAACAATTAAATAGGTTCAAATCAATACAAAATAATTATATGAAATGGAACATAATAACTAATTATTGTACTGTTATATAAAACTAACGATGTACCAGTATAAAACTGTCTCATTGTGACACTTTGTAAGATGGAACCTATGAAAAACCTATGAGGCCCATATAGACATCAATAATTGTTTTCCCACGGGCTCGCTAAAATGATTTTTCTTTTGCATATATGTTAAAACCTTGTAGGAATAATTTTTCTATAGAATATATATATATGAAATATGATTCAAATGCAACAAGATTACAGATAATGTTAACTTTTTGAAATTATTTTCCTTCGGTATATATAAGCATAAAATAAGATTTAAATACAACAAGAATATGTAATTCTCTTTCAAAAGTATCTTTCAACATGACTCCTTTATGCCATAAACCTTCTCAAATAAAAAGATTGATTGCATCACAGTGCCTTTAGACCTCTAACTCATCTACGTACGATATGTCACATAAATTAGAGTAATGCAACAAACATAATATAATAGGTCGTGTCATATAATTCTTATTGGCTAAGTTGCAACGTAGATTTTACATATATAATCAACCTTTCAAGTCACCAATGTTTGCTAATACACCCAACAAATAACGCATATTATACAAAAAACTATTGCTCAAGCATAATCTGTGAGAGTAAGTCATAACCTACCTCAAAATTAGAGAAAACATTCCATGAACCCTCAAAAGATTACCTTTCTTTTTTGAATTATCTCAAAAAGTTCTCAATCTATAAAAGTGTATTGTATAAAAGTATATGAGTCTTTCAATATCTATATTGCTATATGAAACTTTGGTAAAAAAATTGAGTTAAAAAGTCAACACTAACCTCTCAAAGTTAAGACTAGAAATTGATTTATCCATGATATAGAAAGATCATGAGCCAAACATCAGTTAAAATAGAGTACAAATCAAATTTCATATTAAAAAAAAATTGAGTAACTTAGGATAAAAAATCATAATTTAAATAGCTAATTGTGGATTATTTAGGAAATAAATAATAGATTAGCGGAGAAATACCAAAAGGGAGTTAGATTCTTACCACTATAATAATATCTCAAAATTCCTTCAAAAATCTCCCAAATTTGATGTCTACAACTCTCAAAATTTAAATATGAAGTCTAACTTAAATAAAATTTAATTCTTTACAAGTTATATTTCTTTATTTCTAATTTAGTGGATCTATAAGATCATGTTAGGAAGAGCCGGGCCCTTTGAGAATGTCACGATCCAAAATCTAAGTCTTCGTTGAAACATTTCCCTACAAGCCTTGGTAGGTAAGTTAAAAATCTATAACAGATATGAATTAATGAACAGAAAAAGAGATGAAGTGATACAACACATCTAGAGCATAGTCAAACCATAGTCATAAATTTAAAATGTTTGAAAGAAAATACAACTGAATCCCAAAACTTGATATCATAAGTATAAAGAGAATATAAGATAAGATTGAATCTGATAATACATATCTATCACAAAAAATAGATAAAGACATAAATGATAGATGTAGGGTGAAATAAGCCTCCAGACAGGGAGCTCACTAGTACTCCAAAAAAACTATCAACAATACAAATCAATCACCATATATCACTCTCGTACTGAGATTTGCAATAAAAGAAAGCAAAAATAAGAGTGAGTATGACCTATTGGTACTCAGTAGGTATCTTAAGCAGACTGGACAAAGTAGAAAATCAAATAAGTAAAGAATACTATAAGCATTGATAATGCTGAAACTTACATTCAAATTTATATGTAAGGTAGATGTTTCTAATATAATTACCCTACTAGAGTCGGGTTTGAATCCATGAAGAATGTAAACTTAGATTTCAAAGTTGATGTGTGTTGGAAGTTAACAAGACGTTAACCCATAGTGTAATGTTAAACAAGAAGTAAAACTAAATTAGGATATTTGTTTGAACAATGTTAAACATAACTATACTGAAATACTATTTTGAGAATGATAGGTTTACTAAATCAAGGGAGACCATGGCGTTATTCTATCCTAGGTGCGAGACATACATGACTTATCAACAATTAGTCCAACTTTAGCTACGAGTTTTAGGTAACCTATATTTAGAGTCTTGAAGTTAATATTTAAATAAAACACCAAATCTCACTCATGCATTCTTTTGAACACCTTATAAGGGTAACAAATCTATCATTCCACTACCTTAATTAACATCTGTATTTCTATGATGATTCTATTAAATGAGCTTTCTCAAATAACATCCTTACTTCTAAGATTATGCAATTCAATAATCTAACTAGAGTTATTGTTCACAAATTCTCCTCACCTATATCCGTTTTTCAAGAATTATATAAGATCCAATACATTTAATGTCTTCACTCTCAATCTCAATTCAAACCTGGAACAAAATCAAAACCTATAACAATTAACTAATTTAATTGGACTAACCATAAATGCCGACACATTATTCACCCATTAATCAAACATAACCCCAAGAGATAAGTCTAGCTACTCATGAAATTAAAGGAAAGAAATTTACCCAAATTGGCATCAATTCATCCATCATTAGCACAGTAAGTATAATCCCAAACTTCAATTTTAATTAAATGCCAAAATGTCTCTTAGAAAAATACACCAACAATTGTTTTTCACTCACAATCTTGGTCTCAAACTCATAAAATTGTAAAATTGGATGATAAAACGTAAAGGCTTGAGCCTTTTATATTTTTGGATGAGATGTGAAATTATAAGGTAGTCCCTAAAATCTGCCTAACCACTCGCGATCACCTTCTTCAATAATGGTCATGACTTTACGATTGCGTTCTTCTATCACGGTTGGGACTCTTACGTCGTGGGGCATCTGCTCGCGATAACGTTACTTCCATCTGTTGAGATCTATAGTAATTGCGACCCTTAGAGTGCGATCGCCTCATCTATTAGTCGTATCTCAGGGTCTGATTTCAGCCGTTGTCTATTTTTGATCCCTTTCTTTCATTTTTAGCTTTTTCTTTACCTTGTTTTACCATATTTCCCTGTAAAATCACAAATATTGGATATTAGAGAATTTTACATATAAATAGTCTCATATTTTCAATCAACTTACCATAGTGTGCAAGAAATAAGATAGAAACAAGTGAAAAATTTACCACTCATCAACACTGCAACTTAAAGACTTTGTTGATCGTCAAGTAACACTACTATACATTCAATGAGACTATTTACCCACTATTCAATCAATGGCCATAATAATTTTGAAGTTGATTAGCACTAACAATTAGTTATAACATGAGAAGATCTAAGTATACAACCCCCTCAAGTTCAATCAAATCTTCAAGAATGCAAAGAAATTTCAAGAACAATCAAGCAACAATAACCAATTTTCAAAAAGTGACTCTCCGTCCATTGCAAATCAAATATGCTCCTTTTCCTTGCTTTTGAAAGATGTCAACTTCACTAATCTATCATAGTCTTCATGCGTTCTCATCAAAGAAATTCCTAGTGCACTAAATTTTCAACATCAAACAAGGGACTAATGTGCAAGCACTTACACCCACACTCACAAAGAATTTCTCTATGCAAACAGGTATTATTCCACAAGTTTCCCTTTTTTTCAATTGCTACTAACTGAAATACACTTAATTGGACATCTCGAAGGACTTTTTCAAGCTTGTATTGTTGGTTTGGCGAAGGGTAGGATAATCATTTAGGATAAAAGTGACTACACCCTGAACTTCACATAACACTAATTAGATAAAACTTTGACCATTGACCACTCCATTCATTTCTAAATCACATATGTTCTATCTTTTCACTTTAGTTTATCCATCTTTTGAATGCATTTTCTTATTTTTGTTTTTCTTTTTGTAATTTCATTCTTTTTTTCTTTCATTGCTTCTTTTGTTTCTCTTTCATTTTCCCTTATGGATTTATTTTTAGGCACTACTTTACAAGACCATGACTATGATCACCTATTCCAAGTTCCACTATACCCCCAACTTAGTATTGCCTCGAGTTGGTAATTTTAAAATCAAGGAGGGTGGGGTTCAAAATTGGAAAAACTTTCAAACAGTTCGAGGCTTGTAACGTGGTGGCCAAAGAAAGTTTAATAGTATCAAAATGGGTGACTAGGGATATAATTCATTCATGGGTAGGATTTTTATGCAAAGTGTCTTTCAATAATCACAAAGATGGATTAAGATCAATTCACCAACTGAGTTTAATCAAGGTTAGATTTGAAAGACCAATGGGGCAAATTCTAGATGACACAAGTAAGCATAAGAATCAACAGACTAGTGCTCACCACACGTGGCATACAAATTATTCTAGAATGATCGATTGCATTTCCTACTTAAAAAAATATGAGTTACTTATAACACTACTATCAACTATAGAATTTGGAGTCATAAAAAGAGTCAAAATGTTGTTAGAAATTCATTCAATTCCATGCCCTAGATTTTCACCAAAAAAAATTTGATGAAGTGGGATAATCATTATGCACTTCACCACACAAGATTAACTATCCCTAGAACCAAGCAAGCCACCATTTCACATTTGGGATTTAATAAGGGTAATACTTGTGGTTACTCGAACTTCATCATAGTTGCAATGTCATTCCTAATTTGTAATTCCATGGGTACTAAGATTTCCCCTGCATCTATGACTCCAACACCTCAAAACGATGATTTTTTCTTAAGAATGTCATCACTCAATTTATCATAGTGAAAGTCTCATCAAACATTACTATCAAAAATAAAAATAAAGATCTAAAAATAAAAAAATAAATAACTAATCCAAAGAACATAGGCACCACCAAGATACTCAATATTACAACCCAAATCATTAAATTATCCATAACAAATAAAAACTGAATCATGAAAATAAAACATAAAACATCCAAATAAACATCCAAATAATACAGAACTAAGAAAGGATATACAATTTAGAGATAAGGGTACCCCTAACTAAAAAGATACAATGTCCTTACTTAATATAAAGAAAGCATAAGAAAGTTTAAAGGGCTCTCTGAAACTACATCAAGTACTGCCATCACTCTCTGTATCCTCATTGGCATCATCAGATCTAGCTCCTTGTCCTCAGGCCACTTAGTTTGAATTTCATCATTAGCATCTGCTCTAGGAGAGGGAAGTTTATCTCTTGGCTTTAGGACCTTCCATGAGCACTTTACCCCTTTCCACATCCAAGTAAAGAACTTGTCTCAACTCTTCTACTTTCTCTTTATTTTACCATGAGACTCACTCAACTTTTGGTATGATTGGGTCAAGGATGTGTAGGCCTACTCTAGCCTTGAAATGGTAGACACCTGTGTTCTCTGATCCTCTAGGAGCCTGTCATAATAATTTTGTGAGACAACGGAGTAACGACCGATAAAAGACTCTCCCAGCGCTGTGGGCAATTTAGACACCAGCTCCAGCACTACCCGCATCTTACTCGAGACCTCCTTAAATGGCCCTGCTGAGGATGTCTTGCAAGAATCAAGATCATTATCCACTAAATAACCTAAATTGATCTTCCTCTTTTTGCCTTTTGAAGTGCGCCCGCACCACGTATCTTCAATGGGTAAAGAAGTGTCTTTGGGGATATCAAGTTGTCCCCCAAATATTCCTCAACCCCTAATCTCTTACATGATTCAATGATTAGAGATGGAAATATGAGCTTGGGGATGTCTCTATTTTTGTAATGTCTGAACACTTAAGAACAAGGTGACCAACATTTGAAGGAATGTTTTTTATGAGGCAAGCAATAATCTAGGCTCGCATAACCGAGATTTGTATCATATTGGTAGTATGGGATTTATGGTTGTATGTTGATAGTCAATCCAAGTGGAGTTTTAACCACGAACACACTCATGGTGATCCTTCTTTTTGTGGTGGACCCTGAGACTTCTCTTCCTGGGCATAGCTGTAAGAACAACCAGCTCCCCAGGGCATAATCTTTTGTCTCAAACTACCTTAGGTTAGCATCTAATAATCCATAAAGATCATTGATCGCCTCAGCTATGAAGTTGAACACTTTGTCACAAATTCTCGAGCACTTGCTCTAATCGGAGGCCCTACTCAAGGAGTAGCTTCCTCCTAGAAAGGTCATCATACTGAATAGTCTAACAATCAGCTGTACAGAAGCGAATTTGTTCAAATTATTCCATATTTAGCTTTTTTCGGAAACATGTAAACAACGCATAGTAATTAACCATCAAGATCATCATGTGTAAATAATGCTATGCGACAGAGTGAACCAAAGGGAATGGATCAAGGATTATATTAGGGCTAAAATAAAAATTTAAGATTTTGGATAGGTCTGATAGATAGGCTTCAAGTCTTGCGATCACATTCAACTGAGCTGCAATTGCAACACCTAAAGTCCTATCAATCAAGCCTCAGGTCTCGCAATCACACTTTGGCAAGTCATAATCACGTTACCCAAGGCTTCATTGTCCTAAGCTTTTTCAAGATTAGAATTTCAATTTCTCCACCAATTTGTGCTCATAAAAGATCAATAACACAAAAAACATGAAATATACTTTATAAAACACTCAACCATGCCCTCTAATTCATAGAAAACTGTCAAGAAGTTCATTTTGGCATCTTACCAAACACTTGGTATGCATCTCAATTTAACACTTATTTTGAACACATTTGGTTAACAATAACAACGACCACCCAAAATGACATTAATTTAAATAGTAATTAAGCACCAAAATCACAAATTCAATCCATGGCCCTAAAAATGTTTCTATGGCTCAAATGTAAGAATTAAAAGGAGATTTAAAGGACATACCTGATGCTCGTATGAAAATGAGGATGATCAGCACTTTAGAACTATTAAACAATGATGAAAATTAATGAATTTTGAGTTTTTTGTAAAGAGGGTTGTGTGGGGAAATAATTTTAGAGATGATTCCCTTTTTATAACTGTTGCGTTCGTGATCGCGATCAGTTGAGGGTCGCGATCGCGGTCATAGTTTTCAATTATGATTGCTGAGGCTACGCTGGGAAGACCTGAGCCTCTGGATCATGATTCTGATCTAAGTGTCACGATCACGATGCCTGATACCAGGTTCAATTCCATTGTTTTTCAGTTAGGGCATCTTCAAACTCAATTCCATTCCACTTTCGTTCTCCTTGCCTATTCAAATCACCTTATAAGTTTAAAGATTTTGTGGACTAACCTAAAAAAAAAATTTTAATGTATTCTAACAACAAAAATTCAAAGGATACTGGCCAAATTCATGGAAATGATGGGTTGCCTCGCATCTAGTGCTTGATTTAACGTCGTGCCACGATGTCCAATTGTGATCAATTTGGTTCTTTGACCTAAAGTGACCTAATATCCATGTCCATAGTGTTGGTAACTTTTTTATCCACACAATATATCACCGACACCACTTGCAACTCCATCAATCATTTCTTAGTCTTTAACACACCAAGAAGACCTCATCATTGTGTACCCAAAACCTCATCTCTCTACATTCCATATCAACTAGGGTTGTTCTTATGGGTAAGAATGGACTACCAAGAATAATTGGTATTTCATGATCAATTTTACAATTGAGGATAACAATATTAGCCGGAAGGATAAAATTGTCAACCTTTCCTAACACATCATATATGAGCTTATTAATTGAATGATCAACTATTAAAAGCCTTATGATGGTGGGTCTAGGAGAACCTCCCAACTTTCTAAACATAGCGTATGACATCAAGTTAATTCTTTTTCCAAGTTTACACAACACATTGTCAAATTTATACACCCTGAAAGTGCAAAGAATAATGAATGCACCTGGGTCTTCTTTCTTTTTGATCATTTTGTTTGACATTATTGAGCTGTAATTATGAGTCACCTTAAAGTTTCACAATCCACAAGTCAATTCTTTGAGATCAATCTCTTCATGAGTTTAACATACCCTGATATCTCTTGTAAAGCTTCTCATTATGGATTATTTATCGATAAGCTGCTAAACTTTTCAAAAACCTTTTTGAACTTTATATTGTCATCTTTCTTCTTAAGACATTATGGGAAGGGAGGAGGAATACTGGCTGGTGGTAATGGAGAATTTATAGGTTCATCACTACTGACCACTTTAGGACTTTCCTTATTGTTGTCCTTCTCTTTAACTATCGTCGGCTTCTCAACAACTGCTTCATTAAACTTTGGAGCATCCTCACTTGGCTTTCCTAAACACAATATTTTTAAATTTCTTTCTCATCACTTTACTTTTAATTGGGAATTTGATCAATCTCAACCATACCTCGACCAAGAGTTTGGCTGCTTCTTGTGACAATAGCCATAACATGATCATTATTTTTAGGATTTACCACCGTATCACTAGGCAAACCTCCTTTTTACCTTGTATTGAGTTGACTTAAGATTTTGACTACTTGTGTTTCTAACTACTTGATCGAGGCCAAATGAGAGGTTATGGTTTGTCTTAGTTGAGAGAAATCACTTTTGATTTCCCTTACCATTTTGTCAGTCCCTTCTACACGCATTGGAATTTGGGTTAAGATCTGTTCACTCTTGCATTTTTCTAGATCAATAGAACTCGACTCCTTCTCCTTGGTCCTTTCATAAGAGGGTATGTACCGATCATAGTCTCCCTCTCTGTCTCTCTAATCCCAATCTCTGTAATGATATCTATCTCTCCACTACCTATCTCGATCTCGATCCTTCCAACATTGATTCCCTTCTATCCTTTGATAGGTAGGGTAGGAACACCCCAATTGGTTTATCCAAAAAAAATCTCCTCATCACGATTCTCCACTTCTTCATCATCATATGCCCTAGTACTCTTTGAATCAATGACATTGGCCATCTTAGGAGGAGCCCCTATTACATGTTTGTTAAGAAAGTCAAGTGGGGTCATCACCTTGGCTATATTCTCCTCCCTTTCCTTCTCCTTCTTTTGCTCTTTGCTTACAAAAAATGCCACAAGGGACCTCATGGATACATCAGTGTCCCTTGTATGCCATCCTCTATTTTGTTTTGTCACTTGCTTTAACAAAGTATGTGCAACACCATAATACAACTTTATAAGAGAATCCCCAGCCACATTATTAACCACCATTTTATACTATTAATCCAATGACCTATAGAAAATTTAGAGATGTATTTTCTATGGAACCTTATGATTTGGGCATTACATCAATTTATCATTTAACCTTTTCCAAACTTCATAAAATGGTTTGCCACTAAGTTGTCGAAAAGTTATGATCTCTTCCCTTAGTTTAAATATTTAAAAAGGAGGAAATTACCTATCAAAGAATACATCTGTGAGCTCAACCCATGAAGTGATAGATCTCACAATCAAAGACAACAACTGTAAGACCACTTCTCCTATCAAAGAGAATGGGTAAACATATAACCGAATTGACTCTTGAGAGATTAGCACTATGTCAAATGGAGCGCACACATCAATAAAATTCTTCAAGGATAGATTAGCATCATCATTTTCTTTCCCTCTAAATAATCCTTTTATTTGAAGAAAATGAAGCATTACACTAGTGACGTGAAATACTCTATTTTCTTCTACTGGTAGAATGCAATTAGCTCTAGATTGGCCCGCATCTCCATGATGATCCATATCATCAAGCGACTAAAATATCCATCATTACTGCCATGTTGGCGTATCATATATGCTATGATCATCACTAGAAAAAGAAAAAAATTGGAAATAGGTAAGTTAAAACACTACGACTAGCCAAAGGTCACTTCACTTTCGGATAACATATCCATTTTTGACAATGCTTAATCTTACATCCAAATTTAGATATATGGTGGACGTTGTGAATATAATTACCCAACTACAGTGGGGGATAAATCCACAAGGACTGAAAACTTAGATTTCAAAGGCTACGTATGTTGGAAGTTAACAAGACATTAACTCATAATGAATCATTAAAAATAAGTAAAATTAAATTGGGGGATTTGTTTGCACAATATTAAACACAACTATAATCAAACAATATTGTGACAACGATAGGTTTACAAAATTAAGAGAGACCTTGGGTTTATGCTATAGTAGGTGGGAGACATGCATGGGTTATCAATAATAATTTCAAGTTTAGCTAAGGGTTTTGGGTAGGCTAGATTTAGAGTCTTGGTGTTAATCTTTCAATAAAGAACCAAATATAATTCATTGGTTATTTTGAACATCTCATGAGCATAACAAATCTACCAATCCACTACCTTAATTAACACCCATATTTCTAAGATGAAGCTATTAAATGAACTACCTTAAATAATATCCTTATTTCTAATATGATGTGATTCAATAGGCTAACTAAAGTTATTGTTCATAATTACTCTTCTCCCACATCCCTCCTTCAAATATGATACGGGATCCAAGGTAATTGGGGTTTTCACTTGTAATTCTCAATCCAAACATAGAGCGAAAGCAAAACACATAACAATTAACTAATTTAATTGGACTAAAAATAAACACCCACACATTATTCATCCCCTAATAAAACCTAACACCAAGAGATAAGTCTCTCTACTCATGAAATTAAAGGAAAGAAATATACCTAAACTGACATTCAATTCATCCATCATAAGCAAAGTTAGTATAACCCCAAACTTCAATTTCAATCAAAGACCAAAATATCACTTAGAAAATACACCAACTATTATTTTTCACTCATAATCTTGTTCTCAAACTCTCGAAACTGTAAAATTGGATGATAAAAATGTGAAGGGTTGAACTTTTATATTTTTGTACTGAATGGTGTGCAATTAAAAGTCAGTACTTGAAATCTACTCGACCAATAGTGATCACCTTCTTCAATAGTGGTTGCAACTTCGTAATTGCATTTTTATATCATGGTCGCAACTCTGCTGTCATGAGGCATTGAATTTCTTCCATCTACTAAGATTTTTTGTTATAACCACCCTCAGAGTGTGATTGAAGTATCTGAAGTTGTATCTTGGGGTCTACTTTTAGACTTTATTAATTTTTGATCCCTTTCCTTTCTTTTCAGCATTGCCTTTACTTCTTTTTTACCAGATATCCCGATAAGATAAAAAACATTAGAAATTAGCATATTTTACCTATTAGGAGTCTTATATTTTAAATTAACTCACCATAGTGTGCAAGAAATAAGATGCAAATAAGTGACAAACTTGCCACTCATCAAGCATACTTCCACCTGCTCATGTCACCCAAATTACATGTTTGAGAAAGTATAAAGTGGTCGTCTAACAAATATAGAACCCCACAAGGTTGGGTTCAAAGTTATAAGGAATAGGAAAATAATCTATCAAGAGCTTGCTGATGCAATTGGAAATTGTGTAAATAAAAAGAGGTGTTTTATAACAATAAAAGTAATAGTAATAATTTCTTGTTAATTGGGTTGTGATCAATATGAGATGAGCTAGAGGATTATGTTCTCCATGACTTCATAACTCCATAACTGTTCATGATAGTAAAATTATCATGGTGCCTTGCATGATAAATCTAACAAGTCATGTATCACCAAACTATCTCTCAACCAGATTTTTGTGAATTTCACTCATCTACTCTGGGTGTTAGGGCATCGAATTACTAACCATGTTTTGTAATGTCATATTAACTATCCCATTTATGGCTCAAGTTAATTAGACGAAGGTTGGTAGTGATATGTGAGCAGATGCTAACATATTTGAGGCTTTTAACTCAGAATAATTACAAAGTCTTAAGAAAGTTTGGTTAGTTTTGATTATTTTTATTGTGTTAATGTAGATGTGAGTGATAGGGGAGGAAACAAAAGGAAAGAACAACAAATCAGTTAGCATCTGGTGCAAATAAGCTGAAGTAAAGCTGACGACATTTCTGAAGCACCGTCAGATATGTGAATGGCTGTCAAAGTCACTGTCAAACATAGATAGAATTTGAAGAATTGAAGTGACGTGTGATGAAATTTTTGAAGCACCATCACAATTGTGATAAGGCTTAAAAATTATCGTTAACTCGAAGCAGAACATGATGATTTCTCATAAAGATGTGACGACATTTTTCACAAGCCGTCAGATTTGCCATCAGAACACTCAAAAGATAAAAATTCACTGGAATCTTTGACGATATCTTGCACACATCGTCAGACGTCTGACACACTGTCAAGATTGCCGTCGACTATTCTGAAGAGAAAACTGAAATCTTAATTTTTGTTTCCTTATTTAGAATTAACTATTTAAAGACTTGTTTTAAGTTTTTTGAACGATCTTTTTGGGATTTTTATGATTGAGAAGCTATCAGACATTTAAGTTAGAGGGTGGCACGTAAAATTGCATCATTTTTTTCATCAGATATTTTTCTTGTTTTTTTGCAAAATACTTATC
The DNA here is from genome assembly GCA_030864225.1 of Capsicum baccatum var. pendulum. Classification (NCBI taxonomy): domain Eukaryota; kingdom Viridiplantae; phylum Streptophyta; class Magnoliopsida; order Solanales; family Solanaceae; genus Capsicum; species Capsicum baccatum. Next base: position 159,980,967 of record CM061555.1, on the reverse strand, counting down.
AACTATTGTGAGTTTTTATCTTCTAATTGAATTGAAGAAATACTTAGTGGGTTTCATCCATCAGTAAGTTTATCCATAGTATCATGAATCCAACTAGTTATTTCATTCATCAAATCATAAACAGCTAATTCCATTAGCCCGAGTTATGGGATCCATGGATTAGGGTTTAATATGATGCTAGGTATTTAAAGGATTAAATGAGTAGTAGGACATCTTGATATTCTATTACTTTAACTTGAATATATTGGTTGCAAACAATAGGTTATGACTTAGGATTATTTTCTTTTAATAGAGAAATAAACTAGAAGACGTGAATTATCAAAAGGGACTCGGAAGCTACCAACCTTCTCTTTAATGATTGATGCCATAACTGGATTAATCTACCTGAGATAAAATCCTATTGAAAATAGATAATTTATCTAAGCTCAAGAGAATCAGATAATAAATTATATAGTGAGGTCGAGAGATAAGTCAGATAGTATCATCGTCTGGGATATTCTGCTTTTTCTACATACTTCAAGAGTCTTATGCATTACCTAGTCTCTTTTAATTCCCAAAACCCACGGTGAACATAACTCTGGTCTCCCATTTATCTTGGTTACAAACACTAAACTATTGAAAGTGACAATTGAATCTCTATGAAACTTAAAACCCCATTTTTGGAAATAGTAAACTACCAGTAAATTATTTCGTAAAAAAATTGAATTTCACAGCTTATTCCCTGTGGGATTTGACCCTAACCTAGTTGGGTTTTATATTGACAATGATTTCTTATACCCATTTAAGAGTGTAGTTTGAGCGTTATAAAAATAGCACTGTTGCCGAGGAATAAAGTTGTAGACTAAAAATTTATGCGCAAAAATTTGCTGATAGTTAAGTTTCCTTGATTTATGTTTATTAGTTGTTTTTGTCTATTTTACGTATTGTGTTGTTTATGCCAAAAACAAGAAGTTTCGAAGAACCGCTATGACCAATCAACTCAAAACCTCAGCTGATAGAGAGAATGGCTGAATAATAGAAAGCAGAGAGACTATCTGCTTTGGCCAGGGCTCAGGTGAATATGGAGAATTTAGGTCAGCAAGAATCTCACTAAAACCTTGATGATAAAGACTTGGGTGATGAGGAATTGCTGAATCCACAGAACCCAAAGAGAGCTGAGCAAGTTGTTGCACCAGTGCATCGAAACGTTAATAGAAATCATCCAGTCCAAGGAAGATATGGTCAACATCCTATTCAATATGAGGCTGATAAAGATGATGAAAGAATGGACAGAGCCGGTGCAATAGGTGCTATCATTCCTCCACCATTGGCACCAGGTGCAAAATTCAGCATAACAAGTACCATGATCCAACTTCTTAATCTGAAAGGGTTATTTGGGGGCTTTCCTGGTGATGATACAAACATGCATTTGGTGAACTTCATCACCATTTGAAAATCATTTGACAATTTGCGAGAGCTAGAATACGATCAGGTTGAGGTTATTTCTGTTGTCTCTGTCTGGAGAGGCAACAATGTGGTTGAATGAACTAGAACCTGATTCTATAACAAACTGGAGGCAGTTGAAAGATGCATTCCTAAAATGGTTCTTTCCACCCTCCAAAAGGGTACAGTTGAGGGATAAAATTAGTAACTTCAGATAGATCCCGATTGAAGCATTATATGAAACCTGGGAAAGATTTAAGAAGAAACTTGCACAATGTTCGAACCACAACATGACGGACTTGCACTTGATGGAGACTTTGTACCAAGCTTTCAAATCTGTGACAAAGACAATTGTTGACAACGCTAAAGGTGGTTCGTTCATTAACCTCTCTTTTCTAAATGCTTCTGACATGCTGAATAGAATGACCAAACAGATTCGGTCTTGGCATACTAGGGATTCTATGGTGGCTAGCCCGACTGTTGCTAGTGGTATAACTGTGGAGCAACGGAGAAGGAATGAGGAGCGAGATCAGGACGTGGCCCATTTGAAGATGCAGATGGACTTGCAAGCCAAACACTTGCTATCTGGTAAGACTGAAATAGTTAAAGCGGTGGAATCTCAGGGTACTATTTCTGCAGAGGCCAACTATGTAAGTAATTAGGGGGATTTTCGAGGCAATAGCCAAGGGAACCAAGGTCAGACTTTCTATGACAAGACTGATTTTAAAGAAAGGAGCAGGGACACTGGAGAAGCAATAATGATATGAGTGGTTTGTTTGTTCCTCCTAAAAGTCAGGATACTGCAACAACTTGTTCTGGCAAGATGTCCATGGAAGACATGATGGAAAAGCTGTTAAAGGGAGTTAAAGCTACCGACTCGGGGGTAACTACTATGAAGAGTGAGTCTTTTAGCCTCAGTCGGTTGCTTAGATCACACTCTACTTCTATTAAGCAATTGAAGCAATAGATGAGCCAACTTTCTGCTACACTGAACCAGATAAAAACTGGTACTTTACCTAGTGATACAGTTCAAAAACCACAGACTAATGGCTCTTGTATGGCGATTACCACTCGAAGTGGTAAGATCTTATGTGTCCCTGTTGTGGGAAATTCTATGGGGAATGAGGTAAGTGTTGATGAATCAGAAGTAAGAAATCCAGTAGTGTCTGAGAAGCTGAATGGTTTTTTTGATATTTCAGAGAAAGAAGAAGAAAAGGAAGGGGAAGTGGTATTGAAAGAAATGCCACGACCACCACCTCTCTTTCATCAGAGATTGAGGAAGAAAGAAGATCACAAAAAATATTTAGAAAATTCATGGCAATACTAAAACAACTGACAGTGAATGTGCCATTGATGGAGGCACTTAAGCAAATGCCAAACTATGCAAGATTTATGAAGGAATTGTTAACAAAGATGTGGAAGGTAAGTTGTGAGACGGTGGACAACATCCACCACTATAGTGTTGTTTCTTTACAATCCTTAGTGCAAAAAAAGCCTGACCCTGGAGCATTTACTATACCGTGCACAATTTGGTCCATGAAGTTTACCAAAGCTTTATGTGACTTAGGAGCAAGTATAAATCTGATGCCACTTGATATCTACAAGAAACTTGGATTGGGGGAACCTACTCACATAATGATACATCTTATGATGGCAGACAGATTGGTGAAATGACTAGTTGGTATATTGCATGATGTATTGGTAAAGGTGGATGACTTTATTCAGCCTGTAGATTTTGTGATATTGGATTGTGATGTTGAGTTTGAGGTACCCATCATTTTGGGTGGACCACTATTAGCCACGGGAAGAGTACTAGTTGATATGAAGCTTAATGAGCTAAGGTTCAGGTATGGAAAAAGGGAGGCCAGATTCAAAAATACATCCTCCTATGAAGCAAGTAGAGGATATGAATATCTTTTCGGTTGTGGATTATTCTAAGAAAATGGTAATGTGGTATCAATACAGTATCGTGACGAAGTCTGAGTAGTCAAGATAATCAAGTCGTGCCATGACGTTAAATTAGACGTTGTTTGGGAGGTAACCCAAAGTTTTAATTTTGTTGCACTAGTGTTGTTAATTTTTGTAGCTAAGAGCTGTACAAAGGAGGTGAACTGGTTACAGTTAGCTTGAGAAGGTGGACGTTAATTTTAAAGGGCTGTCACAAGTATGACAAGCCGTAAGAAACATTGTCAACACAATCAAGTCAAACCCTTATACTATTAAGGTTGATGGCAATTTTGAAGCACCGTATCATCTCTGACGGGCCATAAAAACTGCTGGTAAACGAGTTGGGCCCAGTTTAAAAATTTGAGCTAGCCCAGCCCAGCAATAGCTGTTCACGTTCCCGTGTAATACAAATATTTTTTTTTCAATTATGGTTTTCTTTCCTTAGTGAATTATTTTTCTTCCTTTTTCAAAGTTATTTCCATCTAAGGCAAAATTTTAATACTTTCCTTGTAAGTTGAATCTTGAGAGTTAAGTCAATAAAACTTTCCTCTCTCTCATTACAATCTTCTCTCACTCACAATTCTAAGTGCTTGAAGTACATCAGCTAAGAGTCGACATTCAGAACTGAGCATGACACCCAAGAAAAAGAATCAAACTACACCAAAGAAAGTGGCTAAAGAGAGTGTACCTCGGTAACTTGTAAATGAGGAATCTGACTATGAAAATGATGAACCATTGCTCAAATGGAATAGAAAGAGGGATGGTCCAAAGACACCACCTTCACCTAAGCCTATTAAGGTGAAGGATATTGAGGTAACAATCTCATCTGAGTAAGCATCAGAGAAACAAGGATCAAAAAACACTGAGTAAGAGTCAGATAACACCGAACAAGAATCTGAAAATAAGGGTTCTGAGAAGCCTGCAGCTGAAGAAACCGAGTATGAATCACCATCATCGGAGTAGCAAGGTGATATGGATTATCTAGTACGGGGAACTTTGGTAAAATGCAAAAACCCCGAGATTAGGAACAATGTGAGATGGCAAATCCCTAGAGCTGAAACAATCTTTTAGAACGGACTTCGTAGAACAGAACGAAGAAGTGCTCGAAGGCCAATTTTAGAGGAGAAAAAATTTATCACTACAAGGTTGATCAGGTACCCTGAGGTAATGTAAAAACTCAAGGATTATGTCCTAGAGTGGACTACTAGGTCAAGCGGTGTTTACTGTCCTTCGTTAGTCTGGGAGTTCTATGCAAACTACCAGGATACGGTGGAAATATGTGTAAAGAAGGGGATATCACTTCAGATAAGCCTCTACTGACAAAAGTTGCAGTACGTGGAGTGAGGGTGGATGTATCAGATGCCACCATAAATAGGTTTCTTCATGGTCCAGCCTTCGTCCTATGAGTCATGTCACCTATCTTCTATACCCTGTTAAAGCATCAGGAAAATCAGTGTGAATAACTAGTGACTCTCATAGCAGATAGGGAACCTGAGTGGCTGAATAATCCTGCAAAAAAGATAACTAAAATGTCTCTAAATTCAGAGGCAAGATTTTGGTGGGGTTTAGTACGGATTCATCTGATACCCACCGAGGGATACAACATATTAGGAAATCATCAAAGAATATTGGTTGAAATCTAGATAGATAGAACTCCCTTGGATTTTAGAGAAATTATAGCGAAGAGATCAAGATTTGGCTCGCAAGACCCGATGCTGCATATCCATTCCCATGTCTAATCACTAGGTTGAGTGAAATAGCTAATGTACCTGAGATTTTAGGTATTGGTGTTGAGTTACATGCCAAGAAGACCCACAACCCTGTCAGAAAAGAGGAAATTCAGCTGGGCTTGCGACTTGATCGAGATGCAGTTGGCGCAGTAGATCCTCCAGTCAATGAGATTGTTTCAGCACTAGATGTGGGGGTGAAAAGCTATAAAGTTATACCACCACTAGCATATTCATCTCAGGCAGGCTTAGTGCCTCAAAGTGAGATGACTACCTCAGTTCGTCCAGCAGCAACAGGTTTTACATTTCAGCCGATTGATATTAGGAAGGTGGCTAGGGAAGCAAATTGGTATGAGGTACAACTATAGGCCTTTACTAAATAGTTTGCTGCTGCTGTGGATAAAATAATCAAGGCTGAACTTGAACCTTTCATGACTTTGCCTGGGAGGGTGGCAAATATAGAGAACAGATTCGATGCCTGAGCAAGAGAGATGATAGGTGCTGATCTTGCCACTTTCAGGGCTGCATTGGACAAGGTAAAGGTTGAGGTTGGGATACTGCATCAGCACCAAATTATGGTGAAAAAAAGATCATCCATGCATGATGTAGAGGAAGAAATTCTTATCCTTGATCATACTGCAGATTCCCCAAAGAAAAAGAAGAAAAAAGGGGAAAAGAAAGGCAAAAATAAGAGAAATGAGCTGGATAGTGAAGAAGAGAGAAAAGCTAAAAAGAAAGAAAAGAAAAAAGCAAAGAAGGAAGACTTGGAAAGGGAAAGATTGGAGTATCTGGATGACACGGAGAAATGGGAAGCAACCATCATAGCTAGGGCTGCAGGTTCTTTATCGAGCCAGGCTCCAGCCACTGTAAAGGCAGATGCTATGAGTGGGGGGAAGACAACAGATAATGCATTAGTAGGGTTGGAGACCCAGGATCTACAGACTTGACTGTCTTCAGGTATATCCTAACCCTTAATGCTTTTTATTTCTTGATTTTAAGTTGAGGGTGTAGGGAAACTATTGTTGTAACATGTTCTATAGATAACTAGGAGTAGTACAAGTACTTGAGGTAGTTATCTTGTTTTGTGATTTTTGAGTACCTCTCTAGTGGTTCGATCTATGGTGTACTGTGTGGATTGCATCCGTTGTGACCACTGTGTATCTGTTTGTGGCATTAATATGGCAAATGAATAACCTATAGAAAACAAATGCATAAAATGGCTACGTAGTGATATGCGATATACTTGTGTGCCATACGTGTCTAAGGTCTTGCTCAGTTCCCATTGTGCGTTTAATCTAGAACTTGCCCAGTTTGTCATGCCATAGTCATAGGATAGGCGTTAGGAAAGGATCAGAGGTCGTTTTTGCATGTTAACCCATTTTAGCTTAAATGACCATCCAATTGTGAATAATATCCCTTGATCCCTTCTTGAGCCTAAATGACTATCATAATGAACCCGTTTTGGATCTGGCCCTCTTTGGACACTGTGCACATTGAATTAGGAAAATAACCTAAGTTGAGGGTAGCTACTATAGTGGTGCGTGATGCAATATGAGTATGAAGAGAGGTAAAAGAAGGAAAATGAATAACAAGTTGGGTCCAGTGACAAAGAAAATAGGAATAGAGAAAAACTGAAATAGTTAATCTAATGCTTAAATAGACAGCGCCCATCTTAAGCAAGCTTGATAAATAAAAGAGGGAGGAAAAGAAGGCTAAAATTTGAAACCCCAACATTGAATGTAGTGCTAAGGAGGTTTAGTCACTATGAAATACCCATGAATGTCATACTAGACATTAGCCTACGTTACAAGCTAAAGAAAAGCCCTAAAATGAGCCTAACTGACTTGTCTGAAGACTTAGGTACTGACTATAAGGGAAAGCCTATGGAATTTGATGCGCAATGTTGGAAATTCGTTCTGAGAGAGAGTCTTATGCTCATCTCTATGTCTATACGTATGAATCTGAGTGAAAAAAGGGATTCCTTTATTATGAGGGTACACTCGCTATGTTGGTAATAACTGCTTTGTTCGGATAATATAATTTGGGTATGTGCTAGGTTGTTATAGCTGAGATTTTTGCCATATCTAGATACTTGTGAGTTACATGGTCATTTTCAAATACTAGACATAGTTGATTTTACTTTGATTGATCATGGAGATGGTGAATATATTCTGACCTGAAAAGAGTAGTTAGCTGCCGAATTGTACTTGGTATACTCCTAATTATGTTTTTGTAGCTTGAGGACAAGCAATTGTTTTAAGTTGAGGGTGTTGATGTGTGAGCAGATGCTATCACATTTGAGGCTTTTAACACAGAATAATTGCAAAGTCTTAAGCAACTTTTGTTAGTTTTGATTATTTTTATTGTGTTAATGCAGATGTGACTGATAGGGGAGGAAACAAAAGGAAAGCAGAACAAATTAGTTAGAATCTGGTGCAAATAAGCTGAAGTAAAGCTGATGACATTTCTGAAGTGCCGTCAGATATGTGAAAGGCTGTTAAAGTCACCATTAAGTGTAGACGAAATCTGAAGAATTGAAGTGATGTCTGACAACCTTTTTGAAGTGCCGTCACAACTATGATAAGGCGTAAAAATTGCAGTCAAGTCAAAGCAGAACATTATGATTTCCAATGAAAAAGTGACAGCATTTTTAACACATCGTCAGTTAATTAACACGCCTTTAGATTGGCCGTCAGAAGATTCAGAAGATAAAAATTCACTAGAATCCTTGATGATATCTTGCACACGTCGTCAAGATCGCCGTCGACTATTCCAAAGAGAAAACTAAAATCTTAATTTTTGTTTTCTTTTTTATAATTAACTATTTAAAGGCTTATTTTAGGTAATTTCAACGATCTTTTTGGGATTTTTATGATTGAGAAGCTATCAAACAATTAACTCAGAGGGTGGCACGTAAAATTGCTTCATCTTTTTTTTCATCAGATATTTTTCTTGTTTTTTTGTAAAACACTTATCAACTATTGTGGGTTTTTATCTGGTGATTGAATTGAAGAAATACTTAGTGGGTTTCATCCATCAACAATTTTATCCATATTATCATGAATCCAACTTGTTATTTTGTACATCAAATCATGAGCGGCTAATTCCATTAGCCCTAGTTATGGGATCCATAGATTAGGGTTTGACATGATGCTAGGTACTTAAAGGATTCAAAGAGTAGTAGGACATCTTGAAATTTTGTTTCTTTAACTTGAATCTATTGGTTGCAAACAATAGGTCATGCCTTAGGCTTATTTGCTATTAACAGAGAAATAAATTAGAGGATGTGAATTATCAACAAGGACTCGGAAGCTACCAACCTTCTGTTTAATGATTTATGTCGTAACTGCATTAATCTACCTGAGATAAAATCCTATTGGAAATAGATAAGTTATCTAAGTTTGAGAGAATTAAATAATAAATTATATAGTGAGGTCGAAAGATAAGTCAGATAGTATCGTCGTCAGGGATATTATGTTGTTTCTACTTACTTCAACAGTATTAAGCATTACCTAGTATCTGTCAATTCCCAAAACCCATGGTGAACATAACTCTGGTCTCCCATTTATCTTGGTTACAAACACTAAAATATTGAAAGTGACAATTGACTTTATGTGAAACTTAAATCCTCATTTTTGGAAAAAGTAAACTACCAGTAAAGTATTTCATAAATTAATAAAAGTTCACACCCTATTCCCTATGGGATGCGACCCCAACCTAGTTGGGTTTTATATTGACAACGATCGCTTACACCTATTCAAGAGTGTAGTTTGAGCATTATCAGGTATCTTCAAATTACTATTGTTATCGCCTTTTTCTAATCTCTACCTCTCTCTCGATCATATATAGAATACAAGCAAGAAAATGAAGATTCCAAGAAAATGAAAGAAAACCTATCTTGAATTACTTTGTACTTAAACTACTTCATTAATTCATTTTGGCTCCCATAACTCTAGTTATAGGGCTTAGATACTCATAGTCGTAAGCACAAATGAAGATTCCATAGATGAAAGAATAATTTAAACTTACAGAGAATAATAAGAAAACCCAAAATGGCAAATTAATGAGAAACCCTAAAACCAATATCAATTATCCCAATATCAATAATGTATCTCAGAACTCAAAAATATAAAATGCATATAGAGTGCATAACCGAACAAAAAAAACCTTTAGGGAGTATTGGTATCTACAAAATAAAACCTCTCTTACATAAAGTAGGAAATCTGGGTTGGTAGCATATAACGCCTTAATTTTCTAGAATCAGAATACCACACGGTTCTCATGATCCAAAGGACAACAAGCTAACCCTCTACTGATATCTGTACCTGAGTACTGCATAATATAATATAGTAAATTTGTAAAACTTGTTAAAATGTGCCATAAGGTTCAAAACATCTAAAATACTCAAAACTGAACACTGTATACTGATCCATCTATCTGAAAAACCTTTAACTGTCTGAACTGTATAGTTGTTGGGACATGTACCCAACTAACTCCATCTACTGAAAATAAAATGAGTCTAATTCCATAGTAAAATAAGGATCATCCTCGAATGAAGAGGACTCACTACTACTTCTACTACTACTGACTGAGTTTGGACTGCTAAGGGTGCTCTGGATCTCGCGTTTTTGAACCTATAGTATAAGACACCATAGCGCAAGAGAAAAGTATGCAGCAGTACTTTGAATTTATTGGTATACTAGAGGAGGTAAGACCAAATGCATGGGCTTATGCATGAACATAGCTTAACTGAATAACATGATAGTATTGAATGAGGACATATACATGAATGCACAAACCATAACTGAAATCATGGTGTCTTTGAATACTGATACTCGAATACTACTCAACTGACATCAGAACTCTCTACTAATACTGAGATACTGAATATCTGAATCTTCTAATATTGATAATTGAGTACTAAAGTTGAGATCAGTCCTATCTAATGGAAGATCTCTGAATCTTTTAATAATAGAAATGATGGACTGACTTTGAGATCAGGATTATCTAATGGTTGATCTCTGTCTCTATAAGTACTGATGCTAGTTAACTTTATGTAAGATCAGGCCTATCTAGCGGGTATTCCATGAATCTATAGAACTATCTAAGTTCCTTACTGAGATGGGAGACTGTATCAGACAGTCCTGATTTTTGAGTTCTACTCTAAAGACTGATACTGAAACTACAACTGTGGGAGTTCTCTCTTAATTAACATGCCATGAATCTGATCTAGTGGGTTCCAACCTGTTACCCTAGCTGGAAGGGTATCAATACCGTGCCACGGGTAAATACCTCTTCTATGGTCAAGCCTCTCTAATGGGTGACCCTGAATAGGAAGTCAAGCCTTAGGAAATATAATAGTTAAGCCTTAATATAATGGGTGACTCCTAGTCCTACAATGGCTATGCAGTTCTGGAGTTTAGGGACTATTACTAGCGATTATGCCTCTCTAACAGGGAAGTTGTCATCCCTGGACTCGCTCAGTGCTAGTTCCTACTCCCAACTGAAAGAAACTAAGCTGATTCTTGGACTGTACTAGACTTAGCTAAATCTATTACTGAATATCATACCTGACTGACCTGACTGAGTTTACTTGATTCCGTTATCTGATGGAATACTTCTGAATCCCGTTATCTGACTGGATGATACTAAGTTATGAATTGATTACTTCAATTCTACTGAGGTCTGAAACTAAATTCTTGAATACTACTAAGATCTGAGCTGAGTACTGAACTGAAGTTGGAATGCTAATGATACTTAGATTACTTAGATTTCTTAAGTTTTGTAACTGTCTGAGAGTACTAAATTCTGTAACTAACTGAGTTCTAAGGATTATGGCTTGGCTGAGATTATCGTGAAAACTGATACTAGCTCCAGACAACATCTAATTTGTCGGGTATAAATACCCCCAGGATTCGATAACATAAAAGTAAAACATAACCCTTCTTGAATAATCATGACCATGGACTTTCAGTCATAACACAATTAATATGATATATCATCAATCACTTGAATGTCATACACATGTAAATGTATAGGGAATGCATACTAATATCTCATCGTTGTTTAATAAGAAATACACATGGATAAGAATGCATTGAACTTATCATAATACATTCACTAAAGCATTTAACAAACGCTTGGCATGCACTAGTTATCACAAAATTGGGGATTTCATGCTTAACATACTAAATAGACACTATTATCTTTACTTAAGCATTCTATCAAACATATGGGGAGCATGCTTTGATTATACCACATATTCTATACTTAATCATCATGAATACATCAATATCATGCAACTTGAAGAGGATTTATCATGAACATCATACAATTCATCACAAACTAGAATCAGCTGTTGAAATTGGTAGTCTAAATCATGAATTAAAACCCAACAATACAAAATCGTGAACTCTAATACACATAATTCATGAAATCTCATAAATATGTAAACCTCAAAATTTTAAAAAGGATTCATGAGCTTCTTGGGTGGAAGGAACCCAAGAATCAACATCTAACTTACCTTAGAGGACTCTTTCTTAAAGGTTCTTGAAGAAAATTCTCAGTCTTGTTCTTGATTTCTTGGCTAGGGTTCTTGCCCCTTTGAAAGAAAATATAATGTTCTTGAGAGAAAAGTGAAGAAAATAATGGAATAAGGGCTTATTGGGAGTTTTATTTCGTGCTTAGGGATGATAGGGGTCATCTGGAAAGTCTAAGATGCCCTTAGAATTAAATAATGGAATCTAAAAATCTCGATTTTTCTTGCTGGCTCGACGCTCCATAATTGCGCCAGCTTACTGGAAATTAGAAAATTGGGAAACAGCAAGGTGGCGTGATATAGTGGAAATCGCGTTGCAACCTTGGTTGTAAACTGGAAATACACCGTGATGCGGTGGAATCACGGAGGCTCACTGGATTTTGATAATTGCCATTTTGGTTGACTCTGCGACGTGCCAAAGTACCAGGTGGTACACTGTCTCACTAAAAGGGCTCTAACTTTTCGCCTGAGTGTTGAATTTGGGTGAATTTAGTATCGTCGGAAAGGTTATTCAATTCTCCACATGAAAAAAGGTCGATATTAGGAAAATTCTACACCATTTAAAATATTGCTTACTTGGGAAGTCAGCCCTTACTCTTTTTAAGGATGAAACTTGACTTGAAGAAAGTTTGGGGTATTACATGGCAACTCACGACTCGTGGGTCTAATTCAAGTTAGGGGAACAGAGTTCCAATATCATTTTGTGAACTTCACTTGACGAATCTAATATATGTGGAGTGGGTTGGAGTAATGAGCTGTAGGTTGTTGTAGTAGGTCTCAGACTTCTTTATCCTCTTCAACACACAACTCACATCTGTAAACCATGGGGCATGGGTTTTATCCATGAGTGGTAGGTGGACTAGTGGAACTCAAACCCTAAAATACATCATAAGAACATCAAGTCACGAGCCTACTCACAGGCCCATAGTTCCTACCCCCGAGTTGTGGGTTGAATCATGGGTCACCACTTGAAACAACTCTTTATTTGTTTTCTCAGTTTTTTGCCGAACCCCATTTTCTGGAAAAATCAACACAAACACACATCATCTATAACAAGAATACATAAGTCCCAGCATAATTTCCTTATTTTAATCATCAAGGATTCTATGAAACCATGACACATCAACACTCTTTACTTTAAACATTTCCATTTCCTTAGGAAACTAAAACAAAATAAATAACCATGATGCTTAACTAAAAGAAACCTAAGGAACCTACTGTCATGACCTAATTTATGATTCATGATGGAACCTAATTTATCGAACTATATCCCAGAGCTAGATGAAATGGTATAACTTGGTGGAAAATAGCCTAAAAGCCAAATACCGACAGCTTAAAGATTCAAACAATGAAGACACATCTATAAAAATCAACTAGATAGATAAAACCAACAAATATCCCAAGACTCTGTAATATCAATACAAGAGAAACTAGAAATGAACTACAAGTACTCAAAATAAAAATTCAAATCCGTCTTGAAAATGAAAAACTAGATATAGATAACTAGAGCTAAAAATCGTAAATCCAACTCCAAGAGCTCACCCAATCTCTAAAGTCAACTTTGCACGATTAGTGAATCAGCGATGATAATTAGTACTCGGATCTACACCGAAAATGTACAAAACTATAGTATGAGTACTAAACCACGAGTACTCATTAGGTATTATTCGTTGACTAAGATAAATCATGATATAAGTATAATAGGAAACTAGATAGCATAAGCTAAGTCAAGAAAAAAGAACAAACCTGGAAGTAAACTCCAATACTGTTGTACATACATTAAATACATAAAACCGGAATGATATGATAACAATCGTACATAAACAAGCCAATGCATACGAGATAACCACATAAGTATCATACCATTATAACTACAAGATTGTACCCTATAAGTCAATAAGTGCTGAAAAGTAAATAAGCCAACACAAAACCCCATAAGCCTAGAGGATATATTCAAAGAAGCCAAGTACTAGATAACCAAAGTTTACTAATCGATATTCCATAACCAAGAATCCATCCATCTCGCATTACCTCTTGAATAATACTCAATGCCAGCGTTAAATTGGAATTCAAAACAATTATCATATTTTTACCAATTTTATCGTACTTAAATCGGGACATGCATCATTAATGTCATCAGTAATAACTGGACTTAAACCAGAACTCATAATTATAAATCGTATTAATGAACCACATTAACTCAATAGACTATGCCAATAAACCATAACTATGACCACCTTTTTGCTCATGTTTATACATCGGGTCGGGAATTATAACCGCAATCTAAACCCTAAATACATCTTCAAGTCATATTATTAGCCATATCCAAAAACCATATCAATACAAATATCCTAAGAAATATTACAAAATACATTTGGAATTCAAATTAATAACCATCTCTATAGACCACCCATCTTATCTATAGGCCGCTAAACACATCTATATGCCAAATCATCTCAATGAGCCATATTATATCCACAATCCACGACTTACATCTATAGGCCCTATTCCATCTATGAGTCAAATCATAATTATGAGTCATATTATATATAAATAATCTATATCATATCTATAAACCATATTTTTGCTATATAATCCATATCATACACATGAGCCATATTTACATTCATGAGCCATTTCATATATAAATAAGCCATATCATATCTATAAACCACATTTATCTATATAAGCCATATCATACCCATGAGCCATGTTACATCCATAAAAGCCATTATCTTTTAGCCATACCAATATCCAGAATATTAGGCATATTAAAAGACCATGTTATTAATTATATTTGGAAGCCATACCCACAATCACATCCATAATTCAGAATGCATACTTATAAATTACACCTTTAGTCCCATATAAGGGCAATATCATTAATAGTGTCAGGAAATTGGATACATCCTTCCACATACATCTAACATACTCAATTTTTATATCCAACCCTCTCAAATGTGAACCCTACCAATAAAAAGGGTATAAGACACATAAATGATTCTACAAGGCTATCACAAGTCTTGACTTATGAATTGATCTCATCTATTAAAAATTTTAATTTTTCTTTATTGATTAATAACCTTATCATTATATAAAATGCACTTTATAGCAATATCCTATATACATTTCAATTACAAAAAAAATTAGACAGTCCATTAGTTCATGAATCATGAATAAAATTCTCTATCTAAATCAAAACAAAAATTGAATTATAGGTGGGTCAGAGGGGCCCACTTCTAATCCTAAAATATTCTCTTAGGCAATTTATACCTAGGACTAGGCTAAGGTATCCAAGTTCATTCCTAGATTTCAAGTATTCCATAATTAGTCTTAGGATATAAGTCCTCCCCAAACATATTTAACTAAGGAAATCCTACCTAGAATAACAACTAGGAAAATTCCCTTAACTTAAGAAATTTAGAATAATTCTACCCTTTCATGAATAACTAGGAAATATCACCTAACTTGCGTAATTAAGGAATTTCTATCTAACTATATACCATAAATCCCAATTCACGCAAGCCATGACTACTACACTATCTACTCAGTTTCTATGGTTCCAAAGTTGTCTAAGGGTCCATTTAGGTCAAAATATCCTTATTCACACTTCCAAAAACTAAACCCCACCCTATATCTTGCATGATATCATAATTATACAGTAAGATAGTCATAACACCAATGCTATGCCTTTACTATAAAGATTATGTATCTCTGTCAAATATAGTAAGCCAACAAAGGTTGGGATTGAATCCCAAGGGAATACGTGAGATCGTGGTCCTAAGTTGTTGAAATCAACTGGAAAAAAAATTGGAAAAGTAAATGGGTGTTTTGAGTAGTAATATTGAATAAGTAGCTGATATTTATTTGGTTGTAATTATCCATAGGTGAACACTAGGATTGTATTCCCCCTGGATTCTCAACTCCATAGCCTTATTGTTCTTTATTGAACCAACCCGATACCTTGCATGTAGAATTTGATAAGTTATGTACCATCAATAGTCTTTTGGACAAGCTGAAGATTTCACTCTTTATTTTTTTATTCTTGGGAGCCATACTAAACCTTATCTTTTCCCTAGTTAACTATTACCTTTTGAGTCTCTAGTTATTAGATGATAGCTAACCATCTTACTTAGATAATACCAAGTAGTGTAGATCGATATTAAACTTTAAATTACTGTTGTAGTTATCTTTTCCTGGTCACTACTTGTCTTTTGGAGTAAGTAGTAATAATCTAGGTGGGACCCTAACATTTGACCCCGCTAAAATATCTATTAAAGTGAAGATAATACAATGCATTCATGGGTATTGGTTAAGAATAACAATAGCACTTCCCCTACTTCTCCAATTCCCCAGGGTTTCCACTACCCTAGCTAAGGGTTTTTAGCCGTTCATTCTTGTGAAGTAATCAACACCATTCATGATTGAAAGCGTAAGATGTAATCACAATAATCACAAGTTAAAACATAAAACTTTAACTAAATCAATCAACCAAAATCAATATATGAGAATTCTACGACATAAATTGAATCTCAAAATAAAAATATGTTTGTAAGTATCCAATGTGTGACTTCTACTAAAAAACACATAAAGGGTATTTTGTCATGACCCGAACCGGGGCGCTGGCCGTGATGAGTATTTCGAACCATGAGGCCTGAAACACCCCTATCTGTCTAGTAATCATGAACAAAATTCATATGATAGAAGAAATGCAGAAGATACACAATATAACAAAAACATGGTCAAAAGTCATGCGAAAGTAATAATGGGGAATAATGTCCCACAATCTCAACACAACATCTCTGTAACGTCTGTGAAATCTCTACTACATGACTAAAACACTTGTCTATCTGAAAACTGGGACAAGACCCCAGTAGACCCAAAACTAATAAATAATAAATTAAATTACAAACATCAGGCCTTCTGAAATATAGAAGGCTCACCACTTGATTCTGCGATCTGTCGGAAGGAATCTACTGATTGTCTGGACCCCTAGACTGTACCTCTAAACCTGGGAGGAGAAGGGGTCAATAGAAAAGTACTGGTACGCAGAGAAATCAAGACAGAAATATATTATCTTACACAATATAGGTGAGAGCCATTATAAAGCAGTTTCATATCAAATTAGTTGAAAACACATGGCATAATGTAATAGTTTTCAATACTAATGTAATGCGATTGAGCTAGGTGGAATACCCTACAATTGTAATTCCACGGCTATGTGGAATCGGCCTAGGGTGTTCGGCGGCCAAGCCTATAATCCAAGTAGCCGCCAGGATTTGGAGCCGGTATACCCCTCATGTGAGTACAACATAGGGAACCCCCCATGTAAGATGTTCCATTTATTTTATTATCCTCCTATGTAGGATATAATATCATAAGACCCACCTCGGCAACTACGATTTCCAGCGATGATCCTTTTCACTCAAATGCCTTCTTCGGGCATCTACCTTTCTCATGAAAATCAATGCATTCAAACTTTATTCAAATCAATCACATGTCATACTCTGTAGGGTATCGTCATACTCGACCTGCAAGTCATTAGTATTATATCATTCTCTTAATTCAACAATCATATGTAACATATTTCAACATGAACAAAACAATCCTCTCTTTGAAAGTCAAAAACCATATCCAAATCATGATATTCTACAGATATTTAATGACATGCATTTCAAGATGATTTCAAATGATTCATAGCATGTGAAAACTTAAGATAATATATATCAAGAGAGGGGTTTCATGTAAATCATACTCTCAATTTATCATTATTATGAAACATATGCATATCCATATATAATATATCAAATCATATTGAAATTAGGCCTAAAGACCCAATCAATATCATAAAACGTTTAAAACATAATCATATTCATAATTTCAAAACCCCCATTTTGAAAACATGAATTTTTAAAGCCCATGAGATTTTTGAGATAACCCCACGTACCTCTATATGCAAAGATTATAGGCGCTTCTTGAAGCCTACATTCTGGGGATTCCAAATATGCAATTAGTTTCTAAAACCCCAAGTTGAATCTTGAGTTGCTTGAGTTTTTATTTTAAAACCCTAAGGAGAATCCTTGAGCACTTTTGATGAATGAAGGTGTATCTTGGGGTTCTTGGAACTAAATTTCGTGTTTAGGGATAAGTAAGGATGGAAAAGGACTATATTTACATAGGAGAAACCTAGGCCATCGCCTATGTTTACATAGGCGCCGCCTATGGCATCGCCTATGCTTTCCACTGGCCATGTGCGATTGGTTAGGCGACACATATTACTTTGAAAGGCTATAACTTCTTGCTCGGGTGCCGGATTTTAGCAAAATTGGTATCGTTGGAAAGCTAACTCGGAAACCTATCATTTTACACATAGTAGGCTTTCTAATTCGACATATACAAAGAGTAATGGTCGATGGAAGCTGACACAAATTACAACATCCACTAAAACTTAATCGATCAAAATAGTTTCAACTCGTCCTTGAGTTGAAGGACCTCTATGGTCTAAATTCAAGATTGAATGGATTCATATGCTACACAAATAATTAACATGATGTATTGTCATAGGATTTATGGCTTCGGGATTTATCAATACATTGGAATCATGGTCTATATTGTAGCCCAAAATTCAGGGCATTACATTATCCCCCCTTAGGATCATTCGTCCCTAAATAATGATGCGGGAACAGACAGACACAATTTCAAGCATAATAAAGGACTTGGAAAGATAGGATAGGAATAGTAACTTCTGTCTCATCCTTCATCGAAGCAAACAAATTGGGATATCTAATTCTCATGTCATCTTCTGACTCCCAAGTTGCTTCTTTCACTTTCTGATTCCTCCACAGTACCTTTACTGAGGCTATCTCTTTGCTCCTCAGCTTTCGAACTTAGCGATCTAAAATTTCTATAGGCTCTTCTTCGTAAGACAAGAAATTTTTCACTTTGACACCCTCTACTGGCAATACCAAAGAATGATATCCAATGCATTTCCTCAACAAGGATACATGGAATACCGGATAAACGGAACCCAAACTTGCAGGCTATTCTAGCTCATAAGCAACTGCGCCAATCTTTCTCAGAATCTGATATGGCCCTATATAGCGAGGGCTCAATTTACCCCTTTTCTAAATCGTATAACTCCTTTCATAGGAGAAACCTTGAGAAACACCTAATCACTAACTTCAAACACTAGTTCTCTTCTCCGAACATCGGCATAGGACTTCTGATGACTCTAAGCAGTCTTGAGTCGTTCTCTAATGATCTTCACTTTCTCCATCATCTGATGAACAAGATCAGGCCTATATAACTATGTCTCACCCACTTCATACCATCTTATCTGAGACCTACATCTCCTCTCATACAAAGCCTTAAAAAAAGTCATCTTGATGCTGGCATGATAACTATTATTGTAAGCAAATACAACCAGTGGCATGTAATCTATCCAACTACCTTTGAAATCAATGACACATGCCCTCAACATATCCTCGAGTGTTTGAATGGTACGCTGAGCTTGCCCATCCATCTGAGGGTGGAAAGTTGTGCTCCAATTCACTTATGTACCTAAACCCTTCTGAAAAGATCTCCAGAACTGAGATGAAAACTGCGTACCTCTATCGGATATAATGGACATTGGTGCCCAATGCAACCGAACTATCTCCTCAATGTAGATCTTAGCATAACCCTCTCCCGAATAATTAGTCCTCACAGGCAAAAAGTAGGTTGACTTTGTCAACCTATCTATAGTCACCCATATAGAATCATATTGGTTTCGGGATGTCGGAAGTCCTATAATAAAGTCCATGTTTATCATATCCTATTTCCATAAAGGCAGGGCTATATCTTGGGAAGTACCACCTGGCCTCATGTGTTCTACCTTCACTTGTTGACGGTTCAAACACTTGGACACAAAATCAGCTACATCACGTTTCATGTTATTCCACCAATACAAGGTTTTCAGATCATGGTGAATCTTTGTAGAGCCTGGGTGAACGACATACCTCGAAGTGTGCGCCTTATTAAGGATTCTTTCCTGCAGCCCATCAACATTCAAAATGCACAACCTATCCTGAAATATCAGAATACCATCACCACCTATTTCAAATGACATAACCTTTTGTTGACCCACATTTTTCTTGATTTACATCAAGATGGGATCTTCAAACTACTTCTGCTTAACTTCAGCACAAAGGGATGACTTAGCTAACTCATGAACAATCACCCTCTATCTTTGGAATCTAAGAGTCGCACTCCTATATTTGCAAGGTAGTGAATATCCTTCACCATCTCTTTCTTTCCTTCTTCTACATGAGAAAGGCTGCCCATAGACAACCTGCTGAGGGCGCCGGCTACAACATTTGCCTTGCCCGGATGGAAATGCAGACTCATATAATAGTCTTTCAAAATCTCCATCTAACGCCTTTGCCTGAGGTTCAATTCTTTCTACGAGAAAATATACTGCAAACTTTTATGGTTAGTATATATATCAACATGCACTCCACAGAGATAGGGCCTCCAGATTCTAAGTGCAAACACCACGGCTGCTGACTCCAAGTCATGAGTGGGGTAATTGTGCTCATGCACCTTTAACTATCTAGATGCATAAGCTATCACCTTACCATGTTGTATCAATACACAACCAAGTACCACACGAGACGCATCACAATAAACCACAAAACCATCTACACCCTTGGGAAGGGTCAAAATAGGAGCAGTAGTCAGCTTGTCCTTCAACTTCTCCAAACTGTTTTCATATAAGTCAGACCACACATAATTTATCTTTTTCTGAGTCAGTTTAGTAAGCGGAGTAGCTATAGAAGAAAAACTCTCTACGAATCTTCTATAAAACCCCACCAAACCCAAGAAGCTTCGAATATCGGTAGGAGTCATGGGTCTGGGCAATTTTCTCACTGCTTCAACTTTCTGGGGATCCACTCTTATCCCATCACTGGACACAATATGCCCCAAGAAGGAAATAACATCTAACTAGAATTCACACTTAGAAAATTCGGGATACAGCTAATGATCCTTAAGGGTTTGAAGAGTAATTCGGAGGTGATTGGCGTGGTCCTCTTTACTCTTAGAAAAGATCAGGATGTCATCAATAAATACAATAATGAACAAGTCAAGAAATTAATGTAATACTCTATTCATAAGATCCATGAAAGCTGCAGGGGCATTAGTCAACCCGAAGGACATGACTAAAAATATGTAGTGACCATATCAGGTTCAAAAGGCTGTCTTGGGAACATCTGACTCCCTAACTTTTAACTGATGATAACCCGAATGAAGATCAATTTTTGAAAAACACTTAGCACCCTAAAGCTAGTAAAAAAGATCATCATACTTGCTTTTAATCGTGACCTTATTCAGCTGACGATAGTCTATGCACATACGAAGGGAGCCGTCTTTCTTTCGCTCAAAAAGTACAGGCGCACCCCAAGAGGACACACTAGGGCAAATAAAACCCTTATCTAGAAGGTCTGCTAGCTGCTCTTTTAACTCTTTGAGTTCCGCGAGAGTCATTCTATATGGCAGAACAGAAATAGTACGAGTGTCTGGTAACACATCAATGCCAAAATCAATTTGCCAATCAGGTGGTATCCCTGAGAGATCTTCAGAGGAGACTTCTGAAAACTCATTCACTATAGGGACTGACTGAAAAGGAAGATTTTCAAATCTTGAATCTTTTACTCAGATAAGATGGTACATACAGCCTTTGGAGATAAGCTTTCAGGATCTAAGATAAGAGATAAAGTGACCTCGAGGTTCCACAGAACTCCCTGCCCATAAAATTGGTGTCTCATTTGGAAAAGAAAAAATGACCTTTCGTGTTCTGCATACAAGGGTGGCATAACACGAATGGAGCAAGTCACTCCCAAGGATGGTATCAAAATCTACCATATCAAGTTCTATAAGGTCGGCCTCAATATCCCTACTAAGAATAGACACAACACAATTTCTATAAACCCTTCTAGCAATAATAGAATCACCTAAAAGAGTGGAAACAGTGAAGGGTTCTTTAATGACTTCGGGCTCAAACTCAAAGCCAACAACCACATAGGGGATCACATAAGATAAAGTAGACCCAGGATCAAGCAATACATAAACATCATGAGAAAAAATTTGTAATGTACAGGAGACAACATCTGGTGAAGCTTCCACCTCCTAGTGGTTATTCAAAGAATATAACCGGTTGCGACCGCTCCCGATAGCTGAAGGGGCATCCTTAGGAGGAAAAGCCGTGGAGGTAGCTTGGGGCCTAGTCTCCCTTGTATTTCCTCCAGCCAAAGGGAAACCTCTCTGAACATGTCCCACTTTGCCAGAAGTATAACAATTTTTCCCATCAAAAAAACACTTCCCTGGGTGATTCCTCCTACAAATTTCACACCGTGGATAAGTACGATGCTATTGGGCCACACTCTCCTACAACTGAGTATTTGGGGCTCTCGATCCATGATGAGTCTGAAAACACTGAGATCGTTTATTTACCGATGGTCGGGGCGCAGGAGCGCTAGCAGTAGACTGTGCATTACTCTATGACTTCTTCTTTTGCCATCTATTTCCCCAGTTGACGCTTTGTAGTTGGTTGTGATTCAGATCCGTTGTTCTAGCTCTCTTTGTTTTCCTGTCTTTCTCTCTTGTTTATCAAATTTTCTTTTTCTTCTCTTCTATCTGTAGCATATGAACGGTTAGCCGAGCAAAGTCAAACTCTTTGTTCAACATAGCCCGCTGGCACTCAAGTACCAGGTTATCAGCAAGGCCGAATGCAAATTTCCTCATTCGGGCTCTCATATTACTAGTCAACTGCGGTGCATAGCGGGCTAGTTTATTAAACTTCAAAGTGTACTCCTGGAAACTCATATTTTCCTACTTCAGATTCATAATCTCTTCTACCTTGGCCTCCCTCAACTCCAGAGGAAAGAATCAATCAAGGAAAACTTCCACAAATTTGCCCCATACTTTGGGCTCAGCACTCTCGCCTTTTGCATCCTCCCAGTCAGCATACCACTGATTCGTAACATCCTTAAGCTGATAAGTTGCCAGTTCCACCCCTTCAACCTCATTTACATGCATTACCTTAAAGATCTTTTCTATCTTATCCACGAACTCCAATGGATCGTTCTCCACCTTGGTTCCAGTGAACTTAGGTGGGTTCATCTTTCGGAAATGTTTGACCCTAGTAGCCTCAGACGTAACAGATGCACACCTAACATCTTTCGATCGTTGAGCCTGGTTAGCTACCAACTTTGTCAGCATATGAATAGACCATCTGAATTCTGCATTTGAAATATCTCCCTGAGCAGTTGGGGAACGGTTGACATTAGTCCACGGAGCCTGAGGTCGACTGGTCGGGATTGGAGGGACTCCCGGAGTAGGGACTAGTTCGGAACTGTGAGCTCTATTATGGGTCCGCATCCCATGGGTGGGATGGAGCTCATCTTCCTGAGCATTCTGATCAATGATACGACGTGGAGGAATAACTTTCTTTCTGAAATACAAGTGATCATTGATTAGCGGATAGTTCAGATACTGAAGCACGAACTAAATCACAATGAAGGGGAAACATTTCCTAAACACCTAGCAGCCTCCTGCTTATAAGTGTAGAGCACTACACACCTATAAATAGGACTCTACCTGATGTGATTTCACAGACAACTTGGGACTATGAACCATGCTCTAATACCAAGTTTGTCATAACCCAAACTGGGGCCCTGGCCGTGATGAGCATTCCGAACCATGAGGCTCGAAACACCCCTATCTGTCTGGTAATCACGCACACAATTCATATGATAAAAGAAATGCAGAAGATACACAATATAACAAAAACATGGTCAATTATCATGCGAAAGTAATAATAGGGAATAATGTCCCACAATCTCAACACAACATCTCTATAGCGTCTGCGAAATCTCTACTACATGACTAAAATAATTGTCTATCTGAAAACTAGGGCAAGGCCCCCAGTAGACCCAAAACTAATAAATGATAAATTAAACTACAGATATTAGGCCTTCCAAAATATAGAAGGCTTACTACTTGATTCTGCGATCTGTTGGAAGGAATCTACTGGTTGTCTGGAACCCTAGACTGTACCTCCGAACCTGGGAGGAGAGGGGTTCAATACAAAAGTACTGGTATGTAGAAAAATCAAAACAAAATTATAATATTCTTACACAATATAGGTGAGAGGCATTATAAAGTAGTTTCATATCAAATTATTTGAATACACATGGGCATAATGTAGTAGTTTTCAATACCAATGTAATGCGATTGAGCTAGGTGGAATATCCTACAATTGAAATTCCACGGCTATGTGGAATCCGCCTTTGGTGCTCGGCGTCCAAGCCTCCAATCCAAGTAGCTGCCAGGATTTAGAGCTAGTATACCCCCCATGTGTGTACATTGCAGGGAACCCCCCATGTGAGATGTTCAAATTATTTTATTATCCTCATATGTCGGATACAGTATCATATGACCCGCATCGGCAACTACGATTTCCAGTGATGATCCCTTTCACTCAAACGCCTTCTTTGGGTATCCACCTTTCTCATGAAAATTAATGCATTCAAACATTGTTCAAATCAATCACATGTCATCTCTGTAGGGTATCGTCATACCCAACTTGGAAGTCATCAGTATCATATCATTCTCTTAATTCAATCAGCATATGGAACATATTTCAACATGAACAAAACAACCCTCTCTTTGAAAGTCAAAAACTATATCCAAATCATGATATTTTTATGACATTTCCTGACATGAATTTCAAGATGATTTCAAACGATTCATATCATGTGAAAACTTAAGACAATATCATATCAAGAGAGGGGTTCCGTGTAAATCATGCTCTCAATTTATCATCATTATGAAACACATGCATATCCATATATAATATATCAAATCACATTAGAATTAGGCCTAAAGACCAAATCAATATCATAAAATGTTTAAAACATAATCATATTCGTATTTTCAAAACCCTCATTTTAAAAACATAAATTTTTAAAGTCCATGAGATTTTTGAAATAACCCCACGTAGCTCTATATGCAAAGATTATAGGTGCTTCTTGAAGCCAATGTTCTGGGGATTCCAATTATGCAATTAGTTTCTAAAACCCCCAGTTGAATCTTGAGTTGCTTGGGTTTTTTATTTTGAAACCCTAAGGAGAATCCTTGAGCACTTTTGATGAATGAAGGTGCAATTTGGGGTCGGTGGAACTAAATTTCGTGTTTAGGGCTAAGTAAGGGTGGAAAAGGATCATTTTGACCTAAAAATGGAATGTTTAAGTCACTTGAAACCTTTACATAGGCGCCGGATATGCCATCACCTATGTTTACATAGGCGCCGCCTAGGCCATCGCCTATGTTTACATAGGCGCCGCCTAGGCTATTGCCTATGTTTACAGAGGCGTAGCCTATGCTATCACCCATGCTTTCCAGCAGCCATGTGCAATTGGTTAGGCGACACATATTACTTTGAAAGGCCATAACTTCTTGCTCAGGTAACGGATTTTAGCAAAATTGATATCGTTGGAATGCTAACTCAGAAACCTATCATTTTACACATAGTGGGATTTCTAATTCGATGTATACAAAGAGTCATGGTTGATGGAAGCTGACACAAATTACAACGTCCACTAAAACTTAATTGATCAAAATAGTTTCAACTCGTCCTTGAGTTGAAGGACCTCTATGGTCTAAATTCAAGCTTGAACAGATTCACATGCTACACAAATAATTAACATGCCGTATTGGCATAGGATTTATGGCTTCAGAATTTATCAACACATCAGAATAGTGGTCTATATTGTATCCCAAAATATAAGGCTTTACATATTTATAGTACATGCGGAAACTCGAATATGAAAGCCCAGGTGAAATAGGATAACAAATGTTTTGTGGGTATTTATATGTGTCCAAATGCGGCCTGTCCTTGTGTGTATGTACCATATGCGACCTAAGGCTGGGAGCATGTAGACAGCTGCATGTACCAGAAAAAATTCTTGCATCTTCTGCTCTCGGGTTTTTTTACTTATCGCACTTACCTCACCCACATGCGGCCTACATGTGATACATGTAATCCACATACTGACATAGGTAATCGTTGGAAGTTCTTTTTTAGCTTATTCACTCTCTGAATCTTTAATTTTAGTACTTAAATTCGTCTTATACAAACCACACGTGCTGCATATGGTTGGCATATAGACATAGGTAAGTGCCAGTTCTTTCATTACTTGCAAACAATCTTCAAATCTTCAAGTTTCATCGCATGCTTTGGTCAGGTACTTTTGGAAAGTGTCACGATTACACAAAATTGATCATGTAAGTAGCCAAAAACTCCATTTTCATCCTTTTTCATGAGTTTGGCACCTAAAACCTAATTTCCTGCAAAACATACCCAAAACACATCATATCTCACTACTAGAAATTATCCCTATGGCAATGGATCAAAAACCATTGTGATAGATAAAAAAACCATTGCCATAGATCTAAAACAATGGTTAGGAAGGCGTTACATATTTGAGCATTGGCATAGGTCCATCTCAATAGCTATTGTGATTGTTACGAAAACTATTGCAATAGATTGACCTATTGCAATGGTTTTTCTAACCTCCTATCACGATGCTTTGTATCGTCAATATTAATGATTATGAACCGTTGCAATAGACTATATTACAACGATGGGAAAGCATTGCAATAACCCCACTGCAATAATTTTCAGATATCTACTGCAACACTTATTAGTCTTTTGTAATGATTTTTAACTACCTATTGCAACTCTTTTTGACACCTATTGCAACAGTTTTTTTTAGGTCTTTTGCAATAATTTTTTTGCTACCTATTGCAACTATTATAATTAGCTATTGCAATGATTTTTTTCACCTATCCAACTACTTCAAATACCATTAATATTTCAAATACTAATTGAAATATATATATAGATATATATATACACATCGTACCAAAATCTTTCATTAATAATAATCCAAATTAAAATATGCAAGAAACTAGTAATCTAAACCCAAAAGCAAAATGTTAATGTCATCATTAGTTTTCCCACATAGTATCAAATTCGAATGGCAATAAGTTTCACAAAATTCAAAATCAAAAAGATTAATAATAAAGCATCTATCAACAATTCAAAAATCATGTCAATTTCTTCATCACTTCTTTCATCATCTCCTTCATGATTTTTGACACCTATAAAAAGAGAAAAATTAATTTCAATTAACTAGCACTTAAATGACAATATATTTAATTTCAGTTTAGAACATAGGAAGGACACCTATAAAAAGAATAAAGAGGTTGGGAATTCTTGTATAATACCATAATGAGTAAGGAAACAAAAATAAAAAGGAAGTAAACAAAGCTCTTCACTCCATAAACACTTCAAAAGAGCAACCCCAAATTATCATTTTCCCATTGTAGAGTTCTTCTTCAGTCATTCCAATTATGGATCTTAAGGAATGTTACTAGGTGATTCAATAGCTTACCAACCCTTGGATTGCTCAACTAGCTTCATAATCTACTCCAGGAAATAAAAAAATCAAATAAGTTAAGATATTATAAGAATGGAAACCTTGTAAAAACATGGACGCACTAGTTGCTCACCTTGGAAGATACATCATTTGTGACAGGTTCCTTTTTCTTATGAGTTGTTATAAACCTAACATAGAAGAATTTATTCAGACCAATACCAACAACAATCATGTCCTGAACAATTGCGTACCGATAATATTAGAAGGGCAGCCAATCAGATGTCGTAGTATACATAATTATGAATCTATCAAAAAGCAAAACACATATCATTATGTTTCAGAAAGATTGGATGAAATATGATTCTTAAACATCAACATTGAGTGCGAAGAAGTTTTGACTGCAGGAAAACTTTAGGACTCAAAACCAAGTAGCTTCCCTGAGCATATTAATCAAATATCATTTCACAGAATAAGTATATGTTCTTAAGAGAAATAAACTATAATAACATCATGGTGTTATGTTTGGCTATTTACTAAGAATTTGCTGCATTCTTGACTATCCACTACATGAAATATCTAATCATATAACTAACTAAACAGACATCAGCACATGCCTGCACATGTAGGTATGACCAACTGTGTATTAACAATAAATACAATTACAACCATTGAGAAACATTCTTACACTCCATCAATTTGACCAGCAGATGTACTTTCTTTAAGGAGACAGATAAAGATTTGTCCAATAAGCTTTACTTTAATGAATTCAAATCTATTTATCTCTTCCAAAAGATACTTACAAAGAAAAAAAGAACATTAATTATGTTATGAATCCTATTATTGTTGATAATTTTAGAAAAACACAAGAGTAAGGCTACATACCCCTACTGCTTGTTTAGAATTTTTGCATTTTCCATAGGTAGATATCAAGAAATTGTATAATGAATGTTGTAATATTGGAAGATAAACAACAAAGTTGGGTATAACGTAGCTATAAAGAAAGTAGCACTAAATTATGAGTGTATATAAAAGTGACTAATTACAACTGTGAAGGATTAGAAAGAATAGGAAAGGAGACATACATTAGGGATGAAGCCTATAACTTTTATTTGGTCACGGAAAAAGATAGAATCTTGCAAGCAAGAACATTTCATGATGCCAAAAAGAAGTTAATGAAATGTACCTCTCCCTGGATTTACTCCATCAAGCATCATGTCATCATAAACATCCCTCAACAAGTAATGCCTAATCATAATCATACATATATATGAGGGGCGCAGGAATAATAATAAGATAAATCGATTCCCCAAACCATAATAATTCAATCAAATTAGTACCTTTACTGAGCAGTAAGAGAGATAATAATAGTGCTATATTTAGACTCATTATTGGCATAGTTTCTCTTGAGCCGAGGGTCTATCGGAAATAGCCTTTCTACCTCTTTAAAGGTAGAGGTATGGACTGCGTACATCTTACACCCCCCCCAGACCCCACTAGGTGGGAATACACTGGGTTTGTTGTTGTTGTTGTTGTTGTTGATTGGCATAGTTTCTCTTGGTGTACTCTTACGTGTGGCTGCCAATTATTAATGACCTATAGTTTGAACCAATACATATTTGGGTCCTATTTTTAAACTAAATAAGAACAACCATGTAGTTAATAGTTCCTCAGTTCAGGGTATCTTAGATTTACGAAGTTTTTATGTTACTTTGCCAACAAGGTTATGCTCTTACCAAATAAGGTAGAAATGATGAGCTCGTAGAGTTGCAGCTTCATCTACCACCATGTTTGTCTGAGAAATAAAAGAGTAGGCAATGATATTTAATCCCACAAAACCATGTTGAGTTAACTACATTGCAACAGATGTTAGTACCTTTTCTTTTCCGTTTGTCAATGTAGTAATACTTACAAAAATATTAGAAAATGAACTCAATAATGATACCTTGTACTTTTTTGTAACGCTCCAAATCTGGTATCCAAAATGCTACATGGTGCTCTTGATCCCGAAGGACCACAAGCTAACCCATGACTACTATCTGTGCCTGTATACTACATGATATATTATATAATGCGGAAACAGAAACAGAAATTGAAAGGCCATAAGGTTCAAACTATAACATAATATTCGATAAAATACAACATATAGATGGGGTATAAATGACCAAAACAAGATAGTCTAAACATACTGTAGGCTGAAAAGCCTCTAAAACATAACTGTCTGAATAAGAAGATGATAGGAAATTTCCCCAACTAACTCCAACTAATAAACTAATTAATGAGATAATAAAGAAATGATCATGTCCTCAAAAGATGAGAATTCACTGCTAACTCTGACTGGGAATACTGGAATACTACTGATGCTTTGGAGCTCAGGCTTTTGAACCTGTGGTATAAGAGACCATAGCGTAAATGTGTCAGTACTTTGAATGTACTGGTATGCATGTGAGGTAGGCTGAATATAAAGGGTTTACATGTATGATCTATACTAACTGACTGAGTAATATAAACATGAGAATACATGCATAAATATATAAAAATTGTAACCAGGGTTATGATAACATAATCACAGAGTCTGAGTACTGATAATATGAGACACTAATAACTGTATA
Organism: Capsicum baccatum var. pendulum; assembly: GCA_030864225.1. NCBI lineage: Eukaryota > Viridiplantae > Streptophyta > Magnoliopsida > Solanales > Solanaceae > Capsicum > Capsicum baccatum. The sequence continues at coordinate 159,951,245 of CM061555.1, read as the reverse complement.
ACTTAAATAACTGATACTGAGCAACAGTATCTAAAATTTTAATTTCTGATTGAACTAGCTGTGTTTTGTACTATTTTGAGTTGATTGTATCTAACAACCCTGAATTCTGTAGAACTATCTGAGTTTCTATTACTGAGGCTGAATGACTGTATCTGATAGTCTTGATTCGGTAACTAAAACTATGGGAAGTAGTCATCTAATACGACATTATGGCTAAGTTGGGGTCCAATTTCTAACCCTAATTGGAATGGTGTCAATACTGTGCCACTGGTAAGGACAATTTGTAAGTAACCCTCATATAACAGGTAACTCTAGTGAGAATGGTGGGAACCTTCATATAAAAGGTTAAGCCACCTCATCTACCCTTATATAACATGCTATGATATCTCAGCCTACACTAGCTACGTAGTTCTAGAACACAAGGATTACTTCTAAGAATCACACCCTCATATAACGGGTGAGTTCCCATCCTTGGGTTTACTCGGTGCTAATTCCTACTACTATCTGAATAGACACTGAACATGATTAACTGAACTGGACTAGACTAAATTTAGGGAGTTCCATTAGCTGATGGAATACTATTGAGATTACTAAATAACTGAGCTTTTCTGAGTCACATGACTGGCTGGGTTCTATGGACCATGGATTAACTGAGGATATTGTGATAACATGACACTAAATCTATGCACATAGCTGTATATTTTGGGTACAAGTACCCCTAACACTCAATGTAAGGAAACTGATAAGGCATGACATTATTGAATACATGACCAACATCAACAATCCATAATACAATAGTTAGAGATATTTCATGGGTATATGATTATCATAGCATCGCACGTGAATAAGACAACATGTATACATAGCATGATTTCAGAAGTCTAACTAATGAGCAATCCAACAAACAAATTTCAATACATAAGAATAACATTGGAGTCATTTTAGATCACAATTTACCTATAGTGCATAATTTCCATATTCCTAGGCATTTTATCAAACACCTTGCATGCACCATTAGGGCATAGGCATAATCATCAAATTGACATAGTATAAATAACTAAATTTATGGATATCACTCACTTGCTAATGTAGTTTCATGAAAAAACATATTAATATTCCCATGTGGGAATCATATAACAAGATAAACATGGTTACAACCAAACTACAACATGAATATCATGATTCATAATTTAAAATAGGGTTCTTAAGCTTTATGGATGAAAGGAATCAACAAATCAATACAACACATACCTTAGTTCTTGATTTAGCGAAGATTGACGGAGAGACTTTCTTGAAATTGAATCCCCAATTAAAACACTAGTTTGTTCTTGAGAGAAATTTGAGAAAAACTAGTTTATTTTTGGTTCAAAATAGCTGAATATCATGTTAAAGGGGTTAAATAGGGGTGGGAATTGACCCTTTTAACCCTGGACACATATTTTAAATTGGTAAAAATTTCCAGACCTGGACCCCTGGCGTGACGCGTCGCTATCGTGTCGTGTCACTGAAATTTAACAATGGGAAAATTGGTGGATGGCACGATGTGAGCCATTGAGTTGCCACTTTCTCTGCAACCTAGAAGTTTGGTGTGATGCACCACTATCGTGGACCCCTATGAGAATTTTACAAATGTCATTTTCTCTTGTGGCGTGCCACGCCACTGAATTATATGGCGCTGTTTTTTGGCAGGAACTTAAAATAGTTATAACTTGAAATAGTAATTTTCCATGTGTACAAAAGTGGATTGATCTTCCAAAGTATTTTTCTAATATTCTTGGGACGATTTCGAGCCTAGTAGAAATACGAGGTATTACAATATCTCCCTCTTGAGAAAATTGATCCTCGAATGAGACTAAGTTAGAGTGGAGAAGATAAACTAACGTACATACTAAACATTAATAACTGGAACATAATTTAAGGACTGACATGACTTATAACTAAAAAGTATATATATATATATCATACTGAACATGCATATCTCATGCATGTGTAACTGATTCAAGAATATATGACTGAGATTTTTGATAGCTGAATTTCTTAGTAGGAGAAAGCATGTCTGATGCATGAACACATGACTTATCTGATGCATGAACATATGACTAAATATGCAATGGTACTTTGTACATAGTTTAAAATGGAATCCTGAACATGAGACTAATACCAAGTCGTAACTAAAATATGGACAAGAAAACTAAAAAGCTTAAGAAGAACTATTACCTTGATCTAGATATGAGTTGGCGGAGAAGACGTGAGGATACTTGGTTCACTTATCTGCTTCTGCTCCCTAAGTAGCTCCTTCAACGGAATGATTTTTCTAAAGAACTTTGACTAGAGGGATTTCTTTATTCATTCGTCTATGAGTCTGATAGTCTAGGATTTTGACTGGAATCTCTTCATAAGAGAGGTTATTCTGAATATCTATGCTTTGAATATGGACTATAACTGCTAGGTTACCTATGCACTATCATAGCAAAGAGACATGGAATACTGGATGAACTGTGGCTAGATCTGAAGGCAATTTGAGCTCATAAGCTGCCTTGCTGAATCGACTGATAATTTTGAAGGGATCGATATATCGGGGACTAGGATTTTTGTTCTTTCCGAACCTCTTCACTCACTTCAGAAGATAGATCTTTAGGTAGACATATTCACTAATATCAAACTCGAGATCCTTCCTACGCACATCTACATAAGACTTTTATCGGCTCTGAGAAGTGCGGAGTCTTTCTCTGATCAACTGGACTTTTTCTAAGGCATCGAATACTAAGTAAGGCCCTATAACTAAGGCGACACTAAATTCGAATCAACCAACTGGAGATCTTCATGTACTACCATAGAGAGCTTTGAATGGAGCCATCTTAATACTAGAATGATAGCTATTGTTGTATACAAATTCAATCAAAGGGAAGTGGTTATCCGAACTACCCTTGAAATTAATTACACACGCCCTTAGCATATCTTCTAAAGTATGAGTGTTCCTTTTTTCTTGACCATCTATCTAAGGATAGAAGGTTGTACTGCGATGAACTTAGGTACCAAGACCCTTTTGGAACACTTTCCAAAAATAAAAGGTGAACTGGGTACCTTTGTCTGAGATAATGGATAATAGAACACCGTGTAATCTGACCAACTCTCTGATGTAGGGTTTGGCATAATCCTCGGCTAAATAAGAGGTAAGGACTGGAAGAAAATGAGCTTATTTGGTCATTTTGTCTACAATGACCCAAACTGAATCATGTTGATGACAAGTACAAAGCAAATCCATAACAAAGTCCATGTTCACTTCATCCTACTCCTAAGCAGGAATATTGATCTTTTGCCTGGACCCACTAAGCTTCTACTGCTCTATCTTAACTTAATGACATGTAGAGCACTTAGCCACAAACTCTGCAATATCTATCCTTATCCTATTCCACTAATAGATATCCCATAAGTTGGGTACATCTTTGTGGCCCTTGGATGAATAGAGTAGTGCGCACTATGTACTTCTGCAAGAATTCACTGCTTTAAGTCATCTACACCTGGATCACACAGACAACTCTAACAATGCAAGACACCATCTCCCTCTTGGCAGAAAACCTGTACTTTCTAATCCTTTACTGACTCCTTCAACTTGACTAAATTGGGATCTTTATCTTGTTTTTCTTTCACCTTAGAAACTATAGATAATTCTGAACTACTCTAAACCCATATATTACCCTCTAAAGAATCAACTAAGTGAACACCTAGTTGGGAAAGCTGATGAACTTCCTAAGATAATATTCTCTTACTGTCATCAACATGAGCAATACTACCCATAGACAGTAACATTGGCCTTGCCCGGATGAAAAAGGACAGTCATGTCATAATTTTTTAAGAGCTATAACCACCTTCTCTGATGAAGGTTGAGATCTTTCTGAGTAAAGACATACTAAAGACTTATGATATGGGAAAACATCTACATAAACACCATATAGATAATTCCTCCAATTCTTTAAGGCAAATACTATGGCTGCTAACTCAAGATCATGAGTAGGATAATTCTTCTCATGAGGTTTAAGTTGTCTAGAGGTGTAGGCTATAACCTTACAATGCTATGTGAGGATAGAACCCAAACCTACTCTGTATGCATCACAATACACTATGAACCCATCTGAACCATCTGGAAGAGCTAAGACTAGAGCTCAGGTGAGTCGAGTCTTCAACTCCTAAAAGCTCTTCTCGCAAGGATCTGACCACTAAAACTTGACTTTCTTCTGTGTTAATATGGACATAGGGGATGAAATAGAAGAAAATCCATTAACGACCCGTCTGTATTAGCCAGCCAAACATAAGAAACTCCTGATATATAATGGAGAGACAGGGAGAGGCCAGTTTCTTATGACTTTTATCTTGTAAGGATCAACCCTAATGCTATCACCGGAAATGATATGGCCAAGGAATGATACTGACCTTAGCCATAATTCTCACTTACTGAATTTGGTGAACAACTTATGATTTCTAAGACTCTAAAGTGCAATTCTGAGATAGTCTGTGGGAATAGACTAGAATATCATCTATACAGACTATGATGAACATGTCCAAGTACTGCTTGAACACATGGTTCATCAAGTCCATAAAAGCTGTTGGGGCATTGGTAAGACCGAAGGACATGACTAGGAATTCAAAATGACCATACGGGTTATGAAAAGCTATTTTCAAAATGTCACATTCTCTAACTCTGAGCTAATGGTAGCCTAATCTGATGTCTATCTTAGAGAAATAGCTGGCACCCTAAAGTTGGTCAAATAAGTCATCAATTCTGGAAAGAGGATACTTGTTCTTGATCGTAACTTTATTGAGTTGATGGTAATCAATACACATTCTGAGAGAACCGTCTTTCTTTTGTATGAATAAGACTGGTGTACCCCACGTGGAAACACTAGGTCTGATGAATCCCTTATCTAAGAAGTCCTTCAACTGTTCTTTCAATTTTTTGGCTTCTGCTGGTTCCATTCTGTATGGAGAAATAGATATAGGCAGTGTATCTGGAAGAAGATCATTGCCAAAGTCTACTTCCCTTTCAGAGGAATTCCTGGAAGATTTTTGGGAAACACATCTGAATATTCATTCATGACTAGGACTGAATTAAGATTGGGAGTCTCGAAACTAGAATCCTTAACATGAACAAGATGATAGACACATCCCTTAGATATCATTTTCCATGCCCGAAGGTAGGAAACAAGTTGACCTCTTAAAGCGGATACACTACCCTTCCACTCTAGGATGGGTTCACTAAAAAATTAAAACTGGACTATTCTATTTCTGCAGTTAACTGTGGCATAGCAAAAATGAAACCCATCCATGCCGAGAATGAAATCAAAGTCATTCATCTCTAATTTAACTAAGTCTGCTGAAGTGACTTTCTGAAATATCATAAACACCCACAAGGTTATGATGGTTTTACCCACTGGGTTAGAGACTGAAAAGGGCTCGGCTAGAATTTTAGGATTAACTTCGAAATCAACTACTAAATAGGGAGTAATGAAAGATAGGAAAGCACCTGGATCTAGCACAGCATAAACATGCACATGAAAGATCTGTAACATACCAGTAACCACATCAAGAGAATTTTCCTAATCTTGTCTGGACTGGAGAGCATAGATTTTATTTGGTCCTTGCCCACTAGAAGCACTGTAAGCGGCACCCTGCTAATTGGGCTGATCGGACTGAGATAAGAAATGGTTCTACTGACCCTGAGGACCTGGATGAGGATAGTCTCTGGCTCTGTGGCCTAGATTGCCACATACGAAAAAAATACCACTGTCAGCTCTACAAATGCCCTGATGGTGCTTGCCATAAGTGTAGAAAAGATGATAGGTGCGGTCACTGCTAATATTTCCCTGAGACTTAGATCCGACACTCTATCTTTGTTACCATCCTTGAACTTAGGAACTGGAGTACAGGCTGAAGAAGGAGCTGGAGCTAATGACACAGGATGTAACTAAGAATAGTTTCCTCCTTCTGATTTAGGCTGAGAAAGGTTAAAACTATCTGTCCTTGCTCTCTTATTCTGCTTCTCCCTTATCTTAATCTTTTGATCCTCTATCTGCTGAGCATGATTCATAAGTCTGGAAAAAGTCATGTCACTATTCAACATCACAGACCTACACTTGTTGACCACACAATCACTAACCATAGAAACAAACTTACTCATCTTGGCCCTACTGTCTACAACCACAAGAGGGGCATATCTGGATAATTAAGTAAACTTAAGAGAATAATATTTTACCAACATGTTGCTCTGCCTGAGGTTGATAAATTCTAACACTTTAGCCTCTCTCAGCTCTATGGGAAAGAACCTCTCTAAAAATGTGGTGACAAACTTCTTCCACTCTATAGGTCCTGCTTCAACTGACCTCTCTAATTTCCACTGCTTGTACCAAGTGTGACCAAGATTCTGCAACTGATATGTAGCTAGCTCAGTACTCTCAATATCTAAAACCACCATATTATGAGTAACCTTCTGAACCTGATTGATGAATTCCTGAGGGTACTCATCTGACTTAGACTCAAGAAAGGATAAAGGATTCATTCAAGTGAAGTGTCGAATCATGGCTGCAGCTAAATTGGCCACTGGGTTGGTTGGAACGAAGACTGGCCATTCATTCTGAGCAGTAACTGACTGAGCAAGAGTAGTGAATACATCTTTAAACTCTGCATAAGAAACATGTTCTCCCAAAGGTTCTTTGGGTTGAGGGGCTTACTGATTCCCATTTCTTCTTTTAGGAGGCATGTTCTGTAGAAGAAATGGATAAATGGATTAGACTGAGAGATTGACTTGAGATTATGATCACTGGCACGACATGAATACAGAAAGAAGGGAAATTATTCCTAAAATAACTCATAGCTTCCTACATATAAATGTGGCATGCAACACACCCATGCACAAGACTACTAGATGCGACTTTCAGACTTCCTAGGACTCAATTGAACCTTAGGCTCTAATAACAAGTTTGTAATGCCCCGAATCTAGTACCCGAAATGCTACACAGTGCTCATGATCTTGAAGGACCATAACCTAACCCATGACTTATATCTGTGCCTATATACTACATAATGTACTGTTTAATGCGGAAACATTAACTGAAAGGCCATAAGGTTCAAACTGTAACATAATATGTGATAAAATATAACATCTAGGAAAGGGTATAAATGCCCTAAACAAAACTATCTGAATATACTGTATCCAGAAAAGCCTTTAAAAAATAATTGTCTAAATAAGAAGATGATGGGACATGCCCCCAACTAACTCTAATTAATAAACTAATTAATAAGATAATAAATAAATGATCATGTCCTCGAAAGATGAGGACTCATTGTTAACTCTGACTGCAAAGATTGGAATGTTACTGATGCTCTGGAGCTCGTGCTTCTGAACCTATGGTATAAGACACCATAGCACAAATGCATTAGTACTTTGAATGTACTGGTATGTATGTGAGGTAGGCTGAATGCAAAGGGTTTACATGCATGATTTATACTAACTGATTGAATAATATGAACGTGAGAATGCATGCATGAATACACAATAACTATAACTAGGGTCGTATAACGTGATTACTGAGTCTGAGTATGGATAACATGAGATATTAATAACTGTATAACTAAAATAACTAATACTGAGCAACTGTAATTGAGAGTCTAGTTTCTAATGGAACTAGATGAGTTCTATACTATTCTCAGTTGACTGTATCTGACAGCCCTAAATTCTGTAGAACTATCTAAGTTCTATTACTGAGGCTGAGTGACTATATCTGATAATCTTGATTCTGTAACCAAAACTATAGGAAGTAGTCATCTTACCGACATGCCCCTAATATACCAATCTATAACCCCAATTAGAAGGGTGTCAATACCGCGCCACTAGTAAGGACAATCTGAGAGTAGCCCTCATATAATAAGTAACTCTAGTGAGAACGATGGGAACCCTCACATAATAGGTTAATCCACCTTATCTAGCCTCATATAACAGGTTATGATGTCTCAACCTATGCTAGCTATGTTATACTGGAACACAAGGATTGGTTTTATGAATCACTCCCTCATATAACAGGTGAGTTCCTATCCTTAGGTTCACTCGGTGCTAATTCCTACTCCTATGTAAATAGACACTGAACATGATTAATTGAACTGGACTAGAAAGAATTCAGGGAGTTCCGTTAGCTGATGGAATACTATTGAGATTACTAAATTACTAAGCTTTCCTGAGTCACATGACTAGCTGGGTTCTATGGACCATGGATTATCTGAGGATATTGTGATAACATGACATTAAATCTATGCACATAGCTATATTTTTTTGGTACAAGTACCCCCAAGACTCAATGGAAGAAAACTGACAAGGCATTACATTGCGGAATACATGACCAATATCAACAATCCATGATACAATTGTTGGAGATATTTCATGGGGATATGATTATTATAACTTGGTACGCAAATAAGATAGAACGTATACATATAATGATTTAATAAGGCTAACTCATGAGCAACCAAACAAATAAATTTCAATACATAAGAATAACATGGAAGTCATTTTGGTTCACAATTTAGCTATAGTGCATAATAACTATCTTCCTAGGCATTTTATCAAACACCTTGCTTTCACACTTAGGGCATAGGCATAATCATCAAATTGACATAGTATAAATAACTCAATTTATTGATTTCACTCACTTGCTAATGTAGTTTCATGAAGAAACACATAAATATTCCCACGTGGGAATCATATAACAAGATAAACATGGTTACAATGAAACCACAACATAAATAACATGATTCATAAATTAAAATAGGGTTCTTGAACTTTATGGATGAAAGGAATCCATAAATCAACAGAACGCATACATTTGTTCTTGATTTAGCGAAGATTGATGGAGAGACTTTCTTGAAATTTAATCCCCAATTGAAAGCCTAGCTTGTTCTTGATAGAAAATTGAGAGAAACTAGTTTATTTTGGGTTCCAAATAGCTAAATCTCGTGTTAAAAGGCTTCAATAGGGGTGGAAAGTTGACCCTTTTAACCCTGGATGCGTCTTTTAAATTGGTAAAAATTTTCCAGCCTGGACCCCTGGCACGACACGACGCTATCACGCCGTATCACTGGAATTTGATAACTGGGAAATTGGGGGATAGTGCGATGTGGAGCGATAGCGTTGCCACTTCATTTACGACCTGAAAGTTTGGTGCAACGAGCCACTATCGTGGAACCTTACTGGAATTTGACAAATGCCATTTTTTCTTGTGGTGCGGTGTGCCACTGGATAATATGGAGTTGTTTTATAACGGGAAATAAAATAGTCATAACTTCTTACCCGGTTATCAGATTCAGAAAAATCTTATATTGATGAAAATCTTAAAAATTCCACGTGTACAAAAGTGGATTCATCTTCCAAAGTAAGTTTCTAACATTATTGGGATGATATCAAGTTAGGTAGAAATACAGGGTATTACATTTCTCTTATGCAATCTTACAACAGGTGAATGATGCTATGTATGGTTCCGTTGAAGAGTTGCCTCTAGAGTATGGTCCAATATCAAAAGGTGGGGAACAATGCCCTGGGGGTATAGATCTCGTGTCATAACCACCCTAAGTAATTACATTGGCCTCATTCACAGTAGTCCAATACAAAATCCTATCACCGAATTCCTTAAAGCAAACATCCTCATAAATAATAGTCTTTGCTAAAAAGAAAAAATGCTATATCAAGTAGAATCAGTCGAATGTACTAGAATTTATACACTAGAATTTACATAGAGATCACTATAAGTATTTTATTTTAGGACATTAAGACAGTCTATTGGATTTACTTGCTTTCAACAGTCAAGAATAAATTACAAGAACAAACCTTATGCAATCCCACAAGTGGAGTCTGAGGCAGGTAGTATGTACCATTATCTCTACCTTAGCATGTAGAGAGGTTTTTTCTAGTAAACCCTTTAAAGTTTTCAAAGGCAACACATGAGAAAACACTAAACTGAAAAAACAACTATCACCAAAGAAAAATTAATGGATAATTATTTCACTCCATGTAGGGGCAATGGAGTACTATATTTGACCATAACAGGTTTTACCAACCGGACACTCTTTTTATCCTGTTCCTTTTTTTAATCCAAGTGACTAAACAAAATATTGTGTTGGCACTTTATCAAAAATGAAATGTAAAAGTTGAAAAACTACACATATGTATTCCTATCAAGCATTAAAAACTACTCATAGGACATCTCCTCCCACTTATAGACAAACTGACTAGAAAAAGAAAGGGGGTACCTTAAGGCAATAAAGTATAGCATACAAATCTAACATTTCCGAATTCAATTATTTTCCAACATCACATTATCCCTAGGAAAATATGCTAGGACGTCAACTATCTTTCAATAGTATAGATTTTTCTATATTATATGTGCACTACTTATTTTAATTGTCTACAAGAAACGCTGACAATTGTATAATGAACTAAAACTAGGTATCCATACCTGCTCTAGTGGTTTTCTCAAGGAAGGCAAAATAGAGACAATGGCCACGACACTAGAACCTAAAATAATATCCTTGATTATTCTACTAATACCAAACAATAGTAAAATATTAGCTCCTAGTGAGGAACCACTAGCACATGTCGAAAGAAGCTTGATTAAACCCTACAAGACTTGTCAAGTGAGAATACTGCCACCAAAGTTGTAAATAACAAACATGTCGAAGATTCAAACATACTATGTAGGTTGACATACTGAGTAAAGCTTGTACACTACCAAAGTTACTGGTTGAGATGAGGGAGGAATCTTAGGTAACAAGTCCATGTTTGCAAAGTTCATCTAACTTCTCTAGGTAAGATTGCAAATACTTAAGCAATACAGGTCAAGTAGATAGAATCATGCTCTAATACCCAAAGACACAAACACCAACAGATGAACTTAAAGAAACAAAGTGACGTTTGACCAAAGTAAGTAGGGGTAAGGAAAGAGGATATATCTTCCTAAAATGAGAGCATAGATTTACTTTTGCATTATGATACTGAAGGAGATTCATCAAAATAGGAATAACTTCCATGACAAATCCAGACGCATCTGGCGGAATCTTCTTCCATATATTAGCAGCAGTTGCTAATGCTACTCTTTATTAAATGATATAAATATTTAGTACTAATGTAAAAGTATTAAAAAGAGCTGGAAGGTTGCTTATTTCACAAAAATAGAATTCCATAAGATCGGGAAAGGAATTCTTCTACCTAAACTCTAGTGAAAAAGAAATCATGATAAAAACGCACAGCTAATAGTACACCATCCCTTAAACAAGTAGTTGGATGCTCCATAGATATCTTCTTTAGAGATTGTAAAGACTATTAAAGGTAAACATTAGCATCTTAGCTGGAAAAAATAATCTTTAATAGGTACACAAATATTCCAATCAAACTAATTGACTCACCTGTTCAACCAAGTCAATCTATTCAATTGTAAGCAGGCGAGCTATAGGTCTTGAAACAGCTCTATAATGGACAACAACACAAAAAAAAGGAAGAACATCAACCAAATGGGTAAGAGCCTGGGTGGCAAGAAGCATAATGTCAGGATTTTTCTTGTGATTGAGCAGTCTTACAAGTACCAGTACAAATGAATCCATAGAAAATGTGTACAAGTATTCTTTTGTTCTAATAGAAAGCTTCTCACATAACTTCATCAAAGCCTCTACCCATTTTCCTTCCTCGCTATCTGCCCTTAAACCAACTAGTATCTTCTTGATCCATATACTCTGGTGAGACGATGATGCTGACCCCATTGTAAAGCTAGGGAGTAAATCATCCAATCTAACACCCAATTTCCTTAACAGTCCCTGATGTACACTACTAGTTGAAGTCAAATTCTGGTACAAAATCCCAGCACCACCTTCGCTCCCATTATCATCGTCCTCACCACCAGCACCACCACCATAATCTATATTTAATCCCAGACTCCATTCAACATCCCTATCCCTAACTCTAACCTCCTGTCATTTTTTCTTACCTAGTTCTCTTTTTCATCAGTAAATAAAGCTATTCCATCAGTTTTTATGTCACTTATTATGTTTGATAATGTACAATTGTACTATTTGTGAGATCCAAAAAGGTAATTTAGGATTTATTACTTTATTTGTCAGAATTAACAAAGAGTACCTAGTATGGGACCACTAAGTGCACAGAGATATATACGAATTCCGCAAACAATAGAATTCCACCCTACAACTCAACGAAAAAGATATCGTGGCCCAGATTTCATACGTTATTAAGTTATAGAAAATATTTTTAAAAACCAGTCTCTTTAAGAGAATAAGTACAAAAAATTTACACTTTGCAAGAAATTAGGGCACTAAAATCCTACGACACTTTGCAATAAGCAAAAACATACTGTTAGAAACTTAAAATTAGGACTCTGAATTCTAATGGCACTGAAATACCTATTTCAATAGATGGATAGGGTTCAATCAAAAGTGGTCAAAGTAATGGTGGTTGAAGCACTCATAGTTGGAGTAGTAGTCGATCAAAGAACTGATTTAAGATGCGAAGTAGTCGATTGATCAGAGACCCAAAGTTCTTGTAAAATTTAAGATACGTACTAGATCCTAGAGCCAGAAGCACTGATTTCAAGACCAGTCGATTTAGAGTAGTCGATCGATCTAGAGCAATCGATGATTGGAAACCCAAACTTTCTAATTTGAGATTTGCTTATTAGTTTTTGACCCTCTAATTTGGCGCACTGGGGGGTTTTTGTTAAGACCCCACAGTGGGTCAATTATTTCTTTAATTCTTTTTAATTTTTGTTATATATTTCATTATATTTTGGCATACTTTGTGAAAAAATAGGGAGGGAAAAAATAAAGTCATTGTAATAGCTTTTTTTCCAAACTAAGCATTTTCATAGGTGGCTTTATGGAGATAGTTCATGCAAGCATTTCTATAAGATACCCTACTGCAACGGTTATATATCAATAGCACAGTTATAGCTTCTACTAAGATAATTTTTCTTGCAACAGTTGGAACCGTTGTAATAGAGACCCTCTATAGCAACGCTTTTGGAATCCTCTCTAAAAAGTTCATTGTAGTAGGGGTAATTTCTAGTAGTGATCTAACAAAAACCCCAAGAAACTTCCATATTTTCATAGTTTTAAGCATCGAAAGTGCCATATTGTTATAGCACATCAACACCCTTAACTTAGAACGTTTGTATGTTCTTAAGAAATATAATAAAATAAAATAAAACAAAACATGTCACTTAATTTGGAGAATCAAAGTTATTTAAGGCAGTAAATCAACACTTTAAGCTCAAACCACAATACCCCCTCCTTTTTTAACTTTTCAAAATCAACTACGTATAAATATGAAGAAACACAATGGGACATAATGGGATCAAGGTATGGCACTACATTAGCAACATATAACTATGTATATGTAAAAGTTACACTACCCAAACATGTAAGCAGCTAGCAATATGACTTAGGTGCCTTCACAACAAAGATCTCCCACTCACTTATATGAAATAATGCATGTCAATGCAGAAAAATCAAGAGACATTCACACTAAGAATAGAAGTTCCAATCAATTTGTATCAAATACCATAGGCTTGCCTTTATTTTCTTTACCTTAGTTTTTAGACAATCCGACTAGGATAACTATAGGACTTTTCTTAGCTTGTAATATAGGTTTTGGGGGCTGGTATGGTACATATGGACATATCAAATTACTATGGGTCCTTGGCACTTCACTAACCTTGGGGTGTCAGCCCTATATATCTTATTAGTCAATCCTAAGAGCCCTTTACTAATATAACAGATGGTAAGACCATGTCAAGAGTTGAGACTACTCAATATTTGTAAAACGGTGGTCGAAACCATTGTGATCCGAAGCTAACCCATGTACTAGAATACTGCTTGAGAAACTAATCTATAATCTAAATAAAAGTTAAATTTGTTGATTGGAAGCATAATTATGAAAAAATCTGAATGAATGTAATACTTATAAAGTTTAGAATATGATAATACTAAAAAAAGAAAATGAATTGCATATCATAGAATCTGACTGAATATCGATGAAGCCTCTACTATATTGACTATAGGTAGAAGGAAGATGCCTCCAACTATGACTAGTCAATATATAAAAATGATAATAATACATTACATACACTACAACTGACTAGAGTTCCCTAAATAAGAGAGCTTATCACCTACTGGCTAAATTTCGAGAACTATCTAACCCTGGTGTATAGACTACTTACGGTACCTACATCATGAAGGAATGTATCCACAAACACATATATGTTGTCAGTAATTTGGAATATACTGAGTATATGGGTACATACAATAAATCATGGAAATATTTAAAATATGATTTAAAACTAAGGATATAAGTTATTTGCTAAAACATACGTTTAAAACCAGGCTATACATCAAACCTGTAAGTCATAGTTTGATTTATAAATCATGAGATGAAATAATTCTATAAGTTTGGAAGCAGTAAAAACATGAATACTGTATGTAAATTTCATATAAAGCTAAACATTCTGTAAAACTAAATTGAGGATCATGTATGGATACTGAGCATGACTGAACATGTACGATGAATGCAAGACCAAGTAAAGCATATATTGACATAGTCTGAGTAACTAAAAAACTAATATTTGAATAACTGAAGTCTGAATACCAAATAACTAATATCTGTATACTTTGTCATACAAACCTAAATTGATTTACCCTGAGTGCTGAATTGGACTAAAACTATGAGAGCTATCATGTAACTAATATGCCCCAATCGGAGCTAATTAGGGTCTAACTTGTAACCCCGATTTAAAGGGTATTAGTACCTTTGCATGAGTAGTAACAATGGCAGATGATGCGGATCTACAAGGGTGATGTCCCAAAGGACTAGGAAGTCATCCTTTACTGGCAGGTGCCCCTAAGAGAGTGTCAACCCTCTACTGGCAGGAAGACCTCTCATGCCTATGCTGTCTACATAGTTTTTAAACTCAGGGATTGCTAGTAAAGGTCACACCCTCTACTGGTAGGTGAGCCCCCATCCGTGGGTTCACTTGGTGCTAAATCCTACTCCTAACTAAAAGACATTGAAATACTAACTAGTAAATACACTAATAACTGATTTGATCATATAAGGTATTTTGAAATACTGTGAATATATTATCTAAAGTAACCATGAACATGTAAACTGATAGTACTCATCATGATTATGATAAATTGAGTATAGAAATAAACATCATGAGTTACTGACTCATTTCATAAAAAGTCTAAAACATAAGTAAACACATATTTATCATGTGTTCATAACCCTTCAACCCTAAATGATTAGAAAATCCATTAGAAACACTTAAAATAGTGACATAAAGTCATAATTAAAAGACCCGAAACATGAAACATTTTAATAAATTAGTGAGCAACATAAATTTGAACACAAAGATGTGTTAAACTAGAGAGGACAATATATTGACATGGTTTAATTCATAACTTGATGATTTAGCATGAAATTAATTAAACATGACATGCGTAATTGAAATTTAAAACATGAAATAACCTAATTTATATGGAAAAACATGTTTACATGGCTTGAATTCAAATTTCAAGAAGACATAGATCAAATTCATGATTCTCATGGATAATTTTCACAAAATAGGATAAAATTTACACTTAAACCAAAAAGAGGAATTTTGGGTTGAAGGGTAGAAGGAACTCAATGATGAATACCCCACATACCATATTTTGATGAATTCTTAAAGAAGGATTGAAATTGGAAATTAAATTCTTAAGTTCTTAAGGGAAGAATATTAAATTTTGGTCTTGGGAAGAGGGGAAGGGTTTTAATTTATGTATTGGATGTTTGGGGTTAAGAGAGTGGATATAACGTGTTTTATGACCCCTTAATTAATTTAAGAATGATTAGCAACTTTTGACGCTTGGCGACACACGACAAAAGCCAACCTTAGGTTTGGAAGCACAAGAAAAAACAACCCATTATAGTGGAATTTGGCGATCCCTCAGCAACACTAAGCCTTTGCAGAAGGTCCATTTGGTGATGTAAACCAAATTATGATGTCCAAAAACACCCGCAATATGACCCACAATAATTAAATATGGTTTACCATCGATATAGGGGACCTAAGGGTCATTTTTAAGGCATTACTAAAGTGTTAAAAGCATGGGGTGTTACACTAAGTCAGTTGTAAAATTACCAAAACATGAGGCTTGATTATTGGATCTTTTACTTATCAGCCTGTGAAACTTCATAACAATTCATCATATATTGATACAAGTCATTTGCTAGACTTGTAACCACTGGGACAAATTCTTAGCTGAGAACTATTGTGACTATGATTACTCTTAATGACTCGTAAGGATTGATTACGGGGAGTCACGTGAGTCATAAGAACTGGAACCTGATTGACACTTAAAGGGAAAATTGTATGACTTCATGCTATGATATCAAATTGAGGCGAGACTTGTGACATTGTAAAGCTAACTTTATTGGCTATGTTTTGAGAGATTTAGAAAATGAAAAATTGGGGTATTACATAGCGATTTTCGTGCCACAGCTGCACCATTGCTTCTTCTCCATAGAGAGTTAGGATATTTTATGAGCTCCTTCGCCTATGGGAAACCTCCACTTATTAGCCAAATTTATTTTTATTCCATCCTTATTTCTCCCTTTTTATTCGTTATTTCACATTCAAGTTTGGTGTTGTCTTTTATTCCTTTTTTTTAAAACTTTTTTCACAACTTATTCTTTTTATTTTTTTTTGTACCAAACCTAAACCTACTAACTTTTCCTCTTATTTTACCCTTCTACATACCCACTTTATATCACACGCCTCTATGATAGACACCCTCAACTTAGGCGATTTCCCTAAGTTGAGGTAAATAATGTCCAAGGCAAAATGGACCAAAATAGGTTATTGTAATACAAATTGGAAGCTGAATGATGAAAGAAAAAAATAGGCTATAAGGGTCAAAACAGGGATCAAGGGACACTATTTCACATAGGAAAGGTTATTTAGGCTAATATTGGACTAAAATAAAAAATGGCCTAAGATCCTTTCCTAACCATCTATCCTCCAACCTAGCCAAGACTAACTGAGAAAGTTTTGAATTCAACACACAAAGGGAACTAAGTATGTAACGCCCCGTAAAAGTCATGCATGTTTTAGACTGTAATTTATAAGCTTTAGACTTAAGTTTTAAATTCTTCTAAGTGTTGAAATGACTTAGACTCATTCTAAGCTGGCAACCTTCGGGATACAACTTCTCGACCTTCCCAACCTTCATTTTTGGATTTTTTTTGTTGCGTTACGATGGGGCAAGGTTGTAGTACGTCTCGGAGAAAAATTCAGAATTTTTGGACAAGCCTAAGGCCTCATTTAGATTTCGATCCAGTGGCAGTGCGCGATTAACCCGCGCCGCCTGCTTGATCGCGCCCGGCCAAAATGTTCAGTCCATCTGGATTTTAAAGGAATTTCTGAAAATACTCATTCTCCTATCAACTTAAACACAGGATTAAATCCCTAAAGAGCCAAAATATCATTATATTCTTCAAATTTTCTCAAGAACTCTCCCTAGGGTTTCAACATTAAAACCCAAGCAACTCAAGATTTAACCGCGGGTTCGTGAAACAAATTACAGATTTGGAATCCTCTCGATATAGGCTTCGATAGACACCCAAATTTGTGGAGAAAAAGGTACGCGGGACTTTTCCTAAATTCTCATGGTCATAGAAAAAAAATCATGTTTTAGAATGGGTTTTAAATTATGTATATATATTTATGTATACGATGTTTTAACATCATTGTTTTGGTCTTTTGACCATTTCCAAAGCGATTTGACAGTTTATACACATATATGAATGAATGTGTTTCAATTTTGAATACATGAACTTGCTAAAGACATTTGACCACCAGGTGTTTGATGAAATTTCTACATGAATTGAACGTTAAGTTTCGGAATATGAAATCCTTTACATCAGTTACATGTTTTGGTGGTCTAAACTATGTTTTGAATGAAAGCTCTTGCTTAATACATTATGGCTCAGAAAAATCATGACTTGCAATGTCTTGGTATGACGATACCAATTCAGACTAATGCCATATCTGACTCAGACTAACAGACATTTTAGACTTTCATGATTTTAGACATTCAGAATGTTGCATGTACAAAAAAGGTTAAAAATGGGTATACAGAGATGTTAGGTGGTTCCCCAAATAGGGCTTGAGTTCAACCGAATCATTGCCTAAAACCGTGGTTTGCAAACTCGGGTATACTATTATGCGCTGACTTAAATGTCTTGTGGCGTATCAGACTCAGATACACCAACCCTTGCGGCACACTTGGGTTGGGGGATTCCCCGCCGAGTCAATGACGGATTCCATACAGCCCGTGGAATATCAGACTTGTAGGGGAATACCACCTAACTCAGAAGTAAAACACAGATCTTGATTTGAAATGAACAGGCAGGTTACATGTTTTCAGAAAGTGCCCATGTATTTTTCAGAAACCATTTTATACATGATGTCTTGATGAAAAATTGCTTTCACTATATATATATATATATATATATATATGTCCCATTATACTATTTTTGGATTGCTTCGCATGCTAGTGCTTTTGTGCTGACCCCCCCCCCCTCTTCCAGGTCCTAAGGCACAGTCAAGAGGTCCAGCTACTTAGTAGACATTCTCGGATTTGCAGACTTGATCTCGCAGTGGTGAGCCTTCTATTATTCAGAAGGCCTAATTATGTCAGACATTATATTATTATTATGTTTTTGGTTTACTGGGGGCCTTGTTCCAGTTTCTTCTCAGACAGATGTTTGTGTTCTTAGTAGAGATTTCACAGACTGATGTCAGATAGTATTATTCAGAAATGTTGCAGAACTTGACCATGTATTCCGTACTCAGTTTCAATTCCACATTTTATTATGATTACGAATGTTGTGCATGATAACCAAATAGAGAATGGGTGTTCCAGGCCTTCATGGTTTGGGATGCTCGTCACGGCTAGGGCCTAGGCTCGGGTCGTGACAAACTTGGTATCAGAGCATAGTTCATGGTCCCAGGGTGTCTGCGAAATCACATTGGGTAGAGTCTTATTTATGGGTGTGTAGCGCGCCACACTTATAAGCAGGAGTCTACAAGGAGTTTAGGAATGTTTCCCTTCTTTGTCATTTAGTTCGTGCTTC
Organism: Capsicum baccatum var. pendulum; assembly: GCA_030864225.1. Classification (NCBI taxonomy): domain Eukaryota; kingdom Viridiplantae; phylum Streptophyta; class Magnoliopsida; order Solanales; family Solanaceae; genus Capsicum; species Capsicum baccatum. The sequence continues at coordinate 159,932,026 of CM061555.1, read as the reverse complement.
AGAGTCTAAACTGTCCCGTAATCAATGATATCTTGTATTTTAGAAACACGACTATGCCTCTCCGTCGCAACATCGTTCAGAGTGCTCAGGCAGATGTGGTCCGTCCCACCCATGGAATGTGGACCCGTGATAGAGCTTCCACGCCAGAACCTATCCCTACTCCGGGAGTCCCTCCAGTCCCAACCAGTCCACCTCAGGCTCCGTGGACTAATGTCAACCATCCACTAACTGGTCAGAGAGATATCTCAAATGCAGAGTTCAAACGGTCTATCCATATGCCGATACAGCTGGTAGCTAACCATGCTCAATGATCGGAAGATGTTGGGTCTGCATCCGTTACATCTGAGGCTACTAGAGTCGGGCATTTCATGAAGATGAATCCACCTAAGTTCACTGGTACAAAGGTGGAGGAAGATCCACAGGAGTTCGTGGATGAGATGGAGAAGATCTTTAAGGTAATGCATATAGATGAGATTGAAGGAGTGGAATTGGCAACTTATCATCTTAAGGATGTTGCAAATCAATGGTATGCAGACTGGGAAGATCCAAAAGGTGAGAGTGTTGAGCCTACAGTTTGGGGTGAGTTTGTAGAAGCTTTCCTTGACAAATTCTTTCCTCTGGAGTTGAGGGAGGCCAAAGCAGAAGAGTTCATAAATCTGAAGCAGGGCAGTATGAGTGTACAGGAGTACACGTTGAAGTTTAATCAACTAGCCCGCTATGCACCAGAATTGACTAGCAATATGAGAGCCCGGATGAGGAAATTTGCATCCAGCCTTGCTGATAACCTGGTACTTAAGTGCCAGGGGGCAATGTTGAATAGGGAGTTAGACTTTGCTAGACTGACAGTCCACATGCAGTAGGTGGAAGAGAAGAAAAGAAAGATCACTGAATCTAGAGAGAAGGACAGACAGGCCAAGAGAGTCAAATCTGCGGACCAGCACCAGAGTCAGCCGCAGAGTGGTAAGTGGGGAAATAGGTGGTCAAAGAAGACGAGGTTTCGAAATAATACACAGTCAGTAGCCAGCGCCCCAGCGCCCAGACCCCCTGCAGACAAACAAACTCAGAGCTTTCGGACTCCTCATAGATCTAGAGCACCAGATACTCAGTCGTAGGGTAGTGTGGCTCAGCAGCATCGCACTTACCTGCGATGTGAAAATTGTGGTAGGAATCATCCAGAGAAATGTCAGTTAGGCACACTTTTATGTTATTCATGTGGTCAGTCAGGCCACTTTCTGAGGGACTGTCCATCTGCTAGGAGGAGTATTGGTGGTGCAAAGTTTTAGGGCAATTCCACAGCGCCACCCCCATCTTAGAAGGGTGCCACATCAGCTGTTGGTAATAGTCGCAACCGATTATACGCCTTGACCAACCGCCAGGAGGCGGAAGCTTCCCCAGATGTTGTTACCGGTACGTTACAAATATTTTCCCGTGATGTTTGTGTGTTACTTGATCCCGGATCTACCTTATCCTATGTGACCCCTTATGTGGCTGTTGGTTTCGGGTTTGAGCCCAGTGTGATTTCTGAACCTTTTTCTGTTTCTACCCCGGTGGGGGATTTTGTTGTTGCTAGAAGGGTATATAGGGGTTGTGTGGTGACTGTTGGTAGTCGGGATACGGTGGCAGAACTTATAGAGTTGGACATGGTTGCATTTGATGCTATCTTAGGGATGGATTGGCTCCATTCATGCTATGCTATATTGGATTGTAGGACCCATAGAGTTACCTTTTCCTTCCCGAATAAATCAATGATAGAATGGGAGGGACATTCTTTAGCACCCAAAGGGCACCTGATATCTTATCTCAGAGCCCGAAAACTCATTTCTAAGGGTTGCTTGTATCACCTTATTCGAGTCAAGGACTCTAAAGTTGAAAATCCTCCTCTTCAGTCTGTCCCTGTGGTAAATGAATTTCCAGAAGCCTTTCCCGAAGATCTCCCAGGGATACCCCCTGATAGGGAAATAGAGTTTGGTATTGATGTGTTGCCAGATACCCATCCCATTTCTATTCCGCCATATAGAATGGCTCCTGCAGAGCTAAAAGAGTTGAAAGAGCATCTAGAAGACCTCCTAGATATGGGATTTATATGCCTTAATTTATCTCCTTGCGTAAGAAAGACGGTTCCCTTCGTATGTGCATAGATTACCGTCAGTTGAATAAGGTCACAATTAAAAACAAATATCCTCTTCCTAGGATTGATGATCTTTTTGACCAGCTTCAGGGTGCTAGATGTTTTTCAAAAATAGACCTTCATTCGGGCTTTCATCAGTTGAAAGTTAGGGAGTCAGACCTTCCCAAAACAGCTTTTCGAACCCGATATGGTCACTATGAGTTTCTTGTCATGTCCTTCGGGTTAACTAATACCCCTGCAGCCTTCATGGATCTTATGAACAGAGTTTTCCGTCAGTTTCTTGACTCGTTTGTCATTGTATTTATTGATGATATTCTGATTTATTCTAAGAATAAAGAGGATCATGCCGATCACCTCCGAATCATTCTTCAGACCCTTAAGGATCATCAGTTGTATGCTAAATTTTCCAAGTGTGAGTTCTGGTTAGATGCTAGTGCCTTCTTAGGGCATATTGTGTCCAGTGACAAGATTAGAGTGGACCCCCAAAAAGTTGAGGCATTGAGAAAATGGCCCAGACCCACGACTCCAACCAATATTCGGAGCTTCTTGGGTTTGGCAGGTTATTACAGAAGGTTCGTAGAGGGTTTTTCATCTATAGTGGCCCCACTTACTAAACTGACTCAGAAAAAGGTAAAGTTTGTGTGGTCTGATTTATGGGAAAATAGTTTTGATAAGTTGAAAGACAGACTGACCACTGCACCTGTTTTGACTCTTCCCGAGGGTGTTGATGGTTTTGTGGTTTACTGTGATGTGTCCCATGTGGGACTAGGCTGCGTTTTGATGCAATATGGTAAGGTGGTAGCTTATGTATCTAGGCAGTTGAAGGTGCCCGAGCGGAACTACCCTACTCATGATTTAGAGTTAGCGGCGGTGGTGTTTGCCTTTAAGATTTGGCGGCACTACTTGTACGGTGTTCATGTTGATATCTTCACTGATCACAATAGTCCGCAGTATGTTTTCTTGCAGAAAGAACTGAATCTCAGGCAGAGGCGGTGGTTGGGACTTTTGAAAGACTATGATATGAGCCTGCATTACCATCCGGGCCAGGCAAATGTTGTAGCCGACGCCCTCAGCAGGTTGTCTATGGGCAGCCTTTCTCATGTAGAAGAAGAAAATAAATAGATGGTGAAGGACATTCACCGCCTTGCGAATCTGGGAGTGCGACTGTTAGATTTCGAAGATGGAGGGGTGATTGTTCATGAGTTAGCTAAGTCATCCCTTTATGCTGAAGTGAAGGAGAAGCAGGTTGAAGATTCCATCTTGAAGCAAATCAAGAAAGATGTGGGTCAACAGAAGGTGATGTCTTTTGAAATTGGTTGTGATGGCGTTCTGAGGTTTCAGGGTAGATTATGTGTTCCGAATGTCGACGGGCTTCAAGAAAAAATTCTTGATGAAGCTCACACCTCGAGGTATGTTGTCCATCCTGGTTCTACTAAGATGTACCATGATTTGAAATCTATGTTTTGGTGGAATAATATGAAGCGAGATGTGGCTAACTTTGTTTCTAAGTGCTTGAATTGTCAACAAGTGAAAGTAGAACATTTGAGGCCAGGAGGTACTTCCCAAGAAATAGCGTTGCCCTTGTGGAAGTGGGAAATGATCAATGTGGACTTTATTATAGGACTTTCGAAGTCCCAAAATCAGTATGACTCTATATGGGTGATTGTAGATAGGCTGACCAAGTCAGCTCACTTTCTGCATGTCAGGACTAACTATTCGGGGGAAGATTATGCTGAGTTGTTCATTGCAGAAATTGTCCGTTTGCATGGAGCGCCTGTCTCCATTATATCCGACCGAGGTACGCAGTTTTCTTCTTAGTTTTGGAGATCATTTCAGAAAGGTTTAGGTACCCAGGTAAACTTAAGTACAGCATTCCACCCTCAGACTGATGGGCAAGATGAACGCACCATCCAGACCCTGGAGGACATGTTGAGGGCCTGTGTGATTGACTTTAAAGGTTGTTGGGTTGATCACTTGCCACTGATATTGTTTGCCTATAACAACAGTTTCCACTCTAGTATTAAGATGGCACCTTTTGAGGCATTGTATGGTAGGAGATGTAGGTCTCCAATAGGTTGGTATGAAGTCGGTGAGATGCAGATGTATGGGCCTGATCTTGTTCATCAAGCAATGGAGGATGTGAAACTCATTAGGGAACGACTTAAGACAGCTTAGAGTCATCAGAAATCCTATGCCGACGTCAGAAGAAGAGAGTTAGAGTTTGAGATTGGAGATTGGGTTTTCCTCAAAGTTTCTCCCATGAAGGGACTTATGCATTTCGGAAAGAGGGGTAAGCTAAGTCCTCGCTATATAGGCACGTATCATATTGTAAGGAGAATAGGTGGAGTTGCGTATGAATTAGAATTGCCTGCAAGTTTGGGTTCTGTGTTGAAGAAATGCATCGGAGATCACTCTTTGGTGGTGCCCATTGATGAGATCAAGGTGGACGATTCCTTGTCTTACGAGGAAGAGCCCGTGGAAATCCTAGATCGACAAGTGAGAAAATTGAGGAGTAAGGAGATAGTCTCAGTTAAAGTGTTATGGCGAAATCAGAAAGTTGAAGAAGCAACTTGGGAGTCGGAGCATGACATAAAAGTGAGATACCCAAGCCTATTTGAACCAGCAAATAACGAATTGGAAGGTACAATTATTGCTTTATGTTTCCTTCTATGTATGAATCTACTTGAAATCGTGCGTGACTATTCCTGCGTCATCATTCGGGGACGAATGATCCCAAGGGGGGGATAATGTAACGCCCCGTAAAAGTCATGCATGTATTAGACTGTAATTTCTGAGCTTTAGACTTAAGTTTTAAATTCTTCTAAGTGTTGAAATGACTTAGACTCATTCTTAGCTGGCAACCTTCAGGATACAACTTCTTGACCTTCCCGACCTTCATTTTTTGATTTTTTTTGTTGCGTTATGATGGGGCAAGGTTGTAGTATGTCTCGGAGAAAAATTCAGAATTTTTGGACTAGCCTAAGGCCTCGTTTAGATTTTGATCTAGTGGCAGCGCGCGATTAGCCCGCGCCGCCTGCTGGATCGCGCCCGGCCAAAATGTTCAGTCCATCCGGATTTTAATGGCATTTCCATAAATACTCATTCTCCTATCAACTTAAACACGGGATTAAATCCCTAAAGAGCCAAAATATCATTATATTCTTCAAATTTGCTCAAGAACTCTCCCTAGGGTTTCAATATTAAAACCCAAGCAACTCAAGATTTAACGGCGGGTTCGTGAAACAAATTATAGATTTGGAATCCTCTCGGTGTAGGCTTCGATAGACACCCAAAATTCATGGAGGACAAGGTATGCGGGACTTTTCCTAAATTCTCATGGGCATAGGAAAAAAATCATGTTTTAGAATGGGGTTTTAAATTATGTATAGATATTTATGTATAAGATGTTTTAACATCATTGTTTTGGTCTTTTGACCATCTCCAAAGCGATTTGATAGTTTATATACATAAATGAATGAATGTTTTTCAATTTTGAATACATGAACTTGCTAAAGACATTTGACCACCAGGTGTTTGATGAAATTTCTGCATGAATTGAACTTTAAGTTTCGGAATATGAAATCCTTTACATCAGTTACATGCTTTGGTGGTCTAAACTATGTTTTGAATGAAAGCTCTTGATTAATACATTATGGCTCTGAAAAATCATGACTTGCAATGTCTTGGTATGATGATACCAATTCAGACTAACGCCATATCAGACTCAGACTAACAGACATTTCAGACTTTCATGATTTTAGAAATTCAGAATGTTGCATGTACAGAAAAGGTTAAAAATAGGCATATAGAGATGTTAGGTGGTTCCCCGAAGAGGGCTTGAGTTTAAGCGACTCATTGCCTAAAATCGTGATTTGCCGACCCGGGTATATGATTATGCGCTGTCTTAAATGTCCTGTGGCGTATCAGACTCAGACACTCCAACCCTTGCGGCACACTTGGGTTGGGGGCTTCCCCGCCGAGTCAATGGCGGATTCCATACAGCCCGTGGAATATCATACTTGTAGGGGAATACCACCTAACTCAGAAGTAAAACACAGATCTTGATTTGAAATGAACAGGCAGGTTACATGTTTTTAGAAAGTGCCCATGTATTTTTCGGAAACAGTTTTATACATGATGTCTTGATGAAAAATTGCTTTCATTTAATATATATATATATATATGTATGTTCCATTATACTATTTTTGGATTGCTTCGCGTGCCAGTACTTTTGTGCTGACCCCCCCCCTTCTTCCAAGTCCTGAGGCACAGTCTAGGGGTCCAACTACTCAGTAGACATTCTCGGATTTGCAGACTTGATCTCGTAGTGGTGAGCCTTCTATTATTCGGATGGCCTAATTATGTCAGACATTATCTTATTTATTATGTTTTGGGTTTACTGGGGGCCTTGTCCCAGTTTCTTTTCAGACAGTTGTTTGTGTTCTTAGTAGAGATTTCGCAAACTGATGTCAGATAGTATTATTCAGAAATGTTGCAGAACTTGACCATGTATTCCGTACTCAGTTTCAATTCCGCATTTTATTATGATTACGAATGTTGTGCATGATAACCAGATAGAGAATGGGTGTTCCGGGCCTTCATGGTTCGGGATGCTCATCACGGCTAGGGCCTAGGTTCGGGTCGTGACAAAGTATCATCTCACACACACATGGCATAGAGTTAATATTACAAGCTACTACTTATTCGATTCATGCAAATTTTAGCAATTGATTATCATGTCCCTAATCCTAGTGCCATAACAAGAGCCATACGGTTCACACATATGCATTCACATATTTCTAAAAAAAATTTGAAGGGGTATCATTTTTCTAAAAATTAATCAAAAACATGACAACTGCCCTAAATAATTTAAAATCTCTTATATACACAAAAACACAACACAAATTTTAACCTAGGCATGCCGGTTCTACAACATATCATGCCAAATAGGAAAAAAAGTATGACAACAAAAACCCGCAGTGGCTATGGTATATCCCACGCCATGTAAAAACTATGCACTATCCCCAATGCACTAAAATAATATAAAACAAAGGAAATGAGGACATACCTGGGATGCATTAAGCATTTATGTCATGCATTTCCATAGACAGGGGCTTATCAACGAGTAGGGGAGGTGGTGGTGTGGTGCACTATTAGAAGATACACCCACTGCTATCTTTGTATGCCTCTACCTTCTAACAACTACAACAACAACAACAACAACAACAACAAACCCAGTGTATTCCCACCTAGTGAGGTCTGGGGGAGGTAAGATGTACGCAGTCCATACCTCTACCTCTGAAGAAGTAGAAAGGTTGTTTTCGATAGACCCCCGGCTCAATACACGAGACACCACACAAATATAAAGTAACGCACAGAACAGGATTTCATAACGTAAATACGACACCCATAAGTAGTAGGAAACATCGGAAAGCACCCAGATTTGTAGTAAAACATGGAACACCGAAAGCATAACAAGAAGAAGAATAGAAAATAGGAATAAAATAAGAATAGGAAGAATAACAGGAATAAAACCCCCACCAAATACTTCCCTACCCTAACGCCCCAAACTGGCCCTAGTTTTCTGCCCTAATTCGCGCCCTCCAGACCTTCCTATCTAGGGTCATGTCCTCGGTGAGCTGTAGCTGCTCCATATCCCGCCTAATCTCCTCACCCCAGTACTTCTTCGGCCTCCCCCTATCCCGCCTAAAACCATCCAACGCTAGCCTCTCACACCTACGAACCGGGGCATCCGTGTCCCTCCTCTTCACGTGTCCAAACCAACTTAATCGGACTTCCCGTATCTTGCACTCCACTGGAGCCACTCCAACCTTCTCCCTGATAGTCTCATTCCTAACTCTACCCCCTCGAGTCATCCCACACATCCAGCGCAACATCCGCATTTCCGCCACCTTCATTTTTTGGATGTGGGAGTTCTTAACTGGCCAACACACCGCTCCATACAACATGGCCGGATGGACTACCATCCTGTAGAATTTGCCTTTAAGCTTGGGCGGCACCTTCTTATCACACAACACCCCCGACGCGAGCTTCCACTTCAACAATCCCGCCCCGATACGGTGCGAGACATCCTCGTCAATCTCACTGTTACCCTGTATCACGGACCCGAGATACTTGAAACTATCCCTCTTACATACCTCCTGCGATTCCAGCTTCACGACCACCTCGTCCTCCAACCTCACGTCATTAAACTTGGATTCCAAATACTCTGTCTTGCTTCTGCTCAACCTGAACCCTTTAGACTCAAGAGTTTGTCTCCACACCTCTAATTTGTCATTCACACCCTTTCGGGTCTCGTCAATCAGAACTACATCATCTGCAAAAAGCATACACCAAGGCACCTCCCCTTGAATACGCCGCGTCAATACATCCATCACCAAAGCAAACAAAAAAGGACTAAGAGTAGATCCCTGATGCAATCCTGTCAAGACAGTGAAATGCTCTGAGTCTCCTCCCGCCGTCCTTACCTGAGTTTTCGCTCCATCATACATATCTTTAACTGCTCTGATATAAGCCATCGGGACTCGACTCACCTCCAAGCATCTCCAAAGCACCTCCCTGGGAACTTCGTCGTAAGCCTTCTCTAGGTCGATAAACACCATGTGCAGGTCCTTCTTCCTTTCCCTATACTGTTCCACCAGCCTCCGTACCAGGTGAATTGCCTCCGTCGTCGAGCGCCCAGGCATAAATCCAAACTTATTTTCCGAAATAGACACTATCCGTCTCAGCCTCCCCTCGACCACTCTCTCCCAAATCTTCATAGGGTGACTCAATAACTTAATCCCTCTATAGTTATTGCAACACTGGATGTCACCTTTATTCTTATAAAGAGGGATCATGGTACTCCACCTCCATGCCTCGGGCATCTTTGCCGTCTTGAAGATTTCGTTAAACAGACCAGTCAACCATATTACCCCATCCTCTCCAACGTACTTCCAAAACTCCACCGGTATCTCATCCGGCCCCGTCGCCCTACCCCTCCGCATCCTGCGAACAGCCTCTCTAACCTCTTCTACCCTAAAACGTCTACAATAACTAAACTCCCGACACTCCTCTGAAAGCTCCAGTTCCCCTAACACAATAGCTCTATCCCCTTCGTCATTCAAGAGCCTATGAAAGTACGACTTCCATCTATTCTTAATATGGCTGTCCTCCATCAACACTCTGTTGTCCTCCCCCTTAATGCACCTCACCTGATCGAGGTCACGACCCATCCTCTCCCTAGCCTTAGCGAGTCTAAACAACTTTTTCTCCCCTCCTTTCCCCTATAACCCCGCATACAGGCTCTCTAACGCAGTCGTCTTAGCTGCCGTGACTGCTGACTTAGCCTCCTTCCGAGCTAGCTTGTACTCTTTCCTGTTTACCCATTTCTCTTCTTCATCCCTGCTCTCCACCAACTTAGCATACGCCTCTTTCTTGGACCGTACTTTCTTCTCCACCTCTTCATTCCACCACCAATCCCCCTGATGGTGCCCAGCCCGGCCCCTAGAAACACCCAACACCTCACTTGCCTTCTCCCTGATGCACCTAGCTGCCCTATCCCACATACTATCCACGTCCCCCCTACACTCCCACACCCCCATTCCCGCCAACTACTCCCCTATCTCCCACGTATTCACTGGCGTCAAACCGCCCCACTTAATTCTAGGTCTACACTCCTTACTCCTCCTCTTACTATTCGTCTTTATACCCAAGTCCATGACCAAGAGACTATGCTGGGTCGAAAGGTTCTCACTCGGGATGACCTTACAATCCCTACACAACACCCTATCCCCTTTCCTGATCAACATAAAGTCAATCTGGGTCCTGGCCATCGCGCTTCGAAAGGTGATGAGGTGATCTTCCTTCTTCGAGAAGCCCGAGTTCACCACCACCAGCCCAAAGGACCTCGCGAACTCCAAAAGGGTAGCCCCCTCTTCATTTCTCACCCCAAAACCAAAACCACCATGCATACCACCAAAGCCTCCCGGTAACGCGCTGATGTGCCCGTTGAAATCTCCTGCTACAACAATCTTCTCCGAGCTAGGCACGCCTCTCAGCACCTCCTCCAAAGCATGCCAAAACCGCAACTTCCCCTCCCCCTCCGAGCCCACTTGCAGCGTATAGGTGCTACACACATTCAGGGTAAACCCCCGAATGACCAACTTAATAGTCATCAACCTATCGTTGATCCTCTTCACCTCTACTACCTGGCCTCTAAGCACTTCATCTACTAAGATGCCGACTCCATTCCTCCACCTCTCGCTCCCAGAGTACCACAGCTTGTAACCATCCACATCCCTAGCCTTAGACCCTACCCACTTGGTCTCTTGAATACACGCAATATTGATCCTCCTCTTCCTAAGAATCTTCACAAGCTCGATAGATTTACCCTGAAGGGTCCCTATATTCCACGAACCAACCCTCAGCCTACCAACACTATCCCCCCGCCCTCCCCTACCGCCCCCGCAGCCATACCTTGGCCTCCCTCCCACTCCCGCCCTTACCGCATCCCCCGCCCCCACAACTGCCCCACATCCCAACCCCCTCAGACATGACCCTATCCAACCATTACCGCTCACAGCCACTACACAGGAAAATATAAGAAAATATACTCAAAGGCAAGAAATGACCACAACAACAGCAACAACAGACAACAGTCACAGCAATAAAAAACAACAGACAATAGCAACAATAGACAACAGATAATAACAAAAAATCACAAGCAGATACCCAAACAAAAGCAGTGCAAGAAAACAACCACAGCCACAGCGACAGCAACAACAGATACGGACAATATTAGTAAATCAACTGCAAGTCGGATAAAACTAGCAGGAAATGGGGAATAAAATGAAATAGCGAGGAATGAAATAGCAAAGGTTAGAGATCACCGGGTCACGCTTGTAGACCAAGCCGGAAAACCCGAACCCAGCGTTGACCGGGTTTTGGTGAGTGCCGGTGCTGAGATGGAGCTGCGGCTGCTGGAGGCCGGCTGAACTGGTCGGCGTCGTCTGGTCGGCGTCCGGGTGATGCGGCTGTTGGAGACCGAGCTGCTGGCAGGTGAAGGCGGAGCTGCGGCGGCGGCGGCGGCTGGCTGGGGCCGAGCTGCGGCTGCTGGAGGGGGGTTCGGTCGATCGGCAGCTGCTGGGGGAGGGTCGTTCGATCAGCGGCTGCTGGGGGGGTCGGTCGGCGGCTGCTGGGGGGCAGCGTCTGCTGGAGACCGAGGGGGGGTTGGAGGGGTGGGTCTCGCCGGATCTGGTGATGAGGGAGGGAGGAAGGGGTCGGCGGGCTGACGGCGAAGGTCGCGCCGGTGGCCGGCAACCGGAGCCGGAGATCGGGTCGGGTCAACGACGACGGTCGACCAGAGGTCGGCTCCGAAGGTCTCTCATGTTTTCTCTCTTGGACCAAGCTACTGCGACCTTCTCATCATCCTTCGTGAAGAAATCAAAATATGTAGGTACTTATGGAGGTGATAGTTGGGCCACTTAGGGGTATGAATGAGGGAGTAGCTGTCATATGGATCTCCGTGAGATAGAGAACCTCTACATGAAATATATCTATCTCCTCCCTCATATGGCCTAGATTTGGTTTATCTAACTCTACAAATTCGACTATAACACTACTATCAAAAGTATTAAGAAGTGCTTGTAAATTAGCACGTAGATCATACAAGGATACTCTCTATATGACCTCCCATCTAGCCTCTATATTCTCAAATTTAGTTAATCCTCCTACTCGGATCAGGCCGTATAAAGTAGTTATTTCGGTCTAAACAACTCGTAACCGAGCATCAGTGGCCCTCTGACTATCCACTAAGCTCTGTAAGATCTCTCAAAATATAATAAACATACCCGTAGTAGGAGATGTAGTAGACAGGCATGTGGGCTCTGAGGCCAAAGCCAAGGCTAATGAAGAAGTGGCTGGTCTCCCCTCGCCCTAAGTAGTCAAATCTGGGCCCTCTCTCTGCTCCCTTATTTCAAGGTTAATGCTAACTCCCACATCAACTCCATGTATATTAATAGGCTCTGTGGAAACTAATGGGCCCTCTATTTGGGATCAAGGTACTACAAAAAGATGACAAAATCTCTTGGGAAAGGTCGGCTGTGCCAGATCCTTTATAGTCTTTATCTATGCATTGGCAATCACAAGTACTCTCTAATCTACTTCTGTTATCTCTGGTACAATGGCCTCATCACATAACCTCTGAATAAGGCAGTGGAATAGAAAATTCTTCCCTTCCCTGAAAACTCTATCACAAATCTTATACCAGAGAATGACTGCAAAATCAATTGCATAGTCGGCCATCAAACTAGCAATTAGGGTTGCTCCTTCTCAGGTCAACACATTATCAAAAGCAACAGGGAACAGTCGATATCGAATGAAAAACACCAAAAATTTTCATCAAAAGTCAACAAACCCTTCTTTATCACACCATGTTCCTCGATCCATGGGGTTTCATCACCTAAAAGTTAATTATAGTCAGCTATCCGCCTATCTATCTTAACTCTCTCTCGTCTGTGCTTAGTCTCCCACATAATATGTCTATCACATACAACTTTTAGTCTATAGTCATACTCTATTGTAAATTTGGAGTGATATAATTTGGACCAAAAATGATCCAATAGATAGTCTCTACTGAAAGATCAACCCTAACCCCTCTTACAAGGGTCTGCTAAAGCTATGCCTGCTTTATGTGTCTTATCAGGCCTAAAAATCTGCCCATCAGAAGAACTAATATGGCATGATATGATGAATAAAACTCTCATACCACACATATGCTATAATAATTGAGTGGTCTACTCATCCACTCTAACTGATTATAATCAAAGAAAGCCCACAACTATAATACTCTACTCAACCTAGATAGATCAATCCTGTGCTCCTTAAAAATATGCCTCTTGGGCCTGTCGGTCTCTAAAATACTATTGTCCCTATCATATATTATCTACATCCTCTCCATATATGACCTTGGGTTATCCTTTTCAAGACAAGTCTCTGAGGCATGTACGGGCGCAAAACTCTTCCCCTGTTGTACTGGTTCTTCCTCATCCGAAATGGTCACTTCATTGGAGGACTACTCTGTACCCTCCTTAAAAGGGGGTGCATCTGACTGCTATATATGAACTATGGTACTCTCCTTAGACTGGGTTACAACTGATGACTCCTCCTGCTCTGCAGCCTTGGATGAATCCTGGGACCCCTCCTCAGACTGGGGATCCTGAACTACACCTAGTGATCCTGGTTTAAAATTTGTCTCATCCTCATCATCATAATCATATCACTGAGGATAATATGGAGGTCATCTCCATGCTAACTTCATCCTTGGTTAGTATACACGTGCATGAACAACCTAGAAAATTTAAACAGTCTTAGTTTGAGACCTAGTCTAGTAAAGGATGGTCGTCTGCCCCAGTATGACTACATCGGCAACGGATGTCCCATCATACCAAAAATAATAGTCCCAACTTCCAAGTAGACCTTCCCTCTAGTAATGCTGCATGTCACCCTCTCTGCAACTTTTATAAATTATGTAATTGGGTACTCCTTCATCGAACCACTAGGCTTGGGGTAATCACCCCATATCATTGAGGTATCAAACTTCTTCTTCTTAGTTCTTTTGGTTCCATGTGTACCTAAAAAACTAGTTGTTGGTTTCCAAAAATGAGGGATTGCAAAAGTTGAAGAAAAACTCAATTCAAAAAGTTTGAATTTTCACTCAATTTTCACACCACTGTAACATATTTGAAGTCCCAACAGGTCCAATGTGCACATACATATCAATAATCTTTGTTTTCAATGAAAACTAACATGTCTAACCTTTGGTATTACTCTACTTGTTCAATTTCAACTTCTGTTCAAGGCTTAACCATAAAATTTAATTCCAAACAAAGCCCCACATTAAATTTTAGGCTACTTCAAGGATCCTATGTATAAGCATGATAGATTCTATATATTATTCTTGGAAATACATATATTAACCTGTTTATTCTATAATTAAATCAATATATAACCATTAGGAGCCGGGAAAGTTACCTCTTTTATGATAAATTGAAATTGAGCAATGAAGAACTCGAGCAAAACCCAAATTTGAACTTGATTTTAGTATGATAGGACAAGTTCTATCTAAAATAAGTTTCAATTTAGCCTTTCTTTAAGTGAGGGATTCATTTATAATTTGAGAGGGAAATTAGGATTTAAAGAGAAAATTGAAGTTTTGAGGAGTTGAATAAGTTAGAATGAGGCAAAAAGTGTTTAATTAGTCTGGAAGGGGCGGAGAGGGGGGGATTTAGGTCTTAAATAAGTATTGGTGGTCCTAAAATTTTAATTAAAATTTGGGTCCACACATACCTTACTTGCAGCACCTCCATGCAGCCAGCCATGAGGCACATGTGGGCTTAAATTTTTGGCCCACTTTACTTCATTTTGACTTGGCATTTTGATGTGTTCCTAGTAACTTTTGGTTCTATAACAAAATTTATGACACTGAAAGTATGATTATGTGACGAGTCCACAACTATCTAATTTCATCATTAAAATTTCATCTCTTTAATTATTGCTCACCTTACCTGGCCCATGTAGGGATTGTGACCGCGATGGGTTGGTCACACAGTTCCTTTACCTAGTAATTTCATGCACATAGAAATCTTACCATGGTTTGGGTAAGTCTATAATATATTAACCTACAAAAGAAAAACCAAAAAAGAAGTGAACACTAAAATAGTGGCCTCCCACCTAACACTTGATTTAACATCGAGTCACGATGTGGCTATGTTAATTACGAAAACTTCACCAAAACCCCCATTGGTTTCCCCCCATAGAACACTTGATTTAACATTGCAGCATGATGTGGGCACCTTGATTACTTATAATACATCAATATATCCATAAAAGTACCCTCTTGGTTCATCAATTTAATCAATCACCTACACTAACCTAATGTCATTTGGCTGCTTCATTAATTTTTGGATATTTAATATGGCCTCTTCCCTATTGACTCTGAAATTTAGCTCTCCCTTTTCCATTTCAACAATTACACTCATTGTGGCCATAAATGGTTTCCCCAATATGATGGGAATCTCAGTTGTAACCTCACTGTTCAAAATGATAGCCAATCAAAAAGATAAAGTTATCAACTTTTACAATCACATAAAATGAAATGCCCATAGGTTTCTTCACCGTACAGTCAGGCATTGATAGCCGCATTACATTCAGTTCAGGAGGGATCAATCCTTATTATTTGAACACATCCAACAACATCAAATTTATGTTGGCTCCTAAGTCACATAAGACTCTAGTAAACTAAAATGACCCAATGGTGCATCGTATAGTGAATGCTTTGGGATCAACCTTTGTCTGGGACAGAGACCTAGTAGTGGCTGCAATACATTGGTGCAAGCCATCAACACCCTCGATGGTAGCTCCATTCCTTTTTGTAACCAATTGCTTCATAAACCAGACATATATAGGAATCTTCTCCAATGCCTCATGAAAAGGGATGTTCAAGATCAACTCTTCAGCATCTTAATGAATCACTTGAACTTTCCTTCCTTTATTTTCTACTTTAATCATTGAAGAAAATATTGTGGTGTTCTGGGAATTTGCCTTATTTCCTGGTCAATAGATGGACCCTTACATCTTTTCTTACAAATTATGTCAGCACCATCTATTACCTTTTCTGACTCCATAATAGGTGTCCTATCTATAGAAGCCTCATCATGTCTTGGTGCTTCCATAGTAGGTAATATGAGTTCCACCATATTCATATCACTCCTGGTGGTAATGGAAAGAACATCACCATCGTTTCTATGATTGTGAACAACATTGCTCGGAAGGGTACCTGGCTGCCTATAGTTCAATGTTGCTGACATTTGCCCAAATTATTGTTCCAACTGCTTGATATCTGTGGCATGATATTCAACCATCTGGGTCAACCCTAAAATTTAAGCATTAATCTCTTTAAGGATGACCTTCCCATTTTCTTGACCCTTTACTCTCTTAGTCAATATCTCTTCCATTCTTGATTTTGCATCTCTTCTGCTAGGTGGAATGAGTTGATCTCCCTTCTCTCTGTAGTCATCCTTATTTATCCAGTAACCATATATCTTTCTACTATAGTCTCTATATATTTCATAATAGCTCCAACCATGGTTCCCTTGCCTTAAGCTTGGAAACCTACCAAATGACGATCCAGATAGTTTTTTTCCTCCACTAATTCTAAGTCATAATCTTTGGAAGCTGAAACCTGTGCTCCTATTGAATTCACTTTCTCAGAACTTGCTTCTGAAAACTTCTTACAAGTAACCCATGATCAATTCTTTGTAACACAACCTCTTATGCTACTGAATCATCAGCTACTTTCTGGTCGCAGGAGGCATCAATAGCATATATGCCAGATCTCCTCTCAACCTCCTGAGTTTGCCACCCTTTATTAGTGAGTGAGATCTAATCTATCATCTCCAAATCCACCACCCAGTGTAGTCTCATAAAAGATAGAGTCATCCATGACTCTGGAACTGATGGTCAAGGCTTTGTAAAATATCTCTTATAGGCTTGTCCTTGATATCCAATGGTTTGGCTATATACTCAGCTTTTTCTTAAACCTAAACCATGGCTCGTACATAGATACTAATTGAAGTTGTCTAAAATTATAAATCTCATCCTTAATCTATAACATCCCTGATGAAGGAAAGAGTGAATTCAAGAATTTCATGCATGACACATTCCATGTAGTGATAGATCTCTTGGCAGTTCCCCTATCCATAAATATGATTCTCCAGTAAATAAGAAGGGAAACAACCTCAGTCTGAACGTCTCCTGATCTAACCCAGAAATAGTATATAAAGTACCTATACCAGTAATATTGGCCAGATACATGTTTGTATCGTCTGTAGGCAACCCCACAACCACACCCTTCAAGTATAAGAGCTAGATCATAGCACTAGAGATATTGAACTTGACATTAGGGGACAAGACAGGAGGAATAATGGACCCAATATCTTCTGGATCAGTGTACTCTAGATCTTTTTCATCATCCTCATATGTCTATAAATACTGATGTACTGGATCACTTAAGGACGACCACCTCTAAATCTATTCTAATTTCCACTAAGTGCTGCTCGGCGGTCTGCTTATTTTCTCTGCTCGGCTAGCTCTACCTCCCTAGCTAAGCAATGAGCTTCTTCTGCTTCCCTTTTCTTATTAGTGTCTTGCTCTAAAAGCACCCCTATCTGCAAATCAAAAATATCCTAAACTCCTTTAGGAGGAGGGGATGGCACATAATACAAACTCTATTAGGAATATCATCTCTTTTTGGCTCCATTATCCTATTAGGTGTTTGTAGGAACCTCTCTAGATTTTGATTCAATGGGAGTAACAGATTGTCTCTAAATCGTGTGCTAGTCATAAAATGATATATACCCAACTAAGAACAAAAATAAAAAGACTATTAAACTTTAAAAACCTTAATTCACAAATTAATATCATATTCTCCTGCAGCGATGCCAAAATTTCATAATGCCCAAGCAATACTTTCACTCTGAAGATTATGCAGTCACTATCTAATATGGTAACTCTAAAAAGGTTGGGGTCAAATCCCAAGGGAATATGTTGCATCATGGTTCTCAGTTATTGAAATAAATATGAAAAACTAGAAAAGTAAATGGGGGGTTTTGAGTAACAATATCGAACAAGCTGCTAATATAAACTTCAGTTTAATCAGTCATAGGTGAACACTAGGATTGTGTTGCCCCTGGCTTCTTAAATCCATAGGCTTATCGTTCTTTATTAAACCAACCCAATACCTTGGATGCATAATTTAATAAGTTATGTACCATTAATAGTCTTTTGGATGAGCTGATGGATTTCACCCTTTACCTTTTGAGTCTTTAGATGTCGCTTTACTAACCCTTATCTTGATCCAGTTAACTATTTCCTTTTGAGTCTCTATTTATTAGATGACAGCTAACCATATTACTTATATAATACCTGGTAGCATGGATCGATAATTAAACTTCAAATTATTGTTGTAGTTATCTTTTCCTAATTACTACTCTTCTTTGGAGTAAATAGCAATAATCAAGGTGGGATCCTAAAATTTGCAATCTCTAAGATATCTATTAAACTGAAGATAATACAATGAATTAATAAGTATCAGTTGAGAACAACAATAGCAATTCTCGTAATCTAACAATCTGCTAGGGTTTCCATAACCCTAGCTAAGGGCTTTTAGCTTCTCATACTTGTGAAAAAATCCACAACATTCATGATTGAAAGCATAAGATGAAATCACAATAATCACAAGTAAAAACCCAAAACTATAAATGAATTACACAACAACAACAAAAACATACCCAATTTATTTCCATATAGTGGCGTCTTGGGAGGGTAGAGTGAACGCAGACCATACCACTACCTCAGGTGAAGTAGAGAGGCTATTTCCAATAGACCCCCGACTTAGAACCGATAACAATATAGCAAACACAAAGATAAGAGCAAAATAAAATAACACTGCAAGAAATAATATAATACTACCACTATAAGATAAAAATAAGAACTATCTAACCAAAATCATAGACATCACACAGCACCACGAATAAAAATTACAGACACAACAGAATGCTCCCTTTTTATAATCGATGCACTCCCACCCCCTAACTTTCTGTCCTAATCCGCGTTCTCCACACCTTCCTATTACGGGTCATGTTCACCATAAGTTGTAACTGCTCTATATCATGCCTAATCACCTTCCTTTAATATTTCTTTAGTGTCCCTCTACCCCGCCTAAAACTAACTATAGCTAGTGCCTCATACCTCTACACTGGAGCATCCGAGCCCCTCCTTATATGTGCCAAAATAATATAACCTTACTTCACGCATCTTGTCTTCCACCAAAGAAACTCCCACCTTCTCTTGAATAATCTCATTCCTCACCCTATCTTTCCTGGAATGTCAACACATCCATCACCATATTCGCATCTTTACTACCTTCAATATTTAAATATGGGAATTCTTAACTGGCCAAGATTCCGCTCTACACAATATAGTCATCCAGATTGCCACTCTGTGGAGCTTACCTTTAATCTTTAGGGGCACCTTTTTATCACATAAAACTCCAAAAATGAGCCTCAATTTCAACCACCATGTCCAAATATGATGCGTGAAATCCTCATCAATCTTATCTTTGCCTTGAATCAGAAACCCCAGATACTTAAAACACTTCCTCTTCAGAATGACCGGCCAATCCAGCTTCACCACCACTCGATCCTCCTATGATACTTTACTAAACTTACACTCCAAGTACTCCATCTTGGTTCTGCTCAGCTAAAATCCTTTAGACTCAAGCATCTGTCTCTAAATCTCTAACTTATCATTAACTCATCCCTGAGTCTCATTAATTAGTACCACATTTTTCGTAAATAACATAAACCAAGGCACCTTCTCTTGAATATGTTGCATAAAAACATCCATCACCAAGGAAAATAAAAATGGGCTATGAATTAATCCCTGGTCCAACCCTATCAAAACTGGAAAGTGATCCGAATCCCTACCAACCGTCCTCACATACATCTTCGCCCCATCATACATATACTATATCGACCTAGTGTATTCTATGGGCACCCCTCTAGCATCATAGAACATCTGCAGAATCTTTCTCAGAACTCTATCATATGCCTTCTCTAGATTAATAAACACTATGTGCTAGTCCTTCTACCTCTCTCAAAATTAATTCACTAATCTCCTCACAAGGTGAATGGCCTCAGTGGTTGAGTGATCTGCCATGAAACCAAACTAATTCTCAGAGATATTCACGATCCTTCTCAACCTCAACTTTACTACCCTTTTCTAAACCTTCATAGTATGACTCAACACTTTACCATTCTCTCCATTGATGCACTTTACTTGTCAAGGTCACAATCCCTCTGTTCCCTGGGCTTAGTAAGCTTATATAACTTTTAATACCCTTTTTTCTCCTCTAACAAAATATACAAGATCACAAAAGTTGTTGTCTTAGCATCTGTAACTTCTACTTTTACCTCTATTCGAGCAACCTTATACTCCTCCTTATTCGTTTGCTTCTCTACTAACTTAGCACAAGTATCCTTTTGATACTCCACCATCCTCTTCACTTTTCTATTCCACCACCCATCACCTCAATGCTTTCTAGATTGACCTCTTGAGACACCTAACACCTCTTTAGTAGTCTCTCTAATGTAATTGGCAGTCGTCTCTCACATACTATTTACATCCCTTATACTCAAGCCCCACTATGCTTTAACTTCTCCCCCATTTCCAAAGCACTAGCTAAAGTCAAGCTGCGCCACTTAATCTCAGGTTGAGCATCTGTACTCCTCTGCTTTTTTCCCTTATTGATAAAAAAGTCTATCACTAATAATCAATGAAAATCAATACAAGAGAATTTCAAGACCAAAGTTGAATCTAAGAATCAAAATATGTTTGTAAGTATTAGAAGTGTGTAACTTCTACTAAAAATCAAGTAAAGGATATTTATATTAAATGAGGAAACCCTAAAATCAATGCCCGAACAAAAAAGAACAAAAAAGGGTCGGTAATCACTTATGTGTGTACACATGTGGCCTGGCCTTGGGCACATGCAGCCTGAGCCTGGGCGCATGCAGACACCTACATATGCCAAAAAAATTTCCTGCAGCTTCTACCCTCGAGATTTTGGACTCCTGGCACTTACCGTACCCACATGCGGCCTACATATGCTACATGAGGACTACATACTAACATAGGTAAGTGTCAGAAGTTTTATTCCAGATTATTCACTATCTGGATCTTCAATTTTGGTACCTGCCTTAGTTTTATACAAACCATATATGCTACATGTGGTCCACGTGTAGACTTATGTAACTGCCAGGCCTTCCAATACTTGCAACCAATCTTTAAATCATCAACTTTCATCACATGCTTTGGTCACGTACATCTGTAAAGTGTTACAAATACCCAAAATTGATCAAGTAAGTAGACAAAAACTCCATTATTCACATTTTACATGAACTTAGCATCCAAAACCTAGTTTTCTTCAAAACATACCAAAAACACATCATATCTAAGAAAACAACCTAAGAAATTTATATTTTCATAGTTTTAAGCATCAAAAGTGCTATATTTCTATAGCACATCAGATAACGCAATCTATGAAGTAGGTATACCTAGCCTACCTATGCATTGAAGAAAGCCCAAAAAATATGCTAAATCATTGAATTTCCCTTTTGAGAAGCTTCTACAAGGTGTCAAGCTTTCAAAATCAAAATCTAAACATAAAAATGAGAACAATGATACCAATATTGTACTATTATGCTTCAGGTCCAAAAGTACATAAAAATCCCATGCGCAACCTATTTACAAAAATTGTATTTTCGAAACAAACTTAGCATCCCTCTACGCCCAAGGAACATTTAACCTTTAAAATAGGTGAATTCTGAGCTATTTTTGTGCCAAAATTATGTCATCAAGCATTTGAGATTTTTGTAAAGGAAGGAAATCAACCATGAAAATAATTAAATCTTACCACGAATTCAAAGGAGTAATGCATAAATAATCATTATCCAAGCTCCCAAAATTACCCACACTTGTTATTCTTAAGATTTTCCCATTTTTAAGGTTTGAATATCTTGGGGATTCATGAGAAATGGTGAAAAGGGCCTAAAGGGGGGTATTTATACCCTTCCTAGGTATATGAAAATCTCATATGCAATGAGCTGATTCCATGCACAATATTTATATATAAGCATAAAAGTTGCATACGTGAAATTATTAATGTGAATGGGATATCTAGGTGTTGTCAAAGGGAGTCTCTTATGCTATATCAGTATAACATATGCAATACATGGCTTCATTCAAGTGGTTTCACTTATGCGATTAAAACTGTCACTTTAACAATATGCCCTAGTGTTTGCAAGATCATGTGCGCTATCAATGGATCTTGATCACAGGTGCACCACACCAGTGGAGACTTGGAACATCCAACCCCTCCATATTCATCTTCAATCCCGTACATGCAACTGGAATATGCCATCATATTATGATACACCATACTTTTTCCTAGCTTAGTTTAGCTCTTAGTGTATCAAGGGTTAACTTTAAAAAAGAAAAACTTGTGATCGTGTAGAATTTTCCCATTATAGACTTATCAAATTGTAGATAATTGAAGCTTTCCAATGATACTAATTTTCCTTTATCCGATACTCGGGTGAGAAGTTATGGTATTTTTAGTGAAAGGCAGTAGAGTACCGAGATAGCTCCACGTCACGGTGAGGTGCAGAATCACAATTGTCCGATTTCCAGTGAAGCATCATGATTAGACCACATCACGGTGAAGGCAAAATTCAAATTCATCCCTTTCCAATAGGTTATCGCGATTTGCCTATACTGTGCTAAAATTCTCACTAGGATAGTCACCGTATCACAGTGGAGTGCAAAATGCTACTCATTCTTTTCCAGTGGCGCAATACAATTATGTTGCATTATGCCAGACCCCAAAATGGCGCTCGTCCTTTTTCCAGTAAGCCACCATAGTAACGATGCATCACGCTGAGGCCTAAAATTGGAATTCCAGTTCCAAACTTAATTTATCAAAGGGCAATTTAGTCTTTTTCCAAGCCTCCAAATCATGTAAAACACAGAATTTAACCTTTTTTAAGCATATTATGCATACTTTTCACTAAATTTCTCTCTAAGAAACACTAGAACATCAAATTTAAATCCTTAAGAACTCCAAATTCCACCATTCTTTTTCCAAGATAACCCAAAATTCGAGATATTTAAGAAATCATCTTCAGGAGCACAACTAGGAACTCAAAGTTCAAGCTTCTTCAATTATTCATCAATTAAGGTATGTGGGATTTTCAACAAGGATAATTCTTTCATCTTTGTGTGCAAAATTAGTTTTATAGTTGAATTTTATATGAAATTATATGAATTTCAGTTTAGGGTTTATACCCGTTTATTACTATTTAGCTCACATAGTGTATGTCAGTTAGAAGAACCTCCCTATAGCCTACAGAAAAGAATAACAGAATAACTTTTAGAAACTAAGTGTAAAGGCTCACAACTTTATTCAGATATTGTTATATATAAGACATTGGCTATAAGATTTTAGATTTCAGTTTATAGATATAAAAGTGAGTCCTTTCTACTCTTAGATAGTATGATTTCAAGATAGATATAATTACAACTTTTCAAACTAAGTGTTATGTCTTATTGAATTAATACAACATGTTTTATTACTCATGATTATAATTCTCAGTTTTCAGCTATTCAAGATATTGTGAGTCATCTACACTTAGCATGCATTCTTTTGCAAATTTACACTAATCCTGAGATATTGTTTTAATTATGTATTTCATCCCCATATACTTACTACATTCCTGATGTATTGATCTATATATACGTCTATGTGCTACATTATCTCATAATGCAGGTTCCAGTGCTCAGTTTCAGCAACATGAGTGATTTCGAGCATCTTTATCCACATCCTAACAGTTGGTAAGTCCTCATAGTTTGGGGACCCAGTTATTCAGTTTTTTAGCTTAGTAACATAGTAGATTCAGTATTTTCAGACAATTCAAGTCAGTTTTCCCAGTGGCTCTCTAGTTGGTAGCAGTAGAGGCTTGTCAGACTACTAGATATAGTTCAGATTTCTAGTATGGATTGATTAGACTCTTGAGCCTAGTATTTTCAGATATTATATTCAGACAGTTTCAGCTTAGCTCCAACAGAATTCTACATTTTAGCTTTGATTATATAGTTATATTTCTTTATTATGAGCTTAAGATTTAGTAGATGGGTTACAAGGTTAGCTTGAGGCTACTCATAGTCTTGAGAAGCGTGTGACATCTTGAGACATATTTTTGGGGTGTTACACCTATAAAATTCAACGTTCCAAACTTAATGGCGCAGCTAAAATTTCTATCCGAGGTAGTTTCAAATAAATATGGGTCCCACACCCAACTTACCTTTATCTTAACTTCCTATCAATAGCTCAAAATGAGCTCAGGTGTCTCAAGACCCGAGCTAAAGGTCTATCTAGCCTAAAATTAATGTTTTGGAGCTGCTGGGTAGTCAGACTTAGCATACATGATTGTTTGACTGAAGTGTTCGTTCGATAGCTAGGTTTTACTAGAAATGACTTCAAAATAGAGAATTTGCTCTAAGAACCAAATGATGTGCCAGTAACCGAACTATCGATTCCAGCAAGTCATAATGACATGGGGAAGCAATAGGAAATCTCTAAATAACAAAAATAAGCGGAAATACAGAAAAATAACCTAAAAGGTCATTACAATATCCATTATTAAAAAATAATTCATCTGCAAAAGTAAAAGGATTAGGATGTACCTGAAGCCTTAAAGAGGTGAGGATACTGGGTCTGCATCTCGCTCTGGATCCACCATGTAGCCTCCTCTACTATCTGGTGCCTCTGCTAAACCTTGACTATAGGAATCTCTCTAGTGTGCAATCACCTTACATCGCTAGCCAAAATAAGCCAAGGCTCCTCCACAAAAGTCAACCGCTCATCAACCTAGATTGAGTCCCATCGAGCACGTTAGATAAATTTGGAATGTATTGCCACAACATGGACATGGAAAACCATATGGACAACAACAAAATCTAGGGGTAAGGCTAACTAATAAGCCATCTCATCAATGGTGTAAAGAATCTTAAAAGCCCTGATATATCTGGGGCTAATCTTACTTTTTCTCCCACACCTCATCACACCCTTCATGGGAGATACATGGAGGAATACTTGATCACTAACTCTAAATATCAAGGCACGAAGTCTACAATCTTTATAAGACTTTTTTGTTCTTTAACCTACCCTCAGCCTGTCCTAAATCACCCTAAATCTGTCCGACAACACCTGAAGAAAGTCAGTACCATGGGGTTTAATCTCAAAAGTCTCAAACCATCCAATTGGGGAATGACATCTCCTATCATACAAAGCCTCAAAAGGCGCCATCTCAATACTCAAATAGTAACTATTATTGTATGCAACATCTGCCATGGCTAAATGCATCTACCACTGACCTCTAAAATCCATAGCATAGGGTCTGAGCATATCCTAAAAAGCCTTAATAGTTTACTCTAACTATCCATAGGTCTGAGGATGGAAGTCTATACTAAGATCTACACACTGAACCCCTCCTAAAAGCTCTACAAATGCTAGAAGTAAACATAGAACACCAAACTAAAATGATAAATATAGGTACGCCATATAAACAGACTATCTCACCTAGATACAAGCCAATCTATCGGTACTGAAGGCCTATGAATATGAATAAAACATGACAACATAGTCAATCAATCCATAATTATGCAAATACCATTGGAACCATGGTAAGTATGAGTCAAACCACTAATAAAGTCCATGGTAATGCTCTCCCACTTCCTATTGAGAATGGACAATATCTGAATCAAACCACCCAGTAACTGATGGTCAACCTTCATCTATTGACAACATAGGCAACGAGCTACAAAGTTTTCCATATCTCTCCTCATGCCACTCCACCAATGCTGTCTCAAATCAATATAATTTTTTGCTATACTGGGTGAATAGAATACCTAGAACTATGAGCCTAGTGCAAAATGGACCGAATCAAATCAGTAACCCTCAAAACACAAATATGGCTATCAAATCTCAAGACAGCTTTAGAATATATGGTAGCCCTATTGGACTCAGTATTTAATACCTAGTCGCAGATAGTGCAAAGTCTCTTATCCTAAAACCGTCGATCCCAAATCTGCTCAAATAGTGAGGAGCTCACCTCAACACTAGAAAGAATCCTCCTAGGGTCTAAAATATCAAGTCGCACCATTAAGTTAGATACATACTTAATATCCCATGCCAATAACCTCTGAGAAACTAAAACACAGGCCAAGCTACACATACGTACTACATTCCGACTGAAGGCATCTGCCACCACATTTTACCTTGCCCAGATGATACAAGATAGAGATATCATAATCTTTAAGAATCGCTATCTATATACGTTTCCTAGCATTAAGTTCTTTCTAGATCATAAGATGTTGAAGAATGCAACAGTATATGAAAATCTCACTATGCACACCATAAAGATAACACCTCTAAATCGTAAGCATGAAAACTACCACAACCAACTCTAAATCATCAGTGAGGGAGTTGTGTTCCTGCAACTTTATCTACCTTAAAGCATAAGTAATAACACAACCTTGCTATATTAAAAAATAACTCAAACCAACACAAAAAGCATCATAATACACAGTGAATCCCACACCCTTAATAGGAAGAGTCAAAATAGGAGTTGATATAAGAAATTCCTTGAACTTTCTTAGCCGAACTCACACTCCTCAAACCATTGAAAAGGAACCTCCTTTATAGTCAATCTAGTCAGAGGTGTCAAAATAATAACAAAGTGTAACGCTCCGAAAAATGGGTTTCGGAGCGTCACATGGTGCTTGATGGTACGAGTAGCCCCAAGCTAACCCTTTGAGCCATTTTTATTAAGTTTAACACAAATCAACGGGGTTTTCATAAATAACACTTAAATATCAATAGAGTAATCATTATCCAAGAATAAAACAATTTCAGAAAGATAACAAAGTATGACTTATTAGTTAACTCCCAACATCTATACTAGTCTGACAAGCCTCTAAGAAAATCAATAAAACCAGTAAGCCATTGAGACATGCCCCAACTGACTCATACTCAGTTATCAAATGTAAACAATTCTGTGAAACCAACATCAGAGACATCACGTCCTTGGAACATGAGGACTCACCACAACAGAGGATGTAGAACAATATGCCCAAAGAATCACTGTCGAACCTAGAACTGAGCACCTAAACCTACATTCCGAGAAAATGCAGCCCACATCCGAAGATGTGGTTAGTACCATGGAAAGGAACCGAGTATATGGGGGTGTATGCAGTTGTATAAACATCATCATCATAAATATTTATAAGAAATATGCAGGATGTATGAAAGACTCACATAGCTCGAAGAAAATCATCATAATCATAAGAGGATGAAATAAGTACAATAACACATGTGAGTCATTATATAATTTGTCAATCACTTTCAGTTCATCAAGAATATTAATTCTAATAATGTAAATATCATTTAAATCTTTTGAAAGAATAACTTTCACAATTCCACTTTTAAATCACTTCACCATTTACCAGAGATACAAGGAAACACACACACACTGGGAGATCCTATAACCAACATAAACCATGTGAGCTACATGAAGTCCAACGTACAACCCATGTTGGGGAGAGGTATCATATCCTTGCCATCAGAGTAGGATTATCGATATCAAATCCATACAAACTAGTGATCACTATATAAATTAGCCTCAGGCTCACTCCTATGGGGGCACATAGTTCTAGGGAAGTAAGGTCGCTTTATACCTCCCACTCGGTGATAAAGATTTCTACCGGACTTAGCTCAAATCATTTCAAAGACAATTCATAACAAAACAATTTTAGTAATATATAAATATACATTGGGAGCCATCATGCTTTCCATCTATCAAAATCAACCACGTTCTAGATTTTTTTAACACTCGAGTTCAAAACAACTCCATTAAGACCAAAAGGTCAAATCATTCAAAATATCTCAAGTATTCAACATCAACGCGCTTATAACACACACTTTCTTAAAAATACACAATTTCCAATGGGAATTCATGACCCAAATATGAAAATCATGATAAATATCATTCAAGATTCATGCTTTATATCTCCACACATGTAAATTCATCTTTCAAAATTATAAATATTAAGATTTCATAATAATCATCATAAGATATGGGTTCATGCTTCAAATTCGTAAAAATCAAATAAAAATTATGCCTTTGTAAAGAAAATTACTTTTCGGCACAAGAACGAAAGAAATTTCTTGTTGAAAAACCTCACATACATTGAATGATGAATTTTAGATCGATACTCATTTTTGAGATTTAATCGTGCCTTTGAATGATGGTTCTTAGATTTCTTGAACTAGGAACTTGGAATCTTGAATAAATTTGCAGAATTAATGGTGAACGTTGGAGGTTCTTGAAGTTGGATGTAGGAGCTTAGGGTTTTCTTTTTGAGGGAATTTGATGAAATATAACATATAATGCTTCTAATAGGCTTTAATATAGGGTTTGGACGGATTTTGGGTGAGGGGGAATGACCAAAACACCCCTAAAAAATCAAATAATTCTCGAATCTGCCCTTTGGTGGACTATTTTGATAGTCTGAAGTAGATCAACCATAACGTTTTACTCCAATATCCAATTTGGATGAAACCAATTTCATTAGAAAGAGGACTCTCATATCTTTCCGTTGATATATAGTATCTTAACCATATCATTGTTTATGAGGATTTATGATCATTTGAATTTGACCCAAAAATCACTTTTGATAGGCTGAAGTAGACCGACCATAACTTTTTGTTTCGATAGACAAATTGGATGAAACCAATTTCATTGAAAAGAGGACTCGTAGAGCTTTCCATTGATATATAGTAGATAACCCAGATTATTATGTACCAGGAGTTATGATGGTTTAAATTTGGAGTAAAAATATGTCAGGCCTCAGTACTTTTTCCTGCACGTTACTGTTCACTACTATTCACGGTTCGATCGGAATGTTCATAACTCATCTATCGGGTGTCCGTTTTGGATGATCCACATATCGTTGGAAAGATTATTTGATGCTCTACGTAATGGTGGGTCAAAATCTAAGAAATTTCACACGGAAAATTTATAATTCATTCTAGAAGATAGAACCCAACACGTTTACGCACAAAATTTCAACAAAAAATTTCTTGAGGTATTACATCATCCCCCCTTGGAAACATTCATCCTCGAATGACGCTAGATATGCCAAGATTAGATACGGAATAGAGAATACAGCTGAAACCATTTGTTAGACTCATCACCACATCGTTTCTCACTCCGAATGCAACATAGAATGCATAAATTCAAGAAACTATAGCTAAACACATAATAAATGACAACTGAACTGCTGCAATATTTATCAAAAGTACATGATTTAGGAAAGAACAGTACTTTTGGCTTGATCAGAGTTTGTGGAAAATAGGTGCGGGTACTTGGATCGTATATCCGCCTCAACTTCCCAAGTTGGACCCTCAACAGATTGGTTTCGCCACAACACCTTGACCAAGGGAACTTCTTTGTTCCTTAGTCTTCAGACACTAAACTCAAGAATCTCAATAGGAATCTCATCAAAAGAAAGATTTTCTTGAATGTTAGCACTCACAGAGGAATCCACTACCACAGCATCACTAATATGCTTTCTAAGCATGGAGACATGGAATATTGGATGAATAGAGGAAAACTCGAAAAGCAACTCAACCTCATAAGCTACCTTACCAACACGGCTAAGAATTTTGTAAGGACCAACATAACGGGGACTAAGCTTCCCCTTCTTTCCAAATCTCTTCACCCACCTCATGGGTGAAATTTTCAGATACACTAGGTCACCAACTTCAAACTCAAGGTCTCTCCTTCTAACATCCGCATACAACTTCTGATGACTCTGCACAATTTTCAACCTTTCCCTAATCAACTTAACTTTTTCAATAGCCGAAAATATCGAATCAGGACTACTCACAGCCACTTCACCCACCTCAAACCAACCTATGGCTAATCTACCCTTCCTACCATATAAGGTTTCAAACGGAGCCATGCCAATACTAGAGTGGAAACTATTATTGTAAGCAAACTCTATCAATGGTAAGTAATCATCCCAACTTCCCATAAAGTCAAGTGCACAAGCTCTCAACATATCCTCTAAGGTCTGTATGGTCCACTCAGCCTGACCATCGGTCTGCGGATGAAATGCAAAACTCAAAAGCACTTGGGTACCAAGACCCTTTTGAAAAGCTTTCCAAAATTATGAAGTAAACTGAGTACCCCTATCCGAAATAATAGACAAAGGAACTCCATGTAGTCTGACTAGCTCTTGGATATATAATATAGCATAATCCTCAACAGTATATAAAGTATGAATAGGCAAGAAATGGGCATACTTAGTCAACCTATCAACCACAAGCCAAATGGAATCATGATGGCATCGGGAAGGAGGTAAACCAATCACGAAGTCCATTTTTATCTCTTCCCACTTCTAGGTGGGAATACTAAACTCTTGTATCATACCACCAGGTCTTTGGTGTTCAACCTTAACTTGTTGGCATGTTGTACACTGAGCTATAAATATTTCTATATCTTTCTTCATGCCACTTAACCAACAGATTTCTCGCAAGTCTCAGTGCATCTTGGTGGCACCAGGATGAATAGAATATCGTGCCCCGTGTGCTTCATCCATAATACTCTATCTCAGATCATCAACATTCGGGATACACAATCTACCCTACAATCTCAACACACCATCTCCCCTTTGGGAGAAAACCTCTACTTTTTGGTCCTTGACTGACTCCTTTAGTCT
This sequence comes from Capsicum baccatum var. pendulum, assembly GCA_030864225.1. Taxonomy (NCBI): domain Eukaryota; kingdom Viridiplantae; phylum Streptophyta; class Magnoliopsida; order Solanales; family Solanaceae; genus Capsicum; species Capsicum baccatum. The sequence continues at coordinate 159,901,437 of CM061555.1, read as the reverse complement.
CACCAAACTAGCATCTAAGTATTGCTTTCCCTTCACTTTTGAAACCAACCATCTCAACTATCATAGCACCTTTGGGTCATGTTAATTAGATACTATTTCCCACATTCTTATGTTACAGAATCAGAACTGTTAGATACAGTCAATTAGTCTCAGTAATAGAACTCAGATAGTTCTTCAGATTTTAGGACTGTCAGATACAGTCAACTCAGATACAGTACGGAACTCAGATAGTTCCATCAGATTTAGGACTTCCAGCTACAGTCACCCACGTTATTAGTTATACCTAGATATAGTCACCCATATTATAAGCATTATTCAGATATAGTCCTTCATGTTATTATTCATATCAATTACTAGTATGTCATGTTATTAGTATACAACAACAACAACAACAACAACAAACCCAGTGTATTCCCACCTGGTGGGGTCTGGGGGGGGTAAGATGTACGCAGTCCATACCTCTACCTCTAAAGAAGTAGAAAGGCTGTTTCCGATAGACCCCCGGCTCAAGACACAAGATACCAGGCCAATACATATTAAAGCACCGAACAAAGTTACAAGACTACATAACATAAATAACATAACATAAATAACATAAATACGACAGCCATAAATAGAAAGAAACAGGGGAAAGCACCCAGCCTCTTACTAAAACAAGGAGCACGGAATCATAACAAGAATACTACCCCCAACAAGTAAAACCCTACACTAGCGACCCAAACTGGCCCTAGTCTTCTGCCCTAATTCGCGTCCTCCAGACCTTCCTATCTAGGGTCATGTCCTCGGTGAGCTGCAACTGCTCCATATCCCGCCTAATCACCTCACCCCAATACTTCTTCGGCCTACCCCTACCCCGCCTAAAACCATCCAACGCTAGTCTCTCACACCTACGAACTGGGGCATCCATGCCCCTCCTCTTCACGTGTCCGAACCAGCGCAATCGGACTTCCCGCATCTTGCACTCCACTGGAGCCACACCAACCTTCTCCCTGATAGTCTCATTCCTAACTCTATCCCCTCGAGTCATCCCACACATCCAGCGCAACATCCGCATTTCCGCCACCTTCATTTTTTGGATGTGGGAGTTCTTAACTGGCCAACACTCCGCTCCATACAACATGGCCGGGCGGACTACCATCCTGTAGAATTTGCCTTTAAGCTTGGGCAGCACCTTCTTATCACACAACATCCCCGACGCGAGCTTCCACTTCAACCATCCCGCCCCGATACGGTGCGAGACATCCTCGTCAATCTCACCGTTACCCTGTATCACGGACCCGAGATACTTGAAACTATCCCTCTTACATACCTCCTGCGAATCCAGCTTCACGACCACCTCGTCCTCCAACCTCACGTCATTAAACTTGCATTCCAAATACTCTGTCTTGCTTCTGCTCAACCTGAACCCTTTAGACTCAAGAGTTTGTCTCCACACCTCTAATTTGTCATTCACACCCTTTCGGGTCTCGTCAATCAGAACTACATCGTCTGCAAAAACCATACACCAAGGCACCTCTCCTTGAATACGTCGCGTCAATACATCCATCACCAAGGCAAACAAAAAAGGACTAAGAGTAGATCCCTGATGCAATCCTGTCAAGACAGTGAAATGCTCTGAGTCTCCTCCCGCCGTCCTTACCTGAGTTTTCGCTCCATCATACATATCTTTAACTGCTCTGATATAAGCCATCGGGACTCGACTCACCTCCAAGCATCTCCAAAGCACCTCCCTGGGAACTTTGTCGTAAGCCTTCTCTAGGTCGATAAACACCATGTGCAGGTCCTTCTTCCTTTCCCTGTACTGTTCCACCAGCCTCCGTACCAGGTGAATTGCCTCCGTCGTCGAGCGCCCAGGCATAAATCCAAACTGATTTTCCGAAATAGACACTATCCGTCTCAGCCTTGCTTCGACCACTCTCTCCCAAATCTTCATAGAGTGACTCAATAACTTAATCCCCCTATAGTTATTGTAACACTGGATGTCACCCTTATTCTTATAAAGAGGGATCACGGTACTCCACCTCCATGCCTCGGGCATCTTTGCCGTCTTGAAGATTTCATTAAACAGACCAGTCAACCACCTTACCCCAGCCTCTCCAACGTACTTCCAAAACTCCACCGGAATCTCATCCGGCCCCGTCGCCCTACCCCTCCGCATCCTGCGAACAGCCTCTCTAACCTCTTCTACCCTAAAACATCTACAATAACTAAACTCCCGACACTCCTCTGAATGCTCCAGTTCCCCTAGCACAATAGCTCTATCCCCTTCGTCATTCAAGAGCCTATGAAAGTACGACTTCCATCTATTCTTAATAAGTCTGTCCTCCATCAACACTCTGCCATCCTCCCCCTTAATGCACCTCACCTGATCGAGGTCACGGCTCTTCCTCTCCCTGGCCTTAGCGAGTCTAAACAACTTTTTCTCCCCTCCTTTCCCCTGTAACCCCGCATACAGGCTCTCAAACGCGGCCGTCTTAGCTGTCGTGACTGCTGACTTAGCCTCCTTCCGTGCTAGCTTGTACTCTTTCCTGTTTACCCACTTCTCTTCTTCGTCCCTGCTCTCCACCAACTTAGCATACGCCTCTTTCTTGGACCGTACTTTCTTCTCCACCTCTTCATTCCACCACCAATCCCCCTGGTGGTGCCCGGCCCGACCCCTAGAAACACCCAACACCTCACTTGCCTTCTCCCTGATACACCTAGCCGCCCTATCCCACATACTATCCACGTCCCCCCTACACTCCCACACCCCCATTCCTGCCAACTTCTCCCCTATCTCCCACGCATTCCCTGGCGTCAAACCGCCCCACTTAATTCTAGGTCTACACTCCTTACTCCTCCTCTTACTATTCGTCTTTATACCCAAGTCCATGACCAAGATCCTATGCTGGGTCGAAAGGTTCTCACTCGGGATGACCTTACAATCCCTACACAACACCCTATCCCCTTTCCTGATCAACATAAAGTCAATCTGGGTCCTGGCCATCGCGCTTCGAAAGGTGATGAGGTGATCATCCTTCTTCGGGAAGCCCGAGTTCACCACCACCAGCCCAAAGGACCTTGCGAACTCCAAAAGGGTAGCCCCCTCTTCATTTCTCACCCCAAAACCAAAACCACCATGAAATCATGAAATCACGTTGTTAGTTATAGTTACATATTTATACATATATTATCGTGTTTATGTTAGACAATCAGTTAGCATTATTCATGCATGTGAACCACTGCATATAACCTACCTCACATGTATACTCAGTACATATGTACTGATGCATTCGCGATATGGTGCTTTCTTTTTATGTTACGCTATAAGTTCAGAGACACGAGTTCTAGATCAATAGTAGATTCTAGATTCAGCAGTCAGAGTAGAATTGAGTCCTCATCCTTTGAGGACATAATGATTTTCTAGTATCTCATTGATTATCTTATTAGTTAGAGTTGTTTGGGGATATGTTTGATCAACTCCTTATTCTGATTCTTCAAACAGTAGAGGCTTTCAGACTAAATTCAGACTAGATAGGATTTATCATTTTCAGACTTCAGTATTTCCAAATTTTTTTTGGGTATTATATTACCCCACACTAATGTTATGGTATTCAGTTATATTCAGGTACAAATATCAGTCATGGGTTAGCTTGTGGTTCTTCAGAGTCATAAGAAACATGTAGCATTCCAGTTCAGCAAATCAGGGCGTTAAGCATTACAACTCCAAATGGGATTTTTTCATAATTTTGGACCCAAAGCATTATAGCACAGAATGGATATAATTTTTTCTATTTTGATGAGTAGACTATGATTTTGATAGTTTGCGTCTTTTAAAAGCTTCTCGGAAGGAGAAATTGGTGATTTAGCTAATTCTTCAGGCTTTTTTTTATGCCCAGTAGGCTTGGTTTACCTACTTCATAGATTAATCTATCTCATCATATAATTATGATATCATGCTAGATATTGGATAGGATTTAGGTGTTGGAATTTTGAATGAGGATACTTTAAGCTAAATAGACCCTTAGAATACTTTAGAACAATTAAAGCGGAGTAGTTATTGTCGTTAATCATAGTTTTGGTGAATTGGGGTTTATGCTATATAGTTAGATGGAAATACCTTAATTACACAAGGTAGGTGATATTGCCTAGTTATTCATGAAAGGGTAGAATTGTTCTAAATTACTTAATTTAAAGAAATTGCCCTAGTTGCTATCATTCTACGTAGGATTGCCTTCGTTAATTATGTTTGGAGAAAACTTATATCCTAAGACTTATTATGTCTTACTTGATATATAGGAATGAATTTAGATACCTTTTCCTAGTTCGGAGTAGAAATTACCTAATATAATCATTGAGGATTAGAAGTCGGCCGCTCTAGCCCACCATAAGCCAAGGGTTGTGATAGTCTTGTAGACTTATTTCTATATGATATACCCTTATTATTTTTTAGGATTGACACTTGAGAGGGTTGAATATAAATATTGAGTATGTTAGATGGATGTCGAAGGATGGATGTAAATTTTGAGCATTATTAATGATATTGCCCTTATGTGGGTTTAATGGTGTAATTTATATGTATGAATTGTGAATTATGCATATGATTGTGGGTATCGCTTCTAAATATAATTAATAACATGGTATATTGATATGCCTAATGTTATGGATATTCGTATGCTTAAAGGTTAATTGCATGTGTGGATATAATTTGACTCATATGTATGATATGGTTTATACATATATAATATTGTTTATAGATAGGATATGGATTACTTATATATGATATAGCTCATGGGTATGATATGGTTTACAGATATGATATGTCTTATTAATATATGATATGGCTTATTAATTTAATATGGTTCATAATTATGATTCAAATTATAGATAGAATATGGCCTATAGATGTAATTAATTGCTTGTGTATATAATATGTCTCATAGAGATGATAAGGAACATTTATGCATTGAAATACATATAGATAAGATGGGTTGTCTTTAGATATGGTTATTAATATGAATTTTGAATACATATAGCAATATTTCTTATGAATATTTGTATTGATAATATTTCTCAATATGGCTAATAATATGGCTTGTAGATGTATTTTGGGTTATGATTGCAGTTACAATTCTCAGCTTGGTGTATAAAAATGATAAAGAAAGATTATATATTACTATTGTTTATTGGCATAATATATTAAGTTTATCTTAATGAAATAGCTCTCTAATATGGTTCATTGATATGGTTTATGATTATGAATTCCAGTATAAGTCTTGCAATTACCGTGACACTGATGATAGAATCCTCAGTTCAAGTCTTGCAAATTTTATGATAAGATGATAATGATTTTGATTTTTAGTTTAATTTCAGCGTTGAGTATTGTTCACGTGATAATATGAGATGGATGGATTCTTGGTTATGGAATATCAGTTGGTAAACTTTGGTTATTCGGTAGTTAGCTTCCTAGATTTTATCACCTAAGCTTATGTAGGCCTACATTGTATTATTTATGTTTTTGCACTTATTGGATTATGGGACCAACCTTGTAATTATAATGGTATTATCCTTATGTGGTTATCCCATACTAATTAGATTGTTTATGTATGATTGTTATGGTATCATTCCAGTTCTATATATTTATGTATGTATAGCGGTATTGGAGGTAACTTCTAGGTTTGTTCTTTTACTTGACTTATATTATGTCTTATCATATTTATATCATGATTTATCTTAGACAATCATTGATGCCTACTGAGTACCTATGCTTTGGTACTCATACAACACTTTCATACTATTTTTATGCAGATCTTAGTGATAGTTGTTTTCACTAATTAGCTAATCATGCAGAGTTGACTTTTGAGATTAGATGTGCTTTTGGAGTTGGAGTTACCCTTTTTCCTTTCAGTTATCTATGTCTAGTCTTTCATTTTCTAAAGGTCATTGTATTTGTCTGATACCATTTTCCTTTTAGTTATCTATTTTTAGTCTTTCATTTTCTAGAGTATTTGTATTTATCTATTCAGTACTCATAGATCTTTTCTAGTTGTTCATCTATAGACATTACTGAGTCTTAGGATATTTATTGATTTTATTTATCTAGTTGATGTTTATGGTTGTATCTTCATTATTTTAATCTTTAAGTGTTTATGTTGTACTTTTAAGACATTTCCTACCAAGTTAGCCAATTCCATCTACTTCTAGGCTATGGTTTAGCTTACCTACTAGCGGGATAAAGTTGGTACCATCATGACTCATAAATCAGATCATGACTACGTTTCACTAGAGACTATGTATCAGAGACTATGTTTCACCAGTATTGTTGGTATAAAATCAAGTGTCTATTAGAGTCCCACTGATCAGAATGATGACATCTGTTCCTTATCTTCAGTAGGCTATGGGACATTCTCAGGAGTTCTTCACTTCTTTCACAAATTTTTTGCTAAGAGTCAGAGTTGGTTTTTTAGCATTTCTTTGGTTTCACTCATTCACAGATGGCTAGGACATGTGCTACCATAATATATGATTAGGGTCATAAGACTGAGTCTAAGGATACTGTCAGTGTTTGTGGAAAACCTAGAGATCATGTATAGCCTCGAGATGTGTCCCCAGTTTAGGTCCAGGATAGGGGGCCTTCACCAGACCCTATTCCCACTTCTGAGTCAGATATTTTTTTCCCCAGCCAGTAGTGGACAAGGGACCAGCCCAAGCTCCATTAGAGCAAATTTCTTATTTAATACTCATGGATACTTTGGTTTAGCTTTTGGGGTTGGTTCATAGTGCACAATTTGATGATACAGACTCAACCTATTATAGTGGTATTGTGGCGAGGGTGTAACATGTAGCTGCGGCTCTCAGAGTTGAGGTCCCTCCTATGCTAGGTATTTCCCAATTGATAGTTGCCCAGCCAATGGCTGCCCATCCTGCTATGTCTATCTAGGAGCAGAAGATATTGGGTAGATTTTTTAGATTGGCTCTGCCTAGGTTTTTTGGTACACCGGGCTAGGATCCATATGGGTTTTTTATTGCTTGTGAGGATAGTCTCCATTTGAGACTTATGGTATGGATTACACTATATTTCAATTGGACTTGGAAACTCAACATTGGTGGAGAGGTCATCGTTATCCTAGACCAGTTGTATCTTCTCCTTTGACATTGTCTAAGTTTTCTAAGATGTTCTATAAGAAGTACATGCCTCGTAGCCTTAGGGATAAGTTGATTGATTAGTTTTTGAGAGTAGGGATCCATGACTATTGTGGACTATGAGGCTCATTTTTATAAGTGCTATAAGCATCATACTTCTGTTCTGACTATTGAGTTTGAGAGGGTTCATTATTTTGTTCAAGGATTAAGACATCTTCTTCGCATATCTACTTAGATATTAGTTTTGTGGGTAGGTGCATGTCTACTCAGATATTAGTTTTGTGGGTAGGTCTTTTGTTGTTATTATGATCATGGTTAGCTTATGGAGGAGATGCATCATGAGTCCTAATGTGGCAGCAGTAAAAGGTCGTGATATTAGGGTAGGTTCAGTGGGAGTCGTTGTAGCTTCTGATTTAGAGGCAGTGGTTCTTAGGTTAGGTACCATCCATGTCAACCATTTTAATATTAGAGTCAGTCTAGTGAACTCGTTCAGGACGCGCTTGAAATTACGGATGGAGGCCAGTCTAGCTCTAATGATCTTCTTTGTAAAGGTCGTGGTCTATCTTTGATAGGTTCATCTTTAGGTTATTCAAATTGTGATGGTTATTCAAGGTTAGATAGATCTTCTTGTTTTAGTCCAGTGCTTGGGGTATGTTATGGTTATGCAGCTTTTGGTCATTCTTAAAGAAGTGCGCCAATTATGGAGCTATTTTTCCTTCAGCTTAGAGTGTTCCACTTATAAGGGCTATTTATCCCCCAACTAGAGGTGGTATACATGGTCGTGGGGGTGGTCCCCAGGGTTGTTTTAGAGGTTCTCAATTAGGTAGGGTAGGTGGTCAGTCAGGATCCCATCCTGGTGGTAGGTGTGGTCAGTTGTTTGTAGTACCTGCTAAGCTTGAGGCTGAATTTTCGGATGCTATTGTTACTGGTAATATTTTGGTGTGCCGTCAGTCGGCCTTTACTTTATTTCTCTTGCGATCCACTTATTCTTATGTTTCTACTTATTTTGCTCCATGATTAGAGTTGTCTTGGGATTTATTATTTATGCCATTATGTGTATCTACTCTTGTAGGTAATTCTTTAGTAGTATATCGGGTTTTTAGATCATGTGTTATGACTATTAGAGATGTTTATACTTATGCTAATCTTATCATATTAGACATTGTGAATTTTTATGTGATTCTAGGCATGGACTAGTTAATCCACTATCATGTAGTCATGGCTTATTTAGTCAAGTCTATTACCTTAGCCATGCTCGACATATGCTTAATTGTATGGCAGAGAGCTATTAGCCACGAGCTAATGAGGGTTATTTCTTATATATGTGCTAAGAGGCTTATTTTAATGACCTGAGGCTACCCCCTAGTCATAACACGGTTCTTAAAATCATAAGTGATCTCAAGCTAACCCATGTATTGGCATATTTCTTAAGCAACTAAATTACATGGTATAAAACCAAATTTTATTGAGCGGAAACATGATCATCATAAAGTTTGAATAAATGAAATATTGATGCATTTTACAACATGATGAAATTGAAGAAAGAAACTTGAATTACATGTAACGACTCTGACTGGATGTCTATGAAGCCTTTACTATACTGACTATATATATATGGGATATGCCACCAACTACCACTAATCAATACATATGAATACTCAAACTAAAGTACATGAACTATAACTAACTAGATATTCTCAAACTAGGAGAACTCATCACTTGCTAGCTGGAAGCTACAAATTGTCTGATTATGATGTGTGTGCTACAACGGGTACCTATATTATGAGACAATGTATCACATAGACAAATATATGGATCAGTACTTTGTAATATACTAAGTAAGTGGGGGTGAATGCAATTAGTAAAACAAATTAGGAACATAATCTTGAAACTGCATGCTAAGTGCAAGCAAACTCACCAAGAGACTAAAATAAACTTAAAGTTGAAGTATCTTGAAACATCAGTAACAAACATGATCTGATAAGTTGGTGAATCACTACACTTAGTTTCTTAAATCTTTAATTTTGTAGAATAAGTAGAACTGAAGTTAGGATATGGTATAACACGAATATTGTATGTAAATCTCATACAAAGTTGGACATGTTGTAAACTTGAACTGAGGGTCATGTAATGATACTGAACATGAAAACATGAACATATAATATTTGAGAATGCAAGACCAAGTATAAATATGTTACTTAAATAGTCTGAAATCTGAAAGACTAAAATATATAACTGAATGACCAAAAATTTGTACACTTGGTCAGACAAACCTGAATTAGGATATACTAGAATACTGACTGAAACTGTGGAAGGTAACTTGTAACCGACATGCCCTAATCTAAGATAATTGACGTCCAACCTGTAACCCTAGTTTTATGGGTATCAGTATTGTGACACGGGTACTAACACTAATTGACCATGTTGATCCGTAAAGCTGATGTCCTGCCTATCTCTCATAAGAGAAGGAGAGCCAATTTTTATAGTAGAGAGTAGGACTAAAACTCCAAGTGCAATTAAAACACCTAGGCTTTGGGCCTTAGGAAAAGTCTCTTGCATGGTTCTTTCTGACCAATATATGATTAGGTATGTCACACATACCCTTGTGTAGGAGTCGTAACCTCTCACACCTACCCTCTCATACCTTGATCATCTTTGAAGGGTAGCATACTTTCCATTATATGATTTAAGCTCCCCTCAATTGTACACTAAGGTACGAGTCTTACCTAGGTATGTCGTATGGTGCATGACACTTGGTGTATAGTGGATTGTTTTTGGTACGAATGTTGTGTAAAGTTTAGTGAAAAAGTCTTACCCTTTGGATATGACTCAAGGGTTTGAATTCATAGCATGATCAGTGTAGATTACCTAGGTGGACCCTAGGGTACGATTTAGGGTACCACTCGTACCCTAGGGTATAGTTGACTCAAGTGAGTCGTATCCAATATCATGGCAATTTTCCAATTTTTAACTAAGGACCATATGATCATTTTTCTAACCAAAAACCCAAAGTTCCCTCACTATATAGGTGTATATGGCCTCCTAAAACACAATTTGAGTGGATCAAACATCCAAAATAGTATCTCTAACACTTTGGAAGATTTGGAGGCTAAGGTTTCAAGGGAGTTCATCTTGGGGGCAAGAGGAGTCAAGTTTTTCTTGATGGATCATCTTGTTTAATCCGTGTATCTCTCCCCTTATTAATTAACTCAAAAACCATGTATTTCACACTTGGATTAGTAAGTGTACATGGTGATTTTAAAATCTAATGAAAAAGGATTTTTTTTCGTCAAATGATGAATAATATTCTCTTGCTTAGACTTATTATTACATACGATATTATTGGTGGTTTGCATATATGGGTGGTTTTTATGTGGTTTAACAAATGGGTCTTGATTAACCTAATATTAATGAATTTTACCATGAACTTGGCCTTTTAAAGGTATGCACAAAATGTGTTCGTGAAAATGTCTAAATGAAATGTCTAGTCACATATTAATGGTTTATTGAACTATGGCATTGGTCTAGTGAACATGAATGGGCTATGATATTGTTATGATGAATGTGAATACTTGATAAGTGGTTGGTAAAGGTATTGTTGGCCATGTATTGAGTCATAATGATTATGAATGGTTGTTAAGAACTTTGTTAATCATGTAATGGATTAATTTATGACTTTAGATGGCGTAATGGACCAATAAGTATGAATGGTTGATACATGGTATTATAATGATATTGTTAGCGATGCAATTAGTTAAATTATGACCATGTTGGTTGATGGATAAGAAAAGGGTTCATTTCCGTAAACTGAACTTGAATTATGTGTGGAACTAAAGTATAGAAAGGATAATGAAGCTTGAATGTCTTGTAAGGGTCTTTATGACAATAATTTGAATTGAATAAAGTCATTTTACTAATAAAGTAGTTAATCAATGAATACTCCCATGGAGACATTATGGTCCAATATAGTGTTGATGTGGGTAAATGGTTCAAGTTCTTGAGTGTTGAAATGAACTTTATGGATGTTAAGGCATGAACAAAAAGGGGTTAAGAGTTCAAATGTCATGAAGTAATGGCAATGAAATGACTAGTGGTTCGAGTCCCTAGTCTGATGAATGGCTTGTGGTTTGATTCCTTCGCCCTATGGAATGCCTAGTGATTCGAATCCCTATTCCAATGAAATGACTAGTGGTTTGAGTCCCTAATCTGATGAATCGCTTATGATTCGAGTCTCTCACTCGATGGAATGACTAGTTTCTCGAGTCCCTAGTCTAGTGAAATGGCTTATGGTTGGAGTCCCTCACTTAATGAAATGACTAGTGGTTTGAGTCCATAGCTTATGAATTTTGGTTGAATTTGTTGAGTTGGTTTGATGTTCATATCCCCTAAACTAATGTAATGGAGAAGTTTAAGGTTCTAGAATTGGTAAGGCAAAAGATCAGAAGTTATTCACTCCATGTCTCATTAATGAATGCTTTAAGAATAATTGTTATGTCTCTTTCCATGACTTGGTATGCTATATATAAACATGTGTAAGTGTCACTTCATATATGACTATGCTAATGTAAATTTGATGTCATATGATGGTTTGACTTGGATTGAACTAATGCGCATGCTAGCACTCCAACCACTAACCGTCTCCGGATGCTATGTCCCCATATGACATAGGTTTCAGAGTTTCTTCTTATTTTTCTATGTAGTTTCCAAGTGTTTGGGTGGATCGTGTGTTGACATTGAAGTGGTGAGCTTTCATTCTCCGGAGGGCATATATTTCATAGTGTTTTACTTTAAGTCATAGACTTGATTTATTTATACTTGGTGTTGGCTATTGTCGGGGGTATATCCCGACATGTTTTTGACATTGGATTTGTTGAGGTGTTGTGGATGACTGTGGACTTGGGTATATTGGCTAGATTATTTTCATCAAGGAAATGTTAGATATTGTCTAAGTATTAACAATTAGCTTTATTTTCCACTACTTTGATATTTGGTCAGAGTTCATCCGTAACTTATGAATTAAATAGATGGTTAGGTTTTGTTGATGGGGAAATGTCTAGTCCATGTTTGGATTGAAATGCCCACATTACATGGCCCAATTTTGGGGTGTGTCAGCTGATGTATCGAAGGACTAGGGAGTCACCCTCTACTAGAAGGTGCTGTCATGAGATATGCGTCAACCCTCAACTGTAATGAAGACATCTCAAACCTACGCTGGATACGTAGTTCTAGAAATCAGGGACTGCTACTAAAGGTCACACCCTCTACTAGTAGGTGAGCCCACATACCTGGGTTCGCTCGATGCTTAATCCTACTCCCAGTTGAACTGACACTGGTACTTGGCTGAACTAACTTCAACAGAACTTAAAACTAACATTGCTCATAATGATCATAACAACTGAGTAAATGATAATATTATTGGTTTAACTAAAATCATTACTTGAAAGACCTGAAATCATATAAAACACGTAGGTATTGGGAATTCATAACCCGCCAACACTAAATGATCATAAAATACAATATTGAGGCTTAAAACTGTAGTATGAAATCATGGTTCAAAGACTCAAAATATATACATTTCATCAAACATGTGAGAATCATGAACTTGAACATTAGAATATGCTAAGTAAGAGGAAAACAACATAATTAAATGGCTAAATTTACAATTCAATATTATAACATAAAATTCACTTGTATATTGACATGAGAAATTGGAATTTGAAGCGTGAGATAACTTGACTTTTGATGGAACCATACATGGACATAAATTGAGTTCAAAAGGAAAGAAGTGAATTTAAATCATGTTGAACATACAAAAGCTCCATAATAAGATAAAAATCCATTCTTTAGTTAAAAAAGGGGTTTTGGGTTCCATGGATTAAAGGAACCCATGAATGAACATCCCACATACCTTAATTGAGCGAATTCTTGAAGAAACTTGAAATCGAAACTTGAACCCTTGAATTCTTGAGGAAGGATTCTTTAATCTTGGGACTTGAATGATGAAATTGTGAAAGAAACCCTATGCTTGATGTTTTCTTGAAGATTCTTGAACTTGGAAGCTTGTATTTATGGATTTCTTGGGAAAAGAGGTTTGGATTTTTGTTCTTGGTAAGGAAAGGGTTTACATATAGATTTGATGATGAAAAGTGGGCAAATAATGCCTTTTAGGTGTTTTAATCTGACACTTGAGTTCTTGGGGAAAGGGGAAATGACTAAAGACCCCTTTGGGATTGTATTTATGGATCTAGGAAAACATTACTCCGCATCGTGGAGCTATACGAGGTATGTTAGTCCCGCCTTGCGGCGCTATTATTGTAGCTTACTAGGTTTGATGAAAATGACCATAAATTTTTGCTCGGGAATCGGATCAAGGGAAAATTGGTATCTTTGGAAAGCTAATTAAATTATCTATAATTTGGTGGGTCTTTAGCTGAAAAATCCGCATATATAAAAAGTTATACGTGTTCAAAGTTTATCCTAGTAGAATCGAATACCAAAATTTGGCTGAATCAAAGGCTCTTAGATCAACTTTACTCTAAGTGATTCCTATGACATTTTTCACCTCAAAAGCACTTCACACACTAGGATAAAGATCATGGGATACAAAGGTAACAACGACCATACACTGAGCATGCATGACTTGGAACATTATCTCTTAACTAAGTCTGACCATGATACATGAACTGAACTGATTTCGAAAATACATTTAATGACATAAAAATAGTTATATGGCTGAGATAGAAATGAGAGAGTAAACTTATGAGTAACCATTACCTCAGGATGGATCTAGTTTTATAAAGAAAATTTGAGAGTTTTAGGACATGAAAACTTGGGGTATTAAATAAACTCCCTATTGGGTTCATTCATCCCCCAAATGATACTGATTTGGTTAAAATACTAAGGAAAGACTGACATGTGGCACGAGACACTTACGAACTGAATCATGACTTAATATCTGAGTCTGAAACATGATGCATAAACTAAACTGAATTCACAATTTACATGGATGTGAACAAATTACCTCATGGAATGGCCATACTCATGGAACTTTAGATAGTGAGAATAGATCAAAAGATGGACAAACCTTAGGACCTTGGCTGTCTGACTGCTAAACTGAATTGCTGGCTATACGGACTGAATTATACTAAAAGCTTATACTCAACTAGAATGTTTCTTCAACACTTTCTAAGAAGTTCTAATAACAGCAGGGAGCAATGAATCTTGGGCATAATCTGAGTATCTAAATAAGGAAATGCAACATGGCTACAACTATATAACATGAAATATAGGCCTATGAAACATAAGTTAGGATACAATTACTATGCCTTAGGAAAGGTAAACTCTAAACTTAAGCTTAGTATCTCTCCTTAAATACTCACATGGGTACATATATCTAATCCAGCCAAAGTCTGAGTTAAACTACCTACTCTCACAATGTTCAAGCGTAACTCAAAATTAAAAGGTACTGCACATAACACCATAATGCTAGTCCAAACCATGAATTCAATACCCCTTGTATTTTCACAACTTCACATCTCAAGAATCATTCTTTATACCACCTCAACAACTAAATTCAGCCTCTCACTACAAATTTGCTAGCACACATTGAATCCATCCATTTATATACCAACATGATATTCTAGCCTATCAGTATTATCACCTACGAACTTCTAGGAAAACACCCATAAGAGCATATTTCTCATATTTTCTTAACCTCTATCAATAACAACTTTCTTGCACCATTCTTAAGAAGACACACCTAGAATTCTTTACTAACTATGACATATACCAAAATATTTGCCTCAATCTTTCTTCAACCTTATACCTTACATAAAACAAACATTCAACAATCTTTCCTATACAAGAAGCATTTACTCTCTCCCATCTAAACAATTATTCATCACCACTATCTTTACATAAGGAGAGGTCACTAAAAGTTAGAACATGAGGACCTAAAGCATGAAGGAATACTATGCATAACTTGGACACTTAACTGAGGCCTAATGAATAGAGTATCCATGACATGGTTTAATTACAGTGATCAAAACTGAGAATATACATGCCATAATCTAAATTTCACTGGTCATTAAGGGTGTACATAAGTACCTGGAACTGAACATTCTGTAAAGCATGAGTACATGAGTCATGAGCTGCATGACTTGAATTTGGAGTTCATAATTTCAGGGAATATTATTTGTACTGCTGGGTGAACTAGAACTCCTCATACTAGAAACTAAGGGAGTACATAATTCTATAGAAAGTGTATGAATATGAGCTATGATCATAGAGATGAAATGTAAGGCATAAGTAGATACCACGATAACTTAAGTACAAAACATTTCACCAAGATAAGAATAGGTTGGGCATCTTCCTCCCTTACTAATGTTCTACAATACACTAGCATTACTACTGGAATCTGAGAGCCTGACTTAGTTCCTTGTTCTATCATCTCCCACTTAGATTTAAGCCATTATTAAATGTTTTGTGGACCCCTTAATAAACTCACCCTAAAAGACTACACTTGAAAGTGTAAAACCTATAACTAATACTTCCTTCTGAGATAGAACTCTTAGCTTTCTATAGACCTTATAGTCATCATACAATAACTTAAACACTGATTAACTTAGAATTATAAAGAGTATCACCATACCATGAGTTCACACCATCTAGAATTTTAACTCTTCTTTTTATTAGCTCAACATCCACAATTCAAACTTAGATTCTAACACTTTACATGGATATCGTCAAACCTTTAATGAACCATACTAACTTCCTTCATAGCCTACTAATATCACACCTTTAAACATATAATTTTTCCTAAACCATGAGAATTATAATTACACCAACATACCTAATATCATCAACTTATAACCCATAAGTTAGTTGATAAGAACATTATATACTAGATAGCCTCATTCATACTTAACAACTCAAGGGTACTATCTAAGCACACACAATGTGAAAACTTAGAAATAATACAATCCCATATCACCTTGGGTACACCTCCAGATCATACACACATCACCATACTTAATTACAAATCAATAAACTTAAATTCCTGCATACACTATTTCAAGCCTTCTAGTTTATCTTCAAACAACTAGCCCCATGGATACATAACTTACTAAATTTAGGTAACACTATCCCAATTTTACTGCTACTAAAATTCTGGGATCATGCTTCTAACTTTACATCATATGCTATCATAGGATTCTAAGAAGAGATCTGAGGGTACATATGACTTTAGCTTAGTGCATAATTTTCATGAACATGAATAAAATCTTTAAAATTATGGAACATAAAAGCACTGATAGGATACTTTTAATCATAAATGCAATCCCATAAATGTCTGTAGGGACTCTCTGTGAAAACTCTATCTGTAAGAATTTAATCTTGCTATTTTTGTTGCCTCAAGAATAAGGAAGAGATGGAACAAATGGATTTACGTAAGAATCTGTATAAGTTCCTTAGAGAAATTTTTTTTGTATGATATAAGACATGAAAGAAGGTAAACATTTCTTAAATGCCCAGTAGCCACTAAAAGAAAAGTACAGATATCCCCATACCATTCTGCAAGACTCTACTAGCTATGGCTTCATAGACACCCTAGGACACTTAAACTCTGGGCTCGATACCAAGGTTTTCATGACCCGAGGCTACTCCTTAATTGTAATACGGTGCTTAGATCATAAGTGATCTCAAGCTAACCCATGTACTGACATATTGCTTGTGCAACTAAATTACATGGTATTAAGCCAAATTTTACTAATTGAAAACATGATTATGATAAAATTGAATAAATAAAATAGTGATAAATTTTACAAAATGATAAAATTGAAGAGAGAAGCTTGAATTACATGTAAAGACTCTAACTGATTATCTATAAAGCCTCTACTATAATGACTATAGATAGATGGGATATGCCTCCAACTACCACTAATCAATACATATGAATACTTAAACTAAATTACATAAAATACAACATACTGGAGATTCTTGAACTAGTAAAACTCATCACCTGCTGGATAGAAGCTGCAAACTATCTGATTATGATATATGTGCTATAAATCATACATATATTATGAGACATTGTAGCACATAGACATAAATATAGATCAAAACTTTGGAATTTACTGACTAAGTAGGGGTGAATGCAATAAGTAAAACTGATTAAGCATCTTATCTTAAAACATGCATGCTAAATGCATGTAGACTTATAAAGAGACTAAAATAACCGAAAAGCTGAAGTATCTAAAAACATTTTTTAACAAAGATGATTTAATAAGATGGTGAATCACTACGCTTAGTTTCTTAAATCTTTAATTTTATATAATAAGTAGAACTGAAGTTGGGATGCAGTTTAACATCAATACTGTATGTAATCCTCATACAAAGTTGGACATACTGTAAACTTGAACTGAGTGTCATGTATAGATACTAAGCATGAAAAGATAAACATGTAATATTTGAGAATGCAAAACCATGTATAAATACGTTACTAAAATATTTTGTACTTTAAAAGATTGAAATCTATATAAAAAAATTACTGAAAATATGTACACATGGTCAAGAAAACCTGAATTGGGATATACAGGAATACTAACTGAAACTATGGGAGGTATCATCTAACTGACATGGCTTAATATGTGCTAATTAGGGTTCAACCTATAACCCCAGTTGGAAGGTTACCAATATTATTCCATGGGTACTAACACTGACTAACGATGTGGATCCATAAGGCTGATATCCCAAAGGACTAGGGAGTCACCCTCTACTAGTAGGTGCTCTCATGAGATATGTGTCAACCCTTAACTAGAATGAAGACATCTCAAACATATACTGGTTATGTAGTTCTTGAAATTAGGGACTACTACTAAAGTTCACACCCTTTACTAGCAGTAAGCCCTTATACCTAGGTTTATGTGATGCTAAATCCTACTCCCAATTGAATTGACACTTGTACTAGACTGAGCTAAATTCAACTGAACATAACAACTGACGTTTCTATCATGATCACAACAACTAAGTAAATGGTGATATTTATGGTTTAACTACAATCATTACTTGAAAGACCTGAAATCATGTAAAACACATAGGTATTGGTTGTTCATAACTCGCCAGTGCTGAATGATCATAAGTATAATATTAAGGCTTAAAACTGTAGTAAGAAATCATGGTTCTGAGAATCAAAATATAGATATTTATTAAAACATGTGAGAATCATGAACTTGAACATTAGAATGTGTTAAGTATAAGGAAAACAACATAATTACATGGATACATTTACAATTCTATATCATAACATGAAATTCACTTGGATGTTGACATGAGAAATTAGAACTTGAAGTAGGGGATAACTTGACTTTTTATGAAACCATACATGGACAAGAATTGAGTTTAATTATGAAGTAAGTACATGAAATTAAACCATCTTGAACATACAAAAGCTCCATAATAAGAGAAAAATCAATTATTTAGTTAAAAAACATTTTTTAACAAAGATGATTTAATAAGATGGTGAATCACTACGCTTAGTTTCTTAAATCTTTAATTTTTTATAATAAGTAGAACTGAAGTTGGGATACAGTTTAACATGAATACTGTATGTAAACCTCATACAAAGTTGGATATACTGTAAACTTGAACTGAGTGTCATGTATAGATACTAAGCATGAAAAGATGAACATGTAATATCTAAGAATGCAAGACCAAGTATAAATACGTTACTAAAATATTTTGTACTTTAAAAGATTGAAATCTATATAACAAAATTACTGAAAATATGTACACATGGTCAAGCAAACCTGAATTGGGATATACAGGAATACTAACTAAAATTATGGGAGGTATCATCTAACTGACATGGCTTAATATGTGCTAATTAGGGTTCAACCTATAACCCCAGTTGGAAGGTTATCAATATTATTCCATGGGTACTAACACTGACTAACGATGTGGATCCATAAGGCTGATATCCTAAAGGACTAGGGAGTCATCCTCTACTAGTAGGTGCTCTTATGAGATATGCGTCAACCTTTAACTAGAATGAAGACATCTCAAACCTATTCTGGTTATGTAGTTCTTGAAATTAGGGACTACTACTAAAGTTCACACCCTTTACTAGCAGTAAGCCCTTATACCTGGGTTTGTATGATGCTAAATCCTACTCCCAATTGAATTGACACTTGTACTAGATTGAGCTAAATTCAACTGAACATAACAACTGACGTTTCTATCATGATCACAACAACTGAGTAAATGGTGATATTTATGGTTTAACTACAATCATTACTTGAAAGACCTGAAATCATGTAAAACACATATGTATTGGTTGTTCATAACTCGCCAGTGCTGAATAATCATAAGTATAATATTAAGGCTTACAACTGTAGTAAGAAATCATGGTTCTGAGAATCAAAATATAGACATTTCTTAAAACATATGAGAATCATGAACCTAAACATTTGAATGTGTTAAGTATGAGGAAAACAACATAATTACATGGATAAATTTACAATTCTATATCATAACATGAAATTCACTTGGATGTTGACATGAGAAATTAGAACTTGAAGGAGGAGATAACTTGACTTTTCATGAAACCATACATGGACAAGAATTGAGTTTAATTATGAAGTAAGTACATGAAATTAAACCATCTTGAACATACAAAAGCTCCATAATAAGAGAAAAATCAATTATTTAGTTTCAAAAAGGTTCTTTGGGCTCTGCGAGTGAAACGAACCTATGGATGAATATCCCACATACCTTAATTGAATGAATTTTTAAATAAACTTGAAGTTGGAACTTCAAACCTTGAATTCTTGAGGAATAAAGCTTAAATCTTGGGACTTCAACGATGAACTTGTGAAAGAAACCCATTCTTGAATAAGGATATATTAAGGAAAAATTGGTATCATTGGAAAGATAATTCAATTATATTCTATTTGGTGGGTCTTGTGATTAAAAATTCCATATATATAAAAAGTTTTACACATACAAAGGTGACTCTTGTAGAATCAAATACCAAAATTTATCTGAATCAACGGCTCTTAGCTTAACTTTCTTCTAAGTGATTCCAATGACATTTTTCACCTCAAAAGCACTTTAAAACTAGGATAAAGATCATGACACATGTATTCAATGATAAATATTAGGATTAGAGTTTACATATATAGAAATGCAGGTTTGATTTCTATTTCAAGAATGTGGGGTGTTACACTTATTTTAAGGGTTTGCGAGTCTTATATCGCTTGTGTTCATGATGTTAGTATGGAAACTCCATCACTTAAATCTGTCTCTATAGTTCATGAGTTTTCTGATGTTTTCCCTATTTATCTACCTGGCATTCCTCCTAAGTGTAGTATTGAGTTTGTTATTGATCTTGAGTTGGACACTCGACCTTTTTCCATTGCACCTTACCATATGGCTCCTGCCGATCTTAAGGAGCTGAAATCTCAGGATCATCTTTCTAAGGTTATTATTAAATTAAGTATGTTTTCTTGGGGAGCTCCTATGTTATTTATAGAGAAGAAAGATGGCTCCATGTATATGATTATTGATTATAGATAGCTTAAAAAGGTGATGGTAAAGAAACATTATCCTATGCCAAGTATTGATGATTTAGTTGACCAAGTTTAGGGAGCAGTGATGTTATCTAATATTTATTTGAGTTCTAATTACCATTAGTTAAGGATTAAGTTTGAAGTTATCCCAAAGACAGTATTTAGGACCTGTTATGAGCATTATGAGTTAATAGTGATGTATTTTGGGCTGAATAATGCCTCACCAACATTTATGGATCTAATAAACTAAGTGATTAGGCCTTATTTGGATTCCTTTTATGATTGTGTTCATCGATGACATCCTTGTGCACTCAAAGAGTAGAGAGGAGCATGAGTCATATTTGAGGATTATACTCTAGACTTTGAGAGTTTATTTTATTTTTTCCAAATTCTCTAAGTGTGAGTTTTGGCTTCAGTAGGAAACATTCCTTGGGCATATAGTATATAAATATGGGATTATGATAAACCAGGAAAAGATTGAGGCTATTTGTGATTGGGCCAAGCCTACATCTCCAATTGAGGTTCGTAGATTTATTGGCTTGGTCAGTTATTTTAGATGATTTGTTAAGGGCTTTGTGTAATACCCCGGGAAATTTTTCATTAAAATTTTGTGCATAAACGTGTTGGGTTCTATCTTCTAGAAAGAATTATAAATTTTCCATGCAGAATGTCTTAGATTATGACCCACCATTGCGTAGAGTATCAAATAAGTTTTCCAACAATATGTGGATCATCCAAAACAAACACCTGAGCGACGAATTATGAACATTCCAATTGAACTGTGAATAGTAGTGAACAGTAAAACGTTCAGGAAAAAGTACTGAGGCCTGGGGTATTTTTTCTCCAACTTTAAACAATCATAACTCCTTGTACATAACAATATGGGTGATCTACTATATATCAATGGAAAGCTCTGTGAGTCCTCTTTCCAATGAAATTGGTTTCATCCAATTTTTCTAGCGGATCAAAACGTTATGGTCGATCTACTTCAGTCTATAAAAAGTAAATTTTTGGGTCAACTTCAAATGATCATAACTCCTCTTACACAATGATATGGGTGAGATACTATATATCAACAGAAATATGTGAGAGTCTTCTTTCTAATGAAATTAGTTTCATCTAATTTAGACATCAAAGTAAAACATTATGTTTGATCTACTTCAGACTCTCAAAACAGTCCACCAAAGGATAGATTCGAGAATTATTTGATTTTTTAGGGGAGTTTTAGTCATTCCTCCTCACCCAAAATTCATCCAAACCCTATATTAAAGCCTATTAGAAGCATTATACGTTATATTTCATTAAATTCTCTCAAAAAGAAAACCCTAAGCTCCTACATCCAACTTCAAGAACCTCCAAAGTTCACCATTAATTCTGCAAATTTATTCAAGATGCCAAGTTCTTAGTTCAAGAACTCCAAGAACCATCATTCAAAGGCATGATTAATATCTCAAAAATGAGTATGGATTTAAAGTTCATCATTCAAGGTATGTGGAGTTTTTCAACAAGAACTCTCTTTCGTTCTTGTGCCCAAAAGTAATTTTCTTTACAAAGACATGATTTTTATTTTATTTTTATGAATTTGAAGCATGAATTTACATGTGTGGAGATATAAAGCATGAATCTTGAACAATATTTATCATGATTTTGATAATTGGGTTATGAATCCCTATTGGAAATTGTGTCCTTTTGAGAAAGTGTGTGTTATAAGCACGTTGATATTGAATATTTGAGATATTTTGAATGATTTGACCTTTTGGTCTTAATAGAGTTGTTTTGAACTCAAACGTGAAGGAAATCCACAACATGGTTGATTTTGATAGATGGGAAGCATGATGGCTCCTAATGTATATTTATATATTACTGGAATTATTTTGTTGTGTATTGTCTTTGAAATGATCTGAGCTATGTTCAGAATAAATCTTTAGCACCGAGTGGGAGGTATAAAGTAACCTTACTTCCCTAGCACTACGTGCCCCCGTAGTAGTAAGCCTGAGGCTAATTTATATAGTGATCACTAGTTTGTATAGATTTGATATTGATAGTCCTACTCTGATGGCAAGGATAGGACGGCTCTCCCCAACATGGGTTGTATGTTGGATTCCATGTAGCTCACATGGTTTATTTTGGTTATAGGATCTCCCAGTGTGTGTGTTTCCTTGTGTCTATGGTGAATGATGAACTGATTTGAAAGTGGAGTTGAGAAAGTTATTCTTTCAAAAGATTTAAATGATATTTACATTATGACAATTGATATTCTTGATGAACTGAAAGTGATTGACAAATTATATGATGACTCACACGTGTTATTGTACTTACTTCATCCTCTCATGATTATGATGATTTTCTTCGGGCAATGTGAGTCTTTCATAAATCCTGCATATTTTTTATAAATATTTGTGATGATAATGTTTATACAACTGCATACACCCTATATACTCGGTTCCTTTCTATGGTATTAACCTACATCTTCGGATGTGGGCTGTATTTTCTCGAAATGTAGGTTCAGGTGCTCAATTCTAGGTTCGACATTTATTCTTCGGGTATGCTGTTCTACATCTTCTATTATGGTGAGTCCTCATGTTCTGAGGACGTGATGTCTGATATTGGTTTCACGAAATTGTTTACATTCGATAACTAAGTATGAGTCAGTTGGGGCATGTCTCAATGGCTCACTGGTTTTATTGATTTTCTAAGAGGCTTGTCAGACTAGTATAAATGTTGGGAGTTGACTAATAAGTCGTATTTTGGTATCTTTTTGAAATTCTTTCATTCTTGGATGATGATTACTCTGTTAATATTTGAGGGTTATTTATGAAAACCCCATTGATTTGTGTTGAACTAAATAAAAATGGCTCAAAGGGTTAGCTTGGGGCTATTCGTAGCCTCAAGCACCACATGACTCTCTGGGACCTATTTTTTGGGGCATTACAAACTTGGTATCAAAGCCTAAGGTTTTAAGGTGTCCTAGGGAATCTGACAAGCCGCGTTAAGTAGAGTCTTGATCATCGGTGTATGAGCAAGAGGCTACAAGATGTTTTAGGAAAAAGTGTGATTCTTTCTTTCAGAAGTCTATCATGCTTAAAGTGTCTCTCTCTGCTATTGATTCATCCTCTCCTCTTTCAAAAATATGCCTCCACATCGAGCGAGAAGAAATAATAATGGTCAGCAACCTCAAACCGTTGACCCATTGAATGAAAATATGTCTCATGCTGAATTTCGAGCAGCCTTTTAGGTGCTAGACCAAGTTGTTACTGCAAATGTTCAGGCCAACCCAGCCCCATCTCCACAGTAGTAGGGAGGTGATTCAGCTACTGCCAGGATTCGTGACTTCATGTGGATGAATTGCCAAAATTCTATGGGTCCAAGTCCGATAAGGATCCACGATTATATTTAGAGGAGGTGCGGAAGATTACTCAGGTGATGCATGTATCTGAGGAACATAGTGTGGATTTGGCTACATATAGGTTGAAAGAACTTGATTATGACTAGGTTGTTGCTTAGAGTAAAGGTAGAGGTGAGGGATCTATCCCTACAACTTGGTAAGAGTTCCAGGATGTATTCCTGGATAAGTTTTTCCCTTGGGAGATGAGGAAGGCGAAGGTGGAAGAGTTTAAGAACCTGCGATAGGGATCTATGACTTTTAGGGAGTACTGTCTAAAGTTCAATTAGTTGGCCAAGTATGCTCCTGACTTAGTGGCTAATAATCGGGATAGTATGAGTAATTTTGTGACTGGAATATCTAGTTATGTGGTTAAGGAATGTAGGTCTGCTATGCTGAATAGTGAGATGAATCTTTCTAGGATGATGACTCATACTCAACAGATTGGGGAAGAAAAGATTAAGGAGAGAGATAGAATGAGAAAGAATAAGAGAGCTAGGTCCAAGCAGCACGGACAGGGTCAGACTAGATCACAGGGAGGGAGTCGCCCTCAGTATCAGGATCATTCATTTATGCCAGCACCGTCATCTGCTAGTGCTCCTGTGCCTAGAGGTAGGCAGGAGCAAGGTAGCAGGTCATATGCATCCAGGTCCTAGTATAGTGCTGGCAGTAAGCCAAATGTCCCATGTGTCCTAGGTGTGGTAGGGCTCATTCGGGTGAGTGTTGGGGTAAGAAGAGGGGTTGTTTCTAGTATGGAGACATGGGTCATAGAGTTAGAGATTGTCCACAGGATGGACAAGGGCGATGTGACTATTGCCCTCAGACCCAAACTCAGATAGTTAGTGCTCCAGTTCCAGCGACTCACCCAGCCCCAGCTCAGGGCGCCTCTTCTAGCAATGCTGGCGGGTAGCGCCAGAATAGATTCTATGCTTTATCGTCTCGGAAGGAACAGGAGGACTCTCCCAATGTTGTTACTGGTCTGCTTCGTATATTTCAGTTTGTTGTGTATGCTTTGTTGGATCCTGGATCCAGTTTCTCATATGTTACACCTTTGATTGCTGTGAATTTTAAAATGAGTCCTAAGATTATTCCTGAGCCTATCCTAGTTTTTACCTCATTGGGTGATTCGATTGTTGCCCAAAAAGTGTATAAAAAGTGTCTTGTTACCGTTCTTTATAGAGTCTTGTTGGCTAAAGATTTTGATGTGATTCTGGGTATGGACTGGCTGTATTATTCTTATGCCTATATTGATTGTCGGACCCGAGTGGTGACGTTTTAGTTTCCAGGTTCATCCATGTTTGAGTAGTCTGGAAATTCTGTATCACCCAAGAGTCATTTTATCTCTTACCTCAAAGCTAGAAAGCTTATTTCCAAGGTGTGTATTTACCATTTGGTTATAGTCAAAGACACTAAGTCTGAGACTCCAACTCTGCAGTCTGTTAACGTCGTCAATGATTTTTTTGATGTCTTTCCGGATGATCTCCCAGGGATAACTCCTGATAGAGAGATAGAGTTCAAGATTGATCTTCTTCTCGATACTCAGCCCATTTCTATTCCTCCTTACCGTATGGCCCCTGCAGAACGTAAGGAGTTGAAAGAGCAACTCAAAGATCTACTAGATAAGGGTTTCATAAGGCCAGTGTTTCTTCTTGGGGTGCTCCTATGTTGTTTGTGAGAAAGAAAGATGACCCTTTGCGTATGTGCATTGATTACCATAAACTGAATAAAGTCACCATAAAAAATAAGTAACTCCTTCCGAGAATTGATGATTTGTTTGACCAATTGCAAGGTGAAAATTATTTCTCAAAGATAGACCTTCATTCCAGCTATCATCAACTCAAAGCTAAGGAGTGTGACATCTCAAAAACTGCTTTCCGAACTCGTTGTGGCCATTTTGAGTTTCTTGTTATGTCTTTCGGGTTAACTAATGCCCCAGCAGCTTTTATGGACCTCATGAATCGAGTGTTCAGACCATATCTGGATATGTTTGTCATAGTGCTCATCGATGATATACTGGTGTACTCCCGTAGTGAGGATGAACATTCTGATCATCTTCGAACTGTCTTGCAAACCCTTATAGATCACAAGTTGTTTGCTAAGTTCAGTAAGTATGAGTTTTGGCTAAGGTGAGTTGCGTTTCTGGGTCATATTATTTCTTTCGAAGGTATTAGAGTTGATCCCTAAAAGACCAAAGCTGTTAGAAATTGACCTAGACCTATTTCTCCGACTGATATCCAAAGTTTCTTGGGTTTAGCTGGCTATTACCGTCATTTTATTAAGGGTTTCTCCTCTATAACATCTCTTATGACTCGGTTGACCCAAAAGAAAGTGAAGTTCTTGTGGTCCAAATCTTGTAAGAAGAGTTTTCAGGAGTTGAAGACTCGACTCACTTCAGCCCCTATTTTGACTTTACCTGATGGTGTTGATGGTTTTGTGGAGTACTGTGATGCTTCAAGAGTTGGGTTGGGTTGCGTATTGATGCAGAAGGGTAAGGTGATAGCTTATGCTTCTAGATAATTGAAACCTCATGAGAAAAATTACCCCACCCATGACATTGAGTTGGATGCTATTGTGTTTGCTTTGAAAATCTGGAGACACTATTTGTATGGTGTCTATGATGATGTTTTCACTGATCATAAGAGTTTGCAGTATGTGTTTACCCAGAGATAATTGAATCTTAGGCAGAGACGATGGTTAGAATTGTTAAAGGACTATGATGTGAGTGTGCTATACCATCTGGGCAAGGCCAATGTTATGGCGGATGCCCAAAGTAGAGTGTCCATGGGTAGTGTTTCGCATATGGTAGAAGGTAAGAAAGAGTTGGCTCATGATGTACATCATTTGGCTAGATTGGGGGTTAGGTTGGTTGACACTGCTGAAGGTAGAATAGGGGTTCAGAGTAGTTCCGAATCCTCCGGTCCAATCTATGCCCTGATTGGAAAGGTGTCAATACCGAGCCACTGGTAAGGACAGCATGTGAGTAACCCTTATATAGCAGGTAACTCTAGCGACAATGGTGGGAACCCTCACATAATAGGATAGGTCACTTCATCTACCCTCATATATTAGGCTATGATGTCTCAACCTATGCTGGCTACATAGTTTTGGAACACAAGGATTGCTTCTAAGAATCACACCTTCATATAACAGGTGAGTCCCCATCCTTGGGTTCACTCGGTGCGAATTCCTACTCCCATCTGAATGGACACTAAATATGATTTTCTGAACTAAACTGAGCATAAAGTGAGTTACTGAATTTCAATAGCTGATGGAATACTACTGATATCTAACAATTGACTGAGCCATGAGAACATGGAGATGTTTCCTGAGTCATAAGAATATCTAAAGTCTAAGAGTTCATAGCTTGACTGAGAGCATCGTGAAAACATGACATGGATCTAGGCACATAACAAATATTTTGGGTACAAGTATCCCCAGGACTCGATAGAAGGAAACTGGCATAGCATGATTTACTTAAAGACTTAACTATCATCATAATACATACTACCTTCATAGGAGCATTTCATCAAAGATGTAATAGGAATGATCTTGTGCATACATAGGGATTTTATGATATCATGCTTGTTAGACAATATTCCTTCATCCAGGCATTTAATTAAACATATGACATGCATGGTACATGTAAACATCAATGTTCAATTCTAATTTCATCATTCAAGGGTTTAAATCTTAGGGTTGAATGAATCTATGACTATGGTAATTAAACCCACATAGAAAATATCAACAATCATGGAGTAGAATCTAATTTCACATCTATCAAACATGAACATGAGTAGCCAAAACATGAAAACACATAGAAAATCCATAACTTAAGTTTAGAAAAGGGATTCTTGGACTTCATGGATGAAAGAGTCCATGAATGAACACTATGCATACCATAGTTCATGATTATGTGAGGATTGATGGTGAAACGTTCTTGAAATTAGACCTTCTATGAAAATTCTAGCTTAAGTTCTTGAGTGTATTTGAGAAAAACATTAATATTTTGGATGAATAAGTGCTAAATTATGTGTTTGGAAGTGCATATAGGGGATAAAATTGACCCTTTTAACCCTAGACACGTAATTTAATTTTTAGTAAAATTTCCTAAAATGGACCCTTGGCGCGATGCAGAATTATTGCACCGTGTCACTAGAAATTGATAATCAGGAAACTGTACGGTTGTGAGATGTAGAGCTATCATGTTGTGGCCTCGTTTACGACCTGGATGTTTGGCGTGATGTGCCAGTATCCCAGAGTAACACTGGAAATTTGACAATTGCCATTTGAGCTATCTCAATGACGCGCCAAAGGCTCAGGTCAAATACTGTCTCACTAAAAAGGCTCTAACTCTTCGCCCGGGTGTCGAATTTGGGTGAATTATATATCGATGGAAATCTTATTCAATTTCCCACGTGTATAAGAATGAATTCTTATTTCAAAGCAATTTCTAAAATCCTTGAGATAATTTTCCAACTAAGAAAAAGCATGGGTATTACAATATCTCCCCCTTGAGAACATTCGTCCTAGAACGAGACTAGCTGAGAGGGGAAACAATAAACTAAACATGAACTAAACATGTATAACTGGGACATGATCTCATTACGGATGTGACTTACAATCTGAACATAACATACTGAAGATGCATATCTGATGCATGTGTAACTGATTCATAAATGCATAACTCAAAGTTTTGACGAACTAAGTTTTCTCACAATGAGAATGCATGTCTAATGCATAACTATATAACTAAAATGAAACATGAGTGTATGACTGAATATGCAGTGGTAATTGATACCAATCTTACCAAGGGAACATGAGCATGATTCTAAATACTAAGTTAGTGGCGCAAACTAATCCTGAAATAGAGTAAGCTTAAAGATAAATATTACCTTGAGTTTGATCTGAGTTGGCAGGGAAAAGGTGAGGATAATTGGTACGCATATTTTCTTCTGTTTCCCAAGTATCTCCCTCGATGGATTGATTTCCCCAAAGAACTTTAACTAGAGGGACTTCTTTATTCCTGAATCTACGGGTTTGATAGTCTCGAATTTAAACTAGAATCTCTTCATAAGAGAAGCTGTTCTGAACATCGATGCTCTAAATAGGGACTACGACTGATGGGTCACCTATGCACTTCTTGAGCAAAGAGACATGAAAGACTGGATGAACTTAGGCTAGATATAAAGACAATTCGAGTTCATAATCTATCTTGCCGAATCAACTGAGAATCTTGAAGGGACCAACATATCGGGGAATGAGCTTTCCCTTCTTGCCAAATCTCTTAACTCCCTTTATGGGAGAGATCTTGAGGTAGACATAGTCACCAATCTCGAACTCGAGATCCTTTTTACGATCATATGTGTAAGACTTTTGTCTGCTCTGAGCAGCCTAGAGTCTTTCTCTAATTAACTAAACTTTTTCTAAGTCATCGAATACTAAGTCAGGACCTATGACTGAGGTTTCAATAAGTCTAAATACTGAAATGATAGTTATTGTTGTATGCAAATTCAATCAAAGGAAAGTGGTCATCCAAAATAGGCTTGAAATCAACTACATACGCCCTTAGCATATCTTTCAAAGTCTAAATGGTCCTTTCTGCTTACCATCTGTATGAGGATGAAAGGATATACTGAGATGAACTTGGGTACCAAGACCCTTTTGGAATGCTTTCCAAAAATGAGAGGTGAACTGGGTACCTCTATCTGAGATAATAGTCAATGGAACACTGTGCAATCTGACCAGCTCCTTATTGTAGAGGTCGGCGTAATCCTCGGCTGAATAAGAGGCATGAACAGAAAGAAAAAAAGATGATGTGGTCATTCTAACTACAATGACCCAGACAGAATCATGCTGATAATGAGTTCGAGGCAAACCCGTCACAAAGTCCATGTTCATAACTTCCTACTTCCAAGTAGGAATACTGAATTCCTGTATAGAACCACTAGGATTCTAATGCTCTATCTTAACTTGCTGACATGTAGAGCACTTAGCCACAAACTCTGCAACATCCCTTTTCATCCCACTCCACCAATAAATAGAGTATTGGACCCTGGATAAACAGAGTAACGCGCACCATGCGCTTCTGCAATAATTCACTACCTTATTTCATCTGCATCTGGAATACAAAGACGACCCTGACAATGAAGAACACCATCTCCCCCTTGGGAGAAAACCTCTATTTTCTGATTCTGAACTGACTTTTTTAGCTAGACAAGGCTAAGATCCTTATCTTGCTTTTCTTTCACCTCAGAAACTAGAGATGATTCTGAATAACTCTAAACACATACACCGCCCTCTGAAGAGTCAACTAAGCAAATGCCTAGTCTGGCAAGCTGGTGGACTTCCCTGACTAACTTCTTCTTACTATCATTAGCATGAGAAATACTACCCATGGATGTTCTACTAATAGTATCGACCACTACGTTGGACTTGCTTGGATGATAGAAGACACTCTTGTAATTATCTTTTAAGAACTCTAACCACCTTCTCTAACAAAAACTGAGATACTTTTGAGAAAAGACAAACTAAAGGCTCTTATGATCTGTGAAAATGTTTACATGCACACCATAGAGATAATGCCTCCAAATCTTTAAGGCAAAGACTTCAGCTGCTAACTCAAGATCATAAGTAGGATAATTCCTCTCATGGGGTTTAAGCTGTCTGGAGGCGTAGGCTATCACCTTACCATGGTGTATGAGGACACAACCTAAACCCACTCTAGATGCATCAAAATAAACTATCAAACAATATGGTACTTCTAGAACTGGAGCTGAGGTGTGTCGAGTCTTCAATTCTTAAAAACTCTTTTCGCATAAATCTGACCACTAAAACTTGACCTTCTTCTGAGTCAATCTGGACATAAGAGATGCAATAGAAGAAAATCCCTCAACAAACCATCTATAATAGCTAGCTATACCCAAGAAACTCCTAATATCTGATGGAGATATAGGGTGAGGCCACTTTCTTACTTCTTTGGTGTTTTGAGAAGGAATGCTACTGATCTTAGCTAAAATTTGCACTTATTGAATTTGGTGAATAACTGATGATTTCTGAGAGTCTAGAGTACTATTTTGAGATGGTCAAGATGATTGTGCTAAGTGCAGGAATAGACAAGAATATCATCTATGAAGACTGTGACGAACATGTCCAAGTACTTCTTGAACATGCGGTTCATCAAGTCCATGAAAGCTACTGGGGTATTGGTAAGACCAAATGACATGACTAGAATTTGAAGTGACCATACCACATACGAAAAGCTATCTTTGGGATGTCACATTCTCTAACTCTGAGTTGATGATAGCCGGATCTGAGGTCTATCTTAGAAAAATAACTGGCATCTTGAAGTTGGTCAAATAAGTCATCAATTTTGGGAAGAGGATACTTTTTCTGACTGTGACTTTATTGAGTTAATGGTAATATATACATATTCTGAGTGAACCATCTTTCTTGCACATGAATAAGACTAGTGCGCCCCACAGGGAAATGCTGGGCCTAACGAATCCCTTATCTAAGAGATCCTTCAACTGTTCTTTTAGTTCCTTGAGTTCTGCTAGTGACATTCTGTATGGCAGAATAGAGATAGGCTGAGTCTCTAAAAGAAGATCAATACCAAAGTCTATTTCCCTTTTGGGAGGAATTTTTGAAAGATCTTTGGGAAAGAAATCTAAATATTCACCTACAACTGGAATTGATTTGAGATTGGGAGCCTCAAAATTGGAATATCTAACAAGAACTAGATGATAAATACATCCCTTAGATATCAATTTCCTTGCCCGAACGTAGGAAACAAGCTGACCCCTGAACACTAAAGTACTGCCCCTCCATTCTAGGATGGGTTCATTCAAAACCTGAAACTGAACTATTCTATTTCTGAAGTCGACTGTGGCATAGTAGGAATGAAGCTAATCCATGCCAAGAATGACATCAAAATCAGTCATCTCTATTTTGACTAAGTTTGCTAAAGTGAATTTCTGAAATATCATAACTGGGCAGTTCTTGTATACCCGCTGGGCTATGATGGTTTTAACCACTAGGGTAGATACTGAAAAGAGTTCTGCTAGAATTTCAAGACTGATTCTGAAATCAACTACTATATAAGGAGTAGCAAAAGACAAGGAAGCTCCTGAATATAGCAAAGCATAAACATGCATATGAAAGATTTTTAACGTACCAGCAACTAAATCAGGAGAACTTTCCTGATCGTGTCTAGTATGAAAAGCATAGATACAATTTGGGTGTTGACCGCTAGTAGAACTTGAAGTGGCACCCTACTGATTTGGGCGATCGGACTAAGCTGAGGAGCGATTCTATTATCCCTGAGGACCTGGCTGCGAACAGTCTCTAACTCTATGGCCTGGATTGCCACAACCTAAACAAATGCCACTACCTGCTCTACACACGCCCTAATGATTCTTATCATAAGTCTGGCAAAGAGAATAGGTGTGGGCACTGCTAACACTGCCCTAGGTCTTAAAGACTAGCACTTTATCTTTGTTACCTTCTCCGAACATAGGAACTGGAGCACTGGCTGTAAGGAAGCTAGAACTGATGACTCAGGATAAAACTGGGAATGGTTTCCTCCTTCTGACTTAGGCTGACTAAAATTGAAGCTACCTGTCCTAGATTTCTTATTTTGTTTCTCCTTCTGCTCAATATTCTGCTCTTTTATCTGTTGAGCATGGGTCATAAGTCTAGCTAAGGTCATGTCACTGTTCAGCATGGTGGATCTGCAATCATTAACCACACTGTCGTTCACCTCTGAAGCGAACTTACTCATCTTAAATCTACTGCCTACAACCACATGAGGGGCACACCTGGCTAATTGAACAAACATAAAAGAATGCTTTTTCACTGTTATATTTCCCTGCATGAGGGTGATGAACTCTAGCACCTTGGCTTCTCTAAGATCTTGGGGAAAGAATCTATCTAAGAAAGAAGTGACAAACTCCTCCCACTCTATAGGACCTGCATTATCTGATCTTTCGGACTTCCAGTGTTTGAACCAAGCATAAGCCATATCCTACAACTGGTATGCTGCTAGCTCAGCACTCTCAATAGTAGTCACCCCTATGGCGTCTGTTATTTTCTAAACTTGGTCTAAGAATTCTTAAGGGTCTTTATCTACCTTATACCTAAGAAAGGTTAGAGGATTTATTCAGGTGAAATCCCAAATCCTCGCTGCAGCTGAGTTGGCCACTGGGTTGGCCGGAACAACTGTTAGCTGTTCATTATGAGCATGAACTGATTGAGCAAGAGTGGTAAATGCGGTCCTAAACTCCGCATGAGAAACATGATCGCCTAAAGGTTCTTCGGACTGAGGGGCTGACTAATTTCTTCTCTTAGGAGGAATGTTTTGAAATATTGAGAAAAAGCGGATTAGACTGAGAGACTAACTTGTGATTATGCTCACTGGCAAGACATTAATACTGAAATAAGGGAAACTCTTCTCAAAACATCTCATAGCCTCTAGCACATAAATGTGGCGCGCAATACACCCATGTATAAGACTATACTAGATGTAGCTTTCAGATTTCCTAGGACTCTATTGAACCTTAGGCTCTAATACCAAGTTTGTAATGCCCCAATATTCTAAACTGAAATGCTACACGATGCTCATATCCCCGAAGGATCACAAGCTAACCCATGACTGATATGTGTACCTGAATACTATATAAGATGACATAAAATGCGGAAATATGAACTGTAGGGCCATAAGGTTCAATACTAAATATAACTGAATACCATAACCTGAGTGTGAGGTAATATAATACCCAAAACAAACTTGTAAATAATGAGTTCTGAACATGATAAATCGTATCTAGTCTGTATCTAATCTGAAAGCCTCTACTATCTACAGAATCTGAATGAAGAGTTGATGGGACATGTCCCTAACTAACTCCAACTAATAAGCTAATCAATGAGATACTAGAAAATCATTAAGTCCTTGAAGGATGAGGACTCACTTCCACTCTGACTGTTGAATCTAGAATCTACTGCTGATCTCGAACTCATGTCTCTGAACCTATGGTGTAACATGAAAAGAAATCACCATAGCGTAAATGTGTTAGTATATATGTACCGAGTATACATGTGAGGTAGGCTATATGCAATGGTTCACATGCATTAATAATGCTAATTAACTGTTTAACATGAATGTAAGAATAGATGTATAGATACGTAACTATAACTGACAATGTGATTTCATGATTTCTGAGTCTATATACTGATAATGTGAAATACTAGTAACTGATATGACTGATAACATGAAGGACTATATCTGAATATTGCTGATAACATGGGTGACTGTATCCGGGTCTAACTAAAAATATGGGTGACTGTAGCTGACAGTCCTGAATCTGATAGAACTATCTGAGTTTCGTACTATATCTGAGTTGACTGTATCTGACAGTCCTAAAATCTGAAGAACTATCTAAGTTCTATTACTAAGATTGATTGATTGTATCTAACAGTTCTGATTCTGTAACATGAAACTGTGGGAAATAGTATCTAACAGACATGCCCCAAAGGTTGTATGATAGCTGAGTTGGGGTCCAATCTATGCCCTGATTGGAAGGGTGTCAATACCGTACCACTGGTAAGGACAATACGTGAGTAACCCTCATATAACAGGTAACTCTAGGGAGAACGGTGGGATCCATCACATAATAGGTTAAGCCACCTCATCTACCCTCATATAGCAGGCTATGATGTCTCAGCCTATGTTGGCTATATAGTTCTAAAATGCAAGGATTGCTTCTAGGAATCACACCCTCATATAACAAGTGAGTCCCCATCCTTGGGTTCACTCGGTGGTAATTCCTACTCCCCTATTAATGGACACTGAACATGATTTACTTAACTGGACTGAGCATGGACTGAGTTATTGAATTTCCGTGGCTGACGAAATAGTACTGATATCTGACAACTGACTGAGTCATGAGATCATGGATATTTTTCTTGAGTCATAAGACTATCTGAAGTCTATGAGTTCATATCTTGACTGAGAGTATCGTGAAAACATGGCATGGATCTAGACACACAACTAATCTTTCGAGTACAAGTACTTCCAGGACTCGATAGAAGTAAACTGACATAACATGATTTACTTGAAGACTTGACTATCATCATAATACACACTACCTTCATATGAGCATTTTATCAATCATGTAATAGGCATAATCTTGTGCATACATGGGGATTTCATGATATCATGCTAGTTAGGCAGTGTTCCTTCATCTAGGCATTTAATCAAATATATGATAGGCATGGTACATGTAAACATCATTATTCAATTCTAATTTCATCATGCATAGGTTTAAATCTTAGGGTTGCATGAATCTATGGCTATAGTAATTAAACCCACATAGAAACTATCAACAATCATAGAGTGTAATCCAATTTCACATCTATCAAACATGAACATAAGCAGCCAAAACATGAAAGCACATAGAAAATCCATAACTTGAGTTTAAAAAAGGGATTCTTGGACTTCATGGATGAAAAGAGTCCTTGAATAAACACTATGTATACCATAGTTCATGATTACGTGAAGATGGATAGTGAAACCTTCTTGAAATTAGACTTTCTATGAAAACCCTAGCTTGAGTTGTTGAGAGTATTTGAGAAAAACATCAATATTTAGGATGAATAAGGGATAAATCCCGTGTTTGGAAGCTTATATAGGGGGTCAAATTGACCCTTTTAACCCTGGACACATAATTTAATTTTTTATAAAATTTCCCAAATTGGGCCTTTGGTGCGATGCGGCGTTATCGCGTCGTGTAACTGGAAATGACAATTGGGAAACTATATAGTGGGGCACGTGGAGCTATCGCATTTCCACCTTATCTACGACCCAGAAGTTTGGTGCGATACACCAGTATCATGGAGCAGCAACACTAGAAATTTGACAATTGCCATTTGAGTTATCTTCGCGACGCGCTGAAGGCTCAGGTCAAACACTGTCTCACTAAAAAGGCTCTAACTCTTCGCCCGCGTGTCAGATTTGGGCGAATTATATATCGATGGAAATATTATTCAATTTCCCACGTATATAAGAATGAATTCTTATTTGAAGGAAATTTCTAACATCCTTGAGATAATTTTCAAGCTAAGAAAAAGCACGGGTATTACAGGGGCCCATTTATGAAAATCAAAATTTTGAAATTAACTCAACATCCCTCTATACTCAAGAAACATTTACCCTAAAAATGAGTAAATTTCAAGATATTTGGGTGCTGAAATTATGTCACCAAGTTTTTGGGATTTTTGAGAAGGAAGGGAAATTCAACCATTAAAATAATTAAGTCTTACCATGAATTTGTTGGAAAATGCATAAATAATCTTTATCCGACCTTCCTAAATCACCCACAAATGCTATTATTAAGCTTTCCCAATTTTTAGGGTTTAAATATCTTGGGGATGGATGAGAAATGGTGAACAAGGGGCTAAAGGGGTATTCATACCCTTCCTAGGTATATAGGTATCGCATAGTGAAATCTAGCCAAAAGTGCAAAAGTCAAATATGCGATATTTTATCATGAATGCAATACATACGTACTACCAAAGGGATTGCTTACATGACATTAGTATCGCATACGCAATACTTGGATTCTTGTATGGAGTGTCACTATTACAACTAAAATTATTGCCTCGACGATACTCCCTAGTTTTTGGCAAATCACGTATACAATCGTGACTCGCGATCGCAGGTGCACAACACCATCTGAGACTTGGAAATTTCCAAGTCTCTACCAATATCTCGGGATTCAACCCAAATCCTATATAAGTAGATAGACTATGCTATACTATCAAATTTGATGTTTTGAACTCAATATCACAGTTAAATTTCAATTTGAGGTCGTTTTGACTAAAAGAGAGTCCAATCCCAACTTTCCATTTTCTTAAATTTTGACTGATAACTCTAAATGAGCTCACGTGTCTCGGGAACCAAGCCAAAGGTCCAGTTACCCTAAATTTGACGTTCAGAAGCTCCTGGAATAGTTAGATTCAACATACAAGATCATTTGCTAAAGATATTTCCCAGTAACTAATTTACACCAACAAAGACTTTAAAAATAGAGAACCTGCTCTAAAAACCAAATGAACTATTTGATAACTGAATTGTCAGTTCCAACAAGTCATAAATGACTTTGGGCATCTTTGGTAAATCTCTATATGACAAAAATAAGCGGAAATATAGAAAATAGTTTGAAGGGTCATTACACCTACAATAGTTAATTTAGTCATTTCAGTTCAAACTTTTAACCCTTCGTATGTACAACATTTAAAAACACTATGTCTATGTAATTAACACAATACCATGACACAAAAAGAATCAAGTAATGGAATCATATTAGAAACAACCACACATGTATGAAAATGATATTACCCAAACAAATAAGTAGTTGAAAATACAACCCATGTACCCTCACAACAAGGAATTCCCGTACTCTTATAGTATCAAAATTCATATCAGTTTAAAGATTACATCAAAACACACTCACTCATAGAGAATTTCAAACAATGTGCCTAAAGTACCATAGGTTTTCCTTTATTTTTCATGCCTTAGTTTTTTGGGTAATTAAATTAGGATCACTATAGGACTTTTCTAGGCTTGTAATAAAGGTTTGGGGGAAGGTGTGGTAAATATGGGACACAGTGAATCAACCCTCCTTTACATTACACTTACATTTTTTGGTTCTACTATTTAGCCATGCTTCTTTTATTCTCCATTTTTCTCGTCTATTTATTTTTAGACTGGGTATGGGCTTCCTCATTCTTTTCATGTGTTAATTTCTTTCCGGAAAAGGCATCGTTTCCACCCCAAACTATACCCAAAAATTTGAAGCCACACCTAAACTAGTGACCTATTACGCACCTAAACTATAAAAAAGTGAAACTATTTACACTTGTCAAGCTACCACCACTTGCATCTGGTGTAGTGTTTGACACGCGCTGCCACGTCAGCACCACATCAGTAAAAAGTATTAATTTTTCATAGGTAAGGTGTGTAATAGGTCACTTATATAGTTTGGGTGTGGATTTGACTTTTCAACTACAGTTTGGGTTGGAAACGATGCCTTTTCCCTTAATGTTTTTAGCCGTTTACTTTTGTTATTTAATAGGCTGGACGCACCTAAAATAAGTGTAACACACATGCCTTAGAATGGAGGTTGCGAGGAGGTAATAATATCACTTTTATATAGTTAAAGTGTGTAATAGGTCACTTATATAATTTAGGTGTGGCTTAAACTTTTCTTGTATAGTATGGGGTGGAAATAATGCCTTTTCCCATTCCTTTCTCTTCTTTTTTTCTCTCCTTTTATTTCTCATATATTTTTTTCACACTTTTCTATCACACCAACCTTACTTGTTTTTCCTTTTTTTAGCATCTTCTTCATACCCATCTTTAGCTACGAACCCATATTATAGCCACCCTCAACTTAAATTTACTTGAGTTGAGGTATACAATGTCCAAGGAGGGACCAACGAAAAAATAGGTTCATTATAATTAAAATGGTATGGTGAATAGGTTAAATAAGAAAATAGGTCACTTAGTCTCGAAATTAGGATCAAGGAATACTTATGTTTATTTGATCGATCATTTTGGATAAAAATAGACTTATTAAAACATGGCCTACGATCCTATCCCAACCAACTATCCTACAACCTGGGCAAGACTAATCGGGAAAGTTCTAGATTACATATACAAAGTGAAATAAATAAACACCTCATACTCACATAGTACATGGTTATATTATCAACTAATACTTATCCATATCATGCAATGCTAAGATATGCTTATTTTGTCCCTAATACTAATGCCATAACATGATCCAATAATGGTCGCAATCTCATATCTTCACCATAAATAGTTGACCAAATTATTAGGAGGGGTACCAATTAAAAAAACATAGAAAAACACAAAATATTTGACTACACCAAGGTTCCTTATGTTTTTCATAGTCAACCACAAAAAACATAATTTCCAATAAACAACACAATAACCTAAATATGCCGACTCTACTATGATAGCACACTCTAGGGGGAAAGAGACACGACAATAAAAACTTCAAGTGGTTGGTACATCCCCACCCCCAATAAATAGTTGATGCACTATCCCTAATGCATATAAAAATAGTGCTAAAGTGGGAGTATAGAAATATGTGGGATGCTCTAGGAATATATGTGGTCTCTTCCCCAGCTGGGGGATCATGAGGCATGTCGAGCTTCATGCCAGAAGGTAGTGGCAGTCAACTGGAGGATCCTCCCAATGCATGCTTCTCGCACTTACTCTGGTAAACCTAGAACTGAATAACAGACTCTGTGACTACCCTCTTTAGCTTTTGCTAAAACTTATCCAAACTACCACTCTGCTTGATAAGGTCTCATCCTCTCTTTGCCCTATAGTTTGGGGCATATCATCATTAAGAAGAATATCAAAAATTGACAATGGTTGTGTAGGAAACGACTTTGAAATGAAAGCTATGATTGGATGGATGATAGGAGTGTGGCTCTCATATAATATAGGATCTCTAATCTCAAAGTAGCAACCTTTTTTCCAAACTCAATAAATCAACCACCCAAGTCTCGTGGAGTCTCTCTCCTATTTGGATCTCAAAACTATCTATCCTCCTATACACCTCTAGTTAACTACTCCATATTTACCATCATCTTTAATTAACCCATGCCTCTAATACCTATACAATAGTCTGTACCTAAGACCGTATTTGACCTAGAAACTTGGCTAACTCGGTGTTGATGTATGTCTGGATCTCAACTAACATTAGCTACCTATCCACCAACTACTATAAGAACTCATGATAAAAAATAACGATACCTAAAATAAGCCAGTGAGGGAACATATAGAAGTAGGAGCTGATGCTAAAGTGCTTGTGTCCCCATTACTATCTATAGCTACTAAAGTATCTATAAGCAAACTGCCAGTCTTAAGATCACCCCCCAACATGTCCTCAAAACCTACTTAGCCAACTCTAAAGGTCAAATAAGGCTTCTCTATATAAGGTAGAAGACTATACCTTTTCTATGCAACTAGTTAGCATCATAATGAATCAACCCTATATCAGCTAGTTGGGTCACCTCAATATGATGATTACCATAATGTAGAGTTGGTAGTCTCACTGCAACACATAATCTTTGAATCAAGTAGGGGAAGGATATGCTGGTGTACTATCTGAAATCTCTCTTATAAATGTCATATCGGATACACCAAGAAATTCAATATAATACCTAGCTATAATAATGGCAATAAGTACTTCCTGGTACAATATGAGTTCATTATCAGCCGTTGTGGGGGTAAAAACTATTCCAAACTATGAACCACCAAAACTTTCCTACTATAAGTCTAGGTCATGACTCGTGGAGTGAATTCATAACCTATTGATTGGACTCATTAATTAAGAACTCAGTCTATGAGTTCAAATCACGAGTCATGGGTTCAAGGTACGAGTCATGACTTTTCCTTGTAGGTATCTGATCGTGAGTCATAGTTTAA
The DNA here is from genome assembly GCA_030864225.1 of Capsicum baccatum var. pendulum. Lineage (NCBI taxonomy): Eukaryota > Viridiplantae > Streptophyta > Magnoliopsida > Solanales > Solanaceae > Capsicum > Capsicum baccatum. Next base: position 159,860,849 of record CM061555.1, on the reverse strand, counting down.
GAACTTTAAGTCTGATTCCTATGAGTCCAATCCATATCTCATGAATGTAATTCATGGGTGGTGGGTTGTGTTCGTGGATTCAAACCTGAGGTTTACTAGGATATTTTCTCATATTTACATTCCATATCACATAATATTTCACCTAGTAAATTCAATTTTGATAAAGAATTTGAAGTTCACTTCACAATTCCTATTTCGTGGGGCATGACATTATGACCATAATTGTGATTAGGGAGGTTTGAGCATTATCAAGCATACATAATTTGACCATTTATAAAATAATACTTACACTTTGTGTAGTTTTCACTAAGGAAGATTGAAGTAAAGCAAGAACAAGTGTATGTTCACAATATCAGAACCATGCACATGCAGTAGGATGGTACTTAGGGTTTTACTTTGATGGAGGAAAGAAGTTGATATTGTGGTGGTTTTGTATTTAATATGGGAGAGATTTTGACTTTGATTGGGAGTTTGATATGATTAGGGTTTGGATTAGGTGTTTAGGTTATTTTTAAGGTGAAATTCTCGATCCGAGTATGGTCGAGTGAGCCTAAGGAATTTAATTTTTTTTGGCATTATTGGGCCCTGTAATGAACTAGGACACCACCCACGAATCATTGGATTGACTCACCACCGTTGGGTTGAAGTCGTGGATTAAGGTTCTGAACCTCCTAGGGACTTCTGATTCTCATGACTATACTCACTTGTCATGGTCAAAACATGTTTGGGCTTGTCAGCCACATAGAGCATACAATCCCCTTTGATTCTCATGAGTCTAGTCCATGAGTTGTGGGTGGTACTCATGACCTATAATCTACACTCATGAGTAAACTTACCTAGACTTGTTTGAATTTTCAAATTTTTTCCTAAGCCAGTAATTTTCTCATGCTTTTTTCTTGGCAAAACAGAAAAAAAGTTAAATTTAAAATCTTAGGTTGCCTCCCAAAAAGTGCCTCATTTAACATCATGACATGATGTGGCTTTGTTGGATACTCAGAATTAATCAGTTCTCCCATGGATTTCCTTCCATGAAGCGCCTTTGTTTAATGTCATGGAATAAATCATTTCTCCTGACTGCTCTGATTTTGTTAAGGCCTTTATTATCACATACTTTAATCTCCTCCGTGTTTCCCGAATAATGCTTAACACGATGTCCATTGAATTTTAATGGGACATAACCATCATACTATGTCTTAATTTAACCATGTGGAAATACTCTTACCATGGTGAATGGTCCAAACCACCTAGAGTTCAACTTGCCAGGAAGCAAGTAAAGTCTCAAATTATATAACAAAACCAAATCATCGAGTTAGAACTCCCTCCGTTCACTTTTCATATCATGGTACAATTTTATTTTCTCCCTGTAAAAGGATGGTATCTCATAGTATGGAGGAAAAACTCCTCCATCTCATTCATATTCCCCAATCAAAAGTGTTCATCACCACCCCATTCAAAATTTCAGCTTTGTTAACGCCCACAATGCCTTATGCCCAAGTTTAACCGACAAGTGGCATTTGCCATACACAAGATAATAAATGAAAGCACAAAAGGGGGTATTGTATTCTATATAATAGGACCATTATGCATTTTCTAACTTTCTCGACTAGTCAGTTCTATTGGCATTCATAGTCTTCACCAAATAGACTTTATCTCTCGGTTAGAGACCTTAACTTTCCTACTTGTCAGTGGATTGTATGGTGTTGCCACTATGTGATATACACCATATTTATCAATAACGGCTTTGAACAAATGATTGCAAAAATGAGAACTATCATCACTGATGATTGCTCGTGAAGTACCGAAACTAGACAAATATTCTTCTTCAATAATATTGTGACACTCTTACCTTTATTATTTTTAAGAACAATTGCTTCCACCTATTTAAACTCATTTGAAAACCATAAAGATATACTTCACCTATGGAAACTAATAAATGGACCTATATATTAAATATCCTACATATCAATTAACTCAACCTCAAGGATGGGCATTTTATGGGGCTCATGCTTCCGTGAGATATTGCCCTGCCTTTGGCATTGATCACAGGACCTAGAATAATCATTTTCATCCTTATAGATAATCAACCAATAGGAACCATATTGCAAAATGTATGGGTAGTGAAAGTACTACCATGATGACCCCCAACCAGATAAGAATGACAGGCCTTCAAAATAATCATTATATCAAGCTTGAGAAAACACCTCTGAATCACACCATCAGCACACGCCTGGAATAAGTATGACTCATCCCAAAAGAACTTTCTCACCTCATGCATAAATCTTTTGCACTGGTGAAACAACATATCTTCTAGGATGATATCACTTGTCAAATAGTTGGCAAAGTAAGAAAACCAAGGGATCAAGTCTTGTGATGCTTCCATGACGTGCTTATCTAAAAATGTTGCATCAATCTCAAATTCATCCCTTAGTTTTAACATTACCACCTCCTCCAAGCGGGACAAATAGTCTGCAACTTGGTTTTCAATGCCCTTCCAATCCTTCACCAAAAAGTAACATTCTTATAGTAGAAGTACCTATCGAATCAACTTTAACTTAGCATCTTTCTTCTCCATAGGTACTTTAGAGTAGCATTATCAATGTGCACAACGACTTTGTTACCAATCAAGTAGAACCAATAATTTTCTAAAGCAAATACCACAACAACCAATTCTTATTTAGTCACCATGTAATTCTTCTGTGCGAGATTCAGTGCTTTACTGGCATAGTAGATGGAATGAAGTTTCTTCTCACGCCTTTATCTAGGAATACTCCTAGGGACACACCACTGGCATTACATATCACCTTGGAGGATAAGGGCCAATCAGGGGATAATATGATAAGAGCTGAAATCAACTTTTTTTCAAGCACTCAAAACCTTCAAGGCAAGCATCTTTAAACATACACTTCACCTACTTTATATATTAATTTAAACAATGGATTTTCAATTTAAATAAATCCTTGATGAATCACCTCTATGAACCCACATGACACTAGAAACTCTAAATGACCTTCACAAAAATGATGGGGGATATTTTTCTATCACATTAATTTTACCTTGTTGACATCTATCCACTGCTTCAAAATTTTGTGCCTAAACACTATTCCTTCCTTGATCATGAAGTGACACTTCTCCCAACTAAGAACTAAATTTCACTTTTCGTACCTTTGCAAGGTGTTGGACAAGTAAGCCAAAAAAAATCAAAAAAATCACCTCCAACTTATATATCATCCATAAATACCTTGATAAAGTCCTCTACCATGTCAAAATGATGGACATCATGCACTGTTGAAAGGTCATGGGAGAACAATGATTGAAGGGCATCCTTTTAAATGCAAATGTAACATATTGACAAGCGAAAGGGGTTTTATCTTGGTACTCAGGGTCAATAGAAATTTTATTATACCCAAAATTACCATGAAGAAAATAATACCATCATCTACCTGCAAGACCGTCTAACATCTGATCCATGATTGACATTAGAAAGTGGTCCTTCTTTCTAAGTATGTAGCTTCATGTAATCCACAAAATCTCTCCATCCCCTGAACGATTTCTTATGAAATTACTTATTCTTATCATTGAGGACCATAGTGATCCCACCTTTATTTGGCATACACTAAATCCGGCTGACCCATTTGTTGTTGGTAATCAGGTAAACTGCAACTGCATCTAACCACTTAATGATTTTTGTCTTCACAATATCTTGCATAGGTTGATTCAATTTACATTGGCATTCAATTCTAGGCACACATTCTAGTTCAAGCTAAATTTTATGAGTTAAAATTCTGGGTGGAATTCCAATAATGTCACAATAGTCCAACTAATAGCCCTTGTGAACCTCTAGAAAACTGAAATCAAAGCCTCATCCTACAACTCTAATAAATCCTATATAATATTAACTGGTATGGTATTGTTAGCCGCCAAAAATACATAACATAAATTAGAGAAGAGGGAATTTATTTCCAAAACTAGGGACTCCTTGGTAGATGGTCTAGCCGGAGAGGTTGTTCTATTTTTTAGATCAAGGTCCATTTTTTTTGGCACATAGGAATATGAACCTCTATCGAAAAGCATAGTCACAATCTCATCAAACCCTTTAACACCATCACTGTCGAAAATTATTCTCACCACCATGAGTTCCTCATCACCAAATCTCTCCTTAATGGGTACAACCGATGTATCTTTGTCCACAATATCTATCACAGAAATCACATGCATATCCTTTGGATGCTCTATCAATTGATACACATTAAATACGACATACTTATAATTAAGTATGAAATTCATCTACCCCATATCTATGTCAACCAATGCCCTACCCGTGGTAAAGAAAGGCCCTCCTAATATAATAGGGACATCAAATTCAACATCACAATCAAGGATTAAAAATCATCTAGAAATATAAAATAGGCTACCTTTACCAACACATCACATAAGATACTAACCGACTTCTTAACTGTGTGATCCTCTATCAAAAGTCTCATAGAGGTCAGCTTAGGCAACCACAACCACAATTTCCTATAGACGATAAGAAATCAAGTTAATGCTTTCTCTCAGATCACATAAAGCTCATGCAAAGTCGAAGAAGACAACAGTACAAGGAATAGGGAAATCAATGAGATTCTTCTCTTTTTGAACAAAAGATCAAAAGATAATGGCACTACAGTGGTGCATATTATCAGTAGTCTCATAACTTATCATCCGCTTCTTGGTCACCAAATCCTTCATACAATTTGTATAACAAGGCATTTTTTTAGTGCTTTCCTAAAAGAGTTATTCACAGATAACTCTTTAAACACAGACATAAACTTCTAAACTTTCTTTCTTCACCATTCTTCTTCAACCTTTAGGGAAAAGGTGGAGGAGGTCATGGAATAATCTTATATACTGGTGTAATTTCCTTACCTTTCCCTTTATTGTTATTAGCTTATTTTTTAGCAATTGTAGGGTTTTAATATATCTTATTGCAAGTCACCAACTTTTCAATTTTAGTTTTATCTTCATCATTAACATCCATAGTATCATTCTTCACATCATCGACCATGGTCATATGTGGATCTATAGTGGCCTCAGCACTCTGAGTGGTAATAGAAAGGCAGTGACTGTCTCTCTTTAGATTTTAAATAGTGTTGTTAGGAAGAGTACTTGGTTGGTACTAATTCAATATGGCAGACACCTACCCAAACTATTGCTCAAGATGCTTAATAGCATTTGCATCCAACTCTACCTTTTGGTTCATCCCTTAATATCTACCATAATTTCCTTAAGGTAACTCTCTTGGCTCTCTTAAACCTTCACAAGATTTGCAAAAAATTCTTTCATTCTTTAATTTCTTAACTCAAAATTATGATTCATCGGTAGAGCATAAAGGCCATTATTATTTTTGTAATTACCTTTCCTCTTCTAGTTCCCATAATATGCTCTACTTCTATCTCTTTGCATGTCTTCACAGTAGTTCTGACCTTGATACTATTGCCTTGAGTTTTAAGTGTATTGATTAGACCCTTTTCCCATGGCATGGAAAACTATCATCTCTCTATCTAAATACTTAGCTTTTTTCTCAAAATATTACTCTTTATGTCTAGAAGCCTTACCTCAAGTACCAACTGCATTTACCTTTTCTGCTCCCATGGCTATAAACTATTTCAAAGAACAATATTAATTCTCAGTTATGCTACATCTTGAGTCACTATCATATCCAATGCTCTCTACTCACTGGAAGCATCAATTGCATAACTATCAGCTGATCTATCTTTCTCCTAGGTATGCCAACCTCAATTGGTTTTAGTGATCTGGTCTAAGATTTCAAAGACTTTTCCTAGCAGAGACTAATTAAGGCTCCTCTAATAGTAGTATCAGCTATAACCTTGGTTTTTGGATTCAAGGCCCTATATAATATCTCAAGAAAGTTTCTCCTTATGATTTAGTGATTTAGAACATTCATCAACTTTTTCTTGAACCTCACCCATGTCTCGTATAAATAGAGTGTGGAAGAGTTGGTCCAACAACTACATCCTCAACATATTCCAAGTGGTAATAGACCCATAAGGTAGATTTCCTAACCATAAAGTTAGTTCTACTATCGGAGAGAATGGGAACAAACCTCAGTCGTATAACTTAATAAATTACCCCAAGAAGACTGTACAAAATACGAATCCCTGTAATGTTCATAAGGTGCATATTTGCATCATCAGTAGGCAAACCGGCAAACACTCTTTTCATATTCAAACTTAATAATTGCGCTCATAATATCAAATTTTATCCCTTAGGGCAATTTTAGAGGAATGATTGAACCCGTGTCAACTAGTTCAACAAACCCCAAATCTTCATCTAGATCATCATACACTAGAAAGTATTATTCTATGGGCTATTGACCTTTGTTCCTTCTCATTCTATCCCTATCAATTATGGCTCAATATTCTTCATTTTATTATCTAGACCATTCCTCTATAATCGCTCACCGACTAGCTGCTTGTATAGCATTTTCCTCATGTATTAAGCAAGGAGTGAATTTATCTAAAGTTTTATGAAATCCATATTGAGGTGGCCGATTCAGTGCTACTGCATCATCATTAATCCCTTTAAGTAGGAATACTTTATCAGGAGCTTTATCATTCTCCATATTGTAATTTTGTCATAGAGTTCATTTAAGCTTAGGATCAAATGGAATTGTAACACCCCAAAATCTCATCCCGCGATGTCACACGGTGCTTAAGGCTACTAGAAGCCCTAAGCTAACCTTTTGAGCCTGTTACTACTTCTAACACTTGCTTTGGGATAAATAAGCTAAACAATGATGCCTTACTGTGTAAACCATAATCCAAAATAACTGGAAACAATGTCTGGATAGCAAAAATACTTATATTCTAGAACACAACTTTAACTGACAATCTAGTCTGACAAAGCCACTAATACTCAAACTAGAGAGCCATTGGGACAGATCCCCAACTGACTCATAATGATCTAAAAGTATAACTCAAAATACTATGAAAGAAGAAAAGCTACAAATATAGGTGCTCGAACCATAAGGACTCACCAAGGACAAGGATGTAGATGAGATGCTCGGAGAACACTATAACTAATGGGACTGAGCACCTGTACCTACATTATGAGACAATGTAGCACACAGACGTATATGTGGATTAGCACTTTGGTAATGTAATGAGTATATGGGGGTGTATGCATTCGCGATAAAACAATATCAATACTGTTTAATAAAATCATGCATGCAAATAGGAATGACTTACATGGCTTGAATAAGTAAAATATAGAATTCACAAATCATGAATAGTGAAACATGTAACACAAATATTGTGAGTCATTATACTTAACTTTAAAATCTATACTCTCCTATTATTCTCGGTACTTGAATGCCAAAGGAAGCTTTAAACTATACTTTAAAACTCAGGCTTTTTTCTTGTGTAAAGTAAAGCTTCTTTAAAACTTAGAGTTTATAGAACTTTTATGAACTTATAACACTTAGGAACTCTAGAACTATTTTAGACTCGGGACATTTTGAAATTGGGAGTTTCTTCTAACAGACTTAAACTATGTGAGCTACATGGAGATCACTTTCTTATCCTTGGGCCCATAAATATTGAACCTATGGTGGACGTAGTTCTGGGGCATGAATCCTTGGAATTATACCTAACTCAGTGCTAAATACTACTCCTATACTTAGCTCAGAACTCTTCAAAAAATCCATCTTAAAATAAATCAAGGGTCTATAATGAAGACCAAAACATATTTCTATTTACTTTAAATCACACTCAAATATGGATTCTTGTCTTAGCTTAGTCCCAAGGGGTCAAATCTTTAACTAAAATCTGAAATAGCTTAGTTATAGGGTACTCATAACCCAAACAGTCTTGAACAATAAATCTTAAAATGGGGGTCTATTGACCCAAACAGTAAATCTCAAGTCAACATCTCAAAATTTATGCTTAAGAATGCAATTACACATAAGGTATGTTGAAATTTGTATGTCTCATCAATAAGCATAGAAACATATGCAAAATCATGCTATTTGACTTTCAATTCATAGGAAGTATCAAAACCTTGCAACTAATGATAATGGGTGAAAAACCCTAACTCAATTTCATGTAAAATCTCATAAATTACAGGAAACTTGTAATTTAAAAGAAGCCTTTGGGCACAAGGGTGAAAGGATTAGCCTTGTTCAACCACATACCGTAGATTATGACTTGTAGGTGAACAAATTTCTTGAGAATCCTTTTGAAACTCTTGAGTGAGGGTTCTTGAAGCCTTTGAATTGGGAATCTTGATTCTTAACTTAATTCATAGAAACTATGGTTGAATCTTATGGTTCTTGGAGAAAGATTTGGATTTTCTCTTGAGAGTTAATCTTGAGAGAAAACCTTAATTTTTGGATACCATGGAAGAATATAATGTTTATGCCTTGAATCTGATATATTTAGATGAGTAAAGGATGGAAAAAAATTGAAATTCCCTTTTAAAAATGACTTAGAATTACTGAACGAGATCTGCCACGGTGGGTGCGATGGTCCATTGGTCCTGACTGTCACACCTGGAATAGAAATCATTTCATTGTCTCATCCACGATAATAGGTGTGATGGTCCGTCGAGGTCTCGATAGTTCATCAACCTTACCATTGTTCTTAACTCAAACAGGGTCTCACTGCCTTCTCTGTGACGGTTTGGGTAATGATCCATCGTAAGTTCGACGGTCCGTCGACCCTCTCCATCGTACCTGGGCGATTTTACTACTTTCTGTAAAATGGCCATATCTTTCTCTTTCGATGTTGTATTTTGATGAAATGGATATCGTTGAAGAGATAATTCAATTTTCCAAATGATAATAAGTCATTTTTAGGAAAATTCAACAAGGTTTAAGCACTTAATCTCTTTAGAAGTCACTCCTTAATCTTTTAGGGCCGGAATTACACTTCACTTGACACGCTCTAAAGGCTCAAACTAGGAGGAAACTTTGCAGGGTCTTACAATCAGGGGATTACCTTGACTCCGAGTATAGGGAATACACTTGTGTGTGTCCTAAAATAAGTAGAAAACTATAAATCAACAAATAAAACCAATAACTTCAATAAACTTGATTAATCAATTTTTATTCGCATACCCCGACAACGACGCTAAAATTTTATATTGTCCACATTACACCTTCGAGAAAGTATAAAGCGGTCGTCTAAAAAATATTGAACCCAAGTAGTTTGGGGTTGAACCCACGAGGAATAGGCAAAAAATCTGTCAAGAGCTTATTGATGTAATTTGAAATTGCATTTATAAAAAAGGGGGTTTTGTAAAATACGAGTAATAGTAACTATTGTTCATGCTTGTCAAACCATCACATTTCCTTGAATGCAAAAACTAATAAGTTAAGTATCACCTAATGTCTTTGACCTTGGTTTGGGTAAATTTCACTTATCTCCTCTCGATCTCAGAGCGTCACATTACTAACCTTTGTTTTGTGATCTCAGATTAACTACCCTAGTTATGGCTCAAGTTAATTTGATTAAGATTGTTATCTTCAAATTACTATTGTTATCTCCTTTTATAATCACTACTTCTCTCTTAAGCAAGCATAGAATATAGGCGAGTTCCTAACATATGCACCCATTAATAAACCAATCTCATGCTTACTTACGTCATCCAGAAATTGTCCCATCGGTCTCTCAAAGCTAATTTTGATTACGCATAGTTGGTGAAATGATCTTAGGCCTTTTTTGTGAACATTGGACCCATTTTAGCTTAAAGAAGCCTACCCATACATAGATAGTATCCCTAGATACCCATTTTGAGCCTTTGAACATTTCTTTGGCAACCACATTACAAGCCATGATCCATTTGTATGTTATCCCTCTTTTAAATTGTACCCTCCTTGAACTTGAAAGAGCAACTTGAGGCTAAAATCCTAAGTTGGGATTGGTGAATCATGAAAGAGGTAACCTTGGGCAACGGTATTGTAAATGAGTGCCTAAAAGATAAACAATGATAACAAAGGAATAAGAAAAAGAAAGGGATCAACAAAATAAAGAAAAGCATGATATTACACAAAAGAAAGAGATAGATAGAAAATGCTTTCATTAAATGGGCGAGAAAAATATGGTAAGAGTAGGCACATGAGTAAATTGAGAATAAATAAAGTGGCCCATGCTCCAAAGTTCGGTTATATACTATATTTTGTAAAGTTCAAGGAGGGTGTATTCACTTTTATCACAATGTTTATCCTACCCTTTCCCAAAACTATATTATAATCTTGAAAAAGTCCTTCGAGATCTCCAACCATGCGTCTTTAAGTTAGTGGCAATTGAATATAAGGACAAGCATATGGCATGACACTTGTTTGCATTGAGAAATTATTTGTGAGAGTGAATACTTAAATTTTAGTCCCTTGTTGTATGATAGATACTATAGAGTATTGGGACTTCATTTCTTGAGGAGGCATGTAGATTAATTGATGCGGGTAATGTTGTTATCTTTTGAAAATGAGGCAAAGGAGTGAAGTTGAGTCACTATTGGTAAAGAGTCACTTCAATAGAGTAAGTAGTTGTTGCTTGGTTGTTCTTATAAGTCTTTTGCATCCTTGAAAATGTGATTGATTTTGAGGGTAGTTGTATGAATAGTTTTTCCCATTCTTGAGGGCTAATTTGTGTAGCTAATCGAGTTCAAAATTATTGTGAGCATTTGGTTGTATTAATAGGATTATAATTGAGTAGTCTCATTGACTGTAGAATAGTGTTGTTTAAGGACAAGAAAAGTTTAAAGTTGAGGGTGTTGATGAGTGGCATATTTTCCACTCATTTATATCAAAATTTGAGCACACTATGATGAAATAATTGTGTATATGAGGCTACTTATCTATTGAAATGCACTAATTTCCAGTGTTGGTGATCTTACAGGAAATTTGATGAAATCAACTTGATACAAAGGTGGAAAAGATAAAATGGGAGCAAGAGGAACAAAAGCTAAAATCTAGGCCAAGGAGTCGACCCTCAGGTTTCGTGATGGCGGCCAGAGGGTCGCGATTGTGACCAGTCAATAAGTCAATAGGAAGGTGATTGAGATAGGAAATCACAATCGTAGGAGTCACGAATGCATTCAAGGGATGTCGATCACAGTGGCATAGAAATGCTACAAGGACAGAATGGGAATTTTACAGAGCTGAATCCCAAATCTCAAAAGGAAAAAACCCTTGAACAATTGAGGCATCGTTCAACTAATTTTTCCAATTTTGAGTAAGGAGAAAACATCCCAATTTTGGGAAAGTAAAATTGTTAGTCAATTTCCATGAGATTTTTAGTTGTAATTTGAGATTGAAGTTTGGATTATTCTTGCTTTGTTTTTTCAAAGGATGCATTGAATGCCAACTTGGGTATATCTCTTTTCTCTAATTTCATGAGTAGCTAAATTTTTATCTTGGGGTTATATTTATTTAGGTGGTTAACTTTGTATGGGTGTTAATTGTTAGCCTAAAAAACTAGTTAAAGAGGTTGGGTTTTGCTATTAATCTAGGTTGGAATTGAGCATTGTGGGTGAAAACCCCAAATTAATTGGACCCCATATCATCCTTGAGAAAGGGATATGGGTGATGAGTAATAGTGGACTACACTTTGAACTAGCTTCTCTTAAAGCATTATCTTAGAAATAGGGATATTGTGTCGATTTGCTATGTTCATAAGCATCATCTTAGAAATAAGGATGCTAGTATAAGGCATTGGATTGATTATTTTGACACGTTCATGAGGTATTTGAAATAATCCATGAGAGAAATTTAGTGATTTGTTTAAAGACTAATGTGAATACCTTAAATCTAGCCTACCCAAACCCTTAACTAAAACTTATACTAACCTTTGTTTACCCACATATAAATGACCCCTAAGGTAGCATAACCTTAAGGTCTCTCTTAATTTGATTCACTAGTCACATGTTAAATCCCCCACTAGTATTACTGCTTGACTTTTCTTAACAAAGATTTACACCAAAACCCACCAATTTTAATTTAATGTTTTGTTTTAGTTGTGCATTACGGGTTAACTCCTAGTTAACTCTCAACACACAAAAGGTGTCAAAATCTAGTTTGCACTATTTGTGGATACGACCCCAACTCTTGTTGGGTTGATATTGATGACGACCGCCATGCATCAAAATAATGGTGTAAGTTGAGAGTTAGCATAAAACCACATTCTCTCGGCACTAAATACAACTCCCGAAACATAGTACTGCTCATGATATATGAACTTCACAATAAATTAAGAATATAGGTTTATAAGTTTGAAAAAATAATCGTTCTTCGATTGGTAAATCATGCTCATAAGTAACTACGAAAATTTCATACCATATCTGAGACCATAAGATCAAAAATAAGATTGTAACTATGTTGTAATAATCTGTAGTATGAGCTTAATAGGTTTGAACTTCTTGTAAACTAAGTGAATCATGCCAAAATGATATATATATATATACCAAATCATGGAATTTCATATCAAAATGCAAAAAATAATAGTTCATAATAATAATCATGTGAGTAGAAACATGAGTAAATATGAATTCATATACAAAAAAAAGTTTAAATCATAAGGAAGTATCAGAATTTCAAAAGCATGGAAACTGGGTATGAACCCTAATCATCAAAATTCATAATTTCATGTAAAAATTGAGAATTTGGGCACAAGTACTAAAGGTAATCCTTGTTCAAATACCACATTCTAAAATTACCAAATTTCCTTACCAAAATTCCTGAAGGAAACTCAAAGGTAGAGTGCTTGAAATAGAATATTAAGAGTAACCCTACCTTTTGTGTTCTTGAGAGCTTGAGAGAAGCAGAAATGGTGAATTTCTAATAGGTTAAGGAAAATACACATTAGTATAAGTCGTAGAAGTATTCACTGTGTAAAATACCAAATTATCCTAAAAACACTAAATAAAAAATATGAATTTGGCATTGTCACGACCACTGGTGTGGCATGCCCTTATTGCACCAAACCAGTGGAATGGAACACCTTTATCATTGCAACCAGAAGGAGTGTGTAACACCCCAGAAAATGGGTCCCAGAGCGTCACACGGTGCTTGAGGCTACGAGTAGCCCCAAGCTAACCCTTTGAGCCATTTTCATTCAGTTCAACACAAATCATCGGGGTTTCCATAAATAACCCTCAAATATCAACAGAGTAATCATCATCCAAGAATAAAAGAATTTCAGAAAGATAACAAAATACAACTTATTAGTCAACTCCCAACATCTATACTAATCTGACAAGCCTCTAAGAAAATCAATAAAACCAGCGAGCCATTGAGACATGCCCCAACTGACTCACACTCAGTTATCAATTGTAAACAATTCCGTGAAACCAACATCAGAAATCACGTCCTTGGAACATGAGGACTCAACACAACAGAGGATGTAGAACAGCGTGCCTGAAGAATCACTGTCAAACCTGGAACTGAGCACCTGAACCTATATTCTAAGAAAATGCAGCCCACATCCGAAGATGTGGGTCGGTACCATAGAAAGGAACTGAGTATATGGGGGTGTATGCAGTTGTATAAACATCATCATCATAAATATTTATAAGAAATATTCAGGATGTATGAAAGACTCACATAGCCTAAAGAAAATCATTATAATCATGAGAGGATGAAACAAGTACAATAACACATGTGAGTCATCATATAATTTGTCAATCACTTTCAGTTCATCAAGAATATCAATTCTCATAATGTAAATATCATTTAAATCTTTTGAAAGAATAACTTTCACAATTCCACTTTCAAATCACTTCACCATTCACCATAGACACAAGGAAACACACACACACTGGGAGATCCTATAACCAACATAAACCATGTGAGATACATGGAGTCCAACGTACAACCCATGTTGGGGAGAGCCATCCTATCCTTTCCATCGGAGTAGGATTATCGATAACAAATCCACACAAACTAGTGATCACTATATAAATCAGCCTCAGGCTCACTCTTATGGGGGCACGTAGTTCTAGGAAAGTAAGGTCGCTTTATACCTCCTACTCGGTGCTAAAGATTTCTCTCAGACTTAGCTCAGATCATTTCAAAGACAATCCACAACAAAAAAAATTCAGTAATATATAAATATACATCAAGAGTCATCATGCTTCCCATCTATCAAAATCAACCACGTTGTGGATTTTTTTCACACTCGAGTTCAAAAAACTCCATTAAGACCAAAAGGTCAAATCATTCAAAATATCTCAAATATTCAACATCAACGTGCTTACAACACATTCTCAAAAAAAAATACCAATGGGGATTCATGACCCAGATATCAAAATCATGATAAATATCGTTCAAGATTCATGCTTTATATCTCCACACATGTAAATTCATCTTACAAAATCATAAACATCAAGATTTCATAATAATCATCATAAGATATGGCTTCATGCTTCAAATTCATAAAAATCAAATAAAAATCATGCCTTTGTAATGAAAATTACTTTTGGGCACAAGAACGAAAGAGAGTTCTTGTTGAAAAACCCCACATACCTTGAATGATGAACTTTAGATCGATACTCATTTTTTGAGATGTTAATCATGCCTTTGAATGATGGTTCTTGGAGTTCTTGAGCTAGGAACTTGGAATCTTGAATAAATTTGCAGAATTAATGGTGAACTTTGGATGTTCTTGAAGTTGGATGTAGAAGCTTAGGGTTTTCTTTTTGAGGGAATTTGATGAAATATAACATATAATGCTTCTAATAGGCTTTAATATAGGGTTTGTATGGATTTTTAGGTGGGGGTGAATGACCAAAATGCCCCTAAAAAATTAAATAATTCTCAAATTTGTCCTTTGATGGACTGTTTTGATAGTCTAAAGTAGATAAACCATAACGTTTTACTTCGATATCCAAATTGGATGAAACCTTCATTAGAAAGAGGACTCTTATATATTTCTGTTGATATATAGTATCTTACCCAAATCATTGTGTACAAGTAGTTATGATCATTTGAAATTGACGTAAAAATTCTCTTTTGATAGGCTGAAGTAGATCGACCATAAATTTTTGCTATGATAGACAAATTGGATGAAACTAATTTCATTGGAAAGAAGACTCAGAGATCTTTCCGTTGATATATAGTAGCTCACCCATATCATTATGTACAAGGAGTTATGATCATTTAAATTTGGAGCAAAAATACGCTAGACCTCAGTACTTTTTCCTACACGTTTTACTGTTCATTACTATTTATGATTCGATCAGAATGTTCATAACTCATCGCTCGGGTGTCCATTTTGGATGATCCCCTTATCATTGGAAACATTATTCAATACTCTACACAATGGTGGGTCATAATCTAAGACATTTCGCACGAAAAAATTATAATTCATTCTAGAAGATAGAACCCAACATGTTTATGCACAAAATTTCAACAAAAAATTTCTCGGGGTATTACAGCATGGCATGACATTATCATGCCAGGCTACTGGTTTTCCTAACAGGGTGTGCCTTGCCTCCGTGGTATAGCCTAAATGTAGATCCTTACAGTTTTAGAGTTTCGTTAGGCCCAAAACTCATCCCAAAATTTTTAAAACACTTTTAAATGGTCCCGTTAACATTCCTAATCATCATTCAACCATAAAAGTACATTAAAACACTTGATATACTTCAAAATAAATTCCTCAAACTCATAGGATATAGCATTATCTCACCTTTGGAACCATTCATCCTCGAATAAAGGTTCAAAAGGGGAAAGAAAAAACTTTTATCTTGAGGGTATGTTAGGCTAAGGTTTGAATCTTATCATGCCATACAACTAGAAGTAACTTACCCTAAGAACATACATACAACGGAAATAACTGATTATAGAAGATCTTTATAGGTTGGACTAATATAAATAAGAATATCAGTGAGAAAAATAGATTTGAAGGGAATTCTTACCTCAAGATGACTTAGTGTTAGGATCAAATAGATGAGAATATTTATTCTTCATGTCTACTTCTACTTCCCACATTGTTCCCTCAACTGACTTGTTCCTACATAAAACTTTTATTGAAGTCACTACTTTATTCCTTAACCTTTGAACCTAACAATCAAGAATCTCAATTTGAACCTCCTTATAGGACAAATTATCTGTAATGCCCCATACTATTCTTAACTTCAAGGATTTTTAAATTGGTCTTCCCGACCTCGAGATATTGGTTTTTGAGTTAATTTATGTTCAGGGGTGTAAGAATCATGTCTTGGAGAAGTTTCAAATTTTTTGAATGAGGATTGGGTCACTTTTGTCTCATGGATCCAGAAAGTCACTGCAATAGTGCTATGTTGTGATACTATTATCATTGGTACGTACATCGTGACGCGGTGAGCAAAATGCACCACTGTAATTACACCGCATCATGATAAGCATGCTAAACATAGTTTCAAATTTAATTTCATAAAGGGCAATTATGTCTTTTCCCTCAATCCAATTCATCATATCACGACTTATATCATCACTTAGAGCATATTTGCCTCTCTTCAGTAATTTTTCTCTCAAGAAAACCCTCTTCATCTCCTAAGAGCATCAATTCAATTACTTTCTCTCCAAGAAAACCAAGAATTCAAGTTGCCAAATCCAAAAACCTTTAAGAAAGCATCAATATTGGTGATTCTCTTCCAAGACTAAGGGTTTAAGGTATGTTTGATCTTCATCCATGGTCCCTTTTCTCCCGTGGAGTCCAAAAATTCCTTTTTGTTCTAAAATTATGAGTTTTAGATGTTTAAGTTAAACTATGTCAATGGATATCTTAATAGTTTGATTTCAAGTTATGATTATTAGTGTTTCCAAGAGGAATGAGCCATTACATGTTTTGTATATTGAAATCTTCTCATTTAAATCCCTAATTCAAGATTTTAATATTATAACTATGTAATTATCACATGATTTACCCATTCTTATGCTTAAGTTTATGAATCTCATGTGTTTGTTGAATTGCCTAAGTTTGAGATTTAAACAATGAGTCCCTATTATAGTTTTTAAAGATTTTAAATGGCACTACTATTACTCCATTCAGTGTTGGTGGGTTATGAAAATCCGATACCTAGTTGTTTTTATAATTTTAGTATCCTCAGAATGATTTTAGATTAACCATGAATACTGTCATTCAGTTAGTTATTGTGATCAATTTTTTGCTCAATCAAACTTATCCAGTCCAGTAATCAGTGTCATTCAGTTAAGAGTACTATTCAGCACCGAACAAACCCAGGGATGAGGCATTCCTGCCAGTATAAGGTGTGACCTTTAGTAGCAATCCCTGAGTTATAGAACTAGATACCCTGTGTAGGTTTGAGATGTCTTCCTACCAATTTAGGGTTGACACATATCTCATGAGTGCTCCAGCCGGTATAGGGTGACTCCTTAGTTGTTCGAGACACCAGTTTAGTTAATCCACATAGCCAGTGTTAGTACCCATGGCACGATACTGACACCTTCCAACTAGGGATACAGGTTGGACCCTGATTAGGTCAAATTAGGGTATGCCAGTTAGATTATACCTCCCATAATCTCAGTACAGTATTCAAAATAGAATTCAATTTAGGCTTTCTTGACTAAAGCATTCAGATTACCAGTTATTCAGTTATCAAATTTTAGTATTTCAATTTACAGATTATTTTAAGAATATTATGTACTTGGTCTTGCATTCTCAAATAATTCAGTTTCTCATGCATTCATGATTTGTTGTCTTCTACTATTCAGTTAGTAGTTATTTCATATGCACGGTACCTCATATATATCAGCCTAACCTCACCTTGTATACCAGTATATTCAAAGTACTTATCGCATACTCTTCTTTGTGTTATGATGTCTTATATCATAGGTTCAGATGAATAATTTCCTAACCACGCTTAGATAGTTTAGTGTTATAGTAGCAGTAGTAGTGGTGAGTCCTCATCCTTTGAGGATAAGTTTATCTTTCATTCAGTTATTTCAACATTTCTTATACCTAGTCAGTTGGAGTTAGTTGGGGGTTTGTCCCATCAGCTCCCCAGTCAGTCTTAGAGGTTTTTTAGACATTCATATAGCCAGTTATTTTATTGGTCTTATCAGTCAAGTTTTAATATTTTCACAGATATTACACACTTGTGATTGAACCACATTTTAAGTATGCAGATGGGTCTTACCTTATTCGTCTATCTTTTATGTACATGTTTAATTACTAGTTTACTCAGTGATCATAATAGATACCAGCTCATAGGTTAGCTTGTGGTCACTTGTGATCGTAAGCACTATTATCGCGACTAGGGGGTAGCCTCGGGACATGAAAAAGCTTGGTATCATAGCCTAAGGTCTTACAGTGTCCTAGGGAGTCTAAAATCCATGTTGAGTAGAGATTTTGGCATGGGTGTAAAGCACGCCACCCTTATGGTTAACAGGCTAAAAGATGTATTAGGAAAAGTTTCCCTTTTTTGTTGTATTCATGTCATGTGATTAACCATGAGCTCTGTTTAAGCTCTCCTTCTAACTCATTGTTCATTCAATTTAAAAACTATGCCTCCTAGGAGGAAGAATGAAAAAAGAGATGGGGACCAACCCACACCTCCGCCTGTTTAAGAAGAACCTCTGAATGAGCATGTCTCTCACGCCAAGTTCAGAACTACTTTCACAACCTTAGCTTATTTAGTAGTGGCTCAGAACAATCAGCGGGTCATTTCCCCAGCTAATCTAGTTGCAAATACAGCTATAGCTAGGGTTCAATATTTCACTCGGATGAATCCCCTTTTATTTTTGGGATACAAGTCTAAGGAGGATCCGCAGGAGTTTCTTGATATAATTTAGATGGTGAACAATATTATGGGTTTCACTTCAAGGGATAGTGTAAAATTAGTTGCTTATCAATTGCAGGATATAGCTCACACCTGGTTTAAGCAGTGGGAGGAGGATAGGTATGTTGAGGCAAGGCTTATAGAGTGGGAAAGGTTTGCCACGGCGTTCTAAGATAGGTTCTTTCCACTAGAGTTAAGGGAATCTAAGGTACATGCATTTATAAATTTGAAGTAGGGTGCTATGAGTGTCAAGGAGTACTCGCTTAAGTTTACTCAGTTGGTGAGTTATGCTCCTAATATGGTGGCTGACAACAGGTCTAGAATAAGTAAGTTTGTTTCTGGTGTAGCTGATAGTGTAGTCAAGGAGTGTAGGACTGCCATGTTGATTAAGGAGATAGACTTGTCTAGGCTTATGGCTCATGCTCAGCAAATTGAGAAGGAGAAGATTAAGGATAAAGAAAAAGAGAATAAAAAGGTAAGGACAAGTAGTTTCAAATTTTTGTAGACAAGGTTAGAAGGTAGTAACCGCCCTCAGTTCTTTCAAAACCTTTTAGCTCAAGGTCCATCTTCAAATTGTGTGCTAGTGCTAAAATTTAGGAATGACAATCGGGAAAGAGCACCAGGCTCTAAGTCTTACGGTAGTATGAATAGTGATCGCACTAATCCACTTTACTAAAAATATGGTAGGAATCATCAAGGTGTGTGTAGGTATGGAAGTGATGACTAATTTTGATGTCATTCTCGGCATGGATTGTCTCTAGTCATATTATGCTTCAGTTGACTATAGAAACAATGTCATTCAGTTTCAGTTTCCTAATGAACCAGTTATTGAATAGAGGGGTAGTACTTCAGTGCTTAGGGATCAGATTATTTCATATCTTAGAGCGAGAAAGATAATATCTAAAGGGTGTGTTTACCATCATGTTTATGTCAAGGACTCTAGTTTTTAGATCCCAATCTCGAGTCAGTTTCACTAGTAAAGGAATTTCAAGATATGTTCCCTAAAGATCTCCTGAAGTTCCTCTAGAAAGAGAATGTGACTTCGAAATAGATCTCTTTCTAAATACCCAGCCTATACCTATTCCTCCCTATAGAATAGATCCATCTGAGCTTAGGGATTTGAAAGAAAAGTTGAAATATCTCTTAGATAAGGGATTTATCAAGCCCGGTGTTTCTGCATAGGGCGCACCTGTCCTTTTCCTGTGTAAGAAAGATGGTTCTCTCAAAATGTCCATCGATTACCATCAGTTGAACAAATTTACCATAAAGAATAAATATCCACTCCCCGGGATTAATGACTTGTTCGACCAACTTCAGGATAGCAGTTATTTCTCTAAGTAGACCTCAGATCCGGCTATCATCCGCTAAGAGTCAGAGAATGTGACATTTCAAAAATATCTTTCAAAACTTGGTATGGTCACATTGAATTTCAAGTTACGTCATTTGGACTAATGAATGCCCCTGGAACTTTCATGGACTTAATGAACAGAGTGTTCAAGCAGTACTTGGAAATGTTTCTCATAGTCTTTATTGATGATATTCTTGTCTATTCCCGTACTGAAAATGATCATGCAGACCATTTCAGAGCCCATCAGTTATTCACTAAATTTAGTAAGTGCAAATTTTGGCTAAGATCAATAGCTTTTATTGGAAATATTATTTCAGGTAATGGCAGTAAAGTTAACACCTAAAAGACTGAAGTGGTGAGAAACTGGCCCAGACCCATCTCTCTATCAGATATTAGGAGTTTCTTGGGTTTGGTTGGCTATTATAGATGTTTTGTTAAAGGGTTCTCATCTATTGCAATCTTCATTTCTCGATTGACTTAGAATAAAGTCACGTTTCAGTGGTTAGATTCTTGTGAAAGGAGTTTTCAGGAGTTGAAGACTCGACTCACCTCATCCCCAGTCTTAACTCTACAAAATAGATCAAATAGGTTTGTTGTTTACTATGATGCTTCTAGAGTATGTCTTGATTGTATTTTGA
The DNA here is from genome assembly GCA_030864225.1 of Capsicum baccatum var. pendulum. NCBI lineage: Eukaryota > Viridiplantae > Streptophyta > Magnoliopsida > Solanales > Solanaceae > Capsicum > Capsicum baccatum. The sequence goes on along the minus strand of CM061555.1, from coordinate 159,840,089 downwards.
TGCAGAGAGGTAAGGTCATAGCATACGCCTCTACACAACTTAAACCCCATGAAAATAATTATGCTACCCATGATCTTGAGTTGGCAACTATAGTTTTTGCCTTGAAAATTTGGAGGCATTATCTTTATGGGGTTCATGTTGATGTGTTCACAGATCACAAACGTTTACAGTAAATATTTTTGCACAAAGATTTAAATCTTCATCAGAGAAGGTAGCTTGAGTTGTTAAAAGATTATGATATGAGTGTGTTGTATCATCCAGGCAAAGCCAATATAGTGGTAGATGCCTTTAGTAGATTGTTTATGGGTAGTGTTGCTCATGTTGAGAATGATAAAAGGAAGTTAGTCAGAGAGGTTTATCATCTTGGTAGATTAGGTGTTTGGTTGGTTGATTCAGCTGAGGGTAGTATATGAATTTAGAATGGTTCAAAATCTTCTTTGGTTGCTGAAGTGAAAGAAAAGCAGGATAGGGTTTCCAGTTTGGTTAAGTTGAAGGAATCAGTTAGAGATCAGAAGGTATAGGTTTTCTCCCAAGGGGAATATGGTGTACTGTAATGTCAGGGTATGCTGTATGTGTCATGTGTTGATGGTTTGAGACAGTGGATGTTCAGGATAGCCTTGTATAGCCTTTATTACAAAGAAATCCTGGTCGAGATCCTTGATCATTATATTCGTAGACTAAGGAACAAAGAAGTTCCTTTGGTCAAAGTTCTTTGGCAAAATCAATATGTTGAGAGAGCCACTTGGGAAGCAGAAGTAGATATGCGTACTAAGTACCCCCATCTTTTCTTTGCAAACTCATACTCAGCTTAAGGCAACAGTTCTCCTTAGATTGTCTCTATTTCATTCTATGTTCTAGCTATATAATCATTCTCATGTCGTTGCGTGCATTCACAAAATTAGTTCAGTTCATGTATCATGTTTCAGACTCCATCATGTAATCATGCTTCCAGTTATGCATGTTCAGCATATGATCTCAGTTTTCCAAGTATTCTCAACTCAATCAATCTCATTTGAGGATAAATATTCCCAAGTGGGAGATATTATAATACCTCGTACTATTCTTAGCTTAATTCAGCTATTAGTTGCATGCATAAGAGGCTTAAACCTTGAAAATTTCACTAAGTGTTTGGAACTTAGACATTTTTAAGGACTCTTAACTTTGAGAATTTTTAAATTAGTCTTCCCAACCCCGAGATGCTGGTTTTTGAGTTAATTTATATTCAGGGGTGGAAAAAGCATATCTCAGAGAAGTTTTGAATTTGTTGGATGAGGATTGGGTCACGTTTGGCTCATAAATCCAGCAAGACACTGCAATAGCGTCGCGTAGTGGTTTTATTCCCGTTGTCATGTACACTGCATCATGGTGAGAAAAATGCACCAACGCGATTAGACTACGTCATGGTGAGCATGCTAAATGAAGTTATGAATTTAATTGCCTGAAGGGAAATTGTATCTTTTCTCCTCAATCCAATTCATCATATCACAACTTTTATCATCAATTAAGGCATTATTTGCCCCTCTTCATTAATTTTCTTCTCAAGAAAGCCCTCTTCATCTCCCAATAGCATCAATTCAATTACTTTCTCTCCAAGGAATCCAAGAATTCAAGTTCCCAAATAGAATAACCTTCGATAAATCATCAAGATTGGTGATTCTCTTTGAAGATTAAGGGTTTAAGGTATGTGTGATGTTCATCCATGGTCCATTTTCACCCATGGAGTCCAAGGATCACTTTTTTTCTTAAATCATGAGTTTTACATGTTTAAGTTGAACTATGTCCATAGATATCTTGATAGTTTGATTTCAACTTATGATTATAAGTGTTTCCAAGTGGAATGAGCCATTACATGTTTTGAATATTGAATCTTCACATTTAAATCCCTAATTCAAGATTTTAGTATTGTAACTATGTTATTATCGCATGTTTTACCCTTCCTATGCTTAAGTTTATGACTCTCATGTGTCTGATGAATTTCCTAAGTTTGAGTTCTGAACAATGAGTCCCTATTATGGTTTTTAAAGTTTTTATATAGCGGTACTTTTACTCTATTTAGTGTTGGTGGGTTATGAACACCTGATACCTAGTTGTTTACATAATTTCAGTATCCTCAGAATTATTTCAGATGAACCATGAATATTGTCATTCAATCAATTATTATGATCAGATTTTTACTTAGTTAAATTTAGTTCAGTCCAGTAATCAGTGTCATTCAGTTGGGAGTAGGATTCAGCACCGAGCAAACCTCGGGATAGAGGCATTCCTTCCAGTTTAGGGTGTGACTTATAGTAGCAATCCCTAAGTTACAAAACTATGTAGCCAGCATAGGTTTGAGAAGTCTTCCTACCAGTTTAGGGTTGAAACATATCTCATAAGTGCTCCTGCCCGTATAGGGTCACTCTTTAGTCCTTTGGGATGCTAGTTTAGTGGATCCACGCAGTCGTGTTAGTACTCGTGTAACGGTACTGACCACCTTCCAACTGGGGTTACAGGTTGGACCCTGATTAGGTCAGATTGGGGTATGTCAGTTAGATGATACCTCCCACGGTTTCATTACAGTATTCAAAATATAATTCAATTCAGGCTTGCTTGACCAAATCATTCAGATTACCAGTTACTCAGTAATCAAATTTCAGTATTTAAGTTTACAAATTATTTCAGGAATATTATATTCTTGATCTTGCATTCTCAGATAATTCAGTTTCTCATGCAATATGTTGTCTCCTACTATTTAGTTAGTACTTATTTCATATGCACCGTACCTCACGTATATCAGCCTAACCTCATCTCATATACCAGTATATTCAAAGTACTGAAAGCAAACTCTTATTTGTTCTATGATGTCTTATATCATAGTTTTGGGTGCACAGTTTCCTGACCGTACTTAGATAGTTCAATATTACAGCAATAGCAGTAATGGTGAGTCCTTATCCTTTAAGGACAAGTTTATCTTTCATTCAGCTATATCAGCATTTCTTATACCTAGTCAGTTGGAGTTAGTTGGGGGGTTTTCCATCAACTCCACAGTCAGTCTTAGAGGCTTTTCAGACATTCAGATAGTCAGTTGGTTTATCAGTCTTATCAATCGTGTTTCAATATTTTTCCCAGATGTCGTGGACTTGTGATTGAACCATGTTTTTTTAGTATTTAGATTGGTCTTACCTTATTAGTTTATCTTCCACGTAGATGTTTTATTACCAGTTTACTCAGTGGTCACAGTAGGTACCAGCTCAAGGGTTAGCTTGTGGTCACTTGTGTTTGTAAGCACTATTGTCGCGACTAGGGAGTAGCCTCAGGTCGTGACAATATCTTTCACCCCGATAGTTTCTATGGTCACTACCAAAGATGGGTCTCTAATACATTTATTCAACATAGACATATGGAAAACTGGGTGAACAACGGCTAACTCTCATAGAAGAACTAGCTCATAAGCGATATCTCTAATGCACCTTAAGATTTCATATGGACGAATGTCTCGGGAACTAAGATTTCTTTTATTTCCAAACTCCATTACTCCTTTAATGGGTGACTTTCAAAATCAGCCAATCACCAATAGCAAACTGTAGTTGTCTAATCCTAACACTTCCATACTATTTTTGACAACTTTGAATGATTTTCAACCTCTCACGAATTAAATAAACTGTCTCCACCGCTTTGAGGATAAAGTTTGTCCCAATAAGGGAAGCCTCACATAGTTCAAACCACCCTACAAGATATCTATATCTATGCCTAATAAAACCTCAAACAGAGTTATCTAAATACTAGCATGGTAATTATTATGATAGGTGCACTCAGTAAGAGATAGATGGTCATCCCAACTCCCTTTGACATTAATCACACAATCTCTTAACATATCTTCTAGAGTTTGGATAGTTCACTTGCCCTCCCTGTCTGTTTGAGGGCGGAAAGCATTACTAAGATTTACCTTTGTACCAAGGCCCTTCTAAAATGATTGCCAAAATTAAAAAGTAAACTGAGTACCTCAGTCTAAGATGATGGATAAAGGAATCCCGTGGAGTCTTACCAACTAAGAACACATAATTTAACATAATCTACAGTCATATCTAAGGTTTTGACTAGCAAGAAATGGCCCAATTTGGCCATTCGATCCACTATGACCAAAATCAAATCATGTTAACGCGTAGAACGAGGAATTCATATAATAAAATTCATATTGCTAAATACTCACTTCTAAGTAGAGATGAAAATATCCTGAAGCGTACCTCCTGATCTTTGATGTTCAACTTTCACTTGCTGAAAATGGGACACTTAGCCACAAACTCTGCAATGTCTCTCTTTATATCATTCCACCAGTAGACTTCATGTATATTTCGGTACATATTGGTAGCATAGGGGAAATTAAATACATGCAAATATGAGCTTTTGAGAATATCCTTTCTCTTAACCTGTCAACATTGGGAACACAAATACGACCCTGATAGCAAAGAACAACATCTCCCTCTTGGGATAAAACCTCCAGCTTTTTTGATGAACTGCATCAATTAACTAACTAAGCATAGGATCGTGACATTATTTATCGTGTACACGCAAGTGTACGTGATCCACCCAACTAATATAGTGTCCTTAAGAAAGACAAGTACCGATTTCACAGGTACTACTATTAAGAAACTATCTAATTTTAGTTCAACTATTAAGATTCAATTAGTGCAAATGTTACCACGACAGTTTGAAAGTTATAACTAACAGTAATCTAAAACAATGCGGTAAATTAAAGTTCTTGGACAATCAATAGAGAGAAAACCAGCGGTCAAGTCACTGCAAACCATCATACTAGGTTATATAACTTCATTGATTAGGCTAGTTATCTTATTTGTTGGTTCATGAGATCAATGATCCAACTATGGCCTTCTGAACCTCTAATTGATTATCTAACTTAGCCCCCGCAACTACATCATTGAGCGGGAATGCGAGAACTAAGTTAAACACTTTTGTATTCATCCTGTACTAGAACCAAATAGGGAACTTAAGTATATTCCTATCCTAAGTTTAAATCATAACATCATTCTATGAAGATTACAATCCAATTCTATTCATCCCACATTCTACCCTACCGTTCATTATTTTGGGTTCAAAATAGAGTTATAGCATGTATTCTAAGGGACATAAAGCCTTAAAATAGTTATAATAAGGATAAAAAAACGACCAAAATGATAAATAACTATAACCAAATTAATTCATGAAAATAATACTAATGTTCTTGGCCTTAACCTTAGAAAATGTTGTTTAGCTGATTATAGACATAACTGTAATCACAATGGATGAACACATGTTAAAATCCATAAAAAAAAACAAATAATGGATTAAAAACCCTAATTGAAGTGTTATTCATCCTCCCTTCAAGTCCCTAGGTCGTCCAAGGTGTATAACACAACAACTAAGTGCCCTATTTATACTTGGACACAAGCTATCAATTTTGACTTAGGGTTGTGCCACACCATTATCGCATTGTATAGGGTATGTGGAATGCCCTAACCACGGTTAGATATTGTAATTTTCATTTAGGATGCTAAAAATGGCATGGAACATCCAAAACATGGTGCCTAAGATCCACGGCATGCCAATGACTCCAAAACGTCCATTATTGGTCAAGTCTTGTCCCATGTGTTTGTCCAACCTTTCCAATCCTTGTGGTGTTATTTACACTTGATTTACAGCTTGTGTATCATTCATATATCATCTTTATCAATTCACCAATCATATATAGCATCAAACACCACGAATTATAGCTCAAAACAACATACAATCCAAAGTGATGAACTAGTAACTAAAGCTAAGAGTACTAAATTTGTCCTTTTGATCTTTAACTTAGTGTTTTGTCTCTTGGTTTGTTTAAATTGAATCTTAAACACTATAAAAAAGTTATAACAAACATAATTTCACATTTATAATTTTATTAACTCATTAAACCCACTAGAATCCATCGAGAACAACTAGAACCACACAGAGCTCAAGCTGGTCACACTAATTTTCTTGTCTAAGCTCTAAGTGGGCAAATTGATTTCAAACATATTTTAAGCATACCTTAAACATTATAATAAAGTAGTTTGACACTTAGATTCTCAATTATATCAATATTTACTTACTAAGCACAAGATAAATGCTCAAAAAAGACTATATAGGCCTAGATAACAACACTGAGGTGTATAAATCCATCTCATATCACCACACCACACTTAAGGCCTTGTTCCTCCTCGAAAAACTCTTTACTTAAGCATCAAGATCAAGATAAGACTCCATACTTTAGAACAATCAAGACATTCAATCTATAAAGTTTCACACAACAACATGTCTTGTACAAATGTGAACTCAAGAATACTACATCAAACCATCCTAACCTCAAGATTGACTCACCAAGTTGGAAAACCCGTGCATATTTCTCAATCACAAAGATCATACAATTCACCTGACTATCATCAAACATATTCCCTCACCAGAAGAGAATTACCCATAATCACTCATATAGATATAACTTATCATAAGAATGGGTACTAGAATCAAATTACACTCACTCTTAGAAAGAATTCACAAGTTCATAAGATGACCAATAGACTTTCCCTTAGTGTAGTACTCTACTAAAATAAAAGTGTTAAGGTTTAGGATCAAATAGGCCTTTAAGGGTTGTAATATAAGCTAAGGGGCGGATAGGAACTCTTTTAGTCAAGAATACTGACTAACCTCCCTAAGCACTTTAATACATCACATATACATTAAGATCAACCTCTAACAACCAAACTTTCTACCTCATTTACCTTCACACATGTCTTTTGTTTTACCTCATCTCATTAAGCTAATTCACAAACACCATGGAAGGGAATATTCTATTCATACATTATTCAATTTTGAAAAATCTTTATTTTTTCATTACACAACTCCCAGCCTCAACAAATCAATTTACCACACTAATAGCAACTTCTTGAGGTCTCACTCTCACCTCTTTTCTTCTTGTTTGGTACACTCCATAACTTATTAAGTTTTAACTAAAGTGCTTAGGAGATTTGGATCAAATTAAAGTCAAACAAAGAACGGGAACATTTTACATATGAGTCTACCAAAGAGTAGGCTAAAGGATCAACAGGGCTAACTAGGATTATGCGCAAGGGAAGGTCACAAAGGGTATGAAACATGGATATCAAAGAAATTCCTATATCATCTCCTAAACCCACTCTTTATTTTGCTTTGCATACACAGTAGTCAAGTTCTAGACATCAAATACAACAAGGAATACACAAAAAAAAATACACCAGACATTGCATATGCTTAACTCAAGTAGAATCATCATAGACTCTCAACCAAACAATCACACAAATTCAAAATTAAGCCAACAAAATACAAGAGTCATAAGCTAGAGTCTAGGAGTCTCAAAAGTAGTAATTCATACAAAAAAATGCTTTTACACGAGAAACCCACTTGCATCATGCAATCATACATAGAAATAACCAGAACATCTCAATTGCCTAATCACGAAAATTTAAAATTTACCCCCAAGAAGAAAAGGATACTGAGTTCAATGGGTGCCCCCAAGGAAAAGAACCAAAAAGAATAACCACGAGTTGAGTGAAGTATGCACCTACTCAATTTACACCCACAAACTAAATGGTAAAAGGCAAAATCTTTTTGTAATTTTTAAAATTTTTTGAAGAGGAAAACTGATACCCTACAGCATTACTTCACCTGAAACCATATGAATTTCCCTACCCCATACTTAAAACTTACTTTGTCCCCAAAGTAAATTTAAAATTAAGGATATAAAATATATTATAATGCCTCTAAGCATAGCTAGAAGAATATTTAAACATCAATAGGGTTCAGGGACCCCAAACTTAGTCTCTGTCATACTCCTTAGCTCATGTCTCTGGTACTCAGACTTCCCATCAACTTGTGACTCAAAACAAAAACAAACACTATGTGAAGTAAAACTAAAATTATAAATATTAAACCTACCTTAACTTGGGTTTCCTCCCAAATAGCGCCTGATTTAGTGTCACGGTATGACCCAATATCACTACTCAGCAGAATTCCTTCATCCTCTTTCTTCTACTTGGAGGCCATCTTCTTAGTCATTTTTTACCTTAAGTGTGTACTCTCAAGGTCAGTATCTTTCTCAACAATATCCTTTTTGGGATCACAAATCGTCATCACTTCGGGCTTTGATGGTGGCTCGAATAACTAAATGAGACTGTCTAAAGAGGTCTTTGGTGGTGCACTTTCTACCATCCCACACTTATCTACTTCCATCACTATACTCATACAAAATCATTGTAGTAGGAAGGTGGATTAAGTAGCCTATAAACTCTAAAAACTAAGGTGGATTAAGTAGCTTATAAACTATAAAAACTATCTCTTTTTCATTCAATCTCATTGTGAGAGTGCCCTCTATCACGTCTATCAATGTTTCTCCCGTAGTTAAGAATGGATGTCCCAGAGTGATCGGTACCCTGTAATCTTCATCATCATCCAAAATAATAAAATCAGCAGGAATTACAAACTTACCAACCTTTATAAGGATATCCTTAATTATTCCATCGGGATTCACTATGGTCTTGTTCACCAATTGTGGTATTAAAGGGCATGGTCTCGGCTCACCCAACCCTAGAGTTTTGAACATTGACAGAAGTATCAAATTTATGTTTGCCCCTAAATCACTCAAAGTGTGGACTAATTCACCGTCACCAATCTGTATGAGGGGGGTGAAACTCCCTAGGTCCTTAACCTTCTCAGGAATCTTTTTCACTACCATAGAGCTACACTCCTACGTCAATGCCACTATCTCAATATTCTACAGATTCACCTTGTCACATCCTTTAAGTACTTGGTGTACTTGGTCATTCCCTACAAAATATCTAAAAGATTCAAATTAATGTAAAGTTCTCTAAACGTGTCAAAAACTTTTTGAAACAAGCATCATCTTTGGCATTTGTGAACTGTTGAAGGAACAATAGTGGTGGTTTGTTATTCACGTGTTAATCAACCTTTATTTTTAGGTACTCATACATTCCCAAATTATCAACAACTTTTTCTACAACTTGTTGTGGAACCAACTCTGCATCTACCTCCTTATTTTTTTTACAGGTTTGTCACTAAGCTCCTTACCACTCAAAGTGATTTACATAACTTTATTTAGAGGTTCATTATCACATGACAACCCACCTTGAGGCCTGGTATTTTGTTCCTATTGTAATTTCCCCAACTTTTTCTCCAACTATTTCTGTGGAATTTGTTACTTTTTATATCAACACAGATCTTCTTTTGATTAACCAGATCTTTTTTAGTGTTCTTTAATGTTACTGTTCGGTTTGTTATACTGTGGTTCTTGAAATTGTTCTTGCTGGTTGTTGCCCCAAGAATGAATGGGCTTAGTCTGGTACTTTTGGTTATAGGCGTTAGCATAATTAAGTTTTTAAGCACTGCATACAAAATTAATGAATTTAGTATTTGCAATATATAAGTCATTAGAGTGGCCACAATTGCCATAAATCTCATAGCATACTGGAGCCTGTTGCACTGCATTAACCTGAGCCTAAGGTTGTTGCACACCCAACTTGCTTAATTGATTCATCATTTGATCATACACAGCCGAAAGTTGGGGCTAAGGCTTTTATGTTATCAACATTATCAACTTTGATCATACCTGCAGCCTTTTTACTAAGCTTCTTGAGGTATCACCATGCCAATTTAGATTTCCTTGTGCAATCCAATTCAACAAAGTGCATAGCTCATCATAATCCTTTTCAAAAGCCTAACCACCTGCAGCTGAATCTAGTAAAATTTCTGTGTTATGTTAAAGTGTCTCAACAAAGGTGTGAGCCTTTACCTTATTAGAATATTAGTGATGTGGATAGTCCTGAATAAGAGCTTTGAACATCTCCCAAGCATGACATGGGTTCTTATCTGTCCTCTGCTTAAAGCTCAAAATTTCATTGTGAAGTCTCGCAGTCTTACCAGATAGGAAGAATTAAATGGGGAACTTTCAATCCAAGTAATACTGAGTTGTTGTTGAACTTACGGGCTCAGCGTTTAATAATTTTTTGTAAGTAGACTATTGGATCTTTATGTGATATCCTGATGAATTATCTGCTATTGAGAAAAAGCTACACCATGTCCTTCTTCAATTAAAATCTACCTCTAGCAGTTGGTCTGCGAATAGCAGAGGTCACATTAGTCACAAGTGGGATTGTAACTTTAAGAACTGTCCTGTAGACTGGTGGATCCTCAGCCATGGGAGTAGTAATGATCTCTTCTTCGTTAATTTATGGGATTCTGTAAAGAAGTACTATTTCTCTCCTTTACTGGTGTAAGCGTTGCTCAGGCTTGGAGTTTGTGTAATACCTTAAACTTTTCTTAAGCCTAAATTGTATCTCTATAAGATTAAGGAATGACTTCCAAAGTGAGTAGTGTTTAAACCATATAGAGTTTTTCTAATTTTGACTTTTTATCGTGGATAAAATTGAATTAGCTTTCCAACAATACCAATTTTTCCCAAATTTGATGTCGGAGCAGAAAGATATGGACGTTTTATAGAGAACTGTCCGAACTGCCCAGGAGCGACGGGTAGGCCTATGGACCATCACGCAAGTGACAGTCCATCACTCTAGCCATCGGAACTGAGGAAATAGACCCATTCACTGTCTAAGTACGACGGTCAGGCCGACGGACCATTGAGCTAGCGATGGGCCATCACCCAATCCAACGCAAATAAGGCAGTAAGTCTCTATAATGGTCCAGTTGCGATGGTCAGACCGATGGACTGTCAAACTAGTGATGAACCATTGAGCCAGTGACAAACCATTGCACGAGCCATCGCAGATCTTGTTCAGCTTCTTAAAGCTATTTTTAAAATAGCTTTTTGGTTTTTTTCTACCCTTTTAACACCTAGATATATCAAAACGAAGTATAGAACTTCAGATTCATCCAAAGCATCAAGAACTAGGGTTTTCTCTTAAGATTAAGCCTTAAGAGGAAGACCCAATTCCATCTCCAAGATTTCACCATAGCTTTTGCAAATTGATTTAAGAATCAAGGTTCCTAAGTCAAAATCTTCAAGAACCCTCACTCAAGAGTATGAAAAAGAGTCTCAAGCAAGCTTATTCATCTAAATTCATAATCTAAGGTATTTGTGGTTTGAACAAGGACACTCCTTTCGTCCTTGTGCCCAAAAGTTATTTTAATTACAAAGATATATGGTTTTACATATTTTCTTATCAAAATTAAAGTATGGGTTTATACCCTATGTAATTATTTCTTAAGATTATGATGGTTTCAATGTTTTAGAAATTGAAGTACATGAGTATGTTGAGATTATAATGCATATTGATGAAAATTTCAAGATTTCTATATGATTTACGAATCTTTATAATATCGAGTACGAATTTTATTACGTCTTAACCTTAGATTAAATTATGGGTCATTAAGCCCTACTTAAGATTGTAATTTTAAGAACTTTGGTGCTATAAGAACCCATGATTTGAGTATTTTAAGATTATTGAGAAAGTTTTGACCTTGATGGTCAGAGTAGCTTTGAAATCCACTTTACTAAATGAGATTCCAGATTTTATAGTTGGGTTCTTTATGAACCATGAGATTATTTTAAAGTGAATTTCCATGAGATGAGTGTAGCTAACTAAAGGGAGTAGTATTTAGCACTGAGTTGGGTATGATTCCAAGGTCTCGTACCCTAGAACTACGTACCATCGTAGGATTGAGATTTATGGGCCCGAGGCCGAGATAGTGATCACTAAGTTGAGGTTATACTCTCTGACAAGCATATGACGCCTCTCCCCAATGTGGGGTTTCTTCCTTAGGAGAACAAAAATGTTAGACTCCATGTAGCTCGCATGGTGTATGTTGGTTAAGAGAACCTCCCTAATAGTAAGATTTTCAGAGTAGTTTCTTAAAGTATAATTTTCCCTTGAAGAAAGTATTTTTCCCTACTAGTAAGAGTAAATAATCAGTTTCTAAAGTAAAGTATATTACTTGAGATGAGTTATTTGTCCTAAAGATTTGAAATACATCATGGTCAGTAAAGATTTTTAGATACTAAGTATAAAGGCTCACAAACTTAATCAATTAATGGTTTACTTTAGATTTCAGTTTTAAAATTACAGTAGCTCTCAAATACAGAGGTAAGCACTTTACCACTTTAGTCTATATTTTTTAGAAGGGGATAGAACTACAGATTTCAAAAATATTATATTGACTCACGAGATTTATACTATGCGTTCCATTATTCATAATTTACGAGATATATATTTTTCTAAGATTATTCAAGCTATATGAGTCAGTTATATCAGCATGCATGATTTTTATAAAGAATGATGATATTGCTGTTTTAAGTATTGCATACACCCTCATATACTCAGTACATCCTCAAAGTACTAATCCACATATACGTTTGTGTGCTATACTATCTCATAATGTAGGTTCAGGTACTCAGTCTCAGTAGTGATAGTGATCTTTGAGTACCTTTATCTACACATCAGTAGTTGGTGAGTCCTCATGGTTCGAGGACCTAATCCCTTATTTTCAGTCTTTATAGTAGCTGATTACTTCTTTTCAGTCCAGTTGAGTCAGTTTGGGGGTTTGTCCCAATGACTCTCTAGTTCTTAGTAAGTAGAGACTTTTTAGACTATCAGTTGAACTTTTGTTCCAGATTTCCTGTATTTGATATACAGACATTTGTTTTCAATGATTTCAGTTCTATTTTGATATAATATAACATTTATTGTTTGGTTATTCATCCTAAAGTAAGTTGTAGAAGTAGTAACAGGCTCAAAAGATTAGTTTGGGGCTATTTGTAGCCTTAATTACCGTGTGACATTTCGGGATAAGATTTTAGGGTGTTACAGTCTGGCTCAAACAATTCTCAGTCCCTTGCGATCTTACTAGATTATTAACCTATTACTTGCAAATTCAGAAACTAAGACTAAGTGAAAAGAAAAAAAGAAATCAAAAAGTAAAACTAAACTAAGATAATTGCCTACTGACAAGTCCCCAGCAATGGTGCCAGAAACTTATTGTGCCCAAGCATACATGGTCTACCCAAGTAATATAGTGGTCTTAAGAAAGCGAAGTATCGAACCCACAAGGACTAGTGTTAAGAAACTATATTATTTTAGTTCAACTATTAAGATTTAATCAGTGTAAACGAAACCACTAGAGTTTGAAAGTTATAACTAACAGCAAGCTAAAACAATGCGGTAAATTAAAGTTCTTAAAGAATCAATGGAAAGAAACCTAGGGTCAAGGAACTATGAACAATCATACTACGTTAAAGAAATTCATTGGTTAGTTTTGTTATCGTGATTGTTGGTTCATGAGATCAATGATCCAACTATGGCCTTCTGAACCTCTAATTGATTATCTAACTTAGCCCCCGCAACTACATCATTGAGCGGGAATGCAAGAACAAAGTTAAACACTTTTGTATTCGTCCTGTACTAGAACCAAATAGGGAACTTAAGTATATTCCTATCCTAAGTTCAAATCATAACATCATTCTATGAAGATTACAATCCAATTCTACTCATCCCACATTCTACCCTACCGTTCATTATTTCGGGTTCAAAATAGAGTTATAGCATGTATTCTAAGGGACTTGAAGCCTTAAAATAATTATAATAATTATAAATAAACAACCAACAATGATAAACAACCATAACCAAATCAATTAATGATAATAATACTCATGTTCTTGGTCTTAACCCTGAAAATGAGTGTTTAACCGATTATAGACATAACCATAATAAGAAGGGATGAATACATGTTAAAATCCATAAAAAAATAAAAAAATGGAATAAAACCCCTAATTTAAGTGTTCTAAAGGCTCCCGTCAAGTCCCAAGGTCGTCTAAGGTGTATAGTATAACAACTAAGTGTCCTATTTCTACTTGGATACAAGTTGCGGATTTTGACTTAGTGTCTGCAATGCCTTATTGCAGTGTATAGGGTCTGTGTCATTCCCTAATCGATGTGATATACTATAATTTTTCATTTATGATTATCCCAAGGGTGTGTAACATCCCTAAAATGGTGCCTAAGATCCGTGGTACGCCAATGACTACAAAATGTCCATTTTTGGTCAAGTTTTGTCCCATGTGTATGACCATCCTTTCAAAGACGTGGTGTTCTTTCAACTTGATTTTTAGATTTTATATCATCCATATATCATAATTATCAACTCAACAAGAATCATAAAGCATCAAACACCACGAATTAGATCTCAAAACAACATACAATCCAAGACGATGAACTAGTAACTAAAGCTAAGAGTACTAGTTTTGGTTTTTTGATCTTTCACTTAGTGTTTTGTGTCTTGGCTTGTTTAAATTGAAACTTAAACACATAAAGAAGTTTTTACACACATAATTTCACATTTACACCCTTATCAACTCATTACACCCTCTAGAATCCATCGAGATCATCTAGAACAACATATAGCTCAAGCTAGGAACACTAGTTTTCTCATTTAAACTCTAAGTGGCCAAATTGATTCCAAATTTATTTAAAACACACTTTAAGCATTATAATCAAGTAGTTTGACACTTAAATGCTCAATTATATCAATATTTACTTATTAATCATAAGAGAAATCCTCAAAACAAGACTAATTAAGCTCGAATAACAATACTGAGGTGTTTAAATCCACCTCAAATCATTGTTTTTCCTTCACTTCTGCTCCGATACCAATCTGACATAACCCAAACCAGGGTCTAGTCATATTGGGTGCCTCAAGCACAACCAAAATCAGAGACCACCCTCAATACCCAACCATAACCACCCTATACCATAGGTTGAATAAATTCCAATTTTATATAACAAACCAAATGAAATAATCATAAATCAAATACATTCAAACGGTGTCAGACCCAATACCAATACCAATGTCAAGGCTTTCACCAATACTGAAACCTCCCATACCAAATTAAAGTAGTCTCACAAAGCCTCTATCTGAAATCAAAACAACATTCGGTCGGCACATTCCCCGACCATAGCCTAAACCAAAGTCAGAGAAATAACCAAAATATGAAGAAAAGACTATAACATGAAATAGAGTCTTTAGGAGTGTGGAATCTCACAACTTTAATCTAACTTTAAGCTATTCTCGAATCTGATCGTTGAGCAGGAGGAGTAGTATGGTCAGTTCCTACATCGCATAAGAATACAGCCTCCCAAAGATGGGTTAGTAGGTGAACGCTGACATGCACTCAGGATAAAGATTAAAAATTACAAACATTTAAAACCAAGCAAATACCCATATGCATTTACATCTATATATATATATATATATATGTATGTATCCATTCTTGTAAACGAAATTGAGTTTAGTATGCAATTAAAACCATTACCCTAGGTTTGTGAAGCTTAACCGTCTTAGAACTACCCACGAGCAAGATGGGTCCAGTGTTATCCCTTGAACGGGTCCTAATACGTATAGCTGAATGAAATAAAAATATCATAGGGGTCAGGGATTTCCGTGTTAACTTCACCCACCATGATACATATATACAAGTATAACTTAGGGAATTCCTATGTACCCCACCAGCAGTTGGTCGCCATGAACAACTCTCATATCAACAAACATGAGTTTCTAGTGTCTATCCATTAGACTCACACCTTCACAGATAGTTATCACAATCCGCCATTATTGCCCAAATAAAATCATTAGCACACAACCAAACCACTAATTCAATAAATTATTATCCAAGGCTATAGTAAGTGGTATCGTCATACCGACTATAGTTTGCAAGCAATGTCCTTAGCCAATCACTTAGGGGATTCCCATGTACCCCATAAGTCCCATTATTAGATTCATTTGGGGGATTTTCATGTACCCCACAAGGTTTTAAATCAAAATTGTGGCCACCAAGGCCTTACCATTTATCCATTAAAACCATTTAGTCAATTTGGGTTCCATTACCATATTATATCATGCAAGATTTTCAATGTGAGTCCAACAATGTAATCAAAGTATTCTCATAGGCATTTTAACAAATATATTGAGGACATATAGTTTTCAAAACTAAAATCAAGTACCAATTGACCATTCTCATGCAACCATATGTTCAAACCACCATTATAATATGAAAACCATAAGTAAAAACATAGAAAAAAATAAATCAACCATTAATAACCAAAACCCCCAACATATAATTCAAACCCAAACAATACCCATAATTAAATCATGAAAACATGAATTTAGTTGAACCAACAATGAGGGAGGAGTAACATGTCTTATATACGAAGAAAGACAGAGAGATTTGCTCTTGAAAGCCCCTAATTGATTGTATTGAAGAAACACTAGCTTTTTTCTTGAACTACAAGCTTGAGAGAGATTTGAGAGTGTTTTTGAGTGTTTAAGATTAGAATAATAGGGTAAATGATTCCCTAAAAGTGTCTTAAGTTGTGAGATTATAAGGGGTTAAGAGGGAAAATATCCAGAATATCCTTATCTTAAATTGTACAAATTTTCACATAAGGGTACGACCATACTTCCCCAAACCATACCCTAATATACGAGTGGTGGGTACCACTCGTACCCTAGCCAAAATATTAGACATCACAAACTGTCCACCATACGACTCCCCCTAGCCTAAGTCATACCTACACCATACGATTATTACCCTTAAATCATATCCAAGATAGAATCCAAGGGGGTTGACACTAGGAAACATACGACTTGGACTATACCATGCGTACACTATCCTCACGGCTCTTAGTGACTTACTCATACTTAAATCCAAGACAAGTTACAAGTTTCATATTAAATGAAGGACCAACCTGTCACCAAACATACGACCCATACCCATCGAACCATATCCACACCAAAAAACCAATCAAACCTCATTGATCAACATACGAGTTAAGGACCCTAAATCATATTCTGTCATATAAAAAGTACCCCCAATCTATGATTTCCAGAAGCTCAAACGCAAGAAATTTTCTAAGGATCAAAATCCAAGGTGTTTCATCTTGAGGGTTTGAGTCCCCTTGCTTATGATCAGGTGGTTTGAGTCCACCTTATTTTCATTATTATAACTGGAGGGTTCGAGTCCCTCATATCATAATTCATAATTAGGTTCTTAAGTCACCTTATTATATGATAGTAGGGTTTGAGTCCCCCATACATATATACGAGATTATTTTTTATTCGTGCAGCTACCCGCACTGGATCCCAACCAGGGGGTGAGAGTTGGAGCCCATATAACCATTGGGTACTATTATATGATAGTTGAGCACACAATCCAGGTTAAGGTTTTAAAGTAATGCTAAACTTTGTTCTTTATCCCATAATGAAATATAAATATGTGTGTGTGTGTATGTATTTGTAAATGGTTATGTGCATTGGTTGACTTGGTTTGAATTGATGGCATTATTTTATCTTTATCTCTTAGTTACATGCTAGCGTTCATCCTACTAACCTTCTTCGAATGTTGTACCGCACACGATTCAAGATTTGACCATACTTATACTCCCCATGCTTATTAATTGTGGATTTATTGAGAGTCGATTTGATGTGGTGAGCTTTCATGCTTTGAAAGGCTCCATTTCAGGATTATATTTTTCTTTTTAGTTATAGACTATTGGATATTATTTTTGGCTATAGTTGGGGCATGTCCCAACACTTTAATGATATTCGATTTGATAGAGGTTTTGTCGGACTACTGTGGACTCGGGATAGTTTGGTGGTTGGTTGGTTTTGGTTATGGACATATCATAATATCTTTAATTTAAGTTTTACTATCTTGTTATATGGTTGGAATTTATCGGATATGGGGTGTAAGGTGATCGATGGTTTGGGTATTAGGGGTGGTCTTTAGTCCTTCTTGTACTTGAGATACCCATCACGGCCCAGCCTTGGTTCGAATCATGTCACAAACTTACTCATGTGAGACTTAGAATCTAGAAACAACTCTGGTGCATACTTAGTAAGTTATGTGAACTTGAGGCAGTATTTTTTCACCAATATAGAGCCCTACCTAAGGTTAATGAACTCATCCAACTTAGTCCCCCTCATCTCACGAGGAAAGAACTTATCCAAAACAATTGTCTGAAACACATTCTAATTCATTAGAACTGCATTTTCACCCTACCTTTCTAACTTATGGTAATCTATTTATAAGCAATATCTTTTAGTTGATAAGATGTCAATTCCACAATCTCCACTTTTGTGACATGCACAATCTGAGTAATTTTCTTTACCTCATTAAAGAAAAACTATGAATCCTCATTCACCTTTGAACCAGAGAACTCTGGTGGGTTCATCCCCATCCATGCAATATTGAACTATGACTTCAGCTAAGTTACCATTTTGTTGAATTAAAACTACTGTTGGCTGATTACCCTGGGCATTCACAACCTGAGCTAATATCTGAAAGAAAGCCTAGCACTCTGCATGAGAGAAATTTTCGTTCAAAGGATCTATAGGTAGAAAAAATAAAGATAACTGCAGAGCACGATAGAGATCATGAAAGAAAGGATAGTTCTTAATACGCCTCATAGTTTCTCGTTCATAAATGTGGAGTGTGAAGTGTGGTGCAATTCACCCATTATCAAGACTCTAAATAACATGACTTGGTAGACTCCCTGGGACTCTTAAAACCTTTGACTCAGATACTAAGTTTGTAACATCCCGAGGCTACTCCCTGGATGTCACACGATACTGAAGAACCAATAGAATAGACCCCAGCTGACCTGAACTGAAAATATAAAGTCTGAACATGAGCATCACTAAATTTCAATATAATCTAGGTCCTTAAAACGTAAGGACACACCAACTGATGAGACATAGAAAATAGTGATCGTGGTTAATCATGTTGTTGAGGATGAACACTAGAACCTATATTATGAAGCAATGTAGCCACATAGACATATATATGGTCAGTACTTCTAAAATGTATTGAGTGGGCTTGATGATATATCCAATGCTTACTATCGTTATATTCTATCTATTAGATATACAAAAGGTCGTCGTAAACCTAATTCTACTAAAGTATCCAAAAATGATGCCTATATAACTAGATTAAATAAGTTTAGGGTTGAATTATCTAAATAGAAGAACTGTAGACATAATTATAGTCTACACTTATGAAAAGATCTAAAACAATAATGAAAAGATCTAAGATAAGAATGAAAAAATCTTATATAATAAGTATTAATAAGTAAAAATTGATACAAATCACAATCTTATAACATGCATAATAAGTGTATACAGACTCACCATAATCATGAATAAACTGAGACATTCTAAAGCATAAATCTGGTAAAATCAGTGAGTTGTTACACTTAGTTTCTAAAATTATCTTTTTCATGGGAGATTCTTATAACTGACATAAACCATGTAAGCTAACATGGAGTCCAACATCTGACTTAAGTTGAGGAGGGTTGTTTTATACCTTGCCATTGGTAGAACCTTACTCGACATGAATTCACTCTTGACAAAAAAACACTCTCAACTAATGAGTTCTTCCTCCAAAGGGAGACACTCTCAACTGAAAATGACTCATTTAACCTATGGTGGCACGTCATTTAAAAATTTGGGTGTGCTAAACCCACATTTTCTCAGTGCTAAATACTACTCCCAACATACTAGTACTCATAATACATGAAATTCACCATAAAGTAAGCATATAGATTTATAAGTCTAAAAACTAATCATACTTTTGTTGCTAAATCATGATCATAAGTAACTATGTGAATTTCATTCCATACCTGAGACCATAAGATCAAAACTGAGATTATAACTATGCTGTAATAATTTGTAGTTTGAGTTAGTAAGTTTGAACTTGTTGTAAACTGAGTAAATCATACTAAATTCATATACATTTACCAACTAATGAAATTTCATATCAAAATATTTTTAAAAAAAATCATAATATCAATCATGTGAGTATAAACATGAGTAAATAAGAATTCTTATACTAAATAAAGTTTAAGTCATAAGGAAGTATCATAATTTCAAAAGCTTGAAAAGTGGATATGAATCCTAATCATGAAAATTTCATAAATTCATTTAAAAACTGAGCTTTTGGGCACAAGAACAAAATGTTATTCTTGTTAAAATCCCACATACTTGAACTTGGTAAATTTCTTGAAGGAAATTTGAAGGTAGAGTGCTTGAGATAAACTTTTGAGAGAAACCCTTCATTTTGTGTTCTTGGGTGCTTGAGAGAAGAGAAAACGGTGAATTTTGTTATGGGGTGATACAATATGAAACTACTAAAATGGAAATGACACGAAAACAAAGGAAACACACTAAATACAAAATCACAAAAACAAGAAAATAAGGAAATGAAACGATAAATAATAGATAGATAGATTGACATAAACCGTTAACGAGAGGACAACTACGAATATACCAAACCGGAGACCTTCTTATCAATCACCGACAATACCAACCTCTTACGAGGACCCCATGGGAATGAACCCGAGCAACCCATTCTTCTCAATAATCCATAAGCTCCCAACAAGCTTTAAAAACAACACTTGCAAGTGCAACTTAATTCATCATTCATCAACTACCTAAAAATGAAAGAAAACTAGCTATTTATAGCCATGAGCTATTTATTACACAATGGTCTCAAAAGTGATCCTAAAAGTTATTGGGCCCAAATATGACCCAAACCCCAAAAATTGGAATTGACGCCCTTACTCTCTTGAATCCCAAGCTATTATCCAAATGTAGTGTCGCCTATTCCTTTCTTGGAGGATATCACCAAATATAGATTCTTTCCAAAATATCCTATATTCACGTATTTGACCTCCTAAAATGACCAAGTCTTGAATCCGTAGATGTGATTCTTGAAGCATCGATCTCAAAGAAGTAGAGCCTATTGATCTTATATCATCCTCCCTTTCTTGAAGAGATTCATCCTCGAATCCAACTTCTTTATCAACTTGTCGTTGCACCTTTCAGGTTTGGAATTCTTTGGTAAGAATTTTATTAGGCTTTTAAGCTCATTTTCATATGGCATTCTCCTTGTATCCTCGTCCGATATTATTTGTTCATGAACCTACACAAATAAAGAAGTGATGCTAGGTAAAATGCTAGCATCATGGTTAGCGAGTGACAAAGGTTCCATGTTGGAATTGGTCTTTTCAATTTGGATTTGGATTGGTTGAACAATGTCTTCGGTAACTTAACTTATAGTGGGTTGGATAGAGGGAACATGTTTTTGAGGTGGAATCGGATGTGGTCTTTGGTAATGGGATGTTTATTGGAGGAATAGTAGTGGTTGGGGTACATTTGGTGGGGTTTGGGTAGTAAGACATAACACCTTTTCCATGTTTCCTTTCAAGCGTGACCCATCCTTCTTCTAACTATTCAATTCTTCACCAATCCATGATGGCTTCCCATATGGTTTTCAATGTTGCACAACCCATAGTTCTTTAGCACAATTGAGAAAAGGTATGAAACAATAATTGATGATTCTTTTGGAAGTTAAAGACTCGACTCAACGAAGAAAGACACAACAAAAAGCACATAAAGAAATTACGACACAAAAGAAGAACAAACAAGAACTAATTGAATAACTAAGTAGATTACGATTTAGTTGTTAATTAGTATCAAGAATCAAGGAAATGAAAAAAAGAATTAATAGATGAAATTAACGAGTTTGGAACTTGATTTGATGAAGTTTTAAAGTCGATAATGTGTTCAAATGAGGTGGAGATGCTTTGGGAATGTGCTTGGGCAGCCTAGGGACACCTTGGGCGCATGTCAAAGCCCAAGCGAACTGGTTTGAAGTGTGGCCGCAGGCTGAATGCAAGTGGAGGGCAGATTAGGTGCAGGTAAGTGTTTACTCACTGCCTTGACATGCGGCTGACCTGCTGGAGCAGCCTACATGCACATCAGGCGCAGGTTGGACGCATGAAGAAGCTGGCATACTAGATTGGCATGCGGCTGGTCTACTGGATACTTCACATGCACATCAGGCGCAGGTTGGACGGATGAGGTGGCTGGCACACTAGATTGGCATACGGATGATCTACTGGAGAACATCACACACACACCTCAGGCTCAAATCAAATACATTTCACCCACCCCAAGCAACTTGCACTTGTACTATGGACCTCAAATGGTCCCCCCTTTTTGTCCTAACTTGGGAATATTCTTTAGGACCTTCAAAAAGGTACTTTTACAAACACTTTTGTACACCTTCTTCTGAGAATCAAACCACCACCTTTTGAAAAAACTTCTCCTTGAATATTTGAATTTTTCCAAGAACACCAATAATTTTAAAATTCTCTAAATCTTCAACCCTTGCTCAGAATGCGGTGAAATTTTAAACTTAGACTATTTTCAACCTTCTAAACAAATTTCAAGAATCAATTTTCTTAGATTCTCAACCAAAAATTTCAGATTTTAACTCCACCTTCAATCTTTAAACTTGGGCTTTTGAATAATGGTAGACCCTCCGATTCACCTCCGATTGAGCTTAAATTCAAGGTTTAGACTATAGTGGTATTAGGGATCAAGAATTTAATACCGAAACACAAGAAAATGATAAAATCAAAGACTCAAATTTTGACCTAAAGGCAAAAATATGAATAGTGAATTTTTTTTTTTTGGATTTTTGATTTTCCAACACAACGAGACCCAAGACTAGAATCATGAAAATGATTTGAAGCTCGACTCTGATACCAAATGATACAATACGAAACTACGAAAATGAAAACAAAACTAAAACAAAGGAAACACACTAAATATGAAATCGCAAAAACAAGAAAATAAGGAAATGAAACGATAAAGTAAAAGATAGATAGATTGACATAAACCGATAACGAAAGGACACTCATGGGTATACCAAACTCGAGACCTTTCTATCAATCACCGAAAACACCAGCCTCTTACACGGACCCACGGGGAATGAATCCGAGCAACCCACGTTTCTCAACAATCCATAAGCTTCCAATAAGCTTTAAAAGCAACACTCGCAAGTGCAACTTAATTCATCATTCATCAACTACCTAAAAATGAAAGAAAACTAGCTATTTATAGCCATGGGTTATTTATTACACAATGGGACCAAAAGTGAACCTAAAAGCTAGTGGCCCAAAAGTGATCCAAAGCCCAAAACATTGGAATGGACACCCATACTCTCTAGAAGCCCAAGCTATCATCCAAATGCAGTGTCTCTCATTCCCTTTTTGGAGGATATCACCAAATATAGCTTCTTTCCAAGCTATCCTTCGTTCACATATTTGACCTCCTAAAACGACCAAGTCTTGAATCCGTAGTTGTGATCCTTGGAACATCGATACCAAAGGAATGGAGCCCATTGATCTTGTATCATAGGGTGAGGGAAATACGTTTTAGTATAAGTTGTAGGAGTATTTAGAATGTAAAAGACCAAATTACCCTCAAAAAATTGAAGAGAAAAAAAGAATGTGATGTCATCACAATCATTGGCATGGCACACCCTTATCGCACTAAGCCAATGGCATGGCACACCCTTATTGCGGCAACTAATAAGCGTGGCATGCTTTTATTGCGTCAGGCCACTGGTTTTCGCGTCAGGGTGTGCCTTACCTCTGTGGCACGGTCTAAATGTAGACCCTTAATGTTTCGGAGTTTTGTTAGGCCTCGTAACTCATCCCAAAAATTTCAAAATACTTCCTAATGATTCCGTTAACATTCCTAATCATCATTCAACCTTAAAATCACATTAAAAGACATGGGAGTCCTCAAAATAAATTTGTCAAACTCATGAGGTATAACATATTTGGACACAAAATATATCAAAAAGGATATATTTGAATTAAAATATAACAAGGAATATATTTAAGCCATATCTAAGTACAGGCTATATTTTGACCCAAAAGAGTAATGAAAAGACTAAATTTAGAACAAAAATATAATGAGGGGTGTATTTAAATTACTTCTCATATTACAGGATATATTTGGCCCCCCTTCAAAAAATTGATAAGCAGTTTTACATTTTCATTTGAATCTTCTCTTAAATATATATTCCCTCCGCCTAATTAATGTGGCATCTTCCAATTTTGGATAGTTAAATGAATTTATCTTACACTGCATTTTTTTCATATCTTTTAAATATTTTAAATTTTTATTATTATAAATTATAATAATTCATATGTAGATTCCTACTATATAAATTTTATTTTTAAAATCCTAAAAATTTTATGTAATAACTTACTATCAAATTAAAAATTTTAACTCTCAAAATTTGAACCGTGTCACGAAAATTAATAAAGGAGTGGAGTACCATTTCAAACGTCATCACAAAAAAAAAGGGGATACCACTACGTTACTTTTAACATAAAGATGTCTTGGAAACATCTTCAACGTCCATAGCCTGGAACAACCGTTCAACACTGCAGTTGTTTAGTTATCAACATCTAAGAGAAGCCTATCCCTCCATCCATGTATAGATTGCTACAATCTCAAGGTGTATATGGAGGTAAGGTTTGGTCCCCCTCCATAGTCTTTTTGTGGGTGATTAATAGAAGACCCAACCAGCCGTGATGGAGCTGGATGATTAAAAAAAAGAAGTTGAGTTATCAAGAAAATTACGAGACTTTCATTTACAGATTAATTATATCATAAACATGTGCTTTAGATCAAAAGAAGATATTAAGGAGATAGTATAAGGAACTTTACTTCCCAAAAAGTAACATCGAACCTGCCATTGACGTATATAAAAATTATATGGTCCCCTAAACATCCATCAGATCGTGAATGGTCCCCCAAACTCCATCATATGACCAAGGACCTTTATGAAATAGTTGTTTGATCTTTTTCCCCAATTGAGACGGCATAAAAGAATGCGAACAGATTCTGGCTGAATGTGGCTAGGGCTAGCAGACCACTATGTATAGACATCTTATCAACTAAGAACCAAATTTGGAATAATTCGCCAATTATTTTTTTAATTATTTTCTAGAAAAAGAATTATATTACATTGGAAACCAAGAATGAGAAAGTGGAAGGGAACGGTGAGAATTGAACCTAAAGGTATGTATTGTATGGAAAATCGCAGCATACATCTTTATCACCTAAGAAACGTATTTGGCACTTGCAGATTAGAAAGGGATTGAGGGAGAGAGCGGGGATGATACTTACCCCAAAGTGTACCATGTCGCTTCCCTCCGTGCATCTTTGTAGAACGGAGAGAGTGGGATGATACTTCATGATAAGTATATCTGCTGCAAGAAATTCTCTGAAGTAGAACGGAAAACTAAGAAATCTGTAATTAATACATTGTAACCAAGAGCTGTAGGTCACCTGAAAGGGTTTTTTTTTTTGCACCGGTGAACACCACAAGAAATCAGCAAGGTAAGATGTAGATTTTATACCATTAAGTGATTAGATCAGCCAATTAGCTTCTAATGTAGTATGCTTAACCAGATCATTGAACTAACCACAAGGGTTGTGGTGGGTGATAGTAGCCCTTCATTTTTAATCAAAGAGCCTTAAGCAAAGGTCATGATTTGAGCCCCGGAGATGGGGTTACTTTTTTATATGAGCACTTCACCCCAAAATGAGATTTCATGACGCAAATCCAGATTACTTTGACCTCAAAACGAATGCCGAAAAAACAAAAAAATATAGGATCATTGAACTAATATATATTTCATGTCTCTTGAAAAACTTAACCCTTAGAGGATATGCTGACCTCTTTGACCAAAAGCTTTTATACTAAGGGCCTCAAGGGATTTTTCATATAGAAGAATGAAGCTTCATCTATGAGATTGCCTTGTGCGGTGAAGGCACTGAATGAGTAGCTTCTCATTAAAGAACCCAATAACTACAGAATATGGCAAGAAATGGAACAATGCCTTTTTTTTTTTTTGGTTTAGTTCTTCTCCTTTAGTTTAAGCTTGGCCTAATCATAAACTAGGCATCCTTTGTGACCTAGCTAGTTCTCTTACTTATACTGTTTTCATTTCCTTTAAACTCAAATGTACTTTCAAACTTCTACCAATCTCTTTCCTGCTAATCGGTTTCCAATGGTCTAACTATTTTATTAATTTTTGTATTATTCCTCGTTCGCCATGACCATTGAAATTAGGCTACTAGCTGAAAGAAACAAATACCATAGAATACGAAGCATAACAATTAGCTAGCCAACTTTAAAAGTTCAAGGGCTTTCTTTCGCACTTTACTTATAAAACATGAAGGTAAGATTACACTGGGTCAGTGCTTCATACTGTGATTATAAAACCCCTCCAGCATATTGGATTCTCAATCTTCGTAAATACTTACATAGGCCTATATCAACAAGAACAATAGTATATGCCCAATGTAATTACAATCAGTGGAGTTTGGGAAGGGTGAGGTATAATCATGTATTGGCTTCTTCAACTATGTTTGCTTTACGTACCTGCTTTTCGTACTTAATTTTTTTATGTGTTTTACTTGAGAAATTCAAGCTCAAGAGTTTTCTTAAAAGACAAATGTAATGTTCATATTACAGCTAGCTAGAGGAAGCTTCTTCCTATATTGGCAAAGCAAATTCATTAGATGAACATACACACAAATATCTGCACAAGCAACACGAATTACTGTGGCAAAGCACCTAACCTTGAAACTGTTGATCGTCTCTTCTATAAATGATGGGGAGTTTGGCTTATGAAATCTAGACGATTCATCGTTAAATGCCTACAAATTACACATCCTTGGTAAATTTTGAGGTTTAGACATGCGGAGCCAAATATGGCACTGAGAAGACGTGTGAAGAGGTCACCTTTCCTTGTTTTCGTTACTATCAACGATTTTGAACAACCAACTCATTAGCATTAAACTGTGTCCAAACAAGGATAACATTACACATTAATCATACATGAAGCAAGATCCACTTCAACAAAGAGCACCACTGTTAGGTAGGTCAAACCACCAATAACGAGCTTTGTTAAGCCTAATGTTAGAATTGGAAATCTCGGATAGTGCAGAATTAAATAAAATAATCAAATACAATAATAAAGATGATAATAATGATAAGTAGGGAAAATAAAAAAGGGACATATTTAACGTGGTTCGATCGACTCTACGTTCATAACCAAAAGGAAAAGCAATTTACTAATACCAACGGATGCAAAAGAGAGTATAAAAGCATAAAATTAGAGTAATTAAATACTCTAATATCCCAAATATCCAAAGAGAATAACCTCACAAAATCACTCCATAAAAGGGTCCACACAAGTGTTTCCCAACACAACTCTCTTACAAAATACTCTCTACAAAGAAGAAAACAAGTCACAACTAAACTCTTCTTAAATTGATGTGTCTAAGGTGAAAGAACTCTACTCTATTTATAGGAGGAAGTTCTTGGGAGAAAAGAGAAAATCTCAAAATAATCTCATCCACATTAGAAGAAAAAAATCCTTGATAGAGATTTTTAATATATCATTTATGATAAGAAAATCAGAAGATTTTCAATAAAATATTAATAAAAAATATGGCCATATTCCAAATCTCCACCATGGCCTAATTTTGACTAATATGGTAATATGCTCTATCTTCCTTACAAAGCCCCATGGAGCTTTCAAAATTTCAAGATGTCAGAATCAAACGTATCGCAATATGAAATTGGAATAGTGGCAAACACCTGTAACAGCAAATCCCAATATTGTGTATGATATCTCAAACTTATGTCCTTCATAATCATAAAATCACCTCGAGAGACTTCAAGAACTTCACTTTCACCTATGTATTTACACTTAAGGGATTCTAGAACGCCCAAAGAGATCAGATTTTTCTTCTATAGTTCCCCTAGGAAATGCACATTCTCTATCCTATTCAAAAAATAGGGACGCTTATTAATAGAAAATTCTTAAATGAAATCTCGAACTTTTTTACCGCGCACAAGTATAGGCTGGAGGACTGATACTATAAGTAGGACAAAGGCTTTCAAAGAGAAATGAAAGGATTTTTGAATCATTTTTCCACTTATCCAAGGAATCCCTTTCTTGACATTAAGTAACATATCGCCACATTATTATGCATTTGATTTGGACTCTACCTTTTTCAGTAATTTTGCAAGGAACATATCTTCAACTGAGGAACATATCTTCATCTATGAGTGTTCTCACCACATTATTATACATTTGATTTGGACTTTACCTTTCTCAGTAATTTTGCAAGAAACATATCTTCATCTATGAGTGTTCTCACCACATTATTATACATTTGATTTGGACTCTACCTTTTTCATTAATTTTGCAAGCAAAATCATATTAGAAAATAAATTACTATTAGGACACATATGAAAAGAACAGGCCAAATTTAAAATTCATTATTGTTAGAATAAAAAAAAATAATTACTAAAAATATTTCTCCTTCAATTTCATCAGTAGCAACACTTACACTTGCTTCACCAGTGTTAGAATCCTCTCATGCTCAGTTTTTTCTTTTCATTTGTTTTTTAACTTGGGACAATCAACCGGCCTAACCTGGTCTCTTTTACAAGAATAATAACACACTAAATTACTATATTTGGGCTTTACATCTACTTCTGAAAAATAAATTGGACGCCTGATTTTCACTATTTTTCTCCTGTAATATCTCTTATCTATCTGATTTTTAGATTTTAGCATAGATTTGATTTCTTTCTTTCGCAGAAAGTATAGTATCTGTAAAATGCTCAAAGGATTATGTAGGGAACGTATTAGCACAGCAGCATGATCTTCTTCCTCAATCTTGACATCTATTACTTAAATCCATAAGATTGGAATCAAAAGCATCAAGAAATGAAAGTATAGAAGTATTTTCATCATCCGCAATGTGTAAAGCTTTAACTTCAAGTAGAGTCTATTCTCTACCGTCCTTCTCATAAACAAACCTTTCAACTTTTCCAACATGTCTTTAGCAATAGTTTTTGAAGCTACTTGACGTAGTACATCATCAGAGAAATTTAGTATAATATTAGATCTTTCATTTTTATCAAGGCTATCAAACTCTTCGTCAGTCATTTTTTCTAAAATTTTCTTCTTTTCTTGCAGCGCCATATCTGAATCATCCTAAACTAGTATAACTTTCATTTTCAACTACCGCATTCCAAAGTTTGCACGTCGATCAAATTTCTCAACGTAAATCTTCGTAATAGTCATGGTGACTACTAGGACAAAACTGAGATAAATTTGGCTCTTATACCAATTTGCTAGGATAAAAAATCTCGAATAGTGTGGAATTAACCAAAGTAATCAATTAATTACAATGACGACAATAACAATTAGTTGAGAAAATAAAGAAGGCACGAATTTAGTGTGGTTAGATCAACTTAACCTACATCCACAACCAAAAGAATGAGCAATTTACTAACAACAGCGGATGCAAAAGAGCGTACAAATGAACAAAAGAGAGTACAAAATTAGAGTAATCAAATACTCTAATATCCCAAATACCCCAAGAGAACAACCTCACTAAATCACTCCAAAAAAAGTGTTCACACAAGTGTTTCCCAACACAATTCTATTACAAAATACTCTCTATAAAGAAGAAAATAAATCACAACTTAACTCTTCTTAAATTGGTGTGTCTAGGGTGAAAGAACTCTCCTCTATTTATAGGAGAAAGTTCTTGGGAGAAAAGAGAAAATCTCCAAATAATTTCATCCATATGAGAAGAAAAATTCTTGATAAAAATTTTCAATATATCATTATCATGAGAAATTCAAGAGATTTTCAATAAAATATTGATCAAAAATATTGCCACGTTACACTTACCTTAGATGATACCTATAGAAATGATAGATGTCGAAGGGATGGAGTGACCCTAGATGTTGATGGCTTCTCATATTTGCACACACTCTAGATCGTGCCTGGGCACCAGACCAGAACAAACAACTAGAAATACATTAGATTTGAGTGTGATTCCAAGCTATTCGAGAATCTTAAAAGAGATGGAGAGAAACAGGAAATCCACAGAACACTAGGTTTCATTATGAATCATGTGTTCAGAGAGTTTAATCAACTTGCAAACAATCTAGCCAACTTGAGCCATACCTCTCCCCGTTGACATTTGTTTCATAGTTTTACTGAACTACCAACACAAGTCAAAGACCTCATATGACGGTTGATATATACATGAAGCTTGCTAATCATACAAATTAAACTTCTACCAAAATAGAAACTTCTATCAAAAGAAAGGTTCCTACTTTCAAGCCGCCTTGAAACATGAAGACAATGTACGACTATAGAGCTAAGTTTTGTGGAGGGAACAAACCGTTGGTTGTTTGGCCGAAGTCCCATAGGTTGACAAGTTCCACCTTGGCAACTAATACATTATAGTTGAGAGTGATCTCAAGATATTGGAGAATCTTAAAAGAGATGGAGGAAAAAAGGGAATCCATGGAACACTAGGTTTCATTATGAATCATGTGTTCAGTGAGCTTAATCAACTTTTCTCCCTACTGACATTTGTTTCATAGTTTTACTGAACTACTGACGTAAGTCAAAGACCTCATATGACAATTGATAAATACATAAAGCTTGCTAACATACAAACTTCTACCAAAATAAGTTTGCTAACCATACAAACTTCTACCAAAAGAAAGGTTCCTACTTTCAAGCCAGACTATGTACAACTATAGCGCTAATCTTTGTGGAGTAATTAAGTCCATATAGTGTGTAGACTGAATATCTCCTACATGATGGCTAAATGATTTATGTACCCAATTACTAGTTGCATTTACTTATCTCTTTTAATATTTTTACTCCGTCAAATAATCCGCACTCTTTTTTTGGAAAATGAGTAAAAATGCTAGTCATTAATTAAAAAAAAAGGAGCAGATACAAAAAAAAAAAGAAAACATGTTTGAGGATTCCTGAAAGTTGTAGGCCATAATCCATGACTTCTATACACTTACATGGTGATAATCTAAGGCAGAGAATTGAGAAGATGTTTTGAGAACTAACCAAAAGCAATTACATTAGTTCGTAGTAGGAACTTCCAAGTTCTAGATGCTATAATCATCTAACAACCGCCGATAACAAAACCTCGTTGTTGTGGAACTGACAAGTCGTAGTCAATGTCCATTGATTGATTGAGCACGACGTGATTTGCTAGTCACATTAACACAGTGTATAATACACGGTGTATTCATAGCAAGAGCTGGTCGAAGTAATCATGAATTTAACTTGTACACATTTGGAAGTGTCAATTACACGCGGTAGGTTTTGCATATTTTTAAGATAATAATAATTTCATTTATTATGGACAATTACATATACATTTTTTTTTTCTTTTAGTCCATGCACAAAAGATATAACTTTCAAACATAACATCTAAAATTACTAAAGTATATCGATCGGCAGAGCATCACACAATCTATTATATCCTATGCTAGTTTATTTTGTTACATTTTGCAAGTCTTAAATCTCACTATATTAAACTACTCAATTAAAAAGAAACGCTTAGAGATGAACTTTTCTCTCCTAGATAAGAATAGATCTGTATGCAAAATTTTCGTAAAATCCCGTTTCTTACAAGAAATTAACAAACATATCGATACTGTTTAATCAGTATTCCTTTGGGCATAAACACAAAATATTGAAATACCATTTGACC
Source organism: Capsicum baccatum var. pendulum (assembly GCA_030864225.1). NCBI lineage: Eukaryota > Viridiplantae > Streptophyta > Magnoliopsida > Solanales > Solanaceae > Capsicum > Capsicum baccatum. The sequence goes on along the minus strand of CM061555.1, from coordinate 159,808,547 downwards.
TAGCATTTTCTTGGGGTTTTAGCAGCAAAATATTACTCGATCTGTAGCAATTTATATAATTTCTCTGTAACAGTTTATATGAAATAGTTAGAATAGTCAAGCAAGAAACTTTTTGCTTTGATTTATCCGGATGCTCTTTGAATATTTTATATTATTTAATTGAGTAAATCATAGTATTTTTTTATATAGTTTTTAGATATGTAAATTATTTTTTAAAAATCTTAAAGAGCTTATGAAAGGATGCAAGATTAAAATAATAAAGTTTAATTCTCCAAATTTGAGCTACATCATATAAATATAAATTAGAATAGAAGAAGTAACATAATTAAATTTTGAGAGCCAAAAAAAAAAAAATCATTAACCGCAATTTGTTTGTTTGCTTTTCAATTAATGATACTTTTCATGCAATTTCAAAATATGTAAACTATTTTTTCAAAGTAGTTCAAAGATTGTACATCCAGATATAGTTGAAATTTAAAATAATAATAATAATAATAATATTTCTCAAAATTCAAACTAATATGACAGAACACATGCAAAGACATTAGGTGAGCCAGACTGCCTTCCCCATCCCAAAAACTCCAAGATCCACCCAAAAATAGAAAAAAGTAGTTAATGGAACTTGAATTAAAGGAAAAGAGATAAAATAAATATATCCAGAAACTCTAGACAGCTGCACAAAACTGCAAAGAATTTTACTTATCCACTGATATAAAATAATAAACAAATGCAGAAAACTGTTTGACAACTTAGTTCTAGCAGTGAAGTCCAGCGAACATGAAGCAAACCTTATATATGAATCGACAATTATTCCACACTTATGTCCATCAATACCTATGTCCGAGATAATCCTTTGTTCCATAGCTTTGAGCTATTTACAGCTTACCAATTATCCCCTACTTCTAGAACTGGATTTACAGATACGAAACGCAGATCCAGAAATTAATCTCCATGGATGCTGTGAAGGATACGTGTTGAAAATTTGATATAACAACAAAAACTTTGTCTCGATGCTAAACAAATTGAAATTGACTATATGAATGCTCACTGACCATGTTTCAAGCTCAATTTATTTACCCTCATCATCAGTGTTAAAAATATGAAGGAGTAATAAAGATTTTGGCACACAAAATTGTGGGTTCAAATGAGCACATAAACTATATGCACAAAACAACACTCATAAAAATCAAGAGGGAGAAATAAGAAAGGAGAGATGAGGTGACAGACAGAGATGTGAGCACGCATAGTTTCAAGCATGGGTATTCATCCAAGAAAACAATATATGTGCTCACTCTCTTCTGTCACCATAACGTTTTACCCAATGATATGTGAATCTTGAATTGATCAAGTCTATCGGCGCCGGCAGATTTCTGAGAATAGTTTTCCACCACAAGACATGAAGAAAACCCTAGATGTGAAAGCTGCTACTGTTCCATTAGAAATGAACAAAGTGCTTTTAATTTATGATTTGATTGATGTGTGAAAAGAGTTGGAGAGTCTGGAGGCCCTAATATAGGGATAAGGAACCAAAGACTGTTCCATCACGTAAAGAATAAATGTGGGTCTATCTCTTTATGGTTTTTCAATATTGCCAGTACTGCATCTTTATTTGTTTACTACTAAAAGAATAATATTTTCAGGAAGGGTTGTATCTAGTGAATGAGGTTGTTTCACTCTTAAATAAAGGTCGAGAATTTGATCTTGGGTATGAAGAAAATTCTGTTAGGGAGCACTTTTCTTGAATAGGGCCCTACGTGGCGTGAATTCAAATTAATCGAGTTCTAATGTGAGTACCGAACACCAAATGAGAAACAAAATATATATATATATATATATAGTCTCTGTCTTAAAAAAAATATATTTTTTTATTCTTTTTTAAAATAAATAGCTTTTTTTTTAGAAATTTTATTTTCAACTTTCACATGACATGTCATGTTTAAGATTAAAAGGTAGGTACATTTATTTTTAATTTAAGATTCACAAGTTTTTAAAATTATTTTAAATTTCGTGTGAAATCAAAATAGATCATTTTTAAAAAAATGAAAGAAGTAATATCCAATTTTACTTATCTAATTTATAATAGTATTTGATCTTTTGTATTAATTATAGTCATCATGAGCTTTTCAAATCACTAAATTTATCATATTCAAAAAAATAATATAATAATATTATTTTTTAAATATATCAGATCAAATATGAAAAAGTAGGATACACAAAGAGGTATATTAAAAACTGATATTTATTTTATTTATCTGATTTAAATAATCAAGAAATAATTCATGATTTTGTGTCTAATTATTTTTATTATTACTCCCTCAAAAAAGGCGTGCTCAAGAGTATGGTGTACTATAATGAAAAAAGTTAAACCTAGATTTTATATTTAAATACTTTTAGAAAAATATAACGCTACTATATATCGCCTTCGCCTAACAATAATCTTCACTATTGACTTAATACACATGTTACGAAATAACAAATAATAAAAATAATTTTATTATATCACCCTTTAAATTAATAAATTTAATGCTTTGAAAAATGCATTGAGTGATTAGTACTATTTAATATCAAATATAAACTGGGTAGAAAAGGATAAAGAATTTAGCATAATGGACAATGTTATTGAACGGAGAAAGTATGATCTAGAGAGGGGATCATGGGTTCACATGAACCCGGTGTGCCCTCCTAAATACACCTTTGTCCCTCAGTATCATTTTATGTAACACCATTTGAATTTGGCATTATGTTTTTAAAAAAAAAAACAAGAATATTTTTTAAATTTATGGCTTAAAATATTCCTAACATATTTTTGTGGCTATAAATTATTTTATTAAGGATAAAAAAGAAATTTTAATATAAAATTAATTTTAATTATAGTAAGATAATATTTTTTTTAGGATGAACGAGAAAAAATGTCACATAAAAATAGGACGGAAAAAATATTTACTCTCTTCATTTTTTAATATATTTTAAAATTATTATATTTAAAAAATAATATACTAAAATTATTATTATTAATTACGAATGTATGATAGAGCCAAAAATATGAAATCTAAGAAGTGATTCCATATCACAGGCAGCAGCCCCTACAGTCAACAAATGTATGTGTATATATATATATAAATTAGTTATTAATAGCTCGTGCAAGGCACGGGTTCAATAAATATTTTTTTAATTTATTTTAATTATTGTGATTCATAATATTTTTTAAAGATATATAATAGATTGTTTTATAGATATTTTAAGTTGTTAATTATTATAATTTATAATACTTTTTATGTAATTTTAAAATAATATATATCGCTCTCGTTATCCAAACTTTTGTGGCATTGATAGTCAATTACATTTTTTAAATAATTTAAGTTCTAAATTATTGTGATGTATAATATTTTTTCTTCCATTCCAATTTAAGTTTCATAATGCTTAGATGAACATAATAATTAATTATGGGTGATATGGTAAAGTTACAATGAAAGCAGCGAAGCAGACATGTCTTAATGACTCACAACAACTAATTAGAAGTGATATAGCAAAATTAATATAAAAAGATACTTGTGAATTATTTTTGATTAACTTATCATTTCATATCTATTTTACCTTTTTGTATCAAATATTATTAATTGATTCAATGCTCAAATGGTCATAATAATTAATTAGGAGTGACATAGAAAAATTACGATTGAAACAACGAAACAGACATGTCTAATTAGAAGTGATACAATAAAATTACTATACAAAAATACTTATGGAAAAAAATTAAATAGGTCTCATATAAAACGTCAAGTAAATTTAACATTAAATATTATTAATTTTGTAATACTTAGATGACTTTATAATAATTTTTAATATTTAGATGACTTATAATAACTAACTATGGATGATACAGTCAAATTATGGGTGAAGCAGCTAAAGCAGACATGACATAAATATTTATTTTACTTTTTTATTAAATATTATTAATTTTTTAATATAGAAATAACTTATAGTAATTAACTAGAAATGACATAATAAGAAATTACGGAGGAAGTAACTTATGAAGCAGGCATGAGAAGCAGACATGTTGACGGAAACCTGTCTGCTTTTCCTTGCCATTCCCTCTTATAAGATATAACTAGATGTCGACCTAGCATGGGCCAAATATATATTTTTTTTATTTCAATTTATGTGACACAGATGGAATTTAGATAATTAGTCATATTTTTAATATATTTTTTGACATTTAACTTGTTAACTACTATAATTTATAATATTTTTTATATAAGTTTTAAATAATATATGTTACTCTCCTTGTCCAAACTTTTGTGGAATTGATAGTCAATTATGTTTTTACAACAATTTAAGTTTTTAATTATTAAAATTTATAATATTTTTTCCTTAATTTCAATTTAAGTGGCATTGATATAATTTCTATAGTCAAATGTCTATATTATATCTTTTAAATTTTTTAAGTTGATAATTATTGTGATTGATCATATTTTTCCATATTTTTTTAAATATATAACAGATTAATTTTTTTTAGACATTTTTAACTGTTAACTATTATAATTTATAATATTTTTCATGTAATTTTCAATTAATATATGTTACTCTCCTTATCCAAACTTTTATGGTATTGATAGTCAATTATATATTTAATATAATTTAAGTTTTTAATTATTGTGATTTATAATATTTTTTTCTTCCATTCCAATTTAAGTGACACTGGTATAATTTCAAAAATCCGTCAAATATTTTATATCTTTTAAATTTTTCAAATTGTTAATTATTGTGGTTTATAGTATTTCCTATGTATTCATTTGGTCTCAATTTATGTGATATAATTAAAATTTAGATAATCAATTATAATTTTAATATTTTTTTTTTAAATTTTTAAGTTGTTAACTATTATAAAATATATATATATATATATATATATATATATATATATATATATATATATATATATATATATATATATATATATATATATATATATATATATATATATATATATATATATATATATATATATATACACGCCATTTAAAAGTGATCACTATTAAATTACAAATAATGCCCTTCGTGAAGAAAATATCACTGTAGTGGCCCCATCAAAACTTTTCTAAATCTAACATAAGTTAAGTAATTTTGAAAAATCATAATTTATATTAATAAATTATAATTAATATTTAAATAAATGCTACATATTTTTTGTTATTATACTATAATAATATATGGAAAATATTTTTTTACTCATTTATTTTAGCAATTTAAAAAATATTGATTATTTTCTTCTAATATTAACCCTGTGATTTAGTAACTCTATCAAATACTAAATATTAAATTTAAGTTTTCAAACAAATTAATAAAATTAATAGTAAAATAAATTTCTATTAAATAATATTTAGGACGTGTGCCAAGTCAATATGGATAAAGTAAGAAAAATAAAAATATATTTAATAAATTGGTATAAATTGTTAATAAGATTTTACTTTCGCCAGATCAATTATATATTAATAAAATTTATTAACATTAAAGGAATATGAACTATATGACATTATTATTTTTTATTTAATAATTTAGAAGACTTTACATTAAATAAAAAAAGAGCAAGTGCATATAAACATATTTTCATTTTTTTGATTTATGTGGTCTATTTTGAATAAAAATATACTCTTTCATTTTCATAATATTTATCTTTTAAGTGATTTAAAATAAATTTTGAGTAATATAAAATTAATAATATTTAATAAAAAATAGTAAAATAGACATTTTTCACATGTCTAATTCAATTGTTTCAATCGTTATGTTACTATATTATTTTTAATTAATTATTATAAGTTATCTAAGTATTACAAAATTAATAACATTCAATTAAAAAGAAAAAATAGATATAAAATGATAAAATAATTCTTGATGTTTTTAATTAACTTTTCGTCTTATATGAGGCTCACTTAAAAAAATTCGCAAATATTTTTATAGTAATTTTGCTATATCCCTTCTAATTAGTTATTATACGTCATTTAAGACATGTCTGCTTTGTTTATTCAATTGTGATTTTACTCTATCACCACTAATTTATTATTATGATCATTTAAACATTAAAAGATTAATAATATATCATAAAAAAAGTAAAATAGACAAAATGATATGTCAACATAAAAAATTTGATTGACTATCAAAATTATATAAGAACCATATAAATTGGAACGGGACAGAGAAAGATATAAAGTAACATATATTATTTGAAATGAGATAAAAAAGTACTGTAAATAACAATAGTTTAATAAAAATATTTTAAAAATTGCCTGATTGCCGAAATTTTATCTGTGCCGCATAAATTGGGACGGAGAGAGTATTCATATTTTATTGAAAAATTATGTAAAAAATATTATAAATCACATAATTAATAATTTTAAAATTTTAAAAATATAAAATATTTGGCTAGCTCCCGAAGTTATATCATTGTCACTTAAATTGAAATAGAAGAAAAAGTATTATAAATCGCAATAATTAAAAACTATTTTAATGATTAATTATCTAAATTCTATTTACGTCACATAAGTTAAGATTAAAAAATAATATATACTGGGTCCGTGCTAGCACGGACCTTGGATATCTAATATATATATATAATCTTATTATATAGAAGAGCCATAACTAGGACGACCAAGGGTAAATTTGTCAATTAACAAAAAGTTCAGCTTAAACTTATTGTACATCATGCAAAGGATGTGGGGGGGGGGGGGATTTTCAAAGAAAAAATTTCATGTTCCAAAAAATTCTAGATACTATGCTTTGAAAATTTAAAAAAAGTCAAATAAAATCTTAAAGAAGTGGGCCCATTGTTTTTTTTCAAAAGGTTATGGAGAAGTTCTTTTCTTAAAATTTTCTTTATGTTATAGCTTCAGAATTCATGATCATACACTTTCTTTCTTTATTGGGATAATAGTTCAAAAAATACTTGTACTTTGCCTAAATTTACAGTTGCGCTTATTGAATTTTGCGAGGGTCCTATGACCACCCTGAACTATTTAAAATTGAAATTGTTACACCTCTAAAAAGCCACAACCACATTTATATTGAGTGGTGAAACACACACATATTGACACGTGTAAAATTTATTTAATTTTTATTTATTTATTTATTTTCTTCCAGAATTTACTTCATTCTTTTGTTCTTCTTTTTTTCCCTTTCTCTTCATCTTATTTTCTTTAATCTCAAACTCTTTTCTCCCTTTCTGTTCATCTTGTTTTCTTTAATTTCAAAAGTCAAAATGAAAATACTCATTAAATCTTTTTTCTTTCACTTTCTATCATTTTCTTCAATTTCAGAAATCAAAATGTGAATATCCATCTGTCAATCTTTTTTGTTTCTTTTCTTTCCTTTTAATTTATCAACTACAAAAATTGGTGTTGAATTTATGATTGTACAAAAAGAATAAGTACAATAATGATAGAATTTGTTTACAATTTGATAAATTCACCAATACACATCTAGCAAAGATTGACTTGAATTTAGAGATTTCTACCATTCAATTTCTTCTTCATTAGATTTAATTTCTTAATTCCACTCCAAATTTGATAAGAGAGGGTAAGAGTAGGGGTGGCGGTGGCAGTGACGGCTAATGGGGTGGTGATGGTGGGTGAGATAAAATTCATAATTTGAATTATGAAGGTAACATTTTTGTGTTGTAATTTAGAATTTGATGGTGGGTTTTGAAGATTCAAATTACACTATCATCATTGTGATAAGTGAGATGAAATTCATAATTTAAAGATTCTTAATTTTTTTGATGTTAGATTCTTAATTCTTAAAATTTTGACAAGATTTTAAAAAAATTGAGCAATGAAAAAAGAGAAAAGGTTGAAGATTTATATGGGAGGAGAATGAAAAAAGGTGAAAAAGTGGTCAAATGGCGGAGATGACGCTGGTGGCTACTGCTGCATTGGTGGTTGGTGGTGGAGAGATTTTGGGTATGGTGAAAGGAAGAAGAAATTATATTTGAAGTTTGTTCCATTAATTTTTTTTTTTTTTTGATATTCAGACAAGCTTTCTCTCCTCTTATCCAAAACCATAGAATAAACATTGTGAATTTTTTTCATGTATCTAGAATTTGATGTTTACTCAAGGTTATATAAATTGAAATATTGCGTGACGTAGTTTATAGAAGGGTGTGCATATACTCACATATGTTTCATAAAAAAATAAAAATATGAAAGTAATTTTGGCCACACATTTAATTGCATAAATAACTATTAAAATATTTTAGTAAGATAATAAAAAATACTCATAAATTTTGAATAGGTGTTTATCTATCAAACACAATAAGAGATTCCTCCATAATTTCAAAACTTCACATGAAACATATCATTACAAAGATTTGCACTATATTTAATTTATGAAAACGTAATTATTTACTCAGCACCTATTAAAATTATTTTAAACAACTTATTTAAAATTTTATATTAACTATCTCATGTTAAATTACGAAAATATATATCATGTTTCAGCTTGTTAATTCTTTTGCTTCTCTTTATTTGAGGTAGTAAATTTTCTCATCATGTAGACAACTTATTTAAAAAGAAATTTCTTACTTACTATATTAAATTGGTTTCTTATTTTAATGCATATAAGACAAGACATAAAGGCAATCCTTTAACATTATGATTTATAAAAATGTTCATCCAGTAGGTCCTTATTTTCGTTTGTTAAACAACCATAAAACAAATCTATATGGATTTAAAATCAATTTATGTATTAATTAGTATCTTTTGTTTCTTCGTATGATTCTATATAAAATGTTAATAAATAAATATTTATAATTTAAATCTATTATCTTGTATAATTTTTAAATAAAGTAGAAAAAGAAAAATATTGCAAGTAATTGTTTAATCTAAGAGAATATGTTTGACTTGATGTTAAAATAAGTATTAGAGTATATGATATTTTAATGTTAATTATGAAACCTTAAATAAGTTGTAAGATTTTATTTGATTTTGTAAAACTAAGAAGTTATATTTTATTATATAGTGTAATTTCTACTTACATTATCTATTGTGCTTATTCAAGGCTGTGGATATATATATATATATATATATATATATATATATATATATATATATATATATATATATATAAGGAAGACTGATTGTTGGATACTACTTTTCCCAAGAAACCCTTAATGAACTTATCTTTGACCCTCATTAATTCAAATGTATTGCGAGTTCATCTTTTTTACTCTAATTGCTGTAGTATTTTTGGTCCATTTTATAATTTTTAAAGACGTAATTCATATTTTAAGAAAAATATTTAATATGTTATAAAATAAAAATTATAAAGTAAATACATTTGAAATATAGAGATAAATTTAGAGCGAGAGAGACATTATTTTTTAATACTGAAACTGACATACAAATTAATTGAATTGTCTTTCAATTTACATAATAATAGAAGCAGGACACTATTTGCAAACCTATTTTTAAGCTGCTTAAAGAAATCTGCTTGCAAAATGACTTTAAGCTACTTGTAGAAATCTGTTTGTAAAGTTACTTGTAAGTTATTTTCTCAATCTCAAAATAAGTGACACATTAGCCAAAAAAATGTTATAAAATAAGTGTCACTTTCATCATAGTCTAGCATACCATACAATAGATTCAAGATAAAAATTAATACATTTTTACAACTATACTCTTGCATTAAAGAACTTTTTCTTAATAGTCTTTAATTTTAAAGACACAGTAACTAATAAATGGGGATACCTTAGTAAACTACTTATTCTATTTTATTTATTTTATATAATGAATGTGAAATGAGCTAAAAGTGCCACTTATTTCGAAATTGAGGAAGTATTTGTAAGAACTTGTTTGCAAAGCTACTTGTAATTTGCTTATAAGTTGTGGTGGTGATTAATAAATGGATATTCATAATTAAGAGTATTCACAACACTCCCCCTTCGATGTTCACTAATAGATAATATGTCTCGTTAAATTTATTAAAATAAAATACATTGAAAAAAAAATCTAGTAAAGAGAAAAAGTATGCATATCTTATAATATGTTTTGCTAGTTGTTTCATTAAAACTTTATTAAGAAAATTCATTGAAAGAAAACCTTGATAAAGGGGAAAAAAGTAAAATGAGCATTTTACTCCCTTTGATGAAGATCAAGATTAAATTATCCAAGTCCCTATATTTCAGTCTTGTATACCATCTTCTTAATTTACCATTCTTTTGGAGATTACGTAGGAAGAATAATTTTAGTAAAATTTATTTCATTTTGTCTTTTTTTTTATTATGAAAACTCCTTTTAATTGGGCTTTGCATACATTTATTTAGGACCGTGGATAATACCTTGACACTTCAAGACTCATCTTACTTTGATTAAAAGTATCACAATCCAAACTATATACATTCTCTACTTACTTGAGGAATACCTATTGTCTCAGCATGATTCGAAGAAGTAGAATGTCACAATTCAAATGACGGTATCATGTGAGCACTTATTTGATTCTAAGTCGATAGAAAAATTTCTTACTACCCATTATTATTGTAATATCCCGAACTTTCTTTAAGTCAAATCTTGTCTCCAGAAGAGTTAGTGATGACTACCTAAATAATTAATATTTAAATCAGATAGAATTTCCCCAATTTTGACTTTTTATCATGTGAAAAATTGAATTAGCTTTCCAATGATACCAATTTCGTCTAAATTTGGTATCGAAGTAAAAAGTTATGAACATTTTACAGAGAACTGTCGGAACCATCCAGAAGTGATGGTCAGGCCGACGGACCGTCGAACTAGTGACAGATCGTTGCCCAAGCTGTCACGACTAAGGTAGTGAACCCATCTTCTGGACAAGTGCGACGGTCAATATCGACGGACCATCGAGCTAGCGATGGACTGTCACCCAAACAGTCATAGACGAGGTAGGAAGTTTAGGTTCTAGCCAAGTACGACGGGATGGACCGACGAGCCAGTGATGAACCGTCGCCCAAACTGTCGTCACTTTCGATCAATGATTTTAATCCATTTTTAAAAGGGTATTTGGGTCTTTTTCCAACCGTTTTAACCCTTAATTATTCTAGACCAGAGCTCATAACTTCATTATTCATCCACAACACCAAATTAGGGTTTCTCTCAAAGATCAATCCCCAAGAACAAGAAACCCTAGGTGTCTAATCCCAAGTCAAAACTTTAAGATTTCCTCTACCAATCTTCAAGAAATCATCCACCCAGGTATGCCAATTGTTGATTCATGGGTTTTTTTTGCCCACAAAGCTCAAGAAACCCTATTTGAAATATAAATTTTGGATTCTATGGTATGAATTGAATCATATCCATGTTTATGTTATTGTTTGATTTCCAAGTTGAAATCATAATGACTATCATGAAAATATGTTAGTATGTGGTTGAAATTCTTGCATCGAAAGTGTAAAATGTTGCCATAAAGTATTATTTCAATATTGATGCCTAAGCCTAAAGATATGCATGCAAAGTGTTTGATAAAATGCCTAAGAGAATTGGAATTATGCCTTATGACTCATTTATGACCAAAATTAATGAATCCATTTTCTTCCTTATGTTCGATATGACTCCCACGTTATTGTTATGCTTTGTAATGGATTGACGTAATGGTCATGAGATTAGGCTTATGAAATTATGATATGTTTACATGTATTCCTATTCATGTGAAAGCTTATAGCATGCGAATACTTCATGAAAATCCCTAATGATTGTACTATGAATTGTTGACTATGGTCATGTGTTAAGAAGTATCATGTCTTGTCAGTTTCATACTATCAAGTCCAGGGGGTACTTATACTCGATAATTTAGTTGTATGCCTAGAGTCAGTGTCATGTTTTCCAGATACTCTCAGTCAAGCCATGATTCATAGAACTCAGTCAGTCATGCTACTCAGAAAAACTCAGTAAACACAGTAATCTTAGAAATTCAGTAATCTCAGTAGTGTTCCGTCAGTCAACGGAACTAAATAAATGCAGTCCAGCTCAGTTTAGTTAATCATGATCAGTGTCTATTCAGATGGGAGTAGGATTCAGCACTGACTGAGTCCAAGGATGGGAACTCACCTGTTATTAGAGGGTGTGATTCTTAAAAATAGTCCTTGCACTTCAGAACTACATAGTTAGCATAAGTTGAGACATGCTAGTTGTAGGTAGATGAGGTGGCTTAACCTGTTATATGAGGGTCCCATTAGAGTACTTGTTAGATGAGGGATTACTCATAGCTTGTCTTTACCAGTGGCGCGGTATTGACACCCTTCTAATTGGGGTTACAGATTGGACCCCATCTCAATTATATTATCTTATTTGGGGCATGTCGGTTAGATTACTAATTCCTATAGTTACAGTCTCAGTCTCAGTAATAGAACTCAAATAATTCTACAGAATCCAGGACTGTCAAATACAGTCACCCATTTCAGTACGAAACTTAGTTAGTTCTATCAGAAACAGGACTGTTAGAAACAACCATTCAAGTAATAGTATATAAGTTATACGAAACTTATGTTATCAGTATTCAGATTCAGTGATGTCATGATCTTAGTCAAAGTTTACATATTCATGCATGTATTCTCACGCTCATGTTATTCAGTCAGTTAGTAGTATTCATGCATATAAACCCCTTGCATTCAGCCTACCTCACTTGCATACTAATATATTTAATCATACTGACGTATTTGCACTATGGTGTTTTATACCATAGGTTCAAAAGTATGAGCTCTAGAGCACCCTTAGTAGATCAGCCGTTTAGCAGACAGACTAGCCGTGAGTCCTCATCATTCGAGGATATTATTATTTATTTATTTCATTCTTTTAGTACTTAGTTTATTTCAGCAGTTGGAGTTAGTTTGGGATATGTCCCATTAACTCTTTATTTAGACAGTTTAGAGACTTTCAAACTATAGTATATTCAGATAGTTATTTTAATTTTATTTTGGTATTGATATACTGTATTTCCAGATGTTATATTTTATCAGATATTTAAACCTTATGGACTTTTAACTCTTTTCCACATTTATACAATATATTATATAGTGTCCAGTTACAGATATCAGACATGGGTTAGCTTGTGGTCCTTCAAGGTCATGAGCATCGTGTAGCATTTTGGGTACCAGATTCAGGGTATTACAAACTTGTTATCAGAGCCTAAGATTCAATAGTGCCCTAGGAAGTCTGAAATCCTCACCTAGTAGAGTCTTGTATATGGGTGTGTTGCACGTCACATTTATGTACAGGAGGCTATAAGATATTTTAGAAATAATTTCCCTTCTTTCAGTATTTATATTATGTTTGCGAGAATGAGCTCAAATTTAAATCTCAGTTTAATTCATTTCTCTCTTTCTTCAACATAACATGCCTCCCAAAAGAAAAAACAAAAATTAGTCACCCCTCAGCTCATCCAAGTAGATCCCTTGGACGAACATATTTCTTATGCAGAGTTTAGAGCTGTATTCACTACTCTTGCTAATCCAGTTGCTGCCTAGAATGAACGACCAACTGTAGTTTCGGCCAACCCAGTGGCCAATACTGTTGCAGCCAAGATTCAAGACTTCACCCAAATGAATCCTCCATCCTTTTTTGGTTCTAAGTCAGATGAGGAACCTCAGGAATTCCTTAATCAGGTTTAGAAGGTTACAAATATCATGGGAGTTACTGCTAGTGGGAGTGCTGAGCTAGCTATATATCAGTTGCAGAATGTGGCTCACACATGGTTCAAATAGTAGAAAGCTGAGAGGGGTGTAGATGTAGGACCCATAGAGTGGGAGAAGTTTTCCACTGCTTTTATAGGTAGATTATTTCCCCTAGAGCTGAGGGAAGCTAAGGTGTTAGAATTTATTAACCTCAGGTAGGGCAACATGACAGTGAAAGAGTATTCTCTTGTAGGGCAACATGACAGTGAAAGACTATTCTCTTAAGTTTACTCAACTAGCTAGATATGTTCCTCATGTAGTGTCAGACAGTAGGGCTAAGATGAGTAAGTTTGTTTTTAGGGTGAATGATAGTGTGGTCAATGAGTGCAGATCTATAATGTTGATTAGTGAGATGGACATATCCAGGCTTATGATCCATGCTTAATAGATAGAAGAGAAAAAAATTAAGATGAAAGAGAAGTAGAATAAGAGAGAAAAGACAGGTAGTTTTAACTTTTCTTAGCCTAAGTCAGAGGGTGGAAGTCTTTCTTAGTTCCACCCAAAGTCATCCGTTCCAGCTCCTTCCCCAGCCAGTGCTCCAGTGCCAAAATTCAAAGACAGCAGTAGAGATAGGGCGCCAGGCTCTAAGTCTCAGGTCAGTGTTAGCAGTGCCTGAACCTATTCTCTTTGTCAGACATGTGGCAAGCACCATTAGGGTACTTGCAGAGCTGACAGTAATATTTTCTTCGGATGTGGTAAGCCAGGCCATAAAGTTAGAGATTGTCCCCTGCCAAGTCCTCAGGGTCAGTGTAATCTTCCTCCAGCTTAGTACGATTGCCCAAATCAGCAGGGTGCAACTTCCAGCGCAACTAGTGGGCAACGCCCAAACAGACTCTATGTTCTTAAGTCCTGACAAGATCAGGAAAATTCTTCTTATGTGATTACTGGTACATTATAGATCTTTCATGTACATGTTTACGCTTTGCTAGATCCAAGAGCTTCCTTTTCTTTTATTAATCCTTAAATATCAGTTCATTTTGGAGTCAGTCCCGAAATTTTAGTTGATCCCTTCTCAGTTTATATCCCAATAGGTAAAACTATTATTGCCCAACAGGTATCCATGAACTATCCGGTTATGGTATCTCAAAAAGTCACTTCAACAAACTTTTTTGAATTAGAGATGACTTATTTTGATGTCATTCTCGGCATGGACTGGCTTTATTCCTGCTATGCCACAGTTGACTACAAAAATAGAGTTTTCTAGTTTCAGTTCCCGAATAAACCCATCCTAGAGTGGAAGGGTAGTACATCAGTTTTCAGAGGTCAAATTATTTCCTACCTTCGGGCACAAAAAATGATATCTAAGGGATGTGTTTATTATCTTGTTTGAGTTAAGAACACTAGTTCTGATACTCCCAGTCTCGAATCTATCCTAGTAGTGAATAAATATTCAGATGTCTTTCCTAAAGATCTTCCAGGAATTTATCCCGAAAGGAAAATAGACTTCAGTATTAATCTTCTTCGAGATACTCAGCCTATATCTATTCCGCCATATAGAATGGCACCAGCAGAACTCAGAGAGTTAAAAGAATAGTTGAAGGATCTCCTAGATAAAGGATTCGTCAGACCCAATGTGTCCCCGTGGGGTGCACCAGTCTTATTCGTGTACAAGAAATACGGTTCTCTCAAAATGTGTATAGACTACCTTCAGCTTAATAAAGTCATCATCAAGAACAAGTATCCACTTCCCAGAATTGATGACTTATTCGATCAATTTCAGGGTGCCATCTATTTTTCTAAGATGGACCTCAGATCAGGCTATCAGTAGCTTAGAGTCAGAGAATATGATATTCTAAAAATAGCTTTACAAACTCGGTATGGTCACTTTGAATTCTTAGTCATGTCCTTTGGTCTTACCAATGCCCCAGCAGCTTTCATAGACTTGATGAACCGTGGGTTCAAGTAGTACTTGGACATGTTCATTATAGTTTTCATTGATGATATTCTTGTCTATTCCCATAGCAAGCAAGATCATGCAGATCATCTCATAATAGTGTTGCAGACTTTCAAAAATCATCAGCTATTTGCCAAATTCAGTAAGTGCGAGTTTGGCAAAGGTCAATAGCATTCCTTGGTTTTATTATCTCCGGTGATGACATTAGAATTGATCCTCAAAAGACTGAAGTAGTGATAAATTGGCCCAGACCCATCTCTCTATCAGATATCAGGAGTTTCTTAGGTTTGGTTGGCTATTACCGTCGGTTTGTTAAAGGATCTTTATCTATTGCATCCCCTATGTCCAGATTGACTCAGAAGAAATTCAAGTTTTCGTATTCAGATTCATGCAAAAAGAGTTTTTAGGAGTTGAAGAGTCGACATACTTCAGCTCCAATTTTGACTATTTTAAATGGTTCAAATAGATTCGTAGTGTACTGCGATACATCCAGAATAGGTTTGGGTTGTGTCCTCATGCAGTATAGTAAGGTCATAGCCTACACCTCCAAACAGCTTAAACCTCATGAGAAGAATTATCCAATTCATGATATTGAGTTACTAGTTATAGCATTTGCCTTAAAGATTTGGATGCATTACTTATATGGTGTTCTTGTAGATATATTCACATATCAAAAGAGCCTTCAGTACGTATTCTCTTAAATAAATCTTAACCTCTGTCAGACAAGGTGGTTAGAGCTATTGAAAGATTACCATATGAGTGTCCTTTATGATCCAGGCAATGCCAATGTAGTGGCCGACGCTCTCAGTAGACTGTCTATGGGTAGTATTGCTCATATTGAGGACATTAAAAAGAAGTTAGCTCAAGAAGTCCATCAACTTGCCCGACTAGGTGTCCGCTTAGTCTATTCAGCAGAAGGTAGTATATAGGTTCAGAACAGTTTAGAATAATCTGTACTATCCGAGGTGAAAGAAAAGCAAGATAAAGATCCCAGTCTTGTTAAGTTGAAAGAGCTGGCCAGAGATCAGAAGGTAAAGGTTTTCTCTCAAGGAGGAGATGGTTTTCTCCATTGTCAGGGTTGTCTGTATGTTCTAGGTGTAGATGAGTTATGGCAACGAATTCTTGTAGAAGCGCTTGGTACACACTACTCTATTAATCCAGGGGACACTAAGATGTACAACAACTTATGAGAGATCTATTGGTGGAGTGGGATGAAGAGAGATATGGTAGAGTTTGTGGCTAAATCCTTTACATGTCAGCAGTCAAGATAGAGCATCAGAAGCCTAGTGGATCCATGCAGAAGTTTAGTATTCCTACTTGGAAGTGGTAAGAAGTGAACATGGACTTTGTGATGGGTTTGCCTCGTACTCATCGTCAGCATGATTCAGTATGGGTCATTGTAGATAGAATGACCAAATCAACTTATTTCTTTCCAGTCCATACCTCTTATTCAGCCAAGGATTATACCAAACTCTATATTAGGGAGTTGGTTAGATTGTACAGTATTCCATTTTCTATTGTCTTAGATAGAGGTACCCAGTTCATCTCTCATTTCTGGAAAGCATTCCAAAAGGTTCTTGGTACCTGAGTTCATCTCAGTACAAAATTTCATCCTCAGAAAGATGGTCAAGAAGAAAGGACCATTCAGACCTTGGAAGATATTCTAAGATCATGTCTAATTGATTTCAAGGGTAGTTGGGATGACCACTTGTCTTTGATTGAGTTTGCATACAACAATATCTATAATTCCAGTATTCAAATAGCTCTATTTGAAGCTTTCTATGGTAGGAGGTGCAGATCTCCAATTGGATGGTTTGAAGTGGGCGAGTCCACAGTAGTAGGGCCTGACTTGGTACTCGATACCTTAGAGAAATTTCAGTTGATCAGAGAACGACTCAAGACAGCTCAGAGCCAACAGAAATCGTACACAAATATACGCAGAAAGGATCTCGAGTTCGAGATTAGTGATTATGTGTACTTTAAAATCTCTCCCATAAAAAGAGTGAAGTAATTCAGTAAGAAGGGAAAGCTCAGTCCCCGATATGTCGGTCCCTTCAAAATTCTCAATCGTTTCAGCAAGGTATCTTATGAGCTCGAAGTTTCTTCAGATATAGCCTCAGTTCATCCAGTGTTCCACATCTCCTTCCTAAATAAGTGCATAGGTGACCCATTAGTTGTAGTCCCATTAGAGGGCTTAGGCATTAAGAACAACCTCTCTTATGAAGAGATTCCTGTTAAAATTCTTTACTACCAGACTCGTAGACTGAGGAACAAAAAAGTCCCTCTAATCAAAGTTCTTTGGCTGAATCAGTCCATTTAGGAAACTACTTGGGAAGCAGAAGCAGACATGCAAACCAAGTATCCTCACCTCTTCTTCGCAAACTCAGAATCAGCCCACGGTAATAGCTTTCCTTAAGCTTATTCAGTTTCATGTTCAGATTTAAGTTATAAACTTGGTATCAAATACCCTTGCATATCCAGTCATATGTTCATGTATCATGTCAGTCACGTATTCATGCATCAGATATGCATTCTCATCACAAAAACCTCAGCTTCTCAGTAATTTCAGTCATGCATTCATGAAGACTATCTGTCACATATCCATGCATCAGACATGTATATTCAGTATGAGATTTCAGTATATCAGAAGTTCCAGTCATATAGACATGTTCAAATGTTCACTTCCCTTAAGTAAGATCAGTCTATCAGCTTTCTCAGTCTAGTCAGTCCTATTTCAGGATGAATGTTCTCAAGGGGGTGATATTACAATACCTCAAACTTTCTTTAAGTCAAATCTAGTCTCTAGAAGAGTTAGTGATGACTTCCTAAATGATTAATGTTTAAATCAAATAGGATTTCCTCAATTTTGACTTTTTATCATGTGGAAAATTAAATTAACTTTTCAACGATATCAATTTTGTCCAAATCCGGTATCGGATTAAAAATTATGGACGTTTTACAAAGAGTAGTCGAAATCGCCTAGAAGTGACGATCAGGTCGATGGACTGTCGAGCTAGCGATGTACCGTCGCCCAAGACATCATGACTAAGGAAGTAACCCATCTTCTAGCCAAGTGCGACCGTCAGGACCGATGGACCATCGAGCTAGCGACTAACCATCGCCCAAACCATCATAGATAAGCCAGGAAGTTCAGGTTCTGGACAAGTACGATGGGATGGACCGACAGATCGTCGAGCCACTGACAAACCATCGCCACTTCCGATCATCCATTTTAAGCCATTTTAAAGGGGTATTTGGGTCTTTTTCCACCCATTTTAACCCCTAATTATTCCAAACCAGAGCTCATAACTTCATTATTCATCTATAATACCAAATTAGGGTTTCTCTTAAAGATTAATCCCCCAAAACAAGAATCCCTAGGTGTCTAATCCCAAGTCAAGAATTCAAGCTTTCCTCCACCAATTTTTAAGAAATCATCCACCCAGGTATGTTAAGTGTTGATTCTTGGGTTTCTTTCACCCATGAAGCTCAAGAAACCTTATTTGAAATATAATCTTTTGATTCTATGGTATGAATTAAATTATATCCATGTTTATGTTGTTGCTTGATTTCTAAGTTGAAGTCTTTAATGACTATCATGAAAATATGTTAGTATGTGGTTGAAATTCTTGCATTGGAAGTGTAAAATGTTGCCATGAAGTATTATTTCAATATTCATGCCTAAGACTAAAGATATGCATGCAAGATGTTTGATAAATACCTAAGAGAATAGGAATTATGCCTTATGACTCATTTGTGACCAAAATCGATGAATCCATATTTCTCTCTTATGTTTGATATAACTCCCAAGTTATTGTTATGCTTTGTAATGGATTGACGTAATGCTCATGAGATTAGGCTTATGAAATTATGATATGTTTACATGTATTCCTACTCATGTGTAAGATTATAGCATGCGAAAACTTCATGAAAATCCCCAATAATTGTACTATCAATTGTTGACTATGGTCATGTGTCAAGAAGTGTCATGTTTTGTCAGTTTCATGCTATCGAGTCCTGGGGGTACTTGTACCCTACAATTTAGCTGTGTGCCTAGAGCTAGTGTTATGTTTTCTAGATACTCTCAGTCAATCCATGATTCATAGAACTCATTCAGTCATGCGACTCAGGAAAACTCAGTAAACACAGTAATCTCAGAAATCTCAGAAATTTAGTAATCTCAGTAGTATTCCATTAGTCAATAGAACCCAATGAACATAGTCCAATTCAGTTTTGTTAATCATGTTCAGTGTCTATTCAGTTGGGAGTAGGATTCAGCACCGAGTGAGTCCAAGGATGGGAACTCATTTGTTATTAGAGGGTGTGATTCTTAGAAGCAATCCTTGCTCTCTATAACTACATAGCCAACGTAGCTTGAGACTTCCAACCTGCTAGTTCAGGGTAGATGAGGTGGCTTAACCTTTTATATAAGGGTCCCACCGTTCTTCTTTGAGTACCTGTTAGATGAGGGATTACTCACAACTTGTCCTTACCAGTGGCGCGGTATTGGCACCCTTCCAATTGGGGTTACAGATTGGACCCTAACTCAATTATATTATCTTAATTGGGGCATGTCGTTTAGATGACTACTTCTGATAGTTACAGTCTCTATCTCACTAATAGAACTCTAATAGTTCTACAGAATCCAGGACTATCAGATACGGTCACCCAGTTCAGTACGAAACTCAGCTAGTTCCATCAGAAATAAACTGTCAGACACAGTTATTCAGATAATAGTATATCAGTTATACGATACTTTTGTTATCAGTATTCAGATTTAGTGATGTCATGATCTCAGTCACAGTTCACGTGTTTACGTATGTATTCTAATGCTCATGTTATTTAGTCAGTTAGAATTGTTCATGCATATAAACCCCTTGCATTCTACCTACCTCACTTGCATACCAGTACTTTCAACCGTACTGACGCATTTGCGCTATGGTGTTTTATACCATAGGTTTAGAAGTATGAGCTCCAGAGCACCCTTAGTAGATTAGACGTTCAGCAGACAGACTGGCAGTGAGTCCTCATTATTCAATGATGTTATTATTTGATTATTTCATTCTTTTAGTACTTACTTTATTTCAGCAGTTGGAGTTAGTTGGGGACATGTCCTCAGATAGTTTAGAGGCTTTCAGACTATAGTATGTTCAGGCAGTTATTTCAGTTTTTTTTTTCGTATTGATATATCATATTTCTAGATGTTAGGTTTTATTAGATATTTTAACCTTATGACCTTTCAACCTTTTTTTGTATTTATACAATATATTATGCAGTGCCTAGTTACAGATATCAGACATGGGTTAGCTTGTGTTCCTTCGGGGTCATGAGCACTGTGCTGCGTTCCGGGTACCAGATTTGGGGCGTTACACTTATTTATCAGAATTTTTAAAAACAACATTATTATAATAAGAAAGGTAACTGAAAAGTCATATTCAAATCACTTTCCTCAATTCTATACAAGTTTTAAATTAAAAGAATATACACCAATTTTTAAGGACCTAGTATAGACATGTGCAAGCGCTTCTAGTAGTGAGTAAGGAAAAAAATTAAAGAATGTGAATTACATTTGAGGAATAAAATATGCAGAAGTGGGTGATGAATATTCACTGCTTTAATCAGTAACACACCTACACCACAAAGGGTGTAGCAAGAGTAGTATCAATATACCACACATACTAATATACATCATCTACCAACTAGAATTAGTTCACACAACACCATATATAAATCAATAAAATCAACATGATAATCTAGTGCAACAACTTTACATTCTAATTCTACACTACTATTATGTTATCGTAACAAGACATAAGGTTTCAAATTATCTTTATTATATCGATTAAACCTTAGTAAATATTCCTAAGCATTCAATTTCACTTGTGGTAAATTCAACAACCACTAACACGAATATTAATGCATAACATCATCAAGATTATGCATATTAATTATCTCTAATCGACAGTTTAAATATCTAAAAATATTACAGTCACGTATCTAATATTATGGATTTAGCTGTGTGCCTAGAGATAGTGTCATGTTTTACAGATACTCTCAGTCAAGCCATGATTCATAGAACTCAGTCAGTCATGCGACTCAAAAAAACTCAGTAAACACAGTAATCTCAGAAATTCAGTAATCTCAGTAGTGTTCCGTCTGTCAATGGAACTAAATGAATGCAGTCCAGTTCAGTTTAGTTAATCATGTTCAGTGTCTATTCAGATGGGAGTAGGATTCAGCATCGAGTGAGACTAAAGATGGGAACTCACTGGTTATTAGAGGGTGTGATTCTTAGAAACAGTTCTTGCACTTCAGAACTACGTAGTCAACATAGGTTAAGATATCAAACCTGCTAGTTGTAGGTATTTGAGGTGGCTTAACCTGTTATATGAGGGTCCCACCATTCTCCTTAGAGTACTTGTTAGATGAGGAATTACTCACTGCTTGTCCTTACCAGTGGTGTGGTATTGACACCCTTCCAATTTGGTTTACATATTGGAACCCAACTCAATTATATTATCTTATTTGGGGCATGTTGGTTAGATTACTACTTCCCACAGTTACAGTCTCAATCTTAGTAATAGAACTCAGATAATTCTATAGAATCCAAGACTGTCAGATACAGTCACCCATTTTAGTACGAAACTCAGTTAGTTCTATCAGAAACAGAACTGTTAGAAACAACCATTCAAGTAATAGTATATAAGTTATACAAAACTTATGTTATCAATATTCAAATTCAGTGATGTCATGATCTTAGTCAAAGTTTACGTATTCATGCATGTATTCTCATGCTCATGTTTGTTAGTAAGTTAGTATTATTCATGTATATAAACCCTTTGCATTCAGCCTACCTCACTTGCATACCAATATATTCAATCATACTGGCGTATTTACACTATGGTATTTTATACCATAGGTTCAGAAGTACGAGCTCTAGGGCACCCTTAGTAGATCAGACATTTAGCAGACAGACTAGTTATGAGTCCTCATCATTTGAGGATATTATTATTTGATTATTTCATTCTTTTAGTACTTAGTTTATTTCAAAAGTTGGAGTTAATTGGGGACATGTCCCATCAACTCCTTATTTAGACAGTTTAGAGACTTTCAGACTATAGCATATTCAGACAGTTATTTTAATTTTATTTTGGTATTGATATACCGTATTTACAAATGTTATATTTTATCAGATATTTAAACCTTATGGCCTTTTAACTCTTTTCCACATTTATACAACATATATTCTAGTGCCCAGTTACAGATATCAGACATGGGTTAGCTTGTGGTCCTTCAGGGTCATGAGCACCGTGTAGCATTTCAGGTACCAGATTCATGGTATTACAAACTTGGTATTAGAGTCTACGGTTCAATAGTGTCCTAGAAAGTCTGAAAGCCTCACCTTGTAGAGTCTTGTACATGGATGTGTTGCATATCACATTTATGTACACACAGGAGGCTATAAGATATTTTAGATATAATTTCCCTACTTTCAGTATTCATGTCGTGCCTATGAGCATAAGCTCAAATTTAACTCTCAGTTTAATTCATTTCTCTCTTTCTTCTACAGAACATGCCTCCCAAAAGAAGAAACAGAAATTAGTCACCCCTCAGCTCGTCCAAGCAGATCCCTTGGACGAATATATTTCTTATGCAGAGTTCAGAGCTACATTCACTACTCTTGATAATCCAGTTACTGCCCAGAATGAACGTTCAACTATAGTTCTGGCCAATACTTCTACAGCCAGGATTCGAGACTTCACCCAAATGAATCCTCCATCCTTTTTTGGTTCTAAGTCAGATGAGGACCCTCAGGAATTCCTTGATCAGGTTTATAAGGTTACAAATATCATGGGAGTTACTGATAGTGAGAGTGCTGAGCTAGCTATATATCAGTTGCAGGATGTGGCTCACACATGGTTCAAACAGTGGAAAGCTGAGAGGGGTGTAGATGTAGGACCCATAGAGTGGAAGGAGTTTTCCACTACTTTTATAGATAGATTCTTTACCCTAGAGATGAGGAAAGTTAAGGTGTTAGAATTTATCAACCTCAGGTAGGGCAAAATGACAGTGAAAGAGTATTCTCTTAAGTTTACGCAACTAGCTTGATATGCTCCTCATGTAGTGTTAGGCAGTAGGGCTAAGATGAGTAAGTTTGTTTTTAGGGTGAATAATAGTATGGTCAATAAGTGCAGATCTACAATGTTGATTAGTGAGATGGACATATTCAGGCTTATGATCCATGATCAATAGATAGAAGAGCAAAATATTAAGATGAGAGAGAAGTAGAATAAGAGAGTAAGGACAACTAGTTTCAACTTTGATCAGCCTAAGTTAGAGAGTGGAAGTCATTCTCATTTCCACCCAAAGTCATCCGTTCCAGCTCCTTCCCCAGCCAGTGCTTCAGTGCAAAAATTCAGAGACAGCAATAGAGATAGGGCACCAGGCTCTAAGTCTCAGGGCAGTGTTAGCAGTGCCCGAACCTATTCTCTTTGTCAGACATGTGGCAAGCACCATCAGGGTACTTGCAGAGCTGGCTGTAATATTTGCTTCGGATGTGGTAAGGCAGGCAACAAAGTTAGAGATTGTCCCCTTTTAGGTCCTCAAGGTTAGCGTAATCGCACTCCATCTTAGTTCGGTCACCCAAATCAGCAAGGTGCAACTTCCAGCACAACTCGTGGGCAACACTCAAATAGACTCTATACTCTTAAGTCTTGACAAGATCAGGAAGATTCTCCTGATATGGTTACTGGTATTTTGTAGATCTTTCATATACATATTTACGCTTTGCTAGATCCAAGAGCTTCTTTGTATGTTATTAATCCCTAAATATCAGTTCATTTTGGAGTCAGTCCCGAAATTCTAGCTGAGCCCTTTTCAGTCTCTATCCCAATGGGTAAAACTATCATTGCCCAATAGGTACATAGGAACTGTCTGGTTATGGTATCTCAGAAAGTCACTTCAGCAGACTTAGTCGAATTAAAGATGACTAATTTTGATGTCATTCTCAGCATGGATTGGATTTAGTCCTGCTATGCCACAGTCGACTGCAGAAATAGAGTTTTCCAGTTTCAGTTCCCTAATGAACCCGTCCTAGAGTGGAAGGGTAGTACATCAGTTTTCAGAGGTCAACTTATTTCCTACCTTCAAGCACGGAAACTGGTATCTAAGGGATGTGTCTATTATCTTGTTTGAGTTAAGGACACTAGTTTTGATACTCCCAGTCTCGAATCAGTCCTAGTAGTGAATAAATATTCAGATGTTTTTCTCAAAGATCTTCCAGGAATTCATCATGAAAGAAAAATAGACTTCGGTATTAATCTTCTTCCAGATACTTAGCCTATATCTATTCTGCCATATAGAATGGCACCAGCAGATCTCAAATAGTTAAAAAAATAGTTGAAGGATCTCCTAGATAAGGGATTCGTCAGACCCAATGTGTCCCCGTGGGGTGCACTAATCTGATCGTGCACAAGAAATACATTTCTCTCAGAATGTATATAGACTACCTTCAGCTCAATAAAGTCACCATCAAGAACAAGCATCCACTTTCTAGAATCGATGACTTGTTCGATCAATTTCAGGATGCCAACTATTTTTCTAAGATGGACCTCAGATCAGGCTATCATCAGCTTAGAGTCAGAGAATGTGATATTCTAAAAATAGCTTTCCAAACTTGGTATGGTCACTTCGAATTCTTAGTCATGTCCTTTGGTCTTACCAATGCCCAGTAGCTTTCATAGACTTGATGAACCATGTGTTCAAGTAGTACTTGGACATGTTCATTATAGTTTTCATTGATGATATTCTTATCTATTCCCGTCACAAGCATGATCATACAGACCATCTCATAATAGTGTTGCAAACTTTCAGAAATCATCAGGTATTTGCCAAAATTAGTAAGTGCGAGTTTGGAAAAGGTCAGTAGCATTCCTAGGTTATATTATCTTTGGTGATAACATTAGAGTTGATCCTCAAAAGACTGAAGCAGTGAGAAACTAGCCCAGACCCATCTCTCCATCAGATATCAGGAGTTTCTTAGGTTTGGTTGGCTATTACCGTCGGTTTGTTATAGGATTTTTATATATTGCATCCCCTATGTCCAGATTGACTCAGAAAAAAGTCAAGTTTTCATATTCAGATTCATTAAAAAGAGTTTTTAGGAGTTGAAGAATCGATATGCTTCAGCTCCAGTTTTGATTCTTTTAAATGGTTCAAATGGATTCGTAGTGTACTGTGATACATCTAGAGTAGGTTTGGATTGTGTCCTCATGCAGTATGGTAAGGTCATAGCCTACACTTCCAGATAGCTTAAACCCCATGAGATGAATTATCCAACTCATGATCTTGAGTTAGCAGCTGTAGTTTTTGCCTTAAAGATTTAGAAGCATTACTTGTATGGTGTTTATGTAGATGTATTCACAGATTACAAGAGCCTTCAGTACGTATTCTCTCAAAAAGATCTAAACCTCCATTAGACAAGGTGGTTAGAGCTCTTAAAAGATTACCACATAAGTGTCCTTTATGATCCATGAAATGCCAATGTAGTGGCCGACGCTCTCAGTAGACTGTCTATGGGTAGTATTTCTCATATTAAGGACAGTAAAATGAAGTTAGCTCAAGAAGTCCATCAACTTGCCCGACTAGGTGTTAGCTTAGTCGATTCAGCAGAAGGTAATATATGGGTTTAGAATAGTTAATAATAATCTCTCCTATCTGAGGTGAAAGAAAAGCAAGATTGAGATCCCAGTCTTGTTAAGTTGAAAGAGCTGGCCAAAGATCAGAAGGTAGAGGTTTTCTCCCAAGGAGGAGATGGTGTTCTTCATTGTCAGGGTCATCTGTATGTTCCAGGTGTAGATGACTTGTGGTAATGAATTCTTGTAGAAGCGCATGGTATGCACTACTCTATTAATCCAGGGGCCACTAAGATGTACCACAACTTGTGGGAGATCTATTGGTGGAATGGTATGAAGAGAGACATGGTAGAGCTTGTGGCTAAATCCTTTACATGTCAGCAAGTCAAGATAGAGCATCAGAAGCCTAGTGGATCCATGCAGAAGTTTAGTATTCCTACTTGGAATCGGTAAGAAGTGAACATAGACTTTGTGATGGGTTTGCCTCGTACTTATCGTCAGCAAGATTCAGTGTGGGTCATTGTAGATAGAATGACCAAATCAACTCATTTCCTTCCAGTCCATACCTTTTATTCAACCAAGGATTACGCCAAACTCTATATCAGGGAGTTGGTCAGATTGTACAGTGTTCCATTATCTATTAGCTCAGATAGAGGTACCAAGTTCACCTCTTATCTCAGGAAAGCGTTCCAAAAGGGTCTTGGTACCTGAGTTCATCTCATTATAACCTTTCATCCTCAGACATATGGTCAAGCAGAAAGGACCATTCAGACCTTGGAAGATATGCTAAGGCCATGTGCAATTGATTTTAAGGGTAGTTGGGACAACCACTTGTCTTTGATTGAGTTTGCATACAATAATATCTATAATTCCAGTATTCAGATAGCTTCATTTGAAGCTTTCTATGGTAGGAGGTGTAGATCTCTAATTGGATGGTTTGAAGTGGGTGAGTCCGCAGTAGTAGGGCCTGACTTGGTACTCGATACCTTATAGTAAGTTCAGTTGATCAGAGAACGGCTCAAGACAGCTCAGAACCGATAGAAATCGTACGCAGATATGCACAGAAAGGATCTCAAGTTTGAGATTAGTGATTATGTGTACTTTAAATCTCTCCCATAAAAAGAGTGAAGTGATTCAGCAAGAAGGGAAGGCTCAGTCCTCGATGTGTCGGACCCTTCAAAAATTCTCAGTCATTTCATCAAGGTAGCTTATGAGCATGAATTTCCTTCAGATATAGCCTCAGTTCATCCAGTTCTCTACATCTCCTATCTAAAGAAGTGCATAGGTGAACCATCAGTTGTAGTCCCATTAGAGGGCTTAGACATTCAGAACAACCTCTCTTATGAAGAGATTCCTATTAAAATTCTTTACTGATAAACTCGTAGACTGAGGAACAAAAAAGTCCCTCTAATCAAATTAAATTGGAAAATTAAATTAGCTTTCAACGATACCAATTTTGTCTAAATCTGATATCGAAGTAAAAGATTATGGACGTTTTACAGAGAACAGTCAGAATCGCCTAGAAGCGATGATCAGGTCGACGGACCGTCGAGCTAGCGATGGACCATCGCCCAGGCCATCACGACCAAGAAAGTGAACCCATCTTCTGGCCAAGTCCGACGGTCAGGGCCGATGGACCATTGAGCTAGCGATGGAATATCACCCAAACCATCATAGATAAGCTAGGAAGTTCAGGTTCTGGCCAAGTACGATGGAATGGACCGATGAACCGTCGAGCCAGCGACAGACCGTCGCCCAAACCGTCTCCATTTCTGATCAGCAATTTTAAGCTATTTTTAAATGGGTATTTGGGACTTTTTCCACCCGTTTTAACCCCTAATTATTCCAGACCAGAGCTCATAATTTCATTATTCATCTACAATACAAAATTAGGGTTTCTCTCAAAGATTAGTCCCCAAAAACAAGAAACCCTAGGTGTCTAATCCCAAGTCAAGAATTTAAGCTTTCCTCCACCAATTTTCAATAAATCATCCACCAAGGTATGTCAAGTGTTGATTCATGGGTTTCTTTCACCTATGAAGCTCAAGAAACCCTATTTGAAATATAAACTTTGGATTCCATGGTATGAATTAAATTATATCCATGTTTATGTTGTTGCTTGATTTCCAAGTTGAAGTCTTTAATGACTATCATGAAAATATGTTAGTATGTAGTTGAAATTCTTGCATTGGAAGTGTAAAATGTTGCCATAAAGTATTATTTCAATATTCATTCCTAAGTCTAAAGATATGCATGTAAGGTGTTCGATAAATACCTAAGAGAATAGGAATTATGCCTTATGACTCATTTGTGACCAAATTTGATGAATCCATATTTCTCTCTTATGTTTGATATGACTCCCAAGTTATTGTTATGCTTTGTAATGGATTGACGTAATGCTCATGAGATTAGGCTTATGAAATTATGATATGTTTACATGTATTCCTACTCATGTGTAAGCTTATAGCATGCGAAAACTTCATGAAAATCCCCAATAATTGTACTATCAATTGTTGACTATGGTCATGTATCAAGAAGTGTCATGTTTTGTCAGTTTCATGCTATCGAGTCATGGGGGTACTTGTACCCGATAATTTAGCTATATGCCTAGAGATAGTGTCATGTTTTCCAGATACTCTCAGTCAAGCCATGATTCATAGAACTCAGTCAGTCATGCGACTCAGGAAAACTCAGTAAACACAGTAATCTGAGAAATCTCAGAAATTCAGTAATCGCAGTAGTATTCCATTAGTCAATGGAACTCAATGAACATAGTCCAATTCAGTTTTGTTAATCATGTTCAGTGTCTATTCAGTTGGGAGTAGGATTCAGCACCGAGTGAGCCCAAGGATGGGAACTCACCTGTTATTAGAGGGTGTGATTCTTAGAAGCAATCCTTACTCTCTATAACTACGTAGCCAATGTAGGTTGAGATTTCTAACCTGCTAGTTGAAGGTAGATGAGGTGGATTAACCTTTTATATAAGGGTGTCCCACCGTTCTCCTTTGAGTACCTGTTAGATGAGGGATTACTTATCTGGGCCCCAACTCAATTATATTATCTTATTTGGGCTATGTTGTTTAGATGACTACTTCCGACAGTTACAGTCTCCATCTTAATAATAGAACTCTAATAGTTCTACAGAATCCAAGACTGTCAGAAACAATCACCCAGTTCAGTACGAAACTCAGCTAGTTCCATCAAAAACAAACTGTCAGATACAGTTATTCTGATAATAGTATATCAGTTATACGAAACTTATGTTATCAGTATTCAGATTTAGTGATGTCATGATCTCAGTCACAGTTCACGTATTTATGTATATATTCTAATGCATATGTTATTTAGTCAGTTAGTATTGTTCATGCATATAAACCCCTTGAATTCTACCTACCTCACTTGCATACCAGTACTGTCAACCGTACCGATGCATTTGAACTATGGTGTTTTATGCCATAGTTTAGAAGTACAAGCTCCAGAGCACCCTTAGTAGATCAGACGTTTAACAGACAGACTAGCAGTGAGTCATCATCATTTGATGATGTTATTATTTGATTATTTCATTCTTTCAGTACTTACTTTATTTTAGCAGTTGGAGTTAGTTTGGGACATGTCCTCTGATAGTTTAGAGGCTTTCAGACTATAGCATGTTCAGACAGTTATTTCAGTTTTGTTTTTGTATTGATATAATGTATTTCCAGATGTTATGTTTTATCAGATATTTGAACCTTATGGCCTTCCAGTCTTTTTCTGTATTTATGCAATATATTATGCAGTGCCCAGTTACAGATATCAAACATGGGTTAGCTTGTGTTCCTTCGGGGTCATGAGCACCGTGTAGCATTTTGGGTACCAGATTTGGGGCATTGCACTTATTTAATCAGAATTTTTAAAAACAAAATTATTATAATAGGAAAGTTAACTGAAAAGTCATATTCAAATCACTGTCCTCAATTCTACACAAGTTTTAAATTAAAAGAATATACAATGATTTTCAAGGCACTAGTCTAGACATGTGCAAGCGCTTCTAGTAGTAAGGACAAAAATTAAAGAATGTGACTTACATTTGAGGAATAAAATATGCAGAAGTTGGTGATAAATATTCACTACTTCAATCAGTAACACACCTACACCACAAAGGGTGTAGCAAGAGTAGTATCAATATACCACACATACTAATATACATCATCTACCAACTAGAATTAGTTCACACAACACCATATATAAATCAATAAAATCAACATGATATTCTAGTGCAACAACTTTACATTCTAGTTCTACATTACTATTATGTTATTGTAACAAGACATAAGGTTTCAAATTATCTTTATTATATTGATTAAACCTTAGAAAATATTCCTAAGCATTAAATTTCACTTGTGGTAAATTCAACTACCACTAACACGGATATTAATACATAACATCATTAAGATTATGCATATTCATTATCTCTAATCGACAGTTTAAATATCTAAAAATATTACAGTCACCTATCCACTATTATGGATTTCTCACCCATAACTCAAATCAGCCCAATATCAAGGAATATCAGTAAATATAATTAATCGAATAAGGAACCAATTTATGACCTGACCAACTAAGTGAGGGTATATTCACGTAAATCAAATTACCCAATAACACAAGGACCCAATTAGTCCACAAAAACAGAATAAAACGTATAAGTAAACTATAGATATATCAAGTGAATGAATATAGGACATATAAGTGATGCAAACAAACATATCAAGGACAATAATAAAAGGCATATAAGTCAATAAATCAGACATATCAAGTCATACCAAAATACTTTAGGTATAAGAAGTCAAATCTCAAAATATGAATCACGTCCATGCTGATTTAATAGTTGTATGCATCTATATCTCATCAATCTCACTCTGTATATTATCAGAACTCATAAAAATCACTCAATTTAAACACGCATACTAAAAGTTTTATTTTTTTTCAATTAGTTATGACCTGCGTCAAACAACCTAGGGTTAAAGTGTTGTACCAGCATTGCACCTGCTCCATGACAAAACTGATTACTTGTAAGCTCACATCAAACTCGAGCCACTTAATCAACAAAATACACATCAAAATTGAGCCACTTAATCAATAAAATATCATGTATATTCTCAGCCTTTTTACATATTTCAATATTCTCTCATGTTCAACTATATCTCAGGATATTACAACAAGTACATAGAACATAACAAGTGTACTTCATAAGTATAAGCCATTTAAAATAGGATTCAACAATCATATAATTTATTCATACAAGCATTTTCAAGCCAAACAAATATGCAATCACAGAATATGTTTGAAGATGAATTAACATGCTTATATAATCATATACAAAAACTAAATCAAATCTAACTCTATGTAAGTTGTAACCTACAAATTTCATTGCTCCACAACTGTTACTACATCAAATACCAGTGGATTTAGTTATCTAAGTGTGAGAGTGATTCCATAAAATTTTTATCACATTCATGAAAACATACCATTAATTGTTTATTAGACATATTGTCAACATTCAACATATAATATCAATTCCTAACTTATCCACATTTTACTATAGATCGTCCTTAACATTTAACCATGTTTCCTTTTTAGACATCTTTGTTATGACACCAATTATCACCTCATTTCTATATCACAAACACAAATCACTTTAAGGTAAACATGTCTATGATATTTTCCATTCCATAATATTATTAGACCAATTTTATAACTGCATTAGTACATCACCTTCCACCACTACTCATATTTGTCTTATTCAAGTTAAGAACATAAAAAATAACCATATATATATAAATTCACATGCACAAACTTTCTTATGTTATTTTAAGTTTATCCATCCAATCACCATGCTCCAAAGGCCTTATCATGCTTTGTCCCACAAATCTACACTATATATATGATTTTCTAACCTAAGTCTACTACTCAATTAACCATAACCTATCTCGATGCCAAAGTGATGTCACAGGATGCATGAAACCTTGCTCCTTATTCTTTTTTTGGAAATTATTAACAGAGAATCCAGGAAGAAAATGATGGTTCTATGTTTTCTTAATAGTTTTTTTCGTTCTTGGTGTTCTATCTTGGGAATAACCCTAGGGGAATTTATAAGAGAGAACCCCCATTAGAATGAGAGTTGAAATGTAAAATTAACTTAAATTTGAGAGTTTGGTTTAGCGGGCTTCATTACACCGATCACACTCTCACTATAGTAAACTTGCTATACCAACCAAAGAAATGTTACAGCAGACTCTCGTAGTAGGCCCCACCTCTTTTGACTCTATCTTATTCAATATTGATTTAACCAAATTAATTGTTATTCAACACTCAAACTCATAACGATAAAACATTTAAATCTTATGCCTTTATCATAGATATTTCAATAATAGCTGAGTTGGTCATTATCTCAAATACCAATTATACAATAGTTTTTTCTCGAACGAACTTGGGTGATGTTGACACCTAATTTTTGCCCCCATGACTAAGTTTAATATCGAGTTTCTTTAATTTTAAATAAAACTATAATATTTATTTTATCCGAATAAAATCTTTCCAAAGTGTTTATCTAGGTAATTTTGCTATTTTAAATAATGATTATATACTTTCGTATTTGTATTTACGAGATCGTATAATTTTGTTACTTAAATAATTATATTATGAAAAAATAGGTTTTAATCAAAGAATTGTCTTGAAAATTAATTCAAATGGTTAAAATCTCTATTGAAGTATCATTTGTTCTAAAAATGGTTTATTTTAAAAATATGTGTTTAATTTTATGAAATCAAGAAACTTGGGATTAAATCAGTTGTTAATTTTTTTTAAGCGTTGTTTTAATTTAGCCAAACTATTAAATTAGACCTGAATTGAAATTGAATTGGCCACAATTATAGTGTAATTGATCAATTAATTTTAATTAGGCTAAAATTTAAATTCAATTGGCTAAATCCTAATAATTAGGCTAATTTAACAAATAGCCTAAATTTGTAAATCTTTAATCTAATTGGGGTTATTTTAAATAGCCCTAATTTCTTCCCAATTCTAAAAATAACCCAACACCAACAACAAAATCAAACAATAACACCAAATCAATTCAAACATCAGTGGTCTAATAACAAATAAACAATCCCAATGGTGCACAACAATATCAATAGCCACGCACAACTATCGGCCAACTCTGAATCAGCTTTATCCACGCAACCCAAAAATTCAATAATCCGCCCCGAACCCATCCAGCAACACGCAACGAACAACTCAAGTTGTTTTTTAAAATTTAAAATTGAAATCTGCACAGAATGGTGCCATTTTCCAACTCATTCCCTTACCCTCATTTCAAAATTTCCTAAAAAGCCCCTAATTTTGTTGATCCTACATAGGTGAAAGCTAAAAATTTACCCCTATTTCATTTTATAGAAATAGCTCACTGTGGAGCAAATTTAGGTCACGTTTGGGAAGGTGGAAAGAACCCCTTAGAAACAAATCTTGAAATCCTTGAAGACTTTCGAGTAAGAAGGATTTTGATTGAAATTTTTCTTTTTCTTTAAAGTTTTTTAGCTTCCGGTGGTGGCGATAAAACTCCGTTGAAGGCTCGAGTCATGTTATTCTATCTCAAAAGAGGTAAATACATCTTTTTTAATGTTGTTACATTTTCGTCTTCGTAGTGTCGTAGTTCTAATTCTATTTGTTGGGAATTGCTTGCTGTAGAAGGCCTCAAAGGCCATAGAATTTATGGGCAATTCATATTGGTTTCGCCTTAGTTGCTCATTGCTTAGTTTTGTGATTCTCTCTTCAGTGTTCTTTCGCTCCTCTATTTTTATATAAATTCTCGATTTTTACTTGACTGTTTTTGCTTTAAAGTCATTGTTACTACTCTTTATTTATATTTTCTTGGTTATAGTCTATTAACCTAGGGTAGAGTGACAGTTGTGTTGATTTGTTAACTTGCTGATTTAGGTTTAAGGGTTGAGTTGTTGTAGCTTTGATCAATATTCTCTTTTTGATATTCTTGCTTCAATCTCTCTCTTGGTTCACTATTTTTTTGTTTAAAGTAACTTGCTTCCTGATAGTCATCCTCCCTCATTTTTTACCTCGAGTATTTGATTTAATTATTTGGCCCATATGTTGTCGTTCTATTCAACATGTCTCATTGTATGTTTTGTAAATCTTTGTAAAACTTTGTTGTTGATTCTAGATTAGATAACCAAGTTCTCCTTATTTGTATGTGTGTGTTGTATTTCATGTGTCTCTCTTTTGAAATTCTTAAAGAAATCATGGATAATATTATTTTGAAGAGACACTTTTAAGGAGGTTCAAAGAACTTATTTGATGGTTGAAATATCATTTTGGACCAAGTTTCCTCCATTGGACCTCTATGCTTGATTTTTCTCTTGCTTTGTATTTTCTTGATGTAATTAATGACAAATGATCTAAGTCATTTTAGCAACATCCATAATCTTGTCATGTTTTTCTGTTACAATCCAAGCTATGTGAATCAGATTAGTTTGTTGTAAATTATAATAACCTTTTCAAATAGCTTGATTTTACTGTAATTATGTTTTTTCATCATCTTTTAGTAGTAACTTATTTTTAGGTTAAACTAGATACCTTACATTTGATGAATGCATTATTCATCTTTAGATCTTTTAAGAATATAAAAGATGTTAAATGTAATTAAAAATCTTGAATACTCAGTTTACTTGGTGCTTAAACCTTTCTTGTTTGATTAGAGTTGGATTCAGCGAGAATGAAAATATTGAAAAAGTTGAGCTCTAGCGAGAACCTTGAGTATACTAACTCAATTCCCCTAGGCTGCTCCTTATTCCAAAATTTTCATATCAGTCATAGAATCCCTTTCAAGGAACATGTAAAATAAATTCTTCTTGAAATTATTAGCTCATATAGGCTTGCATTAAATACATGCTATTCACTTGTTCATCGGTGTATCGGTCTGCCCACGAAAATGTCATCCTTCACCTTGTATTCTTTGAATTTAATTTTTCATCTTTTTTTAAAAAAATGGTTGATTAATTGAGATGTGAGATCCACTTTTGAATCTGCATATAACCTCTCTTTGTTGAATTGAGATAAGCATGCCTTATTATTTCCAAGTGGTTCTCAATTATTTAGTAGGATTCATATCACGTTGCCTTTGAGATAACCATGTATTAATTTTATTTATAATTTATTTCTTTGGTTGGTTGATTATGTATTAACAACTTTTAATTTTTCTATCTTAGTTGAACTTGTTATTTGAATTGATATGAATATATCTTTGTTTTCAATTGGCTTTTGATTATTTATTAGGAACCATGTCCCCTTGCTTGTGTAGTTAACCATGTCTTAATCTTCTTCTCATTTCTTTCCTTCTTTGGTTGATCAAAAACTAACTACTTTTAGTTTTTCTATTTTTGTTGATCATGAATTAACCACTTTTAGTTTTCCTATTTTGGTTGATTATGTGTTGACTTACTTTATTTTATTCCCTTCTTTCTTTTGTTTATCACGTATTAATATTCTTTATTTTATTGCTTTGCATTGAAATTCGTTGGGAGTTCGAACGAAATCTGTCCCCTTCGCATTTCTATCTCTTTGAGTCAACCCCATCAACGGTTCAAGTCAAATTGATTTTTGGAGAAAGAAGTTGTTGCCGACAAAAAAAAAGGGGGGTCAAAACTCATTAATGAAGTTGTGAAGATTCGGTGGCTAGAAAAGTCATGGTTCTTATGTTATTATCGTATTTTTATTTATTTATTTATTCATTAATTTGTGGGTCTCGAAGCCAAAGTTGTAAATTAATACAGATGAAGCAGGTTGTGTGCCAAAATCCCAAAAGATTTAGAGTAGGACAGGTGAAGTGTGTTTGGGCCTAAAAACCTAAATCTCACAATTTTCTCCCATAGCCCCGTTCTATGCTTATTTGTTATTTATTTTCTTAGACTTGGTTAAATTCCCTACTAAGTCGTCAAAATTGATTTTATACAAGTTTTTGTCCTAAACCACTTTCTTTTCAAAAACCATTTACTCTTTTCTCAAATTAGTCAAAGTGGTTTTTAAATATTCCGGATAACCGCAAGTTAGCGTACATTTTAGGTGCCTTAAAATTTTACTAAGAACCTCTTACCTGGTATTTCTTAAAAACCTAAGTCTTTTTATGTTTTGAGACTTAGAATTTTATTTTAAAAAATTTTCTTAATTTTTTTTCAAATAAATTAAGTGAAGACTCTACAATTTCTTAGATTGTTTCAAAATTTTCTTTAAAGTTTTGAAACAGTTTAAGAAGTTGAACCAATGTTTTTCAACCTTTTGAAATCGAAAAAGGGCAAAACTAAAATGATGACTCTGCTAGAAAATTTAACTAGGTTCTAACCATATATTTGAATTAGCTTCTTTGACTAATTTATGTAGTGTTTAAACTATTTATGTGCTTATCTGTTTAAATTCTGCAAAATTAAACTGTCGCATTTTATGGCATGCTTCCCATTTGAAATATATAAATTGTTTGGGATTTTGTGGATGTCCCGTCCTCTATTGTTCAACTCCAAATAAAAGTTTTTGAAATACGATAGTTTATCTGCATGTGAGGCATCTGATAGCTATTCATAGAGTGAAACGAAAAACCTTTTTTTAGGCATGAGCCTATGATGACCCAATATCCAAGGGGTTATTAGACCCATTAGAAAACTTTTCCTCTGTCTATTGGCCACTAGCCAATTATAGACGAATCATATTTATGTGTTGAATAAATATATATTATTTAAGACAATCCATTATCCTTTAAGGGTAGGGGAAAGGGTTACTTTGTTTGCTTTCAAGTGACGATGCCTCAATCATCCACTAATTGAGGGAAAATTATTCTTAAAATTTCCTAAATGTTATTCTTACCATTTTAAGAAGGCTAACTACGGACTTGGAAGAAGTCATTGCAGAAAGTACCAAAAAGAGCAATTGCTTAATTCAAGAGGAAATTGGTGGGGTTAGACCAAATAGACGATACGCTAAAAGCAAAAAATGAGAAAGTGGCTAAGAAGATTGTTGTTGCCAAATAAAAAACTTCCAAAGTCAACCTAAAACAAGAAGAGGATGTTGTAGACATGTAATTTTATCCCCTCATAAATTATTTTATCATTTACTCCATCTTACAACGCACCCCAACCCCATTCAATAATTTCTCCACAAAATGACAAAAACTCAAAACCAACTCTAAACAAATTTTATCCAAAAATTCTCACATAATCCCAATTGACAACAAATTAACAACCCTCCCTATCAAATTAGGACACCTCACTACCCTACCCTACCCTAATCTCACAATACCCATACAAGGGTATAGGTAAAAGAAACACATAACAGAAGCTCCTAGGGAATACAAGAAACAAAAATAAAATTTCCTTTTTTTTAAAAGAAAAAGGACAAAAAATAGAAGGGGGCACCACTTGGAATCTTCCATATATTTTCCAATTCATAAATAGAAAACACAGAGAAAAAAAGAGGGAGGCACGACACAACAAAGAGAGAAAATAGGACAAACTCCATTTTTTGTTTTTTCTCTTCTTCTCCACAACGCCATATACAGGTACCTCACCATTTTATAGATTTGATACACACACTAATATTCATTCACAGGGAGAATACATAGAGCAATACAGAGAAGAAAATATCCACCATGAAGAGAGAGATTAAGATCTAGGGAGAGATTGAGGAGGTGAACGGAGATGGGGTAATGGTATAAATCCGGTGTCTCACCTATTTTTTGGCGAACCTTCTCACCGAAATTAGTTTAGAAGTGTTCTTGTGGATCGATTCAAGATTAAAACTCTAAAAAATCTCTTGGTTTCCGTTTCTTTATCATGATTGATTACTTCAGGTTCGTCTGTCTTAGCGATTCACTTTTAAAATAAGGCTTCGGGTTCATCAATTTCATCCCTGGTTTGAGAATTTGGTTTTCTATTCCTCTTGCTCTTTCTATCGAGATCCGTTTTGGCTTTGATTTTTTGATATCGAGTTTGGAGTTGGGCTCGCTGTTGAGGTTTTCTGTTTGGGCTTTTGAATTCGGGCTTCTTTAATTCATTATTATCAACAAAAGTTGATTATCAAAAGGTCCATTTCTTTAATCTGTTCTCTTTTCTTTATCTTGATTTGTTGAATTGGCTATGATTATATCTCTTTTCTGTTTGATGTTGTTGATATTATGATTATGGGCTTGATGATGTGACTTTGGTGGTATGAGGAATGAATTTGATTAATTTTAATAGTATGATTGATAAAAAGAAAGTTGGGGTTGGGACTTAAAAAAATCAACGAAAAGGGTAAATTCGAAT
Organism: Capsicum baccatum var. pendulum; assembly: GCA_030864225.1. NCBI lineage: Eukaryota > Viridiplantae > Streptophyta > Magnoliopsida > Solanales > Solanaceae > Capsicum > Capsicum baccatum. The sequence goes on along the minus strand of CM061555.1, from coordinate 159,769,997 downwards.
TAATTTTAATTTATTGTTGATATAAAACGTGATAGAATTATGATATGTTGAAACGAATAGGCAAAAGTTTAGGTTTGGGTAGGAAAATTTACAAATGTTGTTTGGTTGAATGCATGGAATGTTGAATGTGTTGAATGTTTTCTAACTTATCGCACAAAATTGAAATTGTATTCATATACCGGGGAATACCCCGAAGGAATTGTGTTTATTTATCGGGGAATGCCCCGAAGTATCATGTACTTGAAGACGGCGCACAGTCAAAGCCAGGAACATCAAGTGGAGTTTAGTTTAGGGGTAGTTTAGGATTAGTTTAGAATAGAGTAGGTTTACATTTTCGCATTTTCTATTTTGTGGGACTGTATAATTGGACTGGACACTATATTTCAGGTTGTTTTGTTTTGTTTATTTAATTGATCATTTTGATGTATCTTTTTGTGTGGTTTATACATTATTAGTGTGAAAACAGCTGATATGATCCCTCAAGCGACCGTGGTCAAACCACGGGATCAAGGGGTGCCTAACACCTTCCCCTGGATCAACAGAATTTCTTAATTGAAATCTCTATTCGCAAACCAATTTTAAAGAGTCAATCTTGTTGAAAAGAATTTTCAAAGGTGAATTGGCACACCGAATTTATGTCAAGTGGCGACTCTGAATAAAAAATGTAATTAATCCTTTTTCAAAATAAATTTTCATTATTTTGTCACTTAGATAATAAAAACCCTTTCAAACTTTAAAAATCAATATTTTTGTTGAAATGGGGGTGTGACAGCTCTAACGACTCTACTGGGGAGTTTTTCTTTAGAATTAGAGCTTATTTTTTAAGTTTTATCGGCTTAGCTAGACATTATGGGCGTATATGAAATGTTTGTCTTATCATTTGTATTTGCGTTGTCATTTGTTGATTATCTATGTGCTAAATGTTTACAGGTTTTATTATGTGTTACCACTTTATATCTGGCATCATGTGCATAACCTGAGTCATTCTTTCTGCAATAAGTCCGTAGTACACGTGTGTACACAACCTCTAGTTGAGTCACCCTTATTTTAGGAGGGGGAACCATCGGTTGTATGGAGTTGGTGGAAAGCAACGCAGCTTCTATCGACCATATGCTCCCCCATACGGCCTTGTTAGTGGACCCAGCGTAGGCCAGCCACTTGGTCTTTTGTAAGAGACCCACCCCTAAAGCATCCCTACGTGCTAATTGGTGCATCTTTAAGGGTAACAAGATCATTTGATTGACTAATTTGGGGAAAACATGTGGTAAAATTAAAGAAAGGTGTGTAGGCATGGAAAAAAAAAAGAATGAATGAATCAAAAAAGAGTTTTGTAGTTTTTAGAGTTCTTATGAACTTTGTTTTTCACAATTTAAAATTCAAAAAGATTTTTTACCCTTTGCACTCATTTGTCAAAAATGAAAACATAAAAAAGATTTTCCTTTTGTTTCTTTAGTAAGTATTCATAATTCAATTTCTTTTTATATGAGCTTTTTATAAAAGAAAAATTCAAAAAAGGATAGTAGAAGTTTTGTACCTTTCATATAACAAAAATACCAAAATAATTTTTCCTTTCATAGTTGTTGGTGTCATTTTTATGTGAAGTGTCAAATGAAAAAAACAAAAGATTTTATTAACGTTGTTTATCTCCTGTTTGTGGTCGTGTCTCTTAGGATAGGGTTCAGTCAGTTGTTTAATCTTTATTTGTCCAATCTGGATGAACTACACACACCTGATTCTCCTCTCTCTGGAGTGAGATACATAGGCAGCCTTCTAGGTTTCAATGATCTTATTTCAAAAATCCAAAAAAGATTTTCTTTACTCTTCATTTAAAATAGGTGTTTTATATACATCTTTTAATAGAAAACCACCAAAAGATTTTTCTTTAATAGTTTCAAGTTTCATTTTCGTATGAAATTCAAAACTGAAAATCCAAAAAGATTTTTCTTCGGTAATCATAAGTTTCATTTTGTATAGGGATTTAATCCTGAAAAATGCAAAAAGATTTTCATAAATTCTTTTGACAATCTGTTATTTTCATTTCTTCTTAAAGTTCCAAGAAAAATAAAAACACAAAGGAAAAGAGTTTAATTGGCCATTTTGGCAAGACTTCACAAACTACGCACACCTAATTCTCCCCTTTCGAAGGTGAGATACGTAGGCCCCCTTCTAGGGTTCGGTGATCTTTTTAAAGAAAAAGGAAACAAAAAAAGAAAAAAGTTTTGAGGAAGTGTTGAACTCTAATGCATTCACTATCTCTTGTCTACTTAGTTTAAGGTGGTTGATTTGAGGCGTTGTGGCATTATAGCTGGTTCTCCACATCACAACAAATCCCTGGAAGGGTTAATTGTGTCCAACAAGGATATAAAGAGTGACATCATGGATTAAACAAAGAGTCAGAAAAATGAGAGTTTAAATGAAGAAACTTTGAGATTAAGACAACAAATGTTGGAAATGTATCGAGCTTGGGCTAGTGGGCTACCTCCTCCTCCATTCCCCACTATTGACCTTGCCAATATGTTGAGTTTTCCAACACAATTGCAAAGTCCGTTTTCTATTGTTGTTGACGCACCACAACATGCCTCGAAATTTATGCCATTTCAGCTGCATCCCAATATACCCACCACTCCTTCTCTATCTCCTCAGTATAATCGTACTACATTCATAACACCACATATCGTCTGTGATTTTGTTTCTCAACCCTCTACTGAGGTTTACATATTGGCTATCTGTCCAGTGGTTGTGGCTTCTTATGCTTCTAGTGAACCCATATTCAATACTCTTGATGATTATTTCTGTACTTTTGAGCCTACTTTTAAGTTAACTGAACCACCAAAATTTCTTACCAAGAAGTCTGACATGGCAAAAGAGCAGGAGAAAATGGTTGGAAAAATGAAGGGTGTAGAAAATAATATAAAAAGTTTCCTAGGACTCGCGGGTAAAGAAGATGTTTCATATACAGACTGGGGCATGTTTTCAAGTGTTAACCTTCCTCCAAGCTTTGAGACATCAAAATTTGAAGAGACTGATGGACATCAGAAGGATTCTGTGAAATATTTAAGACGACATTACAATCAATCAAGGAAAACTGAAGAAAAGAAGAAGGAAAACACACCTATTGTCATGCCAGGTCCAAAGCAGAGTTAGAGAGGTCCAACCCACCAATGCTGTCAGCCTCAATCTCGAGCTTACATTTTCTTTCTCTAAAATCCTAGAAATCCCATTCGACTTCCTCAATATCCTTTGAACAATATACAATTGGATGCTTATGCATCTTTTTATCCGCAATGGCATGCACCTGTCCCTCAATATCGTCCTCGACCCCCATAAATTTACCAAGGAACCTCTAAATCCAAGTTTCATCTGAGGCTAGAGTTCATAATGAGGAGAAAGGCAAGGGATAATTTCACTCCAATTAGGGAGTCCTATACCATTTTGTTCCAGACATTGAGATAATGAGGCATGATTACTCTTATCCCTAGGTATACTCTCGATCCACATTCAAAAAATTTTGATCCTAATGTTCGATGTGCTTATCATTCTAATATGCAAGGTCACAATACTGAAAATTATCATATTTTGAAAAGATAAATAGATAAAATAATTCAAGAAAAATTATTGTGGTACAAAACATTGGCACCTCAACCGTCCCACAGAGTTCTTCGCCAGCACATGGTACTGCACAATATGTGGGAAGCAATAAGTTAAGAATGGGGACCCAAAACTTATTTGTTGAAGGGAATATGTCTGATCATGGTGGAAGCTATAGTCATGCTGATATGTAAACCAGTGGCTAAGTTGTCAGGCTGAGCAATTGAGAAGTCACCCTTCTCCTTACTAGAAAGAGGTCTGGTAGTTTGTTTTGTTTTCTTTTCTACTTTTTGAATTATTTCAGGGTTGTAGTTTGGGATCTATCTTGTTTTGTCCCTTTGTCATTTATGTTTAAACCCTTCTATCTTTTATGTCAACTAAATGAAGGTTCCCTTTCACTTTGTGTTTTAAATATGTGTTGTTTGTTTCTTTACACAATACATTTTATGTTGATTCTAGTGATATGACATGTTAGCGGAATTTCTAGCCAGATGTTAAAGTCCAGTTTAAGCATGAACTTTGAATCATCTGGAAAAAGTTATAAAAAGCATCTGAGAAAATTAATAGAGTGTTGACACATTTTGTGACCATGTTGAAACCTTTTTTTAAAATTAAGGCAATTATTTAAGAATCACAAGAATAACTTGGTCATTAATTGAAAAACATAGCTCAATTAGATCAAATAGCAGATGTATGATCCCTATATCAAGAGGACCAGAACAAAAATCAACTTCACGAAAGCATGAGTTATTTAATGTGAGGGATACAAACAAAGGTGGAGTTGTATATTTGACAAGTGTAGAAGAAGAGGTGGAACACATGATCGGGACAAGTTAGTGTTGTAAAACATATCATAAGTGATATTGATCCTGCACTTTCACATTGCATGCTATGTAGTAGCATTTTCAAGGATTGATATAATGAAGGCGTTTAATTCTGCTATCCAAACATTGTGTCATCCTTTGTTTACCCCATTTGAGCCTTAGTGTTATTTTATTTCATACCCCTCTTTTGGGATCAAGATAAAGCCAGCAAATCTTGAAAGAGAAGTGTCGAGTAAAACAATAGAGTTAGAAAAATTTAAAAAAAAAAAGAAAGAAAAATAGGTCCAAAAGGAAAAAAAGAGAGAGGATTGTTAAGAAAAATAGAGTCAAAAAAGGTCTTCAAGAGAAAAAGAGTCAACAAAATAAAAGAAAGAAATCAGAATCAAGTAAAATAAGTTGTCGGAACTACGTGTGACCTGATTCTCCTCTCTTGGGAATGAGATATGTAGGTTTCCCTACTCGAGGCTCGATCCAACCAAATAAACAATTTAGAGCCATCTAGCAAAAAAAAATTGGGGCATGAGTTAATCCTCATTGTTTGATTTGATTCCAAAAGTTGTAAGTCCTACACCACTTCAAGTGTCGTTTGGGCCTCATGTAAACCTTTATTTCTAACCATATCCAAAAGCAAAGTTACAACCAAAGAAATACCTTCAGATTAATCTTTGAGAATGTTAAGGATACATATGCAGTGTATATAATGACAAATTTTTGGGTACTACTTGTTTTCCTCAGCATAAGAAATCAGGAGATAAATAAAAATGAGTGTCCTATTGGTAAAAACCCTCACGAGCACCATAAGGCAATGGTAAGTTGAGAGAGATAAAAATGAGAGAGGCTTATTGGTGAAAACCCTCACGGGCACCATAAGACGATAGCGAGCTGAGAGAAATAAAAATAAGAGTCTCATTGGTGAAAGCCCTTACGGACACCATAAGGCAATGGTCGGGTGATGTAACGACCCAATTTTCTGGAATCAAAATTTCACATAGTGCTCATGATCTCAAAGGACCACAAGATAATCGTCTACCGATATCTGTACCTGAACACTGCATAATATAAATAATAAATATTGAAACTGGCCATAAGGTTAAAAACATCTAAAAATACTCAAAATTAAAAACAAAATACTGATACATCTGTTCGAAAGCCTCTAAACTATCTAAAATATGAAGTTGATGGGACATATCCCCAACTAACTCTGTCTACTGAAAATAAATTTAGTCTGATATGATAATAGTAAAAATAAAGATCATCCTCGACTGAAGAGGACTCACTTCTATGTCTACTACTGCTGACTGGGACTGAGCTGCTAAGGGTGCTCTAGATCTTGTGCCTCTGAGCCCATGGTGTCAAATAAAATACCATAGCATAAATGCATCAGTACGGGAATGTACTGAGTATGAAGAAGAGGTAAGGCTAAATTCAAGGGCTCATGCATGAATAATTACTTAACTGAATAATCATGAGAGTACTGAATGAGAACACATACATGAATGAATGAACCGTAACTGAAATCCTCATGACTCAAAATACTGAAACTAGGATAATACTTTACTGCCTTTTGAACTCACTACTAATGCCTGAGATACTGAATACTGAATTATCTGATACTGATAACTGAGTACTGGAGTTGAGATCATTCTTATCTAGCGAGTGATCTCGAAAACTGATGATACTAAAACTGATTAACTGAATCTAGTCATATCAATGATTGAATTCTGAGCTTTCTACTCTCGATTGACTGTATTAGAGATCAAACCTCTCTAAAGGATGATTCCAAAATCTACTATCAATAATAAGAAAAGATTATATCTGAGATCAAACTTATCTAGAGAATGATCTCTGAATCTGATAATAAGAATACTCAACTGAATCTGAGACTGAGATCAAGCCTATCTAACGGGTGATCTTTGGATCTGATAATAAGATTACTCAACTGAATTTGAGACTGAGATCAATCTTATCTAATGGGTGATCTCTGGATCTGATAATGAGATTACTCAACTGAATCTAAGACTGAGATCAAGCCTATCTAACGGGTGATCTATGGATCTGATAATGAGATTACTCAACTGAATCTGAGACTAAGATCAAGCCTATCTAATGGGTGATCTATAGATTTGATAATAAGATTACTCAACTAAATCTGAGACTAAGATCAAGACTATTTAGTGGGTGATATCTAGATCTGATAATGAGATTACTCAACTGAATCTGAAACTAAGATCAACCCTATCTAGCGGGTGATCTCTGGATCTGATAATGAGATTACTCAGCTGAATTTGAGACTGAGATCAAGTCTATCTAACGGGTGATCTCTGGATTTGATAATAAGATTACTCAATAACTTTATGTGGGACCATGCCTATCTAGTGGGTGGTCCATGAGTCAATGGAACTATCTGAGTTCCTCACTGAGATAGATGACTGTATCTGACAGTCTTAATTTCTGAGTTCTTTTCAAAAGACTGATACTAAAACTGTAACTGTGGGAGTTCTCACTTAACCGACATGCCCCAAATCTGAACTGGTAGGGACCAACGTATAACCCCATCTGTAAGGGTATCAATACCGTGCCACGAGTAAAGACCTCTCTAGTTAAGCCTCTTTAACGGGTGACCCTCACAGGAAGTCAATCCTAAGGCAGTATAATAGTCAAGCCTATCTAGCAGGTGACAAGCCTTTTCTAACGGGTGACTCCTGTATCCTGCACTGGCTACATAGTTCTGGAGTTTAGGGATTGCTCCTAATGACTCTGCCTCTTTAACGAGGATCCACCATCCCTAAACTCGTTCGGTGCTAGCTCCTACTCCCAACTGAAAGACTCTGAACTGATTCTTAACTTAAACTGAACAAAATCTGATACTGATCATATTTCTCAACTAATCTGATTGAGTTAAGCTGAGTTTACTTGGTTCCATATCTGACGGAATACTACTGAATCTCGTTATCTGACTGAATGATACTGAGTTCTGGACTGAACATTCAAATACTACTAGATCAAAGCTGAGTACAAAACTGAGGCTAGATTACTAGCGATATTGAGATTATGGAGATTACTAAAATTTCTTAATTCTGTATCTGTCTGAGAGTACAGAGTTCTATAACTCATTGAGTTCTAAGACTCATGGATTGACGGAGATTATCGGGAAAACTAACACTGGCTCTAGACTGCAGCTAAATTTTTAGGGATAAATACCTCCAGGACTCGATAACATAAAAGTAAAGCATAACTATTCCTGAATTATCAAGACCATAGACATTCATTCGCCATCACAATCACTAAAGGATATCTTCAAGCATTTAGAAATCATAAACATGTGATAGTATAGGGAGACATGCTATTGGCTCATACTCCATTCAACAAGATCTTTTATTAAATACTTAGCATGTATTAAAGTCTTAGCATGTATCAAAGAGCACATAATTGGGAAATTTCCTGCTATCATGTCACAATTCATTCACTAAGGCTTTTCAATAGACACTTGGCATACACAGGCTTGCACACAATTGGGGATTTCTAGTCAACATGCTATAATGACTCTAATTCCTACACATGAGTATTTTATCAAACATATGGGGAGCATGCTTTGTTTATTCAACAATTTCTTCACTTAATTAACATCAACACATCACTTAACAAGCAACTTGAAGAGGGTTTATTATAAACATTACATGAATATCACATACTAGGGTCAAATCTTGAAACCTCATCAACAAAACATGAATTAAAACTCAATAATAGCATGAACTCCAATTTCAATTCACATAAATCGTGAAAACTCAAAAACATAAGATCTTTGAAATTTAGAAAAGGGTTCTTGAACTTTTTGGATGAAAGGGACCCAAAAATCAATATCTGCATACCTTAGTTTCTTGATTCTTGAAAATTTAACGACAAAATCTTAATGATTGGGGTCTTGATTTAGGAACCCTAGCTCTTTTTCTTGAACAACTTTGAGAGAAAACTAGTATTTTTAGGTTAAATAAGGCCAAATCCCATATTAAGGAGTATATATAGGGGTAGCAAAATGACCGTTTTTGTCCTTGGAATTAAATTGAAAAATCCTGATTTTACATCCTTGCGCGATGCGCCATGATCGTGCCAGCTTACTCGAAATTGGACAATTGGGAAATTGCTTGATGGCGCGACGCGGTGGAAATCACGTTGCCACCTTGATTGCGAACTTGAAAGGCACCTAGATACAGTAGAATCGCATTGGTGCACTAGAAATTGATAATTCTGAAATTAATCCTTGGTATGACACGCCATAATCACACTAGCTTACTGGAAATTGGACAACTGGGAAACTGCTTGATGGCGCGACGTGGTGGAAATTGTGTTGCCACCTTGGTTGCAAACTGAAAAGGCACCGAGATGCAGTGGAATCGCGTTGGTGCACTAGAAATTGACAACTCTAAAATTAAGCCTCGGCGCGACGCGCCATAATCGTGGAGGCTTACGACATTTTGACGATTGCCATTTTGGCTGGCTCCGCAACGCACTAAAGTGCCAAGTGGCATACTATCTCACTAAAATGGCTCTAACTCTTCACCCTAGTTAAAGTGCCAGGTGGTACATTGGTGGCACACTGTCTCACAGAAATTTTATTCAATTCTCTACATGACAAAAAGTAGATATTAGAGAAATTCTACATGGTTTAAAATACTTCTCACTTGGAAAGACACTTCTCAACCTTTTAATGTCGGATTAACACTCCATTAAATATGCTCTAAGTCATAGACTATGAGAGACTTTTGTGGGGTCTTACAGCTGAGAGAAAGAAAATGCAAGAGGTTTGTTGGAGAAAACCTTTTAAGGCGCCATTAGCCAAATGAGGTATTTGGATGCAATTAACCTAAGGAAGCAATTTATTTTTAGAGCCATTAACTCTACAACAATTAGTGCAAAGTTAGGATGAAAAGATCAGGTATCTTAATCCAAAATGTATGTCATAATCATTAAAGTTGATTGTCATTTTTTTAGATAATTTTTTCTTTTCTCTTTTTCATATGGGACATTCATTTTCTTCTCTTTATTTTATTGAGTTAGTTATCCAAATAAAAATCATTGTCATTTTTCTCTTGTCTTTGAGTCAAGTCCATTTCAAAATAAGTGAGAAAAGATATCAAAATTGGATACCATCTTCTTCAATTGCACGAAGCAAGAAAAAAACCAGAACATGAACGAGACATGATTATGAGTTGAAATAAGGCATGCAGAAAGTTTTGTCAACAGAAAAATCTGAGAAGTCATGGAAATACCAAGGTTTAAAGGGTATTATCTGAGAAACATAGCAAAACAGAGATATTATGTTTGTTTCAAAGTCATTTTTAATAATCTAAGTTTAGGTCAATGATGCCACAATTCAATGACCTATGCTAATGGTTAAAAGTAAGGTTAAATGTGACGAGGACAAGAGCGATTGTTGCGAAAGCTAAAGCCATAAACCATCCACCTATTTTATAAACCAGCAACCTATTTTATACTCACAAGTTTTCTTTGTATTAAACAGAAACAATTGCTACCTTCAAATCAAAGGCTTCAAAGCACAAATGTCTAGAGGTGCAATTCCTCGTTTGTACAAATGAAAGAGCAATGTTTCTATATAGGTTTGGTAATCACAATCATGGTAAAATTTATCATCTTGTACATGTTAGAGAAACATTCCCTAATTTAGGTTTTTCATGTCTATAGCTAGGAGATGGACATCATAATTTGAGCCTTTAATCCTAAAAGATGCACTTTTTGTAAGAATCTTTCACTTTCACTTTTAAGAGGGGGACTTTTCATCTCAATCATTCAATTTTACCCATAAAAGGGTGTATTTTGTTGATCAGAATCTTGATTCATCTTTGCATTATAAATTGTTACAAGTAGTTGTGATTGGTTTTGACACCCGCAAAAGCTTTTGATAATAAATTGAGGAAAGTAAGGTCCCATTTTATTAGGAACTTCTTCAGGAACCTCCTAGAAAATGGGACTTTACTTCTTCTTCTTCAGGACCCTCCTAGAATATGGAACCTTACTTTCATAAAAAATGAAATCCTTCTTTATCATAATCTCTGTTTGGGATAATTTTCGTTCTAGTTTTGATTTTTATTTAAGGCGCCAGCTGGAAGAACAGGGTGATGAAATTAAAAGTTAGGAGCCTGCCTGAAGAACAAAGGTTATGAAACTGAAAGTCAGGAGCCCATCTGAAGAACAAAGGTGATAAAAATTAAAATTCAGGAGCCTGCCTGAAGAACAGGGTGATGAAATTGAAACTCAAGAGCCCTCTTGAAGAACAAGGGTGGTGAAACTGAAAGTCAGGAGCCAGCCTGAAAAACAAGGGTGATGAAAATTGAAAGTTAAGTGCCTTCCTGAAGAACAAGGGTGATAAAATTTAAAGCCAGGAGCCCGCTTGAAGAACAAGGGTGATGAAACTGAAAGTTAGAAGCCCGTCTGAAGAACAAGTGTGATGAAACTGAAAGTTAGGAGCCCACCTGAAGAACAAAGGTGATGAAAATTGAAAATCAGAAGCCCGCCTGAAGAACAAGGGTGATGAAATTAAAAGTCAGGAGCCCGCCTGAAGAACAAGGGTGATAAAACTGAAAGTCAGGAGCCTGTCCGAAGGACAAGGATAAAAATTAAAAGTCAGGAGCCCGCCTGAAGAACAAGGGTGATAAAATTGAAAGTCAGGATCCCGCTTGATTAACAAGGGTAATAAAACTAAAAGTCAGGAGCCCGCCTGAAGAATAAGGGGGATAAAAAATTAAAAGTCGAGAGCTCTCTCGGAGAACAAAGTGATGAAATTGAAAGTCAGTAGCCTACCTGAAGAACAAGGTTGATGAAACCAAAAGTTAGGAGCCCACCCGAAGAACAAGGGTGATGAAAAATGGAATGTCAGGAGCTCGCTTGGAGAATAAAGTGATGAAATTGCAAGTTAGGAGCCTGCTTGAAGAACAGGGTGATGAAATTGAAAGTTGGGAGCTCGTCCAGAGAATAGTGTGAGGAAATTGCAGGTCTGGATCCTGCCTAAAGAACAAGGTGATGCAATTGAAAGTCAGGAGCTCGCTCGGAGAATAGAGTGAGTAAATTGTAAGTCAAGAGATCACCTGAAGAATAAGGTGATGAAATTAAAAGTCAGGATCCCGCCTGAAGAATAAGTTGATGAAATTGAAAGTCAAGCAACAATGGTATGAGATGGAAAGTTAAGCAACAAGGTGAAGTAATGGAAGCCAAGCAATAAGTTGAAGAAATTGCGAGTCAGGAGCCCGCTTGAAGAATAGGGTGATGAAACTCAAGTCAAGAGTCCAAAAAGAAGATGCATAGATAGGATTTTTGTAATTTCATTTATGTTCTTAACTTGTAATTTTTATTTTTGATGTAATGACAGAGCTGCGGATCAAAACCTCGATAGGGCCTTACTCGACTCTCCAACTCGGTATAGTCCCTCTTTGTCATTCCTGGAACCACCTGCGACTTAAACTTGGGATGGGTAGGATGCTCAAAATCAAAACTCAATAGTCCTCCCTCCTTTTATTTCCTTCTTTTGAATAACAGTTGGGACAAAATTTTGTCTCGGTGTCTACTTCTTTGTTTTAAAACACTTTGTGTTTACATCCAAAGGGGGCATAATGTAGACACAAAATTTTATCCCTTCATAAATTATTTTATCATTTATTCTATCTTACCACACACCCCAACTCCATTCCATAATTTCTCCACAAAATGACAAAAAAACCAACTCTAAACAAATATTATCCCCAAATTCCCACATAATCCAAATTGTTAGCAAATTATCAACCCTTCTTATAAAATTAGGATACCTCACTACCCTACCCCACCTTAATCTCACAATACGTATACACGAGTATAGGGAAAAGGGACACATAACAGAAGCTCCCACGAAATACAAGAAACAAAAATAGAATTTCCTTTATTAAAGAAAAGAAAAAGGACTACAAATAGAAGGTCCCCCCACTTGGAATCTTCCATTTATTTTCCATTTCATAAACAGAAAACACAGAGAAAAAAAGAAGGAGGCACGACACAGCAAAGAGAGAAAAGAGGACAGACTCTATTTTTTGGTTTTTCTCTTCTTCTCCATTATGCCATATATAGGTACCTCACCATTTTTTATATTTGATATACACACTAATATTCATTCACAGGCGAGGATATATGAAGCAATACAGAGAGGGAGATATCTACCACAAAGAGAGATATTGAGATTTAGGGAGAGATTGGAGAGGTGAACGGAGAAGGGGTAATGGTATAAAACCAGTATCTCAACTATTTTTCGACAAACATTCTCGTCAAAATTGGTTTAGAGGTGGTCTTGATGATCGATTCAAGCTTAAAACTCCCAAAAATCTCTTGGTTTCTATTTCTCTATCGTGATTGACTACTTCAGGTTCGTCTATCTTGGAGATTCGCTTTTGAAATCAGGCTTCGAGTTCATCAGTTTCATCCCTGGGTTGGGAATTTAGTTTTCTGTTCCTCTAGTCCTATCCATCGAGATCAGTTTTTGGCTTTGATTTTTTGATATTGATTTTGGAGTTGGGCATGTATTGAGGTTTTCTATTTGGGCTTTCAAATTCGATATCCTTTAATTCGTTATTATCAACGAAAGTCAATTATCGGAAGGTCCATTTCCTTAACCTACTATCTTTTTTTTTATCTTGATTTGTTAAATTGGCCATGATTATGTGCTGGGTGATTAACATTGTTTGATGTTTTTGATATTATGATTATGAGCTTAATGATGTGACTTCGATAGAATGAGAAACGAATTTGATTAATTTTAATGGTATGATTGATACAAAAAAAGTTGGGGGTGGGACTTAAAAAATTGATGAAAAGGGTAGATTTAGATTAATTTTAATTTATTGTTGATATGAAATGTGATGGAATTATGATATGTTGAAACAGATAGACAAAAGTTTAGGTTCAGGTAGGAAAATTAGGAATGATGCTTGGTTGTATTTATTCATCGGGGAATGCTACAAAGTATCATGTGCTTAAAGATGGTACACGGTCAAGGCCCAGAATGTCAGGTAGAGTTTAGTTTAATAATAGTTTAGGATTAGTTTAGAATAGAGTAGGTTTACATTTCCGCATTTTTTATTTTTTGGGACTGTATAATTGGACTGGACACTATATTTCAAATTTTTTTGTTCTGTTTGTTTGATTGATCATTTTGATGTATTTTTATATGTGGTTTGTAAATTTGTAGTGTCAAAACAGTAGATATTCTCCATTAAGAGACCGTGGTCAAACCACGGGATCGAGGGGTTCCTAAGACCTTTCCCTCGGTTAACAGAATTCCTTAACCAAAATCTCTATTCGCAAATTAGTTTTAAGAGTCAATCATCTCGAAAAGGATTTTCAAAGGTGACTTGGCACACCAAATTATGTCAAGTGGCGAATCTGAATAATCTAAATAATCCTTTTCGAAATAAATTTTTAATTTTTTGTCACTTAGATAATAAAAATCCTTTCAAACTTTAAAAATCAATCTTTTTGTTGAAAAAGTGGTGTGACAAATATTTCCATGACAAAGAATAGGAATTGGAGGAACAAGCTTCCCTAACCAAAGCCAAGATCGCTATGTTCGACCAAATATTAAGAAAAAAATAATGAAATATAAAAAAACCTTGCTAGGGATATCAAACGACTAGCCATGGAATTTTAAATAGCCACTAAGATGATTGAAAAGATAATAGGAGAAAAAAGTGATAAAATTGGGCATGAAGGAATACCAATGACGCTAAAAAAACTCATGAGTGAAATAAAATCATGGTCAGAAGACCCACAAAAGACATACTTTCTTTCAAGGTTCAAGCAAGGAGACGAACAGATCATATCAGATAAAGTGAAAAGAATTATACGAGAGAACCAAAAATTGTAAAAGTCTCTGATATTTACCAAATGTTGTAGGCTATGGGAACTTTGTGCCCAATTAAGACTCAAGGGCCTCAATGTTACCCCAAAGATAAGCACAAGAGATGTGCCTATCATTTCTTTCAGAAAGGACATATCATAGATGAGTGTCATACGTTAAAAGCCAAAAGATGTGATTTGATTAATAACTATAAAAATTCTCACTTGTATGGACCTCACACCATGTTGGAGTGTGATAGGTTTGAATCAGGAGTGTCCGTTACTAGTGATTCTAAAATTCATTGTTTGCAATCACATACTTTAAGGATAGCTTCGAAGACATTTACTCTAAGTTGGTCCAAGAAAAGATCCTCCATCCAGTCGAGAGAATAGAAAGAAAAGGGTCTTCCAAATGGAGGGAGGGTGATAATATATGTTATTATCATAATGAAGCCAAAGGTAATATAATTGAGAAGTTTCATGCTTTCCACTTTTATTTAGAGCACCTAATTAGAATTGGAAAAATCTTATTGGAGTTCGTGTCAAACCATCCATGAAGCAGAAGAAGGCTAGGAAAAATCAGAGAATTTCATACTATTTAGAATCAAGCTTTAAGCGTAGCAAGTTTTGTTTTCGTTGTATTTACCTTCCTAATGTATTGAGGTTTTAGTGGATGTAATAAAATGAAACAATCCTTTTTACAATATTTCGAACTATGTAGGGCCTGATTTCTCCTCTGTGAGGTACGTAGGCAGCCTTTCAGCCGGCCCCTATCTTCAAAAGCTTTGTTGTCCTCCACTTTCTTGAAAGAAGTAATAAGAAGAAAAGTTGAACCTTCCTGATAAATTCCACCTATTCATATCAATGAGAAAAATCCTGTTCATTGAGATTCTTGATTCATCATTACTCCATGGATCAATTCGCATGAGATACGAAACAACTCTATGTGTTTACTTCCTATCTTATCATCTTGCTTTTCTTATCATTAATGGAATCTAACACATTAGACTTTGAGTTATTTTTACTTTGAAATTAATAGAAACTGTTTTGTGTTGGCATGAAATGGCCCTAATTCACTAGATCAAAGTGAATACGAAATTTTCCTCGTGACTATAGCTTTCTTACGAGACGGGAAAATGACTAGTAGTAAAACTGCACTCTACCTGTCATTTTTCAAAACCTATAAGCGATGGGATCGAGGATAGAATAAGAAAATGTAATGCTATCATGGAAGAATTTTTCAAGACAACCAAAATCATGGAGATTAATCAGAGAAAATATTATTGAAGTGGACTGCCTCTCCACTTAATACTCCCCAATTAATAGGTAGATGGAAAAGTGAAATTTAATTTTTGACAAAGTTAGTGGTAGTACAGACGAGACCCGACACCTACCTTTTAAGTTTATCTACTCCTCTTTTTCTTTTTATACTTTTCAAAAAGCATAGTCCTAAATTTGTGTAGGTAATAGCTAGAGTTTTGTAAATATTTTCTCAAAACTCATAACCCTCCCCTATTATGAAAATCTGTACTATTTATTTTGTTATCTACTTGATATTATCAAACTCATAAGCCTCCCCTATTATGAAAATTTGTACTATTTATTTTGTTATCTACTTGATATTGTAAAACTTGTTTGGGATTTGATTAAAGTAGTAAACATTTAAATCCTATTAATATCATGTGATATCAAAAGCGAAATGAACGAATCAAGAAATATGATGATGAATGGGAGATGATAGTCCTAAAGCAGTCAGCAAAAGAACCAAGGATTTCAA
Organism: Capsicum baccatum var. pendulum; assembly: GCA_030864225.1. Lineage (NCBI taxonomy): Eukaryota > Viridiplantae > Streptophyta > Magnoliopsida > Solanales > Solanaceae > Capsicum > Capsicum baccatum. The sequence goes on along the minus strand of CM061555.1, from coordinate 159,753,938 downwards.
ATCTTGAGAAATCCCAACCTAGAAGAAACCGAGGTGGCTAATCAAGGACACAATGATAAAGTTAAGAAAACTATGGTCAAAGAAGAAGAATTTTGTCAATTCTCTCAAAGAAAAGTTGACAATTGATCCATCCTTCCATCAAGATGAATGTAATAAGAGCATCACATCATAAAGTACTATCCAAAGAAGCCTTATTACTATCCCAGATGGATAGATAAGAGTATCTAAGGCTAGTTAACCCTAAATATGGGTCTTTGTGTGAACTACGTTTGACTTGAATTTCCAAGAAAGGGATAGTAGGCGGACTATGTCAACTTCAATGAAACTATTAGGAGAATTTATCCTTTTTTTAATTTTTGCAACTACGTATGACCTAGATTTCTAAGAAAGGGATACGTAGGAGGCCTATGTCGACTTCGGTCAACCCCTTTGGAGAATTTATCCTTTACTTTTATTGTATGAACTATGTAATGACCCCAATTCCCAAGAAAAGGATACATAGGCGGCCTATGTCGACTTTAGTTAACCCATTATATTTTTCTATGTATCCCTAGCATAGGCCTAAACTATGTTTGACCTGATTCCTACTTCAACAGGATACGTAGGAGCCCCAATGGCTCATTCATATAACCCCCAAAATAGAATCTGAGGAAGAATTTTTGAGAACGAATCTCGATAATTCATAGGAGAAAGATAATCATCAATAAAAAAGATGATGACCCATAAAGACTTCAGATCTTCTCAAACCAAGATCATCTCAAATAGTAGTAATCTGGGGTAGAAATTTTGAGAAGGCCCTTAAAATTTCCACTAATATATTGGAATATATTTCAAATCCCCCAACACTAGAGGTCAAAGTCAAGTTTTGGAAATCGCTAGACGTGACCAAGTCTAGGCAGACTAAATCTCCGATAATGATAGAACTTCTGGTAAAAAGCCTCAACGATGATGATGAATCAATGACAATTCTCCGTCAAACGTCAGATATAGTTATGAACCAAGATAAAGACATTTATTGACCTAGACATGACATAACTGGCAGAGATTTTCTAAAGCTTTTCCAAAAGTTTTTAAAACTAGTTTCTAAAATTAAGACTACTTTAAAAAATCTATACAAATCTTTTTACTTAGTGGTTGCCTAGGAATCTATTGGAATGGGGAGCCAGGGTGGAAGTCCCAAAATGATGGAGAACCCAAAAGATGTCAAGGAGAAAACCGAGGGTTGAATGAGGTCAACACGGAGTAGTTTCACTCAAAACTAATTATTTTTCTGTAGATGTAGGGATCAACACACAAATATGAGAATATTTTTCAAAAAATCACCAACTGAGTTGGGAGCCACACCAAAGAATATAATGCTCAAGAGCGGTATTTTTGGTAGCCCTAAAGATGGGTTTAATACCCACTTATCAAAGACCTTTTAAATTGTCAATCTTATTTCTTGAGACTGTGAAGGACAAACAAAGGCGCCTTATTCTCTTTCTAAATATTGTATTTAGAATTTTTCGAATAATAATTTCTAGAAAATGCAAATTTGTGTCTAATAAATATTTACCTTGAGCATAGGTACGGTAAAAAAAGATGGCCCTATAAAGACACCAATTAAAGGATTTCTCAAGAGAAGAAAGAGCAGAATAAAGGTCATCCCCAAATTCACCATGAGGCAACGCAAATGATATTTGAGTAGTCCCTAAAAAGGGGATTTTACCCATTTGTTTACATTCGTTGGATTTATCCTTTAGATACTAATCCACAAAGAAGATGATAAGTTGACTAAGTTAGTCAGTCATTTAAATTGTTATAGAGCTTGACTGTGGTCACCAGTGAGAGCAACGATGTGTCTACTGTGAACACCTAGGCTTGGACCCTTAGAAAACATCTCTTGAATAGGGCATTCTAACCATGGTACAATTTAGGCATGTCACTCGTACACTAGTGTACGAGTCATACCCACATTTCCCTCCTCTATCGTACATTGAGCAACCTAAGAAAGTAGCATACTATCTACTATACGAATTGGCATTCCCTTAGTTGTACACTGAGGTATGATTCGTACCTTGGTAAGTCATATGGTGCTAGGCACTTGAACAAGAGTAGATTATTTTTGGTATGAGATAGGGGTACAATTAAGGGTGCAAGTCATACCTTATAGATAAGTGTCTATGTGGTATAGTCATACCATAACCAATGTATGATTCCTAGGTGATTCCTAGGTTACGAGTTAGGGTATCACTTATTCCCTAGGGTACGAAAGACTCAAGTGAATCGTACCCATCTGGAAGGCCATTTTTTATCGTTTAAGTTAAGGGCTCTATAGTCATTTCCAACCCAAAATCCCTAAGTCTCCTCACTATATAAGTGTTTTTATCCTGCTAAACAATCATTTTTGATGGATCAAACACCCTAAATCCTCTCCCAAACTTATTTGTGAAGAATTGGAGGCTAGGGTTTCCAAGGTGATTTTCAAGAGGCAAAGTAAAATCAAGACTCTTGGTGAATCAAGTTTTCTAAGGCATGTAACTCTTCCCCTTGATAAATAACTCTAAACTCATGTGTTTTACACTTGTATTAATAAGTGTACTAGGAGATTTTGAAATAAAATGAAAAAGGGTTTGTTGCCTAATGATGAATAATGTTTTCTTTTGCTTAGAGTTGTGTTTATACATGTTATCAATGATAATTTACACATGTGGGTGCTTTTTGTATGTGGTATAACATGTGGGTCTTGAGTCACTCTTATATTGGTAATTTCTACCATGAATTTGGACTTGATAAAGGTTTGCACATAAGGTTTTTGTGAAAATATCTAAATGAAATAACTAGTCACATTGATGATATTATGAACTATGGAAATTACCCAATGATTATGAATGGTCAATAAATGATATGTTAAACATATTGTTATCCATGATATATGTTAAATTATAACCATGTTGGTTTGATGGCTAAGAAAGGGGGTCTAAGTCCCTATGCATGAACTTGAATTGTGTGTGGAACTAAAGTGTGGTATAGAAAGGATAATGAAGATTGAATGGATTGTAAGGGTATTTATTACTATAATTTGACGTAAATAAGGATTTGAATAAAGGTATTGGTCTAATAAAGTGGATAATCAATGAATACTTCCATGAAGACCTTACAGTCCCATATGGTGTTAATCAGGGTAAATGGTTCAAGTCCTTAATTGTGAAATAGATTGAATATATGTTCATACATGAACTAAAAGGGGTTAAGAATTCAAATTTCATCTAATAATGTAAATAAAATGACTAGTGGTTTGAGTCCCTAGTCCTATGAATGGCTTATGGTTCGAGTCCCCCGCCTAATAAAATGACTATTTGTTTGAGTCCCTAGTCTGATGAAATAAATAGTGGTTCATGTCCCTAGTTTGATGAATGGCTTATGATTTGAGTACATCGCCTAATAAAATAACTAGTTGTTCAAGTCCCTAGTCTAATGAATTGCTTGTAGTTTGTGTCCCTTGTATAATGAAATTGCTTATGGTTCGTGGCCCTTGCCTAATAAAATTGCTTTTGGTTTGAGTCCCTTTCCTAATGAAATTACTTATGGTTAGTGTCCTTGCTTAACGAGAAATATTGAGTCTATAAATGTAGAAGTTCAAAGTCATTCACCTCGTGACATGGGAGTGAGTATATGAGAACGCCCGTTAAGTCTTGTTTCCTTGTGGAATAATATGAACTTGTTGTGTATGTCTATATGTATAATTATTTACTTAAGAATGTGATTTAAAATAATGTAATGGCTTGTATTTAAATGATAATGTTATTTTATCCTTATCCTTGAGTTACATGCTAAAGCTCCAATCGCTAACCATCTCTGGATGCTATGTCCCCATGCAACATAGAGGTCAGAGCATCATCTTCTCTTCCTGCACAGTTATTAGGTGATCAAAGTATTTGTGTACTAAATTTGAATTGGTGAGCTCCTTACTTTGGAAGACATTCATTCTTGGTCTCCTATCTTTTGACTTAGTCTTATTCTGACTTGGTTTGGCTATTGTCGGGGGCTTGTCTCAATATATACATTTTTGAACATTAATTATGTAAAGGTATTGTATATGACTGTGGACTTGGGTATAATTGCTAGTTTGATAAAAATAATGAAGTGTTAGAAATTTTTAAGTTATGGCTTATAGTATGTTCCCACTAATCTTATATTTCATTGGGATTCATATTTGGTTGGGTTATCGAGGCAACCTTTGGTTCATATGGACTTGAGGTGCCCAAATAACATGGCTCAGTTTTGGGGCGTGTCTAGTTGGTATCAGAGCCTAGGTTTATGGTCAGTTGGGTGTCCACAATACCGTGTCAAGTAAAGTTTCTTTTATATGTGTGAAGCACGCCACACTTATAAAAGAAGGGCTACGAGATATCTTAGAAAATATTTCCCTTTTTTGTGTTTCAATCTCAAGATATAGGTATAAAGTCTTGGATTCTTCTAATTTCCATTTGCTATCTTTAAGATTATGCCTCCAAGGAGATTTGAGGTTTAGGAAAACACTTCTTCCCCGACTAAGGTCCCTATGGATGAAGCTCGTCCAACTTCTGGAGTTCAGAACTGGGCTAGGGCTGCGATATTTTACCATCTTCATAGGGTTTCACCTATCCCCATTGAACCCGACTATGAGAGTAACCCTTCTATTCTATCACCTAAATGGGATGCTACTAATGCTTAGTTTCATCGCTTTATCAACCTTTTGAGTTAATTGGTAGCTTCTCATTTGGAGTGTGGTGCTTTAGCTACTATTTTCTCTGAGGCCACAAGAATTGGACAATTCAAGAGGTTGAGCCCTTCTATGTTTATGAGGATGAAGGTTGAGGAAGATTCTCAAGGCTTCTTTGATGAAATGGAGAAGATCTTCCGAATCATGCATGCTTCATAGGTTGAGGCCGTTGAGTTTGCTTTCTACCAATTGAAAGATGTAGCGTACCAATGGTCTGAAGGGTAGGAGTTGTCTATAGGTGTTGATGCTAGTCCTGCCATATGGGAGAATTTCTCCAAGGCTTTCTTAGATCGCTTCTTTTCTCAAGAGTTGAGTGAAGCAAAAATTGAAGAGTTTGTGAACTTGAAGCAAGGAAGGATGTCCGTTCAAGAGTATGACTTAAAATTCCATCAATTATCAAGGTATACTCTCGAGATAGTTACTAACATCAGGGCTAGGATGCGTAAGTTTGTCACGAGATTGTCCCGTGAGTTAGTCTTTGAGAGTAAGGCAGCTTTGTTGATTGAATATATAGACATTTCTAGGATTATTGTGTATATGCAACAAGTGGAAAAAGACAAAAAGAATCAAGTTGAGTTGAGTGAAAGGCAAGGGAAGAAATTTAGACCTTTTAAGTTTAGTAGTGGAAGTGGTCTAGAAAGAAGCGGGGGAGTTCGAGTTCTTTCTCCTCGGTTAATGCTCCTTAGCCGAGGTTGTCAGGTGATCATTGGTCTCAGTTTAGTGGTAGGCTCCAAGAATAGGGTGCTGATAACGCTCAATCTACAGCTCTTGTAGGAGTGTAAAGCGGTCGCTAGCAAATATAGAACCCAACTGGGTTGGGTATCGATCCCATAGGGAATAGCTTGGCCAACAAGTAAGCGACTATTACTAGACTTTTAGTGCAAGTCTCGTAAAAGGGGGAAGTCTTGTCTTGCAAGTAATGTAAACAAAGTATTAAAGTAAAAGCAGAAAATAGCAAAATAAAAAGAAAGAATGTTTAGTATGTTGTAAAACAATAAGAATTGAGGAGTTGGGGTTATGTCCACCTTCTGAGTTATACGTCTCTATGGGCTATGAGTGTGTAGAATTCAAACATGTATGTGCTTATAGAGAATTGTATTCGATGGTAAATCCAGGCGTCTTTCGACCTAATCGAGGATTATTTCACTTTAACTCTTTTGAGCTTAAAGCGTGTCTAACGGTACGAATTCTCCAAGAGGTTAATCCAGTTACGGCACTAACTTTTTAATAGGGGATGGGACCCTACTACCTTGACACTATCTCTTTTCCAGACAAATAACCTTTCTTTCGAACAAGTTAAATGTTATACTAGCGTATTCTTGTATTTGCAACCACAAAGAATTTAGATTAAGATGAAGAGAATAATGATATAAGCAGCATACGTGTCACGAACTCACAAACTCACAGCAATAGATAGTATCTCATTCGGTTTCCATAACCCCAACAGAGAAGTTTAGTTACCCATGAATGCGAAGGAGCTCATGGTTGACATTGTTATTATACCATAATACTGATTAATTTCGTGTAGCACAGGTGGTAGGCATTTAGGCGTGAATTCCTAGGCAAAGTAACGATTCTCTTGTTGCAGAAATTAAGAATAGATGAATAGAAGAAGAAAGATAGAATTAATGGAAAGATTAGAATTGTTGGAAGAGTAGAAAAGATTAATAGTTGAAGAATGAATATGGATGCATAAAAATCTCTAGCATGATAGGGTATTTATAATACCCATATCCTAATCCTACTAAGCTAATGAAATACTTAACCAAATCCTACTAAGCTAATGAAATACTTAACCCAATCGTACTAGGTTAATGTAACATTATCCAAATCCAAATAAACTAATGAAATACTTAACCCAATTGTACTAGGTTAATGTATTATTATCCTAATCCAAATAAGTTACTGCAAGTCCCCAAAGTCTTCAGAAATGTTGTTTTAGCCCGGGACAGATTTTCCATGCATCACTTTTGGTCCTTAGGCGTCCAAGCTTCCTTTTCTCCTTTCGTGAAGCTTTCTTTGGCATCAAGTTATCCATAAAATGCTGAATTCTGCATCATTTACACCTGAAACTTTGCTAATCATGTTCGTTAGCTCACTTACAGGAAAAAAGGACTAAAAGTGCATGAAATATAAAATTTGTTCTCGAAACATGGCACAAATATGGGCAAAATATATTGATATAGGCGCTTAATATCGCCTATGTTGAGTATTCCCGCCTGTCATGCGGGTGACCCGGGTTCGATCCCCGACAACGACGCCAATTTTTGATAACGCTCAATCTACAGCTCTCGTAGGAGTGTAAAGCGGTCGCTAGCAAATATAGAACCCAACTGGGTTGGGTATCGATCCCACAGGGAATAGCTTGGCCAGTAAGTAAGTGACTATTACTAGATATTTAGTGCAAGTCTCGTAAAAGGGGGGAGTCTTGTCTTGCAAGTAATGTAAACAAAATATTAAAGTAAAAGCTGAAAATTGCAAAATAAAAAGAAAGAATGTTTAGTATGTTGTAAAACAATGAGAATTGAGGAGTTGGGGTTATGTCCACCTTCTGAGTTATACGTCTCTATTGGCTATGAGTGTGTAGAATTCAGACATGTATGTACTTATAGAGAATTGTATTCGATGGTAAATCCAGGCGTCTTTCGACCTATTCGAGGATTATTTCACTTTAACTCTTTCGAGCTTAAAGCGTGTCTAATGGTACGAATTCTCCAAGAGGTTAATCCAGTTACGGTACTAACTTTTTAATAGGGTATGAGACCCTACTACCTTGACACTATCTCTTTTCCAGACAAATAACCTTTCTTTCGAACAAGTTAAATGTTATACTGGCGTATTCTTGCGTTTGCAACCACAAAGAATTTCAATTAAGATGAAGAGAATAATGATATAAGCAGCATACGTGTCACGAACTCACAAACTCACAGCAATAGATAGTATCTCATTCGGTTTCCATAACCCCAACAGAGAAGTTTAGTTACCCATGAATGAGAAGGAGCTCACGGTTGACATTGTTATTATACCACAATACTGATTAATTTCATGTAGCACAGGTGGTAGGCATTTAGGCGTGAATTCCTAGGCAAAGTAACGATTCTCTTATTGTAGAAATTAAGAATAGATGAATAGAAGAAGAAAGATAGAATTAATGGAAAGATTAGAATTGTTGGAAGAGTAGAAAATATTAATAGTTGAAGAATGAATATGGATGCATAAAAATCTCTAGCATGATAGGGTATTTATAATACCCATATCCTAATCCTACTAAGCTAATGAAATACTTAACCAAATCCTACTAAGCTAATGAAATACTTAACCCAATTGTACTAGGTTAATGTAACATTATCCAAATCCAAATAAACTAATGAAATACTTAACCCAATTGTACTAGGTTAATGTATTATTATCCTAATCCAAATAAGTTACTGCAAGTCCCCAAAGTCTTCAGAAATGTTGTTTTAGCCCTGGACAGATTTTCCATGCATAACTTTTGGTCCTTAGGCGTCCAAGCTTCCTTTTATCCTTCCATGAAGCTTTCTTTGGCGTCAAGTTATCCATAAAATGCTGAATTCTGCATCATTTACACCTGAAACTTTGCTAATCATGTTCGTTAGCTCACTTACAGGAAAAAAGGACTAAAAGTGCATGAAATATATAATTTGTTCTCAAAACATGGCACAAACATGGGCAAAATATATTGATATAGGCGTGTAATATCGCCTATCATCAGGTGCCTAATTCTAGGCTAGTAGTGGTCAATCAGATCCACCCCGTCCTCCTTGCAAATTTTATGGTCAGAGCCATCGTGGTTAGTGTGATAATGTAAGACCCCATAGGATCCTAGCTCATTTTATCTCAACATAGTATGCAAAAGGGGTCTAAGACTTAGAAAATTTCACTAAGTGTTAGGATTTAATCATTTTTAAAGCTTCTAAACTTCGATCATTTTATTTTTGACCTTCCCGATATCTAAAAGTTAATTTTTAAGTTGATTCATGACCGGGAATGTCAAAGGTACATCTCGAGTGAGTTTTAGAATTTTCAGACGGCGTACACACATGTTTGGAAGTCCAAAATAGTATTAGCCCGCGATAAGCCTGCGGTGCACACTTTATTCCACCAATATGGTAGCCCTTGATTATACCGCGGCGTATGCTCCATTCTAGCGGACCAGAGCCCACAACGCGTGCTCTATCGTACCCCTCTTAATTTTTATTTTTCAGTTATGTTTTCCAAGGGCATTTGGGTCCTTCCCCTTTACCCAATTGGTCTATAACAGAAGATTAAGGGTACAAAAAGATAAAATTGATCATTCTACTCTTAATTTTCTCAAAAAGAAAGCAATCCTGTCTCAAGAACAAACCCTAGCCTCTTCAAAATTCAAGCTCAAACTTCAAGAAATCACCAAGAACCTTCATGAATTCATCAATTAAGGTAATCGTAATGTTCATTCATGGGTCCTTTTCACCCATTGAGACCAATAATCTATTTTCAAGTTTAAAGACATGATCTTTAGATGTTATTTTGAGTTATCTCCATGAAGTTATGATGAATCTTGATTTAAAATTATGTTCACCTTATGTTTCTATTTGAAATTGTCCTTGATACATTTTGAATGATGATGTTCTCATGTTAAATCCTAAATCCATGATTTTAGTATTTAAATTATGTTAGAATCACATGTTTTAACTATTCTTATGCTTAAGCCTATAAATTTAAAGTGTTTGATAAAATACCTAAATGATTGGGTTTTGAATAATGACTACTTATTATGTTTTTGAAGCTTCAATATATTTTTATTATTATTGTTATTGAGTCCTAGGGGTTATGAATACCCGAAATTTAGTTGTTTATCTAGTTTTTAGTATCTACAAAATGATTTAAGTTATACCATAAGCAATATCATTCAGCCAAAATATGGTTAGTTGTGAGTCTAATTAAGCTTAGTTCAGTCCAGTAACCTGTGTTTTTTAGTTGGGAGTAAAACTTAGCACCGAGTGAAGGTAGGGATGGAATCCCCCCTGCCAGTTGGTATGAGGCACTTTTCTCCTCCGTCAGTAGGCATGATATGTTAGTAGCAGTCCCTAGGTTCTGAACCTATGGCGCCATCATAGACTTTGAGGGGTCCCCCATCAGTTAGGCATAACACCCTCATCCTTTGGGATATCAGATTAGTGAATCTATATAGCCAATGTTAGTAACCGTGGCACGGTACTGACATCCTACTAACTTGGGTTACAAATTGGACCCTGATGGTATACTGGGGGCATGTCGGTTATAGCTAACTCCCACTGTCTCAGTTCAGTATTCTGTACAGAGTTTAGTTTCAGGTTTACTTGACCATAACATACAATTATCAGTTCTTCATTATTAGTATTTTAATACTTCAGCTTACATACTATATCAGAATCATATTTTATGCTTGTTTATGCATTCTTAGTTTTCTTACAACTTTTATGAATTCATACTCAGTTATCTCATGCTATTCAGTCAGTTATTATCTCATACACATAACTCGTACATTTCAGCCTAACCTTATCTCATATTCCAGTACATTCAAAGTACTAACCGTATACTTATTTCTTGTGCTATGATGTCTTATATCATAGGTTTGAACGCTTAAGTTCCCGACCGTACTTAGACATTCCAGTGCATCAGCAGTAGTAACAGTAGTAGTCCTTATCCTTCAAGGATAGGTTTATCTTATATTCAATAATGTCAGCAGTTTAGTTATTTAGTCAGTCGAAGTTAGTTTGGGGTTTGTCCCATAAACTCCACAGTCATTCAATTTTGAGGCTTTCAGATATTCAGATAGATTATCAGTTTATTAATTGTTTTTCATCAGTATTTTTAGTATGTTTCTAGACATTTAAAACTATGATTCATTATTGTTTTCAATTTCTAAAACCTTATGGAATTATCAGCTGATGTTCCACATATGTCTTCATTATCAGTATATTATTCTTTGCTCACAACAGGTACCAGCTCATGAGTTAGATCATGGTCCCTCGAGACTATAAGCCCTATGTAGTGTCTAGTGTGTATTACCGAGGCATAACAGAGAAAAGGTAGAACAAATATTTTAGTTGTGGTCAGATGGGAACATGTAGTGTGAGTGCCCCTCTCGGGCAGGTCCTTGTGCCAACAGGGCCCCTATTGCTACTCTACCCACTCCCCCACTAAAGTGTGCTATGTCCACTTCTACTTCTGTTTCTGGCATTTGTGCTTGCCAAAAATGCTTATATGCACTTGCTACTCACTAGGATTTTGAGGCATCTCCCGATATTGTCATGGATAAGTTGTGACTTTTATTTCGTAATGTATATTATTCGCTTGATCATGTGTCTACACTTTCTTATGTGACACCGTATGTGGCTATGCATCTTGATTATAGTCCTGAGAGTCTATCGGTTCCTTTTTCTATTTCTACCATGGTAGAAAACTCTATGATTGCTAGAAGAGATACTCTTTTAGACTTTATAGAGTTGGATATGGTCAATTTGATGTCTTTCTGGGGATGGATTGGTTGCACTCTTGGTATGCTTCTTTAAATTGTTGGACCCACAGGGTCATGTTTAAATTCCCTAATGAGATGGTCATTGTTTAGGTATGTTGTTCCCTAGTACCTAAGGGAAGGTTCATTTGTTATCATAAAGCCTAAAAGTTGATTTCAAAGGTCTGTTTGTATCATTTGGTCAGAGTTAAATATTCTAACTCAGAAGAGCCTTCTCTAGAATCTGTTTCCATGGTTAATAAGTTTCCTAAGGTATTTCCCAATGATCTTCTCGGTATTTATCCCGATAGGGAAATTAATTTTGGGATTGATCTTATTTCAGGAACTCGTCCAATTTTTATACCTTCATATAGAATGGCTCCGGCGAAGCTAAAAGAGTATAAAGAACATTTGAAAGACCTCTTAGATAAAGGTTTTATCCTTCCTAGTAAATCTCTTTGGGGTGCTCCCATGTTGTTTATGCATGAGAAGGATGGTTCTCTTCATATGTGCATCGATTGTCGTCAGTTGAACAAAGTGACCATAAAGAATAAACATCCTCTTCTGAGGATAGATGATTTGTTTGCTGAACTTTAGGGTGCGAAGTGTTTTTCTAAGATTGATCTTAGATCAGGTTATTATCAACTTAAAATTAGGAATGCGGATATCCCTAAGGCTGCCTTTAGAACTCGGTATTGTTACTATGAGTTTTTTGTCATGTCTTTTGGGCTGACCAATGCTCCAGTGGAATTCATGGACTTGATAAATAGGGTATTTTGTCCATTCTTGGACATGCTTGTCATTGTCTTCATTGATGACATCTTAACCTATTCTAAGAGTGAGATGGATTATGTTGATCACCTTTGTACTATATTGCAAACTTTGAAGGATTATGTTTGTATGCCAAGTTCTCCAAGTGTGAGTTTTGGTAAAAATCCATAGTTTTTCTTAGTCATGTTATCTCTAGTGAAGGGACCATGGTAGATCCCCAAAAGGCTGCGGCGGTTAAGAAGTGGCCAAGACCTACAACTCCAACTGATATTTGGATTTTCTTGGGTCTAGCCGGTTACTATAGAAAGTTTGTAGAGATTTTTTCGACCATAGCTGCCCCATTGACCAAGTTTACCCAGTAGAAGGTCAAGTTCTCGTGGTCAGATGCATGTGAGGGTAGTTTTGAGAAGCTGAAATATAAGTTGACTTCGACTCTAGTTTTGACCTTTCCCAAAGGTAATGATGGTTTTGTGGTATATTGTGATTCTTATCGAATAAGTCGCGGTTGTGTTTTGATGCAACATGGTAGGGTGGCGACCTATGCTTCTAGGCAATTAAAAGTTCACTAGAAGAACTATCCTACTCACAACTTAGAGTTGTTTGCCATGGTTTTTGCTTTAAAGATTTGGCGACATTATCTTTATGGGGTTCATGTTGATATATTTTTTTATCATAAGAGTCTTTAGTATGTGTTCACTTAAAAGGACTTGAATCTCCATCAAAGGGGGTGGCTTGAGTTGTTGAAAGTCTATGATATGAGTCTTTATTATCACCCTGGTAAAGCTAATGTAGTCGTTGATGCTCTTAGTAGATTTTCCACGGGAAGTTTAGCCAATGTGGATGAGGACAAGTGAGAATGGTGAAGGATATTTACCGTTTGGCTAATCTTAAAGCTTGACTTGCGAACTCAGAGGATGGTGGTGCATTTGTGCATCCGGTATCTCAGTCATCTCTTATTGTTGATATAAAGGAAAAGAAAGTATTAGAACTCAACTTGATAAAGGTCAAGAGTAATGTGGGTCAACACAAAGTTGTAGACTTTGTGATTGGTAATAATGGTATCTTGAGATGCCAAGGTAGACTATGTATTCCTAACGTTGATGGATTGAGGGAAAGGGTTATGGCCAAGGCTCATGAATCCCATTATTCTATTCAACCCAGTTTCACCAAGATGTATCATGATCTTAGAGAGTTCTTTTGGTGGGGTAATATGATACGAGATGTGGCTAGTTATGTGGCCAAGTGTATGGTGTTCCAATAAGTGAAAGTTGAGCACATGAGGCCCAGGGGCTAATATCAAGAGATTCCACTGCCCAAATAAAAGTGAGAGATGATTAATATGGATTTTATTACTGGTCATCCTTGATCTCAGAATCAATATGATTCTATTTGGGTCATTGTTGACAGAATAACCATGTCTACTCACTTTTTCCCTATGAGGACTAATTACCCGATGGAAGATTATGCTAAGTTGTATCTTGTGGAGATAGTGAAGTTGCACGATGCTCTGATTTTGATTATTTTGGATCGTGGTCCTCCATTCTCATCCCACTTTAGAAGTCATTCCAAAAACGTTTGGGTACTAGAGCGTGCCTTAGTACCGCTTTACACCTGCAAATAGCTAGGCAAGTGGAGAGGGCCATCCAAATATTGAAGGATATGTAGTGGTCTTGTGTGATTGATTATGGTGGTAGTTGGCATGACCACTTGCCTTTGATTGAGTTTGCCTATAATAATAGTTACCATTCTAGTATTGGCATGGCCCCTTTTGAGGCATTGTATGGTAAGAGATGTTGATCTCCTATTGGGTGGTACGAGGTTGGTGCAGGTAAGTTACTTGGCCCTAATTTAGTTTACCAAGCCTTTGAGAAGGTGAAGGTAATTTGTGATATATTGAAAACCGCTCAAAGTCGCCAAAAGTCCTATGCGAATATGAGGCATAGGGACTTAGGGTTTTGTGTTAGCTATTGGTATTATTAAAAGTATCTCCCATGAAGGGAGTGATGCATTTTGGTAAAAAGGGGAAGCTTAGTCCCTGGTATGTTGGTCCGTACTTGATTGTGATGAGGGTTGGCAATGTTGCCTATGATTTAAAGTTGCCTTCCAGCATGAACTCCATTCACCTAGTGTTTCATGTCTCTATGTTGAGAAAATGTGTGGGTGATCCTTCGTTTCTTGTTCCCTTGAGGTATATTGATTTCATGGACTCTTTATCCTATTAGGAGAACTCGGTGAGGATCTTGGATAGGCAAGTTCACCGATTGTAAACGAAAGAAGTGGTTTTGGTGAAGGTTCTATAGAGAAACCAAAAGTCTGAGGAAGCTACTAGGGAGGTGGATGGGGACATGAAGTCCAAGTATCCACATTAGTTTCTCATCTCGGAAACTCATGATTGAGGAATGTGTTAATCTTTTTTATTTGACTTATGTCTATGATAGATAATGGGTCCGAATCCCTAATCTTTGAAGGAGCCAAGTGGCTTTGGTAAATGATGGGTTTGAACCCCATGGTGAATGAAACGCATAGTTGATTGATAATGATCATGATGCATGTCTTATCTTTGTTGTATGCCTTGTGTTCTAACTTGTTTAAAGGTTGGTTTGATGTGAAACAACGTGTTAACTTTTATTTATGCTTGCCTTGCCCGTCATTCGAGGAAGAATGATCCAAGTAGGGGAGAATTAAACACCTAGGCTTGGATCCTTAGAAAATATTTTTTAAATTGGACATTCTGACCATGGTATGATTTAGGCATGTCACTCGTACACCATTGTACGAGTCATACCCACTCTTCCTTTCCTTCTCATACCTTGAGCAACCTAGAAGGGTAGCATACTATCCACTATATGATTTCTCCTTCCCTTAGTTGTACACTAAGGTACGTGTCGTACCTAGGTAAGTCGTATGCTGTTGTCACTTGAACAAGAGTGAAATTTTTTTCGTATGAGATAGGGGTACGGTTAATGGTGCAAGTCATCCCCTTTGGATATGAGTCTATATGGGGTAGTTGTACCCTAACAAGTGTATAAGTCCTAGGGTATGAGTTAGGGTACCACTCGTACCCTAGGGTATGATTGACTCAAGTGAGTCATACCCACTTGGAAGGCCATTTTTCAGCTTTTAAGTCAAAGGCTCTATAGTCATTTCCCACCCCATAAACCTAAGTCCTCTCACTATATAAGTATTTGTATCCTCCTAAATATCCATTTTTGATGGATCAAACTCCCTAATTACTCTCTCAAATTCATTTGTGAAGAATTGGAGGCTAAGGTTTCAAGGGTGATCTTCAAGAGGCAAAGTGAAGTCAAGACTCTTGGTGAATCAAGTTGTCTAAGGCATGTAATTCATCCCCTTTATAAATAACTCTAATCCCATGTGTTTTACACATGTATTAGTAAGTGTACCTAGTGATTTTAAAATCAAATGGAAAGGGCTTTTTTTTCCTAATGATGAATAATGTTGACTTTTGCTTAGACTTATGTTTATACATATTATTGGTAAAGATTTGCACATGTAGGTGCTTGTTATATGTGGTATAACATGTGAGTCTTGATTAACTCTAATCTTAATAATTTCTACTATGAATTTTGTCTTGATAAAGGTATGCAATAAGGTGTTTGTGAAAACATCTAAATGAAATATCTAGTTACATGTTGATTATGTTGTGAACTAGGGAAATGGCCTAATGAGTATTAATGGCTGATAAATTCTATGTTAAAGATATTTTTAGCCATTTTATGTGTTAAATTATAACTATGTTGGTTTGATGGCTAAGAAAAGGGGTCCAAGTCCCTAAGCATGAACTTGAATTATGTTTGGAGCTAAAGTATGATATAGATAGGCTAATGAAGCTCGAATGGCTTGTAAGGGTCTTAATGACTATAATTTGAATTGAATAAGGATTTGAATGAAGGCATTGGTCTAATAAAGTGGATTACTGATGAAAAGTTCCATGAAGACCTTACGATCCCATATGGTGTTGATGTGGGTAAATGGTTCAAGTCCTTAAATGTGAAATGGATTGAATGGATGTTAATTCATGAACTAAAAGGGGTTAAGAATTCAAATGTCGTCTAATAATGGCAATAAAATGACTAGTGGTTCGAGTCCCTAGTCCCGATGAATGTTTTATGGCTCGAGTCTCTCTCTTAATGAAATGACCTATGGTTCGAGACCCTAGTCCAATAAAATGACTGTGATTCGAGTCCCTAGTTTAATGAATGACTTATTCTTTGAGTCCCTCGCCCAATATAATTTCTTGTGGTTCGAGTCCCTTGCCTAATGAAATTTCTTATGGTTTGAGGCCTTGCTTAATAAGAAATATTGAGTCTATAAAGGTAGAAGGTCAGAGTCATTCACCCCATGAAATGGGAATTAGGGAAATGAGAATGCTTGATAAGTCATTCACCCCGCTGATGTCTTTAGATGCTATGTCCCCGTACGACATAGGAGCTATAGCATCATCTTCTCTTCCTGCGCAGTGATTAGGAGATCAAAGCGGTTTATGTGTTGACTTTTGAATGGTGTATCTCAGGTTAATCCTATTTTTACAACTTGTATAACTGGTTTGATCTAGTTGTATAATATCTCTGCTGGTGTAGTATAACACTTTATATAAAATAGATTTCCTTTGATTATTCTTTTATAGGTGGTGAATATTTTATGTAATTCTTCCATAGCTGTTAGTTCTTCTCCGTCTTGGGTATATATGGTATTTAATAATCCATAGTCAAAACAAGTTTTTATTAAGTTTGGGTTAGTTTTGGGTAGTGCGATTAGCCTGTTGTAACCTTGTAACTTTTTGGGTTATATAGTTTGTGTTTGGTCCTTGGGTATTTGTAGCTCTGGGGTTAAGGTTTAGAAAAGTTTGTACTTTATAGATATTTTCTATGTATTCTAAGGTTATATAGTTATAAGCTTTTTTATCTTGGTTCAGACTATCTCGGTATATGATAATTTGTGGGGGTGGAAATAAGGGGTCTTTTTGTGTTTTTGGTATAAATGATTTCTCAAATAGCTTGTTCATGTTCATGTTCTGGTATCTTTATCTACTAACTCCTTTGCTTGTATCTGCAATTGTAGATTGATAAACGTTATAGGTTTTATGGAGTGTCCTAACGTCTCCTTCTAGCTCTGGAATTTTAATGTCTTTCGATTGACATAGCTCTGCACACTGTTGAGTTAGCTGATTTGCAGCTTTAGACTTCAGTTTAACTTCAATAGTCTTTAGCTTTTTTGTTTCATTACCCATACTGTCCACTTTCATTGAAAGCGTAGTTAGGGTTTTGAGTATCTTTTCTAAAGAATCATCTTCTATTATATCAGTCTATGTAGCTTTGTCTTGATATGTAATCTGCAATAACGTTTTTGTTAGTCCTAATTACTTCAATTGTAAATATAAAATTTAATATATTCAATACTAGTCTCCGGATCTCTTTTATCGTAACTGAATTTCGTATTTTTTTTGTTAGCCACCATCATACCTGGGTATTATCTGTTCTCACAATAAATTTGTTATATACAATGTATAATTCAAATGCTAATAAACATTTATATAATGAACATAATTCTTTTATATTTATTTCCCATTTTATTTCTATTTATTAAATATTCCTGAATAATATCTGCAATGATGTTCTATTTTTTCATTTTCGTACCAATATTTAAGTACTCCCCCATAACTATATTCACTAGCATCTGCATCTACTATATATATAAACTTTCTATTTTCATCTGGAAATTATAATTTTGGTAATTCTTTACAAAGTATTTTTATTTTTTGGACTTGTTTTTTATCTTCTTCGTTGTAATTATATTCTACATCCTTTTTTAATTTTTTTCTGTAAAGGCTTTAGGTTTTCTGCTAATTTTGGTATATATTCTCTTACTTTGTTTACTAATCCTAAAAATGATTGTAATTTGTTTTTCTCATCTAATTCTTCTTTTGAATTTATTATTTTTTGTACTATATGTTGTTGCATTTTTACTCCACTTTTATCTATTTATATTTCTAAAAATTCTATCTGTTTTTTCATAATTTCGGTTTTCTTTTTACTTAAACTTATTCCCGATTTTTCTATTATATCTGTAAATTGTCCTAATAATTTTAAATGTTCTTCTTTAGTTTTTGTATATAATAATATATCATCTATGTATACTATACAATTAGGTAAGTGTTTAAAATAACTATCCATAAAATATTGATATCTACCTAGTGCATTTTTATATCCAAATGGTAATATATTCCATTCATAAAATCCTTGTGGTACCATAAAAGCGGTTAATTCCTTAGATTCTCATTCTAACTTTAAATGTTAAAATCCTGATTTACAATCAAATTTACTAAAGTAGTTATATCCTTATATTTGTCTTATTTTTAATATCTTATTTGGTATTGGATAATTATATGTCATAGTTCTTGCATTTAAATTTCTATAATCAATAACCATTCTACTTTTTCCTTATAATTGTTCACTATGTTTATTTACTATAAATGCTGGCCTATTGTGTTTACTATTACTTTTTTGTTTATATTGTTTTTCTAGTAATTCATCTATATGCATTTTAAATTCCTTTAAATCGTCAGAATTATATGTTAATGGTTTTGGAATTATTATGCTATTTTTATCTATTAGTTCAATTTTATAGTAGTTTTATGTTTTTTCCATCCTTTTAATAGATCTTCACTGTATAATTGTTCTAATTTTTTCTTAATTATTTCTATCTTATTTGCTGAAAATATAGTTATTTCCTTTTTATTTATCGAAAATACGACTAAATCTATTGTGTCTTCGGTATTTTTTTTATATTTTCTAACTTTTGTGTAATTTTTTCACTTCCTTCTATCCAATCAGTTTTCTTTCTTATTTTATTAATAACTCTTTTTGCTCTTACTTTTTATTTACATGGTGTTGTAAATCACCAATCTGTTTTAGTTATTATATGTGGGTATAATTTATCTAAAAATGGCATTCTCAAAAGCATATCTTTTGATGTTAGTTCATAATTATAGATTTCTTCTATTGTTATTATTTTATCCCATATTTGTATTTTTACACTTTTAGCTTTATATGTAATTAAACTTCCTTCATTATTAAATCTTTTGACTACTATTGGTGTTTTTAATTTATCCCATTTATTTTCTGATAAATAGTTGTATCTACATAAGTTTGCTTCTGCTCCTGTATCTATCATAAGTGTATAATATCTATTATAATATCCTTCTACTATTATTTTTACAAGTACATATATTTTCATATCATGTTAAAGTTCTTTTATGAATAATCTTTCTTTATTATACATTATAGATAATTATGTATGTTTTATATTTTATGGTTTTACTTGTTCTAACCATTTTATTCCTAATATTATATCTGCTTTCTGCATTTCTTCCTTTATTTCAAATTCTATTTTTATTTTTCTAACTCATATTATTATTTCTTTTTCTGCCGTATCCTTAATGTCTATTAGGCTCCTTGGTAAATCTAGGCATATATTACTATTAAATTTTATTTCTTCATTTTTTACTAGATATTTTGCTATATAATTTTCTTCTTGTCCTGTGTTTAGGAGTATTAAATATTCTTTTTTGTTTATTATTCCCGTTATATAATATTGATTTAAATTAACTGTTGAAGTTATTTCATAACTTGTTCTTTTTTATGAACTTGATGATTCTGATTTTTTGCATTAGCTATTCTTTTTTATGTACTTATTCTATCATTTATTATTTCTAAATCTTCTTCTATATCTATATTTTTGTAACTATAGTCATTATTATCAATTGTTTTTATGAATTGTTCAGAAGAACTTTCTATTTGTATTTTATTAATTTTATTTTTTCCTGTTATTTTATGTTTTATTGTTAATACATATAGATTTTTACATCTTGCTGTAAATATTTTACTTTCTGGGGTTAGTTCTATCCCTGATATTTTCCAATATAATACTAATGATTTATGTATATTTTTATCTGTTATTGCTACTGAATAATTCGCACTATTATTAATTTAAATTTTTGGTATGTTAAATTTCCTTTTAGGGCAGTTATTATACTTTTTTTCTATAGGTTTTGATAATCGTATCATCTGCTAAATATAATTCAATTGGTGTATCTATTCCTTCTCTAAAGCATGCTTTTATTAATATCTCAGTTCCTTCAAGGTGTACATATTTTATTGGGTCCTTACTTTTTATATCGTTTGTTTCTTTATTAATTATTCTTTTTGTTACTAGTGGTATGCTAGCTCTTCCTTTTGCATATCTACAATCTATTACATGTTCCTTTTGACTTACTACGTAGTATTCTTCCTTTTTTTCTATTAAGTATATTTTTTATTGTTGGTATTTTAAATATTTTTTCTACACTTAAGTCTAACTCTTTTCCTTTTATTTCGTCAAATATATTATAGTCAAATATTATTTTTTGATTTGTTCCTTCTTCATTTAAATATTCTTCCTTTGTTATTATTTTTATATCTTCTTCAGTTATTTGGTTCATTTTTATATCTTCTTTAGTCATTTGATTCATCATACTCACTGTCTATTTCATTATCTGTTTCATCCTCCGAAATTTCATATATACTATCTTCACTTTCTAATTCATAATCTATATAATCTATCTGCATATATTCTGTATTTTCTATTTTTATTTCTGATATTTATTTATTTATTGGTTTTTTTTTGGTAATTTACAATCTCAAGCTAAATGTTCTAGTTTCCTACAATTATAACAAGTACATTCTTTTATAGATTTCTTTTTCCTATATGGTCTTTTATGTTTATAATTTTTTACATAATATTCTTTTCTTGGTTTCTTATATTTATATTTTGATTTTTTGTATTTCTTATATTTATTATGTTTTTTTCTTTTCTTATAATATCTTTTTGCACATCCAAATTGAGGTGCTATTATATCTTTACAACATGTTAAATTTCTTATTAATGTTTTTTCATTTTCATTTTCTTCTCTATATTTTTCACATAGATTTCTATACCATTGTTGTAAAAATTTTATTTTTGCTCCTATGGTATCTACTATTTTTACTTCATCCCAATTCTTTATTATTTTTGAACTAAATGATTCAGGTAATTTATTAAAATATAATTTTCATATTTCTTTACTTTCTTCTATAATATATGTTCCTTTATAGTAATATTCTTTAAATACGCACGTATATTCATCTATATAGCATATATTACATATTGCTAATTTTAACATTAAATTCTTATTCGTATCTTTTTCTTTATTTTTTTCTGCTTCTTCTGTTTTCATACTGCTAAATTCATCACTTATAGCTATTTTATATTTTTTCAATATTTCTGTTGGTAATATTTTTGTAGGTGTTGATGTTCCTTCTGTTTTTGTATCAGATCTTAATACTTTTTTACTTGCTTCGGCTTGGTTTAAAAACCATAATTTTACTGTTCCTATTAATATTTTTTCTATATATTCTAGTGTGTTTGTTGTATCTATTTATTATCTAATAATTGTTTTGACATGTATCCTACCCATAGTTGTATTGTTTTATTTTTGTCTATTACACAATCTAAATCTAAAAAGTTATAATTACTTATTTGTCTTGGGGTCCATTTATTATATTCATCCTTTGGATTATATCTTTTAAACTTACTTTTGTAATTATAAGTTGGTTTTCTTATATTTGATGCACTAGGTATTATATTTATATCTAGAGTATTTACTTCGGTATTTATTAGTTCTAGATTTTTTTTATTAATTACTTCTTATTTTTTTATTAATTTCTAGTTTTCTATGTTTTCTAGAATTTCTGTATATGTTTCACTATCTTTCGAATCATAATTATCTGTTTCTTCAGCATCTATTATATTTATTTCTAATTCACTGCTTTCTGGTTCTTTATTTTTTATTTCTAATTTTTCTTTAATTTGATTTATCTTATTTAATAATTTTTGTTCTTTATCTTTTTCTTTTTTTTCTTTCTGTCTCTTTTCATATAAATCTTTTAGCATTTGTAGTTCTTTTTCTAATTCAGTAATCCTACTATTTTTAGTTTCTTCTATTTTTCATATTTCTTCTGTGGTTTGTTGTTTTATTTTATTTATTTCCTTTTTAATAGTCTAACTCTTCGATTTCTCTTTCTATTCTTACCATGACTGATAACTTATATTCTAATTTTAATTCTTCTTTTTCTAACATTAAATATAAATGTTCACCTATTTTCTTATACCTTCTTCCTAGATTAGAAGATACTATTTCTATTTTTAATCCGTCATGGTTTTCATATATTTTTCGTCTATTATAAATTCTTCTTTGTTTATTTTTATTTAATTGTTAATAGATCAATTGATATGTAGTTGATGTGTGGGTTTGGTATGTAAGTATTTATAAGAGTAGTTACGTAGCTGTGGTATATAATTAATTCTAGTCATAAAATATCTATCAAATATTTTTTCTAATATGATTTTTCTTATATCTACTATTTCTATATCCTTAAGTACATATAAAACAAATATTTTAAATTTATATATATCATTTCGTCAGATAAATAAATATTCATTTTTCATATGATGCTTTTTCAAAATATTCCCTTCAACCTTATACATAACAAAATGGTATTTGTCGATTGTAAGAAACTCCCTAAAAGTATTAAAACTTAGTAAATTGTTCAGTTTGACATTGATGAAAAATCTTTTAGGTAGTCACTAGTTATTATGTTATTTCAGAACTTCAAATTTAATACATGTTTCAACTTTTAAGATAATAGTTTATTTATGCTATTACTGATTGAAATATTTTAAATGGTTATCTCGCATCTCGTGTCTTAGCTTTTGACTATTGTCGTTAAATTACTATTTATAACTAGTTATACTCAGATGTTTAGTTTCTTTTCACGCATGGTATTCATAATATATTCAGTTTTATCTTGCATACTAATACATTCCATTTTATTTACGTTCCTCTTACACTACATCATCTTATGATGCATATCTAGGTGTCTAGACTCAGGATTACGGTCAGATGTTCCATTAGCTTTTCAAGCCCAGCTGTTGGTGAGTTTTCCTATCATCCAAAGGGCTCAGACTTGGTCACTAGTTTTAGAACAGTTTTTCATTGACATTTGTTTTTAAGTTAGCGTGGGGTCTTTTCCCGATAGACTTTTCATTTCAGTTATTAGACGCTTCTTCAAACATTACTCATTTAGTATTTGATAGTTTTCAGGGTTCGATATTTATCTCATAAGGATTATTTTACATTTTATAAATCAGCCGATCACTATTATTTCTCAACTTCCACTTAAATTCAAGTTTCCTTATTAGTAGTATATCAGGCCAAGGGTCGCTCAACCACTTATGGTTTTGAGTGTCGGTCACACCTATGGTATAGACTTGGGTTATGATAATATCAACGAATTTTATTTTTGCAAACTTTATATTTGTAGAAAAAAAGTCAATATAAGTGTTATAGAATTTGGTTAAAAGGGAAATTTTCTTCCTTTGAGGTGTTGCAGGTGTTCTATATTTTGATGGTGAAAAGTTTTCACTCTGATAATTCTTATGTGATTCAGTAGAATTTGGTGCAGTTGGATAAGAATTGGACATTTAAGGAGGAGTCGGTAGCTATCTTGGACAAGAAAATTTAAAATTTAAGGTATGAGGGGATAATATATGTGAAGGTGTAGTGGAGATACCATCTGGTGGAGAAGCTATCTCGGAGATTGAGTCAGACATGCGGAGTAGATATCTTTAGTTATTTGACATTTTACGTACCTTTTTTTCTTTTGAGAACGAACATATATTTTGGAGATGGATGATGTAACAAAACGCATGGTTGTTTTGAGTATTTGACCCTTTTCATAGCTATATTATATTATTTTTAACTTGCAGGGATGTCTGACACGATTCTTGGGGTAATCGAAATAGTCTCAGAGGAGATTTTGTTTTTTTAAATTTTGGTTATCGAGGTTGGATTTAAATTTTAACAACACTATGTGATTTATGACCTAGTTAGATGGTTTTACCGATCCTGGGGCGCTCGAGAATTGTTGGATCATTTGATGAATTCTAGATAGAAGTTTTAAAAAAAATAATCAAGGGGGCAATTATTAGCAAAAAGATGGAAAAAATAATAATGTGTATTTTAGTTTGAAAAAGTACATAAACAATTTATGGAATAAATTCTGAAATAGAAAAAATATATTTGAGCCTCAAAATTAATTTTATATGTTACTATATGTCGTATATTTACGAAATTTTATTATTATTATTATATAGAAAAGTAAAGAGTGGGACAACCAAGGGTATATTTATAATTTCAAAAAAAGTTATATCTTGCTTATATTTTAGGCATCAAAGTTTGGCCATAAATTTTTAATGATAAAAAAATTAAGTTATTTTTTGTAAATGTCAATCACATCTCAATTGATATAATATCTCACATGAACCCACATAAAATACAGAATTAGTTGTTATTTTCATAATTAATTACTCTAGAAGTGTAATAAAATAATAAATAAATTTATAAATATTTAAATGATAGTCCATACATTCAATTTATTTGTCTTACTTTTTGTTTAAATTTGTTTCAAAAAATTGCCTCTTTTTTTTTAACTATTGAATTATAACTTTTCACTTGTCATATTTAACACCAAGATTAAAATATATTTTGACACGTTCTACATGTTATTAATTTAAGACACAAAATTGAAAATTATTTTTTACTTTCTTCAACTTCGTATCAAATCAAAATCAAACAAAAAATTGAAATGGAGAAATACGCAATTTCAAATTAAAAAACTTTCAGCTATTGAAAGATAATTTTAAAAGTATAACATAAATTATACACTACAATGATAAATAAACCTTAAGACTATAGCATTTCTTTATATTATCAATTTATACATCATAAACTCATTTAATACCTATTTTGGTATTTTATTTTCAGAAGTAATTTTTCAGCTATTAAGCGATTCCGTAATTCCAAAATCTCACATGATATATATCATTACAAGGATTTGCACTATACATATAATTTATGAAAACATAATTATTTACTAAGCACCTATTTAAATTATTTTAAATAACTTATTTAAAATGTAATATTAACTGTCTCATGTTAAATTACGACAATATATACCATATTAACTTTTGTTAATTCTTTGATTCTCTTTATTTGAGATATTAAATTTCCTTATCAGGTAGACATATCACTTAAAAAGAAATTTCTTAATTACTATATTAAGATGATTTCTTATTTTTAACGTATATAAGACAAGACACAAAGGCAATCCTTTAACATTATTATTCATTAAAACGTTCATTCAGTAGGTCCTTATTTTCATTTGTTAAACACCCATAAAATGAATTTAAATGTATTTAAAATCAATTTATGTATGAATCAGTATCCCTTTATTGCTTCGTATGATCTATATAAAATGTTAATAAATAGATATTTATAATTTTAATATATTCTTTTGTATAATTTTAAATAAAGTAAAAAAAGAAAAACATTACAATTAGTTGTTTATTCTCTTGTGTTTGACCTGATGTTAAAGATAATCATTAGAATATATGATACTTTAATCTTAATTATGAAACCTTAAATAAGTTTAAACTATTATTTGATTTAATAAAGATAAGAAGTTATATTTTATTATATAGTGTGATCTCTACTTAAATTTCTTTTTGATGTTTGTTCAAAAATATTAATGATTATTTTTTTTTTGAAAAATTAATTAAATAACAATAAATATATTTAAAATTATAATATTGGGCCCGTAAACGGGCCCTTCATTATCTAGTTCTTATAAAAAATAAAGCACGCGTCGAACTTGATATAAAGGTGAAATGTGTTTTAAGTTCTAATTTCTATTACTTGCGAATAATAAATTAAATGTGCCGGCCTTCCAAATAATAACACATAATGACACCCTGTTTTTATATGAGATAAAATTCAATCAAATAAGAAAATTATTTTCGAATTTTAATAAATTAATGTCATTCTATGATAGTAAAAAACAAATTAAATGTTAAATTATGAATGCTTTACAACTTATAAAAATGTTTTTATAATTGATACCAACAATATTTCAAAAATATTTTTAGGATAAATAACATCACTACTTTAGCCAATTTTTTTTATTTTTTTTGGTTAATTCTAAAATTTTGGTTAGGACCAATAGAATATTGGTTAAAATACTATGTGAAATTTTGTAAAATAACTTTAATATTTTCATTTTAACTTTTGTTAATAAGTAAAATAGAAGAAAAAGCTTAAATTCTCTATTTATGGAATTTATCTAAATTTTTAATTAATTATATTGAACCCGTGCATGAAGCTTAAATTAATTAGTAATTTTATAAGGATCCATTAGTTATATTATAATTTATTCTTTAATATAATCATTATTCAAAGCAATAATAGTTGTCATGTGATAATGACCAAACTACGAAAACAAGATCTAACTACGAAAACAAGATGAAAAATCGATAGATAATGATGATAGACACAAGAAGGTAGAAGAAGTATAAACTAAAGGAAGTTTCAAATCCAAAAGCCCCTAATTACATTCACCTAAAATACATCTCTTACTGTGACCACTAGGGAATCGTAGCACCCTCGAAACCACATGTGTAAGCAAACATTCATCAAAAGCTCACTAAAACTCTCTCAAGAGTGATGTTCATCAATATTCAAAGATAATTAGTGGATGAAAACCTAGGTTTAGATATTTATAGTCTTGTTTATCTATGCAACACCCCAAAGCTGTTCCTGGATGTCACATGATGCTTAGGACTACGAGTAGACTCAAAGGTAACCCGTGATATTTACTCAACACTTGGGCCATGATAGAATAAACTTTAATATGTGTGAAAACTAAAAAGTTATGAATTGAGTTTAAGTAAATGAACACTCTCATTAAAAAACTGAAAACACAGTATCGTTTGAAACTCATGAGAATCTGAAAGAAAACAAATTTATCAAACTACAAGTCTTGACAAATCTCCAAGTCTACTAAAGAGCGAATGAGACAGGCCCAACCGACCCAAAGAACTGAAAACATAAGTCTGAATTAATAATAACTGAACATCTAAAAATAACCACACTCTTGGCCCTCGAAATATGATGATTCACCAACAAGCGAGATATAGGAAGTGGTGATTGATGAGCTGTAAATTTACCACTCATTTATGTCTAATTTCGTGCACACTACTATGGTTAAAAGATATTAATGAGACAAATTTATCATTTGAATGCACTAATTTTTATGTTTTGCAAGCATACAAGTGATGATAAAAAAGAAGTGAAATGAGTTGAAAAGAGATAAAAAAGGGACGAGTTAGTGCAAAAACTAGAAAAGTAGGAGTAGGAACTGACCCCCAGTTAGAGCGATCGCTGTATGAAGGTTGTGATCGTAACCATCCTAAATCAGTCTAATATCGCGATCATGTGTGATGGGTTCACCGCAATCACGATCAAGAGCCAACGATTGCGATGGAGCCAAAAATAGCCCAATAGGGAAGTTTTGTAAACTTCTCAGAGTTGGTTCAAATCTCTATAGGGTAGGAAAAACCTTTCACTTTTAGGGATATCTTGAACTAGATTTTAAGTTTTGGCTTTTTAAAATACCTACCAAATTGGGAAACATTATTTTTGTTAATTTTTTAGGGATTTTAGTTGTAATTGAAGAATACTCTTGCTTATATCTTCAGTGGAAGCTTTGAATGTGAATTTGGGTATAATTCTTCCCTTAAACTTCATGAGTCGCTAAATATCTATCTTGGGGATATGTTGGAATAGAGTACAAATATGTGTGGGTTTTGATTATTAGTTTAGATTCTTGGTTAATGATGTTGGTTTTCACTAATGCTTGCTTGTTGAATTAAAGTATGTGGGTGAAAATCCCAAATTCTCAAAATCTCACATCATCTCTGAAATGTGGGTATTCTTTTGGGTCCTATATCATTCTTAAAAGATGGATATGGGTGATAAGGTATTAGTGAATAAAAATTAGATGTTAGCTATTCCTTTACATTATCTTTGAAATAAGGATTGATTGTGAATTTGTTATGTCTTGGGCATTTTCCTAGAAATAGGGATGCCCAGTTGAGGCATTGGGTGAATTTGTTTTCCACACCCATGAGGTATCAGAAAGGGTCCATGGGTGATATTTTGGTGTTTGTTTGAAGAACTAATATCAAAATCCTAACCTAGCCTACCCATTTAGTCATTAACTAGAGTTTGCATTTAATTCTCATATACTTATGCATTAATTTCTCCTAGGAAAACATAATCTCAAAACTCTTCTCCTATTGAAAGTTTATCTATATTATTTCTCTTAATTGGTAGTTTGAGTAGATTTTGTTTATCTAAATCATACCCCCCAAATTTTGTTTTATGCCTTTCATTACGTTTACATTGCGGGTATATCTTTAGTAGCTTCCAAAACCTATAGGATTTGAACACTAGTTACACTCCTCATGGATTCAACTCCAACTCAAGTTATCTTAATATATTTGACAATGATTGCCTAGCCTATAAATCATGGAGTATGTTAAGTGTGATCAAAATGGAGCTGTTGTCAAGGAGTGAAACTTAATTTTATCTTGTGTGGTGTTGATAGTAGCTTTGGGTTTACCCATAACGGTTGTTATTTATTTTGGTTGTTGTTTTTTTTTGTTTTTAGGTGGGTTCAATAATGTCAACACCATAATGAGTGATCATGCAAGTAATGCCAAAATCTTTGATGGGCCCCTAGATGATGAAGACCATCTCCACGATGTGGGGCTTACTAGTCCCATCTGCATCCCACCGAATTTAGGGAATGGGGTCTTTCACATCAGAAGTGTGATGTTACATATTTTTCAAATGAAAGGTCTCTTTGGGGGTCAAGATTATGAGGACCTAAACTTGCACTTGAATATTTTTTTAGAACTGTGTGCCCCATTCGACATTGCTCATATCTCACAAGAAATATATGGTTACACCTCTTTCTGTTCTCTCTAATGGGTGAGGCGGTGTTGTTGTTAAGGTCTTTTCCTGCTAGGTCAATCACATCATGGGTCAAGCTCACCGAGGCTTTCTTATATAGTTACTTCCCACCGTTATAGATGTTGCAAATGTGGGACAAAATCATTAATTTTCATCAACTCAATGGGGAGCCTATATATGAAGTTTGGGAGAGGTTTAATGAAAATCATGTAAAATATCCTAACCACAAGGTACCATACAACAATCTCCTACAAATATTCTATAGGTCATTTTACCAACTCAAAAAGACTGTGGCAGACAATACGACCAGTGGATCACTTGTGAGGTAGTCATATAGAGTGGCTTAAACTTTTCTTGAGTAAATCACAAAGAAAATAGAGGTGGCACACCCAGGACATCGAGGTAGCTCAAGTTTACCCTACCACCTCCTATATGGATAAGGAATAAAGGTAGAAATAAGAAAAGAGGGAGCAAAACATGAAAAAAATAATGACACAATTAGACCTCCTTATGAAAGCATGTAATGGGTGTACCTATAAAGATGGTAAATGACATGGAATCCAAAGGATATGATGAACAACAAGAAAAGAAGCTCAAAGAAGAAATTATCTATTTGGACAACTACTCGGGGGGGGGGGGGGGTTCTTACCCGTCTTATCAAAGGCAAGGTGGGAACCAAGTTTGGACCAATCATGATCGAGAAAGGGAATGCTGTGATAGAGATAGTGATTGGAGGTATAAGGATAGAGAGTGTGATAGATATGTTCCCCTCATTACCAAGTGAAAAACAATGAGTCAAATCCCATAGATCCCAAAAATTTCAAGGCCGAGGATGTGCTTGCTAGAATCTTAATGAGAGTGGAAGGAACAGACAAAATTGTCTAAGAATTAAAAGAAGATTTTTCTCAAATCAACCAAATGGTTATATCACACTATTCTTCAATCAAGAAATTAGAGATTCAAATTGGCCAAATCTCAACCGCACTCACTGCAAATCCTAAGGGTGTCATCCCTAGTGATCGGTGGTAAATTCAAAAAATAATGCTCAAGTCTTAGAAATTGTCACCCGAAGCAGCAAAGAAATTGGTGCACATAAGATTGAGGTTAAACAAAAGTCTTATGATGATCTAGTGAATACAAATAAGAAGCATGTAGGTGAGCCAGATGGTGAGGCTCCAAACTTTCAAGAAGGGGATAATGGAGAGCCGATGATGAAAGAAGAGATGGTTGATGAGGAGGGAACTCCTAAGGTATTTGAAGGTGATGAAATGCAATGTGACACATTTTCCCAAAAGAAAATGCCTTATTCATTTCCTCATAGTCTCAAGAAAAAGGATGAAATTTTCAAATTCAAGAAGTTCCTCGCTAAGCTTAGAAATCTTTCAATTAATATCCATTTCTAGAAGCTATTCAAGGAATTATGGGATATGCTAAGCTAATGAAAATATTCATGTCCAAAAAGTGCCTTGTGTATGGCGAAACCATTGAAGTTACCATGGGTGTAGCGCTATTATGACAAGTGCTACGACAGACAAGAAAGAAGACTCGGGAGCCTTCACAACCCATTGCAATATTGGGACACATAAATTTGAGAAAGCCTTGTGTGACCTTGGTGGAAGCATAAATCCTATGATATATGAAATTTACTGAAAGCTTGGTTTAGGCACTCCTACTCCTACAAAAATGAGACTTTTAATGGCGCATTAGTCTATCAAGAGATCGGTTGGAGTCTTATTTAATGTTTTGGTGACGGTGGATCGCTTCATTCTTTCAGTGGACTTTATTGGGATTGATTATGAAATCTACCAAGAGATACCTATTATCCTTGGAAAACCTTTTATTTTACCAAAAGAGCAATTGTTAAAATGGAAAAAAGAGAAATAAAATTTCTGGTCCAAAATGATTATGTGTCTTTCAGGTTTGCAAAACCAAGAAACAACCTATGGAACTACAAGTAGTATCCATCATTGATGTAGTGGAAACAAAGCTGGATAATTGGTCCCCCGAGGATCCAACTTGAAAGTTGAAGAACATTGTAAGACCCCGCAGAAATTCTCTCGTAGTCTGAGCCTTAGAGCGTGTTCAGTGAAACATAAATCCGGCCCTAAAAGATTGAGAAGTGACTTACCAAGTTAGAAATATTTTAAATCGTGAGAATTTCCCTAATATCAAATTTTTGACATGTAGATATCGAATAAACTTTCCATCGATACCAATTTCGTCAAAATCCAGTATTGGACGAGGAAGTTATGGTCATTTTACTGAAAGCAGTCGGAACCACCCAGGTGCGACAGCCGGGTTAACGGACCGTCGAGCTTGCAATGGACAATCGCCAAGATCGTTGCAACCAAGAAAGTGACTCCTTTTTGGGCCCAAGTGCGATGGCCAGGAAGACGGACCATCAAGACTGCGACGGACCATTGTCGCTGAGGCAGTGTGGCCTCATCCTGGCCAACGTGCAACAGACAATCCAAAGGACCATCGAGTTTGTGATGAACCATTGCTGAGATCATCGTATCAAGGCATTGTACTTTTTTTCTAACCGATGTGCGAAGGAAGATCCGACGGACCATCAGACTAGTGATGGACCGTCACTTCGACCGTCACTGTCCCCAATTGGTAATTTTAAGTCGATTTTAAAAGGACTTTTTAGTCTTTTTTTTTCACTCTTTTCAGCTCCTATTAATATCCGATCAAGGCTCATAACTTCATTCTTCATCTTCAACATCAAAAGCTAGGGTTTCTACAAAATCAAAACCCTTCTTTCTTCTTTAAGAGAAATCAAGAAATCAAAAATATCTCCAAGAACCTTCAAGAAAGAGTTTCCTAAGGTATGCATATGTTGATTCTTGGGTCCCTTTCATCCAAGAAGCTCAAAAACCTTTTTTTTTTTAAATTTTTTTTAAAGATCTTATGTTTATGAGTTTTCATGATTCATGTGAATTGAAATTGAAGTTCATGCTATTATTGAGTTTTTAATTCATGTTTTGTTTATGAGGTTTCAAGTTTTGACCCTAGTATGTGATACTCATGTGATGTTCATGATAAATCGTCTTCAAGTTACTTGTTAAGTGATGTTTTCATGTCAATTAAGGATAGAAATTATTGAATAAGCAAATCATGCTTCCCATATGTTTGATAAAATTCTTATGTGAAAGAATTAGAGCCATTATAGCATGTTGACTAGAAATCCCCAATTGTGTGCAAGCCCATGTATGCCAAGTGTTTGTTGAAAAACCTTAGTAAATAAATTGTGTCATGATAGCATGAAATTCCCTAATTATGTGCCCTTCGATACATGCTAAGACTTTAATACATGCTAAGTGTTTGATGCAAGACCTTGTTAAATGGAGTATGTGCCAATAGCATGTCTCCCTGTACTATCACATGTTTACGATTTCTAAATGCTTGAAGAGATACTTTAGTGATTGTGATGGTGAATGAATGTCCATGATCTTGATTATTCAAGAATGGCTATGTTTTACTTTTATGTTATCGAGTCCTGGGGGCATTTATACCCGATAAATTAGCTGCAGTTTAGAGCCCGCATCAGTTTTCTTGATAATCTCAGTCAAGCCACGATTCTTAGAACTTAGTGGGTTATAGAACTTTGTACCCTCAGACAGATACAGAATATAAGAAATTTTAGAAATCTCAGTAATCTTAGTATCACTAATATTCTAGCCTCAGTTCAGATCTAATATTATTCAAGTGTTCAGTTTGGAACTCAGTATCATACAGTCAGAAGACAAGATTCAGTAGTATTCTGTCAGATACGGAACCAAGTGAATTCAGCGTAACTCAGTCAGATCATTCAAGAAATATGATTAGTAACAGATTCAGCTCAATTTAAGTTCAGTTAAGAATCTGTTTAGAGTCTTTCAATTAGGAGTAGGAGTTAGCACTGAGTGAGTGCAGGGATGATAGATCCTCGTTAGAGAGGCAGAGTCGTTAGAGAAATGCTTGAACTCCAAAACTGTGTAGCCAGTGCAGAAGCAGGAGTCACCCATTAGAATAAGGCTTGACTATTATACTGCCTTAGGCTTGACTTCCTGTGAGGGTCACCTGTTAGAGAGGCTTGACCAGAGTAGAGGTCTTTACCCGTGGCACGGTATTGACACCCTTCCAGCTAGGGTTATAGGTTGGACCCTACCAGTTCAGATTTGGTCTATGTCGGTTAAGTGAGAACTCCCACAGTTGTAGTTTTAGTATCAATCTTCAGAGTAAAACTCAGAAATAAGGACTGTCAGATACAGTCACCGATCTCAGTAAGGAATTCAGATAGTTTAATAAATTCATAGACCACCCGCTAGATAGGCCTGGTCCCTCATAAAGTTATTCAGTATTAGTATTATCAGATTCAGAGATCACCCGTTAGATATGTTTGACCTTAGTCTCAAATTCAGTTGAGTAATTTCATTATCAGATCCATAGATCACCTGTTAGATAGTCTTGATCTCAGTTTCAGATTCAGTTGAGTATTCTTATTATCAAATCCAAAGATCACCCATTAGATAGGCCTGATCTTAGATTTAGTTGACTGTTCACATTATCAGTTTCAGAGATCTTTCACTAGATAGGTTTGATCTCTGACATAATCATTTCTTATCATTTATAGAAGATTTAGGGATCATTCGTTAGAGAGGTTTGATCTCAGATTTAGTTAGTCGAGATTAGTAAGCTCAGAATTCAATCATTGATATGAGTAGATTTAGTTAATTAGTTTCAGTATCACCAGTTTCCGAGATCACTCACTAGATAGGACTGATCTCCACCTCAGTATTCAATTATTCAGTATCTCAGTATTAGTAGTGAGTTCAGATGACAGTAAAACGGTATTCGAGTTTTAATATTTAGAGTCACGATGATTTCAGTTATGGTTTGTGCATTCATGTATTTGTCCTCACTCAGTACTCTCATGATTAATCAGTTAAGTAATTATGCATGTATAAGCCCTTGCATTTAGCCTTACCTCATCTTCATACTCAGTACATTCCTACGTACTGATACATTTGCACTATGGAATTTTATTTTACACCATAAGTTCAAAGGCACGAGATCCAGAGTACCCTTAGTAGCTTAGTCCCAGTCAACAATAGTAGACGTAGCAGTGAGTCCTCTCCATTCGAGGATGATCCTTATTTTATTATCGCATCCAATTTAGTTTATTTTCAGTAGACGGAGTTATTTGGGGGCATGTCCCATCAACTCCACAGTTCAGATAGTTTAGAGGCTTTTTGGATAGATATATCAGTATTCAGTTTTCAGTTTTGAGTATTTTTAGATTTTTTGAACCATATATCCAGTTTTTGCATTTAATATCTATATTATGCAATGCTCAGGTATAGATATCAGTAAAGGGTTAGCTTGCGGTAATTCGGGATCATGAGCACCGTGTGACGTTCCTGTTCCAAAAAAAATTAGATCGTTACAAACATCATGCCGCGATGACAAATTAGGCGCTAGTTGGGAGGAAACCACCAATGCCATGAAAGTGGCTCGTATCCTTTGAATTTTGATTGTTAGAATAGGTTTTTTTTTGTGATTAATCCATGAAATTGTAGTACTGTAAGGTGTTTTGAATGAGGTTAAGAAATAGAAAGTGTGGTGCATTTGAATAATAGACTGAATAAAGAAAAATGGAAGACCAAATATTAGCCTCAATTACCATAATTGCAGTACACATGCCAGTGCAATAGTGATCGCTGCGGGACCGTGATTGTAGTACTTTGATCATGATTAAGGTCAGGACTGGTAAATGACCAGTCGATTGCAATCGCCCCACACACATTCTTCTTTTTAAAATATCTCATAAATTATATCCATTTATGATTGTGTTTTGTCCATCCAAAGGTGTTTAAGCATTCGCTCTTCATCAGTAATGTAGTATATGCTCCAAATTCGCACTTTGGAGCTCTTGTGTAGGCCTTAGGACTCATGTTGTAGGGATGGCCTAAAACTATACTATGCATGCTTGATCTATGGTTTAAATATGCTTGTTGGTGTGCTTAGCTGTTGTAATTGGTGTGTATACTAATGGGAAAGTCTTAAGTACCCTAATTTTGTTCATATTTGATAGAAATAGTATGTGCATACTAAGTGCTTGATTAAATGCTTAAACGAATTCATATTAGATTTTCATGTTCATAGGGCGTGATTGAATACCTAGAGACCATGTTCCTTGATCTTAATGTAATATTTTGCTTTGGAACACATATTGGCGTTGAAATTGGAAAAATTGAGCTTTTGAGAAATTTGGTTGACATTGCCGTAGTTATCGCGATTGCGGTCGTAAGATTGCGATTGCGGCTTAGTGACCTGTGCTTACAACATCCGAGGATGTTTTTCAGTTTAGACTAAAATTCCTACAAATCCATTTCTTGACCAAAACCTATCAATATACCATCCCATGACCTCAATTGAGTAATATAGCATAGTTTTCATATGAAAATGATTGATGATTGATGCTATTGTGTGATTCTCAGGTTTTCAAGGCTCAAGATGGGAGATTTTGACCAAACTCGGTTCATGGCCCCAGAATGCCATACTCTGTACTATGATGACCTCCCCAAGATAAAGCTGCTCCTGGGAGAGGCATATGCTTTGATAAGGTACTGGAGAAGCTCCCAAATTTGTATGACAAACTTGTAGCCACAGGGTGGAACTGTTTTGCCTCAATTCTTTGTTGGGCAAATAAATATTGGGTAAGGGAGTTCTACACTAAACTTATTGTAGTATCTTTCTCTGAACCAGTTGTAAGGATCCTGGGGAAGAATGTTCACTTTGGGGATGAGAAGATAGACAACCTTTACGAGTTGTAAAATAAAGATATGGGGCAGTTCGAGGCAAAGGGGTATGAATAAGAGAGTTGGATGGCTAAAAAATTATGACCTTGTAAAGAGGTTCCTTGGTCTAACACAAAGGTAGGGATATCATTGAATGACTTCTCAAATGACGCAAGGATATGGTTAGCCATTAATTGTAGCCGAGTGTCCCCATGCACACACATGACCTCTATTCCAGATATGCGAGACCGGATGGTTGCTTGTATCCTAGACAATATTCCTTTGAACATTGGATAGCTGGTGATTTCAGAAATGAAGCACTTTAAGAACCAAGGTGGAAAACTACTCTTATTCCCCTCATTGATCACAAATCTATGCAGGAGAGCCAGGGCTGAGGAGTATCCCAGAGATACTTGAGTGCATCCAAACAACCCGATTTACCCTCTTAAAATTTAGTGTGAAGAAGTATCTAGCAAGAGCAAGAAGAGGAGGAGCAACTTAGGTAGGTCGACAGAGGAGTATGTAGAATCCTACAAACCATTAGTAGTTGGGCTATTTAAGAATATATAAATTGACATGAGGATCATAAAGGAGCTTGTAGCTGGGTTACCTCAAGGGACAAGAGAGTCTTCCACCACCCGCCATTCCTAGTTGCTCAGTAAGACTATGAAAAATACCTAGATAACCAGAAGAAGCAAGGGAATACTATTTATTGGCTTAATAGAGCCTAATCATCTTTAGCACATTGGCATGAAGATCTTAGGGACTCACATGAGAAGATAAAAAAGAGGGAGAAGAAGAGAGACAAATTCTTCACAAAGATGTGGAAGGGGGTAAAAGGCCTTTGGATGGTCCCAAAACCAAAGGATAGACTTTGTTTTCCTGGAGATAATAGTAATGATAAGGTACCAGCTGCATGGTCAGATTCAGATAAAACTAGAGGTGGTGGAGATGATGCAGAGATCGAGGGCGATGATAGTCCTTGATGCGGTTATAGGGAGCACCAATTACTATTTTCTTATGATTTCTTAATTACACAGTGAGGTTACTTTAAGATTTTAGTTGGGGGTTCCCATCTCCGTACTCATTTATTTGATATTTATTATTGTGATATGTGTGGATATTTTTATGTTGATTTAGATGATTGTTATTTTTGGGTTGTAATAATTAGGCACCCCGATGGTGCGTACATTTCATGGATTAGTTTCTTGTTTCTTCTTAAATTTTTATTTTATCTTTATCTGTCTTATGATGATGTCAGACAAGCCTTTCCCTATGATAGATTTAGTGACGACATTCTTCAGGGAAAATCGTCGTGATTGGGTTTGGAGCCATAGATGCCGGGGAAGTTTAAGTATCTGTAGCATCAGAGTTTTGGTATCTCCCTTTTACCTATAGTGAAGTCTTAGTATCCATATGGTTTACCTTTATGTGAGCCAAAATGTGAGATGGCGACTTGGTTTGGTGCCATCAATAGCAAATATTTTGTGGTGTAAATGCAAAGCAAACGCCCCCTCCATCCAAACATTTTGGAAACCAAGGGCATGAATATAATTAATTTTGAAACAATTCTTTCCATCTTTTTGTGACTTCGAAATCCTTAGTTTTTAGTATATGGTAAATGCCTCCTTTACTTTCTAGTAGGAAATGCAATTGAGCCTCCTTGAAAAGTTTGCATGTCATTTGAGATGGGCGTAATTGTGTAACTCTCATGCATACATGTATCATCTAGAACTTTCCCCATTAGTATATCAAGGCTAATTATGATTATTCCTAGTTGGTGAATTGATCTTAGGCCTTCTTTGTGAACATAGGAACCCATTTTAGCCTAAATAGCCTACCCTACATAGAATAGTATCCTTAGTTACCAATTTTGGGCCTTCAAGCCTTTCTTTGGCCACAACATTACAAGCCTTGAATCATTTAAAGTTTATCCCTCTTTTGAACCCTACACTCCATGAACTTAAAAAAATGGAACTTGAGGCCAAAGGCCTAAGTTGGGGGTGGTATGTCTTTGAAGAGGTAACCTTGGGCCATGATATTGTAAGTGGATGCCTAAAAATCTAAGCAAAGAGAGAAAGTGAAAAAATAAAAATGAAAGAAATCATCAAAAGAAGGAATAACATAGATTGCTAAAGAAATTTTCGAAAAGAGAATGCTTTCAAAGAGATGGGTAAATCAAGGTAGTGAAAGTGGGCATGTGTGAATTTTTGAAACAAATGAAGTGGTTTATGGTCAAAAGTTGGGTCGAATAGTGTAATGTAGAAGTTCAAGGAGGGTGTAGTCACTTTGTTCCTAAATGATATCATACCCTTTCCTGAACCTACGTTACAAGCTTGAAAAAGTCCTTCGAGATATCAAACCAAGTGTATTCATAGTAGTGGTGATTAAAAATAAGGGCAAGCATATGGTATGGTACTCATTAACATTGAGAGAGTTTTTGTGATAGTAAGTGTTACACTTAAACCCCTTGTAGCATAATATGTAATTTGGTGTGTTGGATTTTCTTTTTGTGAGGAGGCATATAGACTAATTAAGGTAGGTGAAATTGTCATCTTCCGAAAATGAGGCAAAGGAGTATAGTCAAATAACTATTGATAGAGAGTAGCTTCTAAAGAGTTAATGATTGTTGCATTATAGTTCTTTAAAGTCTTTTGTGTCTTTGAGATTGTGCTTTATATTGAGGGAAGTTGTAAGAATAGCTTTACCCATGATTGAGAGCTACTTATTGTTGTTAATTAAGTTCGAAGTCATTGTAATCATTTGGTCATAGAAATGGGCTTAAAAATTGGATTGCCTCATTAAGTAAGAATTAGCATTTCTTGAGGACAATAAAATGGTTAAGTTGGGGGTATTGATGTGTGATATATTATGAGTGGTAAATTTATAACTCATTTACTTCCAAATTCCTGCACATTACTATGGTTCCAATTCTTAATAGGTCAAAACCCTTTTCACTCTTTGGGATATCTGATAATGCTCAACTTACACATCAATTTAAGTGCAAGGCGATCGTTGTCAACATATTTACCCAACTAAGAGTCAGGGCTGAATCCATGAGGAATAATTTGAGTTGCGATTGAGTAAATTTGAAATAAAAATTGCTTGCTAAGTTCAAACCTATGGTACAAGATGTTTTAGAGTAATTATTGGGCTTCTAAGGGAATAATACAAGACTAAGAATAATTATAATGAAATTAATTAGGCATGGATCTTGGGATTACGCTATCCTAGGGGTAAGTTATGCATGGGTATATGATGAATCAATGAAAATTCTATTCGTTGATGATGTGGTAGGCTAGGTTTAAAGTCCTTGAGGCTAGTTCTTCAATAATGACGCAAAGATGTCACCCATTGACACTTTTGATTACCTAACGAGTGTGACAATTAAAACCACCCAACATCTCAATTGGGTATCCCTATTTCTAGGATGATACCCATGATATAGTCAACCTCATAATCACCCATATTTCTAAGATACTGAAAATTTGCAAAATATGTGTATAATTGTCTACTATTGCCTTGGTTTCCACATCCCTCTTTAAAGGATGATGTGGGTTTCTAAAGTTAACCCAACCCCTCTTTCAAGGATGGTTTAGGATTTCAAGATCTTAGAATTTTCATCCATCAAACCCATTTGGGTATTTGGAGCTTTCACCTACAAATCGTTTCAAATTTAATTAGGCAATAGAAGAACCCATCACCAACAAACTAGTATAAGCACATATGCATCACAACCCACACAATTTACACCCTATTCTAACATAATACCATGATGAAGAACTAGCTACTCATAATGATAATAAATAAAAATAAATAAAAATCTCCATTAAATTGATTAATCAAAAATAAAGAGAATGCAAACCACACTTTTATTCTATATAAATCCTCAACAGGACTTGCCAATTCTCCACTTAGAAGTCACTCTAATGTCTTCTTATCTTAAGATTAGTAAAAATTTAGCTCCAAGCTCTAAGAAATTACAAAACCCTAAACTAAAGTTGGGAGGAGGGGTTGTGGAATGATGATTGAATATGGGTTTTTGAGCTGTTAAATAGGAATTTCAAGTCGGCTATGTACTTTTATAACTTTTCCCTTGGCTAAAATCCTGCTATCCTGCGATCACATGTGGATCTACCACGATCGTGGCTCTGCGGTCGCTGAGTTCTTTAAGTGATCGCAACTTGCTGACTTTTTGACTTATTGCGATTGTAGTGGTCACTCCGCGATCACGATATCTGAGGCCTAGTCTGCATAGGTTTTCTAGATTTTGCACTTCTCTTCCTTCTTTTATTCTTTTTCAGCCCATTCCACTTCTTTTCATCTCAACAATTGTGTACCTAAAAAATATGGGAATTAGTGTATTTACATCATAAAGTAGTCTCATTCATACCTTTGGATGATAGTAGTGTGTGCTAATTTGGATGTCAATGAGTGGTAAATTCACCACTCATAAACACCCCCAACTTAAACCTTTGTTTGTCCTCAAGTAACACCATTTCTTACATTATGAGACTATGCAATTATGAGCCCATTTGCACCACCGAATGATTACAATGACTTTGAACTTGATTTACACCAACTATTTGCATTCATGCATGGGTGAATCTATTTTATCCACTTTACTTGACATGAAACATAATTTTAAAGGCATAAAAGACTTCAAAGAACAAGAATGGAACAATTACCCACTCTCTAAAGGTAACTCTCTATCAATAGCACTTTACTACACTTCTTTAGCCTATTTGTTCGGAAGATGACAACGTTACCCACCTTGAACTATTTGCATGTATCCTCACAAGAAGGAAATACGATTCACCAATTTGTCTATTAATAATCAAGGGATATATGTGCAATACTAACGTTCACAAAGAATCTCTCCATGCGACGAGCATCATACCATATGATTTCCCTTATATTCTAGTGCCACTAATATGAACATACTTGGTTGGAGATCCCAAAGGTCTTTTTAAGCTTGTTACATATGTTGGCGAAGGAAGGGTATGGAATCATTTAAGAATGGAGTGAATACACCTTCCTTGAATATATACATCACTATCATATTATTCAACCAATCTTTTGACCACGGGCCACTTTATTTGTTTTCTAAATTCATACATGCCTACTTTGGCCATTGTTCTTCACCCCTCTCTTTGAAGGAATGTTCATTTTTTTTGTAATCCATGCCTTTTCTTCTTTTGATTATTTCTTTCTTTTTCTCCTCTGTTTTTTGCTTTCTTTTCTTAGCACTTAGGCATCTACTTACTTTCCACGGCCTACGATTACCTCTTCTAATCACTACTACTCCTAACTTGAGCTTTTGGCCTCAAGTTACCATTTTTTGTTTGGTTTAAAGAGGATTGGGTTCATAACAGGGATACCATTTTAATAGGCTAAGGTTTTTAATATGGTTGCCAAAGAAAGGTTTGAAAGCTCAAAATGGGTGACTAGGGATACAATTTATGCATGGGTAGGATATTTAGGCTAAAGTGGGCTCCTATGTTCACATAGACGGCCTACGGTCATTTCACCAACAAATAAATGATTACCATTAGCTTTCAAAGACTAACCAGAAAAGTTCTAGCTGATACAAGCAAACATGGGAGTCAAGCAATTACGCTCACTGCACACATGACATGCAAATTTCTCAAGAAGGTTCAATTATGCATTCCAATAGAGACAAAAGAGAGTATTAACTAACTTTCATAAGCTAAAGACTCCAGAGTTGCAAGAAGAGGTAAAGCATTGTCACAAAGTTTTTCACATCCATACCCCTTGATTTTCAAAAAAAATTTGGATTGAGGGGGTGTTTGTTTTGCATTTACACCACACAAGATTTGCTATTGCTAGCATCAATATCAAGTTGTTGTCTCACATATTGGATCTTTCAAAGGTTTACTCAGACTTCACCATAGGTACAAGGACTATCCCAACTTCTCAAATGCCACAGGTACTTAAATTTCCATTACATTTATAGTTCTGACGCTACAGGTACTCAGACTTCCCTTGCATCTACCACTCAAAACCCAGTCATAAAACTTTTCCATTAAGAATAATGTCACTCAATATATCATATGGAAAGGCTCGTCAATCCTTATTATTAAAATAAATAAAAAGAAAAAATGAAAAATAATCGACTTTACAAAATTCTCATGTTTTGGATCAACTAAGTTAAAGTATTGCAAGCTAATGTATACACACAAGGTAGGGCCGCAACCCCCAACTATAAGACTTGTAGTGACCTCACTACATAACATAAAAGCACAAGATATTTTAAAGAAATCCCTAAAACAACATTGATAACCATGTTGAAAGCTGGACATAGAGGCACGATCGCCGCAAGATTAGGGAGATCACTGTAACTGAGACCATCCGCTCCTCTATTTTGCCCTATATTTTGCATGGCTGCTATACTTCTAATATTGGTTTTCCCCTATTTTGGTTTCCAACCTGCCCCAATCACCCATGAAGCATTAAAATTTTGTGACTTATTTAAAATAAAAGGATATAAACATAAAAACAATGGGTTGCCTCCCATCAAGAGCTTGGTTTAACGTCATGGCATGATGCTTTTTTTAATCCTTATTTGTGTCTCCATTTAGAGGATTTGAACTTCCTACCTGAGTTTTTATTATTATATCTTTGAGGTGCGTTGGGATAGTGAGGGTACAATAAAACATATTCTATAATGCCTC
Organism: Capsicum baccatum var. pendulum; assembly: GCA_030864225.1. NCBI lineage: Eukaryota > Viridiplantae > Streptophyta > Magnoliopsida > Solanales > Solanaceae > Capsicum > Capsicum baccatum. Next base: position 159,711,478 of record CM061555.1, on the reverse strand, counting down.
TTTGAGGACTTGAACCTTTTACCCAACTTCACCAAATTTTTGAATCGACTCCTTGGATAAAGGTAGGGTCATCAATAGGCCTTTAGTTGTACATCAAAAATTAATCTCCTTGGCCCTAGAGTGCGGTGTTCTCATGTGCTTCTTTGGAATATCGAACTCCAAAATATAGGGATGGAGTTCCTTCTCCCTAAAATCCATCATTTGCTTGGGTGGATAGACTTTCGTCAAATCCACCAAGCATGATGTTGAAAACTGGTTAGAATGGGGTCTTTCCCTAAATTCCAAAGTTGCATTTATCTTAACACTCTAATGCCAAAATGGTCTAGAGTCTTTATAAGATATTTGATCGACTTCTTCTATTAACTCTAGCACCATTTCCTCAATCTCAAAAACCTCTCTCATGTTTGGTTTGGTTGGTTGGGAAATCACCGAGGATTTTTCAGCATCAAGCTCATTTAGAGGCATGGACATGGTCGTAGTACTTGCATGATTGACCTCTATGACCATCTCTTCTATCCTCTTTCTTTCTTCGTTATATGCCTCCATGGATTGATGTATGTCATATATATTATCCCCTGTTGATATCACCCGATCTAAGATAAGTCAAAGCATTGCTTCAACACTATTATTTTTGGTGCTTCATTCTTCCTTTTCTAGATCATAAGACCTATCAAAATAATAAGAAGAACTAGCACATGGTTTAGCATAACGGGGTTAGGGGGCATTTGGACAATCACTCCGATGTACATATTGACCACCACATAGAGAACAACATAATCCCTATAAGATAGAGATGGTGCACATATCTCTCTTTGGGGAGCATATCTATAATATTTCCAAAAGTGGGGTCCATCATAATATGGACATGGATTTTCATGATAGGATGTTCAACCACTAAACTCATATTCATTTCATGATGCCATAGTGACAAATAACTACAAATAAAAACCTTCCTATGAAAAGAAAAAAAATAAAATCACAAACAAGTTTTTACAAGTTTGAATCAAAGCAAGTAGGCTAAAATTCCAAACCAACTCAATATGCTAAATTGTTCCCTTGCAACGGTGCCATTTTTGATAACACTTAACTTACGCATCAATTTAAGTGCAACGAGGTCATTTCCAATATATTTATCCAACTAAGAGTCGGGGCTGAATCCACGAGGAATAATGTGAGTGGCGATTGAGTAAATTTGAAATAAAAGTTTCTTGCTAAGTTTAAACCTATGGTACCAGATGGTTTGGGGTATTTCAATGATTTCTAATGTCAAAATAATTCTTGGGATTATGAGGGACTAATACAAGACTAATAATAATTAGAGTGTAATTAATTAGGAATGGATTTTGGGATTACGCTATCCTAGGGGCAAGTTATGCATGGGAGCATAATGAATCAATGCAAATTCTATTCATTGATAATTTGGTAGGCTAGGTTTAAAGTCCTTGAGGCTAGTTGTTTAACAATACCTCAAATAGCTCACTCATTGATCCTTTCAAGTACCTAACAAGTGTGTTAATTAAAGCCACCCAATACCTTAATTAGGCACCCCTATTTCTAGGATAGTACCTAAGGGATAGTTAACCTCATATTCACCCTTATGTCTAAGATGGTGAAAATTAGCAAAATAAGCCCAATAATTGTCTACTATTGCCTTGGTTCCCATATCCCTCTTTTAAATGATGATAATGGTTCCTAAAGTTCACCCAAACTCCCTTTTCAAGGAGGGTTTAGGCTTTCAAGAGTTTGGGGTTTTCACCCATCAAACTCGTTTGGGTTTTTGGAGCTTTCACCCACAAACCCTAACAAATTTAGTCAAGAAATAGAAGGACCAATCACCAGCAAAACTAGCATATTCATATATGAATCACAACCTACACACCATTTCGCCCGAATCAAGCTTAATCCCAAAAGGATGAACTGGCTTCTCATAATGATAGTAAAAAAATTAAACCATAATATCCATTAAATTGATTATCAAAAGTAAAGTGAATTCCAACCACACTTCAAGTCTCAATGAATCCTCACTGAGATTTGCCAATTCTCCACTTAGAAGTCACTCTAATATTTTCTTATCTCAAAATTAGTAAAAATTTAGCTCCAAGCTCAAAGAAATTTCAAAAACCCTAAACTAAGGATGGGAGGTAGGGTTCTTATAATGATGATTAAATAAGGGTTTTTGAGACATTAAATGGGAATTTGGGTTCGGCTATGTACTTTTACAACTTTTCCCCTGGCTATAAATCCCACTATCCCACGATGACGCCTACTATCCCACGATGACATTTAGATCTGTCGTGATCGTAGCTCTACGGTTGCTGAATTATTCAAGAAATCTCAACCTGATAACTTCTTGACTTACCACAATCACGGTGTTCACTCTACGATCGTGGTATCTGAGTCCCAATCTGCACAGTTTTTCCAACTTTTGCACTTCTCTTACAACTTTGATCCTTTTTCAGCTCATTTTGCTTCTTTTCGTCTTAGCAATTGTGTACCTGCGGAATATGGGAATTAGTGTATTTACATCTCAAATTAATCTCATTCATACCTTTAGAGCATAATAATGTGCATTAATTTGGACGTCAATGAGTGGTAAATTCACCACTCATAAATATCTTGAACTAGAATTCATGTTTTCGCTTTGTAAGAACACTACCAAATTGGAAAACATTATTGTGGTTAATGTTTTAAGGATTTTAGTTGTAATTGAAGTTAAATGGAAGAGTACTCTTGCTTTCATCTTCAATGGAAGCTCTGAATATTTATTTGAGTATAACTCTTCTCTTAAACTTCATGAGTAGCTAAATATCTATCTTAGGGTTATGTAGGAATAGGGTGCAAACATGTGTGGGATTTGATTATTAGTGTAGATTATTGTTTAATGATGTTGGGTTTCACTAATACTGACTTGTTGAATTAGAGTTTGTGGGTGAAAACCCTAAATTCCCAAAATTTCACATCATTCTTTAAAGAGGGATGTGGGTATGCATTTGGATACTATATCATCCTTGAAAGAGGGATATGGGTCACAATGTATCAGTGAATAAAAATTAGATGTTAGCTATTCCTTTACATTGTGTTAGAAATAAGGATGGATTGTGAATTTGATTTCTCTTAGGCATTTTTCTAGAAATAGGGATGTCCAATTAAGGTTTTGGATGGATTTCCTTGCCACACCCATGAGGTATTAGAAAGGGTTCATGGGTTATATTTTTGGTGTTTGTTCAAAAAACTAATATCAAAACCCTAACCTAGACTGCCTATTTAGTCATTAATTAGAGTTTTCATTTAATTCTCATATAATCATGCACTATTTTCCATAGGAAAACATAATACCAAGACTCTTATCCTATTTAAAGTTCATCTACAATTATTTCTCTTAATTGGTAGTTTGAGTAGATTTTGTTAAAACAACCTTCCAAACCATACCCCCCTCCAACTTTTAATTTGTCTTTCATTATGTTTACATTACAGGTATATCTTTAGTAGCTTACAACACCCATAGGTTTGAACACTAGTTACACTCCTCATGGATTCAACCCCAACTCAATTTGGGTCAATATATTTGACAACGATCACCTTTCCATAAATCATAGAGTAATTAGAGTGTGATCAGTAACGGTGGCTAATCGTACTGCTTTGGATAAACACTAGAACCTACATTATAAAACAATGAGGTCACAAAGATATATATGTCATCGGTATTATAGGATATACTAAGTATATGGGGGTGAATGGGATAAGTAAAATTGATAACAATCATAGTTAAGAAACATACATGTGGAGTGTAAATAGACTCAACATGATAATGGATTAACTAAAAACTAAATAACATAAGCATAAGTCATAAAACAACTTCTGAGTAAAGTTTGTGAGACGTAACACTTAGTTTCTAAATTCACCTTTACTGTGGGAGATTCTTATAACCGATATAAGCCATGTGAGCTATCTTGGAGTCCTATGTATTTTCCATATTGAGGAGAGTTATTCTTTCCTTGGTATTGGTATAGAACCTTAACTATATTGATCACTAAACTTAGCTCATTTGGGAAAGGGAAACACTCCCCGGTGAGGCCCTTTAAACACACGGTGGCACATAGTTTCTAAAAAATAGTATGCACTAAACCCACATTCCCCTTGGTGCTAGATACTAATCCCAAAATATATACACCTATGCTCATACTTATGAAATTCACCTTAAAGTAGTATATGAGTTTATAAAAATGAAAATCAAATATGTTTCCCTTGCTAAAATCATACTCATAAATAAATTGAAAATTTTATATCTTATCAAAGATAGTAAGATCTAAAACTAAAACTTTAATCATGTTGTAATAACTTGTGAAAGATCTAAAACTGAAACTTTAATCATGTTGTAATAACTTGTGAATTGAATTAGTAAACTTGAACTTCTTGTAAACTGAGTACATTGATCTCAAATTGTAATCATTTACCATTGCATAGAAATTTTATGTAAAATACCAAAACTCAATGCATAAGATCACTTTCGTGGATAAATCATAAGTAAACATGAAATCTTCTGCTAAATAAATTTCAACTCATGAGGAAACATCAAAATGTCAAAGCATAAGAAGAATGGGTATGGACTCTAGCTATCATTTCTTAAATTTAAGTAAAAATTAAACTTTTGGGCCTAAGGATGAAAGGATATCCTTGTTCACACCCCATATACCTGAACATGATTATTGTTTTAAAGAAAACTTGAATTTGGTGAAGAACCCTTATTTGGTGTTCTTGAGACTTTGGGTGAAGATGAACGATGCAATTTTGAGTTGGGGAATGTGAAATGTTATTTAGTATTAGTTCTAGGATAGATTAAGAGGTTAAAAGACTAGATTAACTTTGAAAAACTGATGGAAAAACTAAAATTTGGCATCACTGCAATCTTAGGAGTGGCAGGCCCTTATCGCGCCATGATAAGGTTGTGGCATGCCTTTAACATAATAGCCAATCATGCAAGGCCATTGGTTTTTCCATTAGGGTGTGCCATGCCATTGTGTCATGAACTAATTTTGGTCCCTTACTATTTTGGGGTCTAAAACTTCCTCAAAAATGTGTTCCAAAATTTTTGAAATGCTTCCTAATGGTCCCATTAACACTTATTATCATTTATCAATTTAGAAATCACCTCAAACACATGATATCTATTAAAATAAAATCATAAGATTTTGGGATGTAATATTATCTCCCTCTTAGGACCATTCACCCTAGAATAATGATTGGAATAGTGAAAATCTATCTTGTGGGTTCGTTACACAAAGGTATGAAGCTTGTACTACTTGAAAATTGAAACTATGCACCTAAAACATGATATTATAGCTTAAATGACTTATTAAACATGAATTTCATAGGGTAAAATGATATGAGTAAGGACATCGATGAGTTGAATAGATTAGAAGGGATTTCTTACCTCAAATTAAATATACTCTAGGAGAAAGTAGATGAGGACGTCGATTCATTATGTCTGCCGCTTCTTCCCATGTCACTCCCTCAACTGACTAATTCCTCCATAGAACTTTCACTAAAGCCACCTCTTTATTTCTTAACCTTTGAACATGTCGATCAACAATCTCAACTAAGATCTCTTAATAGGACAAACTATCTTTCAATCCAATACCCTCTATAAGTTATTAGCAAGGATGGGTCTCCAATGCATTTCTTCAAAATTGATACATGGAAAAATAATGAATGACAACTAATTTTGATGAAAGATATATCTCATAAGCATATCTCCAACATACTTTACAATTTCATATGGACCAATATACTGGTAGGTGAGCTTTTCTTTTCTTCAAAACCTCATCACTTCCTTAATGGTGATACATTCAGGAAAAAACCAATCACCAACTATGAATTTTAGCTCTCTCATTGCAAAATCTTCATACAATTTCTGCCAACTTTGTTTGATTTTCAACCTCTCACAAATCAACTGAACTTTCTCCATAGTTTCTAGAATAGAATCTGGCCTAACCAAAGCCATTATACAAACTTCAAACCAATCTGTAGGTGAACACTTATTCCCATATAACACCTTAAATGGAGTTATTTGAATACTATCATTGTAACTGTTATTGTAAGCAAACTCAATCAAGGGTGGATTGTGATCCAAACTTCCCTTAAAGACAATCACTCAAGCTCTGAGCATATCGTTAAAAGTTTGGATGGTTTATTTGGACTGACCATCTATTGAGGGTGGAAAGCACCAAAAAACTTCACCTTATACCGAGGCCTCTCTGAAATGATTTCCAAAACTGTGATGTAAACTGAGTATCTTAGCCTGAAATAATGGATAAAGGAATCCCCTGGAGCCTTACTAATTAGAGAACATATAATTTTTAATAATCTTCAATAGTATCTTAGGTCTAACTAGCAAGAAATAGGTTGACTTGGTCATTCGATCCACGATGACCAAAATTGAATCATGTTGACATCTATTTTGAGAAAGTCCCATAATGAAGTCCATATTAATGACCTCCCATTTCAAAGTAGGGATTACAATGTCTTAAAGTGTACCTCCTGGTCCTTGATGCTCAACTTTCACTTGTTGATAATTTGGACACTTAGCCATAAACTATGCTATGTTCCTCAATCACGACCCAAGGCTACCCCTAGTTGTAACACGGTGCTTAAGACCACAAGTGACCCGAAGCTAACCCATGATCTGGTACCTAATATGAGCACTGAGTTAAGTAATAATGAAACATCACGTGTGGAAGTTAAACTAATAAAAGTCTGTGGACATGAATTATGGAATAAGCAAAAAACAAGTCTGAATAGCTAAAAATCTAGTCTGAATATCTGCAAATCTAAACATCTAGTCTAAAAGCCTCTAAGACATGTGTAGTTGATGGGAAAAACCCACAACTAAAATAAAAAAATACAGAAAGTAACTAAACATGACTTGTCCTCAATGGATGAGGACTCACCACTACTACTGTTAAGAGGCACTGAGCTGACTAAGGGCGATCGGGGAACTAAGCATTCAAACCTATATTGTGCAATCAATATAATGCAAAAGAGAGTATTCAGTCAGAACTTTAAATGTACTGGTACGCAAGATAGGGGCTAACTAAAAATACATATGGATATTGAACATAGATGCATGAACATATTAAAACAATGCAAGACCAAGTAAAATATATAGTAAGCTAATCTGTAAAATTGATTAAATGAATAGCTGATAAAATGAAAACTTGGTTATGCAAACCTATACTTATATAACTTGAGTACTGAACTGACACTCTGTGAGCTACTATGTAAGTGATATGCTCCAATCTGAGTTAATTGGGGTCAAACCTATAATCCCAGTTGGAAGGGTGTCAGTACCTAGACATGGGTACTAACATTTGTTGTGTAGATCAACTATGCTAATGTTCGAAAGGACTAGGGTGTGAGTCCTCTACTGGCAGGTGAAACCTAAGAGAGTGCCGATCCTTTACTGGTGGGTGACCTATCATAACCTATGCTAGCTACATAGTTCTGGAACTTAGGGACTTCTACTAATCGTATGAGTCCTCTACTGGAGGGTGAGCCTTCATCCCTAGGTTTGCTTAGTGCTAAATCCTACTCCCAACTGAACTGACACTAGTACCGATTAAAGTTAACTGGACTCAAAACTGATAATTAATCAACATGAGTATGATAATCGAAATATGATAATAAGATCATAATCTGACTGACTTATTTTTTGAAATCGAAAATATGTGTAAACATGTAGGTATCTGGTGCTCATAACCTACCAGCAATGAATAATACTTTAAATACAAAACCATTATTTAAAATACTATAAGGGAATTCATGATTCGTAAACCCTAAAACATAGTATATTTCACTAAACTGATGGAATTCATAAATATGAGTATGTGAGTATGATAAACTTATGAGAACAACATGATCACATAGTTTTTTCATAACTTGAGAAATTGACATGGTATTAACTGAACATGATATGGGTGATTGAAATTCAAAGCGTGTTATAATAAACTTCACAAGGGGAAAAATCTTGGCATGGCTTGAATTCAAAACTACTAAAAAATCATAGGTTAAATTCATATTTAACATTTAAATATCATGAAATGAGGATAAATAATTTGTACTTGAACAAAATGGGTTCTTAGATTTAATGGGCAGAAAGAACCCATTGATTAATACCCCACATACCTTAATTGTTTCAATCCTTAAAGAAAAATCTTGGAATTGTAACCTTGAATGGTGAATCCTTGGCAAGAGGCTTAATCTTCGTTCTTGGAAAAGGAGGATGGTCTTACATATGATAACTGTTGGGAATGGGTTATTGATGCCCCTTTTTTGAGTTTTAATTTGTCACTTAGGTGTTTGAGGACAGGAGGAAAGGACCAAAATACCCCTATTAAGTTAATAAAAAGACTGCTGAAAACATAACCTCCATGTCACAGAGGTTATTGCAGAGACTAACCTCCGTGACATGCTGCGCATCGTAGAGACTATCTTCCGTGACATGCTCAAATCATGGTGGCTTACTAGCTCCGTGGTATGTAATAACCTCGAACCTCTTTTGAAAATTCTGAAACTCTTTCGGATGACCATTTTAACTCCCCTAAACATGTTTCAACTCAAAAATAATGTTTCAAACTCAGGAAAGCCAAAAATAAAATGTTCTCTTTCTTGGAGTATTAAAATGGCTAAGTCCTTATACGTAGTATAAAATAATGATTTGGACTCTTTTAAACATGTAACAAAGGGCTGGAAATATGTCTAGAATCTTACGGGGTATTAAAATATCTCCTGCTTAGGATCATTCATCCTCGAGTGAAACTATTTGTGATGAGATACTTGGAAAATATAGATTGTACACTAAATACTTATGAGCTAAATCATGATAAGTAGCTGAATAAAACATGATACATGGATAGAATTGAATTCATGAATGCATGCAATAACACAAGGATGGATAAATAGCTGAGATAGAAAGTGAAAGAATCACTTAAGAAAAAACAATTACCTCACACTGGATCTGGATTCGTTGAGAAAAGGTAGGGATACATGGCTCTCATATCTGTTTCTGTTTCGCAAGTAGCTCCCTCAATAGACTGATTCCGTCATAGAACCTTAACCAGGGGATCTTCTTTATTGCTTAACCTACAAATCTGATAGTCAAGGATCTCAACTAGGACTTTTTCATAGAAGAGACTATCTTTTATATCCATATTTTCTAAAGGAATAACAGAAGCTAAGGCACCAATACATTTCTTTAGCAAAGAGACATGGAACTCCGGATGCACTGATGCCAAATCTATATGAAATTCTAACTCATAAGCTACCTTCCTAAAATAGCTTAAAATTTTATATGGGCCAACAAACAGGGACTGGGCTTCCCCTTCTTGACAAATCTCTTAACCACTTACATAGTCTAAATTTTTAGATAAACAAAGTCACCAATGTCAAACTCTAGATCTTTTCTCCTCACATCTGCATAAGATTTCTGACAACTTTGGGTTGTTTTCATCCTTTTGAGGATTAACTGAACTTTATCCTTTGCCTCATACACTGAATCTAGCCTTATTAAAGCAACTTCTCCTACTTCAAACCAACTAATAGGAGATCTATACCTCTTTCCATAGAAATCCTCAAGCAGAACTATCTGAATACTAGAGTGATAACTATTGTTGTAGGTAAACTCAATCAAAAGTAAGTGGTCATCACAACTACCCTTAAAGTTGATAAGACCTCAACATATCCTATTAAGTCTGAATGGTTCATGCTACCTGACCATCTATTTGAGGATGAAATACTGTACTGAGGTGGACTTGGGTACCAAGACCTTTCTGTAAAGCCTTCCAAAAATGAGAGATAAACTGGGTACCTCTATCTGAAATTATGGTCAATGGAACTCCATGCAACTTTATAATACTCTAAGATTGAGTCTAGTATTATTCTCAGCTTATATGATGTATGAACTGGCAAGAAATGGGTTAACTTGGTCATTGTATCTATAGTGACCCAAATCAAATCATGATGATGGCACATATGAGACAACCCTATCATAAAATTCACGTTCACCACTTCCTAATTCCAAGTGGGGATGCTGAAATTCTGAAGCGTACCACTAGGCTATGGTGCTTAACCTTAACCTACTGATAATTCAAATACTTATCCATAAACTTTGCAATACCTTTCTTCATACCATTCCACCAATAAATTTCTCAAAAATCACATATATCTTAGTGTCTCTTAGGTGAATAGAATATCGCACACTATGCACTTTAGCTAATATCCGCTGTCTTGAGCCATCCACACTCAAAACACATAACCTTTCTTGTTAATAAAGCACACCATCTCCCTCTTGGGAGAAAACCTCAACCTTCTGATCCCTAACTGTCTCTTTTAACTTGACAAAAAAAAGATCCCTATCTTTTTTTTTTCACTTTGGCAACCAATAAAGATTCTAAACCATTATAAACCAATATACTTTTTTCGGTTGAATCAACCAACTGAAACCTTAATCCGGAAAGATGATGAACCTCAAGAACTAATTACTTCTTATTATCCTCAATATGACCCACACTTTATATAGACAATTTACTAAGGGTATCAACCATTACATTGGCATTACTCGGGTGATACAACACACTCATATCATAGTTTTTTAACAATTCCAACAACCTTTTCTGATGAAGATTTAGATCCTTCTGAGTGAACACATACTGTAAACTCTTATGTTCCATGAACACATTAACATGAACCCTATAAAGGTAATTCCTCCAAGTTTTTAATGCAAAGACAACTTCTGCTAACTCAAGTTCATGGGTTGGGTAATTCTTCTCATGTGGTTTAAGCCATCTGGAGGCATAGGCTATGACCTTACCTTGATGCATCAACACACAACCAAGAACAACTCTAGAAGCATCACAATAATCTATAAATCCAGTGGTACCTTATGGATAAGTCAAGACTGGAGCGGAAGTGAGTCGAGTCTTCAACTTCTGAAAAGTCTTCTCCCAGGAATATGACCACTTAAATTTGACTCTCTTTTGGGTTAGTATAGACATGGGGGAATCAATTGAATAAAACCCTTAATAAAACCATCTGTAGTAACCAGATAAACCCAAGAAACTCCTAATATCTAAGAAGAGAAGGGTCTAGGCCAGTTTCTTGCTACTTTGGTCTTTTGAGAATGAACTCAAATGCCATCACCAAAAATTATGCTTCCAAGGAAAGATACTAATCTCAACCATAATTCGAACTTTCTTAACTTAGCGAACAACTGGTGATTTTTAAGGGTCTACAATGCAACCCTTAAATATTTGCATGATCACTTTCACTGCAGGAATAGACAAGGATGTCATCTACGAAGACTATGATGAACATGTTCATGTACTGATTGAACACCCTATTTATTAAGTCCATAAAATCTATTGGAGTATTTGTTAGTCCAAAATAGATAACTAGAAATTCGAACTAACCATATCGAGTCCAGAAATCTATCTTCCAAATGTTACATTCTCTAACTCTGAGTTGACGATGATTGAATATGAGGTCTATCTTAGAGAAGTAACTTGCACCCTAAAGTTGGTCAAACAAGTCATCAATCCTAGGGAGAGAATACTTATTCATGGTTGTGACTTTGTTTAACTAATGGTAGTCGATGCACATTCTGAGGGAACCATCTTTCTTACACACGAAGAGGACTGGAGCACCCCACGAAGAAAAACTAGGCTTGATGAAACCCTTATATAAGAGATCTTTCACCTATTCCTTAAATTATATAAGCTCAGTTGGAGCCATTCTATAAGGTGGAATTAAGATTGGCTGGGCATTTTGAATAAGATCTATTCTGAAGTCAATTTCGCTTTAAAGATAAACTCGGGGAAGTTTTTTAGGCAATACTTCTGGAAACTCATCCACTACTTGAATTGACTCAAGATTTAGAGTATCAGAATTTAATTCCTTGACTCGATTGAGATGGTAAATACATCCCTTGGATATCATCTTTCTTTCCATAATATAGGAGACAAACTACCTCTGAGGTATTGAGGTACTGTCCCTCCATTCAATAATAGGCTAATTAAGAAACATGAACTAGACAATTTTATTTCTATAATTAACTGGTGCATGAATGAGTGGATCCAATCTATGCAGAGAATAACATCAAAATCATTCATCCCTAAATCCACAAGATCCACTAAAGTTACTTTTTGAGACACTATGATCAAGAAATTTTTGTATACTCGTCTAGCTATAATAGAACTATCCACTAGGGTAGACACTAAGAAAAGTTCTGCTAATATATCAAGACTGACACCAAAGTATAAAACTATATAAGGATTCACAAAGGTAAGTAAAGATCTAGGGTCTAACAATTCATAAACATGAAGATAGAATTAGGAGAACTTTCCTTATTTTGTCAGTTCTTGAGATCATAAAGACGGTTCTGATGATGTCCACTTGTGGAACTGGAGGTGGCACCCTACTGAGTCAGGTCACTTACTTGAGCTGATGAAAAGTTGTATTGACCTTGTTGACAAAGATCTTTTCCTTTTAGGGAAACCACTAGGAAATCTCTAATCTTGTCGCCTAGCTTGCCATATCAAAAGAACCCATCACTTACTGCTCTGCACTCTTACTAATAATTCATACTATATATTATGAAAAGCAAGTTTGTACGACCATTGTACATGCTACTCTAGGTCTTAGATCTTGGCTCTTTATCCCTATTATCCTGCTTGAACTTAGGCACTGGTGCACTGGCTGAAGATGGGGGATGGATTTAAAATTTTTTGGAGGAACTGAGAATGTTATCCACCATCAGACCTATGCTATGAGAAGTTAAAGCTACCTATTTTGGCCCTCTTACTCTTCTTCTTCTATCCTTGAGCTTCTTCTCTTCTATTTATTGAGCATAAACCATCAGCCTAGAAAGGTCCATTTCCTTAATCAACGCAGTTGTTTTACACTCCTTGACTATAATATCTTACACTAAGACATAAACTTACTCATCCTAGACCTAAAATCAGCCACCATAGTTGGAGCATACTCACCAGTTGAGTAAACTTAAGTGAGTACTTTTTTTACACTCATGTTACCTTGCTTTAAATTTATGAAATCCTATAACTTAGACTCCCTTAACTCAAGTGGGAAGAACCTATCTAAGAATAATGTGGCAAACTCTTCCCATTTTATAGTCCCTAATTCAACACTTCTATCCTTCTTCCACTTTGTAAACCAAGTATGAGCCACTCTTTGTAATAGGTAAGTAGCTAAATCAGCACTCTCACTAGCAGTAACACTTAAAATGTCTGTCACTTTCTACACACCATCCAGAAATACCTGCAGATCCTCCTCAGACTTAAATACAGAAAATAATAGAGAATTTGTTTAAGTGAAGTCTTAGATCCGATTTGCTGTTGTATTCATCACTGGGTTGGTGGGGTAAAAACCTGCTGATTATTCTTAGCACCCATAGAATAGGCCAAAGTGGTGAAAGCGGCTGTACACTCGACGTGGGAAACATGTTTATTCAGGTGATCTTCCTAAGTAGGTGGTGGTGCGGGCTGATCCATGTTGCTTGTTTTGTTGTTTCTTCAGGGAGAAATTTTCTTTATATAGATAAAAGACGAGTTAGAAAAAGGTAATTTAATAGAGCTCATGCCCTTTCACACGACATGAATACTGAAAGAAGGGAAACTTTCTTAAAACATTTCATAGCCTCATACCCATGGGTGTGGCACACTTCAAACCTATCCATAAGACTCTACTCAACACAGATTTATGATACCCAAGGATAGTTTAAAACCTTAGGGTTAGATACCAAGTTTTGTCATGACCCAAGGCTACCTCCTAATCATAACACGATGCTTAAGGCCCCAAGTGACCCCAAGGCTAACCCATGATCTAGTACCTGTTGTAAGTACTGAGTAAAGTAATAATGAAACATCATGTGTGGAAGTTAAACTGATAAAATTATATTAAGATACAAAACTGAAGCAAATATTAATATGTCTGAATTACAGAATAAATCAAAAACAATTTTGAATAGCTAAAAATCTAATCTGAATATTTGAATATCTAAGCATCTACTCTGAAAGCCTCTAAGACATGTGGAGTTGATGGGACAAACCCCCAACTAACATCAATTGACCAAAATTAAAGAAATACTAAAAGTAACTAAAAATAACTTGTCCTCGATGGATGAGAACTCACTAACATTGCTACTAGAGACATTGAGATAACTAAGGGAAATCAGGGAACTGAGCCTCCAAACCTATATTTTGTGATCAATATAGTGCAAAAGAGAGTATATAGTTAGTAATTTTAATATAATGGTACATGACATAGGGAATAACTGAAAATAGACAAGGATACTGAACATGGATGCATGAACATATTAAAAATAAAAGATAAAGTAAAACATGTAGTGAGATAATTTGTAAAACTGATTCACTGAATAGATGATAAACTGAATACTTAGCCATGCAAACCTATACTAATATAACCTGAGTACTGAACTAAAATTATGGGAGCTATCATATAACCGACATGTCCCAGTCTAAGCTGATTGGGGTTGAACTTGTAACCCCAGTTGGAATGATGTCAGTACCTTACTAATGTCCCAAAGGACTAGGGTGGCAGTCCTCTACTGGTGTGTGAACCCTAAGAGAGCGTCAGTTCTTTACTAGCGGCTGAGCTCTCACAACCTATGTTAGATACATAGTTTTGGAAGTTAAGGACTTCTACTAAAGGTATTAGTCCTGTACTAATGGGTGAGCCTTCATCCCTATGTTCACTCAGTGCTAAATCCTAGTCCTAACTAAACTGGCAACTAGTACTGATTGATGTTAGCTGGACACACAATAGATAATTGCTCAACATGGATATAATAATCTGAATATGATGATAAGATCATTATCATACTGACTTGTTGCTTAAAATCAGAAATATGTGTTAACATATAGTTATCGGGTGTTCATAACCCACCATCACTGAATAATACTTTAAATACAAAACCATTATTTAAAATAATGTAAGGTAATTCATGAATCGTAAACCCCAAAACACAGTATATTTCATTAAACTGATGGAATTCATGAATATGAGTACATGAATATGATAAACTTATGAGAATGACAGGGCCACATGGTTTATTTCATAATTTGAGAAATTGACATGGTATTAACTTAACATGATATGGGTGATTGAAATTTTAAGCATGTAATAATATAATCCACAGAGGAAAATATCTTTGCATGGCTTGAATTCAAAATTAGTTAGCAATAATGGGGTAAATTCATATATAACATTTAAATATCATGAAAAGAGGATAAAGAATTCATAATTAAACAAAAAGGGTTTAGGGACTCAATGGGTGGAAGAAAACCATTGATGAATTCCCCACATACCTTAAATGTTTGAATCCTTGAAGAAAATCTTGGAATTGTAACCTTGAATGGTGAATTCTTGGGAAAATGCTTAATTTTATGTTCTTAGGAAAGGTGGATAGTTTTATGTATGATAGCTTATGGGGAATGGTCAATTGATGCTCCTTTTGGGGGTTTTAATTCGTATAATGACCGTTTAGGCCTTTTCTCATTATTTCACTTATTTTTACCATTAGATCTTTTCCATAGCTTCCACAATTCATTTATGACTTGCTGGAAATAATATTTCGGTTACCGGGAAGTTCATTTATTTTTTAAAACCATTTCCCTAATTAGAAGTTTTCATTGGTTCCAAATATTGAATGAAAATTCTGATCGGGCCAACAACTCTGGAATATCAATTTTTGGTTGGGTAGACCTTTTGGTCAGATCCTGCTACACCTGAACTCATTTTGACCTATTATCAAAATATTGATAAATTAGAAATTGAGTGCGAGGCCAACATTTTGTCAAAATAACCTCAGATGCAAAATCCGACCTTAACAACGCATTTGAAATGTCAAAATTAGCGTGGTTGCATATTTTGTTTACTCATATTAGACTCCAGATGTATCCCAGGGCATTGGTAAATTCCAAGTTTTAGTTGTCATCTGGTGCAGAAAAAGTACCGCACTTGCAGAGGCCATATCACAATTGCGGCCCACATGTTTGCGATCGCATGAATTGACATCTTAGGAAGGGTTATTTAAATGACCCTTTAGTCAAGAATTGACCATTTTTTCTCTTACTTTGAGTTCCATAAACCTAAAAAGACGTGTAGTCCACAAATTGAGTCTTAGGTGTTAATTAGGATTGGGCAGGGATTTAGGTGTTGAAATAGTAGATGGTAAAGTTGGGATTAGTTGTACCACTTAGTCTATTGAACTCATAAAGTGTGGTATTTGAATTATAGTCTAGAACCTGTGTTAGTTGGACTTGTTCTCTCATGAATAAAATAAGAATGCTCTAGTTGCTCTAGTTAGATAGGAGTGACCTTATCACTCATTTCAAAAAATAATTTGAACTTAGTTGTGCATATTTGTGGATATTTTCCTAGTATCTTGGGTGGATTAATAGTAATTAGTACTAGTGTGGAATGATAAACCCTTAAAACATAGTTTAGAGGGCTTAGCTTAACTCCAAGTAGAAGTTAGACTCGAAGAGGAATTTGGGTTACTATTAGTGGAACTTGACCCGCCTTAAGCTTGGACTATGTATCTTCATAAGTGACCTAGATACTTATTAAACTTATAGAATGTTCCTTGGGTAATAAGATGGTTAACCCGGTATGATGCTGGTGTTGTAATTGTTATGCATGATTGGTTGCTAGATTATTGATAATGCTTGGATAGCAATGAATTGTCTTATAGAGTGAACATATGAATATGCTATCACTTAGATCATTGACTAAATTACCTTTTGGATCTTGGATTATGCTATTATTCATATTATGTTCAATCACTTGTGCTAATAATGTAAATCATATAAATAAAGAGGGGCTGTAGAGGATAAACTATTGCTTGTATTCCAAAATACTAATGATTATGTTGAGCCCGGTAAAGTATTGAGGGTTCATACCATATAAATACACTTGTTCATGCTCCTAGTAATATATTGTGTTGCTAATGAATAATTTGGTATGAAGGTGTGTCTTTTCGTATGTTTCTTTTGCACTATCCCTCATGGGGCTATGTAATACCCAGTATTTTCGTGCTAGAATTCTAACTGTCGTTCCTGCATGTCTAAGCTCTAATCCAAGTGATTCTCACATGAATACAAGTTGTGTGATCATTATCTTAGTCCATAGATTAGTTTAGAGGTGGAAAATGTTTATAGCAATGACCTAGAACAAGGTTAAGCTAAGACCAATTGATTCATACAAAGTTTGACATTCGATCCTACAAGGGGCAACTTCAAACGTGAATATCTCATACTATACATGGAATTTTTCATCCCAATACCTATAAAATTGTAGATAATTTAATTAGCTTTCCAACAATACTAATTTTGCAAAAATCCAATACCCGAGCGAAGAGTTATGCCCATTTTTGTGAGAGGCAGTAAGGGTGTACGATGGGCAATGCACCGCCCAATCAAATGTGTGCGATTTGGAGTGCGAGGAACACTTAAATGTCTTCAATAAGGTGTGCGACTTACACATTAAGTTTTTCCATGGGTTGTGCGCCGCATACCTCACTTCCAAGTGCCAAAAACACCCCTATATATGTGTATAACACGGGATTAAACTCCCATAACATCAAAATAAGTTTACTTTCTCTCAAAATCACCAAGAACAACCTTTAGGGTTTCAACATAAAAACCCCAATAGCTAGAGATTTAACCGTGAGAATTCTATAATTTTTACATATTCGGAATCCCCGTTACGAAGGCTACGAGTGACATCCAAAAGTTCATGAACAGCATTACGTCATTCCAAAAGTCATTCAAAGCTTCAATTTTAAGATATGTAGGGGTTTTCAACAAGAACATCCTTTCGTTCTTGTGCTCAAAAATACTTTCTTTTACGAAGTTATGGATTTTATATGTTTTACGATAATTTTGAAGCATGAATTTATATCTTATATTGATTATCATTAGATTATGATGTTTTTGATATTTTAGAAGTGAAATTATATGAGAATGATGATATTTTATGCCTTATGGCTAAATTTTCAGATTTTGAAGGAATTTATATATGTTTATGATGTAAAGCTTGAACCTTGATAAATTTTTATATGATGTTGAGACATGAGTTTTGAAATCTAATTGAGATTGTCATTTTTTTTTGGAGATATCAGGTGTTATAAATACTTTGTGTTTGAATGAATTGAGATGATAATGAAGCTTTGACCTTTTAGTCATAAAAAGGGGTTGATTTGAACCCGAGATGAGAAGAGAAATCCACTTTAATTGATTATTATAAAAAGAGTAGCATGATGTCTCCCGTTGTGAATTGTTGAATTATTTATTTATGGATTTTTTTTGAAAGATCTGAGCTAAGTCCGGGAGTAGTCTTTAGCACCGAGAGGGAGGTATAGCAGGATTGGTACTTCCCTATAACTACATGCCCCCATAGGTTGTGGGCCTAAGGCTGATTTATATAGTGATCACCAGTGTTTAGATTAATGATTTAAGGTCATACTCTGATGGCAAGGATAGGGCAGCTCTCCCTAACGTGGGTTAGATATTGGACTCCACGTAGCTCACATAGTGTATGTCGGTATGTGTGTGCGTATTCTTCTATCTAATATGAAAAGTCTTATTCTTCTGTCTGAAATAAAAAAATATTTATTTGAAAGACTCAGTTTGAGAAAGTCATTATTTTTGAAAGATTTAATGAAAATATATTCCAAAGAGAATTGTTATGAGATTTGATTGCTTTGATGATTTGGAATTGAGATGGAAGTGAATTGAGATTTATTATGATGAGTCACATGTCTCACCAGATATATTTTACTCTCTTATGATTATGATGATTTTAATTCGAGCTAAGTGAGTCATTTATATCAGCATGCATAATTTTATAAACTGTGATGATATTAAGATATCATTTTATATATGCATTGCACCCCCATATGATTGGTACGTTCCCATGGTACTAAACCACATATTCTTATATGGGGTACATTTTCTCAGAATGTAGGTACAAGGTATAGTGTACATCTTTAGATCCAGTCAGTTTGCGGCATCCAGTCAGCAGGTGATGAGTCCTTTTGATTCAAGGGCTTGAGTTAATTATACAGTTTGAGAATTGTTGTATTTTCTTTATCCAGTCGTATTGAGTTGGGATAGTCGAGAGTCATGACCCAGCTACCTATAGTCAGTACTACTAGAGGCTTCATAGATAGTCAGTAGAAGTTGATGTATTCCATTTCAATTTTGGTTGTAAAAGGAGGGTTGTAATCTTGTAAATTTAGTTTTGTATTTATCATATTCAGAAAATAGTTATTTTCCACAAATTTGTATAGATTTATACTTTTTATTCAGTTGCTTATGAGTTATGCCAGTAGAAGGGTTAGCTTGGGGTCATTTGTAATCCTAAGCATTGTGTGACATCTCGGGACCCAATTTTAAGGCATTACAAACTTGGTATTAGAGCACAGAGTTGAAGTGTCCTAGGGTATCTATGAAGTCGTGCCTAGTATAGTCTTGCAGAATGGTACAGAGACGTCTGTACTTTTCTTTGAGAGGCTACAGGACATTTAGGAAATGTCTCCATTCTTTCAAGTCTTAAATCATGCTATAGAAAAGTTCTCCAAGAAACTTATATAGATTCTCATCTTACTCTAGTCAGGCCATCTCTACCTTATTTCCAAGGTATCATAAATAGTTGAGGTTAATTATCCATAGATAGTTATGGAATTGTAAGAGAGCTACAAAAGTATCCTATCAGTACTTTTGAGTTTCGAAAATTAAAGTGCTTTATCAGGCCTGTAGAAATCGTGCGCTAAGACTGAGTCAGATATGCTTTTAAATTTCTCCTCAGAATCCATAATGATAATCTATACTTCTCTATCTATGTACTGTTCTTGAGGTAACATGTTCGGCAAGTTCCAATTTTCTCCCCAGATAATGCTCTTATATTTGCTGGCAGAAGTTGTAGAAGTTTCATAAAGTGGCTTGAGAGAAGCCTTCTAGTATGTTATAAGTCTTTCAAATTTAAGTTATGCCCTCATTCTTATGAGTTATTTAATTAATACAGAGTAAGGTGTATTCTTAGATCGTTGAATATTGTGTGTCAAGTTTCTATCTCTTGTATTATGTAATCTTGTTATCATTATTATTGTGAAAAATCAAAGTCTAGTGAAGCCGTGTGAGGTCTATTTTGATTCAGTAGCATAGTTGCTTTGTTATTCATATAATTTTCTTAATCAAAACATAAAACCAAAGTCTAGTGAAGCTGTGTGAGGCCTATTTTGATTCACTAGCAACTTGTTGTTTATCTTGTTGTTCTGGTGTTAGTTGAAAGTGTGGGTTTCTGTATAGTGAAAGAAGTAGTAACGTTTAGTTGAAAGTCTTGTGTTAGTTGAACTTGTGGGTTTAGAAGTGTAGTGGCAAGAATGGTGGTAAGGGCGATTTATTAAATATGTATAGCTGAATTTTTTCTTATGATTGAATTAGTAATGAAGTGATATACCCTTGTTTGTTAGTTTAGTGAATTAGAGAAGGAGATTATTAGTTAAGGTGGATTGTTGTTTGCTTGAAGTATGAAAAAAGTTATTGATGGTATTTGTTGTGCTAGGAAAGTATAGGTTTTGATGAAAGTACTTGGTGGCCGAGTATTGTTAATTTAGGCTTTCTTGAGATTGCAAGAGGAAGTTAAGTTGAAATTTATAGAGCTATGAAAGTAATTTAGGTTTGAAGATGGGGAAATAGTAATGGTGTGAAGAATGAGGAAGTGTTAACAGATTATGAATAAGATAGGCCATATGATTATGATCGATTGTCATTATGTACTAGTTTTTCTTAATGCTATGTTCTATAGTTTTGAAGTGAAAATTCTGTGTGAGATTAGGTTGTAAATCATGTTTAGCTCTAGACATTAAGTTTGAACAGTTGATGGTTCGGTTGCTGATGCTAGTTATATAGAGGTGATCTAGTAGGCCTAAACAGTGTATGCAAGAGTGTAAGATCATGTGTTTGTAATTAAGTATGGTGTAGAGGTGTGCTCAAGGTACTATAGGGCTGAATTATTTTTTAAGGATTATTGCATATTGTGTGGTTAGTAGTAACGTTGAGTTGCTAGGTAGAGAAAGGCTAGTTAGATAATTTATGTTGTTTTTGATATCTAAGTTAAGGAGTTATGATTGAAGATGTTGAATCTCTTTAGTATGATTTTGTTCTCATGGTTTTGGAAAAATATAAGTATAGAAATGTGATCTTGGTAGGCTATGATTATATGATTAGAGATGTAGATATGGTTGCAAATGAGAGTGTAAGTCTTTGATGATGATTGTTGAAGCTAGGAATTAAGGATGACATATGGATGGGTTGTTCCAGAATAAAGTTGGTAAATTTTAAATTAGTTCATGCTGGTGAGTTTAGCATTTATATATAGATAATAGAATGATGAAATTATGGCTTAATCTCGAGGATATGGAGTAGACCATCATACTTAGAATATCCGCTTTGACCTAAGGGGAAAATGGTTAGTGAAGAACCAAACTGAGTTTTGAGAATTAAATTGTGATACATGTCAATAATGAGTTATACTGAGATAGTGATCCCTTCTTACTCTAGAGTATTCCTTGGATTTCAGTCATTACGACACCAAATCCATCACTTGCTTGACAAATCCATGCCACAGGCATATGCTTATACCTATCATGTGTGCTCAAGCCCATTCTAAGCTTCTAGCAAGCATGTAACAACTTCACTCTATGATTCGAGTTATCTCTTATGAATTCATGAACTCCAGTCTTATGTTGAATAGCTCATGATAAGTATAAATTCATGTTTCAGAGTATGACTAGTTTTTAAACTCATGATACTAGTGAAGTTTGCATTATATCATGCATGTCCTCAGCTTAGATTTCTTTAATGAATCCATGCCTTTGATATTTTATTCCTCAGAACAAAGATAAGTATTAATGTTATGTATTGTAGTTTTCGTGCTTCTGGTTCATATGTGTTAGCCCTTCGGTGACCTCTTTCTATGTTAAGATGGTGGTGATGATAGTTGATAAGCAATGGTTTAGATGTGAGAGAGTTGATGACCCTCATGAAGAAAGATTATTTATGCTTTTCTATCTAAGGCTAAAGTTTGAAGTAAGATTGAGGCCAAGTCTTTGATATATGTCATGGTTAGTTAGAAATTGTGTATGTTTTTAAGAATAGTGCAAGAAAATTGTTGTTGATAAAGGTTTAAAGAATATGCGAAGTATGCCTTTAGGGGTATTTGCCTTAAAGTTATATGTGATTTTTAATGATAGGCTTGAATGTCATGTTGTATGTAAGATGATGAATACAATATGCACTTATTAATCCATATCAAGAGTTTTAAATTAGTCATTGAAGTGGTAAGGCATGTTATGCTTAGGGTGTGAGCTGTAAGAAGATATAGAATATTGATCCTTGTGGTTTAGACTAGTATTGTGGCTTGGCATATTGTATCTTGTGATTTAGTGTTAGGATTGATCATGGTGAGAGAACTTAGTTTAGTTTAGACCTCAGTGCCAATATGAGAATTATAAGTTGAATCAAATGAGTATGGTATTTAAGGGGAATAGTATAGTTGAGAGAGAATTTGAGAAGTGATGCTAAGCTTGAAAGTAAGAAGTTGCGTTGCCTACGGCCTAGCAATCCTATCCTAGTTTATGAGTTATATAATTATATTCCATGATATAGAGTTATATCAATGTTGTAAATCCTTAGTCAAATGTCTTGTTCAGAGCATGCCCAAAATTCTTTGCTCCCTAATGTCAATAGAATTTCGTAGAAAAGTGCTAAAGAAATACTCCATTTGAGTATGGGTAGTCAGTATGATCCAGTCTATATAGCCTGTAATTTAGTTTAGCAAGTGAGGAGATAAGCTCCTATACATTCTTAATTTTCCAGCTAGTCTTACTATCTGCAGTGTTATACGTATGTACATTCCAAGAGGCAATGTGTTTGTGTCCAATTAAATTATGAATTCAGCTCAGTTCATGCATCAGTTTTAGTTTCAGATATTAAGTCATCATTCAGTTCATAAGTATCCTGTGTAGTATCACAGTCTCTTCCTAGTAATTTCATCAAATTATTATCATTCGGGGACGAACGATCCCAAGAGAGGGATGTTGTAATACTCCAATTTTTCATGTCATAAACCTCTTATCCTTTCTCATGAGATCAGATCCAGTTCAAAGTAATGGTTACTCATAAGTTGACACTCTCGTTTCTATCTTAGCCCTATAGTTAAGTTTCTTTAGGATTCATGCACTTGCAGACCAGTTTGGTAGCTAATTATTCTTAAGATCCAGTGATTCAGTTCTATCAGTTACACATGATAGCTTGAAGACTAATATTCCTCTGTGTTTCAGGTTAATTATCCACATTCGAGGATGAATGTTCCCAAGGGGGAGATAATGTAATACCCCGTATTTTTGTGCTAGAATTCTAACCATCGTTCTTGCGGTCTAAGATTTAATCCAAGTAATTCTCACGTGAATACAAGTTACATGATCATTATCCTAGTCTATGGAGTAGTTTAGAGGTGGAAAATGTTTATAGCAATGACCTAGAACAAGGTTGAGCTAACACCAATTGATTCATCCAAAGTTTGACATTCGATACTACAAGGGTCAACTTCAAACGTCAATATCTCTTAATAGACATGGAATTTTTCATCCTACGACCTATCAACTTGTAGATAATTGAATTATATTTCCAATGATACCAATTTCGCAAAAATCCGATACCCGAGCGAAGAGTTATACCCATTTTTGTGAGTGGCAGTAAGGGTGTACGATAGGCAATGCGCCGCCCAATCAAATGTGTGCGATTAAAGTGCGAGGCACACTTAAATGTCTGCCAGAAGGTGTACGACTCACACCTTAAGGTTTTCCATGGGTTGTGCGCTGCATACCTCACTTCCAAGTGCCAAAAACACCCCTATATATGTCTATTACACGGGATTAAACTCCCACAACATCAAAATAAGTTTAATTTCTCTCAAAATCACCAAGAACAACCTTTAGGGTTTCAACATAAAAACCCAATATCTAGAGATTGAACGGTGAGAATTCTATAATTTTTACATATTAGGAATCCCCGTTACGAAGGCTACGAGTGACACTCAAAAGTTTGTGAATAGCATTACATCATTCGAAAAGTCATTCAAAGCTTCAAGTTTAAGGTATGTGGGGTTTTTCACAAGAACACCCTTTCGTTCTTGTGCCCAAAAATACTCTTTTATGAAGTTATAGATTTCATATGTTTTACTATGATTTTGAAGCATGAATTTATATCCTATATTGATTATCATTAGATTATGATGTTTTTGATATTTTATAAGTGAAATTATATGAGAATGATGATATTTTGTGCCTTATGGCTAAATTTCCAAATTTTGAAGGAATTTATATATGTTTATGATGTAAAGGTTGAACCTTGATAAATTTTCATATGATGTTGAGACATGAGTTTTGAACTCTAATTGAGATTGTCATTTTTTTTGAGAAATCATGTGTTATAAACACTTTGTGTTTGATTGAATTGAGATGATAATGAAGCTTTGACCTTTTAGTCGTAAAAAGGAGTTGATTTGAACCCGAGATGAGAAGACAAATCCACTTTTATTGATTATTCTAAAAAGGGTAGCATGATGGCTCCTGTTGTGAATTGTTGAATAATTTATTTGTGGATTTTCTTTTGAAAAGATCTGAGCTAAGTCTGGGAGTAATCTTTAGCACCGAGAAGGAGGTATAGTAGGATTGGTACTTCCCTAAAACTGCGTGCCCCCATAGGTTATGAGCCTGAGACTAATTTATATAGTGATCACTAGTGTTTGGATTGATGATTTAAGGTCCTACTCTGATGGCAAGGATAGGACAGCTCTCCCCAACGTGGGTTAGACGTTGGACTCCATGTAGCTCACATGGTTTATGTCGGTTGTAAGAGACTCCTAATGTGTGTGTGTGTGTGTATTCTCCTATCTAATATGAAAAGTATTATTCTTCTATCTGAGATGAAAATATATTTGTTTGAAAGACTGAGTTTGAGAAAGTCATTATTTTCGAAAGATTTAATGAAAATTTATTCCAAAGAGAATTGTTATGAGATTTGATTGCTTTGATGATTTAGAATCGAGATGGAAGTGAATTGAGATTTATTATGATGACTCACATATTTCACCCGATATATTTTACTCTCTTATGATTATGATGATTTTAATTCAAGCTAAGTGAGTCATTTATATCAGCATGCATAATTTTATATACTGTGATGATATTAAGATATTATTTTATATATACATTGCACCCCCATATGCTCGGTACGTTTCCATGGTACTGACCCACATATTCGTATGTGGGCTACATTTTCTCAGAATGTAGGTACAAGGTATAGTGTACACCTTCAGATCCAGTCAGTTCGCGGCATCCAGTCAGAAGGTGATGAATCTCTTGATTCAAGGGCTTGAGTTAGTTATACAGTTCGATAAGTGTTGTATTTTCTTTATCCAGTCGTATTGAGTTGGGATAGTCGAGAGTCATGACCCAGTTACCTATAGTCAGTACTAGTAGAAGCTTCATAGACAGCCGGTAGAAGTTGATGTATTCCATGTCAATTTTGGTTGTAAAAGAAGAGTTGTAATCTTATAAATTTAGTTTTGTATCTATCATATTCATAAAAGAGTTACTTTTCGCAGATTTGTATAGATTTATACTTTTTGTTCAGTTGCTTATGAGTTATGCCAGTAGAAGGGTTAGCTTGGGGTCACTTATGATCCTAAGCACCGTGTGACATCTCGAGACCTGATTTCGGGGTGTTACAGGCTTGCATTTATTATGGATTTGATTATTCATATATATATATATTGATGTAATAATGAATATTGATGTTGTAATAAATATTGATGCTATTGTAAATATTGATGATATGATGATGCCTGGTAAGTCCGAAAGATATATTGATGATATGATGATGCCTGATAAGTCCAGCGGAAATATTAATGATATACATGGTAAGCATGTAACTATATATTGTGTGTATGATGATGCTTTTATATGATTCCGTACATATTTTCTTGAGGGTATGATGTTATTCTTGGTATTATCAGTTATAATTCATTAGTGGTAATCACTACTTAAGCAGTGTAGTTCTTGCTAGTGCTAAATAGTGATTAGTAGTGGTATTTGCCACATAATGTAATAGGATAAGTTGGGGATTGGGATATTGTGTGGGATTTGATAATCCACCAATTGATTTTAGATAGCATTGGATAAATGGATTAATTAAGGTATAATGTCAATTAATGTGAGTTATGTGGTGACTAGTTGTCTACGAAGTGACTAATTTACTTGATTGCTTGAAGTCTAGAATTCTAGTTATTGGACCTTGTTTGGTTAAAATGTGGTAACTAACAATTGTGGTTGTTATGAGGATAATAAGGATGATAGGTTAGCATCGATAATGATTAATGACATTGATGACTAAGTATGATGTTGATTAGCTATTGATTGAGGATTTGTATATCAAAGTTGCTAGATTCTAATGGACGTTAAGGGTTAGATATATAGTTATTTTATATGATGGTTAGTTGTCATTTTCTAGATGACGACTAGTGCGATTATGATGTCTAGAATTGTTCCTGGGCTAAATACCGTCTATGGTCTAGTAGTTAACCTTGACTAGATGTTGCATGTTGGGTATTTAGAGATAATGGTTAGTCACTATTCTGTGAATAGAGTTTATGTAAAGAATCGGTTAATCTAATATTTAAAGGCCTTTGATGACTAGCGAATTAGTAGTTAATAATGAGTATTGATTAGTTAATAGTAGAGCGTAGATTGAGTATATCGATGAGGTAGATTTCTAAATGGTGATATGATTATGGTTATGAATACTTTTGTAAATGTTATTCAATTGTGGTAACTAATGAGGATTATGAATGTTGGTAAATGACCATTGGTGTGAAAAGTGGGAAACCCTTGATAATGAGAAGTTGGTTATATATCTATATACGTTGGTGATTTGATCTTTGATTCACTCTAAGGTTGTATGGGACGCTGGGATGGGTTCCTTACTTTGTGTTCTTTTCGGTGTACTCCCCGGTGGTATGGGACCCCGTGGTGAGTTCTTTTACTTTATACTTTAATGGGTGTATGTGTGTTAACTTGGCTGGAAGCATGTCTAGAATCTTATGAGGTATTACACCCTCTTTATACCATTCCACTAATAATATTGCCACATATCGTGGTACATCTTTATGGAATCAGGGTGAATCGAATACTTAAAACTACAAGGTTTCAATAATATCCTTGCTCTCAACCCATAAACATTAGGAACAGATAACCGACTCTGATAGCGGAGGACACCATCTCCCTTTTGTAGAATACCTCAACCCTTTGATAATGAACTACATCCATTAACTGTCTAAGTATAGGATTATTACTTTGCTTCTCTTTCACTTCATCTACTAAGGAAGACTCTGAACTATTCTGAACCACTAAACAACTATATCCATGCCAATCAAGCATAATCCCAATCGATCTAATCTATGCACCTCTTTGGACAACTCCTTCTTCTCCTTTTCTATATAGGATACACTACCCGTAGTCGGCCTACTTAAAGCATCACCTACTAGATTTGCCTTACCCGGATGGTAGCGCACATTCATGTCATATTTCTTTAGCAATTCCAAACACCTTCTATGACAAAGATTTAACTTCTTATTGTAGACTCTTAAGATTAGTGAAATATCCACATGCACACCATATAAATAATGTCTCCAAATTTTCAAGGAAAATACCAAATCTACTAATTCCAAATCGGGAGTCAGGTAATTCTTCTCATGATCCTTAAGTTGTATGAGACATAATATTTCACCCTTCCAGTATGCATCAAAACACAACCTAACCTAACTCTGGAGGTATCACAATACATAACAAACCCATCTAACCCACCTGGCAATGTTAATATCGGTGTTGAAGTCAATATATCCTTCAACTCTTGAAAGTTTTTCTTATATTTGTTTGGTTATTAGAACTTCACCTTTTATTAGTCAACTTGGTCAACAGTGCAACTATTGAGGAAAAACCCTCAATGGATCTCATTTAATGTCTGGCTAGGCTAGAAAGCTCCTACATTGGATGGTGTAATAAGCCTAGGCTAGATGAATACCACCCCTTTCATTTCAATGCATCTATTTTCTGAGGGTCTAGATGAATACCTTCACCCGAAATTACATGCCCCAAAATAGTAACTGACTTAAATATAAATTTACACTTACTACTCTTTGCAAATAAATGGTGATCTTTGAGGGTCTGCAATACTATCTTTAAATAGTTTACATGCTTTTCCTCACTACAAGAATAGACAAGTATGTCACCTATCAAGACAATGACAAACATGTCCAAATACTACTTAAAAACCTTTTTTCATTAAGTTCATAAAGGCTGCAAGAGCATTTGTTAGTAAAAAGACATAACCATAAACTCAAAGTGACCATAGCAAGTTCTAAAAGCGGTGTTTGGAATATAACATTCTCTGATTTTCAATTGATGATATCCCGACCTAAGATCGATATTCAAAAACCAGCGAGCACCCTTAAGTTTGTCAAATAAGCCATCAATTTTAGGGATAGGGTACTTATTCTTGATGGAAACCTAATTTAGTTATCGATAGTATAGGCACATTCTGAGCATACCCTCTTTCTTACACACGAATAGGACTAGATCACCCTACAGAGAAAGACTGGGTCTGATGAACCCTTATCTAAGAGTTCCTTAAGTTGTTCTTTAACTTCTTTAAGCTCAACTGAAACCATCTGCTAGGGAGGGATAGAGATGGGATGGGTATTTGGGAGTATGTAAATCCCGAATGTGATTTCCCTATCGGGAGGTACCTTTGGAAGATCATCCGGGAAAACTTCAAGAAACTCATTGACTGCATGGACTAACTGAATAGTTGTGGCCTTAAACTTAGAATCTTTAACCTAAACCAGGTGATAGATACACCTTTTTTCATATTGACTTTTTGGATTTAAGCAAGGAGATGAAATAGCCCTTAGGATTTACTATACTACCCTCCTACTCTAGGTCTAACTCTTTAGGAAACTGAAATGTTACCACTCGCATATGACAATCTGCTAAGGCATAGAATGAATGGATCTAATCCACACCAAGAATGGCATTAAAATCTATCATCTGTAATTCTAATAAATCTACTGAAGTAACCCTATAGAGGACTGTAATAAGCACTTTCTATATACTCATCTAGAAATAATTGACTTAACAATGGGAGAGGAAAGTAAAAAAAGCTTACAAAGACTCTCAATACTTACACAAAAGTTCATAATAATAAGTGGGGTTACAAAAGAGAGAGTTGATCCTAGATCTAACAACACATAAGCATCAAGGTTAAAGACACGAAGCATAATAGTGAGTACATCAAGTTAGCTCTTCTGCTCCCGATGGGATGGTTTGGCATAAAATTGGTTCTGATGCTAACCGCTACCTATACTGGATGACGCACCCTACTGCTAAGATAATAGATCCTAAATGAGCTGCTTAAGTGGTAGATTAAGCCAAAGGGCAAGCATCAATACTTCATTGCTTAGAAAACAAGCATTCTTTAATCCTATGAAACATAAATCCGGCCCTAAAAGATTGAGAAGTGACTTACCAAGTTAGAAATATTTTAAACCGTGTAGAATTTCCCTAATATCAAATTTTTGACATGTAGATATCGAATAAACTTTCCATCGATACTAATTTCGTCAAAATCCAGTATTGGACGAGGAAGTTATGGTCATTTTACTAAAAGCAGTCGAAACCACCCAGGTGCGACAGCCGGGTTAACGGACCGTCGAGCTTGCAATGGACAATCGCCAAGATCGTCGCAACCAAGGAAGTGACTCCGTTTTGGGCCCAAGTGCGAAGGCCAGGAAGACGGACCATCAAGACTGCGACGGACCATTGTCGCTGAGGCAGTGTGGCCTCATCCTGGCCAATGTGCAACAGACAATCCAAAGGACCATCGAGTTTGTGATGAACCATTGCTGAGATCATCGTATCAAGGCATTGTACTTTTTCTCTAACCAATGTGCGAAGGAAGATCCGACGGACCATCAGACTAGTGACGGACCGTCACTTCGACCGTCACTGTCCCCAATTGGTAATTTTAAGTCGATTTTAAAAGGACTTTTTAGTCTTTTTTTTTCACTCTTTTTAGCTCCTATTAATATCCGATCAAGGCTCATAACTTCATTCTTCATCTTCAACATCAAAAGCTAGGGTTTCTACAAAATCAAAACCCTTCTTTCTTCTTTCAGAGAAATCAAGAAATCAAAAATATCTCCAAGAACCTTCAAGAAAGAGTTTCCTAAGGTATGCATATGTTGATTCTTGGGTCCCTTTCATCCAAGAAGCTCAAAAACCTTTTTTTTTTTTATTTTTTTAAAGATATTATGTTTATGAGTTTTCATGATTCATGTGAATTGAAATTGAAGTTCATGCTATTATTGAGTTTTTAATTCATGTTTTGTTTATGAGGTTTCAAGTTTTGACCCTAGTATGTGATACTCATGTGATGTTCATGATAAATCGTCTTCAAGTTACTTGTTAAGTGATGTTTTCATGTCAATTAAGGATAGAAATTATTGAATAAGCAAAGCATGCTTCCCATATGTTTGATAAAATTCTTATGTGAAAGAATTAGAGCCATTATAGCATATTGACTAGAAATCCCCAATTGTGTGCAAGCCCATGTATGCCAAGTGTTTGTTGAAAAACCTTAGTAAATAAATTGTGTCATGATAGCATGAAATTCCCTAATTATGTGCCCTTCGATACATGCTAAGACTTTAATACATGCTAAGTGTTTGATGCAAGACCTTGTTAAATGGAGTATGTGCCAATAGCATGTCTCCCTATACTATCACATGTTTACGATTTCTAAATGCTTGAAGAGATACTTTAGTGATTGTGATGGTGAATGAATGTCCATGATCTTGATTATTCAAGAATGGCTATGTTTTACTTTTATGTTATCGAGTCCTGGGGGCATTTATACCCGATAAATTAGCTGCAGTTTAGAGCCCGCATCAGTTTTCTTGATAATCTCAGTCAAGCCACGATTCTTAGAACTTAGTGGGTTATAGAACTTTGTACCCTCAGACAGATACAGAACATAAGAAATTTTAGAAATCTCAGTAATCTTAGTATCGCTAATATTCTAGCCTCAGTTCAGATCTAATATTATTCAAGTGTTCAGTTTGGAACTCAGTATCATACAGTCAGATGACAAGATTCAGTAGTATTCTGTCAGATATGGAACCAAGTGAATTCAACGTAACTCAGTCAGATCATTCAAGAAATATGATTAGTAACAGATTCAGCTCAATTTAAGTTCAGTTAAGAATCTGTTTAGAGTCTTTCAATTAGGAGTAGGAGTTAGCACTGAGTGAGTGCAGGGATGATAGATCCTCGTTAGAGAGGCATAGTCGTTCGAGAAATGCTTTATCTCCAAAACTGTGTAGCTAGTGCAGAAGCAGGAGTCACCCATTAGAATAAGGCTTGACTATTATACTGCCTTAGGCTTGACTTCCTGTGAGGGTCACCTGTTAGAGAGGCTTGACCAGAGTAGAGGTCTTTACCCGTGGCACGGTATTGACACCCTTCCAGCTAGGGTTATAGGTTGGACCCTACCAGTTCAGATTTGGTCCATGTCGGTTAAGTGAGAACTCCCACAGTTGTAGTTTTAGTATCAATCTTCAGAGTAAAACTCAGAAATAAGGACTGTCAGATACAGTCACCGATATCAGTAAGGAATTCAGAGTAGTTTAATAAATTCATAGACCACCCGCTAGATAGGCCTGGTCCCTCATAAAGTTATTCAGTATTAGTATTATCAGATTCAGAGATCACCCGTTAGATATGTTTGACCTTAGTCTCAAATTCAGTTGAGTAATTTCATTATCAGATCCATAGATCACCTGTTAGATAGTCTTGATCTCAGTTTCAGATTCAGTTGAGTATTCTTATTATCAAATCCAAATATCACCCATTAGATAGGCCTGATCTTAGATTTAGTTGACTGTTCACATTATCAGTTTCAGAGATCTTTCACTAGATAGGTTTGATCTCTGACATAATCATTTCTTATCATTTATAGAAGATTTAGGGATCATTCGTTAGAGAGGTTTGATCTCAGATTTAGTTAGTCGAGATTAGTAAGCTCAGAATTCAGTCATTGGTATGAGTAGATTTAGTTAATTAGTTTCAGTATCACCAGTTTCCGAGATCACTCACTAGATAGGACTGATCTCCACCTCAGTATTCAATTATTCAATATCTCAGTATTAGTAGTGAGTTCAGATGACAGTAAAACGGTATTCGAGTTTTAATATTTAGAGTCACGATGATTTCAGTTATGGTTTGTGCATTCATGTATTTGTCCTCACTCAGTACTCTCATGATTAATCAGTTAAGTAATTATGCATGCATAAGCCCTTGCATTTAGCCTTACCTCATCTTCATACTCAGTACATTCCTACGTACTGATACATTTGCACTATGGAATTTTATTTTACACCATAAGTTCAAAGGCACGAGATCCAGAGTACCCTTAGTAGCTTAGTCCCAGTCAGCAATAGTAGACGTAGCAGTGAGTCCTCTCCATTCGAGGATGATCCTTATTTTATTATCGCATCAGATTTAGTTTATTTTCAGTAGACGGAGTTATTTGGGGGCATGTCCCATCAACTCCATAGTTCAGATAGTTTAGAGGCTTTTTGGATAGATATATCAGTATTCAGTTTTCAGTTTTGAGTATTTTTAGATTTTTTGAACCATATATCTAGTTTTTGCATTTAATATCTATATTATGCAATGCTCAGGTATAGATATCAGTAAAGGGTTAGCTTGCGGTAATTCGGGATCATTAGCACCGTGTGAAGTTCCTGTTCCAAAAAAAATTAGATCGTTACAAACATCATGCCGCGATGACAAATTAGGCGCTAGTTGGGAGGAAACCACCAATGCCATGAAAGTGGCTCGTATCCTTTGAATTTTGATTGTTAGAATAGGTTTTTTTTTTATGATTAATCCATGAAATTGTAGTACTGTAAGGTGTTTTGAATGAGGTTAAGAAATAGAAAGTGTGGTGCATTTGAATAATAGACTGAATAAAGAAAAATGGAAGACCAAATATTAGCCTCAATTACCATAATTGCAGTACACATGCCAGTGCAATAGTGATCGCTGCGGGACCGTGATTGTAGTACTTTGATCATGATTAAGGTCAGGACTGGTAAATGACCAGTCGATTGCAATCGCCCCACACACATTCTTCTTTTTAAGATATCTCATAAATTATATCCATTTATGATTGTGTTTTGTCCATCCAAAGGTGTTTAAGCATTCGCTCTTCATCAGTAATGTAGTATATGCTCCAAATTCGCACTTTGGAGCTCTTGTGTAGGCCTTAGGACTCATGTTGTAGGGATGGCCTAAAACTATACTATGCATGCTTGATCTATGGTTTAAATATGCTTGTTGGTGTGCTTAGCTGTTGTAATTGGTGTGTATACTAATGGGAAAGTCTTAAGTACCCTAATTTTGTTCATATTTGATAGAAATAGTATGTGCATACTAAGTGCTTGATTAAATGCCTAAACGAATTCATATTAGATTTTCATGTTCATAGGGCGTGATTGAATACCTAGAGACCATGTTCCTTGATCTTAATGTAACATTTTGCTTTGGAACACATATTGGCGTTGAAATTGGAAAAATTGAGCTTTTGAGAAATTTGGTTGACATTGCCGTAGTTATCGCGATTGCGGTCGTAAGATTGCGATTGCGGCTTAGTGACCTGTGCTTACAGCATCCGAGGATGTTTTTCAGTTTAGACTAAAATTCCTACAAATCCATTTCTTGACCAAAACCTATCAATATACCATCCCATGACCTCAATTGAGTAATATAGCATAGTTTTCATATGAAAATGATTGATGATTAATGCTATTGTGTGATTCTCAGGTTTTCAAGGCTCAAGATGGGAGATTTTGACCAAACTCGGTTCATGGCCCCAGAATGCCATACTCTGTACTATGATGACCTCCCGAAGATAAAGCTGCTCCTGGGAGAGGCATATGCTTTGATAAGGTTCTGGAGAAGCTCCCAAATTTGTATGACAAACTTGTAGCCACAGGGTGGAACTGTTTTGCCTCAATTCTTTGTTGGGCAAATAAATATTGGGTAAGGGAGTTCTACACTAAACTTATTGTAGTATCTTTACGAGTTGTAAAATAAAGATATGGGGCAGTTCAAGGCAAAGGGGTATGAATAAGAGAGTTGGATGGATAAAAAATTATGACCTTGTAAAGAGGTTCCTTGGTCTAAAACAAAGGTAGGGATATCATTGAATGACTTCTCAAATGAGGCAAGGATATGGTTAGCCATTAATTGTAGCCGAGTGTCCCCATGCACACACATGACCTCTATTCCAGATATGCGAGACCGAATGGTTGCTTGTATCCTAGACAATATTCCTTTGAACATTGGATAGCTGGTGATTTCAGAAATGAAGCACTTTAAGAACCAAGGTGGAAAACTACTCTTATTGCCCTCATTGATCACAAATCTATGCAGGAGAGCCAGGGCTGAGGAGTATCCCAGAGATACTTGAGTGCATCCAAACAACCCGATTTACCCTCTTAAAATTTAGTGTGAAGAAGCATCTGGCAAGAGCAAGAAGAGGAGGAGCAACTTAGGTAGGTCGACAGAGGAGTATGTAGAATCCTACAAACCATTAGTAGTTGGGCTATTTAAGAAGATATAAATTGACATGAGGATCATAAAGGAGCTTGTAGCTGGGTTACCTCAAGGGACAAGAGAGTCTTCCACCACCCGCCATTCCTAGTTGCTCAGTAAGACTATGAAAAATACCTAGATAACTAGAAGAAGCAAGGGAATACTATTTATTGGCTTAATAGAGCCTAATCATCTTTAGCACATTGGCATGAAGATCTTAGGGACTCACATGAGAAGATAAAAAAGAGGGAGAAGAAGAGAGACAAATTCTTCACAAAGATGTGAAAGGGGGTAAAAGGCTTTTGGATGGTCCCAAAACCAAAGGATAGACTTTGTTTTCCTGGAGATAATAGTAATGATAAGGTACCAGCTGCATGGTCAGATTCAGATAAAACTAGAGGTGGTGGAGATGATGCAGAGATCGAGGGCGATGATAGTCCTTGATGCGGTTATAGGGAGCACCAATTACTATTTTCTTATGATTTCTTAAATATACAGTGAGGTTACTTTAAGATTTTAGTTGGGGGTTCCCATCTCCATACTCATTTATTTGATATTTATTATTGAGATATGTGTGGATATTTTTATGTTGATTTAGATGATTGTTATTTTTGGGTTGTAATAATTAGGACATTTCATGGATTAATTTCTTGTTTCTTCTTAAATTTTTATTTTATCTTTATGTGTCTTGTGATGATGTCAGACAAGCCTTTCCCTATGATAGATTTAGTGATGACATTCTTCAGGGAAAATCGTCGTGATTGGGTTTGGAGCCATAGATGCCGGGGAAGTTTAAGTATCTGTAGCATCAGAGTTTTGGTATCTCCCTTATACTTATAGTGAAGTCTTAGTATCCATATGGTTTACCTTTATGTGAGCCAAAATGTGAGATGGCGACTTGGTTTGGTGCCATCAATAGCAAATATTTTGTGGTGTAAATGCAAAGCAAACGCCCCCTCTATCCAAACATTTTGGAAACCAAGGGCATGAATATAATTAATTTTGAAACAATTCTTTCCATCTTTTTGTGACTTCGAAATCCTTATTTTTTAGTATATGGTAAATGCCTCCTTTACTTTCTAGTAGGAAATGCAATTGAGCCTCCTTGAAAAGTTTGCATGTCATTTGAGATGGGCGTAATTGTGTAACTCTCATGCATACATGTATCATCTAGAACTTTCCCCATTAGTATATCAAGGCTAATTATGATTATTCCTAGTTGGTGAATTGATCTTAGGCCTTCTTTGTGAACATAGGAACCCATTTTAGCCTAAATAGCCCACCCTACATAGAATAGTATCCTTAGTTACCAATTTTGGGCCTTCAAGCCTTTCTTTGGCCACAATATTACAAGCCTTGAATCATTTAAAGTTTATCCCTCTTTTGAACCCTACACTCCATGAACTTAAAAAATGGAACTTGAGGCCAAAGGCCTAAGTTGGGGGTGGTATGTCTTTGAAGAGGTAACCTTGGGCCATGATATTTGTAAGTGGATGCCTAAAAATCTAAGCAAAGAGAGAAAGTGAAAAAATAAAAATGAAAGAAATCATCAAAAGAAGGAATAACATAGATTTCTAAAGAAATTTTCGAAAAGAGAATGCTTTCAAAGAGATGGGTAAATCAAGGTAGTGAAAGTGGGCATGTGTGAATTTTTGAAACAAATGAAGTGGTTTATGGTCAAAAGTTGGGTCGAATAGTGTGATGTAGAAGTTCAAGGAGGGTGTAGTCACTTTGTTCCTAAATGATATCATACCCTTTCCTGAACCTACGTTACAAGCTTGAAAAAGTCCTTCGAGATATCAAACCAAGTGTATTCATAGTAGTGGTGATTAAAAATAAGGGCAAGCAAATGGTATGGTACTCATTAACATTGAGAGAGTTTTTGTGACAGTAAGTGTTACACTTAAACCCCTTGTAGCATAATATGTAATTTGGTGTGTTGGATTTTCTTTTTGTGAGGAGGCATATAGACTAATTAAGGTAGGTGAAATTGTCATCTTCCGAAAATGAGGCAAAAGAGTATAGTCAAATAACTATTGATAGAGAGTAGCTTCTAAAGAGTTAATGATTGTTGCATTATAGTTCTTTAAAGTCTTTTGTGTCTTTAAGATTGTGCTTTATATTGAGGGAAGTTGTAAGAATAGCTTTACCCATGATTGAGAGCTACTTATTGTTGTTAATTAAGTTCGAAGTCATTGTAATCATTTGGTCATAGAAATGGGCTTAAAAATTGGATTGCCTCATTAAGTAAGAATTAGCATTTCTTGAGGACAATAAAATGGTTAAGTTGGGGGTATTGATGTGTGATATATTATGAGTGGTAAATTTATAACTCATTTACTTCCAAATTCCTGCACATTACTATGGTTCCAATTCTTAATAGGTCAAACACCTTTTCACTCTTTGGGATATCTGATAATGCTCAACTTACACATCAATTTAAGTGCAAGGCGATCGTTGTCAACATATTTACCCAACTAAGAGTCAGGGCTGAATCCATGAGGAATAATTTGAGTTGCGATTGAGTAAATTTGAAATAAAAATTGCTTTCTAAGTTCAAACCTATGGTACAAGATGTTTTAGAGTAATTATTGGGCTTCTAAGGGAATAATACAAGACTAAGAATAATTATAATGAAATTAATTAGGCATGGATCTTGGGATTACGCTATCCTAGGGGTAAGTTATGCATGGGTATATGATGAATCAATGAAAATTCTATTCGTTGATGATGTGGTAGGCTAGGTTTAAAGTCCTTGAGGCTAGTTCTTCAATAACGACACAAAGATGTCACCCATTGACACTTTTCATTACCTAACGAGTGTGACAATTAAAACCACCCAACATCTCAATTGGGTATCCCTATTTCTAGGATGATACCCATGATATAGTCAACCTCATAATCACCCATATTTCTAAGATACTGAAAATTTGCAAAATATGTGTATAATTGTCTACTATTGCCTTGGTTTCCATATCCCTCTTTAAAAGATGATGTGGGTTTCTAAAGTTCACCCAACCCCTCTTTCAAGGATGGTTTAGGATTTCAAGATCTTAGAGTTTTCATCCATCAAACCCATTTGGGTATTTGGAGCTTTCACCTACAAATCATTTCAAATTTAATTAGGCAATAGAAGAACCCATCACCAACAAACTAGCATAAGCACATATGCATCACAACCCACACAATTTACACCCTATTATAACATAATACCATGATGAAGAACTAGCTACTCATAATGATAATAAATAAAAATAAATAAAAATCTCCATTAAATTGATTAATCAAAAATAAAGAGAATGTAAACCACACTTTTATTCTATATAAATCCTCAACAGGACTTGCCAATTCTCCACTTAGAAGTCACTCTAATGTCTTCTTATCTTAAGATTAGTAAAAATTTAGCTCCAAGCTCTAAGAAATTACAAAACCCTAAACTAAAGTTGGGAGGAGGGGTTGTGGAATGATGATTGAATATGGATTTTTGAGCTGTTAAATAGGAATTTCAAGTCGGCTATGTACTTTTATAACTTTTCCCTTGGCTAAAATCCTGCTATCCTACGATCACATGTGGATCTACCACGATCGTGGCTCTGCGGTCGCTGAGTTCTTCAAGTGATCGCAACTTGCTGACTTTTTGACTTATTGCGATTGTAGTGGTCACTCCGCGATCACGATATCTGAGGCCTAGTCTGCATAGGTTTTCTAGATTTTGCACTTCTCTTCCTTCTTTTATTCTTTTTCAGCCCATTCCACTTCTTTTCATCTCAACAATTGTGTACCTAAAAAATATGGGAATTAGTGTATTTACATCATAAAGTAGTCTCATTCATACCTTTGGATGATAGTAGTGTGTGCTAATTTGGACGTCAATGAGTGGTAAATTCACCACTCATAAACACCCCCAACTTAAACCTTTGTTTGTCCTCAAGTAACACCATTTCTTACATTATGAGACTATGCAATTATGAGCCCATTTGCACCACCGAATGATTACAATGACTTTGAACTTGATTTACACCAACTATTTGCATTCATGCATGGGTGAATCTATTTTAACCACTTTACTTGACATGAAACATAATTTTAAAGGCATAAAAGACTTCAAAGAACAAGAATGGAACAATTACCCACTCTCTAAAGGTAACTCTCTATCAATAGCACTTTACTACACTTCTTTAGCCTATTTGTTCGGAAGATGACAACGTTACCCACCTTGAACTATTTGCATGTCTCCTCACAAGAAGGAAATACCATTCACCAATTTGTCTATTAAGAATCAAGGGATATATGTGCAATACTAACGTTCACAAAGAATATCTCCATGCGACGAGCATCATACCATATGATTTCCCTTATATTCCAGTGCCACTAATATGAACATACTTGGTTGGAGATCTCGAAGGTCTTTTTAAGCTTGTTACATATGTTGGCGAAGGAAGGGTATGGAATCATTTAAGAATGGAGTGAATACACCTTCCTTGAATATATACATCACTATCATATTATTCAACCAATCTTTTGACCACGGGCCACTTTATTTGTTTTCTAAATTCATACATGCCTACTTTGGCCATTGTTCTTCACCCCTCTCTTTGAAGGCATGTTCATTTTTTTTGTAATCCATGCCTTTGCTTCTTTTGATTATTTCTTTATTTTTCTCCTCTGTTTTTTGCTTTCTTTTCTTAGCACTTAGGCATCTACTTACTTTCCACGGCCTAAGATTACCTCTTCTAATCACTACTACTCCTAACTTGAGCTTTTGGCCTCAAGTTACCATTTTTTGTTTGGTTTAAAGAGGATTGGGTTCATAACAGGGATACCATTTTAATAGGCTAAGGTTTTTAATATGGTTGCCAAAGAAAGGTTTGAAAGCTCAAAATGGGTGACTAGGGATACAATTTATGCATGGGTAGGATATTTAGGCTAAAGTGGGCTCCTATGTTCACATAGACGGCCTACGGTCATTTCACCAACAAATAAATGATCACCATTAGCTTTCAAAGACTAACCAGAAAAGTTCTAGATGATACTAGCAAACATGGGAGTCAAGCAATTACGCTCACTGCACACATGACATGCAAATTTCTCAAGGAGGTTCAATTATGCATTCCAATAGAGACAAAAGAGAGTATTAACTAACTTTCATAAGCTAAAGACTCCAGAGTTGCAAGAAGAGGTAAAGCATTGTCACAAAGTTTTTCACATCCATACCCCTTGATTTTCAAAAAAATTTTGGATTGAGGGGGTGTTTGTTTTGCATTTACACCACACAAGATTTGCTATTGCTAGCATCAATATCAAGTTGTTGTCTCACATATTGGATCTTTCAAAGGTTTACTCAGACTTCACCATAGGTACAAGGACTATCCCAACTTCTCAAATGCCACAGGTACTTAAATTTCCATTACATTTATAGTTCTGACGCTACAGGTACTCAGACTTCCCTTGCATCTATCACTCAAAACCCAGTCATGAAACTTTTCCATTAAGAATAATGTCACTCAATATATCATAGGGAAAGGCTCGTCAATCCTTATTATTAAAATAAATAAAAAGAAAAAAATGAAAAACAATCGACTTTACAAAATTCCCATGTTTTGGATCAACTAAGTTAAAGTATTGCAAGCTAATGTATACACACAAGGTAGGGCCGCAACCCCCAACTATAAGACTTGTAGTGACCTCACTACATAACATAAAAGCACAAGATATTTTACAGAAATCCCTAAAACAACATTGATAACCATGTTGAAAGCTGGACATAGAGGCACGATCGCCGCAAGATTAGGGAGATCACTGTAACTGAGACCATCCGCTCCTCTATTTTGCCCTATATTTTGCATGGCTGCTATACTTCTAATATTGGTTTTCCCCTATTTTGGTTTCCAACCTGCCCCAAGCACCCATGAAGCATTAAAATTTTGTGACTTATTTAAAATAAAAGGATATAAACATAAAAACAATGGGTTGCCTCCCATCAAGAGCTTGGTTTAACGTCATGGCATGATGCCTTTTTTAATCCTTATTTGTGTCTACATTTAGAGGATTTGAACTTCCTACCTGATTTTTTATTATTATATCTTTGAGGTGCGTTGGGATAGTGAGGGTACGATAAAACATATTCTATCACGCCTCTTTGAGGACTTGAACCTTTTACCCAACTTCACCAAATTTTTGAATCGACTCCTTGGATAAAGGTAGGGTCATCAATAGGCCTTTAGTTGTACATCAAAAATTAATCTCCTTGGCCCTAGAGTGCGGTGTTCTCATGTGCTTCTTTGGAATATCGAACTCCAAAATATAGGGATGGAGTTCCTTCTCCCTAAAATCCATCATTTGCTTGGGTGGATAGACTTTCGTCAAATCCACCAAGCATAATGTTGAAAAATGGTTAGAATGGGGTATTTCCCTAAATTCCAAAGTTGCATTTATCTTAACACTCTAACGCCAAAATGGTCTAGAGTCTTTATAAGATATTTGATTGACTTGTTCTATTAACTCTAGCACCATTTCCTCAATCTCAAAAGCCTCTCTCATGTTTGGTTCGGTTGGTTGGGAAATCACCGAGGATTTTTCAGCATCAAGATCATTTAGAGGCATGGACATGGCCGTAGTACTTGCATGATTGACCTCTATGACCATCTCTTCTATTCTCTTTCTTTCTTCGTTATATGCCTCCATGGATTGATGTATGTCATATATATTATCCCCTGTTGATATCACCCGATCTAAGATAAGTCAAAGCATTGCTTCAACACTATTATTTTTGGTGCTTCATTCTTCCTTTTCTAGATCATAAGACCTATCAAAATAATAAGAAGAACTAGCACATGGTTTAGCATAACGGGGTTAGGGGGCATTTGGACAATCACTCCGATGTACATATTGCACACCACATAGAGAACAACATAATCCCTATAAGATAGAGATGGTGCACATATCTCTCTTTGGGGAGCATATCTATAATATTTCCAAAAGTGGGGTCCATCATAATATGGACATGGATTTTCATGATAGTATGTTCAACCACTAAACTCATATTCATTTCATGATGCCATAGTGACAAATAACTACAAATAAAAACCTTCCTATGAAAAGAAAAAAAATAAAATCACAAACAAGTTTTTACAAGTTTGAATCAAAGAAAGTAGGCTAAAATTCCAAACCAACTCAATATGCTAATTGTTCCCTTGCAACGGTGCCATTTTTGATAACACTTAACTTACGCATCAATTTAAGTGCAAGGCGGTCATTTCCAATATATTTATCCAACTAAGAGTCGGGGCTGAATCCACGAGGAATAATGTGAGTGGCGATTGAGTAAATTTGAAATAAAAGTTTCTTGCTAAGTTTAAACCTATGGTACCAGATGGTTTGGGGTATTTCAATGATTTCTAATGTCAAAATAATTCTTGGGCTTCTGAGGGACTAATACAAGACTAATAATAATTAGAGTGTAATTAATTAGGAATGGATTTTGGGATTACGCTATCCTAGGGGTAAGTTATGCATGGGAGCATAATGAATCAATGCAAATTCTATTCATTGATAATTTGGTAGGCTAGGTTTAAAGTCCTTGAGGCTAGTTATTTAACAATACCTCAAATAGCTCACTCATTGATCCTTTCAAGTACCTAACAAGTGTGTTAATTAAAGCCACCCAATACCTCAATTAGGCACCCCTATTTCTAGGATAGTACCTAAGGGATAGTTAACCTCATATTCACCCTTATGTCTAAGATGGTGAAAATTAGCAAAATAAGCCCAATAATTGTCTACTATTGCCTTGGTTCCCACATCCCTCTATTAAATGATGATAAGGGTTCCTAAAGTTCACCCAAACTCCCTTTTCAAGGAGGGTTTAGGCTTTCAAGAGTTTGGGGTTTTCACCCATCAAACTCGTTTGGGTTTTTGGAGCTTTCACCCACAAACCCTAACAAATTTAGTCAAGAAATAGAAGGACCAATCACCAGCAAAACTAGCATATTCATATAT
Source organism: Capsicum baccatum var. pendulum (assembly GCA_030864225.1). Lineage (NCBI taxonomy): Eukaryota > Viridiplantae > Streptophyta > Magnoliopsida > Solanales > Solanaceae > Capsicum > Capsicum baccatum. The sequence goes on along the minus strand of CM061555.1, from coordinate 159,668,610 downwards.
GAATCACAACCTACACACCATTTTGCCCGAATCAAGCTTAATCCCAAAAGGATGAACTGGCTTCTCATAATGATAGTAAAAAAATTAAACCATAATATCCATTAATTTGATTATCAAAAGTAAAGTGAATTCCAACCACACTTCAAGTCTCAATGAATCCTCACTGAATTCTCCACTTAGAAGTCACTCTAATATTTTTCTTATCTCAAGATTAGTAAAAATTTAGCTCCAAGCTCAAAAAAATTTCAAAAACCCTAAACTAAGGATGGCAGGTAGGGTTCTTATAATGATGATTAAATAAGGGTTTTTGAGACATTAAATGGGAATTTGGGTTCGGCTATGTACTTTTACAACTTTTCCCCTGGCTATAAATCCCACTATCCCACGATGACGCCTACTATCCAACGATGACATTTAGATCTGTCGTGATCGTAGCTCTACGTTTGCTGAATTATTCAAGAAATCTCAACCTGATAACTTCTTGACTTACCGCAATCACGGTGTTCACTCTACGATCGTGGTATCTGAGTCCCAATCTGCACAGTTTTTCCAACTTTTGCACTTCTCTTACAACTTTGATCCTTTTTCAGCTCATTTTGCTTCTTTTCGTCTTAGCAATTGTGTACCTGCGGAATATGGGAATTAGTGTATTTACATCTCAAATTAATCTCATTCATACCTTTAGAGCATAATAATGTGCATTAATTTGGACGTCAATGAGTGGTAAATTCACCACTCATAAATATCTTGAACTAGAATTCATGTTTTCGCTTTGTAAGAACACTACAAAATTGGAAAACATTATTGTGGTTAATTTTTTAAGGATTTTAGTTGTAATTGAAGTTAAATGGAAGAGTACTCTTGCTTTCATCTTCAATGGAAGCTCTGAATATTTATTTGAGTATAACTCTTATCTTAAACTTCATGAGTAGCTAAATATCTATCTTAGGGTTATGTAGGAATAGGGTGCACACATGTGTGGGATTTGATTATTAGTGTAGATTATTGTTTAATGATGTTGGGTTTCACTAATACTGACTTGTTGAATTGGAGTTTGTGGGTGAAAACCCTAAATTCCCAAAATTTCACATCATTCTTTAAAGAGGGATGTGGGTATGCATTTGGATACTATATCATCCTTGAAAGAGGGATATGGGTCACAATGTATCAGTGAATAAAAATTAGATGTTAGCTATTCCTTTACATTGTGTTAGAAATAAGGATGGATTGTGAATTTGATTTCTCTTAGGCATTTTTCTAGAAATAGGGATGTCCAATTAAGGTTTTGGATGGATTTCCTTGCCACACCCATGAGGTATTAGAAAGGGTTCAAGGGTTATATTTTTGGTGTTTGTTCAAAAAACTAATATCAAAACCCTAACCTAGACTGCCTATTTATTCATTAATTAGAGTTTTTATTTAATTCTCATATAATCATGCACTATTTTCCATAGGAAAACATAATACCAAGACTCTTATCCTATTTAAAGTTCATCTACAATTATTTCTCTTAATTGGTAGTTTGAGTAGATTTTGTTAAAACAACCTTCCAAACCATACCCCCCTCCAACTTTTAATTTGTCTTTCATTATGTTTACATTACAGGTATATCTTTAGTAGCTTACAACACCCATAGGTTTGAACACTAGTTACACTCCTCATGGATTCAACCCCAACTCAATTTGGGTCAATATATTTGACAACGATCACCTTTCCATAAATCATAGAGTAATTAGAGTGTGATCAGTAACGGTGGCTAATCGTACTGCTTTGGATAAACACTAGAACCTACATTATAAAACAATGAGGTCACAAAGATATATATGTCATCGGTATTATAGGATATACTAAGTATATGGGGGTGAATGGGATAAGTAAAATTGATACCAATCATAGTTAAGAAACATACATGTGGAGTGTAAATAGACTCAACATGATAATGGATTAACTAAAAACTAAATAACATAAGCATAAGTCATAAAACAACTTCTGAGTAAAGTTTGTGAGACGTAACACTTAGTTTCTAAATTCACCTTTACTATGGGAGATTCTTATAACCGATATAAGCCATGTGAGCTATCTTGGAGTCCTATGTATTTTCCACATTGAGGAGAGTTATTCTTTCCTTGGTATTGGTATAGAACCTTAACTATATTGATCACTAAACTTAGCTCATTTGGGAAAGGGAAACACTCCCCGGTGAGGCCCTTTAAACATACGGTGGCACATAGTTTCTAAAAAATAGTATGCACTAAACCCACATTCCCCTTGGTGCTAGATACTAATCCCAAAATATATACACCTATGCTCATACTTATGAAATTCACCTTAAAGTAGTATATGAGTTTATAAAAATGAAAATCAAATATGTTTCCCTTTCTAAAATCATACTCATAAATAAATTGAAAATTTTATATCTTATCAAAGATAGTAAGATCTAAAACTAAAACTTTAATCATGTTGTAATAACTTGTGAAATATCTAAAACTGAAACTTTAATCATGTTGTAATAAGTTGTGAATTGAATTAGTAAACTTGAACTTCTTGTAAACTGAGTACATTGAGCTCAAATTGTAATCATTTACCATTGCATAGAAATTTTATGTAAAATACCAAAACTCAATGCATAAGATCACTTTCGTGGATAAATCATAAGTAAACATGAAATCTTCTGCTAAATAAATTTCAACTCATGAGGAAACATCAAAATGTCAAAGCATAAGAAGAATGGGTATGGACTCTAGCTATCATTTCTTAAATTTAAGTAAAAATTAAACTTTTGGGCCTAAGGATGAAAGGATATCCTTGTTCACACCCCATATACCTGAACATGATTATTGTTTTAAAGAAAACTTGAATTTGGTGAAGAACCCTTATTTGGTGTTCTTGAGACTTTGGGTGAAGATGAACGATGAAATTTTGAGTTGGGGAATGTGAAATGTTATTTAGTATTAGTTCTAGGATAGATTAAGAGGTTAAAAGACTAGATTAACTTTGAAAAACTGATGGAAAAACTAAAATTTGGCATCACTGCAATCTTAGGAGTGGCAGGCCCTTATCGCGCCATGATAAGGTTGTGGCATGCCTTTAACATAATAGCCAATCATGCAAGGCCATTGGTTTTTCCGTTAGGGTGTGCCATGCCATTGTGTCATGAACTAATTTTGGTCCCTTACTATTTTGGGGTCTAAAACTTCCTCAAAAATGTGTTCCAAAATTTTTGAAATGCTTCCTAATGGTCCCATTAACACTTATTATCATTTATCAATTTAGAAATCACCTCAAACACATGATATTTATTAAAATAAAATCATAAGATTTTGGGATGTAATATTATCTCTCTCTTAGGACCATTCACCCTAGAATAATGATTGGAATAGTGAAAATCTATCTTGTGGGTTCGTTACACAAAGGTATGAAGCTTGTACTACTTGAAAATTGAAACTATGCACCTAAAACATGATATTATAGCTTAAATGACTTATTAAACATGAATTTCATAGGGTAAAATGATATGAGTAAGGACATCGATGAGTTGAATAGATTAGAAGGGATTTCTTACCTCAAATTAAATATACTCTAGGAGAAAGTAGATGAGGACGTCGATTCATTATGTCTGCCGCTTCTTCCCATGTCACTCCCTCAACTGACTAATTCCTCCATAGAACTTTCACTAAAGCCACCTCTTTATTTCTTAACCTTTGAACATGTCGATCAACAATCTCAACTAAGATCTCTTAATAGGACAAACTATCTTTCAATCCAATACCCTCTATAAGTTATTAGCAAGGATGGGTCTCCAATGCATTTCTTCAAAATTGATACATGGAAAAATAATGAATGACAACTAATTTTGATGAAAGATATATCTCATAAGCATATCTCCAACATACTTTACAATTTCATATGGACCAATATACTGGTAGGTGAGCTTTTCTTTTCTTCAAAACCTCATCACTTCCTTAATGGTGATACATTCAGGAAAAAACCAATCACCAACTATGAATTTTAGCTCTCTCATCCCAAAATCTTCATACAATTTCTGCCAACTTTGTTTGATTTTCAACCTCTCACAAATCAACTGAACTTTCTCCATAGTTTCTAGAATAGAATCTGGCCTAACCAAAGCCATTATACAAACTTCAAATCAATCTGTAGGTGAACACTTATTCCCATATAACACCTTAAATGGAGTTATTTGAATACTATCATTGTAACTGTTATTGTAAGCAAACTCAATCAAGGGTGGATTGTGATCCAAACTTCCCTTAAAGACAATCACTCAAGCTCTGAGCATATCGTTAAAAGTTTGGATGGTTTATTTCGACTGACCATCTATTGAGGGTGGAAAGCACCAAAAAACTTCACCTTATACCGAGGCCTCTCTGAAATGATTTCCAAAACTGTGATGTAAACTGAGTATCTTAGCCTGAAATAATGGATAAAGGAATCCCCTGGAGCCTTACTAATTAGAGAACATATAATTTCTAATAATCTTCAATAGTATCTCAGGTCTAACTAGCAAGAAATAGGTTGACTTGGTCATTCGATCCACGATGACCAAAATTGAATCATGTTGACATCTATTTTGAGAAAGTCCCATAATGAAGTCCATATTAATGACCTCCCATTTCAAAGTAGGGATTACAATGTCTTAAAGTGTACCTCCTGGTCCTTGATGCTCAACTTTCACTTGTTGATAATTTGGACACTTAGCCATAAACTATGCTATGTTCCTCAATCACGACCCAAGGCTACCCCTAGTTGTAACACGGTGCTTAAGACCACAAGTGACCCGAAGCTAACCCATGATCTGGTACCTAATATGAGCACTGAGTTAAGTAATAATGAAACATCACGTGTGGAAGTTAAACTAATAAAAGTCTGTGGACATGAATTATGGAATAAGCAAAAAACAAGTCTGAATAGCTAAAAATCTAGTCTGAATATCTGCAAATCGAAACATCTAGTCTAAAAGCCTCTAAGACATGTGTAGTTGATGGGAAAAACCCACAACTAAAATAAGAAAATACAGAAAGTAACTAAACATGACTTGTCCTCAATGGATGAGGACTCACCACTACTACTGTTAAGAGGCACTGAGCTGACTAAGGGCGATCGGGGAACTAAGCATTCAAACCTATATTGTGCAATCAATATAATGCAAAAGAGAGTATTCAGTCAGAACTTTGAATGTACTGGTACGCAAGATAGGGGCTAACTAAAAATACATATGGATATTGAACATAGATGCATGAACATATTAAAACAATGCAAGACCAAGTAAAATATATAGTAAGCTAATCTGTAAAATTGATTAAATGAATAGCTGATAAAATGAAAACTTGGTTATGCAAACCTATACTTATATAACTTGAGTACTGAACTGACACTCTGTGAGCTACTATGTAAGTGATATGCTCCAATCTGAGTTAATTGGGGTCAAACCTATAATCCCAGTTGGAAGGGTGTCAGTACCTAGACATGGGTACTAACATTTGTTGTGTAGATCAACTATGCTAATGTTCGAAAGGACTAGGGTGTGAGTCCTCTACTGGCAGGTGAAACCTAAGAGAGTGCCGATCCTTTACTGGTGGGTGACCTATCATAACCTATGCTAGCTACATAGTTCTGGAACTTAGGGACTTCTACTAATGGTATGAGTCCTCTACTGGAGGGTGAGCCTTCATCCCTAGGTTTGCTTAGTGCTAAATCCTACTCCCAACTGAACGGACACTAGTACTGATTAAAGTTAACTGGACTCAAAACTGATAATTAATCAACATGAATATGATAATCGAAATATGATAATAAGATCATAATCTGACTGACTTATTTTTTGAAATCGAAAATATGTGTAAACATATAGGTATCTGGTGCTCATAACCTACCAGCAATGAATAATACTTTAAATACAAAACCATTATTTAAAATACTATAAGGGAATTCATGATTCGTAAACCCTAAAACATAGTATATTTCACTAAACTGATGGAATTCATAAATATGAGTATGTGAGTATGATAAACTTATGAGAACAACATGATCACTTAGTTTTTTCATAACTTGAGAAATTGACATGGTATTAACTGAACATGATATGGGTGATTGAAATTCAAAGCGTGTTATAATAAACTTCACAAGGGGAAAAATCTTGGCATGGCTTGAATTCAAAACTACTAAAAAATCATAGGTTAAATTCATATTTAACATTTAAATATCATGAAATGAGGATAAATAATTTGTACTTGAACAAAATGGGTTCTTAGATTTAATGGGCAGAAAGAACCCATTGATTAATACCCCACATACCTTAATTGTTTCAATCCTTAAAGAAAAATCTTGGAATTGTAACCTTGAATGGTGAATCCTTGGCAAGAGGCTTAATCTTCGTTCTTGGAAAAGGAGGATGGTCTTACATATGATAACTGTTGGGAATGGGTTATTGATGCCCCTTTTTTGAGTTTTAATTTGTCACTTAGGTGTTTGAGGACAGGAGGAAAGGACCAAAATACCCCTATTAAGTTAATAAAAAGACTGCTGAAAACATAACCTCCATGTCACAGAGGTTATTGCAGAGACTAACCTCCGTGACATGCTGCGCATCGTAGAGACTATCTTCCGTGACATGCTCAAATCATGGTGGCTTACTAGCTCCGTGGTATGTAATAACCTCGAACCTCTTTTGAAAATTCTGAAACTCTTTCGGATGACCATTTTAACTCCCCTAAACATGTTTCAACTCAAAAATAATGTTTCAAACTCGGGAAAGCCAAAAATAAAATGTTCTCTTTCTTGGAGTATTAAAATGGCTAAGTCCTTATACGTAGTATAAAATAATGATTTGGACTCTTTTAAACATGTAACAAAGGGCTGGAAATATGTCTAGAATCTTACGGGGTATTAAAATATCTCCTTCTTAGGATCATTCATCCTCGAGTGAAACTATTTGTGATGAGATACTTGGAAAATATAGATTGTACACTAAATACTTATGAGCTAAATCATGATAATTAGCTGAATAAAACATGATACATGGATAGAATTGAATTCATGAATGCATGCAATAACACAAGGATGGATAAATAGCTGAGATAGAAAGTGAAAGAATCACTTAAGAAAAAACAATTACCTCACACTGGATCTGGATTCGTTGAGAAAAGGTAGGGATACATGGCTCTCATATCTGTTTCTGTTTCGCAAGTAGCTCCCTCAATAGACTGATTCCGTCATAGAACCTTAACCTGGGGATCTTCTTTATTGCTTAACCTACAAATCTGATAGTCAAGGATCTCAACTAGGACTTTTTCATAGAAGAGACTATATTTTATAACCATATTTTCTAAAGGAATAACAGAAGCTAAGGCACCAATACATTTCTTTAGCAAAGAGACATGGAACACCGGATGCACTGATGCCAAATCTATATGAAATTCTAACTCATAAGCTACCTTCCTAAAATAGCTTAAAATTTTATATGGGCCAACAAACAGGGACTGAGCTTCCCCTTCTTGACAAATCTCTTAACCACTTACATAGTCTAAATTTTTAGATAAACAAAGTCACCAATGTCAAACTCTAGATCTATTCTCCTCACATCTGCATAAGATTTCTGACAACTTTGGGTTGTCTTCATACTTTTGAGGATTAACTGAACTTTATCCTTTGCCTCATACACTGAATCTAGCCTTATTAAAGCAACTTCTCCTACTTCAAACCAACTAATAGGAGATCTATACCTCTTTCCATAGAAATCCTCAAGCAGAACTATCTGAATACTAGTGTGATAACTATTGTTGTAGGTAAACTCAATCAAAAGTAAGTGGTCATCACAACTACCCTTAAAGTTGATAAGACCTCAACATATCCTATTAAGTCTGAATGGTTCATGCTACCTGACCATCTATTTGAGGATGAAATACTGTACTGAGGTGGACTTGGGTACCAAGACCTTTCTGTAAAGCCTTCCAAAAATGAGAGATAAACTGGGTACCTCTATCTGAAATTATGGTCAATGGAACTCCATGCAACTTTATAATACTCTGAGATTGAGTCTAGTATTATTCTCAGCTTATATGATGTATGAACTGGCAAGAAATGGGTTAACTTGGTCATTGTATCTATAGTGACCCAAATCAAATCATGATGATGGCACATATGAGCCAACCCTATCATAAAATTCACGTTCACCACTTCCTAATTCCAAGTGGGGATGCTGAAATTCTGAAGCGTACCACTAGGCTATGGTGCTTAACCTTAACCTACAGATAATTCAAATACTTATCCATAAACTTTGCAATACCTTTCTTCATACCATTCCACCAATAAATTTCTCAAAAATCACATATATCTTAGTGTCTCTTAGGTGAATAGAATATCGCACACTATGCACTTTAGCTAATATCCGCTGTCTTGAGCCATCCACACTCAAAACACATAACCTTTCTTGTTAATAAAGCACACCATCTCCCTCTTGGGAGAAAACCTCAACCTTCTGATCCCTAACTGTCTCTTTTAACTTGACAAAAAAAAGATCCCTATCTTGTTTTTTTCACTTTGGCAACCAATAAAGATTCTAAACCATTATAAACCCATATACTTTCTTTGGTTGAATCAACCAACTGAAACCTTAATCCGGAAAGATGATGAACCTCAAGAACTAATTACTTCTTATTATCCTCAATATGACCAACACTTTATATAGACAATTTACTAAGGGTATCAACCACTACATTGGCATTACTCGGGTGATACAACACACTCATATCATAGTTTTTTAACAATTCCAACAACCTTTTTTGATGAAGATTTAGATCCTTCCGAGTGAACACATACTGTAAACTCTTATTGTTCCATGAACACATTAACATGAACCCTATAAAGGTAATTCCTCCAATTTTTTAATGCAAAGACAACTTCTGCTAACTCAAGTTCATGGGTTGGGTAATTCTTCTCATGTGGTTTAAGCCATCTGGAGGCATAGGCTATGACCTTACCTTGATGCATCAACACACAACCAAGAACAACTCTAGAAGCATCACAATAATCTATAAATCCATTGGTACCTTATGGATAAGTCAAGACTGGAGCGGAAGTGAGTCGAGTCTTCAACTTCTGAAAAGTCTTCTCCCAGGAATATGACCACTTAAATTTGACTCTCTTTTGGGTTAGTATAGACATAGGGGAATCAATTGAAGAAAACCCTTAATAAAACCATCTGTAGTAACCAGATAAACCCAGGAAACTCCTAATATCTAAGAAGAGAAGGGTCTAGGCCAGTTTCTTGCTACTTTGGTCTTTTGAGAATGAACTCAAATGCCATCACCAAAAATTATGCTTCCAAGGAAAGATACTAATCTCAACCATAATTTGAACTTTCTTAACTTAGCGAACAACTGGTGATTTGTAAGGGTCTACAATGCAACCCTTAAATATTTGCATGATCACTTTCACTGCAGGAATAGACAAGGATGTCATCTACGAAGACTATGATGAACATGTTCATGTACTGATTGAACACCCTATTTATTAAGTCCATAAAATCTATTGGAGTATTTGTTAGTCCAAAATAGATAACTAGAAATTCAAACTGACCATATCGAGTCCAGAAATCTATCTTCCAAATGTTACATTCTCTAACTCTGAGTTGACGATGATTGAATATGAGGTCTATCTTAGAGAAGTAACTTGCACCCTAAAGTTGGTCAAACAAATCATCAATCCTAGGGAGAGAATACTTATTCATGGTTGTGACTTTGTTTAACTAATGGTAGTAGATGCACATTCTGAGGGAACCATCTTTCTTACACACGAAGAGGACTGGAGCACCCCACGAAGAAAAACTAGGCTTGATGAAACCCTTATATAAGAGATCTTTCACCTATTCCTTAAATTATATAAGATCAGTTGGATCCATTCTATAAGGTGGAATTAAGATTGGCTGGGCATTTTGAATAAGATCTATTCTGAAGTCAATTTCGCTTTAAAGATAAACTCTGGGAAGTTTTTAAGGCAATACTTCTGGAAACTCATCCACTACTTGAATTGACTCAAGATTTAGAGTATCAGAATTTAATTCCTTGACTAGATTGAGATGGTAAATACATCCCTTGGATATCATCTTTCTTTCCATAAGATAGGAGACAAACTACCTCTGAGGTATTGAGGTACTGTCCCTCCATTCAATAATAGGCTAATTAAGAAACATGAACTAGACAATTTTATTTCTATAATTAACTGGTGCATGAATGAGTGGATCCAATCTATGCAGAGAATAACATCAAAATCATTCATCCCTAAATCCACAAGATCCACTAAAGTTACTTTTTGAGACACTATGATCAAGAAATTTTTGTATACTCGTCTAGCTATAATAGAACTATCCACTAGGGTAGACACTAAGAAAAGTTCTGCTAATATATCGAGACTGACACCAAAGTATAAAACTATATAAGGATTCACAAAGGTAAGTAAAGATCTAGGGTCTAACAATTCATAAACATGAAGATAGAATTAGGAGAACTTTCCTTATTTTGTCAGTTCTTGAGATCATAAAGACGGTTCTGATGATGTCCACTTGTGGAACTGGAGGTGGCACCCTACTGAGTCAGGTCACTTACTTGAGCTGATGAAAAGTTGTATTGACCTTGTTGACAAAGATCTTTTCCTTTCAGGGAAACCACTAGGAAATCTCTAATCTTGTGGCCTAGCTTGCCATATCAAAAGAGCCCATCACTTACTGCTCTGCACTCTTACTAATAATTCATACTATATTTTATGAAAAGCAAGTTTGTACGACCACTGTACATGCTACTCTAGGTCTTAGATCCTGGCTCTTTATCCCTATTATCCTGCTTGAACTTAGGCACTGGTGCACTGGCTGAAGATGGGGGATGGATTTAAAATTTTTTGGAGGAACTGAGAATGTTATCCACCATCAGACCTATGCTATGAGAAGTTAAAGCTACCTATTTTGGCCCTCTTACTCTTCTTCTTCTATCCTTGAGCTTCTTCTCCTCTATTTATTGAGCATAAACCATCAGCCTAGAAAGGTCCATTTCCTTAATCAACGCAGTTGTTTTACACTCCTTGACTATAATATCTTACACTAAGACATAAACTTACTCATCCTAGACCTAAAATCAGCCACCATAGTTGGAGCATACTCACCAGTTGAGTAAACTTAAGTGAGTACTTTTTTTACACTCATGTTACCTTGCTTTAGATTTATGAAATCCTATAACTTAGACTCCCTTAACTCAAGTGGGAAGAACCTATCTAAGAATAATGTGGCAAACTCTTCCCATTTTGTAGTCCCTAATTCAACACTTCTATCCTTCTTCCACTTCGTAAACCAAGTATGAGCCACTCTTTGTAATAGGTAAGTAGCTAAATCAGCACTCTCACTAGCAGTAACACTCAAAATGTCTGTCACTTTCTACACACCATCCAGAAATACCTGCAGATCCTCCTCAGACTTAAATATAGAAAATAATAGAGAATTTGTTTAAGTGAAGTCTTAGATCCGATTTGCTGTTGTATTCATCACTGGGTTGGTGGGGTAAAAACCTGCTGATTATTCTTAGCACCCATAGAATAGGCCAAAGTGGTGAAAGCGGCCGTACACTCGACGTGGGAAATATGTTTATTCAGGGGATCTTCCTAAGTAGGTGGTGGTGCGGGCTGATCTATGTTGCTTGTTTTGTTGTTTCTTCAGGGAGAAATTTTCTTTATATAGATAAAAGACGAGTTAGAAAAAGGTAATTTAATAGAGCTCATGCCCTTTCACACGACATGAATACTGAAAGAAGGGAAACTTTCTTAAAACATTTCATAGCCTCATACCCATGGGTGTGGCACACTTCAAACCTATCCATAAGACTCTACTCAACACAGATTTATGATACCCAAGGATAGTTTAAAACCTTAGGCTTAGATACCAAGTTTTGTCATGACCCAAGGCTACCTCCTAATCATAACACGATGCTTAAGGCCCCAAGTGACCCCAAGGCTAACCCATGATCTAGTACCTGTTGTAAGTACTGAGTAAAGTAATAATGAAACATCATGCGTGGAAGTTAAACTGATAAAATTATATTAAGATACAAAACTGAAGCAAATATTAATATGTCTGAATTACAGAATAAATCAAAAACAATTTTGAATAGCTAAAAATCTAATCTGAATATTTGAATATCTAAGCATCTACTCTGAAAGCCTCTAAGACATGTGGAGTTGATGGGACAAACCCCCCAACTAACATCAATTGACCAAAATTAAAGAAATACTAAAAGTAACTAAAAATAACTTGTCCTCGATGGATGAGAACTCACTAACGTTACTACTAGAGAAATTGAGATAACTAAGGGAAATCAGGGAACTGAGCCTCCAAACCTATATTTTGTGATCAATATAGTGTAAAAGAGAGTATATAGTTAGTAATTTTAATATAATGGTACATGACATAGGGAATAACTGAAAATAGACAAGGATATTGAACATGGATGCATGAACATATTAAAAATAAAAGATAAAGTAAAACATGTAGTGAGATAATTTGTAAAACTGATTCACTGAATAGATGATAAACTGAATACTTAGCCATGCAAACCTATACTAATATAACCTGAGTACTGAACTAAAATTATGGGAGCTATCATATAACCGACATGTCCTAGTCTAAGCTGATTGGGGTCGAACTTGTAACCCCAGTTGGAAGGATGTCAGTACCTTACTAATGTCCCAAAGGACTAGGGTGGAAGTCCTCTATTGGCGTGTGAACCCTAAGAGAGCATCAGTATTTTACTAGCGGCTGAGCTCTCACAACCTATGTTAGATACATAGTTCTGGAAGTTAAGGACTTCTACTAAAGGTATTAGTCCTGTACTAATGGGTGAGCCTTCATCCCTATGTTCACTCAGTGCTAAATCCTAGTCCTAACTAAACTGGCAACTAGTACTGATTGATGTTAGCTGGACACACAATAGATAATTGCTCAACATGGATATAATAATCTGAATATGATGATAAGATCATTATCATACTGACTTGTTGCTTAAAATCAGAAATATGTGTTAACATATAGTTATCGGGTGTTCATAACCCACCATCACTGAATAATACTTTAAATACAAAACCATTATTTAAAATAATGTAAGGTAATTCATGAATCGTAAACCCCAAAACACAGTATATTTCATTAAACTGATGGAATTCATGAATATGAGTACATGAATATGATAAACTTATTAGAATGACAGGGCCACATGGTTTATTTCATAATTTGAGAAATTGACATGGTATTAACTTAACATGATATGGGTGATTGAAATTTTAAGCATGTAATAATATAATCCACATAGGAAAATATCTTTGCATGGCTTGAATTCAAAACTAGTTAGCAATAATGGGGTAAATTCATATATAACATTTAAATATCATGAAAAGAGGATAAAGAATTCATAGTTAAACAAAAAGGGTTTAGGGACTCAATGGGTGGAAGAAAACCATTGATGAATTCCCCACATACCTTAAATGTTTGAATCCTTGAAGAAAATCTTGGAATTGTAACCTTGAATGGTGAATCCTTGGGAAAATGCTTAATTTTATGTTCTTAGGAAAGGTGGATAGTTTTATGTATGATAGCTTATGGGGAATGGTCAATTGATGCTCCTTTTGGGGGTTTTAATTCGTATAATGACCGTTTAGGGCTTTTCTCATTATTTCACTTGTTTTTACCATTAGATCTTTTCCATAGCTTCCACAATTCATTTATGACTTGCTGGAAATAATATTTCGGTTACCGGGAAGTTCATTTGTTTTTTAAAACCATTTCCCTAATTAGAAGTTTTCATTGGTTCCAAATATTGAATGAAAATTCTGATCTGGCCAACAACTCTGGAATATCAATTTTTGGTTGGGTAGACCTTTTGGTCAGATCCTGCTACACCTGAACTCATTTTGACCTATTATCAGAATATTGATAAATTAGAAATTGAGTGCGAGGCCAACATTTTGTCAAAATAACCTCAGATGCAAAATCCGACCTTAACAATGCATTTGAAATGTCAAAATTAGCGTGGTTGCATATTTTGTTTGCTCATATTAGACTCCAGATGTATCCCAGGGCATTGGTAAATTCCAAGTTTTAGTTGTCATCTGGTGCAGAAAAAGTACCGCACTTGCAGAGGCCATATCACAATTGCGGCCCACATGTTTGCGATCGCATGAATTGAGATCTTAGGAAGGGTTATTTAAATGACCCTTTAGTCAAGAATTGACCATTTTTTCTCTTACTTTGAGTTCCATAAACCTAAAAAGACATGTAGTCCACAAATTGAGTCTTAGGTGTTAATTAGGATTGGGCAGGGATTTAGGTGTTGAAATAGTAGATGGTAAAGTTGGGATTAGTTGTACCACTTAGTCTATTGAACTCATAAAGTGTGGTACTTGAATTATAGTCTAGAACCTTGGTTAGTTGGACTTGTTCTTTCATGAATAAAATAAGTATGCTCTAGTTGCTCTAGTTAGATAGGAGTGACCTTATCACTCATTTCAAATAATAATTTGAACTTAGTTGTGCATAGTTGTGGATATTTTCCTAGTATCTTGGGTGGATTAATAGTAATTAGTACTAGTGTGGAATGATAAACCCTTAAAACATAGTTTAGAGGGCTCAGCTTAACTCCAAGTAGAAGTTAGACTCGAGGAGGAATTTGGGTTATTATTAGTGGAACTTGACCCGCCTTAAGCTTGGACTATGTAGCTTCATAAGTGACCTAGATACTTATTAAACTTATAGAATGTTCCTTGGGTAATAAGATGGTTAACCCGGTATGATGCTGGTGTTGTAATTGTTATGCATGATTGGTTGCTAGATTATTGATAATGCTTGGATAGCAATGAATTGTCTTATAGAGTGAACATATGAATATGCTATCACTTAAATCATTGACTAAATTACCTTTTGGATCTTGGATTATGCTATTATTCATATTATGTTCAATCACTTGTGCTAATAATGTAAATCATATAAATAAAGAGGGGCTGTAGAGGATAAACTATTGCTTGTATTCCAAAATACTAATGATTATGTTGAGCCCGGTAAAGTATTGAGGGTTCATACCATATAAATACACTTGTTCATGCTCCTAGTAATATATTGTGTTGCTAATGAATAATTTGGTATGAAGGTGTGTCTTTTCTTATGTTTCTTTTGCACTATCCCTCATGGGGCTATGTAATACCCCGTATTTTCGTGCTAGAATTCTAACTGTCGTTCCTGCATGTCTAAGCTCTAATCCAAGTGATTCTCACATGAATACAAGTTGTGTGATCATTATCTTAGTCCATAGAGTAGTTTAGAGGCGGAAAATGTTTATAGCAATGACCTAGAACAAGGTTAAGCTAAGACCAATTGATTCATACAAAGTTTGACATTCGATCCTACAAGGGGCAACTTCAAACGTGAATATCTCTTAATATACATGGAATTTTTCATCCCAATACCTATAAAATTATAGATAATTTAATTAGCTTTCCAACAATACTAATTTTGCAAAAATCAAATACCCGAGCGAAGAGTTATGCCCATTTTTGTGAGAGGCAGTAAGGGTGTACGATGGGCAATGCACCGCCCAATCAAATGTGTACGATTGGGAGTGCGAGGAACACTTAAATGTCTTCAATAAGGTGTGCGACTTACACATTAAGTTTTTCCATGGGTTGTGCACCGCATACCTCACTTCCAAGTGCCAAAAACACCCCTATATATGTGTATAACACGGGATTAAACTCCCATAACATCAAAATAAGTTTACTTTCTCTCAAAATCACCAAGAACAACCTTTAGGGTTTCAACATAAAAACCCCAATAGCTAGAGATTTAACCGTGAGAATTCTATAATTTTTACATATTCGGAATCCCCGTTACGAAGGCTACGAGTGACATCCAAAAGTTCATGAACAACATTACGTCATTCCAAAAGTCATTCAAAGCTTCAATTTTAAGATATGTAGGGGTTTTCAACAAGAACATCCTTTCATTCTTGTGCTCAAAAATACTTTCTTTTACGAAGTTATGGATTTTATATGTTTTACGATAATTTTGAAGCATGAATTTATATCTTATATTGATTATCATTAGATTATGATGTTTTTGATATTTTAGAAGTGAAATTATATGAGAATGATGATATTTTATGCCTTATGGCTAAATTTTCAGATTTTGAAGGAATTTATATATGTTTATGATGTAAAGCTTGAACCTTGATAAATTTTTATATGATGTTGAGACATGAGTTTTGAAATCTAATTGAGATTGTCATTTTTTTTGGAGATATCAGGTGTTATAAATACTTTGTGTTTGAATGAATTGAGATGATAATGAAGCTTTGACCTTTTAGTCGTAAAAAGGGATTGATTTGAACCCAAGATGAGAAGAGAAATCCAGTTTAATTGATTATTATAAAAAGAGTAGCATGATGTCTCCCGTTGTGAATTGTTGAATTATTTATTTATGGATTTTTTTTTGAAAGATCTGAGCTAAGTCCGGGAGTAGTCTTTAGCACCGAGAGGGAAGTATAGCAGGATTGGTACTTCCCTATAACTACATGCCCCCATAGGTTGTGGGCCTAAGGCTGATTTATATAGTGATCACCAGTGTTTAGATTAATGACTTAAGGTCATACTCTGATGGCAAGGATAGGGCAGCTCTCCCTAACGTGGGTTAGATATTGGACTCCACGTAGCTCACATAGTGTATGTCGGTATGTGTGTGCGTATTCTTCTATCTACTATGAAAAGTCTTATTCTTCTGTCTGAAATGAAAAAATATTTATTTGAAAGACTCAGTTTGAGAAAGTCATTATTTTTGAAAGATTTAATGAACATATATTCCAAAGAGAATTGTTATGAGATTTGATTGCTTTGATGATTTGGAATTGAGATGGAAGTGAATTGAGATTTATTATGATGAGTCACATGTCTCACCAGATATATTTTACTCTCTTATGATTATGATGATTTTAATTCGAGCCAAGTGAGTCATTTATATCAGCATGCATAATTTTATAAACTGTGATGATATTAAGATATCATTTTATATATGCATTGCACCCCCATATGCTTGGTACGTTCCCATGGTACTAAACCACATATTCTTATATGGGGTACATTTTCTCAGAATGTAGGTACAAGGTATAGTGTACATCTTCAGATCCAGTCAGTTTGCGGCATCCAGTCAGCAGGTGATGAGTCCTTTTGATTCAAGGGCTTGAGTTAATTATACAGTTTGAGAATTATTGTATTTTCTTTATCCAGTCGTATTGAGTTAGGATAGTCGAGAGTCATGACCCAGCTACCTATAGTCAGTACTAGTAGAGGCTTCATAGATAGTCAGTAGAAGTTGATGTATTCCATTTCAATTTTGGTTGTAAAAGGAGGGTTGTAATCTTGTAAATTTAGTTTTGTATTTATCATATTCAGAAAATAGTTATTTTCCACAAATTTGTATAGATTTATACTTTTTATTCAGTTGCTTATGAGTTATGCCAGTAGAAGGGTTAGCTTGGGGTCATTTGTAATCCTAAGCATTGTGTGACATCTCGGGACCCAATTTTAGGGCATTACAAACTTGGTATTAGAGCACAGAGTTGAAGTGTCATAGGGTATCTATGAAGTCGTGCCTAGTATAGTCTTGCAGAATGGTACAGAGACGTCTGTACTTTTCTTTGAGAGGCTACAGGACATTTAGGAAATGTCTCCATTCTTTCAAGTCTTAAATCTTGCTATAGAAAAGTTCTCCAAGAAACTTATATAGATTCTCATCTTACTCTAGTCAGGCCATCTCTACCTTATTTCCAAGGTATCATAAATAGTTGAGGTTAATTATCCATAGATAGTTATGGAATTGTAAGAGAGCTACAAAAGTATCCTATCAGTACTTTTGAGTTTCGAAAATTAAAGTGCTTTATCAGGCCTGTAGAAATCGTGCGCTAAGACCGAGTCAGATATGCTTTTAAATTTCTCCTCAGAATCCATAATGATAATCTATACTTCTCTATCTATGTACTGTTCTTGAGGTAACATGTTCGGCAAGTTCCAATTTTCTCCCCAGATAATGCTCTTATATTTGCTGGCAGAAGTTGTAGAAGTTTCATAAAGTGGCTTGAGAGAAGCCTTCTAGTATGTTATAAGTCTTTCAAATTTAAGTTATGCCCTCATTCTTATGAGTTATTTAATTAATACAGAGTAAGATGTATTCTTAGATCGTTGAATATTGTGTGTCAAGTTTCTATCTCTTGTATTATGTAATCTTGTTATCATTATTATTGTGAAAAATCAAAGTCTAGTGAAGCCGTGTGAGGTCTATTTTGATTCAGTAGCATAGTTGCTTTGTTATTCATATAATTTTCTTAATCAAAACACAAAACCAAAGTCTAGTGAAGCTGTGTGAGGCCTATTTTGATTCACTAGCAACTTGTTGTTTATCTTGTTGTTCTGGTGTTAGTTGAAAGTGTGGGTTTCTATATAGTGAAAGAAGTAGTAACGTTTAGTTGAAAGTCTTGTGTTAGTTGAACTTGTGGGTTTAGAAGTGTAGTGGCAAGAATGGTGGTAAGGGCGATTTATTAAATATGTATAGCTGAATTTTTTCTTATGATTGAATTAGTAATGAAGTGATATACCCTTGTTTGTTAGTTTAGTGAATTAGAGAAGGAGATTATTAGTTAAGGTGGATTGTTGTTTGCTTGAAGTATGAAAAAAGTTATTGATGGTATTTGTTGTACTAGGAAAGTATAGGTTTTGATGAAAGTACTTGGTGGCTGAGTATTGTTAATTTAGGCTTTCTTGAGATTGCAAGAGGAAGTTAAGTTGAAATTTATAGAGCTATGAAAGTAATTTAGGTTTGAAGATGGGTAAATAGTAATGGTGTGAAGAATGAGGAAGTGTTAACAAATTATGAATAAGATAGGCCATATGATTATGATCGATTGTCATTATGTACTAGTTTTTCTTAATGCTATGTTCTATAGTTTTGAAGTGAAAATTCTGTGTGAGATTAGGTTGTAAATCATGTTTAGCTCTAGACATTAAGTTTGAACAGTTGATGGTTCGGTTGCTGATGCTAGTTATATAGAGGTGATCTAGTAGGCCTAAACAGTGTATGCAAGAGTGTAAGATCATGTGTTTGTAATTAAGTATGGTGTAGAGGTGTGCTCAAGGTACTATAGGGCTGAATTATTTTTTAAGGATTATTGCATATTGTGTGGTTAGTAGTAACGTTGAGTTGCTAGGTAGAGAAAGGTTAGTTAGATAATTTATGTTGTTTTTGATATCTAAGTTAAGGAGTTATGATTGAAGATGTTGAATCTCTTTAGTATGATTTTGTTCTCATGGTTTTGGAAAAATATAAGTATAGAAATGTGATCTTGGTAGGCTATGATTATATGATTAGAGATGTAGATATGGTTGCAAATGAGTGTGTAAGTCTTTGATGATGATTGTTGAAGCTAGGAATTAAGGATGACATATGGATGGGTTGTTCAAGAATAAAGTTGGTAAATTTTAAATTAGTTCATGCTGGTGAGTTTAGCATTTATGTATAGATAATAGAATGATGAAATTATGGCTTAATCTCGAGGATATGGAGTAGACCATCATACTTAGAATATCCGCTTTGACCTAAGGGGAAAATGGTTAGTGAAGAACCAAACTGAGTTTTGAGAATTAAATTGTGATACATGTCAATAATGAGTTATGATGAGATAGTGATCCCTTCTTACTCTAGAGTATTCCTTGGATTTCAGTCATTACGACACCAAATCCATCACTTGCTTGACAAATCCATGCCACAGGCCTATGCTTATACCTATCATGTGTGCTCAAGCCCATTCTAAGCTTCTAGCAAGCATGTAACAACTTCACTCTATGATTCGAGTTATCTCTTATGAATTCATGAACTCCAGTCTTATGTTGAATAGCTCATGATAAGTATAAATTCATGTTTCAGAGTATGACTAGTTTTTAAACTCATGATACTAGTGAAGTTTGCATTATATCATGCATGTCCTCAGCTTAGATTTCTTTAATGAATCCATGCCTTTGATATTTTATTCCTCAGAACAAAGATAAGTATTAATGTTATGTATTGTAGTTTTCGTGCTTCTGGTTCATATGTGTTAGCCCTTCGGTGACCTCTTTCTATGTTAAGATGGTGGTGATGATAGTTGATAAGCAATGGTTTAGATGTGAGAGAGTTGATGACCCTCATGAAGAAAGATTATTTATGCTTTTCTATCTAAGGCTAAAGTTTGAAGTAAGATTGAGGCCAAGTCTTTGATATATGTCATGGTTAGTTAGAAATTGTGTATGTTTTTAAGAATAGTGCAAGAAAATTGTTGTTGATAAAGGTTTAAAGAATATGCGAAGTATGCCTTTAGGGGTATTTGCCTTAAAGTTATATGTGATTTTTAATGATAGGCTTGAATGTCATGTTGTATGTAAGATGATGAATGCAATATGCACTTATTAATCCATATCAAGAGTTTTAAATTAGTCATTGAAGTGGTAAGGCATGTTATGCTTAGGGTGTGAGCTGTAAGAAGATATAGAATATTGATCCTTGTGGTTTAGACTAGTATTGTGGCTTGGCATATTGTATCTTGTGATTTAGTGTTAGGATTGATCATGGTGAGAGAACTTAGTTTAGTTTAGACCTCAGTGCCAATATGAGAATTATAAGTTGAATCAAATGAGTATGGTATTTAAGGGGAATAGTATAGTTGAGAGAGAATTTGAGAAGTGATGCTAAGCTTGAAAGTAAGAAGTTGCGTTGCCTACGGCCTAGCAATCCTATCCTAGTTTATGAGTTATATAATTATATTCCATGATATAGAGTTATATCAATGTTGTAAATCCTTAGTCAAATGTCTTGTTCAGAGCATGCCCAAAATTCTTTGCTCCCTAATGTCAATAGAATTTCGTAGAAAAGTGCTAAAGAAATACTCCATTTGAGTATGGGTAGTCAGTATGATCCAGTCTATATAGCCTGTAATTTAGTTTAGCAAGTGAGGAGATAAGCTCCTATACATTCTTAATTTTCCAGCTAGTCTTACTATCTGCAGTGTTATACGTATGTACATTCCAAGAGGCAATGTGTTTGTGTCCAATTAAATTATGAATTCAGCTCAGTTCATGCATCAGTTTTAGTTTCAGATATTAAGTCATGATTCAGTTCATAAGTATCCTGTGTAGTATCACAGTCTCTTCCTAGTAATTTCATCAAATTATTATCATTCGGGGACGAACGATCCCAAGAGAGGGATGTTGTAATACTCCGATTTTTCATGTCATAAACCTCTTATCCTTTCTCATGAGATCAGATCCAGTTCAAAGTAATGGTTACTCATAAGTTGACACTCTCGTTTCTATCTTAGCCCTATAGTTAAGTTTCTTTAGGATTCATGCACTTGCAGACCAGTTCGGTAGCTAATTATTCTTAAGATCCAGTGATTCAGTTCTATCAGTTACACATGATAGCTTAAAGACTAATATTCCTCTGTGTTTCAGGTTAATTATCCACATTCGAGGATGAATGTTCCCAAGGGGGAGATAATGTAATACCCCGTATTTTTGTGCTAGAATTCTAACCATCGTTCTTGCGGTCTAAGATTTAATCCAAGTAATTCTCACGTGAATACAAGTTACATGATCATTATCCTAGTCTATGGAGTAGTTTAGAGGTGGCTTATATACTATGATGATATTAAGATATTATTTTATATATACATTGCACCCCCATATGCTCGGTACGTTTCCATGGTACTGACTCACATATTCGTATGTGGGCTACATTTTCTCAGAATGTAGGTACAAGGTATAGTGTACACCTTCAGATCCAGTCAGTTCGCGGCATCCAGTCAGAAGGTGATGAATCTCTTGATTCAAGGGCTTGAGTTAGTTATACAGTTCGATAAGTGTTGTATTTTCTTTATCCAGTCGTATTGAGTTGGGATAGTCGAGAGTCATGACCCAGTTACCTATAGTCAGTACTAGTAGAAGCTTCATAAACAGCCGGTAGAAGTTGATGTATTCCATGTCAATTTTGGTTGTAAAAGAAGAGTTGTAATCTTATAAATTTAGTTTTGTATCTATCATATTCATAAAAGAGTTACTTTTCGCAGATTTGTATAGATTTATACTTTTTGTTCAGTTGCTTATGAGTTATGCCAGTAGAAGGGTTAGCTTGGGGTCACTTATGATCCTAAGAACCGTGTGACATCTCGAGACCTGATTTCGGGGTGTTACAGGCTTGCATTTATTATGGATTTGATTATTCATATATATATATATTGATGTAATAATGAATATTGATGTTGTAATAAATATTGATGCTATTGTAAATATTGATGATATGATGATGCCTGGTAAGTCCGAAAGATATATTGATGATATGATGATGCCTGATAAGTCCAGCGGAAATATTAATGATATACATGGTAAGCATGTAACTATATATTGTGTGTATGATGATGCTTTTATATGATTCCGTACATATTTTCTTGAGGGTATGATGTTATTCTTGGTATTATCAGTTATAATTCATTAGTGGTAATCACTACTTAAGCAGTGTAGTTCTTGCTAGTGCTAAATAGTGATTAGTAGTGGTATTTGCCACATAATGTAATAGGATAAGTTGGGGATTGGGATATTGTGTGGGATTTGATAATCCACCAATTGATTTTAGATAGCATTGGATAAATGGATTAATTAAGGTATAATGTCAATTAGTGTGAGTTATGTGGTGACTAGTTGTCTACGAAGTGACTAATTTACTTGATGGCTTGAAGTCTAGAATTCTATTATTGGACCTTGTTTGGTTAAAATGTGGTAACTAACAATTGTGGTTGTTATGAGGATAATAAGGATGATAGGTTAGCATCGATAATGATTAATGACATTGATGACTAAGTATGATGTTGATTAGCTATTGATTGAGGATTTGTATATCAAAGTTGCTAGATTCTAATGGACGTTAAGGGTTAGATATATAGTTATTTTATATGATGGTTAGTTGTCATTTTCTAGATGACGACTAGTGCGATTATGATGTCTAGAATTGTTCCTGGGCTAAATACCGTCTATGGTCTAGTAGTTAACCTTGACTAGATGTTGCATGTTGGGTATTTAGAGATAATGGTTAGTCACTATTCTGTGAATAGAGTTTATGTAAAGAATCGGTTAATCTAATATTTAAAGGCCTTTGATGACTAGCGAATTAGTAGTTAATAATGAGTATTGATTAGTTAATAGTAGAGCGTAGATTGAGTATATCGATGAGGTAGATTTCTAAATGGTGATATGATTATGGTTATGAATACTTTTGTAAATGTTATTCAATTGTGGTAACTAATGAGGATTATGAATGTTGGTAAATGACCATTGGTGTGAAAAGTGGGAAACCCTTGATAATGAGAAGTTGGTTATATATCTATATACGTTGGTGATTTGATCTTTGATTCACTCTAAGGTTGTATGGGACGCTGGGATGGGTTCCTTACTTTGTGTTCTTTTGGGTGTACTCCCCGGTGGTATGGGACCCCGTGGTGAGTTCTTTTACTTTATACTTTAATGGGTGTATGTGTGTTAACTTGGTATTTATGAGGTTGTAATTGTCTTAGTGTTGCTTTATGCTTTCGGATCAATTATTAATTACATATGACAATAGTGGCGTGTATTGATATGATATGTCATATGATCGTTCTAGATGATAATTTATTTTACACAGTGACAATGAAGATGATTTAGGTTTGACTATTTACCCTGACTTAGACATATTATCTTGCTTTATATCATCTTAATATCATAATTTAGCTCAGTTGCCCAATGATGCCTACTGAGTACCCATTGTTTTGGTACTCTTACTACACTTCTATTCCTTTCTGGTTAAGACCCCAGTACTAGTTGTCTATATAAAGTTGAGATCGTGCAATGTTGATCTTCCGCAGAAAGGGTGAGCTCTTTGAGTTTCGAGTCTCCCATTTCCCTCTATCCTTGTTCGGTCTTTTGTATTCGAGATAGAATTCTTGAATAATTTAGACTTATGAATTGTATTTCCTATTATCAGACATAAATGCTCTTGTACTGATATTACCAGTTCGTGGGATTGGTATTCGTATTTTGACTGTCTTCTTTTAGTGGAATATTGTTGATTATAATTGTATTTATGTATTTAGGCCGGCTGGGCATTTCTACTGCAGTAAACCATTACCATAGCTCCGGTTTATGGTGTTGGCTTACCTATTAGTGGGTTTTAGTAGGTGACATCATGACTTTGTGAATTGGGTCATGACAATTTGTTAATTGGATGGTTGAGGAGAGAGGGAAAGGACCAAAATACCCCCATTAAGTTACTAAAAAGACTGCAGAAAACGCAGCCTCTATGTCATGGTGGTTATCACAAAAACTAACCATTGTGACACACTATGTATCACAGAGATTATCCTCCGTGACATGTTATGTATTGTGGAGATTATCCTTTGTGACATGCCCAAATCATGGAGGTTTACTACCTCCGAGGCCCAAAATCACCCCAGAACTCTTTCAAAAATTCTGAAACTCTCCCGAATGACTCTTTTAACATCTCTAAACATGTTTCAACTTACAAATCAATGTTTCAAACTCGGGAGAGCCAAAAATAAAATATTAACATTCTTGGGGTCTTAAAATAACTGTCCTTGTACTTAGTATAAAATAATGACTTAGACCCCTTTAAACATGTAACTATAGGCTGGAAGCATGTCTAGAATCTTGTGAGGTATTACACCCTCTTTATACCATTCCACTAATAATATTGCCACATATCGTGGTACATCTTTATGGAATCAGGGTGAATCGAATACTTAAAACTACAAGGTTTCAATAATATCCTTGCTCTCAACCCATAAACATTAGGAACAGATAACCGACTCTGATAGCGGAGGACACCATCTCCCTTTTGTAGAATACCTCAACCCTTTGATAATGAACTACATCAATTAACTGTCTAAGTATAGGATTATTACTTTGCTTCTCTTTCACTTCATCTACTAAGGAAGACTCTGAACTATTCTGAACCACTAAACAACTATATCCATGCCAATCAAGCATAATCCCAATCGATCTAATCTATGCACCTCTTTGGACAACTCCTTCTTCTCCTTTTCTATATAGGCTACACTACCCGTAGTCGGCCTACTTAAAGCATCACCTACTAGATTTGCCTTACCCGGATGGTAGCGCACATTCATGTCATATTTCTTTAGCAATTCCAAACACCTTCTATGACAAAGATTTAACTTCTTATTGTAGACTCTTAAGATTAGTGAAATATCCACATGCACACCATATAAATAATGTCTCCAAATTTTCAAGGAAAATACCAAATCTACTAATTCCAAATCGGGAGTCAGGTAATTCTTCTCATGATCCTTAAGTTGTATGAGACATAATATTTCACCCTTCCAGTATGCATCAAAACACAACCTAACCTAACTCTGGAGGTATCACAATACATAACAAACCCATCTAACCCACCTGGCAATGTTAATATCGGTGTTGAAGTCAATCTATCCTTCAACTCTTGAAAGTTTTTCTTATATTTGTTTGGCTATTAGAACTTCACCTTTTATTAGTCAACTTGGTCAACAGTGCAACTATTGAGGAAAAACCCTCAATGGATCTCATTTAATGTCTGGCTAGGCTAGAAAGCTCCTACATTGGATGGTGTAATAAGCCTAGGCTAGATGAATACCACCCCTTTCATTTCAATGCATCTATTTTCTGAGGGTCTAGATGAATACCTTCACCCGAAATTACATGCCCCAAAAATAGTAACTGACTTAAATATAAATTTACACTTACTACTCTTTGCAAATAAATGGTGATCTTTGAGGGTCTGCAATACTATCTTTAAATAGTTTACATGCTTTTCCTCACTACAAGAATAGACAAGTATGTCACCTATCAAGACAATGACAAACATGTCCAAATACTACTTGAAAACCTTTTTTCATTAAGTTCATAAAGGCTGCAAGAGCATTTGTTAGTAAAAAGACATAACCATAAACTCAAAATGACCATAGCAAGTTCTAAAAGCGGTGTTTGGAATATAACATTCTCTGATTTTCAATTGATGATATCCTGACCTAAGATCGATATTCAAAAACCAGCGAGCACCCTTAAGTTTGTCAAATAAGCCATCAATTTTAGGGATAGGGTACTTATTCTTGATGGAAACCTAATTTAGTTATCGATAGTATAGGCACATTCTGAGCATACCCTCTTTCTTACACACGAATAGGACTAGAGCACCCTACAGAGAAACACTGGGTCTGATGAACCCTTATCTAAGAGTTCCTTAAGTTGTTCTTTAACTTCTTTAAGCTCAACTGAAACCATCTGCTAGGGAGGGATAGAGATGGGATGGGTATTTGGGAGTATGTAAATCTCGAATGTGATTTCCCTGTCGGGAGGTACCTTTGGAAGATCATCCGGGAAAACTTCAAGAAACTCATTGACTGCATGGACTAACTGAATAGTTGTGGCCTTAAACTTAGAATCTTTAACCTAAACCAGGTGATAGATACACCTTTTTTCATATTGACTTTTTGGATTTAAGCAAGGAGATGAAATAGCCCTTAGGATTTACTATACTACCCTCCTACTCTAGGTCTAACTCTTTAGGAAACTGAAATGTTACCACTCGCATATGACAATCTGCTAAGGCATAGAATGAATGGATCTAATCCACACCAAGAATGGCATTAAAATCTATCATCTGTAATTCTAATAAATCTACTGAAGTAACCCTATAGAGGACTGTAATAAGCACTTTCTATATACTCATCTAGAAATAATTGACTCAACAATGGGAGAGGAAAGTAAAAAAAGCTTACAAAGACTCTCAATACTTACACAAAAGTTCATAATAATAAGTGGGGTTACAAAAGAGAGAGATGATCCTAGATCTAACAACACATAAGCATCAAGGTTAAAGACACGAAGCATAATAGTGAGTACATCAAGTTAGCTCTTCTGCTCCCGATGGGATGGTTTGGCATAAAATTGGTTCTGATGCTAACCGCTACCTATACTGGATGACGCACCCTACTGCTAAGATAATAGATCCTAACTGAGCTGCCTAAGTGGTAGATTAAGCCAAAGGGCAAGCATCAATACTTCATTGCTTAGAAAAAAAGCATTCTTTAATCCTATGGCCTGTCTCACCATAGTGATAACAACCATATCTAAAAATTAAAAACTCACCCAGATGACTTCTACCACACTTCTTACAGGCCGAAAAACATGTCCCCCAGAAATACTATCCTGAGATCTAAACACCGGTGCCCTACCCCACTTCTCCTACTTAGTCCTCAATGTGGGGGGACTTTCTTATGATGGTGTGGATGCTGATAGACATCTTTGGGACTAAGATTGATTTCTCCCTTCTAACTTATCCTGACTATAACTGAACTATTCTGTCCTAGCTGTCTTAGTCTCTCTTTCTCTTTCCTTTAATTTCTCAGCTTCAATCTGTTGAGCATGGCTCATCAATCAAGAAATATCTGTATCCCTAATCAATATAGCAGTACTACACTCCTTGACTACCAAATCAAACACTCTATTAGCAAATTTGCTGACACAACCCAACCTCGGGCCTTATCCTATTGGTCATCCGAAGTCCAACCAAGACCTGGGACTGTCCCCTGTTACCCAACCGAACCACCTATATCCAGCCTTAGATAGGCTAAATTTTGAATATATAACTAGATAGAGTTAGTACTCTCATTAACACTGTGGGATAGGGTCATAATCATGACCGACCCAACCGAGTCCAATCGTACCACACCAATCTCCCAACCATACCAAACCAAACCATAGACCATAAACCAAAGGGAATACCAAAACTTAACATGAAAATGAATCCTAAAATGTAATATGATGGAACAGTGAGAAATCATGTTTGATGATGCCAGCCTCAATATCAATACCAATGCTAAGGCTGATACCTCTACCGATCCCACTTATACGAACCTCTAGAAGTACCACAAATCCTCTATCCAAATAATTAAAGAAATTTGGTTGGGACATGCACCCAACCATGGCCAAAACCAATATCCAAAACTAAAGAAAAGTGTCTAATTAAATCCATAAGATAAAATTATGCCTTCTGAAAGGATGGAAGCTCACCACTTTAGTTCAAATACTGATACCGAATTTGCATGCTAAACATGAGAAATAGAATTGTTGGTTCCTACATAGGCGTGGGTATACAACCACTAGTAGATGGGTTTAGAAAATGACTGCTAGTATGAATCTCAAGATAAAGATAAAATAATTCCAATTATAAAACCAAGTTAAACCCACGATAATTCATACAACCACACATAAATAAGTGCCGGGAAAGGGAACTGGGTTTAGCATGCATTTAAGTCTTTATGCATGGGTTATGTAGCTTTGTCGTCCTAACCATTCACGGGCCATATGGGTTCATCTCCCCCCTGTTGAAAGGTCCCCAATGTGTGTATCTATAAGACCATAGAATATCCCATGAGATTACAAGTACATCGCCAAATATAAAATGTGACACATGCATGTGGTCATCAAGTCCCTTCATATAAAAAAAATATGAGTTTCTGGTTTTAATCTCCCCAAGACCACCACCTTCTATGGCTTAGATACACACCCCACCATTAATGCTCAATTAAAACTTTGTCTGAACAATCTATTTACCAATTATTAACCAAGAGCAATATTAGTGGTATCGTCATACCACCCCATACTTACAAGTAATATATATAGCCAAACCATTTAGGTTAATGGGACTTTCAAGTGCCCTTCCACATACCATATCAAACCACTTGGGAGACTTCCATGTTCTCCACAAGAATAACCATTTAGACTTTAGGATTTTCAAACCATTTAAACCATGCGTAAATCCTTTATCCAGTTTAAGACATGCAAGAGTTCCATTAAAAGAAGTCAATGCAAATAACATGTGTTTACAAGTATTTTATCAAACACCTTAGGGACATAATATAACCAAAACCAATTTCAAATACCATTAAACCATTACCATGAAATCCAATTGTCCAAATCCACCATTAATGCATATAAAAGCATACGTAAAACCATAGGAATCCATAACCAAGCATTTAATATCAAAACCCCTATATAATAATTGAAAACCAATATCATAAAATAGTAAAACCATGATATCAATCATATAAATCATCCCTTTAGTTGAAATTAAAATGAGGTCAGAGAATTATTTCTTATACTGAAGCATTGATGGAAAGAAATCACCAAGAAAGCAATCCGTAAGATGAAACCCTAACCTTCTTGCCCCAAAAGCTCTTGAGAGAATTATGAGATGTTTTGGAATATTTTATAAGTGTTAATGAATAGAACAATAGGGCAAATAACCTCCAAAGTGTATTAGAAGTCGTGGGGTCCTATTTAAGGTAAGTACGGAAATGTTCAAAATACCCCAATTAAATCCCTTAAAAGCCCATCACAGGGCTATGACTGACCCTTATGAGTCATACCCTCCGATACAATTGGTATCCCCCATTCGTATCTAAGCCTCAACCCTTGAATCAAACACTGTCCATTATATGACTCATCTAATTAAGTCGGAACCACAACATATGTTCTGTACCCATAACCTGTATCCCTATCCGAATAAAATACTTTTAGGATCAAACACTGCCCACCATACGAGTCCCTGATATGACTCGTACTAAGTTGTATGACTCATACCCTTAAGTCGTACCCATTCCAGTGACCAAACCCATCCCACCATATAACACTGGTTAAGATACGACAGGACTATACCACTCGTACCCCAACATATAAGTCGTACCCATGAGTCGTCTTTGGTCCTGAGAATGGATTTCTAGGAAATTTTCTATCAAAACCCAGGATGTTTCAATCTCCCCTACTAGGAACCTTCATCCCCGAATAAAGGACAAGTTAGGAGTAACCACAGACAGAGTCATTTTCATTATCAAACATCCCCTCAACAAAGTTTGAAAGCAAAGAGGCAAAGATGTTAATCTTTCCTTTAACAAACTTAGAGAATAAAGATGTTTTCAAGACAAATACCTTTTGCACGAATCCCAAGAGAAGAAAACAAATGCAGATACTTGGACTTCATGTCCTCTTCCGCTTCCCAAGTAGCTTCTTCCACCTTATGGTTCCACCATAGACCCTTAACCGAAGTCACATCCTTGGTCCACAACTGATGAACTGGCCTATCTAATATCTCAACTGGGACCTCTTCATAAGATAGAGAATCTGAAATACCCAATCCTTCCAAAGTAACAACCTAAGAAGGATCACCCAGACACTTCCTCAACATAGAAACATGAAAGACAAGACAAACCAAAATTAAGCTAGATGGCAACTCAACCTCATAAGCTATATTGACACTCTCCACAAAATCATAAAAGGACCAATGAACCAAGGACTAATTTTCCACTTCTGCCAAAACACAACATTCCATTCATGGGAGACACCTTGAGGAACACCCTATCCCCGACCTCAAACTCCAAGTCTCTATGCCTATCATCTGCATAGGACTTTTGGTGACTTTAGGCATCTTTAAGCCTATCTCGAATCACCTTGACCTCCTCCATCACCTGATAAACCAAATTCGAGCCAAACATGTCTGCTTCTCCAAGATCAAACCACCCAATAGAAGATCTAAACCTCCTACCATACAATGCCTCAAAAGAAGTCATACCAATACTTGAATGATAACTTCTATTGTAAGAAAACTCCATCAAAAGTAGATGATCAACCTAATTGCCACCATGGTAAATCACATAGACCCAAAGCATATCTTTCAATGTCTTGATAGTTTTCTCTGCTTGCCCATTCGACTGTGGATGAAAAGCAGTACTTAGACCAAATTTAGTCCCCATCTTTCTCTAAAAAGACCACAATAAATGAGACATAAACTGCATACCATGATTATAGATAATTGAAATAGTTACCCCATGCAGCTTTACAATCTCCTAAAAATACAACTATGTATAACCCTTCACTGAAAAGGTAGTCCGCACTAGGAAAAAATACACAAACTTGGCCATCCTATCCACAATGTCCCAAATTTAATTATACTAATTCTGAGGCCGAGGAAGTTTGGTAACAAAGTCCATATTGATCACTTCCCAATTTTATTCAAACAAATCAATTTCTTGATACAACACTTCTGGCTTTATGTACTTAACCTCAACCTATTGACACCATACATTTGGTCACGAAATCTGCCATATCCCTATTTATGTCATTCCACTAGTAGATCTCCTTGAGATCATGATACATCTTAGTCGAGCTGGTATGAACAACATAGCACGACTTATGCGCCTCAGCGAAAACCTTTTGCCCCAGCCTATCGACATCAGGAATACACAACCTCCCTTGGTACCATAAAGTACCATCACCATATATCTCAAACACCACTATATTTTGCCCACCAACATCACCCTTTATTTTCATCAAGATAGATCTAACACTTTCTTATCCTTAATATCTTTACCAAGAGACAACCGAACCACTTCTTGCACCATCACACCACCATTCTTAGAGTTCAAGAGATAAACTCCAAGATTAGCTAAGTAGTGAATATCATTTACCAATTCCCGCATGCCCTCATCCACGTAAGCCAAACTCCCCATGGATAACCTACTAAGAGCATCAACAACCACATTACCCTTACCTGGGTGGTAGTAATAATTAATATCACAATTTTTTAGAAGCTTAAGCCATCTCCTCTGCCTGAGATTAAGCTCTTTCTGAGTGAACATGTACTGAAGACTCTTATGATCAGAAACGATATCCACATGAACACAATAAAAATAATGTTGCCATATTTTCAAAGCAAACATAACCACCAATAACTATAAATCATAAGAAGGATAATTCCTCTCATGTACCTTTATCTGGCTGGAAGCATAGGCAGTCACATTCCTAATTGGCATCAAAACACAACTAAGCCCTACCCAAGATGCATCACAATAAATCATAAACCTATCATTGCCTTCTAAAAGAGTTAGGATTGGAGCCAAAGTCAACTTATCCTTCAACTTCTGAAAACTCTCTTCATAAGAATCTGAAAAAAAATACTTAACCTTCTTCTAACTCAACTTAGTTAAAGGAGCAACTATCAAAGAAAAGCTTTCCACACAATGCCTATAATACCCTGATAAACCCAAAAGCTTCAAATATTGGTTGGAGTCATGGGCCTGGTCCATGTCTTAACCACAACAACCTTCTGCGGGTCCACCATGATAACTTCACTAGAAAGAATATTACCCAAGAAAGTCACAACGTTCAACTAGAACTCATAATTAAGGAACTTGGCATACAACTATTCTTCCTTTAAGGTCTATAATACCACGTGGAGGTAAATAAAATGATCAACCTCACTCTTCAAATAAACCAGAATGTATTTGAAGAGATCCAAATACTTCCTGAACACCCTATTTATCTTGTCCATAAATATTGTCGGGGCATTAGTCAACCCATATGATATCACTATGAACTCAAAATGCCCATACTGAGTACGAACAGCCACCTTAGGTATATCCACCTCTCTAATATTTAGCTAATAGATCCCAGACCGAAGATCTATCTTTGAAAAAAAACTTGGAACCCTATAACTGGTCAAACAAATCATCTATTCGAGAAAGAGGATACTTGTTCTTGGCCATTACTTGGTTCAACTGCCTGTAGTCAATGCACATCTGAAGGGAACCATCTTTCTTGTGCACAAACAACACAGGTACACCCCATGGAGAAACACTAGGACAAATAAAACCCTTATCTAAAAGATCCTTAAGTTGCTCCTTGAGTTCTATCAACTCAATTAGAGCTATTCTGTATGGAGGAAAAGAAATTGGATGAGCGGCCGGGAGTAAATCAATACCAAAATCTATTTTCCTATATGAAGGAACACTAGGAAGATCATTCAAAAAGACCTCTAGAAAATCATTAACCATAAGGACCGAAGACAAAGAAGGACCTTCTGAGTTAGAATCTTTAACTCGGACCAAGTGATAAAGACAGCCCTTAGAGATTAATCTACGAGCTCTAACATAAGAAATAGACCTCCCCTTAGGAACTAACAAACTACCTTCCCATTCTATAACCTATTCACCAAAAATCTTAAGGTTAACCCTACGATTCTAACAATCCACAGACGCATAACAAGAATGCAACCAATCCATACCTAGAGTTACATCAAAATCTACTATATCAAACTCAAATAGATACTCCAAGGCCTTTTTGCTACCAATTGATACCACATACCCCTACAGACTCTCTTAGCAATAATCAAGTCATTTAAAAGAGTAGAAATAGAAAAAGTATTTGAGAAAACTTCAAAATTAAAATGAAAAGACACAACCATATATGGAGTCACATAAGAAAGAGTGGACCTTGGATCAAGCAATCAATATATTTCACGATAGAAAAGATGTGATGTGCCACTAATGACACCAAGTAATGCCTCAGATTCCTATTGGGATGTAAAAATATACAACCTATTCTAACTAACACTAGAACAAGGAGTAGTAACTAAAATAGATGTCTCCCCATTAGGTGTAGAAATAAAATATAAAGCCACAGGAATCTTATTCACCCTCATAGCAACCAAATTAACTGGATAATCCCTGAGCCGATAGCCCACCTATCCATACTTAAAGCATTTGTCCCTTCTTTCATCTCAGTATCCCCAATAAGGACAACTACAAAATCAATAAAAAGGACATAAAGAAACTAACTTACCTCTACTCGTCTGAGATTGGGCAATTTATGATTGAGAATTATCACCACCTTGAGGACGCCTGTCTCTTTACTAATTAGGAGCACTACAATAAAAGGATCCTGAATGGAGACCATATATAATCAAGGTTCAGTAATAATCCCTTCTATGGGAAATCCACAAAAAAGGATTTATTTGGAGCAAAGGATGACTACTTTAGGCATGTTTGAAATGCCTGAATTTAAGGCTCGGTTTAGATAGTACAATTTTGAGTTGATGACCATAACTCCCAGCCAATTTAATCCTATATTAGTATGTGAGTTCTATGCAACATACCAGATGGAGCTCAAGATATTATATCCCACAAGGGCAGTTATGGAAGGGTGGTGACCTGTTAAATATTGAAATGATCAGAGGTGTTCAAGTGAACATATCCCCAAGGACTATTTCCAAAATATTTTATGGGCTAGACTTCCAGCCACTGATGAATACTTCTGAGATTGATTTTTGCATAGATAAGATAAAAATGATAATGAGAAATCAAATTTACATTGAGGAAAAACTGGTTCACTTCTGGTAGATATCCAATTTTATCGCTTCTAATGGAGAAGAGGTTGGTTAGGTAGCTGGTGGACCAGGAGTTAACCATAGTAGATTATGATACCCTAAACTTCATTGAAAAGTGTGGTGGACTCTTACACGATAGTCCAGTCAGGGCAGCTTTGATAGCTAGGATCATTGTACATTATGACCTGAGCCTAGTTGATTTCAAAAGAGATCAACAATCGAACATTAGAAACCAATACAGTTATAGCATTCCCTTGTCTATTGATGTATATATGTATAGATACAGGAGTGCCAAAGATTCTAGATTTTGGATTGATTCGTGACATTGCAAACCCAATTTTCAAGGCTACAAAGAAGGGAGAAAAAATAATTAGGCAGGCATTTAAGGCCAGAGAGCATGGTATTAATACTATAGGGTTCACCAACATGGGTGAAACCCTAATAGAGATTGCTCAGCCAAGTCCTTGGGCTTCAACAAATGCAACAGACACCTTTCAGACCCCGACTCCACCATCTACTATGGTACCATACTATTTATTGCTAGATCAGTCCTTGCTGGTTATGCATTAGTGTCGTCATCATTCTTATCTGAGGTAAAGAAGAGACTGGGTATGGTAGAGACAAAAGTGAGGTTAATTGAGTCACTGTTAAAGCCTTGGGTTTAAAATAGGATATGAGATGT
The DNA here is from genome assembly GCA_030864225.1 of Capsicum baccatum var. pendulum. Lineage (NCBI taxonomy): Eukaryota > Viridiplantae > Streptophyta > Magnoliopsida > Solanales > Solanaceae > Capsicum > Capsicum baccatum. The sequence goes on along the minus strand of CM061555.1, from coordinate 159,633,553 downwards.
GATAAGAGCATTATAGACAAGGTTTGATCAGTTTGAGCAGTGGATCAGCTATAAGCTAAAATAGATTTAGTCACTTGATTTAGCTAGAGTATAAGCTAAACTGGATGAGATCAAGAAGCTTGTCGAGGAGATACATGAGAGATAATTCCTTTCTACACCTTTATTGAGGAGAACATGAAAAGGATAATGTTAAGGATATTTAAGGTGTTGGAGATTAAACCACCATAATGTGTAATATTAATGCTGGTGAGATAGAAAGAAAGAAAAAAAGAGAAAGATAATAGATAACAATGATATTAAGGTTGTGAAAGAAACAAATATTCAAAGTAAGTGGGATCACCAAATAAGGGTTCGAGAGATAACAACGAGGGTAGGTAGCTCCCGACCTGTAGACATTATTGATGTAAGCAGTAGTCCAGCCCCACCGCCTGAGTTGACACTAAGCGTATCGACCACCACCGATGCTACTTCTAATTTGAGTGCTCCGATCACCACTAGGGCCACTAATAATGAGAGTGGGGCTCGTACTAAGGCACCATATACTGATATTGAATGAGCTGGTGCCTAGCAAGCCCAAGTATGTCCTTGCACCTTATTTTACATTATAGATACATTGGGGATAGTGTGTAGTTTCTTTATTAGGGGTGGGGGTGTACCGCATAGCCGTTAAGGGTTGTTTTTGCCATGATTGTCTTCCCATCTATTTTGGTTTGAACGCAGAACTGACATGTTTTAGTTTAAATGTGTAGTTTGTTTTGTGTTTTATTTTGTGTGATATTTAATTAGGAAGAAACTAAGTACCTAAGGTAGTCAGTGTGTTTTGATGATACCCCACCTAAAACTCTGAGTATAGCAGTATGATGTGTGTATTCGTGTGACCTCTGTGAATCTCATAATGGAATTAGAAGTAGGGTTGTAATAGCTGTGGCAAAAAAGTGCATAAACTTGATAGAAGTAACTAGCAATATGACCATGTACCCTGTGTGTGAGGCATTACCTAGTTCCTTATGTGAGTAGAATCCAGAGCTTGCCTAGTTAGTCTTACCTAGGATGTAGGATAGTCAGCAAGGAAAGGATCATAGGACATTTTTGAAAGCAGACCACTTTAGCCAAAATAACTAACCAAATGTGAATAAGAATCCCTTGATCCAAACTTTGAGCCTTAATGGACCTAAATTTTTTGTTTACACCCATTCAACTTCCCATTTTAATTGTAATGAACCTATTTTGGGTGTGTTCCTCCTTGGACACTGTGCACCTTAACTTAGGAAACATGCCTAAGAGTAGGGTGGCTATCATATAGGTGAACAAAGAAAAGTGGGTATTAAGAAAGGGTGTAAATAAAAAAAAAATAGGGTTCGGTATGGTAGAAAAAGAAAAATGAGAAAATTGTGAAATGAAAGAGAAAAAGAAAAAAATATTATTAAATATGAGAAAAGCAAAGAATAGAAGACTTCACCCAATCTGAATTAGTAGAAAAAGGAATAAAATAAAGAAATCAGGGTGGATTGAAAGAAAAATTAGAAAATAAGTGAACCTCAAGTAATTGTAGTGCCAAGGAGGCTTAGTCACTGAAAATTTCCAAATATATCATACAAGCCCTAAGCATATGTTACAATCCAAAAAAAGTTATATGGTGTTCCTAACCCAGCTGTCCAAAAACCAAGGCAAAGAATATAAGGGCAAGACTACGATATTATGTGCACACTGTGGAACTTCTTTGTGAGCGAGAGTGTCTCTTGACCATCCCTGCATTATCATGTTTGATCTAGGTGAGTGAATGAGACTTCTTTAACTGTGAGGGTACATAGGTCACGTTGTTAGATTACTTACCTATTCGGGTAGTGTGGCTTATAGATATGCCTAGTTATTTGTTGCTAATGTAATGCAATCACTTAATTCCCTTGGGTCATGTTGTTGTACTTCATCTGTATGCATGGTTGGGTTTGAAAGTATAAAAATAGGAGAGGGTAATGTGTTTTGAGCTAAAGTTAATAATGAATTGCCAAAGGTATCTTAGAATCTTCTTGTTTAAGCATTATATTTGTTTTTGTTTTGTGTGTTTTCCTGAGGACATGCAAACATTCTAAGTTGATGGTGTAGATATGTTGTGTTTTCATGGCATATGTTATGCTTAAAATGGTGAAGTTATGCCTTGACTTAGGTCATTTTGTCAGATATAATGTGTATGTTGTTTGTATTATAGGGAAATTGGGTAGGAAGTTTCCTTGAATGAAATATGGAAGAAAATGCTCTCAAATATTAAAGTACTAGTTAGGTTACGATTCATTAAGAAACCTTATGACTCATAGACAAACTCATAAAAATAACAGTGGCAAAGGATAAAATGATAAACCAAGTAAAGATTGACCACGATTCATGAGGAGTGACTACGAGTAGTAGTGTGCAACCGTAACAATAACAACGAGCAAATATGAAGCCCAAAAGATAAATAATAGAAGGCTATGAGTCATAAGGTCAAACTACGACTCGTAGTGAAAAGTCGTACTGTGACCAATTTATAAAGTTTTGAAGATTGATGCTCCAGTTGTGATTAGTGAAGACCTCGAGTTGTAAGAACTAACTACAACTCGTTCTAAGAAGTCTTAAAGTCAATAGAATCAAGTGTCCTAATATTGAAAAGCTATTGGAGTGACTACGATTAGCAACATATTACCCATAAGGTTGATGATAGGCGAAATTACGCGCCTATATCAATATATTTTGCCCATATTTTAGCCTAGTTTTGAGAACAAATTATATATTTCATGCACTTTTAGTCCTTTTTTCTATAAATGAGCTAACGAACATGATTAGTAAAGTTTCAGGTATAAATGATGTAAAATTCAGCATTTTATGGCTTACTTGACGCAAAAGAAAGCTCACGAAGGAAGGAAAGGGAGTTTACACGCCTAAGGACCAAAACTGCTGCATGGAAAATCTGTCCCGGGCTAAAACAATATTTCTGAAGACTTTGGGGACCTGGACCAAAACTGCTGCATGGAAAAACTGTCCCGGGCTAAAATAGCATTTCTGAAGACTTTGGGGACTTACAGACACAAAGCTGGATTTTGACAATGATACATTAACCTAGTACAATTGGGTTATGTATTTCATTAGTTTATTTGGATTAGGAGAATGTTACATTAACCTAGTACAAATGGGTTAAGTATTTCCTTAGTTTAGTAGGATTTGGTTATTTATTTCATTAGCATAGTAGGAGTAGGATATGAGTATTATAAATACCCTATCATGCTAGAGATTTTTAATTAAGTCCTCCCTTAGTAGAGAGGCAAGTCCTCCCTTAGTGGAGGCAACTCCTCCCTTAATTTAAGAAATTCATTCTTAAACTATTAATTTTCTTCCACCACAAACACTTCTAATCTATTCTTCTATTCTTAAATTCCACAACAAGAGAATCGTTACTTGCTAAGGAATCACGCCACACGCCTATCACCTAATCCACACGCCATTACTCAACAATATCAATGCAAATCGTGATCTCCTTCGCACTCATGGGTAACTAAACTTCTCTGTTGGGGTTATGGAAGCCGAATGAGATACTATCTATTGTTGTGAGTTTGTGAGTTCGAGACACGTATATTGCTTATATCATTATTCTCTTCATCTTAATGCAAATTCTTGTGGCTGCAGACGCATAGAATAACGCCAGTCTAACATTTAACTTGTTCGCGAGAAAGGTTATTTGTCCGGAAAAGAGATAATGTCAAGGTAGTAGGACACCCTTTTCTATTAAAAAGCTAGTGCCGTAACTGGACTAACCTCTTGGAGAATTCGTACCGTTAGACACGCTTTAAGCTCGAGAGAGTTAAAGTGAAATAGTCCTTGTTCAGGTCGAGAGACGCTTGGATTTACCATCGACTATAATTCTCTATAAGCAATTGCATGTCAAGACTCTACATACTCATAGCCGATAGAGACGTATACCTCAGAAGGTGGACATAACCCCAACGCTTCAATTCTCATTGTTTACAACTCACGTAACATTCTTTCTTTTTATTTTCAGCTTTTATTTTGATACTTTATTTAATTACTTGCACGACAAGAATCCCCCCCTCTTACGAGACTTGCACCAAAAGTTTAGTAACTTTGCTTACTTGTTGGCCAGGCTATTCCCTGTGGGATCGACATCCAACCCAGGTTGGGTTCTATATTTGCTAACGACCGCTTTACACTCACAAGAGCTGTAGATTGTAGATTGAGCGTTATCAAAAATTGGCGCCGTTGCCGGAGAATACGAGTGTCAATCAAGTTCGTGATAATTACTAGACCCTTTGGTCAAAGATTCTCGTACTTTTACTTTTAGTTGTTGTTTTTGTTTTATTTAGGTTTATTCAGTGCATCAATGGAGGCACAACATGAAATTGAAAGGATGGCTGCTCAAGTGCATCAACAGAATATTAATAATCGTAGGCGAGCAACAAATCCTGACGATGAGGATCTGGGCGATGAAGAGCTACTAAACCCATGGCATACTGTTGAGATGGCGGCACCCATGCAGAGGAGAGATCGTCAAGCGCGATTGAGGCCTGATCGCCGAGTTATGCAAATTCGTTTTGATGACGAAGAGGACGATCTAGACGGACCTGGTGCCACCGGAGCTATTATTCTTCCGCCATTAGCACCTGGAGAAAAGTTCAATATCACTAGAACCATGATTCAGCTTTTGCAACTCAAGGGATTATTTGGTGGACTAGCAGGAGATGATCCGAATATGCATCTAATCAACTTTATTTCTACATGCAAGTCATTCGACAATCCTGGCGTTGGACAGAATGCAATTCGACTACACTTATTTCCATTGTCTTTGTCTGGGGAGGCAACTCTATGGTTGATTGGGCTGACTCCTGATTCGATTACAAATTGGAGGCAATTGAAAGACAGTTTCCTAGAAAGATTCTTTCCGTCATCCAAAAGAGCACAATTAAGAGATGAAATCAGCAATTTTCGGCAGCTTCCAACTGAAGCCCTCTATGAAACATGGGAGAGGTTCAAGACGAAGCTCATGCGGTGCCCAAATCACCATATGACCAATGACCACTTGATGGAGATATTATACAGAGCTTTGAATTCGGTGACTAAGCCAGTGGTTGATAATGCGGCTGGAGGATCTTTTATGGACCTCACCTTTAGGCAGGCAGGCCATATGCTAGATCGGATGACAAAGCAAAGTAGAGCTTGGCATACCAGGGATTCTGAGGTAGCAAGCCCCACTTTATCTTTTGGCATGACTGCAGAGCAGAGGTGAAGAAAAGAGGATCGTGATCAAGACATGGCTCACATGAAAATGCAGATGGATCTTCTTACCAAGCACTTATTATTAGGGAAGACCGAAAACGTTAAGGCCATGGTAGCACATGGAATAGACGAATCTGACTCTGAGGAAGAAGCTAACTACTTGAATAATCAGGGGGGTTTCCGTGGGAATGCCCAAGGAAACCAAGGTCGGAACTATTATGATAAATCCGGAAGCAAAGACCAAGGTAGTTGGAAGAAAAATAATGAAAAGAGTGGTTTGTACGTTCCCCCTGGTAGACGTGATACCACCACATCTAATTCTATGGAAGACATGATGGCTAAGTTATTAAAAGGAGTGGAAGCAACGAGCGCGAGAGTTAAGGAGGTGATTGATGATTTGTCCTCCATGAAGCAACTAGTTGATTCTCATTCCACTTCTATCAAGCAAATAGAGCAGCAATTGAGCCAACTTTCAGCAGCATTTAATCAAAGAAAGGCTGGCACTTTACCTAGCGATACTGTGCAAAACCCAAAGAATGATGGGTCATGCATGGCCATAACTACCAGAAGTGGTAAGTTGCTGGAAACTTCAGCAAAAGGCAAGCAAGTGGTTGACGAAGTGGTACGGTTTGATATATGCAAAACAATGAAGCAGCCCAGCGATATGAATGAGTTATATGTTCATCATGAGGATACTAAAGAATTATCTATAGAGAAACAGCCTACTGTTGAGCCATTGTCTGTTGTGCCACTGAAAGTTGAGCATGAAGATAATGAAGGTTATGAAGAACTTATGAGTTCTCTAACAGAAATAGAGCCTTATACTCCTAAGCAACCAGATTGTAATCCCAAGAATCAACCAACAGCGAAGAATCCCATTGACGAGCCACCAATGCTAGAATCGCAAAAGCTTCCCGATTATCTAAGGTATGTGTTCTTGGAAAGTGGAAGTATACTTCTGATAAGTGTGGTGGATGATTTAAGTGAACAGCACGTGGAGGCTCTCATCTCTGCTCTGATGAGGTATAAGAGAGCTATGGGTTGGACTATTGATGATATAATTGGTGACTCTTCGGAGAAACGTAGGAGCCATCTCGAAGAATATCGCATGCCCACAGGTAAGCCTCATTGCCATCTAAATCCTTTTAGAAAATGATCCACCATTTACCTCGACGAAGTCTGAGTACTCGAGGTAACCATGTCGTGCCACGACAATAAATAAGGTGCTAGATGGGAGGCAACCCATTGTTTATCATTTTTCATTTATCGTTTATCGTTTTCTTTCATTCTAGTACTTGTTTTGTTTTATGAAAAATCCAAAAATAAGAGTCGTGCCACGACCAAAACTAAGGCGCTTGGTGAGAGGCAACCCATCGTACTAATCGTTTTTATTGTTTTGAGCAAATATAGGTGCAAGAGGTATTCAATGAGGAGATTGGTTTCAAATGACGATTTGGATGTATTGAATGGTAAAGGTGGTAAGTTAGGTATAAGGATGCATAAGGGTATGGATTGAGCATTACTCATGCTTAAATAGGCATCGAGGAAGGCTAGGACTAGGTAAAACTAGGCCATGAACAATGCAAAACCTATCCTATAGCCTAAGGTCTCGGAATCTAGTGTGCTATACACTATGCGCCGCCTATTCCTAAGTGTGCTTTTGACTATGCGCCGCCTATGCTATAGCATTAGGTCTCAGGATCTCATATGCCATAGACTATGCGGCGCATATGTCTCTAAATGCCATAGACAATGCGCCGCATAGTGTATGGCATTCTTAAATAAATGCATGGCTTAGTGTATGGCATTCTTAAATAAATGCATGGCATATGCTATGGCATTCTGCTCAATAGGCAAAGCATTAGGCACCGCCTATGGTCACTTTTGGTCTCCAAATCCGATTTTAATGGGTCAAAACTCAACCCATCCTTTTCTTACAAATATGAGACTTAATCTTGAACCAAAAACACATTGGAAACCTAGCTCATGCACCACCTATAGTCTCCAAATCCTATAAAAAAGTTTCCTTTTGCTCTTTTTCTTCACAAGAACATCATCCAAAGGCTTCAACCAAGTAAGTACTACTTTGTTCTTCATTTAAATTTTGTAAGTACTACTTTACTACACCTATTATGAATTGCTAAATCGTATAAGATTGTTGGTGATGTTCATGTGTTTGGATTGTTGATACAAAATCATGTGAGTGAACATGTACGTAGGAAAATCTTGACTTGTTTCCGACTTGAAATTGGTTTTAATAGCATTGTTATGGTATTTACGAAATTACTATGGTTATGAATAGTGCTTAAGATTGTTGTTTGGATACTGACATGTTAGACTATCCCGGCCATTGGGATAAAACTTATAGTGCCTACCGACATAAGAGGTTGTGATTGTTGTAAGAATAACTATTCCATATGGTAACCCTATGTAGTAGTGTTGCTATAGCTACCATGAAAGTAGTCCAATGGCTGCAAGTAAGTGATCCATTGCTGACTTTCTTGTCGGAATACAATCCTAAAACGTATGTCGACGAAATCTGAGTAATCGACCACTTTCACTTCACTGATTTGTGTTAACAAAACTAAATGTGGGGTGGTACCCCTACTGCTTATGTATAGATTGTATCCATTGATATTGTGCTACCATTAACACTATTTCAAGTCTCAGGTACAATGGCACCCAAAGCAAGACAAGGCAAAGAAAAGGCTACCACTTCCCAAAAGAGCAAGAAAAGAAGCCGCAAGGAGCAAGGAGAACCCTCCTCGCTGCAAACACCTCAACTCACGCTTGGAATTAAGTGAGATACTTATGAGGAACTTCTAAGGATGACGACTCTGATGATGATTCCAATGCAAGGGGTATGACCCCAGACATAGAGGATAAGGCCGACCAACCAGGTTCCTCGTATTTATTTTCCACTGAGGACAGTGTCCCGACTAAGTGTGGGGTGGTGGTATTGCATGCTATACTTCTCTATTCGCATCTATGTTTGTTTGCTTTTGTTTCATTTTTCTTTCGTTTTGTTTCGTTTTGTTTCGTTTTGTTTTTTTTAGTAGTTAAAATTTTTCTAGCTTAGCATGAAATTATTTTGATAGGCAGCATGAGATTATAACAAGAGTATGTGCTACAATTGTAACTATTGAGACTTTTAGGCTCTAGTTGTGACTCATTATGTGATATTGTCTGATTCAATACCTTCACTTGTTGGGTCGAGAGTCTATATTACTTCCAATCAAGTCGACCATGTGCCTTGTGTGTGTGAGATAATAGTATATTCTATGCTTGTGGCTGATGCTAGAACTTGCCTGGTATGTATGCAAAGCGAAAATAAGGAGTGTAAGTTTAGGATATGATTTAGGCATTTCTTTGGCAACCTATATTTGTTTACCTTCAGTTTTACCTACCCATGGACATCATCCCTAGTTAAACCCTTTTGAGCCTTTAGCCTATTTCTTTGACAACCTTGTATGTAAGCCTAATCCATTTTTTTTCAAGACCGTAATTTGATCCAAATTTCTAAGTGCTTTAAAGTGAAAAAGTCATGTGACAACATAAGAGGAAATTGGGTGAGTATGATGCTTTAAATTGTAATGGTCCTTGAATGTGTGATGAAAAAGAAAGTGCTATCATAAGAGGTATATTGTGAAAAGAAAAAGGAAAAGAAAGCTGAAAAGTGAGTTGTGCTTAAAATTGAAAAACAAAAGATGAGAACAAGGGTGGAAGAATAAAATAAAGAAAGGTTGAAAGAAAAAAGTGTCAATGATACAATGTGATCTATTAAAGTGCTTAGGAACTTAGTCACTATTTCTGGCCAAAATAGCTGATCCTACCCGTCCCTTAGCCTACATTACAACCATCAAAAGACCTACTTGATCCTAAGCTTATCATTCTGACATTTAGTAGAGTACTACATTAAGGGCAAGCCTATGGTCATCAGTTTCTACATATGAATTCTTTGTGAGAGTGAGAGCAAGGACATTTTTGATACCCATGTTTGAAAAATATGCTATATTTGTGAGTAATTATGGGTACTATATTGTGAGACACACATGGTTGATGAGCTTTGGATAGTTGTATATGATTCTATGTACCTTAACATTTGCATGCGAGTTGATCACCATCACTAGTCTACGCTAGAGGTTAAACTGTTTCTACTTATAATCGGGAAGCTACTCTTTGTTGATAATTTTTGTGCTTGTCTTGAAGAATGTTTTGTGTTGTTGCTGTAAAAACCCTAAGTTGATGCTTAGAAGGACATGATATTTTGTTCGAGGAAGAACAAAGCTCTAAGTGTGGGGCGTTGATGATAGGCGAAATTACGCGCCTATATCAATATATTTTGCCCATATTTTAGCCTAGTTTTGAGAACAAATTATATATTTCATGCACTTTTAGTCCTTTTTCCTATAAATGATCTAACGAACATGATTAGTAAAGTTTCAGGTATAAATGATGTAAAATTCAGCATTTTATGGCTTACTTGACGCAAAAGAAAGCTCACGAAGGAAGGAAAGGGAGTTTACACGCCTAAGGACCAAAACTGCTGCATGGAAAATCTGTCCCGGGCTAAAACAACATTTCTGAAGACTTTGGGGACCTGGACCAAAACTGCTGCATGAAAAATCTGTCCCGGACTAAAATAGCATTTCTGAAGACTTTGGGGACTTACAGACACAAAGCTGGATTTTGACAATGATACATTAACCTAGTACAATTGGGTTATGTATTTCATTAGTTTATTTGGATTAGGAGAATGTTACATTAACCTAGTACAAATGGGTTAAGTATTTCCTTAGTTTAGTAGGATTTGGTTATTTAGTTCATTAGCATAGTAGGAGTAGGATAGGAGTATTATAAATACCCTATCATGCTAGAGATTTTTAATTAAGTCCTCCCTTAGTGGAGAGGCAAGTCCTCCCTTAGTGGAGGCAACTCCTCCCTTAATTTAAGAAATTCATTCTTAAACTATTAATTTTCTTCCACCACAAACACTTCTAATCTATTCTTCTATTCTTAAATTCCACAACAAGAGAATCGTTACTTGCTAAGGAATCACGCCACACGCCTATCACCTAATCCACACGCCATTACTCAACAATAACAATGCAAATCGTGATCTCCTTCGCACTCATGGGTAACTAAACTTCTCTGTTGGGGTTATGGAAGCCGAATGAGATACTATCTATTGTTGTGAGTTTGTGAGTTCGAGACACGTATATTGCTTATATCATTATTCTCTTCATCTTAATGCAAATTCTTGTGGCTGCAGACGCATAGAATAACGCCAGTATAACATTTAACTTGTTCGCGAGAAAGGTTATTTGTCTGGAAAAGAGATAATGTCAAGGTAGTAGGACACCCTTTCCTATTAAAAAGCTAGTGCCGTAACTGGACTAACCTCTTGGAGAATTCGTACCGTTAGACACGCTTTAAGCTCGAGAGAGTTAAAGTGAAATAGTCCTTGTTCAGGTCGAGAGACGCTTGGATTTACCATCGACTACAATTCTCTATAAGCAATTGCATGTCAAGACTCTACACACTCATAGCCGATAGAGACGTATACCTCAGAAGGTGGACATAACCCCAACGCTTCAATTCTCATTGTTTACAACTCACGTAACATTCTTTCTTTTTATTTTCAGCTTTTATTTTGATACTTTATTTAATTACTTGCACGACAAGAATTCCCCCCTCTTACGAGACTTGCACCAAAAGTTTAGTAACTTTGCTTACTTGTTGGCCAGGCTATTCCCTGTGGGATCGACACCCAACCCAGGTTGGGTTCTATATTTGCTAACGACCGCTTTACACTCACAAGAGCTGTAGATTGAGAGTTATCAAAGGTGACTATGTGAGTCATAACAATTGAAGCCCTAAGAGAGCTACGATGACAGGCAGCGAGTTGTAACTAGACTTAGGCTTTATTTGCTTGCACTTAATGGAGGTCTGACTCTGAACAGTTCATACTTCAGGCTATTAAGCGAATTTGTTTTTTATTAAGATATTTTCTCTCAATAGGTCTGGATGGATCTTAATCATTCAGATATAGAACTAAGTCTTAATAGGTTTGAAGAGGTATTTTTATCTTGGATAATATTCATCATCACTCTATTCATAATCATCAGTCACCACCTCTGTCACCGCCACCATTGTTAACCATCAATCACCAACCACCTCTACCATCACAACCACCATTGACAATAAATATATCTATCAATCATTATTATCAACCGCTACCCCACTTACTACCTCTATTATTCTAATTATATTCATTGCCACCACTACCGTCAACAACACCTCCATCACCAGTCACTACCGGTCAATCCCTACAACTGACCAACTCATCTATCACAACTATAACCACCTCTAATTGCCACTAATACATCATAATGTCTACACATTCTTCGGCAACCACCACCATTGTCACTAGTAACGCCACCTCTACCACCACTTCAACCACTATCATAACTATAATTTATCTCTACTAATAACTATCTCCACTGTCATAACTAAGAACATTTCCAACTAGCACCAACGCATCATCAACCATCATGTATTTATTTTTCAATTATCACAATCAATACCTCTAACTACTAACATCAACTAACGTCATATCTCAACGACCACCACCACTATCAGTTGCCACCATCATAACAGTCACTACAATACCAACCATCACAACTATCACCATCAACATTACTAATCACTAACATTAATTATTGTCACTGCAACCATCCTTACAAACCATCTCCACTATCACTAACAAACATAAATATTTTTTTCAATCAATTAATAATTTACTAGATTAAATTACATATTTTTATAATATATAATTAGTTTTTTATTTGAATTATATTTTTAATTTTATTAAATGTACAAATAATATTTTTTTTCCAATGTTGAAAAAAAAACATTCTTAATCATTCAGTTCTCAGATCTAGAGACAACATCTTAATCATTCAGATGTGCATTCAGATTCAGATGTATGAATCTTAATAAAAACAAATGCAGCCTTAATGACTCGTTGCCAGAGGCATAACCAGTTCTGACTTAATTTTTCCTATTTTTTTTAATTAGGATTTCGTTATTATTTTAAGATTCTATAAATATCCTAGGGTTATTCTTTTATTAAGTTGTGCACTTTTGATACTTTTTACATAATTAGACTGTGTGATACTCGATATTTTTATTCCTAGGTTTTGGTATTCAGTTTGAGATTTTGGATTTTACTCTTTCATTATTGTGAAATTAATCACATGTCTTCATTTATTTCCATGGATTTTTGCATAAGCATGAGCAACTAAATTCCTTAACTAAGGTTGTGAGAACCCTGACAGATTAACAAAGTAGAATAAGTGGGAGATTCATCTAGATTGCATGTATTGTAATCTTTTTCGTATTAATTGTCTTCTAAGCTAATGCAAAAGCTTGTGAATTAACTGTATTTGAGATCATCCTCATAAGGCAGTTTGAGATAGGTAAAAGAGATTATGATAGTGATTCGGGGCTATCAACCCTTATCTAATCAACTTGAGACCCAAAATGTTAGAGTTGTATTAGGGTCAAGGACAAGGGACAGTAAGGCGACACCCTGAGACTCAAAAGTTGAAGGGTTAGATTTACCAATGCATTTACAAGATGGTTAATAATACATAACTTATCAGACTTTGCATGTATAGTAGAGGAATAGATGAATTGAACACGAGAATCTTACAAATTTAGAAGCTAGAGAGATTATATTCCTAGTGTTCATTTTCTAATGTTTACAACCTCAAGTACTCAAGTTTGGTTACATGTTACTTTGACTTTCAGATCATCTCATTTACTTTTCTGCATTACCTGTTGTTTCATCAAGTTTGAAATATAATTCCATGGATTCCCTGGGGGTTCAACCCCAATCTGGTTTGGGTTACTATCTTTGACATTAACCATAGCCTACTTCTTTGGAGGTTAGTTTTGGGCGTTATCAGATCACAAACACAGAATCCAACTAACATCATAATCATGGCCTTGGGCCCAATAATATATATCCAACATAACCATAATACCATAATTAGATAAATCATAATAATCCACCAAGTCAAGTAGTAAATCTTATAATAACTGGTGATTAACCTAAACTATGTCTAACATGTTCATAACTTAGAGCAATAAGATCCTAAAGGCATGAGAAGTATTTCACCTTAAGGGTCTATTTTCCATTCTATCCCTAAACTTCTAAATTAGGATAAGTCATGGTGTTCTACCTATAATCATATCCTAAAATCCCTATCTAATATGAAACATATATAATACACTATCTCATAAAGAAGAGTAAATAGAATCCTACCTCAATGTCGAATCGTAAGTCCTTGAATCATTCATAAATTGCCCATCTTTGCTCCACGATCTTAAAATGTCTCCACGCTAAAAATAGTAATCTACATGTCATAAGGAATTATAAGACCTAAATCTAAGAATTTACATGAAAATGATGGAATTTAATGGGGAAAAGTAATGGAAAATAACCAAGGAGTGTTGAACTAACTTACGTTATATCAATGGATGATTACCCACACTTTCCCTCTTCTAAAGCTCTAAAAATGGTGAAAATAAATTGAGAAAGTGAGGGGAAAATTAGGTAAAGAAGGTGATGTAAAACCAATAGGATTCACTTAAGTGATCCACAAAAATAGGTGGCCCTTCTTTTAAGAGTCCTAATGCCGCTTAAGTGACCTTTATTTAAGCAACAAGTTATTTATTTAACTAACTGGGGGACCAAGAAGGTCACTTAAGCAATCATCTCTAAACACACCCAAGTACGATTGCACCAACTTATGTTAGGCACCGGATTTTTCTATGTCCAAATGGACTCCGATCGGGTGCTCGAGATTCATTTGGGATCCCATACGTCTAAATGGACTATGCTACCATACAAAACTCAACATTCTAGACTTGACAGAACCATCAAAACTTTTATTCAAGATATTTTCAAATAATATGGGCTGACACTTAAATTTATCATATTATTTGTCCAATAGCCCAAAATAGGTTTGAAAGACTCAGGACCTGAACTAAGGGTATCCTAGTCTAAAATCAATATTTCGGAGCTAATAGAGCTACAAACGTTTTCATTCAAGGCTATCTACTAGGATTTTTTGGCCAATACCAAATCCTAAATGTTGAAAGATCCAATATAGGGTAATGATTCAAAAACCCAAACGAACTATACGTTAACCGAACCTATAGAAAACTGCAAGTAAATCAAGGAAATAACTTAGAGGGACATTACACAAAAGCACTTACAAACTTGAGTTATGAAGTAGCAACAATATCAAATGAGAAAAGTAGAAATAAAATAAGACATGGAAAGAAAATAAACCCAAGAAATAATCACAACTTAGTAGGGTGATTATGTTTTGTTAAATATTATAAGATCAAGGAAAAAATGTTTAACAATCAAGGAAAAACTAAGAGTCTAAAATGAGCTTACTATTTTTAGTTCACTTGATGTCCTGTTAAGGGGATGATAGCTTGTCAACCTTAGGCAGAATGTGAGTTGAGGTTATCTCACTTGACAACTTAAGTAGACAACTCATCTATTGGTTGACAACTCATCAACATCTTTAGCATGAACACCCAATGATGACGATAATTGATTCCTTGTGGTCCTCAGTACTTTCCTTTGACCTAATACTTCCCCTTGTTGAAATATCCCTTAGCATAAACAAGTGCACTTTTTTTTTATTTTTCTCTTTTTGATTAGATTTTTCTTTTTGAATGTTCTTCTTCAATAAGACATGAAGAAATTAAGAAATACAGAAGACATGAAGAAATTGAGGAACATATGAATATTCAGAATTTGATCCTCTTTCAAACAAGCTCAAAATTTTATGAAATTTTAACCACGAACTCCTTTAAACCTCCCACACAAAGCCAGAATATTTTTAAGCCTCAATTTTCAACAAATTCCTTCAGATTTGAGAACCCACTTCTCTTGTTCTCCAAACTCAAATTCAACAATGGTGGAATACTCAAATCAACTTAAATTAATCTTAAATTTTATATTTTTACTCTCTATACACTAGAGATTATGATTATGGTATCAAAAATACAAACAAGACTCATAAACAATGGCCCAATTCAAAAATCACCAAATCATGTCTTAACACTAATTTTTTTATAAGAAAAAAACTCAGGTTTAGGATTATGGAAATGGTTGTAAGCTTGGCTCTAATACCAAATGATAAATACCAAACTACAAAAATAAGAATCTAACTACCAAAATAAGAAGAAAAATTGATATAAAATCATGATAGATATAAGAAGGTAGAAGAAATAGAAACTAAAAGATGTTTCAATTCCAAAACTACCATGATTATATTCACCTAAAACCACCTATCTCTTATGGTGAACAAGAGGGAATTATAAAATCTCACCAAAACTCTCTTAAGAGTAATGTTTGATAAGTGGTGAATTTACCACTCATTTGCATCCTAAATTCATGCATACTGCTACAATTTAAGGGTATGAATAAGACAAGTGTGTTAAATACACTAATTTCCACATTTTATAGGCATATGGGTTAGGAGAATGAAATATGTAGATTTGAGATGAAAAGGACCAAAAAGGAGACATAAGTGCAATTGGAAAACCTGAAGCAGAAACAAGCCTCAGTTACCACAATCATGGTCAGTGAGCCATAATTGCAGGCAGTCAAGCAGGTCAAAGTTTCACAATTGTGATGTCCTCACTGCGATCATGGAAAAGATACAGTGATCGCAGCTAAGCGAGAAATGTACCCAGGGGAAGTTTTATAAATTCATACAACCAAACCCAATTCCTTTTAAAAGCTAAAACCTTTTCTCTTTTGGGAATTCTACACCCTTGCAATATTTTGAATTTGAAGTTTAAATGCTAATTTAGGCAACAATTGTATTTTGATTTTGGAGACTTTGAATTTAGCATATTGGAAGAATGGATGCTTTGAACAATCTCTATGATATATTTTTCTCTATTTCCTTCATGAGTAGATACACTTTCATTGTCTTGGAATTGTGTTGAACTAAGGTGCAATTATATGTGGGTTATTATGTATTTATGTATATGCTAGTTTGTTGATGATGGGTTTTACCATTACTTGGTTATACTAGTTCAGATTTATAGGTGAAAGTCTCAAATACCCAAAATGTGTTTGTGGGTGAAAACCCCAAATTCTAGAAAGCTCAAACCATCCTTGAAATAGGGGTTTGGGTAAACGTTTGGAAACCATATCATCCTTGAAGGAGGGGTTTGGGTAAATGTTTGGAACCTAATCATCCTTGAAAGAGGGGTGTGGTGGATAAGGCAATAGTAGACAATTAATGGATGTATTTTGCTAATTTTTGCTATCTTTGATTTAAGGGTGAGTAAGACATTGACTATATCTTAGGCATCTTCCTAGAAATAGGGATGCCTAATTGAGGTAATAGGTAGTTGTAGTGACACACTTTTTAGGTACCCAAAAGGGTCAACGAGTGAAATTCTTGAGGATTTGTTGACAAACTAGACTCAAGAATCTTAGACCTAGCCTACCATATTATTGGTAACTAGCATATACACTAAATTTTCATGCACCCATGCATAACTTGCCCTTAGGTAGATATAATACCAATATTCTTCTCAAATTGAATTTAAAACACAATTGTTGTTTAATTTTGTTAACTTGAGTTGCTATTGACAAACACTTTCCAACAAAACCAACCCCCCATTATTATTCATGAGTTTTTTTTATGCATATTGTGGGTAGATTTTTAGTAGTAATTAACACACATAGGACTAGAATTCTAATTTCGCTCCTCATAGATTTGAATTCAACGTGAGTTGATATATTGACAACGATCGTTCTCTACCAATTTTAATAGTATAGGTGAGCATTATTAAAATGGAATCATTGTCGAGGAGTGAAATTTAGCTTTTACTTATGTGGCATTTAGTGTTATTTTGATTATACTCGTAGTGGTTTTTTATTTATTTTGGTTGTTGTTTTTATTTCCCTTTTTAGGTGATTCCCGTAGTGTTCACAGAACTATGAGTGACAATACAAGTGTTGCCAGATCCTTCGATGGAAATCTTGATGATGAATAGCAACTCAATAACGTTAGACGTTCAAGTTCCATCCGTATCCCTTCTACTTATGGGAACGATGTCTTTTATGTCATGAGCGTCATATTGCATATGCTTAAAATAAAGGGGTTTTTTGGGGGCAAGCCTATGAGGACCCCAACTTACATTTGAAGAACTTCATGGAAGTGTGTTCACCCTTTTATATTACACACATAACCCAAGAGTCCATCCATTTGTTGTCAGAAATCACTTCAATGATATCTCTATAAGTAAGTTATTAAATCACCATAAGTTATCTACCTATCCCCAATCATCTAAATGCATTGGTGTCCTCTGTCTACAACCAAAAAATTATGATTCAAATATTTTTAAATATTTCTTTGCATTATTATTGCTTAATCTTTTACTCTCATTCTATATAGTTTGGAAAATGATTCCCATGCTACCATATTCTCCTAGCCAATCCTCTATGTTTCTGATAGGTGATGATATCTAATACTTCTCCCTCCCTAGTTTCTTTTTTTTTCCATCGGGCCAAAAGTCCTAGCAAACCAAAACTAAAACCCAAAGTATAATATCCCAAAAATCAAACACCCCAAAAAGAAACACTTAGAAAACCCTAGAATGCTCTTAACTACAAATGGAAATATGCTCAATTAGGAAGCCATTGGAGAACCACTTCGAATAACACAATTGGGGATGATTGATGAGCCATCTTCTTGACGCCAAAATATAGAATAAATGCAAGTAATCATTTCCCCTAGCCACAGATTCGACATGAAAAAACAACTCAGAGAACTTGGAATGATTTCATCCAAGACACTTACAAGTCTCATAAGTACCATGAAATCAATTCCAAGGAAGACTTCTTCAGCTCTTTATTGGATTTCAAACCAAATTTGTTTTTATTAGGTAACAATAATTTGCAATATCACACTAGATCTTGAAAATTTCTTAAGATTTGAGTCATTAACTATTGTTCCTTTCCAATAGTTTGAGCCTCGATTCAAAGATAATCCACTGTTAGGAGAGGGTTTATATCTAATTCATTATTTTTTCAAGAAATATTTGTCAATACCTAGAAGGTAATATTACATTGATACCCTTATAACTTGCTATTCACCATATTCTTATCATGGGAATCTATTGTCGTAATTTGTTTGATCATTGTGGTTTGTTATTTCATTTATTAGTTCTGTAATTATGATTGCTGATGACACATCTATGTTAGTTGTTTCTCTGTTTGTGTTGCTGTATCCGTACCATTTATTTTGATACTTCTATACTCTGAGATTAGGAATTTGCATTTTTCATATTGATAATATTTCTTCCTTGTGACAGAACCTCCTAGAAATTGTAAAATCTTAGGGAACTTGCAAAATGAACACCCATGGTAGCGAAAAAATCAGCAAGCTAATTCCCTTCTCTATATACATGCTCCACCAATATTATAGCAATGTCTCTCAGAAACTTAAATCTCTTCACTTCTATACTTATCTCCCAAAGGACCTCCCATATACCATCAAGAATCTTCTTTAATATCAATGAGTCTGTCTCCATTACTACAGGGGGTAATGGTCATTAATGCAAAACTCCAATCCAGGAATGAAAGCTTTAGCATCAGCAACTAATATTGTACCCTCTGGTAGCCTAGTAGCTTCTTCATAGAAAAAATTTCCTTCTGAATCTCTCTGATAAACCCCCCTTAAAATAGGTATAGGATTGCCTTTTGAAGCACCCTCTATATTACACTTATAGTAACTGATTTCAGGTTTTTTCCAAAGCACCACTCTAGTCATAATAGTGGGAGTATATTCCTCCAGTAATTTAACTAGTAACGGCTAATTAGAAGGGATAGATTGCAACTAATAATATTTTCTCTTTGTCAAAAACCAAAATTGTTTACTAATCTCCTCAACTGCCCTATAGAAGGACATGTTCTCTCCATGTCTAAGATCATTTATTCTCTTCCATAGTTGCCAAAAAATACATGCCGGAATCCCCTCCAAGTTTCATCAAAGTCATATCATGTAAAAAAAGTGCAGCATCCACAATTTGTTATGAACTGATGATATAATATCTAATACGATGTGATATGCTCACTCCTTGCACAAACACTATCAACTCACCACCATAACTTTTTAGTTGATGAATATCTAATAAAATAGCATTAGGGATCAAAAAGAAAATAACATCACCAAATCACCACCACCACCCTCTTATTCCTTACATTATCGATTGTTATTGTACTCTACTACTCTTGAGGCATTACTATGTTAGAATTTACACCTATCAAGCAGTGTCTTCTACAAAGAATAAAGATGTCGATTCTTCTAGTTTTACTAAATTAAAAATAGAACAGCAACTATAGGATTCCGTGTTTTGTCCCTAAGCATATACTATAAAGAGTAATGCCTAACTTCCAGTAGAAGCATCAAATAAAAATAGTTTTGAACATCTATAGGATTATTATATCCATAACATAATTAAAAAATTTAATTGTGATATATGACATTCAAGCTGGAGATAGATTATGTACTTATAAAGCAAATAAGAAATCAAGAGTAGTAACGAACCATGTCGGGCTTGAACATGACCTCACAGGCACCATAAAGTGATTCAGATGCAGTGCCAAAAGTAACAAAATCTTTTGCAATCTCCCTGCATAACAAGTGTTACATCTAAGTAGAAATACCATAAACATGTAATGCCATGGGGCAAAGTAAATAAGTCTCCAGATTCTACAAACTTAAAGCAGTAAAAAGAAAGTCAACATAAATTGATCCAATAGAGTCCATGGTACAAATATAAGGCTTGTCATCATCTCTTAATCTAGAAATTACAGGTTGGCACAAGTTAATAACACCAAACGATAAGAACTATCTTTTGAAGTATGTGCAAGACCAAAATTTGCAACTTATCATATTATAGTTAAAAGAATAATCTCCTCTGCCCAAAGATCTTATAAAGTAGTAGAGAATGTTTTATAGTTTAACATTTTCCAATTCAGTAGGCAAAAACAGAAGATTTAAGATTTTTCCTTGTAGTAAAATGAAACTAGGTTCACTCTCAACAAAGTTCTCATCCAGTAATGTGTGGCTTGATTTCATGTCCCTATGACATAGAGGAAATCACAATAGAAATTGAGATATTTCTACATGGAGGCAACAAGAAATAAGGCACAGAGTGTTAAGCGGCTTATAAAATTATAACAATTGGATAGAGTATAAAAATTATACCAGAGTGTTTGCCACATCAATAGTTATTTGAATTCTAGTACACCAACTGAGGGGCGTTGTACCTAGATCTTTGCTTATATTTAGAGTAATAATAAAGTAAACCAACAATTACTTTAAGATGGTAGCCAAAGATGCAATATATATTATTCAACATAAAACATTAATAGCATACCAATGGATGATATTAAAAGGTAATTTTTTGTTAATAATAGAACCGACATATAAGACTTGAAGATTAAGAGCATACTGTGAAACTGATCCTTTAAGCATCCATTTGGCATATACTCATACATGAGAAACCTGTACCATGATAAAACTTCAGTATCAAAGGAAAAATCTAAATACATAACTAGTTAATAGGTCACCTAACATTGAAAGCTGGACAAAGACATAAGAAGTTAGAAAAAATAAAGCAAGAAAGTTGTAAGTATGATTCCTAAAACTCTCATGCCTTTCGGTGCAAAATCCCTTTATAGAAATGAGATGACGATGATGTAGTCGAGCAAGAAGTTCTATTTCTCTACAAAAATCATCATCAGCCTGCTCAGAAACCTTGTTCATTCTCTTCACTTCTACCATGGAACCATCTTTAAATTCAACTATGTATCCTGTGCCAAATCCTCCCTGTTCAATAGTTATGATGAGTTTTTGGTTTCTTTCTTTATCCTCTTATAGATGTATTTCTTAAACATAAAAGTCATACTAGTGTGCATGCAATTTACATAAGTAAACAGGATAAGAACCCTAGAGAATACATGAACAGATCTTGTAATGTCTGCTTCGATAAGTACACAATTAGTCTAAAAGAACCACAAAATTACCTTTGTAGAATATTTTTGGTGGTTGTATAAATGATTTGGATAGTATCTTATCAGTTGCCTCAGAATCTTCCAGCTTTTTGGTTTTCCTCCAAATCTGAATAATTAAGATAAGAAGCAGTAGGACTGCCATGATTATAACTACTATACCAACAACTAGTACCACTGTAAGGTGGTAAGAATGGTGATTTTCCTTATGAGATGTAAAGAAAAGTTGAGCGGGGTAAAAAATGAGTAGCTTTTTGACGAAAACCCAAGACTCAAGCATTTTCGATCTCTATTTTTGTGCGAAAGTATCATAAAATCCTGAATGAAATCCAACCTTACCCAATCGGAAGCAAATAAAAGAGGGGATGCCGAGAACGTACATTTAGGAAAGAGGAAGAAATAAATGAGTACCTTCAATAAAACAAGCAAAAAATACTATAAATACACCCTATGAAAGGAAAAGATAAAATCAATTGGAAAAGGAGGAATACCTGGAATTCCTTAAGTTTAGAGTAGAGCTTTGACGAAAAACTAGATCGTCGAGATTAGGGCAGAGCTGCTTGGTGGAAAAGCAAGAGTGATCTGAAGAGAGACTAGGGCAATTTGCGATGATTTTTCTGAGGAAATGAAGAGCTTTTTCATTTTTACTTCTAATATAATTTGATTTGTCACTTCAGTTTTTGTTAAAAGAAAAGTTTTTTTAATAATTTAATATTAAATTTAGCACACTTTTTTTCCGTTCAAGCCTGTATTTATATAATTTATGACCAGATACTTAATTCTTTAGGGACCACATTTAGTACCTACACAGTAAAGTACATAAATAAGGATTGAAATCTAATCTTGTCCCAATACCTATACTTTTATAGATGAGATTATAAGCTCATCCCTATATGTTGTCATAAATAAGGCTTTTTCTTGTAGTAGAGCTGAGGGCCATTAGGGAGTTTGTGTTGACATTGCCCTAGGGGATGAAAGAGTCCTCTAGCACTTGCCACTTATATGTGTCTCGCTCTTATTATAAGAGTATCGAGAGGTCCAGAAGAAGAAGGGAGCTACCATTGATAGGTTGAGAAATCCTATTCATCCTTTGTAGATTTACACCGAAAGCTCTAGGCCTCACATGACAAGATGGTAAAAAAGGAGAAGAAGAGTGACAAATTCTTTAACAAAATAAGAAAAGGTAGGTCCTTTGTAATGTCCAAAGACCCTGAGATAGACTACCTTTTTCTCGAGTTGAGAGCAAAAATGAGGCCCCAGCTGAGTTGTTGGGTCCTGAGAAATGATGTGGACTTTGAGAGAGAGAGAAGATCTTGATGCAGTTTCAGGGAGCACCCTTATTCCTTTTTATGCTTTATTATTTATGCAGTAAGGACACTGTAAGCTTATTAGTTGGTGGTTCCTATCTTCAAATTTATTATTTTAGGCCTATATTTTTTATATTTTTTGATATTTTGATGTTATTTTGGATGATTTTTATTTTTGTTATGGGTTGTAATATTTGGGCACTCTGATGATGCCCACATTTCATAGATTAGTAGTTTTTGTTTTTAGATTTTTACTTTATCTTTATTGTGTGCTTGGTGATATTGGAAGAGATTTTCCTTATGATAGATTAAATGATGACATTCTTGAGGGAAAAAGAATCAAGATTGGGTTTTGAGCCATAGAATGTAGGGGAAGTCTGAGTAACCATGAAATTGATAACTCTAAACTTACACGTCAATTTAAGAACAAGGTGGTCATCGTCAATATATATACCCAACTTTAGAGTCGAGGTCGAATCTATGTGGAACAATGTGAGTGAAAACAAAATTAGATTGGAATGATAGACACCAGCTAAATTCAAATCAATAGTACAAAAAAATAAAAATTAGGGGTTTAAAAGATATCACACATTGATATTCTCTTTTGAGATTTTCTAGTATTAATTCGGGGTTATGAATAATTAGAGTCTAGGCAATTAGGCATGGATGATGGGATTGTGATTTCCTAGGGGAAACATATGCATGAGTATGTGATAATTTGATGTAAATTCTAAGTGTTGGTGATGTGGTAGGCTAGGTTAGAAATCCTTGAGGCTAGTTTGTCAACCAAACCCCAAGGGTGTCACTCATTAACCCTTTCGAGTACCTAATAGGTGCTTTGATAAAAAATGCCTAATACCTCAATTAAACAACACTATTTCTAGGATGGTTCCTAAAGTATAGTCAACTTCATAGTCACCCTTATGTCTAATATAGTGAAGATTAGTCAACCATGCTCATAAATTCTCTATTATTGCCATGGTTCTCATATCCCTCTTTCAAGGATGATGTGGGTTCCTAAAGTTAACCCAATACCCTCTTACAATGATGGTTTAACTTTCAAGAGCTTAGGATTTTCATCCATCAAACCCATTTGGGTATTTGAGGCTTTCACACATAAATCCCAACCAAGTTACTCAAGAAATAATAGAATCCAACATCATAAACTAGAAAATTCACAAACAAATCACATCTCACACATATTTACAACATATTCTAGCATAATCCCAAGAAGAAAAACTAGTTACTCATAAGATAAATAAGTAAAGATTTTTCCCAACATCTCCATTGATTTGATTTGAGAAAATCTAAGTGAATGTCACTTCAAACTATGAGATACAACAAATCTTCAATGGGAGTTCACTAATTCTTCACTTGGAAGTGACTCCAAAATATTCTTCACCCAAAATTTATACAATGTTTTCTTTTCCAAGAATGGAGGCTACAAACCCTAGAACAATGTCTAAAAAATAGGGAAGATGGAATATGATGATTTTTTAGGGTTTGATCCTTTCTTTTGTTAAATTTGGGATTTTCCACATGCATTTACATTTTTGCCTTGGGTTGCGTTGTTCCACAAGACCATGATTGCATAGGCTTGGCCGCGACTGCGGCTAACATGACTGCAGTAGGTTGACCTTATTGACTAACCGCGATTGCAGTCCTCAGACCGCGACTGCAATAACTGAAGCCATGTTTTCTCCTCGTTTTAGTTTCACTTTCTTAATTCCTTTTGATCTTTTTAATCTGCAATCCGAATCTTTCTATCTAATCAACAATATGCCAGCGAAATGCTGATATTAGTGCATTTAACCACAATTATGTACCATTTATTCATTCAAAACATGGTAATATGCATGAATGTTGAATTCAAATAAGTGATAAAATCACCACATATCAACATCAGCAACTTAAAGTTTTGCTTGTCTTCAGGCAACACTACCCCTTATCATGAGACATTACACTTCTATGCCCAATTCTCATGCCTCAAAGATCATAATGACTTCAAGCTTAGTCACTATCAAAAGTATCTTATTGCACATGGGCCAAGCTATTCTCCCTACACCCCTCATCATGAAATGTAATATCTAAGTATGCATAAGACTTTTAAGAGCAACCAAGAAACAACAACCAATACTCTAAAAGTGACTTACTTTAGATAAAAACTAAGCTATACTCTATTTGTCTCATTGCTTGGAAGATGAAAACATCACTAACCTCAAATCGTTCACATGCCTCCTTACAAGAAATAAAGTTCCATACACCAAGCTACCAAATATACTATAAGAAATTTAAGTGCGAAAGATCTCTCCCTCACAAATGAACTCTCAATGTCAACAAGAGTCATACCATTGGATTGCCCCTATTTTGAATCTCCACTACAAAGAATGTAAATGGTTGAAGATCTCAAATGACTTTTTGAGATTGTAATTGTAGGTTTGGGTTAGGGTTGGATATCATTTGGGAACAACATGGCTAAACCCTTCCTTGAAAATCTACATCACACTATTTAATATGCCTTTTTTACTATGGGCCACTCTTCTTTGATCTTTTCTCTTTTCATATGCCTACTTTTTGCTTCCTCTGTTCACCTATTTTCTTCTATTTCTTTTTCTTGTAATTTTTATGCAATTCTTTCCTTTGTTTGACCCTTTATTTTTTATATTTGTTTTTTCAATGCTTGGGTACTTAGGCAACAATAACAACAATAACAAACCCAATGAATTCCCATTAAGTGGGGTCTAGGGAGGGTAAAATATATGTAGTCCATACTGCTACTTCCGAAAAAGTAGAGAGGTTATTTCTGATAGACCCCCGTCCTAATATCAAGAATAGTTAACAAGGTCATAGTAATACCTGAAATGCTTGGGAACTTAGGCATTTCACTAAAAACATCGTGGCCTCAAACTTACTTCCATCAATATTTACCACCCCCAACTTTAACCTTTAGCCTAAAGGTGCATTTTTATGTTCAAGGAGGTTATGGTTCAAAAGAGGGATAAAACGAATAGTTCACATCTTGTAACATGTTTATCAAAGAAACATTCAAAGGCTCAAAGTGGGTTATTAGAGATTGCATTTATGCACGGGTAGGATTTTCAGGCTAAAGTGGTATCCAATATCATAAGGATGGCCTAAGATCATTTCTCCAGCCAAATATAATATAAATTAGCTTTGAGAGACTAACAAGGCAAGTTCTAGATAACATAAGTATAAAAGATATGAATGCGCAAAGCTCTCCACACAAGGTATGCAAAACTTACCAATGAAGCTCAATTGCTCCTCCAGTTAGAAACAAAATTGAAGTATTTATCACTATACACAAGTCAAAAAATTGTGCAGCCACAAGAAAATAAAAAGTTCTATTATGAAGTAGCTCACGTCCATGCCCCTTGAGTTTTTGAAAAATTATAGATAGAGGAGGTTGTTTGCTTTGTGCTTGAACCACGTGTAATTTTGCTAAACATGGCAACAACCAAAGCTTTAGTCTCACATTTTGTCTTAATATGGGCAAACCAACCATATGGTTACTCAGACTTCACCAATGGTGCGAAATAGGATCCCCTCCTCTTTTGCAAAGTTCAGTAATAAGAGAAGGGAAAGGAAGATGTGTACCACCCTGAACCATATAGTTTCTCCATTTCTCAAGCACAATCTGGCCCACGTTCAGATCAATACCAGGCATAAGGTAGGCTACCATGTGAGCTTGCAACTTATGATAGAAATTAAATAGGTACATGGTGAAACTTTTTTATAAATGATGTTCAACTAGATTCTGGCCTTTGTGTTAAAGTCATGCATGGATATCCCTCTCTTAGTGATAGCCCAGGATACCTTTATGTTAGGGCATAGTGTGATAGCCATCCAAGTTACAAGCTCACAACCCTTTGCCTAGAAGTCAGGAATGTCAACCTCTTAAAATATATGCACTTCATTCACCGACTCTGGTATACAATGCATGTTTTTTCCCCAAATCTTTATCACTAGGTTTGAGAGAGAGACCACACTGTGATTTGTGGAAAACTCTTGAACCAAGTGATAATTTTCCTAATAGGGGTCTGGGATAAAACGTATCCACCCAGAAGCAGCAAGCCTATCAAAGAATCCTGGGTACTACTCTGGTACTTTTTCTAAACAAATGCCTCTCTCAAGAAGTAACTTGGCCCTTGGGAGGTCACTATAGTACTGGCTGTGACATTCCATAACCATGAATCAGATTTGGTCATAGTCTCCCATAGTAAGTACCTGTAGACAACATAATCCGAATCATCATTAATAGTATCACACTAAAAACATGCTAGATTAGTCAGATTAACTCATGTGGTAGTGCTCAGAGAAGGTTTTAGGGTGATAAATGGGTATGTAGAAATTTTGGTTTCTGTAGACAGTACCCTCAAGTATGGTGATCATGGAGCAATGAATTTGATCATAGTGCCAGGATCAAGTTCATATAGACCGCAATCACGGTACCTAAGACCATAGTCAACAGTTCTGTATATTACTCAAAATGCAGGAATTTAACCTAGAATTTGTGTTCCAATAGGCACATAAGCATTAGGCTCAATTCAACTTAAGCCTAGATTGTATGATTATCCCCAAACTCAAAGCAATAGATGTTTGAACTCGTTGAGACATTAAATTGAACAGGTGGTGTACACATTAATTTTAACTGTCTAAGGCCAAAATTTGGGTTCCTAATACTTCCCCATTAGTGTGTTCACCAACTACAATAGCTAACCATAAGAAGAATCACAAACATGCATGGATTTTGTATTGAAACTACTATTTTAAACGCTACTCTTAAAAGCACATTCCAAGCCTCAAACACTTATCAAAATGGGAGAGTTAGGATCACTTACCGAGTTGTAAAATGAAAATAAATTGGAAATGCTCTACTTGGAAACCCACAAATGCTTAAAACAGAGAGAATATTGAGAGAATTTGAGAGAAAGGAGCATGTGGGGAAATGGCAATCGAATGGTTATTTAAACTGATTTGATCGCGACCACGGTCTTAGTTTCTTAATTACGGGCATGCAGCCTCTACGATCGTGGTGAAATGGACGCGATCACAGTAATTGAGACCTAAATCTAGGTCTCTGCACTTCTTTGTTCAGTCTAACATACCAACTTCACATGTTCCCCTTTTCAATTTCAATAAAAATTCCTCATAGCATTACCTTTTTCATGGATTATGCATGAACAAATGCAAGAATAAAATCTAATCTATCATGCATAAAATAAAAGGATACAGTCCACTTTTCATGGCTTAATGGGGCTCCTCCTATCGAGCGCTTAGGTTAACATCTTAGCATGATGCCTCCGACATTTCCTTTGCTTCCACTTAGAAGATTTGAATCTCTGTCCCAACTTTCAATCACTATGCAATGGGTGGCAGAGGGACAGAAGATTCAGATCTTCTAAGATAAAACTTGGAAGAAGCAAGGAAATAATGAGGGAGCTTCTATCTTGCCATTTTGAAGAATTGAACCTTTTACCCAAATTTATATCAAATTTTTGATTTGCTCCTTAGGCAAAGGTGAGGTCATCAATAGGCCACTAGTTGAACATTGAAAGTTGAAGTTCTTGACCGTTGATGGTGGGGCTTCCATGTGCTCCTTTGGAATGTCAAATCCTAAAATGTAGGAATGTTCCTCCTTATCCCCACAAACAACTATTTGCCTTGGTAGATGGATTCTTATCACATCCTCTAAGCATAATCTCGAGAAATGGTCAGAATGAGGTTTGACCCCTATTTTCACAATTTCATCCTTTGTAGCACTTTCACCCCAAAATAAAATAGAGTTGTCATAAAAGATGTGTTTTAGTTCTTTTTTTTTACTCTAATACCATTTTCTTTATTTTTTCATCTTCCACATCATTTGATTTGGTTGATTGGGAAGTCACCAAGGATTCTTTATTACTAAGTTCATCATCATAGCTTCGTTTATCTTCTTGATTAACCTTCTTTACTAAAGTGGGAAAGGTAGTTGTATTTGCAAAGTTTATTTCCATGACCACTTTCTCTATCTTGTCAATATCCCTTCAAAATGCCTTATTGGATTTGCATATGTCTTGCATATTCTCCCTATTGTAGTTACCCGATAGAAAATAGTTTAAAGCATTGCTTCAAAACTACTGAATCCGGTATATTTCTCTTCCTCCTTCTCCTCATAAGACCTATCAAACTCATAAGAAGAACTAGAAAATCGGTTAGCATAATAAGTGGAGGGGCATTTAGGAAATTGCTCCAATGTCCATCTCAACCACCACATAAAGAATAAGTATACTCCCAATAGGATTGAGATGGTGTTCTCATCAATCTCCGAGGAGAAAATGTTCAATCTTTTCCAAGGTGCGGTCCATCATAATATGGACATGGATCATCAAGATAGGACTTTCAACTATAAAAATCATATTTGTCTGAATATGCTATAGAGAAAAGTAAAGCGAAAACAAAAATCTACATAACACAAGAAACATTAGAAAATCACAAACAAATATATACAAGTTTGAATTCAAGAAAGTAAGCTAGAATTCCAAACTCAATATGCCAAATTGTTCCCCAATAATGGCGTCATTTTTTATAACGCTCAATTTACACGTCAATTTAAGTTCAAGGAGGTCATCATCAATATATTTACCCAACTTTAGAGTCGGGGTCAAACCCATAAGGAATAATGTGAGTGGCGATTAAATTAGTTTTGAATGATAAATACTAGATAAATTCAAATCAAAAGTACAAAAAGATAAAACTGGGGGGTTTGAAAGATATCACACTTGATATTTATTTTTGGGATTTTCTAGTATTAATTTGGGGATACAAAAAATTAGAGTATAGGAAATTAGTCACGGATCTTGGGATTTTGCTTCCCTAGGGGCAACATATACTTGAGTGTGTAGAAATTTGATACAAATTCTAAGTGTTGGTGATGTTCTAGGCTAGGTTATAAATACTTGAGGTTAGTATGTCAATAAAACTCCAAGGGTGTCACTCATTGACCCTTTCAAGTACCTAATAAGTGCTTAGATCAAAACCGCCAAATACCTCAATTAAAAAACCCTATTTCTAGGATGGTGCCTAAAGTATAGCTAACTTCACAATCACCCTTATGTCTATAATGGTTAAGATTAGTCAACCATGCTCATAAATTGTCTATTATTGCCTTTGTTCGAACATCTCTCTTTCAAGGATGATGTGGGTTCCTAAAGTTCACCCAAACCCCTCTTTCAAGGATGGTTTAAGCTTTCAAGAGCTTGGGATTTTCATCCATCAAAATCATATGGGTATTTGGGGCTTTCACCCACAAATACCAACCAAATTACTCAAGCAATAATAGAATCCAACATTATAAACTAGCAAATACACAAACAAATCACGTCTCACACATGCTTACACTTTATTCTTGGATAATCCCAAGAGGAAAAACTAGCTACTCATAAGATAAATAAATAAAGATTTTACCCAACATCTCCATTTATTTGATTTTAGAAAATCTAAGTGAATGTTACTTCAAACTATGATATCCAAAAAATCTTCAATGGGAGTTCACTAATTCTTCACTTGGAAGTGACTCCAAAATATTCTTCACCCAAAATTTATACAATATTTTCTTCTCTAAGGTTGGAGGCTACAAACCCTAGAAAAATATCTAAAAAATTAGGAAGATGCAACATGATGAATTGTTGGGGTTTTGATAACGCTTAACTTACATGTCAATTTGAGTGCATGGAGGTCGTTATTAATATATTTACAACTAGGAGTTAGAGTCGAATCCATGAAGAACAACGTTAGTAGCGATTAAGTAGTTTCAAAATGAGAGTTACTAACTAAACTCAAATCTACAGTACAAAGTGGTTTAGGGGGGTTTTCAATCATGTCGAATGTGAGGACAACTCTTAGGATTCTAAGGGACTAATAAAAAACTAAAAATAATTAGAGCGTAAGCACTTAAGAACAGATATTAGGGTTATGTTTTCCTAGGGGAAACGTATGCAAGGGAACATAATGATTTGGTACAAATTATATCGTTGATGATGTGGTAGGCTAGGTTTAAGGTCAATGAAGCTAGTTTATAAACAAAACGTCAAAGATATCACTTATTGACCCTTTTGAGTACCTAACGAGTGTATCAATTAAGGCCAATCAATACCTCAAATGGATATCTCTATTTCTAGGATGATACCCATGGTATAGTCAACCTCATAATCACCCTTATGTCTAAGATACTGAGAATTAGCTAACTATGCTAATAAATTGTCCACTGTGGCCTTGGTTCCCACATCCCTCTTTCAAGGATGATATAGGTTCCAAAAGTTTACCCAAATCCCTCTTTCAAGGATGGTATGAGCTTTCTAGAGAAGGGGATGTTCCCCAATCAAACCCATTTTGGGTGTTTGGGGCTTTCACCCGAAAATCCCAACTAAACAAACCAAGCAATAGTGAAACCCATCATCGACAAACTAAAATCTACACAAATGCATCACAACCCACACACTTGCACCCTACTCAAACATAACCCCAAGAGGAAGGGCTAGTAACTTATAAAGATAACAAATATAAATAAACCATGATCTCTATTATGTAGATTCATTAAAGTTAAAAGAATGCAATCCAAAACTTAAATCTTCACAATTCCTCAATAAATTTTGCTAGTCCTTCACTTGAAGCTACTCTAATTTCTCCTTAGTTAAAAATTAGTACAAATTAGGCACTAAGCTCCAAGAAATTACAAAAAACTAAAATAAGGATGGGTGGTAGACTTAGTGGAAAAATGATGCATGATTAGGGTTTGAGTTTCTTTTTATTGGGCAAGTTTGGGACAACGTCGTGCATTTATGATTTTCCCCTTGGGCCGAAATCCCATTAGGCTGCAATCTCACTAGTTTAACCGCAATCGCTGCCTACATCACGCAATAACTACCTTTTGACTTTCTTGACTTCCCATGATCGTGGTGTCCACTCTACGGTCGTGGTACCTGAGGCCTAGTCTCCACGGATTTTCCAGCTTCTGCACTTCTCTTCCTGCTTTGATCCTTTATCAGCTCATTTTTTCTCTTTTTATCTCAGTATCTGTGTACCTGCAAAACCTGGGAATTAGTGCATTTAATAGAAAAGTTATCTCATTTAGACATTCAAATCATAGTAGTGTGCACGAAAGTGGAGTGAAAATGAGTTGTAAATTAACTACTCATCAACACCCCCAACTTAAATCTTTGTATTTCCTCAAGCAACACCACTTCATACTACATGAGACTATGCACTTGTGAGCCTAATTGTGTCACCAGATTATCATAATAAATTTGAACTTCGATTTTACCAAAAATATTCACCTATTCATGAGTAAAGTAATTTTCTACTACTCTCCCATCATTAAACACAAATACGAAGATGCAATGGACTTTTAAGAGCAATGATGCAATAATTACCAACTCTCTAGAAGTGACTATCAATCGATAGCACTTTTCTACACTCTTTTTGCCTCTTTCTTTGGAAAATAACAATGTCACCCACCTTGATTCATTTACATGTCTCCTAACAAGAAGGAAATCCCCAACACCAATTTATTTAAGAAAGAGCAAGGGATATAAGTATGATACTCACTCTCACAAAGAATCTCTCCACACAAGCATGTATCATACCTTAAGCTTGCCCTTGTTTTCCATCGCCACTAATGTAACAGGCATTGTTGGAGATCCCAAAGGACTTTTCAAGATTGTAATGTATTTTAAGAAGAATGGGTAGGATATAATTTAGGGAAATCGTGACTACACCCTCCTTGAACATCTACATCACTTTAACAATTTTCAACCAATTTTTCGACCATGGGCCACTTAATTTGCTTTCAAAATTCACAACTTCCTACATTTTCCATTTTTTATTTAACCCATCTCTTTTGAAGGAATTTTCTATTCATTTGACTCTTTTGTAATTTATGCCTTTGCTTATTTTGCCTCTTCATCTCTTATCTATTTTTTTGGTTTCTTTTCTTAGCACGTAGGCATCCATTTACATTTCTATGGTCCAAGGTTACCTTATTCTAATTTCCACCACCCCCAATTTAGGTTTTTGGCCTCAAGCTACATTTTCAAGTTCAAGAAGGGTCGGGTTCAAAAGAGAGATAACATTTTAATGGGCTAAGGCTTGTAATGCGGTTTCTAATGAAAGGTTTGAAAGCTCAAAATGGATGACTAGGGAGACAATATATGCATGGGTAGGCTATTTAGGTTAAAGTAGACTCCTATGTTCACAAAGATGGCCTAAGATCATTTCACCAACCAAGTAATTATCATAATTAGCCTTGAAAGACTAACTGGGCAAGTTCTAGGTGATACAAGTAAGCATGAGAGTAAAAAAATTTTGCTCACCACACACATGAGATGCAAACTTCTCAAGGAGGCTCAATTACACTTTCTGTTAGAGACCAAAGGAGGTATTCACCATATATTACAAAGCTACCTATTTTGTAGTCAATAAAAGAGGGAAAGCATTGTCATAAAGTTAATCACATCCATGCCCTTTGATTTTTCAGAAAGTTTTGGATGAAGAGGGGGGTGTATGTTTTGCATTCACACATAACAAGATTTACTATTGCTAGTACCAATACCAAGCCACCATCTCAAATCACAGCTCTTACGAGAGCAAAGTAGATAGTTACTTAGACTTCACCTAAGGTATAAGTGTGATTCCAAATTTACAATGCTACAGGTACTTAGATTTACCTTGCATTTGTAGTTTCAACACTACGGGTACTCAGACTTTCCCTGCATCCCTAAATTAAAACTTCATTACGACACCTTTCTCATAAGAAAATGTCACTCAATATATCAAAGGGAAGGATCGTTCAGGCTTATTATAAAAAGAAATAAAAAGTAAAAAGTGAAAATAATCTACTTCACAAAATTTCCATGTTTCACTTAAGCTAAGTTCAAGTATTGTAAGACAATATGTACACACAAGGGTAGGGCCACACCCCAACTATAAGACTTATAGTGACCTCACTACATAAATTTAAAAGCACAAGAAGGGTTAAAGGGTTTCCTGAAACCACCTTGATAACTATGTTAAAAGCTGGATATTGAGGCATGATCACGGCCTAATTGGTGCGATCGCGGAGTCATAATAGCGGTCTTTGGTCTGCTATCATGATACCTCAGATTATCAGCTCCTCTATATTGCCCTGTTTTCCTGCATGGCTTCCACACTTCTAAACATGGTTTTCCCCTGATTTTGGCTTCTAACCTGTATAAAGCACCTGCAAAACATTGAGCTTTTGTGATTTATTCAAAATTAAATAGTGTAATCATGAAAATGATGGTTTTTCTCCTATCAAGTGCTTGGTTTAATATTGTGGTTTGACATTACTTCAATTCTCTTTTATGCCTCCATTTAGAGGATTTGAATTTTCTACCCAATTTTTGATCCATACATCTTTGAGATGCATTGGGAAAATGTAATGGCATGATGATGCATGTTCTATCACGCCACATAGAAGGTTTGAACCTTTTACCCAAGTTTATGTCAAATTTTTTAGTGGGATCCTTGGGTAAAGGTAGAAACATCAACATGCCACTAGTTGAACATCAGAAGTTATGTTCCTTGGCCTTCAAGTGTAGGTCTCTCATATGCTCTTTTGGAATATCAAACTCCAAAATGTAGGGATGTTTCTCTTTTTCCCTATAATCCATCATTTGTGTAGGTGGATGGACTCTCATCACATTCATTAAGCACAATGTTGAAAAATGGTTTGAATGAGGTCTATCCTGCTATTCTGGACTCGTATCCCTAATAACATCCTCACCTCAAAATGGACTAAAGTCTCTGTAATGGTTTGGCTTGACGTCTTCTTTTAACTATAGTACCATTTCCTCTATCTTGGCATAATCTCTTATTATTGGTTCAGTTTTTTGGGAAATCACTGAGGGTCCTTCAATATCAAGCTCATTTAGAAGAGTGGGCATGGTTGTGCTATTTACATGATTGACCTACATACCCATGTCTTCTATATTATTGTTTTCCTCGTTACATGCCCCTATGGATTGATTCATGTCATGTATGTTATCCCTCGTTGATGTCACCCGATCTAAGATAAGTTAAAGCATTTCTTTACTACCCTTATTTACAGTTCTTCATTCTTAGATTGAGTTGAACTTTTCATTGGATTTATTCATGACATACATATTATCCTCCATTGATTTCACTTTATAAAGATGACCTTAAGCATTGCTTCAACACCAATAGTTTGTGCACTTCATTTTCCCCTTTCTTTCTCATAAGACCTATCAAAATCATGAGAAGAATTAGCAATCGAGTTAGTATAACGGGGGAAGGGGCTTTTAGACAATCACTCCAAAGTCCATAACGACAACCACATAGAGAGAACCATACTCCTATAAGATCGAGATGGGGAGCATATCTCTCTCCGAGAAGCATATTTACAATCTTGAAAAAAGTGGGGTCCATTATAGTATGGACATAGATTGTCAAGATAGGGTTTCCAACCACCGATCTCACTTTCATTTCAAGATGCCATAGTAATAAATAAAATAAAATAAAAATCTACCTAACAAAAGAAACAAAAGGAAATAACAAATAAATATTTATAAGTTTGAATTTAAGCAAGTATGCTAAAATTCCAAACTAACTCGATACACCAAATTGCACCCTGTCAAACGCGCCATTTTTGGATAACGCTAAACTTACACTTCCATTTGAGTGCATGGTGGTAGTTGTCAATATATTTACCCAACTAGGAGTTGGATTCGAATCCATGACGAACAATGTAAGTGGCGATTAAGTAGGCTCAAAATGAGAGTTACTAACAAAACTGAAACCCATGGCACAAAGTGGTTTAGGGGGTTTTCAATCATGTCAAATGTGAGGGCAACTCTTAGGCT
This sequence comes from Capsicum baccatum var. pendulum, assembly GCA_030864225.1. Lineage (NCBI taxonomy): Eukaryota > Viridiplantae > Streptophyta > Magnoliopsida > Solanales > Solanaceae > Capsicum > Capsicum baccatum. The sequence continues at coordinate 159,597,959 of CM061555.1, read as the reverse complement.
TTTAAGGGATTAATTCAAACTAAAAATAATTAGAGCTTGAGGAATTAAGGCCCTTTAAACAAAACGTCAAAGATATCACTCATTGACTCTTTTGAATACCTAATGAGTGTATCAATTAAGGCCAATCAATACCTCAATTGGATATCCCTATTTCTAGGATGATACCCATGGTATATTAAACCTCATAATCACCTTTATGTATAAGATAGTGAGAATTAGCTAAATATACCAATAAATTGTCCATTATTGCCTTGGTTCCTACATCCCTCTTTCATGGATGATATGGGTTCCAAAAGTTTACCCAAAGCCCTCTTTCAAGGATGGTATGAGCTTTATAGAGTTTGAGATTTTAACCCATCAAACTCATTTTGGGTATTTGGGGCTTTCATCCATATATCCTAACTAATCAAACCAAGAAATAGTGAAACCCATCATCAAAAATCTAAAATCTACACAAATACATCATAACCCACACACTTGCACCCTACTCAAACATAACCCCAAGAGGAAAGGCTAGTAATTCATAAAGATAACAAACATAAATAAACCACGATTTCCATTAAGTAGATTCATTAAATATAAAAGAATGCAAACCAAACTTTAAATCTTCACAATTCTTCAATGGATTTGGCTAGTCCTACACTTGAAGCTACTCTAATTTCTCCTTAGTTTAAAATTAGTACAAATTAGGCACCAATATCCAAGAAAATAAAAAAACCTTAAACTAAGGATAGGTGGTGGATTAGTGGAAAAATGATGCATGATTAGGGTTTGATTCTTCTTTTTGTTTGGCAAGTTTGGGACAGCTTCGTCCATTTATGATTTCGCCCTTGGGCTGAAATCTTGCTAGGCTGCTATGGAACTAGCTTAACTACAATCACTGCCTACATAAAGTGATTGCTACCTTCTGACTTTCTTAATTTACCACGATCGCAGTGTCCATGTTGTGGTAGCGGTACCCTAGGCCCAGTCTACACAAATTTTCCAGCTTGTGCAATTTTCTTCTCTCTTTAATCCTTTTTTGACTCCGTTTGCCTCTTTTCATCTCAGTATCTTTGTACCTACAAAATATGGGAATTAGTGTATTTAATAGCAAAGTTGTCTCATTTAGACATTCAAGTCATAGTAGTGTGTACGGAAGTGGAGTGTAAATGAGCTGTAAATTCCCCACTCATCAATACCCTCAACTTTAATCTTTGCTTGTCATCAGGAAACACCACTTCATACTACATGATACTATGCACTTATGAGATCATTTGTATCACCGGATGATCACAATGAATTTGAACTTGGATTTTACCAATAATATGCACCTATTCATGAGTAAAGGAATTTTCTACTACTTTCCTCATCATTAAACACAGATTCTAGGATGAAATGGACTTTTAAGAGCAATGATGCAACAATTACCTACTCTCTAGAAGTGACTCTCTATCGATAACACTTTTCTACACCCCTTTTACCTCTTTCTTTGGAAAATGACAATGTCACCCATATTGATTCATTTACATGTCTTCTCACAAGAAGGAAATCTCCCACGCCAATTTATTTATAAAACAACAAGGGATATAAGTGTGACACTAACTTTCACAAAGAATCTCTCCACACAAGTGCGTATCATACCATAAGCTTACCCTTAGTTTCTATCGCCACTAATATGAACATGCTTTCCCAAAAGACATTTAAAGATTATAATTTAGGTTTAAGGAAAATGGGTAGGATATAATTTAGAGGTATAGTGACTACACCCTCCTTGAACATATACATCACTTTAACAATTTTCAACCAACTTTTAGACCATGGGCCACTTTATTTGCTTTCAAAATTCACAAATTCTAACATTTTCCATTTTTCTCTTTTCACCCATCTCTTTTGAAGGCATTTTCTATTTATTTGACTCTTTTATAATTCATGCCTTTGCTTTTTTTGCCTCCTTCTCTCTTTTCTATTTTTTTCTTTTGGTTTCTATTCTTAGCACATAGGCATCCATTTACATTCCTATGGTCTAAGATTACCTTCTTATAATTTCCACCACCTCCAACTTAGGTCTTTAGCCTCAAGTTGCATTTCTAAGTTCAAGAAGGGTCGAGTTCAAAAGAGGGATATCATTTGAGTGGGCTAAAGCTTGTAATTCGGTTGCCAAAGAAAGGTTCTAAAGCTAAAAATGCTTGAATAGGGAGACAATCTATGCACGGGTAGGCTATTTAGGTTAAAGTGGACTCCTATGAATACAAAGATGGCCTAAGGTCAGTACACCTACCAAGAAATTATTATAATTAGCCTTGAAAGAATAACTAGGCAAGTTATAGATGATACAAGCAAGCACGAGAGTAAAACAATTTTACTCAGCGCACACATGAGATGAAAACTTATCAAGGAGGCTCAATACCACTTCCTATTAGATACCAAAGGAGTTATTCACCATATATTACAAAGCTACCTATTCCGAAGTCACCAAAAGAGGGAAATCATTGTTATAAAGTTAATCACGTCCATACCACTTAATTTTTCAAAAATTTTTAGATAGAGAGGGAGTATATGTTTTGCATTCACACAACACAAGATTTACTATTGCTAGCATCAACACCAAGCCACCATCTCAAATCATGGCTATTATGGGGGCAAATGATGTGGTTACTCCAACTTCACCTAAGGTATGAGTGCGATCCCAAATTTACAATGCGATAGATACTTAGATTTTCTTTGTATTTATAGTTTTGACGCTGTGGGTACTCAGACTTCCCATGCATCCTTGACTAAAAAATTCATTACGATGCCTTTCCCTTAATAATAACATTACTCAATCTATCATAGGGAAAGGATAGCTCAACCTTATTATTAAAAAAAATAAAAAGCAATAAGTGAAAACATTCTACTTCACAAAATTTCCATGTTTCGTATCAACTAAGTTCAAGTATTGTAAGACAGTATATACACACAAGGGTAGGTCCACACCCCCAATAATAATACTTGTAGTGACCTCACTACATAATTTAAAAGCACAAGAAGGGTTAAAGGGCACCCTAAAACAGCATTGATAACCATGTTGAAAGCTTGACATTAAGGAGTGATCGTGGCTTGATTGGTGAGATCGCGATGTCATGATAGAGTCTTGTGGTCTGCGATTACGATACCTTAGGTTATCTGCTCCTCTATTTTTCCCTATTTTCATGAATGGCTGCCACACTTCTATACCTGATTTTCCAATAATTTTGGCTTCCAACCTATCCAAATCACCTACAAAACATTGAAATTTTGTGATTTATTCAAAAGAAAATAGTGTAATCATGAAAATGATGGGTTGCCTCCCATCAAGCGCTTAGTTTAACATTGTGGTTTGATATTTCTTCAATCCTCTTTTATGTCTCCATTTAAAGGATTTGAATTTTCTACCCAATTTTTGATCCATAAATCTTTAAGGTGCATTGGGCAAATATAATGGCATGATGATACATGTTCTATCACACCACTTGGAAGGTTTGATCCTTTTACCCAAGTTAAAGTCAAATTTTTTAGTGGGCTCCTTGGGTAAAGGTAGAAACATCAACAGGCCACTAGTTGAACATCAGAAGTTACATTCTTTAGACTTCAAGTATAGGGCTCCCATATGATCTTTTGGAATAACAAACTCTAAAATGTAGGGATATTTCTCTTTTTCCCCATAATCCATCATTTTTGTAGGTGGATGGATTCTCATCACATCCATGAAACACAATGTTGAAAAATAGTTTGAATGAGGTCTATCCCGCAATTCTAGACTCGCACCCCTAATAGCATCCTCACCTTGAAATGGACTAGAGTCTTCATAACGGTTTTAATTGATGTCATTCTTTTACTATAGTACCATTTCCTATATCTTGGAAACATCTCTTCTGATTGGTTCAGTTTTTTGGGAAATCACCTAGTGTCCTACAATATCAAGCTCATTTAGAAGAGTGTGCATGGTTGTCTATTTACATGATTGACCTACATACCCATGTCTTCTATATTATTGTTTTCCTAGTTACATGCCCCTATAGATCGATGCATGTCATGTATGTTATCCCTTATTGATGTCACCCGATCCAAGATAAGTCGAAGTATTACTTTACTACCATTATTTCCAGTGCTTCATTCTTGGATCGATTTGAACTCTTTATTGGATTTATGTATGATATGCACATTATCCTCCATTTATTTCACTCAATAAAAGATCATTTTAAGCATTGATTCAACACTAGTAGTTTGTGTGCTTTATGTTTCCCTTTCTTTCTCATATGACCTATCAAAATCATGAGAAAAACTAGCAACTAAGTTAGTATAACGGGGGAAGGGGCATTTGGATAATCACTCCAATGTCCATCACGACCACCACATAGAGAAAATTGATACTCCCTATAAGAATAAGATGGGGCAAACATCTCTCTCTAAGGAGCATATCTACAATCTTGAAAAAAGTGGGGTCCATTAGAGTAAGGATATAGATTGTCAAAATAGGATTTCCAACCACTGATCTCACTTTCATTCCAAGATGCCATAGTAAAAAATAAAATAAAATAAAAAGCTACCTAACAAATGAAACAAAAGAAAATAACAAACAAATATTTATAAGTTTGAATTTAAGCAAGTAAGCTAAAATTCCAAACTAACCCAATACGCTATATTGTTCCCCGACAAAGGCGCCATTTTTGTATAACACTCAAGTTACACATCAATTTGAGTGCATGGCGGTAGTTGTCAATATATTTAGCCAACTAGGAGTCAGGGTAGAATCCATAAAGAACAATGAGAGTGGCGATTAAGTAAGCTTAGAATGAGAGTTACTAACTAAACTCAAAGTTATGAAACAAAGTGGTTTAGGGGGTTTTCAATCATCTCGAATGTGAGGGAAAATCTTAGGATTCTAAGGGACTAATTAGAAACTATAAATAATAAGAGTGTAAGCACTTAAGAACTGATCTTGGGGTTTTGTTTTCCTAGGGGCAACCTATACAAGGGAACATGCTTATTTGGTGCAAGTTTTATTGTTGATGAGATGGTAGGCTAGGATTAAAGTCCATGAAGATAATTTTTCAACAAAACATCAAAGATATTATTCATTAACCCTTTTTATTACCTAATGAGTCTACTAATTAAATCTACTCAATACCTCAATTGGATATCCCAATTTATAGGATGATACCTATGGTATAGTAAACCTTATAATCACCTTTATGTCTAAGATAGTGAGAATTAGCTAACTATGCCAATAAATTTTCCACTATTTCCTTGGTTCCCATATCCCTCTTTCAAGGATGGTGTGGGTTTCAAAAGTTTACCTAAAACTCTCATTCAAGGATGGTATGAGCTTTCTAGAGTTTGGGATTTTAATCCATCAAAATGATTTTGGGAATTTGGGGATCTCACCCATAAATCCCAACAATAAACCCAATCAATTGTGAATCCCATCATCAAAAAGCTAAAATCTACACAAATACATCACAACCCACACACTTTCACCCTACTCAGACATAACCCCAACAGGAAGGGCTAGTAAATCATAAAGATAATAAACATAAAATAACCATGATTTCCATTAAGTATATTCATTAAAGATAAAATAATGCAAAAAAAAATTTAAATCTCCATAATTCATCAATAGATTTGGCTATTCCTTCACTTAAAGCTACTCTAATTTCTCCTTAGTTCAAGATTAGTAAAAATTAGGTACCAAGCTCCAATAAATTGCAAGAACCCTAAACTAAGAATGGGTGGTGGATTAGTGGAAAAATCATGCATGATTAGGGTTTGATTCTTCTTTTATTTGGAGTGTTTTGGACAGCTTTGTGCATTTATGGTTTTGCCCTCGGGCTAAAATCCCGCTAGGCTGTGTCGTACTAGCTTAACCGCGATCAATGCCTACATCACGCGATCTGTACCTTCTAACTTTCTTGACTTACCACGATCCTGGTGGCCACTCTGCGATCTCGATACCTAAGGCCCAGTGTACACAGATTTTCTAGCATCTGCACTTCTCTTCCCGCTTTGATCCCTTTTCAGCTCATTTTGTCTCTTATCAACTCAGCATCTTTATACCTGCAAAACATGGGAATTAGTGCATTTAATATCAAATTTTTCTTATTTAGACATTCAAATCATAGTAAGTGGAGTGTAAATGAGTTGTAAACTCCCTACTCATCAACACCCCTAACTTAAATCTTTGCTTGTCCTCTAGTAACACCACTTTATACTACATGAGACTATGCACTTGTGAGATTTATATCACCGCATGATAACAATAGATTTGGACTTAAATTTTACCAACAATATGCACCTATTTATGAGTAAAGGAATTTTAATACTCCCCTCATTATTAAGCACAAATGCTAAGATTCAATGGATTTTTAAGAGGAATGATGCGACAATTACCTACTCTCTAGAAGTGACTCTTTATTGATAGAACTTTTCTACACTCCTTTTACCTCTTTATTTGGAAAATAATAATGTTACCCACCTTGATTCATTGACATGCATCCTCACAAGAAAGAAATACCCCACACAGATTTGGTTATCAAACAGCAAGGGATATAAGTATGACACTCACTCTCACAAAGTATCTCTCCACACAAGTGAGTATCATACCAAAAACTTGTCCTTATTTTCCATCACCACTAATGTAAACATGCTTGGTTGGAGATCCAAAAGGACTTTTCAAGTTTGTAATATAGGTTCAAGGAGAATGGGTAGGATATAATTTAGGGATATAATGACTACACCCTCCTTGAACATCTACATCACTTTAACAATTTTCAACCAACTTTTCGACCATGGGCCACTTTATTTGCTTTCCAACATTACTAATTCCTACATTTTCCATTTTTTTCTTCACCCATTTCTTTTGAAGTAATTTTCTATTCATTTGACTCTTTTGTAATTCATGTCTTTACTTCTTTTACCTCTTCCTCTTTTTTCTATTTTTTTCTTTTGGTTTCTTTTCTTAGCACGTAGGCATCCATTTACATTCCTATGGTCCAAGGTTACCTTCTTCTAATTTCCACCACCCCCAACTTAGGTTTTTAACCTCAAGTTTTATTTCCAAGATCAAGGAGGGTCGGGTTCAAAAGAGGCATAACATTTGAATAGGCTAAGGCTTGTAATACGGTTGCCAAAGAAAGGTTTGAAAGCTCAAAATGGGTGACTAATGAGGCAATCTATGAACGGGTAGGCTATTTAGGTTAAAGTGGACTCTTAGGTTCACAAATATGGCCTAAGGTCATTTCACCAACCAAGCAATTATCACAATTAGCCTTGAAAGACTAATAGGGCAAGTTCTAGATTATACAAGCAAGCATGAGAGTAAAACAATTTCGTTCACCATACACATAAGATGTAAACTTCTCAAGGAGGCTCAATTAAAGTTCCTATTATAGACCAAAGGAGGTATTCACTATATATTACAAAGCTACCTATTTTGGAGTCACCTAAAGAGGGAAAGCATTGTCATAAAGTTAATCATGTTCATGCCCCTTGAATTTTCAAAAAAAATTGATGAAGGGGGGGTGTATGTTTTGTATTCACACCATACAAGATTTACTATTGCTACCATCAACACTAATCCACTATCTCAAATCATGGCTCTTATGGGGGCAAACAATATGGTACTCATACTTCACTAAAGATATGAGTGTGATCCCCAATTTACAATGCTACAGATACTCAGATTTCCCTTGTATTTGTAGTTTTGATACTATGGATACTCAGACTTCCCCTGCATCCCTAACTTAAAACTTCATTATGACACCTTTCCATTAATAATAACATCACTTAATCTATCATGGGGAAAGGATCTCTCAACCTTATTATTAAAAGAAAAAAGTAATAAGTAAAAATAATCTACTTCACTAAGTTTCCATGTTTCGCATCAACTAAGTTCAAGTATTGTAAGTTAAAATGTACACACAACTTTAGGGCCACACCCCAAACTATAAGACTTATAGTAACCTCACTACATAATTTAAAAGCATAAGAAGGGCTAAAGGGATCTCTGAAACCTGTAAAACCCTACAAATTTTATTCGTTATCTAATCCTTTATAACATGTCAAGAGAAGTCTCATACTTAAAAATTTGGCTAAGTGTTGGGACTTAGTTATTTTTTTAGACCTTGAAACTTTAAGAATTTTATTAACGACCTTCCCAACCTTCGATAGTTGATATTTTAGCTAATTTATTATCAGGGAGGTCAATAGGTGTTCCTAAATAAGTTTTGGATTTTTCAGACCGAGTTTAGACCTTATTTAGTGTCCCAAAATTGTGAACCAATGCGATCTTGGTGCGCTGCATTGCCCATTGCATTGGTTAATTTTGTGAAGGAAATGCCAGTCAAAATTATTGAGTCTTGGCACGATTAGGGCGCGTTGCGTCGTGTACCGCGTCGATGGTATCGACACGCTGCGTCGCCAATTGCATTGATGCCCAGTTTTTCAGCTTTTAAAATCCATGTCCAAGGGGGCAATTTAGTTTTTTTCCCCCACCCTTTATCAGTCATAACACGGGATTAAGGTTTCAAAATACCAAAATATAGCCTTCTTCTCTAAAATTTACCAAGAACACTTTCTAGGGTTTCAACCCAAAGTCCAAGAAACTCAACAATTCACCATTACTTTTTAAATTTTCTTTACGAATTGGAATCCCCAAATCAAGAGCATCAAGAATATCCGTTCAAAGTCGCGGATAGAGTTCCAAAAGCAAGAGTTCATTCAAAGTCCATAATCTAAGGTATGTAGGGCTTGAACAAGAACACTTCTTTTATTCTTGTGCCCAAAGTTTTGATTTTTATTAAAGAATTTCATATTTTTGCAAGTGAATTTTGCCCAATTTACTTTACTTTGAGGTTATAAATTTATAAATTGTTCAAGTCTTGAAATTACATGTTATTTCACTTATTTATGTTTGAATTTGAGAAATTATGCAATGAATTGCACATCCCTACCATGAATTGATATTTTTGAGTGTTCCCATGGTTGAAGTGAAGATTTAAGCTTTATTATGAAATTTTGATTATTTGAGTATGTATATATGCTTTAAGTCAAGTATGAATTGTGATGTTTCTTGAAAATAATGTATTAGCATGATTTAAACAAACAAGTACTTTGATTATAAAGAAGGTTGATCTTTGATCCTAAGCTAAGATGGGAATCAACTTCTATTTATGATTTAAAGTAAAGCGAAGCATAGTTAGCTTCCATTACACATTTTAGTATTATTTAAAGTGGATTTTCCTAAAAAGTTTTAAGCCCTAGTATGGGAATAGTATTTAGCATCGAGTTGGGCTTGAATCCAAGGTTTAATGCCCAAGAACTATAAGCCACCGTTGGATTTGATTTTCCCCAAGTGGGTTAAGATAGTGATCACTATAGTTAAGGTTCTATTCTGATGGCAAGTATAGAATATCTCTCCCTAACCTAGGAAAGATGTTGGACTCCATATTGCTCATGTAGTTTATATTAGTTAGAAGAAACTCCCAAGTTTCCACAGTATCCCAAAGTTCCATAATCCTAAGTCTTTGAGTCCTTAAGTTTTAAAAGAAGTTCTTTATTCTCATTAAGATAAAAGTATGAGTTCAAAAGTTATTGTTTTAAGATTCCTTTTGTTTACATGTATTGAGAATAAGAGGAGAATACGGATTTTAGAACTAAGTGGAATGACTCATGAGATTTATACAACATGTTCATTATTCATGATTTGTGAGGTCTATATTTCAGACTTATTCAATCTATGTGAGTCATTCATATTTGCATGCATGGTTTTGTAAAGATTAACGATATTGTTACTTAATGCACACACCCTCATATACTCAGTACATCCTCAAAGTAGTGATCCAAATATACGTCTATGTGCTGCATTGTCTCATTATTTAGGTTCAAGTGCTCAGTCTCAGCAGCGACAATGATTTTCGAGCATCTCATCTACATTCTTATCTTTGGTGAGTCCTCATGGTTCGAGGACCTATTTCGCAGTTTTTTTCTACTTTTGTTGTATTTTGAGTATTATATTTAGTCCGAATTAGTTGGGGATCTATCCCAATGACTCTCTATTTATTTAGCAAGTAGAGACTTGTCAGACTATTAGTTGCAAATTAGACTCTTTAGTATTTTGATATTCAGATGATATTCTTTTCAGTTGTTTTAGTTCAGACTAGGCATGATATGATATTATTGCTCAGTTTATTTATTCTAAAGTAAGTATTAGAAGTAGTATCAGTCACAAAGGGTTGGCTTGGGGCTACTTGTGGCCTTAAGCACTGTGTGACATCTCGAGATAAGATTTTGGGGCATTACAAACTTGGTGTCAAAGCCTAAGTTTTAAAGAGTCCTAGGGAGTCTGACAAACCGTGTTATGTAAAGTATTGATTATTGGTGTGTAGTGCACCACACCTATGAGCAAGAGGATACGGGATATTTTAGGAAAAGTCATCTCTTTCTTTCAAAATCTATCATACCTACAACTGCCTCTCTCTGTGAATAACTCGTGCTCTTTTATGATAGAAACTACCTCCTTGAAGAGCTAATGCCCATAGAAACGATAATTAGCCACCCCAATCGGTTGATCCCCTAAACGAGAATGTGTTTCATGCTGAGTTTCGGGCTGATTTTTAGATATTATCCTAAGCCATGACTCCTACTGTGCAATCCAACAATCAGGATGTTATTTTGCATCAGCAAGGTGGTGATGCAGCCGCTGCCAGACTTTTTCACTTTATGAGAATAAACCCACCCAAGTTCTTTGGGTCAAAGGTAGGTAAGGACCTGCAGTTGTATCTTCATAAGGTAAAGAAGATTACCCAAGTTATGCATGTGACTGAGAAGAAAAGTGTAGAATTGGCATCCTACAAGCTGAAGGATGTTGCCTATGATTGGGTTATGAAATGGAGGAAGAATAGAGGGGAGAATGCAGATCCTATAACTTGGCAGGAGTTTTGAGGTACATTCTTAGATAAGTTCTTCCCACTTGAGATGATGGAAGCAAAGGTAGAGGAGTTTATGAATCTGAGGTAAGACTCTATGACAGTAAAAGAGTATTTCCTCAAGTTCACCCAGCTATCTAAGTATGCTCCTAACATAATAGCTGACCACAGATCTAGTATAAGTAAGTTCATGACCGTTATGTCTGGATTGGTGCTAAAAGAATGTAGGACTGCTATGCTCAACAGGGATATAGATCTTACTAGACTAATGATGCATGCTCAGTAGATTGAGGAAGAAAAGATAAAGGAGAGAGATAGAGTATAGGGAAATAAGAGGGTTAGATCGAAGCTGTTTAAGTATGGCCAGACTAGATCCCATGGAGGGAACCATCCACAGTTTCAGAATCATTCATCTATGCCAGCATCATCATCAACTAGTGCTCACATACCCAAAAACAGGTAGGAATAGGGGAATAAGTCTTGTATGTCTAGATCCCAGCACAGTATGAGTAACAAGCCTAATTATCCTCCATGTTCTAAGTGTCGTAGAACCCATCTCAGTGAGTATTTGGATGATCAGAGGGGTTGTTTTAGTTGTGCCAAATTAGACCATAGACTTAGAGAGTATCCTCATGCTATACAGGGGAGCCATGATGTTCGACCCCAGACTCAGGATACCAGTGCACCAGCTCCTTTAGCTTATCCATCCCCTCCTCAGGGTACTTCATCCAGCACTGCTGGTAGTCAGCGCCAGAATAGATTCTATACTTTGCCATCCCTCCAGGAATAGGAGGATTCCCCAGATGTTGTTACTGGTATGCTTCGTGTCTTTTATGTTGACGTGTATGTATTGTTGGACCCTGGGTCATGTTTTTCTTATATGACCCTATTAGTCATTGAGAATTTTGAGATAAGTTCTAAAAAGATTCCTGAGCCTATCCTGGTTTCTACCAAAGTAGGTGAGTCAGTTGTTGCAAAGCAAGTTTACAAAAAGTGTCCTATTACTGTTCTTCATAAGGTCATATTTATTGATTTGATAGTGTTAGATATGGTCGATTTTGATCTTATTCTAGGTATGGATTGACTTCATTCTTGTTATGCATCTATAGATTGTCGTGCCCGTGAGTTTAAGTTTTAGTTCCCAGATGAGCCAGTCTTTGAGTGGTTCGTAAATTCTGCATCTCCCAAGAGTCATTTTATATCCTATCTTAGAGCCAGAAAGTTGATATCCAAAGGTTACATCTATCATCTAGTTCGACTTAAAGACACTAAGTTTGAGACTCCAACTATTCGTTCATTCAACATAGTTAATGAGTTTCCTAATGTTTTTATTAAAGATTTCCTAGGGGTACCTCTCGATAGAGAGATAGAGTTTGAGATTGACCTTCTTCTTGATACACTGCCTATTTCTATCCCTCCATACCATATGGCACCTGTAGAACTTAAAGATTTGAAATAATAATACAAAGATCTTCTAGACAAAGGTTTTATAAGGCCTAACATTTATCCTTAGGGCGTGCCTATCCTGTTCTAGCGAAAAAAGATGTTTCATTGCATATGTACATTGAATATCGCCAGCTTAATAAGGTCACAGTCAAGAATAAGTACCCTCTTCCTAGAATTGATGACCTATTTGATCAATTATAAGGTGAAAGTTATTTCTCAGAGATAGACCTTAGATCCGGCTATTATCAACTTAAAGTAAAAGAGTGTGATATTCCAAAGATAGCCTTCCAAACCCACTATGGTCATTTTGAGTTTTTAGTTATGTCTTTTGGGCTAACCAATGCTCCAGTAGCTTTTATGGAACTTATGAATTGAGTGTTCAAACAGTATCTTGATAAGTTTGTCATAGTGTTCATAGAAGATATTCTTGTGTACTCACGTAGTGAGGATGACCATGCAGACCATCTTAGAATTATCCTGTAGACTCTTAGAGATCATAAATTATTTGCGAAATTCAGAAAGTGTGAGTTTTTACTAAGGTCAGTAGCTTTGATGGGTCATATTATTTCAGCCGAAGACATTAGAGTTGAACCCCAAAATGCAAAAATTGTAAGAAATTGGCCTAGATCTATCTCTTCATCAGACATTAGGAGTTTCTTGGGACTAGCTATCTATTATTGTTATCTTATTAAAGGCTTCTTATCTATTGTATCTCTCATGACCCAGTTAACATAAAAGAAAGTTAAGTTCCTTTGGTCATATTCCTACGAGAAGAGTTTTCAGGAGTTAAAAACTTGACTCACTTCATCCCCAATGTTAACATTGCCCGATGGTATGAATAGTTTTGTGGTGTATTTTGATGGCTCTAGAGTTGGATTAGGTTGTAGTTGATGCAGGGGGTAAAGGTTATAGCCTATGCCTCTAGACAGTTGAAGCCACATTAAGAGAATTATCCAACCTATGATCTTGAATTAGCTGCTGTGGTTTTTGCTTTGAAAATCTAGAGACACTATCTGTATGGTGTTTATGTGGATGTATTTATGGACCAAAAAAGCCTGCAGTATATGTTTACTTAGAGGGAGTTGAATCTTAGATAGAGGAGACAGTTAGAACTGTGAAAAGACTATGATATAAGTGTGTTATATCATCTAGTCAAGGTCAATGTAGTGGTAGATGCCCTTAGTAGGATTTCTATGGGTATTATGGCTCAGGTGGAGAAGGATAAAAAGATTTAGCTTATGAAGTTCATTGTTTGGCTAGATTGGGTGTTAGGTTGCTTGATTTCGCGAAGGAGAATGTTTGGGTTCTGAGTAGTTTCGAGTCCTTTTTAGTTTCAAAAGTGAAGGAGAATCAAGACATGGATCCTAGTTTGGTCAAACTAAATGAGTCAGTTAAGAACCAAAAGGCAGAGGTTTTCTCCCAAGGGGGAAATGGTGTGTTGAGATGTCACGCTAGATTGTGTGTTCCTTGTGTTGATGATTTAAGGCAGGGAATTATGGCTGAGGCGCATGGTGCACGATATTCTATTCATCCCGTTGCTACCAAGATATACCACGATTTGTGAGAAATCTATTAGTGGAGTGGTATGAAGAAGGATATAGCTTAGTTTATAGCAAGGTGTATAATTTTCCAACAGGTTAAGGTAGTGAACCAAAGACCTGGTGGTATGATGCAAGAGTTTGGTATACCTACTTTGAAGTGGGAAGAGGTAAATACGGATTTTGTGATTGGTTTACCCCATTCGCGTCATCATCATGATTCTATTTAGGTTGTTGTAGACAAGTTGACTAAGTCAACACATTTCCTGCCAGTGCATACATCTCATACAGTTGGGGATTATGCTAAGTTGTATATCTGAGAGTTGGTTAGGTTACATGGAGTTCCCTTATCTATCATCTCAGATAGGGGTACTCAGTTTACATTTCAGTTCTGGAAAGCTTTTCAGAAGGGTCTGGTACCCAGGTTCATCTTAGTTTTGCTTTTCATCCACAGACAGATGGTCAGGCTGAGAGGACCATCTAGACTCTAAAAGACATGTTGAGGGCATGTACGCTTTATTTCAAAGGTAGTTGGGATGAGCATTTTCCATTGATTGAATTTGCGTATAACAATAGTTATCACTCTAGCATCCAGATGGCCCTATTTGAGGCTCTTTATGGGAGTAGTCACTCATAGGTTGGTTTAAAGTGGGTGAGGCTGCTCTGATTGGACTTGATGCAGTGTTTGAGGCTATAGAGAAGGTTAAGTTTATTAGAGAAAGGTTGAAGACAGCCCAGAGTCATCAGAAATCATATAAAGACATGAGAAAAAGGGACCTTGAGTTTGAGGTAGGTGATTTGGTGTATTTGAAAATTTCACCCATGAAAGGGGTGAAAAGATTTGGCAAAAAGGGGAAACTTAGTCCCCGGTATGTTGGCCCCTATAAAATTCTAAGTCGTGTTAGGAAAGTAGCCTATGATATTGAGTTGCCCGCAGTATTATCAGCTATTCATCCTATTTTTCACATCTCTATGCTTAAGAAATGTATTGGTGGCACCGCTATTGTAGTTCCTTTTGAAAGCTCAAATGTGCAGAATAGTCTTTCATATGAAGAGATTCCAGTTAAGATCCTAGACAATCATATCCGTAGGCTAAGGAACAAAGAAGTTCCCTTGGTCAAAGTTCTTTGGCGGAACCAGTTAGTTGAGAGTGCTACTTGGGAAGCAGAAGTAGATATGTGAGCCAAGTACCCCAATCTCTTCTCCGTAAACTTAGATCCAGTCGAAGGTACTACTCTTCCTTAATTCAGTTCCTGTCTAATCATGTGTATCTAGTTATATAGTGCCTTCTTTATAAGTCCATGCATTCTATGAAGTACTCAAAAGTTTAGAATGATGTAGAGTCAGTTAAGCAATGTATTTCAGCTGTGCATCCTCAGTTTACTTTATATTCTTAGGCTAACTAGAGACATTCGAGGATGAATGTTTCCAAGTGGGAGATATTGTAAGACCCCGTAAATTTTACTCATCATGTAAGCCTTTAGAGCATGTCAAGAGAAGTCTCATACTTAGAAATTTGGCTAAGTATTGGGACTTAGTCATTTTTTTAGACCTTGAAACTTTGAGGATTTTATTAACGACCTTCCCGACCTTTAATAGTTGATATTTTAGCTAATTCAAGATCAGGGAGGCCAATAGGTGTTCCTCAACAAGTTTTAGATTTTTTAGACCTCGTTTGGTGTCCTAAAACAGTGGACCAATGCGATCTTGGCGCACCGTGTCTCCCATAGCATTGGTCAATTTTGTGCATGAACTTCCAATCAAAAGTATTGAGGCTTGGCGCAATTAGGGGGCAATGCATTGGGTATCGTGTCGACACCATCGATGTGTCACCAATCGCGTTGATGCCCAATTTTTCAGCTTTTAAAATATGCATCCAAGGAGGCAATTTAGTCTTTTTTTCCCCACCCTTTATCAGTCATAACACAGGATTGAGGTCTCTAAATACCAAAATCTAGCCTTCTTCTCTAAAATTCACCAAGAACACTTTCTAGGGTTTCAACCCAAAGTCCAAGAAACTCAAGAATTCACCATCACATTTCAAATTTTCTTCAAGAATTGGAATCCCCAAATCAAGAGCATCAAAAATATCCATTCAAAGTCGCAGATAGAGTCCCAAGAGAAGGAGTTCATTCAAAATCCATAATCTAAGGTATGTGGGACTTGAACAAGAACACTTCTTCCGTTCTTGTGCCAAAAGTTTTGATTTTTATTAAAGAATTTCATGTTTTTGCAAGTGGGTTTTGTCCACTTTGAGGTTATGAATTTATAAATTGTTCAAGTCTTGAAATTGAATGTTATTTCACTTATTTATGTTTGAATTTGAGAAATTATGCTATGAATTGCACATCCCTACCATGTATTGATGTTTTGAGTGTTCCCAAGGTTGAAGTCAAGATTTAAGCTTCATTATGAAATTATGATTATTTGAGTATGTATATATGTTTTAAGTCATGTATGAATTATGATGTTTCATGAAAATAATGTATTATCATGATTTAAACAAGCAAGTACTTTAATTATAAAGAAGGTTGATCTTTGATCCTAAGCTGAGATAGGAATCCACTTTTATCTATGACTTAAAGCAAAGAGAAGCTTAGTTAACTTCCATTACACATTCTGGTATTATTTAAAATTGATTTTCCTAAATAGTTCTGAGCCTAAGTATGGGAGTAGTATTTAGCACCAAGTTGGGATTGATTCCAAGGTTCCATGCCCCAGAACTACGTGCCACCATAGGATTTGATTTACCACAAAATGGGTTAAGATAGTGATCACTAAAGTTAAGGTTCTATTCTGATGGTAAGGATAGAACATTTCTCCCTAACGTGGGCAAGACATTGGACTCCATGTTGCTCACAAATTTTATGTCGGTTAGAAAAAACTCCTAAGTTTCCACAGTCTCCCAAAGTTCCATAAATCCAAGTCTTTGAGTCCTTAAGTTTTAAAAGAAGTTCTTTATTCTCATTAAGATAAAAGTATGAGTTTGAAAGTTATTGTTTTAAGATTCCTTTGGTTTACATGTATTGAGAATAAGAAGAGAATACAGGTTTTAGAACTAAGTGTAATGACTCATGTGATTTATACTACATGTTCATTATTCATGATTTAGGAGGTCTATATTTTAGACTTATTCAAGCTATGTGAGTCATTCATATTTACATGCATAGTTTTCTAAAGATTAACAATATTGTATAATTAATGCATACACCCTCATATACTCAGTAAATCCTCAAAGTACTGATCCAAATATATGTCTGCGTGCTACATTGTCTTATAATGTAAGTTCAAGTGCTCAGTCTCAGCAGCGACAGTGATCTCTGAAAATCTCGTCTACATTCTTATCTTTGGTGAGTCCTCATTGTTCGAGGACCTGTCCTGCAGTTTTTTTTCGCTTTTGCAGTGTTTTAAGTATTATCTTCAGTGTGAGTAAGTTAGTGGTCTATCCCAATGACTCTCTAGTTATTTATCAAGTAGAGGCTTGTCAGACTATTAGTTGCTTGTTAGACGCTTCTGTATTTTGATATTAAGATGATGTTCTTTTCAGTTGTTTTAGTTCAGACTTGACATAATATGATGTTATTGCTCAGTTCATTTTTTCTAAAGTAAGTGTTAGAAGTAGTCTAAGGCTCAAAGGTTATCTTGGGGCTACTTGTAGCCTTAAGCAACATATGACGTCTCGGGATAAGATTTTAGGGTGTTACCAAATTGGATTGATAACCATGTTGAAAGCTAGATAGATATGCACGATCGCGGCCTGATTGGTGCGATCTTGGTATCATGATGATGGCCTGTGGTCCACGATCATGATACCTGAGGTTATCTGCTCCTCTGTATTGCTCTATTTTCCTGCATGGATGCCACACTTCTAAACTTGGTTTTCCCCTAATTTTGGTTTCCATCATATCCAAAGGACCTGCAAAACATTGAGCTTTTGTGATTTATTTAAAAGTAAACGATGTAATCAGGAAAATGATGGGTTGCCTCCCATCAAGCGCTTAGTTCAAAGTTGTGGTTTAATCTTTCTTCAATCCTCTATTATGTCTCCGTTTAGAGGATTTGAATTTTCTACCCAATTTTTGATCCATACATCTTTGAGGTGCATTGGAAAAATATAATTGCATGATGATGTATGCTCTATCACTCCACTTGGAAAGTTTGAACCTTTTACCCAAGTTTACATCAAATTTTTGAGTGGGCTCCTTGGGTAAAGGTAGAAACATCAACAGGCCACTAGTTGAACATCAGAAGTTATGTTCCTTGGTCTTCAAGTGTAGGACTCCCATATGCTCTTTTGCTCCAAAATGTAGGGATGTTGCTCTTTTTCCCCATAATCCATCATTTTTGTAGGTGGATGGATTCTCATCATATCCATCAAGCACAATGTTGAAAAATGGTTTGAATGAGGTCTATCCCGCAATTATGGACTAACATCCTTAATAGCATCCTCACCTCAAAATGGACTAGAGTATTCATAATGGTTTTTGTTGACATCTTCTTTTTACTATAGTACTATTTCCTCTATCTTGGAAACATCTCTTATGATTGGTTCAGTTTTTGGGGAAATAACTGAGGGACCTTCAATATCGAGCTCATTTAGAAGAATGGGCATAGTTGTGCTATTTGCATGATTGACCTACATACCCATGTCTTCTATCTTCTTCTTTCCCTCATTACATACCCCAACGGATTGATGTATGTCATGTATTTTATCTCTCATTGATGTCACCCGATCCAAGATAAGTTGAAGCATTACTTTACTACCCTTATTTTTGGTGTTTTATTCTTAGATTCAGTTGAACTCTTCATTGGACTAATGTATGAGATGCACATTATCCTCCATTGATTTCATATAATCCAAGATAAGTTTAAGCATTGTTGCAACACCAATAGTTTGTGTTCTTCGTTTTTTCCTTTCTTTCTCATAAGACCTATCGAAATCATAAGAAGAACTAGAAACCAAGTTAGTATAATTGGTGAAGGGAAATTTGGATAATCACACCAATATCCATCACGACCACCACATAGAGAAAACCCATACTCCCTATAAGATCGATATGGGGCATGCATCTCTCTCTGGGGAGCATATCTACAATCTTGAAAAAAGTGGGGTCCATTACAGTATGGACATAGATTGTCAAAATAGGATTTACAACCACCGATCTGACTTTCATTCCAAGTTTCCATAATAATAAATAAACAAAAATAAAAATCTACCTAACAAAAGGGAATAACAAACAAATATTTACAAATTTGAATTTAAGCAAGTAAGCTAAAATTCCAAACAAACTCAATACACCAAATTGTTCCCTGGAAAAGACATCATTTTTGGATAACACTAAACTTACACATCAATTTGAGTGCCTAGAAGTTGTTGTAAATATATTTTCCCAAGTAGGAGGTGGGTTCGAATCCATGAAGAACAACGTGAGTAGCGATTAAGTAGGCTCGGAATGAGAGTTACTAACTAAACTCAAACCTATGGTATAAAGTGGTTTAGGGGGTTTTCAATCGTGTCGAATATTAGGGAAACTCTTAGGATTCTAAGGGACTAAATAGAAACTAAAAATAATTAAAGTTTAAGCACTTAAGAATGGATCTTGGGGTTATGTTTTCCTAGGGGCAACCTATTCAAGGGAACATGATGATTAGGTGAAAATTCTATCGTTGATGGTGTGGTAGGCTGGGATTAAAGTCCATGAAACTAGTTTTTCAACAAAATATCAAAGATATCACTCATTGACCCTTTTGAGTTCTGAATGAGTGTATCAATTAAGTCCACTCAATACCTCAATTGGATATCCCTATATCTAGGATAATACCCATGGTATAGTCAAACTCATAATCACCTTTATGTCTAAGATAGTGAGAATTAGCTAACTATTCCAATAAATTGTCCACTATTTCCTTGGTTCCCACATCCCTCTTTCAAGGATGATATGGGTTCCAAAAGTTTACCCAAACCCCTCTTTCAAGGATGGTATGAACTTTCAAGAGTTTGGGATTTTCACCTATCAAACCCATTTTGGGTATTTGGGGCTTTCACCCACAAATCTCAACTAATCAACCCAATAATAGTGATACCCATCATCAACAAACTAAAATATACATAAATACATCACATCCCACACACTTGCACACTACTCAAACATAACCCCAAGAGGAAGGTCCAGTAACTCATAAAGATAATAAACATAAATAAACCATGATTTCCATTAAGTAGATTCATTAAAGATAAAAGAATGCAAACTAAACTTTCAATCTTCACAATTCCTCATTGGATTTGGCTGGTCATTCACGTGAAGCTACTCTAATTTGTCCTTAGTTCAAAATTATCACAAATTAGGCACAAAGCTCTAAGAAATTGCAAAAACCCTAAACTAAGGATGGGTGGTGGACTAGTAGACAAATAATGCATAATTAGGGCTTGAGTCTTATTTTTGTTGGGCGAGTTCGGGACAACTTCGTCCATTTATGGTTTTGCCCTTGGGCTGAAATCCCACTAGGCAACGATCGTACTAGGTTAACTGTGATCGCTGCCTACATCACATTATCGCTACCTTCTGACTTTCTTGACTTACCATGATCGTGGTGGACACTCTGCGGTCACAGTACCTGAGGCCCAATCTGCAAAGATTTTCCATCTTTTTTACTTCTTTTCCTTCTTTAATCCTTTTTTAGCTCATTTTGACTCTTTTCATCTCAGCATCTTGGTACCTACAAAATATGAAAATTAGTGCATTTAACAACAAAGTTGTCTTATTTATACATTCAAATCATAGTAGTGTGCACGAAAGTGGAGTGTAAATGAGTTATAAAGTCCCCACTCATCAAGTTTGAGCCTTTCTTTTATTAGTTTTGGGATCAGCCATGTGTATTTATATTTCTGCCCTTGGGCTGCAGTATTCTGCAAGACCACGATCGCATAGGCTTAGCCACGACTGCAACTACAACAATCGTGCTTAGCTCATGCGACTGCAGTAGGTTGACCTTATTGACTGATTGTGATCACGGTCCTCAGATCATGATCTTGGTAACTGAGGCCATGTCTGCTCTAGGTCTTTGTTGCACTTTATTACTTTCTTTTGATCTTTTTTAGCTCTAGTCTGTATCTTTCCATCTCATCAATAATATGCCTGAGAAATGCAGACATTAGTGCATTTAATCATAATTATGTCTTATTTATTCATTCAAAACATGATAATATGCATAAATGTTGAGTGCAAATGAGTGGTAAAATCATCACTTATCAGCATTGAGGTCCCAAATATAAGGAAATTCTGAGTACCTGTTGCATTTTTTATTTGGGATCGTATTCATACCTTTGGTGAAGTCTAAGTAGCCATATGGTTTTCCCATATAAAATTTGAAATGTGAGATGTCGGCTTCAGTTAGTGCCATAAATAGAAAATTAGACGTGGTGCAAATGTGAAGGAAACATCCCCTCTATCCAAAAAAAATTCAAAAACCAAGGGCACGTACGTGAGCAATCTTGTAATAATACTTTACCTCTTTTTTTGCCTCCAAAATGTTTGCTTGTAGAAATTGGTAGATTCTCTATTTTTGTCGCTAGTAGGAAGGGAAATTGACCCCCTTTGAGGAGTTTGCATGCCATGTGCGGTAAGCATTCGTGTCTAAATCTCATGCCTACTTATACCATCTACAACTTGCCCCATTGGTCTATCAAGACTAATCTTTAATTACACTTGGTTGGTAAAATTACTCTAGGACATCTTTGTGATATAGGAACCCACTCTAAGCCTAAATAGCCTACCCATGCATAGAATATAACCCTTAGTTCTCCAATTTGAGCCTTCAAGCCTTTCTTTGGCAACTATGTTACAAACCTTATACCATTCAAAAAATTATCCTTCTCTTGAACCCAACCCTCCTTGAGCATGAAAAATTAAAATTGAGGCTCAATGCATAAGTTAGGGGTGGTATGTTTGAAAGAGTTGACTTTGGGCCATGGTAGTGTAAGTGCATGCCTTTGAGCCAAGCAATGAAAAAGTGAAAAAAAAAGAATGATGAAAATAAGAATGGGGTGTGAATTGCAAGAGAAATGAGTGAAAGAAAGATTCCCCCAATTTATCCTACCCTTCCCGAAACCTATGTTACAAGCTCAAAAAGCCCTTTAATATCTCCAATCAAGTGTATTCATTATAGTGGCGATTGAAAACAGGGGAAATCCTATGGCATGGTACTTGTTAGCATCAAGAGTCTTGTGATAGAGAGATTCTTGCACTTAAATCCCCATTATCGCAAATTAGATAATTTGATGTGTGTGAGATATCATTCTTATGACTAGACTTATGAACAACTCGAGGTGGGTGACATTGTCATCTTTTGAATAATGAGTCAAAGGAGTATAATAGAGTTGTGATCAATAGAGAGTCACATTTAGAGTGTTTGTAATCATTGCATGGTTTCTCTTTAAAGTCCTTTGTATCTTTGAGTTTGTATTTTATGATTGAGGGGTGTTGTGAGAATAGATTTGCCCATGTTTGAAGATCCACTTGTGGTAGCATCCATGTTTGAGGTCATTGTGATCATTAGGTTGAATAAATGTGCTTAAAGTTTGCTTTGTCTCATTGAGTAAGAGGTAGTGTTGCTTGAGGACAAGCAAAGGTTTAAGTTAGGGGTGTTTATGAGTGATGAATTTACCACTCATTTGCATCCTAAATTCGTGCACACTACTAAAATTTAAGGAAATAAATGAGACAAATGTGTTACTTGAATACACTAAATTTCCATATTTTGCAGGCATATAGGTTAGGAGAATAAAAGACATGGATTTGAGCTGAAAAGGTCCAAAAAGGAGACAGAAGACCTAAAGTAGAAACAAGCCTCAGTTACTGCAATTGTGTCCTGGACCGTGATCGTAGTGAGTCAAGCATGTCAATGTGCCATGATCGCAGAAAAGCTACAACGATCGCGGCTAAGAGGGAAATGTAACCAGGGTAGTTTTGTAAATTCATGCAGCCGAACCCAATTCCTTTTAAAAACTAAAACCCTTTTTCCTTTAGGCATTCTACACTCTTGCAACATTTTGAATTTGAAGTTTAAAACCCTAATTTGGGAAACAATTTTCATTTAATTTTGGAGACTTTGAATTTAGCATATTAGAAGAATAGATGCTTTGAACAATCCCTATGGCATATTTTTCTCTCTTTTCTTCATTAGTAGTTAAACTTTCATTGTCTTAGGATTATGTTTAACTAAGGTGCAATTAAGTATGAGTTTTGATGTATTTGTGCATATGCTAGTTTGTTGATGATGGGTTTTACCATTTCTTGGTTATATTAGTTGGGATCTATGGGTGAAATCCCCAAATACACAAAATGTGTTTGTGGGTGTAAACCCCAAATTCTTGAAAGCTTAAACCATCCTTGAAAGAGAGATTTGGGTAAACTTTTGGAACCAATATCATCCTTGAAAGAGGGATGTGGGTCACAAGGCAATGGTAGACAATTAATGGATGTAGTTTGCTAATTTTTGTTATCTTAGACATAAGGGTGAGTAAGAGGTTGACTGTATCAATAGGCGGTTGTAGTGACATACTTTTTAGGTACCCGAAAAGGTCAACGAGTGAAATTATTGAAGTTTTGTTGACAAACTAACCTTAAGGATCTTAGACCTAGATTACCACGTTATTGGTAACTAGCATGTACACTAAATTTTCATACACCCATGCATAAATTTCCCTTAGCTAGAAAAAATATTAAGATTTTTCTCATATCAAATTTAAAACACAATTGTTGTTTATTTTGTTAACTTGAGTTGCTATTGACAAACACTTTCCAACAAAACCAAACCCCATATTTTTATTCATGAGTTTTTTTATGCACATTGCGGGTAGCTTTTTAGTAGCATTTAACACCCGTAGGACTAGAATTCTAATTTCACTCCTTGTGGATTCGACCTCAATATGAGTTGAACAATTGAAAATGACTGTCCTATACCAATTTCGATGGTATAGGTCAGCGTTATAAAATTTCATCAATATTCAAATATAACTAGTAAATGAAAAACTATTATTTAACGATTTATAATCTTGGCCATCTATTACATTATTGTCCCAAAAGTGACACTAAGAGTATTTATGAAATTGCCCAAATAGGGTGGTTTTAAGTTTACAACTTATAAACAAATTCTACAACAGGTTTACATTTCATCAACCAACTCATCAACCCTAGGCTAAATGTCAAGTCTCCCATCTTCTAGTTGGTAGCTTGACAACCAAGTCTTCAACAGGTTGATATCTCGCAAACCAAGTCATCAACAAATTGACATCTCATCAACCATGTTGTTAAACTTGGGTAGCTATCATTTGTTCCTCTGTTAGTTCCCCACTTAATCATCATGATGTGAGATCCTTTGGATGACTCAAAATACGCTAAAACACTTCCACCTTCATAAACATCCCCTGAAGGAATTTCCACTTCTGTGCTTGGTTTCTAGTAAATAATCTTGAGACCTTTCCAATTGTATCATCATATTCCTATTTGTATGTGATACAAATATGATTTTGGATTTTGTGTGTATATATATGTGTGTGCGTGTGTATATTTATGTCACCCAAAACTATACCTCTGTGAACTATAATGCGGTCGAAGTCAAATATAGTAGCCCAACAAGGTTTAGGTCGAACTCACAAGCAATAGGTCGGATGTATCTCTCAAACTTGCTAAAATAATTGGGTAGGGCAGAAAAGTAAATGGGGGATTTATTGTAACAACAAAAGGTAGCAAGCTTTGAATGTCTTTCGTTGAAAAAATTTTGAAATGAACACTAGGCCTATGTTCCCCCTGGCTTCTAACTTCGTAGGTTTCTCTCACTCAATCCGACTATCTCAATGCTACACATGCAAAATTTGAAAGTATATGTATCACCAACTGTCTTGTGGACTCATTGGTAAATATCACCATTCACTATGTGAGTCTCAGGATGTTACTTTACTACTCTTTCCCTTGATCCCAGTTTAACTATCATCTTGTGGGTCTCAAGTTATTAGACAAGGGTTAATATCCTCAAATCACTATTGTGATCTTCTTTTCCGAATCTTGAAGTCCCTTATAAGGATGATCTCAAATACAGGCAAGTCCTTAGCTTCTTCAGTGGCTAAGGAGGAAAACAATATAAAGAAGATCACAATATATGCAGAAACAATGATCTAAATGAATCTCACACTACCCCTACTTTGCTAATCCACTAGGGGTCCCACAACCCTAGCTAATGAAATTAGTCGCTCATGGTTGTACAACAGTCCATGGAATTTGATAAACAAATCATATAATTAATTGTACAATAATAAAAGGATAAAATCCAAAGTCTCGCCTTAATTATGTAACCAAAAACTAAGGACTAGAGTATAAAGTGTGTAAAAGTACATCAAAGTACATAAACATTACATAAGAACCCATAGGGTATTTATATAGTCTCAAAATAACAAAGGAAACCTAACAAAAACAAAATAGGAAAACTAAGTCGACAGTGGTCACGCCACTGGTAACGAGTGTCTGGACAGACGATGACTCATTAGCTATTGTCGTTGTTATCTTCTGTCTTCAATGGTCAAAACTCATAAATAGATGTGTTGAGTCATTAGCTGGGACTTAGCGTCACTTCAGTGAATGTTCACTTTCAGTACTTTTGGGTATGTTGTTTGAATGACTCCTCACCATGAGTTGTTATCGGTCATAATGAATTGTGGTCTTTACTCATTTCTGTTGGGGCTTCAACTTGTCAATTGATAGGACTTTTGGTTAATGTGCTGAGAATGACTCACCCTATGACTCATTGACACTCGTAACGAGTCATATTAAGTCTTCAACATGATCCTAAAATAAGCATTCATCACTATGAACCTCACAACTTGGGCCAGAACTCGTTAGGTGACAAAACGACTCATGGTCCAATTAGTGCCTTAGATTTTTCAGCACTTTTTCATCAAATTCTGGTCCACACCACTTCCAACCTAATTTACATGCAACATACACAATATACACATCATAACCGACAAAGTAACCCAAGTAAGTGAATATTTTTACCATTTTAAGTATCAAAAGTGCCATAAAACCATGGCACATCAATACCCTCAACTTATAACGTTTTCATGTCCTCAGAAAACAACACAAAACAAAACATGGTGCTTAACCAGGAAGAACCTAAGATACCTATGGCAGTCAATTATCAAATTCAGCTCAAGACACATTACCAACTCTTACTTGTAACTTTTCAATAACCAACTCAGTGTATTGATGAAGCACAACAATGTGATACAAGGGAATAAAGCTATGGCATTACATTAGCAACAAAAAATCATGCATATATACAATTTCACTACCCGAACAAATAAGCAGCTAGCAACACAACCTATGTACCCACACAATCAATTAAGTCCCAATCACTTAGATAGATTAAGCATGTTAATACAGGGACAGTCATGAGGCACTCACACTCAGAAAAAAGTTCCAACAATGTGCACAGAATACCATAGGCCTGCCCTTATTTTCGTTACCTTAATTTTTGGACAATCGTGTTAGGATCACTATTGGACCACTTTTCTTTTATTCCACCCTTATTTCTCCATTTTTATTCTTTTATTTCACCTTAGGTAGGTGTGATTTCTTTATTTTTCTCTTTTTTTAATCAAATTATTATTTTCTTTTTTCTTTTCTTTTTCTACTACACCTAGCCCTACTATCTTTTCTTTTATTTTACCCTTCTTCATACCCGTTTTAGATCATGCACCCCTATGATAACCATAATCAATTTAGGCAACTTGCCTAAGCTGAGGTGCACAATATCTAAAGAGGACCAAGGCTAAAATAAAATAGGTTCATGGTATACAAATGGGAAGGTGAAAGGTGTAAACAAGAAAATAGGTCGATTTAGGCTCAAAATTTGGGATCAAGGGATAGTTATTCACATTTGGTTGGTCATTTAGGCTAAAAGTGCAATAATTTCAAGAACAACCTCTGATCCTTTCCTAACCGACTATCCTACCACCTAGGCAAGACTAACTAGGCAAGTTCTAGATTTGACACACAAAGGGAACTAAGTAGCATCTTACGCTCACATAGCATGGGGTTGCATCACACATTACTATCTATCCGGTTCATGCAAATGATAGATATGATTATCATGTTCCAAATCCTATTGCCATAACGAGATTCATAGTGGTCACATAAATATCACATCACACATATTTCAAACTAAATTTTTCTAAGAGGTCTAGATTTTCCAACACATTTAAGAACATAACAGAACAAACCATATCAACTTCCTTAAGTACTTATTTTCCTCTTAGCTAAACAAAACCACAAAAATAATACAAAACAATTCACAAAAATAAATTTATTCGACACATGTCAGTTCTACATTTAGACTGCAGCCAACAGGAAAACAATCACAGCAACAAAAACCCATGTCGGCTATGTAGTTCACCCCCACCCCCAACTAAAAAATTATGCATTGTCTCCAGTGCATGTATAATGCAAAAATAATGGGCGAAGACATACCTAGGTGTCGTAGGTGCCAAATCATGTAGTTTCATTATGGGGGCATCAAAATAATCCCATATTTTATTAGTAGTGGTACCAACGATGGCTGATATGGTCAAATCAACAATGGTACTAAAGGTAGTCAGTACACTTACTGGTTCCTGTAGGGTGGTAGAAGCAGTGTTCTTATTTAACTCAACTATATCCACAGCCATCTCATTAATAACTTGGGAGCTACCAACTTCTATTACCATCTCACGGACCCTCGTTAGGTGGTCCCATGCAGAATTAACACTGGCTGCCTTGGCCATCTCAACTTGTTCATCACTCTTCTTACTCTTCTTTCTTTTCTTCCTTGGCCTCTCACCACCAACCACCTCAACATATTTTCCCTTACCGATGGCCCAAATATCTAAAACCTCATCCTAAATAATCTTTTCAATAATAGGCATTGAAGGGAAAGATATTGCATGGATGTTCTCTAGGGTAGCCCGGAGTGTGGCCAGCTTCTTATGTATCCCCACTAGATCTGGGGACTAGATATCTGCCATCTTTTGGTTAATATGCCTATCAAACCCATCAAACCAGGTCTACATGCCTCTCAACTTGCTCCTGATCTCTCGCTACAACTATGTCTTAACCACATCCTTTATATTCTTCACTTTCCTCTAAACCGTACCCAACCTCTTTAACACATAAAACAAGAAAGCCTATGGTACTAAATCATAGCCAGTGACGGCTAGCCTAAAAGTGAATAGTCTTATGGTAAGAGGTGGAGTTAGAGTCTGGGATGTACCTGCTGCATCTAAAGCCTAAGGCTCAAACTGGGCAGTCTTAGCAGGGGTTTTACCAATATTGCTAAACCCGAGAATATCTATGTCATGCCCTCCAACCTGGAATGCCTCCCTAAGTAATATGGATCCTACCTTTTCATCCTTGGATATGGGGTTTAGCAACATCTTGGATCAACCACAAGGAGTAGCCCTTCGTACTTGGAAGAACTGGCCAACTCTCAAGATCTTTGGCACTCTCTAATCCAAGCATAACTGCATAAAAAATATAAAAAAGTTAGGGATGTGTCTGTGCTCACTGCCGGACCATAGATATGCCTGACTATCAACTTAGGTACATCTATCTTGTATCCCCCCATGATGCTCACAAATAGGGTAGCTCTATCTAGGTTCAGTACATTATCCCCTTATGTGGGACTCAACCTATGGCGCACAAGAATCCACCAAGCCTTTACCATAAAGCTTAACTTTCCTTCATAATGCATGATGAAAAGCCAATACCTCTAGCCACCCAAGGCACCTCCTCCTGTATTATAGAAATACCACCGAAAATCCACCAGAAATGATTTAGCTTATCTTCTAAACCAATTTGCTTTGTCTTCACTTTTTGTATCTGATCTATGTTGTAGTCAATCTCAACAGTATTGGCTAGCAACTAGAATTTTGGTCCATGTAGAACTGTGGAAATGGTTTGAGTGGAGATGTTTACCCAAACATCTCTAATCATGACATCTTTCAATTGGTCACCACCCTTCCACAATTACCCATGTGTATATAACCACTTTAGCTCTATATGATATATGGCATAAAACTCCCACACTAATATTGGGATGTACTGGACTGAATCTCGGTCCATTCACTCAAAGTGGTACTGATTGAGTCTCACCTCAAATTTAGGTATCTCATATATGCCGATAGTACTCAACTTGGGCTCTAAGTAAATACCTCTTTTTGGTTTCCCAGTGTAAGGGCTGAGGGAATTTTCTTGGTTATATAAGTCCTGCATCCTGGGTCACCCCTATCAGTTGACAATGGGCACTGGGGAAAACTCTATCTGAAGTGGTGTAGCATGTGGAAAAGGAGGTGGTATTGTCACCCTATTATCACTCAATTCTCTCTCTTTCTCCTCCCTCTTATTTTCATCCCTAGACCCCTCAATATCAGACTCTCCATTCTAAGACCCACTCTTTTATTTTTCTTTCTCATCTTCGGGGCCTGACTCATCCCCTAACTCACAGTCTTCTTCTGACTGGAATTATGAGTGGGAATGTGATTGAGTTAGATTTTTCATCCTTGTCCTAGACCTAGGTGGTGTGTCTTCCTCTAGAGTATCTTTTGCACCCCTAGGTAAGTTCTTCCTTGGCTCAATCGCCTCTCTGATTGGGTATTCCTCCACTTAACCGACTTGACTCTTCTTCATTAGTGGGTTCATTTCTAGGATAATGAGTAGGAGCAGGGGCCTTCTTCTTGGTGGAGTCATTCTTTGGTGCTATTGGTACTTGGAAGAAACACACATGTTGGTAAATCCTAGGAAAAGAGAATAAAAACAAGAAAAAATAACATAAGTGTTGCAAGGGTTGGGCACCTAACAAGTCTGAGCATGACTCGTTACCATTGGTAACAAGTCATTATGATACTTGTTAAGTGAGCAGGTGCATAAATTTTATTTACTGGTCAGTTAATGAGTCCTCTTAATAAGTTATTAAGTTAGACAATCACTCATTACCAACACTCATTACTTGACCAGAAATATTTGCCTGGTGCCTTAACCTTTCCAGGAACCACGAGTCCTCATAATGATTCATATAGAATTATAATGACTCATTTTGTGAGTTTTTGTGACAACAGAGCCTCAACTTCTTCTTGCACCCATGTACCTAGTGACTGCAGATCACGTAATGACTCGTTAGGTGTCCTTACTAGTCGTTATGAGTCCCATAGCCTCTGAGACATAAATGTTCAAAGGGTTGAACTTCGATTGTCACATTTCCAACTCATTCCCATGGTGCTATATAAATTTCAACAAATCTTCATCCATCCCCAAAAATATGTTTAAACACAAAATTCATTATACTCCTATTTCTATTAATTGACTTTCATATTTCTTAAGAATAGGGTCAATTTTTACTTTATAAACCTAATTTAATCACACAATCAAAGAAAATTTCACCACATTAAGTACTAACTTATGATATTAACATGATAAAGCACAAACTTACTTGATTGAGTTGCTTAGATTCCTTGAAAAAAATGGTTTTAGAGATTACTTGCCTTAGTTCTTGAAACTCTTTAGTAAATTTTGATTCTTTGATTGTGATGCAAGGAGATGAATGCGGAGTGATTTTAGAGCAAAGGTAGTTAGTTATTTGAAATGGAGAGAGTCACAGTAGTTTCTAAATGGGAAAATGAATCATTTGGATTTGATTTCCCTTATTAAATATCTTATACCAAATCGGGTAGACCCGGTAGACCCTCAATGTCGGGCCCAATAATGCAACATTGTAATGACTCATTATAGTTGACTACTAGTCATAGACTTCCCCCACTACGAATGGAACCTTACCTAGGTCTCCAGTCATAACGAATCAAGACAATGAGTCATTTTCATTAACAATGACTCATTTTAAGAGTTGTTATGACTCTAGATACCAGTTACCTAAGAGTGTCCTACGTTCCAGCTTCCTACGACTATTGTAACGAGTCGTTATGAGACACAATGACTCATGAGGTGAGTTTTTAGGATATGGTACTAGCAATTTATTTGGTATTTTTCTACAATCTCCAGCCCTACACACTGAACACATAAGTTACCCTATAATGTAAAACGTACATAACGTAGATTGCCTCCGGTGCTTGATTTAACGTTGTGGCATGACGTGGCTAAGTTGGATACTCAAACTTTACCAACCAGACCATGGGTTTTCTCCCACGCAGTGCGTGATTTAAAGTTGTGGCATGATGAAGTTTCCTTGGCTACTCAAACTTCGCCAAGGTCCATGTCAACACATACTTTCACCTTATCATGATTTCCTATATAGTGCTTCACCTGTTGTCCATTCACCATGAATATGGCTTCACTATTATGCTCTAGCTAAATAGCATCATGTGTGAATAACCAAACCACGATGAATGGTTCATACCACCGAGACTTTGACTTTCCACAAAAGTGAAGTTTTGAATCATATAACAATACCAGATCACCCAGCTCAAACACTTTTTTCTTAATTTTCTTATCATGATACAGTTTCATCATTTCTTTGTATAGAGTAGAGATGTCATAATCACTGAGCCTGAATTCATCCAAATCATTCACCTTGCTCAACTTCAATGTAGCTGCATCATGCCACTTCAAATTTATCTTTTTCAATGACCATAGTTCCTTATTCTTAAGTTCGACCAAAAGGTGGCATGCATTACCATACACAAGTTGATATGGGGAGGAACCTATAGAGGTCTTGAAAGCTATTCGATAGGACCACAATGCATCGTCAAACTTCCTTAACCAGCCAGTCCTATTGGTATTCATAATGTTCGCCAATATAGAATTGATCTCTCTATTGGAGACCTCAACCTGCCCACTTTTTTGAGGATGATTAAGTGTTGTCACCTTATGCTTTACACTATATTTCTTAAGAAGTGCCTTAAAAAGCGGATTGCAGAAGTAAGATCCATCATCACTGATAATAGCACGTGGAGTGTCAAATCGAGAAAATATGTTCCTTTTCAAGAATGCAATGACACTTTGACTCTCATTGGTAGGAAGAAAAACCATTCCCACCCACTTTGAAACATAGTAGATTGCCACTAAAATATGCTTTATACCATAGGAGCTCACAAATGAACCCATGAAGTCAATTTCTTATACATCAAACAACTCCAACTCTAGGATAGGTGTGATGGGGAGTTTATGACTTCGTGAAATATTGCCTTAACCCTAACACTAGTCACAGGCTTGTGCATAGCCATGAGCTTCTTTGAGGATCGTAGGCCAATAATACCCATACTGAAGAATTTTATGGGCGGTGTGGGTTCCACCATGATGACCCCTAATTTATGATGAATGACAAGCTTCAAGGATGCTCATCATCTCCATCTCAGGAATGCATCTACAAATTACACTATCCGCACAAATTCTTAAAAGGCAGGACTCATCCTAGAAGAACTTCCTCAGCTCATGCATAAACCACTTATGATGATGGAATAATAGGGCTTCTAGAACAAGATCACTTGTCAAATAGTTAGCAAAATCGGAAAACTAGGGGATTAAGTCTTGTGGTGCTTCCAAAACCTACTCATCTAGAAAAGTATCATCTATGTCAAGCTCATCCCCTAATATTTGCATTGCTTCCTCTCCAATTAAAGATGAGTGATCAGTCACCTAATTCTTTATGCCCTTTTGATATTCTACTTCAAAAATCAAATTCTTCCAGTAATAGGACCCAATGTATTAACCTGGGTTTAGCATCCTTTTTCAACATTAGATACCTCAAAGTTGTATGGTCTATGCAAACTATGACTTTGGTCTCAATCAAATAAGACCGAAACTTCTCAAAGGCAAAAACCACTGCAAGAAACTCCTGCTCAATGACTGTATAGTTCTTTTTTGCAGGGTTTAATTCTTTGCTAGAATAATAGATTGAGTGAAGGTTTTCCTCACATCTTTGGCCTAGGACAGCACCCAAGGACACTCCGCTAGTATCACGCATAACCTCAAATGGTGAAAAGAAATTAAGAGATATAATAATAGGAGTTAAGATCAACCACTCCTTAAGGTACTCAAAGGCCTCGAGACATGGAACATCAAACATAAATTTTACCTCCTTCTTTAAAGGTTTGCAAAGAGGATTAGCAATCTTAGAGAAATTCTTGATGAACCTCTTATAAAAGTCATCATGACCTAAAAATCT
This sequence comes from Capsicum baccatum var. pendulum, assembly GCA_030864225.1. Taxonomy (NCBI): domain Eukaryota; kingdom Viridiplantae; phylum Streptophyta; class Magnoliopsida; order Solanales; family Solanaceae; genus Capsicum; species Capsicum baccatum. Next base: position 159,564,850 of record CM061555.1, on the reverse strand, counting down.
TTAGATACACTTAACTAAGACAGGTGGAGATAATTTTTCAATCACCTAAATCTTTTCTCTACCCACCCCAATGCCCCATTTTGAGATTTTATTACCAAGGGTAATACCTTTCTTCACCATAAAATGGCACTTCACCCAATTTAACACCAAATTTCACTCGTTATGTCTTTGGAGGGTGTTGGATAAATGGACCAAATAATTATCAAAAGATCCCCTAACAATTGAAAAGTCGTCCATGAATACCTCTATAATGCCTTCCAACATGTCAGAAAATATAGTCATCATACATATCTGAAAGGTGGCGGAAGCATTGCATAATCTGAATGGTATCCTCTTGAACGCAAAAGTCATATACATGCAAGTAAAAGTAGTATTTTCCTAATCCTCAAGAGTAATCAAAATTTTATTGTATCCTGAGTACCCATAAAGAAAATAGTACCAACCCCTGTCTGCTAGTCTGTCAATTATCTGATCCATGAATGACATAGGGAAATGGTCCTTTTGGATCCATGTATTGAACTCTCTATAATCCATGAATAATCTTCATCTAGTTATTGGCCTCATGGGAACCAATTCATTCTTCTTATTAGGGACCATAGTAATCCCACCCTTCTTCATCATGCATTAAATTGGGCTGACCCACTTGCTTTCTGCAATGGGGTAATCCACTCCAACATCTAACCACTAGACAATTTATTTCTTTACTACCTCATGCATAGATGGATTCATCCTATGTTGGTGCTCAATATTGGGTATACATTACAGTTCAAGTTGTATTTTATGAGTATAAATACTGAATGAAATCCCTACAATGTCTACAATAGTCCAACTTATTTCCTTATTTAATCTCTGTAACACTAAAAGTAATGCCTCAACCTGTAAATCAACTAGATCAACTTTTTTAATGACCCGCAAGGTATTATTATCCCCTAAAAATGCATAACACAAATAAGATAGAAGGGCATTTAATTCCAAGACCAATGGCTCCTCAATGAATGGTCGATTTTGAGGAGTGGTTCTATTCTCTATATCAAGATCAAGATTCTTTGGAGCATGATTGTAAGAAACTTTACCATGCAATGTGTTCACCATATAATCATACTCATTGGGGTCATCTCTAATAAAATCCATGTTGATTGATGCTAATGCCTCAACCCTAAGTATTTCTTCAATAGGCACAGTCACTTTATCATCATCAATAGTCTCAATCACGAACACTACTCTCATATCCTTTAGTTTTCATATAAACTGACAAATATTAGAAGCGACTTGCTCATTATTAAGTCTAAACTTTATCTGCCCTATCTCCATGTGAATCGAGGCCCTTCCCAAAGCTAGGAAAGGCCTTCCCAAGATAATAGGGAATTCAAAGTCCACCTTGCAGTCCAAGATTATAAAGTCATCAGGAAATATAAAGGATGTAACCTTTACCAATACATTACAAAAAATACCAATAGGTTTCTTGACAGTCTGGTTAACCATCAATAGCCTCATGGATATAAGTTTAAGTGCCCCCAACCTTTACTTCCTGTATACCACCAATGGCATGAGATGAATGTTATCTCCTAAATCACATAACTCTCGAGATAAGTTGAAGTACCCAATAGTACACAGGATAGTGAATGCTCTTCGATCCTCCTTTTTCTCCACTAGTAATTGGGTAGCCACGGCACTACAATAGAGTATATTATCCACGGGCTCAAACCTCACCTTCTACTTCTTAGTAATCAATTCCTTCATAAACTTTACATAGCCAGGAATCTTCTCTAAAAATTCTACAAAATAAATATTAACCGACAGTTCTTTCAATATCAACAAGAACTTTAAGTACTTCTTTTCCTCGCATTTCTTTCTCATTCTCTAGTGAAAAAGAGAGGGAGGTCGGGGAATAGTATTCAACACATTCTCAACTACTTTCTATTTTTCCTTATCCTTTTCCATACTTTTTCCACCACCTTTCGATTTCTCTATTTCCGCATTAGGTGTCTCATCAACATCAACACTATCATCTTTAATATCATCAACTGTAGGCATAGAGAAGTCAATAGTTGTATTATAACTTTAAGCAATGATGAAAAGACAGTGACTATCGCTTTTAGGATTCTAAATTGTATTGCTTAGAATGGTGCCTGGCTTCTACTGATTCAAGGTTGCTAACATTTGACCAAATTGTTGCTCTAGCTATTTGATCGCAATAGCATACAATTTAACTTTCTCGGTCAAACCTGATATTTCTTCCTTAATATTCTTAAGATAAGTTTACTGACTTTCCAAACCCTTTACCAACTTGGACAACATAGCCTTCATCCTTGATTCACTATTATAGTTGCCTGGTGGAATATTTACACCACCCTTCTCTTTGTAATCATCCTTGCAACTTCAGTCACTATCTCTATATCGTCTTCAATCTTTGTGTCTATCTTGATAGTTATTTCGATCTGGGTGCCCTTTCTCCTTAGCTTGAAAACCCTCCAAATCTCTATCTAGATATTTTGCCTCTTCTTTAATATTAGAATCATATGATATAGAGGCCTTACCTTATGATCCCACTTCATTCACCTTCTTAAAATTCATCATTGTAAACATTTTTGTAAACAACCCAACCTCCGTCCTTAGATGAGCAACCTCTTGCACCATAGTGTTATTAATAACTCTATGCTCTCTAGAATCCCTAATAGCATAACTATTAGCAAATCTCTCTGACTCGCAAGTATGCCACCCTTAATTGGTGAGAAAGATCTGATCTAATATATTTAATGCTACCTCCCAACTCAGACGTACAAATGGTCCATCGATAATAGTATCTGTCATAGCTCTAGAACTGGAAGTTAAGGATTGATAGAATATTTTAAGTAAATTTATCCCTAACATTCCATGATTGGGTACCATTAATAACGTCTTCTTAAACCAAAACCAAGCCATATACATTAGTTTAGAATGAAATTATCCAAAGTTATAGATCTCATCTTCTAATTATAGCATTCTGGATGGCGGGAAGAAATGGTCTAAAAATTTCTTTCACAACTTATTCCATGTAGTAATAAACCCACGAGGTAATTCCCCTCATCATAATGTAGCTTCAATAGGTAGAGAGAAAAGAAACAACTTGAGTCTCAAATCTTCCTACTTCTTCCTAAGTATAGTATATGAAGTGAAAATTCTAATAGAGTTTGTGATGTGTATGTTTAAATCATCAGTTGGAAGGCCCGACCCGCAAACACACCTTTCATATTCAACAGTTGGATCATAGCATTAGTTATGTCAAACTTTATATTTGGTAATAATATAAGACAAATGATAGCTTATGTCTCGGTAGGCTCTGGATCATCATATGGTGGAAAATACTAATAGGCTAGGAGCACTTCAGCTCTACCCTAACTTCTTCTATCTCGGTCCCCTTTGACTATTTCTCGATAATCTTCTTCTTATCTCTATCTTGCTAGCTCTGTCTCCCTAGCTACATATTGGGCATATATTTCCCTCCTTTGGTTGGAAGATACTGCTAATAATTTCATAGTGGTTTGATTAAAAATGTCTTAGAGTGCTTCTAGAAGGGGTAGAGGCAAACCAGCAGTATTATCGTGAAGACCCTCAATATGTCCTTTACGTACGTATTCTATCATTGTAGGATTTGGATGTAAGATTCTCTTTGGGTTAGGATTAAGTGGGAGAAATGGATTTCCTTAACTCTTAGTGTTAGTCATACACCGGCCTATACCCAATTGAAACTAGAAAACTAAAACTAGAAAACTCCAACAACTTCAATCAATAACTCTACAACTATATTACCTAGTAATGGGACAAAATGTGATGTTGCCCAAAACTATACCTCTACAAAGTATAATATGGTAAAACTCAAATATAGTAACCCAAAAAGGTTGGGGTCGAATCCACATGGAATAGGTCAGATGTATCTCTCAAACTTACTGAAACAGTCGGGTAGTGTAGAAAAGTAAATAGGGGAATTTGCTTTAATAGTAAAAGTAGCAAGCTTTGAATGTCTTTGATTGTAAATAATTTGAAATGAACTCTAGGCTTGTGTTCCCCCTATCTTCTAAATTCATAGGTTTCTCATGCTCAATCTAAATATCTTAATGTAATGCATATAGAATTTGACAAGATATGTATCATAAATGTCTTATGGACTCATTGGCAAATATCACCCTTTACCTTTTGAGTCTTATGGTGTCGCCTTACTAACCCTTTCCCTTGATCCCAATTCAACTATCACCTTGTGGCTCTCAAATTATTAGATAAGGATTGATAGCCTTGAATCACTATTATGATCTTCTTTTCGTAATCTTAAACTCCTTTGTGAGGATGATCTCGAATACAGGCAAGTTCTTATCTTCTACCGTAGATAAGGAGGCAAGTAATATGAAGAATATCATATTATATGGAGCAACAATAATCTAACTGAATCTCAAACTTCCCTACCTCATTAATCCACCAGGATTACCACAATCCTACCTAAGGAAATTAGCCACTCATGGTTGTGCAACAATCCATGGAATTTGATAAAGAAAACATAGAACTAATTGCACATTAATGAAAGAATAAAATCCAAAGTCTCAAATTAATTATGTAACCAAAAACCAAAAACAAGAGTACAAAGTATGTAAAACTATGTCAAAGTACGTCTATTACATAAGGACCTAGAGGGTATTTATAGAGTCTCTAAATAACAAAGGAAACCTAACCAAAACAAAATAGGAAAACTAAGTCGGCAGTGGTCATGCCTTTGGTAATGAGATGTCTGGACTGATGATGACTCATTAGTTGTTGTCGGTGCTCTCTTCTGTCTTCAGTAGTCATGACTTATTGTTAGATGTAATGAGTCTACTGGGACTCTTTGTCAATCCAGTGAATGTTCTTTTTTATTACTTTTGGGTCTGTTGTCAGAACGACTCATCACCGTGAGTCATTGTCAGTCATAATAACTCGTGGTCTTTACTCGTTTCCTCTAGCCTTCAAGTTGTTAACCTTTTGGACTTTTGAATAATATGCTCAGAATGTCTCACCCTACAACTTGTTGTCACTCCTAATGATTCGTAGTTAGTCTTTAACTTTTATTATAAAATAAATATTTATCACGGTCAACCTCACGAATTTATCCATGAGTCGTTGTGTGACAAAACAACTCGTGGTCTAGTCAATGCCTTAGATTTTTCAACTTTTTTCATCCAATTCTAGTCTATGCTATTTCCAACCTAATTTACCTGCAACATTATAATGCCCCCTATCTTTTTTGGTCTCTGTGCAGCATACGACTCATGATACTTAATCGTACCCTAGTGTATGAGTCGTATGTTGGACTCATACCTAAGTCAGTATAGCATGTTGAACCTTCTGTTACAGGTATGACTTAACCCAATGGGTTGTTAATAGAGGTACGAGTCATACGAACCCAGTCGTATAGACATCAGTATTGACCCCTTGAGACTCTGTCTAAGATACTAGAGAGGGGTATCTAGTCATATACAAAGGTATGACTCATAAGAGAGAAGTCATATCAATAACAGTGTTGGTTCCCTAAGTTTTCCATTTATCTTACAAGTGACTTTACCAAATCTTATAGTCATATTACGAGTTAGAAGTATGACTCGTATACAGACTACTACATATTCTTTAAAATCTACCAAGCTTATGAGTCAGTAGTCCAGTCGCACCCTAATATACGAGTCATAAGGTTGACTCATACCAACTAGGAACGCAATTTTCTGCTTTTTCAGGGGCTTTTATGTCTTTCCCCACTCCTTTAAAAGCCAACCCCAAGTCATTTTGTCTTCACAAAGGGCAGTATAAAAGTCTCCAAATCCCTAATTTACATCATTAAACATCAATTTGCTAAATAGAATCAAGAGAAAATAATTTTTTTCATCTTCCCCAAGCAGCTAGGGTTTCTCATGGTCAAGAACAACTTCAAAGCAATTTCTCCAAACCTTCGACTTTAGGTATGTGGGATGTTCATCCATGGGTCCCTTTCACCCATGGAGCCCAAAAACCCTTTTTTCCACTAAAGTATGGATTTATCTCTTATTATGGAGTTTTATGTGTTCAAGATGGATTAAATTTATGTTTTAAACTATAATTTTCCATGTCATGATTCAAGAAAATTTTATGTTAAATCTCCAATTTATGAATTTAGCCATGTAATCATGTTGATTTCATATGTATCAACACATTGCCATGTTTAAGTTCATTATTCTCACATATTTGATGAAATGTCTATGTTTTGGTTCTTTGAACCATGATTCCCATCCTATAGTTTTAAGTGTTGATATTGTGTTTGATGGTCATTCAGTGTTGGCAGGTTATGAACACCCGATACCTATATGTTTTACATAATTTCATATCTTTCAAGTAATAATTTAGTGAAACCATGAGTCTTATTATTTACTCAGATATTTGTGAGCATGATGAGCACTATCAGTTATGTAATAATGTTTGATCGTGTTTAGTTCAGTCTAGTGCCAGCATCAGTTTAGTTGGGAGTAGGACTTAGCACCGAGCAAACCCAGGGATGGAAGATCACCTACAAGTAGAGGGTGTGACCTTTAGTAGCAGCTCTTGAGTTCTAAAACTACATAGTCAGCGTAGGTTTGAGATATTTTCCTGCCAGTTGTGGGTTGACACATATCTCATAAGGGCACCTTCTAGTAGACAGTGATTCCTTAGTCCCTTAGGACACCATTTTAGTGGATCCACATATCCTGTGTAAGTACCCATGGCATGGTAATGACACCCTTCTAATAGGTGTTATAGGGTAGACCTCAATTAGCTTAGATCAGGGCATGCCAGTTACATGATACCTCCCACAGTCTCAGTATTATAATTAGTGTATTTTAGTTCAGGAATACTTGACCAAGTTTATAGATTTTTAGTTATTCAGTTATACAGCTTTCAATCTTTCAGATTACATATTATTTCAGAACCATGTTTATGCTTGGTCTTGCATTCTTAAATGTTAAATGTTTATGCATTTATGCTCAGATACCTCATGCATTTCAGACAGTCCTCATCTCATAGACCAGTATATTCAAAGTACTGACCTCATACTTTTCTCTGAGCTATGTTGTCTTATAACATAGGTTCGAACGTGTAGTTTCCTGGCCACTCTTAGATAACTCAATATTACTCAACAACAGTAGTGGTGAGTCTTCATCTACTGAAGACATAATTTTTTATTTAAGTAACTTTAGTGCTTTCTTATGTTTAGCCACTTGAAGTTCATTGGAGGCCTATCCCATCAACTCCTCTTGATGTTTAGAGGCTTTTAGACAATCAGTTAGACAGTGAGATAGTCATTTTAGTGTTATAAATTATTTTTAGATAGACAGTTGGTTTCTTGTATTCCATCAGATATTAAAGACATGTTTTGATATGTATTTCATTATCTAGTTTTACAGTAACTTATCAACTTACCTTCTTGCACATGTGATGTATTACTATTTTCTTCAGTTCTCAGAACAAGTACCAGCCTATGGGTTAGCTTGTGGCCACTTGTGGTTATATGCATCATTGTTGCAAATAGGGGATATCCTCGAGTTGTGATAAAACATGGTATCAGAACCTAATATTTAAAGTGTCCTAAGGATTGTAAAATCCAATTTGAGTAGAGTCTTATGCATGGGTGTGAAGCACACCATACTTATGGACAAGATGCTATGAAATCTTTTAGGAAATTTTTCTTCTTTCAGTGTTTATTTCATGCGAAAGAGCAGAAGCTTTATATAAACTCTCTTTATAACTCATCTTTCATTTCGTTTACAGGCAATGCCTCCCAGCATAAAATATATCAACTTCTTTTAGGTTAGAAATAATGAAAGAAGGAATAGGGATCAACCTGCACCCCCACCTGTTCTGGAAGATCCCTTAAATAAACATGTCTTTATGCCAAATTTAGGGTTGCTTTCACTACCCTAGACCATTCCGTAGCTTCTCAAAACAATCAAAAGGCTGTTACTCCAGCCAATTCAGTGTCAAGTATAGCTATAGTTAGGATTTGAGATTTCAATCGGATGAATCCCCTTCTATTTTTTGGATCCAAGTCAGAGGGGGATCCATAGAGTTTCTAAAAATGGTGTAGAAAGTGACAGATATCATGGACGTCACTTTGATAGAGAATGCATAATTAGTTGCATATCAGTTGTAGGATATAGCTCATACCTAGTTTAAGTAGTGGAAGAAAGAACATGGTGTTAATGTAGGGCCAGTGGAGTGGAAAAAGATTGCCATAGCTTTCTTTGTCAAGTTATTCCCATTAGAGTTGAGGAAAGTTAAGTTTTAGGATTTTATCAATTTGAGGTAGGGTAATATGAGCATAAAGGAGTACTCACTTAAGTTTACTCAGCTAGCGAGGTATGCTCCTTCAATAGTGGTAGACAATCGGTCTAGAATGGGTAAGTTTATATATGGTGTATCTGATAGTGTGGTTAAAGAGTGTAGGACTACCATGTTGATTAAGTATTGGACCTATCTAGGCTTATGGTTCATGCTCAAAAGATAAAGGAGGAAAAGCGTAAAGAGAAAGAGAGAGAATAAGAAGGCCAGAATAGGTAGTTGTAACTTTTCTCAGCCAAGGTTAGAAGGTGGTAACCGTTCTCATTTCCATCAAAAAATTTTAGTCCCAGCTCAATCTTCAGCTAGTGTGCTAGTACCTATGTTCAGGCAAGACAGTCAGGATAGATTACTAGGCTCTAAGTCTCAGGGAAGTATGAATAGTAGTTGTACTAATCTACTCTGCAAAAATTATGGTATGCATCATTAGGGTGAATGTAAATTTTGTAATAAGGGGTGATTTGGATATAGAAAGATAGGCCACAGGGCCAGGGATTTCTCGAGGGATGATCAGTAGGTTCAGTGCAATCGTTCTTAAGTTCTAGCAAGTCGCCCAACTCAGTAGGGTGCTACTTCCAGTGCCACTAGTAGGCAGCATCATAGAATGTATACACTCCAGACTCAACATGATCAAGGAAGTTATCTTGATGTGGTTATGGGTACGTTAAAGTTTTTCTATCTTCATGTTTATGCATTATTTGATCCCAAATCTTCACATTCTTTTGTAATTCCTTATATAGATGTCAATTTAGAAGTTAGTCCTAAAATGTTAACAAAGCATTTATCAGTGTCTACCTTAGTGGGTAAATTTATTATAGCTAGAAGGGTATACAAAAATTGCTCAGTCACAGTATCTCAAAACATTACCTCAGTTGATCTCATAGAGCTAGAGATGACTAATTTTGATGTCATTATCAACATGGATTAGCTCCACTTATGCTATTCCTCAGTTGATTGCAAAAATAGAGTCGTTCAATTTTAGTTTTCCAATGTACCAGTCATTGAATAGAAGGGTAATACTTTAGTACTTAGGGGTCAGGTTGTTTCTTATCTTAAAGAAAGAAAGATGATATCTAAATGGTTTACTTAACACCTTTTTGAGTCAAATATTCTAGTTTTGTGACTCTAAGCCTCAAGTTAGTTTTAGTAGTACAGGAATTTCCAAATGTGTTCCCTGAGCATATTCTTGGAGTTTCTCTCAAAAGGGAAATTGACTTTGGAATGGATCTCCTTTTAGATACCCAGCCTATCTCTATTCTACCTTATGAATAGCTCCAGCTAAGCTTAAGAAGTTGAAGGAATAGTTAAGAGATCTCTTAGATAAGGGTTTCATTAGGCCCAGTGTTTCTCCATGGGGTGCTCCAGTCTTATTCGTACGTAAGACAGAATGTTCTCTTAGAATGTACTAAATTGCGATCAGTTGAACAAAGTCAAAATCAAGAACAAGTGTCTACTCCTCAGAATTGATGACTTGTTTGACCATCTTCAGGGTGACAATTATTTGTCTAAGATAGACCTCAAATTCGGCTATCATCAGCTTAGAGTCAGAGAATGTGACATTTTAAAGATATCTTTTAGAACTTGATATGGTCACTTTGAATTCCTAGTTATGTCTTTTGGAATAACGAATGTCGCTACAGCTTTCATGGACTTGATGAACAGGGTGTTCAAACAATACTTGAACATGTTTGTCATAGTCTTTATTGATGATATCCTTGTCTATTCCGATAGTGAGAATAATCATGTATACCATTTGAGAATTGTGTAGCAGACCCTTAGAGCTCATCAATTGTTTGCCAAACTTAGTAAGTGTGAATTTTTGCTGAGATCAATAGCTTTTATTATCCATGTTATTTCTGGTGATGGAATTAGAGTTGACCCTCAAAAGATCGAAGTACTGAAAACTAGCCCAGACCTATCTCTCTATCAGATATCAAGAGTTTCTTAGGTTTGGCTAGTTATTAAAGGTAATTTTTAGGGGTGTTATTCTATTGCATCCCCCATGTCTTGATTAACTCAGAAGAAAGTGAAATTTCAGTGGCTAGATTCTTATGAGTTTTCAAGAGCTGAAGACTCAACTCATTTTCGCCCCAGTCTTGACTTTGCCAGATGGTTCAGATGGATTTGTAGTTTACTGTGATGATTCTAGAGTCAGTCTTGGTTGTGTTTTGATGCAAAGAGATAAGGTCATAGTCTACGCCTTTAGACAACTTAAACTTCATCAAAAGAATTATCCTACCTATGATCTTGAGTTGGTAGCTATTGTTTTTCCTTGAAAATTTGAACATATTATCTCTATGGGATTCATGTTGATGTGTTCACTGATCATAAGAGTTTACATTACGTGTTCACATAGAAAGATATGAATCTTTATCAGAGAAGGTGGCTTGAGTTGTTAAAAGATTATGATATAAGTGTGTTGTATCATTTGGCCAAGGCCAATGTAGTGGCAGATGCCCTTAGTAGATTGTCTATGGGTAGTGTCACTCATGATGAGGGAGATAAGAAAAAGTTAGTCAGTGAGGTTCATCAGCTTACTAGATTAGGTGTTTGGTTAGTTGATTCAGCTAAGAGTAGTATATGGGTTCAGAATGGTTTGGAATCTTCATTGGTTGGTAAGTGAAAGAAAAGCAAGACAGAGATCCCAATTTTGTTAAGTTGAAGAAGGCAATTAAAGATTAGAAGGTAGAGGTTTTCTCCCAAGGAGGAGATTATATGCTACATTGTCAGGGTAGATTATATGTTTCATGTGTTAATGGCATCGAAAGTGACATAAAACTGTAGCATATCAAAAATGCACACACAAGGGCACACAATCATATAGCTCTTGTAAGCCAGATGTTGAACCCCCAAGGACCTGTCGATTGGCTATTCACCAAATTTGACTAATTCTAATTATTTAATTAAGTTATAAATTTTGGAGAAAAAATTATAATTTTACTAAACTAAATTAATAAAAAGAAAATAATTAATGAAAAATTAAACTGGAGAAGAGCAAATTTTACACAATGAATGTATGAATCGATCTAGGATTATGGATTCACTAACAATCGTGTAAAGTATCAATTTCATCAACTTATTTTATTATTTAGTAGTTGATATATGGGTTTAATTATATGATCAGGGTTTTTTGAGCCCCTAATTATCTATCTTAGTTGACCTCATAACTACAGCGTTGAGCGAGGATGTGATAACTCAATTCGAATGCATTTATATATCTTTCCATTTTGTAACCAAGTAAGGTAATCTAGGTATATCCCTATCCTAGACATAAATAATTCTTTGATTTATTAAAGTAAAGATCTTATTCCCTATTTTCTTAGTTCTATCTCATTGATTCTCCTTTTGGGTTCATAATAAGAATATAAATTTATTTTAGTGGTAGCTAAGCATTAAAACAGTAAGCACAAGAATATAAGAACAACTATAACGATAATTAAATCAATCAAATCTATAAATTTCTAAACAATAATATTGTCAACTATCATAATCCTAGAATGGGATGTTTAACTCAATATAGACATAGAGCAATTATAATAAATCATCCAAAGAACAACTGTAACGATTATTTTTTGGTAATTTTTATGAATATTTATTTTTATGTTATTTGACCATTTTACCCATCCCCATGGTTGCATCATGGCATTTTTGGTGCACGGGGATAATTAGCATGGTTTCAGTGCATTTTGGTGTGATTTATGCGAGTTTGTAGTTTTCGTTGGTCTTAAAGGCTTATTAGTTGACTTTGGTCATGACCTTTTGATCTATGATCCAAACGGCAAAACAGACTACGCCATTAGATCTGAAACATTAGTTTTAGATTAGTAGCATGATTGGTATAATTTTTATTGCTGTTACATCTCATTTTGACTCTTAATTTAGAAAGTTGTGAAATTGGGTTTTAGAGGCCAATTTTATGAAAATAATATTTCTTTTGAAAATTTGATATTGCCATTGAGTATGAAGCATCAGATCTAGTGGGGTCATATAGTTCGTTTGCGTACTCGAGATTTTAGATGAATCCTAAGGGATCTGCGTAGACTTGGAATTCTCCAAGTCTCAATTTGGTGCATTCACAAAAGTGAAGCTTTAATCGCTTAACCAACTTGGCCTGACAGCCAAGGTGTCACCTAAGTTACACTAGGCTCGCTTAAATAATAGTTGCTTAAGCAATGGCCTGGTCACTTAAGCGACACTGGTGTGCTAGACACCTATCGAATAAGCGACAACTGAGATGCTTATGCCATGATGCGAGATTTTCTTAAGCGAAGCGATAGCCACCTAAGCAACCCGATAGTCGCTTAGGCGATGCCTAGGTGAATTACACTCTTTTTTCTAGATTTTTCACTATTTTTGAGACTTGGAGCTTGTAGTTTGAGTTTTTGGGCATTTTCTTCCATTCTTAAGATTGGGTAATCTCCAAATCCCTATTTCAATTATTTTTCTTCAAATGATGGCTTTACCATTTCTTTTTTAAGACCTATTTTGAATGTCCAGTTTTACCCTAATTTGGAAGTGAGCAATATGTGTATCGTTGGATTTTTTTTAACTTATAGATTCTATATTTATCTATTTTTGCTAATTTTGGATCGATATATATGGTGAAAGCATAGTGATAAAGGCTTATTTATTCTAGTATTGGTATTAGTTAATAACAATCTAAAAGCATGCATGGGTAAAGGGTTGTATCATAGAAAATATGTGTAGGTGATTTATGTGCCTGTGTGGGGGCCTATGTAGATAATATTTGGCAATTTTGAGACATTATTTGCTATGTGTGACTATGTGGGGTCTTGTATGATGTTTATGGCCTGATATTGACATATGTATGTCTGGTTGAACTCCTTTTGGAGGTATAAAACTTAGATTTTATGATTTATGTAGTATCAATGACCTTTTCCTTACATATTTCACTTGATGGTTTTTGGATTATTTTGAATCATGGATGGTTGGTTCACTTGAGTGGATTTTTTGGCTTACACGGTTGATATATTGGTTGGATATTAAAAATTCTCATTTTTGTTGATTGTGAGCATTACATCCTTATATCATATTTATTCATGAAATATTGGTACCACTATGGAAATCATGGAAATATTTGCTTTTTCTGATAGAAAATGTGACATCTTTAAAAACCCTCTCTCAATGTATGTATCGAATAGGAGTTATGGATATTAGTATTGGATATTGGTTGTATATGGGTTGATGAGCCCCCTCTCCCTATGGATCCTACCTAAAAAGTGTAGCTCGATAGATGTATATGGAGGTTATATAATGACCTCATGCATCATCATTGTCATTATGTTCATTGCATTACATATATATTGTGCTTATTCTGTGTTGTGTTTTTCTTCTTAATGTGATATATGCATATTTTATTCCCTTCCCTTACTTATACCTATTATACATGTATATTTTTGTTTTTTTCTTGTATTAGTATTTATTATGTATGTATATAGTACAACTATTAGTGGAGATGGTGTAAGCTACCATTTGGGAAATTTTTTGATTACAGGTGATGTGCCCATTGTTGTGTTTATATGCTTTGTTTTCTACTTTACTCAGTTGGCCTATGATACCTACTGAGTACAAATGGACTGTACTGATCTGTACTATGCCCTTTTGATATAGATCCAGGCACGAATGGATACAGATAGCTAATTTTAGCAGAATTTAGAGTATATTTGAGGTAGCATATGTCCTATGCTTCAAGAGTTAGCCTACTACCTCTCTTTGTCTATTTTCATGTCTTATTTAGTATTCTGAGATAGATTTTAATCCTTTTTTACTACCATTGTATCTTTTGACATGTATTTAGAAGTTCTAACACTATGACACCAAGATTTGGAATATTATATGGTATCTTTGGCTACATAACTCTTGGTTTAGCTATATATATGTGGTTTGACTCTATTCTAAGAGTCTTGACTTAGATTTCAGTATTATCTTTTATTTCATGTCAGTTTGGGTAATAGGTTTACTTGTTAAGGAATACTGCAACAAGTTCCATCACGACCCTTATTTTTGGGTCATGACAAATTGGTATCAGAGTCGTTAGGTTCATTGGTCTAAACAATGCAAGAACATGGTGTCTAATAGAGTCTCGTGGATTGGTACATAAACTTATGTATCTATCTTCGAGAGTCTATATGATGTCTTTAGGAAACTTCTCTTATTTTGTTCCTTATCATGCAGATCTTTTATACCATGTGTTCTAAATAATGTTTCACTCTATTCTGTACCTATATTTGAGTATGGTATTTTAAGATCAAGAGTTCTGCCTTCATCTACGTTACCTCCTCGGGTGGGGTATCAGCAGTTAGATCAACTATGTATCCTCTTATTATAAGTACAGTTATGTCTTCTAAGTATCAATAGAGGTTTGAGATATTTACTTGCTTAGGTCCTCCTAGGTTCAATGGTGTTGTAGGTGAGGATTCCTATAAATTCTTTATTAACTGTAGAGAGATATTACATAACCTTAGTTCGTTGAGTTTTATAGGTTTTTTTATACCACTTATTAGTTAAGAGATATAGCCAGAGATTGGTGAAGGTCACTTATTTATTGCTGACCTCTTGGTTTGCCAAACATGACATACTGAGGCTCTTTTGGATAGGTTTGTGCCTTTCAGTTTAAGTGACTTGATGAGAGATGAGATTGATGATTTTGATGATGGTATCATGACTATTGTAGAGTGTGAGGCATGTTTCTATGCCTTGTGTAGATATTTGTATGCCAGTATAGACACTGAGTCTGAGAAGATTTAGAAATCTGTGAAGGGATTGGATGTTTTTCTTCGACTTGCTATGACATAGATGGTAGTGTATGGAGCATCAATTTAATGTATTATGGATCATTCTAAGATAACTGAGTTTATTCTTTGAGTGTGCCTAGAAAGTGCACCGTCAGGGCGAGTTCAGAGGTCATGCTTCTCGAGATAGAGATTTTAGAGGCTTTCATGGGTATCATGGTAAAACAATACATGTAGTATTGTATATTTCAAGTAGTGGGTCTTTTGGTTCAAAAGCTTTACGTCGTCGTCCTCGCTCAGTAGTACCTTCTTCCATTAGCTGGGCTGCAAGGTTTGTTATAAGTATGATGAGATTGGTCATTTGGCCAAGGAATGTTACTATTGTATTTTAGAGATGCTCCTATATTGATTGTGAGGGTAGAGGTTCTACTAGGGGTATAAGAGGCAGAGGTAGTAGTGCTTATAGTAGTTATCGAGGAACTATCATATTAGATGGTGGATGTGGTAAGTGTTATGCTATACCTTCTAGGCTAGAGATAGAGGCCTCCAATATTGTCATCACAGGTATCATTCTCACTCATTTTAGATTTGCATCTAGGTTATTTTATTTGGGATTGACTTCATTTGGGATTGACTTTATCCTATATGTCTACATATTTTGCTTTAGGTATTGATTTTATGTGTAATCCTCTTTATGTTTCTATCTGTGGATCTACCCCCGTAAGACATCCCTTAGTGGTACATTAGGTGTACCAATCTTGTGTTGTGACCTTTGCAGGGCATAAGACTTGGGTAGACCTAATTGTCTTTAATATGGTAGATTTTGATATCATCTTGGGTATGGGTTGGTTAGCTCCTTATCATGTTCTCCAAGATTAATGCTAAGAACATGACTTTAGCTTCTCTGGATGTACAAAGGATAGCTTGGAAGGGTGTGCTTTATTCGGGTCCCAAGAGAGTCATATCTCTTTTTTATGCTCGTAATTTGGTAGAAAGAGAATATTTGTCTTATTTGGCCGATATTTGTAATACTAGTATTGTTTCCCCTTCTTCTTTGGAATTTGTTTGTATTGTCCATAAGTTCATAGATATTTTCCCTATGAATTTTCCTAGTATGCCTCTAGATTGTGATATTGTCTTTGTCATTGGTGTTGAGCCAGGCACCAATCCTATTTCTATTCCTCCTTATAGTATAGCCCCAGTAGAGTTGAAGAAATTAAAAGATCAATTGCAGAATTTGTTAGATAAGGAACCTAGTATATCACCTTACCTCTATCTTATTTATGGAAAAAAGAGATGGGCCTAGCTATATGTGTATTGATTATTAGTAATTGAATAAAGTGATGGTTAAGAATAAGTATCCTCTTCCTCAAATTGATGATTTGTTTGATAACATCAGGGTGGTTTGGTGTTTTTAAAGATTGATTTGAGGTTTGGGTATCACCAGTTGAGGATTAGAGCTTCGTTTACTCTAAAGATAACTTTTCAGACTCGATATGGTCATTATGAGCTCATGGTCATGCCCTTTAGGTTGACCAATGCCCCAGCCGCATTCATAGAGTTTATGAACTGGGATTTTCGACTGTATCTTGACTCTTTTGTCATTGTATTTATAGATGATATCTTTGTTTAATTCAAGAGTGAAGCCTATCATAAGGAGCGTTTGAAGATTGTGCTTCAGAGATTGAGGGATGAGAAGTTGTATGCTAAGTTCTTCAAGTGTGAGTTTTGGTTGGAGTCTATTTATTTCTTGGATCATATGATAACCAAGGATGGTATTATGGTCAACTAGGCCAAAATTATAGTGGATCATTGAGGCTAGGTCTTCTTTGATGGAGCAAATTTAGGCTTATCAGTTTAGTGATATTGGGTTGAGACTTGTTTGGGATAAGGTGTTGAATGGTGAGGCTAAGAAAGCCTCACTTAATTCAGATGGTGTTTTGAGGATTAGAGATGAGTTTGTGTGCTGAGAGTGGGTAATTGGAATAGATTGATTTTGGGGAGTCTCATTGTTCTAGGTATTCCATTAATCCAAGAATGACTAAGATGTAATATAATTTAAGGCAACACTATTGGTGGGGTGGTATGAGGAAGGATGTATCAAATTTTATAGCTCATTACCTATGTTGCTAGAGGTGAATGATGAGTATTTTAGAAATAGCAATTTTATCCAGTGTTAACCATTCTCGAGTAGAAATAGGAATGAATCACTAAGGACTTTGTGATTGGTTTTCCTTATATTTCTCATGGTTCTGGTAGTATTTGGATCATCATGGATCGATTAACCAAAACTGCTTATTTTATTCTAATTTAGGGTTTTTTCAGTGGTGAGAGATTGGCCTGTATCTACATTCATGAGATAGTTCATCTTCATAGTTTGCTGGTGTTTATCATCTCAGATAGAGGTTCAATGTTTAGATCTCGCTTACGGAAGACTTTTCAAGAGGAATTGGGTACCCACATTGATCTAAGCAAAACTTTTTACTCCCCCAACCGACAGTCAGTCGGGGCAGACTAATTAGGTTTTGGAGGATATGCTTCGTGCTTATGTGAAAGACTTTAGAGGTTATTGGGAGAAGCATCTATGCTTTAGCAGAATTTGTGTATAATATATCTACCATTCTAGTATTGAGATGGATCCTTTCGAGGCTTCGTATGGCAGGTGTTATCGCTTTCTAGTTGGTTGGTTTGAGGTTTTTGAGATTAGACCTCAAGGTATGGACTTTCTTCGTGAGTCCTTGGATAGAGTTTGAATCATTCAAGATAGACTCTGAGCGACTCAGAGTAGACAGAAGTATTATGCGGATCATAGACTTCGTGCCTTGAGATTCAGTATGGGTGATCTTGTCTTTCTTTGTTTTTTCCATGAAAGGTGTAATGATGTTTGGAAAGAGGGACAACCTTAGCCCCGAGTATATTGAACCTTTTGAGATCTTTTGGATTTTTGGGGATGTAGCTTATGAGTTAGCATTGCCCCCAGATTTATCAACTATTCATCTAGTTTTTCATGTTTCTATGCTTCAGCATTACGTTCTAGATAAGTCTCATGTTATTCATTGGGATTTAGTTCAGTTAGACGAGCAGTTAACTTTTGTTGAGGAGACCATCTCTATTCTAGCCAAGGATGTTAGACAGTTGCATTCCTGATATATTCCAGTAGTTAAGGTCTAGTGGAGACATCGACCTGTACATGAGTGGTTGAGTTTGATATGCATAGTAGTTTTGCCCATCTTTTCACTGATTCGGGTATTTCTATTTCTTTTAGTTTGAGTACGAACAATATTTTTAGTGGTGGATGATGTAATGATTTGATTTTTGGTGGATTTTGTGAATATTAATTTTTCTGTGATTTGACCATTTTACCCTTCCTTGTGGTGGCATTGTGGTATTTCTGGGGTGTGGGATGGTTAGCACGGTTCCAATGTATTTAGGTTTGATTTATATGTGCTTGTGGTTTTTTGGTCATAAAATCTTATTAGTTGATTTCGGTTAACATTTCTAATCGATGCATCCGATGGTAAAACGGACTACACCAGCATATCCAGAATGTTGACTTTAGGTTGGTAACGTGGTTGGTGTGATTTTATGGATTTTATATCTCATTTCAACTCTTAGTTTTGAAAGTTGAAAAATTGGGTTTGGGGGGTGAATTTTATGAAAATAATGTTTTTTTGAAAATCTAATATCGTGATTCAGTTTGAAGCACCAAATTTAGTAGGGTAGCATAGTTTAGTTGCCTAGTCGAGATTCCGAATGAATCCTGAGGTCTTGCGGAGACTTAAAATTCCAACTTGTGCACTCGCTTAAGAAATGCTTTGGTTGCTTAAGCGACTTAGCCTTTCAGCCAAAGTGTCTCTTAAGTGACACCAGCCTCACTTAAGAAATAGTCGTATAAGCGATGGCCGGGTCGCTTAAGCGACACTGGCGTGCCAGATGCCTATCGCCTAAGCAATATCCAAGCCGCTTAAGCAATAAGGCAGGATTTTCTTAAGTGACGCTTGGTCTCTTAAGCGATAGCCGTCAAAGCGAGCCGATAGTGGCTTAAGCGATGCCGATGAACTACACCCATTTTTGTAAGAGTCTTTCACCATTTTTGAGACATGGAGCTTAGGGTTTGAGTTTTTGGGCATTTTCTTCTATAATTAATCTTGGGTAAGCTCCAAATCCCTATTTCAATTATTTTCCTTTAATTTTTATTATTTAAATCTTATTCAAACTCAAACTTTAAGGTAGAATTTGGGGATTTTGGCTTGAAAGATCCAAATTAAAATTTTCTACGATTCAACCCCTAATTTCAACCCATTCTTACTTGGGTTTTCTCCTATGGTTTCCTTTAATCTTAGGAGATATGTTTTGGATAAAAATGTTGATTTTACCCTTCGTTTTCAAAAACCTCTTTCGGGGGTCCATTTGGGCAATATAGATATCATTGGCTTTATTTTGACGCGCAGATTCTATATTATGTTTTTTAATTGATTTAGGGTCCGTACGTGAGGTGAAAGCCTAGTGATAAAGGTTTATTTATTTTGATTTGGGCATTTGAAGTAGGTTATGGGTTAACTATCTTCCCTGTATTGGGTAGTTTATAATAATGTAAAGCATGCTATGGTTATGGAGTTGCATCATGAAAAATGTTTTTAGGTGATTTATGTGCTCGTGTGGGGGACTATGTCGATAATATTTGGTGGTATTGAGATATTATTTGCTATGTGTGATCGTGTGGGGTCTTGTATGATGTTGTTGGCCTAGTATTGATATTTGTATATTTGGTTGCACTCTTTTTAATGGAAAAAAAAACCTAGATTTTAGGATTTATGTGGTATCAATGACCTTTTCTTTGCAAATTTCACTTGATGGTTTCTAGATTATATTGGATCGTGGATGGTTAGTTGACTAGAGTATATTTTTGGCTCACATAGCTTTTATATTTTTTAGATATTGAAAATTCTCATTTTTGTCAGTTGTGAACATTACATCCTTATATCATATTCATTCATGAAGCATTGGACCACTATAGAAATATTGGAATATTGACTTTTCCTAACAGAAAATATGACATCTTTAAAAATCCTCTACTGATGTATAAGTCGGAGAGTAATTATGGATATTGGTATTAGATATTGGTTGTATATGGGTTGATGAGCACTCCATGGGTCCTACTTTGGGAGCATAACTTGATAGCTGTACATGGAGGTTGTGCAAATCATCATAATTCCATTTTATATATATTGTCCTTATTCTGTGTTGTGTTTTTATTCTTGATGTGTTATTTGCGTATCTGTATTCCCTTCCCCTACTTGTACATAGTATATGTGTATATTTGTGTTTTCTTCTTGTATTAGTATTTATTTTATGTGTATATAGTAGATTTTTTATGTAATACCCCAACCATTTTGTAAGCCTAAATTCATCTTTTGAGCGAATGGGAAAGAATTCTAAGTGAATGATGTTTAAACCGTGCTGTATTTCCCTAATTTCTACTTTATATCATGTGGAGATTTGAATAAGTTTTCCGTTGATACCTATTTCATCAAAATCGGAGATCGAAGCAAGAAGTTATGACTATTTGAAGTCCCAGTCGAGAAACATCGCTATTTAGACCCTCAGCGTGTCGCGGAGATGAGTAATATCCCAATTTTCACTTTCCAGTGAGCCTCCACGATATTACCGCATCGCGCCAAGGCTCAATATCAGGATTGTGAAATTCCAATGCATCAACGCGATTCCACCACGTCGCGGTGCCCTTCCAGGTCATAACCAAAGTGGCAACGCGATTTCACTGTGTTGCGCTACTGAGCAGCTTCCCAGTTATCAAAAACCAGTGAAGGACCACAATCCTAGCGCATTATGCCAGGGCCAAAAATCGGGCTCCAGTTTTAGAATTTGCTCAAGGGCATTTTGGTCTTTCCGCCCAGTTTGGCCCTCTATATATAGATTCAAGTAGAGAAGAGAAATCTATTTTTCTCCATTTCTGTTCCAAGAAATATCTAGAACTAGTTTTTCTCCCTTCCAAATTCAAACCAAATCTTCTCCAACAAATTCAAGAATTTTTCCATAGATTTCACCAAGTTGTTCAACAATCAAGTTCTCCAAGTCAAAGGCATCAAGAAACTTAGCTCAAAAGTGTGAAGAAGAGTTTCTAATCAAGTCTTTTCATCTTAAAGTTATAATCCAAGGTATCTGGGGTTTTGGACAAGAGCAATCCTTTCGTTCTTCTTCCCAAAGCTTTGATTTCTGCTATGGAGTTATATGATTTTATAAGTGGGTTTATACCCAAATTACTTCATCATGAGACTATGAGAAAATAAATTGTTCAAAAATTATTATACATGATTATTTTACTATTCCCAAGTTATGACTTGATATTTAATATTGTGAATTTCATATTTCTACCATGATTTGATATTTCAAGTGCTTTCAAGATATGTATCAAGCTTTAAGCTTCCTTATGACAGCCTGGATTATTGAGTATATTGATTTATGAGATTGAGTTGTTACAATGAGTCTTGATATTTCCTCAAAGTTATTGATGTTGTCATGATTTAATGAATTGATACATTTTGATATTGAGAAAGATTGATTTGATTTGAGTTGAGTTAGGAATCCATAAATTGATTTTGATTTGATAAATAAGAAAGAGATTTGATTTGGTCTTCATGATAGACCCTTGTGATGTTTGTGGTGGATTTCCTAAAGCGTTCTGAGCTTGTTTCTGGGAGTAGTATTTAGCACCGAGCGGGAAATATGGTATTTCCCTCAAAACTACATGCCACCATAGGATTGGTATTGATATTTGTGGGCCAGAGGCCGAGTATGAGATTGTGATTATTAAATTGAGGTTGTACTTCCTGGAAAGTGTACGGTGCTCCCGTCAATGTGGGGTTCTCTCCTTAGGAGGACAAAATATTGGACTCCATGTAGCTCACATGGTTTATGTCGGTTATAAGAACCTCTTATGTCCATAAGAGTTGAGTTTCTTGAATTACCGAGTCACTCCGAGTCTTGAGTTGAAGAGTTGAGTTGTTTATGATGATTTATGAGGTTTTTATCATATGATTTATTTACTATGAGATTATGAAAAGTATGTTTCAATTTAACTCAAGCCAAGTGAGCCATCATTGTACATATGCATATTTCCATAAAATTGATGATGATATTTACATTGTTTCATGCACCCCCACATACTCAGTACATTCCAAAGTGCTGACCCACATATTTTCCTATGGGCTATATTTTCTCGTAATGTAGGTTCAGGTACTCAGCCCCAGCCGCGTTAGCGATATTCGAGTACCTCAACTACGTTCCCTCAGTGATGAGTCCTCATGGTTCAAGGACCGCATCTATATTTTTGGTGATATCATTGTGTTGTTATGGCTTTCAGTACTGTCTGAGTCAGTTGGGGGTTTGTCCCAATGACTTTTTAGTCTTGATTAGTAGAGGCTTTGTTAGACTAGAGTATCTATATGTACAGAATGTCGGTATTTTGATTGAACAGGCCAGCATATCTTTTATTTTGAGTATGTCTATGATATGATATCCTTTCTTATTTTTCCATGACTACTATCAAAGTGAGTTCAAAAAGTAATGACAAGCATAGAGGGTTAGCTTAAGGCCACGTTTGGCCTTAAGTACCGTGTGACGTCTTGGGATAGGTTCTTGGGGTTTTACAAGCTTTGTATTATAGCCTAAGGTTTAAAGAGTCCTAAGGAGTCTGAAAAGCCATGTTACGTCGAGTCTTGATCATCCGTGTGCAGAGCACCACATCTATGAGCAAGAGGCTACGGGACATTTTAGGAAAAGTCATTTCTTTTTTTCAAAAGTCTATCGTGCCTACGACTATTTCTCTCCGCTATTAAATCATGCTCTCTTATAACAGAAAATGCCTTTTCATCGAGCTCGTAGAAACAATGAGAAACCTCAACCCATTGATCCCTTGAACGAGCACGTGTCTCATGCAGAATTTCGGGCAGCTTTTCAGGCGCTTGCCCAGGTAGTTACCGCCAATGCTCAAGCTAACGCCCAGGCTACTGTTCTGCCTTTACAAAAGAATAATTCTGCTGCAGCTCGAGTTCGTGGCTTTATGCAGATGAATCTTTCTAAGTTCCATGGGTTGAAGTTATGTAAAGACCCACAAATGTACTTTGATGAAGTGAGAAAGATCACCCAGATTATGTATGTGGTTGAGGAGGAGAGTGTTGAATTGGTTGCCTATCAAATAAAAGATGTTGCATATGACTGGGTGGAGATATGGGGAAGAGTGGGGGGAGGATGCCACTTACATAACTTGGCAGTTATTCTAGGATGCATTCTTAGACAGATTCTTTCCTCTTGAGATGAGGGAAGCAAAGATAGAGGAATTCATGAATTTGAGACAAGGCTCCATGACTGTTAAGGAGTATTGTCTTAGATTCAATCAGTTATCCTAATATGCTCCTAGTATGATGGCTGACTCCAGGACAATCATGAGTAAGTTCGTGACCGGTGTGTCGAGTTATGTTGTTAAAGAGTGTAGATCTGCTATAATTAATAGGGAGATATACTTTTCTCGATTGATGATACATGCCCAATAGATTAAAGCTGATAATGTAAAAGATAGGGAGAGAGTAAGAGGGAATAAAAGAGATAGATCAGAGTAGTAGGGATTCGATCAAAATAGATTCTATGAAGGGAACCTCCCTTATTTCTAGGGACGTCCATTTATGCTCGCACCTTGTTCAGTTAGTGCTTCGCACCTAGAAGCAGGCAGGAGTAGGGGAACAGGCCTATCCTACCCAGGTCTCAGTAAAGTGTAGGTAATCGACCTCGTCCTCCTTCATGTGCCAAGTATGATAGAGATTGTTTTGGTGAGTGTTTTGTTGATCAAGGGGGTTGCTTTAGTTATGGCAAGTTGGGCCACCAACTTAGAGATTGTCCATATGCTAGATAGGGGAGTTGAGATGCTCATCCCCAGAGTCAGGCTACTAGTACCCCTGCTCCTGTAGTCCACCCAGTTCCTCCTCAGTGCGTCTCTTCTAGTACTTCTGGTAGTTCACACCAGGATTAATTCTATGCTATACCACATCGACAGGAGAAGAAGGACTCTCCAGATGTTATCACTGGTATGCTCTATGTCTTTCATTTTGATGTGTATCTATTGATGGACCCTGGTTCGAGTTTCTCTTATGTGACACCTCTGGTTGTTGTAAATTTTGAGATTGACCTTGAACGGATTCCTGAGCCTATTCTGGTTTCTACTCTGGTAGGAGAATCTGCTATTGCTAAGAGAGTGTATAAGAAGTGTCCTGTCACTGTCCTTCATCAGGTCATATGTATGGATTTGATTGAGCTAGATATGGCTGATTTTGATGTCATTCTGGGTATGGATTGGCTTCACTCATGCTATGCATCTATAGATTGTCATACCCGAGTAGTCAAGTTTCAGTTTCCTGATAAGTCAGTCTTTGAGTGGTCCAAAAATTCTGTATCCCCTAAGAGTCATTTCATATCTTACATTAAAGCCATAAAATTGATATCTAAGGGTTCCATCTATCATTTGGTTCGAGTTAAAGACACAAAGTCCGAGACTCTAACTATACAGTTTATCAGTGTTGTCAATTAATTTTTTGATGTTTTCCCAGAAGATCTCCCAGGGGTACCTTTCGATCGAGAGATGGAATTCAAGATTGATCTAATTTTCGACATACAGCCTATTTCTATTCCTCTATATCGTATGGCCCCGATAGAACTTAAGGAGTTGAAAGAGCAACTCAAAGATCTTCTTGATAAGGGTTTCATAAGGCCTAGTGTGTCTCCTTGGAGCGCACCCATTCTGTTCATGCGAAAGAAAGATGGTTCATTGTGTATGTGCATTGACAATCATCAGCTCAACAAGGTCACAGTTAAAAACAAATATCCTCTTCCTAAAATTGATGACCTGTTTGATCAGCTACAAGGTGCCAGTTATTTCTCAAAAATAGATTTGAGATCCGGTTATCACCAACTTAAGGTTAGAGAGTGTGATATTCCAAAGATGGCTTTCCACACCCGTTATGATCTTTCTGAGTTCCTGGTTATGTCTTTCGGGCTAACTAATGCCCCATCAGCTTTTATGGACCTTATGAATTGGGTATTCAAACAGTACTTGGATATGTTTGTTATTGTGTTCATAGATGATATTCTTGTCTACTCCCAAAGTAAGAACAACCATGCAGATTATCTCTGAATTGTCTTGCAAACCCTTAGAGGCCATCAGTTATTTGCCAAGTTTAGAAAGTGTAAATTTTAGCTAAGGTCGGTTGCCTTTCTGGGTCATATTGTTTCTTCTGAAGGTATTCAAGTTAACCCTTAAAAGGTAGAAGTTGTGACGAATTGGCCTAGACCTATTTCATCGTCTGATATTAAGAGTTTTTTAGGTCTAGTTGGCTATTACCGTTGTTTTGTTAAAGGCTTTTCTTCTATTACGTCTCCTTTGACTCAGTTAACCCAAAAGAAAGTTATATTCTAGTTGTCAAATTTTTGCGAGAAGAGTTTTCAGGAGTTGAAGACTCAACTCACTTCAGCACCTGTGTTAACCCTTCCTACTTGTATAGATGATTTTGTGGTGTATTGTGATGCCTCTAGAGTTGGTTTGGGTTGCGTATTGATGCAGAAAGGTAAGGTTATAGCCTATGCCTCTAGGTAGTTGAAACCGTATGAGAAAAATTACCCGACCCATGATCTCGAATTAGCTGCAGTGTTTTTTGCTTTAAAAATATGGAGACACTACTTGTACGGTGTTCATTTTGATGTCTTTACGGATCATAAAGGTTTGCAGTATGTTTTTACTCAAAGAGAGTTGAATCTTCGACAGAGGCGATGGTTATAATTGCTGAAGGACTACGATATGAGCGTGTTGTACCACCCGGGTAAGGCCAATGTAGTGGCGAATTCCCTTAGCCGGTCATCCATGGGTAGTGCAGCACTTGTAGAGTAAGGTAACTAGGAGTTAGTTCATGAAGTGCATCGTTTGGCGAGGTTGGGTGTTAGATTGCTTGATTCAGCTGAGGGTAATGTTTGGGTCCAGAGTAGTTTTGAATCTTCTCTAGTTTACGAGGTAAAAAAGAAACAAGATATGGATTCTCATTTGGTCAAACTGAAAGGGTCAGTTAAATATCAAAAGGTGGAGGTTTATCCTAAGGGGGAGATGGTGTATTGAGGCTTCAGAATAGGTTGTGTGTGCCTGACATTGATGATTTGAGATAGAGAATTATGGCTGAAGCGCATGGCGCGCAGTATTCTATTCATCCCGGTGCTACCAAGATGCACCGCGATTTGCGAGAAACCTATTGGTGGAATGGTTTGAAGAAGGATATAGTGAAGTTCGTAGAGAAGTGTGCAACTTGCCAATAGGTGAAGATAGAGCACCAGAGACCCGGTGGTATAATACAACAATTTAGCATTCCTACTTAGAAGTGGGAAGAGGTGAACATAGATTTTTTGACCGGTTTACCTCTCTCTCATTGTCATCGTGATTCGATTTAGGTCAGTGTAGACAGGTTGACTAAGTCCATGCATTTTTTGCCAATGCATACATCTTTCACCACTGAGGACTATCCTAAGCTTTACATCCGAGAGTTAGTCAGGTTGCGTGGATTTTCATTGTCTATCATCTCTGATAGAAGTACTCAATTTACTTCTCAGTTTTGGAGAGCCTTTTAGAAGGGTCTTGGAACCCAAGTTCAACTTAGTTCCATTTTTCATTCGCAGACAGACGATCAGGCGGAGAGGACCATCCAGACTTTGGAGGATATGTTGAGGGCATATGTTCTTGATTTCAAAGGAAGTTGGGATAAACATTTGTCATTGATTGAATTTGCTTATAATAATAGTTTTCATGCTAACATTGGAATGGCTCCATTTGAGGCTTTATATGGAAAGAGGTGTAGATCACCCATAGGTTGGTTTGAAGTGGGTAAAGGTGTTGTGATTGGACCTGATGTTGTATTTGAAGCTATGGAAAAAGTTAAGATAATTTGAGAAAGGTTGAAAACAGTCCAGAGTCGTCTGAAGTCATATGCAGATGTGAGAAGAAGAGCTCTTGAGTTTGAAGTTGATTATTTAGTGTACCTGAAAATTTCACCCATGAAAGGGGTGAAGATATTTGGTAAGAAAGGAAATCTTAGTCCCTGATATGTTAGCCCTTACATAGTTTTGAATCATGTTGGGAAAGAAATTTATGAGATTGAGTTGCCTACGGAGTTGTCAGCTGCCCACCCTGTCTTTCATGTTTCTATACTTAAGAAGCACATTGGCAATTCTGCTATTGTTGTTGATCCATCGGAGAACTTAGACATTTGGGATAGCCTTTCTTATGGAGATATTCCGGTTGAAATCATAGATTATCAAGTTCGTAGACTAAGAAACAAGGAAGTTCCTTTGGTTAAAGTTCTATGGCAAAATCAATCAGTGTAGGATGCTACTTGGGAAGAAGAAGTAGATATGCGAGTTAAGTACCCCCATCTCTTCTCTACAAGTTCAAATCAAGCTGAAGGTATTATTTTTTTCCTTAATTCAGTTTGCTCTTAATCCAGTGTATTCGGTTATATAGTTGTTTTCTATCTTGATTTGTGCATTCAGTGAAGTATCTGAAAAACTAGAGTAAAGTAAGACTGTTGAATAAATTATTTCAGTAGGGCATTTTCAAGTGTCCTCTTTGACCTTGAGTCTAACAAGCAACATTTGAGGACGAATGTTTCCAAGGGGGAGATATTTTAATACCCCAACTATTTTGTAAGCCTAAATTCATCTTTTGAGCGAATGGGAAAGACTTCCAAGTGAGTGATGTTTAAACTGTGCTGTATTTCCCTAATTTCTACATTCTAACATGTGGAGATTTGAATAATCTTTCTGTCAATACCAATTTTATCAAAATCGGAGATTGGAGTAAGAAGTTATGACTATCTGATGTCATAGTCGAGAAACATCATTATTTATACCCTTAGCGCATCGTGGAGATGAGTAATATCCCAATCGAGAAACCGCGTTGCTCCAAGGCTCAATATCAGTATTTTCAAATTCCAGTGCAGCAATGCTATTCCACCGCATCCGGTGCCCTTCCAGTTCATAACCAAGGTAGCAACGCGATTTTACCTCGTCACGCCACTGAGCAGTTTCCCAGTTGTCCAAAATCCAGTGAAGGGCTCCATATTTAGAATTTGCTCAAGGGCATTTTGGTCTTTCCACCCAGTTTGGCCCTCTATATATAGATTCAAGTAGAGAAGAGAAATACATTCTTCTCCATTTCTCTTCCAAGAAATATCTAGAACTAGGGTTTCTCTCTTCCAAATCCAAATCAAATCTTCTCCACCAAATTCAAGAATTTTTTCATAGATTTCACCAAGTTGTTCAACAATCAAGTTCTCCAAGTCAAACGCATCAAGAAACTTAGCTCAAAAGTGTGAAGAAGAGTTTCCAATCAAGTTTTTTCATCTTAAAGTTATAATCCAAGGTATCTGGGGTTTTGGACAAGAGCAATCCTTTCGTTCTTGTTCCCAAAGCTTTGATTTCTGCTATGGATTTATATGATTTTGTAAGTGGGTTTATACCCAAATTACTTCATCATGAGACTATGAGAATAGAAATTGTTCAAGCTTTGTTATACATGATTATTTTGCTATTCCCAAGTTATGACTTGATATTTAATATTGTGAATTTCATTTCTACCATGAGTTGACATTTCAAGTGCTTTCAAGATATGTGTCAAGCTTTAAGCTTCCTTATGACAAACTGAATTATTGAGTATATTGATTCATGATATTAAGTTGTTACAATGAGTCTTGATATTTCCTCAAAGTTATTGATGTTGTCATGATTTAATTAATTGATACATTTTGATATTGAGAAAGATTGATTTGATTTGATTCGAGTTAGGAATCCACAAATTGATTATGATTTGATAAATGAGAAAGAGATTTGATTTGGTCTTCATGATAGACCCTTGTGATATTTGTGGTAGATTTTCTAACGCATTCTGATCTTGTGTCTGGGAGTAGTATTTAGCACCAAGAAGGATATGTGGTATTTCCTCCGAAACTACATGCCACCGTAGGATTGGTATTGATATTTATGGGCCAGAGACCGAGTATGAGATTGTGATCATTAAATTGAGGTTGTACTCCCTGGCAAGAGTACGATGCTCCCGCCAATGTGGGTTTCTCTCCTTAGGAGGAAAAACGTTGGACTCCATGTAGCTCACATGGTTTATGTCCGTTATAATAACCTCCTATGTCCATAAGAGTTGAGTTTCTTGAATTACCGAATCACTCTGAGTCTTGAGTTGAAAAGTTGAGTTGTTTATGATGATTTATGAGGTTTTTATCATATGATTTATTTACTATGAGATCTTGAAAAGTATGTTTCAATCTAACTTAAGCTAAGTGAGCCATCATTGTACATATGCATATTTTCATGAAATTGATGATGATATTTACATTGTTTTATGCACCCCCCATACTCAGTACATTCCAAAGTGTTGACCCACATATTTTTCTATAGGCTATATTTTCTCGTAATGTAGGTTCAGTTACTCAGTCACAACCGTGTTAACGATATCCGAGTACCTCAACTACGTTCCCTCAGTGGTGAGTCCTCATGGTTCGAGGACCGTGTCTATATTTTTGATGATATCATTCTATGGTTATTGCTTTCAGTACTGTCTGAGTCAGTTGGGGATTTGTCCCAATGGCTCTTTAGTCTTGATTAGTATAGGCTTTGTCAAACTAGAGTATCAGTATATACAGAATGTCGGTATTTTGATTGTACAGGCCAACATATCTTTACTTTCGAGTATGTCCATAATATGATATCCTTTCTTATTTTTCCATGACTACCATCAAAGTGAGTTCAAAAAGGGATGACAGGCTTAGAGGGTTAGCTTAAGGCCACGTGTGGCCTTAGGTATTGTGTGACTTCTCGGGATAGTTTCTTGAAGTGTTACATTTTAGTGGAAATGGTGTGGGGCACCATTTGAGACATTTTTTTTATTTCAGGTAATGTACCCATAGTTTGTGTTTATATGCGTTATTTTCTACTTTACTCAGTTGGCTTATGATACATATTGAGTACAAGTGGATTGTACTCATCTCTACTGCACTCTTTTCATGCATATCAAGGCACGAGTGCACCACACGAATAGTTGATTCAGGAGGCATTAGGAGTATATTCAAGGTAGTGGACGTCCTATGCTTCAGGAGTTGGCCTTCTACCTCTTTCTGTGTATTTTCATGTCTTGTTTAGCATTCTGAGATAGAATTTGATAGTGTCTGGATTGTCAATGTATCTCTATTCTAAGAGTCGTG
Source organism: Capsicum baccatum var. pendulum (assembly GCA_030864225.1). Lineage (NCBI taxonomy): Eukaryota > Viridiplantae > Streptophyta > Magnoliopsida > Solanales > Solanaceae > Capsicum > Capsicum baccatum. The sequence continues at coordinate 159,534,444 of CM061555.1, read as the reverse complement.
CCTTAGGTTTGTTTATTATCTTTCATTTCATATCAGTTTGGGTGATAGGCTTACTTGTCAAGACTTTCCATGACAAGTCCAATCATGACCCTTGATTTTTAGGTCATGAAAATAGCCAAAAATTAAATAATAAAGGAGAAGAAAAATTAAAAACAATTTTCTCTGGCCTCCACAACGACTTTTAGCTCTTTCTAGGTCAAAAGTTGTCTATAAACTAATTTTATGGAATATTTATAGTTGTAGAAAAAATCCTCAAATAAAATAACTAAGTTCAAAATGGACTAGAATAAACAAAAGCGAACTACAATAATTTTGTGTCGCGCCACTGTTACATAACATGTCACGCCATTGGCTGACAATCACTGGCAGTGAATTTCAATTTGCACTTAAAAATGGTCACTTTTAATATTTAATTGAATTTATTTAATTAAATTTAGTCCATAAATTGTCTATTTGATTTTCTTCTATAATCTTCTGCCTTTAATTTGTTTTAGCTCGAAACTTGTTCTTCTTCATATCATTTTAATCCTACAAATAAAATATAATATTATACACAATTCATAGAATTAATGCTCAAAAATAACAGATGAAAATACTAATTATGAGTCAATTAATAACTAAATATATATAATTTTGGCCTAACATCACCATCCACACTTAGAATCTTGCTCAGCCTCAAGCAACAATAAAGCTCATCACAAAAAATAAGTTGAGAGAACCAATTAGACCACATTGCAATTCAAAATGTCAAGTACACATCTCGATAATTATTCAATAAATACAAACAAACAACAAACCTCTAACCTCATAACCTTAAAAATGGACTTCACTTCGTCAAATTTGAGTTAATTCAACTACTCATGTCAAAAAAAGCTAATAACATCATCAATCTATCATAAACAAGTACACTTAAAAAATAAAAATAATCCACACACTCAATTAAAAAGTGAATATAATTTAATGACTTTGGATTAAAAACAAACAACTCTCACATTTACAAAAGAATTCACATGTACACACAAAGAACCATAGGCATTCCTATTATGTACCTCTTCACAAATTAAGCAAGCCCAAATAAAATCAAATAGGATTTAAACATGTTGTAATATTGGCTAGGGAATGGGTAGGAAAACTATATAATAGTGACTTACACTTCCTTAAGCTCTTTGCACTTTTTAGCCTTCAACACTTATTATGTTCATCACTTTATTTTCAGACCTCTCTTCAACTATTATTTTCACTAGTATTCTCATCTTATCAAGAATACTTTAAGCATTTTCTTCTCAATTACTTTTTTTTCTCATGTCACATTCTCTCAAAGAGGGTCTTTTCATCATTTTGCAACTATCATTGGTTACCTTTTTAGTACTCCACCACTTCTTTTCTCCAAATTTATCAAATTTATAATAGTCTATGCAACAGTGTTCAAGGAAGCAGAGTATAAAACTAAGGACTCAACAAAATGGTCAATGCAAAAATATGGATATCAATAAAAGGCTACAGGCTCAAGGGGGCTAACTAGTGGTATAATAATTGCAAAGGCTAAAATTCAACAAGACAAATCAAAGAAAGCCTATTATCACACTTTTATTTTGCTTCAATAACATACGGGGCAAGTTCTAGACTAAGATGAAGAACATGGAATACGCAAATCCTCACCACACATGGCACAAATACCAACCAAGATGGATCGATTCCACTTCTAAGACAAAAAAATCATAGCAAACTATAAAATAAAATAGGTATATACAAAGTCACAACTTTGAGCCTAGGTGTCAAAAAGCTTGTTATTTTATTTACATTCACACACTCATAAGAATGTACTATTTGAGCTCAGGCCTAAATTTATTGTATCACAAAAGTAAACAAAAGTGTGATTTTTTATTTTCTCTCCAAAAAAAGTAAAAATAATAAAATTCACTTCTTAAAAATAAAAGATGCTCGATTCAAAGAAACACTCCTTGACAAAGAACTGAAAATAAAAAATAAGGGGTGGACAAAGTATGCTTTAATAAAGACTAAAATCTAAAAACCAACAAAAATAAATCTAATCTAAATAATGAAATAAAAAAATTTGTGTTTTTAAACTTTTTCAAGTTTTTTCATTTTTTTCTTAAGCCTAAACCAAGCAACTAAATAAATAATAACAAAACAAAACCATATAGCGTACTTCATCATCAAGAGGTCCGAGGACCCAACACCCAGTATTTGCCATGCTTATAGCTCAGATTTTCGTTACTCGGACTTTTTGTCAACCTGTGACTCAAAATCAAAACAAAAACAAAGTGCACTTAAAATAAAATACAAAAATAAATTTCTACCTTAACTTAGGTTGCCTTCTAAGAAACGCCTGATTTAGTGTCGTGGCATGGCCCACATCATTACTTTTAATCCGTATTTCTTTATTCTTTTTCTCCTATTCAAAGATCATCTTCTCACTTCTTTTTTACCTCTTGAATGCTTACTCTCAAGGTTTATATCATTTTCAACATGAACCTTACGAGGCTCCTCCTCAAGTTTTCAAATATTAGGATCAATTTTTGGTTTGGGCAATGGTGAATTGTAAATTTGCAAACTTTCTAGCACATTTTAAGCCTAAATTATCGTGTTTTTTATTAATTTATTGTAAATTTCTTACTTAATGCTCATTTGTGTAGGTAAAAGTTGAAATGGGAAAATGAGAAAGAAAACTTGATAAAAATAAGCTGAGGAATAGGTGAAACAGAATAAATATGAGTAAAAGAACAAAAGCTGAAATGCAAGCCTAGAAATTGATCCTTAGTTACCGCGATCGCAGCCTGAGAGTCATGATTATGATCAACAGTCAAGTTAACCAATGGTGATCGCGAGATGATCACTGCAATCGCAGTATCACAATTTTAGTTAAGAGATGGCGATCGCGATATGGCGTAATAAGTTTAAGGGAAAAATTGTAATTTTCTTAAAGAGACCAAGAGCAAGGTGGCATTTTTGTAATATTGATAGATATAGAATTAAGTCTTAAATAGGGGGTTTTAGATCATACTCATCATCTTTAACATATAGATTGATTCTTATTTTTATTTTTTAACATTGAGTAGAGACAATTGTATGTGGAAACTCCAAACGAGAATTTAGTTAAAGATTGAAAGTGAAGCTTGGGTTTACTCTATTGAAAGTTCAATCAAAGAACTGAATGCAAATATGGGTAATCTTCTTCTCTTTAAATCCATGCATAGCTAAGTTTTATCTTAGGGTTATGTTTGAATAGGGTGATAAGATGTGTGGGTTTTGATTGTTAGTCCAATTGATAGTTAATGATGTTGGGTTTCACTAATCCTTGATTGTTTGAATTAAAAGTTGTCGATTAAAATCCCAACTATCTTGAATCCTACATCATCCTTGAAATAGGGATATGGGTAATAAGTATTTGTGAACAATGAAATTGATTGTAGCTTATATCTTAATATTATCTTAGAAATAAATGTGTGAATATGATATATCTTAAGCATGATCCTTGAAATAGGGATGCTTAAATAAGGTTTGGGCTGATTGTTTTTCCACGCCCATGAGGTATTCAAAATAATCCATGGGTGAAATTTTGGTGTTTTGTTGAAAGACTGACACTAAAACCCCTAACGTAGTCTACCCATATATCCTTTGACTAAAATTGAAACTTACTTTCATGTACCCATACTCTAATTACCCCTAGGAAACCATAACCCCAAGAATCTTCTTATTTTGTTTTATCCATACGTTGTTTGCTCTCAATTTAGTGTTATAGATTACCCCCAATTTGTATCTTAGGTTTGAATTTAGCAAGTTTGTTTTATTTAGAACTTACCCATTCTCCACTCATATTGTTCCTCAAGGATACGACCCCGACTCTTGTTGGGTTTATATTGACAATGAACACCTTGCACTTTAATTAACGTGTAGGTTGAGCGTTATAAAAAATGGCTCCATTGTCAGGGAATAATTTGGCGTATTGAGTTAGTTTAAAATTCTAGCTTACTTTCTTGGATTCAAACGTGTAAATATTTGTTTATGATTTTCTTTTATTTCTTGAATTAGGAAGATTTTTATTTTTATTTTCTTGTTACTACAACATCTTGGAATGAATATAAGTTTGGTGGTTGTGAATCTTATCTTGATGATCCATGTCCATATTTTTTCGGACTCCACTTTTGGCAAAATTGTAAATATGCTCTCTAAAAAGAGATGTGTGCATCATTTTTATCCTATTGGGAGTATGATTGTTATTTATGTGGTGGTCAAGATGGATATTGGAGTGATTGTCCAAATGCCCCCTTCCCTAACTATGCTAACAAAAATGTTAATTCTTCTTATGAGTTTAATAGGTCTCATGATGTGATAAAGGAAGAACAACGTGCCAGATACAATGGTTTTGAAGAAATATTTCTAACTCTCTTAGATAGAGTGACTATGATGAGGAGAACATGCTCTTCTTTCATCAATCCATGGCGGCATTTGAAACAAAGAGTGAAAAAAAAAGACAAAGTGGGTGAGGAGGCAGATTTTTCAAGTACCATGAATATGCCCAATCTTCAAAATAAAGTTGATAAGGAAAAAATATCAAGCCATGTGGTTAATGATGAGCTTGATGTCAAAGAATTCTTGGTGATTTGAACTAATCGAACCAAAAATAGTGACGGATGCCAAAATTAAGGAAACGATACTAGAGTCAAACAAAAAAGCCAATCAAATCCTTTGTGAAGGCTTTTCTTCATTTTTAGGTGAGAATTTCAAGAATTATGCAACTCTGGAATTAGGAATACGACCTCATTCCAATGACTTTTTGACATTATATTTGGTGGATATGATGAAAGCCGAACCACTCAAGCAAATGATGAACTTGGGAGATGAGGTACAAAGTCCTTATATTTTGTAGTTTGTCATTCCAAAAGGTCGAGATGATGTCCCTAGCTTGAAGGCCAAGAAGTGCAAAATCCAATATTTGACAAGTGGTGTTTTGATGTTCTTACCAATACCCAATGAGCCTACTCAGAAGTTTGATGTGAAGTTGTATAAGAAGTTCAAGTCTTCAAAGGCGAGATAGAATATGTATCATTGTGCCCTTACTTTTACCCAAAGTACCTCGAAGGTGTGTTGATCAAAAGCTGGGTAAAAGATTCAAATCTTCTAAATGGAGACATAAATGATAGACAAAAGATGTTGTGCCGCTACTTTAACTAAGGAGTTTCTTGGGAGGCAACTGAAGGAATTTTTCTTAATGTTTTCTAATATTTTTTGTTTAATTTTTATCTTTTTTATGGGTGTTTGTAGGTGATAGCATAAGTTAGAAAGGGCATCTCAAGAATGAAACCCCGGATAAGTATATTGGACTTTTATTTTATCGTTTTTCCTCTATTAAGTACGCTTACAAGGTAAGATCTTTTGTGAAATTCTCCTTAAAATACAAATGGTGATCATATTTCATAATTTTTTTTAGTTTAAATTTAATTTATTTGAGCTTAATTTTGTTGAATCAGGTTGTTGAGATGAAAATTTTTGAATGTGTGCCTTGCTGCAAATGCTTGATTGAAAAATTCTTGTTTTGATACTCTAGTGCACACCATGTGATCAGCGAAACACCCATATATAGTTTGTTTGCTTAATTGAGTGGTGGGTGATTAAATTGGGTTAGTATAATTACAAATGGTGTGTTTGGTGAAGAATTGGTGCATTGAGTTTGTTCTCATATGTTGTTATTCTTTTTTCCAAGCTCTTACCTTTCATGTGCACCACGTGTTTGTTAGAATGTCAATAAGAGTGAAATATCTTATGTTTTTGTAAAGTTTAATGTCAACTTTCTTGGGGTGTATATGATCATTTTTAGAGCATAGTTTTGAGTTCAATTAGTCTTAAACATTTGATAACTATTGGTTTTTTATTGAAATTATTGATGAATGTTCCATCCATGGTTTGATCGATTAATGTGCATATCATAGCATCCCCGGGTGAAGTTTAAGTAACCCGAGAGACATGAATAATTGCCTTGACCTATGATAGATTGGGTGATGTCATTCTTAAGGGTATAGGGTCATTTGTGTTTTTATTGATGTCGTGAGTGTTTTATGAGCTAAATGGACAATATGTGAATTGTGAGGAAGAATCCTATGAAGTGTAATGATAATTTTGCCTTGCATTCACATACGGTTTTCTTTAATTAGTTAGGACGAGGCAAAAGTTAAAAAATTCTTTCAAAATGTCATTGGCAAGAAATGAAATAATTTTGAAGAAAAAAACCAAAAATATAGCTTTCTTTGTGAAAAATATCAAGGATGTTCTTGAGCTCTCTTTTGATGAAACCATTACATTAAATTATTGGGTCTCTCTTTAGAAGGATGGGTCCTTGACTCGGAGTAACTTATTAAGCTCAAATTGCTCAAATTGGTTGAGAGACTAACTTTTTGCTCTATGAGAATAATACCATGTGTGGTGAGAGTTTTGAATAATTATTGTATATAAGTGTAGTCTATAACTTGCCCTGAGTGTGTTCAAAACAAAATCCTAGACAAGCTTGGTTTGGAGGATGGCTCGGGGCCATTTTTGACCTATCACATAGCCAAATTCCCACCTTAACATTTTTCCCTAGTAAGCCCTTTGATCCTTTTGGTCCTTTTCTCTTTCTTTTTGTAATGATAACCTTGCTAAAACACCTAAGCCCTTTTTAAATCTCTCTTTGGCACTTAACCTCGTTTGATGCATCACATGATTTGAATAAATAAAATATAGGCAAAAGCCTAAGTTTGTAGGGTTTGTATAGTTGGGAGAATAATGTAAGGGTGGTTCAAACTCCAAGTTTGGGGGGTAAATGTGATGTGCTAAGATGATCCAATAAAGGTGTTTGTCAGGTCGTCAATTCATGTTCTTAAGAGTGAAGTGTAATAACCCGAATAATTCTAGCTCAGTCCATCCCGTTGTATGTACTTGAAGCACTTAGAACCTAAGAATAAATCTAAGAGTTAAGGGACTTAGTCATTTTGACTCCTTTTAAACTTCAAAATTTTTAAATTGACCTTCCAGGCTCCGAGACAATGATTTTTGAGTTAAACTGTATTCAAGGGTAAAAATAGCATGTCTCAGGTAAGTTTCAGAATTTTTGGACGAGGATTGGATCATATTTGAATTTGCAAAATAGTAGCTCATTGCAATTGCACCGTGTCGTGGTGAGTCTCGCGATGAGCATGCCATCGCGTCGCGATGAAGTCCATTTTGACATTCGTCAATTTTCAGAGGGTCACTGTAATTGCACCATATCGCAGTGAACCCCAAAACAGCAATTGTCACAATCTAGTGAGTCACCATAATTTAATTGTGTCACAGTGGGTATCGCAATGACCCACTCACCGTTTTGCGGTGAAGCCTCAATCGGTGACCCATTTACAGATTTTAAATCCCAAGGACAATTTTGTCTTTCATCAAACCTCCAAATCGTGTAAACAGATGATTATGTTTATTATTGAGCAAAATATACTGATTATTCATCAAATCTTCTCAAAGAAAACCCTAGGTTTCAACATTAAACTTCAAGAATCCCAAAATTTCCACCATTCTTTTTCCAAAATAGTTCAAAATTCCAGATTTACAAGAATCAATCTTCAATAGAACAAATAGAGTCTCAAAACCAAGCTTCTTCATCTAGTTCATCAATTAAGGTATGTGGAGTTTTGAACAAGGATATATCTTCCACCCTTGTGCCCGAAACTCATTTTAAATTACAAATTTACATGGTTCTACATGAATTTCAATGTAAGATTCATACCCATTTATTTCTATTTAAAGACTGTGATATTTTAAGTGTTTTTTATGTTGAATTACATGTCTACTTTTGTAAATTGATGCGTATGATTATATTTTTCTAGATTTTGAGTTGAATTATCAATATTTACCTTATCAATCATGAACATTTGATGTTTTGACCTGAATGTGAAGCTTGGGTTATCAAGCCCTAGTTGAATATTGTTATTTCAAGAATGATTATATTTTTAGCATCCCATGATATGCTTATAGACATCATTGAATAGAGATTTGATCTTTTAATTTTTAGCCAATATATGGAATCCACTTTACAGCTTAAATTCAGTTTTGATGAACAGAGCACAGTTAGCTTTCAGTATGAAACAGTATGACTCTAAAAAGGATTTTCCTACAGAATGAGCATATAATTAAGGGATTAGTATTTAGCACCAAGCAAGAAGTGTGGGTTTAGCACATCCTACTTTTCTAGAACTACGAGCCAACATAGGTAATGTTTCGGTATTCCCATTTCTATATGGTTGATAGTTATAGATATGATCACTTAGCTCAGGTTATACTCCCTGGAAAGAGTAGGACACCTCTCTCAAATGTGAGGTTTTTTCCTTAGGGGAATAAGATGTTGGACTCTATGATAGCTCACATGGTTTATGTCGGTTAGAAAAACCTCCCTAACAGAGAATAATAATAAAAAAGCTTTTGAAAACTAGGTGAAAAGGCTCACAATTTTACTCAGATATTATCTTACATAGCACATCAGTTATTAGATTTCAGCTTTTAGTTTTCATATGGTAAAAGTGAGTCCTTTCTATACTTAGTTTGCATGATTTGAAAATAGTATACAAGTATAGTTTTTCGACTTTAAAGATGATGGCTCACCGATTATATACAGTATTATGATCTATTATTTTTAGCTTTCAATTATTCCAGCCATGTGAGTCATAACATACAACATACATATTCTATGAGTTTTTATAACATTAAGATATTGATTTACTATGCATTCACCCCCATATACTCAGTACATCCTCAAAGTACTGATCCACATATACATCTATGTGCTACATTGTCTCATAATGTAGGTTCTGGTTCTCTATCTATACCCCTACAGTTGGTGAGTCTTCATGGCTCGAGGGCCTATTTATCTAGATTTCCAACTTTCATAGTAATTGATTATTGTTTTTAGTTTAGTCCGAGTAAGTTGGGGGTCTGCCCCAATGGCTCTCTACTTCCTTAGTAGTAGAGGCTTGTTGGACTACTAGCTACTATTTTTAGATTTTCCATATTTATTATCCAGACAGTATATTCAGTTGGTCTCAAATAGTTATGATAATATTTAGTATTGATGCTTGACCTGTTTACCTTAATGGGAGTTATAGACTTAGTAGCAGACTTGCAGGGTTAGCTTGAGCCTACTCGTAGTCTTGAGCACTGTATGCGTCTCAAGACCAGGTTTTGGGGTGTTACAAACTTGTTATCAGAGCCTAAGATTTAAAGAGACCTAGGGAGTCAAACAAGCCGTGTTACGTAGAGTCTTGATCGTAGATGTGAAGCGCGCCACATTTATGAGCAAGAGGCTATGGGACATTTTAGGAAAAGTATCTTTTTCTTTCATAATCTATCATGTTTATAGCTATCTCTATCTACTTTAACTTATGCTCTTTCATAACAGAATATGACTCCTTATAGAGATAATTCTTGTAAGAAAGATAACCAGCCACCCCAGCCTATTGATCCTTTGAATGAGAATGTGTCTTATGCTGAATTTTGGGCTACCTTTTAGGCATTAACCCAAGATGTGACCACTAATGTTTAGGCCAATAATCAAGCTGCAGTTCTGTGTTAGCAAAAGGGTGATTTAGCTACAACCAGACTTCATGACTTTATGAGAATGAATCTACCAAAATTCTTTGGGTCAAAGGTAGGTAAGGACCCATAGTTATATCTTGATGAGGTTAAAATGATTACCCAAGTTATGCATGTTAATGAAGGGGAGAGTGTAGAATCGGCTTCTTATAAGTTGAAGGATGTTTCTTATGATTGGATTGTTATGTGGAAAAAGGTAGGGGTGAGAATATAGCTCTCATGAGTTGGCAGGTGATTCAGATGCTTTCTATATAGGTTCTTTTCGTGTGAGTTGCGGGAAGCTAAGATTGAGGAGTTCATAAAACTGAGGCAGGGCTCAATAACACTGAAGGAGTAATACCTTAAGTTCGACCAGTTATCTAAGTATGCTCCTAAGTTGATAGCTAACACTAGATCTAGTATGAGTAAGTTTGTTACCAGAATATTTGGATTGGTAGTCAAGAAATGTAGGACTGCCATGCTTATTGAAGATATAGATCTTACTAGATTGATGACTCATGCCCAATATATTAAGGCAAAAAAGTTAAAAGAAATATATATGGAATGTCTATACACAAACCAACCCAACAATACACTAGTCTGACATAGCCTCTATACAGCAAAATCAATGAGCCATTGGGACAAACCCCCAACTGACTCAACAGACCAAAGGGATCACAAAACAACAGCACCAAAACTAGCAAATTGGTCTTCGAACCATGAGGACTCACCACTGAAGGAACGTAGATACGACACTCAGATATCACTATTGCGATTGCGGCTGAGTACCTGAACCTACATCATGGTAAGGATGTAGCCCATAAAGAAATATGTGGGTCAGCACAAGATACGTACTGAGTATGTGGGGGCATATGCAAAATATAAATAATATCATAAATTATACATACAGACCATAATGACACGCCTGGCTTAAGTGACATTGAATCATGCAACTCATAACATCTTAGATAGGAAATGTAGGAGAAAAACCTCAAAAATCATTATAGATCATCATAGGCAACTTGACTTACCACATCAAAACTCGGAGTGACTTGGTATTTCAATAAACATGACTCTTATGGACAGGGGATTTTCCTATAACCGACAACCCTACATGAGCTACGCAGAATACCAACGTTTGAAAACCCCATTGGTGGAAGCGTCATACTCTTTGCCAGGGATTACGATCTTAAAACTGCAATAATCATAATCTGGCTCTTTGGCCAATAATATCATCATCAAACAACCCTACGGTGGCACATAGGTTTAGGGAAATACTAAATTTCTCTCTCGGAGCTAAGTACTACTCCCAACAAGCTCAGAACGCGTTAGTAAATCCACCACAACATCAGAAGGGTCTATCATAAAGACCAAATCAAATCTCTTTCTCATTTATCAAATCATATCAATTTATGGATTCCTAACTCAACACATTTTAGCTCAAAACATTTTAATCTTCCTCAACATCAACAAGGTATCAATGCATTGAACCATAACCGACTCGACATTTGGACAAGGATATGAAGACTCAATACATAATATTTTCAATAATTTAACTCATCAAAACCATCCGGAAAATACCAAGACTCATTGCAACTTCAATATCAACATTTCTTAATTTGCCATCCAACTCTCATTTAAAGGTACTTGAGACATCAACCCATAGTAGGGATATAGAATTTCCAATATCAATTATAAATTCATAATAAGGAAATAGTGGAATGATAGTATAAATCAAGGCTTAACAAATTAAATTATTATACTCTCATAATCAAATACTTTTTGGACATAATTCCATCTCAACATCATACACATATCGGATGACATAATCTCATAGCTCATGGACAATAATATAAGATATAAAACCATATTTCCAATTCATGGTAAAATGTGTAAAATATCATGTCAATGTAATTCAACAAAAATACCGGGCACAAGATCGAAAGGATAATCTTGTTCAAAGCCCCACATAGCTAAAAATGGAAGATGAATATGAACTTCTGACTCCGGAACTTTATTCACGAAAATAAAGGCTGCTTCTCAAATCCCTTAACATAATCAACTCGAATTCCAAATCAATTTGAAATTTCTACGATTTAATCAAGAGACATAAAAGGATGAAATTTGGAGTAGTAGGCTTGGGGTTTGAGCCTTAGGAAATTTTTGAGAAAAATGAGCTATTGAATGCTCTTAATGGACTTAAATCCATGGTTTATCCTGATGGATTGGAGTAGGAATGACCAAAATACCCTTAAAAATCAAATAATGTCAAATTTGTCCTTTGGTGGACTGTTTTGATAGGCTGAAGTAGATCGATCATAACTTTTTGATCTGATGGCCAAATTAGATGAAACTAATTTCATTGGAAAGAGGACTTTCAGAGCTTTATGTTGATATATAGTAAGTTACCTAGATCATTATGTACAAGGAGTTATGATCGTTTGAAGATAACCCTAAAATTTTGCTGGCCTCAGTATTTTTTTCCTGCATATTTACTGTTTATCACTATTCACGATTAGATCAGAATGATCATAACTCATCGCTCGAGTGTCCGTTTTGGATGAACCACATATTGTTGGAAAGCTTATTCAATGATCTACGTGATGATGGATCGCATATCCAGAAATTCTACACAAAAAAATTATTAATCATGATAAAGAATAGAATTCAACACATTTTCGTCCGAGATCTTAACAGAAAATTTTTCTAGGGCATCACATCATCTCCCCCTTGGAAACATTCATCCTCGAATGTTGATAGGTAGGTCAAGAATACTATGAAAATGATTATATAGAGAAAAATCATATTTCCCAAACATATACTCTATTCTAGATTTTTTTTGGATATCGTAGAAAACACACAAACCAAGATAAACATAGCAATAAGGATTAAATAAAAAGAGAACGATACCTTTGACATGCTCAGGATTCGTAGAAAAGAGGTGGAGATATTTGGAACGCATATCCGCTTTGGCTTCCCAAGTAGCACTCTCCACGGATTGATTTCGCCAAAGCACTTTAACCAAAGAAACTTCCTTGTTTCATAGCCTACGAACTTGAAATTCAAAAACCTCAACCGGAATCTCTTCATATGAAAGACTATCTTGAATAACTGAGCTTTCGCAAGGATCAATCACAATAGAATCACGAATAGACTTCTTAAGCATAGAAACATGGAAAACCGAATGGACGTTAGATAACTCTGCGGGCAATTCAACCTTATACACTACCTTCCCAATGCGATCCACAATCTTATAGGGACCAATGTAACGGGGACTTAGTTTCCCTTTCTTTCCAAATCTCTTCACCGCTTTCATGTGAAACTTTCAAGTACACTAAATCACCAACATCAAATTCAAGGTCTTTCCTCCTTACATCTGTGTATGATTTTTTACGACTGCGTATCATAACGCATCGCTCGAGTCTCCGTTTTTTATGATCCACATATCGTTGGAAAGCTTATTTAATGCTCTAAGTGATGACGGGTCGCATATCTAGAAATTCCACACAAAAAAATTATTAATCATGATAAAGAACAGAATTCTACACATTTTCATTTGAGATCTTAATGAAAAAAATTTTTGGGGCATCACAATAATATCCCAAACTTATGGCTTAGCAAGGAACAAACTTTAGTTAACTCTTCAACAACCAGAGCAGTATGCACAACTCTTGAAAGTTGTTGTACTTAAATTCTCTGAATTCTGTGATTTTAATCTGTCTCTTGAGGTTATCCTGAGAACATGTGGTAATACTGTGCCGATAGCCTATTCAAATCGTTCTGTGTATTTTATTTTTAGCTTTATGCACTTTGTTGTCCATGATTTTGAAGAAAATTGGATCTTATCAAAAATCTTGATTTCTCAGCAAAAAATTGTTGTCAATATTTTGTGAGTCGTATTTTTGGAGGCAAATCATTTTAGGTAGTCCAATTTTGTTTTTACTAGAAAAAAGATCTTTAAAAGGATTCAGCTTTAATGACCCATGAGTCATATTTTTTGTCACAATATTTTACTTGGTCCTTTTTTTTCTACCAAAAAAATATATATTTTTCTTACTGATGAGGATTTTGTTTGTAGAAAAACTCGGTGCTATATATAATACTAATTCTCTAAAGTATTTCTAAAACTTCCTTAGCACAAAAATCGTCAACTGCCTTCTGACCCTCTCGTCTTTTTATTTCAAATCTTTTCTCTCACACGCCACCTTTTTTCTCTTTCTTAAAAATTACTTTATCTGCCCTTCTCACTTCCCAACACTCCTCCACCCCTTTATCTTCAACCCTAACCCTTGGCTCTCCTCATTCATCCTATCTATTCCACTTCTCCTTTTCACATTATACTCATCCATTCTTTTTTTCTCTACTATGACAAAAACATGATCAATGGCTAAACTCTCCAAAACTACCCCTAACCTAACTTCCTCCAACTTTGACCCTGTCTTTCTCACTAAAACCTCTGATGAAGCCTCTTATCACTCTATCCAGTAGACTATGTCTAAGAAATGCACCCCTTTTTGTCCCATGTCATCCTCTAATAAAAAGAGAGCATCTCCTCTAGAGTCTCTCCCTCCGAAGGACATCCATAAGTTCTATACTCTCTTCCACAAGGAGAAGTTTCTTACTTTCAAGAATTGCTCAATTATTTCTGGAAGAGTCATCAATCTCTCTTTCCTAAATGAATCCTAATGCAATATCAGTCACTTTGTCAAATCTCAAGACTTGTCGATGATGCTTCACCTATGTGGCCTTGAAATTTTTGAAGATCCCTTCCATATGTTCTTCGCCAATCTTCATCTTTACCCTAACAGCGGGGAACTGGAAGCTCTAATTCTTAGTACTCGTATTATTCTAAATGACTTCTTATGTGAGAAAGTATTTGACACCAGATTCTCTGGTGTTATACCTTTCATGAATGACACCTGGCCTAAGAATTTTGAAGTCAGTTTTCATGAAGCAAAGAAGGCTGACACAGATCCTGAACAAACAACCCCACTTTTGGTCCTCTGTCCCTTAGTTTTTGCAATAGAATTTTTGCTTATATTATTGCAACCACCTTGATTCCTTGAAAGGGACTCTCAGTAATATGACTTGTAAAGATGTATTTGTTCTATACTGCCTGATCAAAAAGTAAAAAATCAATTGGAGTATCTGGATTCATGAATACATGATGGAAAGTACAGCTGACTCTCATGCCTCGGCAAGTTTACCCTACAGTTTACTCATCACTCGGATTGTTATTCACTATGGAGTTGATATTTCAGCCTATTCAGTGGTAAAAGTTTCTGCCACCTATAATTCAAAGACCTTCGCAAGTATGGGATATGTTATGGTTGAAAAAGAATGGTGTAAAAAGGAATCTATCAGTAGCCATACTGACACATCCAGTGTAAATAAACCTATTCCTAAATCCATGTGTTATGCAGATAAGAAGAATGAAGAAATCAAGATCAGGCTCACTACCATCGAGGAAGGAATAGACAACATTAAGGAGTTGACTGCCAAGCTACTGCAGCAAGGAAAAGAGACAGGTACCGACATAAGTAAAGTACGACTCTCCCTAGAAGGCTTCAAATAAGAAGGACTGAGATTGTTTAACAGGATGTTCTCTCAAGTTGAGTCCATCAAGTTTGAATCCTCTTCCTCCTCAAATGAGCTTGCTATCACCGTTCATAACTCTTACTCCAACTTCACCAAGAGTGTGGATAAATCTTATGATTGCTTCTACTCTAACATACACAACACTCTTACTTATTTCCTAGCCAAACGATGCTGAACTTCTCATACTCTAGCTTATATAAAGATACTCATACTCCTTCTCTAACGTATTTTTGTTGCCACCATAACTATGCATATCTAGAACTATATGTTTTTTGGTTGTCATTTTTTTGGCTTGTTTTTATTTTTGTTTTGTTTTGTGGATGGGACTATTCTTTTTGCAATGTTTGCTCTGCCCTTTTTTATTCTGTCAAAAGGGGGATAAGTTGTGCAGTAATTGTATAAGCAAACTAGACAGGTGACAAAGGAACTAACTCAACCATCATTACAAAAGAGCTAACTACAGCTACCAAGGCAGAAAGATAGGGGTAGCTAAACAAACAGGGAAGTCAACTGATGTTTAAGTTAGTCATTATCAAAAAGGGGGAGATTGTTAGTTTCCTAAGGTAACATTTTAATAATTACAAACTAACAAATGAAGCTTTGCCGGAAAAAGGAAGCAAGACACTGGAAGATTGCTGATTGTAAAAGAATAAAAGAAATGAGATATTGAAGACCTCTCTAGGAAAGGAAGGACATCCAATCATAAGAAGATCACGACATTCAAACAAGCATAGAAAGCAAATTAATATCCTGGAAATAGAAGTAGAATCACCATCCCATAATCAAGGCAAATTAGATTAGTCAGAAAATCAATCAAGATCTAAACCAAAGAAAAAAGGACACAATCACCACATGGACATCAAGACTAAAAGGAAGGATAGGTTACAGACATATCTGATATGAACGTGATCCAAAGTCGTATATGGATATATCAAATGGCTACTTTCCTCAATTAAGGAATTAATTTAAATCCTTGATTGAGAAGAAAGCTCTTGGGTTTCATTATGAAATGTAGCAGCCGAAGACCATCCAAGAAGAAGACCGAAGACAAACAGTTTTCACGCAACTTCAAGGAGAAAATTCAAGGTATCTTATTCATAGTCTTACAAAGCTCTGTAACTTTAGTATATAATTGTTATATAAGAAGTAGGATTGAGTTAAATTTGTAACATCAACTAAAGTTGTGTCACGGGATCTAAAGAGTAAAATAAGTCTTTAGAACTTGTTTCCTATCATTTTACTCGAGCCAAACTTTCAACGATCTAAGGAAATTTTGAAACCCAAGAGGACTGGATGTAGGCACTACATTGGTGTGTCGAACCAAGATAAATTTTTGTGTTGTTACTTTACTTCTTATTATTTTCTTTCTTAACTATTTTGAATTTAATCTATTTGTGAAGTATTTTGATCTACAGGCGAGTCGACTGTGAAAGGTCAGTAGTTGACTCGCAGAAAAAAAAATTCAATTCACCTACACTTGAATTTCACTACCCAGGTGTCGTAATATCAAGCCAAACCATCTGGTTAGCCAAAGCCTGAACCTTTAAGTTCAAAGGCCGCTTCTGGGTCAAAAGATATGCCAAGCTACCCATGCTAGTCGACTTCTGGCTTAAGGCATCTGCAACCACATAAGCCTTACCCGGATGATATAGAAAAATCAAGCCATAATACTTAAGAAACTCAAGCCAACGTCGCTACCTTATAATAAGATCTCGCTGGGTGAAGAAATACTAAAGGCTACGATGATTTGAAAAAATCTCACAACGAACTCTATACAAGTAGTGCCTCCACAACTTCAGAGCAAATACACCGCACACAACTCCAAGTCATGGGTGGAGTAATTTCTCTCAGGGGGATTCAACTAATTATAAGCATACGTAATCACCTTATGCATCAACACAACACCTAACCTAACACCTGAAGTATCACAAAAGATGATAAACCCCACACCCTCCTTGGGCAAAGTAAAGATAGGACTTGAAGTCAACAAATCCTTGAGCTTTTGGAAGCTCACCTTATAAGCATCAAACCACTGAAAGGAATTTTCTTCTGAGTCAGTTTAGTAAAAGGAGCTATAATAGATTAAAAAAAAAACTCAACAAAAAACTGCTAGTAACCTACCAAACCAATAAAACTTTGAATCTCGGTAGGAGAAGTAGGCCTAGACCAATCATGAACTGTTGTAATCTTGGTTAAATCGACCATAATACTATTCCTGGTCACCATATGATCAAACAAAGAAAAAGACTTCAATCAAAACTCATCCTTGGAGAACTTAGCATACAACTACTCATCCCTCAATCTCTGAATCACCATCCATAAATGCTCCTCATGATCGACCTCACTCTTGGAATAAACTAAGATAACATCTATAAATACAATAACAAAGGAGTCCAGATACGATCAAAATACTAAATTTATCAACTCCGTGAACACGACAGAGGCATTGGTCAATAAAAAGGACATGATCAAGATCTCATAATGACCATACCAAGTTCGAAAAATGGTCTTTGGAATATCCGAAGCTCTAATCCTCAAGTGGTGATACCCAGATCTCAAATCAATCTTTGAGAAAACTAAAGCACCCTGAAGCTGATCGAACAAATCATCAGTATGAGAAAGAGGATACTTATTCTTAATCGTCACTTTATTTAACTATCGATAATCAATAGTCGTACGTATAGGCCTATCATTTTTCTTTAAAAACAAGATAGGCGCACCTCAAGGTGATATGATAGGTTGGATAAATCCTTATCCAACAACTCCTACAACTGATCTTTCAATTCCATTAATTCTGTTGAGGCCATCTTAGAAAAAGGAATGGAAATGGGCTTGGTGCCTAGCTCAACATCAATAGAAAAGTCAATATAATGATTCAGGGGAATATCAGGAAAATTTGTAAGAAAAATATCTATGAACTCATGGACAATACTAAGAGAATACAAAGAAGAAAGTAAAACAACACTTGTATTACAGATATAATCCAAATAAGACAAATATCCCCTCTCAACCAAGCGATGAGCTTGAAGGAAAGATATAACCCTCTTGGGACCCAAATGAAGCACACCTTTCTGAGTTATCCTTGGCACACCCGGTGATGCTAAGGTCACGATCTTAGCACAATAGTCTAGGACAACATGATAAGGAGCTAACCAATCCATACCCAAAATGACATCAAAATCTACCACATCTAAGATAATCAAATCTTCCCAAGACTCGTGCCTAACAAAAATACAACACAAGATTAGTATACTCCATCCACCACTAAAGAGTCTCTTATAGGGGTAGATACACAAATAGGCATATCCAGAAGCTCACGAGAAGCAAAAACCCAAAGTAAAATATGCAGACACATAGGAGAAAGTTAACCCCGGATCAAATAACACAAATGCAAATCTAGAAAAAATAGGGATAATACTTGAGATAACAACATCAAAAGCCTTTGCCTATGATCTGAAGGGTATAGGATAGCATTGTTGATGATCACCACCTGACTTAGTAGCCCTATGACCACTACCATGGGCGCCACTACTTATGACTCACGTACCTCTATTAAAACCTCTATCTCTAAAATCTGATATATGAGTAGCTCTAAAAATAAGGTAAGGATAGTCTGTGTCCAATTGATAACGCTCAAACTACAGCTCTCGTAAGAGTGTAAGCGGTCGTTGTCAAATATAGAACCCAACTGGGTTGGGTATCGAATCCCACAGGGAATACTTGGTCACTAAGTAAGCAACGATTATTAGACTTTTGATGAAAGTTCTGCGAATAAAGGGGGGATTTTTTACATCCAAATGATGTAAACAAAATAGTATAGTAAAAACGGAAAATAGAAGAGTAAAACGGAGTATTTGGTAGGTTTTAATCAATGATAATTGAGAGTTAGGGTTATGTCCACCTTATGAGTTATACGTATCTAATGACTATGAGTTATGCGGAATTCAGACATGCATCTGCTTATAAAGAATCGTCTTCTATGGTAAATCTAGGCGTCTTTCGACCATCAAGGACTATTTCACTTTAACTATTTCGAGCTTAAAGCGTATCTAATGGTACAAATTCTCCAAGAGGTTAATCCAGTTACGGCACTAACTTTTAAACAGGGGTTGGTGCCCTATTTCCTTGACATTCTCTCTTTTCTAGACATGTAATTTTCTTTCGAACAAGTTAATGTTGTACTGGCGTATTCTATATGTTTGCAACCACAAGAATTTAAATTAAGATGAAGAGAAGAATGATATAAGCAGTATACGTGTCACGAATTCACAAACTCATAGCAATAGATAGTATCGCATAAGGCTTCCATAACCCTAACAGAGAAGTTTAGCTATTCATGAGTGCGGCGGAAATCACAAGAGACATTATCAGCATACCAAGATAAACATCTCACGTGAAGTATGTTTTGGTAGGGCTTGGGGCGTGAATTCCTTGCAAAATAGCGTTTCTCTTGTTATGAAAATTAAAAGTCGAATAGATGAAAGAAAATTGTCAGAAAAAAGAATTAATTGAAAGAGAATGAATGCTGAAAAGTTCAGCAAAATAGGGTTTTTATAACACCCATATCCTATTCCTACTAAACTACTGCATACTTATCCTAACCCTACTAGGTTACTGAATCCTTATCCTAATCCTACTAAGTTACTGCTGGTCCCCAAGTCTTTGGAAATGCTGTTTTTTGCCCGGGACAAGTTTTCCATGCGTCACTTTCAGTCCATAGGCATCCAAACACTGCTTTCCTTCTTTCGTGAAGCTTCCTTTGTCGTCAAGTTATCCATAAAATGCTGAAACCTTCATCATTTATACCTAAAAACTTTCTAATCACGTTGGTTAGCTCACTTACATGACAAAGGACTAAAAGTGCAGGAATTATATATTTTGTCCTCAAAACTTAGCTAAAATATGGGTAAATTAAGGCGCTTTAGGCGTGTAAATATGCCTAACATCACCAATTGGCCAACCTCATCACATACAAAGCAACCTCCATGGCCTAACTAAATAAAGGGAGATGTGGTTGAGCTAGAACTACCACCCGAAGCTACTAAAATAAAGACTCACTACTTGAACCCTGTACGCTGCTTGAATTGGTCTACCATGATACCCATATAAACCTCTAGAATTTCTACCTCTATGAGTGTGATCTCTGAACTTTCCTTGATGAAGCACCCTTTTGACACCTCTAGGTGACTAAAATCATCTCTTATCTGATCCCTCAAATTATATGACACAATCATATCTAAAAAAAGCCTCAACCAACTAATCCCAAGTCATCTTTGGAAAAATAAGAGGTCTGCAACTAACAAGTGACCTCCACCAATCCCTGGCTACTTTTCTTAACTAGTAAGTAGTGTAAGAAACCCTATGCGACTCAATCAAACCAAGTTTATGCAACTTCTCATGGCAATCAATCAAGAACTCATAGGCATTCTCGCCTCCAGCACCACTGAACTTAGGAGAACCCAAATGAGTGAATCTCTCAAACCTCTCTAATCCTCATAAAACATGATTGTACATGCAATAATAGAAGGCATAATGAATCTAGTTGGTTGAGATCCCACCTGAGGAGGTAATATTGAAAAAGGCTGAACTCCTAACCTTGGAATACCATACTCATATATGATAACTGAAAGAGGAATAACACTCGAAGTTTATTGGGCACCATAAGCAAATATCGGTACCACTGAAGGATCTATACTCGAAATTAGAGAAACATTATAGGTAGGCTCTGGTACAAATAGAGGTATAATACTCGGAGATGGAGGAGCAACTGTTGTACTTAAAGGAGCACCCTCCAAATGGGTTAGCAAGCAAATTAACAACCTCTCAAAGAATAGGATGGAAGAAATTTATGGGATCGGGGTTGGACCCATATCTCTAGTATTCTTAACCCGAGGCTCAGGAGAGAGCACTCTAGTACTACTTATAGATAGGGCAGATCCTTATGCCTATCTACTACCTTGAGCCCGTCCAAGAATCGTAACTCACCCTTTAGACTGAGCCCTCTTCTTAAATGATAGCTCCACATCTCTAGCATCATGGGATCTAGTCCTCACTATCTGTATAAAAAAGAGTGACTTACTATTTAAGACATATGGTATGAAAGATCTGCACAATATAGAATGAAATAAGGAAAATTTCCTAGAGATATCTTATAGCCTCTCAAAAATAGATATAGACATTTATGTACTGATCTGCGAGACTCTACTAGATATCCTGTTATTACACTGATGAGACCAATGAAAACCTAGCTGCTCTGATACCAAATTTCATGACCCAAAATTTAAGGGTCATGATGGCACTTGTCGTGGCAAGCCTTGACAAGTAAGCTAATCACCCAAACTAATAACAAATGTGAAATCAATACCAAAACCTAAGGCAAGACTTCTATAATAAAGCTGAATCACATAATTATTATAATAGCAGAAGTACATAACCAATAATACCATACAATATCCCAAAATCTAGTGTCACAATATAAGAACCACTAAATACATCTGGAATGTCAAAGATATAATGAACTTCTAAAAAAGATCAAAATTTGTCTCAAAATACAAAAACAAGAAACGAATAGAAAGAAAGAGGTAGTAGAACAACTCCATAAGCATAGATCATTCGCTACCTCAAATATACCTCAGATACTGCCTGAATCAGCTACCCTGCGACACACTTGTACTTAGATCTACATCAAAGAGGAGTAATAGAGGTGGGTATGGTCTACTTGTACTCAGTAGGCATCATAGGCCAACTGAGCCAAGAAGAAAATAAAGCATATAAAAAACACACTATGGGTGAGTTACCTACAATCATAAAATGTCCCAAATGATAGCCCACGCCATCTCTACTAACAATTCTACAATATACATATTTAGTATACACAAATACGAAAAAGAAGCACAATATACATATATACCAAATACAAGTATAAGAAAAAAGTATAATTATATAGATATCATATCAAGAACATAAATAAAACATAGAATGTACATAATAAATAAAATGCAATACACTGAAGATAATGATAATGATGATGTGATACTCAAGGTTGTCGCACAACCTAGGCCACCTACCAAGTTGTGCTTTCATGTAGGGCCCATAGGGGGTTCACAACCCATATACAATCCAATATCAAATATCAATATCCATAACTCCTCTTTGGTACATTCATTAGTAGATGATTTTAAAAAATATCACATTATTTGTCCGAAAAAATGGATATTACTAGTATTTCCATGGTGGTATCAATGTTTCATGAACGTGTCTGATATGAGGATGTAATTCTCATAATCAACCAAAATGAGAATTTTTAAATCCAACCAATATACCAACCATGTAAGCCAAAATCCATTCAATGATCCAACCATCCATAAAACCAATGTAATACATAAGTCAATAGAGTAAAATGCACAATAATATGCCATTAATACCACATAAACTCCAATCTATGCTTTTTCATCCAAAAATAAATAATCAAATATACATACTCAAGGCCAACAACATAATATAATACAAATCTTGAATGGTTGTAGAGGTCCACGACAGCGTCCTCCACCATTAGATCTCAAATGTATGTAGAGATCTCGAATGATCCGTATGAAATTCATATGCAAATCTCAAACCTCGAATCCACAACGTTCTGCACTATCACATCTTGAATCCATAGGGCGTATAAGATAAGTTCTAGCCATGAGGAATTATGAGATTAAGAGATTAGTCAATGGAGTTGAAGATGATGATGTTACTGAAGATATATGAGAATGATGTAGCTGTTAATAGAGTTCAAAGATACATAAGAATGTTGTATCTGGTTAGAAAAAAACAAAAGAATACACCATACGATCCTTAACTAAATGTTGAAAAGCTATGTAACTTACTTAATATTTGCTTACAAATACATAAAAAGGATGTGTTTGTTTGATAATCAACAAAAATCATATATCAGAATGCTTCTTGTGCTACAAATATATAAGACTTATGTAGTTGAATGTATGTCTGTCATATTATTACTTAAGAGTCATGTATCGATACTTATGTATCAAATGATGTATCGCGATTCTTAGCTATATATGGCGATAATGAATGAAAAAAATAAGATTTTACGTAAAAAACAGTCGATATTTTTTATAATTAGTTTCTAAACTATTGATACTTATGAAAATTGCCCTAAATTTATGAGTTAAGTTTTACCGTTAGAAAATTTTAAAACCAATTTTTGAACTCATTTGAGTTTGATAAGTGGGTTGCTACTAGGGCAAATTAATTAAGGGCGACAAAAAAGTTTCAAAACTAAAAAAGAGTACACAAGTCTTAAATATTGAGTAGAAGTGACAATTTTAAGATTAGTGTTAATGACACTAATTTTAAAATCCTCAAGTTTAATTATTTTCACAAAGATCATTACACCATATTTACATAAATATCCCTACACCATCACCACCACTCCTCCTCCATACCCTTTTTATTGTCGTCGCCGCCATCTCTTTCTCCAATATCACTATCATTATCATTGACACCTCTTCCAGATTCACCATTAGTTCCTCTCTCTATATAACTATTACCTATTTTTCTTCTTTCTCCTCCACCACCGTCGCTATCAACATAGCAACAAATTTTACCTTCTCATTCAGCGTCACCACCAGCACCACTACCTCTCTTTTTACCATAAATATTACTTTTTCATAGGCTCCTCCTCCAACCAACTTTTTTTAAAAAATTAAGTAAGTATCGAAGTTACTGTAGCAATAGTCAAACTTGTTATAACAACAGTCAAAGTTGTTGTAGCAACAGTCGAAGTTGTTGTAGCAATAGTCGAAGTTGCAGAAACAACTTCGATAGTTGCTACAGCAACTTTGATAATTGCTATACCACAATAACTAATAGTAGTTATTGCAGTAATTAGCGTAACTGTGTAGAAACTATGGTAGCTCCTGAAACAACTCTCGTAATTGTTGAATTTGATGAATTATTTCTTCATTCATTTTAAAAGAAATTAAAAAATTTCTTTTCAAACTTCTCAATTTAAAAAAAAAATAGTCCATAAAGACTAAAATGGGAAAAAGAACGAAATGAAAAGAGAAAGAAAAAGAAAAAGATGGAAAAATAAGAAAATCTAGAGATGAAAAAAATAAGAAAAGAAGATGGGGAGAAAGAAATTTGGAGAGAAAGAAAAAAAAGTAAAGTAAAGAACAGGGGTAAATTCTAAAATTTGAAATTTGGAGTTAGAGGACATTTTTAAAAATTTAAATTTTTTAAAAAATTACACTTTACACCCATATAACTTAATCAAGAGTTTAAATAAAATTTGATATCAACTGGTCAAATTAATCACTATTTTTAATTTAAAAACTTTTTTTTCATCTTCCACCTAATTTTTTCTTGTAACTAGGTAAAAGGGTGATTTGAAATCATTGAAACCATGGAAAATTAATTAAGGGTGACAAAAAAGTTTCAAAACTAAAAAAGAGTTACACAAGTCTTAAATATTGAGTAGATGTGACAATTTTTAGATTAGTGTTAATGACACTAATTTTAAAACCCTCAAGTATTATTATTTACAAAAAGATTCATACATTATATTTACACAAGGATTCCTACACCATCACCACCACTCCTCCTCCATACCCTTTTTCTTGACGCCCGTCGCCGCCACCTTCTCTTCCTCCACTATCACTATCACTACGATTGTCACCTCATCCAGATTCACCATTAATTCCTCCTTCTACATAACTATTGCCTATTTTTCTTATTTTTACTCTACCACCATCGCTATTAACACCACAATAAATGGGATCTTCTCATTCAGCATCACCACCAGCATTGTAATACCCCATACTTTTTCCTAGCTAATTTCATCTCAAGAATGTCTAGTATTAGCTTCTAAATTGAATGATGGTTATTCCATAAGGAATTTTCAATATTTTTATTTTTTGTCATATGGAGAATTCAATAATCTTTCCATCGATATAAGATTCGCCCAAATCTGATAATTGGGTTAGAAGTTATGACTATTTAAAGTTTCCATCAAAAAATAGTTCCATATAAGTCAGTGGCGCGCCGTGCCACAAGAGGAAATGGCATTTGGAAAATTCCAGTAGGGGTCTTCAATTATGGCGCATCGCGCTAGGGCCTAAATTCAGAATTGTCCATTTTCTAGTGCCTCAGCGCGATTTTCCCTGCATCGCGCCAAAGTTTTAGGTCACAAAGGAAGTGGCAACGCAATGTCTCCGCGTCGCGCCATCCCTCAATTTTCCAATTATCAAAAACCAGTGACACGACGCGATAGTGCCACATCATGCTAAAGGTCCAGTTCGGAAAATATTTACAATTTTAAAAGACGTATCCAAGGGTTAAAAAGGTCAATTTCCTACCACTACTTAATCCCAATAACACGTGATTTAGCTATTCTTCACCAAAAATATACTATTTTCTCTCAATTTTCTCTCAAGAACAAGCTAGGGTTTCTGTTGGGGATTCGAATTCAAGAAGATTTCACCATCAATCCTTACAAAATCATGAACTAAGGTATGCATAGTGTTTATTCATGGACTTCTTTCATCCATGAAGCCTAAGAATCCTTTTTTCTAAATTCGAGTTAATGGATTTTCTTATGAATTTCATGATTGGGCTGCTCTTATTCATATGGATACTGAGAAATTGAATTCTACTCCATGTTGGGTGATAAATTCTATGTGTGATTAATTATTATAGATATAGATTCATGTAAACCTATGACTAAACCCTTGAATAATGAAATTAGAATTGAACCACAATGTATATTTATTATACAGTGATGTTTACATGTACTATGCCTACAATCTATTTGATTAAATGCCTAAATGAATGAAAAATACCTAAATAGCATGATACAATTAAATCCCCATGTGTGCTCAAGTTTATGCTTATCACATATTTGATGAAATGTTTCTATAAATATGGTATGGACTATGGTGTTAGTTATTTATTCAAGTAAGTTATGCTTGGTCAGTTTTCTTCCATCGAGTCCTGGGGGTACTTGTACACAAAACATTAGTTGTGTGCCTAGATCCCATATCATGTTTTCACGATACTCTCAGTCAAGCTATGAATCTTTAGACTACAAACAATCTTCTGACTTAGGAAATCTCCATGATCTTATGAACTCAGTCAATTATTAGTTATCAGTAGTATTTCATCAGTCAACAGAATTCAGTAATTTAGCCCATGTTCAGTTCAGTAAATCATGTTCAGAGTCTATTCAGATGGGAGTAGGAATTAACACCATCTGAACCTAGGGATGGGAACACACACTATCATATGAAGGTGTGATTCTTAGAAGTCATCCTTGCATTCCAGAACTATGTAGCCAGCATAGGTTGAGACATTAATACTGTCCGATGAGGGTTGATGAGGTGGATAAGCACTATTACATAAGGCCCTCACCATTCTCGTATAGGGGACACTATCAGATGAGGGTCAC
This sequence comes from Capsicum baccatum var. pendulum, assembly GCA_030864225.1. NCBI lineage: Eukaryota > Viridiplantae > Streptophyta > Magnoliopsida > Solanales > Solanaceae > Capsicum > Capsicum baccatum. Next base: position 159,507,788 of record CM061555.1, on the reverse strand, counting down.
CCACAGCTTGTCTTTACCAGTGGTACAGTATTGACACTCTTCCAATTGGAGTTACAGATTGGACCACAACTCAACCATAATGGCATACCAGGGGCATGTCAATTAGATAACTATTTCCCACAGTTTCATGTTACAGAATCAGGACTGTTAGATATAGTCAATTAATCTCAATAATAGAACTAAGATAGTTATTCAGATTTCAGGATTGTCAGATATAGTCAACTCAGATATAGTATGGAATCAATAGTTCCATCAGATTTAGGACTGTCAAATACAGTCACTCATGTTATCAGTTATATTCAGATTCAGTAATCATGTTATCATAGTATTAGTGTCAGTTGTTATGTCTCATGCATGTATTCTCACTCTCATGATAGTTAGTTAGTTATTATTATTGTTCACGCAATGAACCCCATGCATTCAGCCTACCTCATATGCATACCAGTACATTCAAAGTACTGACGCATTTGTGCTATGGTGTCTTATATCAGAGGTTCAGAAACACTAGCTCCAAAGCAACAGTAGATTCCAGATATCTGCAGACAGAGTTAGAAGTGAGTTCTCATCTTTTGAGGGCATGGTTATTTTCCTATTATCTCATTAATCAGTTTATTAGTTGGAGTTAGTTTGATAAGGATGTCTCTAAACGTATTGAAGCAGGGTGGATGAAGTAGAAGCTCACTTTGGGAGTGTTGTGTGATAAGAAAGTTCCCCTTAAGATTAAAGGAAAATTCTACAGAGTGGCATTCCATCCGGTCATGCTGTATGGAGCGGAGTGTTGGCCAGTCAAGAACTCCCATATCCAAAAACTAAAGGCGGCAGAAATGAGAATATTGCAATGGATATAGACTTACTAGAAGGGATAGAGTTAGGAATGTGACTATTCAAGAGAAGGTGGAGGATAAAATGCTAGAAGATAGGTTGAGATGGTTTGGGCATATGATGAGGAGAGGCACGGATGCCCTAGTTCAGAGGTGTGAGAGAATGGCCTTAGATGGATTTAGCAGGAGTAGAGGTAGGCTAAAAAAGTATTGGAGGGAGGTGATTAGAGATGACATAGAGCAGTTGCAACTCACTAAGAAGATGACCCTAGACAAGAAGGTGTGGAGGTTACGGATTAGGGTAGAAGGTTAGGGCGAGTGTATGGATTATGGCTAGGTGTTAGGAGATCTATTATGTATCCGAGAAGTAATCCCAGGTATGTGTCCTTCAGTAAGAGCCTTTAGCCAGGTGAGTTCGGGTGGGGTAGGTAAGTGGGTATCCTAGTTCTTATTTCTTATTTCGTATTGCTCGTATTTATCTAATTTTATACTTCACTAATATTTATTTCTATTATTTCTTATGTCGGCATGCAAATATTTCTTGTTGCATATTCCAATACGATCTTGGTGTATTATTCGAGATTCTGAGCCAGGGGTCTATTGAAAACAGCCTCTCTACTTCTTCGAAGGTAGTGGTATGAACTGTGTACATCTTACCCTCCCCAGACCACACTTTGTGGGAATACACTAGGCCTATTATTGTTGTTGTTGTTATAGTTGGAGTTAGTTAGGGACATATCCCATCAACTCCTTACTCAGACAGTTTAGTCAGTTAGAGGCTTTCTAGAATATCATGTTTCAGACTTCAGTATGTTCAGTTTTATTTTGGGTATTCTATTTCCCCACACAGATATTATATCATTCAGATCATATTTAGTATTGAACCTTATGGTCTTTCAGTGCATGTTTCCACATTATTATGTCATATTATATAGTGTACAGATATAGATATTAGTCATGGGTTAGCTTGTCGTCGTTCGCGGTCATGAGCAACGTGTAGCATTTTGAGCACCAGGCTCGGGGCATTACAAACTTGGTATCAGAGCCTAAGGTTTAATAGAGTTTTAGGAAGTCTGAAAGCCGCATCTAGTAGAGTCTTGTACATGGGTGTGTTGTGCACCACATTTATGTATAAGAGGCTATAAGATGCTTTAGGAATAATTTCCCTTCTTCTGGTATTCATGTCGTGCCAGTGAGCATAATCTCAAGTCAATCTCTTAGTCTAATTTGTTTCTCCCTTTCTTCTATAGAACATGCCTCCTAAAAAAAAGAAACGGAAATCAGTCAGACCCTCAACCCAAAGATCCTTTGGGCGATCATGCTTCTCATGCAGAGTTCAGGGTCGCATTTACTACTCTTGCTCAGTCAGTTGCCGCTCAAAATGAATGGCTAATAGTTATTCCGACCAACTAGTGGCCAATTCAGCCGCAGCTAGGATTGGGGACTTTACCCGAATGAATCCTCCATCCTTACTCGGGTCTAAGGTAGGTGAGGGCCCTCAAGAATTCATTGATCAGGTTTAGAAGGTGATAGACATCATGGGGGTGAATACTATTGAGAGTGCTGAGCTAGCTGTATATCAATTGCAAGATGTGGCTCATACTTGATTCAAACACTAAAAGTCAGAGAGGTCAGATGATGCAGGTCCTATATAGTGGTAGAAGTTTGTCACTGCATTCTTAGACAGATTCTTTCCCCAAGATCTTAGAGAGGCTAAGGTTCTAGAATTCATCAACCTCAGGCAGGGCAATATGACGGTGAAAGAGTATTCTCTTAAGTTTACTGAATTAGCAAGATATGACCCTCATGTGGTTGCAGACAACAGAACTAATATGAGTAAGTTCACTTCAGGGGTAAATGATAGCGTGGTAAATGAGAGAAAATCTGTCATACTGAATAGTGACATAACTTTATCTAGGCTTATGACTCATGCTCAGTAGATAGAGAAGCAGAAAATTAAATAGGGGGAGAAGCAGAATAAGAGAGCGAAGACAAGTAGTTTCAACTTCGCTCAGCCAAAATCAGAAGGAGGAAATCATTCCCAGTTTCATCCTAAGTCATCATTTCCAGCCTCTTCTTCAGCCAGTGCTCCAGTTCCTAAGTTCAAGGAGGGTAACAGAGATAGAGTTCCAGGCTCTAGGTCTTAAGGCAGTGTTAAAAATGCCCGAACTAATCCTCTTTGTCAGACTTGTGGTAAGAACCACAAGGGTGCTTGCAGAGCGGGTAGCGATGTCTATTTTTGTTGTGATAAGCCAGGCCATAGAGTCAGATACTGTCCTCAGTCAGGTTATCAGAGTCATCTCCGCTCCCCAGCTCAGTCTGGTTGCCCAAATCAAAAGGGTACCACCACCAGTGCTACTAGTGGGCAACGCCCAAACAAACTCTATGCTCCCTAGTCCCGGCAAGATCAGGAAAATTCTCCTGATATGGTTATTGGTACGTTACAGATCTTTCATATGCATGTTTATGCTTTGCTAGATCCAGGTGCTTTCTTGTCTTTTGTTACTTCCTATATAGCAGTTGATTTCGGAGTCAGTCCCAAAATTCTAGCAGAGCCCTTTTCAGTCTCTACCCTAGTGGGTAAAACTATCATAGCCCAACAGGTATGCAGGAACTGCCCGGTTATAATATTTCAGAAAGTCACTTCCGCAGACTTAGTTGAATTAGAGATAACTGATTTTGATGTCATTATTGACATGGATTGTCTTCACTCCTGCTATTCCACAGTCGATTGCAGAAATCGAACAGTCCAGTTTTCGTTCCCAAATGAACCCATCCTTGAGTGGAAGGGTAGTACTTCAGCGTTTAGAGGTCATCTTGTTTCCTACCTTAGGGCAAGAAAATGATATCTAAGGGATGTGTCTATCATCTTGTTCATGTTAAGGATTCCAGTTTTGAAACTCCCAGTCTTGAATCTGTTCCCGTTATGAATGAATATTCAGATGTCTTTCCCGAAGATCTTCCAGGAATTCCTCTTGAAAGGGAAATAGACTTCGGCATTGATCTTCTTCCAGATACTCAGCCTATCTCTATTTCGTCATATAAAATAGAACCAGCAAAACTCAAAGAATTGAAAGAACAGTTGAAAGATCTCCTAGATAAGGGATTCATCAGGCCAAGTATTTCCCCGTGGGGCGCACCAATCTTATTCGTGCACAAAAAAGACGGTTCTCTCAGAATGTGCATAGACTACCGTCAACTTAATAAGGTCATGGTCAAGAACAAGTATTCTCTTCCCAGAATCGATGACTTGTTTGATTAACTTCAGGGTGCCAGTTATTTCTCTAAGATAGACTTAGATCCGGCTATCATTATCTCAGAGTTGGGGAATATGATATTTTGAAAATAGCTTTCCGTACTCGGTATGGTCATTTCGAATTCTTAGATATGTCCTTTGGTCTTACTAATACCCCAGCAGATTTTATGGACTTGATAAACCGTGTGTTCAAGTAGTACTTGGACATGTTCATCATAGTCTTCATAAATGATATTCTAATCTATTCCCGCAGTGAGTGTGATCATGCAGACCATCTCAGAACAGTACTTCAGACTCTTAGAGATCATCAGCTATTTTCCAAATTACGTAAGTGCGAATTTTGGCTAAGGTCAGTAGCATTCCTTGTTCATATCATTTCTGGTGATGGCATTAGAGTTGATCCTTAAAATATCGAAGCAGTAAAAAACTGGCCCAGACCTGTCTCCCATTAGATATCAAGAGTTTTTGGGTTTGGCTGGCTATTGCAAATGGTTTTTTAAGGGATTTTCTTCTATTGTATCCCCTATGTCCAGATTGACTCAAAAAAAAGTCAGGTTTCAGTTGTTAGATCCTTACGAGAAGAGTTTTCAGAAGTTGAAGACTCGACTCACCTCAGCTGCAGTATTTGCTCCTCCAGATGGTCCAGATGGTTTTGTAGTGTATTGTGATACATCCAGAGTAGGTTTGGGTTGTGTCCTCATGCAGCATGGTAAGTTCATAGCTTACGCCTCCAGACAGCTTAAGACCCATGAGAAAAATTATCCTACTCATGATCTCAAGTTAGCAACCGTAGTCTTTGCCTTGAAAATTTAGAGGCATTATCTATACCGTGTTTATGTAGATGTGTTCACTAATCATAAAAGTCTTTAGTATGTTTTTTCTCAGAAAGAAATCTTCATCAGAGAAGGTGGTTAGAGCTCTTGAAAGATTATGAAATGAGTGTCCTTTATCATCCGGGCAAGGCCAATGTAGTCGCCGACGCTCTTATTAGACTATCCATGGGTAGTGTTTCTCATGTTGAAGACAGTAGGAAGAAGTTAGCTCAGGAAGTCCATCAGTTTTTCAGACTAATCATTCGCTTAGTCGATACAAAAGAGGGTGATATATGGGTTCAGAGTTGTTCAGAATTATCTCTAGTTTCCGGGGTAAAAAAAACAAGATAGAGATCCCAGCCTTGTCATGTTGAAAGAGTCAGTCCAGGATCAGAAAATAGAGGTTTTCTCCCAAGGGGGAGATGGTGTCCTTCATTGTCAGGGTCGTCTCTATGATCCAGGTGTAGATGATTTAGGGCAGAAAATTCTTGCAAAAGCACATGGTGTGCGCTACTCTATTCATCTAGGGGCCACAAAGATGTACCGCGACATGCGGGAAATCTATTGGTGGAGTGGGATAAAAAGAGACGTTATAGAGTTTTTGGCTAAGTACTCTATATGTCAGCAGGTTAATATAGAGCATCAGAAGCCTAGTCGGTCCATGCAGGAGTTCAGTAGTCCTACTTGGAAGTGGGAAGTTGTGAACATGGACTTTGTGATGGGTTTTCCTCAAACTCGTCGCCAACATGATTCAGTCTGGGTCATTGTAGACAAAATGACCAAATCAACTCATTTACTTCCAGTTCATACCTTTTATTCAGCTGAGGATTACGCCAAACTCTACATCAAGGAGTTGGTCAGATTGCACAGTGTTTCATTGTCCATTATCTAAGACAGAGATACCCAGTTTACCTCTCATTTTTGGAAAGCATTCCAAAAGGGTCTTGGTAACCAAGTTTATCTTAGTACAACCTTTCATCCTTAGACAGATGGACAAGAAGAAAGACATTAGAATATATGCTAAGGGCATATGCAATCGATTTTAAGGGAAGTTGGGATGACCACTTACCTTTGATTGAGTTTGCACACAATAACAGCTATCATTCCAGTATTCAGATGGCTCCATTCAAAGCTCTCTACGATAGGAGATGTAGATCAACAATTGGTTGGTTTGAAGTTAGTGAGGCCTCAGTCATAGGTCCTGACTTGGTATTTCAAGCCTTAGAAAAAGTTCAGTTGATTAGAGAAAGACTTTAGGCTGCTCAGAGCCGATAGAAGTCTTATGCAGATGTTTGTAGAAAATATCTCGAGTTTGAGATTGGTGATCATATCTATTTAAAGATCTCTACCATGAAGGGAGTGAAGAGATTTGGCAAGAAGGGAAAGCTCCATCCCCGATATGTTGGTCCCTTCAAGATTCTCAGTCGCTTTGGCAAGGTAACCTATGAGCTTGAATTGCCTTTAGATCTAGCCTCAGTTCATCCAGTCTTTCATGTCTCTTTGCTCAAGAAGTGCATAGGTGAACCATCAGTTGTAGTCTCTATTCAGAGCATTGATGTCGAGAACACTCTCTTTTATGAAAAGATTCCAGTCAAAATCTTAGACTATCAGGCTCGTAGATTAAGTAACAAAGAAGTCCCTCTAGTTAAGGTTCTTTGGCAAAATAAGTCTGTCGAGGGAGCTACTTGAGAAGCAGAGTCAAACATGCATACCAAGTATCCTCATCTCTTCTTTTCCAACTCAGATCAAGCTCAAGGTAACAGTTTCCTTAAGCTTACTCAGTTTCATGTTCAGTGTTCATCACAAACTTGGTGTGCAGTTTCATGCTCATGCTCCCATTATAAACTTGGTATAAAGTACCATTCCATATTCAGTCATGCACTCATGTATCAGTTCAGGTATGTAATTATGCATCAGACATGCATTCTCATTGTGAGAAACTTAGTTCCTCAGAACACTCAGTCATACATTTATGAATCAGTTACACATGCATCAGATATGCATGTTCAGTATTATATGTTCAGTTTGTCAATCATGTCAGTCAAGAGATCATGTTCCAGTTATTGATGTTCAGTATGTACATCAGTTGCCTTTTCCCCCCTCTCATTCAGTCTCATTCGAGGACGAATGTTCTCAAGGGGGAGATATTATAATACCCCATACTTTTTCCTAGCTAATTTCATCTTAAGAATTTTTAGTATTAGATTTTAAATTTAATGATCGTTATTCCATGAGGAATTTTCAATATTTTCACTTTTTTCCATATGGAGAATTCAATAAGCTTTCCATCGATATAAGATTCGCCCAAATCTGATAATTGGGTTAGAAGTTACGACTATTTCAAGCTCTCATTGAAAGACAGTGCCATATTAGTCAGTGGCGCGCTGCGCCACAAGAAGAAATGGCATTTGGAAAATTCCAGTAGGGGTTCGCAATTATGGCGCATCGCGTTAGGGCCCAAATTCAGAATTGTCCATTTTTCAGTGCCTCGGAGCGATTTTCCCCACGTCGCACCAAAGTTCCAGGTCACAAAGAAAGTGGCAACGCAATGGCCCCGCGTCGCGCCATCCCTCAATTTCCCAATTGTCAAAAACCAGTGACACGGCACAATAGTGCCGCATCACGCTAAAGGTCCAGTTTGGGAAATATTTACAATTTTAAAAGACGCATTCAAGGGTTAAAAAAGTCAATTTCCTACCTCTATTTAAACCCAATAACACGTGATTTAGCTATTCTTCACCCAAAATATACTATTTTCTCTCAAGTTTCTCTCAAGAACAAGCTAGAGTTTCTGTTGGGGATTCGAATTCAAGAAGATTTCACCATCAATCCTTATGAAATCATGAACTAACGTATGCATAATGTTCATTGATGAACTCCTTTCGTCCATTAAGCCCAAGAATTTTTTTTTTTAAATTCAAATTTATAGATTTTCTTATGAATTTCATAATTGGGATGCTCTTGTTCATGTGGATAATGAGAAATTGAATTCTACTCCCTGTTGGGTGATAAATTCTATGTGGGTTAAATTATTATAGATACAGATTCATGCAAACCTATGACTAAACCCTTGAATAATGAAATTAGAATTGAACCATAATGTATATTTATTGTACAATGATGTTTACATGTACTATGCCTACAATCTATTTGATTAACTACCTAAATGAAGGAAAAATGCCTAAATAGCATGATACAATGAAATCCCCATGTGTGCTCAAGTTTATGCCTATCACACGTTTGATGAAATGCTTCTATAAATGTGGTATGGACTATGGTGTTAGTTATATGTTCAAGTAAGTTGTGCTTGGTCAGTTTTCTTCCATCGAGTCCTGGGGGTACTTGTACCCGAAACATTTGTTGTGTGCCAAGAGCCTATGTCATGTTTTCACGATACTCTCAGTCAAGCTATAAATTCTTAGACTTCAAACAGTCTTATGACTCATGAAATCTCCATGATCTCATGAACTCAGTCAGTTGTCAGATATCAGTAGTATTTTGTCAGTCAACGGAATTCAGTAATTCAACCTATGTTTAGTTCGGTAAATCATGTTCAGAGTCTATTCAAATGGGAGTAGGAATTAGCACCGAGTGAACCCAAGGATCGGAACACATACTATCAGATGAGGGTATGATTCATAGAAGTCATCCTTTTATTCCAGAACTATGTAGCCAGCATAGGTTGAGACATCAATACTATCCGATGAGGGTTGATGAGGTGGATAAGCACTGTTAGATAAGGGCCTACTATTCTCGTATAGGGGACACTATCAGATAAGGGTCGCCCACAGCTTGTCCTTACTCGTCGTGCGATATTGATATCCATCCAATTGGGATTACAGAATGGACCCTAACTGTAATGCCCCAAGATCCCATCCCAAGACGTCACACGGTGCTTAAGGCCACACGCGGCCTCAAGCTAACCCTCTGAGCCTGTCATCACTTTTATAACTCACTATGACCATAATCAAGCTATAATAAGGAAAAATAATCATGCCATGAACATACTGGAATACGAAGAAATACTATCCTATACAATTAAAATACTGAAGTTCTGTATATACTGGTACTCTAGTCTGACAAAGCCTCTACTATATAAGACTGAGGAGCTATTGGGACAGATCCCCAACTGACCCGTACTAAACTGGAAATAAACAACCATCTACTATCAAGACAAAAATCAGGAACATAGGTCCTCAAACCATGAGGACTCACCAACTGTACAAATGTACATAGAGGTACTCAAAGATCACTGTCGCTACTGAGACTGAGCACCTGAACCTACATCATGAGAAAATATAGAACACAGAAGAGTATGGGAATCAGTACTTGGGAATGTACTGAGTATGTGGAAGTGCAGGCAACATTTAAATAATATCATAAATGTATAAGAAAATCATGCATGCTGATAATAATGACTCTCATCGCTTGAGTTACCCGAAACATATTTTCCATAAATAATCAATAATAACATATACTTCATAAATCTCATAAACCATTGGACTCAACTCAAACTCTTTGACTCATGACTTAGAGTGACTTAGTAACTCATGAAACTTGGACTATTATGGACTTAGGAGTTTCTTATAACCAACATAAACCATGTGAGCTTACATGGAGTCCAACGTCTTGCCCACGTTGGGGAGAGCTATTCTATTATTGCCATCGGAGTAGAACCTTAACTTTAGTGATCACTGTCTTGGCCTTTGGACCTTAATCTTAATCCTACGGTGGCACGTAGTTCTAGGGAAGTAGGATGTGCTGAACCCATACTTCCTGCTCGGTGCTCAATACTACTCCCAGACTTAAGCTCAGAACGCGTTAGGAAATCCACTTTAATCAACTCAAGGGTCTATCATGAAGACCAAAATATAAATATATATCTCACTTGTAAATCATAATCAACTTGTGGATTCCTAACTCGACTAAATCTCAAAATAATCTTTCTCATCATCAAGTACACTTGCTTATCAAATCATATCAAGTATCAAATCTTTCAGAAAACATTACAGAACTCTTTTTTGACTCTCAAGCTCAGTATCAATATATATTTAATAGAAAAACTTCTCATGGAAAAACATAAATCATGACACTTATCATAAATCACTTAGAAATTATCATTTCAAGATAACAATATACAACTCATGACATAAATTCTTAATTTAAGAAATAAGACAATGAAGTAGTCATATGTGTCAATCTTGTATAGCTCAAATCTCATAAATCCTTGATAAAGTAATTTGGGTGTAAACCCACTTTGCAAAATTCATGAAATTCAATAGAAATTAAATCTTTGGGCACAAGAACGAAAAAAGTGTTCTTGTTCAAAACCCCACATACCTTAATCTTTGAAATTGGATGAACTTTAGTGCTTGAGACTTTATCCACACTTCAAATAAATAATTCTTGAAGGCCACACTATGAGGAACTTGGTTCTTGAAGACATTTTGAAGATTTATGGATGATTCTTGGAAGATTTATGTTCTTGATATAACCCTAGATATATTATCTCAAGAGAATTGGAAGAGAAAATGATAGAATTAGGGTTTCGATGGGATTCTCATATTTATAGAGGCCTCCAAAAGATGGGAAAAGACCAAAATACCCTTGCAAAAACGTCTCTAAATTGCTGAAAAAAATAGTTGACGACATCTGTGACAAGCCGTCAGACCCGTGATAGGCCACCACAAAATGTCATCACAAAAGGGTCGAATTTTATGATGTTCTTCCTAAGGCTGAAGACATCGTCAGAAATGTCGTCAGAAACGTGACAAGCCGTCAGAAACATTGTCACCCTTTTCCAGATTGACATGCTAGAGTAAAATAGGTATAACTCTTTTCTACGATATCAGATTTTGGCAAAATTGATATCGTTGGAAAGATGATTCAATTATCCATCTGTTGATAGGTCATGAGCTCAAAAATTCCAAGTATAATGAGAGATATGCTCGTTTGAAGATGACTATACCAATATCCTTCCCAAGAATTCAATCGGTAAGGAATATTTTGATTCATCCAATCGTTAGGACATCTTTAAGGCCTTAATACACACCATCCTTGATCAGAAAACAACCCAAAACATTATAATTTATTTCTCATGAGCTTGATTCATGGTTGCACTATTGGTTAGAGTCTCAGGGTATTACACCAACTCAGCCATAATGGCGTATCAGGGGCATGTTGGTTAGATAACTATTTCCCATATTTTTATGTTACAGAATCAGGACTATCAGATACAGTCAATCAGTCTCAGAAATAGAACTTAGATATTTCTACAGATTTTAGGACTGTCAGATACTGTCAACTCAGATACAGTAGGAAACTCAGATAGTTCCATCAGATTCAGGCCTGTCAAATACATTCACTCATGTTATAGTTATATTCAGATTCAGTAATCATGTTATCACAGTATTAGTGTCAGTTGTTATGTCTCATGCATGTATTCTTATGCTTATGATAGTTAGTCAGTTATTATTATTGTTCACGCATATGAACCCTATGCATTCAGCCTAACTCATATGCATACCAGTATACTCAAAGTACCGACGTATTTGCGCTATGGTGTCTTATACCATAGGTTCGGAGACACTAGCTCCAGAGCAGTAGATTTCAGATATCTTCAGACAGAGTTAGAAGTGAGTCCTCATCTTTCGAGGACATGGTTATTTTCCTATTATCTCATTAATCAATTTATTAGTTGGAGTTAGTTGGAGACATGTCCCATCAATTCCTTTCTCAGGCAGTTCAGTCAGTTAGGGGCTTTCTAGACTATTATATTTCAGATTTCAGTATGTTCAATTTTGTTTTGGGTATTCTATTACCCCACACAGATGTTATATCATCCAGATCATGTTCAGTATTGAACCTTATGGCCTTTTAGTGCATGTTTCCGCATTATTATGTCATATTATGCAGTGTACAGGTATAGATATCAGTCATGGGTTAGCTTGTGGTCCTTCAGGGTCATGAGCATCGTGTAGCGTTTCGAGCACCTGGCTCGGGGTGTTACTAGTACCACCACTTCTATTTTTACCATAAATATTACTTTTTCGTGCGCTCCTCCTCTAATTAGATTTTTTTTTCCAGAAATTAAGTAAATATCGAAGTTGCTGCAGCAACAGTTGAAGTTGCTGCAGCAACTTTGATAGGTGCTGCAACAACTTCGATAATTGTTGCAACACAACAACCAATAGTAATTGTTGCAGCAATTACTGTAGTTGCTGAAGCAACTCTCATAGTTGCTGAATTTGTTAAATTATTTCTTCATTCATTTTTAAAAGAAATAAAAAAATTCTTTTCAAACTTTTCAATTTTTTTTATAAAAATAGTCCATGAAAGTTAAAAAAGAAAGAATGAAATGAAAAGAGAAAGAAAAAGAAGAAGAGAAGATGGAAGAAGAGGAAAATATATAGAGAGAGAAAAAATAAGAAAAAGATGGAGAGAGAAAAAAAAGAAGAAAGATTGAAATATAAAAAAAGGAGGAAATTATAAAATTTAAAATTTGGAGTTGGAGGAATTTTTAAAAAATTAAAAAGTTTTTAAAAATTACACTTTACACTCCAATTAACTTAATGACAATTTAAGTAAAGTTTAGTCAAAGTTATCACCATTTTTAACTTAAAATTTTTTTTGTCACCTCCCACTTAATTTTCTCTTGTAACCAAGCTATACCAAATGATTAAAGAGTCTGGAACCATTCTATGCCACTAAACTAAAAAAAAAGCACCAAACTATTTCATATATTTAATTATGTACCAATCTATGCTTAACTCACAAAAATTACGAGTTATGCATAAATATCTTTAACGGAAGGCAGCTCACGGTGTTAATTTTTTTGAAAAGTGCATAACTCACAATTTTTGTGAGTTATTCATTCTTATTTTAACATAACTCGCAAAAAATGTGAGTTATGCATTTTATTTTCAACATAACTTACAAAAATTGTGATTTATGCATTCTTATTTAACATACCTCACAATTTTTGTAAGTTATTCATTCTTATTTTAATATAACTCACAAAAATTGTGAGTTATGCATTTTATTTTAACATAACTCACAATTTTTCGGAGTTATGCATTCTTATTTTTAACATAATTTTAGTACATTCAAAAAACATGAATAATAATTACATGAAATTAGCAATATAAATAATAATAACATGAAATTAACAAACATAACTTATTAGCGATGATATTTTAGACCTACCGATAATAATCGATAGTATCCAAGCTTAGTGACAAATGAACATTTGCAGATGTTTTAGCATTCTGCATCCATCCAAATTGAGATGATTGCCCATAATTATAGTCATTTTCAAATAAATCAACATTATTCGTGTCACACAGAGTTAAGCCCCTAAATAAAATATAACATATGACATATGAAATAGACAAAAAATCATTAAAAATATAAAATATTAATAATAACACAAATTAAGAAAAAATACCGATCACTTTCATTCAAAGTTTCATTCAAATCAGGTATTGAGAATTGTGTTGGCATGTTAGTCAACATGATGTATTGGGGAGCATTCATGTCAAAAAAAAGTATTATACTGAGTTAAATGAGTATTAACATCACTTGTTGGATCATCAATTGCGTATGCACATTTGTCTGTATCGGAGATTACACAAGATGATTTTTATGCTCCTTCTTAACATAAACTTGAAGAATGTTTAGTTTTATTTGACTAGCATAGTCAGAGGGAGCCATCAGAAATTCAGTCAACGACTCATCATTACTAATAATCCATTCTCCATAATTTACCATTCCTTGAGATGAGAAGGAATTTAGATATTGTCCGACTGTAAATAAATCAAAATCATTATTTTTTATTTTCATTTTTCTAAAAATTGATTCTACAAATTCTCTATAACCAATTGAAATTGGATACTTCGCGTTGGACTTGGGGGGACATACTATAATATATTATATTTTCCTCGTGAATAATTTTGCCATCCCAAAAAAGTGCAACTTTAACACGTTCAGAATTTATTCTCTAAAATTTGATAAAGTTTTGAAAAGATAAATTGAGTTTGAAGATGATTGAGAAAAAAAAAATTAAAGTTGAAGAAGAAGAAGAAGAATTTGAAAACCATATACAAAGAATGAATGTATACGGGTGTTTAAATAGGAGAATTTGATAAAATAGATGCATAACTCACAAAAAAAGGTGAGTTATATACATTTATGAGTTATATGTTAATAGAATTTCGGAAACGTTTTTTATTGTTTAAATAACTCACAAATGAATGGATAACTCATAATTTATCTGAGTTATATTAAAATAAAAGCATAACTCACAATTTTTATGAGTTATATTATAATAAAATGCATAACTCATAAAAATAGTAAATTATGTTAAAAATCACAATTTTTATGAGTTGTGTTAAAATAAAAATATATAACTTATGAAAATTGTGAGTTATGTACTTTTCAAAAAAAATTAACACCGTGTGAACTGTCTTCCAAGATATTTAGGCATAAATCATAATTTTTGTGAGTTGAGCTTGATATATTTTTAAATATATGATGGTGTTTTTTTTAGTTAGGTGAGATAGAATGGTTCTGGACTCATGATTAAGCAACAAATAGGACAATATTTGTTGAGTAATGCTTAACTGGAATCCGGATTCAATTTGAGTTATAAATTTCTGTAAAGCCGTCCACTCTCCTTGTCTCGCAAATTAGGTATGGCGAATGTGTCAGCAGTTTCAACATCAAAAGGAAGATGGAGCAATCTCTCCAAATATGCTTCTAGAATTTTCTTTGTTCTCATCTTCCTTCAGGTCCCTTTGTTCAGGTGTATATATATACACTCAGCAAATTTGAAAATTCATTTCCATAATCTTGATGAAGCTACTGAAGTCGCCTCATATCTGGGTTCATTGAATTAAAATGACTCTTTTATCTTAGTTATAATAATTGATACCAATTTTATGAAGTTGATCTGTGAGTATTTCCAGTAACAATATTGTTTCCCAAAGATCTTGTGTTAATGTTATCGAATCCGGACTAATAAAATCGCCTAAGATCGCATATATGGTAAGTCGTGTTTCATTTGTTTTACTTTCATTTGGGAAATTAACGGAGCTTCAGAGACGTTAATTTGTGATTTATTCCTCCAAAATTAAAACCGATTCCTAATACTGATAAAAGATATTTATAACAAAGTTTAAGATATTTTAATTTTGAATGTAACAAATCATCTGGATTGTCAGTGTTGTATGCATTTATTTATAGTTGATTGCTATTCTTAACATTCCCGTCAACTACCTTGGAAGAATTCAGTGCATAGAGTTTTTGATGTAATCCATATCTTTGGTAGACTATCTTATTTGAAAAGTGATTGTAAGTTAATTCGTTGAGGGGCAAAAGAAAGCAATGAAATGGAATGTCCTAGATACTCCAGATGTGGTCTTCAGATGGCAGTGTCGTAGCAAGTTGAATGTTGAGGAATTATTTTGCAGTTCGATGTTAGATCTTAGTTAGTTGTTTATCTCCAACTTTGTTTGTATCTTCCATCCTAAATTTCCAAGTCATGAATGCTTTTATTAAAGAACGTGACCTACTGATTACCTTATTTTAGCCTAGCTGTTGCCTATAGATGAAACAGGTTATGTTTCAATCAAGCTAAAACAGTAAGTAAATAATACAGTGAAATTTCACGTGGAAAACACCCACTCAAAGAGGTATAAAAACCACGACCTATTTTTCTACTCGATTTAACCCCAACCCACTCAAAGAGGTATAAAAACCACGACCTATTTTTCTACTCGATTTAACCCCAACTCCACTAAATCACTTGAGCCTCAACAATAAACAAATTATAGGACTCTGGTAAACTAGGAATTATAAACTCCTAATTCCTACTTCTACAAACACAAACCTTCCCAAGGTAAGTGCTCCCAAGTATTCGAGTTCCCCAACTTGAAGACAATACTCCTAACTCAGTTTATACTTTATTGAGACTAGAAATAAATAAACAGTATAACTCAAGAACCTATGTCACTTCCTCTATTTAACAATAACTTCATTTCCTCAGTCTTCTATCATCAGTTGGACTCTTCAACTCATCAGAGTTTGTTGTTAAGTCAAAGTCCTTCTCCAAGCCAATCTCGTTGTCTAGGTAGAATTCCTTCACTAACTCAACTTCACTGTTGTGTTTTATCCATCCTCAAACTCTTTTCCGCACGTGATCAACATTATGATTATATCATAATTAAGCTTGCTTATCCATTCCTGACTTTAAGCAATCTTGTCTGTATCTCCGGTGAAAAGTGAACCCTGTCTTGATATGATTGGACCAGCTTGAGTAACATGTTTCATTCATGTGTCAATCATCAAAACTTCATTGATCTAACAACTTTGAATGTTAGTGCCTGTCATCTTATTCATTCATGATATGCACGACATCTTAATATTAGTTCTTGCTGCCTAACGCAAAAATATATGCCTTACTTCTGATTGTATATTTGCACCACATCCCACATGCTGCAGGCATTTCTCTTATCTTCTAGAATGCTTTATGCTGTTGAGCTGGTCATGCATTCACTTTCTGAGACCTAATATCTCAATATGGGGGTGGGGGTGTAACAAGGAGATGAAACATCTTTGTTTTCATCTCAACTTTTGCTTCAAAATGCTTATCTTTTCCAACTTTGGTTGGGGTAAGGTGTGGTGTTTCTTATCTCCAGTTTTCAGATAATACTACATTTCCCTCTTAAACCATGTGCTATGATTCAATTGTATGCTCGTTGATGATTTGAATTTTGAACTTAGATTGATTATCATTTGTAAAAATAATTGGGGTAGTGTTGATGTTTGTAATGACATTATTTAAGCTTTTTGAGTCTGTTAACTTGTCTCAGTGTCGATGACGGATCAGTTATTTTTGAACACGGTGAATGAGTACTCGCATTTGAACATGGTGACTGAGAGAATTTAGTCTCATCCAAGCAAACTGATATCCTCTCTGCTACTCGTCTTAGTTCAAGCAAACTGATATCCTCTCTGCTACTCGTCTTAGTTAGGTCTTTTTGGGTATGGATATGATTAAGCACCTGAAATGAGCTTTATATGGAAATGGATGGATTATGAAGTGGAGTAACTGCTTATTAGTCAGGTGGTACCTTATAGAAAATTAGTTGGGTGGGTTGTCCTTAAGAGGAAGGAGGGTAAGGTCCAGAAAGGTTGTTATTTGAGGAAATTTCTTGTTGGAAAATAGTTTTGAGGCTCCCTATTGGAAACTCTATTTTCTTAAAATGATTGATAACAAGTGTGTCCTTCAAGAAAAATGATTGTTAACAAGTTTGGCCTTCAGCAAATAGGATTTGAAGGTATCTTCTTATAGTCCATTGTAGTTAATATGCATACATTTCCCCGGTTTTCTCTTTATTGCTCATATTATTGACGCTGAAAAACGTGTATTTTTCTGGAAAAGCATTTCTTTTACCTTATTTATGAAAGGGAGTTTGGTTACTTCCTAATAGCCTTTTCATGTTTTTGTTGTACAGCTAGTTCACATTGCTTTTACACTTCTTCATTAGGAGAAAGATTTCTGTGCCTTGAACTTCTATCTCTTACTTGATTTGAAGGACATAGGTGTTGAGGATTTTGCGGGTCTACAAGTCATGGGTTTGTTCACTCAAATTTTTTTGCCTCTCATCTTACCTGCCTCTTTACCCCCCTGCCCCCTGCCCCAAAAATATAAAAAGGAAAAGAGAAAAGGCGAGAGGAAATCTTTTTTTCCTCTCAGCTTAGCTAGCACTAAGTCTTAGAGTCTTACTTTTCTTTCATAGGAAAGCTATAGTTAGTTTGAAGAACTTACATGGTTTTCTGGTTAGGGTGGTTCTATTCTAGTATCAATGTTAATGACCTCCACCAGACCAAATAGTGCTGCTTTCTTGATCTGTTCACTGTGTGTCATACTCATACTGAGAACTTGCTAGATTAGTTGCTGTACAGTTCCTCTTACTTGAATGCCACAAAATATGTTTCCTCCACTTAGTTAAGCGGTTTGTTTCTTAGATGTGGATGGTTTTTTTGTCATTACATATTCAGTGCTAGAATTTTAGGATATTTGGATTGACTGAAATGATTCAATATATGAAAGAGCATCACTTGCTTCCCGTATGGCATAGTGTGAAACCTTTCTTCTTTTTCTTTTTTAGTAAAAGCAGAGAGATTTTACTTGTTTTAGGCGGGGTAGGGGGAGGCCGAAGAAGTACTGGGGTGAGGTGATTAGGCGGGATATGGAGCAGCTACAGCTCACCGAGGACATGACCCTAGATAGGAAGGTCTGGAGGGCGCGAATTAGGGCAGAAAACTAGGGCCAGTTTGGGGCGTTAGGGTAGGGAAGTATTTGGTGGGGGTTTTATTCCTGTTATTCTTCCTATTCTTATTTTATTCCTATTTTCTATTCTTCTTCTTGTTATGCTTTCGGTGTTCCATGTTTTATTACGAATCTGGGTGCTTTCCGATGTTTCCTACTACTTATGGGTGCCGTATTTACGTTATGAAATCCTGTTCTGTGCGTTACTTTATATTTGTGTGGTGTCTCGTGTATTGAGCCGGGGGTCTATCGGAAACAGCCTTTCTACTTCTTCAGAGGTAGAGGTATGGACTGCATACATCTTACCCCCCAGACCCCACTAGGTGGGAATACACTGGGTTTGTTGTTGTTGTTGTAGTAAAAGCAGAGAGATTTTGTAACACCATGGTCTGAAGCAGAGATGTCAAGCTTAAAATCTGCATGAACTAACTAATCTCTCAATGTGATGTCGTGTATTTGAGTCATTCAAGATAGACATCATTCAGGATAGAAATATTAAGGAAAAGTTTTGAACTTCTTTATTAAGTGATTAATTTGATCATCTGAAAGTCATTGTGAGTGCGCGGTGTGACTGAACAAAGCTTTGCTTAAACCTGAGATATTGAAGTTAGGATATGAATTGGTAACATGAGTATGGTTTAGCTCGTTCTTGTTCTTGAATGGAGGTTTATTTGGATCATAAATAGCGGTGATGCTCAGCTAGGCATTGTTTTTACAAGGATAGAATTTGACTTATGAAATTTTAAGGACAAGTTTTGACCTTCTTAATTAAGTGATTAATTTGAACATCTTAAATTCATTGTGTGAGCGAGTGGTGTAGACAGATGAAAAGAGATCAGTTAACATATTTGCCCCTGTTTGGACCCCGGGACCCTGGTAGCAATGGTTCTCATCCCACTTCAGTGACCATTTAGCCACATCCTTAGGTGCTATATGATATCACTCGTGTGTCGTTAATAAACCACACCAGTAAGGAGTTTCCACTTTTTTCCTTCTTGTTTCAGACAACACTTCTCATGCATGCTTGACCTCACTGTTATGGGCTGTTTGGCATTGCTACCAAAATAGTTTATCTCTAATAAATGAATGAGACTTGTTTACATAGGGGACCGAGGGATGCTGTTCTGATGTTTGGGATCACAAATTTCTGTACTATGTCGATTGCTAAGAATCATAATCGTGCTGCTAGAGTTAGTAAATATCATGTTATGTCCACAACTTATCAGAATGATTATCAAATTCCATTTACATGTGAATACAACGACAACAACATAGCCAGCAATATGCAATATTTTAGTTGATGTTATTCATGAGCAGTTTTATATGAACTTGCAGATAATCCACATTGGGAAAGTTATGACGTAGTTTTCTTTCGAAGTGGTTAGTGGCGTGACATCCTGCTTAGAAGCACAAGTTCAAACTTAGTAGTTGCATGGGTAGAATTATGAAGTTCAGTTTTCGTCTTTAAGTTCATATTCTGATCATATAAATTAGTGTAACAAAGTACATTACAGTTTCAAAAAGATAAAAATTAAAATTAGTGTAACCAAGTTTCTTCCCTGCCCTTTCATAAAAGTTAATCAGAACGTTTAGTAGCTTTCACCATGTTTTGTAATTGTAAAAGAAACATCTCATACAAGTATTCTCCATTATTGCTTACTCCTTTGTCTCCAAATGTCTTCCCTCCAGAGTTCCATGCAGATCTGGTATCTGCTCAACACCTATGCAAGTCACATCTTCCCAGTTGATTTCCAGTGAGATCTTTCCTCTTCCATTAGTGAAGGCCATGCTCTATCCTGGTGCAGTTGCTAATGGCTTAATAACAAGCAGGACAGTTCCAAGCTGGGATAATCTGCTAAACGTCTACAACCTGATTAATGTGAAGGAGGCCTCAGCTGTAACTGACCTCCAACGCTTGGAGGTTTGCCCTTAAATCTATGTTTCTCATTTTATGAGTACTATAAGGTTGTGATCTCTCTACACACACTGACAGGCAGGATCTGGCCATATTTGTTATGATATAGATTATTAAAAGTATTGAAGCTGATTGTTTGAGGTTACTTCTTTATATATTTTTGTCATTCTTAATTTTATGAAATTGTCACTGTTTTTGGATACCTTGAGTGTTTGTTTGATTTCTGTTGGTCTTGTTCAGTCAAGCAACGCATGCCTGCTGTGATTAATTTGTTTTGAATGTACTCTTTTTGATATATAATACTCCGTGTTTCATTTATTTGCTTACTCCCGTTATTTCAAATTAGTTACCGTTTGTTTTATTTTATATTTGGAATTTTGGAATATATAGTAATGGACTTTTTCTGCAGAAAACCAGTAAATACTGGAACAAATACTGATGTTTTATATTAAATACACTGATATTACAACCAGAATTCTGAAAAAAACAACCACTCGTACACTGCTACCACTTAAAACACAGCTAACTCTATTTATTGTATCCTAATACTTGAATGAACTTCAGTTATACAATACATAACACTAAATTTATACAGATTTCAGCATTCCTAGACATTTGAGAGGCTAGAACTCTCCAGTATTCCCTTTTCCTTTTTCATGAATACCCTCCTCTACTCCTTTTTCATGAATACCCTCCTCTACTGCCCTGCCCCTTTTTCTACAGAAAAAACTAACCACCCTGTAACTGTCATGACAGTTACTAAGTCTTTTAATTGTTTATTTTGGCCTCCAAGAATAAGTATTTATAACTTGAGGCACATCATTAGCTTCCCTTGTAAGAGTCCCCTTGTCCTCAAGGTGAAAATCTGCAAATAGTAGATCAATAATTGCATATTCTACACATAACCCTTGTTGTCTTTTCAGAGCAAATTCCAAATCGGACAACCTTTTGAATTATCCCTCTGATTTTTCTGCCAAAGTAGTCGATTTTGCAGCAGTGTGCGCTGGTGAATCAGTGTTACTATTACTACCTGCTAATCCAGTTCTTGAGTCACGTGTTTCAAGTATGTTTGTGACTCGTGGATAATTGGATCTAAACCCAACTGGTTTATTATGAGTTTCCAGTACTTGGTTCAAATTTAAAACTTTGAACATCCTGCAAAACAGAATTTCGATCCTCCATATTTTGAGCCATCTCCATTTTCTCCCTCAATGTTTGAGCTTGTAAAAGCATCACTTCTGCTCAAATTTCCTCTTTCAGACCATTCCAAAATGCTCCCGATGAATGCTGACACCTTTTCAAATTCTTCACGAGACACTGTGACTGTGGTAGTCTGCTTCATCCCTATTACGACAGCATATTGGTTGATCTTTTGAGAATCATGAAATCGGTTCAACAACTCTTTATTGAAGTCTTCCCAGGTTGGCATTTGTTGTTGAGATTCCATCCAATATTATCAATTTAAGGCTTTTCCTTCCAAAGAAACACCTGTTGCCCGTAATTTTTTCACTTTAGAAATTTCATTCACTGCGAAATATTGTTCCACTCTGAAAATTCATCCTAAAGGATCCTCTCCTTCGAAAACTGGTAATTGTAGTTTTCGAAACTTCTTCCCATGTTTTTCTCCCGCCAAGTTGACATTGCTTCCCTATTTTCGATGGATCTGGTTTGAGAAGGGGATGCTTCTGCCATCACAATTCGCCCTTGGGCTTCAATTCTTGCGAGAGACTCTCTCATTTCTTGAAACTATCCTTCCAGTTTTCTTCTGACATCTTTTCTTACCCCTATCAAATTAGTGTCTACCCTGTCAAACTAGTGTCAAACTAGTCTCTACCTGTTCGACACGTCCCTCCATTTTACCCACCATACCTGAACGTTACTGCTCTGATACCAAAATTGATGGACTTTCTGAAAAAATAAACAGTAAATATTGGAACAAATACTAATGTTTTTTACTAAATACACTTATATTACAACCAGAATTCTGAAAATAACCACTTGGACACTGCTGACACTTAAAACACTGCTAACTCTATATATTATATCCTAATACTTGAATGAACTTTAATTGTACAATACATAACTCTAAATTTACACATATTTCAATATTCCTAAACATTCGAGAGGCTAGAACTCTCCCACATTTCTAGAAATTCGAGGGGCTAGAACTTTCCAGAATTCCTTTTTCCTCCTGAATACCCTCCTCTACTGCCCTGCCCCTTTTTCTACCGGAAAAACTACCCCGTAACTGTCTCATGACAGTTATTAAGTCTTTTAATTGTTTATTTTGGCCTCCTGGAATAAGTATTTATAACTTAAGGCACATCATATAGTAAGTTTGTTGATTTAACTCATTGAATACTATATTCTACTCAAAAAGTGATGGGGACCCACTTTTATAATAATAAAGGTTTGGAACTTCCAAAAATTTAGCTTATGTCCACTTTGGAATTATTGGTATTAAAGTACCAAAAAAGCTGCTTACCTTACCTTGGCACTAGTGCCCTGTAGGACTACCTAAATTAGGGTAGGAAATATGTATTTTGAGAGGGGTTGATGAGCAGAAAAGTATATGATTCTAGCTTGAACCTTAGACCGTAGCCATGCAACGAAAAGATAGGTTAAAGTCTCTCATTGTATGTGTTTTCCAAAACTTATGTAAGTTCTTCAAAACTTGAGGAAATATCCTTAATCTTTTATGGAGTAAGAAGTTGATACAAGGACAGAATTTCAAGAAATGCGTTACAAGCTTCATGATCCTTGTGCTAATGGTGATATGAATGTCTTCTCGATCTTTGACGTCTTCTACGAGGATGAAAAAGGGGGATCAACAGGTTGTCTTGGCAAAGTCTGAGTTCTTGAAATGTTTGGTCATCCTTGTTTTACTGCTTGATAGTATAATTATCAGTATTTTGGTGGCATGAC
This sequence comes from Capsicum baccatum var. pendulum, assembly GCA_030864225.1. Lineage (NCBI taxonomy): Eukaryota > Viridiplantae > Streptophyta > Magnoliopsida > Solanales > Solanaceae > Capsicum > Capsicum baccatum. Next base: position 159,484,726 of record CM061555.1, on the reverse strand, counting down.
TTGGGAATAGTGAATATTAGGCTATTGGGCTACAATCAGATCTTTTAGTAGTATTAAACTACTAATAGATGCGATTCTCAAGCTCAAGCTCTGCTAATTTCCATTTTGGAATATTGACTTCAGCATTTCTTGTGGGATTTCACTGGGTATGTTGTTGTTGTTGACTTCAACATTTCCCTGGAAGCTGTGACATGCTAGTTTTTGTTGTTGTTATCCTTTGCTGGGTTCTGTTTGGGGGGTATCATTTTATTAGACTCTTCAATAGAGTGGTTTCTGCCTTCTTCAGGTAGTAAGAGCTTTACAGAAAGTGTGCTTTTAGAACATAAACTTCACTTTCATCTTCCATTTTTCACAATCAGCTGGAAGACTAGACAGTGGATGCCTTACTGTTGAAAGATCACATTCAACTCTTATCTTTTTAGTGAAATTATCTTATAGCTAATTATCCATCAAAAATGAAATTCCCATGTAACAGTGGGAGAATAGTGAGATCTTGTCTGAGGTAGAGGTATGGACTGCGTACATCTTACCCCCCAGACCCCACTAGGTGGGAATACACTGGGTTTGTTGTTGTTGTTGTTGTATTTGTATCTGCAATGATCTTCTGTTTGATTATACCATCACACATATTCTTTCTTTTGGTATATTAAGTGGCTGTCTTCATTTTGTTCCTCTCTGGAAGGTTCTTGCTGGAAGCTATTTTTCTGTGGCTGGAGCTCTTATTGGCATTTTAAAACCTGGAAGGATGAGCATGTTTGGCACACTACTTATTGTTTGGGGCCTTATCAAGGAAGGGATACTTACCAAGCCCACAAAAGTGGATCCTGAGAGGGCTGTGTATGTCTACCCCACAATGTTGCTAGCATTGGTATGTTCTTTCCTGTCTGTTAAGTATGATATGAAAAAGGTGACAAGAGGTGCCCCATCTAGAACTGTTGCAAAACCTCTCCGAAGTTCTTCAAAGGCAAAGCTGAAATGAGCATGACGCTCATGCTTTTGACGGGATACTAGCACCACACATATCCCCTCTCCTTGCTAGTGTAGTTCTTACTGCTTAAGCAGTGCAGAGGTTTAGTCCTCTCATTCCTTATTATACTGAGAAATGTATTCTTACAGACTTGTTCAAATTGATGAGGTAATGTCTGGACTCGTATATGGAGCCACTGTTATAGAAAGTACAACTGTAAATTTTGAAGTTGCTATTTTGTTCAGGTATTCAAATCTCTGATTTCACCGTCTTTTGAGCAAGATTCTAGGAGATGCCTCAGAAAAACGTGGGGGGAGAAAAAATGAAATAGGTGGTCCATATTGGAAACTGTATGCTAACTTCATTTAATAGAATTTAGAGAGCATCTTCAATTGTTCTAGATGAATAACCATCTGCTTTTGGTTTGTGGATTTGTTTACACAGCTTATTTCTCTAGGCAAAACTATTAAAAGTGCGTGGCTTCAAGTACGGTGGATGCTACTTATTGTTTACCTAAGAATTATCCACACATGTTCATCTCAACGTTATCTTATTTGGTTAAGTTCACAGCACAGACATTTTGTGTTCTAGAGTGTTACTAGGGGTGTGTTCATGGTTCAGTTTGGGTTGTTTTTTTGATTAAAATCATAAAAAAATCAATTAAGTTTTTTTAAATTATAAAATCAAACCAAAACAAAATAGAAGCCACCATTTGTTTCTTGTCGGTTTGGTTCAGAGTTTTGGTTTATGATTAGCTAATGATAAGTTGATAACAGTAAAGCAACATGAAATGAAACAACTGTTTCAAATGAACGTTAGGAATCAACAAATTCTCTCTACTATCATAAGATAAGTGTATACGAATCTTCTATTATTTTTAAACACTTTCATAATTTAAGGTGCATAACTTTAGAGGTCCTTTCACTTGTCTAACATCCATAGGTCCTTTCACTTGTCTAACATCCATAGAAGCAATATACATCCTAAAATATAATGGTCAATACTTAAAAAGAGAGAGACTGTAAGTGCATTCTCTCCTTCTCCATCTTCTGGAAAGCACTCTTTGAGCATGCTGACAGAATGATTGACACTCACATCTCTCTCATTTCCAGTGATTTCGCTACAGTTTACTAGCGCATTCCTAGACTAAGACTACGGCATTGAAGAAGCAAGCTCACTCTCATTCCAGGAATCAAAGGAAGGCATTCTGTCCGGTAATGAAGTACGAAGTTTTTGGCTTGCTTTCTCTCTTCTCTTCTCTTGCAGTTGGCAGTCTCAATCAACCTTGTTCCGGGCCTTCTCTTCTACTCTATCTGCTTATTGGATTGGTAGGTACAGTCTTTCTTCTAGGCTTTTGATTGAACTTGTTGGTAATGGAAGAGAAGGCAATCGACAGATAACTGGTAAGTAAAGCTATGGACTGGGTTCTCACTCTAAGCCAGTACCAGTAATTTGAAAAGACAATAGACATCTAGCGTATTCAATCGTTTTTTCTTCCTGATAGGCCAACTCAAACAGGGAAATGCAAGGGGCGTTAGCAGTCTTTTTTGCCTTGCCTAAAATATAATGGTCAATACTTAAAAAATTAAAGGGTCAAAACATTAAAGAGTAAATAGATGTCTTAGCAAAGAAAATTTTAAATTAACAATACACCATACTACATATATATAATTAGATAATTAGGCTTGGAGTGTTGAGTTTTGACGTATTTTTTAAGAAATGAAATTTAAAAGTATTGTAGTGCATGTGAAATAAGTAACTAAAATCAAATTAATGATTAAAAAGTATAAAATATTCATAATTATTTATGAAAAAAATAATATTATATATTCAAATAATAATAAAACCCATATATATAACTTACTGATTTTGTTTGTTTATTTTGTCGAATTTTTCTGAGTAGAACCATAATCAAAATCAAATATTATCGATTTTGAAAAATTTGAAACCAAACCAAATCAAATGTCAGTTTTTTAAGTGGTTCAATTTGTTGGGTTCGAAATCGAGAGGGTGTCATGCTGAAGCTATTAGTTGCAAACTATGAGACAATAAATCAGACGACAAAGAAAACAATACTAAAAAGCATAAAATTATTATATGTTTTGGCCAATTGGCCTACATATTATAAAACCTAATATTTAAAAAAACAAAAAACTAATGAGAGAGAATATCTCCTCCTCTAATGAGAGAGAATATCTCCCCCTAACCAAAACTCTTAAACGACCACATTGTCGATGCTATTATGTTATTATTGAATGAGAAAAGGTTTTCTATTTATAGAGTTCCAAAATCTTTCCTCCAAGAAAGAGGTTAGCCAATTGTGAAAAAGTTACATATTTTCCTTTTAGGAAAAGTAAAAGTAATTATTGTATTACTTTTGTTTTCCTTTCATTAAAGTATAACTTAATTTTGGTAGAAAAATCAGGGCAAAAACCCTAACACAGTTTAATTTGCGATTTGGTTTGTTTTTTAACAAAACCAAACCATGACCACGAACACCCCTAAGTGTTACCACCATTTGATTCGACAAGATGTTATTTTCAGATTGAATCGTTTTTACCTTTTTTCTGCAAGGATATTGTTAGAAAATGATGTTGGAGGCAGATTTTTGATAAGTGACGATTAGATCTTCATGTAGTTACAAACTAACTACTTACTCTAACCTTCTTCCATCGAAATGTTTAATGCCTGCATCGTTTGATTCCCATCCTTGGTCAAATATATATATATATATATATATATATATATATATAAGCACTCCCCTTGAAGGTTATTTAATAAAATGTGTTTCGCTAAAATCTTATCAGAAAAAATTCAGTGGAAAAAAAACTAGTGCAGGAAAAAAGTATATATTGTAATAATACACATTTGACGACCTCATTAAAAACGTCACAAGGAAAAAACACTGCGAACGAAACCTTGTGAGGAAAAAAGAGTACAATGTGCATAACTCTCCCTGATGAGAACATCAATCCAAAATGTGAATCTTCACATTCCATTCCTGTGCACCATCTTCTCAAAAGTTGCAGTTGGTAGAGTCTTTGTGAATAAATCAACCATATTATCACTCGAACTAATCTGTTGCACGTTGATGTCACCATTCTTTTGGAGCTCATGTGTGTAGAAAAGCTTTGATGAAATGTGTTTCGTTTTATCTCCTTTATGAATCTGTACTTTAATTATTTTATGCATGCCATATTATCTTCATGTAAAATTGTGGATATCTTGTCTCATTTTAGACAAAACTTTTCTCAAATGAGATGTATCATGGACCTCAACCAGATATATTCTCGGCTGTTTTCATGAATAATTGTTATCTCCATATAATTTGAATGTCATTTAAATAAATTTAGTATGACAATAAACCTTCTTAACACTAGAAAGTTGTGTGGTGCAAAGTCTACCCTTTGAAAGATTGTTATCTATGGTAGGGCTATTCTTAATTCAAAAATAAAAAGCTTGAATATAATGAAATGATGGGTCAATATCAAATTGGGATGGGTAGAGAACAATATGAATTTATGCCTTTGCAACGATAGATGGATATAGCTAGAAGTCAACCAATCGTGAACACAACCAAAGCAAGAAGTTCAAGAGATTCAACATCCAACATGATTTTCAATGAATGGAGGAGATACACTTGGCATGTTTCAAGGGTATTACTTGACCTTAAGAACTTTAATGAGTCAAATAGAGCTGTTGGAGCATACTTCACTCCTAAGGTTGATAATGAGAGATAGAAGATAAATAGGATCAAGAGAGTGAATGGGGGAAACTTTAGAGTGGAAAAAAAGAGGATGTATATAGTGGCGTGATAGGGTTGCCAAAAAACCAATGTAACCTTTTTGTTTATTCTTCTCTTAGTGAGGAAATTTTTGTAGGTACAAGGTTGGTGAGTGCAAGAAAACAAGCTTCCAACATGGGGTCTAACCTGAATGATGTGATAAATATGATAGTCTCTATGAACAAACAACTTAAAGTGTATTTCAACACTCTGAGAGGAGTTTTATCTCAAGGTAAAGAGAATCATTCTTGTGAGTTTCAAGGTATAATTAGCTAATCTTAGCTCTTTAAACATTTCAAATACACAAAGTGTGAGTTGTAGCTCTTCTTTATGTGATCTAAATGATTCTTTACCATTTATTTATAATGATATTGTTGAGAGTGTTTATACACTAGTTGATCTGATTGATGATCAAGTTGATCCTATTTGCAAGATCAATTTGTGTCTACCTAGTGTTAATATATATGATTTAAATGATAGTAGATTATCATGTGATACTTGTGTTGATCAAATTTCTTGTGAAGTTAGTTCACTACTTGAGCATTTTTGTAATGTGATTAATGAACCTCAAACTAGTGATGACTTGATAAAGTTGGTCATTTGAATTAGAGCGACTCTTTGGGCATAATGTTTGTTGAAGATCCTACTACTTGCCTCACTCCTATAGATCATATGAATGAGAATTCTTTAAGAGATGATATCTTTTTTTGAGAGTAAGATTACATCTTTTAATTCTCCTTCTTTGATTGATTGTTCTCTCTTTAAGTATAATCTCTTGTTTGATGATGATGAGCTCACTCCTAGTATAGTGCATTGTGGTGTTAACAAAGATGGTGATGTAGATCCTTTTGAGGGCTGTAATTTATATTATAGCTCACTATCATGTGATGATATTCTTTTCTGAGATGAAAATTTCTTCTTGAAAGATGATAGTAGGCTTATCAAGAAGAATTGTGTTGAAAAGAAAGGAGATGTTTATTCGTCAATTACTTCTTTCTCTTTCTGGCATCCAATTTTCGATAATATGCTTGATGTTATTGAATCTAATAGTGACCTTACATGTAAGGAAACCTTGGATGAAGTTATTTTGCATCACACCTTTGTCATTATGTATTCACACATGATGATACTTTTACTTATATTAAGTGTATTTCTTCTGTTTATATGAGTTCTACTAGGGAATATAGTTGTCTTCTTGACCAAGATATGTGGATATTCTTTACTTTTAATCATATAAACATTTTGATAGTGTGATGTTTTCATGACCAAGTCTACATCCTGGACATAACTGGTATCCGAAACCACGAATAATTTGATAGAATGTACTGCATCCAACCGCACATTCAAGTGAATGTGATCATGCATGTCATAAAGTGGATTTTTTTATTTGAATATCTACCCCACAAGGACTTGGTGTTTAGCAGACAATCCTATTCAAGTATTACTATCAATTTTAAACAAGTGAGATTTGTAACCAAAAAGAGCTTGAGTTTTATTATGCTAAAAGTAACAATGAGCAATAATGGAATTTAAAAGTGTCGTAAACAAAAATTTGGAGAGTTCCAGGGTCAAGACATCTTTAACAATCATGAAAATCTATACAATCGTGCTGGTTAATATATCTATCATGGCTATTAATTTACGAGGTTAATATCATGATTATGGTCTTCCGAGCCTCTGATCATCTATCTAAATTAGCCCAACAATACATCATTGAGCGGGAATGTGAGAACTAATTCAAATGCATTTGTATTTTTTCTAGTATCTTAGCCAAACGAGGCAAATTAAGCATATTCTTATCCTAATTGTGAAGCTAATTAACTCATCTAAAATACAAGAATCCATTTCTTATGTTCTAAGTTCTAGTCTAATGTTACTCCTTCCAAGCTCACATAATAAATATAAATGTACTCTAAAGGTCGTGAATCAATAAAATAGTAAGTACAAGAACATAAGAAAAACCAACTATGATAATTAACATTAACCAATTTGAATGTGAGCTACACAATAATGTTCGTAGACTCAACCCTGGAAAAAGGGTTTTTAGCCACTCAGAGTCATGTAAGGAATCAACAATAATGAATTCATAAGTAAAACTATAAGAAAACTAAAAGTAAAAGGAAGGAAAATCCTAACATAGAGGCCTTATTGCCTTCTCCTCTCTCCAAATATGTATTGTTATAAAGATGTCTCGTAAATTTACCATTACTCCTTATGTAGTACCTTAGGTCGTCCATAAGCTGCCCCAAATAAATCACATGTATTTACCACTTTGACCTCAATTTAAACAAAGCAAAAACCAACTTTTAGGCAATTTTTTGGAGGGGTGTTGTATAGCATGATCCTTTGGTGTGCGGAGCATGGACATCGCAGGGCCAACCCATTATCCTCTACTATAAGGGGTGCATCGCAAGGCCCCCTCCCTTTCTATATGGGGCATGGATCAAGGCCCCCTTCCATGTTATAAGGGTGTGGCACAAGGCCAAGCCCTCTAGGTGCAGTCTCGTACAATCTTTGTTTTCTTCTTCTTGTTCACTTATTCCTTATTTCCCTACTCTTTGTGGATTGTGTGTAGGCTTCATTTGGATTCCATAGCTGCTCCAATGGACTCCTAAAATAGGCTTCATTTGGCTTCCATAGCTACTCTAATGAACTCCTAAAACATCTCATAACAAACATTAGTTCATCCAACACAATAAAGCTCATCAAAGTACACTAGAATAAATATATCGTAGGTTAGCAGAACTAGTTTTATCGTCTAAACTCTATTTGGTCATTTTGACTCTTGAATTATTTCAAATGTACCTTAGACATTCTAAACATGTAAATTAGAACACAGATATACAAATACACACTTTATACTTCATTAAGACCATCAAATTATCCTCAAAACTAAGCTAAACATGTGTAGATAACGACACTTAGCTTATAAATATGTCTAAGATCACCACCCCACACTCAAAGCCCTTTTCGTCCTCAAACAACTTTTTACATTAATCACAATCAAGAAAAACCCTACATCATTACTTGAACTAAGACACTCAAGGTAGAACTACAACAACTACATGAATAGCAAGTTCTACATTAGGCATGTCATATTACACCTAAAAAACTCATGAATGCTACTTCAAGACTTCCTACCCTCAAGAATTGTCTCTACGAAGTTGGATAACTCATGCATATTAGTCAACATAGAGATAATACGTCACTTATACATCATTAAAAATTCTTCCTCACATAAAAGTGTTACCTATATTCACCCATAAATATGAAATTCATCATAAGAATAGGTGTAAGAATCAAATTCCGCTCACTCTCATAAGGAAATCACATATAACATAAGATGAAACAATAAGCTTGCCCTTAGTGTAGTAATATCATAACCCAATATCTCAAGTCATGATGGACCTACTATAACCCACTACTAGGTAAGCCAACCCGTAGTCCAGAATTGCTAGTAACAGACTATTAAGAGAAATGATTGAAAACAATAAAATACATATAACAAGGGGGGCTAATATATATAAAGCAACCCCAAGACCTGGTGAAATTAGTACAAGAGCTTCTAACAGAATAAGAGTACAAAGTGAAATCCTAAATAAATATACATGTACAATTTATCTCTACATACAATATAAAGATCAGTCTAATCCATAAGAAGGAAAGTAGTAACACTCAGAATGTCAGGATCTCACCCCAAATCTATGATACATAGCTACTCCACACAATACACATATGAATGAAAAGAACTCATACTATGATCTGTAGGTCACAAAAATCCCTATAAATTTAAAGGTTCAATGAACACTCAAAAAACAACAATCATAGCTTATACCAATGTAACCCCCCATAAGGCTGGTAGATATAAGCACTAAACAACATACTAGTGATAGGAAATACATATGAATGAATGAATTCAAAGTAAATCCATAGTACCATAACTGATCCAAGTTCCATAAAATATCAAGTGTACACACCTCCTCCATCATAACTAGCATGATTACTCACAAATAAATGGGGCCCTAGGGAATTCGAAAATATCCTTATATACTTACCTGGTCCTTGTTCAAGATTTTCAATCATCATCATCATTAATCTACTTCTTCTAGTAATAGAGAGATGTATATATACAATAAATGTACGAACTTGAATCATAGTTAAAAAGTGTAGGTCTATAAATTCATTACCCGAGATCAACTTTAAAACTAAATCATCATAACAAAAGGATCAAAATATCTCACAATCGAAGTGAATAGTAGTGGAAAAAAGAAGGATAAGCCATGGAACAGAAAATACCTCAGTATAATGTCTAAAGCATAATTTATTGTTCTAAAATCTCATAAGTCATCCATTAAGGTGGTACAATCCTCGTTATAAAAGAATCCATCTAAAAGTAAAAAATGGGAATAAGTTTCTTTTTAGAAAACAATAATAAAATCATATTTTTAGTTGGAATCATACCACTAAGTGAGCATGAATGTACCAATATCTATGCATGCTATCACCAGTATCCAAACAATACAATCATAAGAAACCAAGCTTCTATAACTAGAATCAAACCTTTTTATAAGGGTAGAATATTCCCCTAGGTCCAATTGGTATCGTAACCATGGACTTGGGCCCAATAATATATAATTAGCGTAACAATAATACTATAATTCAAAAAACTATGCTCTAATCCACTAAGTCAAATAGTAAACCTTATACTAAGATATACTTAGCATCAACTATGGTTAATATGCTTATAGTCTAGGTGATAGGCTTCTATCATTATGACAAACATTTCATCTTAAGGGTCGGTTCACCATTCTATCCCCAAACTCCTAAATTAGGCTATGTCATAGTAGTCTAACCATAAACATGTCCTATCATACCCACCTAGAATATTGTATGCGCTACACATCATCTTATGAAGAATAGTACATTGAGGCCTACCTCGATGCAGAACCACAATCCTTGCATGGTCTCCAAATCACTTATCTTTACTTTACGATTTTAAAATGTCGCCACGCTATCAAAATATTAATCTACACTGATTAGAAGTAAAAATAGACCTATGTTGTTATGTAAAAGGTCCAGTCTATATTCATTTCAAGAACGGGCCCACGAAGACTGCAAACAAAATCTAGAATTAAATCCATCATGAGGTGTGCCCAAAAGTTGAGCATAAATGGGACACGAATCGGGGCCCAAATTAGCCCCTAAGGTCTAGAGATTTAAAGACTTAAGTTCTAAGAATTAACAATGAAATAGGATGTAATTTGAAGGGAAAAATAATTAAAAAATGACCAAGGAGTGTTAGGCTAACTTACTGATATTGGGTGTATTTATGCATTCTAGCGATACTATTCTAACCTATTTAGCCTTGTTTTGAGGATGATTCATGTGATTAAAGGGGTGATGATGATATAAATGAGAATTTACGTGTCAAAGTATGTGTTTACAATGTTTAATGGTGGATTCACATGAGTTTTGATTCAATTTGAGCATTTAGAGTTCAACTAAGAAAACTAGTGTAACTAGCTTGAGCTAGGTGTTTTTCTAGTCTATTGTATTGGGTTATAATGTATTTTAATGAGTTAATAAGATTGTTATTACGTATTTATATATGAAAAAACTATGTTAAAATGTTCAAGGGTCAATTGGATCAAGAAAAGAGTCAAAACAATAAGTTAAAGATCAATATGAATTTTGCCTATGCTTAGCTCGTGTTTCTAGTTCATCGTTGAGGATGTTGTGTTATTTTGAGCTCTAAATTATTGTGTTTAATTCTATAGGATGCTTTATTAATGGACTATAATGATATATGAAGGATTTACAAACTTCAAATAAAGTGTAAACAACTAAAAAATGGCTTGGAATGGATCACGGAAGCACACAACACAGCTTGACACCAATTTGGATAACTGAAATGTATTGGAAGAGTGTAGGCGCGTGAGAATGAATCTTGGCATGTGTGACATATCAATGGATTCATAAGACACTCAAAACAGTGAACCAATGCGAAGTAGATGCGTCATGTCTATGTATTCAACGCGATAATCGACACGACGCGTCACTAGGTTTGCAGATGACCAGAAATTGTTTCCATGTTAAACAAGGCGTGGGCTATTAGTTCCACTATAAATAAGACATTATTCACGTTTTTTTATGAATTTTTGGACATCCTTGGAAGATATTGGAGGCTACACAACTTCTTTTTAGGGTTTTTATCATTCTTTTATTTTAGTTTCTTTCATGGTTTGTATCATCAATCCAAGGGATTGGATGATGAATATTACCGTTAAAGGTTAAAACACCCTTTTCAGGGATAAGGCTAAGATCATGGCTATTTTTATTTTGAATTAATTTTGTTTAAATTGCTTATCATTATTGGTTGTTTGTTTATTCTTGTTTTAACTATTTTAATGATTAACTACCCTTAGAATACATCAATTGTCAACCTTGTGATCTCGAAAGAGGGAATAGGGAGATAGAACACGGGAATAAGCAAAGTATGGTTCTTGTTTCTTATAAAATAAAAGATTTGAATGAGTATCTAGGACTGAAATGTACTTAGATATCTTACTTGATTCACACGTAGGATGATATTTGTAAAGAACTTAAGTGAACTATTACATCCCCGCTCAATGATATAGTTGTAAGGTTCAACTTAGGTAAAGGATTAGAGGTTGGTAAACCATGATCATGCAATTAACCCCTATGAATCAATAACCAAGATAAGCGATTTAATGAATGAAGTTCAATAACATAGTATGAATAGTCTTAATCCTTAGCCCTGGGCTTCTATCCATTGATTGTTGTAAGTCATTACTTTTTCGCATTAGTTTAGTTTCTTTTTAGTTATCAATTCTAAAACTCTATTTGTTACTCTTCTCAATTTGTTAAACTAGAATTGAATAGGCGGCGAACGCAAGTACCTGAGATATCGATACTTGGGCTTTCTTGAAGTCACTTTACTACTTCATAAGACCACGTACAATTGCGTGTACGCTTGGGTGCTGTCAAGTTTTTGTCGCCATTGTCGGGAACTTGTTATTAGGTAACTATCTTATTTTTATTTTTTCTATGTTGAGTTGTAAATAGTTTTTGTTTAGTTTCTTTTTATTTTTCTTTATTTCTATTTTTCTCACTCTTCTCGAGATGTCATTCTGGGATAGATGGTTTTCGAGTGATGGAAATTCTTGTTGTTTTTGTAGAGGACACCACTTACTGGCTTATTTTCCAGATTTTTTTGTGAGTGCATGGACGAAACTTTCATAATATGATGTGAATAATTTGAGAAAGTCTGAGTACTAAAAAATTGATATTGTGAAAATTATTAAGGAGAGATCATTGCCGCCATGTCTACAGTGGCCAAGCAAAAAAATATATGAGGAGTATATTAGCCAATGTATGGAGCAAAAAAAAGAATCGCAGCTACTCGATTGTCATCTTAATCTTGAGACTTAAATTGAGAAGGTGAATAAAAGTGAGTGTGTAGTAGATTGTGTAAATTATGAAGTAGGATTTGTTGGACCGCATTCGAAACACTTTTCGACATTATGCTTAGATGATGTCATGTTTTGGAATCATTTAAAATAGTGGAAGAGTGTGAAGATGAGGAACAAGAATCCTATATTCTTGATTTTACACCTGACAAGCAACATAAAAACACACCTCACTTTAAGATCGAGTGGTTTACCATGCATATTCTATTACGCGGTTCATTAATCTTTATACTACCTCCCTATGAGCGAGGCAAAAAGATGAATGGGATATTGAAGGTGAAATTTATATCCTCAAGGTGGAGGAAAAAGTTGATATAGATCATGTTGTGACACTAAATTAGGCGCTTCTTGGGAGGCAACCCAAGCTAAGGTATGTTTTTTTTTAATTTTTTATTTTTATTTCACATAGTTTTTATTTTTGGTTGATTCACAGGTTAATGGGAAGTTTGAGTACCATAATCTTGAGCTTGAAGCATGACAAAGATTGAGTATGGGGTACCATGGATCCCATTTATGTGTAAAGATGCTACTAGCTAGGTCTAGAGGCCTCAAGGAGTATTTTCATCTCTTACCTTTAAATTCACTTTGGGTACAAAGTAGATTTTTAAGTGTGGGGTGGGAAAATTCTCAATTTTTGGCTTAATTTAAACATTTTAGGTTAGGAATAAGTGAGATATGCTTGTTGGTGCTATTTTTGATTACATGATGAAAGTGGGTTTGTTGGTAAAAACATGTTAATTGAGTGAATTGCTATTTTTAAGACTCTTAGGCTAAAGTTGGAGTAGGATTCTTGAGCTTTCAATTGTGTATAACATGAATAGTATTGTAAACTTGCATTTAATGTAGTCATTGTAGTGGTATCTTGAATTTCTTTCATGTAGTAGAAGTGTGGATTATTTCCAACTTGTGATGCTTTTAGTTAATATTTGTTCGAGGACGAACAAGGCTTTAACTGTGGGGTGGTGATATTGGGTGTATTTATGCATTCTAACGCTACTATTCTAGCCTATTTAGCCTTGTTTTGAGGATGATTCATATGATTAATGGAGTGATAATGATATAAATGATCATTTATGTGTCCAAGTATGTGTTTATAATGTTTAATGGTGTATTCACATGAGTTTTCATTCAATTTGAGCATTTAGAGTTCGACCGAGAAAACTAGTGTAACTAGCTTGAACTAGGTGTTTTTCTAGTCTATTGTGTTGGGTTCTAATGTATTTTAATGGGTTACTAAGGTTTTTATTAAGTATTTATATGTGAAATAAATTATTTATAATGTTCAAGGGTCAATTGGATCAAGAAATGAGTCAAAACAATAAGTTAAAGCTCAATGTGAATTTAGCTTATGCTTAGCTCGTGTTTCTAGTTCATCGTTGAGGATGTTGTGTTGTTTTGAGCTCTAAATTATTGTGTTTAATGCTATAAGATTCTTTTTTAATGGACTATGATGATATATGAAGGATTTACAAGCTTCAAATAAAATGGAAAAAACTAAAAAAAAGGCTTGGAATGGATCATGGAAGCACACAACACAGCTTGACACCAATTTGGATACCTGAAAAGTATTGGGAGAGTTGAGGCCCGTGAGAAGGAGTCTTGGTGCATGCGACAAATCATAAAATTTAGAATTCTCCCAAAATAGTGAACCAATGCAAAGTCAACGCATTGCATCTATGTGCTCAATACGATAATGATGCGGTCCATCACTGGGTTCGCAGAAGACTAGAAACTGTTTCCCTGTTCAACAAGTTATGGGCTATTTCTTACACTATAAATAGGACATTATTCACGTTTTTATGAACTTTTAGACGTCCTTGGAAAATATTGGAAGCTGCACAACTTCTTTTTAGGGTTTTTATCATTCTTTTATTTTAGTTTCTTTCATGGTTTCTATCATCTATCCAAGGGATTGGATGATGAGTATTCCCATCAAAGGCTAAAACTTCCATTTCGGGGTTAAGGACAAGATCATGAATACTTTTATTTTGAATTAATTTTGTTTAAATTGCATATCATTATTGGTTATTTGTCTATTCTTTTTTAACTATTTTAAGGTTTAGTTACCCTTAGAATACATCAATTGTCAACCTTGTGATCTTAGAAGAGGGAATAGGGAGATAGAATATGGGAATAAACAAAGTATGGTTCTTGTTTCTTTATAAAATAAGAGATTTCAATTAGTATCTAGGACAAGGATATCCTTAGATACCTTACCTGATTCACACGTAGGATGATATTTTTAAAAAACTTAAGTAAACTGTTACATCCCCGCTCAACGATGTAGTTGTAAGGTTCAACTTAGATAAATGATTAGAGGTTGGGATACCATGATCATGTAATTAACCCTATGAATCAACAATCAAGATAAGTGATTTAACGAATGAAGTTCAAAAACGTAGTATGATTGGTCTTAGGCCTTAACCCTTGGCTTCTATCCATTGATTGTCCTAAGTCATTAATTTTTTGCATTAGTTTAGTTTTTTTTTGTTATCAATTCTAAAACTCTTTTTGTTACTCTTCTTAATTTGTTAAACTAGAATTGGATAGGCGGCGAATGCAAGTCCCTGAGAGATCGATACTTGGGCTTTCTTGAAGCTACTTTACTACTTAATAAGACCACGTACACTTATCTATGCGCTTGGGTGCTGTCAAGTTTTTGGTGCTGTTGCCGGGGATATGTTATTAGGTAGCTATCTTATTTTTTGTTTTCCTATATTGACTTGTAAATAGTTTTTCTTCAATTTCTTTTTATTTTCCTTTATTTATATTTTTCTCACACTCTTCTCGAGATGTCAGTCTGGGATAGATAGTTTTCGAGTGATGACAATTCTTTTTGTTTTTGTGGAGGTCACCACCTTGTGGCCTATTGTTGTAACACCTCGATTTGCTAAACCGGAATGCTACACGGTCTTATAACCCCGAGGGACTACAAGCTAACCCATGACTAATATCTGTACCTGTATATTGCAAATCATAATATAATAATGTGGAATACATGGAACTGTAAGGCCATAAGGTTCAACTGATTAAAATCATGTGGGCGAAAATACCCAAAACAACTAAATCTGGACGTAAATCTTACAGTAAATCCGAAAGCCTCTAAACTGTCTGAATAAGGAGTTGAAGGAACATGTCTCCAACTAACTTCGTAAAACTGAACTAAAGAATAAATAAATGAATCAAATCATGTTATCCTTGAATTAATGAGGACTCACTGTGTCTCTGCGACTAGAACGCTACCGCTACTGTTGGGCTGGAGCTCGTGTCTCGAAACCTATGGTGTAACATGAAAAGAAAGCACCATAGCATAAATGCGTCAGTACAACTTGAGTATTGAGTACACGAGAAAGGTAGAATAAACATAAAGGGTTTCATGCATGAACAACACTGATTGACTAATATGAATGTGGGAGTACAAACACACATATATAGAAATTGGGACCGTGAATATGTGATAGCATGACCTGTAAGCTAATACATGGTTTACTGATAGCTGTCCGAACTGATACTGAAACTAACAACATGGAAGACTGTATCTGACAGTCCTGTATATACTGAAATCTGAAGAACGCCCTGAGTTCTTTTTTACTGAGACTGTTACTGAAACTGATAACATGGATGACTGTATCTGACAGTCCTGTATATACTGAAATCTGAAGAACTCCCTAAGTTGTTTTATTGAGACTGATACTAAAATTATAGGAAATAGTATTTAACCGACATGCCCCGTGTATGCTATTATGGCTAAACTAGGGTCCAATCTCTGTCTCGAATAGAGGGGTATCAATACTGGGCCACTAGTAAGGACAACTGTGAGTGACCCTTATCTGGCGGGTACTCAATGAGAACGGTGGGAAACCTAAACTGACGGGTTAAGCCACCTCATCAACCCTAAGATGATGGGTAAAGATGTCTCAACCTACGCTGGCTACGTAGTTCTGGAACACAAGGATTGCTACTAAGAATCACACCCTAAACTGGCAGGTGATTTCCCATCCTTGGGTTCACTCGGTGCTAACCTCTACTCCCATCTGAAAGACACTGAACTGAATAACTAAGCTGAACTGAATAACTTAACTGAACTGATTAGATGAACTGGACTGATACTAGTGGTATTGTTTAGCAGAGCTAAACTAAGTTTATTGGATTACAATGACTGACGGAATGTTACTGATATCTGACAACTGACTAAGATCATGAGATTTTCCTGAGTCACATGACTGACTAAAGTCTATGGAATCATAGCTTGAGTTCGGATATCGTGAAACATGACATGGATCTAGGCACACAACTATAGTTTCTAGGTACAAGTACCCCATTACTCGATGGAAGGAAACTGACCTACATGACTGACTTGATCATAAGAGTAGCGTCCATAATTTATAATATCATAAGTAGGGATGTCATACTAAGCATGGTTATCAACAATGTATTGCATGGAAAGGATTTCATATCACATGGAAGTACTTGCACAATCTTATATCATGTTCATTGCATAATCATATTGGCAACACATACTAATAGCATGGAAGTTCATGTGGATTGCATGGTTATCATGCATCTTGTTCATAAGTAGGATTTGAAAGTAAACATAGCATAATATCATAAGAATAGTTCATGAGTATTCCAACAACATTTACAAGGAACATTATCAATCATAGAAGTCATTGGAACGTAAGGGCATATCATGAATCCTTCACTTAGTCACAATTTAGCTATATTGCATGATTTGTAGTTCCTTAGACATTTTATCAAACACCTTACATGCACATCTTAAGTATAGGTGAATTCATCAAATTATACATCATGAACAACAAAATTTACATGTTTCCAACTCATATGATATCATGAATTCACAAAAACATATAAAGATTCCATCTTGGGAATTACCCAATATCAACAACACGATCATCAACACCCAACAATATAGAAATCATACTTTATAATGAAAAAGAGGAAAAATAACAAGCATCAACATGGTTATGATAATATCACCACAATCAACCAAGCTTTGGTATTTTAAAGATTTATTCTTGAACTCCACGGACGAAAGGAATCCGTGGATGAACACTACGCATACCTTAGAAGGAAGATTCTTGATGATGGATGGAGCAATTTCCTTGAAATCGGATCTTCAAGATTAATTATGCAACCCTAGTTGTTTTTCTCCTTTAGTGCTCTTTGATAATGAGCTTTGAGATGAAAATAGGGTTGCAGTATGTTTAGAAGATATATATTTCGTAGGGTTATGTTTTGGGACGTATTAGGAGTATTTAAAGAATTAATTACCTTTAAAATAACTCAAGTCGGAGTGTTTTTGACACCTGGTATTTACTTAGGCGGTGAATAAGTGATCGCCTATGCTTGGGTTGGGCGGCACCTAGCCAATCGCCTATGCTTGGGTTAGTCGGCGCCTAACGAATCGCCTATGCTTACTGTCTCTCACGAAAATGGGCATCACTTTTCACTCGGGTATTGGATTAAGGCGAAATTGGTATCGTTGGAAAGCTAATTAGATTTTCTACAACTTGGTGGGTCTAAATCAGCCCAAATAACTCATTAACATTGAGTTATACTCGTTGAAAGATGACCGTTGCAAAATCGAACACTAAAACTTGATGGATTCAAAAACTCTTAGCTAGTATTACCTTAAGTGACTCATATGAACATGCTTAATGGATCATAAGCTATCTTATCACTAGGATATTCATTATAAGTCATGTACTCAAGTATGAATCATAGGATTAGAAACATGCAGGGTATTACAATATCTCCCCCTTGGGAACATTCGTCCTTGAATGAGAATTTACTGAGAAGGGATACAAGACAATAGAACCTGAACTAAACATGAAGAGCTGAAAATTGATCTCATGAATGACATGCTAAACATACTAAACTCGTGCATATCTGATGCACGGACAACTGATACATGAATGCATAAATGAGTATGAAACGGTTAATAGGTACCAAGTTTATACTGGAAACATGAACATGAAACTTAATAAGCTTAAGGAGAACTATTACCTTGAGCTTGATCTGAATTGGCAGGGAAAAGGTGAGGATAATTGGTATGCATATCTGCTTCTGCTTCCCAAGTAGCTCCCTCATGAGATTGATTTCGCCAAAGAACCTTGACTAGAGAGACTTCGTTGTACCTCAATCTATGAGTCTGATAATCTAAGATTTCTACTGGAATCTCTTCATAAGAGAGGCTGTTCTAAGTGTCGATGCTCTGAATACGGACAACAACTGATGGTTCACCTATGCACTTCTTTAGCAAAGAGACATGGAAGACTGGATAGCCTGAGGCTAAATCTGAACGCAACTCAAGCTCATAAGCTACCTTGCCAAAGCGACAAAGAATTCAGAAGGGACCGATATATCGGGGACTGAGTTTCCCTTTCTTGCCGAACCTCTTCACTCCTTTCATGGGAGAGATCTTAAGATAGACATAGTCGATGACCTCGAACTCGATATCCTTTCTACGAACATCTGCATAGGACTTCTGTCGGCTCTAAGCAGCCCGGAGTCTCTCTATGATAACCTGAACTTTCTCTAAGGCGTCGAATACTAAGTTAGGACCTATGATTTAGGCCTCACTAACTTCGAACCAACTAATCAGAGATCTACATATCCTACCATAGAGAGCTTCAAATGGAGCCATCTGAATACTAAAATGCTAGCTATTGTTATATGCAAACTTAATCAAAGGCAAGTGGTCGTTCCAACTTCCCTTGAAGTCAATTGGAAACGCCCTTAGCATATCTTCAAGAGTTTGAATGGTCCTCTCTGCTTGACCATCTGTCTGAGGATGAAACACTATGCTGAGATGGACTTGGGTACCGAGACCCTTTTGGAATGCTTTCCAAAAGTGAGAAGTGAACTGGGTACTTCTGTCTGAGATGATAGATAGTGGAACACTATGTAACCTGACTAACTCCCTGATATAGAGTTTGGTATAATCCTCGGCGGAAGAAGAAGTACGAGCAGGAAGGAAATGAGCCGACTTAGTCATTCTATCTATAATGACCCAGACTGAATCATGCAGATGACGAGTTCTAGGCAAACCTGTCACGACGTCCATGTTAACTTCTTCCCACTTCCAAGTAGGATTGGTGAACTCTTGCATGGAACCACTAGGTTTCTGATACTTTATCTTAACCTACTGATATGTAGATCACTTAGACACAAAATCTGTAATATCTCTATTCATCCTACTCCACCAATAGATCTCCTGCATGTCGCGGTACATCTTAGTGGTATGGATGAATAGAGTATCGCGCACCATGTGCTTCTGTAAGAATTCGCTGCCTCAATTCATCTACACCTGGAACACATAGACGACCTTGACAAAGAAGAACACCATGTCCCCCTTGGGAGAAAAGCTCGACTTTCTGATTCTAAACTGACTCTTTGAGCTTGACAAGGCTAGGATCCCTGTCTTGTTTCTCTTTCACCTCGAAAACTAGAGATGACTCTGAACTACTATGAAAACATACACCGCCGTCTTAAAAATCGTCTAAGCAAATGCCTAGTCTGTAAAGCTGATGGATCTCCTAACCCATCTTTTTCTTACTATCCTCAACGTGAGAAATACTACCCATGGAGAGTCAACTGAGAGCGTCGGCAACAACATTGGCCTTGCCTGGATGATAAACAACATACATGTCGTAATCCTTCAAGAGATCTAACCACCTTCTCTAGGGAAGATTGAGATATTTTTGGGAAAAGACATACTGGAGGATCTTATGGTCTGTGAAGACATCTACATGAACTCCATAGAGATAATGCCTCCAAATCTTCAAGGCAAAAACTACCGCTGCTAACTCAAGATCATGAGTAGGATAATTCTTCTCATGTGGCTTTAACTGTCTAGAGGCATAGGCTATGACCTTACCATGCTGCATGAGGACACAACCTAGAACCACTATGGATGCATCATAATAGACTACAAAACCATCTGAACCATCTAGAATAGCTAGAACTGGAGTGGAGTTCATCTCTTAAAAGCTCTTCTCGGATGAATCTGACCACTGAAACTTAATCTTCTTCTGAGTTAATCTGTACATGGGAGATGCAATAGAAGAAAATCCCTCGAACATCCACGTGTAATAGCCAGCCAAACCCTAGAAACTCCTAATGACTTATGGAGATACAGGTCTGGGCCAGTTTCTTACTACCTTAGTTTTCTGAGGATCTACTCTAATGAAATCACCAGAAACAATATGGCCAAGGAATGCTACTGATCTTAACCAAAATTCGCACTTGTTGAACTTAGCGAATAACTGGTGATCCCTGATAGTCCGAAGAACAATCCTGAGATGGTTTGCATGATCACGTTTTGTGCGAGAATAGACCAGAATATCATCTATAAAGGCTATGACAAATATGTCCAAGTACTGCTTGAACACACGGTTCATCAAATCCATAAAAGCTATAGGGGCATTGGTAAGACCAAATGACATAACTAAAAATTCAAAGTGACCATACCAAGTACGGAAAGCTGTCTTCAAAATATCACATTCTCTAACTCTCAGCTGATGATAGCCTGATCTGAGGTCTATCTTGGAGAAGTATCTGGCACCCTGAAGTTGGTTGAATACATCATTAATCCTGGGAAGAGGATATTTGTTCTTGACCGTGACCTTATTGAGTTGACGATAATCAATACACATCCTGAGAAAACCGTCTTTCTTGCGCACTAATAATACTGGGGCACCCCATGGGGAAATGCTGGGTCTAATGAATCCCTTATCTAAGAGATCCTTCAACTAATCTTTCAATTCCTTGAGTTATACAGGTGCCATTCTGTAAGGAAAAATAGAAATAGGGTGAGTATCCGGAAGAAGGTCTATGCCGAAGTCTATTTCCCTTTCGGGAGGAATGCCTGGAAGATCTTTGGGAAAGATATCTGAGTATTCATTAACAACAAGGACTATTTCGAGGTTGGGATATTCAGAACTAGAATCTTTAACATGCACGAGATGATACACACACCCCTTAGAAATCATTTGACTTGCCCAAAGGTAGGAAACAAGTTGACCCCTGAACGCTGAAATACTACCCTTCGACTCTAGGACGGGCTCATTCACGAACTGAAACTGAACTATCCTCTTTGTGCAGTCGACTGTGGCATAGCAGGAATGAAGCCAATCCATGCCGAGAATGACATCAAAATCAGTCATCTCTAACTCCACTAAATCGGCTAACGTGGATTTTTGAGATATCATAATCGGGAAGTTCTTGTATACCGGCCGAGCTGTGATGGTTTTACCCACTGGGGTAGAGACTGAGAAGGGCTCTGCTAGGACTTCAGGACTGATTTCAAAATTGCTAGCTATGTATGGAGGAAAAAAAGACAAGGATACACCTTGGTCTAGCAAAGCATAAACATAAACATGGAAAATCTGTAACATACCAGTAACAACATCAGGAGAATTTTCTTGATCCTGTTGGGACTAAAAAGCATAGAGTCTATTTGGGCGTTGCCCACTGGTAGCACTAGAAATGGCACACTGCTGGTTTGGGCGACTGGATTGAGCTGTATAATGATTTTGCTGACCCTAAAGACTTGACTGCAGACACTCCCTAATCCTGTAGCGTGGCTTGCCACAACCAAAATAGACATCACTACCGGCTCTGCAAATGCCCTTGTGGTTCTTACCACTTGTCTGACAAAGAAGATTCGTTCGGGCACTGCAAACACTGGTCTGAGATTTAGATCCTAGCGCTTTATCTCTATTGCCATCTCTAAACTTTGATACTGGAACGCTGGCAGAAAAGGAGCTGGAACGGCTGACTTGGAGAGAAACTATGAACGGTTTCCTCCATCTGACTTGGGGTGAGCAAAGTTGAAATTATCCGACCTTGCTCTCTTGTTCTGCCTCTCCCTAGTCTTAAACTTCTGCTCTTCTACTTGCTAGGCATGGGTCATGAGTTTTGTTAAGGCCATATCACCGATCAACATCGCAGACCTATACTCATTTACCACGCTATCGTTGACCCCTGACACGAACTTTCTCTTTTTAGCTTTATTGTCTGCAACCACATAAGGAGCATACCTGGCTAGCTAAGTAAATTTGAGAGAATATTCCCTAACCGTCATATTCCCCTACCTGAGATTGATGAACTCAAGAACTTTGGCTTTTCTCAGCACTTAGGGAAAGAATCTGTCTAAGACGGTTGTGACAAATTTCTCCCACTCGATAGGGCCTGTATCATCTAACCTCTCAGACTTCCACTGTTTGTACCAATCATGGGCAACATCCTGTAATTGGTAGGTGGGTAACTCAGCACTCTCAATAGAAGTAGCACCCATGATCTTAATGACCTTCTGGACTTGGTCAATGAACTCATGAGGGTCCTCATCAGACTTAGACCCATGGAAAGATGGAGGGTTCATCCGGGTGAAGTCCCGAACCCTAGATGCTTTAGGAGTGGCCACTGTATTGGTTGGAATGACTGGTGGCCATTTAGTCTGTGCAGCCATGGACTGAGCAAGTGTGGTAAATGCGGCTCTAAACTCCACATGGGAAACATGTTCGCCCAAAGGATCTTAAGGCTGAGGAGCTGGCTGGTTTCTTCTCTTTGGGGCCGTGGTCTGGAATATGAGAAAAATGGATTAGATTGAGAGTTTAACTTGTGATTATGCTCACTAGCATGACATGAATAATGAAGAAAGGGGACTTTTTCTAAAACATCTTATAGCCTTTCGTAAATAAATATGGTGCGCAACACACCCATGTACAAGACTCTAGTAAATGTGGCTTTTAGACTTCCTAGGACTCTATTGAACCTTAGGCTCTGATACCAAGTTTGTAACACCCCGATTTGCTGAACCAAAATGCTACATGGTGATCATGACCCCGAGGGACCACAAGATAACCCATGAATGATATCTGTACCTGTATAATGCATATCATAATATAATAATACAGAAATAAATGGAGCTGTAAGGCTATTACGTACAACTGAATACAATTATGTGGGCAAAAATACCCAAAACAATTAAATCTGGACATAAATCTGAAAGTAAATTCGAAAGCCGCCAAATTGTCTGAATAAGAAGTTGAAGGAACATGTATCTATAACTTTGTAAAACTGAACTGAAGAATAAATAAATGAATCAAATCATATTGTCCTCAAATCAATGAGGACTCACTGTGTGTCTGTGACTGGAACGCTACCGCTACTGCTGGGCTGGAGCTCGTGTCTTGGAACCTATGGTCTAACATGAAAAGAAAGTACTATAGCGCAAATGCGTCAGTACAACTAGAGTACTGAGTATACGAGGAAGTTAGGATTAACATAAAGGGTTTTATGCATGAACAACACTGACTGACTAATATGAACATGGGAGTGCAAACACACATATATAGAAACTAGGACCGTAAATACGTGATAGCATGACTTGTAAGCTAATACATGGTTTACTGATAACTGTCCTGACTGATACTGAAACTGATAACTCGGATGACTGTATCTGATTGTCTTGTAAATACTAAAATCTGAAGAACGCCCTAAATTCTTTTACTTATACTTTTACTGAAACTGATAACATGGATGACTGTATCTGACAGTCTTGTATATACTAAAATCTGAAGAACACCCTGAGTTCTTTTACTAAGACTGATACTAAAACTATGGGAAATAGTGTTTAACCGACATGCCCCATCTATGCCATTATGGCTAAGCTGGGGTCCAATCTCTTCCCCGAAACTGAATACTGAACTGAATAACTAAGCTAAACTGAATAAATAAACTGAACTGATTAGCTGAACTAATACTGATTAACTGGACTGATACTAGTGGTATTGTTTAGCAGAGCTAAACTAAGTTTACTGGATTCCAATGACTGATGGAATGTTACTGATATCTGACAACTGAGTAAGATCATGAGATTTTCCTGAGTCACATGACTGACTGAAGTTTATGGAATCATAGCTTGATCGGATATCGTGAAACATGACATGGATCAAGGCACACAGCTATAGTTTCGGGGTACAAGTACCCCAGGACTCGATGGAAGGAAACTAAAACACATGACTGACTTGATCCAAAAAGTAGAGTCCATAATTTATACTATCATAAGTAGGGATCTCATACTAAGCATGGTTATCAACAATGTATTGCATGGAAAGGATTTCATATAACATGGAAGTACTTGCACAATCTTATATCATGTTCATTGCATAATCATATTGGCAACACATACTAATAGCATGGAAGTTCATGTGGATTGGATGGTTATCATGCATCTTGTTCATAAGTAGGATTTGTAAGTAAACATAGCATAATATCATAAGAATAGTTCATGAGTATTTCAACAACATTTACAAGGCACATTATAAATCATAGAAGTCATTGGAACGTAAGGGCATATCATGAATTCTTTACTTAGTCACAATTTCGCTATATTGCATGATTTCTAGTTCCTTAGGAATTTTATCAAACACCTTACATGCACATCTTAAGCATAGGTGGATTCATCAAATTATACATCATGAACAACCAAATTTACATGTTTCCAACTCATATGATGTCATGAATTCACAAAAACATATAAAGATTCCATCTTGGGAATCACCCAATATCAACAACATGATCATCAACACCCAATAATATAGAAATCATACTTTATAATGAAAAAGAGAAAAAAAAACAAGCATCAACATGGGTATGATCATATCACCACAATCAACCAAGTTTTTGTATTTTAAAGATTGATTCTTGAACTCCATGGACGAAAGGAATCCGTGGATGAACACTATGCATACCTTAGAAGGAAGATTCTTGATGATTAACGGAGGAATTTCTTAGAAATCGGATCATCAAGATTAATTATGCAATCCTAGTTGTTTTTATCCTTTAGTGCTCTTGGATGATGAGCTTTGAGATGAAAATAGGGTTGTAGTATGTTTAGAAGATATATATTTCGTAGGGTTAAGTTTAGGGACGTATAAGGAGTATTTAGAGACTTAATTATCTTTAAAATAACTCAAGATGGAGTATTTTTGACACCTGAAATTTACTTAGGCGGCGACCAAGTGATCTCCTATGCTTGGGTTGGGCGGCGCCTAACCAATTGCCTATGCTTGGGTTAGACGGCGCCTAACCAATCGCCTATGCTTACTGTCTCTCACGAAAATGGGCATAACTGTTCGCTCGGGTATTGGATTAAGGCGAAATTGGTATCGTTGAAAAGCTAATTAGATTTTATACAACTTGGTGTGTCTAAATCAGCAAAAATACCACATTAACATTGAGTTATATTCATTGAAAATTGACCTTTGCAAAATCAAACACTAAAACTTGATGGATTCAAAAATTCTTAGCTTGTATTACCTTAAGTGACTCATATGAACATGCTTAATGGATCATAAGCTATCCTATCACTAGGATATTCATTGTAAGTTATGTACTCAAGTATGAATCATAGGATTAGAAACATACGGGGTATTCTAATATCTCTCCCTTGGGAATATTCGTCCTCAAATGAGAATTTACTGAGAAGGGATACAAGACAATAGAACCTGAACTGAACATGAAGAACTGAAACTTGATCTCATGATTGACATGCTAAACATATTGAACTCGTGCATATCTGATGCACGGATAACTGATACATGAATGCATAACTGAGTATGAAATGGTTAATAGGTACCAAGTTTATACTGGAAACATGAACATGAAACTTAATAAGCTTAAGGAGAACTGTTACCTTGAGCTTGATCTGAATTGGCGGGGAAGAGGTGAGGATACTTGGTACGCATATCTGCTACTACTTCCCAAGTATCTCCCTCATGAGACTGATTTCGCCAAAGAACCTTGACTAGAGAGATTTCATTGTACCTCAATCTATGAGTCTGATAATCTAAGATTTCTACTGGAATCGCTTCATAAGAGAGGCTTTTCTGAGTGTCGATGCTCTGAATAGGGACAACAACTGATGGTTCACCTATGCACTTCTTTAGCAAAGAGACATGGAAAACTGGATGGACTGAGGCTAAATCTGAAAGCAACTCAAGCTCATAAGCTACCTTGCTAAAGCGACAAAGAATTCAGAAGGGACCGATATATCGGGGACTAAGTTTCCCTTTCTTGCCGTACCTCTTTACTCCTTTCATGGGAGAGATCTTAAGATAGACATAGTCGATGACCTCGAACTTGATATCCTTTCTACGAACATCTGCATAGGACTTCTGTCGGCTCTAAGCAGCCCGGAGTCTCTCTATGATCAACTGAACTTTCTCTAAGGCGTCGAATACTAAGTCAGGACCTATGATTTAGGCCTCACTAACTTCGAACCAACAAATCGGAGATCTACATCTCGTACCATAGAGAGCTTCGAATGGAGCCATCTGAATACTAGAATGATAGCTATTGTTATATGCAAACTTAATCAAAGGCAAGTGGTCATCCCAACTTCCCTTGAAGTCAATTGGAGACGCCCTTAGCATATCTTCAAGAGTTTGAATGGTCCTCTCTGCTTGACCATCTGTCTGAGGATGAAACACTATGCTGAGATGGACTTGGGTACCGAGACCCTTTTGGAATGCTTTCCAAAAGTGAGAAGTGAACTGGGTACTTCTGTCTGAGATGATAGATAGTGGAACACTGTGTAACCTGACTAACTCCTTGATATAGAGTTTGGCATAATCCTCGGCGGAAGAAGAAGTACGAGCAGGAAGGAAATGAACCAACTTAGTCATTCTATCTATAATGACCCAGACTGAATCATGCTGATGACGAGTTCTAGGCAAACCTGTCACGAAGTCCATGTTAACTTCTTCCCACTTCCAAGTAGGAATGGTGAACTATTGCATGGAACCACTAGGTTTCTGATACTTTATCTTAACCTACTGATATGGAAGACTGGATGGACTGAGGCTAGATCTGAACGCAACTCAAGCTGATAAGCTACCTTGCCGAAGCGATAAAGAATTCAGAAGGGACCGATATATCGGGGACTCAGTTTCCCTTTCTTGCCAAACCTCTTCACTCCCTTCATGGGAGAGATCTTAAGATAGACATAGTCATTGACCTCAAACTCGTGATCCTTTCTACGAATGTCTACATAGGACTTCTGTCGGCTCTGAGTAGCCCAGAGTCTCTCTTTAATCAACTGAACTTTATCTAAGGAATCAAATACTAAGTCAGGACCTATGATTTAGGCCTCACTAACTTCAAACCAACCAATCGGAGATCTACATATCCTACCATAGAGAGCTTTGAATGGAGCCATCTAAATACTAGAATGATAGCTATTGTTATATACAAACTCAATCAAAGGCAAGTGGTCGTCCCAACTTCCCTTGAAGTCAATTGGACACACCCTTAGCATATCTTCAAGAGTCTGAATGGCCCTCTCTGCTTGACCATCTGTCTGAGGATGAACCACTGTGATAAGATGGACTTGGGTACTGAGACCCTTTTGGAATGCTTTCCAAAAGTGAGAAGTGAACTGCGTACCTCTGTCTGAGATGATAGATAGTGGAAAACCATGTAACCTGACTAACTCCCTGATATAGAGTTTGGTATAATCCTCGGCGGAATAAGAAGTACGACCAGGAAGGAAATGAGCTAACTTGGTCATTCTATCTATAATGACCCAGACTGAATCATGCTGATTACGAATTCTAGGCAAACCTGTCACGAAGTCCATGTTAACTTCTTCCTACTTCCAAGTAGGAATGGTGAACTCTTGCATGGAAACACTAGGTTTCTGATGCTCTATCTTAACCTGCTGACATGTAGATCACTTAGCCAAAAACTCTGCAACATCTCTCTTCATCCAACTCTACCAATAGATCTCCCGCATATCGCAGTACATCTTAGTGGCCCCTGGATGAATAGAGTATCGCACACCATGTGCTTCTGCAAGAATTTGCTGCCTCAATTCATCTACACCTGGAACACATAGATGACCCTGACAAAGAAGAAGACCATGTCCCCCCTTGGGAGAAAACCTCAACTTTCTGATTCAAAACTGACTCTTTGAGCTTGACAAGGCTAGGATCCCTGTATTGTTTCTCTTTTACCTCGAAAACTAGAGATGATTCTGAACTACTATGAACGCATACACCACCCTCTAAAGAATCGACTAAGCAAACGCCTAGTCTGGCAAGCTGATGGATCTCCTAACCCATCTTTTTCTTACTATCCTCAACGTGAGAAATACTTCCCATGGAGATTCGACTGAGAGCGTCGGCCACAACATTGGCCTTGCCCGGATGATAATAAACACTCATGTCGTAATCCTTCAAGAGCTCCAACCACCTTCTCTAGCAAAGATTGAGATCTTTTTAAGAAAAGACATACTGGAGGCTCTTATGGTCTGTGAAGACATCTACATGAACTCCATAGAGATAATGCCTCCAAATCTTCAAGGCAAAAACTACCGCTGCTAACTCAAGATCATGAGTAGGATAATTCTTCTCATGTGGCTTTAACTGTCTACAGGCGTAGACTATGACCTTACCATGCTGCATGAGGAAACAACCTAGAACTACTTTGGATACATCACAATAGACTACAAAATCATCTGAACCATCTAGAATTGCTAGAACTGGAGCGGAGTTCAACTCTTGAAAGCTCTTCTCGGATGAATCTGACCACTGAAACTTAATCTTCTTCTGAGTCAATCTGGACATGGGAGATGCAATAGAAGAAAATCCCTTGACCAACCGTCTGTAATAGCCAGCCAAACCCTAGAAAATCCTAATATCTGATGGAGATACGAGTCTGGTCCAGTTTCTTACTACCTCAGTTTTCTGAGAATCTACTCTAATGAAATCACCGAAAACAATATGGCCAAGGAATGCTACTGATCTTAGCCAAAATTTGCACTTGCTGAACTTAGCGCATAACTGGTGATCCCTGATAGTCTGAATAACAATCCTGAGATGGTCTTCATGATCACACTCTATGCGAGAATAGACCAGAATATCATCTATAAAGGCTGTGACAAATATGTCCAAGTACTACTTGAACGCACGGTTCATCAAATCCATAAAAGCTGTAGGGGCATTGGTAAGACCAAATGACATGGCTAAAAATTCAAAGTGACCATACTAAGTACGGAAAACTATCTTCGAAATATCACATTCTCTAACTCTGAGCTGATAATAGCCTGATCCGAGGTCTATCTTGGAGAAGTATCTGGCACCCTGAAGTTGGTCGAATACACCATTAATACTGGGAAGAGGATATTTGTTCTTGACCGTGACCTTGTTGAGTTGACGATAATCAATACACATCCTGAGAGAACCATCTTTGTTGCGCACGAAGAATACTGGCACACCTCATGGGGAAATGCTGGGTCTAATGAATCCCTTATCTAAGAGATCCTTCAACTAATCTTTCAATTCCTTGAGTTCTGCTGGTGCCATTCTGTATAAAAAAATAGAAATAGGTTGAGTATCTGAAAGAATGTCTATGCCGAAGTCGATTTCCCTTTTGGGAGGAATGCCTGGAAGATCTTCGGGAAAGTTATCTGAGTATTCATTAACAACAAGGACTGTTTCGAGGTTGGGATATTCAGAACTAGAATCTTTAACATGCACGAGATGATACACAAACCCCTTAGAAATCATTTGCCTTTCCCAAAGGTAGGAAACAAGTTGACCCCTGAATGATAAAATGCTACCCTTCCACTCTAGGACGGGCTCACTCGGGAACTGAAACTGAACTATCCTACTTGTGCAGTCGACTGTGGCATAGCAGGAATGAAGCCAATCCATGCCGAGAACGACATCAAAATCAGTCATCTCTAACTCTACTAAATCGGCTAACGTGGATTTCTGAGATATCATAATCGGGAAGTTCATGTATACCGACCGAGTTGTGATGGTTTTACCCACTGGGGTAGAGACTAAGAAGGGATCTGCTAGGACTTCGGGACTGATTCCGAAATTAATAACTATGTATGGAGTAACAAAAGACAAGGACACACCTTGGTCTAGCAAAGCATAAACATGAACATGGAAAGTTTGTAACGTACCAGTAACAACATCAGGAGAATTTTCCTGATCCTGTCAGGATTGAAGAGTATAGAGTCTGTTTGGGCGTTGCCCACTGGTAGCACTGGAAATGGTACCCTGCTGGTTTGGGCGACTGGACTGAGCTGTAGAATGATTTTGCTGACCCTAAAGACTTGACTACAAACACTCCCTAATCCTGTGGCCTGGCTTGCCACAACCAAAACAGACATCACTACCGGCTCTGCAAATGCCCTTATGGTTTGTACCACTTGTCTGACAAAGCAGATTCGTTCGGGCACTGCTAACACTGCCCTGAGATTTAGATCCTAGCGCTTTATCTCTATTGCCATCTCTAAACTTTGATACTGGAGCGCTGGCAGAAAAGGAGCTGGAATGGCTGACTTGGAGCGAAACTATGAACGGTTTCCTCCATCTGACTTGGGGTGAGCAAAGTTGAAATTACCCGACCTTGATCTCTTGTTCTGCCTCTCCCTAGTCTTAAACTAATGCTATTCTACTTGCTAGGCATAGGTCATGAGTCTTGCTAAGGTCATATCACCGATCAACATCGTAGACCTATACTCATTTACCACGCTATCGTTGGCCCCTGACACAAACTTGCTCATCTTAGCTCTATTGTCTGCAACCACATGAGGAGCATACCTGGCTAGCTGAGTAAATCTAAGAGAATTCTACCTAACCAACATATTCCCCTGCCTGAGGTTGATGAACTCAAGAACTTTGGCTTTCCTCAGCTCGTAGAGGAAGAATCTATCTAAGAAAGCTGTGACAAATTCCTCCCACTCGATAGGGCCTGTATCATCTAACCTCTTAGACTTCCACTGTTTGTACCAATCATGAGCAACATCCTATAACTGGTAGGTGGCTAACTCAGAACACTCAATAGAAGTAGCACCCATGATGTCAATGACCTTCTTGACTTGGTCAATAAACTCCTGAGGGTCTTCATCAGACTTAGACCCATGTAAAGATAGAGGGTTCATCCAAGTGAAGTCCTGAACCCTAGATGCTTTGGGAGTGGCCACTGTATTGGCCGGAATGACTGGTGAACGTTCAGTCTATGCAGCCATGGACTGAGCAAGTGTGGTAAATGCGGCTCTAAACTCTACTTGGGAAATATGTTCGCCCAAAGGATCCTAAGGCTGAGGAGCTGGCTGGTCTCTTCTCTTTGGGGCCATGGTCTGGAAAAAGAGAAGAATAGATTAGACTAAGATTTTAACTTTTGATTATACTCACTAGCATGACATGAATAATGAAGAAAGGGGACTTTTCCTAAAATATCTTATAGCCTTCCGCAAATAAATGTGGCGTGCAACACACCCATTTACAAGACTCTACTAGATGCGGCTTTCAGACTTCCTAGGACTCTATTGAACCTTAGGCTCTGATACCAAGTTTGTAACACCCCGATTTGCTGAACCGAAATGCTACACGATGTTCATGACCCCGAGGGACCACAAGATAACCCATGACTGATATCTATACCTGTATACTACAAATCATAATATAATAATGCAGAATACATGGAACTGTAAGGCCATAAGGTGTAACTGAATATAATCATGTGGGCAAAAATACCAAAACAACTAAATCTGGACGTAAATCTGAAAGCAAATCCAAAAGCCTCTAAACTGTCTGAATAAGGAGTTGAAGGAACATGTCTCCAACTAACACCGTAAAACTGAACTAAAGAATAAATCATATTGTCCTCGAATCAATAAGGACTAACTGTGTCTCTGCGACTGGAACGCTACCGCTACTACTGGGCTGGAGCTCGTGTCTCGGAACCTATGGTGTAACATGAAAAGAAAGCTCCATAGCGCAAATGCGTCAGTACAACTGGAGTACAGAGTATACAAGGAAGGTAGGCTGAACATAAAGGGTTTCATGCATGAACAACACTGACTGACTAATATGAACATGGGAGTGCAAACACACATATATAGATACTGGGACCGTGAATACGTGACAGCATGAACTGTAAGCTAATACTTGGTTTACTGATCACTTTCCTGACTAATACTGAAATTGATAACACGAATGACTGTATCTGACAGTCTTGTATATACTGAAATCTGAAAAACACCCTGAGTTATTTTACTGAGACTGTAACTGAAACTAATAACATGGATGACTGTATCTGACAGTCCTGTATATACTGAAATCTGAAGAGCTCCCTGAGTTTTTTTATTGAGACTGATACTAAAACTGTAGGAAACAGTATTTAACCGACATGCCCCGTGTATGCCATTATGGCTAAGCTAGGGTCCAATCTCTACCTCGAATAGAGGGGTATCAATACCGGGCCACTGGTAAGGACAACTGTGAGTAACACTTATCTGGCGGGTACTCAATGAGAATGGTGGGAAACCTAAACTGACGGGTTAAGCCACCTCATCAACCCTAAGCTGACGGGTTAAGGTGTCTCAACCTACGCATGCTACATAGTTTTGGAACACAAGGATTGCTACAAAGAATCACACCCTGAACTGGTGGGTGAGTTCCCATCCTTGGGTTCACTCGGTGCTAACCTCTACTCCCATCTGAAGGACACTGAACTGAATAACTAAGCTAAACTGAATAACTGAACTCAACTGATTAACTAAACTGATACTGATTAATTGGCCTGATACTAGTGGTATTGTTTAGCAGAACTAAACTAAGTTTATTGGATTACAATGACTGACAGAATGTTACTGATATCTGATAACTGACTAAGATTATGAGATTTTCTTGCGTCACATGACTGACTGAAGTCTATGGAATCATAGATTGAGTTCGGATATCGTGAAACATGACATGGAACTAGGCACACAACTATAGTTTTTGGGTACAAGTACCCCCAGGACTCGATGGAAGAAAACTGACACACATGACTGACTTGATCATAAGAGTAGAGTCCATAATTTATAATATCATAAGTAGGGATCTCATACTAAGCATGGTTATCAACAATGTATTGCATGGAAAGGATTTCATATCATATGGAAGTACTTGCACAATCTTATATCATGTTCATTGCATAATCATATTGGTAACACATACTAATAGCATGGAAGTTCATGTGGATTGCATGGTTATCATGCATCTTGTTCATAAGTAGGATTTGCAAGTAAACATAGCATAATATCATAAGAATAGTTCATGAGTATTCCAACAACATTTACAAGGCACATTATCAATCATAGAAGTCATTTGAACGTAAGGGCATATCATAAATCCTTCACTTAATCACAATATAGCTATATTGCATGATTTCCAGTTCCTTAGGCATTTTATCAAACACCTTACATGCACATCTTAAGCATAGGTGAATTCATCAAATTATACATCATGAACAACCAAATTTACATGTTTCCAACTCATATGATATCATGAATTCACAAAAACATATAAAGATTCCATCTTGGGAATCACCCAATATCAACAACATGATCATCAACACCCAACAATATAGAAATCATACATTATAATGAAAAAGAGGAAAAAAACAAAGCATCAACATGGGTATGATCATATCACCGCAATCAACCAAGCTTTTATATTTTAAAGATTGATTCTTGAACTCCATGGATGAAAGGAATCCGAGGATGAACACTACGCATACCTTAGATGGAAGATTCTTGATGATTGACAGAAGAATTTCCTTGAAATTGGATCTTCAAGCTTAGTTATGCAACCCTAGTTGTTTTTATTGTTTAGTGCTCTTGGATGATGAGCTTTGAGATGAAAATAGGGTTGCAGTATGTGTAGAAGATATATATTTCGTAGGGTTAAGTTTAGGGACCTATAAGGAGTATTTAAAGACTTAATTACCTTTAAAATAACTCAAGACGGAGTGTTTTTGACACCTGGAATTTACTTAGACAGCGACCAAGTGATCGCCTATGCTTGGGTTGGTCGGCGCCTAACCAATCGCCTATGCATGGGTTAGGCGGTGCCTAACCAATCGCCTATGCTTACTGTCTCTCACAAAAATGGGCATAACTTTTCGCTCGGATATTCGATTAAGGTGAAATTGGTATTGTTGGAAAGTTAATTCGATTTTCTACAACTTTGTGGGTCTAAATCAGAAAAAATACCACATTAACATTGAGTTATACTCGTTAAAAGATGATCCTTGCAAAATCGAACACTAAAACTTGATGGATTCAAAAAAACTCTTAGCTTGTATTACCTTAAGTGACTCATATGAACATGCTTAATGGATCATAAGCTATCCTATCACTAGGATATTCATTGTAAGTCATGTACTCAAGTATGAATCACCGGATTAGAAACATGCGGGGTATTACAATATCTCCCCCTTGGGAACATTCATCCTTGAATGATAATTTACTGAGAAGGGTTACAAGACAATAGAACCTGAACTGAACATGAAGAACTGAGACTTGATCTCATGACTGACATGCTAAACATACTGAACTCATGCATATCTGATGCACGGATAACTGATACATGAATTTATGATTGAGTATGAAACGGTTAATAGGTACCAAGTTTATACTAGAAACATGAACATGAAACTTAATAAGCTTAAGGAGAATTGTTACCTTGAGCTTGATCTGAATTGGCGGGGAAGAGGTGAGGATACTTGATACGTATATCTGCTTCTACTTCCCAAGTAGCTCCCTCATGAGATTGATTTCGCCAAAGAACCTTGACTAGAGGGACTTCTTTGTTCCTCAATCTACGAGTCTGTTAATCTAAGATTTCAACTGGAATCTCTTCATAAGAGAGGCTGTTCTAAATGTCAATGCTCTGAATAGGGACAACAACTTCTGGTTCACCTATGTACTTCTTTAGAAAAGAGACATGGAAGACTGGATGGACTGAGGCTAGATCTAAAGGAAACTCAAGATCATAAGCTACCTTGCCGAAGCAATGAAGAATTCTGAAGGGATCGATATATCGGGGACTGAGTTTCCAAAAGTGAGAAGTGAACTGGGTACCTTTGTTTGAGATGATAGATAGTGGAACACCATGTAACCTAACTAACTCCTTGATATAGAGTTTGGCATAATCCTCGGTGGAATAAGAAGTACGAGAAAGAAGGAAATGAGCTGACTTGGTTATTCTATCTATAATGAACCAGACTGAATCATGCTGATGACGAGTTCTAGGAAAACCTGTCACGAAGTCCATATTAACTTCTTCCCACTTCCAAGTAGGAATAGTGAACTCTTGCATGGAACCACTAGGTTTTTGATGCTCTATCTTAACCTGCTGATATATAGAGCACTTAGCCATAAACTCTACAACATCTCTCTTCATCCCACTCCACCAATAGATCTCCCGTATGTCGTGGTACATCTTAGTGGCCCCTGGATAAATAGAGTATCGCGCACCATGTGCTTTTGCAAGAATTTGCTGCCTCAATTCTTCTACACCTAGAACACATAGACGACCCTGACAATGAAGAATACCATCTTCTCCTTGGGAGAAAACCTCAACTTTCTGATTCTAAACTGACTCTTTGAGCTTGATAAGGCTAGTATCCCTTTCTTGTTTCTCTTTCACCTCAGAAACTAGAGATGACTCTGAACTACTATGAACATATACACCACCCTCTGAAGAATCGACTAAGCGAACGCCTAGTCTGGTAAGATGATGGATCTCCTAACCCATTTGTTTCTTACTATCCTCAATGTGAGAAATACTACTCATGGAGAGTCGACTGAGAGCATCGTCCATAACAATGGCCTTGCCTGAATGATAAAGAACACTCATGTCATAATCCTTTAAGAGCTCTAACCACCTTCTCTGGCGAAGATTGAGATCTTTTTGGGAAAAGACATACTGGAGGCTCTTATGGTCTATGAAGACATCTACATGAACTCCATAGAGATAATGCCACCAAATATTCAAGGCAAAAACTACCGCTGCTAACTCAAGATCATGAGTAGGATAATTCTTCTCATGTGGCTTTAACTGTCTGGAGGCGTAGGCTATGACCTTACCATGCTTCATGAGGACACAACCTAGACCCACTCTAGATGCATTACAATAGACTACAAAACTGTCTGAACCATCTGGAATAGCTAGAACTGGAGCGGAGGTGAGTCGAGTCTTCAACTCTTGAATGCTCTTCTCGCATGAATCTGACCACTGAAACTTAATCTTTTTCTGAGTCAATCTAGATATGGGAGATGCAATAGAATAAAATCCCTCAACAAACTGTCTGTAATAGCCAGCCAAACCCTAAAAACTCCTAATATCTGATGGAGATACGGGTCTGGGCCAGTTTCTTACTGCCTTGATTTTCTGAGGATCTACTCTAATGCCATCACCGGAAACAATATGGTCAAGGAATACTACTGATCTTAGCCAAAATTTACACTTGCTGAACTTAGCGAATAACTGGTGATCCCTGATAGTCTGAAGAACAATCCTGAGATGGTCTGCATAATCACGCTCTGCGCGAGAACAGACCAGAATATCATCTATAAAGGCTGTGACAAATATGTCCAAGTACTGCTTGAAAACACGGTTCATCAAATCCATAAAAGTTGTAGGGGCATTGCTAAGACCAAATTACATGACTAAAAATTTGACCATACCAAGTACAGAAAGCTATCTTTCAGTTCCTTGATTTCTGCTGGTGCCATTCTGTATGGTAGAATAGAAGTAGGTTGAGTATCCAGAAGAAGGTTTATGCCGAAGTCTATTTCCCTTTTGGGAGGAATGCCCGGAAGATCTTTAGGAAAGACATTTGAGTATTCATTAACAACAAGGACTGTTTCGAGGCTGGGATATTCAAAACTAGAATCTTTAACATGCACGAGATGATACACACACCCCTTAGAAATCATTTTCCTTGCGCAAAAGTAGGAAACAAGATGACCCCTGAACGCTGAAATGCTACCCTTCCACTCTAGGATGGGCTCATTTAGGAACTGAAACTAAACTATCCTATTTTTGTAGTCGACTGTGGCATAGAAGGAATGAAGCAAATCTATGCCGAGAATGACATCAAAATCAGTTATCTCTAACTCTACTAAATCTGCTGACGTGGATTTTTGAGATATCATAACCGGGAAGTTCTTGTATACCCACCGAGCTATGATGGTTTTACCCACTGGGGTTGAGACTGAGAAGGGCTCTACTATGACTTCAGGACTGATTCCAAAATCGCTTGCTATGTATGGAGTAACAAAAAATAAGGATGCACCTGGGTCTAGCAAAGCATAAACATGAACATGGAAAATCTGTAACGTACCAGTAATGACATCAGGAGAATTTTCCTGATCCTGTCGAGACTGAAGAGCATAGAGTCTGTTTGGGCGTTGCCCACTGGTAGCACTGGAAATGGCACCCTGTTGGTTCGGGCGACTGGACTGAGCTGTAGAATGATTTTGATAACCCTGAAGAATTGACTACAGACACTCCCTAATCCTGTGGCCTGGTTTGCCACAACCAAAACAGACATTACTATCGGCTCTGCAAATGCCCTTGTGGTTCTTACCATAAGTCTGACAAAAGGGATTCGTTTGGGCACTTCTAACACTGCCCTGAGATTTTGACCTTGGAACTTTGTCTCTATTGCCGTCTCTGAACTTTGATACTGGAGTGCTGGCAGAAAAAAGAGCTGGAACGGCTGACTTGGAGTGAAACTATGAATGGTTTCCTCTATCTGACTTGGGGTGAGCAAAGTTGAAATTACCCGACCTTGCTCTCTTGTTCTGCCTCTCCCTAGTCTTAAACGTCTTCTCTTCTACTTGCTAGGCTTGGGTCATGAGTCTTGCTAAGGTCATATCACCGATCAGCATTGCAGACCTACACTTATTTACCACACTATCGTTGACCGCTGACACGAACTTGCTCATCTTAGCTCTATTGTCTGCAACCACATGAGGAGCATACCTGGCTAGCTGAGTAAATCTGAGAGAATACCACCTAACCATTATATTCCCCTACCTGAGGTTGATGAACTCAAGAACTTTGGCTTTCCTCATATCTTGGGGAAAGAATCTATCTAAGAAGGCTGTGACAAATTTCTCCCACTAGATAGGGCCTGCATCATCTAACCTCTCAAACTTCCACTATTTGTACCAATCATGAGCAACATCCTGAAATTGGTAGGTGGCTAACTTAGCACTCTCAATAGAAGTAGCACCCATGATTTCAATGACCTTCTGGACTTGGTCAATAAACACCTAAGGGTCCTTATCACACTTAGACCCATGGAAAGATGGAGGGTTTATTCGGGTGAAGTCCTAAACCCTAGCTGCTTTAGGAGTGGCCACTGGATTGACCGGAATGACTGGTGGCCGTTTAGTCTATCCAGCCATGGACTGAGCAAATGTGGTAAATGCCGCTCTAAACTCCACGTGGGAAATATGTTAGCCCAAAGGATCTGAAGGCTGAGGAGCTGGCCGGTTTCTTATCTTTGGGGCAATGGTCTGGAATAATAGAAGAATGGATTAGACTGAGCGTTTAACTTATGATTATGCTCACAAGCATGACATGAATAATGAAGAATGGGGACTGTTCCTAAAACATCTTATATCCTCTCGTAAATAAATGTGGCGCGCAACACACCTATGTACAAGACAGTACTAGATACGGCTTTCAGACTTCCTAGGACTCTATTGAACCTTAGGCTCTGATACCAAGTTTGTAACACCCCAATTTGCTGAACTGAAATACTATACGGTGCTCATGACCCCGAGGGACCACAAGATAACCCATGATTGATATCTGTACCTGTATACTGCAAATCATAATATAATAATGCAGAATACATAGAATTTTAAGGATATAAGGTTCAACTGAATACAATCATGTGGGAAAAAATATCCAAAATAGCTAAATCTGGACATAAATCTGAAAGCCTCTAAACTGTCTGAATAAGGAGTTGAAGGAACATGTCTCCAACTAACTCCGTAAAACTGAACTGAAGAATAAATAAATGAATCAAATCATATTGTCCTCAAATCAATAAGGACTCACTGTGTCTCTGCGACTGGAACGCTACCGCTACTGCTGGGCTGGAGCTCATGTCTTAGAACCTATGGTGTAATATGAAAAGAAAGCACCATAGTGCAAATGCGTCAGTACAACTGGAGTACTGAGTATACGAGGAAGGTAGGCTGAACATAAAGGGTTTCTTTCATAAACAACACTGACTGACTAATATGAACGTGGGAGTTCAAACATATATATATAAAAACTGGGACTATGAATACGTGATAGCATGACCTGTAAGATAATACATGGTTTACTGATAACTGTCCTGACTGATACTGAACCTGATAACATGAATGATTGTATCTGACAGTCCTGTATATACTGAAATCTGAAGAACGCCCTTAGTTCTTTTACTGAGACTATTACTGTAACTGATAACATGGATGACTGTATCTGACAGTCCTGTATATACTAAAATCTAAAGAACGCCTTGAGTTCTTTTACTAAGACTGATACTGAAACTTTGGGAAATAGTGTTTAACTGACATGCCCCATGTATGCCATTATGGCTAAGCTAGGGTCCAATCTCTGCCCCGACTGGAGGGGTGTCAATACCGGGCCACTGGTAAGGATAGCTGTGAGTGACCCTTATCTAGCGGGTACTCAATGAGAATGGTGGGAACCCTAAACTGACGGGTTAAGCCACCACATCAAACCTAAGTTGATGGGTTAAGATGTCTCAACCTACTCTGGCTACGTAGTTCTAGAACACAAGGATTGCTACTAAGAATCACACCCTGAACTGGCGGGTGAGTTCCCATCCTTGGGTTCACTCGGTGCTAACCTCTACTCCCATTTGAAGAACACTGAACTGAATAACTAGGCTGAACTGAATAACTGAACTGAACTGATTAGCTAAACTGATACAGATTAACTGGACTGATACTAGTAGTATTGTTTAGCAGAGCTAAACTATGTTTACTGGATTCCAATGACTGATGGAAGTTACTGATATTTGACAACTGACTAAGATCATGAGATTTTCCTGAGTCACATGACTGACTGAAGTCTATGAAATCATAGCTTGAGTTCGGATATTGTGAAACATGACATGGAACTAGGCACACAGCTATAGTTTTTGGGTACAAGTACCCCCAAGACTCGATGGAAGAAAACTGACACACATGACTGACTTGATCATAAGTGTAGAGTCCATAATTTATAATATCATAAGTAGGGATCTCATATTAAGCATGGTTATCAACAATGTATTGCATGGAAAGGATTTCATATCACATGGAAGTACTTGCACAATCTTATATCATGTTCATTGCTTAATCATATTGGCAACACATACTAATAGCATGGAAGTTCATGTGGATTGCATGGTTATCATGCATCTTGTTCATAAGTAGGATTTGCAAGTAAACATAGCATAATATCATAAGAATAGTTCATGAGTATTCCAACAACATTTACAAGGCACATTATAAATCATAGAAGTCATTGGAACGTAAGGGCATATCATGAATCATTTACTTAGTCACAATTTAGCTATATTGCATGATTTCTAGTTCCTTAGGCATTTTATCAAACACCTTACATGCACATCTTAAGCATAGGTGAATTCATCAAATTATACATCATGAACAACCAAATTTACATGTTTCCAACTCATATGATATCATGAATTCACAAAAACATATAAACATTCCATCTTGGGAATCACCCAATATCAACAACATGATCATCAACACCCAACAATATAGAAATCATACTTTATAATGAAAAAGAAAAAAAAAAGCATCAACATGGGAATGATCATATCACCACAATCAACCAAGCTTTTGTATTTTAAAGATTGATTCTTGAACTCCACGGATGAAAGAATTCAGTGGATGAACACTAGCATACCTTAGAAGGAAGATTCTTGATGATTGATGGAGGAATTTCCTTAAAATTGGATCTTCAAGCTTAATTATGCAACCTAAGTTGTTTTTCTCCTTTAGTGCTCTTGGATGATGAGCTTTGAGATGAAAATAGGGTTGAAGTATGTTTAGAAGATATATATTTTATAAGGTTAAGTTTAGGGACGTAGAAGGAGTATTTAAATACTTAATTACCTTTAAAATAACTCAAGAAGGAGTGTTTTTGACACCTAGAATTTACTTAGGTGGCGACCAAGTGATCACCTATGCTTGGGTTTGGCGGCGCCTAACCAATCGCCTATGCTTGGGTTAGGCGGTGCCTAACCAATCGCCTATGCTTACTGTCTCTCACAAAAATGGGCATAACTTTTCGCTCGGGTATTCGATTAAGGCAAAATTGATATTTTTGGAAAGTTAATTTGATTTTCTACAACTTGGTGGGTCTAAATCAGCCAAAATACCACATTAACATTGAGTTATACATGTTGAAATATAAACCTTGCAAAATCAAATACTAAAACTTGATGGATTCAGAAACTCTTAGCTTGTATTACCTTAAGTGACTCATATGAACATGCTTAATGGATCATAAGCTATTCTATCACTAGGATATTCATTGTAAGTCATGTTCTCAAGTATGAATCACAG
Source organism: Capsicum baccatum var. pendulum (assembly GCA_030864225.1). Lineage (NCBI taxonomy): Eukaryota > Viridiplantae > Streptophyta > Magnoliopsida > Solanales > Solanaceae > Capsicum > Capsicum baccatum. The sequence goes on along the minus strand of CM061555.1, from coordinate 159,442,994 downwards.
GATTAGAAATATGCGGGGTATTACAATTAAGGAGACACCACTGCTACCATGTCTACACTGGCTAAGCAAAGAAATATATGGGGAGGATATTAGCCAATGTGTGGAGCAAACACAAGAATCTCAGCCACTCGATTGTCATCTTGATCTTGAGACTGAAATTGAGAAGGTGAATAAAAGTGAATGTGTAGTTGATTGTGTAAATTATGAAGTAAGATTTGTTGGACCATATTCAAAACACTTTTCTACATTATGTTTAGATGATGTCTTGTCTGTGGAATCATTTAAAATAGTGGAAGAGTGTGAACATGAGGAATAACAATGCATATTCTATTACTTGGTGCATTAATCTTTGTACCACCACCCTATGAGCAAGGTAAAAAGATGGATGCAAAGTTGGGGGTGAAATTTATATCCTCAAGGTGGAGGAAAAAGTTTATATGGGTCATGCCGCGATACTAAATTAGGCGCTTATTGGGAGACAACCCAAGCTAAGGTATGTTTTATTTTTAAATTTTAATTTTTGTTTCACGTAGTTTTTATTTTTGGTTGAGTCACAGGTTAATGGAAAGTCTGAGTACCATAATCTTGAGCTTGAAGCATGAGAAAGATTGAGTATGGGGTCCCATGGATCCCATTTATATGTGAAGATGCTACTAGCTTGGCCTAGAGGCTTCTAGGAGTATTTCTATCTCTTACCTTTAAATTCACTTTGAGGACAAAGTAGATTTTTAAGTGTGGGGTAGGGAAATTCCCAATTTTTGACTCAATTTAAAATATTTTATGTTAGGAGTAAGTGAAATATTCTTGTTGGTGCTATTTTTTATTACATTATGCAAGTGGGTTTGTTGGTAAAAAGCATATTATTTGAATGAATTGCTATTTTTGAGACTCTTAGGCTCAAGTTTTTGACTCTTGTATTTTTTTTGGCTTAATTTTGAATTCATGCTATTGTTGGGTTGGGAGTCTATGATGATCCTATTTGAGTTGAGCATGTGACATGTGCGTGTAAGGTTTTTTGTATATTCCTTGTTCCATATGATGTCTATAACTTGCCCAGTGTGTGTAAAATAAAATAAAGAGTGTGAGTTTAGGAGATGATTTACGCATTTCCTTGATAGCCTTGTTTTTTATCCTCTAATTGTCCTACCCTTGTGCATTATCCTAGTTAACCCCATTGAGCCTTTATCTTTTTCTTTGGTAACCTCATTTGTTGCCTAATCCCTTCTTTGATAGACCATAATTTCATCCCAAAAAATCTTAAGTTCTCAATTAAAAAAAAGAAGAATTTTGAATTAGTAAGGAGTTTGAGAAAATAGAAAAAGAAAAAAGGTGAAATTAATGCCTCGAGGTAATTGTTATTGGTGTTGGTAATTGATGTGTGGTGGATTGTTGTGATATAATTAATGCTAGAAATATTGCCATGGTTGAGAATTTTTTTTTTTGATTCTTGTGGTCATAAACTATACGCCTACCAAGTATTTATGAAAATGTTTAAAAGAGATAGGGCAAAAACAAAAGATATGGGTGAATGGAAAAGTATAATTTGGTTGTTAGAGATTTGTTTTAAATGTATGATGTAGTGTATTAAAGTGCTTGGAGAGGTTAGTTACTATTCTTGGCCAAAATTATTCCAACCCGTCCGTTAGCCTACATTACAACCAAGGAAAGACCTATTTGATCCTAGGTTCATCATTCGAATATTAGTGGATCAAGAAACTAAGGGCAAGCCTATGGTTCATTATGTGTAATTTGTGAATTCTTTGTGAGAATGAGTGTAGCTTGAGTTGTATACCCATTATGACAATTGCTTTATTGTGAGAGTTTATGGGTAAATCTCTTATTGTGAGGGCATATGTTTGATGAATGTGGGTGATTTGTATGATGTCTTATATTGAGAAATATGCATGAGTTTTCCATGTATTGAATAAATTCTTGGGTTTAGGATGTTTGGTAGTAGGATTCTTGAGCTTTGAATTGTGTATAACATGCATAGTATTGTAAACTTGCATTACATGTAGTCATTGTAGTGCTAGCTTTAATTTCTTGCATGTAGTAGAAGTGTGGAGTATTTCTAGCTCATGATGATTTTAGTAAGATTTGTTCATAGACGAACAAGGCTTTAAATGTGGGGTGGTGATATTGGGTGTATTTATGCATTCTAGCGCTACTATTCTAGTCTATTTAGCCTTATTTTCAGGATGATTCATGTGATTAATGGGGTGATAATGATATAAATAAGCATTTATGTGTCCAAGTATGTGTTTACAATATTTAATGGTGGATTCACATGAGTTTTCATTTAATTTGAGTATTTAAAGTTCAATCGAGAAAACTAGTGTAACTAGCTTTAGCTAGGCATTTTTCTAGTCAATTGTGTTGAATTCTAATGTATTTTAATGAGTTAATTAGGTTTTTATTATGTATATAAATGTGAAACAACTTATTTATAATGTTCAAGGGTCAATTGGATCAAGAAAAGAGTCAAAACATTAAGTTAAAGCTTAATGTGAATTTAGCCTATGCTTAACTCGTGTTTCTAGTTCATCGTTGAGGATGTTGTGTTATTTTGAGGTATAAATTATTGTATTTAATGCAATATAATGCTTTTTTAATGGACTATGATGATATATTCAGGATTAAAAAGGTTCAAATAAAGTGGAAACAACTAAAAACGTATTGGAATAGATCATGGAAGCACAAAACATAGCATAATGCCAATTTTGATACCTGAAATGTATTGGGAGAGTGTGGGCACGTGAGACGGATTCTTTGCGTGTTCTACATATCAAAGGATTCATAAGGAACCCAAAATAGTGAACCATTGTGAAGGTGATGCGTCGCGTCTATGTGCTCAATGCGATAATCGACGCGGCGCATCACTGGGTTTGCAGACGACGAAAAACTGTTTCCCTGTTCAACAAGGCATGGGCTATTTCTTCCACTATAAATAGGACATCATTCACATTTTTTATGAAATTTTGGACATCCTTGGAAGATATTGGAGTCTACACAACTTCTTTTTAGGGTTTTTATTATTCTTTTATTTTAGTTTCTTTCATGGTTTGTATCATCAATCTAAGAGATTGGATGATGAATATTCTAATTAAAGGCTAAAACTCCATTTCCGGGGTTAAGACCAAGATCATGACTACTTTAATTTTGAATTAATTTTGTTTAAATTTCTTATCATTATTGGTTATTTTTTTACTCTTGTTTTAGCTATTTTAAGTATTAGCTACCCTTAGAATACATCAATTGTCAACCTTGTGATCTCGGGAGATGGAATAGGGAGATAAAACATGGGAATAAGCAAAGTATGGTTCTTGTTTCTTTATAAAATAAAAAATTTGAATAAGTATCTAGGATAGGGATGTACTTAGATACCTTACTTGATTCACACGTAGCATGATATTTCTAAGGAACTTAAGTAAACTATTACATCCCCGTTCAATGATGTAGTTGTAAGGTACAACTTAGGTAAAGGATTAGTGGTTGGTAAACCATGATCATGCAATTAACCCTATGAATCAACGACCAAGATAAGTGACTTAATGAATGAAGTTCAATAATGTAGTATGATTGGTCTTAAGCCTTAACCCCGGGCTTCTATCCATTGATTATCCTAAGTCATTACTTTTTCACATTAGTTTAGTTTTTTTTTAGTTATCAATTCTAAAACTCTATTTGTTACTCTTCTCAATTTGTTAAACTAGAATTGGATAGGCGGCGAACGCATGTTCCTGAGAGATCGATACTTGGGCTTTACTAAAGCCACTTTACTACTTGATAAGACTACGTACACTTGCGTGTGCGCTTGGGTGCTGTCAAGTTTTTTGGCACTATTGCTGGGGACTTTTTATTAGGTAACTACCTTATTTTTAGTTTTTTTTTATATTTAGTTGTAAATAGTTTTTGTTAAGTTTCTTTTTATTTTCCCTTATTTATATTTTTCTCACACTTTTCTCGAGATGTCAGTCTTAGATAGATAATTTTTGAGTGAGGAAAATTCTTGTTATTTTTATGGAGGACCCCACCCTGTGGCTTCTTTTCTAGATTTTTATGAAAGTGTGTGGATGGAACCTTCACAATATGATGGGAATAATTTGAGGAAGTCTAAGTACTCGAAAACTGATATAGTGAAAATTATTAAAGAGACACTATTGCCACCATCTCTATAGTGGCTAAGCAAAGAAATATATGGGGAGGATTTTATACAAAGTATGGATAAAACACAAGAATCGCAGCTACTCGATTGTCATCTTAATCTTGAGACTGAAATCGAGAAGGTGAATAAAAGTGAGTGTGTAGTAGATTGTGTAAATTATGAAGTAGGATTTGTTAGACCGCATTCAAAACACTTTTCTACATTATGTTTAGATGATGACTTGTCTATGGAATCATTTAAAGTAGTGGAAGAGTGTGAACATGAGGAACAAGAATTCTATATTCTTGATTTTACTCCTGACAAGCAACATAAAAACACACCTCACTTCAAGGATGAGTGGTTTTTCATGTATATTCTATTAATCAGTTCATTAATCTTTGTACCACCACCCTATGAGAGAGGCAAAAAGTTGAATGCGATATTGGGGGTGAAATTTATATCCTCAAGGTGGAGGAAAAAGTTGATATGGGTCATACCGCGCATTATATTAAGTGCTTCTTGGGAGGCAACCCAAGCTACGGTATGTTTTCTTTTTAATTTTTAATTTTTATTTCACGTAGTTTTTATTTTTGGTTGAGTCACAGGTTAATGGGAAGTCTGAGTACCATAATCTTGAGCTTGAAGCATGACAATGATTGAGTGTGGGGTCCCATGGATCCCATTTATGTATAAATATGTTACTATCTAGACCTAGATGCCTCAAGGAGTATTTCTATCTCACCTTTAAATTCACTTTGGGGACAAAGTAAATTTTTGAAGTGTGGGGTGGGAAAATTTCTAATTTTTTTGGCTTAATTTAAATTTTTTAGGTTAGGAATAAGTGAGATATTCTTGTTGGTCCTATTTTTGATTACATTATGCAAGTGGGTTTGTTGGTAAAAGCCTGTTAATTGAGTGAATTGCTATTTTTGAGACTCTTAGGCTCAAGTTTGTGACTCTTGTATTTTTTTTGGCTTAATTTTGAATTCATGCTATTGTTGGGTTGGGAGTCTATGATGATCCTATTTGAGTTGAGCATGTGAAATGTGTGTGTAAGGTTTTTTGTATATTCCTTATTGCATATGATGTCTAGAACTTGCCTGGTGTGTGTGTAAAGTAAAATAAAGAGTGTGAGTTTAGGAGATGATTTAGGCATTTCTTTGATAGCCTTATTTTTTAACCTTTAATTATCCTACCCTTGTGCATTATCCTAGTTAACCCCATTGAGCCTTTAAATTTTTCTTTGGTAATCTCATATGTAGCCTAATCCCTTCTTTGATAGACCATAATTTGATCCAAAAAGCTCATAAATATTTAAATGAAAAAAAGAAGAATTTTGAATTAGTAAGGAGTTTGAGAAAATTGAAGAAGAAAAAAGGTAAAATTGATGCCTCAAGGTAATTGTTATTGGTGTTGATAATTGATGTGTGATGGATTGATGTGATTTAATTGATGCTAGAAATATTGCCCTGGTTGATAAAAAAAGAAAAAAAAATTTGATTCTTGTGGTAATAAACTATACGTCCACCAAGTGTTTGTGAGAATGCTTAACTGAGATGTGGCAAAAACAAAAGATATGGGTGAATGAAAAAGTGTAATTTGGATATTGAAGATTTTTTTTAAATGTATGATGTAGTGTATTAAAGAACTTAGAGAGGTTAGTCACTATTCTTGGCTAAAATAGTTCCTACCCATCCCTTAGCCTACATTACAATCCAGAAAAGACCTATTTGATCCTAGGTTCATCATTCGAATATTAGTGGAGCATGACACTAAGGGTAAGCCTAATGTTCATTATGTGTAATTTGTGAATTCTTTGTGAGAGTGAGCGGAGCTTGATTTGTATACCCATTATGACAATTGCTTTATTGTGAGTGTTTCTGGGTAACTCTCTTATTGTGATGGAACATGTTTGATGAATGTGAGTGATTTGTATGATTTCTTAAATGGAGCAATTTTCATGAGTTGGACATGTATTGAGTAAGTTCTTGAGGTTAGGATGTTTTGGAGTAGGATTCTTAAGCTTTTATTTGTGTATAACATGCATAGTGTTGTAAACTTGCATTCCATGTAGTCATTGTAGTGCTAGCTTGAATTTCATGCATGTAGTAGAAGTTTGGAGTCTTTCCAGTTCATGATGCTTTTAGTTAAGATTTGTTCGAGGACGAACAAGGCTTTAAGTGTAGGGTGGTGATATTGGGTGTATTTATGCATTCTAGTGCTACTATTCTAGTCTATTTAGCCTTATTTTGAGGATGATTCATGCTATTAATGTGGTGATAATGATATAAATGAGAATTTATGTGTCCAAGTATGTGTTTACAATGTTTAATGGTGGATTCACATGAGTTTTCATTTAATTTGAGCATTTAGAGTTCAACCAAGAAAACTAGCATAACTAGCTTGAGCTAGGTGTTTTTCTAGTCTATTGTGTTGGGTTCTAATGTATTTTAATCAGTTACTAAGGTTTTTATTATGTATTTATATGTGAAACAACTTATTTATAATGTTCAAGGGTCAATTTGATCAAGAAAAGAGTCAAAACAATAAGTTAAAGCTCAATGTGAATTTAGCCTATGCTTAGCTCGTGTTTCTCGTTCATCGTTGAGGATGTTGTGCTGTTTTGAGCTCTAAATTATTGTATTTGATTCTATAGGGTGCTTGGTTAATGGACTATGATGATATATTAAGGATTTAAAAGCTTCAAATAAAGTGGAAATAACTAAAAAAGGCTTGGAATGGATCACGGAAGCACAAAACACAACTTGACGCCAATTTGGATACTTGAAAAGTATTGGGAGAGTGTTGGCACGTGAGAAGCATTATTGTCCCGTGAAATATTTCAAATGATTCAGAAGACACCCAAAACAGTGAAATATTACGATGTTGACACATCGCATCTATGTGATCAACGCGATAATCAACGCCGTGTGTCACTGGGTTCGCAGACGACCAGAAACTGTTTTCGTGTTCAACAAGGCATGGACTATTTCTTCCACTATAAATAGGACATTATTCAAATTTTTTTTACGATCTTTTGGACATCCTTGGAAGATATTGGAGGCTACAGAACTTCCTTTTAGGGTTTTTATCATTCTTTTATCTTGGTTTCTTTCATGGTTTGTATCATCAATCCAAGGGATTGGATGATGAATATTCCCATTAAAGGTTAAAACTCCCTTTTCGGAGTTAAGTACAAGATCATGACTACTTTTAATTTGAATTAGTTTTGTTTAAATTACTTATCATTATTGGTTGTTTGCTTATTCTTGTTTTAACTGTTTTAAGGATTAGCTACACTTAGAATACATCAATTGTCAACCTTGTGATATCGGGAGAGGGAATAGGGAGATAGAACATGGCAATAAGAAAAGTATGATTCTTGTTTCTTTATAAAATAAGAGATTTTAATTAGTATATAGGATAGGGATGTACTTAGATACCTTACTTGATTCACACGTAGGATGATATTTGTAAAGAACTTAAGTGAACTAAACATCCCCGCTCAATGATGTAGTTGTAAGGTTCAACTTAGGTAAAAGATTAGAGGTTGGAAAATCATGATCATGCAATTAAACCTATGAATCAACAACCAAGATAAGTGATTTAACGAATGAAGTTCAATAACATAGTATGATTGGTCTTAGGCCTTAACCTTGGGCTTCTGTCCACTGATTGTCCTAAGTCATTACGTTTTCGCATCAGTTTAGTTTCTTTTTAGTTATCAATTCTAAAACTCTATTTTTTACTCTTCTCAATTTGTTATATTAGAATGGGATAAGCAGCGAACGCAAGTCCCTGAGAGATCGATACTTGGGTTTTCTTGAAGCCACTTTACTACTTGATAAGACCACATACACTTGTGTGTGAACTTGGGTGTTGTCACTTACCTTAGCCTTAATGGATAATTCCCCACACTTTTCCTTTCTTCAAGCTCTCAAAATGGTAGAGAAATAGTTAAGAATTGGACGAGAAATTTGGGTGAAGAAGGGGATTTAACAATCCCCAAATGGCTCTATAGTGATCCAATGATCGCTTAAGTGGTCAAAAGATTGCTTAAGTAATTTCTTCATAAATATGCATCCCTCGCTTAAGCTGTCGAGTACTGCTTAAGCGACCTTCACTTAAGAGGCTGGGCTGAGTCCAAAAGCAATAGATAAAGGGATCCTCTGGTTGCTTAAGAGACCCAAGGTCCATTTAAGTAGTTAAACCAGATGGTGCCATGCCATATATTTTACTAAGTCTAAGTGGACTCCAATCATCTGCTCGAGATTCATTTGGATTCTCATGCATGTAAAGAAACTATGCTACCATACCAAATTCAACATTTTGGATTTAATGAAGCCATGAAAAATTCGAGATCATTTTGACTAAATATGGGGCCCCAATAGTTGTAGTTTCATAGAATCCACCCAAGAGCCTAAAACGGGTTCGAAAGCCTTAGGACCTGGCTCAAGGTCCTCCTAGCCTAAAATCAATGTTCCAGAGATAATGAAACTATCAGAATTCTCATTCAAGGTTATTTCCTAAGAGTTTTGTTCTTATACCATTTCCTAATCAACAATATCTCCAAAATAGAAAAATGAGCCTAAAATCCAAAATTAACTGTTCGATAGCCGAACTGACAATTTTGCCTAGTCATAAATGACCTGTAGGTACTGTGGGGAGGGATAAAACACCTAAAATGTACATAAATTAATGAAATGATAGTCATTATAAGTACTCCACTAATATTAGAATATCAAAGCTCAAGTTCAAGTTGGACTTTAAGGGTTGTAATGTAGGCTATGGTACGGTAGGCACTATTCAAGACAGTAATAGGGACTGTCTTCCCTAAGCGCTTTAATACACCACATTTTACATTAAACTCATCTCCAACCATTGTTTTACCACTTTTGTCTTCATACCTCTCTTTTATTGCCCTATCTCTTTAATCTAGCTTACACATCATTAGCAAAGAGTGTTTTCCATCCACATAGGATTCACTTCTTTTGATCAATTTTCCTTTCATTACACTATTCTCTACCACAACAAGTAAAATTTTTAAACTCACCCATAGTTATTAATTTGGGGCTTCAACTTCACTTTTCTCCTTTTATTTACTTATCACTCCTTACTAACTTTAGTTCTTCATCAAAGCACTTAGGAGTTTTGGATCAAATTACCGTCAATTGAATAAAAAGGAATAAGCTACATATACAACTTCTAAATAATAGGCTAAAAGGTCAACGGGGCTAATTAAGGTCATGTAGAAAGGGTAGATAAAGTAGGTATAAAACATGGATATCAAAGAAATGCCTATATCATCTCCTAAACTCTACATTTCTTATCTAGTTTGCAAACACTCTAGGCAAGTTCTTGACATGAATATGCAAGCATGGAATATATTAAAAAATCCAAAGAATATGACATATGTTTAAATAAAGATAGATCCCTATAGACCTCAACCAAGCAATTACACAAATTCGATTGTAATCCCAAATTACAAAAGAGTCAGATAAAAGAGCGTAGGTGTCTCATAGAAGTCATTCAAAATTTTTACATCATGCCATAGAATTTAACACCACTTGCAATAAGTAATCATGTGTAGCACCTAGCTTGAGCATCTCTATTTATTCCTAATGACAAAAGTTTAAAATTACTCCTAACAATAAAAAAAGATACTAGGTTCAAAGGGATCCACTTAAAAAAAGAACCCAAAAAATGAGGGGTGGGTGAAGTGTGCCTCTACTAAACTGATAAAATAAAAAAACTGAATAAAAAAAAGATAAAACCTTTTTATAATTTTTTAAATTTAGATAAAAATAAGAAAATAAATAAAAAAGGAAATGCTATAGCGCACTTCACCCTAAATATGTTAAAAGATTCCCCACCCTTATTTAAAATCATACTTTGTCCCCAAAGTATAAATTAAAGAATAAAGAATAGAAATACTCCATGAGGCCTCTAGGCCGGCTAGTAGCATCATATCCATCAATGACACGACCTGACCAGGGGCCTTGTCATAATGGGCATCCCAAGTCCAATCAGGACAGGGGACCCCCCTGTTATACAACCTAACCACTATTAGCATACCTTTAATCGACTGAATACCGAACATATAACAAGAGAGCATAACTGAACAAGGACTCTTTGGGATAGATCTATTCCTAGACCAACCCTATTAAATCATCCTATCATACTAAACCGTACCAACCAAACCACCAAGCCAAACCAATACCAAAACAAGGGCCATAAACCAGGACAAAACCAAACAAGATCCAAAACATAATATGACTAATCCTAAAATGAAATACAATGGAAAACTAATAATATCGTCAACCATTATTAGCTCCAATACCAATGCCAATGTTAAGGTTGGCACTAATACTAGTTCGGATTATTCAAACCCGTAATAGTACCATAAAGCCTCTAACCAAAAGAATAAGATATACAGTTGGGACATGCCCCCAAACATAGCCAAAACCAATATCCAAAAAATAAACCAAAATGTCCAACACTATCCATAACATGAAATGGAGCCTTCCAAAAGAATGGAAGCTAAACACTTTAATCCAACTGCTGTCCCCAAGTTAATCACTATATAGGAGGAGTAGAATGACTAGTTCTTGCATAACATGGGTATATAACTGCCCATAGCTAGGCTAACGAGGGATCGTGTAATGATCCAGATTTTAATAAGGGGTAAGTGGGTAATTATCCATTAATATTATTGTTAATTAACATAATTAAAGTGGGCAAGCAAAAAGACAAAAACCTTCTCCTCTTATATTTGTGGTTGCACATTCTAATAAGGGAGTAAAATGTAGGGTAAATATTTTCTTAAGTTTTCAAAAGTAGCAACTTCTTCAAAGGAGTAGAAAAGAAAAAAATTACGAAAATTGATCTTTTTACTCTTGGAAGAGAGCGAGCAAATGACATAAAATAACATTAGCCAGTAACACTCACCTACGAAACTTCATATTTATAAGGTACACATCTTGTTCCTAATGCTTTAGCATGAAAACTGTGCACACAAAGAGTATTTTGGAAGATTGGTCCTAATGGAGTTAATGATATAGAGTAGAATCTATTGATTAGTTAATAATTATTTTTTGATAACGTAATGATTGATTTATGAGTAGAGAGAGAAAAAGGATCATATTCATGTTGTGGGACCCCTGATTTTGTATTGATATTAATTGATTTTAGATATGTTAACTTCTTGAACGTGAAAACAAAAGTACTTGCTGTATAACTTTGCAAATTCTTGGTATTAGTGGAGGTTTGAATATGCATTTAAGAGTTTCTTATAATATTTGTGGCTAATAAGATCAAATGGTTAGGTAACAAATTTGCATGAGATTATTATTGAGCAATTAGGTTGGATAGAGATAATTTTTAATTCATTGCTTAAGGTATGGGATACTAAGGTTTAGCTTTAAACTAGAAGGTTAGGAGTATTGAGACTTGACATCGACTAGCAAAATTGACATCGTTAAGTAATATTTTTATTAGATTAAAATCATTGGAGGCAGTTTGGTTGTGTACTACGCATTGTAAAGTTGAGGAACTTGTTATTCATGAGGTAAGTGAGACTTTAAACTTTGGGTGATTTCTTTTCAAATTTGTTTTTACGATATATTTATATCTGCCTGGTCCATGTGTTGGGATGAGCGTGTGCTAGGCAAAATTGACGATTTTCAAGGCCAGACACATTTACTTTATGATTAAGAATACTAATACTCCTTTTATAAATTATTTTATGATGTGATACGATTATGTACTGTGAGATTGGGGCATTGTGTATGCTTCCTAATTTCGTTGGGGCATTGTGTATCCTTCGTTTGAGCGTTGTGTATACCTTCCTTAGCATTATGTATGCTTTTTGATTTGATATGGGGCATTGTGTATATTTCCCAAGTATTGTGTATACTCTTGATATTTGGCACATTGTGTATATAGCCCAGAACTTCTGGTGTTGGGTAATTACTTTGATTTCAAATGGTGATAAGTACTTGGTGTAAATTATGTTGAGATATATAGCTTTTGAGGAATGATTATTGGTCTCATTGGACATCTTATTATGATATACTTCCTGTGTGTAATAACTATATGTTCTTAGTGTTATTGTATTTTCTAATACTTGTCCCAGGAGTACTTAAAGTTGCAAACTGAGGATCTTACTGGGTTATATTTATATAGCTTACTCCTTACTTGCATACCTGTAGATACGATTGCAGAGAAAGAGACTTGGGGTTGAAGATCCTTACGTGTAGATTCTGTTGCTAAGATAAACCTTCGCATTATTCGTGGAGGATGTCATCCAACTTTAGTTATTTTTAGCTTATATTTCTTTTTGTTGGGTTGCATGCCCGGAAGCTAAACTCATGTAACTTTGTTTCGATGATCCATGGTCTAGTGTGGGGTTTGGGTAAGAAATTTGTTACCTAAACTACTGTTGTTTTTGTAAATCGTTACGGGATATCTTGTTTGATCATTACTTTGCGTTTAATGATTATTTTGTGCATTTGAAGTTGTACACATTTTTGTCTCAATGTTGTATACATTGTTAATGTGTAGAAAATTGGTTCTCCCAACAAGTGTTGTTAGCGGGAGACAGTCACGCTTATGACGTTTTTAGGACATGACAAAGCTGGTATCAGAGCCTAGACTGTAGGTCCAAGGTCATGGAGCAATGTTTAGTAGGTTCTTGTTCATTGGTATGTAGGCGCCCATACTTATGAACTTGGGGCTACAAAATATCTAGGAAGTTTTCCTTTTTCATTATTCGTGCCTTGATTTGAATTTAGTCTAACCTTTAAACATTGTTTGCAGATGGTTTAGAGACGTGGTTCTTCCTCTTATAGTCGATTTAACACACCTACTAGACATGGTGCTAGACATGGTTCTACCCGTGGTGTTGGTCAAGTTGGGCCTCATCCAACTAGGCCTCGAACTAGGGTATAAACGAATCCTCAGCATAGAGCTAGGAGTAAGGGCCAGCCCCAAGTTTTGGCTCCTGAGTGAGTACAGGACCAGGTTGATCATGATACTCTAGATGCAACACCTGTTGTTGTACCTACTATTACATTGCCTGCCGATGTTGTGGTAAGAATATTGAATGTACTGGAGGTATTTGTGCCTAATCAGGGTCAAACTCCAACTCCTCAGGCTACTTTACAGATGCAAGAACAAGTTCAATTGAATGTTGCAACTTCTCAGACACCTTAACCCATTCATCATTCAATTATAGATGTAGGGATACCCAAAGGTATTAAGAATTTTATGGATCTGAAGCTACCGGAGTTTGATGGTATACCATCTTCTGTTGAGCCTCCAAATTTTTTATATCGATGCGAGAAAATACTTACTATCTTGGGATTAAAGGAGACTCGTGGTGTAGAATTTACCACTTTTCTATTCTCAGGGTCTCTCGAGGAATGGTAGACTTTCATTTTAAGGGTCAGTCAAGTAGGGCTACCACCAATCACTTGGTCAGAGTTTTCATCTATGTTCTTGGACATATTTATTCCATTGAGCAAACAAGATGACATGAGACCCCAGCTTAACAAGTTACAACAGGGATCCATGACAGTCACTAAGCATGAAGCTATATTTACTGAGTTATCCAGGTATGTTCCATTTTTAGTTGTAGATCAGAGGGAGAAAGTAAGATAATTTTTGGATGAACTTGATGTTTGTTATCGTGGTCCAGTGATATGTGAGGTGCATAATGGGTCCTATTCTGAGGTGTTTGACATTGCTCTCCTTTCTGTCTTATTATGAGATAGAAAAGATTAATCGAGAAAACAAAAAATATGTAATTCAGGTGTATTTAGTGGTTCTCAATCTAGGGGTATTAGTAGTTTTTGTTATGGGAAGTCCAGGCCTACGCAGTCAGATTCCATGGGACAATCATTAAGGAATAATTATTCAGCTAGACTAGGCGAACAACAGATGTAGAGGAAGGCTAACAGATCTTATCAGTCAAGTCAGTATCCGCAATGTTCCAATTATGGTAGAAATCCCAGTGGTTGTTGTTACAGAACAAATAAGGCTTGCTATACTTGTGGTGAGCAGGGACATATTGCTAAGTTTTGTCCTAAAGAAGATTCTAGGACTAGTCAAGCTACTACTCAGGTGCAAAGAAATGTTTTAGGAGCACAAGCCCAAGCTTAGCTGGTTAGAGCTGCTCCACAGGGTGCTTATGGAAAAAATTGACAGGGTGCATAGGTTGCTCAAATGGGGGTGGACCATCGATATTCTTTGATATGGATAGACAGAATACCAAGGCACTTGATGCGGTAGTCATAGGTATTATATTGTTAGTTCTGATGAGGGAAATATTCTCTTATTGATCTTTGTTCTACGTATTTGTTTGTATCCCCATCTATTATTTTTTTGTTAGAAAGAAGAGTTAAAACTCTTATTGTGCTATATATGGTTATGACCTAAGTGTGGGACACTTTATTAGTGGATAGAGTTTATGGATGTTTTGTGATATTTGTTTAGCGCAGGGACACCATATAGTTGATTTGCTTGTCTAGGTTTAACTTTTATGTGATTATGGATATGAACTGATTGAAATTTTTTTATGCTTTGATTGATTATGCTAAGCTTATACTCATCTTTAGTGTGGAAAAGTATGACTTTGTGTTTGAAGAAAATATAATAGTTTATGTAAGGGTACGTTGAATGGTTGATCTTGGGTATTTGGATTTTATTGCTACTGTTCATGATTCATGAGATGAAAATATTAGTATTGACAGTGTTCTTATTGTTTGAGAAATTGTTGGTGTGTTTTCAGATTATTTGCCCGAGCTACTTAGGTTATTCATAGATCATCTTATTTTTCACTTATCCGTGTGGGTTAGATTTTCCCACTCATTTGACAATTCTTGTATGACTCTTGTCACGTTCGAGGACGAATTCTATTTTAAGTGGGGGAGAATGCAATAATCCAAATTTTAATGAGGGATAAGTGGGTAATTAGCCATTATTATTATTATTTAATTAATATAATAAAAGTGGGCAATCCAAAAGACGAAAACCTTCTTCTCTTATATTTGTGGCTGTACATTCTAACGAGGGATTAAAAGGTAGAGTAAATACTTTCTTAAGTTTTCAAAAGCAGCAACTACTTCAAAGGAGTAGAAAAGAAAAGAATTAGGGAAATTGATCTTTTCACTCTTGGAAGAGAGCGAGCCAACGACGTAGAATAACATTAGCCGGTAACACTCACCTGGGAAACTTCATATTTATAAGGTACGCATCTTGTTCCTAATTCTTTAGCATGAAAATTGTGCACACAAAGAGTATTTTGGAAGATTGGTCCTAATGGAGTTAATGATATAGAGTGGAGGCTGTTGATTAGTTAATGATTATTTTTTGATGATGTAATGATTGTGTAATTAGTAGAGAGAGAAAAGGAATCATATTCATATTGTGGGACTCCTGATTTTGTATAGATATTAATTGATTTTAGGTATGTTAACTTCTTGAACTTCTTGAACTTGAAAACAAAAGTATTGGCTGTACAACTTTGCAAATTCTTTGCATTAGTAGAATTTTGAATATACATTAAAGACTTTCTTATAATCTTTGTGGTTAGTGAGATCAAATGTTTAGGTAACTAATTTGTATGAGATTATTATTAAGAAATTAGGTTGGATAGAGATAATTTTTAATTCATCGCTTAAGGTATGAGATACTAAGGTTTAGCTTTAAACTAGAAGGTTAGGATTATTGAGATTTGACATCGGCTAGCACAATTGACATCGTTAAGTAATATTTTTATTAGATTGAAATCATTGGAGGCTGTTTGGTTAGTGTACTACGCATTGAAAAGTTGAGGAACTTGTCATTCGTGAGGTAAGTGAGACTTTAAACTTTGGGTGCTTGCTTTTGTAATTTCCTTTTAAGATATATTTATATCTGCCCGGTCCATGTGTTGGGATGAGCATGTGCTTGTCAGAATCGATGGTTTTCAAGGATAGACACATATACTTTATGCTTAAGAATACTAGTACTTCTTTTATAAATTATTTTGTGATGTGATATGATTGTGTACTGTGAGATTGGGGCATTGTGTATGCTTCTTAATTTCGTTGGGGCATTGTGCATCCTTCCTTTGAGCATTGTGTATGCCTTCCTTAGCATTATGTATGCTTTTTGATTTGATACGGGACATTGTGTGTGTTTCCCGAGTATTGTGTATACTCTTGATATTTGGCACATTGTGTATGTGTCCTGGAACTTCTGGTGTTGGGTAATCACTTTAACATCAAATGGTGATAAGCACATGGTATAAATTATGTTAAGATATATAGTTTTCGAGGAATGATTATTTGTCTCGTTAGACATCTTATTATGATATGCTTTCTGTGTGTAATAACTATATGTTCTTGGTGTTGTTGTATTTTCTAAGACTTGTCCCAGGAGTACTTAAAGTAGAGAGCCAAGGATCTTACTGGGTTATATTTATATAGCTCACTCCTTAGTTGCATACCTACAGATACCGTTGCGGAGAGAGAGACTTGTGGCTGACCATCTTTACGGGTGAATTCTATTGCTAAGGTGAACCTTCGCATTGCCCGTGGAGGCTGTCATCCAGCTTTAGTTATTTTTAACTTAATATTTCTTTTTATTGGGTTTCATGCCCAGAAGATGAACTCATGTAACTTTGTTTAGATGGTCCATTGTCTAGTGTGCGGTTTGGGTTAGAGATTTGTTACCTAAACTACTATTTTTTCATAAATCGTTACGCGTTATCTTGCTGGATCATTACTTTGCGTTTAGTGATTATTTCGTGCATTTGAAGTTGTACACATTTTTGTCTCAGTGTTGTATACATTGTGAATGTGTGGAAAGTTGGTTCTCCCGACAAGTGTTGTTAGCGGGAGCAAGTTACGCCCATGAGATTTTTGGGATGTGATAGATCGCTAGCATGAACTAAGGATAACGATAAAATAATGCCATTTATAAAACCAAGTAAAACCATCCATATAAATATATATATATATAACCATGCTGGAAAAGGGAACCGGGTTTAGCATGCAATTAAAACCTTTACCTGGGATGTGTAGCTTTGCCGTCCTAAATAACCCACGGGCTATACGGGTTCAGCTCCCCCTACTGAAAGGGCACCAGTGCGTGAAACCGCATGACCAAGCAATAAAAACCTGGGATGACTAATACATCCCCTAAATATAATGTGTGACATTATACACATAGTCACCAAGACAAAACCTCATATCGACAAATATGAGTTTCCAGTTTTGGTCCCCCCAGGACATCCACCTTCCACGGCTTTGCTACACACCTCGCCATTATTACCAAATTAAAATCATTACCAAGAAACTAACCAATTCATTAACCATTTATTAACCAAGGCCACTAATAATGTTATCATCATACCAACAATAACTTGCAAGTTTTGTCCATAGCCAACCATATATAGGTTTAAGAGATTCCATGTACCCTTCATAATTTCCAATTTACGAAAACCATGGCCACCGAGGCCTTTCCAATCCATTTAAAACCATTTAAACCATTCATATCATTTAGGGTTCCATTACCAAGTTTAAACCACACATAAGTTCCATTGAAAAATCAATATTATAATGAAAACATTGTTAAAGACATTTTATCAAACACATTGGGGGCATAGTATTTCCAAAACCAAAGAACCATGCCCATGCAACCGATTATTCAAAACCACCATTAATACATAGAAAAGTATAATTAAAACATGGAAATAACATAACTTAGAATTTATAACCAAAACACCTAAATCATAGTTAAAACCCAAAACCATACAACAATGAAATCATAAAAACATTTTATAAAACCATGCCTTTAGTTTGAACTAACAATGAGCGAAGAGAACATGCCTTAATTGGAAAGATAGACGGAGAGAAACAACTAACAAGATCCCCAAATTAGTCCTTTTGTTCAAATCCTAGCTTTCTTGCCCAAAACGTTTTGAGAGAATTATAGAGTGTTTAGGAAGAGTTTCTAAGTGATAAAGAATAAAATAATAGGGTAAATAGCCTCCCAAGTGAGTTAGAAGTCGTGGGACCTTATTAGGATAAGTGTGAAAATATCCAGAGTACCCCTACTAAAGTTGCAAAAAATCCCATCATAGGGGTATGACTGCCCCGCACGAGTCATACACTTCGATATGAGTGGTACCCATTACTCTTATCCTAAGCCTCAACTTTTGGACCCAACTTTTTCCAGTGTACGACTCATCCTACCCAAGTCGTATTGACAGCATACG
The DNA here is from genome assembly GCA_030864225.1 of Capsicum baccatum var. pendulum. NCBI lineage: Eukaryota > Viridiplantae > Streptophyta > Magnoliopsida > Solanales > Solanaceae > Capsicum > Capsicum baccatum. Next base: position 159,424,587 of record CM061555.1, on the reverse strand, counting down.
ATCTGTACCCTTTAATCATATCCCTGACAAGATAGAATCACAGAAGGTTTGAACAGTGTCTACCATACGAGTCCTGGGTACGATTCGTACCCTTGCTTATGGCTTCTGGTGACCCACTTGTACTCAGATCAAACTTATGGATTCTTACCACTTGATTTTCATCAAGACAGGATCCAACACTTGATTCTCCTTGATCTATACACCAAGAGGCAATTGAACCACTTATTGTACCATTAAAACTCTATCCCTGGAGTGTAAGAGGTGAACTCCAAGATTAGCCAAGTGGTGAATGTCCTTCACCAATCCCTACTTTCCTTCCTCTATATGAGCCAAACTCCCCATGGAAAACCTTCTAAGAGTATCAACAACCACATTAGACTTACCTGGGTGATAATGAAGACTCATATTATAGTCCTAAAGAAGCTCCAGCCATCTCCTCTACCTGAGATTGAGATCCTTCTGAGTGAACACATACTGTAGACTTTTATGAACAAAGAAAATATTCACGTTTACACTATACAAATAATGCTGCCATATTTTCAAAGAATATACAACCGCCAATAGCTCTAAATCATGAGTAATATAGTTCCTCTCATGTACCTTCAACTGCTTGGAAACATAGCCAATCCCCTCCCCATGCTACATCAAAACACAACCAATACCTACTTAAGATGCATCATAATAGACCACGAATCCATCGTTGACTTTTAAAAAAGTTAGAATTAGAGATGGAGTTAGCTTATATTGCAACTTCTCAAAACTCCCCTCACAAGTATTAGACCAAGAAAACTTAACCTTCTTCTGAGTCAACTTAGTCAAAGGAGCAACTATCGATGAAAATCCTTCCACAAACAGCCTATAATACCCATCCAAGCCCAAGAAACTCCAAATATTGGTTGGAGCCGTGGGTCTAGGACAACTTTTAATGGTAACCACCTTTTGTGGATCCACTATGATCCCTTCTCTAGAAAGAATATGACTAAGAAAAGTCACAATATTCAACAAAACCTCACACTAGAAGAACATGGCATACAACTGTTGTTCCTTTAAGGTTTGTAATACCATATGAAGGTGATTAGCATAATCCACCTCACTTTTGAATTAAAATAAAATGTCATCAATAAACACAATGATGAAGAGATATAAGATCTGCTTGAAAAATCTGTTCATCAAGTACATAAATTCCATTGTTAGTCAATCTAAATGACATTACCAACAACTTAAAGTGCCCATACTGAGTACAAAAATCCGACTAAGGGATATCCATCTCCGTAATATTTAGCTGATGATACCTAGACCGAAGATCTATCTTAGAAAAGAACTTGGTACCTTGCAACTGATCAAACAGATCATCTATCCTTAGAAAAGGATACATATTCTTGACCATCACCTATTTAACTTCCTATAGTAAATGCAGATCTGAAGGGAACGATCCTTGTAGTGCATGAACAACATTGCTATAACCCGTAGAGATATACTAGGACGAATAAACCCCTTACACAAAAGATCCTTAAGTTGCTTCTTGAGTTCTCTTAACTCAGTCGGAGCCATTCTATTAAGATAAATAGATATTAGACGAGTGTCCAAAATAAAATTAATATAAAACTCTATTTTTCTATCCGAAGAAACACCAAAAAGATTATCTGGAAAGACCTCTGGATCAAAACCAATACATATATCCACAAATAGGTTCATATAAGGAAGAGTGGACCTCAGATCAAGTAGATAATAAAGGTCATAAGAAAATAGATGTAATGTACTAGTAATGGCATCTGATGATACCACGAATTCCTATCGGGACGCCAAAGAATACAACCTATTCCACCAAACATAGAACCTGGAGCAGTAGCAGAAGCAGATGCAGAACCACCAAGTCCAGCAGCAGAAGATGAATCCACTGGTACCTTGTTTTCTCTAATAGCAACCTTATTAATCAAACAATCCTTGAGCTGATGGCCTTTCTGGACACATTTGAAGTATTTATCCTTCTCTTTATTACAATAACCTCAATGAGGATGACTATAGAATCAACTAGGAGGGCATAAAAAAACCGACTAACCCTCACTTTCATGAAAGATTTTGAGAGAATTATAGAATGTTTTGGAAGAGTTTCTAAGTATTAATGAATAGAATAATAGGGTAAATAACCTCCCAAGTGAGTTAGAAGTTGTCGGAACTTATTAGAATAAGTCTGGAAATGTACAGAATACTCGTACTTAAGTTGCACAAAATCCTATCATAGGGGTATAACTGACTCAACCCTAGATGTAGAATTGTCTAGTGTACGAATCATCCTACCCAAGTTGTATTGACAACATAAAATTTGTGAACTTCACCCGTATCCCTGGCAAGATAGAATCATAAATGGTTTGAACACTATCCACCATACGAGTAGTGGGTATGACTTGTACCTGGCTTATGGATCCTAGTGAGCCACTCGTACTCAGATCAAACTTAAGTTACCAAGTCTAAGGTTGCATGAAGGAACCAAACGATCGATATCCAACCATATGACTCGTACCACCAAGTTGTACCCATTCTAGTGACTAAAATCTATCCTACCAACCAACAATGGTCAACATACGACTGGACCATACCATTCGTAACCCAAAATACAATCTGTACCCATGAGTCGTATTGATTCCAAAGGCAAAATTCCAAAAATTTTTCTAAGATCTAGAAACTAGGGTTTATCAATCTCTCCCACTAGGAACAATAATCCCCGAATGACAAAAAAGGTAGGGGTAACCACACGTTTGTGTCATTTACATTGTCAAATATATTCCTAATCTTTAAAAAAGTTTGAAATCATAAGGAAAGGATATCAATATCTCCATTAATAAACTCAAAGAATAAAGATGTGTTAAAGACAAATACATTCCACATAAATCACAAAAGTAGAAAATAGATGTGGATAGTTGGAATTTATGTCCTCTGTTTTCCATGTAGCTTCTTCCACCTTATGGTTCCACCACAAAATCTTAACCAAAGCCACATCTTTTGTCTGAAATCGACAAACCTTTCTATCTAAAATATCAACTGGGATGTCTTTATAAGATAGAGAGTCCAAGTTACCCAACCCTTCCAAAGGAACAATCGAATATAGATCACCAATACACTTCTTCAGCATGGAGACATGAAATACCACATGAACTAAACTCAATACTAGAGGTAACTACAACTCATAATTAACATTACCAACCCTCCACAGGATCTCATAAGGAAAAATATATTAGGAACTGAACTTTTCCATCTTACCAAACCGTACTACTCCCTTCATGGGCGATACATTGAGGAAAACTTATCTCTAACCTCAAAGTCCAAGTCTCTATGCTTAACATCTGCGTAGCACTTTTGGCAGCCTTAAGCCTATCCCGAATCACCATAAACTATTCCATAGCCTGGTAATGTAATGCCCTAAAAGTTTCCAAGCTAATATTTGTCCTTAAAAGTATAAAGCATGGGCTTCTAGAGTGAATTATACTTAAATCTCGGTGGAATTCTTTAAATTTTAACTTTTCATTACGTAGGTGACTAAATAACCTTTCTGTTGATATAAGATTCGTCCAAAACAAACACCCGGTGAGGGAGTTATGGCTATTTTATGTTCTAGTCATAAAACATCATCATTCAGGTGTTTAGCATGTCGCGGAGGATCCCAATTTATCATTTGTCAATTTCCAGTGAGACTTTTCAATCGTGGTGCATCGCAGAGTGAGACAATTTCCTAATTGGCAATTTCCAGTGAGCCACCATGATTGTAGCACATCTCGGTGGCCTATAAAATTGGGCACCGGTTATATTTTTACTCCATCTCATTAAGGGTAAAAATGGTACTTCTCCAACCCCTTATTATCTCTAACACGGGGTTTAATCCCAAGAACATCAAAATAAGTTTATTTTCTTCAAAATCTCTCAAGAAACACCATTAGGATTTCAGACTAAAAATCATCATAGCTCAAGATTTAACTGTTGGTTATAGAAGATAATTGGAGATTTGGAATCCTTGCATCGTAGGATCCAAGAATCATCCATTTACTTCCTAAAATAGAGGTATGTGGATTTGTCCCAAATTTCATGGGCATAACTTTTGAAAATCATTTAATAAGACCTTACTATCTATACGTATATATATGTTTTTGCAAGTGGGGTTTTGTTTTAATATAAACAACTTGTTTTGTGATATAGTTTTGAAAGAAATATTGAAATATCATGGGGTTTTTGGCTTGCATATATTTCAATTGTTGAATTGTGAGCATGTGATCTAAATTTTCAAAAGGTGCGATGTATATGAATTGTGAATTCTTTAAATCCCCCATGATAATGTTTTATACCCCACACGATACTTGTGTTAAACCATCGATAGCATGAGTTTTTGAAATTGACATGATATTACTCATAAATGATAAAGTTTCTTGAAACTATTACATGTTGAGAACCATGGTGCATGTGTTTGATGTGTGTGAAAGTTTTATATATGTGCATATTGTAAATGGCATGAAAAATTAGAGAATTGATGTGGTACTTTGACTTGCAAGTCAATGGTGTGAAGATACCATATAAATATTTGCCATGGCAGAGTTAGAGTTTGATTTCAGACAGTTAGATGGTTTCCTGAAAAAAGTACGAGTTGAAAGTCTCTATACTAGAAATCGTGATTTGGCGACACAGGATTATGGTACCATGCTTCGTGATCTTGTGTACCTTGATTCATGTCATCCCAAATTGGGACTATGGTTAGGTGCCTTGCTTTATGATCTTGTGCACTACCATGACATGTTGACTTGATTAGGGAATTTGGAACCCTACTGTGTGATTTTGCGTGTCCCCCTTATAGATACTCCAATCCTTGCGATAAATTTGGATTGGGGGCTTGGCCGCCGAGTCAAGGGAGGATTCCATATAGCCTGTGGAATTACAGATTGTAGGGTGTACCATCTAGATAATAAGTAAGACAAAGAGTTAGTCATGGTTTTAAAGAAATGTTTCAAAGTCTTTAAAATACCCATGTGATTTCTTACTATATGATATATTTCTGAACTATTTTAAATTGCTCTCATATATGTTGATTATAAATGACTATTTTCGATTAGCTCTGCATACCAATACATTTGTGTTGACCCTTCTCCCCTTCCAACCTCTCGGTTCTATGGCATAGTCTAGGGGTCAAGATAAGTAGTAGATAATTCAAAAAGCAGAAGAGATTGTGCAGTGGTGAGCCTTATATATTATGGAGGGACTAATGTCTTACATATATTCATCATTCTATAGTTTTGTTCTACTGGGGGCCCCATCCAAAACTTCAGATAGTATTGTTTTGAGATTTAGTATAGATTTCGCAGACTGAGTCAGATGTTATTTTGATATTGTTGGAGTTTTCCTTTATTGTTAAACTAATTTATGAGTATGACCATGTTTCCATTTTTGATTTATAATTCCACATTTTCTTTTACTATATGAATAGATAGAGTCGGACATCCAGTCCTTCATGGGTTGGATATTCGTCATGGCCAAGCCCTAGTTTGGGTCGTGACAAAGTTAGTATCAGATCATGGTTCATGGTCCCAGGGTGTCTACAAAATTGCAAAGGGTAGAGTTTTGTTTATGGGTATCTAGTACGCCACACTTATAACCAGGAAGCTACTAGGCATTTAGGAAAGTGTTTCCCTTTTTTGTGATTTAGTTCATGCTTTAGAGTCTGAATTAGCACTGTCCCCTACTCAGTGATCCATTATATTTTAGAAAATAGTCATGCCTCCTCGTCGTTCCAGTAACCAGGATACTCAGGATGATGAAGTCCGCCCCACTCATGGTATGTGGACCCAAAACATAGCCCACACCCCAGAACCTGTTCCTACTCCAGGAGTATCTCCAGTCCCGACCAGTCCTTTTCGAGCTGTGAGGATAAATGTTAACCGTCCACAGTCTTCTCAGAGGGACATATTGGATGTAGATTTCAGGTAGTTCATTCACATGCTTGCACAACTGGTAGCCGCACAGACTCAGAGGTCAGAAGATACTGGGTCTGCATCTATCACTTTTGAGGCCATTAGGGTGGGAAAGTTCATGAGAATGAACCCACCCAAATTTTATGTCACTAAAGTAGAAGAGGACCCCTAGGAGTTCATAGATGAAATGGAAAAGATTTTTAGAGTTAAACATCTGGATCAGGTGAAAGGTGTTGAGTTAGCAGCGTACTAACTTAAGGATGTAGTGAACCAATGGTACAATGAGTGGAGGATGCAAACTTTTCTTGACCGATTCTTTCCTCTAGAGTTGAGAGAAGCTAAAGCAGAGGAATTCATGAATCTTAAACAAGGGAAGATGAGTGTTCCTCTAGTACACTCTAAAATTTAATCAATTGGCTTGTTATACACAAGAAATAATAGGAAATATAAGGGCTCGAATGAGGAAATTTGCATCTAGCCTTTTTAATGATCTAGCACTTGAATATCAAGGGGCGATGCTAAATATGGAGGTGGAGTTTGCTAGACTATCAGCCCACATGCAACAGGTAGAAGAGAAGAAAAATGAATCTAGATAGAAAGATAAGCAGGCAAAGAGAGCTAGAACAGCAGATCAGAACCACAGTCAGCCACAGAGCAGTAGCTGGGGTGGTAAATAGCAAAAGAAGAAGTTTTGGGGAAAGGCACAGTCTACAGCTAGCTCCCCAGTGCCCATACCCCAGTTGATAGGCGATCTCAGAGTTTTCAGACTTGTCAGGGACCTAGAGCTCAGGATACTCAGTCGTAGGGCAGTGTGGCGCAGCCCGCTAGATCTTTTTCCCATATCTGTGGGAAAAATCATCCTGGAAAGTATTACTTTGAGAGGAGAAATTATTATTCTTGCAGTCAGGTGGGAAACTTTCAGAGAGATTTCCCTGATACAATAGTTAATGTTGGGGGCGCCATGTCACAAGTGAATTCTTTTGCACCAGCACCTCAGAAGGGAGCCACTTCGGCTACCGAGAGCGGTCGAACCCGGCTATATGCTTTGAGGAACCGCCAGGAGGCAGAGTCCTCTCTAGCTGTGGTCATCAGTATATTGGAAATCTTTTTCCATGATGTATATGTGTTTCTTGATCCCAAGTCTACCTTATCTTATGTGACCCCATATGTGGCTGTTGGTTTGGGTTTGACCCCAAAGTCATTACCAATCCTTTCTTTGTTTCCACTCTAGTGGGTGATTTTGTTGTGGCTAGGAGGATATATAAAAATTGTGTAGTGTCTTTTCTTAGCTGGGATACTATGGTAGATCTCATAGAGCTTGATATGGTTGATTGTTATGCTATCCTAGGGATGGACTGGATCCATTTGTGTTATGCTACACTAGACTGTAGAACCTACAAGGTTACCTTTTATTTTCTGAATGAGCCAGCAATAGTGTGGGAAGGGCACTCTTTAGCACCTAGGGGGCACTTTATATCTTATCTCAGGGCCCGTAAACTCATTTCCAAAGGTTTCTTGTATCATCGTATTCAGGTTAAAGAATCTAACAATGAAAGGCTTTCTCTTTAGTCTGTTCCTATAGTGAATGAACTCCCAAAAGTTTTTCCAGATGATCTCCCAGGAATTCCAACTAATAGGGAGATAGATTTTGACATTAATGCATTAATAGATACCTTTTCTATTTCTATTCCTCCATATAAAATGGCTTCTATAGAGTTAAAAGAGTTGAAAGAATAGCTAGCAGATCTCCTAGATAAAGATTTTATCAAACCTAGTGTTTCTTCTTGGGGTACACCATTACTCTTCGTGTGGATAAAAGATGGTTCCCTACGTATGTGCATAGATTAACACAAGTTGAATAAGGTAACAGTGAAAAATAAATATCCTCTTCCTAGAATTCATGACCTTTTTGATCAGCTTCAAGGTACTAAGTGTTTCTCTAAAATAGACCTCCATTCGGGGTATCACCAGTTGAAAGTTAGGAAGTCAGACTTTCCTAAAACAATTTTTCGAACTAGATATGGTCATTATGAATTATTGGTCATGTCCTTTGGGTTGACTAATGCTCCTACAGTTTTCATAAACCTAATGAACAGGGTTTTCCATCAGTTCCTAGACCTATTTGTCATAGTTTTTATCGATGACATCTTGATCTACTCCAAAAGTGAGGAGGACCATGCCAATCACCTCTGAATTATTCTTCAGATTCTCAAAGATCATAAGTTGTATGCGAAATTCTCCAAGTGTAAATTCCGGTTGAATGCTATTGATTTCTTGGGGCATATTGTGTCTAGTGAGGGAATTCAGGTTGATCCCCAAAAGGTTGAGGCAGTGAGAAAATGGACTAGACCCACGACTCCACCAATATTCAGAACTTCTTGGGTTTAGCGGGTTATTATAAAAGATTCATAGAGAGTTTTTCTTCCATAGCTACACCACTTACTATGTTGACTCAGAAAAAGGTAAAGTTTTTGTGGTCTGACTCTTATGAGAGTAGTTTTGAGAAGCTGAAAGACAAGTTGACTATTGCTCCTATTTTGACTCTTCCGGAGGGTATAAAAGGTTTTGTTGTATACTGTGATGCGTCCCGAGTAGGACTTAGGTGTCTTCTTATGCAGCATGGTAAGGTAGTGGCTTATGCATCTAGGAAGTTGAAGGTGCATGAGTGGAACTACCCTACTCATGACTTATAATTGGCGGCTATGGTTTTTACACTTAATATCTGGCGGCACTATTTGTATGGGGTGCACGTTGATATATTTACTGACCATAAGAGTTTACAGTATGTTTTATCACAGAAAGAGTTGAATCTCAGGCATAGATGATGGTTTGAACTTTTAAAGGACTATGGCATGAGCTTGCACTATCATTCGAGTAAGGCAAATATGGTAGCCGATGCCCTCAGCAGATTGTCTATGGGTAGCCTCTCTCATGTTGAGAAAAGAAAGAGAGAAATGGTTAAGGATGTTCATCAACTTGTAAATCTTAGAGTGCGACTCTTAGATTTCAAAGATGGAGGTATGGTGGTGCATGAGATAGCTAAATCATCCCTTTGTGCAGAAGTTAAAGAAAAAAAGGTTGGAGATGCCATCTTGATGCAGATAAAGAGTAATGTGGGTCTGTAGAAGGTGATGTCATTTGAGATTGGTGGTGATGGCATTTTGAGATATCAGGGTTGGTTGTGCATTCCAGATATAGATGGTCTGAGGTAGAGAATCCTTGATGAAGTTCACACTTTGAGGTATGTTGTTCACCCAGGCTCTACTAAGATGTACCATGATCTGAAATCTATGTATTGGTGGAATAATATGAAGCGTGATGTGGCTGACTTTGTTTCCAACTGTTTGAATTTCCAACCAGTTAAAGTAGAGCATTTGGGGCCAGGAAGTTCTTCCCAAGAGATAGCTTTACCCTTGTGGAAGTGGGAGATGATTAATATGAACTTCATTATAGGGCTTTTAAGGTCTCCAAGCCAGTATGGTCAGACCACTTTTTACCTGTCAGGACTCACTACTCGGGAGAGGATTATGCCAAGCTGTTCATTACCGAAATACTCTATTTGCCTGGGGCACCTATGTCCATCATATCCGACCGAGGTATAATTTTTCTTCTCAATTTTGGAGATCTTTTTAGAGAGGCTTAGGTGCCTAAGTGAATCGAAGCACTGCTTTCCACCCTCAGACTGATGGGCAAGCTGAGTACACCATTTCGACCCTTGAGGACATGTTGAGGGCCTATGTTGTTGATTTTAAAGAAAGTTAGGTGGAGAACTTGCCCCTAATTGAGTTCACGTATAATAACAGTTTCCATTCCAGTATTAAGATGGCACCATTTGAGCCGTTGTATGAAAGAAGATTTAGGTCACCAATAGGGTGGTATAAAGTGGGTGAGACACGGATGTTTGGGCCTGATTTTGTTCATCAGGCAATGAAGGATGTGAAAGTCATTAGAGAATGACTTAATACAACCCAAAGTCATCATAAGTCCTACGCCGATGTTAAAATAAGAAGTTTAGAGTTTGAGGTTTGAGATTGGGTGTTTCTCAAGGTTTCTCCCATGAAGGGAGTCATGCAATTCAGTAATAAAGGTAAGCTGAGTCCTTGCTACATAGGACCATATCAGATTTTTAGAAGGGTCGGTGTAGTCTCATTTGAGTTAGAATTGCCTGCCAGTTTGGGTTTCGTTCATCTGGTATTTCATATATCTATATTGAAGAAGGGCATTGGAGACCATTCTTTAGTGTTTCCTGTCGAAGAAATCAAAGTGACAAACTACTTATCCTATGAAGAAGAGTTTGTAGAAATTTTGGATCGCCAAGTTAGAAAATTGAAAAACAAAGAGATTGCCTTAGTTAAAGTGTTGTGGAGAAACCAGAAAATCGAAGAAGAAACTTGGGAATCCGAAGTTGACATGAGAGCTAGGTACCAAACTTTTTTGACCCAGTGGATGACGAAATAGAAGGTACAATCCTTGCCTTATTCTTTCTATGCCTTAGTATGCTTGAAGTCATGCTTGTCTGTGTTCCGCGTCAATATTCGGGGACGAATGTTCCCAAGGGGGGATGTTGTAATGCCCCAAAAGTTTCCAAGCTAAAATTTGTCCCTAAGAGTATCAAACATGGGATTCCAGAGTGAATTATACTCAACTCCTTGTGGAATTCTTCAAATTTTAACTTTTAATTATGTAGGTGATTGAATAATCTTTTCGTTGATATAATATTAGTCTAAAATAGACACCCAGTGAGGTAGTTATGGCTATTTTATGTGCTAGTCGTAAAACATCATCATTAAGGTGTTTAATGCATCGTGGAGGATCCCAATTTCGCATTCGTCAATTTACAGTGAGACTCAGCAATCATGGCACATCGCGGAGTGAGACAATTTCCCAATTGGCAATTTCCAGTGAGCCACTACAATTGTGGTGCGTCGCGGTGCCCCATAAAATCAGGCACCAGTTATATTTTTACTCCATCTCATTAATGGTAAAAATGGTACTTCTCCAACCCCTTATCATCTCTAACACGGGGTTTAATCCCAAGAACACCAAAGTAAGTTTATTTTCTTCAAAATATCTCAAGAAACTCCATTAGGGCTTCAGACTAAAAATCCTCATATCTCAAGATTTATCGTGGGTTTTAGAAGATAATTGGAGATTTGGAATCCTCTCATCATAGGCTTCAAGATTAATCCATTTACTTTTTGAAATAGAGGTACGTGGGGTTGTCCAAAATTTCATGGGCATGATTTTTGAAAACAATTTACACAAGACCTTACTATCTATACGTATATATATGTTTTTGCAAGTGGGGTTTTGTTTTAATATCAACAACATGTTTTGTGATATAGTTTTGAAAGAAATATTGAAATATTATGGGGTTTTTGGCTTGCATATATTTCAATTGTTGAATTGTGAGCATGTGATCTAAATTTTCAAAAGGTGCGATGTATATGAATTGTGAATTCTTTAAATCCCCCATGATAATGTTTTATACCCCACTCTATACTTGTGTTAAACCATCGATAGCATGAGTTTTTGCAATTGACATGATATTACTCATAAATGATAAAGTTTCTTGAAACTATTACATGTTGAGAACCATGGTGCATGTGTTTGATGTGTGTGAAAGTTTTATATATGTACATGTTGTAAATGGCATGAAAATTTGGAGAATTGATGTGGTAATGTGACTTGCAAGTCAATGGTATGACGATACCATATAAATGTATTCCATGATAAAGTTAGAGTTTGATTTAAGAGAGTTAGATGGTTACCCGAAGAAAGTACGAGTTGAAAGATTCTATGCTAGTAACCATGATTTGCGGACATGGGATTATGGTACCTTGCTCTGTGATCTTGTGTACCTTGATTCATGTCTTCATAAATTGGGACTATGGTTAGGTGCCCTTCTTTGTAATCTTGTGCACTACCATGACATGTTGACTTGATTAGGGATTTTGGCACCCTACTGTGTGATCTTGCGGTCCCTCTTATAGATACTCCAATCCTTGTGGAAAACTTGGATTGGGGGCTTGGACGGCGAGTCAAGGGTGGATTCTATATAGCCTGTGGAATTATAGATTGTAGGGTGTACCATCTAGCTAAAAAGTAAGACAAAGAGTGAGTCATGGTTTCAAAGAAATGTTTCAAAGTCTTTAAAATGCCCTTGTGATTTCTTAGTATATGATATGTTTATGAACTGTTTTAAATTGCTATCATATGTGTTGATTGTAAATGACTATTTTGTATTCGCTCTGCATTCCAGTACATCTATAGTGACCCCACTCCCCCTCCAACCTCTCAGGTTCTGAGGCACAGTTTAGGGGTCAAGATAAGTAGTAGATAATTCAGACAACAGAAGAGATTGTGCAGTGGTAAGCCTTCTATATTCCGGAAGGCCTAATGTCTTATAGATATTCATCATTTTACAGTTTTGGTCTACTGGGGGCCTTGTCCCAGACTTCAGATAGCATTGTTTTGATATTTAGTAGAGATTTCGCAGACTGAGTCTGATGTTATTTAGATATTGGTGGAGTTTTCCTTCTTTGTTAAACTAATTTCTGAGTATGACTATGTATCCATATTCGATTTATAATTCCGCATTTTCATTTTATTATATGAATGTTTTTCACTATTACCAGATAGAGTGGGACATCCGGGCCTTCATGGGTCGGATGTCCATCACGGCCAGGCCCTAGTTCAGGTCGTCACAGGTAAACTAAGTCGAGACCAAACATATCCGCTTCCCTAAGCTCAAACTAACCAATAGGAGATCTACACCGCATACCATACAATGCCTAAAAATGGTCCATAGTAATACTAGAATGATGGCTATTGTTGCAAGAAAACTCTACCAAAGGTAGTTGCTCATGCCAATTGCCACCATAATCAACCATACAAGCCCAAAGCATAACCTCTAATGTCTGAATAGTTCTCTCTACTGTCTGTCCATCTATGGATGAAAAGTAGTACTAAGACTCACCTTAGTCCCCAAACCTAGTTGAAAAGACCACTAGAAGTGAGATGTAAACTACATACCAAAATCAGAAATAACCAAAACAGGTACTCCATGCAGCTTCACAATCTGCCAAAGATATAACTTCACATAATGCCCTGCCAAAAAGACAGTCCTCAGGGGAAAGAAGTGAGCAGATTTCATCATCCTATCCACGATGACCCAAATTAAATCATATTAATTCCAAGACTGAGGAAGATCGATAACGAAATACATATTGATTACCTAACATTTCTTTTTAGGCAAAATAATCTCTTGATAAAACCCACCAGGTCTCTTGTGCTCAACTTTAACTTGTTGATGAACCAAGCACTTGGACACAAAATCAGCCAAATCCCTCTTCATACCGTTCCACCAATACATATCCTTGAGATCATGATACATCTTCATAGAATTGGGATGAACAACAGAGTGCAAGTCATGCTCCTTAGCTAATGTACTTTGTTGCAAATCGTCGATATCAGGAAAACACAAGCTTTCTTGGTACCATAAAGTACCATCACCACTGATCTCATACATCATCACCTTTTGCCCACCAACATCACCCTTGATTTTAATCAAGATAGGATCCAATACTTGCTTCTCCTTAATCTCTGCACCAAGAGACGATTGAACCACTTCTTGTACCATTACACCTCCATCTTTATAGTCTAAGAGGCAAACTCCAAGATTAGCCTAATGGTGAATATCCTTCATTAATTCCCACTTTCCTTCTTCCATATGAGCAAATATCCCCATGGACAACCTGATAAGATCATTAAAAACCACGTTAGCCTTACCTGGGTGATAGTGGAGACTCATATCATTATCCTTGAGAATCTCCAACTATCTCTTCTGCCTGAGATTGAGATCCTTCTGAGTGAACACATATTGTACACTTATGATCAGACAATATGTCCACGTGTACACCTTACAAATAATGCCGTCATATTTTCAAAGCAAACACAACTGCCAAAAGTTCCAAATCATGAGTAAGATAGTTCCACTCATGTACCTTCAGCTGCTTAGAAGCATAGGCAATTACCTACCCATGCTATATCAAAATACAACTAAGACCTACCTGAGATGCACCACAATAGACCACAAACCCATCATTGCTTTTCAACAAAGTTAGTATTAGAGTTGAAGCTAGCTTATCTTTCAAATTCTCAAAACTCCCCTCACAAGCATCCTACCAAGAAAACTTAACCTTCTTCTGAGTCAACTTAGTCAAAGCAGCAACTATCGATGAAAATCCTTCCATAAATAGCCAATAATACCCATCCAAGCACAAGAAGCTCCAAATGTCAGTTGGAGTCATGGGTCAAGACCAATATTTAACCACAACCACCCTTTCCCAATCCACCATGATTCCCTCACTAGAAATAATATGACCAATAAAAGTCACAACGTTCAATCAAAACTACACTTGGATTACTCGGCATACAATTGCTGTTCCTTCAAGGTCAAAAATACTATATGGAGACGGTTAGCATGATCCACCTCACTTTTGGAATAAACCAAAATGTCATCAATAAACACAATGACGAAGAGAACTACCTGAAAACCCTATTTGTCAAGTCCATAAACGTCATCGTTAGTTAATCCAAATGACATTACCAAAAACTCAAAATGACCATGCCAAGTACGAAAATTTGTCCTAGGGATATCCACCTCCCTAATCTTTAGATGATGATACCCAAACCAAAGATTTATCTTAGAAAAGAACATGACACCTTACAACTGATCAAAAAAACCATCTATCCTATGGAAAGGATACTTATTCTTGACCGTCAACTTATTCAACTGCCTGTAGTCAATGAACATTTGAAGGAAACCATCCTTATTCCACACGAATAACACCGGTGCAACCCATAGAGATACACTAGGATGAATTAAATCTTTATATAGTAGATCCTTAAGTTGATCTTTGAGTTCCATTAACTCAGCCAGAGCTATTCTATAAGGAGGAATAGATATTGGACGAGTTTCCGAAACCAAATCAATACCAAACACTATTTCCCCATTTGGAGAAAAAGTAGGAAGATCATCTGGAAAGACCTCAGAATAAAAAACAATACATACAACCATAAGTAGGGTCACATAAGAAAGAGTGGACCCCAGATCAAGAAGACAATAAAGGTTATGAGAAAAGAGTTGTAACGTACCAGTAACGACATCAAAAGATGCCTCAGATTCCTGTCATGATGCCAAAGCATATAACCTATTTCTGCCAACACTAGAACCAGGAACAGTAACAAAAGCAGACACGAAACCACCAGGTACAGGAGCAGAAGACGAAGCCACCGATACCTTATTTTCTTTTGTAGCAACCTTGTTAACAGGATAATTCCTAAGCTGATGGCCTGCCCAGCCACACTTAAAACATTTCTCCTTCCTTTCATCAAAATAACCTTGATGAGAGTGACCATGGAATTGAAAAGGAGGGCATAAAGAAATTGATTGACCCCCAATAACCTGAGATTAGGTACCCAGTGCCCAAATATTATCACCACCCTGGTGATTTCTTTTACCCAATTGCTTTGGGTAAGGAGCACTAGTAGAAGAGAAGGATCTAGAACTTTCCCACTTTTTTCTGCCATTTACTGCCATCCCTACCAACCTGAGATTGAGCACTTCCTTGATTATAAAACCTATTCCTCTAACACTGTCAATCTCTGAACTCTGCTTGTTTCTACTTCTTATCCTCTACCTTCTGTATATGAACTGTCAACCTAGAAATGTCCATATCTTTAATCAACAAAGTAGTCTTACTTTCTAAGATCAAATCTCGATTTGACCCAAAAATAAACTTTCTCATTCTCGCTCTTATGTTAGCTACAAAATTAGGAGCATACCTTGAGAACTGGTAAAACTTCAAGGAATATTCCTTGACAGACATTCTCCTTTGCATAAGATTCACAAACTCTTCCATCTTTGCTTTCCTCAACTTTTGAGGAACGAAACAATCCAGAAAAACACCAGAGAAACCATCCCATAATGATGAGTGCTCCACATCTCCTCTATCCCTATACCACTCTTTATACCATTGGTATGCAAATTCCTTGAGCTGATAAGTTGCAAAGTTTACACCTGCCATATTAGTGGCCTATATCACCCTGAATATCTTCTCCACCTCATCCAAGAAACCATGAGGAACCTCCTCCATATTCACATCAGTAATAGTAGGAGGATTCAGTTTCATAAATTGACCAACCCTTGTGGCCTCAATAAATAACCCACCAGATGTATCCTGCTCAGCCTGAGTAGCAACTAATTTAGAAATAGTATGAATAGACTAGAAAAATTCTATATCAGTCAACATACCCTAAGGAGGACTAGTAGAAATCGGAGGAACTCTAGAACTATTAGGGATAAGACCCTGAGATTGAAGATGAATTCTAGAGTAGGAATTACCCCATAAACATTATCCCTAGATGGGACTGAAAAGTTTTTTTGCGTTTAATACCGTTGAGGAATGATTTGAAAATTGAACAACCAAGGATTAGAGAAAAGTTCCAGGACTTAGACTCCAGGTTTGAAAATAGAATACCAAGAAAGTGAAATATTCCTAAATTCCTTGTAGCTTCTCTCTTTTGAGTGTGGTACGCTACACACCCCTAAATGAGAGTCTACTCGACACGGCTTTCTGGACTTCCAATTGACCATGAACCTAAAGCTCTGATATCAACTTGACAAAACCCGACTGGGGGCCTTGTCATAATGGGCATTCCAAGTCTAACCAGGATCAAGGAACTCCCCCTATTACCTAACCTAACCACCATTAGCATACCTTGAGTTAGCTGAATACCGAACATATAAGAAGATAGCATAACTAGACAAGGACTAACTTTGGGATAGGTCTATTCCTAGACTGACCCAATCAAGTTATCCCGTCACACCAAATCATACCAACCATGACACCAAGCCGAACCAATAAAAAAACAAGGGCCATAAACTAGGCCAAAACCAAACAAGTTTGAATATATAATATGATTAGTCCTCTAATGAAATACGATATTACAACCAATAATATCGTCAACCAGTATCAACTCTAATACCAATGCCAATGCTAAGGATGACACCAATATTGATCCCACCCATTCCAACACATAGCAGTACCACAAAGCCTCTAACCAAAAGTGTAAGAATATTCAGTTAGGATGTGCCCCAAACCATAGCCAAATCCAATATCCATAAATAAACCAAGATGTTTAAAAATATCCATAACATGAAATAGAGCCTTCCAAGAAGATGGATTCTCACCACTTCAATCCAATATTTGTCCCTGAGTCAATCACTATATAGGAGGAGTAGAATGATCGGTTCCTACATAGCATGGGTTTTTAGCCACCCAAAGATGGGTTACCAAGTGATCGCTAGCATGAACTTAGGATAATGATAAAATATGCCTTTTATAAAACTAAGTAAAAGCATCCATATGTACACAACCATACATATATATTTATATATATATATATACCCATACCGAGAAAGGGAATAAGGTTTAGCATGCCATTAAAACCTTTACCTGGGATGTGTATCTTTGCCGTCCTAAGCCACCCATGGGCTATATGGGTTCAGCCCCCCCTACCGAAAGGGCACTAGTTCTTTAAGATGTGTAACCAGGGAATAAAAACCTGGGATGACTAGTACATCCTACAAATATAAAGTGTAACATCATGCACACGGTCACCAAGAATAAACCTCACATCGACAAATTTGAATTTCTAGTTTTGGTCCCTCTGGGACCTCTATCTTCCACGACTTTGCTGTACACCCCGCCATTATTGACAAATTAAAACCATTACCAACCAACCAAAAAATCCATTAACTATTTATTAATCAAGCCCATTAATAGTGGTATCATCATACTAATAATAACTTGCAAGTTTTGTCCATAGAAAACCATATATAGGTTTAAAGGACCCTTTATGATTTTTAATTAACAAAAACCATGGCCACTAAGGCCTTTTCAATCCATTTAAAATCATTTAAACCATTAATATCATTTAGGGTTTTATAACTAAGTTTAAACTATGCATAAGTTCCATTGAAAAACAAATATTATAATGAAAACATTGTTAAAGACATTTTATCAAACACAGGTGGGGCATAGTATTTCCAAAACTAAAGTCCATTACCAAAGAACCATTCCCATGCAAACAATTTTCTAAAACCACCATTAATGCATATAAAAGCATAATTAAAACATGGAAAAACCATAACCAAGTATTTATAACCAAAATTCCCAAATCATTATTAAAACACTAAACCATACTACAATGAAATTATAAAAACATTGTATAAAACCATGCCTTTAGTTAGATCTAACAATGAGGGAAATGAATATACATTAATTGACAAGGTACAAGAAGAGAAACCACCAACAAGATCCCCAAATTAGTTCTTCAGTTGAAACCCTATCTTTCCCAAAAGCTTTTAAGAGAATTATAGAGTGTATAGAAAGAGTTTCTACGTGTTAATGAATAGAATAATAGGGTAAATAGCCTCTTAAGTGAGATAGAAGTTGTGATACCTTATTAGGATAAGTGGGAAAACATCCAGAATACCCCCACTTATTTTGCAAAAAATCCCTTCACAGGGGTACGACTAACCCTTACAAGTCGTACCCTTTGATATGAGCGGTACTCACTACTTATATCCAAATCCTCAACCCTTGAACCAATAAATGTCTAGTGTATGACTCATACTACCCAAGTTGTCTTTATAGAATACGATACATAACCTTCAGTCCACCATATGAACCCTGGGTACAACTCGTACCCTGGCTTTTGACTCCTGGTGAGCCATTCATACTGAGATCCAACTTAAGTTACCAAGTCTAAGGTTAAGTAAAGGAACCAAACAATCTGTATCCAAATATACGCCTCATAAAACCAAGTCGTACTCATTCTAGTGACCAAAATCTATCCTACCAACCAACAATGGTAAGCGTACGACTAGATCATACCATTTGTACCCCAACATATGGCTCATACCCAGGAGTCATATTGAGTCCAGAGACAAGAATTCTAGGAAATTTTCTAAGATTCAAAAATTAGGGTGTTTCAATTAAGAAAGTATGAAAGCCCACACAAAGATTTTTCCTTTCTCTTTTGTTAAGATCTCAGGTACATAGGCTTTCCTTCAATTTTTCAATACAAAATGAAATCGAAAGTAAAGGTGATACTTAAGAAAAACTAAAATAAAAATAAATACCTTAACTTAGGTTGCCTTCACATTACAACTATTATACGAACCAATAATGGAGCTCGTATTTCTTATTCCAATGCTTCTACTAGGGCTCCATTGGCCTTGAATAGTCCTCCCTAAGCTCCTAGGACTGATACCTCATGTACCTAGGCCTCTCAGAGCAAAGTTTCTAATATTGAGTTAAGAACGACCATCTATATGCTTGCTCAAATTTTTCATTGCAATCCCACCATGTCACGTCCCACATACACAAATATAATAGCTCCTATATTATCCTACCGGTAGGTAAGCCAAATTATAGCCCAAAACTATTAGTAATGGGCTCGTTGGTAGAATATGACATATATGCCAGAGTTATGCATTTAATTGGATTACCAATCATAAATCATAGAAAAAATAGCATAACTGAAGACATATAATGAAAAAAGTATAAATATCTTATGACCTAGTAAGGTCCGTATAAGAGCCTCTAGCAAAAGAATAAGAGTGCTATCAATGTCAAATATACAATAGTGTTAGAAGACCATTCAAAATAGAAGATGGAGAGAAAATTCACTCTGGCTTTGAAAGCTCACCCTATCTCCAATATTTGACAAACACTAAGTCAACATAAACAATGGCAGTTAGTACTCAGATATGTACCAATAAAAGGTACAGAAGTATAATGAGTACCAAAGCAATAGTACTTAGTAGGTACCATTGGTTGACTGAGATAAATCATAGAATAAACACTACAAAATTAGAGGTAATAAGCTAAGTTAGGGGAAAAGTTATAACCTAGAATAATGCTTTAAATACTGAAAGTAGATAATTGAACAAATAATGTCAAAGAGAACGTAACTATTTATAGTATAGCTAACCCCCCATAAGCCTAGGAAATGTAAACGAAAGAAAATAATCCAATGCAAGCCCTCATAAGCCCAGTGGATGTAATAAAGAAGAAGTAAACATATTACATTGATATAGTATCAACACTTTTAAATTGTAATCATGAATCTATACATACCATAAACACTAGACTCAAATAAGTTCCATAACTATCATAAATAACCTCTCATCACCGAATTAGAATAAAAATAGAGCTCATATACCAGACTTGAACAAAAAAATTATATCATGAATATTGGTAAGTAATATCATCATAGATATTGATCTTGAACCGATCTTAATATCATAGTTTTTTTGGACTTGAATTGGTCTTAATATCTTCCAAGTACAAGCCTTGAATAAGTTATAATATGTCTAAATATTTCTTAAGCTTAAGAATATTGATAGAATTATGTATAAAGGCCTATTGAGTCTATAAGGGGCTAATAGTAATTTTAGGATAAATTGGGCTGAACGGGCCCACTTCTAACCTTGAAAGTCAGTTCTAAGGCAATTACTATCCCAAACTAGGCTAAGGTTTCAAACCCTACTATAAGGTGATAAATAAATCTTATAGAGTCCTAAGATAACAATTTAGCCTAAGGAATAATAGATAGGTTAAGTCTGCCTAAATAAGCTAGCTAATTAACTAAATAAATCTTAATATAATAATTAACTAAAGTCATTATTTCTAACCCAAAGCTAGTGTAATATCATCCCGATACTATAATTAAGTTCAATCTAAGAGAAAATCAAGCCTAGCCTACTTGGACACCAAAGAAAGCTCAATAAAGTCTGCTAAATTAGAGATTTTCCCTTTTGAGAAGCCTCTGCATAATGTCACACTATCAGAATAGTGATCTATACATTAATATAAGAATAATGATACCCATAATGGATTTTTATGCTTCGGGTATAAAATCAAGTCAAAATTTCATTTAGGGGCTGCTTACGAAATTACACCTTTAAAACTATCAACACGCCCCTCAATGCTTCAGGATTATTTATCCTCAAAATGAGTAAATTTCAAGATTAAACAGTCCTAAAATCATGCTATCTATAAATGATGGATTTGTGACTAAATTGGAGTGTTAAAAAAGAATTAGACGGAGACTTACATGGATTCAATAAGAAAATGGCTATTCCAAGATCACCAAAACCCCACAATCATCCAAGGATAAGTGTCATAGTTTTATACACTCTCTAGGGATGTAAGGCTTTTTGAACTTGGAGAAAAATGGGGAAAATAGGGTAAAGGTCTAATTTAAATGCCCTCTCAGGTGCTGCTTAAAAGGTCACTTTACGACTTAAGAGGTCACCGCTAAAGAAGAATTTAACTACTAAAGAAGACAGGACATCACATAAGCAAAACCTAGTTTAGCACTAGATCTATGCTAAAGCATCATGACGGGACAACCTTGGCCTCCAAAGCGGCCTCCGCTAAAGGGATCAAAGGTCTGCTTTAGCAGATGCACTAGTTGAACTTGGATTTTGTTGAGTTTTCACAGACCTCTCTAGATTCATTTGAAATCCCGTGAATACAAATAAACTATGCTAAACTATCAAATTTTATATTCCAAACTCAATGGAACTGTAAGACCCCCAAAACATTGACTACTTAATACTTGATCCTTCTGCATGTATAATGTCAATTTTTGACTTGAATTATGTTTAGAGATGTTAAAAGGGTAATTTGAAAAATTTTCAGAATTTTTGAAAGGGGTTTGAGGTTATCTTGGGACCCTGAGGTAGTGAGGGTCCATGATATTAGCGTGGCATGGAGGTTAGCCTTTGCAATATTAGACGGAACGGAGGATATCCTCCGCGATAGCGGCATGGCACACCGATGTTTTAATTTCATCTAATTTTTCGTTTTTTACTTGCGGTGAGGGGATTTTTACCCTTTGTACAAACTTTAAACATAAAATAACCATATTCCATTCAGTTTCCAAAGACCAAATCATTCTCTTTCTATCTCAAACTCACAACTTAAGAACATTTAAGGGTTTTATAATGATTCAACATTCGGGCTTCAAACTTCAAATTTTATTCAATTCTGCTTGTATTTCAGGCTTTATCTTATTTCCTAAATTCAATTTTACATTGTGCATTTAATTAATCACTATCCTTGTGTTTTGAATTGTGGGTTTGAAATTGGGTTGAGGGGTTTTGATTTGTATCACTTGAATTACCTTCCCCATGTTTTAAATTGATGATTTATGCTTTAAATTTATGATTGTTTGTCTAAATCGGTGAATTGTTATGGGAATTATAATGGGAAATGTGGGTTTTTCTAAATTGATGAATTTTTGGCTTGGTAATGTCATTAACCCCAACTCACTTTGTAAATTTGGTTCTTGAAGATGGATAATTTCATAATTAAATTTATTTACGAACCGAGTGCATTGCATTAATCGATAATTGGTTAAAATGAATTTGAAAGGCCCCTTGGTGGCCATGGTTTGGATTTTAAATCATGGTTTGGATTTTAAATTCTAACTTGGGAGTTGAATGGTTACATGGATTGGTTTGACATTAATCTATAATCTTGCAAGCATAATTGGTATGACTATACCAAGTGGTAAATGTCTTAATATATGATACACAAGTTAATAGATGGGTTTATGTGCAAATTATTTTAACTTGGGCTTAAAGGGGATTGTGTAGCTCACCGTCAAGGTGTAGTCCCGGGGAGGACTAACATTGGGAACCATGTTTGCCATCATGAGGGTCTATATGACCATGTGCATAGTTCATTCATTATATTTTGGGATGGCTAGAGCCTTGGTGTACTTATCCCTTCCTTTGAATTACTATGTTCGTGTGGCTTACACGCACCTGGGTCCTTTCAATAGAGACGCTGAACCCATATAACTCGTGGGTGTCTTCAGAATGGAGATAGATAGATAGTTCAGGTTAATGATTTAAACTCATATGTTCATGACCCTTGTCCTTATCCTAGCATCCTATATGCGTATATATGAATGTATGCATGTGGTTTGACAGATTTTGGACATAATATTTATCACTTTCCCCGAGTTACATGACAATGCTAATCTCACTGACTATCCTTGAATGCTACATCATTTCATGATGTAGGGTTCAAAAAGTTTTCTATTGCTGTTGTGTAGCATTGGTGACTCGATATTCCTATTGATCAATTTTGAAGTGGTAAGCCTCTATTCTTTCAGATGGCCCTGCCATTTTGCTATTTTTATTATTCAATTAGTATTTACTTTTGAATAGTTTTGTTATAGTTGGGGGCATGTCCCGAGTTGGTTGATATTCTGGTTTTAGAGGCTTTTGTGGACAAGTGTGGGTTTGTTGTTGTTTTGACTCTTATCTTACATTTGAGTTATCTATTCTACCTATCATTATGTTTGGTTGGCTTTAGCTATATTCATTTATTGTGTTCTGGATGTTAGTCTAAGGGGGTAGTGTCCTTCTCATGGTGATGTTTAAATACCTGTCATGGATAGGCCCTAGTTTATGTCATGACAGGAACCATTTAAATTTTCATTCGGAGTTGTTTCGATGAAATGTGGTCGCCACACCCAAGGGCCAGTTTTACCAAATTTTGTCTAATAGCTCGAAATGAGTTTAAAAAGCCTTGGGAACTAAACCAAAGGTCCTCCTAACCTAAAATCAACGTTCCAGAGCCAATGAACTATCAAAATTAACATATGAGGTCCTTAACATAAATTTTATGCCCGAGAGCCTATCCTCACCGCCTTTTGACTCAAAGCATCCTCAACTACATTCGCCCTTTGCCTTTCTTGAATGGCATAGAATAGAAATATTATAATCCTTCCAGAGCTCTATCTATATGTTTTGTCTAGAATTAATCTTTTAATAAGTCATAATATGCTAAATACTACAATGATCAGTGAAGATCTCAGAATGAATCCCATATAAATGATGCCATCAAATCTTAAGCGTAAAAACTACCACCGCCAACTCTAAATAATGAGTAGGGTGGTTTTCCTTGTGCAGCTTTAGCTACCTTGACGCATAAGCAATTAAATGTCCTTGCTACATTAACAAACAACCCAAATCAACATTGAAAGCATCAAAATATATGGTCAACCCTCGCCCTTAATAGAAGAGCCTATATAGGAGCTTAAGTGAGAAAAATGTGAGCTTCCAAAAGCTCAACTCACACTCGTCAAACTATTTGAAAAAGCTCCTTGAAGGTCAATCTGGTCGTCGATGTAGAAATAGAAGCAAAACCCTCAACGAACTGCCTCTAGTAATTTGCCAAGCTAATAAAGCTACGAAGCTCAAAAAGAGATGTAGACTGGAATGACACCTGAGCAACTGATTTAATATATACGTAAATGCTAAATAATTTAGTAGAAGCATAATCAACATGAGATAATCTATTTAAATACACAACTAATCAAAGTTTGCAATATTGAAATCTGAGAGAGCGAAGAACTTAAATTACAAATACTGACTCTAACTGATCATCTATGAAGCCTCTACTATACTGACTATAGGTAGATAAGACATACCTCTAACTATACCAAATCAATATATAGCAACAATGAAAATAAAATATTGGAACTACAACTGACTTGAGTCCTTAAAATAAGAGAACTCATCACCTGATGGTTGAATGCTGTGAACTATCTGACCCTGGTGTTTGGGCTACATCTAGTACCTACACCATGAAGGAATATGGCCAGAAATGCACATATGTGGTTAGTACTTTGGAGTGTATTGAGTATTTGAGACATACACTAAATCGTGGAAATACTTAATGTATGCTTTAAAACTGAGGGCACAAGCTATTTCCTGAAATGTGCATTTAAATCATGGCTATATGTAAAGGCTGTAAGACTTACTAAAATTTCTATCTAATAAGCTGAAAACGTCTCTGTAAGCTGAAAAGTGGTAGAAACATGAGTACCATATGCTAATCTCAAGTTAAAACTGAATAGGCAGTAAAACCATACTAAGGACCATGTATGAGTACTGAGCATGAATGCATTAACATGTAAAATGAATGGAAGACCAAGTAAAACATGTGCTAAAATCATCTATAAACTGAATAACTGAATAACTGTTAAACTAAACACTCGGTCAGATAAACCTTAGCTGATATAATCTGAATACTAGACTAAAAGTTTGGGAGCTAACAACAAAAGGCATTTCCTAATCTAAGCTAATCAGGGTCTAACCTGTAAACTTAGTTAGAAGGGTGTCAATACCTTACCATGGGAACTGACACTGATGGTGTGGATCCATAAAGCTGATGTCCTAAATAATAAGCGTGTCATGCCTCTACTGATGGGGACCCCTCATAATTTATGGTAGCTCCGTTGGTCTGGAATTTAGGGACTGCTAATAATGACTCATGCCTAACTGATGGGGGAGCTTCCATCCCTGCATTGACTCGGTGCTAAGTGTTACTCCAAACTGAGTGACACAGAAGCATAAACTGGTACATGTACTAATAACTGATATGCTCAAGTCATGGTATTCTAAAAATAACAGTCTATGTATAATCTAAAGAATTTAAAACCATGTAAACTGATCATAATAAGGAATTTCATGAATAAAGCCCAAAAATTCAATAACATATAAATGCTCAACATGAATATGATAATCTGAATATAATGATACAAACATGGTCTGAATGACTTGTAACTTGAAAATCTAGAACATGTATGACTATCTAGGTGTCGAGTGTTTATAACCCGTTAACACATAAAATATAGTTAAATACGATAATTTCAAAGTAATGACATGATAGGAAACTTCATGAATTAAACTGAAAAACCTATCAATTTCATCAATAAAACAATTTATCATGATTAGGATACGGAACAATACTTGAAATTATGAGAAAACACTTGTTCATGGTTGAATTCAAGAATTACGTGGAGGAATCATGGAATTTATGCTTTTCATCAAAACCTAGTTTATAGAATTCATAAAATTCATAAATAAATATTATATATATTTGGCATGAGGATGAAAGGAGATCCCCATTGAATATCAATGTACCCTATTTTCATGATTTATTGAAAGGGAACTTGGATTTGGAGACTAGGGAGGTGAATTCTTAAAAGAAACCCTTGCTTGGTGTTCTTTAGAACTTGGGAGGAAAAGGGATAGTGTATTTGGGATTATGGAATAATAAAATCATGTTTATATCAGTCAAAGCAAAGTTTATGATGTAAATGACTTGTTTACATTTGAAAAATTGAAGAGAAATGCGGGGTTTAGAATTTTTGAACAAGGTCCAAGCGACGCTAAAATCATACATCCTCACTAGTTCCTCACGAAAATGCTCATAACTTTTCACCTAGGTAACAAATTAAGAAATTGGAAGCATTAGAAAGAGGACACATTTATATACAATTTGGTGGGACTTGAGCTCCGAAATTCCATATATTCCAGAAGTTATACATGTTCAACATTGACCTTTGTAGGATTGAATACCAAAATTTTGTAAAATCAAAAGCTCTTAACTCAACTTTTCTCTAAGTGTTTCCTATGAACATTTTTCACCTCAAAACTCTCTTCACACTAGGCTAATGATCATGCCAAATATATTCATATACAAACCATAGGATTATATTTTTTTTACATGTAGGAACGATGACTTTGAACTCTAGCCCAATAATGCCTGGTGTTACATTATCTCCCCCTTGAAAAAATTTTCATCCTCAAATGATGGATAGGAACTTATTAAAGCTTTAGAAGTATGTAATAAAGTAGGTTACTTCACATTAGGAATTCTCGCTCAACAAAACACATTTAGTAATCTAAAGAAAAAGGCTTCATGGCATCACTAAATAAATTCTATAAACACATATCATGAGACAACGAGACTAAGGTTGTACAAGGGGTAAGTATCCAAAGACACTCACTGTATGTGAGAAAATCAAAACTGGATGAAATTTTAAATCTCGGCATGGCATGCTACCTATCACGGAGGCTAACCTCTATGCCACACCACTTATCGTAGAAAGTAGCCTCCGTGACACAATATTATTGCGGTGGCTTACTGCTTCAGAATTAAAAAATAGCCCCGAACCTCGTCCAAAAATTCTAAATCTCTTTCAAGACACCCTTTTAACATACTTGAACACATTTTATGTCAAAAATTGATGTTTTGAACACGAGAAGGCCAAAAATAAAATGTTGAAAATTTTGAGGGTGTACAATGAATGGTCATGATGCTTATCTATGGTTTGACATAATATCTTTTGGGCCTTTAAACATGTGATAAATAGTTGGAAGCTTATCGAGGAGATTGTGGGGTATTACAATGTCTGAGATGGAATACTAGGAAAACTAATATCATGCACTGAACACTTATAAACAGGATCATAACTAACTATCTCTATCAAAGAAATAATGCATGGACTGAACTGAATTTGTAAGTTGCATGGATTTGAATAAAGTAACTCATGGAATAGCCATATTCGTGAAACTTTTGATAGTAAGACTAGATAGAAAGATGGAAACTATAGGAGATTATCTGTCTGATTGCTAAACTGAATTACTGGCAATACAGACTAACTCATACTGAAAGTTTATACTTAACTGGAGTATTTCTTCAACACTCCTTCTAAAATGTTCTAATAACAAGAGGGAGCAAAAATTTTAGGCATGATCTGAATAAGGAATCACAACATGGCTACAACTTATAACATGGACTATAGGCCTATAAAACATAAGCTAGCTATGCTTTGGGAAATTAAACTACTAACTTTTACGCTTAGCCACATTTCTCAGATACTCCCTCAAATATGATTTTCCTCTTATATACTATCCTTCATTTGATGCCACTTCTAATCTTTAGATGGGAATTAATAACTTAATATACTAAAGTCTGAGATGAACTAAATTCTCTCACTATGTTCAAGCCTACTCAAAGTCACAAGGTACCACACCTAATTTCATAATACTAGTCTAAACCACAAATTCAATATCCGATGTGTTTTCATAGCTCTCATCTTAATAATAATACTCCTTACCACTTTATCAACTAACTTCAACCTCTTATTAGGGATTCAGTAATGAACAATGCATTTATCCACATATACGCCAACATAACATTCAAGCTTCTCATTACAACCACATATGAGCTTCTAGGAAACCAACCCACCTAGGAATTTTCCATATTATATAATACCTCTATCATAGCAACTTTCTTGCACTATCCCTAAGAAGACACACCTAGAATTTTCAATTAACTATGACATATATGAAAGCTTTGACCCAATCTTTCTTCACACTTATAGCCTTAGATAAAGCAAGCATAGAACAAGCCTTCTCTAATAAGAAACATAATCTCTCCCATCTAAACTATTGTTCATACATTCCCATCACCACTATCTTTACATAAGGAGAGGTCACTGAAAGGTTAGAACCTGAGGACCTGAAGCATGAAATGATACAATACATAGCTTTGGCATTTAATTGAGGCATGAGGAATAGAGTATCAAGGCATGAATTAATTAAAGAGATAAAAACTAAAGACATATATGCCATAATCTGAATTTCACTAGTCATTAAGGGTGTATTATAAGTTTAGGGAACTGAAAATATTTTAAAACATGAGTACATGAGTCATAAGCTGCATGACTTAAGTTTGGACTTTACAAATTCATGGAATAGGAATAGTGCTTCTGAGTGAACTGGAACTCCTTATACTAGGAACTGGGAGCGTACATGATTCTATATAAAGTGAATGAATATAAGTTATGATTATAGAGATGACTTGTAAGGCATAAGTAGATGTCGTAATGATTAAAGTAAAAAACAAATTGTACCAAGATAGGAATGAGTTGGGTATCTTCTTTCCCTACTGTTGTTCTAGAACTTATTAGCATTACTACTAGAATTAGAGAGCCTAACTTGGTGCCTTGTTATATCATCTCCCCCTTAGATTTAACCCATCATTCTAAGTTTGAGGACCCCTTTAGTAAATTCTGAAATGAAATGGAACAAGTCTACTCTAGAGTCTAAGATATAACAATACACATAAATAATAAACTCACCTTGAAAGATTACATCTTAAAGTGTAAAACCCACTTCTAGTACTTTCTTCTGAGATAGAACTCTTAATTTTATATAGCCCCAACAGTCATCATATAATAACTTAAACACTTACTAACTTAGAATCTTCAGGAGTATCATCATACCCTGAGTTCACAATCTAGATTTTCAAACCCTTCTTTCTATTAGCTTAATCATTAAAGATTCAAACAT
Organism: Capsicum baccatum var. pendulum; assembly: GCA_030864225.1. NCBI lineage: Eukaryota > Viridiplantae > Streptophyta > Magnoliopsida > Solanales > Solanaceae > Capsicum > Capsicum baccatum. The sequence goes on along the minus strand of CM061555.1, from coordinate 159,395,334 downwards.
AGATTCTAATATTTAATATGGATATCCCTAAACTTTTAATGGGCTATATTAACTTGGTATTACTATATAGGAATCATGAACACTAATCTACACAAAATTTTATGATCATACCCAACCTTAATAAGTTCCTCTATCACAGTAGTCATTGTCTAATGTCTATCTCGATTAAAGCATTAATATACTCGAAGTATCTCTTAACTGAGAAATATCTCTGAAAGTGATATTAAATAAACTTCACAACACATCTCTAGCCCTACGGATACATAATCTACTAAATCCAGATAAACACTATGCCCACTTTATTACAACTAAACTTCTAGGTTCATGCTTTTAACTCTAGGTCATATGCTGTCATAGGATTCTGACAAAGGATCTGAGGGAACATCTAACTATGGCTTAGTGCATGATTTTCATGTATACAAATGAAAATTTTCAAACTTTATAACTTAAAGAAACTAATGGGATTCTTTCAAACCTACATGCAATATCATAACTATTTATGGAGATTATCTGAGAAAACTCTATCAGTAGGAACTTAAGCTTGACTATATCTATTACCTCAAGTATAAGGAAGAGTTGGCATGAAATGAGAATGACAGGAATTTGCATAAACTTTTTAGAGAACATCTCTACAACATAATTTGAGATATGAAAGAAGGGAAATATTTCTTATATCTCCGTACCATTCCAAAATACTCTACTATACACGAATTAATAGACACCCCAGGATACTTGAAGTTTATGCTCTAATACCAAGTTTGTCACGACCCGAGACTTTCCTCTAGTCATAACACAATACTTAGAACCATAAGTGATCCCAAGCTAACCCATGTACTGGCATGATACTTTAGAAACTAAATTACTATATAAGTAAGTGCTAAATAACCGAGCGGAAGCATAATCAACATGAAATAAGCTGTTCTAATACATAACTGATCAAAGATTATAGCAATTAAATCTTAGAGAGAGAACTTAAATTACAAATAATGAATATGACTGACCATCTGTGAAGCCTTTACTTTACTAATTATAGGTAGATAGTACTACCTCTAATTATCCCAAATCAATACATAAGAATAATGAAAATAAATTATAGGAACTGCAATTGACTTGAGTCCTCAAAATAAAAGAACCTAGCACCTACTGGCTGAATGCTATGTACTATCTGACCCTAGAGTGTGGGCTAGATCTGATACCTACATCATGAAGGAATGTAGGCACAAATGTAAATATACGGTCAGTACTTTAGAATGTACTAAATATGTGAGACATGCATTAAATCATGGAAATACTTAATGTATACTTTAAAACCGAGGGCATAAGCTATTTGCTAAAATGTGCATTTAAATCATGGTAGTATGTAAAAGATGTAAGACTTATTAAAACATCTATATCATGATCTGAAAATATTTTTATAAGTTGGAAAGCGGTAGAAACATGATTATCATATGCAAATCTCAATTTAAAGATGAATAGGCGGTAAAACCATACTGAGTATCATGTATGAATACTAAGCATGAACATGTAAAAATGCAAGACCAAGTGAAGCATGTGCTGAAATCATCTATCAAACTGAATAATTAATAAACTAAACACATGGTCATGAAAACCTGACCTGATATAATTTGAATACTAGATTGAAATTATGGGAGATAACTATAATCGACATGCCCCAATCTGAGCTAATCGAGGACCAACTTGTAACCCCAATTAGATGGGTGTAAATAAATTGCAACGAGTACTAATACTTACGATGTGGATCCATAAAGTTAATGTCTTAAAGGACGAGGGTGTTATGACTCTACTGAACGGGGACTCATCATAATCTATGGTGGAACCATAGGTCTAGAACTTAGGGACTACTACTAAAGACTCATGCCTAACTGATAGGGGAGCCTCCATCCATATGTTCACTCAGTGCTAAGTGTTATTCCTAACTGAATGACATAGAAGCATAAAATGGCACATGCCTCGATAACTGATATACTCAAGTCATGGTATTCTGAAAATAACAGTGCATGTATAATCTAAAGTATTTAAATACATGTAAACTGATCATAATAAGGGAATATCATAAATAAAGCCCAAAAGTTTGATAACTGATAAATGCTCAACATGAATATGATAATCTGAATATAATAATATAAACATAGTCTGAATGACTTGTAACTTAAAAATCTGAAACATGCATGATTATCTAGGTATCGGGTGTTCATAACCCGCCAACATTGAAAATATAGTTAAATACAATAATTCCAAAGTAATAACATGGTAGGAAATTTCATGACTTAATCTCAAAACCTAGCAATTTCACGAATAAAACAATTTATCATGATTAGGGTATGGAAGAATACTTGATATGAGGAAAAACTTGTTCATGGTTGAATTCAAGAAATACATGGAGGAATCATGGAATTTATGCTTTTCATGAAAACCTAGTCTGTGGAATTCATAACATTCATGAATAGAAATCATAATTTTGGGCATGAGGAAGAAAGAAGGTCCCCATTGAATATCCACAAACCTAGTTTTTATTATTTCTTAAAAAGGAATTTAGATTTGGAGCTTTGGGAGGTGAATTAATGGAAGAAAACCTTGCTTGGTGTTCTTGAGAACTTCAAAGGAAAAGGGATCATGTATTTGATGTATTTGGAGTTATAGAATGATAAAATTATGTTTATATTAGTCATAGGATAGTTTAGAATGTAAATGACTTGTTTACTCTCGAAAAACTAAATATAAACGCAAGTTTTAGCATTTATAAACAAGGTCCATGACATGATGAATATAGCGGTGCACAAGGTCTATGTTACGCTAAATCGTTCACCCTATAGGTTACTTACAAAAATGCTTATAACTTTTTGCTTGGGTATCGGATTAAGGCAAAATCATAGGCATGGAAAGAGGAAAATTTATATATAAATACGTGGGTCTTGAGATCCAAAATTTCACACATTGCAAAAGTTGTACACGTTCAAAGTTGATGCTGATAGGATTGAATACCAAAATTTGGTTGAATCAAAATCTCTTTTCTCAACTTTGCTTTAAGTGTTTCCTATGAATATTTTTCACCTCAAAAGAGATCTTCACACTAGGCTAATGATTATGATGCATATATTCATATAAAAATAATTGAATTATATTTTTTTACATGTAGGAATGATGATTTAAATTCTAGCACAAAAATAAGGGTAGTTACATTATCTCCCCTTGGAATTATTTGTCCTCGAATAATGGGTAGGAACTTATTGAATCTTTATAAGTATGGAATAAAGTATGTAACTTCACATTAGGAATTCTCCCTCGACAAAACACATTTAGGAATCTAAAGAAAAGGGCTTCATGGCATCACTAAATAAATTCTGTAAGCACGAATCATGAGACAACGAGACTAAAGCCGTACAAGGGGTAAAATATATAAAGACCCTCACCCCATATGAGAAAATCAAAACTGGACAAAATTTTACATCTCGACATGGCACACTACCTATCAAAGAGGCTAATCTCTATTCCGTGCCTCTTCTCGCAGAGAGTAGCCTTCGTGACACGATATTATCTCAGTGACTTATTGCCTCAAAATTCAAAAATAGCCCCGAACCTCATCCAAAAATTCCAAAAATCTTTTGAGATACATTATTAACATAATTGAACACAATTTAAGTCAAAAATTAATATTTTAAACACAGGAAGGCCAAAAATAGAATGAATCTCAGCCTACTTTGTGAATTAGATTTAAATTGTGGAAAATTACATGGTTTAACTTTCATTTGAAGTCAATGAATTGCATTAATTGATAAATGGATACTAAATAGTATTGGATGGCCTTGGTGGCCATGGATTGGAATTTTATAGAACTTGGGAGTCAATTTGGATCGTGTGGATTTGTTTGACATGTTTAATTTAGCTATAATACCCCAAAAATCTAAACCAATGTTAGCACCATGTTTCAATCTAATTCATAGTACATTATGGTTCTTTGATAGTTTTTTGATTTACCTTGATGTATATTAAGGTCTCAAATACTCTAGGCTGTTAGAAAAATCAAAATATTCCTTATCGATTGAATATTTGATAGTTATGTTGCTTTAGTCAAATTCAAATGCTAATATCTTTAATTCTATTGGTAATTTTCCAGATCAAGACCTACTAATCTATAGGAAATTGAATTATCTTTCCAATGATACCAATTTTTCCCAAATTTAATACTTGAGTGAGAAGTTATGGGACTTATAGTGCAAAATAGTAGCCCAACACGATAAGGCCGCATCGAGGTAGTGGCCAATTTCACGCTCGTCATTTTCTAGTGCGTCACTGTGATTGGCACCGCATTGTGCCAAGGGGACATTTTGCAATTATCCATTTTTCAGTGGGGCACCACGATGGCATCACATCACACCAAGGTTCCAGTTCAAAGTTATCTGTTTCCAGAGGCTCAACGCGATGGCACAACATTGCGCCGTTGGGGAAAATGGAGATTGTCAGCTTTTTAGTGGCTTGATGCGATTTCACCACATCATGTTGGGTATCAAAATTGGGATTTCAGTTTTCACAATTTAAATTCCAAGGACTATTGGTCTTTTCCCATAGCCCCAAAGACATCCCAACATGGGATTTAATTCCTAATAGAGTATTATTTGCTGATTATTTCACAAATTACTCAAATAAAAATAGCCCTCTTTCAAGAACAAAAACCCCACCCTTCAAAGTTCAAGATCAAAACTCACGATTCGCCATCAACATTCACACAAATTCATCAACCCAGGTAAGTTAAGTGCTCATCCATGGGGTCCTTTCACCCACAGAGTCCAAGTATCCAAGTTCTAATTCAAAGTTGTGATATTTACAAGTTATTATGATTTTAAATTGTGATTTTAACCATGAACTCCCATGAATTGTAATTATATACCATGTTTACATGAAATTGTTATTGTTATCAAACCCCATATATTTTAATGTTGTTATTCATTAATTTAAATCATACTTGTTGATGTTTAAATCATACTTCTACTACACGCTTTAAACTATTCCTATGCTTAGCTTAAACCATGAATGTCAAGTATTTGATGAAATGCCCACAAGAATGAATTTTTAATAAATGCTTTCATATTATGTTCCCAAAGTTTTAGTACTATTTTACTACTATTGCTATCAAATCTTAGGGTTTATAAATACCCGAAAACATATCTTTTTGTTTAGTCTCAATATATTTAGAATATTTTCAGAATATTCTATGAGTATTATTAGTTTAGTGAGTTATCATAATTAGTTAATTTTAGAACAGTTCAGTATTCCAAGTCAGTTTAGTTGGGAGTAGGATTTAGCACCGAGTGAACCCAAGGATAGGGGATCACCTGTTAGTTGAGGGTGAAACCTTAGGATCAGTCCCTGTGTTCCAAAACTATGTAGCCAGTGTTGGTTGAGATGTTAACCTTCTAGTTAAGGTTTGCTTTCATATGGGTACCTGCCAGTTGAGGGTAACCATTAATCCTTTGGGACAACACTTTAGTGGATCCACATAGCCAGTATTAGTACCCATGGCATGGTACTGATACTGTTTTAACTGGGGTCACAGGTTGGACCGCAAATTGCTCATTTGGGGTATGTCAGTTAGATGATAGCTCCCACTATCTCAGTCCAGTAATCAGCTCAGTATATCAGTTTCAGTTTCTTGACCATAGCATATAGATATAAGTGATTGATTACCAAATTTTAGTCTCAGTTTTTAGATTATATACAGGACATGATTTATGCTTGGTCAGGCATCCTTAATGTTTACAGATTTCATGCATTCTATTCAATATTTCATGTTATCGATTCAGTCAGTTAATACTCCTGTACATGAAACCATGCATATCATCTACCTTATTTTGCAAACCAGTACATTCAAAGTACTAATCGCATACTCGTTTCTTGTACTATGATGTATCATCAAAGGTTTGGATACTCAGTTCCAGGTAACACTTAGACCTTTCAAATTATTAGCCATAGTAGTATTGAGTCCTCATATTTTGAGGACAAGCTATATTTACTTTTATGTTTTCACTTCAGCAATTATTTGGAGTTAGTTGGGGCCTATACCATCAACTCTTATTTAATTATTAGAGGATTCTTAGACTAGTATAGATTGTCAGTCAGTTTTGTTATTATTTTATTTGTTTTAGATAGTTATTTCCAATAGTTGTTTCCAGATTCATGATCCATTATTGTTTTTAGTTATTTAAAATGTTATGGCTTATTAGTTGTTCTTTCACATATGTTAGTGTATTATTCAGTGCTCAAAGAAGGTACTAGCCCATGGGTTAACTTGTGGTTTCTTTGGACCATAAGCACTTATGGCGCCCAGGTTGTACTCTCGAGGCATTACAAACTTGGTATCAGAGCCTTAGGTTTTAAAGTTTTCTAGAAAGTCTAAAAGCTACATCAAGTAGGGTCTTATGCATGGGTATGAAGTACACCACACTTATGGGAAAGAGCCTATGAGGCATTTTAAGAAAAGTTCCCTTCTTTTAGTGTTCATGTCGTACGACTGAGCATGATGCTCATGTTAAACTCTCTGTCTAATCTATTCTCCCTTCCATTTATAGAATATGCCTCTTAGACAGACAAACAGAATAAGAAACTTACACCAACCAGCACGTCCGTCCATTTAGGAAGATCCCCTGAATGAGTATGTTTCTGATATAGATTTCAAAGCTATATTCACTACTCTAGCCCATTCTGTGGCAGCTCAAAATGTTCATCCAACCGCTGTTCTAGCCAACCCAATGGCCAATACTACCATAGCTAGGATTAAAGACTTTACCCAAATAAATCCTCTTCTATTTTTAGTAGCTAAATTTGAAGAAAATCCATAGGAAGTCTTAGACATGGTGCAGAAGGTAATAAATATTATGGGGGTAACATCTAGTGAGAGTGCTGAATTGGCTGCTCAACAATTTTACCAAATGGCTCATACATGGTTTAAGAAGTGAAAGGTAGATAGAGGTATAGATGTAGGGCCTATAGAATGTGAAGAGTTTGCTACAGCCTTCTTAGATATGTTCTTTCTATCAGTGTTGAGAGAATCCAAGGTGTTAGAGTTTATTAACTTAAGGTAGGGCAACATGTGTGTGAAGGAGTATTTCCTCAAGTTTATTTAGTTAGCTGGGTATGCTTCTCATATGGTAGCTGATAGTAGGCCTAAGATGAGTAAGTTCGTGTCTGGTGTATCTGATAGTGTGGTCAAGAAGTGTAGGAATACAATATTGATTAAAGAGATAGACTTGTCTAGGATTATAGTCCATGATCAATAGATTAAGGATCAGAAGACTAAGGAGAGGGAGAGGGAGAGGGAGAGGGAGAGGGAGAACAAAAAAGCTAGAATAGGTAGCTTTAATTTTAATCAACCAAGTTTAGAAGGTTGTAACAGTCCTTAGTTCAATAAAAAATCTTCAGCGCCAGCTTCATCTTCCGCCAGTGCTCTTATGACTAAATTCAGAAAACATAATTGAGATTGGGTGCCATGCTCTAAGTCCCAAGGCAGTATATACAATGGTCGTATGAATCCTTTTTGTCAGAAATATGGTAGAAACCATCAAGATGTTTGTAGAGCTAGTAGTGATATTTGTTTTGGGTATGGCAAGACAGTCCACAAAGTCAGGGATTTCCTAAAGAGTGGTTAGTAGGGCCAGTGTAGTCGTCCCCCAATTCTAGCCGTCCACCCAACTCAGCAGGGTGCCGCTTCCAGTGCTGCAACTGGTCAGTGTCCAAATAGATTATATGCCCTTCAGTCTCATCAGGATCAGGAAAGTTCTCCTAACATGGTCACTGGTACATTAAAGGTATTTCATTTACATGTTTATGCTTTATTAGACCTTGGAGCTTTTCTTATAGAGCCGTCAACTTTGGAGTCAAACCCAAAATCTTAGTAGAGCCTATTTCAGTGTCTATCCCAGTAGGTGTCTCTATTGTAGGTCGATGGGTATACAGTAACTATCTAGTTACAGTGTCTCAGAAAGTCAAGTCAGTTGATCTTGTAGAGTTAGATATGATAGATTTTGACGTCATTCTCAAAATTGATTGGGTCCACTCATATTATGCTTCAGTTGATCGTAGATACAGAGTAGTTCATTTTAAGTTTCCAAATAAAACAGTCCTTGAATGAAGGGGTAGTACTATAGCTCTTAGGGGTCTACTTTTTTTATATCTTAGAGCGAGAAAGACGATATCCAAGAGGTGCATTTGTCATCTTGTCTGAGTCAAAGACTCTAATTCTTAGACTCCAACTATTGAGTTAGTTGCTATAGTGAGGGAATTTCTAGATGTGTTCCCTGAAGATCTTCCCAGTATTTATCCTGAAAGGAAAATTGACTTTGGAATAGTCCGTCTTCCAGATACTCAGCCTATCTCTATTTTGCCATATAGAATGGCTCTAGCCAAATACAAAGATTTGAAAGAACTATTGAAAGATCTTCTAGATAAGGGATTTATTAGGTGTAATGTCTCCCAGTAGGGCACACTAGTTCTGTTTATGCATAAGAAAGATGGTTCTCTTGGAATGCATATTGACTACCATTAGTTGAACAAAGTCACAATAAAAAACAAATATCTACTTTCCAAAATTGATGAATTGTTCAACCAACTTTAAGGTGTCGATTACTTTTCTAAGATAGACCTCAGATCTGGCTATCATCATCTCAGATTTAGAGAATGCAACATTTTGAAAATAGCTTTCAGAACATGGTATGGTCATTTCAAATTTCTAGTCGTGTCCTTTGGTCTCACAAATGCCCTGAGAACCTTTATGGGCTTGATGAACAGGGTGTTCAAATAGTACTTGAACATGTTCATAATAGTCTTTAGTGATTACATTCTTGTCTACTCCTGTAACAAAAATGATCATGCAAACCACCTCAGAATAGTATTGCAGACTCTTAGAGCCCATCAGTTGTTCTCTAAATCCAGTATGTGTAAATTTTGGCTAAGATCAATAGATTTCCTTGTCCATATTATTTTTGGTGATGGAATTTGAGCTGATTCTCAAAAGACCGAGGTGGTGAGAAGCTGGCCTAGACCCATTTCTCTATTAGATATTAGGAGTTTCTTGGGCTTGGTTGGCCATTACCGATGATTTGTTAATGTTTTTTCATCTATTTCTTCCTCCATGTCCAGATTGACTCAGAAGAAAGTTAAGTATCAGTGGTTAGATTCTTATGGGAAGAGTTTTCAGGACTTGAAAATTGGACTTACCACAACCCTAGTTTTGATAATGCCAAATGGTTCAGATGGGTTTATTGTGTACTGTGATGCTTCCAGAGTTGGTTTGGGATATGTTTTGATGAAGAAGGGTAAATTTATATCCTATGCCTCTAGACAACTTAAGCCCCACGAAAAGAATTATCCTACCATGATCTTGAGTTAGCAGATGTTGTGTTTTCCTTACAAATTTGGAGGCAGTATCTATATGGGGTGCATGTTAATATGTTCACAGATCACAAAAGCTTACAGTATGTATTTTCGTAGAAGGATTTGAATCTGTATCAGAGGAGATAGTTAGAGTTGTTGAAAGATTATGATATAAGTGTTTTATATCATCTGAGCAAGGCTAATGTAGTGGTAAATGCCCAAAGTAAATTTTCTATGGTAGTGTTGCTCATGTTAATGGTGATAAGAAGAAGTTAGTTAGAGAAGTTCATCGGCTTGCTAGGTTAGGTTTTCTCTTGGTTGATTCAGCTAAGGGTGGAATTTGGGTTCAAAATAGTTTGAAATCTTCTTTGGTTGCCGAAATGAAAGAAAATCAAGATAGGGATCCTAGTTTGGTGAAACTGAAGGAGTTAGTCAGAGTTGAGAAAGTAGAGGTCTTCTCCTAAGGGAGAGATGGTGTGTTTCATTTCCAGGGTATACTGTGTGTGCCGTGTGTTCATAAGTTGAGATAATAAATTCTTGCAAAATCATATAGTGTGCGTTACTCGATTCATCTTGGGGCCACGAAGATGTACAGCAATCTGCGAGAATTTTATTGGTGAAATGGGATAAAGAGGGATATTGTATAGTTTGTGGCTAAGTGCTCCACTTGTCAGCAGGTTATGATTGAGCATCAGAAGCCTAGTAGGTCTATGCAGGAGTTCAGTATTACCACTTGGTAGTGGAAGGTAGTGAATATGTATTTTGTGGTAGGTTTGCCTCGTACTTGTCACCAGCATGATTCGATTTAGGTCATTATAGACACGATGACTAAATCAGCCCATTTCTTGCCAGCTCATACCTTTTATTCAGCTGAGGATATGCCAAGCTTTTATTATAGAGTTGGTTAGGTTGCTTGTTATTCCATTGTCTATCATCTCATATAGGGGTACTCAATTTACCTCTAACTTTTGGAAAGATTTTCAGAAGGGTCTTGGTTCCCAAGTTCACCTCAATACAACCTTTCACCCTCAGAAATATGGTTAGGCAAAGAGGACCATTCAGACCCTTGATAATATGTTAGGAGCGTGTGTAATAAACTTTAAGGGAATTTGGGATGACCATTTTACTTTGATTGAATTCCCGATTAATAAGAACTATCATTCAAGTATTTAGATGGCGCCTTTTGAGGCTCAATATGGAAGAAGATGTAGATCTCTGATTAGTTGGTTTGAAGTAGAAGAAACTGCTTTGATAATGCCTGACTTGGTGTTTGATGCTTTAGAGAAAGTATAGTTTATTAGGGAGAGGCTTAAGGTAGCCCATAGACGACATAAATCTTATGCAAATATAAGAAGAAAAGATCTTGAGTTTGAGAATGGTGAATTCATATATCTGAAAATCTCTCCCATGAAAGGACTGAAGAGGTTTAGTAAGAATGGGAAACTTAGTCCCTAATATGTTGGCCCTTTCAGAATTATGAGCCATTTCAAAAAGGTGGCTTATGAGCTTGAGTTGCCTGCAGACTTAGCATCAGTGCACCAAGTATTCCATTTCTGTTTGTTGAAGAAGTACATAGGTGACCCAACAGTTGTAGTCCCCGTAGAGAGTGTAGATATTCAGAACAACCTTTTTTCCAAAGAAATTCCACACGAAATCCTTGATCGACAAATTTGTAGACTAAGAAACAAAGAATTCCCCCTAGTCAAAGTTCTTTGATAGAATCGGTTCATTGAGGGAGCCACTTAGGAAGTAGAAACAGATATGCGGAACAAGTACCCTTATATTTTCTCCGCAAACTCAAACTCAGCTTAAGGTAACTATCTTCTTAGAGTCTCTCAATCCAATGCTCAGTTTCAGCTGCATATCATTCTCATGTCAGTCATGCATTCAAAGAACCAGTTCACTCAAGTGCCATGTTTCAGACTCAATCATGTAATAATGTTTTCATCATTTATATTCAACATGTAATCTCAGTTCCTCAGTGTATTCAGCTTAACCAGTCTCATTCGAGGATGAAAGTTTCCAAAAGGGAGATATTATAATACCCCAAAAATCCAAACCAATTTTAACGCCATGTTTCAAGCTCATATATAGTACATTATGGTTCTTTGATAGTTTTATGAGTTAGTTAGATGTATATTAAGGTGCTAAATAAATCCCATCTATAGATGAATCAAAATATTCCTTATCAATTGAATTTTCGATAGGAATGTTGCTTTAGTCAACTTCAAATTAGCATATCTTTTACTCTACTAGGAATTTTCAAGTTCAAGACCCACCAAGCTGTAGAAAAATGAATTAGCTTTCCAACGATACCAATTTTGCCCAAATTTGATAGTCGAGTGAGAAGTTATGGTACTTTTAGTGAAAAATAGTAGCCCAACATGATAAGGCTGTGTCACGTTGATGACCAATTTTACGTTCGTCATTTTCTAGTGTGTCACCACGATTAGCATCATATCACACCGAGGGGATATTTTGCAACTGTCCATTTTCTAGTGGGGCACCGCGATGGCACTGCATCACGCCAAGGTTCAAATTCACAGTTGTCTATTTCTAGCAGTGTAATGCGATGGCACCGCATAGAGCCATTGGACAAAATGGGGATTTTCAGCTTTCCATTAGCCTAACATGATTGCACCGCGTTGCGCCAGGTGTTAAAATTGGGATTTCCAATTTTTGCTATTTAAATTCTAGGGACTTTTTGGTCTTTTCCCATAGACCCAAATCTATCCAAACACAGGATTTAAGTCCCAGTAGTTCATTATTTTATCATTATTTCACAAATTACTCAAATAAAAGTAGCCCTCTCTTAAGAACAAAAACCCTAGCCTTCAAAGTTCAAGATCAGAACTCAAGAACTCACCATCAACATTCTCATAAATTCATCTAGCCAGGTATGTTGAGTGTTCATCCAATGTTTCCTTTCACCCATGGATTCCAAGTATCCAAGTTATAATTTAACGTTGTGATATTTACAAGTTATTATGAATTTAATTTGTGATTTAACCATGAACTCCCATGAATTGTAATTACATACCATGTTTACAAGAAATTGTTCTTTATATCAAATCCTACATGTTTTAATGTTATTATTCACTAATTTAAATTATACTTAGTGATGTTGATGTTGAAATCATACTGCTACTATTAGCTTTAAACTATCTCATACTTAGCTTAAATTATGAATGTCAAGTGTTTGATGAATGCCCACAAGAATGAATTCTTAATAAATGGGTTCATATTATATCCCCAGAGTTTTAGTAATATTTTATTACTATTGCTATCGAGTCCTGTGGGTTATAAATATACAACAACATAGCTGTTTACTTATTCTTGGTATTTTTAGAATAGTTTAGAATATGCTATGAGCATTATAAGTTCATCAGTTTAATAATCATTTAAGTTTGGAATAGTTCAGTATTCTGAGTTAGCTAAGTTAGGAGTAGGATTTAGCATCGAGTGAACCTACGGATGGGGGCTCACCTGCCAGTTGAGGGGGAAACCTTAGTAGCAGTCCCTATATTTCAGAACTACATAGCTAGCGTAGGTTGAGATGTTAACCTACCAGTTAAGGGTTGATCTAATAGGGGTACCTGCCAATTGAGAGTAACCCTTAGTCCTTTGGGATAGTATTTTAGTGGATCCACACAGCCAGTATTAGTACCCGTGGAACGGTACTGACACCTTTGCAAATGGGGTCATAGGTTGGACCCCAAATTGCTCATTTGGGCATGTCAGTTAGATGATACCTCCCACAGTCTTAGTCCAGTAATCAACTAAGTAAATCAGTTTCAATTTCTTGTCCATAGCATACAAATATCAGTAATTCAGTTATTAGATTTCAGTATCTCAGTTTACAGATTATATTAAGAATATGTTTTATGTTTAGTCACATATCCTCAGTGTTTACAAATTTCACCCATTCTCAGAATTTACAAATTTCATGCATCTTCAGTATTTATAGATTTTATGCATTTTATGAAGTATTTCATCCTATCTATTTAGTTAGTTATTACTCCTATACATAAAACCATGCATATCAACCTACCTCATTTAGCATACCAATTTATTCAAAGTACTGATCGCATACTCATTTCTTGTCCTATGATGTATTATATCATAGTTCAAACGCTCATTTCCTAAATTGCACTTAGACCTTTTAGATTATCAATCATAGTAGTAGTGAGTCCTCATATTTTGAGGATAGGCTATATTTACTTTCATTTTTTCAGTTCAGTAGTTAGTTGGAGTTAGTTGGGGCCTATTCTAACAACTCTTATTCAGTCAGTAAAGGCTTTTCAGACTAGTATAGACAGTCAGTCAGTTTTTTTATTATTTAATTAGTTTCAGATAGTTATTTCTAACAGTTGTTTCCAGATTCATGATCCAATAATATTTTTAGTTATTTAAAACCTTATGGCTTATCGGTTGTTCTTCCACATATGTCAGAATATTATTCAGTAAATATAGTAGGTACCAACTCATGGGTTATATTGTGGTCTCTCGGGACCGTAAGCACCATATGGAGCCTAGGGTGTACTCTTGGGGCATTACATTAGATTTCAAGTGTATTGGTATGATGATGCCAAGTGGTAAATGCCTTAATGAATTACTCCTGGGTTACTAGTTGATTGTATGTGAAAACTGTTTTAATTTAGGCTTAAAGGGGGTTGTGTAGCTTAGCGTGTAGGTGGAGGTCCCAAGGGGACCAATACTGGAAACCGCATTTGTAGGCATGAGGCCTTTATGACAATGTGAATAGTTCACAAATTATATATACTTTTGAATGGTTAGAGCCTAGGTGGCTTTGGCATTTCTTAGATTTTCCTGGTTCGTACGACTGACACACACTTAGAACCTTCTAGTGGGGGAGCTGAACCCATTATCCCATGGGTTTCCTTAGGATAGATAGCGCTACACACTCCAGGTTAATGGTTTTTAAATCTCTTATGCTGATGAACCTTACCCTAACACGACATCCTATATATGTATATATAAATCATGTATTATGATTTTGACTAAATTTTGGACATGACTTTATGTTATCACTTTCACTAAGTTACACGCAGTGCTTATCCCACTAACCGCACTAAGATGATACAACCTTTCATGATGTAGGGTTCGAAGACACTTCCGTTTCTTCTATGTAGCGCTAGGTGGATTAATATATTCATTGAGTTACAGTAAAGTGGTGATCCTCTACCCTTTGGAAGGCCTTATTATTTAATTTCTTTTTCATTACTTACTCAGTATTTTGAATTCTTTTTGCCATAGTTAAGGGCATGTCCTGGTTTTATTTGGTATTATGGTTTTAGAGGCTATTATGAACAGATTATTGGATGGTTGTCTATAGTTTTACTCTTAGTTTCATTGAGTTAATTATTCATCTTTTTATTTATGTTTAGTTGGCTTCTACATTATTATTATTATTATTATTATTATTATTATTATATTTGTGCTCTTGAGGTTTGGTTTAGGGGGTGGTTTCGGTCCTTGGTGGACTTGATATACCTAGCATGGCAAGGCCCTGGTTCTTGTCCTAACAAGCTTAGTATTAGAGCATGATTTAGAGTCATTGGGTATCCACAAAGCCATATTGAGTAGAGTCTTTTTTATGGTTTTGTAGCACAACACTATTATATAGAGGAGGCTACAAGGCATCTAGGAATCTTTCCCTTTCTTGTGTTCTATTTTTGGGCTATAGAGTCTATTGTTATGAAATTTCTCTAAATCATAATTTCCTCACATTTCAAATCATGCCTCCATGAAGATTTGATGTTCATAGAAACTCTATCCTATCTGAGGACAATGTGGAGAGAGTATCCTTGTGTATGAGGGTTAGACCTAGTCTAGGGTCCCTGCCCTAATTGTGACATTTAATATGGAGTTCCACCTGCCCCTACTAGTCCTTCTCATATTTCTTAGGGTGGTGGTGCTTATGATCAGGCACCTCAGGGTGATATCTCTAATGTGGAGTTCCACCATTCGATTCATTTGCTTACTCAGTTGGTGATATCTCAGTCTTATCAGTCAAATCATATTATCTCTATTGCTCCTTTATCTAAGGTCACTTAGGTTGGTTAGTTCATGAGGTTGAATCCCCAACCTTTACAGGATCTAAAGTTTAGTTTATGGATGAGATAGATAATATTTTTAGAGTGATGCATGCTACTGATTTTGAAGTTGTAGAGTTTGATGCGTATTAGCGAAGAGATGTAACTTATAAGTGGTATAAAGACTGAAAGTAGTTTAGGGCTGATGATGCAGAGCTATTATTATGGGATGAGATTTTGGGTACCTTTCTTAATAACTTCTTTCCTCGGGAGTTGAGAGAGGCTAAGACTAAAGACTTTATTTATCTGAAGTAAGGTATGATAAGTGTGAAAACGTATGCGTTAAAATGACAGCAACTATCTCGTTATGCTTCTGAGTTGGTATCTAACTAGATATCCAAGATGAGAAAGTTTGCTTTTGGGTTATCTTAAGATTTGGTATTAGAGTGTAAAGCTGTAATATTGAAAAATGATTTGAACATCTATTGATTTATAGTTTATATGCAGCAGCTTGAGGATAAAAAAATGGCAGACATGGGGGAGAGGCAGAGTAAGATGTTTAGGTATTTAGAGCAGGGTAGGGTTAGCAGAATAATAAAAGAGATGGCAAACAGTGGAATAAAAAGAAGATCTAGGGAAATTCTTATTTGTCTGCCAGTGTTCATTATCCTAAACATACAATTGGTCATCGTTCTCAGGCTAGCAGTAGTTCTAAGGAACAGGTTGCCCAATCTTAGGCTAGTTAAGATTAGTCAGCCCCACCATATCCTCCTTGTCTTTTTTGTAGGCAACTTTATCATGGTTATTTTGAGGAGGAGAGGAAATGATGTTATAATTATAGTCATCTGGGTCTCATACAATGAGATTGTCCTACAACAAGAGTTTTCACTGGGGCTAATAAAGTTTCAGTTGCCACGACTTCAGCTTTTGTACCAAAAGGGGCTATATCTTGTACCGGCACTACCCAAAATTACTTCTATGCAATTGCTACTTTTCAGGAATTTGAGGCATCTCTAGAAGTTGTTACTGGTATGTTACAACTCATCTATTATGATATGTATTTTCTTCATAAACTAGGGCCTACTCTTCTTTATATGACCCCTTATATGGTTGTGTATTTTAGTTTTGGTCCGAAAAGTATTTTAGACCTTTTTCTATGTCTACCCCATTGGGTGATTCTATAATTGCTAGAAAGGTTTATAGGGGTTGTGTGGTATCTATCTTCTATAGAGAGACTTTGGTGGATTTGATAGAGCTGTATATGGTGGATTTAGATATTATCTTGGGTATGTATTGGCTTCACTCGTGTTATGATTCCCTGGATTATAGAACCAAAAAGGTTACTTTCTAGTGCCTAATAAGAGGTGTATCTCTTATCTTAAAGCTTAGATATTAATTTCAAAAGGGTGTCTGTATTATTTGGTTTGGGTTAATGATTCCAATTCTGAAAGTCCTTATTTGCAATCGATCCCTATGGTTAATAAATTTCCTAAAGTGTAACCTAATGATCTTCCTGGGATTTCTCTCAATAGGGAAATAGATTTTGGGACTGATTTTCTATCAGATACTCATCCAATTTATATTCCTCCTTATAGAATGGCTTTGGTTGGATTAAAAGAGCTGAAGGAGCAACTAAAACATATTTTTGATAAAGGGTTCATTAGTCTTAGTATTTCTTTATGGGGTGCACTGTGCTTTTTATACCTAAAAATGATGGGTCACTTCAAATGTGTATAGATTACCATCAGTTGAATAAGGTGATAGTGAAGAATAAATAGCCTCTTCATAAGATAGATGACCTTTTGTATTAGCTTTAGGGTACTAAATATTTCTCTAAGATTGATCTCCATTTAGAAAATCATCAGTTGAAAATTAGGGAGGTTGATATTCCTAAGACTACTTTCGAAACTTGGTATGGTCACTTTGAGTTTTTGGTGATATCATTTGGGTTGACTAGTGCTTCGACTACTTTCATGGATCTTATGAATTGAATTTTTAAGCAATTTTAGGACTTATTTATGATAGTTTTCATTGATGAAATCTCAGTGAATTTTAACAGCGAGGAGGATTATGCCAATAACCTCCAAATTGTATTACAGACCCTTGAGGACTAGAAATTATATGCAAAATTTTTTAAGTGTGAGTTTTACTTAATTTCTGTGACTTTTCTTAGAGATGTTATTTCAAGTGAAGGGATCTAGGTGGATCTACCAAAAGTTGAGGTGGTGAAGAGATGGCCTAGACCCATGACTCTGATCGACATTAGGAGCTTTTTGGGCTTAGCCAGGTATTATAAGAGGGTTTTTTAGAGTTTTTCTTCTATTGTTATCCCGTTGACTATGTTGACTTAGAAGAAGGTTAAGTTTTTAAGGTTCGATATTTGTGAGGGAAGTTTTAAGAAGTTGAAAGATAAGTTGACTTTTGTGCCAGTCTTGACCCTGTCTGATGGTTCTAATGGTTTTATTGTGTTTTATGATGCATCCCATGTGGGACTAGGCTGTGTATAAATACAATATGGTAATGTTATGGCCTATGCTTTTAGGAAGCTAAAGGTTCATTAAAGGAACTATCTGACTCATGATCTTGATTTAAAAGCTATTATTTTTGCTTTGATAATTTGGTGCCATTATCTATGTAGGGTTCACGTTCATATCTATTTAGATCATAAGAGCTTGTAGAATGTGTTCACTATGAAGGAGTTGAATCTCAGGAAAAAGAGGTGGCTTAAATTTCTAAAGGATTATGATATGAGTCTTCACTACCAGGCAGGTAAAGTTAATGTTATTGATAATTCTCTTAGCAGGTTATCTATGCAGATCTTATCCCATATTGATTAGTAGAAAAATGGATTAATGAAGGACATTCATAGATTGTCAATCTTAGGAGTTTAGTCTTTTCGACTCTGAAGATGACAGGCTATTATTTAGGAAGTAGTAAAATCATCTCTTGGTGTTGCGGTAAAGAAGAAGCCGACTTTGGATCCCATGCTTATGGATATTAAAGATGATGTGGGTAGACAAAACATTATGGCTTTTGAGATTAGGAGAGATAGTATTCTGAGGTACTAAGGTAGGTTGTGTGTTCCTAATGTTGATAGGCTCCAAGAAAGGATTCTGACTGAGGCTCATGAGTCCCGATATACAGTTTATCCAGTTTCAACTAAAATGTACTATGGCGTGAAGAAGATTTATTGGTGGAACAATATAAGAAGGGATGTAGCAAAATTTTTTATAAGTGTTTGGTTTGTTGGCAAGTTAAGGTTGAGCACTTAAGTCCTAGTGACATGTCTCAAGAGATAGAGTTGCCTATATGGAAGTGGGAGATAATCAATATAGATTTCATTATGGGTCTTCTGTAGTATTATAATTAGTATGATTCGATTTGGGTCACTGCTGACAGGATAACTATGTTTGCTCTTTTTTTCTTTGCGAGGATTAACTACTCGGGAGAGGATTATAAAGTTGCACAGTATGCCAGTGTCCATAATCTCAGATCGAGTTATGCAGTTTGTCTCACTTCTGGCATTAGGTTTTGAAAGGTTTGGGTACATAGGCAAACCTTAGCACCGCTTTCCACCCTCAAATGAATGGGTAAGTGGAGCATACTATTCATACCTTGAAGGATATGTTAAGGGCCTATGTTATTGACTTAAAGGGTAGTTGGGTTGACTATTTACCTCTTATTGAGTTTGTGTATTATAATTATTATCATTCAATCATTGAGATGGTTTTTTTAGGCTCTTTATGGTAGGAGATGTAGTTCTCTTATTGATTCGTTTGAGGTTGGTGAGACTTAGTTGTTTCGTCTTGACTTTATTCACCAAGCCATGAAGGAGGTGAAAGCGATTAGAGAAAGACTTAAGACTTCTCAAAGTTCGTAAAAGTCTTATGCAAATATGAGCCAAAGAGAATTAGAGCCAAAATAAATGATTGGGTATTCTTGAAGGTATCTTCTATCAAATGAGTCATGAGATTTAGGAAGAAGGGGAGACTTAGTCCTTATTACATTGGTATATACAAGATTAAGGAGAATTGGTAAAATTTCTTATGAGTTGGACTTGCCTGTGAGTTTGGGTTCTATTTATCCCATGTTTCATGTGAAAAATGTGTGGGTGATCCTTCATTGATTATGCCTGTTGAGGATGTTGGCATTCAGATTCCTTGTCTTATGAGGAAGTCCTTGTTGAGATATTGGTTAGGAAAGTTCATAGATTGAGGACCAAGAATGTAGCCTTAGTGAAGGTTTATTCGAGAAATCAAAAGGAAAAAAAAGCTAAATGGGAAGCTGAGGAAGATATGAAGGCCAAATACATATTCTTGTTCCTCGGGTTGGGTGAACGTTCTTATGTTATGAGTTTCATTTTCCTCATGTCATTATCCAAGTTTGTCATTTTATTTTGGTGTATTCTTGCTATTCCTGGGATAAAAGTGTCCTAACTAATCATTTTGGGATGAATGATCCTGGGGGTGGGGGAGGATAATGTAAGACCCTTAAAATTTTGATCAATTTATTTTTGACCTTCCCATGTTTGTAATATCGATTTTTGACTTAAATTATGTTTAGGGATGTTAAAAGAGTAATTTGGGAAAGTTTTAAAATTTTTTACAATGGTTTGGAACTATTTTGGATCTTTGAGGAAGTGTACCTCAGCGTTATCTATGTGTCATGAAGGTTACGCTTCATGATATTGGCATGGCATGGATCATAACCTTTGTGATAAGGTCGTGCAATGCCAAGGGTCAAATTTCGTAAAGTTTGTTTTTTTTCACTTAAGGGTGAGGGGCTTTTGGTATTTTCACCTTTTCCCTCACTTATAAAAATAAAAGGGACCCTTTTTCTTCAGTTTTCAATGATCAAACTCTACTTAATTCATCTTTAACTCTCGAACTAGGAAAGCTAAAGGGTTTCACTGCACATTCATTATTTGGGTTTTAAACTCCAAATTGACTTCGAATTCTTTTGTGTTTTAGGAATGTTTCTCTTCCCCAAACTTTTTATTTTGGATTGTGGCATTGATTTGATGGATTTTTATGTAATTTAAATTGTAGGTTTTGAAATTGGGTTGAGGGGGTTTTATAGTGTTTTATTGAATTACTTGTCCCATGACTTAAATTGATTATTCATGCCTTAAATTGGTGTTTTTGGGATTGAATTTGTACTTTAGTTCAATTGTTGGAATGTGGAACATGAGTTTCCCCAAAATTGGATGAATTTTGACTTAGAATTTCAGGAATATCAACCCACTTTATTAGTTAGATTTAAATTATGGAAAATTGCACAGTTTAACTTGTTTTTGAACTCAATGCATTGCATTAATGAATAAATGACTATAAAAAAGGTTTCAAATAGCCTTGGTGGCCATGGATTGACTTTAAATACAACTTGGGAGTCAATATGGATAGTGCTATTTGTTTGGCATATTTAATTAAGAAAGCATATTGGTATGATGATACCAAGTGTTAAATGCCTAATTGAATGACTCTTGGGTTACCGGTTGTTTCTAAGCAAAAACTATTTAAATTTGGGCTTAAAAAGGATTGTGTATCTTGCTTTAAAGGTGTATGTTCCGGGGGGGGGGGGGGGGGGGAGGGGGACCAGTACTAGAAACCATATTTACCAGTGCAGAGGTCTTTATGACTGTGGCATAGTTCACACATTATATAAATTTTGGAATGGTTGAAGCCTCAATCTTTGGCCCTTCCTTGGATGTTCCTGGTTCATGCGGATAACATGCACTGGGACCCTTTCTGCAGGGGGACCTGAACCCATATAGCCCATAGGTTCCCTTAGGACGGACAAAGCTACACAATTTATGTTAATTGTTTTTAAAACTCTCATGCTTAAGACCTTTACCCTAACCCAACATCCTATATATTTATATATATGTGTACATTATGGCTAAGACTTATTTTGGACATGGCATTATGTTATAACTTTCCTTGAGTTACATGCCAATGCTTATCCCATGGACCATCCTAGGATGCTACATCCTTTCATGATGAATGGTCTGAAGAAAATCCTATTTCTCCAATGCAATGCTAGGTGGATTAGCACATTCCTTGAGTTTCTATGTAGTGGTGAGCCTCCGTCCTTCGAAAGACCTTATCAATTCACTTATCTTTTATTACTAAGTCAGTATTTGAGTTTCTTTTTGTCATAGTCGTGGAAATATCTTGAATTTATTTGGTATTCTGGTTTCTTAGGCGATTGTAGATAAATGTGGGTTGGTTGGCTATTATTTTGGCTCTTACTTTCATTGAGTCATTTATTCATTCTTATTTTTGTTTAGTTGGCTTCCACATTGTTACTGTTATTATTATTATTATTATGCTCTTAAGGTTGAGTTAAGGGGGTAGTCTCCAGTCCATGGTGGACTTGAGATATCCATCACGGCATAGCCCTTGTTCGAGTCGTGATAAAGAGGCACCTAGGTGTCATTAAATGCCCCCTTAGCCCAATTTTCTCCCTATTTCCCCATAATTTTAATAGCTTGGAACCCTATAGTGCATGGAAAATTGGGAAAATATTTATTTGGTGATTTTGGCGTATTGGTGAGCTCAGATTACTCGTCGTGTCTTTCAATTCTTGATAAGTTTCCATTAGATTCATTCTCAAATATTTCCCAAAATCCTAGATTATTGGTGTGTTTATTTTAAATGAACTCAGAATTTAATCATTCTCGAGGATAAAGTTCCGTGAGCATTGAGGGACATCTTGACAATTTCGAAAGTATGATATTTCAAGCAGGCTCCACATGGGATTTTAAAGTAATTTTGGTCTCAAGGAATAAAAATGCAATATGAGTATCATTGTTCTTATATTAATGAGTATATTATCTTTTTTATAACGTGGTATCATTCAAAAGCTTATAGAAAAGGGAAATCGATGATTTAGCAAATTTCATTAGGCTTTCTAGGGGATCTATGTAGTCTAGGTTTACCTTTCATATAGATTGGGTTAAACTATTGTATATTTATGACAATGTTCTAGATATAGATTGGGAATTAGGCATCGGAAGTATATTTGGTATAATTTAGACCTTTTAGCCTATCAAGGGACTACAAATTAGGCTTAATTTACTTAGCTTCATATTCTCTATGTAAAATTTTGATATTAGGACTAAAATGTGGCTTATTTAATATCAAGTAGTCAATTAGATACCTTAAGCTAGTTTCAGTAGAATTTTCCTTAGATTAGATTTCTGGGACTAAATGTGGACCTCTCCGGCCACCTTAGGCCAAGAATATTATGAGCTCCTTGCAGGCATAGTGAATGAGTTACATTATTTATATGCATATTTTAGAGCTTGAGGAGGATAGATTTATGATTCTTCATTCTACTGCTACTTTGAGATTAGTTAGTTCAAGACTGGCAAATAATAATATTGAGTTTTTGTTCAAGTTTAGCAAATTATGATATTGAGTTTCTTTTCTAGTCCAACATCGAGAGGTTATTTATAAAGGTTATGGAACCAGTTTGAGTTAGGTGATTCTGATTTAGAAGGATCCACGATAATTTTTTGGGATACAATTAATTAGTATAATTTTTGTTATTTCTTTTCTTGATTGCACCCTCCAAACTTATAGGGGCCTGCATTGGGTTATTTACTTTTCTGTACGTACTGGCTTATGGGAGATAGTTTTGTAATGATATTTATGCATTCTTCCATATTATTGTTGTTCTGGTTATTAAAATACAGTATTTAGAGTGTTATTCTAGGTTTTCCCTCGTACCTTGACTTTGTTTATTGATCTTGCATTTTTATTATACTTATATTATGATTTAGCTTTGTCTACAAATGATGCCCACTGAGTACTCATGTCTTTGGTTCTCATTCTACACTTTTGTACCTTTTTTGTGCAGATTTGAGTACTAGATGCCGCTGTCAAAGCTGTGATCATATTGATTAGAGTTTGCAGACAAGGTGAGTGTGAAAGAGTATGCATTGAAATACCAATAACTATCTTATTATGCTCTAGAGTTGGTATTTTTCTAGACATCTAAGATAATAAAGTTTGCTTCTGGGTTGTCTTAAGATTTGGTATTAGAGTGTAAGGCTGCAATATTGAACAATAATTTGGACATCTCTAGAGTTGTGATTTATATGCAGTAGGTTGAGGATGAAAACATGAAATAGGTAGACATGGGGAGAGGCAAAGTAAGAAGTTCATGTATTTAGAGCAGGGTAGGGTTCAACAAAATAGTGGAAGGAATGGCAAATAGTAGAACAGGAAGAAGATCTAGGGAAATTCTTATTTGTTTGCCAGTGCTTCTTATCCTAAGATTTTGAGTGATCATCATTTTCAGGCTAGCAGTGGTTCTAAGGCATAGTTTTCCAAATCTCAGGCTAGGTGAGCTCAGTCATCCCCACCTTATCCTATTGTCATTTTTGTTGACAACTTTATCATGGTTATTATGTCGACACCTATGGTTGATAAATTTCTTGAAGTGTTTCCCGATGATCTTCTTGGGATTTCTCTTAAAAGGGAAATAGATTTTGTGATATATCATCTACCGAATACTCATCCTATTTATATTCCTCCTTATAGAATGGCTTCATTTTGATTAAAAAAGCTGAAGAAGTAGTTAAAAGATCTTTTTGATTAAGGGTTTATTTGTCCTAGTGTTTCTTTTTGAGGTGCTCTAGTTTTATTTGTACGTAAAATAGATGGGTCTCTTCAATTTTGTATAGATGAACATCAGTTGAAGAAGGTGATAGTGAAGAATAAGTACCCTCTTCATAGGATTGATGACATTTTTATCAGCTTTAGGGTGCTAGATGTTTCTCTAAGATTGATCTCTATTTAGGCTATTATCAGTTTAAAATTAGGGAGGTTGATATTCCCAAGACTACTTTCTGAACCTGGTATGGTCACTATGAGTTTTTGGTGATGTCATTTGGGTTGACTATTGCTTTGGCTACTTTCATGGATCTTATGAATCAAATTTTTAGCCAGTTTTTAGACTTGTTTGTGATAGTTTTCATTAATGAAATCTTGGTGTTTTCTAAGAGTGAGAAGAATCATGTCAATCACCTCCGAATGCTGTGACTTTTCTTTGACATGTTATTTTGAGTGAAGGGGTCAAGGTGGATCCACTAAAAGTTGAGATGGTGAAGAGATGGCCTTGACCCACAACATTGACAGACATTAGGAGATTCTTAGGCTTAGCTGGGTATTATAGGAGATTTTTTTAGAGTTTCTCTTCTATTGTTGTTCCGTTGACTAGGTTATCTCAGAAGAAGGTTAAGTTTTTATGGCCTATGATTTTAGGAAGCTTAAGGTTCATGAGAGGAACTATCTGACCCATGATCTAGAGCTAGAAGCTATTATTTTTGCTTTGATGATTTGACGCCATAATCCATGTAGGGGGCATGTGCATCTCTATTTAGATCATACGAGTTTGCAATGTGTATTCACTATGAAGGAGTTGAATCTCTGGCAAAAAAGGTGGCTTGAATTTCTCAAGGATTACGATATAAGTGTTTACTACCATCTAGGTAATGCTAATGTTATTGATGATGCTCTTAGTAGGTTATCTATGCAGATCTTATCCCATATTTACGAGTAGAAAAAAGTATTAGTGAAAGACATTCATAGATTGTTAAACTTGGGAGTTCAATCTTTTGGACTCTGAAAATGGGGGAGTTATTATTTAGTAAGTGGTCAAATCATCTCTTGGTGCTACGGTGAAGGAGAAGCAGGCTTTGGATAACATGCTTATCGAGATTAAGGAGGATATGGGTAGGCAAAACGTCATGGCTTTCAAAATTAGGGAAGATGGTATTTTGTGGTACCATGGTAGGTTGTGTGTTCCTAATGTTGATGGTCTCTAGGAAAGGATTCTGATTGAGGATCATGATTCTCAATATATAGTTCATCCAGTTTCAACTAAAATGTACTATGACATAAAGGAGATCTATTAGTGGAATAATATGCAGAGGGATGTAGCAAATTTTTTGCTAAGTGTTTAGTTTTTCGGCACGTTAAGGTTGAGCACTTGAGTCCTAGTGGCATGACTCAAGAGATAGAGTTGCCTCTATTGAAAGAGATGATCAATATGGATTTCATTATAGGTCTTCCGTGGTATCGCAATTAGTATGATTCAATTTGGGTCATTGTGGATAAGATGACTATGTTCACTCACTTTTTTCTATAGGGAGTAACTACTCGGGGGAGGATTTTGAAGTTGCACGATGTGCCAGTGTCCATCATCTCAGACTGATGTACAAAGTTTTTATCTCACTTTTGGTGTTCATTCTAGAAATATTTGGGCACATAGTTAAACCTTAGCACCGCTTTCCACCCTCAAACGAATGGGCAAGTGGAGCATACTATTTAGCCCTTGGAGGATATGCTAAGGGCCTGTGTGATTGTTTTTATTCGATTATTGAGATAGCTTCTTTTGAGGCTCTTTATGGTAGGAGGTATTGGATTCCTATTGGCTGGTTTAAGGTTGGTGAGACTTAGTTATTTGTTCTTAACTTTATTCACCAATCCATTGAGGAGGTGAAAACGATTAGAGAAAGACTTAAGACTGCTCAAAGTTTCTAAAAGTCTTATGCGGATGTGAGGCAAAGAGAATTAGAGCCGAAGTAAATAATTGGGTATTCTTGAAAGTGTCAGGTATGAGTTTCATTTTCCTCATTTCATTATCCAAGTTTGTCATTTCATTCTGATGTATTCTTGTTATTCCTATGCTAAAATTTTCCTAACTAATTATTTTGGGACGAATAATCCTAAAAGGGGGGGGGGGGGATAATATAAGACCCTTAAAATTTTGATCTATTTATTTGTGACCTTCCTATGTTTGTAATATCAATTTGACTTAAATTATGTTTAGGAAAATTAAAAGAGTAATTTGGGAAAGTTTTAAAATTTTTTGAAAGGGTTCGAGGCTATTTTGGATCTTTGAGGCATGTTCCTCTAGGTTATCTGTGTGTCACGGAGGTTACCCTTCACGATATTGGCGTGGAATGAAGTATAACTTCCGTGATAAGGTCATGCCAAGGGTCAAATTTCATATTGTTTGTTATTTTTCCTTTAAGGGTGAGGGGCTTTTGGTATTTTTACCTTTTCCCAGACTTATAAACATAAAAGGGACACTTTTTCTTTAGTTTGTAAAGATCAAACTCTACTTTATTCGTCTTTAACTCTCTAACTAGGAAAGCTTAAGGAACCTTTTTCTTCAATTTTCAAAGATTAAACTCTACTTTATTCATCCTTAACTCTCTAACTAGGAAAGCTTAAGGGTTTCACTATGTATTCATCATTCGGGCTCTAAACTCCAAATTGACTTTGAATTCTTTTGTGTTTTAGGTATGTTTCTCTTCCCCAAACTTTTGATTTTACATTGTGGCATTGCTTTGATCGATTTTCATGTGATTTAAATTGTGGGTTTTGAATTTGGGTTGAGGGGTTTTTGTAGTTTTTGATTGAATTACTTGTCCCATGACTTGAATTGATTATTTATGCCTTAAATTGGTGTTTTTGGGACTGAATTGGTACATTAATTTAATGGTTGGAATGGGGAACACGAGTTTGTCCCAAATTGGATGAATTTTGGCTTGGAATTTCATGAATATCAACCCACTTTATTAATTGGATTTAACTTATGGAAAATTGCACGTTTTAACTTGTTTTAGAACTCAATGCATTGTATTATTAAATAAATGGATATAAAAATGGATTTGGATAGTCTTGGTGGCCATGTATTGGATTTAAATAGAACTTAGAAGTCAATATGGATTGTGTTATTTGTTTGGCATATTTAATTTAGCAAGCATATTGGTATGACGATAACAAGTGTTAAATGCCTTATTGAATGACTCCTGGGTTATTGGTTGATTCTATGTGCAAACTATTTGAATTTGGGCTTAAAAAGGATTTTGTAGCTCATTGTGAAGGTAAAGGTCCCCGGGACCGGGGGGGGGGGGGGGACCAATACTAGCAACCACACTTGCTGGTGCATGGGTCTTTATGACTGTGTATATAGTTTACACATTATATAAATTTTGGAATGGTTGAAGCCTCAATATCTTTGGCCCGTCCTTGGATTTTCCTGGTTCATGCGGTTAACACGCACTGGGACCATTTCAGTAGGGGGAGCTGAACTTGTATAGTTAGTGGGTACCCTTAGGACGAACAGAGCTATACATTCCATGTTAATGGTTTTTAAAACTCTCAAGCTTATGACATTTATCCTAACCCAACATCCTAAATATGTATATATATAAATATGTGCATTATAGATTCTTAGTTTCATTGAGTCATTTATTCATTCTTATTTTTGTTTAGTTGGCTTCTGCATTGTTATTATTATTATTATTATTGTGCTCATGAGGTTGGGTTGAGAGGGTGGTCTCCAATCCATGGTGGAAATGAGAAACCCGTCACGACTAGACACTAGTTCGGGTCATGACAAAACGGTTCCTGGGTGTCATTAAATGCCCCCTTAGCCCATTTTCACCCTATTTTTCCAAAATTTCAAGAGCTTGGATCCCTACAGACGTGGAACATTGGGAAAATATTTATTTATTTATTCTGGGGTATTTGTGAGATCGGATTACTCGTTGTGTCTTTGAATTCGTGGTAAGTTTCCATTAAATTCATTTTCAACAATCTCCCAAAATCCCTAGATTATTGGTGCGTTGATTTTAGCACCATTTGAACTCGAAATTTAACCATTCTTGAGGATAAATGTTCTTTAATCATTGAGAAACATCTTGACGATTTTGAAAGTGTGATTTTTCAAGCAGGCTCCACATGCGATTTTAAAGTAATTTTGGTATCGAGGAATAAAAATGCAATACGAGTACCATTGTTCTTGTGTTGATGAGTGTATTATAATTTTTATAGTGTGGCATCATGCAGAAGCTTCTAGAAAAGGTAAATCGATGATTTAACTATTTTTATTAGGCTTTATAGGGCATCCAGATAGTCTAGGCAAACTTTTCTCAATGATTGGGTTAAATTATTTTATATTCATGACAATGTTCTAGATATGGTTTGGGAATTAGGCATTGGAAGTATAGTTGTTATAATTTGGATTTTCTAGCAGATTAAGGGACCATAAATTTGGCATAATTGACTTAGATTCTTATTCTTTTAGTAGATCTTCTATCTTAGGACTAAAATGTTGCTTATTTAATAACTAGTAGTGAATTAGATACCTTAGCTTAGTTCTAGTAGAACTTGCCTTAGAATAGATTTCGGGGAGTAGAAATAGGCCCCTTCGGCCACCTTAGGCCAAGACTATTTTGAGCTTTTTGTAGGCATAGTAAATGAGTTACAATATTTATACGTATATTTTAGAGATTGAGGAGGATAGATATATGATTCTTCGTTCTACATTGCTACTTGGGTGATGAGATTAGTTGGTTAAAGTCTGGCAAAGGTTAATATTGTGTTTTGGTTAAAGTTTGGCAAATTATGATATTAAGTTCCTTTTCAAGTCTAACATCGAGAGGTTATTTATGAAGCTCATGGAACTAGTTTGAGTTAGTTAATTTTGGTATGGAAGGATCCATGATTATTATTTTGAGATATGATTAATTAGTGTAATTTCAATTATTTCTTCTCTTGATTGCACCCTTCGAACTTATAGGGGCCCACATTAGGTTATTTACTTTTTTGTATGTACTGGCTTATAGGAGCTAGTTTTGTAGTGATAGTTATGTATTCTTCCTTATTATTGTTGTTCTGGTTATTCAATTACACTATTTAGAGTGTTATTCCAGGTTTTCCATCTTACCTTGACTTTGTTTATTTATCTCGCATTTTTATTATACTTATATTATGATTTATCTAAGTCAACCAATGATGACTACTACGTACTCATGGATTTGGTTCTCATACTACACTTCCGTACCTTTTTATGCAGATTCGAGTACTAGTTATCGTTGTTGATGCTGTGATCGTATAGATTAGAGTTTGCAGACAAGGTGAGCTCTCGAAACCGGAGTTATTCTCTTCTCCTTCATTTATTTTTTTAGTCTCCATATTTTGACACTGATGTATATTTGACTTGATCATACTTTTGTTCCTTTGATTTAGAGGCTCTTGTACCGGCACTACTAGGTTGTGGGATGGTCTTTTAATCTTGTTTATCATTCATGTTATTATTATTATTATTATTCCATGATTTGTTGTTGTAAGTATTTTATTTGAAAATTTTTAGCATTTTTGCCATTTTCCGTAAAATTAGCCCAATGCTCCTAGCTTTGAGCTATGATTTGGCTTTCCTACTTATGGGATAAAGTACGTTCCATTTTGACTCAAAAATTAGGCCGTGAAAAATTGGTATTAGAGAACTAAGTTCACCAATATTATTGGTACTAGAGCAAGTTTCTAGAAAAGTCCTGCGGATCGAAGTGATGATGTTCATTTTTTTATCTTTGGGAAGATATATGACCTTCTTAGGAGATCTCCACTTCCTTCACTCATTTCATGTTACGATATTGAGTTCGTTTCTAAATATTCCTTAGGTTTTACTTTTTCGTAGATGGCAAAGACACCTGCTACCACTAACAAGATGAGGACCTGAGTCCTTGACTAGGGATTCTATTGCAGTATATGGGTGACCCTGGAGTCAAGGAGAATCGAGAGATGCAGCCCCAACCAGAGAATATGATAAGGGGCTTTCACTAGATCCTGTTCCGACTCCTGCACCAGAGATTCTTCAACCTCAGCCAGTGGTGGGTTAGGGAATAGTCCAGGCACCACCAAGGTTTATTTCCTCGTCACTGATCATAGATGCATTGGTTCATCTCTTGGGATTAGTTGGTGGTGCACCTTATGATTTTGAACTTTCTACAGATAATTGTGGTAGTAAGGCAAGGGCACAACTTATAGCTTTGGCTCCCATATATGAGGTCCATCTTGCATCGGTGGTTGGTTAGCTGGTGTTGCCCAACCTTCTATGTCTGTTGAGGAGCAGGATATGTTCAGTAGATTTTTTAGATTGATTTTACCTATGTTTTCTAGTCTAACATACGAGGATGCTTTTTATTTGTCAGTAGCTTGCAAAGATAGGCTCCATAATTTGGGACCTATTGAGACTCGTGGTGTGGATTATACTACTTTTTAATTGGATTTGACAAATCAACATTAGTGAATAGGCCATATTGATTCAAGGCCAGCTGGATCTCCCCCTTTAACATGGCCTCAGCTCTCCGTGGTCTTCTTGATGAAGTATATGCCTCATAGCCTTAGAGATTTCTTTAAAGATTCGTTCTTGAGGTTAGAGCAGGGTTTCAGGACTGTTGTAGAGTCTGAGGATTGATTTCATGAGTTGGTTAGGCATGCTATTTCCATCTTGCTGACTATGAATGAGTAGTTTTAGTTCTTTGTTTGATGGTCGAAACTTTCTCTTTGTA
Source organism: Capsicum baccatum var. pendulum (assembly GCA_030864225.1). NCBI lineage: Eukaryota > Viridiplantae > Streptophyta > Magnoliopsida > Solanales > Solanaceae > Capsicum > Capsicum baccatum. Next base: position 159,364,518 of record CM061555.1, on the reverse strand, counting down.
TGGCTACACAGAGTTTGGCTGCTACTAGTAGATATTTTGCTAAGGTTTTTGATCATGCACAGGCCAAGGAGGAGATGCATCACAAAGACCAAGGGGGCAATAATAGGAGACCGCGATATTAAGGTAGTTTTAGTGGGAGCATAGTAGCTCATGGTTCAGAGGTAGTGTTCTCAAAGTAGGTATCCTCCACATCAACCTTATCAGTATTAGGTTTAGCCTAACAGCCCATTAATGCAAAACTTTAGATTACCAGTGGTGGCTAATCTATTTATAGTGATTATCTTGCCGCCAGAGTGTCACGACCCAAAAACATAGGGTTATGATGAAACTTTTTGTGACAAGCTTTGACAAGTAAGTCTATCACCCAAACTGATATAAAGTGAAAGATAATACAAAAACCCAAGGAAAGTGATTTCGCCCAAAATTACACTCCAACTAGAAGTATAATGTGGTCGATTGAAAATATAATAACCCAACTAGGTTGAGGTCGATCCCACAGTGAAAACATGAACAGTTGCTATACTTGATGTAATTTGCAAGTAATATAGGAGAGTGAATGAGAGGATTGTAGTATCAATTGTAACTAGTCACCAAATCATGAATGCTTTTGAGTAGTAGACAATATGAGATAAACACAAGGTTTGTGTTCTCCCTGGCTTCTCTACTTCGTAAATTTCTAGTGATCAACCCAACATTTTTGTTGTTCTGCATGCAAAGTCTATAAGATAGGTGTTATTAGCCTCCTAGTAAGTGTGAAGATAAATTTCACCCTTTGTAAGGTAAGTCTTAGGGTGTCTCCTTATTGCTCCATGGTATGACCTCAGTTCACTATCACAGGGTAGGATCAATGGAGGGAACTAAAAGGTGGAGGTGAATCCTCAATCTATAACGCCCCAAAATTTGGGTCCCGAGATGTTACACGGTGTTTAGGGGCACAAGTGACCCCAAGATAACCATCCTACTGGCATAACTCGTAAACAACTGGATAAAATGCTTAAATCTATATAAGATCAGTCAAAACATAGAACTTATACGAACTTGATCAATACAAATATGAACTTTACAAGATTATAACTCTACTTTTACAAATGAAACTGAAACTGAATACATCAACTTCTACTGATTGTTTATGAAGCCGCTACTGTTACTAACTTCAGATAGATGGGTCATGAATTCCAAATACCCAATCTCACTATGACTAAAGTAAGAAAAAATACAACACTTCTCAAACTGTATAACTGACTCAAGCCCTCGAATCAAAAGTACTCATCACCTGTTGACTGGAAGCTGCAAACTGACTGAATGAGGTATCTGCGCTATAACTTGTTCCTACATTATATGGCACTGTAGCATATAGAAATATATGGGGGTCAGTACTTTAAGGAATGCACTGAGTAGGTGGGGGTGCAATGCAACATTATAAATAATATCATAAATGATTATGAAAATCATGCATGATGATGATAACGACTTTGTTTTCTTGAATTAATTAAAATATATTCCTTGTAAATCATCAATAATAGTACAAGCATTATAAATCTCATAAATCATTATACTCAACTCAAACTCTTTAAATCATGACTTAGAGTGACTCGGTAACTCATGAAAACTTGGACTATTATGGACTTGGGAGTTTCTTATAACCGACATAACTACACCAGATGAGCCACATGGAGTCCAACGTTTTGCCGTCCTACGGAGAGAACCCCACATTGGTGGGGGTGTCGTACTCTTGCATAGGAGTACAACCTTAATTTCTCAATCACAATCCCATAATTGGCCTTTGGCCCACAATTATCAACATCAATCCTATGGTGACACGTAGTTTTGGAGAAATACCATATTTCCCGCTCGGTGCTAAATATTCCTCCCAGACTCAGCTCAGAATACATTAGGGAACCCACCTTAATCAATATCAACTCACGGGTCTATTATAAAGACCAAAACATAAATATATATAAATATATATCTCATCTGTAAATCATATACTCTGTGGATCCCTAACTCGACTCAAAATCAAACAATCTTTCTCAACATCAAGATGTATTAATTCATTAAGTCATGGCAACATCAATAACTTTGAGGAAATATCAAGACTCATTATAAGGACTCAATCTCATAAATCAATATACTCAATAATCCAATTTGTTATAAGGAATTTTAAAGCTTGACACATGTCTTGAAAGCACTTGAAATACCAAGTCATGGTAGAAACATAAAATTCACAATAATAAATATCAAGTCAAAATTTTGAAATTTTAAAATAATCATGTATCAAAAGCTTCAAGAAAACATCATAGGACTCATTGACTCTCAAGCTCAAATATCAATATATCTATATTCAATAATCAACTTCTCATAGAAAAGCTTAAATCATGACTCTTATCTCAAATCATTCGTAAATCATCAACTCATAATAACGATATTCAACTCATGGCATAAGTTATCAATTTAAGAAATAAATGATGAAATAGTCATGTGTATCAATCTTGAATAGCTCAAATATCATAAATCATTAATAAAGTAATTTGGGTGTAAACCCATTTTACAAAAATCATGAACTTCAATAGTAGAAATTAAATCTTTGGGCACAACAACGAAAGAAGTATTCTTGTTCAAACCCCACATACCTTGGATTATGGATTTAAGATGAACAAGCTTGATTGGGAACTCTTCTTCAAACTTTTAAGCTAAGTTTCTTGATGCCTTTGACTTGAAAAAAAATTTGATTCTTGGACAACTTGGTGAAATCTTTGGAAGATTCTTAAATTTCTCGGAGAAGATTTGATTTAGGATTTTAGAAGAAAACCCTAGTTTCTTGATCTATTTCTTGGAAGAGAATGAGAGATAATGAAGGTTTTCTCCACTACTAGTATATATATAGAGGCTAAAAATGAGTGGAAAAGACCAAAATACCCTTCTAAAAACATCCTTGAGTTGCTGGAAAAATATACTTGACGCCATCCGTGATGGGCCGTCAGGTATTTTATAGGCCGTCAAGAATGTTCGTCAAAAAAAAGGGTCCAATACTTGATTTTCTTCCCAGGTATGACGACATCGTTAGAAATGTCGTCATAAAGTGACGACGTCGTCAAAAATGGCGTCAGACATGCGACAGCCCCTCAGAACCATCGTCACCATTTTCCAGCTTGACCATGCTGGAGTAAAATGGGTATAACTCTTTGCTCCGATATCGGATTTTGGCAAAATTGGTATCGTTGCAAAGATAATTCAATTATCTATCTTTTTATTAGTCATGAAATAAAAAATTCCAAGTATAATGAGAGATATTTTCGTTTGAAGTTGACTATACCAATATCCTTGCCAAGAATTCAATCGGTAAGGAATGTTTTGATTCGCCCAATTGTTAGGACATCTTTAAGGCCTTAATACACACAATCCTCAATTATAAAACAATCAAATAAGTATAATTTATTTCTAAAAAGCTTGATTCATTGTTGCACTATTGGTTAGAGTCTCGGGGAATTACAAAATGACTCTAACTTCCTCACCGGGTGTCCGATTTGGGTGAATCTTATGTCGATGGAAAGCTTATCCAATTCTCCACTTGATAGAAAGTAGAATTTAGGGAAATACAACATGAGATAAAAAACAATAAATTTGGAAGTCATCCATATTCACTCAAAAGATGGATTTAGGCTTACGAAATGATCGGGGTATTATAATATCTCCCCCTTGGAAACATTCGTCCTTGAATGTTGCTTTTTGGCCTAGAATATAGAGAAAACTAAAGACACACAGGTGAAATAAATTGCAAATCTAAATCTATATCTTTCTAAACTTTGAAGTACTTCATTGAATGTATAAACTCATGATGGGAATTGCTATACATATGGATCCGTGACTGGAAAAGAATCGATAGAGGACAACTATAATTCTCGACTGAATCTTAGCTGATTTACCTTCTTCCTATATTAAAGAGCGGGCTCATACTGAGATTTTACAATTCACTTGATGTGACCAGAGTGAAATCGTACTCATAGACGGAGAAGAGATAATTTATGCAGGCATAGGTTATAAGAAACAAGGATAAGGCTACACAATGGGTATTACATTGTCTGGACTAGAATACTTGGAAAACAAAGATTGTTCAATGAATGCTTACAGAATGAATCACAATTATATATTCGAATCTTAAACTGATGACTAATACACATACTGAACTGAATTCATAGAATTTGGATGCGAGAAACTACTTATAAGACTGCCCGTACTTATGAAACTTAAAGTGGTAAGACCTGACTAGTTCTAACAAAAAATGAAAGATCATAGAAACCTATCTGCCAAATTTTAAAAAAACTGGGTTGCTAACCATGCAAACTGAATCATACTAGATACTCATACTTAAGTGGTGGATTCCTTCAACACCCTTCCAAGGAATTCTAATGGTTTGAAGGAGCAAAGAACTTTAGGCAAGATCTAAACAAGACATCTGAATCAGAGATCATAGAATTACCATAGTCTCACAACCTGAAACCTGAACCTATGAATCATAAGTGAGGATAAAAGCACTAAGCTTAAGCAAGGCAAATCCTTACTCTCAAACTCAACCACACTTCTCAAATACTCTCACTTCAAGAGTAATTCTCATTACCACTTCGACAACTCCAATCCTCCTAGCACTAGCCATTTACTAATGTGTAAGGCACCCATCTGGATGCACACAAACACAACATTCAAACCTATCTTCATAACCACACGCGCATTCCTAATCAAAAACTTATAAAGCCTCTTCTTCATACCCTACACACTTCTTATCAAGAAAATTTCCATGCACTCACGTCAAGTACACCTGATATACTCCTTGCTAATCAAGTCCTACGCAAACGCTTCACCCCAATATTCTTTCCAACTCATGGAATTACACAAAATAAACACACCACAATCTTCCCAATCATAACATATTAAACTTTAACTAACCATAACACGTATCAAAGACTTAACCTCAATCTTACTTCACATTACCACCAAGCCAAAGTAAGTATGCCACCCTCTATCGTTGATAAGGAAATATCTCCTCTCTTCCGACTAAATAACTATTCACCACCACTATCTTGGGTAAAGAAAGATAACCAAAAGATTAGAGCATGAGAATCTTACACATGAATAGATGCTATGAATAACTTGAGACTCAACAAAGGCTTGAGGAATAGAGGATTTAACATCATAAACCCATCAAAGAAATATGGCCTAGGGACATGCACGATATAAATTTGAATTGTGATCATTAAAAATAGCACTTGAACATTGGAACTGAACATATCACAAAGATCGAGTACATAAGTCATGCAATGCATGACCTAAATTGGGAATTCATAAATATGAAATGTGATTCCAACCGGTGAAAGGTCTGAGACTACACATTTCGGTAACTAAGTGAGGAAAGGAATCTTTATGGCATGTCTGGACGTGAATCATGATCATGGAATCAAAACGCAAAGCATGAATAAATATAGGAATCACTGGAAATACTAAAATAAAAATGGGTCGAGTAGTATCCTTTCTCACAATTATTCCGTAACTTATTGGCGTACCGCCTAGAACCTGACAACCTAACATGGTCACTTGTTCTACTATCTCCCCCTTAGACTAAAGCCATCACACTCCTTGGACCAATTATTAGGAACATCGTTCATTACCTAACTAGTCTTCCTCCACCAATCATCTCCACAAAACATACTAATTACGCCACATACAATGACCCTAGAAAAATGAAGCATCCCCATAGCACCTTGGGCAAGATTTCTCACCAAGAACACAAAATCAAACTTAATTACAAGTTGATCAAACTTAAGCTCTCGCATGCACTGTCCAAGCCCATTAGATCACTTCCCTATAACTAGTACCATTAACCAAGAAATCATCACATCCACCTTCATATCCACCATCCATCCAAGCTTAATGCCTAGTGCTCAACATAACTTACAATTCCACCTCATACACACCATTCTCACATGAAAATTATAAAACAAAGCATCAATAAACACTAGTCCACTTAAACCCCCTAATAACAGTAATTGGTCATAATCATATGGCCTCTCTCATTTATAATCCATCAATACACCCTTTTTTTTACCTATGATTACTATCTATCCTTCATACATAGCTTAACTTAGTTCATAACTCTCTAAGCCTTAACTTAACTTTCCCTTGCAATCTCAGGAGCATCTAAGTTAACAATACTCATCCACTAAGTATCATCATCCATAACTTATACTTATCTTATGCAACACACCATCAACAACTCTTTTCATACCTTAAGCAAACCATTATTTACCTACTTCAATAACTTCTTCTCTTTCTTTCATGAGCTGACACACAAGAACAATATTACTTCATCACTAACTCGATTATATGCAAAAAGCTCGGCTATGCATACTTCCAATAAATCACACTTTTCACCCTTTTTTCCACAATACCTCTAAACTAGATCTAACCAGTACGAGGAAACAAGATACGCAAGAAGCCGTTAGTGAATCAAAATAGGCCTCACCCGGCTTTACTAGTCTTTGATTTGCATTTTGAAAAAGAATTTGAGAAGAATAACAAAGCAATTATGCTAGAGAATCAAAAGATCCCCACATGGCTTCACTAGACTTTCAGTTCCAATATCATAAAGATAACAAGGTTACAAAAGATAGAAACTCACCATACAATATTTGATAATCTAAGAATACACATCTTACTCTGTCTCAACTGAAAGAATCATAAGGGAGAGGGCATAACATTGAAATTAGGAAACTAATAACACGTTGGTAAGCTCTTCTCAGGCCGCTTTGTGAGACTTCTAAAATTTCTGTCTTGTAAGTCTAAGGGCATTGCCAGGAAAGGAAATTGAAACTTGCAGATCATGTTACCTCAAGAATAGTACATAGATAAAGAAGTATAGATTATCATTATAGATTCTGTGAAGGAATTCAGAAGCGCAACTAACTTGGGCTTATTGCACAATTCATAAGAAAGGCATGATAAGACACTAATAGGATAAGTTCTAGCTCATTTAAAACTTCATAACTATCTCAGGGGACTGTTTAAGAAAGTACTATCTGCAAAGAATTGAGTTTGACTGTCTCTAATACCTTGAAAATAAGGCGGGGATACGCCAAATAGGGTAAGATAAGAATCTGTATAAGTTTCTCAATGAAACTTTCAATAGCACGATTTAAGACTTAAAAGAATGGAGACCTTTCCTAAATATCTTGTAGCCTCTCAAAGAAAAGTACAGACGTCTCCGTACCATTCCACAAGAATTTACTAGACACGGCTTCATAGATACCCTAGGGCACTTGAAATCTGTGCTCTAATACTAAGTTTGTAATGTACCAAAATTTGGGTCCCGAGACATCACACGGTGCTTAGGGGCACAAGTGACCCCAAGCTAACCCTTCTACTGGCATAAGTCGTAAACAACTAGATAAAATGCTTAAATCTATATAAGATTGGTGAAAACATAGAACTTATTTGAACTTGCTCAATGCAAATATGAACTTTAAAACATTACAACTCTACTTTTACAAATGAAACTAAAACTGAATGCATTAACTTCTACTGACTGCCTATGAAGCCTCTACTGGTACTTACTTCAGATAGATGGGTCATGACTCCTAACTACCCAATCTTAATATGACTAAAGTAAGAAAAAATACAACACTTCCCAAACTGTATAACTGACTCAAGCCCTTGAATAAAAAAGACTCATCACCTGCTGACTGGAAGCTACAAACTGACTAAATGCGGTATCTGCACTATAACTTGTACCTACATTATAAGGAACTGTAGCATATAGAAATATACGGGGGTTAGTACTTTAAGGAATGTACTGAGTATGTGGAGGTGCAATGAAACATAATAAATAATATCATAAATGATTATGAAAATCATGCATGCTGACGATAACGACTTTCTTTGCTTGAATTAATTGAAATATATTCCTTATAATTCATCAATAATAGTACAAGCATTATAAATCTCATAAATCATTATACTTAACTCAAACTCTTTAAATCATGACTTAGAGTGACTCGATAACTCATGAAAACTTGGACTATTATGCACTTGGGAGTTTCTTATAACCGACATAACTACACCAGATGAGCCGCATGGAGTCTAAAGTTTTGCCATCCTAAGGAGAGAACCCCACATTGGCGAGGGTATCATACTCTTGCATAGGATTACAACCTCAATTTCACAATCACAATCCCATACTCGGCCTTTGGCCCACAATTATATGGTGACACATAGTTTCAGGGAAATACCAAATTTCCCACTCAGTGCTAAATATTTCTCCTAGACTCAGCTCACAACGCGTTAAGGAATCTACCTTAATAAATATCAGCTCATGGGTCTATTATAAAGATCAAAACATAAATATATATATATATATATCTCATCTGTAAATCATATAATCTACAGATTCCTAACTCGAATCAAAATCAAACAATGTTTCTCAACATCAAGATATATTAATTCATTAAGTCATAGAAACATCAATAACTTTGAGGAAATATCAAGACTCATTATAACGATTCAATCTCATATATCAATATACTCAATAATCTAATTTGTCATAAGGAAGTTTAAATCTTGACACATGTCTTGAAAGCACTTGAATTACCAACTCATGGTAGAAACATAAAATTCACAATATTAAATATCAAGTCAAAATTTAGAAACTTTAAAATAATCATGTATCAAAAAATTCAAGAAAACATCATAAGACTCATTCTTGACTCTAAAGCTCAAATATCAATATATATAATCAATAATCAACTTCTCATAGAAAAGCCTAAATCATGACTCTTATCTCAAATCATTCGTAAATTATCAACTCATAATAACGATATACAACTCATGGCATAAATTATCAATTTAAGAAATAAATGATGAAATAGTCATGCGTATCAACCTTGAATAACTTAAATATCATAAATCGTTAATAAAGTAATTTAGGTGTAGTGTAAACCCATTTTGCAAAAATCATGAACTTCAATTGTAGAACTTAAATCTTTTGGCACAAGAACGAAAGAAGTGTTCTTGTTCAAACCCCACATACCTTGGATTATGGATTTAAGATGAACAAGCTTGATTGGGAACTCTTCTTCACTCTTTTAAGCTAAGTTTCTTGATGACTTTAACTTCAAAAAAATTGATTCTTGGACAACTTGGTGAAATCTTTGGAAGATTCTTAAATTTCTTGGAGAAGATTTGATTTAGGATTTTAGAAGAAAATCCTAGTTTCTTGATCAATTACTTGGAAGAGAATGAGAGATAATGAAGGTTTTCTCCACTACTAGTATATATATAGAGGCTAAAAATGAGTGAAAATGTCCAAAATTCCCTTTTAAAATTGTCCTTGAGTTGCTGGAAAAATATACTTGACGCCATCCGTGATGGGCCATTAGGTCCGTCATAGGCAGTCACGAATAGTCGTCACAAAAAGGGGTCCAATTCTTGATTTTCTGCCCAGGGCTGATGATGTCGTTAGAAATTTTGTCAGAAAGTGACAACATCGTCAAAAATGGCGTCAGAAATGTGAGAGCCTGTCAAAACCGTCGTCACTGCTTTCCAGCTTGACCATGCTTGAGAAAAATAGGTATAACTCTTTGCTTTGATATCATATTTTGGAGAAATTGGTATCGTTGGAAAGATAATTCAATTATATATCTGTTGATAAGTCATGAGCTTAAAAATTCCAAGTATAATACGAGATATGCTCATTTGAGTTGACTATACCAATATCCTCCCCAAGAATTCAATCAGTAAGGAATTTTTTGATTTGCCCAATCGTTAGGACATCTTTACGGCCTTAATACACAAAATACTCGATTAGAAAACAACCAAAGCACTATAATTTATTTTTTAAGAGCTTGATTCATGGTTGCACTATTGGTTAGAGTCTCAGGGAATTACAAAATAGCTCTAACTTCCTCACCGGGTGTTCGATTTGGGTGAATCTTATGTCAATGGAAAGCTTATCCAATTCTCCGCATGATAGAAAGTAGAATTTAGGGAAATACAACATGATATAAACAACAATCAATTTGAAAGTCATCTATATTCACTAAAAAGATAGATTTAGGCTTAAGAAATGATCGGGGTATAACAAAATCACTGTCCTAATCTTCTTTTCCCAATCACAAGATCCCTTATGTAGATGGATGCAATTACAAGATATCTCAAGTTACTGTAGATACTCAAGATTAATTAACGTGAAGAAGATTAAGATACATGTAGAACCCTAAAGCAGATGAGTTTCATACTTCCTCTACATAGGTAATCTTCCTAGGTTCCCAAAACCTTAGTCAAGGATATTAGCTGCTCATGTTTGTGCAAGAAACCCTAATTATCTAAAAAGAAAACATAAAATCAATTACATAAGAATAAAATGAATAAACTCCGAAGTCTTAATTAAAGAACAACCCAAAATATCAAGATCAATTATAGAAGTATTGTAAAGTATTTTAATAATAAGTAAAACAGCGTAACCTAATAAAATATAAACCCCAGGGTGTTTATTGTATATCAAAATAACCTTAAAATAGCAATAAAAATGGGAAAGGTAAATTTAATTCGTCAGTTTGTATAACTCGATCTTCCCTCATTTCGGCATCATATGAGTTATACCCAACCTTTTTGTATTCATTCCAGTATCTTATCTCCCAAGGCTTTAACTTTTTGTTTAGCTTATGACTTGTTATTACGAGTCGTACCTAAGTGTACGACTCATGTACTTCATTTGTATCCACTTGGGACTTTTTTCCTTCCATGTCTTGAACACTATTTTGTATACGACTTCCCAATATGAGTTGTACTTAGACTTTTGACTCACATACTTCTAATACTTCAATATTTAAACAATATCTTAGGTTCTATTATGTTATGACTTCTCTGTATGACTCGTATCCTGTCTTACGGCTCAAATACTTGAGTCGTATCTTCCCCATACTTGACATTACCGGATGATCTTTTGTTCTGTTATGAGTATGATTCAGTATACGAGTCGTATCAGATGGGTACGATTAAAGAGATGACTTGTATAATGCTCAAAGTTGGTCTTTTTCAGTTCTTTTCTTCCCTTTTTGTTCAAGCCCTATTGTAGACCTGTTTTACCTATAATTCATACCAAAGTGCATCACATACAATAAAATATCCTAAGTTCACGCATAATTGTCAGTTTTAATCATTGTGAAAGTGTCATGATTCCATACCACATAAACACCCTCAACTTATACTTTTGCATACCTCAGGCACACAAATTCAACTAACTATTTTCTAGCACAGAGCGATTCTTAAACAGGAAGTTCTCAAGCAACCATGGCAGTGATTTTCAAAAGAATTTCAATTTTGTTGTTCTCCACTTTAATTCCAATTTTCAAAACTGAGATGCGTATAAAAATTTAGCACATTTAGAAACATAAGGGAATCTGATGATGGCATTACATTAGCAATAGATAATTGGGCATCAATATAGATTAAATTTATAAAATAATATAGAAACCTAGCAACATAGCCCATGTGCTCTTACAGTCAAACAAATCCCATTCACTCTCCTATTGGATAAATCAATCTATTCTAGGATATAACAAACGACTCTTTTACTCATAAGGAAGTACCACCAGTGTATATTGAATACCATAGGATTGCCCTTATACTCTTTTCCTACATTTTCAAACAGTCCTAGTAAGATCACTATAGGACTTTATTTGGCTAGTAACATAGGCTTCAGGATGATATGATATATTTTAGGATTCATTTAGTGACTACTCCTCATGGACACTATGCCTTTCTCGGGGTCCACTCACTTTTCACTTCTTTTATTTCTGCCTTGATGTCTTTCTTTTTCTTTAAAGCACTTTCTAATTAGGTCAGGTGTGGTTTTGTAGATCTTATTTTTCTTAATTTTTTTTCTTTTAATTTTCATTGCAACTTTTCTTTCTTTTCTTTTCACCACACCTCCTCAGGTTTCAACTATTTTCCTTTCACTTATTCTCTCCATATTCGGTTTTTTTACTACGCACCCCTATAATAGCCACCCTCAACTTAGGAGATTTGCCTGAGTTGAAGTGCATAGTGTCCACAGGAGGATCAGGGCCAAAATAGGTTTATTTTAAGTTCAACATGAGGGTAATAGGTGTGGAAAAATTGGTTTATGAAGGCTCAACTATTTGGATCCAAGGGGATTCATTCATTCGGTATGGAATTTTAGGCTAAACTACACACACACACAAAAGGGCCTATGATCATGTCTTACATAACTATCCTAGACCTAGGCAAAAGAAACCAGGAAATTTCCAGATTACAACACACCGGGAACTAAGTATATCTCACACACACTTGTACATGGCTATATTACTTAGTACTAGTTATCTAGCTATGCAACTATTTTGTCCCTCACTGTTCTATTCCTAATCCGAATGCCCTTTTTAGATTCATAACAGTCTCACACAAGTATACCAATCACAAAATTATTTAATTAATTATTTTCTAAGGGTGCTCAAATAGACTTTTCACAATAGCATTTCAAATCAGCAGTGTTTCAAAAGTTATGAATTAAAAATCAAAACAAAATCATTCAATACAACTGAATTTTTTAAAAGTCCAAAATAATAATAATATATAATCCACTACCATAGGCATGCTGATGTACTCCCTATCTCAACTACCTGCATCAACCCTATAAGTCATAATAGACTTTTGGTTTTTAGTTATATTTTTTTTTTCCAGCTACTTCAAATTTTTTGGAATAACCCCACCCCCAACTAAAAATTGTTACATTGTCCCTAGTGCTACAAAAATTTAAATAGAGTAAGGATAAAGGTCATATCTTGACGCTCAAGGAGCCAGCTCAACAATAGCAGCAGAGCCTACAGATCGGGTCCTATTCTCATCATCTACCATCCCATCAATTGGGATTGAATCAACAGTAGAACGGGGCACAACATCAACCCCTATAATATCAACAATTGGAGATCTTAATCCACCAATTCTCATGGCCATCTCCTCAACCCTTGTCTCATGATCCCGATCATCTTGAATACTCTCAGCATGGGCCCTCTTCTCAGCTTCTTTAGTTTTCTTTCTCTTTATTTTTGTTTTATGTGTTTTCTCTATGGTTTTTAATAGGGGTGCATCATCCATGTCTTTCCAGATATTAGGCATATTCATAGTAGAAATCATAATCTTTACAATGGGATCAATAACCACCGTTCTCTCATAAAGCTATAAGACTATTTTGTTGATCTACTCAACCTTAGTTCTGATCTCAGCAACTTCAGACATCTGCCCTCTGCTCAACTATTGAGTGATCATCGACTCAAAAGTATCTCGCTGCAGTTGGACTCACCTATCCTACTCCTCAAACTTCCTATTAAGCTATTTTTTCACTCCTCTTTCTATGTGACCCACCTTCATATCAAGTGTATCTAACTTGGTCACAATCTTGGTCCATATAGCTCGGGAGATAATCATAATACCTGGAGGCATACCCCATGGCCTAGGTGGTATAGAATGGACTGGTGGGGGCATTAAAAGTACTCGATGTATCTGCATGTATGTTCGATGTCTGTGACTCTGCCTAAGTAGTTTCAGCTTTACCAGATATGTCAGTATGATCATACTGAGGGAACAATCCCGCCATAATATCTACAACCTATCTCATTAGTTGGTCTAGAGGGTTGGCCATATCTCTAATCAGGCCAAAGTCAAATGTCCTCCTTGCCTTAATTATGTCGATTATCCCAGAGAGTTTCATCACTCCCACAGCCACACAAATATGTGTAATTATGTAGGGGTAGGCTAGCAATGCCTTTTGACCCTCGATCTCCCTATCCCTCAACTCTAGGGATAATAACTCACCGATATTAAACTCGTAATCAACTATGAATCCAACTATAATAGCAGCCCGAAAGAGCTCAAAACATCATCACTTGTCATAGGACAAGGTAGTGTTAGGCTAGTGTCCACCAATCCTTACCCTTAAAGTTGAGGGTACTCTTGTTTATCTACTGTGAGACCACCTAGTTCCTCCTACAACCCAAAATACATTCACACCAATCAAAGTAATATGCCCCGCAATCTACCTGAAAATGACCATTTTATCTTTAAAATCCAACATCCTCTTGGTTATCTTCCTTTTCTCTTCCATCATGTATTCCATATCTACTGCGTTGGTCGGGGTTTAGTATTTCATTCTATACAAGAATATACCAATGGTTCGGGGAGAAATATCATCCCAAACTCCACGAAAAATAAAGAAGGTATAGGATTGCCTTCATTTCACAACTGACCCTATGGGTATTACCTCTGCAGCTCACCTTTGTATGCAACTTAGAATTCACGAACAAGGACTTCACTGTATTTTTTTGGTGCTCTCATCATCCCTTTAAACCTATACTACTGGAAGTGCTTTTCAAACTCAGGTAACTCTAACATCCCTGTGGTAGTCATTCTTCTCTTCAGATATAGTACACTCTTTATCTTACTACCCGAAATATTGAAAAACCCAGTGTTAAATATATCCTACATTTTGAGGTACCTCCATTGTTCAATGATGGGCACTAGGGAAGTGGTAAGAGCAAGTGAGGGGTCCTTTCGGGCAATTGGAGGTACTTTATTCACAACCTTCGCATCTTCAGCATGCTAAAAATATACCTCTTCCAAACTAAATTTAGCCTCATCATTATTATTATCATCATCAATATTATTATAGTTGAAAAGTGGTTGAGGTGTTTGAGAAGGAGATGTAGTAAGGTTCTTCCTCTGTGGGCCCTTTGGGGGTGATTCTAAGTCTTGGGGAACTACCTTGTTCCCCTTAGCCTTTGAAGTTGCCTTCCTCTTTCGTGCAACTTCATTTTTAGAGGTTATATCATAAAATTCCATACTACTTTAAAATATGGTCTCGTATAGCCGAGTCATATTTTGTTCAGTGCATGATATTTATTTATTGGTCGACTTGCGACTCCTCCTAACCAATCATACTGCATGGGTGCAACTCATTACCAATAGTCATGAGTTGATCAAAAATATTTATTCTAATCTAAATCATCCTAGGTGGGTACGACTAAGTAAGTACGAGTCATATGGTCTGGGTATCACTCATAAGGTTGACTCGCATCCATTACAAAACCTTAAATTTGTTAGAGTTCTATGTTTCAGTAGGTATGAGTCCTATTACGACTCCCTTATAGGTGGGTATGAGTCGTAAGAGGTTTCGTATCCACTGCAACATAGAAGTCTAACTTTAATGTTTTGACTCCACAACAATTTCCTAAAATACCCATTATAATTTTAAACTATATCCATCATCTTAGTCCACACAAACATAGAAAATTCATTCACCAAACCATAGTTCTACCCCAATCTTCAATTTCCAATAACAATGCCTAATCTAGGGTAATGAAGAATCCTACTTCATTTCAAATTGTAAAGTAGAGAAAATTAGTTTAGGAACTTACTTGATGCTTGAAGAAGTTTAGTACTCAAGTTCAATGTCTATTTCTTCCCAAATTTGAGTTTAAATCACACAATTTAAATGATTTGGAGTTGTTGGTAGTTTAATCAGTTGAAAGTTGATTTTGCAAAATTAATGGTTTAAGATAAGGTGAAGAATTAAGTGGGTGTGAGTAGTTTATATTGGGTGCCCGATCATGTATTATTTTCCTTTTAATTAAAAAGTTGGGTCGGGTCAACCAGAGATGTGACCTAGTAAGCATGGGTATGAGTTACGTATATGAATTGTACCCAGTCTTACGAGTCATTTCTTTAACTTGTATATCTCTGGGACTTACCTGGTTTTTTTGTAGTGGGTACGAATCAATGTAATGAATAATATCTTTAGGGAATGACTCGTTCAGAGAATCATATCCATTCCATAAACTTTTGCCTGATTCTGATTTTTTCCCTAGGTCAAGAGGACTCCTACTCACAAGTCGTACTGTATAGATAAGACTCATAAAGATTCTGTATGACTAATTTTCACCTTCTCTATATTTTGTCAGCATTCCTTATTCCTGCACATTAAACAAACATATTACCTTATAAATTAAATAAGTACAAAAATATAGGTTTCCTCAAAAGCAGAGTTTGATTTAATGTCATAGCACGACATTGCTAAGTTGGATACTCAAATTTCACCAACTAGCCCCATGGGTTGCCTCCCATGAACCACTTGATTTGACATTGCGCATGACATAATTACCTTGATTACTCAACCTTCATCAAGGTCAACTCAGCTACTTCATTCACATCTTCTATATTTCCCATATAGTGCTTCACTTTTTGTGTATTTACCTTGAACAGGCGATCACCATCCCTCTTTAGTTCTAAAGAACCATAGGGATAAAATCTTCTAACTATGAATATACCATGTCACCTCAATCTTAGCTTACCTAGAAAGAAATGAAGCTTTGAATTATATAGTAGCACCTAGTCACCTTTTTCAAATACCATCTTTTCAATCTTGCAGTCGTGATGCAACTTCATCTTTTATTTTTAAAGTTCTAATTTTTCATATGCCCAAAGTCAGAATTCATCTAAATCATTGATGTTATTCAGCATTGACTTTGCTACACCCTTTTGCTCTAGATTCAGCTTCTTTAACGCCCATAGTGCTTTATGCTCAAAATTAATTGGTAAACGACATGATTTGCCATACACAAGCTAATAAGGTGAAGCACCTATAGGGGTTTTATAAGTTGTATGGTAAGCCCAAAATAAATCATCTAACTTTCTTGCTCAATAAGTCATATTGCCATTCACAGTCTTCACCAATATCTACTTGATTTCTCTGTTAGATACTTCAACATGTCCACTAGTCTGCGGATGATAGGGTGTTGCTACCCTATAGTTCAATCCATTTTTGAAGAAGACTTTGAATAGGTAATTGCAGAAATATGACCCGT
This sequence comes from Capsicum baccatum var. pendulum, assembly GCA_030864225.1. Classification (NCBI taxonomy): domain Eukaryota; kingdom Viridiplantae; phylum Streptophyta; class Magnoliopsida; order Solanales; family Solanaceae; genus Capsicum; species Capsicum baccatum. The sequence goes on along the minus strand of CM061555.1, from coordinate 159,347,599 downwards.
CATCACTAATAATAGCATGTGGCATACCAAATCAACAAAAGTTGTTCTTTCTAAAAATACAGTGACACTACGAGCTTCATAGTTAGGAAGCTCAATTGCTTCCACCTATTTTGAAACATAGTCTATAACTACAAGTATGTATTTCATGCCAAACAAACTCATGAAAGGTCCCATAAAATCTATGCCCCATACATCAAACACTTCCAATTCTAAAATAGGTGTCATAGGTAGTTCATGTCTTTTAGAAATAGTACCTTGTCACTGACATTGATCACAAGCATATGCAAAATCATGAGCATCTTCGTATATGGTCGGCCAATAGTAGCCGCATTATAGGATTTTGTGAGCTGTGCAGGTCCTTCCATGATGGCCCCCAACTAGAGATGAATGACAAGTCTCAAGTATTCTCATCATCTACATTTTAGGTATACACCTAGAAATGATTCCATATGCACAAATTTTAAAAAGATAAGGTTCATCCCATAAAAATTTCCTTACCTCATGCATGAACTTCTTTCTTTGCTTATTCTCTAGAACTAGTTCACTGGCTAAGTAATTTGCATAGTCTGCAAACCATGGAGCTAGATCTTGGGAACCTACTAATATCTTCTCCTTTGGAAAACTATTATAAATCTCCAACATAATAGAAACCTTCTACATAGCTTCCTCCTCCAGTCTGGACAAGTGATCCGCAACTTGATTTTTCGTGCCTTTTCTATCCTTTGCCTCAAAGTCAAATTCTTGCAACAGCAACACCTACCGAATTAGACTAGGGTTTGCATCTTTTTCAGCCATTGGGTACCACAATACTGCATGATCAACGTGCATAATCACTTTTGTCCCAATCAATTAAGATCTAAACTTTTCAAAGGAAAAATCCACTACCAGTAAATCTTGCTCCATCATGGTATGGTTCTTTTGAGTAGGATTTAGTGCCATAATAGCATAGTATGTGGGATGAAGGATTTTTTATTTCTATTAACCTCGTACAACCCCTAAGGACAATCCATTAGCTTTACACATAATCTTGAAAGTTGAGGACCAATTAGGAGACACAATGATTGGAACAGTCACTAATTTCTCTTTTAGGATTTCAAAAGCCTTCTTACATGCATCATCAAAACTAAATTTTACCTCCTTCTTAAGAAGCTTGCAAAGAGGCTTAGCAATCTTTAAGAAGCTTTTGATAAATCACCTATAAAAACTTGCATGCCTTAGTAAACTCCAAATTCCCTTCATAGAAATAGGGTAAGGTAATTTTTCAATCACCTTAATCTTCTCTCGATCAACCTCTATGCCTCTATTTGAAATCTTGTTCCGAAGCCCAATTCTTTCTTTGACCATAAAATGACACTTTTCCCAATTAAGTACCAAGTTAAATTCTTTACACCTTTGTAGAGCATTTTCCAAGTGCTTTAGGCAATCTTCAAAAGAATCACCAACAACTAAAAAATCATCCATAAAAACTTTAATGGTGTCTTTGACCATATTAGAGAAAATATACATCATTTATATTTTAAATATGGCTGGGGTGTTGCATAGCCCAAATGGCATTCGCTTGAATGAAAAGGCCCCATAGGGACATATAAAAGTAGTCTTCTCTTGGTCCTCAGGCGCCAAAGCAATCTAATTATAGCTTGAGTACCTATTAATAAAACAATACCATCCTCTTCCTACTAATATGTCTAATATCTGATCCATAAAAGGTATAGGAAAATGGTCCTTCTGAGTCCATGCATTTAATTTTCTATAATCCATGCACACTCTCCATCCAGGGACTGGCCTCATAGTCACTAGCTCATTATTCTCGCTAGGTACCACAGTAATTCCACCTTTCTTTTGAACGGAATGTACTGCACTGACCCACTTGCTATCATCAATGGGATACACTATACCAATATCTAACCACTTGATTATTTCCCTCTTAAATACCTCCCGCATAGAAGGATTGATTTGATGCTTATGTTTAATAGATGGAACACAATCTGATTCAAGTTGTATTTTGTGAGAACACGAACCAGGCGAAATACCTATAAATATGCAATGGACCATCTAATGGCCCTTTTGAATATTTGTAATACTGACAATAATTTTCCTTTTTCTAAATGTTTCAGATGAGCTGCAATGATAACGAACAAAGTATTGATGGCCCCTAAATATGCACATCAGAAGTGAGATGGGAGGTGCTTCAACTCTAACAATGGTGGTTTCTCAATTGATGGGTGAGCAAGTAGAGTAGTTTTATTCTTCAAGTCTAAATCAAGATTCTTTGACACAAAACTATAACCACTCCCATACAGAGTACTTACTAGCTCATTATACTCCTCGATACCATTAGAGTCAAAATTGATAATCATAGCTACCAGCACTTCGACATCTAGTCTCTCTTCAACAGGAATAACCGCATCAGAGCCATCATCCCACAAAGTAACTGCATCAACATTATAGAATGAATCTATCTCCAAATCATATACATCAATCACATATACCACTCTTAATTTATCTAGTTGTTTCATATATTTGCATATGTTGAATGTCACCTATTCATCATTGAGTCGCAATAACAAATTTCCTTTCTCTAGATCAATCAATGCCTACTTGTATCCAAAAATAGTCATCCCAAAATAATTGGGACCTAAAATCCACTTCACAATCTAATATGACAAAATCAATAGGAAATATAAAAGAACACACTTTTACCAAAACATCATAAAGGATACTAACAAGCTTTTTTACTGTTCTATTAGCCATCACTAGTCTCATGGTAGTTGGTTTGGGTTCTCCTAACCCCAACTGGTTGAATATGACAAAGGAAATGAGGTTGATACTAGACCCCAAGTCACAAAATTCTCAAGTGAAGTTGAAAGACCTAAAGTGCAAGGTATTATGAAAGCGGTAGAATCCTTCTTCTTCTCTACAAAAGATCCAGTAACTATAAAACTGTAATGATGAATATTATCGATTAGATCATAACTGACTGACCTTTTCTTGGTGATCAAATCCATTAAGATTTTTTCATATCTTGGCATCTGCTCCAATTCCTTTACAAGTGGTATGTTGATAACCAACTCTTTTAACATAAACAAATTTTTTTGATACTAACCATCTCCTTATTTCTTTTTATTCATTGTGGATAAGGAGGAAGAGGTCTTGAAATGGGCATCAACATAGGCTCTGTAGCTTTCTCTTCTCCTCCATTGTGCTTGCTAATGCTTCCAACATCAACCGGCTCATCCTCACTTTTCTACTCATCAACTGTGGGTATAGGTGGGTCTGTAGTAACCTTAACACTCGAGTTTTAATGGCATGACATTGACTATCATTTCTGGGATTTACCACTATATTTCTCAAAAGAGTTCCAGGTTGTCTCTGATTCACTGTGGTTGACATCTAACCAAATTGTTGCTCCAATTGGTTGATTTTTATAGCATGTGACTCAACTTTCTAGTTCAGTACTAAAAGATCATCTTTGATATCCTTCAGGCAGTTCTCTTGACTTTCTTTCCCTTTTACCAGCTTAAACAAAAGTACCTCTATTCTAGACTCTGTATCTCAACTACCTAATAGAATATACTTTTCACTTTTCTCCTTACAGTCGTCTTTATATCTCTAATCACCATCTCTCTCTCTACTTCTATCTTTGTATCTACCATATAATAGTTCCGAATTTATTTCCGTTGGGCTTCGAAATCCTTAAATCTATGATTAAGATACTTTACCTCTTTTTCAGATTCAATCTCAAATGGTTTGGAAACAAACCCCTGCATCGCCTCTGCATTCACTTTCTCAGCATTCATTGACACAAGATATTTTTTAAGAAACCCAATATTTGTATAAAACTGTGCAACCTCTTGTGCTACCATGTCATTCACTACTCCATAAGTATTTGTCACTTCAATAGCATATGTACTACCACCACATTTTGAATCTCAACTATTCCATCCTCTATTGGTCACCACGATATCATCTAGCATTTACTGTGCATCATCCCAGCGAAGATGCATAAATGCTCCTCCTGAAATAGTATCTACCATAGCTCTTGAAACATTCAATGATCTATAGAAAATCTCAAATAAGTTAAATCGTATGATTCTATGATTTGGTACCATGCTCAGCTTCTTCTTGAATCGAAACCATGCCTCATACAGAGACTCTGTAGGTAGCTGTCTCAATTGTAAATTTTATACTTCAATTGTAATATCCGTGCAGAAGGGAAAAATCTGCTCAGAAAATATGTTTTCAACTCATGCCAAGTCGTGATAGATCCTCTTAAAAGTTACCCTAACCATAGTGATGCTTCACTTGACAAAGAGAATAGGAACATCATTAATCTCAATGTTTCCTAATTAACACCTAGAATAGTATAAGATGTGCTGATCCCTACAAAATTTGCAAGGTACATATTTGCATCATCCTTAGATGCACCCAAAAACACACCCTTTAGATTCATTAATTGGATCATTACACTAGTGATATCAAACTTTACATTAGGAGCTAAAGTAGGAGGAACAATGGATCTAGACTCTGTAGGCTCAACATAACCCTGAACTTTATCATCCTTCTCATATGGGTCTAACTATTGTATGCTGGAATAAATAGAGCTCTTCCTCTTTGAACTCGATGATCGATAACCTGTATAGGCCAGATTAGTCCACCTTGTTGAGCTAACTCCACCTCTGCAGCAAGTATCACCTCTTTGGCTTCTCAACGTTCTCACTCAAATAGCTATTGTTTCTATAAATTTTTAATATTATGTGGATCTAATCGAACATGTGAGAGTACCACATTTGGATCTATAGGTAAGGGATATTGAACCTTTTTAAGAACTTGTCCTAACATCCTTCTTAGCATCTGAAGGATTCTCTCTGGTTTTGGACCAAAAGAGAGTAAGGAATTGCCTCTACTCCTACTACTTGGCATATATCGGAGTACACCAAATCATAAACAAAAATTCAAAAAAAAAATGCAAACTTCACTAATTCAATTCACTACTCAAACCATTGTTCCCCGACAATAGTGCCAAAATTTGATCTCACCCAAAACTATACTCTGATTAGAAGTACAATGCAGTCGAATGCAAATATAATCACCCAACTAGGTTAGGGTCGATCCCACAGGGAAAACGTGAATAATATCTTGACTTGACGTAATCCACAAGTAATACAAGAAAGGAAATTAGGGGATTGTAGTATCAATTGTAAGTAGTCACCAAATCTTTAACGCTTTTGAGTTGTAGACAATATGAGATGAACACTAGGTTTTTGTTCCCCCTGGCTACTCGACTATGTAAATTCTCATGATTAACCCAACTGTTCTTTAGTTCTACATGCAAAGTCTACAAGATAGGTATTATTAGTCGCCTGATAAGTGTGAAGATAAATTTCACCCTTTACCGGGTAAGTCTCAAGGTTTCCCCTTTTTGCTTCTTTCTATGATCTCAGTTCACTATCACAGGGTAGGATCAAGTGATTAGATAAGACGGTGGGAACTAAAAGGTAGAGGTGAATCCCAAATCACTATCCTAATATTCTTTTCCCAATAACAAGCTCCCTGGATGGATACGAATACAGGCTATCTTAAGTTATTACAGACACTCGAGATTAATTAATGTGAAGAAGGTTAAGATACATCCAGAATACTAGAACAGATGAGTTTCACTACATAGCTAATTCGCAAGGGTTCCTACAACACTTGTCAAGGAGATTAACCACTCATATTTGTTTAAGAAACCATGATTATCAATGAAGAACACCTAAAATCAATTGCACAAGAATAGGATGAATAAACTCCAAAGTTTTTAATTGAATAACAACCCAAAATATCAAGAACAATTGTAGAAGTACTGTAATAATACGTAAAAGAGCGTAGCCTAAAAATCTTGATAAAAATGGGAAAGGTAAAGTTAAGTTAGAAGTCGATATGACTCTGTCTTCACTTGTATCAGCATCATACGAGTCATACCCTGCCTTGTCGTATTCGTTATAGTGTCTTATCTCCCAAGGTTTCAACTTTTTGTTCAACTTTTGACTTCTACTTACAAGTCGTACCTAAGTGTACAACTCATGTCCTTCATTCGTATCCACTTGGAACTTTTATACTTCCAAGTCTTGAATACTGGTTTGTATACAACTTCCCTATATGAGTCGTACTCAGACTTCTGACTCGTATACTTCTAATACTTCAATCATTGAATAGTAGGTTACGTTCTATTATGCTTATGAATTCTCTGTACAACTCGTATCCTGTCTTACGACTCAAATAATTAAGTAGTATCTTCCCTATACTTGACTTTACAGGCTGACCTTTGGTTCTGTTGTTAGTACGATTCAGTATACGAGTAGTATCGGATGGGTACAATTCAAGAGCTAACTCACATACTGCTCAAAGTTGGTCTTTTTCAGGTCTTTTTCTTCCTTTTTTGTTCAAACCCTGTTGTAGACCTATTTTACCTACCATTCATACCAAAGTGAATCATATCTAACAAAGTATCCCAAGTTCACCTGTAAATTTGCAGTTTAAAGCATTAAAAGTGACGTGTTTCCATGCCACATCAGTAATCCTCTTAGAATAGAGTCAAACCATATATATATATATAGAAAAAATGGGAAATACCAAACCAAAGATACCACATAATATCTCAGAACCTGGTGTCATAGTGTAAGAACTACAAAATTCATCTTGAATGTCAAAGATACAATAATAGTCTAGAAAGAATCAAAATTATGTCACAATACTGAATAAGACATGAAATAGACAAAAGAGGTAGTAGGCCAGCACCTAAAATAAGGGACAACTACTAACTTAAATATGCTCTAATACCACCTGAGTTAGCTATCCGTGAGGAACACTTATACCTGGATTTTCACCAAAAGGTCATAGTAAGGATAAGTACGGTCCACTTGTACTCAGTAGGTATCATAGGCCGACTGACTAAGGTAGAAAATAAAGCATATAAACACAAATTATAGACAAGCCACTTGTAATAAAAAATGTTGAAAATGGTAGCTCACACTATCTCCACCAAGAGTTCTGATATACATACATGTGACAAATATGGGTAGAGAAAAGAAGAACAAATAAACACGTACATAAAATACAAGTATATAAAGATAGAAAAATAGATAGATATCAAGTCAAAGACTTAAATATTATCACAACATAAGCACAATATATGAAGTATAATGAAGGTGGTAATGATTCTGGTAGTGATGATGATGTGATGTAAGAGTTCATCACATAACCTTTATATACACCTACTGAGCTAAAGATTTCCAAGATATGATCCATGGAGTTTTGTCAACCTGTATTTAACCAATATCTAATAACAATATCCATATCTCCTCTCCGACACATACATTAGTATAGGGTTTTTAAAGATGGCATATTTTCTATCAGAAAAAGCCAATATTTCTAGGATTTCCATGTGGTACCAATGTTTCATGAATGAATATGATATGAGGATGTAATCCTCACGACCAACCAAAATGAGAATATCAGTATCCAATAAATATACCAACTATGTGAGTCAAAAATTCATTCAAATCGACCAACCATCCATGATCCATTATAATACATAAACCATTAAGTGAAACATGCAAGAAATGCCACATAAATCCAAAAATCTTGGCTTTTCTACTAAAAAAAGTACAACCGAACATACATATATCATTACCAGACCAATAATATCATATAAGACCCCACACAGTCACACATAGCAAATAATGTTTCAAAACTATCAAATATTATCCACATAGCCCCCCACACGGGCACATAAATAAACAGATTTTCCATGATACAACCCAATGCGTATAACAAACTTTTACATTATTATTAACTACCCAACCCAGTTTGAAGAAAGTTAAGCCATAACCTACATCGAATGCCTAAAATTGGTTTAAAATTCGTTAAATATGGAGCTTTACCCTCACAAACGGACTCAAAATCATGTAAAACATACAAATATAGAATCTACACATCAAAAGAAAGCCAACAATACCTATATTGCCCAACTCAGAGTCGATGTTAAAATGGATCCTTGTAATAGATTTTTAGAAAAGAAGGGTAAAATTATAACTTTATCTTTGAAATATTTTCCCCATTCTCATAGTAGTCTACATCTAGTAACCCATGCAAAAATGGGTTAAAAAAGATGTACAAATCAAACAAAAAGCAATTTCAAACTTCACAAACAGAAAATCCAAAAAACCACTTTAAAAATCAAGAATTTAAAGTTGTTTTGAATATGAAATATAGAGAAAAATGATAATTATAAGATTAGATACTTACCCATAGAATAAATATCATAAACCCCTTTGGGGTCATCCAAATTTGAGCTCCTAAGCCACAAAATAATGAAAATAGGGTTTTGATTCACAACTTGGGTAAAAAATATGAAAAATTAAATACAAGTTCTTGGGAAATGGGAAAAATAGAGTTCAAAATTGATAGAAAATGATTCCACGAGAAAAATGCATCCAAAATTAGCAAAATCAAAACTTCCTATCTCCCAAAATGTCAAAAATATGAATTTTGGTGTTATACACAACGATGGTCGCTTAAGCAACACTTTGATTGCTGAAGTAACCCATCAAAGGGTCAAAATGTTGCTTAAATGATCAAATTTTTGTTTAAGTAACCCGGTCAAATAGTCCAAGGTTTGTGTTTTGTAAACACACCAACACCAACAATGTCAACAAAAATCAACTAAATGAATCACATTAAAATGCACTGAGAACTATGAAAATTATCCCCCCACCCTAGAAATACAACAAAGCAACCATATGGATGGGTAAAATAGTCAAATCACACAAAATTAATGTTTCATAAACATCAAGTCATTACATAGAGTTGACCTTTTATCCCTTTTCTATTTTGCTTAGTCTTTTCAGATTTTGAGACAATGTATATTGGAATTGATTGTACTGGTATTCTTTTGGATTAGAGGCTTGTATACCAATAGTACTAGATCGTGGGATGTTATTGTAACCTTATTTATCTTCCATATGATTATTATTATTAGACAATTTGTTGTTTTAAGTCTTTTACTTGCAAATTTCATGCATTTATGGCATTTCCCACCAAATTATCCCATTGCTCCTAGATCCGGGATTTTGATTTGGCTTAGTTATTGGTGAGATAAATTAGGTGGCATCATAACTCATAAATCAAGTTAGACAACCCACCACCTGGATAGGCACTTGACCGATCACTTCTCTTACCTTCCTGAGGCCTCTATGAGAACCCTGGAAACTATTCTGATGACCCTGCATACTATAGCTGGGGGTAGCACTTCACTAATCAGCAGAACACTCTGTACTACAGGTATAACTATCCCACTTTGATGAAACTCTCTAGAGAAATAGCTAAAGGTCCCACAGTCATAACACACCCTAAGCACTGCATTGTATCTAAAATATCCAACTAAACCAAAATAGCTACCTTGGCAAGAAAATCTAGAATATGCCTCACTTAATGGCTGACCACTACTCTAGCTGGGATGGTCACTATAACTGTGCTGAGCCCCATTAGTTTAATAAAGTTCCATATAAATAGGACTAATATAGTAACATTGATGCTTATTACCTACCATGAGAACCTCTGCTTCTGAGCCATGAGCCACTCCGACTACCACTGTAACTAACCTAATAACACTACCTCTTGTCATGACCTTCTTTTGCCTTATGATGCATCTCTTTAATGATCTGGGCATAATAAAAAATCACAATAAAAGACCCGTTAGTGCCAACTAAATTATGAGTATCCATACTAAAAGAAGTATCAATCCCCAAACAAAATACCAAATCTTCTCATACTCAGTTGACAAGATAGATGCAGCATATTTGGACAACTCATGAGACCGAGCCTCATACTCTAAGATGGAAATAGAACACTGCTCCAATCTTAAGAACTAGTCTCTCAGAGGTTCTTTAAAGCTACGGGGCTTATACTTCTACACAAAAACTCAAATAACTGAGTCTATGACAACAGAGAAAACCCGGATGGCTTGGAATTAAGATAACCTCACCATGTCTAGAGGTACTAGATCTAATGAAAAAGTGGTATACTTAACTCTATAAGTCTTTCCTAGGCCCAAATTACGAAGCTTATCCTCACAAGCATTCAAAAACCTACATACATCCTCGCCTGTTGCCCCAAAAAACATTGTCTGAGTTAATCTCTAAAATCTACCCAACATCTGCTTCTTCTCAATAAACATAGCACAATGTGTGGCTACTGGCTGGACAACTATCGGTGCTAGAGGGATATAAACATAGGGGTCGATGACTATAGGTTGTGCCCCTGCCTTATACAACTCTAATAGCAGACTGGGTATCATAAGATGGTGCACCACCAACCAACCCTAAACTAAGGCATCTCTGAGAAACAATGAAGAAATAAAACATAGTAGAGCTTGGAGTGTCCCTTGGCCCACCACTAGCTGGGGTAGAGGAATCTTTGGTATAGGAGAAGGGATAAGGTTTGGTGAAGACTCTGTATCCTAATCTCTAGCTGGGGTTCTAGCTCTTATTCTCTCCCGACCTCTAGGTCATCCATATCATCTAATAAGATCCTATGTTCCGGACTCAGGTCTTCATCTACAGTAGTAACTACTTTTGTCCTAGATGTTTGTGAATGAGTGAACCCAAAAAAATCTTAGAAACCAACACAAAATCTTAGCAAAAAATAAGTGAATAAAGTAAAGATCTCCTATAAATGTCCTTTAGCCTCTCGAATAAAAGAAATAAACATAATTGTTTTGATAAGTGGGATGCTACTAGACACTTAATCTTATACCTACAATACCAATTAACCTATGCTCTTATACCAAATTGTAAAAACGGGCTTACATGATTGATGATGACACCTACTTTATTCCACTAGTACATAAGCATAACCGTTTCTTAGAACTACAAGTAATGGGTTGGTTGGTTGAAAATGATATAAATGTTGGAATTATGCTAGTAATTGGATTACTAATCCTAAATCATACAAATAATGACATAACTAATGAGAAATTTCAAAGCAATAAACAATCCCATAACCTAGTAAGGTCGGTAAAAGAGCCTCCAACAAAGGAATAAAAGTATTATCTATGTCAAAGTAACAATACTCTCAGAATGTAAAACACCAGATTTTTGGTCCTTGATAATTTATAAGATTTTTGATAGCGCCCAAAATAGACCTCCAATTGAACGCTAAAGAAGTCGTTGTCAAATATAGTAACCCAGCTAGGTTGGGGTCGAATCACAAAGGAATACGTCAGAAATCAATCTCAAATTTATTAAAATCACCAGGCAATGCATAAAAAGTAAAAGGGGGATTTGTTAAAATAGAAAAAAAGTGAAAAATTGGTTGCTCTTGGTTGTAAACAATATAAGACGAATACTAGGCTTGTGTTCCCCCTGGATTCTCAACTCCATAAATTTCTTGAAATCAACCCAACTATTTTATTGTTCTGCCTGAAAAGTCTACAAGATAGGTATTATCAACCGCCTTGTTAGTACAAACATAAACCTCACTCTTTATCGATTAAGTCTCAAGGCATCGCCTTGTTACTCCTTGTTACGACCTCAGTTCACTACCACCTTTTGGGAACAAGTGATTAGATGAGATGAAGGGGACGAAAAGGTCGAGGTGAATCCCAAATCACTATCTTAATATTTTTTTCCCAATCACAAACTCCCTTGTGGGGATGGATGTAAATACAGGCTATCTCAAGCTACTGTAGTAAATTGACTTTTAATTATTGTGAAGAAGATTAAGATACATGCAACCCTAGAATAAATGAATATCGTACTTCCTCTACATAGCTAATCCACTAGGGTTTCTACAACCCTTGCTAAGGGAATTAGCCACTCATATTTATGAGATCAATCATAGAATCCACAAATAATATTACAAAATCAATCTCTAAATAATGAGGAATAAATCCGAAAGTCTTAAATTAAATAACAAATGAAGAACAAACCAAGAATATAGGAATGAGAATTAATATCTCAATTTATTGGTGAATATTTGAATGTCTTGAATTTTTGAATAAACAAAGCCTGAAGGGTATTTATAGATTACAAAAACCAAATCCTAATTAAAATAGGAAAACCCTAGAAATTATCTCCTAAATAAATAAGGAAAACACTAAAAATCAAATCCCAAATAAAATAGGAAAACCTAATTACCCATACATAATAGGACTTAAAAACATAATAGGTGTGTAATTGGGATCCATAGAAACACCAAGAAACAAAACCTAACTAAAGTGGGATAGGAAAAGTAAGTTGCCCAAACTTCTGACTCATATATTCATATTCAATCGAGCATAACCATTTGTGTTCTTGGAATTTTTTATCTCAAGACCCATGAAAAGATATACAATTTAATTTTCTTTCCAATGATAACATATTTGCATTAATCTTATATCGGGGTGAAAAGTTATAGCCAAAATATTGAAGCACTGTCAAAGCTGTGTTGAATCTGTCTGAGATATGACTTTAAGGTTTGTCCAAGATACAACTTGTACAGTCTCCCTATGGGATGTTAGGAGGAAGTTATACCTTGGGCAGTAAAGGCTAAAAATGGGTTTCTGACTATCGATTAAGCCACCTTTCATAGTTCTTATTGAATTTAGCATTCCAAACCTAATTTCTTGCAAACACTACCCAAAACACATCAAATCTAACAACTTATCCTTAAGTACATGCATATTCTCATAGTTTAAGCATCGTAAGTTCTATATTACTATAGCACATCAAGAACCTTAACTTAGAACATTACATGTCCTTAGGAAATACAATATAATGAAGTAATACGCCGATGCTTAACCAAGAGAAAGGTAAGATACCTATGGCAGTCAATCATCAATTTTAGCTCAAGACACATTACCCTCTCCAAGTTCAATCATTTTAAAACCAACTGTGTGTATTAAAGCACAATAAAGTGACACAAAGGAATCAAGATATGTAATTCTATTAGCGATAAACAACCATGCATATATACAAGTTACACTAAACAAACAAGTAAGAAACTATCAATACAAACCCATGTGCCCTCACAATAAAGAAGTCCCTCCTCACTCACATGTGAAATCAAGCATGTCAATGTTGGGATGATTAAGAGACACTTACTCTCAAAAATAAGTTCTAATTAATGCATGTCAAATACCATAGGCTTTCCCTTATTTTATTTACTAAGCTTTCAGAAAATTAATTTAGGATCACCATAGGACTTTTCCTATCCCACTTTATCCCTAATTGCTTTCTAATTTTCCATTATGCTCATAGGGTGATGGTATAAAAATAAAGGACCCAAGAAATAAATATAGCATGTTATACTTCTTTGAACTTATGTGAGGACTGTTGTTCTTTGATTCTGGCTCAGCAAAATCAAGAATATAGACATAAATTTCCTCCTCCTTGCACTCTTCTTTAGGATCGAATGACTCGATCAAGATCTGACTATCCAAAGACAATTTAGAAAAATTCTTAGAATAAGATCCAATATGCCCTAACTCATGATTTGCAGTCTTCTTTACATCCCCACATAACTCTAGTATACTCTTCTTAAGAGTGACGATATCCATAAGAGCATGAGAAATTTTAGCCTCCTCTAATTTTAGTTTCTCAAGTTGGCTTTTGAAAAGTTTTTCAAAATATCCAATACTTTCTCTGGACAGGTTGTCATCTCAAGAAGAGTGTATCAGTAATTTTTTTAAAAAAATAAATAAAAACCAATTACTCTAACAACTTCAATCAAGAATTTTTAGACCTCATTCCCTGACAACGGCGCCAAAATTTAATGTTGCCCATAATATACCTCCAATTGAGGTATAAAGTGGTCATTGTCATATATTGTAACCTAACTAGGTTGGGTTCAAATCCCAAGGGAATACATCAAAAATCTATCTCAAATTTATTAAAATTACAAGGCAATGTGTAAAAAGTAAAAGGGGGATTTATAAATAAAAAAATAGAGAAAAATTGATTGCTCTTGATCGTAAACAATATAAGATGAAAACTAGGCTTGTGTCCCCCCTAGTTTCTCAACTCCATAAATTTCTCACGATCAACCCAATTATTTGTTGTTCTACATGTAAAGTCTATAAGATAGGTATTATCACCTTCCTTGTGGGCGCAAAGAGAAATCTCACCCTTTACAAGTTAAGTCTCAGAGCATTACCTTATTGCTCCTTGCTACGACTTTAGTTCACTGTCACCTTTTGTGAACAAGTGATTAGATGAGATGGCGAGGACTAAATGGTGGAGGTAAATCCTAAATCATTTTCTTAATTTTCTTTTTCCAATCACAAACTCCCTTTTAGGGATGGATGTGAATACAGGCTATCTACAGCTACTACAACTACTTGAGATTTAATTATCGTGAAGAAGATTAAGATACATGCAACCCTAGAATAGATAAATATTACACTTTCTCTACGTAGCTAATTTGCCAGGGTTTCAACAACCCCAGCTAAGGGAATTAGCCGCTCATATTTATAAGATCAATTATGGAATCAGCAGACAAAATTATAAAATGAATCTCCAAATAATGAGGGATAAATTCAAAAGTCTTAAATTGAATAACAAATTAGGAATATATGAATTAGAATTAATATCTCAATTTATTGGTGAATAGTTGAATGACTTGAACTCTTGAATAGACAAAGCCTAAAGGATATTTCTAGATTATAAAAACCAAATCCTAATTAAAATAGGAAAATCCTAAAAATCATCTCCTAAATAAAATAGGAAAACACTAGAAAGAAAATCCTCAATAAAATAGAAAAACATAATTACCCATACCAAATAGGACTAAAACACATAATAGGAGTATAATTGGGATATATGGGAACCCAAGAAACAAATCCTAACCAAAATGGGATAGGAAAAGTAAGTTGGCTAAAATTTTGACTCGTATCTTCATCTTTAACTAAGAATAACCTTTTGTGTACTCGAAATTTTTGATCTCAAGACCCACCAAAATATATACAGTTGAATTAGCTTTCTAATGATAATGATTTTTCTATAATCTGATATCGGGGTTAAATGTTATGGCCAAAATACTAAAGCACAGTCAAAGCTGTGTTTAATCTATTCGAGATACGACTCGTAAATTCTCCTTATGGGTTGTTAGTAGTAAGTCACACCTTGGGAAGTTAAAGCTAAAAATGGGTTTTGAACTATGGATTAAACTACCTTTCATAGTTCTTCTTTAATTTAGTATCCCAAACCTAATTTCCTATAAACACTCCCCAAAACACATCAAATCTAAAAACATAGCCTTAGGTACATCCCTATTCTCATTTATTAAGAATCATAAGTATTATATTCCCATATCATATTAATTTTATCCACACTGCCCAGACTATGACTCCCTATCCAAGTTGTTGGGAGTCTTGACAGGACCTATGGACTCAATTGTAGCATGTCTAGTATGTTAACTTGGAGTTTTAACTTTTACTATGATTTGGACTCTATTAGACATAGGGCCTCGTAACGAGTAGTATGGTGTCTTCCATAGCCTAACTGGTGTGATGCCTAAATTATTTCTGCTTTGCTAATGACTGAACCAAGTGATTCATAATGACAGAGTATGTGTCATATGGTACAACTTATAGCTAAGTCAGTGTTGGTAATCCTTAACACTGTCCAGCCTATGACTCGATGATAAGAGTTATAGGGTGACCCTATGATTCTTAAGTTAACCTATAACAACTAGCGATGATTTTTTAGTCATTTCATTAAGGGCATTTTGGTCAATTCACTTTTTCACTTATTTGAACCCTACGACCATAAATTACTCTAAGGGATTATTTCTCATTCATAACACAATTAAAAACACTCTAAAACTCTCTAACCTATCCATGGTCAAAATACTTAGGGTTTCCAAGGAGTTTGTTATCTAAGAGCTCAAGGAGAGATTTCTCTCCATAAATCTTGGTATTTCAGGCATGTTCTTGTTCCCCAATTCTCAATTTTTTAAAAGCATATGTTTTACATGGTTTAAATTTTGGGGATTTTAATGCGAGTTTTTTATGGTTGAGGGTTTTGACATGGTTGATTCTTAAATTGTTTTCCTATATTTATTATGCATTGTTTATGCTTTATTCATGGTTTTGAATATGTGGGGTGCATAGGTATAGTGAATAATCTAAGGAGTTGAATATTTGTATTCCCTCAACCCATTTGTGAAATAAAATTTAAAATATGGATTTGTCATATGATTTGGCTTACTTACCTACACTATCGCATTGCATAATGATTAAAGGTTAAATATGGACTTCAAAGTACTTGTTGGCTATGATTTGATTTGATAAACTAAAGGAGGTCGAGGCATTACTCCATTTTGATTTAATGAACAAAGGGGGTCGAGGCATTGAACTGGGATAATGGAATTATAATTGCATCATGATAAACTTGTAAGTGTATGGTATAGCAACACTCATGATATGCCTTAATGTATAATTCCTTGATAAATGAAAAGGGTTAAGAGAAACTTATTTTAATTTGGGCTTAATGAGGTTATGTATCTAAGCCGTAAAGGTGCGGGTCATGGATAACTTATACTAGAAACTCATGTTTTCCAGCATGAGGTTTGGTCATGATGACCTATTTGCACATTTCACACTATTGATATAATTGTATCTTAGATTGATGTAGGGTCGAGACATTCCCTAGCCTTTCTTACTACCTCTGGTTCATGTGGTTAACACATACTGGGGTCTTTTTAGTAGGGGGAGATAAACCCATATAGCCTGTGGGTGCCTATTTATGATAGTTGAGTTACATAATCTAGGGTAAAGTTTACTTCATACTAATCCTTCTTACTTGTCCCAACATGACATGCTTATATATATATGATTGTGTGCATTGGTTTTGAATGAATTAAAATGTATATTATGATATTATTTTATCCCCTATCCCTTAGTTACATGCTAGTGCTAAAGCTACTAACCATATTTGGATATTGTATCCTAATGTGATGTAGGCACCTAAGATACTTCTACTTTTTTGTGCTGTGATAGGTGGATCATCTCGATTTGTGGGTTATTAGTGGTGAAGTGATGAGTTTTCATTCTCTGAAAGACTTGGTCATTTTATCAATTTTCTTCCTTAGACTAAAATTGAAGAGTTCACTATAACAGTATTATTGTCATTACCATTGTCAGAGTTGGGGTGAGCTTGGGGGCAGGTCTCAAAACTTTATTAATTTCAATTTTCTTAGAAGGATTTGTGGGTTACAGTGGACTTGGGTAGTGGTTTTGGCTATTTTTCTTGATTGGTTGTTGTCGAGTATAGACATAGGTTAGATTCTCTAAATTTATCTTATGCTATCCTATTATAAGTCTGAAATTCATCCGTTGTAGGTGGTATGGTGTTCTTTCTGGCTAGGTGCAGAGGGTAATCTCTGGTCCCTATTGGACTTTCGATATCCATCATGACCAGGCCCTACTTAAAGTCGTGACAATGTTGGTATCTGAGCCTAGGTTTGGTAACATTAGGTGTCCACAAATCCATGCCAAGTAGAGCTTCTTTTATGGGTATATAGAGCACTACACTTAGAAGGGAGAGACTATGAGGAATTTGGGAATGATTCCCTTTTTTGTGATCTATTATTAGGCTATAGAGTCTAATGTCTTGAAATTTCCTCTAATTCCTATTTTTTTGCTTTTCAGATCATGCCTTTTAGAAGATCTAATGCTCATGCAAACTCCTCTATCCCGCTTGAGGATAATGCAGATGGGGTCCATCCTACTCAGAGAGTTCATACCCGGTCTAGGGTCACTATTTTTGATTGCCCTAGTGGAGTTCCACTAGTCCCCACTGATCCCTCTTCTATTGGTAACACTCCTACTTGGTCAGCTCCAGAAGATATTACCAATGATGATTTCCACCATTCTATTCATCGATTAACCAAGTTAGTGACATCTCAATCACATTAATTGGGTCCTAATGGTGATATTGTGAGTTCTTCTAAGGAAACAAGGGTTAGCAAGTTCATCTAGATGAATCCTCCGACCTTTACTGGTTTGATAGTTCAGAAAGATCCTCAAAGGTTCATAAATGAGATGGAGAAGATTCTTTGTGTGATGCATGTTTCTAACTTTGAGACTGTGGAATTCACTGAATACCAGCTGAAGAATCTAGCATATTAGTGGTATGAGGAGTGGGATCAGTATTATGGGAGGATTTCTTAGGCGTATTTCTTGACCACTTCTTTCCTCAAGAGTTGTGGAAGGTAAAGGTTGAGGATTTTGTTAATTTGAAGGAAGGGCAAAAGTACTATAAAGGAGTATGCCTTGATGTTTCACCAGTTATTCTATTATGCTCCTGAGATAGTATCTAGTATGAAGGCTAAGATGATGAAGCTCCTGAGCTAGTATCTAGTATGAAGGCTAAGATAATGAAGTTTATGTCGTATTTGTCTTGAGACTTGGTGTTGGAGTGTAAGGCTACCTTATTGAACAGTAACATAGATATTTATAGGCTTGTGGTGTATATTTAATAGGTGGAAGATGAAAATAAGAAATAAGCCAAAATAGGGGAGTGGCAAAGTAAGACACCTCAATTTTATGAGCAGGGTGTTGGCTAATAGAAAAATGGCCAAGATGGCAGATAGTGGTCTAAGAAGAACAAAGGGATTGCTGGTTCATATTCTACAACTAGTGCTCTATATCCTAAGCTATCTAGTGATTGATATTTTTAGAGCAACAGGTGATTCAATGCACTAGGTACCCAATCTCAGGCCAGTAGGGCTCAGTTAGATCCATCCCAACCTTTTTTTTTATAGATAAGTGCATCATGGATTTTGTGATAGGGAATGGAATTAGTATTTTAGATTTGGTCTTCTTATCCATATTCAGAGAAACTATGATGTTGTTACAAGGCTAATAAGGTCCTAGTTTCTATTTTTTCTTCTCCGACACCAAAGGGTGCTACTTTTTGCTCTTGCACTGGTTAGAATCGTCTGTATGCTCTTACCACTTATCAGGATTCTAAAGCATCTTTTGATGTTTTTATTGGTATGCTAAAACTCTTTTATTATGATGTATATTATCTACTTAATCATGGGTCTAATCTCATCTGTGGCTATTCATTTAAGTTTTGATGTTGTTGTATTCCTTCCCTTTTCTGTGTGTACCCCAACAAGTGACTCTATTATGGTTAGAAGAGTCTATAGGGGTTGTGTGGTATCAATATATGGTAGAGATATGTTAGTGGACCTACTTAAATTAGACATGTTATAGATTGATGTGATTTTTGGGATGGATTTGTTAGACACATGCTATGCGTCTCTTGAATGTAGAACCCGAAAGGTTTAATTTTCAATTCCCAAATAAGCTAGTGGTTGAGTGGAAAGGTAGTTCCCTAGTGCCCAAGGGAAGGTTTATTTCTTAACTTAGATCTCGAAAATTGGTTTCCATGAGGTGTCTCTACCATTTAGTGTAGGTTAAGGATTTTAGATCCGAAGGTCTCTTTTTGAAATTGGTCCCTATGGTCTATGAGTTTTTGATAATCTTCTTGGTGTTCATCCTAATAGGAAAATTAATTTCAGGATTGATCTTCTTTTGGACACTTATCCTATCTCTATACCTCCTTATAGAATAACTCTAGCTAAATTTAAAGAACTTAAGGAGCAGTTGAAAGATCTTCTTGAAAAGGATTTTATTTGCCCTATTATTTCTCCTTGGGGTTCTCAGATACTCTTTATACATAGGATGGATGGACCTCCCAGGATGTGTATAGATTACCACTAGCTGAATAAGGTGATGGTAAAGAATGAGTACCCTCTTATGAGGATTGATGATCTATTTGAATAGCTTTACAAAGCTAAGTACGTTTCTAAGATTAATCTTTGATCGGGTTATCATCTCCTGAAGATTAGGGAGATGGATATCTATAAGGCTACTTTCTAAACCTGGTATGGTCATTTTGAGTTCTTGGTTATGTCCTTCTATTTTACTAATGCCACAATGAAATTCATGGATCCTATGAATTGGGTATTCCATCAATTCCTATATTTGTTTGTCATTGTATTAAATTATAATATTTGGTGTACTCTAAGAGTGACGTGGATCATGCCAATCACCTCCATATAGTGTTGCAGACCCTTAAAGATCAATGGTTGTATGCAAATTTCTCAAAGTGTAAGTTATGGTTAAATGTTGTGACTTATTTAGGTCATGTTGTTTCTAGTGAAGGGATCACTGTGGATCAATAGAAAATTGCGGTGGTTAAGAAGTACCCTATACCTTCAACTCTAATAGAAATTCAAAGATTCCTTGGTTCAACCAGTTATTATAGAGGGTTTATTGAAATTTTTTCTTCCATGTGGCCCCATTGGCTAAGTTGACTAAGAAAAAGGGAAAGTTTATATGGTCTAATGTTTGTGAGGGTATTTTTGAGAAGTGAAAGAATAAGTTGACTTCTGCTCTTGTTTTGACTCTGCCCAAGGGTACCGATGGTTTTTTGTTTATTATGATGTGTCTTAATTAGGATTGGGTTATATGTTGATGTAACATGGCAAGGTGGTTGCATATGCTTCTAGGCAGTTGAAGATATATGAGAAGAACTATTTGACTTATTTGGAATTATTGGTTGTGGTCTTTGCCTTGAAGATTTGGCATCACTATTTGTATGGGTTTCATTTTGACATGTTCTCATACCATAAGAGTTTGCAATATGTGTTCACCTAGAAGAAATTGAATCTCAAGCAAAGGAGATGGCTTAAGTTACTTAAGGACTATGATACGAGTTTTCATTATAATCTAGGTAAAGCTAATGTTTGCTAATGCTCTTAACAGGTTATCCATGGGGATTTTGTCTCATGTTGATGAGAAGAAATGAGGCATGATGAAGGATATTCCCCATTTAGATAATCTTAGAGTTTGTCTTTATGACTGTAAGGATAGTAGTATGATTATGCAAGAGGTGGTGACATCATCTCTTGGTGCTGAGGTGAAGGAGAAACATGTCTTGGACCCTATATTGATGCAAATCAATGATGATGTAGGTCACCCAATAGTGATGGCTTTTGAGATTGGTGATGATGGTATTTTGAGGTACCAAGGCAAGCTTTGCACTCCTAATATTTGTGGTATTTGAGAGACAATCTTGGCAGAGGCTTATGAGTCGAGGTACACTATTCATCCTGATTCGACAAAGATGTATCATAACTTAAGAGAAATTTATTAGTAGAGTAACATGAAGAGGGATATGAACAATTTTATGTCTAAGTACATAGTATGTGAACAAGTGAAAGTTGAGATCATGAGGCCTGGTGGTTTGCCTAAAGAGCTTGAGTTGCCTGTATGAAAATGGGAAGTGATTCTTCCATAGTCTTTCCATCAGTTTAATTCCATTTGGTTCATCATTGATAGGATGACTAAGTACTCTCACTTCTTGCCAATGAAGACTAACTATTTAGAGGAAGATTATGCTAAGCTTTTCATTGAGGACATCATGAAGTTTTATAGTGCTCTAATTCCCATCATATCTTATCGAGGTTGATGATAGGCGAATTTACAAGCCTATAGTGCTATATTTTACCCATATTTTAGCCAAGTTTTGAGGACAAATTACATAATTCATGCACTTTTAGTCCTTTTTCCTGTAAGTGAGCTAACAAACGTGATTAGCAAGTTTTCAGGTATAAATGATGCAGATTTCAGCATTTTATGGATAACTTGACGCCAAAGAAAGCTTCACGAAAGAAGGAAGGGAAAGCTTGGATGCCAAGGACCAAAAGTGACGCATGGAAAACCTGTCCTGGGCAAAAACAACATTTCTGAAGACTTTGGGGACCAGCAGTAACCTATTAGGATTAGGATAATAATGCAGTAATTTATTAGGATTAGGATAATGATGCAGTAAGCAAGTAGGATTGGGTTAAGTAATTCATTAGCGTAGTAGGAATAGGATATGGGTATTATCAATATCCTATTCTGCTAGAGATTTTGAGGAATTCTTCCATTAGTTACAATTCATTCTATTCTCATTCTACTTCTTATTCCACAACTTACAACTCGGATTCTAATTCTTCCATTAATTCTATTTTTTATTCTTCTTCTATTCATCAATTCAATTCTTAATTTCCACAACAAGAGAAACGTTACTCAGCAAGGAATTCACGCCATTCTTACCCCTATACCTAACGTGAGATCTTTATTGTGGTACAATGATAATGTCTATTGTGATTTCCTTCGCACTCATGAGTAGCTAAACCTCTCTGTTAGGGTTATGGAAGGCTTATGAGATACTATCTATTGCTATGAGTTTGTGAATTCGTGACACGTGTATTGCTTATATCATTATTCTCTTCATCTTAATGCAAATTCTTGTGGCTGCAGACGCATAAAATTACGCCAGTATAGCATTAACTTGTTCGAAAGAAAATTTATATGTCTGGAAAAGAGATAATGTCAAGGTAATAGGGTCCCATCCCCTATTAAAAAGTTAATGTCGTAACTGGATTAACCTCTTGGGGAATTTGTACCGTTAGATACGCTGTAAGCTCGAAAGAATTACAGTGAAATAGTCCTTGTTTAGGTCGAAAGACGCTTGGATTTACCATCGAATACAATTCTCTATAAGCACATGCATGTCTGAGTTCTGCATAACTAATAGTCAATAGAGACGTACAACTAATAAGGTGGACATAACCCCAACCTCTCAATTCTCATTGTTTTACATCTTACCAAACATTCTTACTTTTTACTTTGCTATTTTCCGTTTTTACCTTATTACTTTGGTTACATTACTTGCATGACAAAACTCCCCCCTTTTACGAGACTTTCACCAAAAGTCTAGTAATCCTTGCTTACTTGTTGACCAAGCTATTCCCTGTGGGATCGATACCCAACCCAGTTGGGTTATATATTTGACAATTACCGCTTTACACTCCTACGAGAGCTGTAGATTGAGCGTTATCAAAAATTGGCGCCGTTTCCGGGGATTACGAGTGTCAATTAAGTTTTTTATAATTACTAGACCCTTTGGTCAAAGTTCTCGTACTTTTACTTTTACTTTTTGTTTTTGTTCTCTGCAGGTTTTTATTCAGTGCATGCCCCATACTCGAAGTTCTGGTCAACCATTCTTACCTATAAATCCTGAACCACAACGTATTGGTAGAATGGAGGCACAACACGAAATTGAAAGGATGGCTACTCAACAGGAACAGACGAGACTAGATGCTCTAGCCGCCGCTCAAGTGCATCAACAGAATATTGATAGCCCTGGGCGAGCAATAAATCCTGAAGACGAGGACCTAGGTGATGACGAGTTACTAAACCCTAGGCATGCTGTTGAGATCGCAACACCTACCAACAGAAGAGATCGTCAAGAAAGGTTTAGGCATGAACGCCGACCTGTACAACCAGCTTTCGACGATGATGATGATGATCTTGATGGATCCGAAGCCACAAGAGCCATCATTCCTCCACCATTGGCACCCGGAGCCAAGTTCAACATCACAATCACCATGATTCAGTTATTGCAACTCAAGGGATTATTTGGTGGACTAGCAGGCAATGATCCGAATATGCATCTCATCAACTTTATTTCTACATGCAAGTCGTTTGACAATCCTGGCGTTGGTCAGAATGAAATTCGATTACACCTATTTCTATTGTCTCTGTCTGGGGAGGCAACTCTATGGTTGAATGAGCTGAATCCTGATTCTATTACAAATTGGAGGCAATTGAGAGACGCTTTCCTAGAAAGATTCTTTCCGCCATCCAAAAGAGCACAATTGAGAGATGAAATCAACAATTTTAGGTAGCTTCCAACCGAAGCTCTTCATGAAACATGGGAGAGGTTCAAGACGAAGCTAATGCGTTGCCCAAACCACCATATGACCAATGTTCACCTAATGGAGATACTATACAGATCCTTGAATTCAATAACTAAACCCATGGTGGACAATGCGGCTGGAGGATCTTTTATGGACCTCACCTTTGGTCAGGCAAACAATATGCTAGATCGGATGATGAAGCAAAGTAGAGCTTGGCATACCAGGGATTCTGAGGTAGAAAGCCCCACTTTATCTATTGGCATGACTGCAGACCAAAGGAGAAGAAAAGAAGAATGTGATCAAGATATGGCGCATCTGAAAACACAAGTGGATCTTCTTACAAAACATCTATTATAAGGGAAGACAGAAAAAGTCAAAGCTATTGCGTCAAAAGGAAGAGACGAATCTGATTCAGAAAAAGAAGCCAACTACTTGAACAATCAGGGGGGTTTCCAAGGTAATACCCAAGGAAACCAAGGTCGGAACTACTATGATAAATTTGGAAATAAGGACCAAGGTAGTTGGAAGAACAAGAATGAAAAAAGTGGTTTATACGTTCCCCCAGGAAGACGTGACACCACCACATTTGGTTCTGGAAATATGGAAGATATGATGGCTAAACTGTTGAAAGGAGTGGAAGCAACCAGCGCAGGAGTAACGGAGGTAATAAATGATTTGTCCTCGATGAAGCAATTAGTTGACTCACATTCCACTTCAATAAAACAAATAGAGCAGCAATTGAGCTAACTTTCAGCAGCAATCAATCAAAGAAAGGCTGGCACTTTACCTAGCAACACTGTGAAAAATCTAAGGAATGATGGATCATGCATGGATATTACTACTAGGAGTGGTAAGGTGCTGGAAAATTCATCCCAAAGCAAGCAAGTGGCCAAAAATAAAGAAGATGAGGACGCCATAGAAGCTGACCAAGACATCCATGACGTCACCCCTAGTGGTTTGTAGCTTAAAAAGACCAAAATTCGGAAGCAAGAGGAGAAGAAAGCTGTGGAGAGAACAATCCCACTTCCACCACCACTTTTTCCTCAAAGATTGCAGAAAAAGGCGGATGATACAAGGTTCAGCAAATTCATGACTATGTTAAAGCAGCTGACTATTAATGTTCCGTTGGTGGAGGCACTAGAACAAATGCCTGGGTACGCAAAATTCATGAAGGACCTTTTACCAAAGAAACGGGCGGTAAGCTATGAGCCGGCAGATAATGTTCATCATTACAGTGCTATTGCTACCCGATCACTAGTTCAGAAAAAGGCCGACCCTGGTGCCTTCACGATTCCTTGCATGGTTGGATCTATGAATTTTGCTAAGGCATTGTGTGATCTGGGTGCTAGCATCAATTTGATGCCACTATCCGTCTACAAGAAATTGGGGTTAGGCGATCTGACACCAACCAATATGAGGCTCGTGATGGCTGATAGGTCGGTAAAACGACCTGTGGGTATCTTGAATGATATGTTGGTGAAGGTTTCTTCATTTATCTTTCCTGTAGACTTCATTATTCTGGATTGTGAGGTGGATTCCAAAGTTCCCATAATCTTGGGATGCCCTTTCCTTGCAACAGGAAGTGTGCTTATTGACATGAGAGCTAATGAGCTTTTATTTTGGTTGAATGACGAAGTGGTCCATTTTCATATATGCAAAGCAATGAAGAAGGCCCCCGATATGAATGTGTTCTCTGTAGATGATGTTCATTATGAGGATAAGAAAGCATTATCTGTAGCGAAACAGCTTACTGTTGAGCCATTGTCTGCTGCGCTACTGAATATGGAGCATAAGGATGATGAAGATTATGAAGAAAATCCATGTGCTCTAACATAAATAGGGTCCTATTCTCATAATCCTAAACACCCGGACCTTGATCTTAAGAATCAACCGGCACCAACAGCGAAGACTTCCATTGAAGAGCCACCAATGCTAGAATCGAAAGAGCTCCCCGAATATCTAAGGTATGTGTTTTTGGAAAGTGGAAATATACTTCCTCTAAGTGTGGTGGATGATTTAAGTGAACAGCACGTAGAGGCTCTCATCTCTGCTCTGAAGAGATACAAGAGAGCCATGGGTTGGACTATTGATGATATAATTGGTATCCCTCCTGGGATAGGCATGCACAAGGGTCATCTTGAAGAAGATTGCATGCCTACAAGTAAACCTCATTGTCGTCTGAATCCATTCAGAAAATGATCCACCATCTATCTCGATGAAGTCTAAGTAATCAAGATAGCTATGTCATGCCGCGATAATAAATCAAGCGCTTGGTGGGAGGCAACCCATCGTGTTTCATTTTTTTTCTTTCCTTCGTTCTACTAATTGTTTGCTTTTGACAAATAAAAATCCAAAAAGAAGAGTCGTGCCACAACTAAAACTAAGGCGCTTGATGGGAGGCAACCCATCGTTCTAATCGTCTTTGTTGTTTTTGAGTAAATGTAGGTGCAAAGAGGTGTAAAATGAGGAGGTCGGTTTCAAATTTTGATTTGGACGTATTGCATGTTAAAGGTGGTAAGTTAGGAATGAAGAAGCAAAAGGCTATAGATTGGGCATTGCTTATGAAAATATAGGAAACGAACAAGGCTAGGCCTATGTAAAACTAGGCCACGAACAAGGTAAGGCCTATACTATGTCCTAAACTCTCGGAATCTAGTATGCCATAGCATAGGCGCCGCCCATGACCAAGTAAGCCATAGCTTAGGGCGCCTATGCCAATGCCTTTTGTCTCTGAATCTCATATGCTAAGTGAAAGGCGCCGCCTATGCCTAAGAATGCCATGGCATAGGCACCGCCTATGCTCAATAATTCTATGCAAAAGGCGCCGCCTATGCCAAGCATAGGCAAAGCAAAAGGCGCCGCATATGGTCATTTCTTGTCTCCAAAACCGATTTTAAATGGGTCAAACCCGACCCAACCTTCCCCTATAAATAAGAGACTTAGCCTTGAACCAAAAACACATTGGAAACCTAGCATAAGCGCCGCCTATAGTCTCCAAATCCTCTCTAAAATTTTCCTGTTGCTCTTTTACTTTGCAAGAACATCATCCAAGGTCATCAACCAAGTAAGTACTTCTTTGTTCTTCATTTATCTTCCGTAAGTACTACACGACTACGCCTATTATGAATTGTTAAATCTTAAAGTATTATTGATGATCTGAATGTGATTGAATTGTTGTGATACAACCAAGTGTGTGAACGTATACGTAAGGATGATCTTAACTTGTTCCCAACTTGAATTTGATTTTGGTGCATTATCATACTTTTACGGAATTGATATGGTCACAAAAATTGCATAATCTTGTCATTTGCATACTTACATGTTGGAATGACTTGTTCATTGGAATAAAGAATTATAGTTGCCTACCTACATAGGACGTTGTGAGATGCTATACCTTGATTCAATCCCTATGTAGTAGTCATGATATATCAAACATGAAAGTATTGCCAAGATTACAAGAAGTATGAATGCACTGATTTTATTGTTGGAATATAGAACCTAAAACATATGCCGATGAAGTCTGAGTAATCGATCACTTTCACTTCACTAGTCTGTACCAACAAACTAAGTGTGGGGTGGTGTCACTACTGCTTGTTTATAGATTGTATCCATCGAAATGACGCTAACATGAACATTGTTTTAGTCTCAGGTACAATGGCACCCAAAACAAGACAAGGCAAAGATAAGGCAACCACTTCCCAAAAAGGCAAGAAAAGAGGACGCAAAGAGCAAGGAGAATCATCCTCGATGCAAGTACCACGCCGCATGTTCGGAATTAAATGGGTTTTAGAGGAGGAAGCAAAGGAATGGTATAGGAACAACAAAGAGAATAAATATGTTCACGTGGACTTGATAAACAAGGAAAGCCTAGCAAAGAAAGAACCGCGCATGTTGGCCAAGATCATGGCGTTACATCTTGATTTCATATTCCGAGACATGGGAGAATGCAATCTCTATTCAACAAGAGAATTCTATGCCAACTGGTCACCGAAAACCACAGAAAGCGAGATCAAGATTCGGTGCCAAGTTTTACAACTCAATGTGGATTTCTTCAACACCTTTCTTGGCTTGCCTGCTGTTGATCCATCACCATTCAAAGAGCTGTACAGTAGACCTCCATATAGAGCCATTCAACACACACTCTGTGGAACAAGATCCATGGCACAGTGGAGTAGACACAAGGACATTGGACGACACAACACCTTCCCATATGCTCCTTTGAATAGAGAAGCAAGAATATGGTTGCGCATAGTCAACTCTTGCCTAATTCCAGGGACTCAGTACACCAAGATAACAAGAGATAGAGTGTTCTTGGTATACGCATTGATGACGAATGTCCCTATCAACATTGGGGCAATTATTCGATCCACAATGCAGAAAGCTAGGCTACACAAGAGGTCCCACTTCAGTTTTGGCAATCTGTTGACCGCAATATTGAGGAAGGAAGACATCGAAGAGGAACCGGCTGATCATAAACTCCTACACAACCCAAAGGAGGTTGACCTCACAAAGGTTAAGGATGCTGAAACTACGCATGGAGTCAACCTTACCACTTCAGAAAGGCATGCTCGGGATGAGAGTTTCTTTCGCCATCTTTATGGCATAACTCGATTTACAATGATGAGTGGAGGTCGTGTTCCAACTGCTGCAGAGCTCCAACAACTGGATCATGACTATCCAATGAATGTGCATGCAAGGGAGATGTGTGGAGTAGGTACATATTTTAAGGAACCTCTTGATGACGACGTGCCAAACGATAATGATCGACGAATGCCAGACTCTGATGTGGAGGAGAATTCTGATGACGACGACTCCTATGATGATTTCGACGAAGGGGGTATGACCCCCGACATAGAGGAGGAGTCCGACTGACCAGGTTCTTCTTATTTATTTTTCACTGAGAGCAGTGTGTCCCGTCTAAGTGTGTGGTGCTGGTATTTGCATGCTATACTTCTCTATCTGCATTTGCATTTATGTTTGTTTAGTTTTACTTTTTATTAGTTAAATTTTTTTTTACTTAACTTCACATGAAATTATTCTAATAGGCAGCATGAGATTATGACAAGAGTTTGTGCTAAAATCATGACTATTGAGACGTTTAGGCTCTAATTGTGACTCACTATGTGATATTATGTGGTTCAATTCCTTCATCTGTTGGGTCAAGAGTCTATGCTACTCCCAATAAAGTCAACCATGTGCCTTGTGTGTGTGAGGATATAGTATATTCTGTGTTTGTAGTTGATGCTAGAACTTGCCTGGTATGTATGTAAAGAGAAACAAAGAGTGTGAGTTTACGAGATGATTTAGGCATTTCTTTGGCAACCTTTGATTGTTTACCTTCGTTTTATCTACCCATGGAAATCATCCTAGATAACCCCTTTGAGCCTTTAGCCAATTTTCTTTGACAACCTCATATGTAAGCCTAATCCATTTTTTCAAGACCATAATTTGATCCAAATTCCTAAGTTCTTTAAAGTGTAAAGTCATGTGACAAAATAAGAAGAAATTGGGTGAGTATGATGCTTTAGAATGTAATGGTGCTTGAATTTGTTATGAAAAACAATTGTTATCATAAGAGGTGTTATGAAAAAGAAAAAAAAAGGGAAAGGAAAACTGAAAAGTTAGTTATATTTAAAATTGAAAAAACAAATGTGGAAAAAAGGGGTGGTAGAATAAAAGAAAGTAGAAAGGTTGTTTGAAAGAAAGGTATTAATGGCATAATGTGCTGTATTAAAGTGCTTAGGAACATAGTCACTATTTCTGGCCAAAATAATCCTACCCGTCCCTTAGCCTACATTACAACCAGCAAAAGACCTATTTGATCCTAAGCTTAACATTCTGATATTTAGTGGAGCATTACACTAAGGGCAAGCCTATGGTCATCAGTTGCAACATATCAATTCTTTGTGAGAGTGAGAGGAAGGATAATTTTATACCCATGTTTCGATAAATATACTATACTTGTGAGTGATTATGGGTAATATATTGTGAGAAACACATGGTTGATGAGTTTTGGGTGGTTGTGTATGATTCTCTGTGCCTTAACTTTTTGATACGAATTAACCATCATCACAAGTCTATGTTAGAGGTTAAATTGTTTCTAGTAAGTGATCAGAAAACTACTCATTGTTAATGATTGCTATGCCTGTCTTGATGAATATTTTGCGTTGTTGCTGAGAAACCCTAAGTCGATGTTTAGATGGGCATAATAGTTTGTTCGAGGACGAACAAAGCTTTAACTGTGGGGTGTTGATGATAGGCGAATTTACACGCCTATAGTGCTATATTTTACCCATATTTTAGCCAAGTTTTGAGGACAAATTACATAATTCATGCACTTTTAGTCCTTTTTCCTGTAATTGAGCTAACAAACGTGATTAGCAAGTTTTCAGGTATAAATGATGCAGATTTCAGCATTTTATGGATAACTTGACGCCAAAGAAAGCTTCACGAAAGAAGGAAGGGAAAGCTTGGATGCCAAGGACCAAAAGTGATGCATGGAAAACCTGTCCCGGGCAAAAACAGCATTTCTGAAGACTTTGGGGACCAGCAGTAACCTATTAGGATTAGGATAATAATGCAGTAATTTATGAGGATTAGGATAATAATGTAGTAATTTATTAGGATTAGGATAATGGTGCAGTAACCAGGTAGGATTGTGTTAAGTAATTCATTAGCTTAGTAGGAATAGGATATGGGTATTATAAATACCCTATTCTGGTAGAGATTTTGAGGCATTCCTCCATTAGTTACAATTCATTCTATTCTCATTCTACTTCTTATTCCACAACTTACAACTCGGATTCTAATTCTTCCATTAATTCTACTTTTTATTCTTTTTCTATTCATCTATTCAATTCTTAATTTCCACAACAAGAGAAACGTTACTCTGCAAGGAATTCATGCCATTCTTACCCCTATACCTAACGTAAGGTCTTTATTGTGGTACAATGATAATGTCTATTGATGAGTAGCTAAACCTCTCTGTTGGGGTTATGGAAGGCTTATGAGATACTATATATTGCTATGAGTTTGTGAATTCGTGACACGTGTATTGCTTATATCATTATTCTCTTCATCTTAATGCAAATTCTTATGGCTGCAGACGCATAAAATAATGCCAGTATAGCATTAACTTGTTCGAAAGAAAAGTTATATGTCTGGAAAAGGGATAATGTCAAGGTAATAGGGTCCCATCCCCTATTAAAAATTTAATGCCGTAACTGGATTAACCTCTTGGAGAATTTGTACCGTTAGATACGTTGTAAGCTCAAAAGAGTTACAGTGAAATAGTCCTTGTTTAGGTCGAAAGACGCTTGGATTTACCATCGAATACAATTCTCTATAAGCACATGCATGTCTGAATTCCGCATAACTAATAGTCAATAGAGACGTACAACTCATAAGGTGGACATAACCCCAACCTCTCAATTCTCATTGTTTTACATCTTACCAAACATTCTTACTTTTTACTTTGCTATTTTCCATTTTTACCTTATTACTTTGGTTACATTACTTGCACGATAAAACTTCCCCCTTTTATGAGACTTTCACCAAAAGTCTAGTAATCCTTGCTTACTTGTTGACCAAGCTATTCCCCGTGGGATCAATACCCAACCCAGTTGGGTTATATATTTGACAACGACCGCTTTACACTCCTACGAGAGCTATAGATTGAGCGTTATCAGAGGTACTCAGTTCTCTTCCCATATTTTGCATTCCTTTTAGAGGGGTTTGAGGACTATGGTGAACCTTAGCACTACCGTCCATCCACAGATAGATGGATAAGTAGTAAGGACAATATAGACTTTAGAGGATATGCTCAGATCCTATGGAATTGATTTGGGTGGTAGTTGGGTTGATCATTTGATTTATATTGAGTTTTCTTATAATAATAGCTAGAACTCTAGTATTGGGATAACTATATTTGAGGCTTTGTATGATAGAAGATGTCGTTCTCCTATTGAGTGGTTTGAGGTTAGTGAGACTGGGTTGTTTGGGCCTGATTTGGTTCTTCAAGCTATGGAAAAGGTGAAGGTGATTTAGGATATGCTTTATACCATCCAAAGTTTTCAAAAGTCCTAAGAGGACGTGAGGTGAAGGGAGTTGGAATTTGAAGTTAGCGATTGGGTGTTCTTAAATGTGTCTTCCATGAAGGAAGTGATGAAGTTTAGAAAAAAAGGGAAACTCATTCCCCATTATGTGGTCCCATATTTGATTTTTAAGAGAGTAGGCAATGTGTCTTATGAATTGGAATTGCCTTTAAGTTTGGGTTCTATTCACTCAGTCTTTCATGTTTTGATATGGAGAAAGTACATGGGTGATCCCTCCTTTGTGGTTTCATTAGAAAGTGTAGGTGTTTCAGATTCCTTATCATATGAGGAAGTCCTAATTGAGATATTGGATTGGCAAGTATGTCGGTTGTGGACTTATGATGTGTCTTTGATAAAGGTTCTATGGAGGAACCATAAGGTTGAAGAGGCCACTTGGGAAGCTAAAGTTGACATGAAGTCAAAATACCTATTCTTGATTCCCGTTCGGGATAATCATACTTGAAGTATGTGTATTTCTTACGATCTTTATTTTTTGCCTTTGCTAAAGGTAAGAGTGGGTGTGTTTTTATGTTAAATCCTGCAAAGGGATACCTTGTCGCAATATTCGAGGATGAACTATCTTGGGGGGGGGGAGAATGTAACACCCTAGATTCTTGGTCCTTGAAAATTTTTGAGATTTTATCCTTACTGCCCAAACTATGACTTCCCATATGAGTAGTAAGAAGTCTTGATGGGTACTTTAGAATTAATCATAGCCTGGACAGTATGTTGTCCTTGATTTTCTACTTTTACTAGGACTTGGACTCTATGAGTCGTAGGGTCTCGTAATGAGTCTTACGAGGTCTTTCATAGCCTAACCAGTATAATGCCCAAATTATTTTTGTTTTGACAATGACTAGACCAAGCGAGTCATAAAAATTGAGTATGAGTCATATTGTACAACTCATAGCCAATTCAGCGTTGGCAATCTATAACATTGTTCAGCCTATGACTGGATGATAAGAGTCAAAAGGTGACCCTACATGTTGTAAGGTAACCTGTAACGACTAGCTGTGATTTTTTAATCTTTTTATTTATGCCATTCTAGTCAATTCCCCTTTTCCCTTATATAAACCCCATGATCATAAAACACTCTAAGGGGTTATGTCTCATTTATAACACAGTAAAAATACTCTAAAACTCTCTAAACTCTCCAAAGTCAAGATACTTAGGGTTTCCAAGGAGTTGGTCATCTAAGAGCTCAATGGTTGATTTTTTTTCCATAAATCTTCGCATTTCAGGCATGTTACCCTTCCCCAATTTCAATTTATGAAAAGTATAAGCTTTACATTGTTTAAATTATGTGAATTTGAATGTTGTTTTGTTATAGTTGAGGGTTTTGACATGGGCAATTCTTCAATTACTTTCCCATATTTATTATGGATTGCTTATGCTTTATTCATTGTTTGAATGTATGGGGTGCATGGGTATGTTGAATAAACTAAGGAGTCATGGTTTTCCCCAAATTGTTGTTATAATTGTGTTCCCTCAATCCATTTGTGAAATACAATTTTAAATCCGGATTTGTCATATAATTTTACTTATTTACTCGCACTATAGCATTGCATAATGGTTAAAAGGTTAAATATGCACTTTGAAGGCCTTGTTGGCTATGATTTGATTTGATAAATTAAAGGAGGTTGAGGCATTTCTGTAATTTTATTTAATGAACAAAGGGGGCTGAGGTATTCCCTGAGGATAATGGAATTGTAATGGTATCATGATAAGCTTGCAAGTGTATTGTATGGTGAAACCCATGATATGCCTTAATGTATGATTCCTTGATAAATGAAAGGGTTATGTGAAACTAGTTTTAATTTGGGCTTAATGGGGTTATGTAGCAAAGTCGTGAAGGTGTGGGTCCTAGATGACTTGTACTGGAAACTCATGTTTGTTGACATGAGGATCAGTCTTGTTGACCTGTGTGCACAATTCACACTATTTATATAATTGTATCTTGGAATGATGTGGGGTTAGGTCCTTCCCTGGTCTTCTTTTACACGTCTGGTTCATATGGCTAACATGTACTAGGACCTTTTCAATAGGGTTAACTGAACCCATATAACCTGTGGGTGCCTGTGTCTGATGGTTGAGCTACATAGTCGAGGTTAAAGTTTACTTCATGCTAAGCCTTGTTACTTGTCCCAGCATGACATACTTATGCATATATATGATTGTGTGCATTGGTTTTAAATGAATTAAAATGTTGATTATGCATTATTTTATCCCCTATCACAGAGTTACATGTTAGTGCTCAACCACTAACCATCTCCGGATGCTTTATCCCCATGCGATATAGGCACTAGGGATATTTCTACTTTTCCTACATAGTGATAGGTGGATCGGTTCAGTTGATCGACTGTTTGTGGTGAAATAGTGAGCTTCCATTCTTCGGAAGACATGGTCATTTCATCAGTATCCTTCCTTAGACTAGAATTGAAGAGCTCACATAACATTATTATTGTCATTGCCATTGTCAAAGTCATGGGCATGTCCAAACACTTTATTGATATTGGTTTTGTCAGAAGTTTTTGTGGATTACTGTGGACTTGGGTGGTGGTGTTGGTTATTTTGTTTGATTGAAGGTAGGTGGGTATAGACATATCATATATTATCTAAGTTTATCTTATGATATCTTGTTATGTATTCATAATTCATTCATTGTTAGGGGTATAATATTTCATTTGGCTAGGTGCAAAGGGTGTTTTCCAGTCCTTATTGGACTTGAGATACGCGTCATGGATGGGCCCTGATTGGGGTTGTGACACAAAATGAAGATCATCCAAAATAGAATATGGAGACACAGTCAAGTCCAACTTTGAGAGATTACTCTAAATCAAACTCTCACAAGGACTAACACAATGTCAATGACGGCATCTAGTACTCGAATCTATACCCAAAAAAGGTTACAAAAGTGTAGAATGAGTACTAAAGCAATAACTACTCACTATGTAATGCCCCGTAATTATCTTAGCTTGTTTCAGCTCTTAGTGTATGCTTACGGTGTCCAAAGCTTTGAAATTTCACTAAGTGTTGAGGACTTAATCATTTTTAAGACCCCTACACCTCACAAATTTTTAAATCAAACTTCCCGACCTTAAAATGTTGATTTTTAAATCTTTTCATGTTTAGAGTGGTCAAAAGTACATCTTAGAAAAGTTTTGGGACTTTTAGATGAGCTTTGGGGCATGCTTGGATGTCAAAAATAGAAGGGTATCACGATGGCCCTTCGTAGTATTGGCTACTTGACCCGAACTGGGGGTCGCGCCATAGTGGCTGCTTTACTCGAACATGGTTTACGCCATGTTGTCTTCTTGACTTGACCATGGATCGCCCTGCATTGCGGTGGTGTCGTCAAACTTTTGATTTCTCAATATTTAAAGGTATTTGAGTCATTTTCCTTCACCCAATTTGTCCATAACACGAATTTGGGGACCCCAAGGATCATTATTTGCCTATTTTCTCATAAATTCTCTCAAGAAAAGCCCCTCTTTCCCAAGAACAAACCCTAACTCTTTTACAACAAATCAAAAATTCCAAGCTTCAAGTTTAAGAAAAGCTCAAGAATCTTCATAAATTCATCTAGTGTGGTATGAAAGATGTTCATCCATGGGCTCCTTTCACCCATGGAGTCCAAGAAACTTTTTTTGGTTTTAAATTATGAGTTTTTTATATTTAAGTTGAATTATCTCCATGAATATCTTGTTAATTCAATTATAAGTTATGTTTATGAGTGTTTTCAAGTGAAATGAGTCATTACATGTTTGAATGTAGAAAGTTTCATGCTAAATCTCTAAGTTATGATTTTAGTCTTGTGATCATGTTATTCTCGAATGCTTTACCCATTCCCATGCTTATGTTCATGACTCTTATGCATTTGATTAAATGCCTAAGTTTTGGGTTTTGAACAATGATCCCCTATTATGGTTTTAAAGCTTTTATATGGCATTGTTAGTACTTTCATTTAGTGCTAGTGGGTTGTGAACTCCCGATACTTAGATGTTTTACCCAAATTCAGATTTTCAAGTACTCGGACAGTTAATCCATTAATCTTATCAGTATACTCAGATATTCATATTCACGATGAGCACTATTAGTTATGTAATAATATTTAGTTGAGTTTAGCTCAGTTCATTACCAGTGTCAGTTTAGTTGCCAGTAAAATTTAGCACCGAGCAAACCTAGGGATGGGGGATCACCCGCCGGCTATGATTGGGTCCTTAGTATCAGTTCTTAAGTTCTAGAACTACGTAGCCACTGTAGGATTATGAGATATCACCCACCAGTTTAGGACTGACACTCTCTTAGGGGTCACCCTCCAGTTTAGGACTGACTCCCTAGTCGTTTGGGACATCAGATTAGTGGATCTATATAGCTAGTGGTAGTACCCGTGGCACGATACTGACACCCTTCTAACTGGGGTTATAGGTTAGACTCCACAGATTGGGGTATGTCGGTTTGATGATACCTCAGACAGTCTCAGTATAGTATTTTCAGTGTATTTTCAGTTCAGGTTGTCTTGACCATGTGTATAGACTTTTAGTTATTCAGTTATACAGTTATAGTCTTTCAGATTTCAGACTTATTTCATATTACAGATTTACTCTAGGTCTTTCATTCTTAGATGTCACAGTTTTTCATGCATTCGTGTTCAGTTATTTCATGCTATTCAATTAGTCCTTATTTCATATGCAAAGTACCCCATGTATATCAGTCTAACCTCATCACATATACCATTACATTCAAAGTACTGACCGCATACTCTTGTTTGTGCTATGATGTCTTATATCATAGGTTCAGATGCATAGTTTCCCAACTGCAGTTAGATAGATCAACGTAATCTAGCAGCTATAGTGGTGTGTCCTTTTCCATTTAGCACAGGTTATGATTATTCAATTATTTTAATATTTCTTTTTATTTAGTCAGTCCGGGTTAGTTGGGGGTCTGTCCCATAAATGCTCTTGTCAGTTTAGTGGCTTTTAGACATTGAGATAAAATAGTTCGATAGTAAATTAGTTACTTTCAGTTCTTACTAGTTGTCTTTTAGATATTCAGTTTTTCATATTTTAGTATTCAGATATACATTACCTTCTCAGATTATCTTCCACACATGTGTTATGTTCATATTTTATTTGGTGCTCAAAGAAGGTACCTGCTCATGGGTTAGCTTGAGGTCACTTATAATCGTAAGCGCTGTTGAAATGACTAGGGGGTAGCCTCAGGTCGTGACACACTAGGCATCATAGGTCGACTGAGCTAAATCATTATATAAATATAATAAAATGAGAGATAACAAGCTATGTTAAGGGAAATAGGCAAACCTAGAATAATGCTCCAAATATTGAAAGTAAATAATCGAATAAATAATATCTAACTACCAATGGTATAATTTGGCCTCCACAAGCATAGAAAATGCAAGTAAGAGTAAATAATCCAAAATGACCCCCCATAAGCTTGGTGGATGCAATCAAGAAGAAGTAACCACAGTACATTCTTACAATATCTGAACTTAAAACCATAATAGTTCGATCTTTCCAAACCATAAAAACTGGATTCAAATCGATCCCATAACTTTCATAAATAATCTCTTAGTTCTAAACTTGATCTGAAAATAGTGTCTCCTATTTTGGACATAAATCAAAAGTAATATCATGAATATCAGATTTTAATCGAAAGTACTAACATTGTAGTAGTTGGGCTTGAACTGGTTTTAATATCATAGTTTGCCGGACTTTAACCAGACTTATTATCGCTAATGTACAAGCATATGATAAGTTAAAATGTATCTAAATCCTCTTCAATCTCAAGAATATAATAGAATTACATATAAAGGCCTATTGAGTCTATAAGGAACATTTTGGTGTAAGGTGGGCTAGAGGGTCCCACTCCTAACCTAGAAAGTATGTTTTAAGGTAGTTACTACCCCAAATTATGCTAAGGTTCCAAAGTATACTATATGGTGCTAAAAATCCTTATAGACTCTTAAGATAGCAATTCAACCTAAGAAATAGGTAGATAGGTGAATTCCGCCTAAATACGACAAGCTAATCTACTAAATAAATCTCAATGTGCTAATTAACCAACCAAGTCATAATTTAAAACCCAACACTATCATAATATCATATCGATACTATAATTAGTCTCAATATAAGAGAAGATTAAGCCTAGTTCACCTGGACACCGAAGAAAGCCCAATAAAGTTTGCTAAATTAGAGATTTCCTCTTTCTAGAAGCGTCACATGATGCCACACGATCAAACTAGTGATTTATGCATTAATATGATATAATGATACCCATATTTCATTTTTATACTTTGGATCCAAAAGTCAACATTCCATTTAGGGCCTTCTTGTAGAATCATACTTTCGAAATTGTTAACACGCCCCTCTATGATCAAGGATCATTTACCCTAAAAATGAGTAAATTCCCAACTTAAATGATACCAAAATTAACCTATCTAGAAATTAGGGATTTTTTAAATTGTGTAATTAAACCAAGAATTATACGAAGCCTTACATATATTTAAATGAGAAAATTGCTATTTCGAGCTCACCAACTCCCCACGTTCACCCAAGGATAAGTCTCCTATATTTCTACACTCTCTAGGGCTTTAAGGCTCTTTAGACTTGGAAAAAAATAGGTAAAATATTGTGAAAGTATTAACTAAATGCCCTACCAAGTGTTTCTTAAGAGGTCACTGCTAATGTGTGCTAGGAATACTAAAGCGGTCACTAGTTATGGGCTGATCCTTTCCTAAAGCAGACATGGTGTTGCTTAAGCAATGTTTTCTTTAGCGGTATATCTATTCTAAAGCAAAATAGAGGGACAACCTTGTCGCTAAATCAGCTTTCACTAAATTGACCAAAGGTCCACTTTAGCGGATGCACTAGCTGAGCCCATGCTCTAACTGAACTTGGATTTTGCCATGTTTCCACTGACACCTTAGGATTTTTACAAAATACTATTAATACAAACAAAATTATGCTACCCTAACAAATTCAACATTTTAGACATAATGGCACCATCAAATTTCCATCTAGATTTGGTTTGATGAAATGTAGGCCTCACACCCAAGTGCCATTTTTCCTAAATTCCGTCCAATGGCCAAAATGAGTCCAGAAGCATTGAAGCCCGAACCAAAGTTCCCCAAACTTAATATCAATGTTTTGGAAATGATGGAAATGTCAAAATTGGCATATGAGGTTGTTAACCTAAAGTTAATGACTGATAGATCTTTACCAATAAAGACTTCAAAATAAGGAATTAGCTCAAAACACCCAATGAACTGCCCAATAACTAAATTGTCTACTCTAGTAAGTCACAAATAACTTGTGAAGCTATAAGAATGGTCATGGAAAAAAATGTGAAAAGTAGAAAATGACCTGGAGGGTCATTACATGCTATTTAGGTAATTCTTGATTTGTTGTGGGTTCTTTGGATATTACTAGGGTTGGTCAACTCATGCGACTAAACCAACCCACTTTATGAGATCCAAGGTTGAGAAAGATCCTTTAAAGTTTTTAGACAAATAGAAAAGATGTTTTAGGTGATGCATGGTAGTAATAGTGAAGGGGGTGAGTCTGAAGCCCACCAGCTGAAGGGGATGGCTTATTAGTGGTATGATGAGTTGGAGGAATATAGGGGTGGCAATATTGAACCCATTTTTTGGGAGGGGTTTTCTAAATCTTTTTTAAATCATTTCTTTCCTTAGGAACTAAAGTAATCCAAGGCTAAAGAATTTATGAACTTAAAGCAGTGAAAGATGATTTAAGGAGTATGGTATAAAGTTTACTCAGTTATCTCATTATGCACCAGAGTTGGTGTCTAATATGTGGTCCCGAATGAGGAAGTTTGCTTCTAGTATTTTTGATCATTTGAAGTTCAAATGTAAGGGGTCTATGGTAAAAAGTGACAGATATATCCGAATATATAGGGTACATACAACATGTAAAATATGAAAAAAGAAACAAGCAAAGAAAGAAAGTTGCCGATTAAAAAGACTAAGCATGCAGATCAGGATACGAGTCAACAACATAGTAGTTATAGGGGCATGCTGTGGTTCAAAAGGAAATATTGAGGTTATGCTCATCTATAATTTAGTTCTCCCACACCTAAGACTATGATTGATCAGCATTGCAAACCAAAATAATGGTTCTAGGACACAGGTTAATCAATCACAATCTAGCATAGCTCAAAAAACTCTATTCTACCCTACGTGCCATAATTAAGGAAAACTTTAACATGGGTTTGGTTAAATGGGTATGCGCGTATGTTATTTTTATGGATATTATGGCAATTTTTAAAGGGAATGATTTTTAACAAAGACTGAATTTAGGAAAAGTAGAGCACCGACTATTACTTCTATAACCCTGGCTTTCAAAGGGACTACTGCTGGTATAGGCGGGGGTCACAACTAGATGTATGCTCTATCTACTTGATAGGATTTAGAAGCCTCACCATATGTTGTCAAAAGTATGTTATATATTTTCCCTCATAATTTTAATGTTCTACTTGACCCCAGTTCCACTTTATCTTATGTGACCCCGTAGGTAGCTGTAAATTTTGATTTTGGTCCCAAAGATATCCCTAAAACCAATTTAGTTTTTGCTCAGGCGGGTGAGTCCATTGTTTCTAAAGGATTTAAAAATAATTTTTTGTGTCTATTTTTTTCGTCGGGATACTTTGCTATGTCTCGTAGAGCATGGTAAACTCTAATGTAATTCTGCAGATCGATTGTGTTAGATCCCACAAAGCTTCAATGATTTATTTTTGACCCTCCTGCGTGCGTAATGTCAATTTTTGACTTTAATTATGTTAGAGATCCTAAAAGGGTGATTTTGGAAAGTTTTAGAATTTTTAAAAGAGGTTTGGGGTTATTTTGGGACCTCGATGTAGTGAGGGTTTGTGATTTTGGCATGCCATGGTGGTTGGCCTCTACGTTATTATTATGGCACAGAGGTTAACCTCCGTGATAGCTGTCATGATCCAATTTCTCGAGTCATGAAGGTACCTACTGTAACTCACCTATAGGCAAGCCAAACCCGTAGTCTAGAGAGGGTAGTAATGGACTACCAAATAAAATAAGGAAAGAATACGGAATGAATAAAACAAAAGTTCAAATACATGGATAAATCCCAAAACTTGGTGGTATCAGTACAAGAGCTTCTAATATAGCATGAGTACAAGAGTGAAATACAAACAAATATATAGATACAACTTATCTTCAAATACAATATAGAGACTAGTATAATAGATAAGGGAGAGATAAGTAATACTTCAAACATCAGGATCTCACTCTAAGTCTCTGAACCATGGCAGCTCCGCATGATTCACATTTTAACAACGATAACCCGTACTATGATATGCAGGCTGCAGAAGTTTAGTATGAGTACCAAACGAATGGTACTCAGTTGGCAAATGCCAATTGAGATCTAAAGATAAGGCATATATATAATATATAAACAAAATAAAAACTATAGTAAAATGTCCAACATCCATATAATAAAGCCAATAAGGTAATAAGGATAAAAAATTCTATTCTTGTCCAAGAGACTAACATATTAAGACTACGGAAATAACAAGGATGAACTATATCCTATTAAAGTCATATTCATGAATCTCGATAAAATACCGTATAGCACCGGCGAAAATTCAAAATTCAAGTGGAAGGAAGCTACATATATATATACAAGGCCAATGAATGAGTATACAATATGAGAAGTTGAAGGAAAAGATATACAACAATTCCATAGCTACATATATCTAAGTATATATGTGTGTGTATGTATATATATATATATATATATATATATATATGTAAACACACATATAGATATGAAGTCAACTCAAGGAATAACCTAAATCATCATGTCTTCACTTTTAATGCCTCATTTAATCCTATTAGGATCTAGTACTATCATACTCACAATTTCAAATACCTATCTCTAAACATCAGAAAAACATGCATAGTAATACAATCGTAAGCAAGACGAGGTGGGAGCAATAACTCAAATCTAGCCATTATTATGACTAAAACAATTATGATAACAATATCAACAATAGCACGAGTAACCAACTATTTTGGACAACCAAATACCTAGTCTAACCTATGTGTACCCCCACCGCTCCAAACTCGAAAGTTTCAATCAACATACAAAAACACAAGGCATAGTCATCACCCATATCTATGCAACCATCCCCTATCGACTAATAGACATAGCTACATACTGGTACTAGGCGATGCGTATACAAGAATGAATTCAATAGAATCCAAAATACCATAATCATCATTATCATAACCATCATCATCATAATTAACCTCTAACCTTATCGGGTATATAATCATCACAACATCCTATTGCCTTGCCAGGTATCAATATCATCATCACAATATACTCCATCCTTGCCAGGTATCATCACATCACCATAATATCCTTCATCCTTGCCAGGTATCAACATCATCATCACAATATCCTTGGGCCTTTCCAGGCATAAACATCATCATCATAATGTCCAAATCAATGTTACATAATTGAGAGCAATCCCCACAAGGACTAAAGTAAATGACAAGCCCCACGAGGGGTAAAATAAAGTGCAAACCCCACGAGGGACAAAGAAAATTACAAGCCCTGCGAGGGCTAAAGTAAATGACAAGCTCCATGAGGGATAAAGTAAATAATCATTAGAAGAGAAGAAAGATAGAGTATACTTC
The DNA here is from genome assembly GCA_030864225.1 of Capsicum baccatum var. pendulum. Classification (NCBI taxonomy): domain Eukaryota; kingdom Viridiplantae; phylum Streptophyta; class Magnoliopsida; order Solanales; family Solanaceae; genus Capsicum; species Capsicum baccatum. Next base: position 159,305,011 of record CM061555.1, on the reverse strand, counting down.
CATAATTTGTCATTCGTATTCAATGTCACATCGTTAATAGGTGTATATATAATAGGTGCATGGACTCAAGATGTGGATAAAAGAGTGTAAATTCACAAGTCCATTTCCCGAAGTAAACTTCGGGACTAAATCATTATAATCTTGTAGAAAGGGTCGAAATGTCTCACAAAAAGAGTAACTAGTAGTGTCCTGTCATGGATGTAAATATTTCTGGTCAAATCTTTAAAACATCATTACTAACCTCTTTTACACATTTAATTTATTCATTAAGTTAGGCAGTAATTGTTCTAAAAAAATCTATTTCAAGTTAGAAAGTAGGCTTTACCGCATAGTTTGCGACAACAATAATAAGATTATAATCTAATTGGAATTGTATTAGTCATCGATGGAATAACCATGAATTGTACCGAATCTATGCATGACCTCACCAGTATTCAAATAAATGAAAAAATAAACATCATGCTGCATCTTCCTCCGCTCTATACGGGAGAGAGATATAAGTAAACAGACATATATATATTCATAGACTAAAACTATATCATTTACAAGGATAAATAATTCCCGGATATCCCATCAATATTATAATATGGTCTTCGGACCAATAATGTGCCCAAAATAATCATAACATCATAATAACGACCTTAGGCCCACTTATGTATTTGGAACTCATATCAATAATCATATTAGCAAGCCATCTTGCATTTATAAGTCATAGCCTAACTAGGAGGCATAACATCTCTATAGGCTATAAAGTTTATTTGTGATCATCTGGTATCTAAAAGGTGTAATATATTAAGAAGCACCTTGCATCTAGGAGGCATCTCTTATCTATTTGTCATACATCATGACTATAAGGAATTATCATCTCTATAGGCCAATTGTTATAACTAAGAGGGATTATTATCTTTTGAGGCCAATTGTCATAACTATGAGGAATTAGCATCTCTATAGGCCAATTATCACAACTTCGAGGAAATGACATTTCAAAAGTCCTAATATCATTTCTATGAGGGAAACATGGCCATAATCCATTTACTCATTTTCTAGGGAAAATACTATCATAATTCACCAAGCAACAAGTAACATTGCGCTAATATTTTCTAATCTCAACTATTCCTAGCATCCACAATTAAACTATCACGACCCAAACCAGGGCCTGACCATGATGGGTATCTCATGTACTAAGTGGATGGGAGATCTCCCCTACACCTAACAAACCCAAAGACAACACCCTAAAATCGGATGAATTTTGAACATATAACAAGATAATGCGCAATAACTTCAGAAATTCTTAATGCATGTCCATGCCCAACCACCGACAACCAGCCAAATGACTGATCGACACTACCCAATAACCACAGTAGTCCAAAAAAAGCCTTCTAATATGAACAAAAAATTGATATCAATTAAGTGTCAGGACATACCCCCGACTATAGCCAAAACAAGTCTGAATAGTCTAAGAAGTAATGAAACAAAACATGAAATGTATACTTTCCATGTATGGAAGCTTACCACTTTAATATTGACTCATGAGCTGATCCCGAATCCTAATTACTGAGTAGAAAAAGTAGAAGTATGACTAATTCCTGCATCACGTGGGGATACAACGTATGAAGATGGTTAGTAGGGTGAATGCTAGCATGTAACTCAGGGATAAGGAAAACATAATGTCATGATCAACAACTTAAAATAATTCCAAACCAATGCACATATATATATATATATATACTTCATACACCAGCATAAGGAACAAGGTTTAATATGTACTTAACTTTAGCCTTAATTGTATAGCTCAACCGTGATAACTTTTACCCAGGGTTATATGGGCCTAGATCTCTCCCCTGGTTGGGCCTCAGTGCGTGTAGTTGCACAAACAAAAGAATTATCTCATATATATGCACATAGGGGACTTAAACCTCCCCACATATACTAAGGTGACTTAAGAACCCGATCATGTAATAATTTATGGGGGACTTGAACCTCCCTAATCATGAAATAATAGTAAGGGGTACTCGAATCTCCCAAGTCACTTTGACCCCCGCATCGACAACACAGTTTCCAATATCGGTCACTCGAACCTCAACTTTCACTCTGCTAATAACCCTTATTAGAGCTCAATTAAAACAATTACACATATTTCCATTCATTACACCATATTCCACATTAAGGCATACATTGTTGGTATAGTCATACCAACGACACTTGCAAGGTAATAATATCATGCCAAAATAATTTTCATTAACTTGGGGATAACAACTACCTTTGTTCATAAATACAAGGTGGAAGAACATTGACTCCCTTTGTTCATTAAATCAAATCATTATGTTTCAAATACCTCTTTATATTATGCTATAGTTCAAGACTAGTTCAATTTCACAAATTTCCACATTACTCATAATTAAGAGCCAATTTCACATCATAGGGTTGGGGTAATAACCACTTCGAAAGTCACAAGTTTAAGAAATTAACAATTCCCTAGTTCATTCACCATACCCAAGCACTCACAAGTTCAAAGCCATAATTAAAGCATGAATAATCAGATGTAAACCATGGGAAAACATTGTACATCAATAAACATTCAAAACCCCAAACCGTTCTTTCAAACCAACATAAACAACTCATGAACAATACTTTAAAACACGTGCTTTAACAAAGTTAGCAATGAGGGAAGAGTAAACTTTTTACATACCAAGAAATATGGAGAGAATTCAACCTTTGATCCCATAGATGACCTACTTTATAAAACCCTAGCTTGGCTTGCTTGAGGGAACTTAGAGAGCCTTTGGAGTATTTTAGAAGTGACTTGGATTAGTTTCTGAGTGCTAATGACACCCTAAAGGGGTTATAATTCATAGATTACAATTTGGATAAGAGGTGAAATATCTAGTATCTCCTTAACTTAAAAAGTTGAAAAAGTACCACCTTTGACTACGTGTCAACAACTGACTCGTAGCCACTCCTGAAAACTCATCAAAAATGTAGTACCACCAAGAAATGCTACACTACTAACCTTATGATGCAGTCACAAGAATCATAATTGGACCCTATGAATCGTAGGGTCCATTCATAATTTACATAGAACCTAAATAAGGAATTACATTGGACACCCTATAATTACACCTAATGACTCATAACATCTCCTAATGTCTCTTAGTGTGCTACCTGTACTATGAGCAAAATCTAGCCACAAACATACTGATTTGGTTATGACTTTTCCCAATGACTTATCATAAGTCCTTCCGACCAGTATCCTCAAGTCATAGCCAAGACAGTAACTTCAATACCACTTTATGGACACCTTACGACTAGGGTCACTTGACTCATCAATACATCCTATGACTCCTAGGGAGAGGCATAGTCAAGGCAGGGAGCTCAAAACTCAGAAAAATTTCAAGGATAAAAAACCCTAGGCATTACATACTTCCCCCCTTAGGATCATTCGGCCTTGAATGACTGGAGAGGAATTCGCTAGCACGATTAAACCCCAAACATCACTACTCTTACCATTAAGACAGAAAAGAAAGATACAAAGGAATTTGCAATCATTCTTTAATAAATACAGAAAATAAAATGGTAAGGAATTACTCATACCATAAGCATGATTGTTCGAATTGAGAAACAACAATGAGTTCTTGGAATTTATGTTCTCCCCGGCCTACCAAGTAGTTTCCTTCAACCTTTTGGTTTTGCCACAAAACTTTTATTGAGGCCACATTCTTAGTCCGTAACCGACGGACTTTCCTACCAAAATTTTTTGCCGAAACTTTCTCATAGAATAAGAAATTCAAAACATACACCTTTTCCAAAGGGATAACCATCGAAGATCACACATGCACTTTCTAAACATCAACACATGCAACACTGGTTGAACGGAGTCCAAATCAGAAGGTAACTCTAATTTGTAAGCAACATTTCTAACCTTGATAAAAAACAAGTACGAATTGACATAATGAGGGCTGAGTTTTACTATCTTCCCGAACCGCTTCACTCCCTTCATAGGAGACACCTTTAGGAAAATCCAATCTCCTACCTTAAACACTTATTTTCTCTGCCTCACATTCGCATAGAACTTTTTGTAACTTTGGGCGGTCTAAAGTTTCTCCCAAATAATATTTACCTTGTCCATCGCTTGGTGAATCAAATTTGGGCCAAATATCTCAGCCTCATAAACATTAAACCACTGATGAGAAATCTATATCTCTTACCAAACAATGCCTTAAAAGGAGCCATACCAATGATAGAGTGATAACTTTTGTTGTAAGCAAACTCTATGAGTGGAAAATGGGCAATCTAACTACCACCATAGTTAATTATACAATCCCAAAGAATATCTTTTAAAACTTAGATCATCCTTTTCTCTTTCCTATCCGTATGCGAGTTGAAAGCGGTACTAAGGGTTTCCTTAGTTTCCAAATCTATGTACTATGACCTCCAAAAGTGAGATCAGAACTGAGTACCCCTATAAGATATGATGGAACTAGAGTACCATGCAACTTCATGATCTCCATAATAAATAACTTAGCATAATCCTCAGAAGAGAAACTAATCATCATTGGCAAGATGTGAGAAGACTTAGTCATCCTATCCATGATGACCCAAATCGAATCAAACTACTTTCCAGACCGCAGAAGACTGGTAACAAAATCTATATTAATTATCTCTTATTTCCATAGTGGCAGCTAAATCTCTTGAGACAACCCAACAGACCTCAAGTGCTCTACTTTTACTTATTGGTATACCATGTACTTAGCTGCAAAATTGGCCACATCCCACTTTATATTATTCCACCAGTAAATCTCATCAAGGTCACGATGCATCTTTGTTGAACCAAGATAGACCATGTATCGCGATTCATGGGCCTCATCCAAAATCCTACCTCACAAACCATCAATGCCGAGAAAATACAACCTCCCTTGGTACCTCAAGATACCATCCCCAACAATCTCTAAAATCACCATCTTCTGCTTGCCTACATCATTCTTGATTTGCATCAAGATATGATCCTTCAATTGATTCTCTTTTATCTCAGCTCTAAGAAATGACTTCGCCACATCTTGAACAATCACACTACCATTCTTAGAATCCAAGAGATGAACTCCAGGATTTGACAAATGGTGAATATTCTTCACCAAATACTGCTTTCTTTCATCCATATATGATAATCTTCCCATATACAACATGATAAGAGTATCAACAACCATATTAACTTTAATTGGATGGTAGTAAAGACTCATGTCATAATCCTTGAGCATCTCAAGCCACCTTCTCGGCCTGAGATTTAGCTCTTTTTGAGTGAACATGTACTGTAAACACTTAAGATCAAAATAAATATCAACGTAAAATCCATACAAATAATGCAACCAGATCTTAAATACAAACACCACAACTAACAACTCTAAGTCATCAGTCGGATAAGTCTTCTTATGAGCTTCAATTTTCTAGAAGCATAAGTAACCAACTTAGCATAATGCAATAAAAAATAACCAAGTCGCACCTGGAATGTATCATAATAGACCACAAAACAAACTGTACCCTCGGGCAGGGTCAAGATCGGAGCTAAAATCAACTTATTCTTTTTAAGTTTTAAAAACTACCTTGACAAGCATCTGACCATAAGAACTTTGCCTTCTTCTGAGTTAACTTGCTTAAAGGGGAAGAAATAGAAGAGAAGCTCTCCACAATTCTTCTATAATAATCAACAATAAACAAGATGCTCCAAATATTGATTAGAGTCGTTGGCCTACGCCATTTTTTAACCACTATAACCTTTTGTGCATCAACCATGGTCCCCTTACTAAAAACAACATTATCTTAACAAGTCATAACATTTAACCAGAACTCACACTTACAGAACTTAGCATACAAACGTTGAAACTTTAGGGTCTACAACACAAGGTAGAGATGATCATCATGATCTACCTCACTTTTTGAGTAAACTAGAATATCATCGATAAAGACAATCACAAACAAATTTAAAAACTAATTGAAAACTTGATTCATAAGATCCATAAAGGAGACCAGGGCATTGGCTAACTAAATGACATCACTCAAAACTTAAAATGACCATATTTTGTTTGGAAGGCAGTCTTAGGATATCTTCTTTCCTAATCTTCAACTGATGGTACCCAGATCAAAGATCTATCTTATAAACAAACTTAGCACCCTGAAGCTGATTGAAGGGATCAGTAATTCTCAGAGGAGGGTACTTATTATTTATGATCACCTTATTTAATTACTAGTAATCAATGTATTTTCGATGGGAACCATCCTTCTTAAACATGAGCGAAATAGGTGCACCCCATAAAGACACACTAGGACAGATAAAACCCTAGTCTAGAAGATCTTTTTAACTTCTCTTTAAGCTCCTTTAACTCAGTTAAAGCCATCCTATATGGAGAGATAGAGATAGGATGAGTGTCCAAAATAAGATCAATCCCAAAACCAATCTTTCTATCAGGAGGAACACTAGAAGAATCGTCAGGAAAGACTACAGGAAATTTATTTAGCATGAGAATAAAATATAAGGAAGGACTCTCTGACGTTGAATCTTAACCTGGACTAATTGATATAGACACCCCTTAGAGACTAATTTCTGGGATCGAAGATATAATATAAAATTTCCCTTAGGCGCTAAGGAACTACCTTCTAAATTAATAACCTGTTCATTAGGAAAATTAAAGATAACCTTACGGGTTTGACAATCTAAAGAAGAATAGCATGAATGCAACAATTCTATCCCTAATCTGATAGCATAATTTACCATGTCTAACTCTATCAGATCTAGTAGAGTTTCTCTAGCACCAACAGATATCATATAACCCTTATAGACTCTTCTAACAACCATAGAGTCTCCTATCGAGTGGAAATAATAAAGGGTCCCAAATATACTCAGGACCAAAATCAAAATGAACAACCATAAATGGGTCATATAAGAGAGAGTCGATCCTAGATCAAGCAAATAATATACATCATGAGATAAGAGTTTAAACATACCAGTAATGATATAAGGGCATGTTAAACTTTTCATGGGTAGCGAGGCCATAGAGATAGTTCTGACTAGTTTTGAGACAAAAGCAGACATAGAACCCTTTGGTGCAGGATCTGATGCAACAATAAAAAGAATATTATTTTCCCCAGAACCAACCCTAGAAGGACAGTCTCTTGGAATATGCCAATCTGACCATATTTGAAGCACTTGTTACAAATTTCATTACAAAACCCACGGGGAATCTAACCATAAAATCTATAAAGAGGATATGATAGAGTTGACCGAGACCCACTAGCTTGGGACTAGTAACCTTCTACCCTAAAACAATCCCCACTCTGCACACGGTGATCACCTAATGGCTTAGGGTAGGGAGGACTAGCCATAGAGTAGGAACACAAATTGCCCCACTTCTTCTTAGACTATTTTTCTCTATATCTACCACTTTGCTACCGACTTTCACTCTGAGTAGTAAAACTTCTTACTCTGCCTCTTTCCAAATTCATCCTGTTTTTTTTTTCTTGACTTGCTGCGTATAAACCACGATCCAAGAAATATCTATATCATTGTTTAATAAGTCAACCTTACATTACAAAATCAAGTATTGGGACAACCTGAAAGCAAACTTCCTTATTCTATCCCTCATGCTAGTCACCATCTCCGGAGCATACCGACATAACTGATGAAACTTAAAGGTATACTCCTTGATATCTTGCCTTGCTTTAGGTTAACAAACTATTTCACCTTCCCCTCCCTTAACTCCTAAGAAAAAAAATGGTCCAAAAAAGTACTAGAGAAATTTTCCTATTAAGTGGACTCAACATCATCGCCCCTATACTAGCCCCATTCTTCATACCAATAATACCTGCATCTTTCAATTGGGAGGTAGGAAACTACACGCCCTCTATGTCAGTGGCATGCATCACATAAATGATTTTTTCTATCTCATTTATGAAATATTTAGGATCTTCCTAAACTTTTAATCTTTTAAAAATAGGAGGACTCAATCTAATGAATGGCCAATGATGTTGGGTGAATTTATGCATTCTAGTATTGTTATTCTAGCCTTTTTACCCATGTTTTGAGGATGATTCATGCACTTAATGTGTTAATAATGATATAAATATGAATATAAGTGTACAAGTATGTGTTTACAATGTTTAAAGGTGTTTCAAATGAATTTTGATAAGAAATGATCGTTTTGAGTTCAACAGAGAAAACTAGTGTTACTAGCTTGAGCTAGGTGGTTGTCCCGTCTATTATCTTGGGTTAAAATGTGTTTTAATAAGTTAATAAGGTTGTTATTGTGTATTTATAATTAAAAAACTTGTTTTTAATGTTCAAGGGTCAATTGAATCAAGACAAGAGTTGAAACAATGAGTTAAAGATCAAAGTAAAATTAGCCTATGCTTAGCTCATGTTTTTAGTTCATCATGTTGGATGTTGTGTTGTTTTGAGCTCTAAATGGTTGTGTTTTATACTATAGGATTCTTTTTGAATCTGTTATGATGACATATGAAGGATATAAAAGCTTCAAATTAAGTGGAAACAACTCAAAAAGTCTCAGAAAGGCTTAACGAAAGCACAATACACAACTTGGACTCAATTTGGATACCTGGAATATCTTGGGAGAGTGGGAATTAATTTAGGAGTATTCTAAATATAAAAATACTCATAATGCACCCTAAACTTTGTAACCATATGATAGGCCCGCGTGGTGACCCCTACTTAAGTCAAATGTCCCTCGCGACACGACCCTATTTCAAATATGAGCAAAACTGTAGATTTGAATCCTAATCATCTTGGAACTACTTGGATACTATAAATACATCTTTGTAAATATTATTAATCATCTTTGAATGTGTTGGAGCATCAATAAGGCTAATTCAACTTCACCACTTAGGTTTTTATTAATTTAAACTAGATCATACATGTTCTTAGTCCTTAATTACCTCATCGTGATTGCAATTATGACTATGTGTGGCTAAAAACCCTCTTTTTGGGGTTGAATCCAATAACCTGATTATTATTTCTATGGTTTAAGTTTGTTTTCCTTGATTATCAACATTGGTTTTTTGTTTATTCTCGTTTTTACTATTTTAAGGATTTGCGACCCTTAAAATACATCCATTATCAACCTTGTGAACTCGGGAGAGGGAATAGGGAGATAGAACATGGGAATAAGAAGAGTATGGTTCTTGACTTTTTATGAAATAAGAAACTTGAATTAGTATATAGGATAGATATTTACTTAGATACCTTACTTAATTTATATGTAGGATGATATTGGTTAAGAGCTTAAGTTAACTATTACATCGCCACTCAATGATGTAGGTGTAAGGTTAAACTTAGTTAAAACATTAGAGGTTGGAAAACCATAATCATGCAATTAACCCTATGAATCAACAACCAAGATAATAAGGTTAATGAATGAAGTCCAATAACATAATATGATTGTTCAGAGTGCTTCAACCCTGGGTTTACTCTCATTGATTGTCTCAAGATCTTTACTTTCCTTATTTTTTAGTTTTAATATGCAATTTCCAAAATTTTTATTTGGTTACTCTTGCACAAACATAATCTAAATTGTGAACTGAAATCAAATAATTACTAAATCTAGTCTCTGTGGGAACGATAACTCAGATTTCTTGAAGGACTCTATATTACTTGGTAGACCACATACACTTGCGTGTGCACTGGAGAGCTGTCAATTTTTTCGCACCATTATCGGGGACTTGTATTGTTGCAATTGTTTATTTTAGTTTTACTACTAGATTTATTTGGTGTTTTTATGCTTGGTCTTGGTTTTGTTTTAGTGGAAACAGGTTTCAAAGTAGAAACCTGGCAAGGGATCATGACTTGGTTGAAACAAGCTCCAAACCTAAGCAACTTTACCATCAACACAGGAGAGAAGCAATCCTTCTCCAAAGAATTCCTCAATTCCAAGAAGACCAAGGTCATACTATTCCTATGGATGAAGAACAAGAAGCTGGTAGGAAGGTTAGGGAAGTGGTAGTCCCACTTCCAATGAACATGACTTCCCCAATTCAAAGACCGACAGCTGGGGGGAATTTCAAGTTGAAATAAAATATAGTGCAGCTTCTTATTAGAAGTGGACATTTTTCAGGGCTTTCACACGAAGATCCACAAGTCCACTTGCAGACCTTCATTGAGCTTACAAATACATTCACTCCAACTAGGGCGACTCCAAATTATGCGAGGCTGACACTCTTCCCCTATTTACTTATTAAGGATTCTAAAAGGTAGTTGAATAAAGAGATAGCTTGTTCAATCATAACATGGGATGACTTATCCAAAAGGTTCCTTATCAGATTCTTTCGATCAAGCAAGACTGTGAGACTTTGCATTGAGATAATGAGCTTTAAATAGAAGCCTGATAAAAATATATACTATGCTCGGGAATTCTTTAAGGCTCTTCTTCGGTATTGTACACACCACCAACAGTCGAATAAGGTACTTGCTCATACTTTTGTAGAAAATCTTGATCATAATACAACGATTTTGCTAGATTCAGCCGCTGGTGGTCAAGCGTTAGAGCTAAATTAGAATGAGCTATGCACATTGTTAAATCATGTTGCACAAGGAAATCCTAAGTGGCATTTAGATTCTAGAAGTGCCACGAAAATAACTGCGGGTGTATTGGAGGTGGACCAATTCATAGCCCTATTAGCTCAGGTTTCTACACTACATAATTTGATCAACACAACATTTAACACCATGAAGTTCGGAGCAGTACAACATGCATCCACAGTCAATCCTATCCAACAAGCCATAGGTTAGTATGAGGTATGCAAAAATAGTGGTCATACATCGGCCATATGTGCTTCAAATATGGAATCTGTGATGTATGTGGGCAATCCTCAAATGATAAATTATGGTAATACCTAAAACATGAAGTGGGAAACTCAGCCACCAAATTAGTTATGGAATGCTCCACAGCCACAGGCCCAATCGAGTTAGTCAACTAGCAATATGGAAGAGATGATGAAGCAACTCATAGCTGGTCAAACATAGTTGATTGCAGATCTAAATAGTCAAAGGGCAAAATTACAGAATTAAAAAGTGTGGTAGAGGAATTTAGAGCTACAGGTTGGGAAGATACAACAAGCATTAAATACTAGACCATAAGGTAGTTTGCTAGCTGATACAGAAAATCCCAAGAAAGTCATGGAAATTACCTTGAGAAGTGGTAAGGAGCTTTATCAAGAACCTCCAAAGGAAATAAAGGAGGTTGATGCTGATATGGTGACTAAATAGGTTCTTGGATAAGTTGCTGAATATTCAATAAAGTCTAGGTACTTGAAAGAAAAAGTTGCTGAACCAGAGAAGAAGAAGACACTACCACTACCTTTCCCTCAAAAGTACATAAAAATGAAAGAGGATGCCTTGTTCAAAAAGTTCATTGACACATTCAACGAACTTCGTATTAACTTAACTTTACTAGATATTTTGTAGAGTATACCTAGGTATGCAAAGTACTTAAGGGATATGGTGGATAAAAAGGTAAAATTGCAAGATGTGGGAGCAATAACACTCACTGAAGAGTGTAGCACTGTGATAACACAAAAAATCTCTAAGAAATTAAAAGATCAAGGGAAGTTTTCTATTCCTATACAAATTAGGGGAAAAAAGTCCATGCATTGGGTGACTTAGGGCAAAGCATAAATTTGATGCCCCTATTATCTTTTAGAAAATTGGGCTTGGGAGAGCCTAAAGCGACACGAGTGGTTATACAGCTCACAGATGGATCCATAGCATATCTGAATGGAATCATTGAGGATGTCCTCATAAAGGTTTGTAAATTTGTTATTCCCGCAGACTTTTTTGTTGTTGATTTTGTGGCAGACGAACAAGTACCAATTATTTTAGGGCGTCTATTCTTAGCAAACCAGAGGGGCTTTAATTGATGTTAGAAAAGGCATGCTCAAGATGAGCGCAGATAATGAAGAGGTCGTATTTGATTTTTACAATCCCCCTATTGAAAATCCCTTTTATAAAGATTCATACATGATCAATGTGTTTGAAAGGGATGAGTGTGGGATACCTAAGCCACTAAAAACCTTTTCCAAATACCTGATTGAGCGACCTAAGATGAAACTACCAATTCCCAACATGTTAAAAGGTAAAAAAGGTTTGAAATTAATGAAAAAATTGTTCCTGAAAGGGAGTAAAAGGGTGAAGGAATATGGTTGAGTTGAGATGGGTCGTGCCACGATACTAAATTAAGTGCTTCTTTGGAGGCAACCCAAGTTAATTAGGTAAGTTTTATGTTTCTGTTTTTAATTTTTATTTCACATAGTTTTGTTTTTGGTTGAGTCACAGGTTAATGGAATGTCTGAGTACCAAAAACTTGAGCTAAAGAGCATAACAAATACTAAGTGTGGGGTCACATGGATTTCATTTATGTGTGAAGATGCTACTAGCTAGGCCTAGAGGCCTCAGAGAGTATTTGTATCTCTTACTTTTAACTTCACTTTAGGGACAAAGTATATTTTTAAGTGTGGGGTGGGGGAAATTCCCAAATTATGGCTTATTTTAATAATTTAAAATTTGTTAGGTTAGGAATAAGAGAGATATTCTTGTTGGAGCTACTTTTTATTACATGATTCAAGTGGGTTTGTGTGAAAAATCATGTTGATAAGTAAATTTCTATTTTTAAAACTCTTAGGCTCATGTTTATGACTCTTGTACTCGTTGGCTTAAAATTGAATTCATGCTATTGTTTGGTTGGGAGTCTATGATGATACTATTGAGTTGAGCATGTGCCATATGTGATGTGAGATTTTTGTATATTCCTCGTTGCATGTTATGTCAAGAACTTGCATGGTGTGTGTGTGAAGTGAAATAAAGAATGTGGGTTTAGAAGATGATATAGGCATTTCTTTGATAGCCTTGTTCTATACTTTTATTTGTCCTACCCTTATACATAATCCTAGTTAACCCCATTGAGCCTTTAAATTTTTCTTTGGCAACCTCATAAGTAGCCTACCCCCTTCTTTGATAGACCATAGTTTGATCCAAAAAGCTCTTAAGTTCTTTAAAGAAAAAAAATTGAATTAGTAAAGAGTTTGAGAAATTGAAGAAGAAAAGGTGAAATTGATGCCCCAAGGTAATGGTTATTGGTGTTTATAATTGATTTGTAGTGGATGGATGTGATATAAATGATGTTATAAATATTGCCATGATTGTAAAAAAAATAGAGAAAAAATGATTCTTATGGTATTAAACTATGTCCACCAAGTGTTTATGAAAATGCCTAAAAGAGATGGGGAAAAAATAAAAGGTATAGGTGGAAGAAAAAGTGTAATTTGGTTGTTGAATATTGGTTTTAAATCTTTAATGTAGTGTATTAAAGATCTTAGAGAGGTTAGTCACTATTCCCAAATAGTTCCTACCCATTCCTTAGCCTACATTACAACCCAAAAAGGACCTAATTGATCTTAAGCTTTGCATTTGACTATTAGTGGAGCATTATAATAAGGGTAAGCCTATGGTTCATTGTGTATAACTTATGAATTCTTTGTGAGAGTGACCGTAATTTGATTTGTATACCCATTATTAAAATTGCATTATTGTGACTGATTCTGGGCAACTCTCTTGTTATGAGGGCATATGTTTGATGAATATGGGTGATTCTTATGATGTCTTTGATTGAGAAATTATCATTAGTTTTCCACTTGTGGAGTCCATTCTTGAGGTTAGGATGTTTTGAAGTAGGATTCTTGAGCTTTCAATTATGTTGTAACAAGCTTAGTGTAGTAACCTACATTCACATAGTAATTATAGTGCTAGCTTGAGTGTCTTGTATGTAGTATAAGTGTGGAGTATTTCCAGCTCATGATTCTTATAGTGAAGGGTTGATCGAGTATTAACAAGGCTTTAAGTATGGGGTGGTGATGTTGGGTAAATTTATGCATTCTAGCATTGCTATTCTAGCCTTTTTAGCCTTATTTTGAGGATGATTCATGTATTTAATGTGTTAATAATGATATAAATGTGCATATAAGTGTATAAGTATGTGTTTACAATGTTTAAATGTGTTTTCAAATGAGTTTTGATACAAATTGATCGTTTAGTGTTCAACCGAGAAAAATAGTGTTACTAGCTTGAGCTAGGTGCTTGTCTAGTCTATTGTGTTGGGTTATAATGTGTTTTAATGAGTTACTAAGGTTTTAATTGTGTATTTATATGTGAAAAAACTTGTTGGTAATGTTCAAGGGTCAATTGGATTAAGACAAGATTCGAAACAATGAGTTAAAGATCAAAGTGAAATTAGTCTATGCTTAGCTCGTGTTTCTAGTTTGTCGTATTGGATATTGTGTTTTTTTTAGCTCTAAATTGTTGTGTTTGATTATATATGATTATTTTTGAATGGTTTATTATGATAAATTAAGGATATACAATCTTCAAATCAAGTGGAAACAACTCAAAAAGGCTCAGAATGGCTTAACGAAAGCACAATACACAACTTGGACTCGATTTGGATACCTGTAATGTCCAGGGCGAGTATGGCAGCTTGGAAATCACTATGGGCGTGTTCTAAATGCCAAAATACTCATAAGGCACCCAAATTAGTGTAACCACGTGATGGTCCCACTTCAACGCCCCTACTTAAGTCAAATGGCCCTTGCGACCCGACCTTATTTCAAATATGGGCTAAACTGCAGATTTGAATCCTAATCAGCTTGGGACTACTTAGATACTATAAATACATCTTTGTAAACATTATTAATCATCTTGGGACTTATTGGAGCATTAATAATCCTGCTACAAATTCATAACTTAGGTTTTCATTATTTTAAACTAAAGCATACATGTTCTTAGTCGTTAATTACCTCATTGTGATTCCGATTATTACTATGTGTGGCTGAACGCCCTCTTTTTGGGGTTGAAGACAAGAAAATGATTATTATTGCTATGGATTAACTTTTTTTCCTTGCTTATCGATATTGGTTGTTTTTTTTTCTCATTTTTACTATTTGAAGGATTTGCAACTCTTAGAATACATCTATTGTCAACCATGTGAAATCGGGAGAGAGACTAGGGCGATATAACATGGGAATAAGAAGAGTACGGTTCTTTACTCTTTATGAAATAAGAAACTTGAATTAGTATCTAGGAAAAGGATGTACTTAGATACCTTACTTGATTCACATGTAGGATGATATTTCTTAAGAGCTTAAGTGAACTATTACATCCCCACTCAATGATATAGGTGTAAGGTTAAACTTAGTTAAAATATTAGAGGTTGGGAAACCGTAATCGTGCAATTAAACCTACGAATCAACAAACAAGATAAACAGGTCAGTGAATGAAGTCCAATAGCATAATTTGATTGTTCAGAGTGATTCAACCCTGGGTTTTCTCTCACTGATTGTCTCGAGATCTTTACTTTCCGGATTGTTTAGTTTTAATTTACAAATTCCAAATTCTTTATTTGGTTACTCTTTCACCAACTTAATCTAAATTGTGAACTGAAATCAAATTTTTGCCAAATCTAGTCTCTGTGGGATCAATAAATTGGCTTTCTTGAAGGCCACTATATTACTTAGTAGACCACGTACACTTGCGTGTGCACTGGAGCGCTGTCAACCAACTGTAGTGGACTTTGGGGATGGAGCAACAGAAGTAACCCACACAGTCTAAGAGGCCACCAATTGGGTAAAACAGTGAATCGACTAGATAAACTCTATATTAGACACATCACCTCGAGGTGCTTGAGAAGGAATAGGGGGAACCAGTAGAGCTTCATTAGGGCAATCAAAACCAGCGACCCTAAACCAAGTTTGAACTCCTGACGTAGGATGATCTCCATCCACATGTCCTCTGACTAGATAGAAGAGTTTCCATGGTTATCATATATTCTTTGAGGCATGATATGAAAGGAGAAAAAATAGGGATTAGAGAGATCCGATACCTTATACTTTATATCTTGAAATTGAACAAAAAGAAAGTCAAAAATTCCTAAATATCTTGTAGCTTCTCTTATAAGTGTGGTGCACTATATACCCATAAATGAGACTGTACTTGACATGACTTTGTCGGACACTTAATGATAATTAACGTAGGCTCTAATACCATCTTTTCCATGACCCGATCCAGGGCTTGGCCATGACGGGTATCTCAAGTCCCATGTGGATCAGAGATCACCCCTACACCTAACTAACCCACACACAACACACCTTAAAATTGGATAAATTTAAAACATATTACAAAATAGAATGTAATAGCTTAAGAATTTTTTAGTATATGTCAATGAATAACCACCGACGACCGGACAAATGACCGACCGACACCACCCAATAGCCACAGAAGTCTAAACAAAGCCTTTTAACTAAAATAAAAACTGAATATCAATAAAGTATTAATACATGCCCCTGACTATCTCCAAAATAAGTCTGAAAAGTATGAGATGTAAAGGAATGAAACATGAAATATAGACTTCCTATGTATGAAAGATAACTTCTTCAATGTTAAATCATGAGCTGATCTCGGATCCTAGTCACTTAGTAGGAGGAGTAGATATATGACCAATTCCTTGCATGGGGATAGAATATCTGAAGATGGTTAGAGGGGTGAACGCTAGCATGAAACAAAGAGATAAGGATAACATAATGTAATGATCAACAATTTAAAATCATTCAAAACCAATGAACGTAATAAAATGCATATACATATATATACTTCACATGCCAGGATAGTGAACAAAGTTTAAAATGTACTTAAAACTTTAGCCCGGATTATGTAGCTCAAACATTATAACATGCATCCATGGGCTATATGGTCCCTAAATCTCACCCCCTGGTCAAGAATTGGTGCGTGTAGCTGTATGAATCAAAGAATAATCTCACTATATGCACATGGGGGACTCAAACCTCCCAACATATACTAAGGTGACTTAAGAAACTGATCATGTAATCATTTACTGGGGAATCGAACCTACCTATTTAAGAAATAATAATGAGGGGGACTCAAACCTTCCTGGTTAATTTGACCTCTACATCAAAAAATGTGGTTTCCACTATCTGTCACTCTGATGTTGGGTGTAATTATGCATTCTATCATTACTATTCAAGCCTTTTTAGCCTTTTTTTGAGGATAATTTTTATGATATATGTGTTGATAATGATGTATATGAGAAATTATATGTCCAATTATGTGTTCAAAATTTTTAATGATGTTTTCAAACAAGTTTTGATTCAATTTGAGCATTTAGAGTTCAACCGAGAAAACTAGTGTTACTAGCTTGAGCTAGGTGTTTGTCTAGTCTATCATGTTGGGTTCTACTATATTTTAATGATTTTATAAGGTTTTTATTGTGTAGTTATATGTGAAAAAAATTATGGATAATTTTCAAGTGTCAATTGGATCAAGAAAAGAGTCATAACAATGAATTAAAGATCATAGTGAAACTAGCCTATGCTTAGCTTGTGTTTTTGATTCACCGTCTTGGAATTTGTGTTGTTTCAAGCACTAAATTGTTGTGTTTAATTATATAGGATGCTTGGTGAATTGAATATGATGATATATGAAGGATATACAAGCTTCAAATCAAGTGGAAATAACTCAAAAAGGTTCTGAAATGATCACGGAAACACACGACACAAGCTAGATGTAATTTGGACCCATAGAATGTATTGGGCATGTGTTGACTATATGATTTGAAAATGGGCACGTGATTCAAACCATTGGATTCAAAAGGGGTACAAAATGGTGAACACCACATCGCTGTTGCGATTCAATTTGCAATTTTCCAAAAACAGTAGCTCAACACAATAACACTGGTTTGCGCTGAGGGTCAAAATCGGAAAAAAGTGCCCAGTTATGGAATTTTGTGCCCAGTGATGCCATTTGAAACTATGGTACGACACATTTACACCAAAAATTGGGATAATTTTGCCTTTATAAACATGAATGCTTTGGAAATCTAATCCAAGTTAGGTTATGACTTGTATACTATAAATATAACATCTTAAAACATGTTCTGGAAATATTGGAACCTATAGATCGCTTTGAAAAACATAGGAGGTTATCATAGCTCCACAATAGGTTTTTATTTCTTTAATTTATCCTTTTTTAAGGTTTTAATCATTCATACAATTATTTGGATGTTGATTATGGCTATGAGTGGCTAAAAACCCTCTTTTCGGGATGAAAGCCAAGAACATGAGTACAATTATTTTGAATTGATTTTGTTTGATTTTCTTATCGTTATTGGTTATTTGTTTATTCTTCATTAAACTATTTGATAGATTGATCACTCAAAAATACATGTATTGTCACCTTTGTGATCTTGGGAGAGGGAATAGGGCGATAGGATGGGGGAATGACAAAGTATGATTTTTATTATTTTATGAAATAAAAAATTTCAATGAGCATATAGGACATGGATTTACTTAGATGTCTTACTTAATTCAAATGTTGGATGATAGCTTTCAAATGCTTAATTGGATTATTGCATTCCCTCTCAACGGTGTAGTTGTAATGTCCATATTAGGTAAATGATTAGAGGTTGGGAGACCATAATCTTTCAATTAACCTACGAATCAACAACCAAGATAAGCAAGTTAATCAATGAAGTTCAGTAACATAGTATGAGTGCTTAGAGTGCTTTAACCTAGGTTTTCTCCTATTGATTATTCCAAGACTTTTATTTACGAATTATTTACTTTAATTCTAAGTTAAAATTTAAATACTCAGTTTTTGGTTATGCTTGCATCAATTGAATCTAAATTGTGAACTAGAATAGAATAATTGTTAGATCAAGTATCTGTGGGATCGATACTTGGCTTTCATTAGGCCACTTGACTAATTGATAAGTCCACGTACAATTGCCTGTGCACTTGGGCGCTGTCAAATTTTTGGCTCCATTGTCGCAGACTTAAAATTTAGTGACTATTTATTTTATTTTTACTTTCTGATTTATTTGGTGTTTTTATGCTTGGTCTTGGTTTTGTGATTGCAGGGAATAGATTTTAAGGTTAGGAAGCTGATAAGGGATACGAATTTGGTTAAACTAAGACCCAATCCCAAACAGCTCTTCTATCAACAAAGGAGAGATGTAATCTTTCTCCCCCAATTTCCGCAAATAGAAGAAGACCAAGTTGTTCCTGCTCTAATGGCTTAAGAAAAAGCATCCTATAGGACAGTTAGGGAAGTAGTTGTCCCACTTTCGATGAACTTGACTTCTCCAATTCACATACCGGCTGTTGGAGAGAATTTTGAGTTAACGTACTACATGGTACAACTTCTCATCAGTAGTGGATGATTTGCAGGGCTTTCACATGAGCATCCACAAGTCTACATGAAGAATTTCATTGAGCTTACTGATACATTCATACCGACTGGTGTAAATAAAGATTATGTGAGGCTGACACTTTTTCCCCATTCACTGTTGGGGGAAGAAAAAAGGTGGTTGAATGTGGAGCCGACCAATTCAATCACATCATGGGATAGCTTAGCCAGAAAGTTCCTCATCAGAATCTTTCCATCTAGCAAGACTATGAGACTTCGTAATGAGATGGTGAGCTTCAAGTAAAGGCCGGATGGAAACCTCTATCATGTTTGGGACCACTTCAAGGCTCTTCGTTGGGATTGTCCACACTAGTAACAGTCTAATGAGGTATTTTCTTACACTTTTATAGAAGCACTTGATTATAATACAGAGATTTTTCTTGATTCAGCAGTAGTTGGTCAAGCACTGGAATTGACTTATGAGAAGCTGTACACATTGTTGAACAGTACAACAAAAGAAAATCCCAAATGTAATTTAGATTCTAGAAGTGCCACGAGAAGAATTGCAGGTGTATTAGGGGTGGACCAGTTCACTACCTTCTCAGCTCAGGTTGCAACATTGCAAAATATGATAAACACCCAGTTCAACAACATGAAATTAGGAGTAGTACAACCTATAGCCACAATCAATACCATCCAACAAGATGTTGGGTGGTGTGAATTATTCGATAATAGTGATCACTTAGAATCTATGTGTGCTTCTAATACAGAATTAGTTATGTATGCAGGTAATGCTCAAAGGCCAAATTATGGTAATGCCTTTATCATGAAGTGGAAAACTCAATCATGGAATGCACAACAAAAACAAATTTAGCAACCACAAGCACAAGGGAATCATTTAACTAGCAACATGGAAGAAATATTGAAGTAGCTCCTAGCTAGTCAAACATAATTGAATGCAGACATGAAAAATTGGCAAACTGCTCAGAAAAGGTTAGAGATTCAAGTGAGGTAGATACATCAAGCATTAAATACTAGGCATCAAGGTGGTTTGACAACAAATATAGAAAATCCTAAGTAGGTTATGGCAATTACCTTGAGGAGGAGTAGAGAAATTCAAGAAGAACCTCCCAAGGCAACATATGAGGTAGAAGCAGATTTAACTCCCCAACAGGTTTTTGAAAAAGCTATCGATAATTCAAGAAAGTCTGTGTACTTTAAAGAAAAAGCTGCTAAAGAAGTGAAGAAGACTCCGTCACTTCGTTCACTTAGAAGCACAGAAAAGTGAAGAAGGATTCAATGTTCAAGAAGTTTTTTGATACGTTCAGAGAGCTTCACATTAACTTACCTTTGTTAGATATTTTGCAGGATATGTCCATGTATGCTAAGTACTTGAGAGATGTGGTTGAAATTAAGATAAAATTGTAGGATATGGCTGCAATAACACTCACTGAGGAGTGTAGTTTGGTAGTCACTCAAAAGATGCGAAAAAAAAACTTAAGGTCCCAGGTAAGTTTACTCTTCCCATTCAGATTGGTAATAGTGAGGTGGTGAAGGTACTTAGTTTTTTAGGGGAAAGTATCAACTTGGTGCCCCTATCTTTGTTTAACACATTGGGTTTGGGGAACCCTAGACTAAGCTCTGTCTATTGTAACTGGCAAATAGGACAATATCCCATCCCGAAAGAGTGATTAAGGATGTGCTCATAAAGGTTTATAAATTTATTATTCCTGCTGACTTTATTATTCTTGATTTTGAGGTAGAAAGAAAGGTACCAATAATCTTGGGACGTTCATTTTTAGCGACAGGTGAAGCTTTAATTGATGTAAGAGAGGGCAAGCTAAAAATGAGGTTGGAGGATGAAGAGGTGGTATTTTAAGTTTAAAAGCAACTAAACACTCTATCCCACTATAAGGATTTATACTTGATTATTGTTGTTGAAAGGGATGAGTGTGGGGTAGTTACCCTCCAAAGACCTTTTCTGATACCCTTATTGAGTAGCCCGAGCCTCCAATACCACTTCTTCCCAACATGATGAAGGTTTAATTTGATAAAGATGTTGACCTTGAGAGTGCAAACTCAAGAGGTCAGAAATGAATGAGAAAATGGCTCCTAAAGGGGAGTAAAAGGGCGAAGGACTTGAAATTTTGGCGCCGCTGCCATGGACTTGAAATTTAGCAACTGTTTATTTTAGTTTTAGTTTTAGATTCATTTGGTGTTCTTATGCTTGGTCTTGGTTTTGTGATTGCAGGAAATAGGTTTTAAGGTTAGGAAGCTGGAAAGGGATAGGAATTTAGTTAAACCAATCCCTGAACTCGAACAACTTTTCCATCAACGAAGGAGTGAAGCAATCTGTCTCCCCCAATTTTTGCAAATAGAAGAAGACCAAGTAGTTCCTGCTCCAATGGCTGAAGAACAAGCATCCTATAGGATAGTTAGGGAAGTGGCTATCCCACTTTTGACGAACTTGACTTCCCCACTTCAAATACCGGTTTTTGGGGAGAATTTTGAGTTAAATCACAACATGGTGCAACTTCTAATTGGAAGTGGAAAGTTTACAGGTCTTTCACACGAGCATCCACAAGTCTACATGTAGAATTTCATTGAGCTTACTGATACATTCATTCTTAGTGGTGTGAATACAGATTATGTATGACTGACACTTTTTCCTCATTAACTGTTGGCCGAAGAAAAAATGTGGTTGAATGTGGAGCCGACCAATTCAATCACATCATGGGATGACTTACCCAAAAAGTTCCTCATCATATTCTTTCCATCTTGCAAGACTGCAAGACGTTGCAATGAGATAGTGAGCTTCAAGCAAAGGCCAGGCGAAAACATCTATCATGCTTGGGAACTCTTTAAGGCTCTTCTTCGGGATTTTCCACACTACCAACGGTCTAATGAGGTAATTGCTTAAACTTTTGTAGAAGTACTTGATCACAATACAAAGATTTTGCATGATTCATCAGCAATTGGTCAAGCGTTGGACTTGACTTATGAGGAGTTGTACACATTGTTGAACCTTATAGCACAAGAAATCCCAAATGGCATATAGATTCTAGAAGTACCACGAAAAGAATTGTGGGTGCATTAGAGGTGGACCAATTCACTGCCTTATCAGCTCAGTTTTCAGCATTGCAAAATATGATCAACACTTAGTTCAAAAGCATGAAATTGGGAGTAGCAGAACCTACAAGCACAGTCAATGCCATCAAACAAGCTGCAGGTTTTCTCCTATTGATTGTTCCAAGACTTTTATTTATGCATTATTTACTTTAATTCCAAGTTATAGTTTCGAAACACTCATTTTTGTTATGCTTGCATTAATTGAATCTAACTTGTGAACTAGAATAGAATAGTTGTTAGATTAAGTCTCTGTGAGATCGATACTTGGCTTTTATTAGGCCACTTTACAACTTTATAAGACCACGTACACATGCGTGTGCACTTGGGAGGTGTCTCACTCGAACCTCCAATTTCACGTCTCAGCTACACAAACCTTATTAGATCTCATTTAAAGAAATTATGACATGTTCCCATTCATTGAACCATATTCCACATTAAGGCAGACATTGTTGGTATCGTCATACCAACTACACTTTCAAGGTAATAACATCATGCCAAAACAATTTCCATTAACTTGGGGTGATCAACTCCCTTATTCATAAATAAAAGATGGGGGAACACTGACTCCCTATATTCATTAAATTAGACCATTGTGTTTCAAATACCTCTTTATATTATGCAATAGTTCAAGACTAGCTCAGTTTAACAAATTTCCACAATTCTCATAATTAAGAATAAATTTTACATCGTGGGGTTGGGGTCACAACCATTTTGAAAGTCACAAGTTTAGGAAATTCATAATTCCCTAGTTCATTCACCATACCCAAGCACCCACAAGTTCAAAACCATAATGAATAATCATATGTAAACCATAGGAAAACATTGCTCAATAATAAGTATTCAAAACCCCCAACCCTTGTTTCAAACCAACATAAACATCTCATGAATAATATTTTGAAACACATGGTTTTACAAAATTAACAATGAGGGAAGAGTAACATGCCTTAAACACCATGAAATTTTGAGGGAATTTGACCCTTGAGCCCTTAGATAACCAACTTGATGAAACCCTAGATTGGCTTGCTTGTGGGAACTTAGAGATCCTTTGGAGTGTTTGAGAAATTACTTGGATTAGTTTCTGAGTGCTAATGACATCCTAAATGGGTTATAAGTCATGCGTTCCAATTTTGATAAGAGGAGAAACGTACAAACTGCCTTTAACTTAAAAGCTGAAAAAGTGATGCCTTTGCCTATGGGTCAATCACTGAATCGTAGCCACTCCTTACTACTCATCATCATGAGTAGTAACTAAAAAAATACCACCAAGTCACCCTACAGTGCTGACCTTACGACTCAGCCACAAAAATTGTAATGGGACCTTATGAATTGTAGGGTCTAGTCGTAATCAACACAGAACCCAAATTGGGACTTACACTGAACACCCTACTATTACACCTAACAACTTGTAAGATCTACTTATGTCTCTTAGTAAGCCACTCCCAATCAGAGAAGAATCAACCCACAAATTTAGTGATTTGGTTATGACTTGTGTCAATGACTCGTCATAACACAACCAATTGCCTTAATTCGTACCCAAGATAGTAACTTCAATAACACTTTCTGGACACCTCACAACTAGAGTCACATGACCCACCAAGACACCCTATGACTCGTAGGCAGAGTCCTAGTCAAGGAAGGGATCTCAAAACATAGAAAAATTTCAAGGATCGAAAACCCAGGGTAGTACATAAATCCCCAATGCTAACACAAGTCTTGGCCTAAGTGGGTAGGTCAATCCAACTTCTAATCCTCTATTTCCATGTTTAGGCAATCTACACCCCAAATAAGGTTAAGGTATCTAGTTCAACTTCTTGATGTTAAGTATACTATAATCAATTCTACAATTGGGACTTAGTCTAAAGCATGGGCATTCAAGTCAACTCTACCCAAACTATTATTTCAAGGTCACCATACTAGCCTAGTAGGGTTCAATGTACTAATCATGATCCTAGCACTTAAACAACATTCTAAACCTAGCTTTATATATTATATCCATACGACTAATTAGTCCAATCTAGGGAGTATGCAATGGGATTCTAAAAGGTACTAAGCATTTCACCTTATATGCCCTAAAACCTCATCTAATCCAAAAGAAATTAGCAATCAAGACTAGGCTATTTAAATCATAATCAAGCATAACATTCACATTCAGATGCAATATATATATATCACACATCATCTTCGAAGAAGAGTGGGTAGAAGCCTACCTCAAAGACCAACCACAAAACCTTACACCCTTCTCTATATGCTCATCTTTACTTCACCATCCCCAAATTTCCATCACACTATCATAATCATCATCTACTCATCAATACGTGTTTAACGACACCTATATTGCACTATGGTGCTTTAGGTCCAAAAATAACACCAAAACCCTCAAATGGATCCCACTTATAGAAAACGTGTTTCCGAGGTTAACCCAACATTTATACATGAAGAAGGAATAATAATCCTCAAGAAATAGGTAAAAATAACTCAAATTTTAGGCTAAAATCAAGCCCTAAGGCAAATTGGATTTTTGGGTCTAAACTAAGAAATTCAACCATGAATTCGAAGGTTGCATACTTTAAATTCAAAAATATTTGTGTTAATAAATGATAATTAAGCTCCCAGGTCATCCACACAATTCAATTTTGAGTAACTATACCCATTTAAGGTTTTCAGGTCTTAAGGGAGAAGAGAAAATGCCTAATTATATGACTATAGGGTCTATTTATGGAACCCCTAGCAAGGAGATAGGGCGATCGCCCTAAAGGTGTCGTGATCGTACTAATGGCAATCTCAATAGGGTGTATGCCATGGTCCTGCTACCTCTTGCCATCACAGATGACAATTGAAACTTGTATTTTTTTGGGTTTTGGCCCATGCCTTGAGACTCATTCGAAATCTGGTTTTTTCAAATGAACTATGTAACCCCCACTAAATTCGATGTTCCAATGCATTGGAGAAGTTAGATTTTCAATCCAAGGTTGTTTAGACAAAATGTGGAGTTCATACCCATATTTCCAAATTTTTATTTTCTGATCAATAGTTTTAAATAAGATTGGGTGTATTGGGACATGAACAAAAGTTCTACCCAGCCTAAAATCAATATTTAAGAGTTGGTGGCACAGTCAGAATTTGTATCTGAGATCATTTTGTTGAAGTTTTTATCCAGTGGCCATTTGGAACCAACGAAGACTTCTAAATAGGAAATTTGTTGCAAAAACCAAATAAATAGCCCAACAACCAAACTGTCAGTCCAACCAAGTCATAAATTACTTAGGGAAGCTATGGAGAAGCTCAAATAGCACAGATAAGTGGAAATATAAAAATCACCAGAAAGGTCATTAAAATATCCACTTCTAAAAGAAATTTCATCCCCAAAAGTCAACCATTGGAAAGAATCTCAAAAGCTCAAAAAGATGAGGTATTGGGCTTGCATGCACCATGTATGACTTCCCAGATAACCTCCACGAAGAGAGATCACTTCTAAGGAATTTTGCCACGGTATCCCTTTTTAACCAACACTTCACTTCACTCCCAAATAGTTAAATTTTAACATCAACCACCAAATAGCCTACAAGTGAATCGAAAAGGTTGATATGCGCAAATTCAAACCACAACATACTGATGTTATCTCGATATCTGTCCAAATCAACAAAGGCTTATCCAAGCCAAAAACAAACCAAGACATGAGTCATACCACTAACTGCCAATCCAAATATAACTCTTTTTTACCATTTTGCACCTATTATCTACTACAAACTAGGAGTAAAATCACCTGTCTCTTCCGCACAGTTTTATCATAAAGAACTTACAGAATTGAAGTTGAGCAGCTTAAAGTCCATACGACAAACATGAGAATAGGACCATAACGCATTGTCTGGGCACACAAATCGAGATTATCAAGGAATACAATCTACACTAATGCTATAACAAGCCCAGATGGCAACCAAGACTGAAATCCTAAAGTTCAAGTCATAACTACTCATCACTCGATGATCCGCTAAAAGATATCCCATTAGTCGAGAATGAAACCATACTGAATCCACTCAAGTATACTATTCCCATCAAGTGCATCATCTAAATTCCCAAAGAAAACCAAAAACTCGAGGCCAAAGCTAAAAGAACCAATACAAGGTCCATGCGCCATCATTTGAACTCTTATCAACTATGATCCATTCAAAGTCGAGAAGACCGAATAGGCAACCACAAAGTAGGATCAGCCAACCTATAAACAAAATCCAAATCAAGATAATTCTGAAACGAAGGCTGCGCACAACCTCTACAACAACAAAAATCTGAAATCTTAATGCCAAGTCTTAATAGCTTGATCTCAACTATCCAGACAAAAGTCGAAGACAATAGGCATCCAGACTCCAAACTTATAATAACATCTAAATCGCTATTCTAAGTCATTAAATCAAAAATTGAACCAACAAATCCAAACTAAGGTCAAATAATCACATCGACCATGCTATCTTAATCAAGCATATATGTACGATATCATGCTGTGCGAAAATCAAAACATACCTAAAGAATAAACTCACAATAGAGGATAATTCACTAGAAGAAATACAAGAAATCCACTTTATATCCACTGGAAGGAACCAATTACCAAAACATACTCAAAACTCGTTAGGGCCACAAATCACACTAGTGATGGCCAAAACTCTAGAAATGGGGAGAAATTCAACTTAAACTGAAAACTAACCAATCTGATACTTTATCTAAAAAAGGAATAGCCCCAGGCTCCCATCTTCAAGGAGAAACACCACACCAATCCCCATTAGTCCAAACAAACTCTAAAATGGGAATTTCTCAAATCTACCCAAGAATCATATTATCAAAGAAGAAATATACCAATATCAAAATGAATGTCAAAGTCAAGACTTCCACAAGGAAGTGAACAACTCTAGATGAAGAATTTCAAATTTTCCAACTTAAGAAGCGATCATAGGAATGGCGACCTGCCTTAAACTCTCTAACTCTAATTAAGGTAAAACTATATCACTGGAAATGAGCATCTAATATCCATACTAATAACAAGGGCAACCCATCACAAGGGAATGAACTAAATAAACCTATGAGATAAATCCATAATAGCTCAATCCAAATAGCAAAACCACTATTAGGGAAAAATGTCCATAATAAAGAATGAACCCAAAATTGGTCAAGCTCACAACTGGGCTATATAGAAAGCGATAGCATTAAATCAGACCTATGCAACCCAGAAGGCAAGTCTAAGTATCCCATACTAAAAAATGGGTGATACAACTAAATCACCAACTCTAGAATAAAAACAGAACCATAGAAGGTCAACCTACCTTTAATATCCCAATACATTCCAAAATTAATCTAACATAGCTAACCAAAAGGGAGCACAGTCAACCTCACCATGCTAGGGAAAAAAATCATCAAATCAGGCTATATATACTCAAGCCAGCAGATAAAATCATAAGCAAAAATAATTCTAACTAGATAACACTAGTCTATAAAGTTACCCAACGAGGATTAATTACATTAACTAATAATATAAATATCAATAACCTCAAGCAGTCATAGGAATAATGCTAGCAATGTCAATATCAATATACTGAACCAGTAGTACCAAAATAAACATCAATATCATGTACCACTTAAGGGAAATAATAAGGCCAACATGCCAAGATAACAAGACTCAAACCCATAAGCTACACCCATAGGAGAAAATATCAATATAAATCTACTCCATCCACTACTAAAATAAATAAACTACAGAGTAGTAACATAATCATGAATTTACTAATAAGGCACATAATAACTAATATCAACTCATCATGGCATATAATCATTAATGTGTATGAAAATCCCAATACACATAACAAAAGATAAATACAGAAAATAAAAGCATACCTACCATAATGAAATTTGCATCACATGCCTGACACGCTTAGGAAGAAAAAAGCTGAATGGGTCCAATGACTAGGAAACCCATACCGAGGTCACTCTTTAGTCCAATAGTCAATCTCTCTGTAGTCGTAACAACTTCTGAAGCATCAACATAGCAAAAATAGAAACTAAGCCCAAGTGGTTAGCCAACTGACACTAAGAGCAATCTCTAGTTAAGTATCCATCTTTCCTGCAATCATATCCTATCTCAAAAATTGTAGTCTTGTGGTGTAAATATGCTAACTATGTCTGACCTACTAACTCATATCTGGGGCACTCTCTGAACTAGTATCTCATCACGACACAAACAAACCACGGTCTTGGAATACTATGAGATTCTGCCTCTCATAATCCAGAATGACCATGATGGCCTGAAGAACCATGTAATAACTCTACAAGTCTGATGGGGTCTCTTTCTACTATAATTATCATGCCTACTCTGAGAACCACTCATAGTTTGGAATACTATTTGCCTAGAGTCAATATGCTACAAATAATGGTGAACTCTATTGGAAGAATACTCGCTCCTAAATAAAATACCAATAGCACTAAAAGGATGGCATATCCTCTTGCTGCCATTTCTATAAGTCTAAATACATGCTCTCCATGGTCCTTTCATAATTAACAATTTGTGGGAAGAAAGACTCAGCTACTATCGAGTTCTTTGGTGCGAAATAGAGTAACAACACTAGTCCTCTAAAACATCTATGTATAATGTATTGTTAAGAAGTACATAGCATATGAATGAGTATGGCCCACTCGAGAAATCTAATCTTGTACTTAGAAACTAATATAGAACCCTGAGGAACACCAATAGATGCCACTCTAGTCTATGATTTACTTGATGATTCAAATTCCATCCATGGTTAAGAGGGAACTACAACATGACTCGAATCCCTAATACCGAACCTCGAAGACTGAAGTAGTCAGAAACTCAACTAGAGCCTAAGTTAGCCCGAATCCTTTTTGCTTCCATTGAAGATCTTCAATATACATCTCTGACTCTCTAGTCTGATGCAGTGATAAAAGTTTAGAAATGCATGCTAAAGTCTCGTTTGTATCTGTCAACAATATTACATCATCCTTCAGGGATAAAATAGTGTCAAATAATGTATTCAAGGTTTATAGCAAAGTGAAAACACAATAAGGATTCAAGAAGTGAATTTCCTAAGAATTTCACTGTAGCCTCCCAAAGATAGGTTACAAATGTCTCCACATCGATCCATAGGACTCTACTAACACTATGCTCTTGTACTAATACACTAGTTGAACCTAGGCTCTAATAATAATTTGTCATGACATAATTTCCCGAGTCATGATGGTGCCTACTCTAACCTACTTGTAGGCAAGCGAAACCCATGGCTTTGAACAACTAGTAACAGACTACCAAATAAAATATGAAAGAATGAAAAATAAATAAATAAAAAGTTCAAATACATAGATAAATCCCAAAACCTGGTGGTATAAGTACAAGTGCTTGTAATATAATAAGAGTATAAGAGTGAAATACAAATACATATACTGATATAACTTATCTCCGAATAGAACATAGAGACTAGTCTAATATATAAGTGAGAGATAAGTAATACTTCTAATATTACTCACTCTAAATCTCTGAACCATGGCTACACCACATAATATACACATCAATGGAGATAATCCATTCTATGATTAGCAGACTGCAAAAGAATTATATGAGTACCAAATGAATGGCACCCAGTAGTCAACTACCAACTGAGCTTCAAAGATAAGGAAGATATATAAAATATAAATAGAATGAAAGCTACACTAAAATATCTAGCATCCATATGATACAACCAATAAGGTAATAAGGATAAATTATTCTATTCTTGTCTAAGAGACTAACATATTAAGACTAGGGAAGTAACAAGAATGAACTATCCTTTTCTAGTCATACTGATGAATATCAATATTATACTGCATATCACTCAAAAAAATGAAAAGTACAAGTGGAAGAAACATACATATAAATATACATGGCCAAGGACTGAGTATACACTATAAATAATTTAAGGAAGGGTATATATGGTATTACATAGCTACATATAGCTAGGTGTATATATATACATACACACATACATATAGATATGACGTCAACTCAAGGGATAACCTAAATCATCATGTTTTCACTCTTAAGGCCTTATTTTAATCCTATTAGGATCTAGTACTATCATACTTAGTGTTTCTAATTCTTATTTCTAAACATGAGACAAACATGGATAATAATAAAATTATAAGATAGAAGAGGTCAAAAATATACCTCAAATCTCGATACTGAATTAATGACCAATCTATCATAAATTAGCCATAATAATAATTATAACAATATCAACAACAATAGGAGTAACTAGCTATTTGGGACAACCAAATACCTAGATAAGCCTATGCATACCCTCATCTCCCAGGATAGAAAGGTTCAATCACTATACAACAACACAAGGAATAGTTATCACCTTTATCTATGTCACCCTTCTATATTGGCTAATAGATATAGGTGTATACTTGTGATAGACAATATGCATACAAGAATGGATGCAACGAATCAACAATACCATAATAATCATCATCATAACCATCATAATTAGAATAAACCTCTGGACCTATTGGGTATATAATCATCACAACATCATACAACCTTGTCGAGTATCAATATCATCATCACAATATCTTTTGGCTTTGTTGGGTATTATCACATCTTCATAATATTTTTCGGCCTTGCTATGTGTGAACATCATCATCACAATATCCTCCAACCTTATAGGGTATCAACAACATTATCATAATATCCAAATCAAAGTCACATAATAGAGAGCAAGTCCCATAAGGGATAAAGTAAATGACAATCTCCATGAGGGCTAAAGTATAGTGTCAGCCCCACAAAGTCTAAAGTAAATCAAAAGCCCCGAAGGAATAAAGTAAAGGATCATGAGAAGAGAAGAACTATAGAGTATACTTTCATAGTTCATCATTCGTCATCAATATTACATCATTAAGAAGTGTATATATAATAGGTGCACGGACTCAAGCCATGGCTAAAAGAGTGAAAATACATAAGTCCATTGCCCAACGTGAACTTCGGGACTAAATCATTATAATTATATAGAAAGGGTTGGAATATCTCAAGACCAGAGTAAATAGAAGTGTCCAATCATGGACCAAAATATATCTCAGTCAAATCATTAAAACTTCATCATTAACTTTTTTACACATTTATCTTATTCAGTAAGTTAGGCAGTTACAGTTGTGAAAAAATCCATATCAAGATAGAAATTGGGCCTTAGCCCGTAGTTAGTGACAATAAGAATATGATTATAATCTAATTGGAATCATATCTAACATCAATGCAATCACCATGAATGTACTGAATCTATGCATGCCATTACTAGTATTTAAATCAATGGAATCGTAAACATCATACCGCATCTTTCTCCATCCCATATTAGAGAGATATGTATGTAAACACACACACACACATATATATACACAAAAACTACAACTTTATCCTTTACAAGGATAAATACTTCTTGGATATCCAATCAATATCATAATATGGACTTTGGCCCAATAATGGTCCCGAAATAACTATAACATCATAATCACGGCCTTAGGCACACTTACATATCCAGAACTTATTTCAATAGTTATATTAGCAAGACATCTCACATTTATAAATTATAGCCTAACTATGAGGCACAACATCTCTATAGACTATAAAGCTTATTTGTGATCATCTCACATCTAGGTGGTGTAATATATTATTAATCACCTTGCATCTTAGAGGCATCTCCTATCTATAGGTCATACATCATGACTATAAGGAATTATCATCTCTCTAGGCCAATTATCATAACTATGAGGGATTATCATCTCTGTAGGCCAATTATTGGAACTTACATGAATTATTATCTCCATAGGCCAATTACCATAACTTAGAAAAAATATAATCTTTAAAGGCTCAATATCATTTCTATGAGAAAATCATGGACATAAGCCATTTAATCATTATTTGGGGAAAATACTATAACAATTCACCAAGCAACAATTAACCTTACTATAAGGTTTTCTAGTCTCAACTATGCCCAAGATTTGCAACTAAGAATTTAGACTTACAAGTTCAAAACCCTTATCTAATCCCAAAGAAAATAGAAATATCAATTATCTATTAAAATCATAATCAAGCCTAACATTCACATTCACACGCAATATATATATCACATATCATCTTTGAAGAAGAGTGAGTAGAAGCCTAACTCAAACACGAACCACAAAATCTTACACCCTTCACTAAATGCTCATCATTACTTCACCATCCCCAAATTGCCATCATACTATCAAAATCATCATCTACTCATCAATATAAGTCTAACGACACCTATATTGCACTATTGTGCTTTGGGTCCAAAAATAACACCAAAACCCCCAAGTGGGTCCCACTTATAGAAATCGTGTTTCCAAGGTTAACCCAACGTTCATACATGAGAAATAAATCATAACCCTCAAGAAATAGGTTTAAAACACATATTTTGGGCTATAATCAAGCCCTAAGACAAATTGGGGTTTTGGGTCTAAACTAAGAAAGTCAATCTTGAATTCGAAAGATTCATACCTTAAATTTGAAGATATTAATATTAATAGATTATAATCAAGATCCCACGTCATTCAAAAGTCTCAGTTTTGAGTTATTATACCCTCTTAGATTTTTTGGATCTTACGAGAGAAGAGAAAATACCAAAATTTCTGACTATGAGGGTCTATTTATGGACTCCCAGGAAAGGATATATGGTGATTTCCCTCTAAAGGCCATAGGGTGCGTGTCATGATCTTTCTACCTCTCACTATCATAGATGACAACTGAAACTTACAATTTTACCAAGTTTTGGCCAATGCCTCGGGACTCATTCGAAATCTAATTTTCACAAATGAACTTGTAACTCCACTAAATTAAAATTTCTGAATTAATTGACAAAGTTGGATTTTCAATCCAAGGTCATTTTGATCAAATGTGTGCCTCACACTGATGTTTCTAAATTTTCAACTTTTCCACCAACAGGACAAAATGAGTTTGGGTGTATTGGGACCTGAACAAAAGGTCTACCTAGCCTAAAATTTGTATCCCAGAGCTTCTGGTGCATTTAAAATTCACATTCGAGATCAATTTGCAGAAGTTTTTGCGTTGTGTTTATTTGGAACTGTGAAGACTTATAAACAATGAATTAGTTACCAAAATCAAACGAACAACCAGGTAATTGAAACATCAATACCAAAAAATTATAAATGAATTGGGGAAGCTACAGATAAGATCAAATGGTGAAGATAAGAAGAAATATGAAGAATGACCAAAAGGGTCATCACAATAGTGGCATGCCACGCTGATGTTTTAATTTCATCCATTTTTTATTTTATTTACTTAAATTGAGGGGCTTTTGGTATTTTATCCCTTGTATGGCCTTATAACATAAAATAACCTCATTCACTTCAATTTTTAAAGATCAAACCATTATATTTTTCTCCCAAAATCAAAACCCAAGAGCATTTAAGGATTATATAGTGAATTCGTCATCCGGGGCTCCAAACTTTGAATTGTTTTAAATTCCTTGTGCATTCCAAGCATCTATATCATTATCTAACTTTAATTTTAAATTGTGGCACTTATTTAATCATTATCCATATGTTTTTATTGATGGATTTGAAATTGGGTGGCAAGGTTTTGATTGGAATTACTTGGATTACTTTTCCAATGTTTTAAATTAATTATTCATACTTTGAATTTATGGTTTTTTAAAAGAATAGGTGCATTATTTTGGAAATTGAAATGGGGAACATGGGTTTACCCAAATTGATGACTTCTTGTCTTGGTAATGGTATTAACCACAACTCACTTTGTAAATTTGATTTTTGAACATGGATAATTGCATAATTCAACTTATTTATGAACCTATTTCATTTCATTAATGGATAATAGGTTAAAACAAATTTGAAAGGTCCTTGGTGACCATGGTTTTTGATTTTAATTTGAACTTAGCTATCATGACCTGAACCGGGACTTAGATGTAAGGGGCATCCCAAGTCCAACCAGGATCAGGGACTGCCCCCCAACCCAACCACCATCCACAACCCTAGATAAGCTGAATTTCAAGCATAAAACAAGATTTCATAAATGCACTCATGAAGACTAGGGGATAGGGTCACAACTGAGACTGGCCCAATCGAGTCTATCCGTACCAAAACAACCATCTATTCCTTACTAAACAAAAGAGAATATCAAAATATAATATGACAATTAAACAATAAATGTAATACGATGGAATAGAGAGAAATCATGTATGATAATGCCAACCTCCTAGCTTATTCCAATACAATGGCCGATACCAATACCGATCCCGCTCATACCAAACCCCTAGAAGTACCATAATCCAAACGAATACAAATATCTGGTTGGGACATGCCACCAACCAAGGCCAAAAAGAATATCCAAAATAAAAGCAAAATGTCTAAGAATGCACATATCATGAAATGGAGCCTTGCGGGAAGATGAAAGCTCACCACTTCAATCTAAATCTTGTCCCTAAGTCAATCATTATGTAGGAGGAGTCAAACTGCTGATTTCTGCATAACATGGGTATACATCTTCCAGTAGATGGGTTAGCAAGTGATCGCTAGTTTAACGACCTAAAATTCCCCCCCCCCCCGAGATATCTCATGGTGCTTAGGGCAACATGTAGCCCCAAGCTAACCCTTTGAGCCTATCACTTCTCATAATAACTCATTCATGAATAAATATACAAAATACTGGCACTGTCATATCAAATAAAAGGAAATACGGAGGTAATAATCAGCGCAAACAACCACAATACTAGAAATCTCCACACAACCACAGTCTGATAACTAGTCTAACAAAGCCTCTACTACTCTATGAACTCAGGAGCTGTTGGGACAGGTCCCCAACTAACTAAAACTAAGCTAAAAGTAATAAAATAAATACTCGAATACTGAATTGTCTAAAGATAGTTCCTCGAACCATGAGGACTCACCACTATAGAGATGTAGATGAAAGTACTTGGAAATCACTGATGAGGCTGGGACTGAGCACCTGAACCTACATTACAAAACAATGTAGTAGATAGACATATATGTGGATCATCACTTGGGAATGTACTGAGTATATAGGAGTGTATGCATTTACATAAAACAATATCAATACTCTTTAATCAAATCATGCAAGCAAATAGGAATGACTCACATGGCTTGAATAAGTCTAAGATGTAAAGCTCATAAATCAAGTAGAGTGAAGCATGTAACACAAATCTCGTGATTCATTATACTTTGGCTTCAAAATCTGTGCTCTTCTCTTATTCATATTACTCATGGGATGAAGAAAGCTTTAAAGAATACTTTCAACTCATACATATATCTCAGGGAGGGTAAAACTTCTTTATTTCTCAAAAACTTATAACTATTTTCAACTCAAACACTTGGAACTCGAAATCATATGGCTTTGGTTTAAAAACTAATGATCAAATCTTATTAGTAGAGAAAACTACTTCCTTAGTTGGAAAATACTCAAAGCAATTCGTTCACTTTAGAAAATATCTCATCTCAAAGCTTTAGGGAAAATATTCTATCTCAATAGAAAATGCTTTAGTTTAGGGAAGTTCTCTTAACCTACATAAACCATGTGAGCTATATGGAGTTCAACGTCTTGTCTTTCGAAGGAAGAAACCTCACGTTGGGGAGAGGCATCATACTTTTGTAAAGGAGTATAACCTTAAATTAGTGATCACTTATCTCGGCATCAGGCCCAATCATCTCGACCTTAGTCCTAAAATCTCAAACCTATGGTGGCACGTAGTTCTGGGGTAAGAAACTATGGTAACTTACCCAAATCGGTGATAAATACTACTCCCTTCATTTTATCTCACTCATCTCCTGGAAAATCCATTTTAAAAATAATCTCATAGTTCATAAGAACCCAATAATCAAATCAGTAATCTCACGTGGTAGAGTGGATTTCAAAACCCTATGACCATTAGATCAAAATATTTCTCAATAACCTCAAAATACTCAAATCATGGGTGCTTATAGCACAATAGTTCATAAAATTACAAGTCTCAAGCAGGGCTTAATGACCCATAATTCAATCTTAAGTTAAAACTCATAATAATGCATAATAGATAGCATATAGATTCATAATTCATGTAGAAATCTGGAAGTAACAACAATTTGTCTCAAAATATCAACATAGTCATATACTTCAATTTCTAGAACATTGAAACTCTTAAATTCTCAAGAAGTAATAACATAGGGTATAAACCCAACTTCAATTTCTTAAGAAAACATGCAAACATCATGCTATTTGACTTTCAATTTATGGGGAACATCAAGATATTGCAATCAATAACAATGGGAGAAAAACCCTAATTCAATATCATGTAAAATCTCATAGATTGCAGAAAATTATAGTTTAAATAAGCCTTTAGGTACAAGGGTGAAAGGATTACCCTTGTTCAAAACCCCAAATATCTTAGATTATGAAATTGGATGAACAAGCCTGCTTAAAACTCTTATTCTTACTCTTGAGAGAGGGATTTTCCAACCCTTGAACTTGGGGAACTTAAATCTCAACTCAATTTGTAGAATCTATGGTGAGTTCTCTGATTTCTTGGAGAAGGGTTTTTGATTTGATCTTGAGGGAAAAAACCTAGCTCTCTTGTGTTTTGGATGATGAATAAAGTCATTTGCTTTGTTTGGAATAAATCTGGTTGATAAAAGAGTGGAAATACTTAAAAGACCCTTTTAAAAATGACTTAAAATACTGAACGGGGGCTGCGGTGGTCGAAGCGATGGTCCGTCGCTAGCATGATGGTTTGTCGGATCATCTGTCACACATTGATAAAAAAAACACAATTCCTCGATGTAATGGTCTCAGAGATGGTCTGTCACAAACTTGATGGTCCGTCAGATCGTTCATCACACATTGGCCAAGATGAGGCCACTCTGCCTCAGCGGCGATGGTCTCAGCGATGGTCCGTTGCAGTCTTAACTGTTCGTCGTCCTGGCCGTCGCACTTGGGCCATAAAAGGGAGTTACTGCCTTGGTTGTGCCGGTCCGGGCGATGGTCCATCGCACACTCAACGGTCCATCAACTTGTCCGTCGCACTTGGGAGTTTCGATAACTCTCGGTAAAACAACCATAATTTTCCACCCCGATGCCGGATTTGGACGAAATTGGTATCGTTGGAAAGGTAATTCAATTCTCTACACTATAGAAAGTGATTTTCAAGAAAATTATACAAGATTAAAACACTAATCCCTTTGAAAGGATCTTCTCAATCTTTAAGGGAGGGAATTACACTTCACTTGCCACACTCAAAACTACAAGGAAACTTTGTGAGGTCTTATAGCTAGCATGCATCTCATGATAAGGATAAAGTAATTACATTTAAACAATCGAGTAAAACCATCAATGATTCATACAACCATACATGTATATGAGTGTCGGTAAAGGGAATTCGTGTTTAGCATGCATTTCAAACCTTTAACCTGGGCTGTATAACTATATCATTTAACCACACCCACGGGCAGTGTAGGTTCAGCTCCACCAGCCGAAAGAGCCTAGTGCATGTAGCCTAACGACCAGGAGATATCCAATGGGATGACAAGTACATCTCTCTAATATAAAACATGACAGTTGCATGTGCTTATCGAAGACCCCTTATATCGACAAATATATGTTTCCAATTTCGGTCTCCCCAAGAACCTCCACCTTCCACGGATTAGTTACACATCCCTCCATTAATGCCCAAATTAAAGCCATGTCTAAACAATCCCATTACTAATTATTATCAAGGTCAATTATTATTGGTATCGTCATACCAACAAAACTTGTAAGATTTATCCATAGCCAAACCATTTAGGTTAAGGGGACTCTTAAGTGCCCTTTCCGTTTACCATATTAACCTATTAGGAGACTTCCATGTTCTCTAAAAACATAATTAATTAGCCTTTAACCTTTATAATCCATTTAAACCATTTATAGTTTCATATATAAGAAGAAAACAAGCAAGAGTTCTATTTAAAGAAGTCAATGCAATAAAC
Source organism: Capsicum baccatum var. pendulum (assembly GCA_030864225.1). Lineage (NCBI taxonomy): Eukaryota > Viridiplantae > Streptophyta > Magnoliopsida > Solanales > Solanaceae > Capsicum > Capsicum baccatum. The sequence goes on along the minus strand of CM061555.1, from coordinate 159,266,613 downwards.
ATATCTTTATAAGCATTATATCAAACACCTTGGGGACATAATATGACCAAAACCAATTACAAACACCATTAAACCATTACTATGCAAACAAATTCCCCAAAACCATCATCGATGCATATAAAAGCATAATTAAACAATAGGAAACCATAATCAAGCCATTATACCAAAACCTCCAATTAATAGTTGAAAACCAAAAACCATGCAACATTGAAACCATGAAAACATCCATGAAATTCAAGCCTTTTAAGAAGTAGTAAGTAGGGTAGAGACACATGCCTTAAACCAACAAAGATTATGGAGGAAATCACCAAAGCAAGCCCCAAAGCAATCCCTAAGTTGAAACCCAAGATTTCTTGTCCCAAAAGCTCTTGAGAGAATTATGATGTGTTTTGGAATAGTTTTCTAATTGTTAATGAATAAATAATTGGGAAAATAACCTCCTAAGTGTATTAGAAGTCGTGTCATAATTAGGATATATAGGGAAATATCTATAATACCCCCACTTAAGTCCATTAAAACCCATCGCAAGGATAAGATTGGGCCTTTTACGAGCTGCACCCGTCCTTATGATTGGTTTCCACCAGTCATACCTAGGCCTCAACATTTGGATCAGACACTATCCATTATAGGACTCATCCAACCAAGTTATAACGTCAGCATACAATTCGTGCCCATTATCCATATCACTGGAAGAATGAATCAACAGGAGGATCAAACACTGCCCACCATACGAGACACGAATATGACTCGTATCAATGCTTACAACTCGTACCCCAAAGTTGTGACCATTCCAGTGATAAAAAACCATCTCTCCAACCAACACTGGTCATCTTATGATAGGACCATACCACTCATACCCCAGCATACGACTTGTAATCCAGAGTTGTATTCATTCCGGAGAATTGATTTCAAGGAAAATTTCTAAGGCCAAAACCTAGGATGTAATATTCTCCCCCACTAGGAGCATTCATCCTCGAATGACGGATAAGGTAGGGGTAACCACAAACAGAGTCATTTGCATTATCAAACATGCATTTAACAAAGTTTGAAAATAAAGAGGCAAAGATGTTAATCTTTCCATTAACAAACTCAGAAAATAAAGATGTGTTCTATAACACATAGCTTCTGCATGAATACCAGGAGTAGAAAATAAGAACGGATACTTGGACTTCACGTACTCTTCCGCATCCCCCATAGCTTTTTCTACCTTATGGTTATGCCATAAAATCTTAACCGAAGCCACATCCTTGGTCCGCAACCTACAAACTTTCCTATCCAATATCTCAATCAAGACCTCTTCATAAGACAGATAATCTGAGATATCTAACCCTTCCAAAGGAACAACCAAAAAAGGATCATCAATGAACTTCCTCAACATGGAAACATAAAAGACTAGATAAACCAAACCAAAACTAAACGACAACACCAACTTATAAGCAACATTACCTACTCACTGTAAAATTACATAAGGAGTACTGGACTAAGGGCTAAGATTCCCCTTCTTGCCAAACCGCACTACTCCCTTCATGGGAGACACCTTTGGGAACACCTTGTCCCTAACCTCAAATTCTAAATATTTATGCCTAATATCTGTATGAGACTTTTGGTGAATTTGGCAGCTTTAAGCCTATTTCGATGCACCTTCACCTTCCATAGCTTGATAGACCAAATCGGGACCAAACATATCCGCCTCACCTAGCACAAACAATCTGATAGGAGATCTACCCTCCTACCATACAATGCCTCAAAATAAGCCATACCAATACTAGAATAACACCTATTATTATAAGCAAACTGTACCAAAGATATATGCTAAACCCAACTATAACCATAATCAATCACGCATGCCCGAATCATGTCCTCCAATGTCTGAATTATTCTCTCCGCTTTCCTATCAGACTGTTGATGGAAAGCCATATTCAGACTAATATTAGTCCCTAATCCTTTCAAGAAAGACCGCCAGAAATGATATGTAAACTACGTACCACAATCAGAAATAATCAAAATAGGTACCATATGTAGCTTCACAATCTTTTGAAGATACAAGTTGTCATAATTTTCCTCCAAAAAGAGTGTCCTCACTAGAAAAATATGAGCAGACTTAGTCATCCTATCCACGATGACCCAAATTGAATCAAATTAGTTACGAGACCGATAAAAACTGGTAATAAAATCCATATTGATCATCTCCCACTTTATTTTAGGCAACTCTATTTCTTGATACAACCAACCTGGCCTCATGTTCTCAACCTTAACCTGTTGACACACAATACACTTGGCCATGAAATCTACCGTATCTCTCTTCATACCATTCCACTAATAGATCTTCTTAAGATCATGATACATCTTCGTCAAACCAGGATGGACGAGAGAGCGTGACTCATGAGCCTTAGCCAAAACCCTTTGTCATAACCCATTGACATTCAGAACATACAACCTTCCTTAGTACCACAAAGCACCATCACCACTAATCTCAAACATCGGCACTTTTTTCCACCAAAATCACTCATTGTTTTCATCAAGACCAAATCCAGCAATTATTTCTCCTTGATCTATACACCAAGAGACAATTAAACTACTTCTTGCACCATCACACCACCATCTTTGGAATCTAAGAGACAAATTTCAAGATTGTCCAAGTGGTGAATATCCTTCACTCTTCTTTCTTTCCTTCCTCCACATGATCCAAATTACCCATAGGCAGCTTGCTAAGAGCATCAGCAACCATGTTAGCCTTACCCAAGTGATAGTGAAGACTCATATCATAATACTTGAGAAGGTCAAGCCATTTTTTTGACTAAGATTAAGCTTCTTCTGTGTAAATATGTACTAAAGACTCTTATGATATGAAAAGATATCTACGTGAACAATATACAAATAATGATGCCATATTTTCAAAGCAAACACAACTGCAAATAGCTCTAAATCATGGGTAGGATAATTCATCTTATGTACCTTCAACTTTCTAGAAGCATAAGGAATCACCTTCCCATGCTGCATCTAAACACAACCATGCCCTGCTCGAGATGCATCAGGATAAGACACATACCTATCATTGGCTTTTGGTAAAGTTAAAATCGAAGTCAAAGTCAATCTATTCTTTAAATTCTCAAAACTCCCCTCACAAGCATCAGATCAAGAAAACTTAACCTTCTTCTGAGTTAACTTAGTCAAAGGAGAAGCTATCAATAAGAGCTTTCTATACATCCGTTATCATACTCGGCTAAACCTAAGAAGCTTCAAACTTCAGATGGAGTCATGGACCTAGGACACCCCTTCACCATAGCAACCTTTTGAGGATCAACCATTATCCCCTTAAAAGAAATAATGTGACGCAAGAAAGTCATGACATTCAACCAAAACTCACATTTAGAGAACTTGGCAAACAACCATTGTTCCTTTAAGGTCTGCAACATCACACAGAGGTGATTACTATGATCTACCTTACTCTTCTAATACACAAGAATGTCATCAATAAACACAATGATGAAGAGATCCAAATACTTCCTAAAAACCCAGTTCATAAAATCCATAAATGCAGCTGGAGCATTGGTTAATCCAAATGACATCACAAAGAACTCAAAATGCCCATACAAAGTACAAAAAGTTGTCTTAAAGATATCCACCTCCCTAATCTTAGGCTAATAGTACCCAGATCAAAGATCTATTTTGGAAAACAACTTGGCACGCTGTAACTAAACAAACATATCATTTATTCTTGGGAGAGGATACTTGTTCTTGATCATTACCTTGTTCAACTGCATTTGGTCAATGCACATCCAAAGAGAACCATCCTTGTTGCGCTCAAACAACACCTGTGCACCCCAGGAGAAACACTAGGATGAATAAACCCTTTATCAAGAAGATCCTTAATTTGCTCCTTGAGTTCCCTTAAATCAACCAAAGCCATTCTATATAGAGGAATAGATATTGGATAAGTATTCAGAAGCAAATCAATACCAAACTCTATTTCCTTACCTGGAGGAACACCAAGAAGATCATCAGGAAAGACCCCTAGAAAATCATTAACTACTGGATCAAACTGCAAAGAAGGACCTTCCGAGTTAGAATCTGCAACTTAAGACAAGTGATACATACACCCTTTAGATATTAACCTTTGAGCTCTAAGATAAGAAATAAATCTTCCCTTATGAGATAAGGAGCAACCCTCCCATTCTATTTTTTCCTCACGAGAGAACCTAAAGATGACCTTACGAGTTCTACAGTGTAAGGATACATAATAAGAATGTAACCAGTTAATTCCCAAAATCATATGAAAATACACCATTCCCAACTCAATCATATCTACTAAGGTTTACCTAACACCAACATATACCACACCCCCTATAGGCCCGTTCAATAGTAATTGAGTCTCCTACTAGGGTAAAAACAAAAAAGGATCCAAAATGAATTTTGGATCAAAACCAAATAACATAACTATATAATGAGTCACCAAAGAAAGAGTGGAGCCTGAATTAAGAAAACAATATACGTCATGAGAAAAGAGTTGTAACGTACCAGTAACAACATCAAGTGATGTCTTAGATATACCAAAGAATTCAACCTATTTCAAACAACACTAGAACTAAGAGTAATAATAGCGAAAGATGCCACACCACCAGGTGTAGGAGTAGAACATGAAGCCACTAGAATCTTCTTTTCCTTATAGTAAACTTGTTGATGAGACAATACTTGATCCGATGGCCTACGTCGACATACTTCAAACACTTATCTCTACCCTCCTTAAAGAATCCTCGATGAGGACGATAGTAGAACATGGCTAGGAGGGCATAAAGAAATAGACTGACCTCCACTCACCAAATACTGGGCAACCTGAGCCTAAGAATTATCACCACCCACATAGGAAATTCTATCTTTTGAGATATGGCATCAGGCCTTAAATATTCAACCTTGACTTATTAACAAACCATACACTTTACAACAAAATTTTCCACATCTCGCTTAATATTATTCCACCAGTAGATTTACTTCAAGTCATGATATATCTTACTATAACTAGGGTGAACTTATATTGAGACTCATCAGCCTTAGTCAAAATCCTTTTCTGTATCCCATAAACATCAAGAACACACAATTTTCCTTGGTACCTCAAGATACCATCTCCTCCAATATAAAAAGCCATAACCTTTTGCTAACCCATATCATCCTTAATCAGCATAAGTATGGGATCCAAAACCTACTTCTCTTTCACCTCAACACTAACAGATAATTTAATCACTTCCTAAAAAATCACTCCTCCATCCTAAAAGTCCAAGAGACAAACTCCCAAGTTAGCCTACCTATGAATATCCTTCACTAACACTCTTTTATTCTTATTACTATGAGATTACCTCTGCATAGATAACTTACTAAGAGCATAAGAAGTAACATTAGCTTTACCTAGATGGTAATGAAGTCTCATGTCATAATCCATATGCAAATCGAGTTATAACCTTTGCCTGAGATTCAGTTCCTTCTGTATAAACACATACTACAAGATCTTATAGTCTGAATAAATATCCATATGCACCCCATAGAGATAATGGAGCCAGATTTTCAATCAAAAAACCACAACCACCAACTCTAACTCATGAGTTAGGTAATTTCACTGATGAACCTTAATTTTCCTAGAAACATAAGCCATAACCTTTCTCTTCTACATCAAAACATAACCTAGTCTACACGTGATGCATCACATACACTACAAACCCATCAGTACCCTTAGGTAGGGTTAAAACTAGCAAAACAGTCAACTTATTCTTCAACTTCTCAAAACTGCCTTCACAAGTATCAGACCATAAAAACTTAATATTTTTCTAAGTTAACTTTATCAGTGGAGCAACATAAAGAAGAAACTCTCCAGAAGGCTCCTATAATACCTATCCAAGTTTTAAAAGCTCCTAATGTTAGTTGGAGTCATGGGTCTAGGCCATTTGTTAACTTTCTTAACTTTCTATGGATCTTCCTTGATCCTTTCACTAGAAACAACATGCCTTAAAAAGTTCACAACACTCAACCAAAATTCACACTTAGAAAAACTTTCATATAATTTTTGGTCCTTAAGAGTCTGCAACACAATGTAGAGGTAATTAGCGTAATACTACTTACTCTTAGAGTACACCAAGATTTCATTATTGAAGACTATAACAAAAAAGTCCAGTAAACTACCTAAACACCTAATTAATAAGATCCATAAAACCAACCAAAAAATTAGTCAACTCAAATGACAAAACCAAAAACTTGTAATGGTCATATCGGGTTTAAAAAGTAGTCTTGAGAATATCAACCTCCCTAATATTCAACTGATGGTAGCCTGAATAAATATCAGTCTTGGAGAAACACCTAGCACCCTGAAGCAGATCGAAGAGGTAATCTGTCCTTAGAAGAGGATACTTATTTTTCACTGTAACCTCTTTACACATCCGAAGAGACCTATCTTTCCTTAAAAAGAAAAGTATAGGATCACCCCACAGAGAGAAAATAGGATGAATGAAACCCTCATTAAGAAGATCTTTTAACTACTCTTTTAGCTCTTTAGTTCAACCTTAGCCATCCTATAAGAAGGAATAGAAATGGGTTGGGTATTCGATATAAGATCAATCCTAAAATCTATTTCCCTATTGAGAGGAATTCTAGGAATATCATTGATAAAAACATCAGAAAATTCATTAACCATAGGGACAGATTGCAAAGAGGGACTCTTATAGTTTGAATTTTTAACCCAAACTAGATGCTAAGAAATTCTTTAGAAATTATTTGATGAGCTCTAAGCTATGAGATAAATCTCCATTTAGGTACTAAGGAACTCCCCTCCCATTCAATCACTAGATTATTAAGAATATAGAAATTAACCTTTTGGGTCCTACAATCTAAAGAAGCATGACACGAATGAAGCCAATTTATCTCTAAGATTACATCAATGCCTACCATATTAATTCTATCAAATCCACCAATATCTCCTTGTGAAAGATAGACACCATACTACCACTATATATTTTTCTAGGAACAATGGAATCACCTACTAGAGTAGACATAGAAAAGGGGTCAGAAATATTTTTTAAACAATAACCAAAGTGTACAACCACATAAAGAGTCACATAAGATAAGGTAGAATCAAGATCAAGAAAATAATAAACACCTCAAGAAAAGCGTTGTAACATACCAGTGACAATATCTTGATTGCTTTAGATTTTTTATGTATAAGAAGTGCATAGAAACTATTTCGGGCAATATCGATACCCAAAGTGGATCCCTTCGCTGCAGGAGCTGAAGAAGTGGAAACTGGAACATTATTAGCCCAGTGGAAACTTTAGCTCTAGGATGTTTTAGCTGCATATAGCCATGATGACCATAATTAAAATATAAATTCCTTCCCCTATAATAACCATGGTAAAGTTGCCCCAAAAATGGCAAGAAGGGTAAGGTAGGGCAGAATGAGCTCCATTATCCTGACACTGGGCACCCTGTGCCTTAGGACCACTACTAGCTTTGAACTGATTATCACCTAAAGTCTTAGGATAGGGAGCCCTAGTGGTCGAATATGAGTTTCCCTAGTACTTTTTCATAGTCTACTACTTTACATATCTCCTATTGTTCTGCTAACATTTACCCTATTATGAATATGTACGCTTCTTTATATTTTTTTGTCTTATCTATACTAGAATTTTTTTCTCTTTATCCACCTATTGTATATAAACCAGCATCCTAGATATGTCTGTATTATTGTTCAGCATTGCAACCTTACACTCCAACACAAAGTCATGGAACAAACCAGAAGCAAACTTTCTTATTTAAGACCTCATACTGGTAAAACTTCTTGGGTTTTGACTGTAAGAAATATTCCTAGAATTTTTGTTCTCCTGACCCTATACGAATAATGGGTATAAGCCATATATTAGGGTACGATGATATGGTCCTATTGTATGCTTACCAGTGTTAGTTGGAGAGATAGTTTTTGTTAATAGAATGGATATGACTTAATGGTATGAATTGTAGGGATTCGTACGAGTCATACTAGGGACTCATATGGTGGGCAGTGATTGATCCTTCTTGTATTTCATTTTGTTAGGGATATAGGTTATGGATACAGATCGATTATTGTGGTTATGACATAGTTGGATGAGTTATATACTGGGAAGTATTTGATCCAAGTGTTGAGTCTTGGATATGAGTGATGGGTACTAATTATATTAGGAAGGTATGACTCAAATGGGTTAGTCGTATCCCTATGATAGGTTTTTATGGAATGTAAGTAGGAGTATTATAGATATTTTCATACTTACCCTAATTAGGACCCATGTCTTCTAATACTCTTTGGAGGTTATTTACCCTATTATTCTATTCATTAACCCTTAAAAACTATCCCAAAATAATCCATGATTCTCTCAAGAGCTTTTGGGGCAAGATGGCTAGGGTTTTATCTTGAGGATTATTTTAGGGTTTGTCTTGGTTATTTCTTACCATTAATTCTTCAGTATAAGGTATGCTTCTCTTCCCTCATTGTAAATTTAACTAAAGGCATGGTTTATATGATTGATTTCATGGTCTAACTATTTCATGATTATGGCTTTCAATATTATTTGAGGGTTTTGATAGTAAATGCTAGGTTATGGTTTCCTATGGTTTTAACTATGCTTTTATATACATTAATGGTGGTTTTGGACAACTGGATTTCATGCTAATGGTTTAATGGTCTTTGGAATTGGTTCAGGTTATATTATGCCCCCAAGGTGTTTGATAAAATTCTCATAAAGATATGTTTATTGCATTGACTTTTTTAATAGAATCTTGAGCATTAATGGCGAGGCCTATAGAAAATCTGTGGAGGGTGGCGATCCTGGAGGGACCAAAACTGGAAACTCATATTTGTTGATATAAGGATTGGTCTTAGTGGACCATATGCATAATGTCACACTTTTGGGAGATTTACTAGTCATCCCATAGGATACTTCCCTAGTCATGCGGCTACACATACTGGGCCCTTTCAGCTGGGGTAGCCAAACCTATATAGCCTATGAGTGGTTTTGAATGGCCAAGCTACACAACCCAGGTAAAGGTTTTAAATGCATGCTAAACCTAGATCCCCTTTCTCAACATAGTTATATATATTTATGATTGTGTGCATTGGATGGTTTTACTTGGTTTTATAACTGGCATTATTTTATCCTTATCTTGAGATTCATAATAGCAGTCACTCGCTAACTCATATATTAGTGGTTGTATACCCACGCTATAAAAGAACTAACCGTTTGACTCCTCCTTCATAGTGATTAACTCAAGGACATCATTTGGACTAAAATGGTGAGCTTCCATCCTTTTGGAGTGCATTATTTTATGTTATGGGTATTGTTAGACATTTTGACATTATTTTGGATATTGATTTTTGCCATAGTTTGGGACATGTCCCGACCAAATCTATTTACACTTTTGGATAGAGGCTTTATGGTACTTTTGGGGGTTCATGTGGGTAGGATCGGTATTGGTGTCCCCCTTGGCATTGGAATAATCTAGGAGGATAGCATTATCATACATGATTTCTCATTGTTCCATCATATTAAATTTTGGGTTTTATTATCATACTATATTTTGGTATTCTCTTTGGTAATGGTGTGGTTTATAGCTTTTAGTTTGGCTTGTTATGGTTGGATGGTTGATTTGGTACAGGTAGAGTCAGTTAGCTTGGTCACGATTAAGATCCTATCACAGAATCTTCATGAGAGAATTTATGCTATTTTGTTATATTCTCAAAAGTTATCCCATCTTATGCTGGATATAAGTGGTTGGTTTGGGTAACTAGGGTAGGTCCCCGACCTTGGTTGCTCTTGGGATGCCTATTATGACAAGGCTTGGGGTCGGTACATATCAAGATGGTATTAGAGTTTATGTTCATGTTCTGTTGGGAGTCTACAAAGTTGTGTCAAGTAGAGTCTTTTTTAGGGGTGTGAAGCACGTTACACTCATAAGAGAGAGGCTATAAAATATTTAGGAATGTTTCACAATCTTGGTATTATATCTTCAAGCTTAAGTTTTATATCCTAGAATTTTCTTTAATCATTTTTTGCTTATCTTTCAAATCATGCATCCATGATCTATAACACAATGAAATTCACACATCCTATTTGGGGATAACACTGAAGGGGTACATCTTACGTTTGGAGTACATCTTCAATCTCATGGTCCTATTTTTTTTATAGTATTAGAGTTCCTTCTATTCTAGTTAATTCTCCTTAGATACCTCAGGGAAATATGATGAATGTAGAATTTTTTTAGTCTATTCATGTTATTTCTTAACTGGCTGCTACTCAGCTAATTCTGGGTGTGGATTGGTTTAATTCTTGTTACACATCTTTGGATTGTCAGACCCATAATTCTATCTTTAATTACCCTGGTGAATATTTTATAGAATGGGAAGGTAGTTCCTTAGCTACTAAGGGGAGTTTTATTTCTTATCTTAGAGATCAGAGGTTAATCTCCAAGGGTTGTATTTATCACTTGGTCTGGTTAAAGATTCTAACTCAGAAGGTCCTTCTTTGTCTTTGGTCTCTGTGGTTAATGAGTTTCCAAAGGTCTTTCCAGATGATATTCCTGGTGTTCCTCTGTATTGATTTGCTTCAAGACACTTATCTAATTTCTATTCCTGCATATAGAATGGCTTCGACTGAGTTGAGTGAACTCAATGAGCAACTTAAGTATCTTCTAGACAAGGGGTTTATTTGACCTAGTGTTTCTTCATAGGAAGCAGTGGTGTTTTTTGTGTGCAAGAAGGATGGTTTTCTTTGGATGTGCATTGACTACAGGCAGTTGAACAAGGTGACAATTAAGAACAAGTATCCTCTTCCTCGAATAAATGACTTGTTTGTCCAGTTTCTAGGTGCCAAGTTCTTCTCTTAGATATATTTTTGGTATGGGTACCACCAGCTTAAGATCAGGGAGGTATATATTCCTAAGATGGTTTTCTAAACTTTGTATGGCCATTTTGAGTTCTTAGTGATGCCATTTGGGTTAACTAACAGTCCAGCAACATTTATGGACTTGCTTAATAGAGCTATTAGGTAGTATTTAGATCTTTTCATCATTTTGTTTATGATGACATACTATGTTATTTGAAGAGCAAGGTGGATCATGCTAATCAGCTCTGTATGGTGTTTTCGACCTTAAAGGAACAATAGTTGTACGCCAAGTTCTGTAACTGTGAGTTTTGTTTAAACATTATGACTTTCTTAGTTCATATAATTTCTAGTGAAGGGATCATCGTGAATCTATAGAAGGTAGTTGTGTTAAAAAGGTGGCCTCGGACTATGACTCTATCCAATATTCAGACCTTTTTGGGTTTAGCCGGGTATTATAGGCGGTTTGTGGAAAGATTTTCTTCAATAGTTGATCCTTTGACTAGGTTGACTCAAAAAAGTTTAAGTTTTCTTTGCCGGATGCTTGTGAAGGGAGTTTTGAAAAGTTGAAGGATAAGTTGACTTTGGCTTTAATCTTGACTTTGTCGGAAGGCAACGATGGGTTTATAGTTTATTGTGATGCATCTCAGTTAGGGCATGGTTGTTTTCTGAAGCAACATAGGAAGGTCATTACCTATGCTTCTAGGTAATTGAAGGTACATGAGAGGAATTATACTCTTCATGATTTAGAGCTATTGGCAGTTGTGTTTTCTTTTAAAATTTGGCATTATTATTTGTTTGATGTTCATGTGGATATCTTTTCTGATCACAAAAGTCTTTAGTACGTGTTCACTCAGAAAGAGCTTAATCTCATGCAGAGGAGATGTCTTAAGCTTCTTAAATAATATTATATGAGTCTTCACTACCACCCAAGTAAGGCTAATATGGTTGTTGATGCTCTTAGCAGGTTATCCATGGGGGTTTTGGCTTATATGGAGGAAGGAAAGAGGGAATTGTTAAAGGACATTCACCGCTTGGCCAATCTTAGAGTTCCTCTCTTGGACTCTATGGATAGTGATGTGATGGTTCTAGAAGGGCTTCTATATTCTCTTTGTATAGAGATTAAGGAAAAACAAGTGTTGGACCCTATCTTGATGAAAATCAAGAGTGTTTTTAGTGGGCAAAAGGTAGTAGCATTTGAGATTAGTGGTTATGGTACTTTACGATACCAAGGGAGGTTGTGTGTTCCTAATGTGGATGGGTTAGGACAAAGGGTTTTGGCTGAGTAGCATGAGTCGCGCTATGTTGTTCATCTTCGTTCGACAAGGATGTACCATGATCTCAAGGAGATCTATTAGTTGATTGGCATTAAAAGGGATGCGGTTGATTTTTTGGCCAAGTATATGGTAACTAAACAGGTTAAGAATGAGAACATAAGGCCAGGAAAGGTGTATTACAGAAATGAATTTTCCCAAATAAAAGTGGGAAGTGATCAATATGGACTTCGTTATTGGTTTTCCATGGTATCAGAATCAGTATAATTTGATTTGGGTCACTGTGTCTAAGATGACAAAGCCTGCTCATTACTTTCTAGTGCGGATTAACATTTTAGTAGAGGATTATGCAAAGTTGTATCTTTATTAGATTGTTAATCTATATGGGGTGCATGTTTTGGTTATTTCTTATTGTGGTACATTTTTTACGTCTCACTTCTGACAGTCTTTTCTGAAAGGGTTTGGAACTAAGGTTAGTCTGAGTAATGCTTTTCATTCACAGTTAGATAGGTAACTGGAGAGAACTATTTAGATATTTAAGGATATGCTTTGGGCTTGTGAGATTGACTATGGTTGAAATTGGGTTGAGCATCTACCTTTGGTGGAGTTTTCTTACAAAATAACTATTATTCAAGTATTGGTATGGCTCATTTTGAGGCATTGCATGGTAGGAGGTGTAGAATTCCTATTGGTTGGTTTGAGCTTAGGGAGGATGAAATATTTGGCTCGAATTTAGTTTATCTAGAGATGGAGAAGGTCAAGGTGATTTAAAATAGGCTTAAAGGTGCCCAAAGTCACCAAAAGACCTATGTGGATGTTAGCCATAGACACTTGGAATTTGAGGCCAGGGATAGGGTGTTCCTCAAGGTGTCTCTAATAAAGGGAGTGGTATAGTTTGGCAAAAAGAGGAAACTCATTCCTTGATATGTTGGCCCTTTGAGATTTTGTGAAAGGCGGGAAATGTTGCTTATGAGTTAGAGTTGTCATCTAGCTTAATTTTGGTTCATCCAGTCTTTCATCTTTCTATGTTGAGAAAGTGTATTGGTGATCCTTCTTCAATTATTCCTTTGAAAGGATTGGGTATTTCAGATTCTTTATCTTATGAAGAAGTCTCAATTGAGATATTAGATAGGCAAGTTCGTCAATTGCATACCAAGGATTTGGATTCGGTAAAGGTTCTATGGCTGAACCATAAGGTGGAAGAAGCTACTTGGGAAGAATAAGAGTACATGAAGTCCAGGAATCTTAATCTATTTTCTTCTTCTGGGATTTACGGAAGCTATGTGTCTTAAACATATCTTTATTTTTGAGTTTATTAAAGGAAAGATTAACATCTTTTACTCTTTGTTATAAGGATGTTTGATGATGCAAATGACTCTATGTGTGGTTACCCCTACCTTGTCCATCATTTGGGGATGACTGTTCCTAGTGGGGGAAACTAAAACATGCTGGGTTTTGACCCTTAGAAAATTTCTTGGAGTTTCCATTCTCCGGACCCAATATGACTCATGGGTACAAGCCATATGTTGGGGTATAGATGGTATGGTCCTATCGTATGCTGACCAGTGTTAGTTGGTAGGATGGTTTTTGTCATTGGAATAGGTACGAATTAGGGGTATGAGTCATAGGGCTTGGTACGAGTCGTACCAGGGACTCAAATAGTGGGCAGTGTTTGATCATCTTCGTAATTCATTCTTCTAAGGATATAGGTTATGGATATGAATCATACATTGTAGTTGCAACATGGTTGGATGAGTCGTATACTAAGTAGCGTTTGATCCAAGGGTTGAGGCTTAGATACAAGTGGTTGGTACCGATCATATTAGGAGGGCACGACTCATATGGGTCAATCGTATCCTTGTGATGGATTTTTAAGGGATTTATGTAGGGGTATTCTGGACATTTCTTTACTTATTTATATAGGACTCATGACTTCTAATACACTTAGAAGGTTATTTACCCTATTATTCTATTCATTTACCTTTAGAAACTATTCCAAAACACTCAATAATTCTCTCAAGAGCTTTTGAGACAAGAAGGCTAGGGTTTCATCTTGAGGATTGCTTTGGGGCATGTCTTTGTGTTTTCATTCCATTAATTCTTTGGTATAAGGTATGATTCTCTTCCCTGAATGTAATTTCAACTAAAGGTATGGTTTATATAATTATGGTTTTCTGCTATTATTTGAGGGTTTTGATATTAAATGCTTGGTTATGGTTTCCTATGGTTTTAATAATGCTTTTATATGCATAATGGTGGTTTTGGACAATTGGATTTCATGGTAATTGTTTAATGGTCTTTGGAATTGGTTTTTGTTATATTATGCCCCCAAGGTGTTTGATAAAATGCTTATAAAGATATGTTCTTGCATTGACTTCTTTTAATGGAAATCTTGCATGTTCTAAACTTGGTAAAAGAATTATGAATTGTTTAAACTATTTGAAAAGGCAAAAGGATAAATGGTTATGCTTATGGGGAACATCAAAGGCTCCCAACTGGTTTAATATGGTATATGGAAGGGCACTTGAAAGTCTCCTTAACCTAAGTGGTTTGGGTATGGATATTAATTGCAAGTAAGGGGTAGTATGGAGATACCACTAATATTGTCCATGGTTAATAAAATGGTAAATATATTGGTTGGTCATTTAGAAACAATTTTAATTGAGTATTAATGGTAGGACGTGTAGCAAAGCAGTGGAAAGTGTCGGTCCTGGGGGACCAAAACTGGAAACTCATATTTGCTGATATGAGGATTAGTCTTCATAGACTGTGTGCATGATATCATACTATTGGGGGGATGTACTAGTCATCCCAAGGGATACTTGCCTGGTCGTGTGGCTACATGCACTGAGGCCCTTTCAGTAGGGGGTGTTGAACCCATATAGCCCGTGAGTGGTTTATGACAGCCAAGACATACCCCAAGTAAAGGTTTTAAATGCATGATAAACCCGGATCCCCTTTCCCAGCATGGTGTTATATAAATATATATATATATACATCCATTTGACTCCTCCTACATAGTAATTGACTCAGGGACAATATTTGGATTGGAGTGGTGAGCTTCTATCCTTTCAGAAGGTATCATATCATATTATGTATATTGTTAGGCATTTTGAGTTAATTTTGGATATTAGTTTTGGCCATAGCTGGAGGTATGTCCTAACTAGTTTCTTTTACACTTTTGGGTAGAGGCTTTTTTGTATTTCTGGGGATTGGTATAGGTAGGATTCGTATTGGCATTGGCCTTGGCATTGGAATAAGCTGGGAGGCTGGCATCATCGGACATGATTTCTTACTTATCCATTATATTACATTTTGGGATTGATTATCATACTATATTTTGGTATTATCTTTTGTTATGTTCTAGTGTATGACCTTTGGTTTGGATTGGTACAGTTGGATGGTTGATTTGGTACGGTCGGACTCGATTGGGTCGGTCATAGTTGAGACCCTATCCCAGAGTCTTTATGAGAGCATTTATGCTATCCTGTTATATGCTTAAAAGTCAGCCCATCTAATGCTGGATAGAGGTGGTTGGGTTGGGCAATAGGGGGTAGTCCCCGGTCTTGGATAAACTTTGGATGCCCATTACAAAAAGGCCTGAGGTTGGGTAGGATTAATTGGTCACCAACTCTGGAGAATAACAAGATAACTGCTGAAAATTTAGGTCATACACCTTAACACTAATCATTCCTTGCTTATAGTTCACAAACTCTTCGGCCTTAGCTTGCCTTAAATCTTGAGGAAATAAGTGATCAAGAAAGTCACCTAAAAACTCATATTACACCGCCGATTTAGCATCATCACCCCTTATTACTTTTTGCTTGTCATATCATTGATAAGACATATCCTTCAAAAGATATGTAATAAAATCTACACTATCAAAATCAGTAGAATGCATCACCCTAAAGATCTTTTTCTCCATCTCATCAATGTACCCCTAAGGATCCTCCCCAACCATAGAGATTTTAAAGGTTTGGGGATTAAATCTCATGAACCGTCCTACCTGAGTGACCATAGATGAACTAACAACAGGACTAATAAAATTAGATAGATAATACTAGATGCCACTAGTTGGGTAAACATATGAATAGACTGACAGAACTCAGGATTAGAGATATATTCCTGAGGCAACTGAGCATAAGTATCAACATCTTGAGAAGCCCGAGGAGGACTAGTAGGGATGGTGGAACCCCATGGGGAGCGGTATACTCAGTAACAACAACCCTAGATCGGGTTCGCACTCTATAAATAGGGAAAGTTCCCTCCACTTTCTCTTCAGACGGGATGGAGTTTCTAGTAGAGTTTCAATAATTGTCAGATCTTCGAGGAGGCATGATCTAAACTGCGAGTGAAGTTCCATAACAACAAGAATCTATAGCTCAAAATAAGACACAAAAACATAAATATTCCTAATTTCCTTGATGCCTCCCCCTTATAAGTTTAGCATGCTACACACCCATAAAATAGACTCTACTGCACATGACTTTGTGGGCACCCAATGACCTTGAACCATGCTCTGATACAAAGCTTATCACAACCCAAACTAGGGCCCAGTCGTGATGGGTATCTTAGCCCACCGTAAGATGGAGACCACCCCTTTAGCATGACTTTCAGAACAAAGTAAAAGAATACAACAGAAGACAATCAAACAAGCTGATTAAAAGAATAAATAAACCAAATAAGAACTAAGAGTCAAAACAACCAACCAACCTACACATGTTCATAAAAGCCTCTTAAACGAAAATACCAAACTTCATCGGGACATGCCCTCGGCCATGATAAAAGAAAATTCACAATTCCCAAAATATGAAAAAAAAAACTAGTGAAATGGTAGGGCTTTCTGAAATATAAAGGCTCATCACTTCACAGTAAATCAACCAATGTAGCACACCATAGAATGCTTCACGGGAGTAACATAAAAGCCCTCGGACCCTGCATCATGAAATGATGCAGTGTCCTGGGACGTTCAGTAGGGAATGTACTTTAATGTAACTCAACAAAAATAATGACATAATGTCATTTCCAAAATCCTATTCAAACCACATGCACAATAATTTTTTATATATATAGGATATTAGGATAGGCACAACGGTCATGAACATGAGAGTTTGAACCATCAATCTAAAATGTGTGGCTCGCTCCATCCTAAAGGCACCCACAGACTATATAGGTTAAGTTCCCCCTATTGAAAGAGCCCTAGTGCATGTAGATCGCAACACTGGTAAACATGGTTTCAAGTATTGGTTCCCTTGGTACTTCACCTTGACATTGATCTAAATAATTTCCTTAAAGCCCGACATAAAACAATTTGCACATAAACCACACCATTAACCCTGGATTCATTCATTAAAGCATTTACTGACATAGTATCATTATATCAATATGCTTGCAAGCTTATATAATTATGCAAAACCAAATCAATTAACCATTAGACTCCTAAATTCTATTTAAAATTCAAATCATTGACACCAAGGGCATTTTAAAACAATTTTCATCAACTTGGTATCCATTAATGCAATGAAATATTTTAAAGGTAAGTTATATGGAAATTCCATATTCAAAAGCTAAGTTGTAAATGTTGGTTTAACTTAATGCTATTACTAAGCAAAAAATCAATCATCTTCGGGAAACCCATGTTTTTTATTACAATCCCCATAATAATTCACCTATTCATCCCCAAAAACCCATATATCAAAGCTTGAATAACATATTTAAATCATAGGGAAACAATTCAAGTAGAAACCAATCAAAATTCCACAACCTAATTTCAAACCTAATCATTGAGTTATGTGAATGTTCTACCAATTTATGCCATAATGTAAAATGAATGTTTAGGGATGAGAGACATGCTTGAAATGGACAAGAAATGGAAGAGGACTCTAGTTTTAGAGCCTAAATTTTGAGTTCCTTGTAAAACCCTAGTATTCTCTTACCTTGAGAGTTAAAGAGGAAAAAGTAGTACTTTGATTTTTAGAACTTATGTTAAAAGGGTCATTAAAGTGTTATTAAGCCATGGGAAAAGTAAAAAGTGAGGAAAAGACCATAATGACCCTAATTAAAACATGATGGAAAAATCAAAATAGTCGTCATGACTTGCTCAATGACTCATAAGGCCTAACCACGAGTCATGGCCCGGAGTCATTAACTGAGGATAAAAATTATGTTCCCTCACTGTTATGAAAATAAGTCATTCATCAGGACATATTGTATGACATGAAGAGTTGGTTAGGGACTGAACACTTGGATAACTTTCAATTGTGATAATAAGTCCCTCCTAGTGACTCACTGTGTCTCACAAAGTGTCATACCTTAAACTCATTGACAAGGGATAAAAAAACACAATCAATACAACGATTCCTCATCATAACTCATTATGTATCCTAATAAATCGTTCCCTGGGCCATCCGTTATTGCTAGTAGTTTTGACATTATATCAGCAACTTGTCTAATTAAATTACTCAAATCTTGGAGGGTCTAAAGCTCAAAAATTTGGGGTAACATAACAAATGAATCTTAGAAACACTTTATATCTTAAAATAGAAGGAAATGTGGGGTGTACAATTAAAAATATAGAAAATATTCTATGAGCCTGTGTTACTAACTTTAAGGGTAGTTGGATGGATCACTTACAACTTATAGTTACTCTTCTAGCATTCAGATAGAAGTATTTAAGGCTTTCTATTGTAGAAGGTATAGGTCGCCAATTAAGTGTATGATTTCTTGAGAGATAAAACTATTCAGGCATGACATTTGCACCAAGAAATTAATAGAGTTAAGGTTATTAGAGATAGGCTTAAGGCCGATCAAAGTCATTAAAAATCCTATGCCAATGTGAGGCAAAAAGAGTTGGAGTTTTAAATTGGTGATTAGCTATTTATAAAAGTTCCTCATATAAAAAAAATAATAAGGTTCAAAAAAATGGGTAAGATCAGTCCTCATTACATTGGTCATTACAAAAGATTTAGGATGTTTAGGAAGGTAGATTATGAGTTGGACTTTCCCGCAAGTTTGGCATCATTTCATCTTATGTTCCACGAGTCTATGATTAAGAAGTGTCTGGATGATCATTATCGTGTAGTCCCTGTACAAAACATTAGTGTGAAAGATTCTTTATCATATGAAGAAATCCCTTTAGAAATCTTGGATAAGCAAGTTTAAAAATTCAGAACTAAGGAAATAGTTTCAGGTAAAGTTTTATGAAGGCATCAAAAGGTAGAATAAGATTCTTGGGAATCAGACGATAATGTGAAAGCTAGATACCCCTCTTTGTTCTAATATTTAGAAGGTACTAATTGTTCCTTAATCTATTTTCCTTACGGCCTTACAGAAATCCTTATCTCATGCTAGTTGCGTCCTTAATCATCTTTAAGTGATAAATTATCCCAAGCGGGGATAATGTAATGCCCCATACTTTGAATTTCTCTTTGGATCCTAAAAATGAACCTATCTAACCCCTATATTGAAGGTAAATTGTTTTAATTGGGTACGTTAAAGAAAGTTTTAACATAAAATAGAGGTTGTGCATTGCATTGGGAGAGGTTGGGGCATAGACTCTATGCCACATTATAACTTAGGAGGGTTCACTAGATGGCTCTTATGCTAGGCCCCGCGATGTGCTGCTTGGGATGGTGCTATGGGGGTGCACCACATAACCCCCTGATCGATGGGACGTCATTTTATTTTTGTGTTTCTAAGGGATTTTTTGTCCTTTCATTTATTATAAACCATTCCCCACCTATTCTGAATGACCCCAAAAACCATAATTATGTATTTCTTCCCCAAAAACATATTTTACTCTTCCTTAAAACAAGAAGAGACAAAATAACTAGGTTTAAGCTTTGAGGCTAAGAATTCAAGCTATATTCAATTCCTCTCTATGAAAAAGGCATGTTGAATATTCCCTACTTTAATTATTATCATAAATTAAGGATTTATCAATTTTATGTATGTGTGTATATGTATATATATATATATATATATATATATATATATTCTATTGGTGATTTCAAGCTAGGGTACAGGATAATATGCTGAAAGCTTGATATATAATTTTCTTTTCTTAGTAAATGTATGATTAAAATTTTATTTTGGTTTTTTAAGACTAAAATGTCTATTCAAAAATAACGACTCTTTATGGTTTAAAATTTGAATCTTAATGGATAATTCTTTAAGCCATGATTCTATGTCTCTTGAAAGCTTTGAGTTGTATAATAAATATAAATGTTTTTCCTTCGTTTGTATTATTGAATGTATGGTATTATGAAAATGTTTTGAAAGGGTTATGGAAATATCAACTATGATTATATTTTTATTTTAAATGCGGGATTTTAGAGTCTAAAATGTATAATGATAATGATATTAGCGTGGTATGGGTGACTTGCAAGTCTTGGTAGGACGATACCAACAAGGTGAATTCCTTAACTAAATAATCCTTGGGTGTGTGTTTACGAAAAATATATTAATTTGGGCTTAAAGAGGATTATGTAGTTTGCCGAGAAGGTGTAAGTCCTAGTGACCAATGGTGAAAACTTACATTTTACTGACATAGAGATAGTTTTGTCCCCAAATTCCACAACTTATTATGACCATTCTTATGATGACATGCTATGGGGTGTACTCGGGCCTTCATTAGACTGGGATGCACATCACAACACGGTCTTGGATCATGACACTTCATCTCAGGATTTTTCTTTGAATGTGTGTCACTCAAATCTCTATCACTCCTCAAGGTGATTTCCATCACTTTCTTTGAATTTTTTGTATTGTTTGGAAAGCCACCTTGAAGTTTTGTGTTTTGTGACTTGTCTAACTAACCAATCTGTGTCTTTAAATTCTTTTGAGAAAATTTATGATTTTTTATCTCTACAACAATTTTTCCTTTATTGTCCAAATCCTTTTCAAAGTCTCATCTACATTGCTGGCCCAACTGTTGTTCTAAATACCTTATTTCTGCTGAAATTGCTGAGGTTGGACCTGCTTATTTCCCCAAAAGTAGTTGGAATGACTCTTTTAGTTATGATTGTAAGCATTTCCATAGTTCTGAATTCCTTTTTGTGCATTTCCAAGTAGATTCACCGACTCTGGATTTTCTCTACATAGGTTTGCAAAGTGACCACTACCACCACAAATTTCACACCAAGTCTGAACTTATTTAACTACACTAACCTGGGCTTGGGTTGGGCCATACTCAAATTGCTAAACTAAGTCATCATCAGGTTCAAAAGAGGTCAACTATACAACCAATGTTGTGATACTATCTCCATTGATCATACCTATAGGCTTCTTAACTATACTTCTAGATACATCACCTTACCACTCCGGATTACCTTATGTAATATGGTTGAAAGGAGTATACAAATCATCATAGGTTTTATCCGAAGCTTGACCACTTGACACTGAATCTAGGAAAATCTTTTTGTAATTATTAAGACATTCAACAAAAGTATGAGCTAATACCTCATTTTTCTATTGGTGATGTGTGTAATATCTATGAACAGACATGAATCTCTCCTATGTATGATAAGATTTTCACCTTGATTCTACTTCAAACTTAAGATCTCACTCCCCAACCTTGGAATTTTTCCTGATGGAAAGAATTGAATGAGAAAATTATTTGTTAAATCATCCCAAGTTGTGATTGAAGTTAAAGATTCTGCCTTTCAACTATTTTATTGCTTCTCCCAAGAGTGAGAATGGGAAAAGAGTGAGAATGGGAAAAGAGTAGACTCACATAATCAGTGGAGACTCTTAAGGGAATGAATGTGTCACTGATCTCCAAAAAATTCTAATAATGAACTTAGGGACCCTGATGGGGCAGGGTATGAACCATTCACTTGTGTCCAACAATTGCATTATGTTTTGTTTAAGCTTAAATAAGCCTTCAACATCTAGATTTTAAATACTAGAGGTCATATTGGTTGTGAGTGGGATTTCCTCTCCGCGCACTACGCTAAGGGATGGTTGTTCATCACCAATTGTTTCAGGAATGGGTCTCTTCTTTTTGAACTTGTGATAATAGATTGAACTTCTTAACTGATGTAAGCACTGCTTAGGTTTGATATTTGGTTCAACCAAATCCTTTTCCCTTAAAAATTTACTTCAGAGTCAAACCTATACTTACTATTCAAAAGCTATGATCAAGTTGTTAGAACTTATCAAACAAAATAGTAACACTAAGAATTTTACTAATTCTTCAAGTCCCCAACAATAGCGCCAAAAACTTGTACTACTCCAACTACACGCATAAGTGTTCATGGTAATGAAAGTAATAAAGTGGCTCTTCAAGCAAAATATCAATCACATAGGGACTTGGTGTTTAGTAGGTAATCCTTTTCAAGTATTACTATCAACTTTAAACAAGTGCGATTTGTAACCAGAAAGAGTTTGAATTTTATTATGCTTAAAGTAACAATGAACACTAACGAAATTTATTAGTGTTGTAAATAATAATTGAGAGAGTTTCAATGTCAAGGCATTTTGAAAAATCATGCAAAACTATATAATCATGTTGATTAAGCTATTTATCTTGGTTTTTGATTTATGGGGTTAATATCATGATTATGGTCTTTCGAGCCTCTAATCATTTATTTAAATTAGCTTCACAACTATATCATTGATTGGACATGTAGGAACTAATTCAAATGTACTTGTATTTTATATCATATTTGAGTTAAATGAGGAAAATTAAATATATTCATATCCTAACCGCGAATCTAATATTTAATTCATCTAAAATACAAAAACCTATTTCTTATGTTCCCGTTCTAATGTAATGTTACTCCTTCTATTCTCACAAAAGAAATTTAGATGTATTTTAAAGGTCATGAATAAATTGAATAGTACATTCAAGAACATAAAAAAAACAACTATGATAATTAACATACCAACTTAAATGTATCCTAAGTAATTATGTTCATAGACTCAAACCTAGAAAAAGAGTTTTTAGCCACTCATAGTCATACGAAGAATATCCGTTAATGTATTCATAAGTAAAAATCCATGAAAACTTCTCCTCTCTCCAAATGTGTATTTTTCCAAAGATGTCTTATAAATGTGTCTAAGTAATCCTTATATATTCCCTTAGGTCTTACATAAGATTCCCCAAACAAATCATATGAATTTACCACTTTGGCCTCAACTTAAACTAAGCAAAACCAACTTATAGGCGGCTGGGTAGGGAGGGTGGGTTGCATTGCATGGACCTTTGTATGTGGTACATGGGAATCACATGTCCAAAATAGTATCCTTATTATATAAATGGTGCATCACAAGACCCAATACCATGCTACCGGGGTTCAATGCAAAGACAAGCCCTCTAGATACAATCTCGTGCGATCTTTGTTCTCTTCTTCTCGTCCACTTGTCCGTTGTTTCTCCACTCCTTGTAGATTGTGTGTTGGCTGAATTTGGATTCCATAGCTTATCAAATTCCATCATATAGAATCTCATTACAAACATTAGCTCATCCAACACAAAAAAGCTCATCAAAGTACATTGGAACAAGTATAGAATAGGTAGCCAAACTAGTTTTCTTATTTTGACTCTATTTGATTATTTTGACGCTTTAATTGTTTCAAATAAACATTAAACACTTTAAACATGTAACTTAACACACATATACAAAAATACGCATATTTTACTTCATTAATCCCTTCAAGTTGTCCTTAAAACAAAGCTAAACGCGCAAAGATAATGACATTTAATTAAATAAATATACCTAAGATCAGGGAACTACTTGGCCTGCCATACACCTAATAAAACTAAAATTTTAAATGAATGAAAAAGCAAGAAAAATGGGCTAATTTTTGTAAACAAAATTAAATAAAAATAGTATGAACTCTTATTAATTGAATCATTACAAATGTTTAAAACTTGTTGCAACTGACTTCGATGTCTATGAAGTCTTTACTACAACTTGAGTACAACAACCTTATGTAACAAAATAAAATGATGACTAAAACACTACTAAGTTCTTGGAAGAATGAGAACTCTCTCAAAATGATACCACAACCTACTGAAGTGTCTGCTTACTAACCTTCACATTTGAAAGCTAAGGACTAGATCATGCAATAATGTAGAACCAAAAAGAAGAGTCAATACATTGAATGTACTAATATGTAAAGAAATAAATTGAAAAAGTAATAATATCTGAAATTGGAAAAGTTGGAAAACTGATACATAAGTAACATACTCATACAATAAAACAAAATAACTGAAATAAAGGATGACAAACTAAATGCTGAAACATAAACTAATGTAGATAAAAACATCTTCAAAACTGAAAATGCAACTGGAAACTTACTGATGTTGCCCAAAAACAACCACCAAATAAGCATGCTACGATCGATCCTAGTATAGTAACCCAACTAGGTTGGGGTCGAAACCACAGGGAAAATGTTGAATAATTGCTTAACTTGATGGAATCCACGAGCATTGTGGAAAGGTAAATGGTGGAAATTGGATGTAATTTGTAAGTAATAAGAGAACTTGAATGCTTTGAGTTGTATACAATAGAAGATGAACACTAGGACTGTGTTCCCTCTGGGTTCTTAACTCTGTAAGTTTCTCATGTTCAATCCACCTATTCTGCTGCTCTGTATGTAAATCCGACAAGATATGTGCTATCAATAGTCTTTTGAACGTATTGATAAATCTCACCCTCAGGGAGTCGCCTATTGCTCCTTGTCTATGAATTTAGTTCAAATATCACCTTTTGAATCTTGAGTTGATTATATGAGATGACAGGGGTAATAAAATGGAATTGAATCTTAAAATACTGTCTTAATCCCTTTTTCCCAATCACAAACTCCCTTATGAAAATTTTTACAAATATAGGCTATCCCCAACCTTTTGCAATATCTCCAAGGTAAATTACGATGAAGAAGATTAACATACATGCAACTACTTTAGAATAGATGGATCTCCCACTTTCCTTATGTGGTTAATCCACCAGGGTTCTTACAACCCTAATCAAGGAAGTTAGTCACTCATGTTCATGCAAGAATCCATGACTATGAATGAGGAAAACATGTAATTAATTGCACAATAATGAGATTAATAAAATCCAAAGTCTTTGATTGAATAAAAACCCAAAATCTCAAGAATAATTGTAAAATTGTAAAAGTATTATAAAAGTATGTAACCAAATATAATATAAACCCTAGGGTATTTTATAGTATTTTAAAAAAATGTATAGAAATCCTAATAAAAATAAAAATTTTTTAGTTTTGTCGGCACAAGGTACGACTCACTCTTCAACTCATACCATCATCTTATGAGCACACCGTGCCTCTCGTATCCACTTCAGTGTCTTCTCTTCCAGGCTTTAACTTTTTTTCTTTCTACGACTTCCTCTCATGAGTCACACCATGACCATACAACTCATGGCCTTCACTTATATCCACCTGGGACTTCTGTCTTTCCCAGCTTGTACACTGGTTTGCTTACTATTTGATCAAATGAGTTATACTCAGACTTTTGACTCGTATTCTTTTGACACTTCAACTTTGATTTGCTTTCTTGGGTTCTGTCCTATGTATGACTTCATGATATGGCTTATACCCTCATCTTACGATTCAGATTCTCAATCGTAACTTCTCAATAGCTAGCTTTTCTTCTAGGCCTTGGTTTTGGTTGTGCTTATGAGTCAGCCTTTGAGTCAAATGTGGTGTTTACAAATCTGCAAACTTCATCTGAATAGGGCTTTTTCTACTTCTTTCAACTCAGCACTATCATCGACCTATTTCCCCAGTAATAGGCACAAAAGCATATCATATCTCCTAAAACAACCCAAGTCCAGGAATAAATTTATGGTTTTAAGCATCGAAAGTGTCATTTTTCAACGACACATCAACACCCTCAACTTTTAATTTTACATGTCCTTAGGCAAATAGAAATCAAACTATCACAAAACAAAATAATGCTTAAATAGGAAGTTCTTAAGATACCTATGGCAGTAAACTTTCAACTAAATTTTCAACAATTTTATCCCTCCCTAATTTCAACTATCCACAAAACAAATGTGTATAAGATATGGTACATGGCATATGATAATACTCAACTTACTCGCATCTTTGAGGGGTAAGGTGATTGTTGTCAGTAGCTCAACTTACGTTGGGGTCGAATCCACAAGAAGTGGGATTTAAACTTAAAGACTTAATAGGTGTTCTAATTACAAAAGGGGTACCTGAAGTGAAAGAAAACATGACATGTAATGTAAAGTGGGTGATTTAGTTTTAAAGTGGATTGTACCAATCTTGAGTCACACTACAAGATTTACTAACACCTTTGAATTCAAATCAAAGTTAGACACAATCTTCGAATTCCGTCTACCTAAACATATAAAGAGTGTATGTTAGAGATGGTTCAACATGATATCTAGTTATTGGGTGAGAAATAGGCTAGGTCGAACGTCCTTGCAGTTATTGCTTCAACCAAACTATAAAGATTTCACCTATTGGATATTTTGAGTACCTACCAAGTGTGCCATTAATAGTCACCCATAACCTTAATCAGACATCCCTATTTCTAGGAAAATGCGAATGACATGACTTACATTCTATTTAAACTTATTTTAAAGTTTTGAAAAGGTAGTAAACCACATACTTAATTGTCCACAATTTCCTTGTCCCCTATAACCCTTTTTCAAAGATGCTATGGATTTACATAGGTTCACCTTCATCCCTCTTTCAAGGATGATGAATGTTTTCTAGAGTTTGGGGCTTTCACCCATAAATCTCAGTTGTTAAGCTCAATCAATGGTGGAATCCATACTAAAAAACTAAACATCATGAGAACAAATCAATATCCATACACAAATACACTTTAATTGACATAATCACAAGGTTGAAAAAATTAGCTACTCATGAAAGAAAAGAGAAGAAATCTACCTAGCAATTCATTCATGGCATCCATAATAAAGAAAGGTATCTTCAATTTCTCCACTTTCTACTTGAAATACAAAATGCAAAAATAAAGTGGTGTAAATTTCCCCCCAAATTCTAGGGTTTCACTAATGTCAAGTTTCAAAATCTCCTCTCTTGCATAATTTCCATCAGGAAAAGAATGTTGTGTCTTCTATAGCAATTTAAATAAGCTATCCCATTTAACTGAAATACCCTTTTTCATTAATCCTACTAGTTCATGATCACATAGCTTCATTGCGACCACAGCTAATATGACAACAATCAGGTCTACACAGTCGTAATTGAGTTACCTTTTTGACTGGCCGCTATCGCGATCCTTAGACTGCGACATCGGTAACTAAGGCTTTGTCTGCTCTAGGTCTCCTTCTGTACTTTTTTCCTTCTATTTTACCCCTTCTTAGATCCAATGCACACCTTTTTATTTCATCAAATATGTGCCTTCAAAATATGGATAATAGTGTACTTAATCACAATTATGTCTTCTTTATTCCTTCAAAACATAGTAGAATACACAAATAATGAGTGCAAATGAGTGGTAAAATCACCACTCCTCAGCATGACAAAAAGGAATCTAATGGTGGCATTACATTTGCAACAGAAAAATGTGCATATACAAACCACATTCATCGGGTAGTCTATTAACCAACCAACATACCCTGTCTGCGCTCACAATCAAGGGAAATCCCTATTTCAGTCAATCTAGAACAATTCATTTTTCAGGGATATAGAAAAATACACTCTCTAACACACAAAGAAGTACCACTGGTGTGTACAAAATACCATAGGCTTGCCCATATGCTCTCTTCCTATGTTTTCAAATAGTCAAGGTAGGATTACTAAAAGTCTTTATTCGCATTGTAATATAGCTCAATGGTCTATCTGAGGGAAGGTATGCATCATCGCTGCCTTAATGTCATTGACAGGTGGTATCGAACCACCATCTCCAGCAGCTATCTCATAAACCCTTACCTATCCGTCCTACTCATCCTGTAGGCTATTTGCCATAGCCTTCTTCATAGCATCTTTCTTCTCATGCTTTCTTCTCTTTATTTATCTTTTATCCATGTAGGTATCTTTATGAGTCACTTCAACTAGGTTTAGAATAGCCTAAATACTAGGAACATAAACCTCAGGCATGATTGTCATGACCTCAGACTAGGAGATAACTAGTCTACCATATAACTCATCCACAATCCTTCTAATCTCAAACATCTCAGCCTTAACCTCTGTAATATCTTGGATTTAGACCCTACCCAACTGTTGGGTGATCCTCAACTCAAATGCATCCAACCTCTGTTGTTCTTATCTTTCCTGGCTTACCAATTACGTGTCAATCCAGGGCTTTATGCCTCATTCAATGTGGCAGACCTTGGCCTTCAACATACCCAATCTCATCATCTTTTCGGTCCACATGGCTTGTGAAATCATTAAAAATTAGAAGGAATACCTCTCGATCGAGGTGGTACAGACTGCACCAAAGGTTAGGCACTAAATGAACCCACTGTATCTAAAGTTTGTGTAGCCTTAGTCTGTCCACCTATTGTAGTAGCCTCAGTCTTTCCAACCACTGCAGCCGCCTCAATCTAACCCTTGTACATCTCAGCCAACATCTCTACTCCTTACCTTGCTTGCTTAGCTAATGGGTTGGTTGTGCCTCTAATCAGGCCTAAGTATATGATGTTTGTGGCCTCCATATCTCATTAATACTCGGGAGCTCTCACTTTCCTACAGCAAAACATAACTATGTAATCATGCATGGGTACGCCAACAGTGACTTCTCACCACCTATAACTCTGTCTCTCATCTCCTGAGTTAAGAATTCTTCTATGTCAAACTCATGGCCAGCTATGAATTTTTCTACTAATGTCGCCCAAACTAGACTCAGTATATTATCCCCAGTAGTGGGACAAAGACTGTGTTTCACCAATATCCAATATGCCTTAGCCTCAAAATTAAGAGTATTCTTCTCAATCTTTAGTGAGGTGACACCCGGGAAACCAAGTACCCGCACTATGTCCTCACCATTTGATGCTATCAAACTAGTAATCCATGAAAAATAACCTAGAGTCTCATCCTTCCCTATCATCTTTTAAGTAATCTTTCTCATTTCCTCTTGATAGTAATCTATTTCACTAGTGTTTATCGAAGGTCGATAATCTGGCCCATACAAAAATCGAGCAATGGTGTGCAAAGATATATTAACCCATACACCCTAAATGAACAATGAGGTTATGGGGTCTCCACCTATCCACAATTAACCTTGTGGATACTGTCTCCGTAACTCGCCCTTTTACATTATGTTAAACTCGCATACTAATGTGGGGAAGTACCTATTGAGCGCTTAGGTTATCCACTCAAACCCATACTGCCTGAAATGCTCCTCGAACCTAGGAAACTCTTCCACACCAGTAGTAATCAATTTTTTTTTTTAGATACAGGTTTCTTTTGATCTTTATGATCCTGAGTTTTCTTTGGCCATCATTATATGTTGCCTACATTTCAGGGTACCGTGACAGGAGTAAGAGCCTGTAGAAAATGCTGCACATCAATTGGCGGTACATCAACATCTTCTGCATTTTCTTCACTTAACTCCTCTGAACATGATTCGACATTATCTTCTGCCTTTAAAGGTGGATGTGAGTGAGAAGGGGAGGTACTACATTCTTTCTCCTGATTCCCCATGGAGGAGTGTTGTCCAAGGTTGTTACTTTCTTCTCGTTTGCAACCTTTTTGTATTTTGGGTCAACCTTTCCCTTCGTTGGGCATTCGTACAGGTTACCGCTATAGTTAGATGATTCAGTAGCCTCTATTATTGTAGGACACTTTCTTTTTCTATTAATTTATTTTCAATGCTTAGGTGCTTAGGCATTTCACTAAAAATTCTATTGCCCCAAACTTACTTTCATCAATCAATACCACCCCCAACTTAGGCTTTAACCTTAAATTGCAATCTCAAGTTCAAGAAAGGTATGGTCCAAAAGAGGGATAAAAAGAATAGTTCACAACTTGTAATATGTTTGCCAAAGAAAGATTTAAAGGTTCAAAGTGGGTAACTAGGGATTACATTTATGCATGGGTAGGTAATTTAGGATAAAGTGGCTTCCAAAGTCACAAAGATGACCTTAGATCAATTCTCCAACAAAATGCAATAAAAAGTTTCTTTGAAAGAATAATTGGGCAAGTTTTAGATGACAGAAGTATATAGGACATGAATGTAAATTTCTCACCACACATGGCATGAAAAAGTCTCCAAGGAGGCTCAATTTTCCCTCCCAATTTAGTCAAACTTAGGGTATCTTTAACTATTGGCAAGTCATAAATTTGTGGAGCCACACAAAGAGAAAAAGTTTGGCTACAATGTTGCTCATGTCCATGCCCTTGAATTTTTTTTGAAAAGTTTTGGACGGAGGGAAGAGGTGTTTGTTTTGAATTAACACCACACAAAGTTTTCTAAACATGGAAATAACCCTACCCTTAGTCTCACACTTTGGATTTAACATGCGCAACCATAAGTTTACTAAGTCATTTCTCTAGGTATACATAGTTTGGCTCCCCAAATTCTCAATGCCACAGGTACTCAGAATTTTCTTGCATTTATACCCTTGATGCGATAGGTACTTAGACTTCTCTTGAAACCATAAATTAAAACCCAATGACATCGCTTTTCCCTTAAGAATGATTGCATTCAATCTATCGCAAAACTCAAGTAACCTTACCGCACACACCCCCAACATAAAATGTTTGAAGTGCCCTTACTGAAGAAAAATTAAGAATCACAAGGGTTGGGAGGGGCTCCCTAAAACACCAGGTGTTCAGAAATCTGGTGCCACAACCACGCTAACATATCTACAATCGCATCTCTGCAATCGTCATCCTCAAACCACGATCGCAGTAACTGAGATTGAATTACCCTATTTTTTCTATGTTTTTTATTCCCTACACAACAACTAGCTTTCCAGTTTTATTTTCCCCTATTTTTTGGACATAACACATATGTTAAAACTCTCACAAAACATCAAAACAAGAAAAAAGTGAGTCTAGGATGGGTTGCCTCCTTTCAAGCGCCTAATTTAATGTCGCGGCATGACATTTCTCTTTCACTACTTAAAATCCTAGAAATGCACAAACTTCACCTTGGGTACCATGGGAGTTTTATGTTGTAGTGTTTCACCCTTTGACCTTTGACCACAAATTACTTTCCTCTTGGTCGGGTAAACATTAGAAATAACAAATGGCCCCGACCATTTAGATTGAAGCTTCCTCACAAGAAGTTTGGACTAGGATTTGTATAGGAGTACATTCTCTCTAACATAGAATTATGTCTTTGATAAACCAGTGTCATTCCACCTTTTTATTTTCTCCTTATACAAT
The DNA here is from genome assembly GCA_030864225.1 of Capsicum baccatum var. pendulum. Lineage (NCBI taxonomy): Eukaryota > Viridiplantae > Streptophyta > Magnoliopsida > Solanales > Solanaceae > Capsicum > Capsicum baccatum. The sequence goes on along the minus strand of CM061555.1, from coordinate 159,235,155 downwards.
GCAGAGCTCTCATAAGCCTTGAGCTGGAAATCTTCCAACTGATGGAGTTTTGTAGACCTAGCCTCGAAAGATTCTCCCAAATTGATGTTCAACATTTTTAAAGACCACAAAATTTATGCCCAAGCTCAACTGGAAAGTGGCATGCCTTTCCAAACACCAATTGGTAAGGATCCATGCCAATTGGGGTCCTGTAGGCCGTTCTAAAAGCCCAAAGTGCTTTATCAAGCTTCCTTGCACAATTGGTTCGGCCTATATTAATCGCCTTTTCAAGAATTGCTTTGATTTATCGATTTAAAACTTTAACTTGGCCCTTTTTGGGGGGATGATATAGGGTGGAGACTTTGTGCGTAACCCCAAACTTATCAAGAAGGTCCCCAAATACCCAATTATAAGAATATGAGCCACCATCACTAATATTGACATACGGCATTCCAAACCTTGTGAAAATATGTTTTTTTTAAAAGGATGTGACACTCTTTCTCTCATTATTAGGAAGTGCCAAGGCCCCCACCTATTTAGAAGCATAATCAATCACTACTAATATGTATTTGTTTGCGTATAAGCTCACAAATGGGCCTATTAAGTCAATTCCCCACATATCAAATAGTTCAACTTAAAGGTTTGGTTTGACGGTCATTTCATGCCTTTTTGAAACACCACCGTGCATTTGACATTGGTGACATAAGTTTCCCACTAAATGGCATCCTTATACATAGATGGCCAATAAAACCCATGTTGAAGGGTTTCGATGAGGTGCGGATTCCTTCATGATGACCACCATAAGGTGAGGAGTTACATGCTTCGAGGATATCATTAATCTCTACCTCCATGACATATCTCCTAATAATGCCATCTGCAAACTCTCAAAATAGGAATGGATCTTCCCAAAAGTATCTTTTTGCATCAAACAAAAATTATTTCTTTTGATGGTAGCCCATTCCCTGGAGAAGCACACCACTTGTTACATAGTTGGCAAAGTAAGCATACCATGGTGTGCTTCTTCCCACAATAGACATGACCAAATAATATGGAAAGGCATCATTGGTTTCAATTTCTCCTTTCTTTTCATGATTACCTTCAAGACATGAGAGATGATTGGCCACTTGGTTTTCGAACCCCTTTTGATCTTTTACCTTAAAGGAGAAAAATCCATCTAACTAGGCATGACTTTGCCTTATTTTTGGCCATGAATTATTTTAGGGTGGCATGATCCATGTACACCACTACTTTCTTGCCTAACAAGTAGGCATGAAATTTTTCTAAAGCATACACAACCGCTAATAATTCTTGTTCGATAATGGTATAGCTGCATTGCGCATCATTCAAGGTCTTTCTTTTATAGTAAATAGGATGGACTAATTTTTTGCTATGTTGACCTAATACAGCACCTAATTCCATCTCACTTGCATCAAACATTACCTCAAAAAGAGATGACAAACTAGGGCCATAATGATATGGGCATAAATAAGCAACTTCTTGAGATGTTCAACAGATTTCAAACATTCCTCATCAAAGTGCATTTTGGTTTCTTTCTCAAGGAGCATAAAAATTTCATGATCTATATTTCAAAAATCCTTGATGAAATATCGGTAGAACCTAACATATCCAAGAAAGCTCCAAATACCCTAGACGAAAATATGTTGGGGAAGCTTGGCAATTACCTCAACCTTGACTTGATCGACTTGAATGCCTTTTCTCGATATCTTGTGGCCCAAGAAAATAGCATCTTTTGCCATAAAATGGAATTTATCCTAATTCAACAAAAGGATTATCTCCGCACATCGTTCAAGCACCATGCTTAAATGTTTGAGGCATGAAACAATGGAGTTCCCCTTCACCGAGCAATTATCCATGAAAACCTCTATGGAGTCTTCCACCATATTCGTAAATATTAACAACCTAAAATGTTAAAAGTTTGTTAGGTCATTACATAACCAAAAGGGCATTCGCTTGATTGCGAATGTCCCATACGGGCAGGTAAAATTCATCTTCGCTTAGTCCTTCGGGGCGATACAAAGTTGATTATACCCTAAATAACCATCTATGAAATAATACCATCCTCTCCTGGCAAGCCTATCAAATATTTGATCCATGAAAGGCATTGGAAAATAGTCTTTCTCAGTTCATGAGTTTAACTTTTGGTAGTCCATGCAAATTAGCCACCCGATGAGTGGCCGAGCAGGAATAAGATCATTATTGTCATTTTTATCTACTGTGATGCCACCTTTGTTTTGGATGCATTGTATCATACTCAGAAAAGTGCTATTAGATATTGGGTATATCAGTGTTGTATCAAGCCATATTATGATTTCTTTCTTCACAACCTCTTACATGGGCTGATTTAACCTCCTTTGGTGTTCCATACTTGGAACATGACCTTTCTCAAGCTTACTCTTGTGAGACCAAATGCCTGCGGCTATTCTTATTATATCCACTATTATCCATCCAATTTCTCAAATAAACGTCTTTACCACCACTTTTAATGTTTCCACTTGAGAGGGTTCGAGGTTATTAGCGATGTGATTGGTAATGTGTCTCCATCCTCCAAGAACACATATTAGAAATGAGGTGGTACATGTTTTAATTAAAATTTGGGGGTCTTGAGGATGAATAGTTTTGTTGGTGGGCTCTCACATTTTTTAGATCAAGGTCCAACTTCACTGGGTTCTTGGTGTAATATCCAAGCCCCTTTAAAGATGCAACCACCTCTTCATACACTTCCAGTTCATCCCTCAGAATTCTATAGCACTCCTACCAAAGGATCATCCAACAAGATCACATCGACATAATTTTTTACTTCTCCATAAACAATATCAATGATCGAGATAACTTGCAAGTCTATTCGTTGCTTCATGAACTTGCAAACAATGAGGGATACCCTCATAATTCAACCAAAACTTCATCTTTAGTGGACTCCTTATCTACCAATGCTTTCCTATTAGAAAATAATGGTATCCCAGTGATAATAGGAACTTCAACATCCATTGCACAATCCAAGACCACAATGTCGGCTGGGAAAATGAACCGGTCAACTTTTACAACCACATCATGAAGCACTCCCATTAGCTTTTTGATGAACCGATCGACCATAAGCAATTTCAATTTGCAAGGCTTCGTCTTTCCCAATCCAAGTTTCTGAAATATGGCATAAGGCATTAGGTTTATACTTTCTCCAAGATCGCATAATGCCTTTGCAAATTTAAACATTCTGATGGTGCATGAAATTGTAAACCCATCGAGGTCCTTTTTCTTTTTTACAAATATTCTTGACTTAATGTCACTACAATGATGTGTTACTTTAAATGTTTCATCCTCCACAAGTTTCTTCTTAGATACCAAATTCTTCATGAATTTAGTATACCCCGGCAGGTTTTGTAAATCCTTAATAAGGGGAATATTAATAGATAGGGTGCTAAATTTATCAAAGATCTTGTTAAGCTTTGCATCTTCTCCATTTCTCTTGGACCACTTGGGGAAAGCAGGAAGCATGGGTTTCAATGGTATAGAGAAAACTTAACAATCATTTATCCTTGGCTTTCCCATCCAAATTTCACTTAGATTTGGCTCCCCATCATTGGACCTTTTTCTTTTCGACTTTCTTTCTTCCCCAGTTTGTATTTCATCACCTTTCCTTTCCATGAGATACATCGATATTTGATTCAGTTTTGCCTTTAGTTGTTGAATGGTGGTCGAGTGGGATGCAAACGTTTGGTAGAGCATAGATAAATCACTTTGCATCTCATTTACCATTTCTTCGGTCCTCTCAACACCAGTCAAGACTCATGCCAAAGTATCTTTAGTTATTTCCCGTATACCTTCACATTTTGACATACTTAAACTTTTACAGTTCCAACCTTGATTCCTATCTTGACCTTGAGAGGAAAGATGGAAACCCTCTAAGCTTTTAGGTAACACATGTAACTTGTTATCGGTCACCTTTTCCTCTGTACTCTCTATTAGTTCAACTCTCTTGCATTTATCAAACTTACACTTTCCATTGGGCCTCCTAACATATGCTCAATTAGGAGTTTGAGGCATGAAATCATCTTGAATATATTCATATCTTTCTTTTCTTATTCATGTTTTTCATCTTGGTACACAAAATATGAGGAGGGAGCCCTCATGGCCACCTCGGCATACTTTATGTCCCAACCCCTACACAAGATTTCCATATGATGCAAGACATTTGAAGCAACCCCATATGGTGAATTAATGAATGATTCACTAGATACATTATCAACTATAGCCTTATTTAATAGACCAAAGCCCTATAGCAAATTTTTAGAAGCACCGTCTCCGGCATCTCATTGTTACGGTAATTTGCAAGCTTTCCCTTGAATATTTCCCATGTTTCATACCTAGGTTCTTCATGGAATTGACAGAAATTAACAATCTCATCCTGCAATATCAATATCTTCAAAGTTTTAAAGTATTGATATAAGAAGGCTTCCATAAGACTTATCCATAAGGTAATGGACCCGACCGGTAGCAATCTTAGCCATAACACCGCCTTTCTCATAAGTGAGAAAGGGAAAAGACATAATCGGATGGATTCATGCAATATGTGTGCAATATTAGAAGGAGCACAAACTTCTATAAAGGCCTACAAGTGTGAATTTGGGTTCTCATGGGATTGACCTACGAAAATCTCCTTTAAATTAAGTAATTACACTTGTGACAAAAAACTCCATGTTTTTTGGTAGAGGGGATACAAATGGAACTCTCATGATCTTTGGTGCCAAGGCAATTCAAGCCATCTTGGCTCAAGATTATGTGGAAAGAATAATGCCTACCTAAGAAAAAATCAAAAACAACAAAGAAGGTAAATAAAACTCACCACGAATACACCTAAGTAAAAATCACACCGCAGAAGTAAAGTCTATATTCCACTCCTTGGAAACAACGCCATTTTTATGATGCTCAACTTACTCCTATTTTCGAATGGTAAGGCGGTCATTGTCAATAGCCCAACTTATGTTGGGTTCGAATCCACAAAGAGTGGGATTTCAACTTTAAGACTTAATGGGTGTTCTAATTACATAAAGGGTACCCGAAGTGAAAGAAAACATGACATATAATGTTAAGTGAGGGGTTTAGTTTTAAAGTGGGCAGTACCAATATAGAGTCACACTACAAGCTCTACTAACACTTTTGAATTGAAATAAAAGTTAGAGACAATCTTGGAATAAAGTCTACCTAAAGTTATAAAGTATTTAGGTTAGAGATGGTTCAACATGATATCTAGTTGTTGGGTGAGAAATAGGCTAGTTCAAAGGTCCTTGCAGTTAGTTTTTCAACCAAACCTCAATGATTTCACCCATTGGATCTTTTGAGCACCTTATAAGTATGGTATTCATAATTACCCATAACCTCAATCAGGCATTCCCATTCCTACGAAGATGCCCATAACATGACTTACATTCCATTTACACTTATTTCTAATATTGTAAAAGGTAGTAAACTAAATACTTAATTGTCCACCATTTCCTTTCCCCCCTATAACCCTTTTACAAGGATGCTATGGCTTCCCATGGATTCACCTTCATCTCTCCTTTAAGAATGATAAAGGTTATCTAGAGTTTGGGTTTTCACCCATCAAGCCCATTTGGAGATTTGGCGCTTTTACCCATCAATCTCTACTATTATGCTCAAGAAATTGTGGAATCCACACTCAACAACTAAAAATCACAAAGACACATCAATACCCATGCACAAATACACTTTAGCTTAATGTAATACCAAGGTTAGGAAAATCAGCTACTCCTAAAAGGAAAGAGAAGAAATATACCAAGAAACTCATTCATGGTATACATAATAAGGAAAGTTATAGATAATCTTCAATTTCACCAATTTCTACTTGAAATACTCAATACAAGAAAAGAAGTAAATTTTACCCCAAATTATAGGGTTTTACCAATTTCAAGTTTCAAAATCTCCTCTATTGCATAATGTCCATGTGGAAAAAATATTGGATCTTCTATAGAAATTTGACTAACCTGTCCCATTTGACCGAAATGCCCTTTTTCATTAATCTCGTTAGGCCGTGATCGCATATCTTCATGGTTATCGCAGCTACTGCGACTGCAGTCAGGTCCATAAAGTCGCTCCTAAGTAACCTTCATGACTACCCGCGATCGCAGTCCTTAGACCACGACTGCAGTAACTAAGGTTATGTTTGCTCTAGGTCTCCATCTGCACTCCTTTGCTTCCATTTGACACATTATTTACTCCAATCCACACCTTTTCATTTCATCAAATATGTGCCTACAAAATATGGTATAATTATAATTATGTCTCCTTTATTCTTTCAAAACATGTTAGGGTAGATGAATAATGATTGTAAATAAGTGGAAAATTCACCACTCATCAGCATGACAAAATGGAATCTGACGATGGCATTACGTGAGCAATAATATACCGAGCTTATAAATCATATTCATTGAATTGTCTAGTAACCAACAAGCATACCCCGTGTATGCTCACAATCAAATCAATCCCTATTTCACTCAATATAGAACAATTAATGTTTCAGGGATATAGTAAAATACGCTCTCTTTCTCACTCACAAAAAAGTACCATCGGTGTATACAGAATATTATATGCTTTTCCATATGCTCTCTTCCTATGTTTTTGGAAAGTTATGGTAGGATCACTAAGGGACTTTAATCGAATTATAAAGTAAGTTAGGGGCTGGTATGGTATCTTTTTGGGAATTTTTACTGACTAAGCCTCCTCGACACTACGTATTTTTTTGGGGCACACTTATTTACCACTTTATATTTTTATTTTAAATACGCCCATATGACTCCCTTTTTATTTTAAAGCATATTTCATGGCCAAGGTGCAATTTTATTTTTATTTTCTTTCAATCTATTTTTTATTCTTTTCTTTTGTTTTCTTTTATTTTCACTGTACCTATCCTTTGTCATTCCTTTCTTGCACACTTCTTTCTTCACACTCATTTTTCCTATGCACCTCTATAATAGGCACCCTCAACTTAGGCAATTTTCTTGAGTTTTGTCCAAGAAGGATCAGGGCCAAAATAGGTTCATTGTAGAAATGGGCAGGTAAAATGGGTGCAAACAACAAAATTGGTCAATTAAAGCTCAAATATTTGGATCAAAGGAATTCATGATTTATTTGGTTGGGCATTTAGGATCAAGTGAACTTAAAACAAAAATGGCATATGATAATATAATACTTGACTATCCTAGACCTAGGTAAAAGCAACTGGGCAAGTTCTAGATTCCGATAGATCGAGAACTTAGCAGTACATCACACACACTCACACAGGTTTACATTGCTAAGAACTACCTATCTAGATATGCAAAAATTTTTCCCTAGTTGTTATATCCCTAATCCTAATGCCATTATTAGATTATCAGTCATCTCACACACATACACGCTCACATAGTTCACTAAAAATTTAAGAGGGGTATTGATTTTTTTAGCACAAAATTATCAGCGTAGTTATTCAAAATACTCAACTACCACAAATACAAATTATTCTCCTATTTTAGCTATTTCCATCACACAAAACAATAACAAAAATAAAAACAACACAAAAACATAAATAAAACATGCCAGTTCTTTAACTTTTCAAAATATGGCCACGGGCTTCGAATCATGACAAGTACAGCTCGCAGTGATCGTAGTAACCCCCACCCCTAACTTAAAGATTATACACTATCCCCAGTGCATGTAAAAATATAAAGTACACTGGAATTATAACTTACCTGGCTCTCAAGGTACTGGCTTAAACAACATCAATATGTGGAAACTCAGATCGAGTCCCACTATCATCAACAAGTATCACATTAGCTATGAGGACTAAATCAGCAACCATGACACCAGTAGTAGTTGGTGCACTCAATGGTCTATTAGGGTAGGTCTGCATCACCTTTTCCCTCAATGTCAATGACTGGTGGTCTCGAACCATCATCTCTAAAAGCCATCTTATGGACCCTCATCTCTCGGTCCTACTCATCCTGTTGGATATTTTCCAAAACCTTCTTTGTAGCACCTTTATCTTCATTCTTCCTCCTTTTTATTTATCTTTTATCCATAGGAGTCTCGTCAACCGGATTCAGAATATCCCATATTTTAGGAATATGAACCTCAGGCATGACAGTCGTGACCTCGAGCTTTGAGTTAATTGGTCTGGCGTACAACTCATCCACCATCCTTTTAATCTCAGACCTTTAATACTTCATCTCTATAATTTCTTAGTTTTGGCCGCTACACAACTATTGGGTCATCCTCAGCTCAAATATATTCAACCTCTGTTATACTCATTGATTCTGGCTCACTAACTATGTATCAACCTAGGGATTCATGCCTCCTTTCATATGTCAGAACTTGGCCTCTAACGTGCCCAATATCAATATTTCCTTCATCTATATGGCGTATAGAATTATCAAAAACCATAAGGCAAACCTCTCGAGCGCGGTGGTATAGACAATATCTAAGGTGGGCTACTAAATGCACCGACTACATCTGAAGTCTATGTAGTCTCAGTCTATCTACCCTCCACAGCAGCCTCAGTAGTATCTGCAGCCTCAGTCTAACACCTATATATCTCGACCAATATCTCTGCTCTTTTCATCGCCTGTGTGGCCAATGGGTTAGCAACATCTCTAATAAGGACCAAGTCCATGGTGTTCATGGCCTCAATATCTCATTGATACCCCAGAATTACCATGCCCCTACAGCCAAACACAACTATGTAATCATTCATGGGTATGCCAATGGTTACTTTTTACCACCTATAACTCGGTTTCTCATATCCCAAGCTATAAATTTTTGTATGTCAAACACATGGTAAGCTATGAATCTAGCTACCAATGCTGCCCAAAACGGACTCAATACATTGTCCCCTGTTGTGGGAAAAATCCTATGTTTCACTAGTGTTCACTAACCCTTAGCCTCAAATTAAGAGCATTATTCTCTATCTTCTGTGAGGTGATACTTGGGCCACCAAATATCCACACTGCATCCTCACTATTTGATGTTATCCAACTAGAAATCTACCAAACATAACCCAAATTCTTATTTATCCCCATTTGCTTCCATGTAATTTTTCTCATCTTCTCCATACGGTATATTCCTTGTATTCCAGGGTACCCCCACATTTAATAGTGGGAATCGAGGCAGGTGTAATATCCAATGAAGGGTGATGCACGTTGATAGGCAGCGCGTCAACATATTTTGCTTTTTTTGATCTCACCTCCTTTGAATATGATTTGATATTAACTTCTGCCTCCGAAGGTGGAGGTTAGTGAGGATGGGAGGTAATAGGTTCTTTCTCCTTATTCCCTATGGAGGTATGTCCTCCAGGATTGCTACCTTCTCCCCCTTGTAACCTTTTTTTCTTTTGGTTAACCTTTCCCTTCGTTGGGTATTTGTATAGGTCACCTCTACTGTTAGATAATTCAGTAGACTCAGAACTTGAATATTTTGCCTTTTAGTTTCCCTTTTTGGACACTTGCTTAGAAGAGGATGCACCTTTGGGAGGAATTTTACCTAAACACAAGAATTCACTAGCATTTTAATAAGGAACAAACTACAAAAATAAGAAAATAAACTTCAGTGTGTATATTTTGTTCAGGGTATGAATGGGGGGTACTAGTCATAACGACTGGGTATGACTTATATGACTAAGTCATATGAAACTAAGTGTCTGTATGGGTGTTTATTGGCTTTCTTACAAGTCCTCCTAATGAGTGGATTTTTAGCAACACCCATAAATATGTCAAGAAACAAAAGTCCAAAATCTGATATCTACCTAGGTTTTTATAACTTAAGTGTGTGAGTCGTATGGGTGGATACAACTGATTTAGGCAAGTTGTACCCATACCAAAACTACACTAAGTTTTCCTTTTATGTTGTCAGTGGGTACGAGTCTCATTACAACCCTGCTAATTGTGGGTATGAGTTGTAAGGAGATTTGTATCGACTACAACATAGAAGTTCAACTTTAGAGTTGGATCCCATTAAAAATTTCCAAACTACCAATCTATTTTACTACATATCATCCCCCATATCAGTTTAAAAATACACTCTTCAAGACAAAATATCAAAATTCATTTCCAACGTTAATTTTCAACTTAAAACTATGAACTAGGGTTACAAATTGAAATATTCATGCAAATTCGACTAAAATTAAGTTAAAACTATCTCAAATTATCAATATCAACTTAAAATAAAGAGCATTTATGTTTAATAACTTAATTGAATAGTTAAGAAATTAGGGTTCTAATGTTTTTAACCTTCTTCCTCAAATTCGTGCATAGTTCATTCAATATGAAGAATTTGAACAAGTTGGTAATTCTTTCAAAGTGATTTTGTACCTTTGGATCTTGAAGATTAATAAAAAATGGAGGTACATTTAGTTTAATGATGATTCAAATAGTGGGTACCTTATTGTAACACATCGTACTTTTCCTAGATCAATTTAGCATTAAGAATATCAAGCGTTGTCTTAAAGAGAGAATAACATTTCATACATGTATAAATTTCCATATTTAGACTATCTAATGTGTAGGAAATGGAATTAGATTTCCAACAATATATGATTCGCCTTAATCCAATAACTGGACGAGAAGTTATGGCAATTTTAAGTTTCAGTCGTAAAACACCATCATTTTGGTCACTTGCGCATCACGGAGATAGTTTAAATGACAATTGTCAATTTCTAGTAAGACTACATAATTGTACTGCATCGTGGAGAGGTCCACAATTCCAATTTTCAATTTCTAGTAAGACTTTGCAATTGTACAGCGTCGCGGAAAGGTCCAAAATCCCAATTGTCAATTTCCAATAAGATTTTGCAATTCCATAGCATCGTGCTGAAGTCCCATTTCATAATTGTCACTTTCCAGTGAGCCTCCATGATAATGACGCATCGTAGAGGTAGCCAAAATGGCAATTCAAAAGCATACCATGATAGCTCCACGACGCGGTGATTTTTCAGGTCCTAATTGGTAGATTCCAGTAAGCCACCGCGATAATGGCGCATCACACTGTAGGCCAATTTTGGGATTTTAACAGTTCGTGTAAAATTTTAAAAGGGGCTCTTTGGTTTTTTTCACTAGCCCCAAGTTGTGAAAAATAGATCATTTAACTCATCCTAAGCATATTATACCCATTTTCACCAAAATACTCTAAAAACAACCCTAGATCATCAAAGCTTACTCCCCAAGAAATCTAATTCCTCCATTAATTATCCAATGAAATTCAAGATTAAGGATTCTCAACTCTATAACTTCAAAAAAATTCAACTTAAATGCATCAATAGAGAGATCCAAGATGCAAGCCTTAGCATCTAGTTCATCAATTGATGTATGTGGGGTTATGAACAAGGACAATCCTTTAGTCTTAGTGCCCAAAACTTATTTTAATTTCAATTTTAATGAATTTTATATGATTTCCCATGAAATTCACGTTAGGGTTTATACCCATTATTGTTATTTACAAGCTTATGAGATTTCCAGTGATTTAAAAGTTGAGTTACATGATTATGTTCATGTTTTCATGCATATTGTAGTAATTTCCATATTTTGAATTTATTTATCAATGTTAACATTATCAAGCATGTTTTCAGTATCTGCTTTATTAGAAAATGAGATTAGTATTTTCAGATATACTCTAATAATCAGACAGTTTTGTGCACTTAGTGTGATCTTACATTTACATTACCTTATTTTAAGATTCAGATTTAGTAGAAGGCAGCCAGGGTTAGATCAGAACTACTTGTACTTTAGAGCACTATGTCGTATCCTGAAAATCAGATTTGGGGCATTACAAAATTGGTATCAGAGCCTAATATTTTGAGAGTCCTAGAGAGTCAGAAAAGCCGCGTTATGTAGAGTATTGATCATCGGTGCAAAACCTACCATATCTATGAGCAAGAGGCTATGGGACATTTTAGGAAATCAATTCTTCCTTCATAATCTATCATGCATTCAGTGTCTCTATCTACTTATAACTCATGATTTCACATGATAGAAAATGCCTTCTTATCGAGCTAACACACGTAGAAATAATAACTAGCCACCTCATCCCGCAGATCCTTTGAAGGATAATGTTTCACATGCAAAATTTTAGGCTGCCTTTAAGGCACTAGCTCAAGCTGTGACAGTTAATATCTAAGGCAACTGTCAGGCTATAGTCCCACTTCAACAAAATAGGGACTTAGCCATAGCCAAGATTCGAGATATTATGAGAATGAACCCACCAAAATTCTTTGGGTCTTAGGCAGATGAGGACCCACAGTTTTATCTAGATGAGGTGAAGAGTGTTGGCATCCTATAGTTTGAAAGATATTTTATATGATTAGGTAGTGATGTGGAAGAAAAGTAGAAGGGAAAATGTTGTTCCCATGTCATTGTCGGTGTTTCAGGATACGTTTATAGAGAAGTTCTTCCCACGTGAGATCAGGGGAGCCAAGAGAGAAGATTTTATGAACCTGAGGTAGGACTCAATGACAGTGAAGGAGTATTGCTTAAAGTTCAACCAGTTGTCTAAGTATGCCCCTAATCAGATGGTTGACCCTAGGTAAAGCATGAGTAAGTTTGTGATCGATGTGTCTGCATTGGTAGTTAAGGAGTATAGGACTGCTATGCTTATTGGCGACATAGTTCTTTCTAGTTTTATGATTTATGCCCAATAGATAGAGGTAGAGATGTTAAAAGGTAGAGAGAGGGGAAATAAGAAGGCTAGGATAGGGCAGTATGACTATGGTTAGAATAGGTCTAGATGAGGAAATCATTCACAGTTTTAGAATTGACCATCTATGCCCATACCTTCTTCAGCTAGTGATCCTGCACCCAGGAACAGACATGAGTAGTGGGGTTGGTGTCTATGGCCAGATTTCAGAAGAGTATAAGTGGGAAGCCCAATCATCCCCTATGTGCTAAATGTGGTAAGAATAATATGGGTGAATATTTGTGGGGTCAGAAAGCTTTTTATAGTTGTTGCCAGATGGGTCATGGGGTTAAAGAATTCCTGCAAACTACATAGGAAAATAGGGATGTCCATCCTCAGACTCAGGATAATAGTGCACCAGCCAATCTAGGTCACCCAGCCCCTCCTCAGGGCGCATCATCTAGTACCGTGGCGGTCAGCGCCAGAATAGGTTCTATGCTTTACCATCCCGCCAGGAGCAGGAAGATTTTCCAGATGTTGTTACTGGTATGCTTTATGTCTTTCATCGTGATGTTTATGTGTTGCTAGACCATGGGTCGAGTTTCTCTTATGTGACCCCATTAGTTGCAGTAAATTTTGAGGTACATTCTTAAAAGATCCCTGAGCCTTTATTGGTTTCTACCCAGTAGGTGGGTCAGTTGTTGCCAATCAGATTTACAGAAAGTGTCCTATCAATGTCCTTTATAAAATCATGTTAGCAAACCTAATAGATTTAGATATGGTTGATTTTGATCTTATTCTTTGTATGGATTGGCTCCATTCCTTTTACGTATCAATAGATTGTCGCAACATAGTGGTGAATTTTCAGTTTCCAGATTATCTAGTCTTTGAGTGGAAAGGAAATTCAGTGTCTCCCAAAAGCCATTTCATATCTTATCTTAAAGCCAATAAGTTAATCTCTAAAGGGTGTATCTACCATCTTGTTTGAGTCAAATACACTAAGTTGGAGACTCCAAAAATTCACTCAGTCAGTATAGTCAGTGAGTTTCCTGACGTCTTTCCCAAAGATTTGCAGGGGGTACCTCCCGATAAGGAAATAGAATTCAATATTGACCTTCTCCCAGATACTCAGCCTATTTCCATCCCTTCATATCATATGGCTTATGTAGAGCTTAAGGATTTGAAAGAGCAACCCAAAGATATTTTAGATAAAGGTTTCATAAGGCCTAGTATTTCTTCAAAGGGAGCTCCTATCCTATTCGTGCGAAAGAAATATGGTTCTTTGCACATGTGCATTGACTATCGCAAGCTAAATAAAGTTATCATCAAAAACAAATATCCTCTTTTGAGAATTGATGACTTATTTGATCAACTCCAAGGTGCAAGTTATTTCTCAAAGATTTCTCAAAGATAGACCTTAGATCCAATTATCATCAGCTTAAAGTAGGGGAATGTGATATTCTAAAGACATCTTTCAGAACCCGTTATGGTCATTTTGAATTTTTAGTCATTTCTTTTGGGCTAACCAATTCCCCAACAACTTTCATGGACTTAATGAATAGTGTATTCAAATAGTATTTGGACATGTTTGTCATAGTCTTTATAGATGATATACTCGTCTACTCTTGTAGTAAGGATGATCATGCAAACCATCTTAGAATTATGTTGGAAACTCTTAGAGATAGACAATTGTTCGCCAAATTTAGAAAATGCAAATTTTTGTGGAGGTCAATAGCTTTCCTTGGTCATATCGTTTCCAATGAGGGTATTAATGGTGATCCCCAAAAGCCGAAAGTCTTAAGAAATTAGCCTAGACCTATATTTCCATCAGACATTAGGACTTTCTTGGGTTTAGCTGGCTATTATAGACATTTTTTTAAGGTTTTCTCATCTATTGCATCCCCTATGTCTAGATTGACCCAAAAGAAACTTAAGTTCCTGTGGTCAGATTCCTGCGAAAAGAGTTTTCAGGAGTTGAAGACTCGACTTACTTCAGCCCCAGTGTTAGCATTACCTGATGGTACATATGGTTTTATCGTGTATTGTGATTCCTCTAGAGTTGGTTTGGGTTGTATTCTGATGTAGACAGGTAAATTCATAGCCTATGCCTCTAGACAGCTTAAGCCTCATGAAAGAAATTACCTAACCCACGATCTTGAATTAGTCGCTGTTGTGTTTGCTTTGAAAATCTGGAGACATATGACACAAGAGGGAGTAGCATTTTGGACCAAATGTGGTGCCTAGAAACTATGTCCAAGACTAATTTTTCATTATAATTAATTGAGGGACATAGAAGACAATTATGAGAGAAAAGATTATTAAAAAACTAGATGCTAAATTTTTATCAATATTCATTATTCTGTATTAATTTTTGGAGAAAGGAGAGGGCCAGCTATAGCTTGGAGAGAGAGAAAACATTTTTCTCTTATTTTCAGGATTCGCACACCAAGATCATCTTCTAGTTTTTGGTATGATTAATATATCTATGACGATTTTCATTTTATTCATGAGTAGCTAAGTTTATTAATTAGGGTTATGGAAGCCTCGTAACATACAATCTATTATTACTTTGGGTTTTTTTGAATTCACCATGTGTGGACCTGCTTATATCATACTCTTTTCGTTTATCTTGAATTCTCATGGTTGCCAACATAGAGGATGTACCTTAAAAATCAACTTGTTCAATAGAAAGGTTGATGTTGCGAGAAGAGAGTAGTGATAAATAAATAGGATTTCCAACCTCTATTTCATATGTTAATGCTTTACCAAGATTAACTACTTGGATATTTCGTATTGTTTTTGTAAACACTCTTGATTCGAGATATTTAAAGTGAATTAGTCCTTGATAGTTGAGAAACACTAGGATTATGTTATTAAATACAATATTTTTCTCTGTAAGTATGATACATGTATGAATTCGTAAAGCCCATAGTTAGAAAGTATTGGAAACTACAAGGTGGATATAACCCTAGCTTGCTATTACTCTAAATTTGAATACTACTATACATATTTCATCTTGGTAAACTTAAACCATTAATTTGTGAACTGAATCAAATTCTCCCTTTTTGTTTTATGAAAACGAATGATTAAAATTCAACTAATATGCATGCAACTTAATTAGTACCATATTCCCTATGGGATTCGACCACAACCTAGCTGAGTTCTATATTTGACAGCGACTGCTTACGCTTTTGTAAGAGAGGTGTAATTTGGGAATATCAAATTTTGGCGTCATTGTCGGGGAATACGGTTGTCAATTGAGTTTATGTTTGTTAATTGATTGTTAATCAAGTTTCCTTATTTTAAGTTTATTTGTTGTTTTTTTTGTTACATGCTCATTGTTGTTAATGCCATGAACTATATGTTTAAGAGAGCCATTATTACCCTTCAAGCCTGAACCTCATCTCATTGAAAGAATGGATAACCAACAGGAAGATGAAAGATTAGTTGCTTTTGCTAATGCTCAATTAAATCAACAAAATGAAGATAACCGAAGTCAGGTACCTAATCTAGATGAAGAGGACCTGAGAGATGATGATTTAATTGACCCAGCTAATAGGAGGCATGCAACATGGGTAGTTACAATTGTAAATCAAAATCGTCCATTCAGAGGAAGACTAGACTGCCAAACTATGCAGTTTGATATTGAAAATGATGAGGATGATTTGCATGGGACTAGATCTATAGGAGCAATCAGTCGACCACCACTAGCTCCTGGGGTGAAATTCAACATCACCAGTACTATGATCCAGCTACTGAATCTAAAAAAAATCTTTGGTGGATTACCTGGTGATGATCTAAATCTACATTTGGTGAATTTTATCAGTATTTGTAAGTCATTTGATAATCCTGGAGTGGGACAAAATGTTATTCGATTAAGATTGCTCCCACTATCTCTGTCTGGAGAGGCAACTATGTGGTTGAATGAGCTGACTACTGATTTTATAACAAACTGGAAGCAATTGAAAAGAGCTTTCCTAAACGGTTCTTTCCTCCCTCCAGAATATTACAGTTAAGGGATGAGATCACCAACTTTAGGCAATTGGATAGTGAAGCTTTGCATGAGACTTGGGCGAGGTTTAAAAAAAGTTGACTCAATGCCCAAACCATAAGATAAATGATGAACACTTGATGGAAATGTTCTACAGAGCTTTGAACTTACTTACAAACCCAATAGTGGATAATGCTGCAGGAAGAGCTTTTATGGAGGTCACCTTTATTGAGGCTACGGACATGTTAGAAAGAATGACTAAGACAAGTAGATCTTGGTATACTAGAGATTCTGTGGTAGCAAGCAACATTGGGTCTAATATAATATCAGCAGAGCAATATAGGAGAGAAGAGGGGTATGATCAAGATATGGCTTATATAAAAACCCAGATGGATATACTCATGAAACATTTTCTATTAGGGAATGTAGAAAAGGTAAAAGATGTGGGGTCCCATGGTAAGAGAGCAGAATCAAATACTGAGGAAGAGGCTAATTATTTGCATAACTAGACGGTTTCTGGAGCGGTGGTCAAGGAAACTAAGGTTGGAACCATTAAGGATATTGGAAGAATATAAGTGACAAGAGAGGACTATATGTACCTCCTTGAAACCGTGATAATGCTAGCACCAGTTCAGGCAAACTGTCCGTGAAGGACATGATTGAGGAACTACTAAAGAGAGTAAAGGCGACCAATTCTCTGGTGACTACTATAAAGAGTAACATATCTTCCATAATTCAACTAGTAAATTTGTACTAAATTGCTATTAAATAACTGAAGCAACAGATTAGACAATTATCCATAACATTTAACCAAAAACAGAATGGGACTCTACCAAGTGATATAATTCAGAATCTGAGGACTGATGGATCGTGTATGGACATTAACACTAGGAGTGGTAAGATGTCTTCTAGTCTAGTATTGGGAGAATCCTCTTATATTGATGCAATCGAAATAGATTAAAAGATGGTTGATGAATCTTCAGTGGTGCCTATGGAGTTGGGAGGTTTCGAAAAGAAGATTGCGGAAGTGGAACAACTACCTAAGCCAAAGCAGTTAGTAATGTGGAGCAAGTCATAAGAAAGGAAGTAAAAGTTCCTCCAGATAAAATCCTAATGCCAACACCCACATTTCCACAATGATTAAAGAAGAAAAAAAATGAATGCAAGTTTAACAAATTCATGGCTATGTTGAAGCAATTGATAGTGAACGTGTCTTTGGTTGAAGCACTTAAGAATATGGCTAGATAATCTACATTTATGAAATATTTTGTGACAAAGAAAAGAGCGGTAAGTTATGAATCGGTGGATAATCTCCATAATTATAGTGTTATTTCTATAAGGTCGTTGGTGCAGACGAAGGCAGACCCAGGAGCGATTGGGTCTCTAGATTTTGCTAAGGCCTTATGTGATCTAGGAGCTAGAATCAATATAATGACGCTAGTTGTTTATAAGAAGTTGGGTTTGGGAGACCCTACACCCATAATCATGCGACTTATAATGGCGTATAGATTGGTGAAAAGGACGGTTGGGATTCTACATAATGTACTTGTAAAGGTGGAAATTTTATATTTTCTGTTGACTTTGTAATTCTTGATTACGAAGTGAACTTTGAAGTACCCATAATTTTTGGCAGGCCGTTCTTAGAAACCGAGAGAATATTAGTTGACCTGGAGTTCAAAGAGCTGAAATTTAGGCTCAACGGGAAAGAGGTTAGTTTTGAAGTATATTAATCCATGTAACAACAAAAGAAGATAAGTGTCTTTTTAATAGTTGATGTATTCTACGAAAATGAGTGAGATATACTAGTTAAGGATAGGCCTACTATGGAGACTATAGCTGGTTTGGTTGATCTTTAAAGTAAGGATGTGAGTGACTTCAAAGTAGATGGACTTGGAATAAAGCATTTTCTTGATCAAACAAATGAGGTACAAAGGCTATCATCAATGTATCTTGATGAAGTCTGAGTAATCAAGATAATCAAGTTATCCCGCGATGTTAAATTAGGCACTGCATAAGAGGAAACCCATCATTTTATTTTCATTTTATCATGTTAAATAAAAATACAAATATAAAAGTCGAGCCACAACCAAAACTATGGCGTTTGGTGGGAGGCAACCCATCCTTCTAAGCATTTTTGTTGTTTTTGATTAAGTGTAGGTGCATGAAGTACTAAGGAGGTGATTGGTACTAAATTTTGTTTGGAATTGGTCCATGTCAACGGTGGTAAGTTTAGGAGTAATGGGAATATTACAGGTAGGTTAGAGTGGTCAAATGTGTAAGGCTCAAGTCATGATTCGTGTTAGAGTTGTGACCCAAATTATGTTAATTCAACTCTAAAATTTTTGCGGTACGGAACTTTCTCAATGCCTCATATGGATAAAAGGGTGCATGGAGTCCAATTTTAAATGTCTATAGGGTGTGAGGTGCCTAAGTTACATAGGTCATGGCAGAGCATCACCTAAAACATAGCTAAGCTTACTGTCTAGGGTGTGTTTTACCTTGTGCGACGCCAACCTCAAGCTAGGCGATCTCCTGTGTGGCGCATACATACTTTTAGGCGATCAAGTATGCGGCGCCTACCCTATCGCCAGCACCTACTGCCTCACTTATGCAATAACAAATGCAACTCTTAACTCACCTTGTGCGGCAGGTTGTGCGACGCATACTTGAGGTTGTGCGAATACTTATGCGTCGCCTAGACCAATACATACGCTCACTATTTTGGTTGAGAGATAGACTGTGCGACGCACACTTAATGATGTGCGATAACATATACACCGCACACCCTTCCAATTTCAAGATATATCCATCTTTGCATTGGGTCAAACCGACTCGGATTTCATTCTTTCAATAGACTCCACACCCTAAATTCCCAATTCATCCTTATTTCACCCCAATCCATACAAGATTTCTCCCTTACCATTCTCTCTGTCCTTTAAGATTACTCTTTGCTTAAGAATATCAAGAATTTTCCCCTTCCTTCCTAAATCTTCCATCTTCAAGTTAAGTTTTACTTTCTTAACCGTTAGTTATTGTGACCTTTTGTTATAGTTAATTAATTTCTTGAGGATTATGAATTAAATTCTTGCCATATCTGTGTCAAAGAAGGATTTTGAACATCTTGGGAAGACAAGCACCATTGTTGTAGTACTTGACCTTGTACGTATGAGTGAATTGTTCACAACCAACATGGTAGTTGTGTAACCATTAGTTTCCATCTTATTGTATTGAAAATAATGTTGACAAAATTATGTTAAAGTGATGGTGTTCTATATATCTTTATATGGTTGAAGTTGTAGGGTATGATTTTGTTCGAAAAGTGCTTCATTGAAATAAAGTTGGGGAAATTAAAGTGAGTGAATTGTATTGCGACTAATGTTGGTGCACCATATCAAAGTGTATATTGGCAATGTCTAAGTACCTGACAATAACACTTAATTGGTTTATAATAACAAATTAAGTGTGGGCTGGTGACTTCACCACCTTCATCTTGATTATAGTTAGTTTTATTACGAGTGGATGACATGGGTGGTGTGATGAATACAACAAAAATGGCTCCAATGATGATCCCTATGCAGATGGCATGACTCCTAAGGTTGATGAAGATTACTACTAGCCAGGGTTTTTTAGCTTGTTATTTCCATTGGGGATAGTTCCTAGATTAAGTGTAGGGTGGCTGGTTACTTTGCTGTTTGTTTTGCAAGAAATTAGTACCTTATCCTTAGTATTCTTCTGTGATAGGATTAGTTATTTTGTTTCTTGTTAGATGTTTTTTTGATTTAGTCATAGTTAGGTGCTTCTCTCGATGATTGATGGATGATGACCGTCTTAACATAAAATTAGTCATTTGTTGTATGTAAATGTTGTTATGGATAACATGACATTGTAGCATGAGTATGTGATGGATCATTACATTTTAAACACCTAGGCTCTAGTTATGACTTTTGTTGTGATTGTTGGTTTTAGTTGAATTCATTTAATTTATGGGTCGAGAATCTATAATGCTCCTAATTGAGTTGATCATGTGCCATAAGTGTGTATGACTATTGTATATTCCTTATTGCAACTGATGCTAGAATTTGATTGGTGTGTGTGCAAAGCAAAATAAAAATTGTGAGTTTAGGAGATGATTTAGGCATTTCTTATACAGCTATTGTCCATACCTTCTTTTGACCTATCTTTGCACATTATCTTAGCTTGCCCTATTTAGCCTTTAGCTTCTTCTTTGTTAGCCTCATTTGAATCCTAATCCGTTCTTTAATAGATCCTAATTTGATCCAAAAGATCCTAATCGCTTTAATGTAAAATGAATTTGAGTTAGGGGTTTGACAATAAGAGGAAAAAAGGTAAAATTGATGCCCTAACGACTAGTTATTCGCATACGAAATTGATGTGGTTGGGAGTAGCGAAAAATGTTAAAAAAGTTCCAAATTTTATCCCGGACATGTTACAATGAACTTGTTTTTTCCCCGGTCCTTCTTGGACATTATGCACCTCAACTAAGGAAAATAGCTTAAGTTGAGGGTAGCTATCATAGGGGTGCGTAATGTGAAATGGGTGAAAAAAAAATATTTGAAAGGGTTGCATACTCTCACCATAGTGTTGTTAATTGAGTTTAATGGGATGGGGTGAAAACAAAAGATATGGATAGATGAAAGTGGTGTAAATTGGTTGTTAGAAATTGGTTTTAGTTGCATAATGTAGTGTATTAAAGCCCTTAGGGAAGATAGTCACTATTTCTGGCCAAAATAATTTCTACCCATCCTTTAGCTTGCATTACAACCCGTAAAATATCTATTTGATCCTAATCTTAGCATTTTGATATTAGTGGAGCATTACACTAAGGGAAAGCATATGGTCATCAATTGTAATTTGATAATTCATTGTGAGAGTGAGCACAACTTGATTCTTGTACCCATTTTGTTAGAAATTGCATGATTATGTGTAATTATAGGTAACTTTCTTGTTGTGAGGGAACATGGTTGATGAAGGTTGGGTAATTTATATGATTTCTTTGCTTAAACGGTATGCATGAATTTGCCAACTTAATGAGTCTATTCTTAAGGGTAGGTTGTCTCTAGTAATGATTCATGAATCTACTTCTTTTCATAATTGTTGTGTGAGCCTATTTGAGCATCTTGTTTTTCTTTGTGGGTGCTAAGACTTGTGCAGTATGCATAAATGGATATGTTTTTTGACGACGAACCAAGCTTTAAGTGTGGGGTGGTGATCTTGGGTGTATTTACACAGCTAAACACCATAACTTATCCATATTTTAGCTAAGTTTAGAGAACAAAGTGCCTAGTTTCTTATGTTTTTACCATACTTCTATGTAATTGATCTAACCGATGTGATTAGCATGATTTCAAGTATTAATGAGGTAGATGAAGACATAATGGGACTATGGAATGCGAATGACATATGACACAACAGAGAGTAGCAGTATGGACCAAATGTGGTGCCTAGAAACTATGTCCAAGACTAATTTGTCATTATAATTTGTTTAGGTACTTAGAAGGCAATTACAAGAGAAAAGATTATTAAAAAGACCTGTTGCTGCATTTTTATCATTATTAATTATTCTGTATTAATTTTTGGAGGAAGGAGATGGGCGGCTATAGCTTGGAGAGAGAGAAAATGCGTTTCTCTTATTTTCACGATTCGCACACCAAAATCATCTTCTAGTTTTTGGTATGATGAATATATCTCTGACAATTTTCATTTTATTCATGAGTAGCTAAGTTTATTAGTTAGGGTTATGGAAGCCTTGTAACATACAATCTATTACTTTGGGCTTTTGAATTCATCATGTATTGACCTGCTTATATCATACTCTCTTCGTTTATTTTGAATTCTCGTGGTTATAAACATCGAGGATGTGCCTTAAAACTCAACTTGTTCGATAGAAAGGTTGAGGTTCGAAAAAGAGAGTAGTGACAATAAAATAGGATTTCCAACCCCTATTTCATATGTTAATGCCTTAACAGGATTAACTACTTGGACATTTCATATTGTTTTTGTAAACACTTTTGATTTGCGAGATTTAAAGTGAATTAGTCCTTGATTGTTCAGAAACACTAGGATTGTGTTATTTAATACAATATGTTTCTCTGTAAGCATGATACATGTATGAATTTATAAAGCCCATAGACAGAAAGTATTGAAAACTACAAGGTGGACATAACCCTAGCTTGCTATTTCTCTAAATTTGAATACTACTATACATATTTCATCTTGTTAAACAGAAACCATTAATTTGTGAACTGAATCAAATTCCCTCTTTTTTTTATGGAAATGAATGATTAAAAGTAAAATAATCTATATTCAACTTAATTAGCACTATATTCCCTGTGGGATTCGACCCCAACCTAGTTGGGTTCTTTTTTTGATAGCGACCACTTACGCTCTCATAAGAGAGGTGTAATTTGGGCGTATTAATGCCCTTAGTAGATTCTATATGGGCAATGTTGCTCGTGTTGAGAATAATAAGAAAGGCTTAGATTGAAAAGTTCATCATTTGGCTAGATGGGGTGTTAGGTTGGTTGATTCAGCTGAAGGGAATGTTTGGTTTTCGAGTAGTTCTGAATCATCCCTAGTTTTGGAAGTGAAGGAGAAACAAGACAAGTATTCTAGTTTGGTCAAACTAAAGGAGTCAGTTAAAGACCAAAAGGTAGAGGTTTTCTCCCAAGGTGGAGATGGCATTTTGAGATACCAGAGTAAATTGTGTGTACCATGTGCTGATGATTTGAGATAGCAGATTATGGCAGAAGCACATGGTGTGTGTTATTCCATTCATACTGGTGCTACCGAGATATACCATGATTTATGGTATATCTATTGGTTGAGGGGTATAAAGAAAGATATAGCAGAGTTTGTAGTAAAGTGTGCAACTTGTCAACAGGTTAAGGTAGAGCACCAAAGACCTAGTAGTACATTGCAAGAGTTTGGTACACCCACTTGGAAGTGGGAAGAGATGAATATGGATCTTTTGACTGGTTTATCCCATTCGCATAGTCAACATGATTCAATTTGGGTTGTTGTAGATAGATTAACTAAGTCTGTGCATTTCGTGATAGTTCACACATCTTACATAGCTGAAGATTATGCTAAGCTGTACATCAGATATTTAGTCAGACTACATGGAGTTTCCTAGTCTATCATTTTAGATTGGGGAACTCAGTTAACTTCTCAGTTTTGGAGAGCCATTTAGTTGAGCTTTCTACCCTTATATAGATGGTAAAATAGAGAGGACCATCTAAACTCTAGTAGATATGTTGAGGGCATGTGTTATTGATTTCAATGGTAGTTGGGATGAGTATTTGCCATTGATTAAGTTCGGTTATAATCATAGTTACTATTCTAGCATATAGATGGCCCAATTTGAGGTTCTTTATGGAAGGAGATGTAGATCACCGATAAGTTCGTTTGAATAGGGTGAGGCTTCTTTGCTTGGGCCTGATGCAGTGTTTGATGCTATGGCGAAGGTTTAGTTGATTAGAGAAAGATTGAAAATAGCCCAGAGGCATCATAAATCATATGCAGATATGAGAAGAAGGGATATCAAGTTTGAGGTTGGGTCTTAAGTGTATCTGAATATTAACAGATAAAAGAGGTGAAGTGATTTGGAAAAAGGGGGAAGCTTAGTCCCCGGTATGTTGGACCTTACAAAATTATGAGTCGTGTTGGAAAAGTAGCTTATGAGCTTGATTTGCCCACAGACTTGTCGTCCATTCATCTTGTATTCTACATCTCTATGCTTAAGAAGTGCATCGGTGACTCCACTATTGTAGTTCCTTTAGAAAACTCAGATATTCAGAACAACCTTTCAAATCAAGAGATTCCATTTGAGATTTTAGATCATCAGATCCGTCGACTAAGGAACAAAGAAGTTCCCTTGGTTAAAGTTCTTTGGCAGAATCAGTCTGTTGAGGGCGCCACTTGGAAAGCAGAAGCAGATATGCAAGTCAAGTACCCTTACCTCTTCTCCACAAATTTAGATTCAGTCGAAGGTAATAATCTTCCTTAATTTAGTATCTTTCTAGTTTCAGATCCAGCTCTGTAGTCGTCATCATTGAAAATTCATGTACTTTCAGATTAACTCAGAAGCTCAGTATAATTTAGAAATAGTTGTTCAATTTTTTTCAGTTGTGCATGCTATCATATAACCACATATTTCTCAGTCTCCTTAATCGAACAAGCCACATTCAAAGATGAATGTTTCCAAGGGGGAGATATTGTAACACACCGTACTTTTCCTAGTTTAATTTAGCATTGAGAATCTCAAGCATTGGCTTTAAGAGAGAATGGCATTTCATACATATATAATTTTCCAGATTTAGACCCTCCAATATGTAGGAAATTAAATTAGATTTCCAACGATATAAGATTTGCCTTAATCCAATAACCGAACTTGAAGTGATGGCGATTTTAAGTTCCAGTCGTAAAACTCTATCATTTTGGTCACTAGCGCATCACAGAGATAGTTTAAATGAAAATTATCAATTTCAAGTAAGACTCCGCGATTGTACCGCATCGCGGAGAGGTCCAAATTTCCAATTGTCAATTTCCAGTAAGACTCTGCAATGTACCGCATCGTGGAGAGGTCCAAAATCTCAATTATCAATTTCCAGTAAGATTTCATGATTCCAACACATCAAGGCGAGGTCAGATTTCACAATTGTCACTTTCCAGTGAGCCTCCACGATAATGGTACGTCCCGGAGGTGGCCAAAATGGAAATTCAAAAGCAAACCATGATAGCTCCGCGTCACAGTGACTTTTCAGGTCATAGTTAATAGTTTCCAGTAGGCCACCGCGATAACGGCGCATCGTGCCATGGACAATTTTGGGAATTATCCCAACCTAAGTAAAATTTTAAAAGGGGCTCTTTTATCTTTTTCTCTAGCCCCAACTCGTGAATAATAGATCATTTAACCTATCCTAAGCATATTATACCCATTTTTCACCAAAATACTCTTAAACAAAACCCTAGATCATTACAGCTTACTCCCCAAGAAATCCAATTACTCCATTAGTTATCCAAGGAAATTATAGATTAAGGATACCCAACAAAATAACTTCAAAAAAATTCAACTTAAAAGCATTAATAGGGGTCCAAAATTCGAGCCTTACCATCTAGTTCATCAATTGAGGTATGTGGAGTTATAAACAAGGAAAATCCTCTCGTCCTTGTGCCCAAAACTTGTTTTAGTTCTAATTTTACTGAATTTTATATGATTTCCCATGAAATTCATGTTAGGGTTTATACCCATTATTGTTATTTACAAGATTATGAGATTTCCAGTGATTTAGAAGTTGAGTTACATGATTATGTTCATATTTTCATGCATATTGCAGTAATTTCAAGATTTTGAATTAATTTATCAATGTTAACATTATCAAGCCTGAACATTATGATATTTCAACATGAGTTTGATGCATGGGTCATCAAGCCCTAATTAAAGATTTCTGTTTTAGGATTTCATTGTGCTATAAGCACCCTATGACTAGATTCTTTTGAGATTGTTGTTAAAGATTTGACCTTTTTTTGGTCTCCGAATAGGTTTGGAATTCACTTTACAGATTTAGATTACAAATTTATCTTTGTAGATATACAGTGGGATTTCATTGTATACCACTATACTATTTTAAAAGCAAATTTCCATCAGAATGAGAATACAAATTTAATGGGAGTAGTATTTAGCACAGAGATGGGTACATTACTACGGTTTCATACCCAAGAACTACATGCCAACATAGGATTAAGATTGCTCCTACTTCTACATGGGTGATTGATATGTGATCTCTTAGATAGGTTATACTCCCTGGCAAAAGTATGACTCCTCTTCTAAACATGAGGATTCCTCCTTAGGGGGCACAAGAACGTTGAACTCCATGAATGCTCATATGGTTTCTGTCAGTTAGAAGAACCTCCCTTGCAGAATAAGTTTTAAGATTTATAAACCCCTAAGATAAAGTATTTTCTCTACAGCTTTAAAGTTTTTGAATTTAAAATATAGTTTTTAGAAAAGGACAGATTTTAGAAGCTAATTGTAAAGGCTCACAGATTTACTCAGATATTTCTATATATAAGTCTTCAGATACAGACATACAGATTTCACTTAGCCTATATGATTTGAAAATAAGAATAGAATACAAATTTTAGAACTAAGTGTTGTAAATTACTAGATTTAAATTTTATGCTTTACTATTTATGATTTATGATCTTCAAAATTTAGATTACTCAAGCCTATGTGAGTCATTAACATTTTGCATGCATGATTTTATAACTTGTGATGCTATTGAAGTATTGTTTGACTTGTTTTATTCACCCCCATATGCTCAGTACATTCCCAAAGTACTGATCCGTTAATACGTCTATGTGATGTATTGTCTCATAATGTAGTTTAGGCGCTCAGTCTCAGCAGCGTGAGTGATTTTTGAGCATCTCATCTACATGTCTACAGTTGGTGAGTCCTCATAGTGCGAGGACTTAGCTATTCAAATTTCCAATTTATTAGTAGATGATTCAGTACTCAGTTTAGATATTTCAAATCAGTTGGTGCCTATCTCAGTGTCTCTCTAGATTTAATCATTAGAGGCTTGTCGACTACTAGATTCAATTTTAGATTTTAGTTGTAGTATTCAGATTTTTTGTATTTGCTTTATTAGACTAATGAGATTAGTATTTTCAGATATACTCTAATAATTTAGAAAGTTTTTCCACACTTATTTTGATCTTACATTCATATTCCCCTATTTTGAGATTCAGATTTAGTAGAAGGCAACCAAGGTTAGCTCAGGGATACATGTAGTTCGAAGCACCGTGTGGCATCCCAAAAATTAGATTTTGGGGTGTTACACTTATAGGCTTTAAAATAAAGTTCTGGGTTGGGTTGACCCACAACCCCACCTTATAAGCTTGGGTATGAGTCACGTGTATGACTCGTACACAGGTCTTTTCCTTAACTCGTATGGACCTGAAACGTTACCTGGGTTCTGGAGTGGATACAACTCAATTTGACGAGTCTTACCTTGAGGGTATGACTCATTCAGAGAGTTGTTAGACTCCAAAAACTTTTAACTGAATTTTCTTAGTCTCCCAGGTCCTTATGATTCTTAGTCATAAGTCATACCATTAAGATACAAATCGTGAAGAGTCCGTATGACCAACTTTCTTGAAATTTTTGGCTATTTTCTACAATCTTTAGCCCTGAACATTGATCAAACATATTACCATATAAATAAATAAGTACAAGAAACATGGGTTGCCTCTCATGGAACACTTTGATTTTATGTCATAGAACGATGTTGCTAAATTGGGTACTCAGATTTAACAAACTAGATTCATGGGTTGCCTCCCATGCAGTTCTTGATTTAACATCGCGGCAAAACATAATCACCTTGGTTACTTAGCCTTCATAAAGGATCATCTCAAAAATCATATTTAATTCTTTATTTTTTCCCATATAGTGCTTGACTCTTTGCCCATTCTCCATGAACGGGGCTTCACCATCCCACTTTAATTCCGAAGTACCATATGGGAACACTCTAAATACAATAAAGGGACCATACCATCTAGATTTTAAATTACCTAGAAACAAGCAAGCCTTGAGTTGTAGAGAAATATCTAGTCATCTTTTTTGAAGATTCTTATCACAATTTTGCGATCATGATGCATCTTCATCTTTTCTTTGTAAAGTGTAGAACTTTCATAAGCCCAAAGTTAGAATTCATCCAACTCATTCATACTATTCTTCCTTGACTTGGCTGCATCTTACCACTCAAAATTTTGCTTCTTTAAAGCCCATATTTCCATACACTAGATGATAAGGTGAAGCACCAATTAAGGTCTTGAATGCTTTTCGGTAAGCCTATAATGTGTTATCGAACTTTCATTCCTATTGGCATTTACTATCTTTCCTAAGATGGACTTGATTCTCTATTGGACACACCTCAACCTGTCCATTAGTCTGCTAATGATAAGCTGTTGCCACCTTGTGTTTCACTCCATACTTCTCAAGCGGACTTTTGAAAACATTATTACAAAAATGTAACACGCCATCAATAATTATAGCACGTGGTATGCCAAATCGAGAAAAGATATGTTTTTTAAAGAATTTAGTGATAGTACGTGCTTCATTATTTGGGTAAGCAATTTCTTCCACCCATTTAGAAACATAATCCATAGACACAAGAATATACCTCAAGCCAAATAAACTCACAAGGATCCATGAAGTCTAGAGATGTTACTTTGTCATTGACATTGATCACAAGAAGAAGAAAAATCATATACATCTTTGCATATTACTGGCCAATAATACCACATTGCAAGGTTTTTTGGGACATGCGAGTTCCTCCATGATGACCTCAACTGGTGAAGAATGACAATCCTCAAGTATACTCATCATCTCCACCTCAGGTATGCAACTATAAATAATCCCATCCGCACAGAATCTGAATAATAAGGCTCATCCCAGAAAAATTTCCTTAGCTCATGCATAAACTTCTTTCTCAATTGAAAGGAAAGATTTTCTAGGATTAGATAACTTGCTAGATAATTTGCATAGTCTGTAAACCATGGTATTAGATCTTATGAAGCTGCTAATATCTGCTCATCTAGAAAACTGTCATCAATTTCAATCCCATATTCAATATTCTGCATACCTTCCTCCTTAAGTCAAGACAAATGATCTGCAACTTGATTATTTATTTTAATTTTGTCCTTGACCTCAAAATCAAATTTTTGCAGCAATAGCACCCATATAATAAGTCTGGGCTTAGAATCTTTCTTTGAAATCAGGTACCTCAATGCTGCATAATCAGTGTGCATAATCATACTTGTCCCAATAAAATAAGACCTAAAATTCTCATAGGGAAAAACCACTACCAACAACCCTTGTTCTGTCACATTGTGGTTCTTTTGAGTTTGATTTAGTTCCTTTCTAGCATAGTAGAATGGATGAAGGATATGTTCCTTATGTTGAACTAGTACATCCCCTAAGGTCAATCCACTCGCATTACACATAACTTCAAAATGTAAGGACCAATCTGGGGATACCATGATAGAAGCAGTCATCAACTTCTCTTTTAGGCGCTCAAAAGTCTTCAAGCATGTTTCAGTAAACTCAAAATTTACCTCTGTCTTAAGAAGGCTAAAAAGATGGTTGGGAATCTTGGAGAAATCCTTGATGAACCCGCCTTTAAAACCCAACATGACTTAAAATGTTACGAACACCCTTCATAGAAATTGGTGGAGGTAATTTCTCAATCACTTCAACCTTCGCTCTATCTACCTCAATAACCTTTTTTAAAATTTTTTATCCAAACACTATACCTTCTTTGACCATAAAATGGCACTTTTCTGTATTAAGTACCAAGTTGAATTCTTCATACCTTCTAAGAGCATTTGCCAAGTGAACTAAGCAGTCATCAAAATAATCACAATGATTGAAGAATCATACATAAATAGTTTAATGGTGTCTTCTACCATGCCAAAGAATATTGACATCATACATTTCCCAAATGTGTTTAGAGCATTACATAGCCCAAATTGCAAACGTCTAAATGTAAAGGTCCCAAAGAACAAGTGAAGGTTGTCTTCACTTATTATTCAAGTGCAATAGTAATTTGGTTGTAAACTAAATACCCATTAAGGAAACAGTACCATCCTATGCCCGCTAACCTGTCTAACATGTTATCCATGAAGGAAATGGGAAAATTGACCTTCTAAGTACATGCATTCAATTTTCTGTAATCCATGTATACTCTTCATCATATGACTGGCCTCATTGGCACTAGATCATTATTCTCATTAGGCATAGTAGAAATACCATCTTTTTTGAATCATATTATATCAGACTAACTTACTTACTATCAGTAATAGGATACACTACATCATCATCCAACGCCTTGATTATATTTTTCTTTACCATCTCTTGCATAGGAGGATTGAGTCAATACTTGGAATACAATCTGGCTCAAGTTTAATTTTATGAGTACAAATACTAGGCGATAAACCAATAATATCTATAGTGGACCAACCTATGGCCCTGTTGAACCTCAGTAGCATTGATAACAAAGCTTCTACTTCTATCTCACTAAAGTCAACTACAATGATTACCAGCAAACTATTTTTGACTTATTAAAATGCATATCAAAGATGAGAAGGGAGAGCCCTCAACTCTAACATGGGTGGCTTCTTAATAAATGGACGAGCAGGTGGAGTTGTTCTATTCTTCAGATCTAAATCAATCTTCTTTGATGCATAAGTTTAAGAACTGCTACTATAGAGTGCACATACATCTCCTCATAATCTTCAATACCATTACAATCAAAGTTTATAATCACTTCTTCTAGAGCTTAGATCTCTTTAATAGAAATAGTCTTCGAAGTATCTTCCTATGTTGTTATTGCATCAATATCATGGAAAGAGTCTTTCTTCATCATACTCATCAATCACAGGTATAACTCTCAACTCATCAAGCTGCTTCATGGATTTGCATACATTAAATATCACTTGTTCATTATTGAGTCTCAGGATCAAATGTCCCAGCTCCAAATAAATCAATGTCCAGTATGTATCCAAGAAAGGTATTTTCAAGATAATTCAAACTTGACGATCCACTTCATAGTCTAATATCACAAAATCAGTAGAAAATATAAAAGAAGATACCTTAACCAATAAATCATATAGAATACCAACTGGCTTTTTCACCGTCCTATCTGCTATTACTAGTCTCATGGTGGTTGGAGTAGGAGCCCCCAACTACTACTACTTAAATATAGCAAATGGCATGAGGTTGATACAAGCCCCCAAATAGCATAGAGCACGAGCAAAGTCAAAATATCCATCGGTGCAACGTATAGTTAAAGCACTAGGATCCTCTTTCTTCTCTATCAAAGACCTAGTTGCTACATTGCTACAATTTTAAATATTATTGAATGTCTCATAACTGACTAATGTCTTCTTAGTGATTAGATCCTTTATGAATTTTTCATATCTTGATATTTGCTCTAACGCCTCTACAAGTAGGATATTGACAGATAGTTCCATTAATATAGAAAAAAAATTCTGCTACTTACCCTCTTCTTGTTTTTTTTTCAACCTTTGAGGAAAAGGAGGGCGAGGTCTTGAAATACGCCTAAAAAAAGGCTCCTAGATTTCACATTTTCCTATATCTTGATTGCTACTACCCTTCATATCAACAACAACATCATCATTCTCTTTCTGAACAACAGTGGGTATATGCGGATCCACAGTGGTTTTGCCACTTCTAGTGGTAATGGTATGGTAGTGAACATCAGTCTTTGGATTTGCAATCGTGTTACAAGAAAGATTGCCAGGTTGTATCTAATTTAATATAGCTGACATCTAGACATACTGTGGTTCTAGTTGTGTAATTACAGTAGCATGTGACTCAAGTTTCTAATTCAGCCCTGACAGTTCTGCCTTAATCTCTTTTAACACAGATATCTTGACTTTTTTCCCTTTGACCAGTTTTGACAACATTACCTGTATTCTAGCTTTTGAATCACGACTACCTGGTGGAACGTACATATCACTCTTCTCCTTGTAGTTATCTTTCCATTGTTAATCACCATCTCTTTATACTTCTATCTCTGTATCTATCCTTATAATAATTCCAACGTTGATTCCCTTGACCTTAGGCTTAGAAATCCTCCAATACATGATTAAGATACTTTTCTTCCTCTTAAAATTCAATTTCAAAAGTCCTAGAAGTAGATCTTTGTGCTGCAACTGCATACACTTTTTTAGCACTCATTACTATGAACTACTTTGTAAGTAGCCCAATATCTATCTGAAACTATGAAACCTCTTGTGCTACCATGTGATGACTAGTTGTATATGCATTATCTACACCAATAACACATTTATCAGAACCACACTCAGAATCTCTAGTATGCCAATCTCTATTGGTCATAAAATATCACCAAGCATATCCTTTGCAATATCCAACTAAAGACGCATAAATACTTCTCTTGAAATTGTACCTGTCATTGCTCTAGAATTAACATTCAGTGATCTGTATAAGATTTCCAACAAGTTGGACCCAGTGATTCTGTGACTAGGTACCATGCTCAGCTTCTTCTTGTATTTAAACCATGCTTCATATATGGATTCTATAGGTATCTATCTAAAATTATAAATTTCATCTTTCAATTGTACTATCCTTTTAGGAAGGGAAAAAACTGCTTAGAAACTATATAAGAAACTCATGCCAAGTGGTGATTGAACCTCTCCAAAGATCCCCTAACCATAATGATGCTTCTGCTAAATTGGGAACAACCATAATCTCAAAGCTTTCTGATCTACACCTGGAATAGCATATGACGAACAAATCCCAGTAAAAATAGCAAGATGCATATTTTCATCAGATGGCTACTGGATCATAGCACTGGTAATGCCAATTTAACATTCGGGAGAGGGGTAATGCCAGAGGAATGATGGCTACTATTTCAGCAGATTCAACATATCTCATATTTTCATCTTTGTCATATAGTTTTTAAGATGATAATCAAGAATCATCATAGATCTGCCTCTTTAAACTCTTCAGCTAACTGTGCTTCCTCAGCCATCCTAGCTTCTTTAGCAGCTGTTGCTAATAATTATTCGTTATGTTTGTCAGCAACATTCTATAGATCATCAAGTAGGGTAGGAGAAGGAATATTATAAGGGTCTTGAACCCTAGATAAAACACTATCACAAATATATTCTTCCATTCATCTTGGTGTATGAAGAATTATTTCTGGCTCTAGATCTAAAGGGAGTAAGGGATTTCCTCTTTTCGTAGTATTTGACATACGCTGATGTATGGCAAATTAATAATAGAAAATAAAACCCACAAACTTTACCAAATTCAATTAACAAATTACACCATCTTCCACAGTAATAACGCCAAAATTTGATGTCACTCAAAACTAACCTCCAATGAAGTATGCTATGGTCGATACCAAATATAGTAACCAACTAGGTTGCACTCGAACCCATAGGGAAAATGTTAAACAGTTGCTTAATTTGATGCAATCTACGAGCAGTGTAGAAAACTAAAAGTGGAAATTATAAGTAATCAGTAAGTACTAATCGAACTTGAATGCTTTAAGTTGTAGATAATAGAAGATGAACACTAGGACTGTGTTCCCTCTAGATTCTTTACTCTGAAATTTTCTCATGTTTAACCCACCTGTTCTGCTGCTCTGTATGTAAAGTTGACAAGCTATTATTATCAACAATCTTGTGAATGTATTGATAAATCTGACCCTTTACCTTGTGAGTCTCAGGGCGTCGCCTTATTGCTCCTTGTCTATAACTTTAGTTCAAATCTAACCTTTTGAGTCTCTAGTTTATTAGATAAGATGATGGGGTAATAATATGGTAGTCAGTCTCAAATTGTTTTCATAATCCCTTTTTCCCAATCATAAACTCCTTTGTGAGGACGCTTATGAATAGAAGCTATCCCTAAGCTTCTGTGGTACCTCTAAGGTCAATTATGATGAAGAAGATTAATATACATGAAGCTACTTTAGAATATATGGATCTACCACTTTTCTTACATATTTAATCAACGAGGATTCCCACAACCCTAATTATGAAAGTTAGCCACTCATGTTCATACAAAATCCATGATTATCAATTAAGAAAACATGTAATTAATTGCACAATAATGAGATTAATAAAATTTGAAGTGTTCGATTGAATAAAAATCCAAAATCTCAAGAATAATTGTAAAGTATCTAAAAGTATTGTAAAATTTTACCAAAAAAAAAGTACTATAAAATTAAGTAACAAAAGATAAGATAAACCCTGGGGTATTTATAGTATCTCAAAAATACTTAGAAATCCTAATAACATTAGAAAAGGTAAGGTTATGTAAGCACAAGGTATGAATAATTGTTCAACTCATACCGTCATATTATGAGTCATAATATGCCTCTCCTATCCACTCTAGTGTCTGCTCTTCTAGGATTCAACTTTCTATTCTGCCGACAACTTCTTCTCAGGAGTCATACCTTGACCATACGACTCCTGGACTTCACTCGTATCCACTTGGGACTTCTGTGTTTCTAAGCTTGGACACTAATTTGCTCACTATTAGATCATATAAGTCATACTTAGACTTTCAACTCGTATTCTTCTAACACTACAACTCTAATTTGCTTCCTTCGATTTTTTCTTGTGTGCGACTTTATGGTACAGCTTGTACCCTCATCTTATGATTTGGATACTCAGTTGTATCTTCTCAATACTTATCTTTTCTTTTGGTTCGTGGTTCCTGTTGTGCTTAAGAGTCAACCTCCAAGTCGTATGTAGTGTTGACAACTCATGAGGGTACTC
The DNA here is from genome assembly GCA_030864225.1 of Capsicum baccatum var. pendulum. NCBI lineage: Eukaryota > Viridiplantae > Streptophyta > Magnoliopsida > Solanales > Solanaceae > Capsicum > Capsicum baccatum. The sequence goes on along the minus strand of CM061555.1, from coordinate 159,200,165 downwards.
ATACCTTATTGAAACTTCATCTGAATAGGTCTTTTTCTGCATCTTTTAAGTCAACACTATCATTGACCTATTTGACCTTCAATAGACACAAAACCACATCGTGTCTTATTGTTCAGTACATGTTTTTACTTTGTATTGTATCAGTTTACTATGTCACATACATCATGTTCAACTAATATTAGTTATTTCCCTTTCCACGTATTTAGTACATTCTATGTACTAATCACATACTTTCCGTTGTGTTGGATTACCTTTAATATAGGTTCTGATGATCAGCATCAGGATCATACTTAGTACAATCTCCTACTACATTAGTAATAGTACTTTGGTGAGCCCTCATCATTCAAGGACTAATTTAGTATTTCATTTTAGTTTAGTTTAGTTTTAAACTATTAGAGTTAGTTGGGGCCTTATCCGTACAACTTATCTTATTTAGAGGTATTCAGACAACCATATAGAGTGTTTTTGTAGCTTTATGGATTTTATTAAGATATTGTCACTTAAGCTTATTGTAAAACTTATTATTTAGATTGTTGTTTTCTGCATTAGTGAATTTTAGTTGTTTTATTATTTGTAATCTTATGTTAGGACATGGATTAGCTTGGGATCACTTGTGATTATAAGCATCGTGTTACAATCAGGGGGTAGACTCATGTCATAACACTTGAAAATGGCGTTTGGGGAAGAATCTTTGAAGTAGAGCTCTATTTCTTGTTTCTTCTTTAAATGTGAGTTCTTAAGTTTTGAAGAGGAGTAAAGATTAAATAATTGATAGTTTCACTATTTAGGGGATGAAAAGGATTTAATAATTAGGTAAAAGGGGATTTCAGAGGGTAAAAGGACCAAAATGCCCTTATTTTCAAAGAGTTCGGGATTTTTTTTCTTTTCTATGGCGTTACAATATCTCCCCCTTGAGATCATTTGTCCTCTAATGATGATCTTGTCTTATTAGGAAAAAGAATATGTTGTACTAAAATGATTTCTATCAAATATCGAATACTTTATACACCAATGCAAACAAAACTGGACTAACAATTAGAGTTAAAATAGACTAAAAAGAGATGCAAAAGGATGTATGTGGAGTGAGGACATCATAGACATAACATAATATTTGTGTTCATGGAACCAAAGGGTGCATGAACATGAAAAACTACTTAGGTGAATAAACTTTTCTATCTATTTGGATTAAAGTTATAAGGCACAAAACAGGGATGTGTTGGACAAAGGGATACCCACTTTGGACTATATACCTGACAACCTTTAATCTTAAAATCAGTTCTCAACTATGCTCCATTATTTGAAAGCTACATTTCTACACTTTTTAGCATTAAAATGCCCACAGGAATATATAAACCACAAGAGATCGAGTCTAACGTCTTGTGCCTCCTATGTTCAAGCTTAAGTCAAAACTTCTATTTCCATGATCACTAAGCATTCTTACCACCTCAAACAACTATTCCTCTAGATCAAATCAAAGATTTGGTAGTTACTCAATATGAATATTTCACTTGCATATCAATGATACATCAAGCCTATTATGAAAACCATTTCATAGACCTCCACACACAGTCGCGCCTTAACCCTCCTTTTAAATATTTCACATAACAAAAATCGCATCTTACTCTATCTCCACACATACAACCTTAGTAAAAAAATAGTCTACTAACATCTCCCCCTAAGATAAAAAGCTACTAAGTTAGGCCTATAAACCTTTTCTCAGAACTAATCTATAAGCATAATATCTTGGATAGTTAGGATATCACCATTTAGCATAATTTGAAAACTTGCTCAACAAATTTCACCTGAAGATAATATAGTTCTTGCTAAGGCTCCTTTCTGAAACCTTTTTTTAACATTAGTCTTACCTATAAGATTCTAACTAAATGATTTAAACTCTTACTGCCTTACCAAAAGCATAGTCCTAATATTATATCCACCTTTATTTTAGATTAAAACTTATTCTATGAATATCAACATCATTATCTGCAATCCTCCCTATTATAAACCTTAAGGTGTCACAACCTAATTTTTTAATAGGTCATGATGGCACCTAGTATAACATATCAGTAGGTAAGCCAACCCATAGTTTGGAAGCACTAGTAACAGACTACTAATAGAAATGTAAGAAGATAGTAAAATATTTGTAATGAAAGACTAATATATAAGAGATTCCCAAAACTCAGTGGAATCAATACAAGAGCTCTAATATATTAAGTGTACCAAATAAAGTAATTGATAACACTCAAACTAGACCTCTCATGTGAGAATGTAAGAGATCATTGTCAATATATAACCCAACTAGGTTAGGATCAAATCCCATAGAGAATACGGTGTGAATATGAGTTGTATACGAGTTAATCAACTGATAGTTAGTAGTTTCTGGTAAATTGGGTGTAATGAGAATTTAGCAAATAATTGTTGGTCACTTTAGTTTCAGTGTTTGTACTTAAGAGTTTATGGAAAACCAGAATTATGTTCACTATGGGTTTTGGTACTTGACAGATGCTATTAGTGATTCATGATTCTCATGATAGGTAGGAACAATCAATTGTATTTTTTGAAGTTATGCTTAAATGTCTCTCGACCTATTTAAGCATTTTATTACCTAATACTCTCGAAATTAGGGAATTTATATGCACTAACCAGACTTTACCTCGGGTTAATTAACCTGGTTACAGCGTCAATAATTAAACGGAAGATTGGTAGCTTCTAAGTCCCTGTCAATAATTGACTTCGTACTATAGTTGATTTCTTATCTCAAGCAAATCAAAGCAGGTGTTATCTATTGTTTGCAACCAATAGACAATAATTTAAACCTCAGAATTATCAAGTCCTATTACCTTTAGAATCTTGAACACTTAGCAACTTACCATGACCTAACCTATAGATCTCATAATTCAGGTTAAAGAGATTTAGCCACTCATAATGTAATAATTGATACAACAAGTTGAATTCATAATTTGAAAGATGGACTTACCATAAGATGAATAGCAACGAGTGTTTCTCAGATTATATAAAGTACAAATCCTAAAATATTGATGATAATCTCTTCAAAGTTAATTGTTTTTGTTCAAGCCAAGAAACTAGAGAGAAAATAACAAAATACGTGCGTTCCAAAATAGGTTCAGCCTATTTAGAAAACCCTAAACTATGTTTCAAATACTACATCCTAATTATGGAAAAAAAATCACAGAGTTCATCATTCTTCTCATATTAGGTGACGACATACATGACGCCTTATCAGGAGGCTGACGACTTATCACGGATGTCGTTAGCTTCTCTTCAATTTTGACAATTTCTGCTTAAGGCTGATGGTGAATCTTGGTGGCTTATCAAAACTATGATGACATATCAGAAAATGTCATCACTTCTCCACCTCAGCTCCCATGTTCTGTCTAAGGCTGATGGTGACTCGGACGGCTTATTGCAAGGCTGACGGCATATCACATGTTGTCGTCACTTCTTCCAACTAAATCCCATTCTCTAATTAAGGCTAAAGATGAAGATGAAAACCTATCAGAGTGCTAATGACTTATCAGGAATGTCGTCAGCCACACTTCTCTTCTATTTGCTTCAGATTTCAACTCTTTTACTTCCATCATTGTTTGATCTCTTCCCTCTTAACTTCCTTTGCAAAATCAAAGATAAAACAATCAAAAACGACAAAAGTTGCTTAAGACTTTACAATTATTCTCAGTTAAAAGAGTCAAATGTATTGGAATCTACTCACATATCAACACCCTTAACTAAAAACATTTGTTTGTCCTCAAGCAACTAAAACACAACCAAGAGAATATAAAGTATATTCAGCAGTCAACCATCCATATTATCTTAAAAAATCTCCACTATCTACAAGGTCAATCAATTTACAAACAATTGTGTATGTTATTGAAGAGAAACAACGTGTAACATAGGAATCAAGATATGGCATCAAATCAGCAACAACAACCATTCATGGATCAAGCTTACACTATCAAAACAAGTTAGCAACTAGCAACATAACCAGTATGCCCTCACTACAAAGAAGTCCCATTGCACTTATATCAGACATCACATATGTGACCATGGGGACAATCATAAGACACTCACTCTTATAATAAAGTTCCAATCAATGTATGTCGAATACCATAGGCTTGCCCTTAATTTCATTACCAAGATCTTCAGACTGGTCAGCTTGGATCACTATAGGTCTTCTCTTTGAATTGTAATATAGGCTACGGGCTAGTATGATACTCGATGATATTTAAAGTCACTAAGCCTCCTTGACACTACACTAGCTTTTGAGGTCTCACTCCTTTACCTTTTTCTACTCTTCTCTTTTCTTGATTACACTTATTCAGGATGGGTATGGTTCTTTTCTACAATCACTTCTTTTTTTTCATGACTTTTCTTTTCTTGCTCTTATCCACCACACCTAATTCTTTATTCTTTTATTTTACGTTACCTTTCATCCTACTTATTTTACATCATGCACCCCTATGATATCCACCCTCAACTTAGTCCATTTGCCTAAGTGAAGGTGTACAGTGTCCAAGGAGGACCAGGGCCAAAATAGGTTCATTATGATATAAAAATGGGACGGTGATAGGTATTACAAAAAGAAATAAGATATTCAGGCTCAAAATAAGGATCAAGGGATATTATGCATAGAGGGAAGGTCATTTAGGCTAAAAGTTGACTAATATCAAAACAACCTATGATCCTTTCCTAACCTCTATCTTTCAACCTAGGAAAGACTAATCGGGCAAGTTCTTAATTCAACATACAAAGGGAACTAAGTAGAATCTCACACGTACATAGCACACAAGTATATCACAAGTTACTACTTATTCAGTTCATGCAATTATTTAGCAGTAGTAAGCAAGTCACTAGAACTAATACCATACAATGATGCACAGTGGTCACAATTAGATGCAAATCACACAGTTAAAGAATTAAACCACTTGAGAGGTGTTCACAAAATGACAAAACTGTGTTAACTGCCGCAAGTACTTGTATTTATCCTAGTCAACTACAAAATGTTACAACAACAACTCACCCTACAACTTCAACTTAAAATAAAAGGAAAACTAAACTAAGGGTTAGGGTATACCTGGATTAGATCAAGCAAGGGAATCATAGGTCCCTAACCTTACTTTTGCATTCTCAGCTATCTTTCCTCTATCGGGAGTCTCCCTCCTTTCTGATGCATCTGGCCTAGCAGTTGTTGAGGGCCTACGCATTGAGGCACCTATGGATCTCACTCGAATGGCTGCCTCCAATTTCTTATTGTCAACTAAGGACTCAATTATCACCTTCTTTGTCTCCTCTTTTTCATCCTTCTGTCTTGTCCATTTATCTACTTTTCTTTATTCATTACTGTTATACTTTGCTCTCTTAACCTTGTATTTCATATCACCCTTCTTATTTTTATACACTAGTTCCTCGATGAGATCAAGAAATGGGATTTCACCCTTAGACTCATCAATAGTTGGACCTGCTGACACTATAAGTTCATGTTGTTGTAATACTCCAATATCCAACTTCACCTTATCCAGGGCTACTCTAAATTAAGCAAGGTTTGAGCCAGACATTTCTTTTACTCATGTATTAAAATGATTTTCTAATACATCAATTCATCTGGGCAAGGATCGGAAGGGCTCCAATGCTACCTCAATCCTTTTGTCTACCGCAGAGGCAAATTGCTTAGAAAAAAGTTGCAGCTGAGGCTTGCACCACTTGGATTGTTTTGCCACTTTCTTGAAATTCATAGGGTTGAAGGAAAATTCTATGGTAGACACAGAAGCTGAAGGATTTATTTCATTTCTAGACACTGATTCTGCAATTGCTGAGGAGGTCGGTGCTGCAGCCTCAGAATCTTACACCACTATATTAGGTGCTGAGTCTGGTACCTATAACTGGTGGGTCTGTTTCAACCCTTGCTTCTCTATCAAGTATCAGTCTCGACTGTTTTTCATCGTATTGGATAGGATTGTGGGCCTTCTTGGCAAGCAATTCTTTGTCTAACCCCATAACCTCAGGTACTTGGGCTGCCTTACATCACCTTGTAATTAGGAAAGGGAAAGAATATACCATATCGGGACTTGAGACTTGATTTTTCATCTCCTCAGCAATGATCTCCCCGAAGTTCAACTCAAGTTTAGCCACAAGACTTGTAACCAATACTACTCTATTGTCTCCAAGGAAATTATCTCCCCCAATAGGCATCAAATAGGTGTGTACTACACCCCACCAAAACTTTACCTCTTAAGTCAGGGAAGCCTTAAGAATTCTCTCATTAGGGTTGGTTAGCCATTTAGGTTTTCCTTCAGCTATGAGGGTCACTAACCAAGACCGTGATTCTCATGATACTTCAACCGAGCATAGAAAGTAGTGAAGTAGACTGAGGAGTAAATCTGGGGCCATGAAGATATCTGTTGGTTGTTGATTCTGAGAGATCCACCATCACACCTCGTATTGGAACTCTATCCAACAAGTGCTGATCTGCTGATTTCTCTTCTTATTTACATATGTTTTCCAATCGAGATTGGTAGTTTTCATAGAACTCCCTAACTAGTGTAGGGCAAAATGAGTTTCCTCCTATCGTGGTCCATCCCAAGTCGTAGTCTCAAAATTTCTGCTCTACTTTATGATATCTGTTTAGATCGGTAGTGATGATCTGCTTTTCTTCAAAGATTGGCCTTTTAATAGGCCTTCGTTTTGTTTTGTGAAGCCCATCATAGAAGATTTCTGTGCCTTGGGAATTTTCTACCTAGCACTGTCTTGAACCATAGGGTTCTTGCACTTAACCGTAGTTCCCCAAATCAGAGATTCTTCATCATCTTATTGCTTAGAAAAAAGGGACTCAGATGATGGTCCCTCAGATTCATGTTGCTCAGACTTATGTTCCTCGGAATCAACATGATCTAAATCATGCTCTTCATATTTAGCATGTTCAGACTCTGGTTGCTTAGAGGTCATCTGCTCAGAAGCTGTATGTTCAGATGTTGTTGGCTTAGTATCACTCTCTTCAATCTTCTTCACCTCAACTGGTAGAGGTGGTGAAGGATTTTTTGGGATTTTTTTTTCTTTTGCTTCCTGAGTAGTGGATCCTCCTCCTCAAAATCGGAGCCCTCGTTGAAGAGTCTCTGAGGTACACTTCCCTTGGTCCCTTTCTTTGTAGATTTTGGGTTATTTTCTTTGGGTTCCATTATAAGACCTGTAGCAAGAGGAAAGCCAATAGTCAACACTCCATAGTATATACACAAACACATCAGTCATTGAAGTTCCACACACCTTGAAAGGGTTTATTAATGCTTCAGGTCAAAGGTGTGATGACATGTCTAATAAGCTGTCACAGTTGTGATAGCTTATCATGAATATCGTCAGCTCTAAACAGAACCCACAAAATTTTATCAACTTCTGACGACGTTTCTAATAAGTCGTCACAGCTATGATGACTTATCGGCTATGTCATCGGCTCAGGACACAACCCAAACTCAACTTTAACTTGATTTTAATCTAATTTCTTCTTAAAATCCCATTGATTTGCTTATTTGAGCTGAGCTTTAAGTCCCAAGCTTGCACAACAAACCTTAGTTCTCGATTTTCACACATTGTTAAGATAAACATGACTCAATCTTCTTGGGAAACTTGGTTCACATCAGTTTATTACTTACCAACTGAAGAGAAGAGTTAGGTTTTAGCATACCTGATAAGTGACTTCAACGTGGTTACATGAGTAAGAGGAAGTAGATGAAAAAAGAACTCTTGATTTTGACTTCAACCTACACTCACAAGGAAGGAAGTTTTCTTTTGTTTTACTTGGAAATACTTTAGAAAGAGAAGTAAATAAACTAAACATGGAAGGAAATCAAACTTAAGTAAAAGAAAGGAAATATGCAGGAAGGTGGAAAGACAAAGTTGTGGACCGGGTCAGATCTTTTTAATTTGGCTCAAAATTTCAGCTACTCTATAATACACCATCTTGTTAAAAAGAGTAAACAGAATCCTAACTCGACGCCATATCGCCAGTCTTTAAACTATCCGTCTATGATTTGCCTTTGTACCACAATCCCAAAAAGCCTCTACACTATTAAAATTGTAAAGTATTCATCATAAGAAGTAAAATGAGACCCATATTCTATATTAAGGGTAGGATATAAATTTGGGTTAATAATGGGCCCACGAATATAAAATAGAATCCATCAAAAGATCCTTCAAAGGAAAAGGAATGTGTGCTTAAAATTTGTGCCCCAACAGAGCTCAGATTGAGGCCGACATCAACCTACAAAGTTAACAAATTCAAGAACTATGTTCTAGGTATTTAAAAGGAAGAGTGGAATTTGTAGAGGAAAACAATGGAAAATGATCAAGTGGTGTTGAATTATCTTACCTTATCCTCAATGGATGATTTTCCATAATTTCCCATGCCCCAAGCTCCAACAATGGTAGAAAAAGGTATTTGACACATAATTTTAGTCAAAAATTATTGAATACGATATAGGCAATGTTGGAAAATTAGAAATATGAAGTTATAATCACATAGACAATGATTATATAGGAAAATGCATCGAGAATAATCAAAATCATAGCTTTGTATCTCCCAAAATGTCACAAATATGAAATGGGTTTGATTTTGGGTCTAATATTCAGTGATAGCGGTCCGATTAGAAAGTAAAAATACAACTAAAGAGGTCAGATATTGCTTTAGTGGTCGATCAAATAGTCAACGGTCGCTAAAGAGGCCACGCTAGCACCAACAACCTTCAAAACTTCTTTTTAACCCTCGAAACTCATTCGGAACCCTATGAACTTAAACCAATGGTGCAAAATATGTTTTGAATTGAATGGAATCATCATATTTAGGAAAAAAAGTCATTTGCAATAAATTAACCCCGGGAGCCCTTTTTGAAAATTTTAACTAATTCTCATCTAAACATCTAAAATGAAATATAAATGCTCAGGACCCAAACTAACTATGCTTGTAACCCAAAATCAACATTTTTGAATGAATTCTGCTATCAAAATTTCCATTTGAGGTCATTTTAATAAAATATGGGTCATACACCCAAAGGGCCATTTTAACAAAAATTTACGTAACAGCCTAAAATGAGTCTAAAAGCCCCGAGACCCAATCCAAGAGTCTCCCTAGCCTAAAATCAATGCTTAGAGATGATGGAACTAACATAATTCACATCTGAGTTTGTTTACTAGGATTTTAGGTCCGAGACCAATTCATTGACAATGATAGCTACAAAATTAGTAAATGAGCCTAAAACCCAAATAAACTATCTGATAACTAAATCGACAGTTTTGATAAGTTACAAATTATCTATATCCAATATGGGAAGTCTCAATACACTGGAAATGCACACAAATTAAGGAAATAAACTAGAGGGTCATTACAATATCCATTACTAAAAGGACTTTTGCCTGCAAAAATCAACGAATAGAAAGATCACAAAATATTAAAGGGATAAGGTACTAGGCCTGCATATTCTGAGCAAGACTCCCCATATAGCCTCTAAGAAGAAACAATTCTTCCAAGGGAGTTTAATATAGGTATCACTTTTTCAACCAAATTTATTTTTTCCCTTCTAAAATAACAAAAACTCAACCTCAACCACCAAATGGCCTCCAACTAAAATAAGAGAGGCTGATGCATGCAAAGCCAAACTATATCATACTAATAATAACCAATGCCAGCATAACCAAGATAATGCTCATCCAAGGCATGACTCGTGAAACTAACTCTAACACCCACATATTCCAAACCTGCTATCTACTCCAAGGAAAAAAGCAAAAAGATATATGAGACTTGTCCATGCAACCCTGTCACACTACCCTCATAGAACGGAACCTGATCCAGCAGAAATTCATAATGGAAAGCATTAGAATAAAATCATAAGGCGCTACCTGGGCAAACAAATGGAGATGTCCTAGGTCTGCAATCTATGCCAATGCTACAAATAGTCAGGATGACCCTCAAAACCGATAACTAGGAGTTTAAAGCACACACACCCAATATGAAATGATCCACTCTAGAATGTCTCACTATTTGAGGATGAAACCAAGTTAAGTTAAACTAGAGCACACTACTCATGCTGAGTAATTCATCCAAAAATGTAGACAAAAAATCAAAATCAAGGTTAAGGCTGACAGAACCAACACTGTGCCAGTGGACTATCATCTAAATGCCCATCAACCATAGTCCCTCCAAATCGAAGAAGACCAAACCAGTAGATAAAGAGTAGTCTTATCCATCATATAGGTGAAACCCCAACCGAGACAAATCTAAAAATAAAGGTTTCTCTCAAGCTCTACAACTCCCAGCTTAATCTCAATACCTAGTCTAAACTGCCTGATCTCAACTATCCAAATCAATCTTATAATTTTGTAAGCATCCATACTCTATATATATCATAACCCTCAAATCACAATTCCAAAGAATCAAATCCAAACAAAAAAAAAATAGATCTTAAATGAGGGAAACCACCCAACTCACCCTTACTATCCAATATTAGACATATCTCTACTAGTTCTAGCTAGAGCCGAGATCAAAATATAGCTAAAGAATAAAATCACAACAGAGGATAAACCACCAACTAAGAGGATAAGCAATCAACTCCATATCAACTAGAGGGCATAATGCATCAGTGCGTACCTAAGAACTCACCAAGGCTACAAAATGTACTAGCAATAAAAAAAATTTGCAACTTAGAGAGATGCAACCTTGGCCAGAAACTGATTAATTTAATAGTCCATCTCGACAATAAATACTAATTTTTCCAATTTAATAAGCAATAATAGGAAAGATCTATCTCTCATTGTCTTAACTCCACCAGCACAAGAATCACATTATAGAAAGAACAAAGTACCCAACTCCACACCGATACTAAGATCAAAGCTACCACCACGAGGCAAACCTAACAAACTTTAAAAATGAATCCAATATCTCTTGACATAAACATCAAAATCACTATCGAGCAATAGACTAGTGAAATTATAAGAATAAATCACAACATGGGGAACCTCAAAAATGGGTTAGATAAGAAAATTTCCAACTCTAGAACCATAACAGAACCATGAAAGCCCTATTTACCTTCACTTGCATAACTCTCTAAAAAGTTGGTCTAGACTCTCCATTAAAGGAGGAGAGTGAAAAACCTCACCGCTCTATAAGAGAGAAAGCGTAACAAACTAAGCTAGCTGCCTAGGCCAACAAACAAAAACTACAAGGAAAGGGAATTCTAACTAGATAATAGTAATCTAGCCATCTATCAAGCAGGGATCAATCAATGCCAAACATTGATAATAATAAAAAAAGAAATATAAACATTAATATCAATAGTCAGTGGCACTAAAAAAATATCAATAATAAGTACCGCTATAGGGCCATACAAAGGGCAATATACCACGATCAAGGGGACTCAAACTCAAATGCTACACTCCTAGTGAAATATCAACATTGTTCTACTTTGTCTACTACAAAAATAAATCATCTACGGGGGTAGTCATATAAGCATGAAATCTACTTCAAGACACACAATAATGAATATAAATGTACCAAGTCATATAATCACTAATGGGTATAAAAACCCTAAAAATGTCAAGTGAAAAGGTAAAGGCATGAAATAAAAAGATTTACCTATCAAGTTAGAACCCAAAGTCACATGCCTAACGTGTCAAGAGGGTACAAATTTGAATGGGTCAAAACTCATACTAAGTGTCGGAATCACAAATTAAGGTACTCAGTGTAGTACCTCTAACTGAAAGTGCCACAATACTATGAGACTGATCTAGACAAGATGAATGACTAATAATACAACATTAGGAACACTCTTTGGACCAGTGAATAATCTCCTTGTAGTAGCACTAAACCCCTAAATCCCTAACTTAGTGAAAAACATAAGATGACCCAACTGACTGACTAACCGACATCAGAGACACTCCCTACTAAAATGAAAATCCTTACGATAATCATAAAATACCTCATAAACTCTAGGATTTCAATAAACATATGCTAAATCTATCTAAACAACTAACTAATATTTGGGGCACTCTCTAGAGTAATGTCCAATATCACCACAACCTAAAAAAAACTCCTAGAATACTCCGAGATACTACCTCTACTGATCTATAATAGTGGCCAGGGTCTAAAGATCCATGTTGGATGCTCTGGATGGTCTGATAAGAACTCTGATTATTATTGTCATAACACCAAGGCCAACCTCTAGTCGTAACACGGTGCTTAAGGTCACAAGTGACCCCAAGCTAAACCATGATTTTGTACAGGATGTAAATACTAAAAGAAGGCAACAAATAACTATGCAGCAGTCATTTAAAAGTATCTAATAATCAAAAATAGTATTAAAGGTAACTGAAATATATCAATAAAAATTGGTCTAACTAACTACTGTCTAAAAGCCTCAAACATGATGAGTTAATGGGTAGGTCCTCAAATAACTTTGACTAACTGAAATAGCATTAATTAAAAATATTAGAATAAATAACTAATAAAATGACTAGTACTCGACTGATTATGACTCACCAATTTTCTAGCTGAGTAGCATAGGAATGAACTAAGTGCGAGCTGGGAAGGGCATCTGAACCTATGTTATAAGATATCATAGTGTAAAAGAGATTATGCAATTAGTAATTTCAATGTACTGGCATGTGAGATAGGAAACTAACTGAGATACATATATGTATATTGAACATGTACACATGAGCATGAAAATCAAATGCTAGACAAAGTATAAACATTTATTGTGTGTTTAAATAATTGAATGACTGAATACTAAATACTTGGTTATGCAACACTGTAATGATCATAATCTAAATACCGAACTTTAACTATAGGAGCTAACATTAATCAACATGTCCCAATCTACTAATTAAGGTCCAATTTGTGACCCCTCTTTGAAGGATGTTGATACTTTGCCAAACGTACTCTCACTAGCTGGTGTGGATCTACTAAACTGATGTATTATAGGACTAGGGTTTCATTCCTCTACTAGAGAATAACCCCTATTAGGGTATTAGTTCTCAACTAGAGGGTTACCCCTCATAACCGATGTTGGCAACATAGTTCTTGAACTTAGGGACTTCTACTAAAGTTCTTAATCTTCAATTGAGAGGTGAACTTTTATCCCTTCACTCACTCGGTGCTAAGTCCTACTCCCAACTAAACTGATACTAATGCTGATAACACGCTTAAAATGACTGATACTGACAAATGCTCAACATGATAATAGTCTAAATTGAATGATTCAAGCATGCACTGAATGACTTGTAACCTGAAATCTATAACATGCATGAAAATCTAGGTATTGGGTGCTTATAACCCACCAACACAAACTAATATACAAATGGATCATGGTAATTATGGAAATAAACATGGTCTAGAAATTTATGAATAACACTCAAGATTTCAAAAATTGATCATGATATAGACATATGCATTATCAAATATATGGTAACACAATTCTTATGAGGGAGCATATTCATGGTTCATAGTCAAAATAATTAAGAGAAAATTCATAAAATGCATGGTTAACTTGGAATCCGATAAAAGAGAAAAGAGTTTTACTGTTGTAAATTTAGGTACTTCTTAGGACTCATTTGGGTGGAAGGGATCCAATGGGTAGAAGGGACCCACTGATGAAATCCCACATCCTTGAGAATATATGCCTTGGTGAAATTCTTGAAGTTAATCTTATTCTTGGGAAACCCTGGTTTGCTCTTGAGAAAGAAAGGAATCACTTTATTTTTCATAGAGAAGTAACTTATGAAGTTATGAGGTATTAGGGAAGTTTTAGTCCACCAGTAACTGATATTGGGGCACCCAAATGATATGGGTTTGGGGTTAAAAGGGTGAAAATTACCAAAATGCCCATATTAAAAATGTGTATGAATTTTGTTCCCAGACATTATGACTCACCATATGACTTTTTATGAATGGACATGAGTTATGGTTTGATTCGTAACCTAGAAGCTCGAGGTCTGGGGTTCCTTCTGCTATGACTACGACCTTTCTCCTTTGACCAGTTATGACTAACTACTAGTCATTAAGTGGAGTCATAGTCATAGGATTGATTTATGTATCCTTTACTGGTTAGGCTACGGGTCCACACAATGACTCATAATGTCAAACTATGAGTCATGTTCTAAACTCATAACCACTAGAATAGATTCTTTGTTGAACACTATTCTGATGATGAGTCCCTTCTAGCGACTCGTAATGTCAGATTATGAATTACGGAGAAGAGTCATAGTCACACTACGCTAAAACTGAAGGTTCATACTATCATGACTGCGACTACTAGTAATGACTCATTATATCTAATTATAGGTTGTCACATTAGTGGTACCCACTGGTAGCTAACTAACACTTAAAGGGAAACTTGCGTAACTTCTTTCCATGATATTAGGTTGAGGTGAGACTTGAGGCATTGGAAATCCAACTTAGTTGACTATATTTTAAGGGGTTTAGAGCTTCAAAATCTAGGGTATTACAATTATGACCACCACAACTGATCAACGACCCAATTATAGATGGAGATACTACCTATATAAACTAATAGGCTACTAATAAATTTGAACCACTATTTTTTTAGAGGTATAGAGATAGACAATTTTGGGCATCAAAATTATGACCACCATGACTTATCAAAGATCGACCTATAGTCAAAGATGCTACATGTATGAAACTAATAGGTTGCAAAAAAAATTGACCCGCATCGGGAGAATCCTTACTCCCATATGGAATATGAGTAACACTATGTTGATGAAATTGACTCTTACTTCAACCTCCATATATCTCAATACATGCTCTCTCTGTGGGCATCACATGGTCAATAACCCGAGAGAAAGAAGATCAAATTGTTATCAAATGCTTTGATCATAAATAAAGTAACAAATCTAACACTTCAATAAATCCAAATACTATCTTACGATCATAAGGATATAGCACAAGAATGCTTAACCACTTATGCAATCCAATCTCATACTCTAAAATCAGCAAGAAACCTCGTTGAACACCAAAAAATCTAACTATAGCTTGAGAACTACTAGGTGAATTGATCCTCATCTATGACTGTGTGGTATTTTTAAAAAGGATTGGAATCCCCAATACTGAATATAGAAAGGCTAAAGCAATTGTAAAATCTTCAAGAGCCTAAGATGGCCCCAAATCTCCTAATTGATACTGAATATCTTTGATATTAACCTCTGACTCTCTAATCTGATACTGCACTAAAGGTCTAAAAACATATGTCAAAGTCCCATATACATCTATTGATAACCTTGTATTATCCATCAGTGAAAAAATAGAGTCAAAGAATGTACTTCAAGCTCATAAAAAAGCAGACACACGATAAAGAGTAAAGAAGAGAATTTCCTAAAAATGCTCTATAGCCTCAAGAAGATAGCTTACGAGTGTCTTCACACTGATCCACATAAATCTACCAGATGCTTAGATATTTTAACAACACACTATAAACCTAGGTCTAATACCAATTTGTCATGATATAATTTCTCAGGTCATGATGGCACCTACTGTAACCCACCACTAAGTAAGCCAATCTATAGTATGGAACCACTAGTAACTGACTACTATGAGAAATAAATGAATATAGAAAAATAATTTTAATAAAACACTTATATATATAAGTAGTCCCAAGTCCTGCTGGAATCAGTACAACAACTTCTAATAAAAGGAGTAAATAATGAAGTATGAAATAAATCCACAAGTATCATCCATATCTGAATACAAAATGGAGATCAATCTAATTGATACAAAAGATAATAGTAATACTCTAAATGCTAGGATATCTCTATAAATCTTAAACACATAGATGCTCCACATGATGGACAACACAATAAAGAGAACCTATACTATGATCTACAGGCTGTAGAAGTGTAAAATGATTACAAAAAATATGGTACTCAGTTGACAACTGTCATTTAACTCCAAAGATAATGTAAATATAGATAACATGCAAGAAGAAATTTAAATTACAAACCAAATATCTAGGAATCTAAAATAATAATACTAGAGAGACAATAAGGATAAACTACTCTATCCTATCCATAATCAGGAACTAAAGCACTATACATTATATCACTAGCTAATACAAAAACAAGGGGTAGAAAAAGGATATATAGTAGTATACAAGGTCAAATAATGCATACACAATATTAATAAATGAATGAAGAGAGAAATATATAGTATACTATAGCTATATATATAAATATTTATGTATGTATACCTGTGTAAGACTAACTCAGAGGTACAATCTAAGGTTGTCATTTTAGCATCTTAAGACTTTATCACCAAGGTAGACCAAATAAGACTTCTAAAATAGGAATTGACTCTAAAAGCTAAATAAACTTCTTAGTAAACGAGCTATCAGTCCGAGTAAGTCATAAATGACTTGGGAAGCTATAGAAAAGATCTAATGGTAATAGTTGGTAAAAATATAAAAAATTACCAAAATGGTTATCACAATATCCACTACTAAAGGAACTTTCATCCCTAAAGGTTAAAGATGAGAAAATTCCTAAAGTGTCACATAGGTAGGGATACTAGATCTATATCTCACTTTCAATTTTCCAATTGGCCTCCTCTACCGAATGCGTTGATGCCAAATTTGTAGGAAACTCTAAGTTTCCGCTTTTTTCCAAATCTCTTCACTTATTTCATAGGTGATTTTTTAAAATAAACAAAGTCACCAACGTCAAACTCAAGATCTCTTCTCCTCATATTTGCATAAAATTTATGATAGATTTGGGTTGTCTTCAGCCTCTCTCAAATTAACTAAACTTTCTTCATAGCCCTAAGCACTAAATATAGCCCTATCAAAGAAACCTCACCTAGTTCAAACCAACCAATAGAAGATCTACATATCCTTCTATAGAGAGCCTCAAATAGTGCCATCTAAATACTGCAGTGATAGCTACTATTGTCGACAAACTCAATCAAATATAAGTGGTCATCCAAATTACCCTTAAAGTCAGTAACATGGGACCTCAACATGTTCTCTAAATTCTGAGTAGTCTATTCTGCCTGACCATTTATTTAAGGATTAAAAGTTGTATTGAGATGTACTTGGATACTAAGGCCCTTCTGAAATGACTTCCAAAATTTCGAGGTAAATTGAGTACCTCTATCTGAAATGATGGTTAATGTAACCCCATGCAACTTCACCAACTCCCTATTATAGAGTCTAGCATAATCCTCGGCTGAAAACAAAGTATAAACTGGCGAGAAATAAGCTGACTTTGTTATTCTATCTACAATGACCCATATAGAATCATGTTGATGATGTGTACGAAGCAATCCTATATAAAATCTATGTTCTCCACCTTTTACTTCCAAGTGGGGATGTAAAAATCCTGAAGTGTCCCGCTAGGCCTTTGGTGATCAATCTTAACCTACTAAAAATTTGAACACTTAGCCATAAACTTTGCAATATCTTTCTTCATACTACTCCACTAATAGATCTCTCATAAATCACTGTACATCTTAGTGGCCCCTGGGTAAATAGAATGATGTGCAACATGCACTTCAATATGAGCAACACTACCCATACATATTCTACTAAGAGCATCTATCACTACATTGTCTTGCCTGAATAATACAACACACTCATATCATAGTCTTTCAATAATTTAAGTCACTTTTTCTGATAAAGATTCGGGTCTTTCTATGTGAAAATATATTGCAAACTATTGTGATCCATGAACTCATCAACATAAATCCCATTAAGGTAATTCCTCTAAATCTTTAAGGCACAAACAATAGTTACCAACTCAAGATCATGTATTGGAAAAAAATTTCATGGGGTTTAAGCTATCTAGAGGCATAGGATATGACATTACCTTTCATAATTAATGCACAAACAAGACCAACTTTAGAAGAATAATAATACAAAATGAACCTATTTGTTCCATTTGGCAAAGTCAAGATTAGAGTGGAAGTGAGTTGAGCCTTAATCTTCTAAAAGCTCTTCTCACAAGAATCGAATAAAACACCCTAGGTTTCTAACTCTTAGAAAATTTCCTGGATTTCTAGTCTCTAGACAATATATAACTAGGGGGAAATATTTGTACATTATGATATGAGTGGTATGGGTTAGTAATATATTGACTAGTACTGGTTAGTGGGTTGGATGTGAATTCTTGAATGGGTATGATTTGTTTGGTATAAGTTGTAAAGATGGACATGGGTCATTTTTTTTGGGTTTTTCCTTCACTTAATTTAGACTTGGTAGACTAACTTGAATCTGAGTAAACATGGTTCACCATGAGCCGTAAGATAGGGTATGAGTTATGCCATGGACTTATATGGTGGGCAGTGTTCAATACCCTTTAGAGTCTATTCTGATATGGGTACAAGTCATGCGTACCTGTTATATACATAGATAATACATGGCTTAGGGTGATTTGTACCTTGGATAGTATTGGGTCTAATGGAGATAGCCTTGAGTATGAGTGGTGGATACCAGACATATTGGAGGGTACGATTGGTATAGATAGTCATATCCCTCAAAGGAAATTTTGGTGCAATTTAAGTGATGGAAATATGGACATTTCCCTACTTAATCTAATAAGGCCTCATGACTTTTAACACCCTTGGGAGGTTATTTGACCTAGTATTCTATTCTTTAACACTTAGAAAACACTCTCTAATCCTCTCTAAAGTTCTTGGACAAAGAAAACAAGGGTTTCATCTTAAGAATTAATTTAGGGCTTGTGTTGGTAATTTCTTTCCATAATCTACTTAATTTAAGGCATTTTCAATTCACTTATAGTTATTTCCAACTAAAGGCATGATTTATACAATGTTTTCATTGTTTGATTATAGTATGGTTTTGGGTTTTCAAATATAATTGGGAGGTTTTGGTTATAAATACTTGGTTATGGTCTTCCTATGTTTTAATTATGCTTTAATATGATTTAATGGTAGTTTTGGATAATTGGTTGCATGGGAATGGATATTTGGTAATTGGCTTTGATTTTGGAAATACTATGCCCCAATGTGTTTGATAAATGCCTATCAGAATGTTTTCACTATATTGTTGGATTTTTAATGGAACTTATGCATGGTTTAAACTTGGTAATGAAACCCTAAATGGTTAAATGGTTTGGAATGGTCCAAATAGAATAGTTTTGGGTTTAAAAATAATTCTTGTGGGGTACAATGGAATCCCCAAGTAATCATAATAGTGGAACACTTTTGGGGTACATGGGACTCTCCAAAGTTAATTGGATAATGTGATCTATGGGCACATGGTAATCCCTTGATCTCAAGAAGTTTTAGCAATAGACAAAACTTGAAAGTTGTAGTCAGTATGACGATACCACTATGTATAGCCTCAGTTAATAACAATGGTTTAGTTTGTTGGAAATGGTTTTAATTGGGGAATAAAGGAAAGGTGTGATAACTAACCATAAAGATGGGTGTCAAACGGATAAACACTAGAAACTCATATTTGTCAACATGAGGGTAGGTCATGGTGACCATATATGATACTATGAGGTACATGGGATCCTCTAACTATATTTTAAATATGTATCATAGAAGGTGAAGGGTACTTCGTTATCCCCTACTGATTTGAGGTGGTTTTATGCACTTTAGTAAATTTATCCTAGCTTGTTTAGCCTTGTTTTAAATAATTCTCGTATACTTAATGTGTCAATGATGACATAGTTGAGCTTATAAGGGTTTAAGAATTTTGTTAAAATTTTCAATGTGTTTTCCATACAAATTTTTACTTAAATTGGTCACGTAGAGTTCAAATGGGATAACTAGTGTTACTAGCTTAAGCTAGGTGTTTTTCTAGTTGATCTCGATGGATTCTATTGTGTTTAATGAGTATTAATAGAATTATTGTGTAATTATTTGTGGAAAAACTTGTGTATAATTTTCAATGATCAATTGAATCAAGCCAAAATTCAAAACAATAAGTTAAATATCAATGTGGGCTAGCCTAGTCTTAGCTCGAGTTTCTAGTTCACCGTTCTTGATATTATGTTGTTTTGAGATCTAATACCTGGTGTTTTCGGATTTAGGATGATTTTTGATATGAATTTTATGATATATGGATGTTGCAAAAGCTGTAAATCAAGGAAAAATAACACCACAAGGCATAGTATTGAAAGGAAAGTGCACAAACAAGTTTAGACATCAAATTAAGATTTTCCAGTAAGGCCTTACGATAGGGATCTGTCGCGACCACTTCTTGACTTGAGCATATATTTCACTGTGACCCCTAGAAAAGTGGAATACCTACTTCTCCAATACCCCTTTTATAGTTGATAAACCATCACAGGGTGACCCTAACTCCACACACGTCCAAAACCTCGTACTATAAATAAAACACTTATACCTGTTATTTGACACTTTGGATGTCTTGGAACTTTGGAGAGGGTATTATAAACACTTTAATTAGGGTTTGTTTATATTTAATTTATATTTTTAATGGATTATATCATGTATTCAATAGTCTTGATTATGGTTATGTCTATTAACGGCTAAACGCTCTCTTTCCAGGGTTAAGGCAAAGAACATGTTTGCTTCACTTTGAATTGAGTTTGTTTTAATTGATTATCATATTTGGTTGTTGTTTTATCATTTTTTTAAATGTTTTATGGATTCGCGACCCTTGAAATACATATATTATTGACCTTGTGAGCTCAGGAGAGGGAATAGGAAGATAGAATATGGGGATAAGTAGAGTAAGGTTCTTATTCTTTTATGAAATAAGGTTTTTTAATTAACAACTAGGATAGGGATATACCTATAAGCCTTGCTTGGTTCACATGTAGGACGACATATTAATACATCTAAAAGGATTATTATATCCCTTCTCAATGATGTAGAAGGTTAGAGGTCCGGCGACTATGATCATACGATAAACCCTATGAATCAACCATCAAGATAAGTAATCTAACGAATGAAGTTCAATATTGTTGTATGATTGTTCATAGTGATTTAACCCCTTGTTTTCATCCATTGTTTGTCCAAACTCTTTATTTTTCCACATTATTTTAGTTTACTTTTAGTTTATAAGTTATAAAAACTCTTTTGGTCACGTTTGTAAAAATTTCATCTAAATAGTCAAACTAGAATTGGATAGTTGTTAACAAAAGTCCTTGGGGGATTGATATTTTTCCTTTTATAAGGCTACTGTATTACCTGGTGAGACCACAAACACTTCTGTGTGCGTTTGGCGCAATTATGTTTTTGGCGCATTGCTGGGGACTTGTAAATTGACAACTATTTTTGTTTTAGTATTACTTTATAGATTTCTTTAGTGCTTTAAACTTGGTCTTGGTATTAAATTTGCAATAAATATGTCTCCAAACTAGTAAGCTGGCAAGGTATAGAGAATTTGTTGCATCGAGCACCAAACCCGATAAACACTTTTATCAATTGAGATAAGAACCCATCTTTCTCCTATGCATTCCATAAATTTAAGATGAAAAAGACAATCCTACTCTCATGGTTGAAGATCAACCATCCCGCAGGATAGTTCGCAAAGTGGCAATCCCACTTCCAACAAATTTGACCTCTTTTTTTCTGAAACCAGCTATTAGAGGTAACATTGAACTAAAATAGAACATGGTGTAGCTTTTGATCATTCATATAAAGATCCACTATTCCACCTACAAAACTTTCTAGAGATCAGTGACATATTCATCCCTACAGGTGTGTCAACTGACTATGTTAGGTTCACATTGTTTATCATTTCACTATTGAGGAAAGCTAAGAAATGGTTGAATGCTGATCCGGAAAGTTCAATCACAAAATAGGATGATTTAGCCTAAAAATTTCTCATCCGATTCTTTTCATCTGGCAAGACTACAAGACTGCATAGTGAGATTGTGTACTTCAAATAGAAGCTAGATAAGAACTTATATCATGCATGGGAGAGGGTCAAAGATTTTATTGAGGACTATCCATATCATCAGTAGTTTAATGAGGTACTAGCTCACACTGTTGATGAGGAACTTAATCACAACACGAAAATTTTGCTAGATTCAGTGGTAGGTGGTCAAACATTAGAATTGACGTATGAGGAGTTGTATACCTTGTTGAACCGAATTGCACAAGGAAATCCTGAGTGGCATTCTAACTCAAGAACTACTACAATGAAGGTTGCAAGTGTGTTAAAAGCTGGCCAGTTTACTATTATATCCACTCATATTGCTGCATTGCAAAATTATTTAACTACTCTATTCAGCAATATGAAATTGGGGGTTATATAGTTTTCAGCAACATTCAATGCAATTTAGCAAACACGCACTTGGTACGTGGTTTGTGGAAATAGTGGTCATTCTACAGATATGTGTGCTACCAACCTTGATTTAATGATGTTTATGGGCAATGTTCGAAGGCCGAAATATGGAAACGCCTAAAGTCCAAAGTGGCAAACTCAGCAACCAAATTAGCAATGGAAATCCCAACAACAACAGTTTCAGTAACCACAGGCTCAAGTAAATTAGTTCACTAGCAATATGGAAGAGATGTTGAAATAATTTTTAGTTTCTCAAGCATAATTGGCAGTATATATAAAGAGCCAGTAAGTAGATATTAAGAGCCAGTAGATTTTTACAAGGAATGTGGAGTTGAAAATAGGTCAGATAGTAGCAGCGTATAATGTCAGGCCTCAAGGTAGTTTGCCAAGTGATACAAAAAATCCTAAGCAAGTAATGGAAATAACTTTGAGAAGTGGTAAGGAGCTTAATGAAGAACCTCCAAAGAAAAATAAGGAGGTAGATGCTGATTTGGTTCCTAAAAAGGTATATAACAGAGTTGCTAAAAATTTGAGGAAGTCTAAGTACTCAAAAACAAAAGTTGTTGAATAGGTGAAGGAGATTCTGCCACTACCCTTCCCACAGAGGCATATAAAATCAAAGGAGGACGCATACTTCTAGAAGTTCTTTGACATATTTAGAGAGATTCATATTAACCTTTCTATTTTAGATGTTTTAGAAAAATGCTTAAGTATGCTAAATACTTAAAGAACTTGGTCACTAATAAAGTCAAGTTGCAGGATGTTGAGATAATAGCACTCACTAAAGAGTGCAGCTCTGTGGTGATGTAGAAGATACCTCAAAAGCTCAAAGATCTAGGAAGATTCACCCTCCCCATTCAAATTGGTAATGGTGAGGTGGTCCATGCCTTGAGTGATTTTGAGGCGAGTATAAATTTGATGTCCCTATCTTTGTTCAATAAGTTGGGACTGGGGAAGTCGAGATCGATCACTGTGATACTTAAATTGGCAGATAAAACCCTAGCCCATCCTGAAAAAATTATAGAGCATGTTCTAATCAAAATTGGTAAGTTTAGTATTCTTGCTAACTTTATTATTTTAGAATTTTAGGAATATAAAAGAGTGCCAGACATTTGGGATGTCTATTTTTAGTGACGGGAGGAGCATTGATAGATATGTGATAGGGAACGCTCACAATGAGGTTGGATGATGAAGAGGCAGTTTTCAAAGTGAGCAAACTACTTAACAATCTATCCCACTACAAGGGTATCATCATGATTAAAGTGATAGAATGGGATAAGTGTGGGGTGGTGAAGTCTATTCCACAAAATATCTCTTTAAACCTCTTCATTGAGCAGCCTAAGGCATAACCACCCCATCCCAACATGATGTAAATTGGTGAGCCTAAAAAGATTGTTGTTAAGAAAGTTGTTGACCTTGAGAGTTCACACTCAAGAGGTACAAATTAAATTAGAATATGTCATCCGAGTGTGAGGAAGGGGATGAAGGAAAATGGATAAGTCACACATTGGGTCATGCCAGGACACTCAGGCGCTCCATGGTAACCCAAGTTAAGGTAGGTTTTATTTTTAGTATTTTTATTTTTTACTTCAATAGTTTTTTTTGAGTCACAGGTTTATGGAAAGTCTGAGTACCGTAAACCTGAGCTAATGAGCATGGCAATGACTAAGTGTAGGGTCCCTCAACAAGCTAGATGTAAAAATATACTACTAGCTAGGCCTAGAGGGCTCAGGGAGTATTTCTATCTCTACTTTAAGTATACCTTAGGGACAAAGTAGATTTTTAAGTGTGGGTTAGGGGAAATTCCTAATTTTAGGGTAATTTTAAAATTTTTTATGTTAGAAATAAGTGTAGGATGTTCTTGTTAATGCTATATTTAGTTACATAATGCAAGTATTTTAGTTGTAAAAGCATCTTGATTATGGGAAAGACTACTTTTGCGATACCTCGGGTCATGATTATTACTATTGTACTTATTGGCTTAATATCAAATTCATGTTGTGTTTGATTAAGACTCTATGATGATCCTACTTGAGTTGAGCGTGTTCCGTGTGTATGTGAGGTGTTTATATATTCCTTGTGGCATGTGATATCTAGAACATGCTTGGTGTGTGTGCAAATAAAAAATAAAAGAGTGTGGTTTTAGGAGATGATATAGGCATTTTATTAATAGCCTTGTTTATACCTTCTTTTGAACTACCCTTGTGCATAATCCTATATAGTCCCATTGAGCCTTTAGCTTTTTGTTTAGTAGCCTCATTTATATCCTAATGCCTTCTTTGATTGACCTTAATTTGATTCAAATCTCCCAAGCACTTTAGTGTAAAATCAATGAAGTTAAGGAGTTGTAAATTCAAGTAGGAGAAAGGTGAAATTTAATCCCCAAAGGGATAGTTATTAGTGTGTACAATTGTTATGTGTTGTGGTTAGGAGTTGTGGAATGTAAATAAAAAAATATTTTTTTTCAAATTGAATAACTTATGAATAGACAATGCTCCCACCATAGTGTATGTGAATCAGCTTAATGACATAGGGCAAAAGAAAAGATATAGGTAGATAAAAGTGGTGTGAATGGGTTGAGGTGAACTGAATGCAATGTGTGATATATTAAAGCACTTAGGAAAAATAGTCACTATTGCTGGTTAGAATAGTTTCTACCCGTCCCTTAGCCTACATTACAAACCTCAAAGACCTATTTGATCCTAAGACTCAATATTTTGATATTAATGAAGTACTACACTAAGGTAAATCCTATGGTTCATCTTGTGTAACTTGTGAATTTCTTGTAAGAGTGAGTACAATTTAATTCTAGTACCTATTCTGTGATAAATTACTTTTATATGAGTGATTATGGGTAACTTTCTTGCTGTGACGGCACATGTTTAATAATAGTTGGATGATTTATATGATATTGTTTATTGGACAATGTTCATAAGTTTGCCAACTTGGTTAGTCAATTCTTGAGACTAGGATGTTTTGAAGTAGTATTCTCGACTTGTCAATTGTGTACATTACATTCTTAGTGTAGAAACTTACATTTTGTGTTGTCATTATAGTACTAGCATGAGTGTATTGACTATATTTGAAGTGGGGAGTCACCTCAGTTTATGATTCTTAGTAATGAGTTGCTCGAGGACGAACAAGGTTTAAGTGTGGGGTGGTTATCTGAGGTGATTTTATGCACTTTAATGATGTTAGCCTAGCTTATTTAGACTTGTTTTGACGACTTCTCATATTATTATATTTTAATGATTATATAATTGAGGATTTAAGTTCATAAGTATGTAATTACAATGTTCAAGGTGTTTTTCATACCAGTTTGTACTAAAATTGGTCACTTAGAGTTCAAATAGTAAAACGAGTGTTACTACCTTGAACTAGATGTTTGTCTAGATGATATCGATGGATTCTATTGTGTTTAATTATTCCTAATGGTATTATTGTTTAATTATGTGGAAAAAAATTATAATGTTCAAGGGTCAATTGAATCAAGACAAGAGTTAAAACAATAAGTTAAATATCAACGTGGGCAAGCCTAGTTTTAGCTCGAGTTTCTAGTTCATTGTTCTTGATATTGTGTTTTTTTTGAGATATAATCTATGGTTTTTTATGATTTAGGATGCTTTGTGAGATGATTACGATGATATATGAATGTTGAAAAAGCTATAAATCAAGGAAAAATGACACCACAAGGCTTAGGATTTAAGGCAAAGTGCACAAACAAGTTTAGACGTCAAAGTTAGACTTTCCAATGAGGCCTCATGATAGGGGTTTATCGCGACCACTACTTTACTTGATTAGACATTGCACTGTAACCCCTTTTTAAGTAGACTACCAATTGATCCCAATCCTTTTTCAAGTTGAGCAACCATCGCTTGGCGACCCTAACTCCGCACACGACCAAAACCTCCTACTATAAATATAACACTTGTACTTGTTATTTGATACTTTGGATGACTTAGAGATTTTGAGAGGCGATTATACACACTTTAATTAGAGTTTATTTCTCTTTGATTTAGATTTTTAATGGATTATATCATGTATTCAATAATCTTGATTACAGTTATGTCTATTAGTGGCTAAACACCCCTTTACATGGTTAAGGCAAAGAATATGTTTGCTTTTTCTTTAAATTTAGTTGGTTTGAATTTATTATTAGATTTGGCTGTTTTTTATCCTTGTTTTAAATATTTTATAGATTCATGACCCATATAGCCTGTGTGAGGTTACACCGGACCCATATAGCCCTAGGTGGTTAAAGACGGTTAAGCTACACATGCGTAGGTTAATTGCTCTAAATGAATGCTAAACTCAGTTCCCTTTCTCATCATAGTTATATATGTATATATGTATGGTTTGTATGAATATGTATGGTTTATTTGGTTTTGTTAAATTGTATTATTTTATCCTTATCCTAAGTTCATGCTAGGTTCACCCGCTAACTAATTTTCAGGCGTTTATATCCCCATGCAATGTAGGAACCAACCATTTTACTTCTCCTACTTAGCGATCAAACTTTTGAATCATCTATTGGATTGAAGTGGTGAGTTTTCATATTTATGGAAGGCTCCATTTCATGGATATTATTTCATACTTTGGTTTATTTTTGGATTTTTTTTTTGGCTATGGTTGGGGGCATGTCCCAACCAGATTTTGGTATTATTTTTGTTAGAGACTTTGGTGGAACTACTATGGATTGGTATGGGCAGGATTTGTATTGGTGTCATCCTTGGTATTAGGGTTGATACCATATAACTAATTTTCTATCTATTCCATTCTCTTTTATTTTGGGATATATAATTATTATGGAATTCATTTGGTTATGGTTTGGATTATGGTTTGGTTGGTATTGGTTATTGGTTGGGTATCGGATGATTGGACTCACTTGGGTGGTCATGGATATAGACCTATCCCATAGTCTTGGATTATGCAATAATTCTTTCTTGTTATTTGTTTGGAATTCATCCAATTCAAGATAGGCGTAGGTTGATTGTGTTGGGTAACGGGGGAGGTCCCCGATCCTATTTTGTCTTGGGATGCCTAGTATGACAAGGCCCTAGTTTGGGTCATGTTAAGTTGGTATTAGATCTTTATGTTCATGGTCAATTTGGAGTCCACAAAGTCATATCTAGTTGAGTCTCTTTTAGTGGTGTGTAGCATGCCACACTCATAAGAGAGAGGCTATAAGGCATTTAGGAATTTTTCACTTTCTTGATATTCTATTTTCAATCTTGGAGTCTAAGTCTTGGAATATCATCTAATCCTTGTTTGTTTGCCCTTTAGATAATGCCTCGACGATCTGGAACAAAAGGAAAATTTTTGTCCCATCTTGGGACAATGTTGATGGGGTACGTGTTACACCCCAAATTTGGTACTCGGAATGCTACATGGTGCTCATGAACCCAAAGGACAACAAGCTAACCCATGACTGATATTTGTACTTGTACACTACATAATATAACGTAATAATGCAGAAACATGCACTGAAAGGAAATAAGGTTCAATTTGATACATAACATGAATAGTATAACATTTGTGTGGGGTAATAAAATATCCAAAACAAAACTGGACATACTAAAGTCTAAAAAGTGATAGTCTAGGAAGCCTCTAACATGATTAAACTGTCTAAGTATGGATTTGATGGGACATGTCCCCAACTAACTCCAACTAATAAAGTAATTAGTGACACTAATATAGAAATAATCTTATCCTATAATGATGAGAACTCACTTCTAACTCTGACCCATGAGGCTGGAATCTACTGTTGATCTGGAGTTCCTATCTCAGAACCTATGGTATAAGACACCATAGCAAAAATGCATCAGTACTTCGAATGTATCGGTATGCATGTGAGGTAGGCTAAATGCATGTGGTTCATATGCATGAACAATAATAATAACTGACTGACTATCATAAGCATGAGAATACATGCATGATACATGATGACTGAAACTAATACCATGATAACATGATTACTGATAAATGAATACTGATAACATAATATAACTAATATAACTGATAACTGTTAACATGAGTGACAGTAGATGACAGTCTTGAATCTGATGGAACTATCTGAGTTCTGTACTGTATCTGAGTTGAATGTGTCTGATAGTCCTGAAGTCTGAAGAACTATCTGAGTTCTTTTATTGAGACTAATACTAAAACTGTGGGAGGTAGTTATTTAACCGACATGCCCCTAATATGCCATTATGGCTGAGTTGTGGTCCAATCTGTAACACCAATTGGATGGATATCAATAGTGCGCCACCAGTAAGGAAAAGTTGTGGGTGACCCTTATCGGATAGTGTACCCAAAAGAGAATGGTGGGGCCCTTATCTGACAGTGCTTATCTACCTCATCAACCCTTATCGGATAGTGTTGATGTCTCAACCTATGCTGGCTACATAGTTCTAGAATGCAAGGATGACTTCTAAGGATCACACCTTCATCTTGTAGTGTGTGTCCCTATCCTTGGGCTCACTCGGTGATAATTCCTACTCCCATCTTATTAGACATTGAACATCACTAACCAAACTGAACTAAACATGGAATAAGTTACCGAATTCCATTGACTGACGGAATACTATGATATTTGGGAACTGACAGAGTTTATGAGATCATGTAGATTTCCTGAGTCTTAAGACTTTATAAAGACTAAGGATTCATAGCTTGACTTAGAGTATCGTGAAAACATGACATCTATCTAGGCACACAACTAAAATTTTGGGTATAAGTACCCCCAGGACTCGATAGAAGGAAACTGACAAAGCATGGCTTACTAGAACACATGATTATCTCCATAATCCATAATTCATTTATTGAATTATTTTATCAAGCAGGTGATAAGCATAAACTTGTACATACATGGGGATTTCATGATATCATACTAGTTGGGAAGTTTCATTCATCTAGACATTTAATCAAACACATGATAGGCAAAGTATGTATAGACAACATTATAAAACAATTAAACATCATGGTTTAATTCTAATTCCACCATTCAAGGGTTTAATCATAGTTTTACATGAACCTACATGTATACTAATCAATTCCACATGAAATTTATCGCCAAACATGGATAAAAATTCAATTAGTCATTATTAACATGAACACTAGCAACCCAACATAAAATTCATAAATAAAATCCACAAAATTGAACTTAGAAAAGTGATTCTTAGGTTTCATGGACGAAATGAGTCCATGAATGAACACTATGCATCCCTGGGTTAAGGTTCTTGATGTTCTTGAACTTGAAGAATTGGAAATCCCTTAGTTCTTGAAGATGATTGGATTTTTGTTCTTGGATATTAACGTTAGAGAGAAACCCTAATATTGGTTGTGAAGTAATAATGAATGAAATGGCTGAAATCGAATATAATTAGGTATATTTGTAGGTCGGTGGTAAATAACCAAAATACCCTTTCAAAAATGGATTTAATTTGCTGCATCGGGACCTGCGATGGCTCAAGCGATGGTCCATCTCTAGGGCGATGGTCCGTCATTTTGACCTTCATACATGGACCGAGAAAAGGAATTACTGCCTAAGTACCGACGGCCTGGGCGACGTTCCATCACAAGTTCGATGGTCCGTTAACCTGCCCGTCGCACCTTGTCCAGAAGGTGGACTCACTATTTCCCTTGCTAAGGCTTGGGCGATGTTCCGTCGCAAGTTTGATGGTCCGTTAGCCTGCCCGTCGCACCTTGTCCAGAAGGTGGCCTCAATGTTTCCCTTGCGAAGGCCTGAGCGACGGTCCATCGGCCTCACCGTCGCACTTGGGCAGTTTTACTGCCTTCTGTATGTTGGCCATAACTTTCTCCTTCGATGTACGATTTTGACGTAATTGGTTTTGATGGAAAGCTTATTCAATTTTCCATGTGATAGAAAGTTAAAATCTTAAGAATATCATGTTTACAAAAATATATTTGTATTCCAAAGAAAGTTATAACATCCTTAAGATGATTTCAAGGTAGAAAAAAGGCTTGGATATTATAATATCTCCCCTTGAGAACATTCGTCCTCCAAAGAGACTGACTGAGAGGGGAAACAATAAGTTGAACATGAACTGAACATGGATAACTAGAACATGATCTCATGACTGACATGATTGACAAGCTAAATATATAATACTGAACATGCATATCTAATGCATGTGTGACTGATTCATGAATGCATAACTGAGGGTTCTAAAAAACTAGGTTTTCTTACAATGAGAATGCATGTCTAATGAATAATTATATAACTGTACTGATACATGAGTGCAAGGCTGAGTATGCAATGGAACTTGATACCAACTTTATAATGGGATCATGAGCATGAAACTGAATACTAAGTTTGTGATGAACACTGAACATGATATAGAGTAAAATAGAGTAAGATTAAGGAGAGCTATTACCTTGAGCTTGATCTGAGGTGGCGGAGAAGAGGTGAGGGCACTTGGTTCGCATATCTGCTTCTGCTTCCCAATTAGCTACCTCGACGGACTGATTTCGCTAAAGAACATTAACTAGAGGGACTTTTGTTCCTTAATCTACAAGTCTGATAGTCTAGGATTTCAATTGGAATATCTTCATAAGTGAGGTTGTTCTGAACATCAATGTTGTGAATAGGGACTACAACTGATGGGTGACCTATGGACTTCTTGAGTAAAGAGACATGGAATATTGGATGAACTAAGGCTAGATCTGAAGGAAATTCAAGCTCATAAGGTACCTTGCCAAAGAGACTAAGAATTTTGAAGGGACGGATATATCGGGGACTGAGCTTTCCCTTCTAGCCAAACCTCTTCACTCTCTTTATGGGAGAGATCTTTAGATAGAAATGATCATCAATCTCAAACTCAAGATCCTTTCTATTAACATTTGTATAAGACTTTTCTAAAGCATCGAATACTAAGTCAGGCCCTATGACTGAGGCCTCACTATGATCAAACCAACCAATTGGGGATCTACATCTCCTACCATAGAGAGTTTTAAATAGAGCCATATGAATACTGGAATGATAGTTGTTGTTATATGCAAACTTAATCAAAGGCAATTGGTCATCCCAACTACCCTTGAAATCAATTACACACACCCTTAGCATATCTTCTAGAGTTTTAATGGTCCTTTCTGCTTGACCATCTGTCTGAGGATGAAAGGATGTACTAAGATGAAATTGGGTACCAAGACCCTTTTGGAATGCTTTCCAAAAATGAGAGGGGAACTGGGTACCTCTGTTTGAGATAATAGATAGCGAAACACCGTGCAATCTAACCAATTCCCTGATATACAGTTTGGCATAATCCTCAGCTGAATATGAGGTATGGACTGGAAGAAAATAGGCTAATTTGGTCATTCTGTCTATAATTACCTAGACTGAATCATGTTGATGATGAGTTCGAGGCAAACCCATCACGAAGTCTATGTTCACTTCTTCCCACTTCCAAGTAGGAATAATGAACTCCTGCATAGGACCACTAGGTTTCTGATGCTCTATCTTAACCTACTGACATGTAGAGCACTTAGCCACAAAATTTGCAATATCTCTCTTTATCCCACTCTACCAATAGACTTCCCGAAAGTCGTGGTATATCTTTGTGGCCCCTGGATGAATAGAGTAGTGTGCACCATACGCTTCTACAAAAATATGTTGCCTTAAGTCATCTACACCTAGAACACAGAGACGACCCAAAAATACAAAACACCATTTCCCCCTTTGGAGAAAACCTCTATTTTCTAATTTTGAATTGCCTCTTTCAACTTGACAAGGATAGGATCTCTATCTTACTTTTCTTTCACCTCGAAAACTACAGATGATTCTGAACTACTCTAATCCCATATATCGGCCTCTGAAGAATAGACTAAGTGAACGCCTAGTATCACAAGATGATGGACTTATTAAGCTAACTTCTTCTTACTGTCTTTGACATTAGCAACACTACCCATCTGAACCATCTGGAAGAGCTAGAACTAGGGCTGAGGTGAGTTGAGTCTTCAACTCTCAAAAACTCATCTCACAAGGATCTGACCACTGAAACTTGACTTTCTTCTGAGTCAATCGAACATAGGGGATGCAATAGATGAAAATTCCTTAATAAACCATCAATAATAGCTATCCAAACCCAGGAAATGCCTGATATCTGATGGAGAGATAGAGCAAGGATAGTTTCTTAATACTTTGGTATTTTGAGGATCTACTCTAATACTATCACCAAAAATAATATGACCAAGGAATTCTATTGACCTTAGCCAAAACTCTTACTTACTGAATTTGGCAATAGCTGATCATCTCTGAGAGTCTGAAGTACTATTTTTAGATTGTCTGCATTATCTCGCTCACTGCGGGAATAAACCATAATATAATCTATAAAGACTATGATGAATATGTCCAAGTACTGCTTGAATACATGGTTCATCAAGTCCATGGAATCGGGTATGTAATTGGTAAGACCAAATGACATACTAAGAATTCGAAGTAACTACACCAAGTACGGAAAGCTGTTTTTGGAATGTCACATTCTCTGACTCTGAGCTGATGATAGCCGAATCTGAGGTCGATCTTAGATAAATATCTATAACCTTGGAGTTGGTCAAACAAGTTATTGATTCTGGAAAGAGGATACTTTTTCTTTACCATGACTTTATTGAGTTGACCGTAATCAATAAATATTTTGAGAGAACCATCTTTCTTGCGCACGAATAAGACTGGTGCACCCCATGAGAAAATGTTGGGTCTGATGAATCCCTTATCTAAGAGATGCTTCAACTGATCTTTTATTTCTTTGAGTTCTACTGGTGACATTCTGTATGGCGGAATAGAGATAGGCTGAGTATACAAAAGAAGATAAATACAAAAGTCTATTTCCCTTTGGGGAGAAATTCCTAGAAGATCTTCGGGAAAAATATCTAAAGATTCATTTAAAATAAAACTAATTCAAGACTAGGAGTCTCAGAACTGGAATCCTTAACATGAACAAGATGATAGACACATCATTTAGATATTATTTTTCATGCCTGAAGGTAGGAAATAAGCTGATCTCTAAAAGCAGATATACTACCCTTCCACTCTAGGATAGGTTCATTCAGAAACTAAAACTAAACTATTTTGTTTCTTCAGTTAACTGTGGCATAGAAGGAATAAAGCCAATCCATGCTGAGAATGACATCAAAATTAGTCATCTCTAATTCGACTAATTCTACTAAAGTGAGTTTCTGAAATATCATAACCAGGCAGTTTCTGTATACCTGCTGGGCAATAATGGCTTTACCCACTGGGGTAGAGATTGAAAAGAGGTCTGCTAGAATTTCGGGACTGACTGTAAAATTGACTGCTATATAAGGAGTGACAAAAGACAAAGAAGCTCCTAGATCTAGTAAAGAATAGACATGCACATGAAAGATCTGTAATGTACTGGTAACCACATTAGGAGAATTTTCCTGATCTTGTTAGGACTGAAGAGCATAAAGAAGATTTGGGTATTTCCCACCAGTAGCACTGGAGGTGGTACCCTACTAATTTGGGTGACCGTACGGAGCTGAGGAGCAGAAATGAATCTGATAACCACAATTAGGGAAGTCTCTGACTCTGTAGCTTGTCTTTCGACAACCAAAAAAGACATCATTGTCTGCTATGCACACACCCTTGTGGTTCTTACCACAAGTCTGACAAAGAGGATTAGTTTGGGAACTGCTAACACTGCCCTAGGTCTTAGAGCCTGGCGCTCTATCTCTATTTCTATTTTTGAACTTAGGAACTGTAGCACTGGCTGTAGAGGGAGCTAGAACTAATGACTTAGGACAATACTGAGAATGGTTTCCTCCTTCTGACTTAGGCTGCACGAAGTTGAAACTACCTGTCTTCCCTCTCTAATTCTGTTTCTCCCTTATCTTAATCTTTTACTCCTCTATCTACTAAGCATGGGTCATAATTCTAGCTAAGGTCATGTAACTATTCAGTATCGAGGATCTGCACTCATTAATCATGCTATTATTTACGCCTGACACAAACTTACCCATCCTTGCCCTACTATCTACATCCACATGAAGGGCATATCTAGCTAATTGAATAAACTTGAGAGAATACTCATTCACTGTCATATTGCCTTGCCTGAGTTTAATGAACTCTAACACCTTGTCTTCTCTAAACTCTAGGGAAAAGAATCTATCAAAGAAAGCTAAAGCAAACTTCTCTCACTCAACTGAACCTGCATCATCTACCCTTTCTGACTTCTACTACTTGAACCAAGTGTAAGCAATATCCTAGAACTAATATACAGCTAGCTTATCACTCTCAATAGTAGTCACCCTCATGATGTCTATCATCTCTGCACTTGATCTATAAATTCTTATGGGTCTTCATTTTTCTTAGACTCGAAAAAGGTTAGTGGGTTTATTTAGGGGAAGTCCCAAATTCTAGCTGAAGTTGTATTGGCAACTGTGTTGGTCGGAACAACAGCTGGTCGTTTATTCTGGGCAGAAACGGACTGATCAAGAGTGGTAAATGCAGCCTAAATTTCTGCATGAAAAGCATGATCATCCAAGGGATCTTCTGGGAGAGGTTGGGCATATTCTGAATAAAAAGAAGAAGTGGATTAGACTGAGAGATTGACTTGAGTTTATGCTAACTGGAATGACATGAATACTAAAAGAGGGGAATTGTTCTAAAATATCTCATAGCTTCCTACACATAAATGTGGTGCACAACACACCCATGTACGAGAATCTACTAGATATGGCTTTCAGACATCCTAGGACTCTTTTGAATCTTGGGCTCTGATACCAAGTTTGTAATGCCCTAAATCTAGTACCTAGAATGCTACACAGTGCTCATGACCTCGAAGGACCACAAGCTAACCTATGACTGATATCTGTACTTGTACACTGCATAATATAACATAATAATGTGGAAACATACACTTAAAGGCCATAAGATTCAATCTAAAACATGACATGAATAGTATAACATTTGTGTGGGGTAATAAAATACCCAAAACAAAACTGGAAATATTGAAGTGTAAAAAGTGATAGTCTAGAAAGCCTCTAACATGACTAAACTGTCTGAGTAAGGAGTTGATGGGGCATGTCCCCAACTAACTCCAACTAATACAGTAATTAATGACACTAATATAGAAATATTCATGTCCTGTAAGGAATCACTTCTAACTCTGACTGCTGAAGCTGGAATATACTATTGATCTGGAGCTCGTGTCTCAGAACCTATGGTATAAAAAACCATAGCGCAAATGCATCAGTACTTTGAATATACTGGTATGCATGTGAGGTAGGCTGAATGCATGGGGTTCATATGCATGAACAATAATAATAACTGACTAACTATCATGAGCGTGAGAATACATGCATGAGACATGATAACTAACAGTAATATCATCATAACATGATTACTAATAACTGAATACTGGTAACATAACATAACTAATATAAATGATAACTGATAACTAATAACATGAGTCACTGTAGCTGACAGTTCTAAATCTAATGAAACTATCTGAGTTTAGTACTGTATCTGAGTAGACTATATCTAACAGTCCTGAAGTCTTATGAACTATCTGAGTTCTTTTACTAAGACTGGTACTAAAACTATGGGAGGTAGTTATTTAAATGACATACCACTAATATGCCATTATGGTTGAGATAGGGTCCAATCTGTAACCCCAATTAGAAGGGTCTCAATACCGCACCACTAGTAAGGATAAGCTATGGGTGATCCTTATCTGATAGTATCCCTAAAAGAAAATGGTGGGGCCCTTATCTGATTGTGTTTATCCACCTCATCAACCCTCATCGGACAGTGTTGATGTCTCAACCTATGCTGGCTACATATTTTTAGAATACAAGGATGACTTCTAAGGATCACACCTTCATCTTATAGTGTGTGTCCCCATCCTTGGGTTCACTCGGTGCTAATTCCTAGTCTGATCTTGTTATACTCTGAACATGATTAACTGAATTAAACTAAACATAGAATGAGTTACTAAATTCCAATGATAAATAGAATACTATTAATATCTAACAACTAACTGAGTTCATGAGATCATGTAGATTTCATGAGTCTTAAGACTGTCTAAAGTCTAAAGATTTATAGTTTGACTGAGAGTATCGTGAAAACATGACATGGCTCTGGGCACACAGCTAATATTTTGGGTACAAGTACCCCCAGGACTGGATAGATAGAAACTGACAAAGCATGGCTTACTGGAACAAGTGATAATCACCATAATCTATAATTCATTTAATCAAGCATGTTATAACACAAACTTGTACTTACATGGAGATTTCATGATATTATACTAGTTGGGTACTTTTTCTTTATCTAGGCATTTAAGCAAACACGTGATAGGCATAGTATGTGTAGACAACATTATACAACAATTAAACATCATGGTTTAATTCTAATTCCACCATTCAAGGGTTTAATCATAGGTTTACATGAACCTACATGCATACTAATCAATTCCACATCAAATTTATCACCAAACATAGATAAGAATTCAATTAGTCATTATCAACATGAGCACTAGCAACCCGACATGAAATTCATAAACAAAATCTATAAACTTGAACTTAGAAAAGGGATTCTTCGGCTTTATGGACGAAAGGAGTCCATAAATGAACACTATGCACACCTGGGTTCAAGTTCTTGATGTTTTTGAACTTGAAGAATTTGAAATCCCTTAGTTCATAAAGAAGATTGGATTGTTTTTCTTAGAGATTAATGTTAGAGAGAAACCCTAATATTGGTTGTGAAGTAATAATGAACTAAATGGCTGAATTTGGATATAATTAGGTATATATGTAGCTGGGTGGTAAATGACCAAAATACCCTTTTAAAACCGTTTTAATTTACTGAATGCAGAACTACAATGGCTCGTGTGATGGTCCGTTGCTAGGTCTATGGTTCGTCGTTTCAACCATCATACGTGGACCAAGAAATGGGCTTACTACCTAAGTAGCGATGGCCTGGGTGACGTTCCATCGCAAGTTTGATGGTCCGTTAACTTGCCTGTTTCACCTTATCCAGAAGGTAGCCTCACTGTTTCCCTTATGACGGCTTGAGCGACGGTCCGTTGCTAGTCCGATGGTCCATCGACCTCACCGTCGCACCTTGGCGGTTTTACTACCTTCGGTATTTTGGCCATAACTTTCTCCTCTGATGTTGGATTTTGATGAAATTAGTATTGTTGGAAACCTTATTCAATTTTCCACATGGTAGAAAGTTAAAATCTTAATAATACCACATGTACAAAAATAGATTCATATTCCAAAGAAAGTTATAACATCCTTAAAATGATTTTAAGCTAGGAAAAAGGCATGAGTATTACAGTATGCCCTACATCTAGAGTTCAGACGTGGTCCTAGGGTCCTATCCCAAATTGTTCTGAGTTCCTTCGATTGTTTCTAGTCCCCCTCAAGGTGAGGTAACATGCAAAATTTTACCAATTAATTCATTTTATTGCTTAGTTGGTTTTTGCGCAGGTTGAGCCGGATGCATTTGGTGTTTTATCTATAGAGGACACAAGGTTTATCCAGTTTATGAAGATGAATCCTTTTAATTTTATTGGAGTAAAGGTGGAGAAGTATCCTCAATCTTTCTTTGATAAAATAGAAAAAATCTTCAAGGTGATACAGGCTACAAATATGGAAAGGGTAAACTTCGTAGCTTATCAGCTCAAAAATATTGTGTACCAATGCTAAGAGGAGTGGGATAGGGATAACGGTGATATTGAAGAGTTGTACCTATGGGATTCTTTTTCTAGTACTTTTCTAGATTGGTTTTTTCCTTAAGATCTGAGGGAAGCAAAGATGGAGGAGTTTGTAAATTTAAGTAAGGAAGACTGTTTGTCAAAGAATATGCCTTGCAGTTTCTTTAGCTATCAAGGTATGCTCTGGATTTGATAGCTGATAGAAGAGTTGGATGAGAAAGTTCACTTCAGGCTATGTTGGGATTTGATCATTAAAAGAAAGACTTCACTGCTAATTAAGTATATGGATATTTCGAGTTTGGTTGTCTACTTACAGCAGGTAGAGGATAAAAAAGAAACTAGACAGAGTTTGTTGAAAGGTAGGGTAAGAGGAGTAGGTTCGCTAATAAGGGTGGTGCGCAGTATCAGGGTGGTTGGGATAGATGCAAATAACTAAAGAATAAGTGGAGGAGTTTTGGTTTCTTCTCTACTACTATCACTCCTTACCCGAAGTTATTAGGTGGCTAGTGT
The DNA here is from genome assembly GCA_030864225.1 of Capsicum baccatum var. pendulum. Classification (NCBI taxonomy): domain Eukaryota; kingdom Viridiplantae; phylum Streptophyta; class Magnoliopsida; order Solanales; family Solanaceae; genus Capsicum; species Capsicum baccatum. The sequence continues at coordinate 159,161,671 of CM061555.1, read as the reverse complement.
CCACAAGGTGGTGATAATTTTTAGTCATAGGGTGCCCAATCTTAGGCGAGTCCGGCTCAGTCGGGTTCTTTGTATCCTCCTTGTCGATTCTATGGTCACCTTTATCAGCACTTTTATGATGAAGGAAGAGACAAGTGTTTTAAATATGGTCATCTAGGCCATATACTAATAAAGTGTCCAGTGGGTAAGGTTTCTTTGCGAGCTGTCAAACCTCTAATTTTTTCATTTATAGCTCTCACACCTAGTGGTATTGCTTTGGCATCTACTCCTTCTCCTGGTACCAACACTAGCTAGAATATATTGTGTGCTCCTCTATCTCGGTAGAAATTTGAGGCATCACCTGATGTCATGACTAGTATGTTATAATTCTTTTCTCATGATGTATATTGTCTTCTTGATTTGGGGTCTACTCTTTTCTATGTGATCGCAGATATGGCTAAATATTTTAGTTTTGATCCCGAGGTTTCTTTGGATCTTTTTTCTATTTCTACCCTAGTAAGTGACTTGATTATTGCTAAAAGAGTCTATAAGGTGTGTGTGGTATCTATTGGTAGCAAGCAGACTTTGGTAGATCTGTTTGAGCTTGATATGTTAGATTTAGACGATATTCTGGGGATGGATTGGTTAAAATTTTGTTATGCATCCTTAGATTGTTGAATTTGTAAGGTCTTCTTTAGGTTCCCTATTGAACAGGCTATAGAGTTGGAGGGTGGTTCCCTTGCTCCTAGGAGAAGGTTTATTTCCTATCGTAGAGCTTGGAGATTAATCTCCAAAAGATGTCTTTATCACTTGGTTAGGGTTAAATATTCTAACTCAGAAGGTCCTTCTTTTAATTTAGTTTTAGTGGTTAGTGAGTTTTCTGAGGTCTTTCTGGATGATCTTCCTGGTGTTCCTCTGGATAATAAGATTGGGTTTGGTATTAATTTGGTTCCAGACACTCGTCCAATATCTATTCCTCCTTGCAGAATAGCTCTGGTTGAGTTAAGGGAACTCAAGGTGCAACTTAAAGACCTTCTGGATAAGGGGTTTATTCATCCTAGTGTATCCCCATGGGGTGCACCAATGTTGTTTGTGCATAAGATGGATGGTTCCCTTCGAATGTGCATTGATTATCGGTAGTTGAATAAGGTAACGCTCAAGAACAAGTATCTTCTTCCAAGGATAGATGATTTATTTGATTAGTTGCAAGGTGCAAAGTTCTTTTCTAAGATAGATCTTTAGTTTGGGTATCATCAACTTAAGATTAAGGAGGAGGATATCCCTAAGATAGGTTTTTGTACTCAGTATTGGCACTTTGAGTTCTTGGCTATGTCATTTGGCTTGCCTAATGCCCTACTGGCATTTATGGATTTGATAAACAGAGTATTCATACAGGTTTTGGATCTTTCTGTCATTGTGTTTATTGATGACATCTTAGTGTATTCTAAAAGTGAGGTATATCATGTCAATCAACTTTTTGTGTTGTTTTAGACCTTGAAAAAGCAATGGTTGTATGCCAAATTCTCCAAGTGTGAGTTTTCATTAAAAGTTGTGACTTTTCTTGGTCATATTATTTCTAGTGAGGGGATTATGATGGATCCTCAAAAGGTTGTGGTGGTTACAAGGTGGCATAGACCCACGACTCCAACTGGAAAGTGACATGCCTTTCCAAACACCAATTAGTAAGGATCCATGCCAATTGGGGTCCTGTAGGCCGTTCTAAAAGCCTAAAGTGCTTTATCAAGCTGCCTTGCGCAATTGGTTCGGCCTACATTAATCGTCTTTTCAAGTATTGCTTTGATTTCTTGATTTAAAACTTTAACTTGGCCCCTTTTGGGGGGATGATATAGGTTGGCTACTTTGTGCGTAACCCCAAACTTATCAAGAAGGTCCTCAAATACCCAATTATAAGAATGTGAGCCTCATCACTAATATTAGTATACGGCATTCCAAACCTTGTGAAAATGTGTTTTTTCAAAAGGGATGTGACACACATTCTCTCATTATTAGGAAGTGCCAAGGCCTTCACCTATTTAGAAGCATAATCAATCACTACTAATATATATTTGTTTGCGTATAACCTCACAAATGGGCCCATTAAGTCAATTCCCCACATATCAAATAGTTCAACTTAAAGGTTTGGTTTGAGGGTCATTTCATGCCTTTTTGAAACACCACCGTGCATTTGACATTGGTGACATGAGTTTCCCACTAAATGGCATCCTTATACATAGATGGCCAATAAAACCCACGTTGAAGGATTTCGATGGGGTGCGGATTCCTCCATGATGACCACCATAAGGTGAGGAGTTACATGCTTCGAGGATATCATTAATCTCTACCTCCATGACATATCTCCTAATAATGCCATCTGCAAACTCTCAAAATAGGAATGGCTCTTCCCAAAAGTATCTCTTTGCATCAAACAAAAATTATTTCTTTTGATGGTAGCCCATTCCCTGGAGAAGCAAACCACTCGTTACATAGTTGGCAAAGTCAGCATACCATGGTGCGCTTCTTCCCACAATAGACATGAACAAATAATATGGAAAGGCATCATCGGTTTCAATTTCTCCCTGCTTTTCATGATTACCTTCAAGACATGAGAGATGATTGGCCACTTGGTTTTTGAACCCCTTTTGATCTTTTACCTTAAAGTTAAATTCTTGAAGGGGAAAAATCCATCTAACTAGGCATTACATTGCCTTATTTTTGGCCATGAAGTATTTTAGGGTGGAATGATCCATGTACACCACTACTTTCTTGCATAACAAGTAAGCATGAAATTTTTCAAAAGCATACACAACCGCTAATAATTCTTGTTCGGTAATGGTATAGCTGCATTGCGCATCATTCAAGGTCTTTCTTTTATAGTAAATAGGATGGAACAATTTTTCCCTATGTTGACCTAATACAACACCTAATTCCATCCCACTTGCATCAGACATTACCTCGAAAAGTGACGACAAACTAGGACCACAATGATATGGGCATAAATAAGCAATTTCTTGAGATGTTCAACAGACTTCAAACATTCCTCATCAAAGTGCATTTTGGTTTCTTTCTCAAGGAGCTTAAAAATTTGATGATCTATATTTCAAAAATCCTTGATGAACCATCGGTAGAACTTAACATATCCAAGAAAGCTCCGAATACCCTAGACAAAAATATGTTGTGGAAGCTTGGCAATTACCTCAACCTTGACTTGATCGACTTGAAAGCCTTTTCTCGATATCTTGTGGCCCAAGAAAATGGCATCTTTTGTGATAAAATGGAATTCATCCTATTTCAACAAAAGGATTATCTCCGCACATCGTTCAAGCACCTTGCTTAAATGTTTGAGGCATGAAACAATGAAGTTCCCCTTCACCGAGCAATTATCCATGAAAACCTCTGTGGAGTCTTCAACCATATTTGTAAATATTAACAACGTAAAATGTTAAAAGGTTGTCAGGGCATTACATAACCAAAAGGGAATTTTCTTGAATGCGAATGTCCCATACGGGGAGGTAAAATTCATCTTCTCTTAGTCCTTCGGGGCGATAAAAATTTGATTATACCCTAAATAACCATCTAAGAAATAATAACATCCTCGCCTGGCAAGCCTATCAAATATTTGATCCATGAAAGGCATTGGAAAATGTTCTTTCTCAGTTCATGAGTTTAACTTTTGGTAGTCCATGCAAATTCGCCACCCGATGATTGGCCGAGCAGGAATAAGATCATTATTGTCATTTTTATCTACTATGATGCCACCTTTGTTTTGGATACATTGTATCGTACTCACCCAAGTGCTATTGGATATTGGTTATATCACTGCTGTATCAAGCCATATTATGATTTCTTTCTTCACAACCTCTTATATGGTCTGATTTAACCTCCTTTGGTGTTCCATACGTAGAACATGACCTTTCTCAAGCTTAATCTTGTGAGACCAAATGCCTGGGGCTATTCCTATTATATCCGCTATTATCCATCCAATTTCTCAAATAAACTTCTTTACCACCACGTTTAATGCTTCCACTTGAGAGGGTTTGAGGTTACTAGCGATGTGATTGGTAATGTGTCTCCATCCTCCAAGAACACATATTAGAAATGAGGTGGTACATGTTTTAATTAAACTTTGAGGGGCATGAGGATGGATAGTTTTGTGGGTGGGCTCACACATTTTTTAGATCAAGGTCCAACTTCACTGGGTTCTTGGTGTAATATCCAAGCCCCTTTAAAGATGCAACCACCTCTTCGTACTCTTCCAATTCATCCCTCAAATTCTATAGCACTCCGACCAAAGGATCATCCAACAAGATCACATCGACATAATTTTTTACTTCTCCATAAACAATATGAATGACCGAGATAACTTGCAAGTCTATTCGTTGCTTCGTGAACTTGCAAACAATGAAGGATACCCTCATTATTCAACCAAAACTTCATCTTTAGTGGACTCCACATCAACCAATGCTTTCCCAGTAGAAAATAATTGTATCCCAGGGATAATAGGAACTTCAACATGCATTGCACAATCCAAGATCACAATATCGGCTGGGAAAATGAACCGGTAAACTTTTACAAACACATCATGAAGCACTCCCATTAGCTTTCTTAAATATGTCATAAGGCATTAGGTTTATACTTTCTCCAAGATCGCATAATGCCTTTGCAAATTTAAACATTATGATGGTACATGAAATTGTAAACCCATCGGGGTCCTTTTTCTTTTTTACAAATATTCTTGACTTAATGTCACTATAATGATGTGTTACTTTAAATGTTTCATCCTCCACAAGTTTCTTCTTAGATACCAAATTCTTCATGAATTTAGTATACCCCGACAGGTTTTGTAAATCCTTAATAAGGGGAATATTAATAGATAGGGTGCTAAATTTATAAAAGATCTTGTTAAGCTTTGCATCTTCACCATTTCTCTTGGACCACTTGGGGAAAGCAGGAAGCATGGGGTTCAATGGTATAGAGAAAACATGACAATCATTTATCCTTGGCTTTCCCATCCAAATTTCACTTAGCTTTGGCTCCCCATCATTGAAACTTTTTCTGTTCGACTTTCTTTCTTCCCCATTTTGGATTTCATCACCTTTCCTTTCCATGAGATACATCGATATTTGATTTAGTTTTTCCTTTAGTTGTTGAATCATGGTCGAGTGGGATGCAAACGTTTGGTAGAGCGTAGATAAATCAGTTTGCATCTCATTTACCATTTCTTCGGTCCTCTCAACACCACTCAAGACTCATGCCAAAGTATCTTTAGTTATTTCCCTTATACCTTCACATTTTGACATACTTAGACTTTTACAGTTCCAACTTTGATTCCTATATTGACCTAGAGAGGAAAGATGGAAACCCTCTAAGCTTTTAGGTAACACATGTAACTTGTTATCGGTCACCTCTTCCTCTGTACTCTCTATTAGATCAACTCTCTTGCATTTATCAAACTTTCACTTTCCATTAGGCCTTCTAACATATGCTCAATTAGGAGTTTGAGGCATGAAATCATCTTGACCATATTCATATATTTCTTTTCTTATTCATGTTTTTTATATTGGTACACAAAATATGAGGAGGGAGCCCTCATGGCCACCTCGGCACACTATATGTCCCAACCCCTACACAAGATTGCCATATGATTCAAGACATTTGAAGCAAACCCATATGGTGCATTAATGAATGATTCATTAGATGCATTATCAACTATAGCATTATTTAATATACCAAAGCCCTATAGCAAATTTTTAGAAGCATATTCTCCGGCATCTCATTCTTACAGTAATTTGCAAGCTTTCCCTTGATTCTTTCCCATGTTTCTACCTAGGTTCTTCATGGAATTGACAGAAATTAACGATGTCATCCTGCAAATCAATATCTTCAAAGGTTTGAAGTGTTGATTTAAGAAGGCTTCCATAAGACTTATCCATAAGGTAATGGAACCGACCGGTAGCAATCTTAGCCATAACACAGCCTTTCTCATAAGTGTGGAAGGGAAAAGACATAATTGGATGGATTCATGCAATATGTGTGCAATATTAGAAGGGGCACAAACTTCTATAAAGGCCTACAAGTGTGAATTTGGGTTCTCATGGGCTTGACCTACGAAAAGCTCCTTTAAATTGAGTAATTACACTTGTGACATAAAACTCCATGTTTTTGGGTAGGGGGGATACAAATGGCACTCTCATGATCTTTGGTACCAAGGCAATTCAAGCCATCTTGGCCAATGATTATGTGTAAAGAATAATGCTTACCTAAGCAAAAATCAAAAACAACAAAGAAGGTAAATAAAACTCACCACGAATACACCCAAGTAAAAATCACACCGCAGAAGTAAAGTCTATATTCCACTCCCTAGAAACAACGCCATTTTTATGATGCTCAACTTACTCCTATTTTCGAAGGGTAAGGCGGTCATTGTCAATATCCCAACTTATGTTGTGTTCGAATCCACAAAGAGTGGGATTTCAACTTCAAGACTTAATGGGTGTTCTAATTACATAAAGGGTACCCGAACTGAAAGAAAAAATGACATATAATGTAAATTGGGTGGTTGAGTTTTAAAGTGGGCGGTACCAATATTGAGTCACACTACAAGCTTTACTAACACTTTTGAATTGAAATAAAAGATAGAGATAATCTTGGAATTATGTCTACCTAAAGTTATAAAGTATTTAGGTTAGAGATGGTTCAACATGATATCTAGTTGTTGGGTGAAAAATGGGCTAGTTCAAAGGTCCTTGTGGTTAGTTCTTCAACCAAACCTCAATGATTTCACCCATTGGCTCTTTTGAGCACCTTATAAGTATGGTATTCATAATTACCCATAACCTCAATCAGGCATTCCCATTCCTACGAAGATGCCCATAACATGACTTACATTCCATTTACACTTATTTCTAATATTGCAAAAGGTAGTAAACCAAATACTTAATTGTCCACCATTTACTTTACCCCCTATAACCCTTTTTCAAGGATGCTATGGCTTCCCATGGATTCACCTTCATCTCTCCTTCAAGAATGATAAAGGTTATCTAGAGTTTGAATTTTCACCCATCAAGCCCATTTGGAGATTTGGCGCTTTTACCCATCAATCTCTACTATTATGCACAAGAAATTGGGGAATCCACACTCAACAACTAAAAATCACAAAGACACATCAATACCCATGCACAAATACACTTTAGCTTAATGTAATACCAAGGTTAGAAAAATCAGCTACTCCTGAAAGGAAAGAGAAGAAATATACCAAGAAACTCATTCATGGTATACATAATAAGGAAAGCTATAGATAATCTTCAATTTCACCAATATCTACTTGAAATACCCAATACAAAAAAAGGAGTAAATTTTCCCCCAAATTCAAGGGTATTACCAATTTCAAGTTTCAAAATCTCCTCTATTGCATAATGTCCATGGGGAAAAAATATTGGATCTTCTATAGAAAATTGAATAACCTGTCCCATTTGACCGAAATGCCTTTTTTCATTAATCTCGTTAGGCCGTGATCGCATATCCTCATGGTTATCGCAGCTATTGCGACCGCAGTCAGGTCCATAAGGTCGCTCCTAAGTAACCTTCATGACTACCTGCGATCGCAGTCCTTAGACCACGACTGCAGTAAGCAAGGTTGTGTTTTCTCCAGGTCTCCATCTGTACTCCTTTGCTTCCATTTGACACATTCTTTGCTCCAATCTACACCTTTTCATTTCATCAAATTTGTGCCTACAAAATATGGTATAATCATAATTATGTCTCCTTTATTCCTTTAAAACATGTTAGGGTACATGAATAATGATTGTAAATAAGTGGAAAATTCACCACTCATCAACATGACAAAATGGAATCTTACGATGGCATTACGTGAGCAATAATATACCGGGCTTATAAATCATATTCATTGAATTGTCTAGAAACCAACAAGCATACCCCGTGTATGCTCACAATCAAATCAATACCCATTTCACTCAATATAGAACAATTAATGTTTCAGGGATATAGTAAAATATGCTCTATTTCTCACTCACAAAGAAGTACCACCGGTGTATACAGAATATTATAGTCTTTTCCATATGGTCTCTTCCTAAGTTTTTGGACAGTTGTGGTAGGATCACTAAAGTACTTTAATCTAATTATAATGTAAGTTAGGGGCTGGTATGGTATCTTTTTGGGATTTTTTACTGACTAAGCCTCCTCGACACTACGTATTTTTTGGGGGGCACACTTATTTACCACTTTATATTTTTCTTTTAAATATGCCCTTATGTCTCCCTTTTTATTTTAAAGCATATTTCATGGCCAAGGTGCAATTTTATTTTTCTTTTCTTTCAATCTATTTTTCTTCTTTTCTTTTGTTTTCTTTTATTTTCACTATACCTATCCTTTGTCATTCCTTTCTTGCACACTTCTTTCTTCACACTCATTTTTTCTATGCACCTCTATAATAGCCACACTCATTTTTCTTCACACTCTTGAGTTGTGTCCGAGAAGGATCAGGGCCAAAATAGTTTCATTGTATAAATGGCTAGGTAAAATGGGTGCAAACAACAAAATTGGTCAATTAAGGCTCAAATATTTTGATCAAAGGAATTCGTGATTTATTTGGTTGGGCATTTTGGATAAAGTGAACTTAAAACAAAAATGGCATATGATAATATAATACTTGACTATCCTAGACCTAGGTAAAAGCAACTGGGAAAGTTCTAGATTCCGATACATCGAGAACTTAGCAGTACTTCACACACACTCACACAGGTTTACATTGCTAAGAACTACCTATCCAGATATGCAAAAAACTTTCCCTAGTTGTTATATCCCTAATCCTAACGCCATTATTAGATTATCAGTCATCTCACACACATACACGCTCACATAGTTCACTAAAAATTTAGGAGGGGTATTGATTTTTTAGCACAAAATTATCAGTGTAGTTATTCAAAATACTCAACTACCACAAATACTTATTATTCTCCTACTTTAGCTATTTCCATCACACAAAACAATAACAAAAATAACAAAAACACAAAAACATAAATAAAACATGCCAGTTCTTTAAATTTTCAAAATATGGCCACGGGCTTCGAATCATGTCAAGTACAGCTCGCAGTGATCGTAGTAACCCCCACCCCTAACTTAAAGATTATACACTATCCCCAGTGCATGTAAAAATATAAAGTACACTGGAATGATAACTTACCTGGCTCTCAAGGCACTGGCTTAAACAACATCAATATGTGGAAACTCAGATCGAGTCCCACTATCATCAACATGAATCACATCAGCTGTGAGGACTAAATCAGCAACCATGACACTAGTAGTAGTTGGTGCACTCAATGGTCTGTTTGAGGTTGGGTTTGCATCACCTTTTCCCTCAATGTCAATGACTGGTGTTCTCGAACCATCATCTCTAAAAGCCATCTTATGGACCCTCACCTATCAATCCTACTCATCTTGTAGGATATTTGCCAAAACCTTCTTCATAGCACCTTTATCTTCATTATTCCTCCTTTTTATTTATCTTTTATCCTTATGAGTCTCATCAACCGGGTTCAGAATATCCCAAATATTAGGAATATGAACCTCAGGCATGACAGTTGTGACCTCGAGCTTCGAGATAATTGGTCTGGCGTACAACTCATTCACCATCCTTTTAATCTCAGATATTTAAAACTTCATCTCTGTAATGTCTTAGTTTTGGCCGCTACACAACTATTGGGTCATCCTCAGCTCAAATATATTCAACCTCTTTTATACTCATTGATCCTGGGTCACTAACTTTGTATCAACCCAGGGATTCATGCCTCCTTTCATATGTTATAAATTGGCCTCCAACGTGCCCAATATCATTATTTCCTTCATCCATATGGCCTATAGAATTATCAAAAACCATAAGGCATACCTCTTGAGCGCGGTGGTATAGACTATATCTAAGGTGGGGTACTAAATTCAGCGACTACATCCGAAGTCCATGTAGTCTCAGTCTATCTACCCACCACAACAGCCTCAGTAGTATCTACAACCTCAGTCTACCACCTATACATCTCGAGCAATATCTTTTCTCTTTTTATTGCCTGCATGGCCAATGGGTTAGCTATATCTCTAATAAGGACCAATTCCATGGTGTTCATGGCCTGAATATCTCATTGATACACCAGAATTACCATGCCCCTGCAGCCAAACACAACTATGTAATCATGCATGGGTATGCCAATGGTTACTTTTTACCACCTATAACTCGGTTTCTCATATTCCAAGCTATAAATTTTTGTATGTCAAAAACATGGTTGACTATGAATCTAGCTATCAATGCTGCCCAAAATGGACTCAATACATTGTCCCCTGTTGTGGGAAAAATCCTATGTTTCACTAGTGTTCACTAACCCTTAGCCTCAAAATTAAAAGCATTATTCTCTATCTTCTGTGAGGTGATACTTGGGCCACCAACTACCCATACTGCGTCCTCACTATTTGATGTTATCCGACTAGAAATCTACCAAACATAACCCAAATTCTTATTTATCCCCATTTTCTTCCATGTAGTTTTTCTCATCTCCTCCATACGGAATGTTCCTTGTATTCCATGGTTCCCCCACATTTAATAGTGGGAATCAAGGCAGGTGTAATATCCAGTGAAGGGTGATGCATGTTGATAGGCAGTGCGTCAACAAATTTTGCCTTTTCTGATCTCACCTCCTTTGAATATGATTTAATATTATCTTCTGCCTCCGAAGGTAGAGTTGAGTATGGATGGGAGGTAATAGGTTCTTTCTCCTTATTCCCTATGGAGGTATGTCCTCCAGGATTGCTACCCTCTCCCCCTTGTAACCTTTTTTCCTTTTAGTTAACCTTGCCCTTCGTTGGGTATTTTTATAGGTTACCTCTACTGTTAGATAATTCAGTAGAATCAAACCTTGAATATTTTGCCTTTTAGTTTCCCTTTTTGGCCACTTGATTAGAAGAGGATGCATCTTTGAGAGGAATGTTACCTAAGCACAAGAATTCACTAGCACTTAAATAAGGAACAAACTACAAAAATAAGAAAATAAACTTCAGTGTGTATGTTCTGTTCAGGGTATGAATGGGGGGTACTAGTCATAACGACTGGGTATGACTTATATGAACAATTCATATGATACTAAGTATCTGTGTGGGTGTTGATTGGCTTTCATACAAGTCCTCCTAATGATTCATAAGCTAAGGAGTGGCTTTTTAGAAACACCCGTAAATATGTCAAGAAACAAAAGTCCAAAATTTGATATCTACCTAGGTTCTTATGACTTAAGTGTGTGAGTTGTATGGGTGGATACAACTGATTTAGGCAAGTTGTAACCATACCAAAACTACACTAAGTTTTCCTTTTATGTTGTCAGTGAGTACGAGTCTCATTACAACCCCGCTACTTATGGATATGAGTTGTAAGGAGATTTGTATCGACTACAACATAGAAGTTCAACTTTAGAGTTGGATCCCATTAAAAATTTCCAAACTACCTATCTATTTTACTACATATCATCCCCCATATCAGTTTGAAAATACACTCTTCAAGACAAAATATCAAAATTCTTTTCCAACGTTAATTTTCAACTTAGAACTATGAACTAGGGTTACAAATTGAAATATTCATGCAAATTCGCCTTAAATTAAGTTAAAACTATCTCAAATTATCAATATCAACTTAAAATAAAGAGAATTTATATTTAAGAACTTACTTGAATAGTTAAGAAATTAGGGTTCTAAAGTTTTTGACCTTCTTCCTCAAATTCGTTCATAGTTCATTCAATATGAAGAATTTGAACAAGTTGGTAATTCTTTCAAAGTGATTTTGTACCTTTGGAGCTTGAAGATTAATAAAAAATAGAGGTACATTTAGTTTAATGGTGATTCAAATAGTGGGTACCTTATTGTAACACATCGTACTTTTCCTAGTTCAATTTAGCATTGAGAATATCAAGCGTTGTCTTAAAGAGAGGATAACATTTCATACATTTATAAATTTCCATATTTAGAATCTCTAATGTGTAGGAAATGGAATTATCTTTCCAACAATATATGATTCGCCTTAATCCAATAACTGGACGAGAAGTTATGGCAATTTTAAGTTTCAGTCGTAAAACAACATCATTTTGGTCACTTGCGCATCGCGGAGACAGTTTAAATGACAATTGTCAATTTCTAGTAAGACTACGTAATTGTACTGCATCGCGGAGAGGTCCACAATCCGAATTTTCAATTTCTAGTAAGACTCTGCAATTGTACCGCATCGTGGAGAGGTCCAAAATCCCAATTGTCAATTTCCAATAAGATTTTGCAATTCCATAGCGTCGTGCTGAGGTTCCATTTCATAATTGTAACTTTCTAGTGAGCCTCCATGATAATGACGCATCGTAGAGGTAGCCAAAATGGCAATTCAAAAGCATACCATGATAGCTCCACGACGCGGTGATTTTTCAGGTCCCAATTGTCAGATTCCTGTAAGCCACCGCGATAATGGCGCATCGCACCGTAGGCCAATTTTGGGATTTTCACAGTTCGTGTAAAATTTTAAAAGGGGCTCTTTGGTTTTTTTCACTATCCCCAAGTTGTGAAAAATAGATCATTTAACTCATCCTAAGCATATTATACCCATTTTTCACCAAAATACTCTAAAAACAACCCTAGATCATCAAAGCTTACTCCCCAAGAAATCTAATTCCTCCATTAATTATCCAAGGAAATTCAAGATTAAGGATTCTCAACTCTATAACTTCAAAAACATTCAACTTAAATGCATCAATAGGGATCCAAGATGCAAGCCTTAGCATCTAGTTCATCAATTGATGTATGTGGGGTTATGGACAAGGACAATCCTTTAGTCCTAGTGCCCAAAACTTATTTTAATTTCAATTTTTCTGAATTTTATATGATTTCCCATGAAATTCACGTTAGGGTTTATACCCATTATTGTTATTTACAAGCTTATGAGATTTCCAGTGATTTAAAAGTTGAGTTACATGATTATGTTCTTGTTTTCATGTATATTGTAGTAATTTTCAGATTTTGAATTAATTTATCAATGTTAAAATTATCAAGCATGTACATTATGATATTTTAGCATGAGTTTGATGCATGGGTCATTAATCCCTAATTAAAGATTTCTATTTTAGGATTTAATTATGCTATAAGCACCCTATGACTAGATTTCTTTGAGATTGTTGTTAAAGATTTAACCTTATTTTGGTCTACAAATAGGTTTGGAATCCACTTTACTGATTTTTATTACAAATTTAACTTTACTGATATACAATGGGTTTTCATTCTAAATCACTATTCAATTTTAAAAGCGGATTTCCATAAGAATGCGCATACAGATTTAATAGTAGTAGTATTTAGCACAGAGATGGGTACGTTACTATGGTTTGATACCCCAAAACTATGTGTATTGTAGGATTTAGATTGTTCCCACTTCTACATGGGTGATAGATATGTGATCACTTAGATAGGTTAAACTCCCTAGCAATAGAATGACTCCTCTCTAGAAAGTGAGGATTCCTCTTAAGGGGGACAAGAATGGTGGACTTCATGAATTCTCACATAGTTTATGTCGTTTAGAAGAACCTCCCATGTAGAATAAGTTTTTAGATTTCTAAACCCCTAAGATAAAGTATTTACTCTACATAGTTAAATTTCATGAATTTATAATATAGCTTTTAGAAAAGGACAGATTTTAGAAACTAATAGTAAAGGCTCACAGACTTACTCAGATATTGCTTTGCATAAGCCTTCAGATACAGACATACAGATTTCACTTAGCCTATATGATTTGAGAATAAGAAAAGAATACAGATTTTAGAACTAATTTTTGTGACTCACAAGATTTACATTTTACACTTTACTATTTATGACTTATGCTCTTCATATTTCAAATTACTCAAGCCTATGTGAGTCATTTATGTTTTACATTCATGATTTTATAACTTGTGATGCTATTGAAATATTGTTTGACTTAATTCATTCACCCCCATATGGTCAGTACATTCCCAAAGTATTGATCCATATATACGTCTATGTACCGTATTGTCTCATAATGTAGGTTCATATGCTTAGTATCATCAACGTGAGTTATTTTTTATCATCTCAACTACATCTCTTCAATCGGTGAGTCCTCATAGTTTTGGGACTTCGCAATTCAGATTTCTAGTTTATTAGTAGGTAAATATGTACTAATTTCAGACAGTTTGAGTTAGCTGGGGCCTGTCCCAGTGACTCTCTAAATTCAATCAGTAGAGGCTTGTAAGACTACTAGATTTAGTTTTAGATTTTAATTATAGTGTTTAGATTTTCAGTATCTGCTTTATTAGAAAATGAGATTAGTATTTTCAGATATACTCTAATAATTCAGACAGTTTTGTGCACTTATTGTGATCATACATTTACATTACCTTATTTTAAGATTCAGATTTAGTAGAACGCAGCCAGGTTAGATCAGAACTACTTGTACTTTAGAGCACCATGTCGTATCTTGAAAATCAGATTTGGGGTATTACAAAATTGGTATCAGAGCCTAATATTTTGAGAGTCCTAGAGAGTCAAAAAAGCCGCGTTATGTAGAGTATTGATCATCGGTGTAAAGCCTACCATATCTATGAGAAAGAGACTATGGGACATTTTAGGAAATCATCTCTTCTTTTATAATCTATCATGCATTCAGTGTCTCTATCTACTTCTAACTCATGATTTAACATGATAGAAAATGCCTTCTTATCGAGCTAACACACGCAGAAATAATAACTAGCCACCTCATCCCACAGATCCTTTGAATGACAATGTGTCACATGCAAAATTTTAGGCTGCCTTTCAGGCACTAGCTCAAGCTGTGATAGTTAATAGTTAGGGCAACTATCAGGCTATAGTCCCACTTCAGCAAAATAGGGACTTAGCCATAGCCAAGATTCGATATATTCTGAGAAAGAACCTGTCAAAATTCTTTGGGTCTTAGGTAGATGAGGACCCACAGTTTTATCTAGATGAGGTAAAGAAGATCACCCAGATTATGCATGTTTCTAAAGAGAAGTGTATAGTGTTGGCATCCTATACTTTGAAAGATATTTTATATGATTAGGTAGTGATGTGGAAGAAAAGTAGAAGGGAAAATGTTGTTCCCATGTCATTGCAGGTATTTCAGGCTACGTTTATAAATAAGTTCTTCCCATATGAGATCAGGGGAGCCAAGATAGAAGAGTTTATAAACCTGAGGCAGGACTCAATGACAGTGAAGGAGTATTTCTTAAAGTTCAACCAGTTGTCTAAGTATGCCCCTAATCAGATGGTTAACCCTAGGTAAAGCATGAGTAAGTTTTTGATCGATGTGTCTGCATTGGTAGTTAAGGAGTATAGGACTACTATGCTTATTACCAACATAGTTCAGCTAGTTTTATGATTTATGCCCACCAGATAGAGGTAGAGATGTTAAAGGGTAGAGAGAGGGGAAATAAGAAGGCTAGGATAGGGCAGTATGACTATGGTTAGAATAGGTCTGGATGAGGAAATAGTTCACAGTTTCAGAATTGACCATCTATTCCCACACCTTCTTCAACTAGTGATCTTGCACGCAGGAACAGATATGAGTAGTGGGGTTGGTGTCTATGGCCAGATCTCAAAAGAGTATAAGTGGGAATCCCAATCATCCCCTATGTGCTAAGTATGGTAAGAATCATATGGGTGAATATTTGTAGGGTCAGAAAGCTTTTTATAGTTGTTGCCAGATGGGTCATGGGGTTAAAGAGTTCCTTCAAACTACACAGGAAAATAGAGATGTCACTCCTCAAACTCAGGATAATAGTGCACCAACCAATCTAGGTCACCCAGCCCCTCCTCAGGGCGTATCATCTAGTACCGTGGCGGTCAGCGCCAGAATAGGTTCTATGCTTTACCATCCCACCAGGAGCAGGAAGATTTTCCAGATGTTTTTACTGGTATGCTTCATGTCTTTCATCTTGATGTTTATGTGTTGCTATACCCTGGGTCGAGTTTCTCTTATGTGACCCCATTAGTTGCAGTAAATTTTCAGGTAAGTTCTTAAAAGATCCCTGAGCCTTTATTGGTTTCTACCCAGTAGGTGGTTCAGTTGTTGCCAAGAAGATTTGCAGAAAGTGTCCTATCAATGTCCTTTATAAAATCATGTTAGCAGACCTAATAGATTTAGATATGGTTGATTTTGATCTTATTCTTGGTATGGATTGGCTCCATTCCTTTTACGTATCTATAGATTGTCGCAACATAGTGGTAAATTTTTAGTTTCCAGATGATCGAGTCTTTGAGTGGAAAGGAAATTTAGTGTCTCCCAAAAGCCATTTCATATATTATCTTAAAGTCAATAATTTAATCTCTAAAGGGTGTATCTGTCATCTTGTTTCAGTAAAATACACTAAGTTGGAGACTCCAAAAACTCACTCAGTCAGTATAGTTAGTGAGTTTCCCGACGTCTTTCCCAAAGATTTGCAGGGGGTACCTCCTGATAAGGAAATAGAATTCAATATTGACCTTCTCCCAGATACTCAGCCTATTTCCATCCCTTCATATCATATGGCTTATGAAGAGCTTAAGGATTTGAAAGAGCAACTCAAAGATATTTTAGATAAAGGTTTCATAAGGCCTAGTATTTCTTCACGGGGAGCTCCTATCCTATTCGTGTGAAAGAAATATGGTTCTTTGCACATGTGCATTGACTATCGCTAGCTGAATAAAGTTATGATCAAAAACAAATATCCTCTTTTGAGAATTGATGACTTATTTGATCAACTCCAAGGTGCAAGTTATTTCTCAAAGATTTCTCAAAGATAGACCTTAGATCCGGTTATCATCAGCTTAAAGTAAGGGAATGTGATATTCTAAAGACATCTTTCAGAACCCATTATTGTCATTTTGAATTTCTAGTCATTTCTTTTGGGCTAACCAATTCCCCAACAGCTTTCATGGACTTAATGAATAGTGTATTCAAATAGTATTTGGACATGTTTGTCATAGTCTTTATAGATGATATACTCGTCTACTCTTGTAGTGAGGATGATCATGTAAACCATCTTAGAATTGTGTTGGAAACTCTTAGATATAGCCAGTTGTTCGCCCAATTTAGAAAATGCAAATTTTTGTGGAGTTCAATAGCTTTCCTTGGTCATATCGTTTCCATTGAGGGTATTAGAGGTGAACCCCAAAAGCCGAAAGCCGTAAGAAATTAGCCTAGACCTATATTTCCATCAGAAATTAGGAGTTTCTTGGGTTTAGCTGGCTATTATAGACATTTTTTAAGGTTTTCTCATCTATTGCATCCCCTATGTCTAGATTGACCCAAAAGAAACTTAAGTTCCTGTGGTCAGATTCCTGCGAAAAGAGTTTTTAGGAGTTGAAGACTCGACTTTCTTCAGCCCCACTATTAGCATTACCTGATGGTACAGATGGTTTTATCGTGTATTGTGATTCCTCTAGAGTTGGTTTGGGTTGTATTCTGATGCAGAGAGGTAAATTCATAGCCTATGCCTCTAGACAGCTTAAGCCTCATGAAAGAAAGTACCTAACCCATGATCTTGAATTAGTCGCTGTTGTGTTTGCTTTGAAAATCTGGAGACATATGACACAAGAGAGAGTAGCATTCTGGACCAAATGTGGCGCCTAGAAACTATGTCCAAGACTAATCTTTCATTATAATTAATTCAGGGACTTAGAAGGCAATTATGAGAGAAGAGATTATTAAAAGACTAGATGCTAAATTTTTATCATTATTCATTATTCTGTATTAATTTTTGGAGAAAGGAAAGGGCCAGCTATTGCTTGAAGAGAGAGAAAACATTTTTCTCTTATTTTCAGGATTGGCACACCAAGATCATCTTATATTTTTTGGTATGATGAATATATCTATGACAATTTTCATTTTATTCATGAGTAGCTAAGTTTATTAATTAGGGTTATGGAAGCCTTGTAACATACAATCTATTATTACTTTGGGTTTTTTTAAATTCATCATGTGTTGACCTGCTTATATCATACTCTCTTCATTTATCTTGAATTCTCATGGTTTCCAACATAGAGGATGTGCCTTAAAAATCAACTTGTTCGATAGAAAGGTTGATGTTGGGAGAAGAGAGTAGTGATAAATAAATAGGATTTCCAACCTCTATTTCATATGTTAATGCCTTACCAAGATTAACTACTTGGAGATTTCGTATTGTTTTTGTAAACACTTTTGATTTGAGAGATTTAAAGTGAATTAGTCCTTGATAGTTGAGAAACACTAGGATTATGTTATTAAATACAATATTTTTCTTTGTAAGTATGATACATGTATGAATTCGTAAAGCCCATAGTTAGAAAGTATTGGAAACTACTAGGTGGATATAACCCTAGGTTGCTATTACTCTAAATTTGAATACTACTATACATATTTAATCTTGGTAAACTTAAACCATTAATTTGTGAACTGAATCAAATTCTCCCTTTTTGTTTTATGAAAACTAATGATTAAAAGTCAAATAATTTGCATACAACTTAATTAGTACCATATTCCCTGTGGGATTCGACCCCCACCTAGCTAAGTTCTATATTTGACAGCGACCGCTTACGCTCTTATAAGAGAGGTGTAATTTGGGAATATCAAATTTTGGCGTCATTGCCGGGGAATACGGTTGTCAATTGAGTTTATGTATGTTAATTGACTGTTAGTCAAGTTTTCTTATTTTAAGTTTATTTATTGTTTTTGTTTGTTATATGCTCATTGTTGTTTATTCCATAAACCATTTGTTTAGGAGAGCCATTATTACCCTCATCTCATTGAAAGAATTGCTAACCAACAGGAAGATAAAAGATTAGCCGCTTTGGCTAATGCTCAATTAAATCAACAAAATGAAGATAACCCAAGTCGGGTACCTAATCTAGATAAAGAGGAACTGAGAGATGATGATTTAATTGACCCAGCTAATAGGAGGCATGCAGCATGGGTAGTTACAATTGTAAATCAAAATCGTCCATCCAGAGGAAGACTAGACTTCCAAACTGTGCAGTTTGATATTGAAAATGATGAGGATGATTTGCATGGGACTGGATCTATATGGGCAATTATTTGACCACCACTAGCTCCTGGGGTGAAATTCAACATCACCAGTACTATGATCCGGCTACTGAATCTAAAAAAAATCTTTGGTGGATTACCTGGTGATGATCTAAATATACATTTTGTAAATTTTATTTGTATTTGTAAGTCATTTGATAATCCTAGAGTGGGACAAAATGTTATTCGATTAAGATTGTTCCCACTATCTCTGTCTGGAGAGGCAACTATGTGGTTGAATGAGCTGACTACTGGTTTTATAACAAACTGGAGGCAACTGAAAAGAGCTTTCCTGACAGGTTCTTTCCTCCCTCCAGAATGTTACAGTTAAGGGATGAGATCAGCAACTTTAGGCAATTGGACAGTGAAGCTTTGCGTGAGACTTGGGCGAGGTTTAAAAAAAAGTTGACTCAATGCCCAAATCATAAGATAAATGGTGAACACTTGATGGAAACATTCTACAGAGCTTTGAACTTATTTACAAACCCAATAGTGGATAATGCTGCAGGAAGAGTTTTTATGGAGGTCACCGTTACTGAGGCTACGGACATGTTAGAAAGAATGACTAAGACAAATAGATCTTGGCATACTAGAGATTCTATGGTAGCAAGCAACATTGGGTCTAATGTAATATCAGCAGAGCAATATAGGAGAGAAGAGGAGCATGATCAAGATATGGCTCATATAAAAACCCAGATGGATATACTTATGAAACATTTGCTATCAGGGAATGTAGAAAAGGTAAAAGATATGGGGTCCCATGGTAAGAGAGAAGAATCAAACACTGAGGAAGAGGCTAATTATTTGCATAACTAAGCAGTTTTTGGAGCGGTGGTCAAGGAAACTAAGGTTGGAACTATTAAGGATATTGGAAGAATATAAGTGACAAGAGTGGACTATATTTAACTCTTTGAAACCATGATAATGCTAGCACCGGTTCAGGAAAAATATCCGTGAAGGATATGATGGAGAAACTACTAAAGGGAGTAAAGGCGACCAATTTTGGGGTGACTACTATAAAGAGTGACATATATTCCATGTGTCAACTAGTAAATTTTCACTAAATAGCTATTAAATAACTGAAGCAGCAGATGAGACAACTATCCACAATATTTAACCAAAGACAGAATGGGACTCTACCAAGTGATATAATTCAGAATCTGAGGACTGATGGATCGTGTATGGCCATTAACACTAGGAGTGGTAAGATGTCATCTAGTCTAGAATTGGGAGAATCCTCTTATATTGATGCAATCAAAATGGATTGAGAGATGGTTGATGAATCTTCAGTGGTGCCTATGGAGTTGGGAGGTTTCGAAAAGAAGAGTGCAGAAGTGGAACAACTACCTAAGACAAGGCAGTTAGTAATGTGCAGCAAGGCATAAGAAAGGAGGTAAAAGTTCCTCCAAATAAAATCATAAGGCCAAAACCCACATTTCCACAATGATTAAAGAAGAATAAAAATGAATGCAAGTTTAACAAATTCATGGCTATGTTGAAGCAATTGATAGTGAACGTGTCTTTGGTTAAAGCACTTGAGAAGATGGCTAGATAAGCTAAATTTATGAAAGATCTTATGAAAAAGAAAAGAGCGGTAAGCTATGAATCTGTGGATAATCTCCATAATTATAGTGTTATTTCTATGAGGTCGTTGGTGCAGAAGAAGACAGACCTAGGAGCGATTAGGTCTATAGATTTCGTTAAGGCCTTATGTGATCTTGGAGCTAGAATCAATATAATGACGCTAGCTGTTTATAAGAAGTTGGGTTTAGGAGACCCCACACCCATAAACATGCGACTTATAATGGCGGATAGATTGGTGAAAAGGCAAGTTGGAATTCTACATAATGTACTTGTAAATGTGGCAATTTTATATTTTTTGTTGACTTTGTAATTCTTGCTTACGAAGTGAACTTTGAAGTACCCATAATTTTGGGCAGGCCGTTCTTAGCAACCGAGAGAATATTAGTTGACCTGGAGTTGAATGAGCTGAAATTTAGGCTCAATGGGAAAGAGGTTAGTTTTGAAGTATATTAATCCATGTAACAATAAAAGGTGATAAGTGTCTTTTTAATAGTTGATGTATTCTACGAAGATGAGTGAGATATACTAGTTAAGGATAGGCCTGCTATAAAGACTATAGCTAGTTTGGTTGATCTTTAAAGTAAGGATGTGAGTAACTTCAATGTGGATGGACTTGGAATAAAGCATTTTCTTGATCAAACAAATCAAGTTCGAAGGCTATCATCGATGTATCTTGAAGAAGTCTGAGTAATCAAGATAATCAAGTTATCCCGCGATGTTAAATTAGGCACTGCATAGGAGGCAACCCATCATTTTATTTTTATTTTATCATGTTAAATAAAAATACAAAAATAAAAGTCGAGCCACAACCAAAACTATGGCGCTTGGTGGGAGGCAACCCATCCTTCTAATCATTTTTGTTATTTTTGATTAAGTGTAGATGCATGAAGTACTAAGGAGGTGATTGGTACTAAATTTTGTTTGGAATTGGTCCATGTCAACGGTGGTAAGTTTAGGAGTACTGGGAATATTACAGGTAAGTTAGAGTGGTCAAATGTGTAAGGCTCGAGTCATGATTCATGTTAGAGTTGTGACCCAAATTAGGTTAATTCGACCGTAAAATTTTTGCGGTACAGAACTTTCTCAATGCCTCATATGGATAATAGGGTGCATGAAGTCCAATTTTAAATGTCTATAGGTGTGAGGTGCCTAAGTTACATAGGTCATGGCAGAGCATCGCCTAAAACATAGCTAAGCCTACTGTCTAGGGTATGCTTTACCTTGTGCGACCCCTACTTCAAGCTAGGCGATCTCCTGTGTGGCGCATACATACTTTTAGGCGATCAAGAATGTGGCGCCTACCCTATCGCCACCACCTACTGCCTCACTTATGCAATAACAAATGCAGCGCTTAACTCACCTTTTGCGGCAGGTTGTACGATGCATACTTGAGGTTGTGCGATTACTTATACGCCGCCTAGACCAATACATACGCTCACTATTTTTGTTGAGCGATAGGCTGTGCGACGCACACTTAATGATGTGCGATAACATATACACCGCACACCCTTCCAATTTCAAGATATATCCATCTTTGCACTGGGTCAAACCGACTCGGATTTCATTCTTTCAATAGAATCCACACCCTAAATTCCCAATTCATCCTTATTTCACCCTAAGACGTACAAGATTTCTCCCTTACCATTCTCTTTGTCCTTCAAGATTACTCTTTGCTTAAGAATCTCAAGAATTTTCCCATTCCTTCCTCAATCTTCCATCTTTAAGTTAAGTTTTACTTTCTTAACCCTTAGTTATTGTGACCTTTTGTTATAGTTAATTAATTTCTTGAAGATTATGAATTAAATTCTTGCCATATCTGTGTCAAAGAAAGATTTTGAACATCTTGGGAAGACAAGCACCATTGTTGTAGTACTTGAGCTTGTACATGTGAGTGAATTGTTCTAAACCAACATGGTAGTTGTGTAACCATTAGTTTCCATCTTATTGTATTGAAAATAATGTTGAGAAAATTATGTTAAAGTGATGGTGTTCTATATATCTTTCTATGGTTGAAGTTGTAGGGTATGATTTTGTTCAAAAAGTACTTCATTGAAATAAAGTTGGGGAAATTAAAGTGAGTGAATTGTATTGCGACTAATGTTGGTGCACCATATCAAAGTGTATATTGGCGAAGTCTGAGTACCCGACAATAACACTTAATTGGTTTATAATAACAAATTAAGTGTGAGCTGGTGACTTCACCACCTTCATCTTGATTATAGTTAGTTTCATTATGAGTGGATGACATGGGTGATGTGATGAATACAACAAAAATGGCTCCAATGATGATCCCCATGCAGGTGGCATAACTCCTAAGGTTGATGAAGATTACTAGTAGCCAGGTTTTTTAGCTTGTTATTTCCATTGGGGATAGTGATAGATTAAGTGTAGGGTGGCTGGTTACTTTGCTGTTTGTTTTGTAAGAAATTAGTACCTTATCCTTAGTATTCTTCTATGATAGGATTATTTATTTTGTTTCTTGTTAGATGTTTGTTTGATTTAGTCATAGTTAGGTGCTTCTCTCGATGATTGATGGATGATGACCGTCTTAACATAAAATTAGTCATTTGTTGTAAGTAAATGTTCTTATGGATAACATGACATTGTAGCATGAGTATGTGATGGATCATTACATTTGAAACACCTAGGCTCTAGTTATGACTTTTGTTGTGATTGTTGGTTTTAGTTGAATTCATTAAATTGTTAGGTCGAGAATCTATAATGCTCCTAATTGAGTTGATCATGTGCCATAAGTGTGTATGACTACTGTATATTCCTTATTGCAACTGATGCTAGAATTTGATTGGTGTGTGTGCAAAGAAAAATAAAGATTGTAAGTTTAGGAGATGATTTAGGCATTTCTTAGACAACCATTGTTCATACCTTCTTTTGACCTATCTTTGCACATTATCTTAGCTAGAACTATTGAGCCTTTAGCTTGTTCTTTGTTAGCCTCATTTGTATCCTAATCCGTTCTTTAATAGATCGTAATTTGATTCAAAAGCTCCTAAGTGCTTTAATGTAAAATGAATTTGAGTTAGGAGTTTGACAATAAGAGGGAAAAAGGTGAAATTGATGCCCCTACGACTAGTTATTTGCATACGAAATTGATGTGGTTGGGAGTAGCAAAAAATGTTTAAAAAGTTCCAAATTTTATCCCGGACATGTTACAATGAACTTGTTTTTTCCCCGGTCCTTCTTGGACGTTATGCACCTCAACTAAGGAAAATCGCTTAAGTTGAGGGTAGCTATGATAAGGGTGAGTAATGTGAAATGGGTGAAAAAAAAATTTGAAAGTGTTGCATACTCTCACCATAGTGTTGTTAATTGAGTTTAATGGGATGGGGTGAAAACTAAAGATATGGATAGATGAAAGTGGTGTAAATTGGTTGTTAGAAATTGGTTTTAGTTGCATAATGTTGTGTATTAAACACCTTAGGGAAGATAGTCACTATTTCTGGCCAAAATAGTTTCTACCCATCCTTTAGCCTGCATTACAACCCGTAAAAGACCTATTTGATCCTAATCTTAGTATTCGGATATTAGTGGAGCATTACACTAAGGGCAAGCATATGGTTATCAATTGTAATTTGATAATTCATTATGAGAGTGATCACAACTTGATTCTTGTACCCATTTTGTTAGAAATTGCATGATTATGTATAATTATAGGTAACTTTCTTGTTGTGAGGGAACATGGTTGATGAAGGTTGGGTAATTTATATGATTTCTTTGCTTAAACGGTATGCATGAATTTGCCAACTTAATGAGTCTATTCTTGAGGGTAGGTTGTCTCTAGTAATGATTCATGAATCTACTTCTTTTCATAATTGTTGTATGAGCCTATTTGAGCATCTTGTTTTTCTTTGTGGGTGCTAAGACTTGTGTAGTATGCATAAATGGATATATTTTTGGAGGACGAACAAAGCTTTAAGTGTGGGGTGGTGATCTTGGGTGCATTTACACACCTAAACACCATAACTTATCCATATTTTAGCTAAGTTTAGATAACAAAGTGCCTAGTTTCTTATGTTTTTACCCTACTTCTATGTAATTGAGCTAACCGATGTGATTAGCATAATTTCAAGTATTAATGAGGTAGATGAAGACATAATGGGACTATGGAATGGGGATGACATATGATACAACAGAGAGTAGCAGTATGGACCAAATGTGGCGCCTAGAAACTATGTCCAAGACTAATTTGTAACTATAATTTGTTCAGGGACTTAGAAGGCAATTACAAGAGAAAAGATTATTAAAAAGACTTGATGCTGAATTTTTATCATTATTCATTATTCTATATTAATTTTTGGAGGAAGGAGATGGGCGACTATAGCTTGGAGAGAGAGAAAATGCTTTTCTCTTATTTTTACGATTCGCACACCAAAATCATCTTCTAGTTTTTGGTATGATGAATAAATCTGTGACAATTTTCATTTTATTCATGAGTAGCTAAGTTTATTAGTTAGGGTTATTGAAGCCTTGTAATATACAATCTATTACTTTGGGTTTTTGAATTCATCATGTATTGACCTGCTTATATCATACTCTCTTCGTTTATTTTGAATTCTCGTGGTTACAAACATCGAGGATATGCCTTAAAACTCAACTTGTTTGATAGAAAGGTTGAGGTTCGGAAAAGAGAGTAGTGACAATAAAATAGGATTTCCAACACCTATTTCATATTAATGCCTTAACAGGATTAACTACCTGGACATTTCGTTTTGTTTTTGTAAACACTTTTGATTTGCGAGATTTAAAGTGAATTAGTCCTTTATAGTTCAGAAACACTAGGATTGTGTTATTAAATACAATATGTTTCTCTGTAAGCATGATACATGCATGAATTTGTAAAGCCCATAGACAGAAAGTATTGAAAACTACAAGGTGGACATAACCCTAGCTTGCTATTTCTCTAAATTTGAATACTACTATACATATTTCATCTTGTTAAACAGAAACCATTAATTTGTGAACTGAATCAAATTCCCTCTTTTTTTTACGGAAATGAATGATTAAAAGTCAAATAATCTGTATTCAACTTAATTAGCACCATATTCCCTGTGGGATTCGACCCCAACCTAGTTGGGTTCGTTTTTTGATAGCGACCACTTACGCTCTCGTAAGAGAGGAGTAATTTTGGCGTATTAACGCCCTTAGTAGAGTCTATATGGGCAATGTTGCTCATGTGTAGAATAATAAGAAAGGCTTAGATTCAAAAGTTCATGCTTTGGCGAGATGGGGTGTTAGGTTGGTTGATTCAACTGAAAGGAATGTTTGATTTCCGAGTAGTTCCGAATCTTCCCTAGTTTTGGAAGTGAAGGAGTAACAAGACAAGTATTCTAGTTTGGTCAAACTAAAGGAGTCAGTTAAAGACCAAAAGGTAGAGGTTTTCTCCCAAGGGGGAGATGGCATTTTGAGATACCAGAGTAAATTGTGTGTGCCATGTGCTGATGATTTGAGATAGAAGATTATGGCAGAAGCATATGGTGTGTGTTATTCCATTCATACTGGTGCTACCAAGATCTGTCATGATTTGTGGTATATCTATTGTTGGAGTGGTATAAAGAAAGATATAGCAGAGTTTGTAGTAAAGTGTGCAACTTGTCAACAGGTTAAGGTAGAGCACCAAAGACCTAGTAGTACATTGGAAGAGTTTGGTACACCCACTTAGAAGTGGGAAGAGGTGAATATGGATTTTTTGACTAGTTTATCCCATTCGCATCGTCAACATGATTCGATTTGGGTTGTTGTAGATAGATTAACTAAGTCTGTGCATTTCTTGCTTGTTCACACGTCTTACATAGTTGAAGATTATGCTAAGTTGTACATCAGAGATTTAGTCAGACTACATGGAGTTTCCTAGTCTATCATTTCAGATAGGGGCACTCAGTTAACTTTTCAATTCTGGAGAGCCATTTAGAAGGGTCTTAGTACCCAAGTCCTTAGTTGAGCTTTCTACCCTTATATAGATGGTCAAGTAGAGAGGACCATTTAAGCTCTAGTAGATATGTTGAGGGCATGTGCTATTGATTTCAATGGTAGTTAGGATGAGCATTTGCCATTGATTAAGTTCGGTTATAATAATAGTTACTATTCTAGCATATAGATGGCCCAATATGAGGCTCTTTATGGAATGACATGTATATCACCCATAGGTTTGTTTGAAGAGGGTGAGGCTTCTTTGCTTGGGCCTGAAGCGGTGTTTGATGCTATGGAGAAGGTTTAGTTGATGAGAGAAATATTGAAAATAGCGCAGAGGCATCATAAATCATATGCAGATATGATAAGAAGGGACCTAAAGTTTGAAGTTGGTGCTTTAGTGTATCTGAATATTAACCCATGAAAGAGGTGAAGAGATTTGGCAAAAGGGGGAAGCTTAGTCCCCGGTATGTTGGCCCTTACAGAATTATGAGTCGTGTTGGAAAAGTAGCTTATGAGCTTGATTTGCCCACAGACTTGTTGTCCATTCATCCTGTATTCTACATCTCTATGCTTAAGAAGTGCATCGGTGACTCCACTGTTGTAGTTCCTTTAGAAACCTCAGATATTTAGAACAACCTTTCTAATGAAGAGATTCCATATGAGATTTTAGATCATCAGATCCGTAGACTAAGGAACAAAGAAGTTTCCTTGGTCAAAGTTCCTTGGTAGAATCAGTCTGTTGAGGGTGCCACTTGAAAAGTAGAAGTAGATATGCAAGTCAAGTACCCTCACCTCTTCTCCACAAATTTTGATTCAGTCGAAGGTAATACTCTTCCTTAATTTAGTATCTTTCTAGTTTCAGATCCAACTCTGTAGTCGTCCTCATTGAAAATTCATGTACTTTAGTTGTTCAATTTTTTTCAGTTGTGCATGCTATCATATAGCCACATATTCCTCAGTTTCCTTAGTCGAACTAGCCACATTTAAAGATGAATGTTTCCAAGGGGGAAATATTGTAACACACTATACTTTTCCTAGTTTAATTTAGCATTGAGAATGTCAAGCATTGGCTTTAAGAGAGAATGGCATTTCATACATATAAAATTTTCCAGATTTAGACCCTCCAATGTGTAGGAAATCGAATTAGATTTCCAACGATATAAGATTCGCCTTAATCCAATAACCGGACTTAAAGTGATGGCGATTTTAAGTTCCAGTTGTAAAACACTATCATTTTGGTCACTAGTGCATCGCAGAGATAGTTTAAATGAAAATTATCAATTTCAAGTAAGACTCTGCGATTGTACCGCATCACGGAGAGGTCCAAATTTCCAATTGTCAATTTCCAGTAAGACTCTGCATCGCGGAGAGGTCCAAAATCTCAATTGTCAATTTCTAGTAAGATTTCATGATTCCACCACATCAAGGCGAGGTTACATTTCACAATTGTCACTTTCCAGTGAGCCTCCATGATAACGGTACGTCCCGGAGGTAGCTAAAATGGAAATTCAAAAGCAAACTACGATAGCTCTACATCGCAGTGACTTTTCAGGTCATAGTTAATAGTTTCCAGTAGGCCACCGCGATAACGGCGCATCGTGCCATAGGACAATTTTGGAAATTATCCCAACCTAAGTAAAATTTTAAAAGGGGCTCTTTTGTGTTTGTCTCTAGCCCCAACTCGTGAATAATAGATCATTTAACCCATCCTAAGCATATTATACCCATTTTTCACCAAAATACTCTTAAACAAAACCCGAGATCATTAAAGCTTACTCCCCAAGAAATCCAATTTCTCCATTCATTCTCCAAGGAAATTAAAGATTAAGGATTTACAACAAAATAACTTCAAAAAAATTCAACTTAAAAGCATCAATAGGGGTCCAAAATTCAAGCCTTACCATCTAGTTCATCAATTGAGGTATGTGAAGTTATGAACAAGGAAAATCCTCTCGTCCTTGTGCCCAAAAGTTGTTTTAATTCAAATTTTACTGAATTTTATATGATTTCCCATGAAATTCATGTTAGGGTTTATACCCATTATTGTTATTTACAAGATTATGAGATTTCCAGTGATTTAGAAGTTGAGTTACATGATTATGTTCATATTTTGATGCATATTGCTGTAATTTCAAGATTTTGAATTAATTTATCAATGTTAACATTATCAAGCCTGAACATTATGATATTTTAACATGAGTTTGATGCATGGGCCATCAAGCCCTAATTAAAGATTTCTATTTTAGGATTTCATTGTGCAGAAGCACCCTATGACTAGATTCTTTTGAGATTGTTGTTAAAGATTTGACCTTTTTTTGGTCTCCGAATAGGTTTGGAATTCACTTTACAGATTTAGATTACAAATTTATCTTTATAGATATACAGTGGGTTTTCATTGTATACCACTATACTATTTTAAAAGCGAATTTCCATCAGAATGAGAATACAGATTTAATGGGAGTAGTATTTAGCACAGAGATAGGTACATTACTACGGTTTCATACCCTAGAACTACGTGCCAACATATGATTAAGATTGGTCCTACATCTACGTGGGGGATTGATATGTGATCTCTTAGATAGGTTATACTCCCTGGCAAAAGTATGACTCCTCTTCTAAACGTGAGGATTCCTCCTTAGGGGGCACAAGAACGTTGAACTCCATGAATGCTCATATGGTTTATGTCAGTTAGAAGAACCTCCCTTGCAGAATAAGTTTTAAGATTTCTAAACCCCTAAGATAAAGTATTTTCTCTACAGCTTTAAAGTTTCTGAATTTAAAATATAGTTTTTAGAAAAGGACAGATTTTAGAAGCTAATTGTAAAGGTTCACAGATTTACTCAGATATTGCTATACATAAGCCTTCAGATACAGACATACAGATTTCACTTAGCCTATATGATTGGAGAATAAGAATAGAATACAAATTTTAGAACTAAGTGTTGTAAACCACAAGATTTAAATTTTATGCTTTACTAGTTATGATTTATGATCTTCAAAATTTTGATTACTCAAGCCTATGTGAGTCATTTACATTTCGCATGCATGATTTTATAACTTGTGATGCTATTGAAGTATTGTTTGACTTGTTTCATTCACCCCCATATGCTTAGTACATTCCCAAAGTACTGATCCGTTAATACGTCTATGTGATGTATTATCTCATAATGTAGGTTTAGGTGCTCAGTCTCAGCAGCATGAGTGATTTTTGAGCATCTCATCTACATGTATACAGTTGGTGAGTCCTCATAGTGCGAGGACTTAGCTATTCAAATTTCCAATTTATTAGTAGATGATTCAGTACTCAGTTTAGATATTTCAAATCAGTTGGTGCCTATCTCAGTGGCTCTCTAGATTCAATCAATAGAGGTTTGTCGACTACTAGATTCAATTTTAGATTTTAGTTGTAGTATTCAGATTTTTTGCATTTTCTTTATTAGACTAATGAGATTAGTATTTTCAGATATACTCTAATAATTTATAAAGTTTTCCACACTTATTTTGATCTTACATTCATATTCCCCTATTTTGAGATTCAGATTTAGTAGAAGGCAACCAAGGTTAGCTCAGGGATACATATAGTTCAGAGCACCGTGTGGCATCCCAAAATTTAGATTTTGGGGCGTTACACTTATAGGCTTTAAAATGATGTTCTGGGTTGGGTTGACCCACAACCCCACCTTATAAGCTTTGGTATGAGTCACGTGTATGACTCGTACCCAAGCTTACGGGTCGTTTCCTTAACTCGTATGGACCTGAAACCTTACCTGGGTTCTGGAGTGGATACAACTCAATTTTACGATTCTTACCTTTAGGGTATGACTCATTTTGAGAATTGTTAGACACCAGAAATTTTAACTGAATTTGCTTAGTCTCCCAGGTCCTTATGATTCTTACTCACAAGTCGTACCATTAAGATACAACTCATGAAGAGTCCGGATGACCAACTTTCTTGAATTTTTTGGCTATTTTCTACAATCTATAGCCCTGAACATTGATCAAACATATTACCATATAAATAAATAAGTACAAGAAATATGGGTTACCTCATATGGAACACTTTGATTTTATGTCGTGGAACGATGTTGCTAAGTTGGGTACTCAGATTTAACAAACTAGATTCATGGGTTGCCTCCCATGCAGTTCTTGATTTAACATCGCGGCAAAACATAATCACCTTGGTTACTCAGCCTTCACAAAGGATCATCTCAAAAATCATATTTAATTCATTATTTTTTCCCATATAGTGCTTGACTCTTTGCCCATTCTCCATGAACGGGGCTTCACCGTCCCACATTAATTCCAAAGTACCATATGGGAACACTCTAAATATAAGAAAGGGACCATACCATCTAGATTTTAAATTACCTTGACACAAGCAAGCATTGAGTTGTAGAGAAATATCTAGTCATCTTTTTTGAAGATTCTCATCACAATTTTGCGATCATGATGCATCTTCATCTTTTCTTTGTAAAGTGTAGAACTTTCATAAGCCCAAAGTTAGAATTCATCCAACTCATTCATACTATTCTTCCTTGACTTGGCTGCATCTTACCACTCAAAATTTTGCTTCTTCAATGCCCATATTTCCATACACTAGCTGATAAGGTGAAACACCAATTAAGGTCTTGAATGCTTTTCGGTAAGCCTATAATGTGTTATCGAACTTTTGTGACCAATCAGTCCTATTGGCATTTACTGTCTTTCTTAAGATGGACTTGATTCTCTGTTGGACACACCTCAACCTGTTCATTAGTCTGCTGATGATAAGTTGTTTCCACCTTGTGTTTCACTCCATACTTCTCAAGCAGACTTTTGAAAACATGATTACAAAAATGTGACCCACCATCAATAATGATAGCATGTGGTATGCCAAATCGAGAAAATATATGTTTTTTAAAGAATTTAGTGATACTACATGCTTCATTATTTGGGTATGAAATTTCTTCCACCAATTTAGAAACATAATCCATAAACACAAGAATATACCTCATGCCAAATAAACTCACAAGGACCCATGAAGTCTACACCCCATTCATCAAACAATTCCAATTCTAAGATAGGAGTCATAAAAAGTAAATGGCATCTAGAGATGTTACCTTGTCGTTGACATTGATCACAAGAAGAACAAAAATCATATGCATCTTTGCATATTATTGGCCAATAATACCACATTGTAAGATTTTTTGGGCTACGCGAGTTCCTCCATGATGACCCCAACTGGTGAAGAATGACAATCCTCAAGTATACTCATTATCTCCACCTCAGGTATGCATATATAAATAATCCCATCCGCACAGAATCTGAATAATAAGGATCATCCCAGAAAAATTTCCTTAGCTCATGCATAAACTTCTTTCTCAGTTGAAAGGAAAGATTTTCTAGGATTAGATAACTTGCTAGATAATTTGCATAGTCTGTAAACCATGGTATTAGATATTACGAATCTGCTAATATCTGCTCATCTAGAAAACTGTCATCAATCTCAAGCCCATATTCAATATTCTACATACCTTCCTCCTTAAGTCAAGACAAATGATCTGCAACTTGATTATTTGTTTTAATCCTGTCCTTGACCTCAAAATCAAATTTTTACAGCAATAGCACCCACATAATAAGTCTGGGCTTAGAATCTTTCCT
This sequence comes from Capsicum baccatum var. pendulum, assembly GCA_030864225.1. Classification (NCBI taxonomy): domain Eukaryota; kingdom Viridiplantae; phylum Streptophyta; class Magnoliopsida; order Solanales; family Solanaceae; genus Capsicum; species Capsicum baccatum. Next base: position 159,129,462 of record CM061555.1, on the reverse strand, counting down.
TGAAATCAGGTACCTCAATGCTGCATAATCAGTGTGCATAATCATACTTGTCCCAATCAAATAAGACCTAAAATTCTCAAAGGGAAAAAACACTAGCAACAACCCTTGTTCTGTCACATTGTGGTTTTTTTGAGTTGGATTTAGTTCCTTTCTAGCATAGTAGAATGGATGAAGGATATGTTCCTTATGTTGAACTAGTACATCCCCTAAGGTCAATCCACTCGCGTCACACATAACCTCAAAATGTAAGGACCAATCTGGGGACACCATGATAAAAGCAGTCATCAACTTCTATTTTAGGCGCTCAAAAGTCTTCAAGCATGCTTCAGTAAACTTAAAATTTACCTCTTTCTTAAGAAGGCTAAAAAGATGGTCGGCAATCTTGGAGAAATCCTTGATGAACCACCTTTAAAACCCAACATGACTTAAGAAGTTACGAACAACCTTCATAGAAATTGGTAGAGGTAATTTCTCAATCAATTCAACCTTCGCTCTCTCTACCTCAATAACCTTTTTTAAAATCACTAATCCAAACACTATACCTTCTTTGACCATAAAATGGCACTTTTCTGTATTATGTACCAATTTGAATTCTTCATACCTTCTAAGAGCATTTTCCAAGTGAACTAAGCAGTTATCAAAATAATCACCAATGATTGAAAAATCAAACATAAATAGTTTAATTGTGTCTTGTATCATGGCAGAGAAGATTGACATCGTACATCTCCCAAAAGTGTTTAGAGCATTACATAGCCCAAATGGCAAACGTCTAAATGTAAAGGTCCCAAAGAACAAGTGAAGGTTGTCTTCACTTATTATTAAAGTGTAATAGTAATTTGGTTGTAAACTAAATACCTATTAAGTAAACAGTACCATCTTATGCCTGCTAACCTGTCTAACATGTTATCCATGAAGGAAATGGGAAAATTATCCTTCTAAGTCCATGCATTCAATTTTGTGTAATCTATGTATACTCTTCAACCTATGACTGGCCTTATTGGAACTAGATCATTCTTCTCATTAGGAATACCATCTTTTTTTGGATCATATTATATCAGACTAACTTACTTACTATCAGTAATAGGATACGCTATATCATCATCCAATAACTTGATTATCTTTTTCTTTACCATCTCTTGTATAGGAGGATTGAGTCAATACTTGGATTACAATATGGCTCAAGTTTAATTTTATGAGTACAAATACTAGGTGGTAAACCAATAATATCTATAGTGGACAAACCTATGACCCTGTTGAATCTCAGTAGCATTGATAGCAAAGCTTCTACTTCTATTTCACTAAAGTCAACTACAATGATTACCAACAAACTATTTTTGACTTATTAAAATGTATATCAAAGATGAGAAGGGAGAGCCTTCAACTCTAACATGGGTGGCTTCTTAATAAATGGACGAGTAGGTGGAGTTGTTATATTCTTCAGATCCAAATCAATCTTCTTTGATGCATAAGTTTAAGAACTACTTCTATAGAGTGCACATAAATCTCCTCATAATCTTCAATACCATTACTATCAAAGTTTATAATCACTGCTTCTAGAGCTTCGATCTCTTGAATAGAAATAGTCTCTGAAGTATCTTCCTATGTTGTTACTGCATGAATATCATGGAAAGAGTCTCTCTTCATCATACTCATCAATAACAGGTATAACTCTCAACTCATCAAGCCGTTTCACGGATTTGCATACATTAAACATCACTTGTTCATCATTGAGTCTCAGGATCAGATGTCCCAGCTCCAAATAAATCAATGTCCAGTATGTATCCAAGAAGGGTCTTTTCAAGATAATTGGAACTTGACGATCCACTTCATAGTCTAATATGAAAAAATCAGTAGAAAAAATGAAAGAAGCTACCTTAACCAATAAATCATATAGAATACCAACTGGCTTTTTCATCGTCCAATCTGCCATTACTAGTCTCATGGTGGTTGGAGTAGGAGCCCCCAACTAATACTACTTAAATATAGAAAATGGCATGAGGTTGATACTATCCCCCAAATAGCATAGAGCACAATCAAAGTCAAAATATCCATCGGTGCAAGGTATAGTTCAAGCACCAGGATCCTCTTTCTTCTCTATCAAAGACCTAGTTGCTACATTGCTACAATTTTAATTATTATTGAATGACTCATAACTGACTAATGTCTCCTTAGTGATTAGATCCTTTATGAATTTTTCATATCTTGATATTTGCTCTAACGCCTCTACAAGTAGGATGTTGACAGATAGTTCCATTAATATAGAAAAAAATTTTTGCTACTTACGCTCTTCTTGTTTATTTTTCAACCTTTGAGGAAAAGGAGGGCGAGGTCTTGAAATAGGCCTAAAAAAAGGCTCCTAGATTTCACATTTTCCTATATCTTGATTGCTAGAACCCTTCATATCAACAACAATATCATCATTCTCTTTCTGAACAATAGTGCGTATAGGCAGGTCCATAGTGGTTTTGCCACTTCTAGTGGTAATGGTATGGTAGTGAACATCAGTTTTTGGATTTGCAATCGTGTTACAAGAAAGATTTCCAGGTTGTATCTAATTTAATATAGCTGACATCTTGACATATTGTGGTTCTAGTTGTGTAATTACAGTAGCATGTGACTCAAGTTTCTAATTCAGCCCTGACCGTTCTGCCTTAATCTCTTTAACAGAGATCTCTTGACTTTTTTCCCTTTGACCAGTTTTGACAACATTACCTGTATTCTAGATTTTGAATCACGACTGCCTGGTGGAACGTACATGTCACTCTTCTCCTTGTAGTTATGTTTCCATTGTTAATCACCATCTATTTATACTTCTATCTCTGTATCTATCCTTATAATAATTCCAACCTTGATTCCCTTGACCTTAGGCTTAGAAATCCTCCAAGACATAATTAAGATACTTCTCTTCCTCTTTAAATTCAATTTCAGAAGTCCTAAAAGTAGATCTTTGTGCTGCAACTGCATACACCTTTTTTAGCACTCATTACTATGAACTACTTTGTAAGCAGTCTAATATCTGTCTGAAACTATGAAACCTTTTGTGCTACCATGTCATGACTAATTTTATATGCATTATATACTCCAATAACATATTTATCAGCACCACACTCAGAATCTCTAGTATGTCCATCTCTATTAGTCATAAAATATCACCAAGCATATCCTTTGCAATGTCCAACTAAAGACGCATAATTAATTCTCTTGAAATTGTACCTGTCATTGCTCTAGAATTAACATTCAGCGATCTGTATAAGATTTCCAACAAGTTGGACCCAGTGACTCTGTGACTAGGTACCATGCTCAGCTTCTTCTTGAATCTAAACCATGCTTCATATATGGATTCTATAGGTAACTATCTAAAATTATAAATTTTATCTTTCAACTATAGTATCCTTTTAGGAAGGGAAAAACCTGCTTAGAAACTATATAAGAAACTCATGCCAAGTGGTGATTGAACCTCTCAAAAGATCCCCTAACCATAATGATGCTTCTCCTAAATTGGGAACAACCATAATCTCAAAGCTTTTTGATCTACACCCGGAATAGCATATGACGAACAAATCCCAGTAAAAATAGCAAGATGCATATTTTTATCAGATGGCTACTGGATCATAGCACTTGTAATGCCAATTTAACATTGGGGAGAGGGGTAATGCCAGAGGAATGATGGCTACTATTTCAGTAGATTCAACATATCTCATATTTTCATCTTTGTCATATAGTTGTTGAAGATGATAATCAAGAATCATCAGAGCTCTGCCTCTTTAAACTCTTCAGCTAACTGTGCTTCCTCAGCTATCCTAGCTTCTTTAGCTGCTGTTGCTAATAATTGTTCGTTCTGTTTATCAGCAACAGTCTATAGATCATTAAGTAGGGTAGGAGAAGGAATATTGTAAGGGTCTTGAACCCTAGATAAAACACTATCACAAACATATTCTTCCATTCATCTTGGTGTATGAAGAATTATTTTTGGCTCTAGATCTAAAGGGAGTAAGGGATTTCCTCTTTTTCTAGTATTTTACATACGCTGATGTATGGAAAATTAAAAATAGAAAATAAAACCCATACACTTTACCAAATTCAATTAACTCATTACACCATCTTTCACAGTAATAACGCCAAAATTTGACGTCACTCAAAACTAACCTCCAATGAAGTATGCTATGGTCGATACTAAATATAGTAACCAACTAGGTTGCACTCTAACCCATAGGGAAAATGTTGAACAGTTGCTTAATTTGATGCAATCTACAAGTAGTGTAGAAAACTAAAAAGGGAAATTATAAGTAATCATTAAGTACTAATCGAACTTGAATGCTTTAAGTTGTAGATAATAGATGATGAACACTAGGACTGTGTTCCCTCTAGATTCTTTACTCTAAAATTTTCTCATGTTTAACCCACCTATTCTGCTGCTCTGTATGTAAAGTTGACAAGCTATGTATTATCAACGATCTTGTGAACGTATTGATAAATCTCACCCTTTACCTTGTGAGTCTCAGGGTGTCGCCTTATTGCTCCTTGTCTATGACTTTAGTTCAAATCTAACCTTTTGAGTCTCTAGTTTATTAGATAAGATAATGGGGTAATAATATGGTAGTGAGTCTCAAATTGTTGTCATAATCCCTTATTCCCAATCACAAACTCCTTTGTGAGGACGCTTATGAATACAAGCTATCCCTAAGCTTCTGTGGTACCTCTAAGGTCAATTGTGATGAAGAAGATTAATATACATGAAGCTACTTTAGAATAGATGGATCTCCCACTTCCCTTACATATTTAATCAACCAGGGTTCCCACAACCCTATTTATGAAAGTTAGCCACTCATGTTCATACAAAATACATGATTATCAATTAAGAAAACAAGTAATTAATTGCACAATAATGAGATGAATAAAATTTGAAGTGTTCGATTAAATAAAAATCCAAAATCTCAAGAATAATTGTAAAGTATCTAAAAGTATTGTAAAATTTTACCAAAAAAAGTACTATAAAACTAAGTAACCAAAGATAAGATAATCCCTGGGGTATTTATAGTATCTCAAAAATACTTAGAAATCCTAATAACATTAGAAAAGGTAAGGTTATGTCAGCACAAGGTATGACTAATTGTTCAACTCATACTGTCATATTATGAGTCATAATGAGCCTCTCCTATCCACTCTAGTGTCTACTCTTCCAGGATTTAACTTTCTATTCTGTCGATAACTTCTTCTCAGGAGTCACACCTTGACCATATGACTCCTGGACTTCACTCGTATCCACTTGGGACTTCTGTGTTTCTAAGCTTGGACACTAATTTGCTCACTATTAGATCATATGAGTCATACTTAGACTTTCAACTCGTATTCTTCTAACACTACAACTCTAATTTGCTTCCTTCGATTTTTTCTTGTGTACTACTTTAGGGTACAGTTTGTACCCTCGTCTTATGATTTGGATACTCAGTCGTATCTTCTCAATACTTATCTTTTCTTTTGGTTCGTGGTTCCTGTTGTGCTTACGAGTTAACCTCCAAGTCGTATGTAGTGTTGACAACTCATGAGGGGACTCGTACCTTCTTCAAACTTCATCAGAATAGGTCTTTTTCTGCATCTTTTAAGTCAGCACTATCATTGACCTATTTGACCTTCAATAGACACAAAACCACATCATATCTCCTAAATCAATCCAAATCCGGGCATAAATTCATGATTTTAAATATCAAAATTGTCGTATCTCGTAAATACATCACTTATTAACTAAAATTTTAAATAGACTTGAAAATAATGCTTAAAAAAACTCTCTTTAAATTGATGGACTCAGCTAATCATATATCATTTCCAAATAAAAAGTTCTCTTTTGCTGGAATTTCTATTAATCAATATAAATCATATGAGCATCATGGAGTCCAACTCTTTCCCACATTGAGAAAACCATCTGGTATCTTTCAAGGGTATAGGATAAAATTTAACTTATGGATCCGAAACATAGTTTGAAGGATAAACCTACGGTGGTGATGTAGTTCTAAGGCATATGACCTCGTACTCATACCCATATCAGTTTTGAATAATCCTCCCAAAATATATTAGATTATCATAACATAAATATAAAGTATTTTTGTAAAAAAGTTATGCTTGACTCAAAATATCATATCATGAACATATCCATACTCTATAACTTTTCTTAAGTATAAGTTGGTTTTCTCGAGAAAATATTTCATAAAATGTAAATCTTCTCCAATAACAAGAAAATAATCTTTTAAAATTCAAATAAACTTTCAAATTCATGAAATAAATTTATAAAGTTCTTTGGAAGAACGAATAGCCATATATTAGAAATCAAATTTGGGAAAGACTTCAAACTCACGAAATTTTCACTAAAACTCATAGATTCAGGGAACTTTATCAAGAGATCAAGGATTAAAATAAAATATTCTAACACGTAAAACCCTAGAATGATTCAAGACTTTATAGAAACATATAGATTAGTCGTGAGGATAAAGGGGTTCCCATACTTAAAGATTAACTTAACATACCTTGTCTAACACCTCAAAAAATTAAGATAAAATTAGAACCACTCTTTCAGTACATATAAGTAAGTGAAGAATCATGTTTTAACTTTATGAGAAGTTATTTAGACCTCTCTTAAGTGCACAAGTAACTCTTATCTCATAACCAAGTTGAAACATTCCTTATCGATTGATTTCTTATGAAGAATCTTTCTATGTAAACTTCAAACATGAATAAATCCTATATTATGAAGTATTTTTATATAAAGACCCACCAAGTGACAGATATTTCATTTAACTTTCAAACACATCTAGTTTTGCCTTAATTTTATGTCCGATCTAAGAGTTATGTCCATTTCAGTGAAGCATTATCCAACAGTGAGAACCTATGAGCGTAGGTATGATCTTAATGAAATTGTACGACCATAAAATGTTCTAATATGATCAAAACATTCCCAAACATATGAAATTTAACAAATATATCTTCCAACCATAAGAGAGAATTGCAATCTTAGTTTAAAACCATAATCTTAGGTACAATCGTGAGTCATAAAGCTTATTTGACTTGGACATTCAACCCGCAACCACAACACGATTGTATTTGGGTCTATGATAATACCAAAAGCTCTTATAATGGAGTCTAGAGATCCCAAAATCATCTACCCAACCATGATTACTATCCACGATTGTAGGTGGTTCCCACATCAGAGGAAGGTCTCATATATACAACTTTTTTACTTATGTATAAAGGGCATTCCTGTGTTTTACAACATTTTAAACCCCTAAACTATATATTTTAATCTTACCTAAGGATAATTATTAAGGATAACATAATAAAATTACCCTAATCCCTCATTACTCAATAAAACATTTGATACTTAACACTTACAAAGAAAAGAGTTGATTTCTCTTCTTCAAGAAAACTAGGGTTCATCTTCTTCATGTTTTCAATTTCAAAGATTTATTGATGAATTAATATATAGGTATGTGGTATTTTATCAAGGGTTTTAATTTCTGCCATCGATCCTTAAAGTTAACTCAATTTCTCAGTTTAATTCCTTTCTTAGAGTTTAGGATTAATGATGTTGTGAATTTTATGAATTTTCAGTTCCTTGATCTCGTTGAATTATAAAACCATGTTTTAACATGAATTTTAGTACCATTACATATTTAAAACTACAAATCCTAATTATATTATAAAATCCATAATTATTGGATGTGAGTTATTAAATTCCCTAATTTACTCAGTTTATAAAATTGCCATAATAGCTGCATTCTTCAAAGATAGTGGGTTATGAACACCTGATGACCTAGGATTTAATGCATATATTATGAAAATTACATCCTCTAATTAAAAACCTATTAGTCACATAACAAGCAGTATTCACTACTTCAGCCAGAAATTTTTGGGAAGACCACTATCAATAAGCGTAGTCCTTGCAATCTCTATAAGAGTTCTGTTTTTGCTTTCAACAACTCCATTTTATTGAGGATTTGTAGGAGATTAAATGTTATGACTTATTCCATTATTAGTATAAGGTTTATCAACCTGAGAATTCTCAAATCCAGTCCAATGATCAGACTTAAATTCAGCAATTTTGCAATTTAGCCTCACTTGGATTTTCTTGGGAAAATCCACAAGAATTCCATATGTTTCATACTTGGTTATTATAAACATTGTCCATGTTAATATGGAATAGTCATCTACAATAACCAACACATATTTCTTCCCTCCTCTACTTTAGACTTTGACGGGTTCGCATAAATCCATGTGTAATATTTCAAGGGGCCTGGAAGTACTTACTTGCTTCTTAAGTTTGAAAAATGATCTAGTATATTTTCCTTTAACATATGCATCACAAACTTTATTGTCTAGAAATTTTAGCTTTGGCAGACCACGAACCAGGTCCCTTGAGATCACAGTTTTTTTAACAATGAGGAACTTACAAGCCCTAATCTTCTGTGCCACAAATTTACATCTTCTCTTTGTGCACTTAAAAACCTTAATTCCCCATAAACAACAAACTCAGATCAGCTATGTACATGTTCTTAACTATTTTGGCCTTGAGAATAATTTTTCCAGATTTCATGCTTGATATAGTGCATCCATCATATGAGAATTTTACCTTATTTCCCTTGTCACAGATTTGGGAAACACTTAGAAGACTACATTTTAGTCCATTTACATAAACAACATCTTCTATTGCATGATGAGGTGATTTGCCAATTATTCCAACACCTTGGATATACCCTTTTTCTCCCATTTCCAATGGGCACACCTCTCCCTTGAAGTGTCTTGAGAGTGAGAAAACAATCAACCCTCCCAGTCATGTGTCTACAACAACCACTATCCATAAACTATTTTTTGTTTTCATCCTCCTTTTCTATCATATTTTTTCCATTTCTTCAGTAGTGTCCATTAAAGAGATACAGGAACTTGAGATTATCCTCTTCTCACTATGTTTGAGCATGGGATCGTCTCTATTTTCCTTGTCTTTCTCATGTTTATTTGAGGAGACTTTCTGTGTAGCCAACACCTTATTTGTTAAACTGCTGACTGCATCTTTCCTTCTTGTTTTTTAGGATTTTGATCATTATTGTTTCTATGATGACCAACCATTTTTATAGTTCTACTAATCTTTGTTTCCTGAAGTGAAACTTCGGTGTCTTCTTCACCTAGATTAGATTCTAGAGCCTTTAGGGTCAATAATTTCGTCCCTCTTCCATATTTTCTTTCAACCCCTAGTTTTGTTATAGTAGCCATGATGACTAGAACAGTCTAGGTATGAACCTTTTAGAGTGAACCTACTCTGATACCAATTGTTGAACCCCAAGGGTCACACCATACAATGAGGGACAAGGTCCCTCAGGAGCAATTACAAGCACTGGAACTGTAGTGTAATTATGAGATGTTGAGAAATTCAAGGAAATGTAAAAAGAGTTAAAACACAACATATTTATGTGGAAACCCATAATGGTAAAAACCATGGTTTCCCCTCACAAGCACCTCCAAATCCACTATAATTAACCTCTTGATTACAGTAAGATTTCAGCCTACCTCTAGGCTCCTTTCGCTAGTAGTAACTCGACTACAAGCTCATCTTAGTAACTCTACCAAGGACTCTCTCAACTGATTACCTCTAATTAACTACAAGCTTAGATAACTCTACCTAAGAAACTCTCTCAAAATAAAACACTTGTCTTATAACATGAGTAGTTCTTTTAGAAATCAACACTCAAGAATAATTTTAATTTAAGTTCACATAATCAACTAAGAACTTGAGCAGTTTTTGAACTGGGTTTTTGTTGCCTCACTTCACTCTTTCGAATTGCAAAAAAACATATGTTGAAGAGGCATCTCTTTCCTTTTATAGTTGATTGATGATTAGTGATGGAATATCATTGGACCAGTTGTCCAAGTCAGTACAAAATAGCACATGAAAGTTTGGTACACAATAGGAAATAATTGTGACGATACGGTGTGCCAGCTGTATAGCACTTTGCATATCCAGGTACCTAGTCCCTTGAAGTTCAGCTGCACATTATCAAAACTAAATATAGCAGGACCAAGCAGACATAGAGATGAGACTCACCCATCATTTAGGCTGATACCTTTAGTAGAAGTTTCTAAGTCCCACAACTATGACACCACCATAGGTTTTAAAGGGTAACCCATCAGACTAGTTTTGACATGTTAATTCTTTTGGACATCGGCTTAGTGAATCCATATCAATCAATGTTAGTACCCTTGTCAAGGTATAGAATACCCTTCTAGATGGAGGTATAGGTTGGACTCTAGTTAGATCAGAATAAGGTATATCAATTATTAGTATCTACCATAGTCCACAACTCATTGTTCAAAGTTAGATACTTGGATGATATTGTATTCAGTTGTTCATCTTATTGTTCAGTACATGTTTATTACCTTGTATTGTATCAGTTTACTATGTCACATACATGATGTTCAACTTATATTAGTTATTTCCCTTTCCACGTATTTAGTACATACTATGTACTAATCACATACATTTCGTTGTGTTGGATTACCTTCAATATAGGTTCTGATGATCAGCATCCGGATCATACTTAGTACAATCTCATACTACATTAGCAATAGTACTTTTGTGAGCCCTCATCATTCAAGGACTAATTTTAGTATTTTATTTTATTTTAGTTTAGTTTTAAACTATTAGAGTTAGTTGGGGCCTTATCCCTACAACCTATCTTATTTAGAGGTATTCAGACAACCAGATAGAGTGTTTTTGTAGCTTTATGGATTTTATTAAGATATTTTCACTTAAGCTTATTGTAAAACTTATTATTTAGATTGTTGTTTTCTGCATTAGTGATTTTTAGTTGTTTTATTATTTGTAATGTTATGTTAGGACATGGATTAGCTTGGGATCACTTGTGATTCTAAGCATCGTGTTACAATAAGGGGGTAGACTCATGTCATAACACCTTGAAAATGGTATTTGGGGGAGAATCTTTGAAGTAGAGCTCTAGTTCTTGTTTCTTCTTTAAATGTGAGTTCTTAAGTTTTGAAGAGGAGTAAAGATTAAATAATTGGTAGTTTCACTATTTAGGGGATGAAAAGGATTTAATAATTAGGTAAAAGGGGATTTCAGAGGGTAAAAGGACCAAAATTCCCTTATTTTCAAAGAGTTCGGGATTTTTTTTCTTTTCTAGGGCGTTACACTATCTCCCCCTTGACATCATTTGTCCTCTAATGATGATCTTGTCTTAGTAGGAAAAAGAATATGTTGTACTAAAATGATTTCTATCAAATATCTAATACTTTATACACCAATGCAAACAAAACTTGACTAACAATTAGAGTTAAAATAGACTAAAAAGAGATGCAAAAGGATGTATTTGGAGTGAGGACATAATAGACATAACATAATATTTGAGTTCATAGAACCAAAGGGTGCATGAACATGAAAAACTACTTAGGTGAATAAACTTTTTGTATCTATTTGGATTAAAGTTATAAGGCACAAAATAGGGATGTGTTGGACAAAAGGATACCCACTTTGGACTATATACCTGACAACCTTTAATCTTAAAATCAGTTCTCAACTATGCTCCATTATTTGAAAGCTACACTTCTACACTTTTTAGCTTTAAAATGCCCACCGGGATATATAAACCACAAGAGATTGAGTCTAACTTCTTGTGCATCCTATGTTCAAGCTTAAGTCAAAACTTCTATTTCCATGATCACTAATTATTCTTACCACCTCAAACAACTATTCCTCTAGATCAAATCAAAGATTTGGTAGTCTCATTACTCAATATGAATATTTCACTTGCATATCAATGATACATCAAGCCTATTACGAAAACCATTTCATAGACTTCCACACACAGTCGCGCCCTAACCCTCCTTTTAAATATTTCACATAACAAAAATCGTATCATACTCTATCTCCACACATACAACCTTAGTAAAAAAATAGTCTATTAACATCTCCCCCTAAGATAAAAAGCTACTAAGTTAGGCCTATAAACCTTTTCTCAGAACTAATCTATAAGCATAATATCTTGCATAGTTAGGATATCACCATTTAGCATAATTTGAAAACTTGCTCAACAAATTTCACCTGAAGATAATATAGTTCTTGCTAAGGCTCCTTTCTGAAACATCTTTTAACATTATTCTTACCTATAAGATTCTAACTAAAGGATTTAAACTCTTACTGCCTTACCAAAAGCATAGTCCTAATATGATATCCACCTTTATTTTAGATTAAAACTTATTCTATGAATATCAACATCATTATCTCCAATACTCCCTACTATAAACCTTAACGTGTCATAACCCAATTTTTTAATAGGTCATGATGTCACCTATTATACCATATCAGTAGGTAAGCCAACCCATAGTTTGGAACCACTAGTAACAGACTACCAATAGAAATGTAAGAAGATAGTAAAATATTTGTAATGAAAGACTAATATATAAGAGATTCCCAAAACTCAGTCGAATCAATACAAGAGCTCTAATATATTAAGTTTACCAAATAAAGTACTTGATAACACTCAAACTACACCTCTCATATGAGAATGTAAGAGATCGTTGTCAATATATAACCCAACAAGGTTAGGATCAAATCCCATAGAGAATATGATATGAATATGAGTTGTATGCGAGTTAATCAACTTATAGTTAGTAGTTTCTGGTAAATTGGGGGTTATGAGAATTTAGCAAATAATTGTTGGTCACTTTAGTTTCAGTGTTTGTACTTAAGAGTTTATGGAAAACCAGAATTATGTTCACTATGGGTTTTGGTACTTGACAGATGCTATTAGTGATTCATGATTCTCATGATAGGTAGGAACAATAAATTGTATTTTTCGTCGTTATGCTTAAATGTCTCTTGAACTACTTAAGCATTTAATTACCTAATACTCTCGAAATTAGGGAATTTATATTCACTGACCAGACTTTACCTCGGGTTAATTAACCTTGTTACAGTGTCAATAATTAAACGGAAGGTTGGTAGCTTCTAAGTCCCTGTCAATAATTGACTTCCTACTATAGTTGATTTCTAATCTCAAGAAAATCAAAGAAGGTGTTATTTATTGTTTGCAACCAATAGACAATAATTTAAACCTCAGAATTATCAAGTCCTATTACCTTTAGAATCTTGAACACTTAGCAACTTACCAAGACCTAACCTATAAATCTCATAATTCAGTATAAAGAGATTTAGCCACTCATAATGTAATAATCGATACAACGATTTGAATTCATAATTTGAAAGATGAACTTACAATAAGATGAATAGCAACGAGTGTTTCTCAGATTATATAAAGTACAAATCCTAAAATATTGATGATAATCTCTTCAAAGTTAATTGTTTTTGTTCAAGCCAAGAAACTAGAGAGAAAATAACAAAATATTGATGATAATCTAAAATATGAACTTACAATAAGATGAATAGCAATGAGTGTTTCTCAGATTATACAAAGTACAAATCCTAAAATATTGACGATAATCTCTTCAAAGTTAATTGTTTTTGTTCAATCCAAGAAACTAGAGAGAAAATAACAAAATATGTGCGTTCCAAAATAGGTTAAGCCTATTTAGAAAACCCTAAACTATGCTTTAAATACTTCATCCTAATTATGGAAAAAAAATAACAGAGTTCAGTATTCTTCTCAGATTAGGTGACGACATGCGTGATGCCTTATCAGGAGGCTGATAACTTATCATGGATGTCGTTAGCTCCTCTTCAATTTTGACAATTTTTGCTTAAGACTGATGGTGAATCCTGGTGGCTTATCAAAACTATGATGACATATCAGAAAATGTCATCACTTCTCCACCTTAGCTCCCATGTTCTGTCTAAGGCTGATGGTGACTCGGACGGCTTATCGCAAGGCTGATGGCATATCACATGTCGTCGTCACTTTTTCAAAATAAATCCCATTCTCTATTTAAGGCTAAAGATGAAGATGATAACCTATCAGAGTGCTAATGACTTATCCGGAATGTCGTCAGCCACACTTCTCTTCTATTTGCTTCAGATTTCAACTCTTTCACTTCTATCATTGTTTGTTCTCTTCCCTCTTAACTTCCTTTGCAAAATCAAAGATAAAACAATCAAAAACGACAAAAGTTTCTTAAGACTTTACAATTATTCTCAGTTAAAAGACTCAAATGTGTTAGAATCTACTCACATATCAACACCCTTAACTAAAACCATTTGTTTGTCCTCAAGCAACTAAAACACAACCAAGAGAATATAAAGTATATTAAGCAGTCAACCATCCATATTATCTCAAAAAATCTTCACCATCTCCAAGGTCAATCAATTTACAAACAATTGTGTATGTTATTGAAGAGAAACAATGTGTAACATAGGAATCAAGATATGGCATCAAATCAGCAACAAAAACCATTCATGGATCAAGCTTACACTATCAAAATAAGTTAGCAGCTAGCAACGTAACCAGTATTCCCTCACTACAAAGAAGTCCCATTGCACTTATATCAGACATCACATATGTGACCATGGGGACAATCATAAGACACTCACTCTCAGAATAAAGTTCCAATCAATGTATGCTGAATACCATAGGCTTGCCCTTATTTTCATTACCAAGATCTTCAGACAGGTCAACTTGGATCAATATAGGTCTTCTGTTTGAATTGTAATATAGGCTAGGGGCTAGTATGATACTCGATGATATTTAAAGTCACTAAGCCTCCTTGACACTACACTAGCTTTTGAGGTCTCTCTCCTTTACCTTTTTCTACTCTTCTCTTTTCTTGATTACACTTATTCAGGTTGGGTACGGTTCTTTTCTACAATCACTTCTTTTTTTTCATGACTTTTCTTTTCTTGCTCTTATCCACCACACCTAATTTTTTATTCTTTTATTTTACGTTACCTTTCTTCATACTCATTTTACATCATGCACCCCTATGATAGCCACCCTCAACTTAGGCCATTTGCCTAAGTTAAGGTGTACAGTGTCCAAGAAAGACCAGGGCCAAAATAGGTTCATTATGATATAAAAATGGGACGGTGATAGGTATCACAAAAAAAAATAAGCTATTCAGGCTCAAAATAAGTATGCATACAGGGAAGGTCATTTAGGCTAAAAATTGACTAATATCAAAACAGCCTATGATCCTTTCCTAACCTCTATCTTTCAACCTAGGTAAGACTAACCGGGTAAGTTCTGAATCCAACATACAAAGGGAACTAAGTAGAATCTCACACGTACATAGCACACAAGTATATCACAAGTGACTACTTATTTGGTTCATGCAATTGTTTAGCAATAGTAGGCAAGTCACTAGAACTAAGACCATACAAAGATGCACAGTGGTCACAATTAGATGCAAATCACACAGTTAAAGAATTAAACCACTTGAGAGGTGTTCACAAAATGAAAAAACTGTGTTAACTGCCTTAAGTACTTGTATTTATCCTAGTCAACTACAAAATGTTACAACAACAACTCACCCTACACCTTCAACTTAAAATCAAAGGAAAACTAAACTAAGGGTTACGGTATACCTGGAGTAGATCAAGCACGGGAATAATAGGTCCCTAACCCTACTTCTCCATCCTCAGCTATCTTTTCTTTATCTGGAGTCTCCCTCCTTTCTGATGCATCTGGCCCAGCAGTTGTTGAGGGACTACTCATTGAGGCACCTATGGCTCTCACTCGGACGGCTGCCTCCCATTTCTCATTGTCAACTAAGGACTCAATCATCACCTTCTTTGTCTCCTCTTTTTCATCCTTCTTTCTTGTCCTTTTATCTACTTTTCTTTATTCGTTACTGTCAGACCTTGCTCTCTTAACCTTGTCTTTCGTCTCACCCTTCTTATTTTTATTCACTAGTTCCTCAGTGAGATCAATAAATGGGATTTTACCCTTAGACTCATCAATAGTTGGATCTGCCGACATTATAAGTTGGTGTTGCTGTAATACTCCAATATCCAACTTCACCTTATCCAGGGCTGCTCTAAATTAAGCAAGGTTTGAGCCAGACATTTCTCTTACTCATGTATTAAAATGATTTTATAATTCATTAATTCAACTGGGAAAGGACCGAAAGAGCTCCAGTGCTACCTCAATCCTCTTGTCTACCGCAAAGTCAAATTGCTTAGAAAAAAGTTGCAGCTGAGGCTTGCACCACTTGGCTTCTTTTGCCACTTTCCTGAAATTCATAGGGTTGAAGGCAAATTCTAAGGTAGACACAGTAGCTGAAGGATTTATTTCATTTCTATACACTGATTCTGTAATTGCTGAGGAGGTCGGTGCTACAGCCTCAAAATCTTACACCACTATATTAGGTGCTGAGCTGGTACCTATAACTAGTGGGTCTGTTTCAACCCCTTCTTCTCTATCAAGTATCAGTCTCGACTGATTATCATCGTATTGGATGGGATTGTGGGCCTTCTTTGCAAGCAATTCTTCGTCTAACCCCATAACCTCAGGTACTTGGGCTGCCTTACATCAACTTGTAATTAGGAAAGGGAAAGGATATACCATATCGGGACTTGAGACTTGCTTTTTCATCTCCTCAGCAATGATCTCCCCGAAGTTTAGCCATAAGACTTGTGACCAATACTGCTCTATTGTCTCCAAGGATATTATCTCCCTCAGTAGTCATAAAATAGGGGTGTACTACACCCCACCAAAACTTTGCCTCTTGAGTCAGGAAAGCCTTAAGAATCCTCTCATTAGGGTTTGTCAGCCATTTAGGTTTTCCTTTAGCTATGAGGGTCACTAACTAAGACCGTGATTCTCACGATACTTCAATCGAGCATAGAAACTAGTGAAGTAGCCTGAGGAGTAAATCTGGGGCCATGAAGATATCTGTTGATTGTCGTTTCTGAGAGATCCACCATCACACCTCGTATTGGAACTCTATCCAACAAGTGTTGATCTGCTGATTTCTCTCCTTATTTACATATGTTTTCCAATCGATCTTGGTAGTTTGCATAAAACTCCCTAACTAGTGTAGGCCAAAATGAGTTTCCTCCTATCGTGGTCCATCCCAAGTCATAGTCTCAAAATTTCTGCTCTACTTTAGGATATCTGTTTAGCCTGGTAGTGATGATCTTCTTTTCTTCAAAGATTGGCCTTTTAATGGGCCTTCGTTTTGTTCTGCGAAGCCCATCATAGAAGATTTTCTGTGCCTTGGGAATTTTCTACCAAGCACTGTCTTGAACCTTAGAGTTCCTGCACTTAACCGTAGTTCCCCAAATCAGAGATTCTTCATCATCTTATTGCTTAGGAAAAAGGGACTCAGATGATGGTCCCTCAGATTCATGTTGCTCAGAATTATGTTCCTCGGAATCAACAAGATCTAAATCATGTTCTTCAAATTTAGTATGTTCAGACTCTGGTTGCTCAGAGGTCATCTGCTCAGAAGCTGTATGTTTAGATGTTGTTGGCTTAGTATCACTCACTTCAATCTTCTTCACCTCAACTGGTAGAGGTGGTGAAGGATTTTTTGGGCTTTTTTTTCTTTTGCTTCCTGAGTAGTGGATCCTCCTCCTCAAAATCAGAGCCCTCATTGAAGAGTCTCTGAGGTACACTTCCCGTGGTCCCTTTCTTTGTAGATTTTGGGTTATTTTCTTTGGGTTCCATTATAAGACCTCTAGTAAGAGGAAAGCCAATAGTCAACACTCCAGAGTATATACACAAACACATTAGTCATTGAAGTTCCACACCCCTTGAAAGGGTTTATTAATGCTTCAGGTCAAACGTGTAATGATATGTCTAATAAGCTGTCACAGTTGTGATAGCTTATCATGAATATCCTCAGCTCTAAACAGAACCCACAAAATTTTATCAACTACTGATGACGTTTCTAATAAGTCGTCACAGCTGTGATAACTTATCAGCTATGTCATCGGCTCAGGACACAACACCAACTCGACTTTAACTTGATTTTTAATCTAATTTCTTCTTAAAATCCCATCGATTTGCTTATTTGAGCTGAACTTTAAGTCCCAAGCTTGCACAGCAAACCTTAGTTCTCAATTTTCACACATTGGTAAGATAAACATGACTCAATCTTCTTGGGAACCTTGGTTCACATCAGTTTATTACTTACCAACTGAAGAGAAGAGTTAGGTTTTAGCATACCTGATAAGTGCCATCAACGTGGTTACATGAGTAAGAGGAAGTAGATGAAAAAAGAACTCTTGACTTTGACTTCAACCCACACTCCCAAGGAAGGAAGTTTTCTTTTGTTTTACTTGGAAATACTTTAGAAAGGGAAGTAAATAAACTAAACATGGAGGAAAATCAAACTTAAATAAAAGAAAGGAAATACGTAGGAAGGTGGAAAGACAAAGTTGTGGACCAGGTCAGATATTTTTACTTTGGCTCAAAATTTCAGCTACTATATAATACACCATCTTGTTAAGAAGAGTAAACAGAAGCCTAACTCGACGCCAAATCGCCAGTCCTTAAATTATCCGTCTATGATTCACCTTTGTACCACAATCCCAAAATTCCTCTACACTATTAAAATTGTAAACTATGCATCATAAGAAGTAAAATGAGACCCATATTCTATATTAAGGGTAGGATAGAAATTTGGGTTAATAATGGGCCCACAAATCAAAAATTGAATCCATCAAAAGATACTTCAAAGGAAAAGGAATGTGTGCTTAAAATTTGTGCCCCAACAGAGCTCAGATCGAGGCCGAAATCAACCTACAAAGTTAACAAATTCAAGAACTATTTTCTAGGTATTTAAAAGGAAGAGTGGAATTTGTAGAGGAAAACAAGGGAAAATGATCAAGTGGTGTTGAATTATCTTACCTTATCCTCAATGGATGATTTTCCACAATTTCCCACGCCCCAAGCTCGAACAATGGCAGAAAAAGGGATTTGACACACAATTTTAGTCAAAAATTATGGAATACGATATAGGCAATGTTGGGAAATTAGAAATATGAAGTTATAATCACATAGACAATGATTATATAGGAAATTGCATCGAGAATAATCAAAATCATAGCTTTGTATATCCCAAAATGTCAAAAATATGAAATGGGTTTGATTTTGGGTCTAAAATTAAGTGATAACGGTCAGATTAGAAAGTAGAAATACCACTAAAGAGGTCATATATCACTTTAGTGGTCGATCAAATAGTCAGGATGACCCTCAAAACTGATAACTAGGAGTTTAAAGCACACACACCTAATATGAAATGATCCACTCTAGGATGTTCCACTATTTGAGGATGAAACCAAGTTAAGTTAAACCAGAGCACACTACTCATGCTGAGTAAGTCATCCATAAATGTAGACAAAAAATCAAAAACAAGGTTAAGGCTGACAGAACCAACACTGTGCCAGCAGACTATCATCTAAATGCCTATCAACCATAGTCCCTCCAAATCGAAGAAGACCAAACCAGTAGATAAAGAGTACTCTTATCTATCATATAGGTAAAACCCCAACCGAGACAAATCTAAAAATGAAGGTTTCTCTCAAGCTCTACAACTCCCAGCTTAATCTCAATACCTAGTCTAAACTGCCTGATCTCAACTATCCAAATCAATGTTATAATTTTGTAAGCATCCATACTTTATATCTATCATAACCCTCAAATCACCATTCCAAAGAATCAAATCCAAACAAAAAAATAGGTCTTAAATGAGGGAAACCACCCAACTCACCCTTACTATCCAATATCAGACATATCCCTACTAGTTCTAGCTAGAGCCGAGATCAAAATGTAGCTAAAGAATAAAATCATAACAAAGAATAAACCACCAACTAAGAGGATAAGCAATCAACTCCATATCAACTAGAGGGCATAATGCATCAGTGCGTACCTAATAACTCACCAAGGCTACAAACTGTACTAGCGATAAAAAAAATTTGCAACTTGGAGAGATGAAACCTTGGCTAGAAACTGATTAATTTAATAGTCCATCTCAACAATAGATACTAATTTTTCCAATTTAAGAAGCAATAATAGGAAAGATCTATCTCACATTGTCTTAACTCCACTAGCACAAAAATCACATTATAGAAAGAACAAAGTACCCAACTCCACACCGATACTAAGATCAAAGCTACCACCACAAGGCAAACCTAACAAACTTTAAAAATGAATCCAATATCTCTTGACATAAACATCAAGATCACTATCGAGTAATAGACTAGTGAAATTAGAAGAATGAATCACAAAATGGGGAATCCTCAAAAATGGGTTAGCTAAGAAAATTTCCAACTCTAGAACCATAACAGAACCATGAAAGCCCTATTTACCTTCACTTGCATAACTCTCTAAACAGTTGGTCTAGCCTCTCCATTAAAGGAGGAGAGTGAAAAACCTCACCTCTCTATAAGAGAGAAATCCTAACAAACTAAGCTAGCTGCCTAGGCCAACAAACAAAAACTACAGGGAAAGGGAATTCTAACTAGATAATAGTAATCTAGCCATCTATCAAGCAGGGATCAATCAATGTCAAACATTGATAATAATAAAAAAAGAAATATAAACATTAATATCAATAGTCAGTGGCACTAAAAAAATATCAGTAATAAGTACCGCTATAGGGCCATAAAAAGGTCAATATACCACTATAAAAGGGACTCAAACTCAAATGCTACACTCCTAGTGAAATATCAACATTGGTCTACTTTATCTACTACAAAAATAAATCATCTACGGGGGTAGTCATATAAGATGAAATCTACTTCAAGACACAATAATGAATATAAATGTACCAAGTCATATAATCACTAATGGGTATAAAAACCCTAATAGGGTCAAGTGAAAAGGTAAAGGCATGAAATAAAAAGATTTACCTATCAAGTTTCAACCCAAAGTCATATGACTAATGTTCCCAAGAGGGTAAAAATTTGAATGGGCCAAAACTCATACTAAGTGTCGGAATCACAAATTAAGGTACTAAGTGTAGTACCTCTAACTGAAAGTGCCACAATACTATGAGACTGATCTAGACAAGCTGAATGACTAATAATACAACATTGGGGACACTCTTTGGACCAGTGAATAATCTCCCTGTAGTAGCACTAAACCCCTAAATCCCTAACCTAGTGAAAAACATAAGATGACCCAACTGACTGACTAACCGACATCGGAGACACTCCCTACTAAAATGAAAATCCTTACGATAATCATAAAATACCTCATAAACTCTAGGATTTCAATAAACATATGCTAAATCTATCTAAACAACCAACTAATATTTGGGGCACTCTCTAGAGTAATGTCCAATATCACCACAACCTAAAAAAACTCCTAGAATACTCCGAGATACTACCTTTATTGATCTAGAATAGTGGCCAGGGTCTAAAGATCCATGTTGGATGCTCTGTATGGTCTGATAAGAACTCTGATTATTATTGTCATAACACTAAGGCCAGCCCCTAGTCGTAACACGGTGCTTAAGGTCACAAGTGACCCCAAGCTAAATCATGATTTTGTACAAGATGTAAATACTAAAAGAAGGCAACAAATAACTATGCAGCAGTCATTTAAAATTATCTAATAATCAAAAATAGTATTAAAGGTAACTAAAATACATCAATAAAAATCGGTCTAACTAACTATTGTCTGAAAGCCTCTAAACATGATGAGTTGATGGGTAGGTCCTCAAATAACTTTGACTAACTGAAATAGCATTAATTAAAAATATTGGAATAAATAACTAATAAAATGACTAGTAGTCGACTGATTATGACTCACCAATTTTGCAGCTGAGTAGCATAGGAATGAACTAAGTGCGAGATGGGAAGGGCATCTGAACCTATGTTATAAGATATCATAGTGTAAAAGAGATTATGCAATTAGTAATTTCAATGTACTGACATGTGATATAGGAAACTAACTGAGATACATATATGTATATTGAACATGTACACATGAACATGAAAATCAAATGCTAGACAAAGTATAAACATTTATTGTGTGTTTAAATAACTGAATGACTGAATACTAAATACTTGGTTATGCAACACTGTAATGATCATAATCTAAATACCGAACTTTAATTATAGGATCTAACATTAATCAACATGTCTCAATCTGCTAATTAAGGTCCAATTTTTGACCCCTCTTTAAAGGATGTTGATACTTTGCCAAACGTACTCTCACTAGCTGGTGTAGATCTACTAAACTGATGTCTTACAGGACTAGGGTTTCATTCCTCTACTAGAGAATAACCCCTATTAGGGTATTAGTTCTCAACTAGAGGGTTACCCCTCATAATCTATGTTGGCAACATAGTTCTGGAACTTAGGGACTTCTACTAAAGTTCTTAATCTTCAATTGAGAGGTGAACTTTTATCCCTTCACTCACTCGGTGCTAAGTCCTACTCCCAACTAAACTGATACTAATGCTGATAACACGCTTAATATGACTGATATTGACAAAGGCTCAACATGATAATAGTTTAAATTGAATGATACAAGCATGCACTGAATGACTTGTAACCTGAAATCTATAAAATGTATGAAAATCTAGGTATTGGGTGCTTATAACCCACCAACACAAACTAATATACAAACTGATCATGGTAATTATGGAAATAAACATGCTATAGAAATTTATGAATAACACTCAAGATTTCAAAAATTGATCATGATATAGACATATGCATTATCAAATATATGGTAACACAATTCTTATGAGGGAGCATATTTCATGGTTCATAGTCAAAATAATTAAGAGAAAATTCATAAAATTCATGGTTAACTTGGAATCCGATAAAAAAGAAAAGAGTTTTACTGTTGTAAATTTAGGGACTTCTTAGGACTCATTTGGGTGGAAGGGACCCAATGGGTAGAAGGGACCCACTGATGAAATCCCACATCCTTGAGAATATATGCATTGGTGAAATTCTTGAAGTTAATCTTATTCTTGGGAAACCCTGGTTTGCTCTTGAGAAAGAAGAAAATCACTTTATTTTTCTTAGAGAAGTAACTTATGAAGTTATGAGGTATTAGGGAAGTTTTAGTCCACCAGTAACTGATATTAGGGCACCCAAATGATATGGGTTTGGGGTTAAAAGGGTGAAAATTACCAAAATACCCATATTAAAAATGTGTATGAATTTTGTTCCTAGACATTATGACTCAGCACATGACTTTTTATGAATGGACATGAGTTATGGTTTGATTCGTAACCTAGAAGCTCGAGGTCTGGGGTTCCTTCTTCTATGACTATGACCTTCCTCCTTTGACCTATTATGACTAACTACTAGTCATTAAGTGGAGTCATAGTCATAGGATTGATTTATGTATCCTTTACTGGTTAGTCTACGGGTCCACACAATGACTCATAATGTCAAACTATGAGTCATGTTCTAAACTCATAACCACTAGAATAGATTCTTGGTTGAACACTATTCTGACTATGAGTCCCTCCTAGCGACTCGTAATGTCAGATTATGAATTGTGGAGAAGAGTCATAGTCACACTATGCTAAAACTGAAGGTTCATACTATTATGACTGCGACTATTAGTAATGACTCATTATATCTAATTATAGGTTGTCACATTAGTGGTAGCCACTGGTATCTAACTAACACTTAAAGGGAAAATTGTATAACTTCTTTCGATGATATTAGGTTGAGGTAAGACTTAAGGCATTGGAAATCCCACTTAGTGGACTATATTTTGAGGTCTTTAGAGCTTCAAAATCTAGGGTATTACAATTATGACCACCACAACTGATCAACGACCCACCTATAGTCGGAGATGCTACCTATATAAACTAATAGGCTACTAATAAATTTGAACCTTTATTTTTTTAGAGGTATAGAGATCGACAATTTTGGGCATAAAAATTATGACCACCATGACTTATCAGAGATCGACCTATAGTCAAAGATGCTACATGTATGAAACTAATAGGTTGCAAAAAAATTGACCCACACCGGGAAAATCCTTACTCCCATATGGAATATGAGTAACACTATGTTGATGAAATTAACTCTTACTTCCACCTCCATATATCTCAATACATGCTCTCTCTGTGGCCCTCACATGGTCAATAACCCGAGAGAAAGAAGATCAAATTGTTATCAAATGCTTTGATCGTAAATAATGTAACAAATCTAACACTTCAATAAATCCACATACTATCTCATGATCTTAAGGATATAGCACAAAAATGCTTAACCACTCATGAAATCCAATCTCATACTCTAAAATCGGCAAGAAACCTCGTTGAACACCAAAAAATCTAACTATAGCTTGAGAACTACTAGGTGAATTGATCCTCATCTATGATTGTGTGGTATTTGTAAAAAGGATTGGAATCCCCAATACTGAATATAGAAAGTCTAAAGCAATTGTAAAATCTGCAAGAGCCTAATATGGCCCCAAATCTCCCAACTGATACTGAAGATCTTTGATATTAACCTCTGACTCTCTAATCTGATACTGCACTAAAGGTCTAAAAACATATGTCAAAGTCCCATATACATCTATTGATAACCTTGTATTATCCATCTGTGAAAAAATAGAGTCAAAGAATGTACTTCAAGCTGATAAAAATGCAGACACACGATAAAGAGTAAAGAAGAGAATTTCCTAAAAATGCTCTATAGCCTCAAGAAGATAGCTTACGAGTGTCTTCACACTGATCCATATAAATCTACTAAATTCTTAGCTCTTTTAACAACACACTATAAACCTAGGTCTAATACCAATTTGTCATGATATAATTTCTCAGGTCATGATGTCACCTACTGTAACCCACCACTAAGTAAGCCAATCTATAGTATGGAACCACTAGTAACTGACTACTATGAGAAATAAATGAATATAGAAAAATAATTATAATAAAAGACTTATATATATAAGTAGTCCCAAGTCCTACTGGAATCAGTACAACAACTTCTAATATAAGGAGTAAATAATAAAGTATGAAATAAATGCACAAGTATCATCCATAACTGAATAAAAAATGGAGATCAATCTAATTGATAAAAAAGATAATAGTAATACTCTAAATGCTAGGAGATCTAGCTAAATATTAAACACATAGATGCTCCACATGATGCACAACACAATAAAGAGAACATATACTATGATCTATAGGCTGTAGAAGTGTAAAATGATTACAAAAAATATGGTACTGAGTTGACAATTGCCGTTTAACTTCAAAGATAACGTAAATATAGATAACATGCAACAAGAAATTTAAATTACATCCCAAATATCTAGGAATCTAAAATAATAATACTGGAGAGACAATAAGGATAAACTACTCTATCCTAGCCATAATCAGGAACTAAAGCACTATACATTATATCACTGGCTAATACAAAAATATGGGGTAGAAAAAGGATATATAGTAGTATACATGGTCAAATAATGCATACACAATATTAATAAATGAATGAAGAGAGAAATATATAGTATACTATAGCTATATATATAAATATATATGTATGTATACCTGTGTAAGATTAACTTAGAGGTACAATCTAAGGTTGTCTTTTTAGCATCTTAAGACTTTATCACCAAGGTAGACCAAATAAGACTTCTAAAATAGGAATTGACTCTAAAAGCTAAATAAACATCTTGGTAAACGAGCTATCAATCCCAGTATGTCATAAATGACTTAGGAAGCTATAGAAAAGATCTAATGGTAAAAGTTGGTAAAAATATGAAAAATTACCTAAATGGTTATCGCAATATCCACTACTAAAGGAACTTTTATCCCTAAAAGTTAAAGATGAGAGAATTCCTAAAGAGTCAAATAGGTGGGGATACTGGTCTGTATCTCGCTTTCAATTTTCCAATTGGCCTTCTCTACCGAATGCATTGATGCCAAATTTGTAGGGAACTCTAAGTCTCCCCTTCTTTCCAAATCTCTTCACTTCTTTCATAGGTGAATTTTTTAAATAAACAAAGTCACCAACATCAAACTCAAGATCTCTTCTCCTCATATCTGCATAAAATTTATAATGGATTTGGGTTGTCTTCAGCCTCTCTCAAATTAACTAAACTTTCTTCATTGCCCTAAGAACTAAATATAGCCCAATAAAAGAAGCCTCACCTAGTTCAATCCAACCAATAGGAGATCTACATATCCTTCTATAGAGAGCCTCAAATAGAGCTATCTAAATACTGTAGTGATAGCTACTATTGTCGACAAACTCAATCAAATATAAGTGGTCATCCAAATTACCCTTAAAGTAAGTAACATGGGACCTCAACATATTCTCTAAAGTCTGAGTAGTCTGTTCTGCCTGACCATCTATTTAAGGATGAAAAGTTGTATTGAGATGTACTTGGATACTAAGGCCCTTCTGAAATGCCTTCCAAAATTGAGAGGTAAATTGAGTACCTCTATCTAAAATGATGGTTAATGGAACCCCATGCAACTTCACCAACTCCATAATATAGAGTCTAGCATAATCCTCAGCTGAAAACAAAGTATGAACTGGCAAGAAATGAGCTGACTTGGTTATTTTATCTACAATGACCCATATAGAATCATGTTGATGATGTGTACGAAGCAATCCTACATAAAATCTATGTTCTCCACCTTTTACTTCCAAGTGGGGATGCAAAACTCCTGAAGTGTCCCTCTAGGCCTTTGGTGATCAATCTTAACCTACTAATAATTTGAACACTTAGCCATAAACTTTGTAATATCTTTCTTCATACCACTCCACTAATATATCTCTCATAAATCACTGTACATCTTAGTGTCCCCTAGGTAAATAGAATGTGTGGAACATTCACTTCAATATGAGCAACACTACCCATACACATTCTACTAAGAGCATCTATTACTACATTGACTTGCCTGAATAATACAACACACTCATATCATAGTCTTTCAATAATTTAAGTCACTTTTTCTGATGAAGATTCAGGTCTTTCTGTGTGAAAATATATTGCAAACTATTGTGATCCATGAACTCATCAACATAAATCCCATTAAGGTAATTCCTCTAAATCTTTAAGGCACAAATAATAGCTACCAACTCAAGATCATGTATTAGAACAAAATTTCATGGGGTTTAAGCTATCTAGAGGCATAGGATATGACATTACCTTTCATAATTAATGCACAAACAAGACTAACTTTAGAAGAATAATAATACACAATGAACCTATTTGTTCCATTTTGCAAAGTCAAGATTAGAGTGGAAGTGAGTTGAGCCTTCAACTTCTAAAAGCTCTTCTCACAAGAATCTAATAAAACACCCTAGGTTTCTAACTCTTAGAAAATTTCCTAGATTTCTAGTCTCTCGACAATATATAACTAGGGGGAATTATTTGTACATTATGATATGAGTGGTATGGGTTAGTAATATATTGACCAGTATTGGTTGATGGCTTGGATGTGAATTCTTGAATGGGTATGATTTGTTTGGTATAAGTTGTAAAGATTGACATGGGTCATTTTGTTTGGGTTTTTCCTTCACTTAATTTAGACTTGGTAGACTAACTTGAATCTGAGTAAACATGGTTCACCATGAGCCGTAAGACAGGGTATGAGTTGTGCCATGGACTTATATGGTGGGCAGTGTTCAATCCTCTTTAGAGTCTATTCTGATATGGGTACAGGTCATGGGTACCTGTTATATACATATATAATACATGGCTTAGGGTGATTCGTACCTTGGATAGTATTGGGTCTAATGGAGATAGCCTTAAGTATGAGTGGTGGATACCAGACATATTGGAGGGTACGATTGGTATAGATAGTCATATCCCTTAAAGGAAATTTTGGTGCAATTTAAGTGATAGAAATCTGGATATTTCCCCACTTAATCTAATAAGGCCTCATGACTTTTAACACCCTTAGGAGGTTATTTGACCTATTATTCCATTCTTAACACTTAGAAAACACTCTCTAATCTTCTCTAAAGTTCTTGGACAAAGAAAACAAGGGTTTCATCTTAAAAATTAATTTAGGGCTTGTGTTGGTGATTTCTTTCCATAATCTACTTAATTTAAGGTATTTTATCTTCACTCATAGTTATTTCCAACTAAAGGCATGATTTATACAATGTTTTCATAGTTTGATTATAGTATGGTTATGGGTTTTCAAATATAATTTGGAGGTTTTGGTTATAAATACTTGGTTATGGTCTTCCTATGTTTTAATTATGCTTTCATATAATTTAATGGTGGTTTTGGATAATTGGTTGCATGGGAATGGATATTTGGTCATTGGCTTTGATTTTGGAAATACTATGCCCCAATGTGTTTGATAAATACCTATCTAAATGTTTTCACTATATTGTTGGATTTTTAATGGAACTTATGCATGGTTTAAACTTGATAATGAAACCCTAAATGGTTAAATCATTTGGAATGGTCCAAATAGAATAGTTTTGGGTTTAAAAATAATTCTTGTGGGGTACAATGGAATCCCCAAGTAATCATAATAGTGGAACTCTTTTGGGGTACATGGGACTCTCCAAAGTTAATTGGATAATGTGATCTATGGGCACATGGGAATCCCTTGATCTCAAGAAGGTTTGGCAATAGATAAAACTTGCAAGTTATAGTCGGTATGACGATACCACTATGTATAGCCTCGGTTAATAACAATGGTTTAGTTTGTTGGAAATGGTTTTAATTGGGCAATAAAGGAAGGGTGTGATAACTAACCATAAAGATGGGTGTCAAATGGATAAACACTAGAAACTCATATTTGTCAACATGAGGGTAGGTCATGGTGACCATATATGATACCATATTTAGCCTTGTTTTAAATAATTCTCATATAATTAATGTGTCAATGATGACATAGTTGAGCATATAAGTGTTTAAGAATTTTATTAAAATGTTCAAGGTGTTTTCCATACAAATTTTTACTTAAATTGGTCACGTAGAGTTCAAATGGAATAACTAGTGTTACTATCTTAAGCTAGGTGTTTTTCTAGTTGATCTCGATGGATTCTATTGTGTTTAATGAGTATTAATGGAATTATTGTGTAATTATTTGTGGAAAAACTTGTGTATAATGTTCAATGATCAATTGAATCAAGCCAAAAGTCAAAACAATAAGTTAAAGATCAATGTGGGTTAGCCTAGTCTTAGCTCGAGTTTCTAGTTCACCGTTCTTGATATTATGTTGTTTTGAGATCTAATACCAGGTGTTTTCTGATTTAGGATAATTTGTGAGATGAATTTTATGATATATGGATGTTGAAAAAGCTGTAAATCAAGGAAAAATTACACCACAAGGCTTAGTATTGAAAGGAAAGTGCACAAACAAGTTTAGACATCAAATTAAGATTTTCCAGTAAGGCCTTACGATAGGGGTCTATCGCGACCACTTCTTGACTTGAGCATCTATTTCACTGTGACCCCTAGAAAAGTGTAATACCTATTTCTCCAATACCCCTTTTAAAGTTGATAAACCATCACAGGGTGACCCTAACTCCACACACGTCCAAAACCTCCTACTATAAATAAAACACTTATACATGTTATTTGACACTTTGGATGTCTTGGAGCTTTGGAGAGGGTCTTATAAACACTCTAATTAGGGTTTGTTTCTATTTACTTTATATTTTTAATGGATTATATCATGTATTCAATAGTCTTGATTATGGTTATGTCTATGAACGACTAAACGCTCTCTTTCCAGGGTTAAGGCAAAGAACATGTTTGCTTCACTTTGAATTGAGTTTGTTTTGATTGATTATCATATTTGGTTGTTGTTTTATCATTTTTTAAAATGTTTTAAGGATTCTCAACCCTTGAAATACATATATTATTGACCTTGTGAGCTCAGGAGAGGGAATAGGAAGATAGAATATAGGGATAAGTAGAGTAAGGTTCTTATTCTTTTATGAAATAAGGTTTTTTTATTAACAACTAGGATAGGGATATACCTATAAGCCTTGCTTGGTTCACATGTAGGACGAAATATTAATGCATCTAAAAGGATTATTATATCCCTTCTCAATGATGTAGAATTCTAGAGGTCCGACGACTATGATCATACGATAAACCCTATGAATAAACCATCAAGCTAAGTAATCTAACGAATGACGTTCAATATTGTTGTATGATTGTTCATAGTGATTTAACCCCTTATTTTAATCCATTGTTTATCCAAACTCTTTATTTTCCCACATTATTTTAGTTTACTTTTAGTTTATAAGCTATAAAAACTCTTTTGGTCATGTTTGCACCAATTTCATCTAAATAGTCAAACTAGAATTGGATAGTTGTTAACAAAAGTCCTTGGGGGAGTGATATTTTTCCTTTTATAAGGCTACTGTATTACCTGGTGAGACCACAAACACTTCTGTATGCGCTTGGGCGGAATTATGTTTTTGGCGCGTTGATGGGGACTTATAAATTGACAACTATTTTTTTTTTAGTATTACTTTTGTCATGCCTCAAATCCTATTGGGGCGGACTGGCACCCGTAACCGAGGAGGTCCGGGAGAACCATCTCATAACCTTATACTTCCCATGCATACCTCTATGACAACACGAAATTCGGACAGCATCATGTCGCACATAAAAGGAAATAATCACCTGTATAAGCTCGAGCACACATATATATGTATATACAATACTTGGCCGTTGGATCCATCACGTCTATTAATAAAATACCACCTTGACTGTACATTAGGTCTACAAAGCCTCTAGACAATACACAAAGTTTAACTAAGGTCGGGACACACCCCGCCATATAACTAACTTCTATACAATACCAAAAGTGACTGGATATGACAAGAAAAGCCCCGAAAAAAACTGGAGCTCACCAAAAGCAGTTGGGTATCCTGGCTCCTACTTGTGTGGTGTATGAGCTGAGGTACCTGTGCCTGCAGCATAAAATGCAGGTCCCCCGTGGGGGATGTCAATACGAAATATGTACTGAGTATGTAAAGCTGTAGATAATCACATATGATATAGGAGCTCAATAGAAATCAGAAACAAGTGAATAAATCGTAATAGGAATGGACCACACTTACTAGAACTTGTGACAACCTGTACATTGTATTTATTCAATGACTTTACCTTCGTTCTTATCATCTTTGTAATCATTACTGTACTGTACTGTGACCATTAGGCTGCCTCCAGTACATATCAATTGGGATCGACCCATGCTAGGCTTATACCCCTAGGATATCACCCATAAACACATAAATAGGGATCGACCCATGCTAGGATTATGCCCCTGGGATACCACCTGATAAGAGAGAACTTCCATCACGTAGTTCAATTAATCTTTGATATTATTATTTCGCCCGCCACCACATTTTTGATACTTTAAAACAATGAAACATCAATAAGAGACATATAAATAGACCATCAATGCAATAACAATGAATTAAGAACTCATTGGCACATCAATAAAGTGTTTTGGAGTCATCAATGCCATAACAATGAAGTAGGAACTTATTGGTATATCAATGAAACGTTTTGGAGTCATTAATAGCACATGGATCTTGTTTGAGTAACCGGATACCTTCTGACATTCATTAGTGCAATAAACATGTAAGATTTGGACGACAAGTAAGTATTGGAATGTCTTGATATCTTGTAGGGTGGAAACAAGTTCATTGGTAACGTAGGACATCATACAAAACCATTATGGATCACATGTTACTAAATAACTTTGGAAACTTTCTTAATAGAACAATTTTTCACTTTTATGCCAAAGATAAGGTATAGAGTATGCTTTATATACCTGACTATCAACCTTCAATACTAGTCCCAAATGGACTTCTCGTCTTTTCAGATTACTTATCTACAATGAACATATATAGCAATCTAGTATTAGCGACCAAACGTTACAATTCAATTATTTGAATTCACCTAACTAGTGGTTAAGTAGTAAGCCTTAATTACACCATAAAAGGTGTCACTTTAACTTTCTTATACTCAAATTACATTCACATGCCATACATATTCATACAACATCCTCCAATATCAAGTTTGGATTCATTTATCCTTCCAACCAATCCATTAAACCAAATTGAGCCATAGACATAAATAATCATCAGTTAAATAGTATATCACCATATCTACCTTCCATAACTCAATTACCATATCCACCCTCCATAATTCAATACAACCAAACCATGCAGAATAGTCCATAACCCTATTTCCATCACCTTTCAATAACAACCAATACATATAATCCTCTATCACACATATACATATGGAAGAGAACAAAGGCAAACAATATTCATACCTTAGAATTCACCTCTTGATTATGCAATTCTGTTTGCACAAATAATAGGTTCCGTTCGAAGCTCTCGAGATGACAAACGCAGTTATCGGATTACTTTTGAATTTCTACGGTTGAATCAAAAATAATTTAAAGGTCAAATTGGATAGGGTTTGTTATTTCTCAATGATTGATGATTAAAATGAGTTTTTGAACTCATATATATGTATATACACATATTCCCGTCCATAATATCATAGGGAATGACCAAAGTGCCTTTAAAATTTAAATAATGTCAAATCTGTCCTTTGGTGGACTGTTTTGGTAAGCTAAAGTAGATCGATCATAACTCTTTTCTCCGATATCATATTTGGGTGAAATTGGTATCGTTGGAAAGATAATTCAAAGGTATTTAACTTCATATAAAGTAGGCCACCCAGTTCATCCTGTACAAGGAGTTATGATTGTTTGATGTTGACCCTAAAAATCTGTTTTGAGAGGCTGAAGTAAAACGAGTATAACTACTTACTTAGATGTTGGATTTGGATGAAACCAATTGCATTGGAAAGAAGATTCAAATATATTTATTTTGATAGGTCGCATCTCTCCCAGTTCATTATATTAAGGGAGTTATGATCATTCAAATTTGTCCCAAAAAATTGGTTGGCCTCAGTAGTTTGTGTGCAGGAAATTTTCCTGCACATTTACTATTCACAATATCCCGGCCACAGTTTTATAGTTTCGAACGTGCTCGATTATATCCAAAACTTATCCATTTTTGTAAATCTTTATATCTTTGGAAAGATTATTCAATAACCTTCGTATGGAACCATCGACGGGCAAATTCCGGTATAAATAAAATAAAAAATTAATTTCATATAAATAAGACCAATACACGTACTTGAATACGCCAATACACGTACTTGAATACGGGGTGTTACATCCTTACCCCCTTTAGGACATTCGTCCTCGAATGTTAGCGTAGTTATTCAACTAAAACAAGTTCAAGTCCATCATTAATATTCACATCTTCACATAAATACTATGCATATATAAAAAAAAAACTTACTTGTTAATGTTCTAACTCCGTTTCTTGAACTTCATCTTCATCTTTGAACAAATGAGGGTACTTAAATTTCATTGCTTCCTCAACTTCTCATGTAATCTCTTCCCTTTGACGATTTCTCCAACGTACTTTCACCGATGCTATCTCTTTATTTCTCATCTTCTTAACTTGGCGATCTAGAATAGCAATAGGCACTTCCTCATAGGTAAGATCTTCCATAATTTGCACATCCTCAGTAGAAGTTATATGTGATGGATCTCCAATGCACTTTCGAAGCATTGACACATGAAATACCGGATGTACTAATGAGAGCTCATGGGGTAGCTATAATTGATAGCAACTTGTCCAAACCTTTGAGTGATCTTATATGGTCCTATATAACGTGGACTCAACTTCCCTTTCTTGCCAAATCTCATTACCCCTTTTATTGGTGATACCTTCAAAAATACCCAATCACCTATAGAAAACTCTAGCCCTCTCCTTCTACTATTCGCATATGACTTGTGTCGACTTTGGGTTGTTTTCAGTCATTGCTGAATTACTTTAACCTTCTCTATGGCTTGATAAACAAGATCCGGTCTGAACAAAAGAGTTTCACCCACTTCGAACCATCCTATTGGTGATCTATACTTCCTTCCATATAAATCTTCATATGGTGCCATTTTGATACTTGAATGATAGCTATTATTGTAGGCAAACTCAATAAGAGGTAAATGATCAACCCAGTTACCCTTAAAATCTATTACACAAGCTCGTAGCATATCTTCAAGTGTTTGGATGGTACGTTCTGCTTGCCCATCTGTTTGAGGGTGAAAAGTTGTACTCAACTTTATTTGTGTTCCCAAACACCTCTGAAAAGACTTCCAAAAGTTTGCGGTAAATTGGGTTCCCCGATCTGATATAATAGATATTGGCACTCCATGTAATCGGACTATCTCTTTAATGCATAGCTTCACATACTCTTCAACTGTGTAAGTGGTCCTAACTAGTAGGAAATGTATGGATTTGGTAAGCCTATCAACAATCACCCATATAGAATCAAACTTTCAGGATGCACGAGGTGAACCAATAATGAAATCCATGTTGATCATGTCCCACTTCCAGCTTGGAAGATCAATGAATTGCATATAACCTCCGGGTTTTTGGTGCTCAACTTTAAATCTTTGAAAATTTGGACATTTAGCTACAAATTCTGCAATGCTCTTCTTCATGTCATTCCACCAATACATATCTTTCAAATCATGATACATTTTGGTTTATCCTGGATGAATGGAATACCTTGAAAAATGTGCCTCTGTCATAATCTTCTTTCTTAGCCCGTCTATATCCAGCACACACAATCGGTTTTGGCACTGAAGTACTCCTTCTCGCATAAGCATAAATGCCTTGGTCGCACCACTTTGAACATTCTCCTTAAGCTGTAATAAAATAGGATCTGCACATTGCTTCTCTTTCACTTCAGCTACTAATGAAGATTCTGCAGCATTATGTACGATAAACTCTTTATTCAGAGTTTCAAGAAGGCGAACTCCCAAACTATCTAACTAGTGAAGATCTTTAACCATCCCTTGCCTTTCTATAGGTGCCATCATAGCCTTACGACTTAACGCATCAGCTACCACATTTTCTTTCCCTGGATGGTACAAGATATCAATATCGTAGTCCTTTAATAGTTCAAGCCATCTCCGCTGCCTTAAATTTAGATCCTTCTAATTAAAAATATATTGCAAGCTCTTATGGTCAGTAAATATATCATTATGAACCCCATATAAGTAGTGGCGCCATATCTTTAAAGCAAAGATAACCGCTGCCAGCTCAAGATCATGTGTGGGGTAATTTTTCTCATGTGGCCTCAATTGCCTTGAGGCATATGCTATCACCTTACCATGCTGCATTAATACAAATCCTAACCCAATTCTCGAAGCATCACAATACACTGTATACCTTTCTGTACCTTTTGGAAGTACCAACACAGGTGTAGAAGTCAACTTATTCTTCAATTCTTGGAAACTCTCCTCACACGCATCATTCCATTGGAACTTGGATGCTTTATGTGTTAGCTTAGTTAAGTGTGATGAAATAGAAGAAAAACCCTCAACTAACTTTCTATAATAACCAGCCAACCCAAGAAAAATACGAATCTCCGTAGGCGTTGTCGGCCTTGGCCAATTCTTCACAGCTTCTATCTTTTGTGTATCAACCTGTATGCCTTCATATGATACAATATGGCCCATAAATGCCACTGTCTTTAGCAAAAATTCACATTTAGAAAAGTTTGTATACATCTTGCAATCATGAAGAGTTTGCAACGCCTGTCGCAAATGATTAGCATGATTCTCTTCTGATCTAGAATAAATTAGAATATCATCAATGAAAACTATCACGGATACATCTAGAAATGGCTTAAACACCCTATTCATTAAATCCATGAAAGTTGCAGGTGCATTTGTTAGCCCAAATGACATAACTAGAAACTCATAATGACCATACCATGTTCGGAAAGTTGTCTTGGGTATATCCTTCTCTTTGACCCTCACTTGGTGGTAACTTGACCTCAAATCAATCTTAGAAAAGCACTTGGCGCCCTGTAACTGATAAAATAAATCATCAATTCTTGGGAGAGGATATTTATTCTTAATAGTCACCTTATTCAATTGCCGATAATCAATACACATCCTCAACGAGCCATCCTTTTTGTGCACAAATAACACTGGTGCTCCCCAGGGGGACATACTAGGCCTTATGAATCCCTTCTCTAGCAAATCTTTCAATTGCTCTTTCAATTCTCGTAATTCTGCTGGGGCCATTCTATACGGAGGAATAGAGATTGGTTGGGTGCCTGTTATTACATCAATACCAAACTCTACTTCTCGTTCAGGAGGCAAACCTGGAAGATCTTCAGGAAATTCATTTACCACCAGAACAGCGTGAAGAGTTGGTGGCTCTGCTTCTGTATCCCTTACTCTAACTAAATGATATATGTATCCCTTGGAAATTATTCTTCTTTCCTTAAAATAAGAAATAAATCTACCTCTTGGCGCGCTAATTTCACCTATCAATTCAAGGACTGATTCATTTGGAAAATGGAAATATACCTTTTTTGTGCAGCAATCAATTGTGGCATAACAAGATGCCAACCATTCCATACCCATTATAACATCAAAATCTACCATTTATAACTTCACAAGATCAGCCATCGTATCACGACCACAAATAGTTAATATGCAGTTTCAATAAACCCTTCTAGCTATAATAGATTCCCCGACCGGTGTGGACACTTTAAATGGCTTAACTAATAGTTCGGGTATTCTTTCGAACTTTTCAGCAACCAATGGAGTAACATAAGATAATGTAGAACCGGGATAAATTAAGGAATATAAATCGAATAAAAACATAGACAACGTACTCGTAACCATATCTGGGGAAGCCTCTAATTTCTGTCGATCGGCTAGAGCATACGTGCGATTTTGAGCCCCACTAGAACTAGTGGCTCTTCTATCACCTCTAACATGACCCATTGGTTGTGCAACCCTTCCTGAATAAGGCATCGATGATGATGATGCAACAAATAACCCCGTAGGTTGTGCCATACCCCCTATGTCCCTTCGTGGGAATTCCCTCATCATAGGCCCTGACATACCGCACCAAAAGCAAACATTGGTCCCCAGATGACATGAGCCCAAATGATACCTTCCACATTTATTGCATGGCTCTCGAGGAGGTCTCGATTGGCTCATATTCCCTTGCCCTTGGTACCCCACTGTCCGCGAACTCTGACTCTCACTTCTATGCCCAAATTGATTTCCTCTGGACCCTTGGAACTTTGGTGGGGCACTAGCTGAAGAATAAGAAGATAATGGCCTAGGTGGTCTAGCAGAAAACTGTAGCCTGAACCCTCCTTGGGATGCCATGAACTGCCCTGTAGATCTGGCCCTCTTTGAATATCCTCTTTCTGATTCCTGTGTTCTTCTCGTCTACCTCTGATCTTCCATTTTCTGTGGAAAAGCTTGGATCCTTGCTATGTTTATATCTTTGTTCAAAGTGGCAATAGTACAATCTCTAACCAGATATGGATCTAGCCTATCCACATATTGATGAACTCTGTCATCCATAGTAGCTACAACATTAGGAGCATATCTCAATAAGGAAGTAAATAGGAGACTGTACTCCCTCATGCTCATATTCCCCTGACGAAGATTTAAAAAATGATCTGCACGGGCCTGACGAATCTCGAATGGAAGATAATGATCAAAAATGCCTCTTTGAACTCTTTCCAAGTAGCTGGGGGGGCATCAATACCCCTAGATCGTTTCCAGTCCTCATACCAATATATAGCCTCCCCTTTCAATCTATACGCTGCTAACTCCACTATCTCTGTACCCGTTATACGTATAACATCTAAGTCCCTTTGAATTTGATAAATAAAGTCCTGTGGGTCCTCGTTAAGATCTGATCCAATAAAAGTGGGAGGATCCATCTTAAGAAAATCCTGTGTTCGAAGACTAGCCGCCCTATCTATACCACTAGGACCTGCAGTAGGAATGGATTGCCCTTGAGCTTGCCCAGTAACTATACGAGTCAAAAGTTGCACTGCATTTCAAAGATCTTGATCAACAGCATTAATAGGTGGCTTTGGGGACATAGTTCTCCTCCCCCTTATTTCTTTCGGACTGGGGGAAGTTTCTGATGCATGCTCAGCTGGAGCCTCACTTTGATTAGCTGGTATAGTGGGTGACTTACTAGTCCCCTCTCCGACAGCCACATCCACTTGCTTACCGGTATTCTTACTTTTGGTAACCGGCATCATTACTATAATAAGAGAAACAAACTGATTCAGTGGTCAACTATGACTTCATATACAATATAAGCTCTATCGCACGATCTAAGACATGAAGAAAAGAAATAATTCCTAAATGTCCGTAGCCCCCTGTTTATTGATAACGCTCAATCTACAGCTCTCGTAGGAGTGTAAAGCGGTCGTTAGCAAATATAGAACCCAACCTGGGTTGGGTGTCGATCCCACAGGGAATAGCTTGACCAACAAGTAAGTAAAATTACTAAACTTTTGGTGCAAGTCTCGTAAAAAGGGGGGATTCTTGTCTTGCAAGTAATGTAAACAAAGGCTGAAAATAATAAAGTAAAAAGAGAGAGATTGTTACGTTGGTTGTAAACAATGAGAATTGAAGCGTTGGGGTTATGTCCACCTTCTGAGGTATACGTCTCTATTGGCTATGAGTGTGTAGAATTCTGACATGCAATTGCTTATAGAGAATTGTAGTCGATGGTAAATCCAAGCGTCTCTCGACCTAAACAAGGACTATTTCACTTTAACTCTCTCGAGCTTAAAGCGTGTCTAACGGTACGAATTCTACAAAAGGTTAGTCCAGTTACGGCACTAGCTTTTTAATAGGAAAGGGTGTCCTACTACCTTGACATTATCTCTTTTCCAGACAAATAACCTTTCTCTCGAACAAGTTAAATGTTAGACTGGCGTATTCTTGTGTTTGCAACCGCAAAGAATGTGGATTAAGATGAAGAGAATAATGATATAAGCAATATACGTGTCTCGAACTCACAAACTCACATCAATAGATAGTAACTCATTCGGCTTCCATAACCCCAACAGAGAAGTTTAGTTACCCATGAATGCGAAGGAGATCACGATTGACATTGTTATTATA
The DNA here is from genome assembly GCA_030864225.1 of Capsicum baccatum var. pendulum. Classification (NCBI taxonomy): domain Eukaryota; kingdom Viridiplantae; phylum Streptophyta; class Magnoliopsida; order Solanales; family Solanaceae; genus Capsicum; species Capsicum baccatum. The sequence continues at coordinate 159,090,579 of CM061555.1, read as the reverse complement.
TCACGATATTGAGTAATGGAGTGTAGATCAAGTGATAGGTGTGAGGCGTGTTTCCTTATCTTGGTAACGATTCTCTTGTTGTGGAATTTAAGAATAGAATAGTAGATTAGAAGTGCTTGTAGTGGAAGATGAGAGGGATGGAAGAAAATTAATTGTTGAATTAAGTGAAGAATAGAAAGATGAATTGTTAAGAGAGGAATGTTGAATCTCTCCACTAAGGGAGGAATGTCTAGAAATCTCTAGCATGATAGGGTATTTATAATACCCATATCCTACTCCTACTACGCTAATGAAACAAATAACCAAATCCTACTAGGCTAATGGAATACTTAACCCAAATGTACTAGGTTAATGTAACATTATCATAATCCAAATAAACTAATGAAATACATAACCTAATTGTACTAGGTTAATGTATCTTTGTCAAAATCCAGCTTTGTGTCTGTAAGTCCCCAAAGTCTTCAGAATTGCTGTTTTAGCCCGAGACAGATTTTCCATGCAGCAGTTTTGGTCCTTTAGGCGTCCCACTTCCTTCTCCTTCGTTCGTGAGATTTCTTTTGCATCAAGTAAGCCATAAAATGCTGTATTTTGCATCATTTTTACCTTAAACTTTTCTAATCATGTTTGTTAGCTCACTTACAGGAAAAAGGACTAAAAGTGCATGAAATATATAATTTGTTCTCAAAACTAGGCTAAAATATGGGCAAAATATATTGATATAGGCGTGTAAATTCGCCTATCATCAACACCCCACACTTGCAGCTTTGTTCGTCCTCGAACAAAATATCATGTCCCTCTAAACATCAACTTAGGGTTTTTACAAAAACAACACAAAACATTTATCAAGACAAGCACAACAATTATCAACAAAGAGTAGTTTTTCGATCATTAGTAGAAACCATTTAACCTCTAGCATAGACTCGTGATCGTGGTTAACTCATATTCAAAAGTCAAGGCACAAAGAATTATGTACCACTATCCAAAACTCATCAACCATGTGTGTCTCACAATATATTACCCATAATTACTCACAAGTATAGCATATTTTTCAAACATGGGTATCAAAATATCCTTGCTCTCGCTCTCACAAAGAATTCATATGCAGCAACTGATGACCATAGGCTTGCCCTTAGTGTAATACTCCACTAAATGTCAGAATGCTAAGATTATGATCAAATAGGTCTTCTGATGGTTGTAATGTAGGCTAAGGGACGGGTAGGACTATTTTGGCCAGAAATAGTGACTAAGTTCCTAAGCACTTTAATACATCACATTGTATCATTGACATTTTTTTCTTTCAACCTTTATTCTTTCTTTTATTCTACCACCCTTGTTCTCCTCTTTCGTTTTTCAATTTTAAGCATAACTCACTTTTCAGCTTTTTTTTCCTTTTTCTTTTCTCAACATACCTCTTATGATAGCACTTTCTTTTTCATAACACATTCAAGAACCATTACAATTTAAAGCATCATACTCACCCAATTTCCTCTTATGTTGTCACATGACTTTTTCACTTTAAAGCACTTAGGAATTTGGATCAAATTACGGTCTTAAAAGAAATGGATTAGGCTTACATACGAGGTTGTCAAAGAAATAGGCTAAAGGCTCAAAAGGGTTTAACTAGGATGATGTCCATGGGTAGGTGAAACTGAAGGTAAACAAATATAGGTTGCCAAAGAAATGCCTAAATCATATCCTAAACTTACACTCCTTATTTTCGCTTTGCATACATACCAGGCAAGTTCTAGCATCAGCCACATACATAGAAGATACTATTAATCTCACACACACAAGGCACATGGTCGACTTGATTGGAAGTAATATAGACTCTCGACCCAACAGGTGAAGGAATTGAACCACAAAATATCACATAATGAGTCACAACTAGAGTCTAAACGTCTCAATAGTCACAATTGTAACACATACTCTTGTTATAATCTCATGCTTCCTGTCAAAATAATTTCATGCGAAGCTAGAAAAAATTTACTCCTAAAAACTTAAAAAAACAAAAAAACAAACTCAAATAAAAAACTTTAAAAAACAAAGTAAACAAACAAACATAGGTGCAAACAGAGAAGTATAGCATGCGATACCGCTACCCCACACTTAAACGGGACACTGCCCTCAGTGGAAAATAAATATGAAGAACCTGGTTAGTCGGACTCTTCCTCAATGTCGGGGGTCATACCCCCTTCGTCTGAATCATCATAAGAGTCGTCGTCAGAGTCATCCTCCTCATCAGAATCAGGCAAGCGTCGATCGTCATCAGTCAGCACATCATCCTCTAGAGGTTCCTCAAAGTATACGCCCACTCCACACATCTCCCGTGCATGCATGTTCATTGGGTAGTCGTGGTCCAGCTTTTGAAGCTCTTCAGCAGTTGGAACACATCCACCACTCATCATAGTGAATCGTGTCATGCCATAGAGATGACGGAAGAAACTCTCATCATGAGCTTATCTCTCCGCAGTAGTAAGGTTGACACAATGAGTTGTTTCGGCATCTTTGACCTTGGTGAGGTCAACCTTCTTTGGGTTATGTGGGAGTTTGTGGTCAGCTGGTTCCTCTTCGATATCCTCCTTCCGCGAGATTGCTGTCAACAAATTTCCAAATGTGAAGTGAGACCTTTTGTGGATTCTGGCATTCCTCATGGTAGATCGAATTATTGCCCCAAAGTTGATAGGGACATTCGTCATCAAAGCATAGACCAAACACACTCTATCTCTTGATATCTTGGTGTATTGAGTCCCAGGAATAAGGCATGAGTTGACAATGCTCATCCAGATTCTTGCTTCCCTATTTAGTGGAGCATAGGGGAAGGTGTTGTGTCGGACGGTTTCTTTATGTCTGTCCCACCTTGCCATCGATCTGCTTCCACAAAGTGTGTGTCGTATTGCTCTATAAGGAGTCCTGCTGTACAGCTCTTTGAATGGTGCTGTGTCGACCGAAGTTAAGCCAAGAAAAGAGTTGATCCAATCCGCGGTGAGCTGTAACACTTGGCCCCGAATTTTGACTTCATTGCCTGTTGTGTTCGGCGACCAGTTGGCATAAAATTCTCTTGTTAAATCAAGGTTGCATTCTCCCATGTTGCGGAAGATGAAATCCAGGTTCAAAGCCATTATTTTTGCCAACATACGCGGATCCTTCTTTGATAAGGTCTCCTTGTTGATCAAGTCTATGTGAACATATTTTCGTTCTTTGTTGCTGCTGTAGCATGTTTTGGCTTCTTCCTCAAGAACCCATTTGATTCCGAACATTCTGCGGGGTAGGTGTGCTGAGGATGATTCTCCTTGGTCCTTGCGACCTCTCTTTTTGCCCTTTTGGGAAGTGGTAGCCTTCTCCTTGCCTTGCCTTGCTTTAGGTGCCATTGTACCTGAGACTAGAAATAGTGTTAGTGGCAGCACAATCTCAATCGATACAATCTATAAACAAACATTAGGGGTACCACCCCACACCTAGTTTTGTTAACATAAATCAGTGAAGTGAAAGTGGTCGATTTACTCACATTTCGTCGACATACGTTTTAGGATTGTATTCCGACAAGAAAATCAGCAATGCATCACTTACTTGCAGCCATTGGACTACTTTCATGGTAGATATAGCAACACTACTACATAGGGGTTACCACATAGAATCGTTAATCTTGAAACAATAACAACCTCCTAAGTCGGTAGGCCCTATAAATCTTGTCCCGATGGCCGGGATAGTCTAACATGTAAGTATCCAAACAACCATCTTAAGTAATATTCATAGCCATAGCAATTTCGCAAATATCATAACAATGCTATTGAAGCCACATTCAAGTTGGAAACAAGTCAAGATTTTCCTACGTATATGCTCACTCACATGATTTTATATCAATAATCCAAACACACGAACATCACCAACAATCTTATACGATTCAGCAATTCATAATAAACATAGCAATGTAGTACTTACGATATATAAATGAAGAATAAGAGAGTACTTACTTGCTTGAAACTTGTGGAGATGGATTTGTGAATGAGAGGAGCAAAAGAAGAAACTTTTGAGAAGATTTGGAGGAGTGTGCGGCGCCTTTAGGGTATATTCTAGTGTGGTTGTGTTATAAAACTAAGTCCCCTTTATATAGGAAGAGTATGGGTCGGGTTATGACCCATTTACAATCTGTTTTGGAGACAAAATTCCCACATATGCGGTGCATAATGCTTAGCATAGACATGACATATGCAGCGCATTGTCTATGGCATAATGGGACATATGCGCCGCATAGTCTATGGCATTTGTAGACATATGCGCCGCATAGTCTATGGAATATGAGATACTGAGACCAAATTCCATAGCATAGGCGGCGCATAGTCAAAAGCATACCTAGGAATAGGCGGCGCATAGTGTATAGAACACTAGATTCCGAGACCTTAGGCTATAGGATAGGTTGTACATTGTTCGTGGCCTAGTTTTACCAAGGCCTAGCCTTCCTCGAAGCCTATTTTGGCGTGAGAAAGGCTCAATCCATAGCCTTATGCATCACCGTTCCTAACTTACCAACTTTACCATACAATGCATCCAAATCGTCAATTGAAATCAATCTCCTCGTTGAATACTTCTTGCACCTATTTTTGCTCAAAACCAAATGAAAACAATTAGTACGATGTGTTGCCTCCCACCAAGCACCTTAGTTTTGGTCATGGCACGACTCTTATTTTTGGATTTTTCATTTAGCAAAACAAAACAAGCACTAGAATGAAAGGAAAAATGATAAACGATAAAACGATAAAACGATGGGTTGCCTCCCATCTAGCACCTTATTTATTGTTGTGGCTCGACACAGTAATCTCGAGTACTTAGACTTCGTCGAGATAAATGGTGGATCATTTTCTGAAAGGATTTAGACGACAATGAGGCTTACCTGTGGGCATGCGATCTTTTTTGAGATGGCTCATACGTTTCTCCGGAGAGTCACCAATTATATCATCAATAGTCCACCCCATAGCTCTCTTGTATCTCTTCAGAGCAGAGATGAGAGCCTCTACGTGCTGTTCACTTAAATCATCTGCACTCTCTGGAAGTATATTTCTACTTTCCAAAAACACATACCTTAGATAATCAGGGAGCTCTTGCGATTCTAGCATTGGTGGCTCGTCAATGGGAGTCTTCGTTGTTGGTTGATTCTTGAGATAACAATCCGGTTGCTTAGGAGTATAAGACTCTATTTCTGTTAGATCACCCATAAGTTCTTCATAATCTTCATTATCATCATGCTCAACATTCAGTGGCGCAGCAGACAATGGCTCAACAGTAGGCTGTTTCTCTATAGATAATGCTTTCATATCCTCTGATGAACATCAGCTACAGATAACTCATTCATATCGCTGGGCTGCTTCATGGCTTTGCATATATCAAACCGTACTACTTCGTCATTAATTCGAAACAAAAGCTCATTATCTTTCATGTCAATAAGCACACTTCCGATTGCAAGGAAAGGACATCCCAGGATTATGGGAACTTCAGAATCCTCCGTACAATCCAGAATAACAAAGTCTGCAGGAAAGATAAATGAAGAAACCTTCACCAACACATCATTCAAGATACCCACAGGTCTTTTTACCGACCTATCCGCCATGACAAGCCTCATATTAGTTGGTGTAGGATCTCCTAACCCCAACTTCTTGTAGATCGATAATGGCATCATGTTGATTCTGGCTCCTAAGTCACATAGTGCTTTGGCAAAGTTCAAAGATCCGACGGTGCAAGGAATAGTGAAAGCTCTGTGGTCGGCCTTCTTTTGAACTATCGATCGGGTAGCAATTGCACTACAATGATGTACATCATCTCTCAACTCATAACTTGCTGCCCGCTTCTTAGTCAAAAGATCCTTCATAAATTTTGCATACCCAGGCATTTGTTCAAGTGCCTCCACCAATGGAACATTAATGGTCAGCTGCTTTAACATAGTCATGAATTTGCTGAACTTTGTATCCTCCGCCACCTTCCACAACCTTTGGGGAAAAGGTGGTGGTGGGTATGGAAGTGTTCTCTCCACAGTTTTCTTCTCCTCTTGCTTCCGTTTTTCCACTTTTTCAGTTTGCACGTCATTGGGAGTGACGTTAGTAACTTCATCCGTGGACTCCTCACGTTTCACGTTGTTATCCTTGTCCGCAACTTCGTCAACCACTTGCTTGTCTTTTGCTGAGGTTTCCAGCACCTTACCACTTCTGGTAGTGATGGCCATGCATGACCCATCATTCCTTGGGTTTTGCACAGTATCGCTCGGTAAGGTGCCAGCCTTTCATTGATTGAATGCTGCTGAAAGTTGGCTCAATTTCTGCTCTATTTGCTTGATAGAAGTGGAATGAGAATCAACTAATTGCTTCATGGAGGACAAATCATTAATCACCTCCGTAACTCCCGCGCTCGTTGCTTCCACTCCTTTCAATAACTTAGCCATCATGTCTTCCATACTTCCAGAATTAGATGTGGTGGTATCACGTCTACCAGGGGGAACATACAAACCACTCTTTTCATTGTTTTTCTTCCAACTACCTTGGTCTTTGCTTCCAGATTTATCATAATAGTTCCGACCTTGGTTTCCTTGGGCATTCCCGCGGAAACCCCCTGATTGTTCAAGTAGTTGGCCTCATCTTCTGAATCAGATTCGTCTCTTCCTTTTGACGCAATAGCTTTCAGTTTTTCGGTCTTCCCTGATAATAAATGCTTTGTAAGAAGATCCATTTGTGATTTCAAATGCGCCATATCTTGATCACGTTCTTTTTCTCTTCTTCTTTGGTCTGCAGTCATGCCAATAGATAAAGTGGGGCTTGCTACCTCAGAATCCCTGGTATGCCAAGCTCTACTTTGTTTCGTCATACGATCTAGCATATTGCTTGCTTGACCAAAGGTGAGGTCCATAGAATATCCTCCAGCTGCGTTATCCACCACTGGTTTAGTTATTGAATTCAAGGCTCTATACAAGATCTCCATTAGGTGAACATTAGTCATGTGATGGTTTGGGCATCTCGCTAGCTTTGTCTTGAACCTCTCCCATGTTTCATGAAGAGCTTCAGTGGGAAGCTGGCGGAAGTTGCTGATTTCATCTCTCAATTGCGCCCTCTTGGATGGCGGAAAGAATCTTTCTAGGAAAGACGTCTCTCAATTGCCTCCAATTTGTAATAGAATCAGGAGTCAGCCCATTCAACCATAGAGTTGCCTCCCCAGACAGAGACAATGGAAATAGACGTTATCGAATAGCATTCTGACCAACACCAGGATTGTCAAAAGACTTGCATGTAGAAATAAAATTGATGAGATGCATATTCGGATCGTCGCCTGCTAGTCCACCAAATAATCCCTTGAGTTGCAATAACTGAATCATGGTGCTTGTGATGTTGAACTTGGCTCCGGACGCTAATGGTGGTGGAATTATAGCTCCAGTGGCTCCGGCACCATCAAGATCATCATCATCATCGTCGAAAGCTGGCTACAATGGTTGGCGATCATACCTATACCGAGCTTGTCGACCTCTTCTGTTGGCATGTGTTGTAGTTTCAGCAACATGCCTTGGGTTTATCAACTCGTCATCACCTAAATCTTTATCGTCAGGATTTGTTGCTAGCCCAGGATTATCAATGTTTTGTTGTTGGACTTGAGCAGCGGCAAGAGCAGCTAATCTTGCTTGCTCGTGTTGAGAAGCCATCCTGTCGATTTCAGCTTGTGCTTCCATTCTTCTAATTCGTTGTGGTTCATGATTGATTGGTAATAACGGTTGACCAGAACTTCTAGTATAGGGCATGCACTAAAGTAAAAACCTGCAATAAACAAAAACAAAAACTAAACATAAAAGTACGAGAATCTTTGACCAAAGGGTCTAGTAATTATCACGAACTTGGTTGACACTCGTATTCCCCGGCAACGGCGCCAATTTTTAATAACGCTCAATCTACAGCTCTCGTAGGAGTGTAAAGCGGTCGTTAGCAAATATAGAACCCAACCTGGGTTGGGTGTCGATCCCACAGGGAACAGCTTGGCCAATAAGTAAGTAAAATTACTAAACTTTTGGTGCAAGTCTCGTAAAAAATGGGGGATTCTTGTCTTGCAAGTAATGTAAACAAAGGCTGAAAATAATAAAGTAAAAAGAGAGAGATTTTTACGTTGGTTGTAAACAATGAGAATTGAAGTGTTGAGGTTATGTCCACCTTCTGAGGTATACGTCTCTATTGGCTATGAGTGTGTAGAATTCTGACATGCAATTGCTTATAGAGAATTGTAGTCGATGGTAAATCTAAGCGTCTCTCGACCTAAACAAGGACTATTTCACTTTAACTCTCTCGAGCTTAAAGCGTGTCTAACGGTACGAATTCTCCAAAAGGTTAGTCCAGTTATAGCACTAGATTTTTAATAGGAAAGGGTGTCCTACTACCTTGACATTATCTCTTTTCTAGACAAATAACCTTTCTCTCGAACAAGTTAAATGTTAGACTGGTGTATTCTTGCGTTTGCAACCGCAAAGAATGTGTTTTAAGATAAAGAGAATAATGATATAAGCAATATACGTGTCTCGAACTCACAAACTCACAGCAATAGATAGTAACTCATTCGGCTTCCATAACCCCAACAGAGAAGTTTAGTTACCCATGAATGCAAAGGAGATCACGATTGACATTGTTATTATATCACGATAATGAGTAATGGCGTGTAGATCAAGTGATAGGTGTGAGGCGTGTTTCCTTAGCTTGGTAACAATTCTCTTGTTGTGGAATTTAAGAATAGAAGAGTAGATTAGAAGTGTTTGTAGTGGAAGATGAGAGGGATGGAAGAAAATTAATTGTTGAATTAAGTGAAGAATAGAAAGATGAATTGTTAAGAGAGGAATCTTGAATCTCTCCACTAAGGGAGGAGTGTCTAGAAATCTCTAGCATGATAGGGTATTTGTAATACCCATATCCTACTCCTACTACGCTAATGAAACAAATAACCAAATCCTACTAAGCTAATGGAATACTTAACCCAAATATACTAGGTTAATGTAACATTACCATAATCCAAATAAACTAAAGAAATACATAACCTAATTGTACTAGGTTAATGTATCTTTGTCAAAACCCAGCTTTGTGTCTGTAAGTCCCCAAAGTCTTCAGAATTGTTGTTTTAGCCCGGGACAGATTTTCCGTGCAGCAATTTTGGTCCTTTAGGCGTCCCACTTCCTTCTCCTTCGTTCGTGAGATTTCTTTTGCATCAAGTAAGCCATAAAATGCTGTATTTTGCATCATTTTTACCTTAAACTTTTCTAATCATGTTTGTTAGCTCACTTACAGGAAAAAGGACTAAAAGTGCATGAAATATATAATTTGTTCTCAAAACTACGCTAAAATATGGGCAAAATATATTGATATAGGCGTGTAAATTCACCTATCATCATTTATAGATGTGGTGCACAACACACCGATAAACAAGACTCTTCGTAGAAATGGCTTTGTAGACTCACTAGGACGAACTTCTCTGATACCACTTTTGTCACGCCTAAAATCCTATTGGGGCGGACTGGCACCCGTAACCGAGGAGGTCCGGGAGAACCATCTCATAACCTTATACTTCCCATGCATACCTCTATGACAACCTGAAATTCGGGCAGCATCATGTCGCACATAAAAGGAAATAATCACCTGTATAAGTTCGAGCACACATATATATGTATATACAATACTTGGTCATTGGATCCATCACGTCTATTAATAAAATACCACCTTGACTGTACATTAGGTCTACAAAGCCACTAGACAATACACAGAGTTTAACTAAGGTCGGGACATACCCCGCCATATAACTAACTTCTATACAATACCAAAAGTGACTGGATATGACACGGAAAGCCCCAAAGAAAATTGGAGCTCACCAAAAGCAGCTGGGTATCCTGGCTCCTACTTGTGTGGTGTATGAGCTGAGGTACCTGTGCCTGCAGCATGAAATGCAGGTCCCCCGTGGGGGACGTCAGTACGAAATATGTACTGAGTATGTAAAGCTGTAGATAATCACATATGATATAGGAGCTCAATAGAAATCAGAAACAAGTGAATAAATCGTAATAGGAGTGGACCACACTTACTAGAACTTGTGACAACCTGTACATTGTATTTATTCAATGACTTTACTTTCGTTCTTATCATTACTGTACTGTACTGCGACCATTAGGCTGCCTCCAGTACATATCAATTGGGATCAACCCATGCTAGACTTATGCCCCTGGGATACCACCCATAAACACATAAATAGGGATCGACCCATGCTAGGCTTATGCCCCTGGGATACCACCCGATAAGAAAGAACTTCCATCACTTAGTTCAATTAATATTTGAGATTGTTATTTCGGTCGCCACCATATTTTTGATACTTTGAAACAATGATACATCAATAAGAGACATATAAATAGACCATCAATGCAATAACAATGAATTAAGAACTCATTGGCACATCAATAAAGTGTTTTGGAGTCATCAATTCCATAACAATGAAGTAGGAACTTATTGGTATATCAATGAAACGTGTTGGAGTCATTAATAGCACATGGATCTTATTTGAGTAACCGAATACCTTTTGACATTCATTAGTGCAATAAACATGTAAGATTTGGAAGACAAGTAAGTATTGGAATGTCTTGATATCTTGTAGGGCGGAAACAAGTTCATTGGTAACGTAGGACATCATACAAAACCATTATGGATCACATGTTACTGAATAACTGTGGAAACTTTCTTAATAGAACAATTGTTCACTTTCATGCCAAAGATATGGTATAGAGTATGCTTTACATACCTGACTATCAACCTTCAATACTAGTCCCAAATGTACTTCTCGTCTTTTCAGATTACTTATCTACAATGAACATATATAGCAATCTAGTATTAGCGACCAAACGTCACAATTCAATTATTTGAATTCACCAAACTAGTGGTTAAGTAGTAAGCCTTAATTACACCATAAAGGGTGTCACTTTAACCTTCTTATACTCCAATTACATTCACGTGTCATGCATATTCATACAACATCCTCCAATATCAAGTTTGGATTCATTTATCCTTCCAACCAATCCATTAACCCAAATTGAGCCATAGACATAAATAATCTTAAATTCAATAGTATATCACCATATCCACCTTCCATAACTCAATTACCATATCCACCCTCCATAATTCAATACAACCAAAACATGCAAAATAGTCCATAACCCTATTTCCATCACCTTTCAATAACAACCAATACATATAATCCTCTATCACATATATACATATGGAAGAGAACAAAGGCAAACAATATTCATACCTTAGAATTCACCTATTGATTATGCAATCCTGTTTGCACAAATAATAGGTTCCGTTCGAACTCTCGAGATGACAAACGCAGTTATCGGATTACTTTGGAATTTCTACGGTTGAATCAAAAGTAATTTAAAGGTCAAATTGGCTAGGGTTTGTTCTTTCTCAATGATTGATGATGAAAATGAGTTTTTGAACTCACATACATGTATATATACACATATTCCCGTCTATAATATCATAGGGAATGACCAAAGTGCCTTTAAAATTTAAATAGTGTCAAATCTATCCTTTGGTGGACTGTTTTGATAAGCTAAAGTAGATCGACCATAACTCTTTTCTCCGATATCAGATTTGAGTGAAATTGATATAGTTGGAAAGATAATTCAAAGGGATTTCATTTCATATAAAGTAGGCCACCCAGTTCATTCTGTACAAGGAGTTATGATCGTTTGAAGTTGACCCTAAAAATCTGTTTTGAGAGGCTGAAGTAACACGAGTATAACTCCTTAATCAGATGTTGGATTTGGATAAAACCAATTGAATTGGAAATAAGACTCAAATATCTTTCTTTTGATAGGTCGTAGCTCTCCCAGTTCATTATATTAAGGGAGTTATGATCATTCAAAGTTGACCCAAAAAATTGGCTGGCCTCAGTAGTTTGTGTGTAGGAAATTTTCCTGCACATTTACTATTCACAATATCCCGGCCACTGTTTTATAGTTTCGAACGTGCTCGATTATATCCGAAACTTATCCATTTTTGGAAATCTTTTTATCGTTGGAAAGCTTATTCAATAACCTTCGTATGGAACCATCGACGGGCAAATTCCGGTATAAATAAAATAAAAAATTAATTCCATATAAATAAGACCAATACACGTACTTGAATACGCCAATACACGTACTTGAATACGGGTTGTTACAACTTTATAGATTTCTTTAGTGCTTTACACTTGGTCTTGGTATTAAATTTGCAATAAATAGGTCTCCAAACTAGTAAGCTGGCAAGGTATAGCGAATTTGTTGCATCGAGCCCCAAACCCGATAAACACTTTTATCAATTGAGATAAGAACCCATCTTTCTCCCCTGCATTCCATAAATTCAAGATGAAAAAGACAATCCTACTCTCATGGTTTAAGATCAACCATCCCGCAGGATAGTTCTCAAAGTGGCAATCCCACTTCCAAGAAATTTGACCTCTCTTTTTCTGAAACCGGCTGTTAGAGGTAACATTGAACTAAAATAAAACATGGTGTAGCTTTTGATCAGGAGTGGACAGTTTATGAGGCTTTCATATAAAGATCCACTATTCCACCTACAAAACTTTTTAGAGATCAGTGACACATTCATCCCTGCGGGTGTGTCAACTGATTATGTAAGGTTCAAATTGTTCATCATTTCACTATTGGGGCAAGCTAAGAAATGGTTAAATGCTGATCCGGCAAGTTCAATCACAAAATAGGATAATTTAGCCTAAAAATTTCTCATTCGATTCTTTCCATCTGGCAAGACTACAAGACTGCATAGTGAGATTGTGTACTTCAAATAGAAGCCAGATAAGAACTTATATCATGCATGGGAGAAGGTCAAAGATTTTCTTTAGGACTATCCATATCATCAGCAGTTCAATAAGGTACTAGCTCACACTATTAATGAGGAACTTGATCACAACACGAAAATTTTGCTAGATTCAGTGGTAGGTGGTCAAACATTGGAATTGACGTATGATGAGTTGTATACCTTGTTAAACCGAATTGTACAAGGAAATCCTGAGTGGCATTCTAACTCAAGAACTACTACAAAGAAGGTTGCAAGTGTGTTGAAAGCTGACCAGTTTATTATTATATCCACTCATATTGCTGCATTGCAAAATTAGTTAACTACTCTATTCAGCAACATGAAATTGGGGGTTATATAGTCTTCAGCAACAGTCAATGCAAATCAGCATACACGCACTTGGTACATGGTTTGTGGAAATAGTGGTCATTCTACAGATATATATGATACCAACCTTAAGTCAATGATGTTTATGGGCAATGTTCAAAGGCCGAAATATGGAAACGCCTAAAGTCCAAAGTGGCAGACTCAACCACCAAATTAGCAATGGAAATCCCAACAACAGTAGTTTTAGTAACCACAAGCTCAAGTAAATTAGTTCACTAGCAATATGGAAGAGATGTTGAAATAATTTTTAGTTTCTCAAGCATAATTGGCAGTATATATAAAGAGCCAGTAAGCAGATATTAAGATCTAGTAGATTTCTACAAGGAATGTGGAGTTGAAAATAGGTCAGATAGTAGCAGCGTAGAATGCCAGGCCTCAAGGTAGTTTGCCAAGTGATACTAAAAATCCTGAGCAAGTAATGGAAATAACTTTGAGAAGTGGTAAGCAGATCAATGAAGAACCTCCAAAGAAAAATGAGGAGCTGGATGCTGATTTGGTTCCTAAACAGGTAGCTAACAGAGTTGCTAACAATTTGAGGAAGTCTAAGTACTCAAAAACAAAAGTTGTTGAATAGGTGAAGGAGATTCTGCCACTACCCTCCCCATAGAGGCATATAAAATCAAAGGACGACGCATACTTCTTGAAGTTCTTTGACATATTTATAGAGATCCATATTAACCTTTCTCTTTTATATATTTTAGAAAAATGCTTAAGTATGCTAAGTACTTAAAGAACTTGGTCACTAATAAGGTCAAGTTGCAGGATGTCGAGATAGCAGTACTCACTAAAGAGTGCAGCTCTGTGGTGATGTAGAAGATACCTCACAAGCTCAAAGATCTAGGGAGATTCACCCTCCCCATTCAAATTGGTAATAGTGAGGTGGTCCATGCCTTGAGTGATTTTGAGGCGAGTATAAATTTGATGTCCCTATCTTTGTTCAATAAGTTGGGACTGGGGAAGTCGAGATCGATCACTGTGATACTTCAACTGGCGGATAAAACCCTAGCCCATCTTGAAGGAATTATAGAGGATGTTCTAATTAAAATTGGTAAGTTTAGTATTCCTGCTAACTTTATTATTTTAGATTTTTAGGAAGATAAAAGAGTGCCAGACATTTTGGGATGTCTATTTTTAGTGATGGGAGGAGCATTGATGGATATGTGATAGGGAACGCTCACAATGAGGTTGGATGATGAAGAGGCAGTTTTCAAAGTGTACAAACTGCTTAACAATCTATCCCACTACAAGGATATCTGCATGATTACAGTGATAGAATGGGATAAGTGTGGGGTGGTGAAGTCTATTCCACAAAAAATCTCTTTAGACCTCTTCATTGAGGAGTCTAAGACATAACCACCCAGCCCAACATGATGTAAATTGATGAGCCTAAAAAGATTGTTGTTAAGAAAGTTGTTTACCTTGAGAGTTCACACTCAAGAGATACAAAATAAATTAGAATATGTCATCCGAGTATGAGAAAGAGGATGAAGAAAAATGGATAAGTCGTAGATTGGGTCATGCCAGGACACTCAGGCGCTCCATGGTAACCCAAGTTAAGGTAGGTTTTATTTTTAGTATTTTGAGTTTTTACTTCAATAGTTTTTTTCGTTGAGTCACAGGTTTATGGGAAGTCTGAGTACCGTAAACCTGAGCTAATGAGCATGGCGATGACTAAGTGTGGGGTCCCTGAATAAGCTAGATGTAAACATATACTACTAGCTAGGCCTAGAGGGCTCAGGGAGTATTTCTATCTCTGGTTTTAAATATACTTTGGGGACAAAGTAGATTTTTAAGTGTGGGTTAGGGGAAATTCCCAATTTTAGGGTAATTTTAAAAATTTTTGTGTTAGAAATAAGTGTAGGATGTTCTTTTTAATGTTATATTTAGTTACATAATGCAAGTGTTTTAGTTGTAAAAGCATGATGATTATGGGAAAGACTACTTTTGAGATACCTCGGGTCATGATTATGACTATTGTACTTGTTGGCTTAATATCGAATTCATGTTGTGTTTGATTACGAGTCTATGATGATCCTACTTGAGTTGAGCGTGTTCCCTGTGTATGTGAGGTATTTATATATTCCTTGTGGCATGTGATATCTATAACATGCTTCGTATGTGTGCAAATAAAAATAAAGAGTCTGGCTTTAGGAGATGATATAGGCATTTTATTAATAGCCTTGTTTATACCTTCTTTTGAACTACCGTTGTGCATAATCCTAGATAGCCCCATTGAGCCTTTAGCTTTTTGTTTAGTAGCCTCATTTATATTCTAATGCCTTCTTTGATTGACCTTAATTTGATTCAAATCTCCCAAGCACTTTAATGTAAAATTAATTAAGTTAAGGAGTTGTAAATTCAAGTAGGAGAAAGGTGAAATTTAATCCCCAAAGGGATAGTTATTAGTGTGTACAATTGTTATGTGTTGTGGTTAGGAGTTGTGTAATGTAAATAAAAAAATATTTTTTTTCAAATTGAATAACTTATGAATAGACAATACTCCCACCATAGTGTATGTGAATGAGATTAATGAGATAGGGCAAAAGAAAAGATATAGGTAGATAAAAGTGGTGTGAATGGGTTGTTAGAGGTGAACTGAATGCAATGTGTGATGTATTAAAGCGCTTAGGAAAAATAGTCACTATTACTAGTTAAAATAGTTTCTACCCGTCCCTTAGCCTACATTACAATCCTCAAAGACCTATTTGATCCTAAGACTTAACATTTTCATATTAATGAAGTACTACACTAAGGTAAATCCTATGGTTCATCTTGTGTAACTTGTGAATTTCTTGTGAGAGTGAGTACAATTTAATTCTAGTACCTATTCTATTATAAATTACTTTTATATGAGTGATTATGGGTAACTCTCTTGCTGTGACGGCACATGTTTAGTAATAGTTGCGTGATTTATATGATATTTTTTATTGGACAATGTTCATAAGTTTGCCAACTTTGTTAGTCAATTCTTGAGACTAGGATCTTTTGAAGTAGTATTCTCGACTTGTCAATTGTGTACATTACATGCTTAGTGTAGAAACTTGCATTTTGTGTTGTCATTATAGTACTAGCATGAGTGTATTGACTATATTAGAAGTGGGGAGTCACCTCAGTTTATGATTCTTAGTAATGAGTTGCTCGAGGACGAACAAGGTTTAAGTGTGGGGTGGTTATCTGAGGTGATTTTATGCACTTTAATGATGTTAGCCTAGCTTATTTAGCCTTGTTTTGAGGACTTCTCATATTATTATATTTTAATGATTATATAATTGAGGATTTAAGTTCTTAAGTATGTGATTACAATGTTCAAGGTGTTTTTCAAACCAGTTTGTACTAAAATTGGTCACTTAGGGTTCAAATAGGAAAACGAGTGTTACTACCTTGAGCTAGATGTTTGTCTAGATGATATCGATGGATTCTATTGTGTTTAATTATTCCTAATGGAATATTGTGTAATTATGTGGAAAAAAATTATAATGTTCAACGGTCAATTGAATCAAGCCAAGAGTTAAAACAATAAGTTAAATATCAACGTGGGCAAGCCTAGTTTTAGCTCGTGTTTCTAGTTCATTTTCTTGATACTGTGTTGTTTTTGAGATCTAATATATGGTTTTTTATGATTTAGGATGCTTTATGAGATGATTTCTATGATATATGAATGTTGAAAAAGCTATAAATCAAGGAAAAATGACACCACAAGGCTTAGGATTGAAGGCAAAGTGCACAAACAAGTTTAGACGTCAAATTGAGACTTTCCAATGAGGCCTCGTGATAGGGGTTTATCGCGACCACTACTTTACTTGATTAGACATTGTACCATAACCCCTATTTAAGTAGACTACCAATTGAGCCCAATTCTTATTCAAGTTGAACAACCATCATTGGGCGACCCTAACTCCGCACACAACCAAAACCTCCTACTATAAATATAACACTTGTACTTGTTATTTGATACTTTAGATGACTTAGAGCTTTTGAGAGGTGATTCTACACACTTTAATTAGAGTTTATTTCTCTTTGATTTAGTTTTTAATGGATTATATCATGTATTCAATAATCTTGATTACAGTTATGTCTATTAGTGGATAAACACCCCTTTACATGGTTAAGGCAAAAAATATGTTTGCTTTTTCTTTAAATTTAGTTTGTTTGAATTTATTATTAGATTTAGCTGTTTTTTATCCTTGTTTTAAATATTTTATGGATTCATGACCCATATAGCCTGTGTGTGGTTACACCGGACCCATATAGACCTAAGTGGTTAAAGACGGTTAAGCTACACATGCCTAGGTTAATGGCTCTAAATGAATGCTAAACTCGGTTCCCTTTATCATCATAGTTATATATGTATATATGTATGGTTTGTATGAATATGTATGGAATATTTGGTTTTGTTAAATTGTATTATTTTATCCTTATCCTGAGTTCATGCTAGGTTCACCCGCTAACTAATCTTCAGGCGTTTATATCCCCGTGCGATGTAGGAGCCAACCCTTTTACTTCTCCAACTTAGCGATAAAACTTTTTAATCATCTATTGGATTGAAGTGGTGAGTTTTCATATTTATGGAAGGCTCCATTTCATGGATATTATTTCATACTTTGGTTTATTTTTGGATTTTTGTTTTGGCTATGGTTGGGGGCATGTCCCGACCAGATTTTGGTATTATTTTTGTTAGAGACTTTGGTGGAACTACTATGGATTGGTATGGGCGGGATTTGTATTGGTGTCATCCTTGGTATCAGGTTTGATACCATATAACTAAATGTCTATCTATTCCATTCTCTTTTATTTTGGTATTATATATAATTATTATGGAATTCATTTGGTCATGGTTTGGACTATGGTTTGGTTGGTATTGGTTATCGGTTGGGTATCGGATGATTGGACTCACTTGGGTTGTCACGGATATAGACCTATACCATAGTCTTGGATTATGCAATAACTCTTTATTGTTATATATTTGGAATTCATCCAATTCAAGATAGGCGTAGGTTGATTGTGTTGGGTAACGGGGGCGGCCCCCGATCCTATTTTGTCTTGGGATGCCTAGTATGACAAGGCCCTAGTTCGGGTCATGTTAAGTTGGTATTAGATCTTTATGTTCATGGTCAATTTGGAGTCCACAAAGTCATATGTAGTTGAGTCTCTTTTAGTGGTGTGTAGCAAGCCACACGAATAACAGAGAGACTACAAGGCATTTAGGAATTTTTCACTTTCTTGATATTCTATTTTCAATCTTGTAGTCAAAGTCTTGGAATTTCCTCTAATCCTTGTTTGTTTGCTCTTTAGATAATACCTCGACGATCTGGAACACAAGGAAATTTTTGGTCCCATCTTGGGACAATGTTGATGGGGTACGTGTTACACCCCAAATTTGTTACTCGGAACGCTACATGGTGCTCATGACCCCAAAGGACCACAAGCTAACCCATGACTGATATTTGTACTTGTACACTACATAATATAACGTAATAATGTAGAAACATGCACTGAAAGGAAATAAGGTTCAATTTTGATACATTACATGAATAGTATAACATTTGTGTGGGGTAATAAAATATCCAAAACAAAACTGGACATACTAAAGTCTAAAAAGTGATAGTCTAGGAAGCCTCTAACATGATTAAACTATCTAAGTAAGGATTTGATGGGACATGTCACCAACAAACTCCAACTAAAAAAGTAATTAATGACACTAATATAGAAATAATCATATCCTCTAATGATGAGAACTCACTTCTAACTCTGACCGATGAGGCTGGAATCTACCGTTGATCTGGATTTCCTATCTCAGAACCTATGGTATAAGACACCATAGCAAACATGCATCAGTACTTTGAATGTACTGGTATGCATGTGATGTAGGCTAAATACATGGGTTTCATATGCATGAACAATAATAATAACTGACTGACTATCATGAGCATGAGAATACATGCATGAGACATGATTACTGAAACTAATACGATGATAACATGATTACTGATAAATGAATACTGATAATATGATATAACTAATATAACTGATAACTGATAACATGAGTGACAGTAGATGACAGTCTTGAATCTGATGGAACTATCTGAGTTCTGTACTGTATCTGAGTTGAATGTGTCTGATAGTTCTGTAGTCTAAAGAACTATCTGAGTTCTTTTATTGAGACTAGTACTGAAACTGTGGGAGGTAGTTATTTAACCGACATGCCCCTAATATACCATTATGGCTGAGTTGGGGTCCAATCTGTAACCCCAATTGGACGGGTATCAATACTGCACCACCAGTAAGGAAAAGTTGTGGGTGACCCTTATCTGATAGTGTCCCCAAAAGAGAATGGTGGGGCCCTTATCTGACAGTGCTTATCTACCTCATCAACCCTTATCGGATAGTGTTGATGTCTCAACCTATGCTGGCTACATAGTTCTAGAATGCAAGGATGACTTCTAAGGATCACACCTTCATCTTATAGTGTGTGTCCCTATCCATGGTCTCAGTCGGTGATAATTCCTACTCCCATCTGATTAGACTTTGAACATTACTAACTAAACTGAACTAAACATGGAATGAGTTACCGAATTCCATTGACTGATGGAATACTATGATATTTGGGAACTGACAGAGTTTATGAGATCATGTAGATTTCCTGAGTCTTAAGACTTTATGAAGACTAAGTATTCATAGCTTGGCTGAGAGTATCGTGAAAACATGACATGTATCTAGGCACACAACTAAAATTTTGGGTATAAGTAGCCCCAGGACTCGGTAGAAGGAAACTTACAAAGCATGGCTTACTAGAACACATGATAATCTCCATAATCCATAATTCATTTATTGAAGCATTTTATCAAACAGGTGATAAGCATAAACTTGTACATACATGAGGATTTCACGATATCATACTAGTTGGGCACTTTCCTTCATCTAGGAATTTAATCAAACACATGATAGGCATAGTATGTATAGACAACATTATACAACAATTAAACATCATGGTTCAATTCTAATTCCACCATTCAAGGGTTTAATCATAGTTTTACATGAACCTACATGTATACTAATCAATTCCACATGAAATTTATCGCCAAACATGGATAAAAATTCAATTAGTCATTATTAACATGAACACTATCAACCCAACATAAATTTCATAAATAAAATCCACAAAATTGAACATAGAAAAGTGATTCTTAGGCTTCATAGATGAAATGAGTCCATGAATGAACACTATGCATACCTGGGTTAAGGTTCTTGATGTTCTTAAACTTGAAGAAATGGAAATCCCTTAGTTCTTGAAGATGATTGGATTTTTGTTCTTGGAGATTAACGTTAGAGAGAAACCCTAATATTGGTTGTGAAGTAATAGTGAATCAAATGGCTGAAATCGAATATAATTGGGTATATATGTATGTCGGTGGTAAATGACCAAAATACCCATTCAAAAATGGATTAAATTTTTTGCATCGGGACCTGCAATGGCTCTAGAGATGGCCCATCTCTAGGGCGATGTTCCATCGTTTCGACCGTCATACATGGACCGAGAAAAGGGCTTACTGCCTAAGTACCGATGGCCTGGGCGACGTTCCATCGCAAGTTCGATGGTCCGTTAACCTGCCTGTCGCACCTTGTCCAGAAGGTGGCCTCACTGTTTCCCTTGCGAAGGCCTGAGCGACGGTCCATCGGCCTCACCGTCGCACCTGGGCAGTTTTACTGCCTCTTGTATGTTGGCCATAACTTTCTCCTTCGATGTTGGATTTTGATGGAAAGCTTATTCAATTTTCCACATGATAGAAAGTGAAAATCTTAAGAATACCATGTGTACAAAAATAGATTTTTATTCCAAAGAAAGTTATAACATCCTTAAGATGATTTCAAGATAGAAAAAAGGCTTGGATATTATAATATCTCCCCTTGAGAACATTCGTCCTCCAATGAGACTGACTGAGAGGGGAAATAATAAGTTGAACATGAACTGAACATGGATAACTAGAACATGATCTCATGACTGACATGATTGACAAGATAAATATATAATACTGAACATGCATATCTAATGCATGTGTAACTGATTCATGAATGCATAACTGAGGGTTCTAAAAAACTAGGTTTTCGTAGAATGAGAATGCATGTCTAATGCATAATTATATAACTGTACTGATACATGAGTGCAAGGCTGAGTATGCAATGGAACTTGATACCAAGTTTATAATGGGATCATGAGCATGAAACTGAATACTAAGTTTGTGATAAACACTGAACATGAAATAGAGTAAAATAGAGTAAGTTTAAGGAGAGCTATTACCTTGAGCTTGAACTGAGGTGAGGGTACTTGGTTCGCATATCTGCTTCTGCTTCCCAAGTAGCTCCCTCGATGAACTGATTTCGCTAAAGAACATTAACTAGAGGGACTTTTGTTCCTTAATCTACAAGTTTGATAGTCTAGGATTTCAACTGGAATATCTTCATAAGAGAGGTTGTTCTGAACATCAATGCTCTGAATAGGGACTACAACTTATGGGTGACCTATGCACTTCTTGAGTAAAGAGACATGGAATACTGGATGAACTAAGGCAAGATCTGAAGGAAATTCAAGCTCATAAGCTACCTTGCCAAAGAGACTGAGAATTTTAAAGGGACGGATATATCGGGGACTGAACTTTCCCTTCTAGCCGAACCTCTTCACTCTCTTTATGGGAGAGATCTTTAGATAGACATAATCACCGATCTCAAACTCAAGATCCTTTCTATTAACATTTGTATAAGACTTCTATCAGCTCTGAGCATCCCGGAGTCTCTCTCTGATTAACTGGACTTTTTCTAAAGCGTGGAATACCAAGTCAGGCCCTATGATTGAGGCCTCACTATTATCGAACCAACCAATTGGGGATCTATATCTCCTACCATAGAGAGTTTTAAATGGAGCCATATGAATACTAGAATTATAGTTGTTGTTATATGCAAACTTAATCAAAGGCAAGTGGTCATCCCAACTACCCTTGAAATCGATTACACACACCCTTAGCATATCTTCTAGAGTTTAAATGGTCCTTTCTACTTGACCATCTGTCTGAGGATGAAAGGATGTACTAAGATGAACTTGGGCACCAAGACCCTTTTGGAATGCTTTCCAAAAATGAGAGGTGAACTGGGTACCTCTGTCTGAGATAATAGATAGTGAAATACTGTGCAATCTGACCAATTCCCTGATATAGAGTTTGGCGTAATCCTTAGCTGAATATGAGGTATGGACTGGAAGGAAATAGGTTGATTTGGTCATTCTGTCTATAATGACCCAGACTGAATCATGTTGATGACGAGTTTGAGGCAAACCCATCACGAAGTCTATGTTCACTTCTTCCCACTTCCAAGTAGGAATAATGAACTCTTGTAAAGGACCACTAGGTTTCTGATGCTCTATCTTAACCTGCTGACATGTAGAGCACTTAGCCACAAAATTTGCAATATCTCTCTTTATCCCACTCCACCAATAGACTTCCCGAAAGTTGTGGTACATCTTTGTGGCCCCTGAATGAATAGAGTAGTGTGCACCATACGCTTCTGCAAAAATATGTTGCCTTAAGTCATCTACACCTAGAACATAGAGACGACCCGACAATACAAAACACCATCTCCCCCTTGGGAGAAAACCTCTATTTTCTAATTTTGAACTGACTCTTTCAACTTGAAAAGGATAGGGTCTCTATCTTACTTTTCTTTCACGTCGAAAACTAGAGATGATTCTGAACTACTCTAATCCCATATATCGGCCTCTGAAGAATAGACTAAGCGAACTCCTAGTATTTCAAGATGATGGACTTATTAAGCTAACTTCTTCTTACTATTTTTGACATGAGCAACACTACCCATAGATAGTATATTGGGAGCATCGGCCACTACGTTGGCCTTGCCTGGATGATAAAGGATATTCATGTCATAATCTTTCAAGAGCTCTAACCACCTTCTCTGATGAAGACTGAGATTTTCTGAGAAAATACATATTGAAGACTCTTATGCTCTGTGAAGACATATATATGAACTCTATAGAGATAATGCCTCCAAATCTTCAAAGCAATGACTATGACGGCTAACTCTAGATCATAAGTAGGGTAATTCTTCTCATGGGGCTTAAGCTATCTGGAGTCTAGGCTATGACCTTACTATGCTGCATGAGGACATAGCCTAAACCCACTTTGGATGCATCACAATACACTACAAACCCATCTGAACCATCTGGAAGAGCTAGAACTAGGGCTGAGGTGAGTCGAGTCTTCAACTCCTAAAAACTCATCTCACAAGGATCTGACCACTGAAACTTGACTTTCTTCTGAGTCAATAGAACATAGGGGATGCAATAGATGAAAATCCGTTAATAAACTATCTATAATAGCCATCCAAACCCAGGAATTGCTTGATATCTGATGGAGAGATAGAGCAAGGCTAGTATATTAATACTTTGGTATTTTGCGGATCTACTCTAATGCTATCACCGAAAAAATATGACCAAGGAATTCTACTGACCTTAGCCAAAACTCTTACTTACTAAATTTGACGAATAGCTGATGATCTCTGAGAGTCTGAAGTACTATTTTTAGATTGTCTGCATGATCTCGCTCACTACGGGAATAGACCATAATATTATCTATGAAAACTATGATGAATATGTCCAAGTACTGCTTGAATACATGGTTCATCAAGTCCATGGAATCGGGTATGCAATTGGTAAGACCAAATGACATACTAAGAATTCGAAGTGACTACACCAAGTACGGAAAGATGTTTGTGGAATGTCATATTCTCTGACTCTAAGCTGATGATAGCCGAATTTGAGGTTTATCTTGGCAAAATAACTATAACCTTGGAGTTGGTCAAACAAATTATTGATTCTGGAAAGAGGATACTTGTTCTTTACCATGACTTTATTGATTTAACCATAATCAATACATATTCTGAGAGAACCATCTTTCTTGCGCACGAATAAGACTGGTGCACCCTATGAGGAAATGTTGGGTCTGATGAATCCCTTATCTAAGAGATCCTTCAGCTGCTCTTTTATTTCTTTGAGTTCTTCTGGTGCCATTCTATATGGCAGAATAGAGATAGGCTGAGTATACGAAAAAAGATAAATACCAAAGTCTATTTCCCTTTGGAGAGAAATTCCTAAAAGAACTTCGGGAAAAATATCTAAAGATTTATTTACAAGAAAACTGATTCAAGACTAGGAGTCTCAGAACTGGAATCCTTAACATGAACAAGATGATAGACGCATCCTCTAGATATTATTTTTCATGCCTGAAGGTAGGAAATAAGCTGACCTCTAAAAGCAGATACACTACCCTTCCACTCTAGGATGGGTTCGTTCAAAAACTAAAACTAAACTATTTTGTTTCTTCAGTTGAATGTGGCATAGCAGGAATAAAGCCAATCCATGCTGAGAATAATATCAAAATCAGTCATCTCTAATTCGACAAATTCTACTGAAGTGACTTTCTGAAATATCATAACCAGGCAGTTCCTGTATACCTTCTGGGCAATAATGGTTTTACCCACTGGGGTAGAGATTGAAAAGAGTTTTGCTAGAATTTTGGGACTGACTCTAAAATTGACTGCTATATAAGGAGTGACAAAAGACAAAGAAGCTCCTAGATCTAGCAAAGCGTAGACATGCACATGAAAGATCTGTAATGTACTGGTAACCACATTAGGAGAATTTTCCTGATCTTGTTAGGACTAAAGAGCATAAAGACGATTTGGGTATTTCCCACCAGTAGCACTGGAGGTGGAACCCTACTAATTTGGGTGACCGTATGGAGCTGAGGAGCAGAAATGACTCTGATAACCTCAATGAGGGAAGTCTCTGACTCTGTAGCTTGTCTTTCCACAACCAAAAAAGACATCATTGTCTGCTATGCACACACCCTTGTGGTTCTTACCACAAGTCTGACAAAGAGGATTAGTTTGGGAACTGCTAACACTGCCCTAGGTCTTAGAGCCTGGCGCTCTATCTCTATTTCTATTTCTGAACTTAGGAACTGAAGCACTAGCTGTAGAGGGAGCTAGAACTGATGACTTAGGACAATACTGAGAATGGTTTCCTTCTTTTGACTCAGGCTGCACGAAGTTGAAACTACCTGTCTTTTCTCTCTTATTTTGTTTCTCCTTTATCTTAATCTTTTGCTTCTCTATCTACTGAGCATGGGTCATAAGTCTAGCTAAGGTCATGTAACTATTTAGTATGGAGGATCTGCACTCATTAATCATGCTATTATTTACCCCTGACACAAACTTACTCATCCTTGCCCTGCTATCTACATGCACATGAGGGGCATATCTGGCTAATTGAATAAACTTGAAAAAATACTCATTCATTGTCATATTTCCTTGCCTGAGGTTAATGAACTCTAACACCTTGGCTTCTCTAAACTCTAGGGAAAAGAATCTATCAAATAAATCTAAAGCAAAATTCTCTCACTCAACTGAACCTGCATCATCTACCCTTTCTGACTTCCACTACTTGAACCTAGTGTAAGCAATATCCTAGAACTGATATGCAGCTAGCTCATCACTCTCAACAGTAGTCACCCTCATGATGTCTATCACCTCTGCACTTGATCTATAAATTCTTATGGGTCTTTATTTTTCTTAGACTCAAAAAAGGTTAGTGGGTTTATTTAGGTGAAGTCCCAAATTCTAGCTGAAGTTGTATTGGCAACTGTGTTGGCCAGAACAACAATTGGTCATTTATTCTGGGTAGAAACGGACTGATCAAGAGTGGTGAATGCAGCCTAAATTTCTACATGAAAAACATAATCATCCAAGGGATCTTCTGGGAGAGGTTGGGCATATTCTGAATAAATAGAAGAAGTGGATTAGACTGAGAGATTGACTTGAGTTTATGCTAACTGGCATGACATGAATACTAAAAGAGGGGAATTGTTCTAAAACATCTCATAGCCTCCTACACATAAATATGGTGCACAACACACCCATGTACGAGAATCTAGTAGATACGACTTTCAAATATCCTAGAACACTTTTGAATCTTAGGCTCTGATACCAAGTTTGTAGTGCCCCAAATCTAGTATCTGGAATGCTACACAGTGCTCATGACCCCAAAGGACCACAAGCTAACCTATGACTGATATCTGTACTTGTACACTGCATAATATAACATAATAATGTGGAAACATACACTAAAAGGCCATAAGGTTCAATCTAAAACATGACATAAATAGTATAACATCTATGTGGGATAATAAATACCCAAAACAAAACTGGAAATATTGAAGTCTGAAAAGTGATAGTCTAGAAAGCCTCTAACATGACTAAACTGTCTGAGTAAAGAGTTGATGGGACATGTCCCCAACTATCTCTAACTAATAAAGTAATTAATGACACTAATATACAAATAATCACGTCCTGAAAGGATAAGGAATTACTTCTAACTCTGATTGCTGAAGCTGGAATATACTATTGATCTGGAGCTCGTGTCTCAGAACCTATGGTATAAAACACCATAGCGCAAATGCATCAGTACTTTGAATATACTGGTATGCATGTGAGGTAGGCTGAATGCATGGGGTTCATATGCATGAACAATAATAATAACTAACTAACTATCATGAGTGTGAGAATACATGCATGAGATAGGATGACTAACACTAATATCATGTTAACATGATTACTAATAAATGAATACTGATAACATGAAATAACTAATATAAATGATAACTGATAACATGAGTCACTGTAGCTGACAGTTCTAAATCTGATGAAACTATCTGAGTTTAGTACTGTATTTGAGTAGACTATATCTAACAGTCCTAAAGTCTTAAGAACTATCTGAGTTCTTTTACTGAGACTGGTACTGAAACTATGGGAGGTAGTAATTTAAATAACATACCACTAATATGCCATTATTGTTGAGATGGGGTCCAATCTGTAACCCGGTCTAAATACCGCACCACTAGTAAGGATAAGCTATGAGTGATCCTTATCTGATAGTATCCGTAAAAGAAAATGGTGGGGCCCTTATCTGATAGTGTTTATCCAACTCATAAAACCTCATCGGACAGTGTTGATGTCTCAACCTATGCTGGCTACATAGTTCTAGAATGCAAGGATGACTTCTAAGGATCACACCTTCATCTTATAGTGTGTGTCCCCATCCTTGGGTTCACTCGGTGCTAATTCCTAGTCCTATCTTGTTATACTCTGAACATGATTAACTAAATTAAACTAAACATAGAATGAGTTACTAAATTCCAATGATAGACAGAATACTATTGATATCTAACAACTGACTGAGTTCATGAGATCATGTAGATTTCATGAGTCTTAAGACTATCTAAAGTCTAAAGATTTATAGCTTGACTGAGAGTATCTTGAAAACATGACATGGCTCTAGGCACACAGCTAATATTTTGGGTACAAGTACCCCCAGGATTGGATAGATAGAAACTGACAAAGCATGGCTTACTGGAACACGTGATAATCACCATAATCTATAATTCATTTATAGAAGCATTTAATCAAGCATGTTATAGCATAAACTTGTACTTACATGGGGATTTCATGATATTATACTAGTTGGGTACTTTTTCTTTATCTAGGCATTTAAGCAAACACGTGATAGGCATAGTATGTGTAGACAACATTATACAACAATTAAACATCATGGTTTAATTCTAATTCCACCATTTAAGGGTTTAATCATAGGTTTACATGAACCTACGCGCATACTAATCAATTCCACATCAAATTTATCACCAAACATAGATAAGAATTCAATTAGTCATTATCAACATGAGCACTAGCAACCCAACATGAAATTCATAAACAAAATCCATAAACTTGAACTTAGAAAAGGGATTCTTGGGCTTCATAGATGAAAGGAGTCCATGAATGAACACTATGCACACCTGGGTTCAGGTTCTTGATGTTTTTGAACTTGAAGAATTGGAAATCCCTTAGTTCTTAAAGAAGATTGGATTTTTTTTCTTGGAGATTAATGTTAGAGAGAAACCCTAATATTGGTTGTGAAGTAATAATGAACTAAATGGCAGAATTTGGATATAATTAGGTATATATTTAGGTGGGTGGTAAATGACCAAAATAACCTTTTAAAATAGCTTTAATTTGCTGAATCCAGACCTATAATAGCTCGTGTGATGGTCCATTACTAGGGCTATGGTTCGTTATTTCAACCATCATACGTGGACCGAGAACTGGGCTTACTACCTAAGTAGCGACATCCTGCGTAACGTTCCATCGCAAGTTCGATGGTCTGTTAACCTGCCTGTTTCACCTTATCCAGAAGGTGGCCTCACTGTTTCCCTTGTGACGGCTTGAGTGACGGTCCGTTGCTAGTCCGATGGTCCGTCGACCACATCGTCACACCTGGGCGGTTTTACTACCTTCTGTATTTTGGCCATAACTTTCTCCTCTGATGTTGGATTTTGATGAAATTTGTATTGATGGAAAACTTATTCAATTTTCCACGTAATAGAAAGTGAAAATCTTAATAATACCACATGTACAAAAATAGATACATATTCTAAAGAAAGTTCTAACATCCTTAAAATGATTTTAAGCTAGGAAAATGGCATGAGTATTGCAGTATGCCCTACATCTAGAGTTCACACATGGTCCTAGGGTCCTATCCCAAATTGTTTTGAGTTCCTTCAATTGTTGCTAGTCCTCCTCAAGGTGAGGTAAGATGCAGAATTTTGCCAATTAATTCATCTTATTGATTAGTTGGTTTTTGCTCAGGTTGAGCAGGATGCATTTGGTGTTTTACCTATAGAGGACACAAGGTTTAGCCATTTTATGATGATGAATCCTTTTAATTTTATTGGAGCAAAGGTGGAGAAGTATCCTCAATCTTTCTTTAATAAAATAGAAAAAATCTTCAAGGTGATACAGGCTGCAAATATGGAAAGGGTAAACTTTATAGCTTATCAGCTCAAAAATATTGTGTACCATTGCTAAGAGGAGTGGGATAGGGATAAAGGTGATATTGGAGAGTTGTACTTATGGGATTCCTTTTCTAGTACTTTTCTAGATTGGTTTTTTCCTTAAGATCTGAGAGAAGCAAAGATGGAGGAGTTTGTAAATTTAGGTAAGGAAGACTATTTGTCAAAGAATATGCCTTGCAGTTTCTTTAGCTATCAAGGTATGCTCTGGATTTGATGGCTGATATAAGAGCATGGATGAGAAAGTTCACTTCAAGCTATGTTGGGATTTGATCATTAAAAGAAAGACTTCACTGCTAATTAAGTATATGGATATTTCAAGTTTGGTTGTCCACTTACAACAGGTAGACAATAAAAAAGAAACTAGACAGAGTTTGTTGAAAGGTGTAAGAAGAGTAGGTTCACTAAGAAGGGTGGTGCTCAGTAGTAGGGTGGTTGGGATAGAAGTAAATAACTGAAGAATAAGTGGAGGAGTTTTGGTTTCTTCTCTACTATTATCACTCCTTACCCGAAGTTATTAGGTGGCTGGTGTCCACAAGGTGGTGATAATTTTTAGTCATAGGGTGCCCAATCTCAGGCGAGTCCGGCTCAGTCGACTTCTTTGTATCCTCCTTGTTGATTCTATGGTCACCTTTATCAGTGCTTTTAAGATGAAGGAAGAGACAAGTGTTTTAAATATGGTCATCTAGGCCATATACTAATAAAGTGTCCAGTGGGTAAGGTTTCTTTAGGAGCTGTCAAACCTCTAATTTCTTCATTTATTACTCCAACACCTAGTGGTATTGCTTTGGCATCTACTCCTTCTCCTGGTACCAACACTAGCCAGAATATATTGTT
Source organism: Capsicum baccatum var. pendulum (assembly GCA_030864225.1). Taxonomy (NCBI): domain Eukaryota; kingdom Viridiplantae; phylum Streptophyta; class Magnoliopsida; order Solanales; family Solanaceae; genus Capsicum; species Capsicum baccatum. The sequence goes on along the minus strand of CM061555.1, from coordinate 159,060,545 downwards.
TGCTCCTCTATCTTGGTAGGAATTTAAGGCATCGCCTGATGTCATGATTAGTATGTTATAATTCTTTTCTCATGATGTATATTGTCTGCTTGATTTGGGGTCCACTCTTTTCTATGTGATCGCAGATAGGGATAAATGTTTTAGTTTTGATCCTAAGGTTTCTTTGGATCCTTTTTCTATTTCTACCCTAATAAGTGACTTGATTATTGCTAAAAGAGTCTATAAGGTGTGTGTGGTATCTATTGGTAGCAAGCAGACTTTGGTAGATCTGTTTGAGCTGGATATGGTAGATTTAGACATTATTCTGGGGATGGATTGGTTAAACTTTTGTTATGCATCCTTAGATTGTCGAATTTGTAAGGTCTTCTTTAGGTTCCCTATTGAACTGGCTATAGAGTTGGAGGGTGGTTCCCTTGCTCCTAGGAGAAGGTTTATTTCTTATCGTAGAGCTTGGAGATTAATCTCCAAAAGATGTCTTTATCACTTGGTTAGGGTTAAATATTCTAACTCAGAAGGTCCTTCTTTTAATTTAGTTTTAGTGGTTAGTGAGTTTTCTGAGGTCTTTCTGGATGATCTTTCTGGTGTTCCTCTAGATAATAAGATTGGGTTTGGTATTAATTTGGTTCCAGACACTCGTCCAATATTTATTCCTCCTTGCAGAATAGCTCTGGCTGAGTTAAGGGAACTCAAGGTACAACTTAAAGACCTTCTGGATAAGGGGTTTATTCATCCTAGTGTATCCCCATGGGGTGCACTAGTGTTGTTTGTGCATAAGATGGATGGTTCCCTACGAATGTGCATTGATTATCGGTAGTTGAATAAGGTAACGATCAAGAACAAGTATCTTATTCCAAGGATAGATAATTTATTTGATTAGTTGCAAGGTGCAAAGTTCTTTTCTATGATAGATCTTTAGTTTGGGTATCATCAACTTAAGATTAAGGAGGTGGATATCCCTAAGATGGGTTTTTGTTCTGACTATTGGCACTTTGAGTTCTTGGCTATGTCATTTGGCTTGCCTAATTCCCTAGTGGCATTTATGGATTTGATGAACAGAGTATTCATACAGTTCTTGGATCTTTTTGTCATTGTGTTTATTGATGACATCTTAGTGTATTCTAAAAGTGAGGAAAATCCTGTCAATCACCTTTTTGTGGTGTTTTAGTCCTTGAAAAAGCAATGGTTGTTTGCCAAATTCTCCATGTGTGAATTTTTATTATAAATTGTGACTTTTCTTGGTCATATTATTTCTAGTGAGAGGATTATGGTGGATCCTCAAAAGGTTGTGGTGGTTACAAGATGGCATAGACCCACGACTCCAACCGATATTTGAAGCTTCTTGGGTTTGGCTATGTATTATAGGAGGTTTGTGGAGGGGTTTCCTTTGATAGCTACTCCATTGACCAAGTTAACTCAGAAAAAAGTAAAGATTACTTGGTCAAAAGTGTGTGAAGGGAACTTTGAGATGCTTAAGGATAAGCTGACTTTGGCTTTGGTTCTGACCTATCCAAAAGGTATGAAGGGGTTTGTAGTTTATTATGATGCATCCCGAGTGGGACTTTGTTGTGTTTTGATATAGCATCGGAAGGTGATTGCCTGTGCTTCTAGGCAGTTGAAGCTGCATGAGAGGAATTATCCTATTCATGATTTGGAGCAGTTAAAATCTAGTGGCATTATTTGTATGGAGTGCACGTAGACATCTTTTTTAATCATATCAGTCTAGAGTATGTATTCACTCAGAAGGAGCCAAATCTCAGGCAAAGGAGATGATTGAAGCTTCTCAAGGACCTTACGTAAGTCTTTACTATCACCTAGGTAAATCTAAAATAGTTATTGATGCTCTTAGTAGGTTGTCCAGGGGAAGTTTGGCTTATATGGAGAAAGAAAAGAAACAATCAGTGAAGGATATTCATCACTTAGACAATCTAGGAGTTTGTCTCTTAGACTCCAAGGAATAATGGTGCGGAAATTGATTAGGTTATCTCTTGGCGCAGATATTAAGGAGAAATAAGTGCTAGACCCTGTCTTGATGAAAATCAACAGTGATGTTGCTAGGAAAAAGGTAATGCTCATTGAGATAAGTGGCGAGGGTACTTTACAATACCGAGGGAAGTTGTGTGTTCATAAATCACGCTATGTTGTCTATCCTGGTTTTACATAAATGTATCATGATATAAAGGAGATATATTGGTGGAATGGTATGACAAAGGATGTGGTTGATTTTGTAGCCAAGTGTATAGTGTGTCAACAAGTTAAAGTTGAGCACATGTAGCCCGGTGGGTTGTATTAAGAAATTGATTTGCCTGAATGGAAATGTGATTTAATCAATATGGATTTTGTCACTGGTCTTCCTCGGTCTTGGAACCAATTTGATTTGATTTGGGTCATCATGGATAGGATAACATAGTTTGCTCACTTCTTACTAGTAAGGACTACCTTTTTGGATGAGGACTATGCAAAGTTGTATCTTTATGAGATAGTAAAGTTGCATAGGGTACCTATTTCGATTATCTCTAATTGTGGTACACAGTTTTCATCTCACTTCTAGCAATCTTTTCTAAAGGGATTGGGTACTAAGGTGGTTTAAGTACTGTTTTTCAGCCACAGATGGATGGGTAAGAGGAAATAACTATTTAGACATTGGAGGATATACTTCGGGCATATGTGATTAACTATGGTGGAAGTTGGGTTAAGAATCTATCTTTGGTAGTGTTTTCTTACTATAATACTTATTATTCTAGTATTGGGATGACCTCTTTTGAGGCATTGTATGGTAAAAGGTATAGATCTCCTATTGAATGGTTTGAGCATGGTGAAGCAAATATGTTCAGTCCAAATTAGTTTTAGCAGGCTATGGAAAAGGTGAAGGTCATACAGGATAGGCTTAAGTCTACCCAAAGTCTCCAAAAGTCCTAGCAGATGTAAGACGTATAGACTTGGAGTTTGAGGTTGGGGATAAGGTGTTCCTAAAGGTATCTCCCATAAAGAGAGCAATGCGGTTTGGTAAAAAGGGGAAGCTTAGTCGCCGATTTATTGGTCCTTATACGATTTAGCAGAGTGTTGGTAACGTATTTTCTGAATTAGAGTTTCCTGCTGGTTTGAGCTTCATTCATCTGGCATTTCATGTATCTATGTTGAGGAAGTGCCTTAGTGCTCCTTCTTCGGTGGTTCCTTTGGAGGGCTTAGGTATCTTGGATTCTCTATCTTATGAAAAGGTCCCTATCAAAATTTTGGATAGGCAGGTTTATTGGTTATGAACCAAGGACCTAGCCTCAATTACATCTTTATGGGTGAACTACAAGGTAGAAGATGCGACATGGGAAGTGGAGAAGGACATGAAGTCTAAGTATCTGCATCTGTTTTCAGCTCCTGGGATTTGTGCGGAAGGTAATGTTCTTCAACATACTTTTGTTTTCAAACTTTGTTAAAGGAAATACTAATATCTTTTAATCTTTATTTTATAGCTTGGTTAAAGGTAGGATTGAAATTTGATAATACAAATGAATTGAGCTTGTGGTTACCTTACCTTGTTTGTCATTCGGGGACAAATGTTCCTAGTAGGGGGGATTGAAACACCCTAGGTTTCTGGACTATAAAAAATTTCCAAGTTTTCTAGTTTCTGGACTGGATACGACTAAGGGAAATGACTAGTACACTGGATAAGAGTGGTATGGGTTAGTCGTATGCTGACCAGTGTTGGTTGGTGTGTTGTATTTGGTTTCTAGAATGAGTACCAGTGGCTCACTATGAGCTGTAAGCCAGGGCATGAGTCGTACCATTAATTCATATTATAGGCAATGTTCAATCTTCTTTATATTCTATTCTGCCAAGGGTACGGATCATGGATACCAGTCGTATGCATGGATACGACATGGTTTGGGGTGAGCCGTATCTTTGATAGTGTTGGGTCTAACGGAGATTCTTTGGGTATGAGTGGTGGGTACCACTCGTATTGGATGGTACTATTGGTACGGATAGTCATATGATGTGATTTTGGTGCAATTAAAGTGAGGGAAATCTAGAGGTTAGTTCAAGAGGTTACACTGGACTGATATAGCCCATCAGTGGTTAAGCACGGTTAAGCTACACATACCCAGGTTAATGGTTTTAAATGCATGCTAAACCTGGTTCCCTTTCCCGTCATAGTTATATATGTTTATATGTATGGTTTGTATGCATATGGATGGTTTACTTGGTTTTGTTAAATGGGATTTTTTTGTTCTTATCCTGAGTTCATGCTAGTATTCACCCGCTAACTCATCTTCGGAAAGATTTATTCCCACTCAAAGTAGGAACCGGCCATTTTACTTCCCCTACTTAGCGATCGGACTTCGTGATCAACTATTAGATTGAAGTGGTGAGCTTCCATCTTTCCGGAAGGCTCCTTTTAATGGATGTTATTTCATACTTTGGTTTATTTATGGATATTGGTTTTGGCTATGGTTGGTGTCATGTCCCAACCAGATTTTGGTATTCTTTTGGTTAGAGGATTTGGTGGAACTATGATGGGTTCGTATAGAGTGATCGGTATTGGTGTCAGCCTTAGACTATGCATTGGTATTGGGGCTGATACCATAGGACTAAATTTATCACTGTTCCATCTTCTTTTATTTTGGGATTATATATAATTATCATAGAACTCATATAGTTATAGTTTGGATTATAGTTTGGTTGGTATTAGTTATCGGTTGGGTATCGGATGGTAAGACTCATTTGGGTGGTCATGAATATAGAGCTATCCTAAAGTCTTGGATTATGTAATAATGCTATCTTGTTATATGTTTAGAATTCAACCGATTCAGGATATGAGTAGGCGGGTTGGGTTGGGTAACGAAGGCAATCGTCGGTCCTTGTTGGACTTTGGATGCCTATTACAACAAGGCCCTAGTTCGGCATCTGACCACTGAAATTTGTCTTTCTTTTGGGTTAGTATACACATGGAGAAGAAATAGAATAAAACCCTTTGACAAACCATCTGTAGCCAGCAAAACACAAGAAACTCCGGATATCTGCTGGAGAGGTGGGTCTAGGCTAGTTTCTCACTACTTCTGTCATTGGAGGATCAACATAAATGCCACCACTGGAAACTATATGACCAAGGAAAGCTACTGATCTCAACAAAAATTTGCACTTACTAATCTTGGCGAATAATTGATGATCTCTAAGGCTCCGCAACACAATCCTCAGATGGTTTGCATGATCATTCTCACTAATAGACAAGGATGTCATCAATGAATACTATGACAAACATGTCCAAGTATTTCTTGAACACCCTATTCATTAAGTCCATGAAAGCTGCAGGGCATTAGTTTGTCCAAATTACATAACTAGGAATTTGAAGTGACCATACTCAGTTCTGGAGGTTGTCTTCAAAATGTCTCATTCTCCTACTCTAAGTTGATGATAGCTGGATCGAGAGCTATCTTAGAGAAATAACTTGCACCATAAAACTGGTCAAATAAGTCATCAATAATGGGGAAACGATATTTATTCTTGATTGTGACTTTGTTCAACTGACGATAGTCGATGCACATTCTAAGAGAACCATCTTTCTTGTGCATGAATAGAACTAGAGAACCCCATAGGGAAATACTAGGCCTAATGAAACCCTTATCTAAGAGATCCTTAACTGTTCCTTTAATTCCTCAAGCTCAGTTGGAGCCACTCTGCCAGGTAGAATAGAGATGGTTGGGTATTTGGAAGGAGATCTATGAAGACAATTTCCCTTTTGGGATGAACCCCCGAAAGATCTTCGAGAAACACATCTTGAAATTTGTTTACTACATGAACAGACTCAAGACTTGGGGTTTTTGAATTTAAGTCCTTGACTCGGATGAGATGGTAAATACACCCCTTAGATATCATCTTTCATGCCTTAAGATATGAAATAACCTGACCCTTAAGAACTAAAGTACTACCCCCTCCATTCAATAACTAATTCATTAGGAAACAAGAACTACACAATTCTATTTCAGCAATCAACTGAGGCATAGAACGAGTGGAGCCAGTACATGCTGAGAATGAAATAAAAATCAGTAATCTCAAAATCTATAAGGTAAACTAAAGTAACTTTCTAAGACACTATGATTGGGTAATTTTTGTATACCTTTCTGGATACAACAGACTTACCCACTAGGGTAGACACTGAGAAAGGCTCTACCAATATTTTAAGACTGACACCGAAGTCTTCATCTATATAAGGAGTCATAAAGGAAAGTGAAGCTCTGGGATCTAATGGTAGACTTATAACGTACCCATAAGCACATCAGTAGAAATTATCTTATTATGCTAAGTATAGAGCGCATATAGTCTATTCTGGTACTTCTCACTGGCGGTACTAGAAATGGCACCCAACTGAGTCGGGCGACCTATGGGCGCTGATGAAAAGTTGGACTAACCCTGCTGATGAATTTCCATACCCTTCTGTCCATCCTTCGGGCAATCCCTGATCCTGTGACCTAGTTTGACACATCCAAACACACATTATTTCCTGATCTACATTCACCCTGATGATTCTAACCACACTATCTGTAGAGCGGATTAGTACGACTACTATTCACACTTATCTGGGACTTAGAGCCTAGCACTCTATCCCAACTGTCCTACCTAAAATTTGTAACTAGTGCACTGGATGAAGATGGAGCTAGGGCTGAAATTTTTGGTGGAACTGAGCATGGTTACTACCTTTCAACCTTGGCTGAGAAAAGTTGAAACTATTTGTTTTGGCCTTATTATTCTCTCTTTCCTTATCTTTGGGATCTTCTTCCTTTATCTGCTGAGCATGAACCATCAGTCTCTAAAGGTCCAACTCCATAATCAGAATGGCAGTCGTACACTCCTTGACTACATTATCAGATACTCCAGACACAAGCTTACTTATCTTAGACCTAGATTCAGCCACCATAGTCGGAGCATACCTCTACAACTGAGTGAACTTGATCAAGTTCTCCCTGACACTCATGCTACCCTACATCAAATTTATAAACTCCTGAACCTTATCTTCCCTTAATTCTAGTGAGAAGAACATGTCTAAGAAAGTTATGGTAAACTCATCCCACTCTATAGGACCTACCTCAACACCTCTGTCCTCTTTCCACTGCTTGAACCAGGAGTGAGACACTTCCTATAACTAGTAAGAAGCTAAGTTTACACTCTCACTTGAAGTGACACCCATGATGTCTCACTTTTTTCACTTTATCCAGAAAATCATGTGGATCATCGTCATACTTGAATCCATAAAACAAAGGGGGATTTATCCAGGTAAAGTGTCAGATACTAGATGCAACCGTATTCATCACTAAATTAGCTGGGTAAATAGCCTGCTAATTGTTCTAAGCAGTTATAGAATGGTCCAAGGCTATGTAAGCGGCCCTGAACTCAGCTTGAGAAACATGGTCATTTAAGAGATCTTCCTTAACATATAGTAGTGCAAGTTGATCCCCATTCATTGTTTCTTCTAGGAGGCATTGTCTTTAAATAGAATAAAGGACGAGTTAGAAAAAGGAATCAATAGAGCTCATGCTCTTTCACATGACATGAATATTGAAATAAGGGAAACTTTCCAAAAAACATCTCATAGCCTCTTCTCCATAAGTGTGGCATGCTTCAGACCCATTCACAATACTCTACTCAATATGGCTTTCATATACCCTAGGACACTTTAAAACCTTAGGATTAAATACAAAGTTTTGTCATAACTCGAGGCTACCCCCTAGTCATAACACGATTCTTAAGGCCGTGAGTGGCCCCAAGCTAACCTATGATCTATACCTACTGTGAGCACTAGATAAAATAATAATGGAATAACCTATTGGGAAGTCAATATGAGAAAATGCTTGTACGATATAATACTAAAATACAATTCAATATGTATAGAAACAACTAAGTAGACTAAAAAACTAACTTTCTTTCTATCTAAAATCCTTTAAAAATCATAAAAATTTGATAGGACAAACCCCCAAATAAATTTGACAGATAGAACATAGAGAGATACTGAAATAATGGTTATAATATGTTTTTTCCTTGATGGATTGGGAATCATTACTATTTTTACTGGGAAATACTAAACTGTCTAAGATGGTCGGGGAACTAAGCGTCTGAACCTATGTTACAAGACAACATAGCACAAGAGAAAAGTATGTGGTCAATACTATGAGTATACTAGTACGTGAGGTAAATACTAACTAAAATAGATATGGAAACTATTTATGGATGCATGAACATGTTAAATTGAGAATGTAATACCAAGTAACTCATGAACTAAATTTAATCGGTAAAACTGACTGACTGAATTACTAAAAATCTAAATACTTGGTCAACCAAACTTGAACTAACATAGACTGAGTACTGACAGAAAGTAGGAGCTATCATGTAACTGACATGCCCTAATTTGAGCTAATCGGGGTCCAACCAACAATCCTAATTGGAAGGGTGTTAGTACCTTGCCACGGGTACCAACACAGGTTGTGCGGATACATTAAAATAGTGTCTCATGCGAATAGGGAGTCACACTCTACCGGCAAGTTCTCCTAAGAAAATGTCAACCCTCAACTTATAGAAAGACCTCTCAAAACCTATGCTTTCTATATAGTTCTAGAACTCATGGTTTGCTACTAAAGTCACACTCTATACTGGCAGGTGAACCCTATCCCTAGGTTCTTTTGGTACAAAATCCAACTCTGAACTAAACTGATACTATTTCTGACTATGTTCAACTAAACATCATAACTGATAGTGCTCAACATGATCACAACAAACTTAGTATGATAATAAAATCATGAATGGACTAACTCATTACTTGAAAAGCCTAAAATATAAGTAAACACATAGGTATCGGGTGTTCATAACCTTCCAATAATAAATGATTGCAAAATTTGATAACTATACTTGAAACAGTGACATAAAATCCAATTCAAAGACCCAAAACATAATACGTGTCACCAAACTGATAAAGCCTATGAATTTTAATATATGAATGTCTCAAAGTTAGGAGGCTAAAACTTTTACATGGTTTAATTCAAAATTTGATAATTGTACATGGGAGCAATTGAATATGATCTGAGCAGTTGAAATCTAAGCATGAAGTAATCCAATTTTCATGGAAAAAACATGTTGACATGGCTTGAATTCAAATTTCAATGATGACCTAGATTATATTCATAATTTACATAGATAATTTCATCGAAGAAGATTAATAGTCAATATTTGGAAAAAAGGGGGATTTTTGGGACTCAATGGGTGGAAGAAACCCATTGATGAATACCCCATATACCTAAATATTGAAGCCTTGGATAAATTACCTGGTATTGAACTTGAACTTGATAAACCCTAGTTGGTTTTAGGGGGCAATTTCCCCTTCTGTAATGTGATGGATGATTTCTGAGTTATGATAGGTTAAGATAGTATTTACGCTTGAAAACTATAGTTTGGAGGGTGAAACAATGTAGTTTTAGGGTTAAAAGAATGGAAAAAGACCACAACCACCTTAGAAATCATCTAGTAGCCATCCTGATAAGTTTGGCCATGAATCATAAGGTTTGGGAATGAGTCCTAGCTTTATTAGCTATCAAGTACCCATATTTTGACCCCTACTGCCATGATGATGATGACTCTCGATAGCTCATAGAATCTGCTTACGAGTTGTCATCGGGACTCATAACCACTGCTAACTTTATTAGTGCCTTAATAATTACTTATTCTTTAGGTAGAATTTCTATCTTAGCACTAATAAGGATTATGTAGCACCTTGTAGTGGGATATGACAGCCTAGTATAGTTCAGGGTAAAACCTGCCTTAGAACAGATTTTTGGGATTAGAAGTAGGCCATTTGGACCACCTTAGGCCAAGATTTCTTTTTGTTCCTTTTAGAATCCATAGGCCTTGAGCAATATACAAATTACATTATTGTGCCAAGGAGGTTTTGGACATATGGTTTATTCTAAAATTGTGGTTGGGAGATGATATGACTAGTTCAAGTTTGGCAACTAACGATATTAAGATTAGTTCAATTCTGGCATGATTGGTGATATTACTTCTAGTTAATGCACAGTATTTATGATGTTAGTTTCAGTTCTAGTCTTATATATGAAATATGAATTTTGGTTCAAGTCTTACATATGAGATATGAGTTTTGATTATAGTATAATTTATGAAATACTAGTTCTGGTTCAAGTTTGGCATATGAGATATGAGTTCTGGCTCAAGTTTGACGTATGAGATACTAGTTTTGATTCAAGTTTGGTAGTGAGTGGTTTTTTGTGATAGTTGTGGAACCAGTTAGAGTTTGATGTTTATGGTATGGAAAGATCTATAGTTACAATTTCAAGATATGGGCAGTTGGTGTAAGTACTATTATTACTTCTTCTTGATTGCATCCACAAGGCTCATGGAGGTCCGTAGGCACACATTGAGTTAATTACCTTTTTGTGTCCTCTAGGATTATGGGGGCACAACTATATTAGAATTAGTTGGATGCTTATTATTATTATTATTATTATTATTATTATTATTATTTTAATTATTTGCTTTTAGTATTAGGAGCATTATTCTAGGTTTTCCCTTTTTCTTTGACTTAACTTACTTATCTTGCATTATTTGATGGCTTTAGTCCTCACACTACTCTTTTGTACCTTTTGGTGCAGACTCAAGTACTAGACACCATCATTGATATTGTGATTGTGTTGGTCAGAATATGGATGTAGGGTAAGCTCTTGGAGCTAGAGTTGACCGTTTCTCTATCTTTTGTTTTTGGATAGTCTTTCTATTTTCAATACTAGTGTAAATTGACTTTGATAATTTTTGTATTCTTTTGGATTAGAGGCTCTTGTACAGACCTTACTAAGTGTTGGATGATATTCCTCATTTTTTTATTTCTATTCCATTTTGGTATGGTTCTTATTATTCATTGCTTGTAATCATTTACTTATAGATTTTCAGCATTTGTGACATTTTTCACCAATTATCCCATTATTTATAATTTCAGGATATTGTTTGGCTTACCTACAAGTAGGGTGAAGTAGGTTCCATTATGACTCAATAAATTGGGTTGTGAAAAATTTATATTAGAGCCTAGGTTCACCAGTAATTTTCATACAGGAGTAAGTGCCTAGTAAAGTCCTAGGAAATGGAATGATGATGTATATTGCTTATCATCAGGAGGATATAAAACATTCTTAGGAGAAACTTCACTTTGTTCACTTATTTTGTGCTAAGAATGTTTGTTGGTTTCTATGATTCTTTTGGTTTCACTCTTACGCAGATGCCTAGGACATAAGCTACTATAACTAGAGATGAGGACCCCGAGTCAGTGACTAGCGGTTTACCAAAAGAAGTGGACAACCTAGAGGTCAGGGCGGATGTGGGATGCAATCCCAACTAGAAATTAGGATAGGGAGCCTTCACTAAAACCTATCCCTGCTCTTGCACCATAGATTCCTTAACCCCATTACTGGTGGGCCAGGGTCAACCCAGGATTTACTGGGGTTTATTTTTTCACTATTTCTCAAAGATTCTACAGTTCATCTTTTGGAATTGCTTGGTGGTGCACCATCTGATGGTGCTTAATCTATGGATCATGGTAGTACTAAGGCAGGGATGTAGCCTATATATGCAGCTCCTAGAGTTGAGATTCCTCTAGTACCGATAGTTTCTCGGCCTCTAGTTTCCTAGCCTATTATGTCTTTTGAGCAGGAAAAGATATTGGGTAAGTTCTTGAGGTTGACACCACCTAGATTTTCTAGGGCACCGAGAAAGGTATAAAATGTTGGGTAGGTTCTTGAGGTTATCACTGCCTAAGTTTTCTATGGCACTAGGAGAGGATGCATATGAGTTCTTGGTTGCTTATAAGGATAGACTCCATAATTTAGGCCTAGTGGAGAATAATGCGGTTAACTATACTACTTTTTAATTAGATTTGGTATCTAGACATTTGTTGAGAGGTTATCTTGATTTTAGGCTATTTGTATCTTCCTCATTAACCTGGACCTAATTCTTTAAGGTTTTCTTGGTGAAGTATATGCCTCAAAGCCTTAGAGATCATCACAGAGATTAATTTTTGAGATTATAGCTGGGTTTTATGTCTATTCTGGAGTGTGGGCATTGAGTTTATGAATTATCCGTGAATGATATATCTATCTTATTGGTCGAGTATGGGCGGATTTAGTATTTTGTTTAGGGATTGAGGCTTTTTATTTACATGGCTACTTAGAGTTTGGTTGTTGCGGGAAGGTGTCTTATTGAGGTTTCTGATCATGCCTAGATAAGGAAATGCATCACGAGGTCTAAGAAGGAAGCAATAAGAGGTTTCACTATCAGGGTAGTTCTAGAGGAAGTTAGAGTATCTCATGGTTTAGAGGTAGTGAATCTTAGGGTAGTCACCCTTCATGCTAGTCTTTTTAGCATCAGAATCAATCTAGTAGCCTATTTATGCCTTACTTCAGATTACTAATAGAGGTATAGCTATAGTGATCATCCTAGAAAGAGTAGTGGTAAGCCTTTGAGAGGTTCATCTTCTTATTTTTCTATCTGAGGTGGTTATTTTTTGTCAGCAGGATCTTCTTGGTATAGTGTCACTCTTGGGGCATGTTATGATTGTGGGTCCCTTCAATCATTTCTCTAAAGAGTGTCCCCAGAGTGGGGTAGTTGTTCCTATATTACAGAGTGTTCTTTCTATTAGGTCAGTGCTGCCTCTAAACAAAGAAAGCATGAAGGGTCAACAGGATGGTCCCTAGGGAGCTCATGCAGGTCCTCAGAAGGGTAGGATGGATAATCAGTTAGGTACCTAACTATGGGGTAGGCGAGGTCGTTTATATATTGTACTTGGTAAGCTTGTGGCAGTGTTTTCAAATATTGTTAATAGAGGTACGATCTCAGTATTCCATCAACCAGCTTTTGCTTTATTTGATCTGAGATCCACTTATTTTTATATGGTTGCTAATTATGCACCACAATTTGAGTCATCTTTAGATTCTTTATCTATGAAATTTTGTGTATCTACTCTCATGGGTGATTCTTTAATAATGGATCAGGTTTATAGATCATGTATTATGACTTTCTGAGAGATTGATACTCAGGTTGATCTTATTATGTTAGATATGGTGGATTTTGGTATGATTATAGGCATAGATTGGTTATTCCCCTATCATGCGGTCTTGGATTATTTTTTCAAGACAATTACCTTAGTCATGCCTTGCATATCCCTAGTTGTGTGGTAGGGATCCATTAACCACAAGCTAATATGGAGTATTTATCATATGTTGACTAGGAGACTTATATCGAGGGCTTATGAGTCTTATCTTTCTTACATTTGTGACGTTACTGTAGAGAGTCCATTACTTGATGTTATTCCTATAGTCCTTGTTTTACTAATGTTTTTTCTATCGATTTACCTAGTCTTCCACCTAAGTGTGACATTATGTTTATTATTGATCTTGAGTCTGGCACCCAACCTATTTCTTTAACACCCTACTATGTGGTTTCTATCAAGCTTAAAGAGCTAAATTCTCAATGTCAAGATGAAACACCCTGTATTTTTGGCCCTTGAAAATTTCTTGAGCTTTGAGCTGACTACCTTGGATACGACTTGACCCTATGAGTTGTAGGGTGTCCTGACGAGTTATAACTAAACCATTAAGTTTGTGGCTTGATTCTTCTCTAAGTACGAGTGGCTCAGTAAGAGCCACAAGGAGATGTTATGAGTCATAAGGTGTAATCATAGGGTGTGTAGTGTAAGTCTCAATTTATGTTCTGTGTTGACTATGATTGGACCCTATGAGTCATAGTGTCGCATTATGGGTTGGTTGGTTGAGTCGTAAGGATAATAGGTAGGTTTCTTTGGTGTTACTGCCTTGGTTACGAATTGTGGTGATGAGTCATAAGTTGTGGCTACGAGTCAAGGGATGACTCGTAACCAAAGGCGACCATTTTCAACTTTTAAGTTGAGGGCATTTTACATATTTCCCCTCTTACCCATCTTGAAACCCACATCTTATAACCTCTATAAGATGTCATTATATCTCAGAAACAATCTAAGAAACATCTTAAATACTCCTAAATTCTCAAGGTCAAGAACACTTAGGGTTTTCAAGAGGTTGATCAATCATGGATCTCAAGTGTGGTTTCCCTCCGTACATCTTACTATTACAGGCATGTTACTCTTTACTTATTGTTAATTTGTAAAAAGCACAGGTTTTAAAGTATTATGTCATGTGATGTTATGTTGGTTATGAAACAAAGGTTGGGGGTTTTGAATATTTATGCATTAAATAATTTTTCTCATAATTTACAAATGATTTTCATGCTTTAATTATGGTTTTGAACTTGTGGGTGCATGGATATGGTGAATGAACTAAGGAATTGTGATTTTCCCAAACTTGTGGCTTTTGAAGTGTTCATGACCCCAACCCCATAAGGTGAAATTGGTTTTGATTTTGAGAACTGTGGGAATTTGTAAAATTGAACTAGTCTTGAACTATTGTATGATACAAAGAGGTATTTAAAATACAAGGATATGATTTAAGAACAAAAGGGAGTCGGTGACCCCCTCTATGTATTAATGAACAAAGAGAGTTGTTTTCTCTATGTTAATAGAAATTATTTTTGCATGTTATTGTTACCTTGCAAGTGTAGTTGGTAGGACGATACCAACAACGCATGCCTTAATATAGAATGTGGTTAAATAAATAGGAATATGTGAACTTATTTTAATTGGCTTTAATAAGGGTCTAGTAACTGAGTTGTGAAAGTAGAGGTCCGAGTGACCAATACTGGAAACTATGTTTGCCATTGTAGTGGTCAAAGTGACCACGGAAGTTTGAGTCCCCCCTATTAAAATTTCATGATAGAGTTTTGAATCCATTGTAAATCATTATATGATTGGGTGCTTAAGTCACCTTGGTATATGTTGGGAGGTTCGAGTCCCCCATGTATATATATATGAGATTATTCTCTGGTTTGTGCAGCTACACACACTACAGCTCGAATAGGGGGTCAAAGTTGGGACCCATATTAGCCCGTGGATACTATTACATGACGGTTGAGCTACATAATCCAGGTAAAAGCTTTAAAATACATGTTAAGCCTTATTCCCTATCCCACCATGTGATATATATATATATATGTTTATGCATTTAATTATGTACACTTGTTTCCTATGATTTTAGTCTGTTAATCATGTCATTATGTTATCCTTATCCCTGAGTTACATGCTAGATTTTATCCCTCTAATCATCTTCAGATGTTGTATCCCCATGTAATAAAGGAATTGGTTATACTTCTGCTCCTTCTACTTAGTGAATTGGATTCGGGATCAGCTAGAGATTCAGATTGTAGTGGTGAGCTTCCATACTTTGGAAAACCCTATTTTATTATTATGGTTTCTTTTATATTTTGACTATTCTTTTGGATTTGGTTTTTAGCTATTGTCGAGGGCATATCCTGACACTTTATTAATATTCTATTTTGGATTATTGTTTAGAGGGCTTTGTTTTGACTACTGTGTCTATTCGATGGTGTTGGTTGGTTGTTTGGTCGATCATCGATGCTCGTTTATGGACATGCATTTAGAACTTTCTTAGACTATTTAATGTTATCTTGTTATATGCTTGAAATTCAACCAAGTATGGGGTGTGGTGTGTTTGGTTTAGTTAGGTGTAGGGGGTGATCTCTGATCTACATAGTTCTTGAGAAACCCATCACGGCCAGGCCCTGGTTTGGGTCATGACCTAAGATCTCCTAGGTGAAGTTTTCATTAGGTCTAGTGTATCACGTGGGGTGCTCCTATCTTGTTCGTAAAGAAGAAAGATAGTTCCTTGAGTATGTATATTGATTACAAAAAGCTTAATAAGGTAACGGTGAAGAATTGATATATTATTTCTTATATTGATGACTTGTTTGACTAGCCTCAAGGAGCAGTAATATTCTCTAGGATTTGCTTGAGGTTCGATTACCAATAGTTGAGGATTTATGCTGATGAAATCCCAAAGCAACCTTCAAAACTCATTATGGCCATTATAAGGTCTTGGTGATGTCTATTAGGTTAACTGATTCCCCAGCTATGTTCTTAGATTGCAGGAGCTATATGTTCAACCCTTATTTGGACTCCTTCATGATTGTGTTCATTGATGATATTCTTGTGTATTTAGGAGTAGGGAGGAGCATATACAGCATTTGAGGAATGTGCTCCTAACTTTGAGAGATCATAGGCTTTTTGCCAAATTCTCAAAGTGGGAGTTCTGGCTCAAGTCAGTGACATTCCTAAAACATGTGGTTCATAAGGTTGGGATTATAGTGGCCAAGTGAAGATTGAGGCTATTCGTAGTTGTACTAGGCCTTTATCTTTATCTAAGGTTCGTTACTTCATTGGTTTGGTTGGTTACTACATATGGTTCATTGATGAGTTTGCTACTATAGTAGCGAAAATGATCAAATTGACCCAAAAGGACATTCCATTCCAGTGGTTCGAGTAGTGTGAGTTGATAATTTAGAAGCACAAGGGTTTTCTCACTTGAGCTTCTATATTGGCGTTTTCGATTAAGGATAAGGGATTCATCATATATTGTAATTCTTTCAATGTTAGTTTGGGTTGTGCGTTGATCCAGCAAGGTCAAAGTTTTTTTTATTAAGGCAGCTGCAGGTTCACGACCGCAACTACCCCACTCCGAATTTGGCATTGGCTATGGTAGTTTTTGTGCTTAATATTTCAAGGAATTAATTATATGGCGTGCAATGTGAGATCTTCTCCAATAATCATAGCCTTTAGCATATTATGACCTAAAGAGAGCTTAATTCTAAGCAGGGTAAATAGATGGAGTTACTACAGAATTATGAAATCTATACTCTCTATCATCTAGGCAAGGCAAACATGAAAGCAGACGCCTTGAGCTGAAAGGAGGTGAGTATGGTAGTTTGGCTTCTATTTTGGTTTATGAAAGGTCATTTGTGTAGGACATCTAGTCCTTGGCCAACTCGATGGTGCAACTTAACATATCAAATCTCAGAAGAATCCTTGCTAGCGTTAAGGTAAGATCTACCTTATTTGAGTAGATTTAGAGTTGCCAATTTGAGGATAGGGGACTCTATGTCATGCATAATCAGGTCTTGAGTATTGAGTCTAGGAGGACTACAATAGATTCTAATGGTATTTTGAGCTATGGTGGTCATATTTATATTTTGAATTTTGGTGAATCGATTCGATTGATATTGTGTAAGGCTCACAGCTCCAGATACTTTATTTACCCTAGGACATATAAGATGCATTTGGATTTGAAGTAGCACTATTGGTGGAGCGGCATGAAGAAGATGTGGTGGACTTTGTAGCACATTGCCTATGTTGTTAGTAAGTGAAGACAGAGCATCAGAGGCATGTTTTCTTGATTTAGAGTTTTCCCATTCTTATGTGGAAGTGGGAGCCAACCACCATGGATTTTGTTAGTGATATGTCTCGTACCTCATGTGGTTCCGATGGTATTTAGGTTAGTGTAGACCGGTTGACCAAATCAACACTTTCATTCGCATTCATATATCATTTAGTGCTGCGAGGTTAACCTGTATCTATATTTATGATATAGGTTGCCTGTATGGGGTGCCCATATCCATCATTTCAAACTGGATCTCGGTATTTCCTTCTAGCTTCTGTATAGCTTTTTAGGATGATTTGGATACTCACGTAGATCTTAGCACTGCTTTTCACCCTTAAATCATTGGGTTGTCAGAGTGGACTATTTAGGTTCTCGAATATATGCTCTAACCATGTGTTATAGATTTTGGAGATCAGTGGTAGTAGCCCTTAGCATTGATGGAGTTTGCGTGTAATAAGAGCTGCCATTAGAGTATTAATATCCACCTTTCCAAGCACTATATAGTAGTCATTGTCGATCTGAAAGGATGGTTCAAGGCCTCCGAATTAGACCCCATAGTACTAAATCAGTTTGAGAGTCATTTGATAGAGTCAGGGTGATTTAGATAGGTCGAGCCCAGGTAATAGTAGGCAGAAGGATTATGTAGATTATAGACTTTGTGCCTTGAGGTTTGGATTTGGGTATCATATATTTCTTCAAGTATCGCTAATGAATGGAAAGATAAGGTTTGGGAGGAAGGCAAGCTCTATCCGGATATATTGGACCTCTTAAGATCCTTCACATAGTTTTTGATGTGTCTTATGAGTTATACTTGTCCTCAAATTTTTCTGTTGTTCTTCTAGTTTTCCATGTTTCTATGTTGCGGCATTATATCCCCGATTAGTCATATGTGCTTCAATTTTACTTAGTTTAATTAGATGAGGGATTGACCTTCGTGAAGGAGCTAGTGTTCATATTGGCCTTGGTTGTTTTGTCTTTGCTCTCTAGGGAGATTTGGATAGTTAAGTTCAGTGGCGACACCGTCTAGTAGAGGAGGCTACTTAGGAGATTGGGAGAGATTTACGAGCCTAGTATCCTTACCTATTCCAGCCTTTAGGTATATCCTAACCCTTTTACTTTTGTGGATAAAAGTTATTTTAGTAGTGGATATTGTATGACCCTTTAGGTCATTTTATATGTTTCTACATACTCTAGCTATTTAGTTCTTTCTTATAGCTTCCCTAAGCTATTTGTGACTTACTGGAGATGACAATTCAGTTATAGGGTGGTTTGACTAGTTCATAGATCCAATTCCTTAATTTGAAGTCTTCATAGGTAAGGATTGTCTATTAGGCATTAAATTTAGTTTAACAACATTGTATTCTAATTCAAACAGTTCCATCATCTCCAAAATATCAATTTTGGGCTAGTTGGACCTTTACTTTGGGTCCCGATGCCTCTAAACTCATTTTAGGTTATTGGTCGAAATTTGGTAAAAGTGGCCCTTGGGTATGGGGCCTACATTTCATTAAAATGACTCTCGATGGGAATTTTGATGGCTCAATTTGGAATGTCAAATTTGATAGGATAGCTAGTTCATTTTCGTTCATGAGATTATAAATAAGTCCCAAGGGTTGGTGGAGAATTGGAATTTCTCCAAGTTTCAGCAGATGCATCCTCTAAAGTGGACCTTTACTTTAGTGAAGGACTCTTAAGCAGCGAGCTGATCGCTTTAGTAACCAAGTCTTGATCAGCTAGGTTGCTTAAGCAGAAGCCAATTCGCTAAAGCAGAGGCCGCTTAAGGAACAACCTGTCCACTTTAATGGAAGGCCAGGCCCAGCAAGGAACTGCTTTAGCAGTAATCGCTTAAGCGGTCAAGTGGTCGCCTAAGTGGCGTCTGGGAGGATATTAAATTCCTATCCTTCTTGATTTTCCCCTATTTTCTATCAAGTCTCATGATCCAAAACCCCTAAAGAGCGTGGGGGTTGGGAGACTAATCATTAGGATATCGTAAGGTATTGGTAAGCTCGGAATAACCATTTCTTCATCAAAATCATTGTTAGTTTCCATTTAATTCATGGTTTAATTCCCCAAAATTGTTCATAAATCCCTAGTTCATGGTAAATTGATTCTGGTATTGTTTGAGCTTGGAATTTATCCATTCTTAAGGGTATGTGATCCTTGAGCATAGAGGGATATGTTGATGGTTTCAAGTGTGATCACATAAGCGGTACCTATATGGGATTTTGACTTGATTTTGGACCCAAAGAAGAAAAATTCAATATGATTACCATTGTTCTCGTATAAATGCATAGATTATTTTGATAGTGTGGAATCATGCGGAAGCTTCTCAGAAGGGAAAATCATTCATTTAGCAGACTTTATCAGGCTTTATTCGATGCCCAAGACGGCTAGGCTTACCCTTCTCTTAGATTGGACTTAATTGTAGTAGAATATGATATTATGCTAATTTTGGGTTGGGAATTAGGTCTTGGAGGCATATTTAGTGTGATTTGGATTATTTAACCGGTTAAGAGGTCTTAATTAGGTGTAATTGCCTTATACTAATTCTTTAGGTAGAATTTCTATGTTAGGACTCAATGAGGCTTATTATCACCTTGTAGTAGGATTTGACACCCTAGTCTAATTTGGGGTAAAACTTTCCTTAGAATAGATTTTAGGGTTAGAAGTAGGCCCCTTCATCCCACCTTAGGCTAAGATTTCCTTAAGTTTCTTGTAGACACCACAGGCCTTAAACATTATTTCAATTACATCTTTTTGCTAAGGAAGGTTTAGACATATAGTGGTTTATTCTAGAATTAAAGTTGGGAGATGATAAGACTAGTTTAAGTTTAACAACTTACAATATTAAGAATAGTTAGATATTGGGCATTATTAATGATATTACTTCCTATTAAAGTATGATATT
Source organism: Capsicum baccatum var. pendulum (assembly GCA_030864225.1). Taxonomy (NCBI): domain Eukaryota; kingdom Viridiplantae; phylum Streptophyta; class Magnoliopsida; order Solanales; family Solanaceae; genus Capsicum; species Capsicum baccatum. The sequence continues at coordinate 159,040,283 of CM061555.1, read as the reverse complement.
CATGATATTAATTCTGGTTCATGTCCGACATATGAGATATGAGTTTCAATTCAAGTTTTGTATCTAACATATGACTTTCGATTCAAGTCTGGAATATAGAATATATGTAGTGGCACTCTAAGTCATTTTCTTGATTTAGATGCATTTTTGGTATATCAATCCATCTAGCACTGGCTACAGGGTATTTATGACTTGCGAGAATTATCAGTTTGATTTTCAAATTGTTTGTTTGGATTTTAGGCTCATTTCCCTATTTTGAAGCTTTTGCTATTTAGGATTTGGTCTTGGGACAAAACTCCTAGTCGATGACCTAGGATGAGAATTTTGATAGTGCCATAAGCTCTGGAACATTGATTTTGGGCTAGGGAGAACCTTGGTTCAGGTCCTAGGGCTTCTAGACACATTTTGGGTTATTGGGTAGATTCTTAAAAATAGAACGATAGGTATAGGTCCTACACTTGGTCTAAATGAACTTAGGTGAATGTTTTGATGTTTCCATTGGGTCCAAAACATCAAAATTATTATAGTATCATAATTTGTTTGTGTGTATATATCTCCTAATAAATCTCGAGCACCCGATCGAAGTTCATTCAAAACATAGCAAAATTGGTGTTTGGGATATTGATGCGACCACTTAAGAAATCATAAGACTGCTTAAGCAATCATTATATAGCGATGTGGTTATACTTAACCAGGGAGTTACCAATGGATGTCAAAGATCTTCAGTATCAGTCAGAGAATTTTGAGTAATCTCAGGCTCTGGTAGAGTTTTTGATCATTTAATCCTTTCTAGATTCAGCATTGACGATCCTTAGTTTTTTGTGGATACCTCACAGCTAGAGTTCACATTCAGTTCTTTGAGTAGTTCTTAGGGTAGAGTTAGGTTTGTTGGTGTTTAGTAGGGTTCTTTTTCAATTTCTGAATATGAGATTAAGATTTTTGAATTGGCTAGGGATATCTTTATGCTATATCATTTAGAGCATGATATGGCATGTTGATTTATTAGAGGATTTACATTAGTACTTTGTTTGGTATCGAAGCATTTGATAGAAGTTGGGATTTTTTTTCCATTGGTTGTTAATTATATAGGACCACAGAGAGAGCATGTATTGATTCTTATAAAGGTATCGGTGAGAGACCATGTCATTAGTAAAGTGCTATTGGTATTCCATCTAGGAGGTCAACTTTACTTGTAGCTTATCGATTCTACGCAGATAGTGTCTCAGACTAAGAGTGCCTCTCATATTATTCATGGTGATCATAGTGGGAAAAGTTTTTGGTTATAGGTATTGAGGCCATGGCATCCAATCTAGATAAGGAGGGGTTGTATTTCAAACTATTCCAAGAGCTTATTTTGGTTGTAGTAAGATGGGACACTAGTCTGGAGAGTGCCAAAAATGTGAGTTGGTTGTTCAGATAGAGTTTGCATATATACCTTGCCAGCCTAGAGTTTCTGAGATATGTTATGATTACGAAGAGGATGGTAATTTTAGTAATGAGTACGCTTGGTGTTAATTGGTTAGCTAGTTAGGCTCAGCTCTTGTTTCTTACTAGGTTAGAAATTCAAGAGTTTTTTATGATAGTAGAAAAATCAGTCACTAGTCTAGAAAGTGTCCCCAACGTGGGATTATTAGTTATTCAACTCATTTAGGTCAGTCTTATAGTGTTGTGGCACTGTCTATTGGAGGAAGTGCACTTAGCTCCTCAGTTGATGATTTAGATGTTTAGTCTGAGTTTAGACCCATTCAGATTTATTCTCCTTTGGACCCATTAGGCATGTGACTTTAGATTTCACTATGATATGTGCATTTTTATTTTCTGGTTTTACCTTTTCATTTATGTGTATTGGGATTCTCATACACATTGATGATCATTTGTTATGGTAGGCTTATATTTCATATTGTGTGCCTTGATATAGAGTTTGCAATTTTATGGCTACCTTTATAGATTATTTCCTTTAGTATTGAATGAAGTGGATCAGTGTTGATATTTTCCTTGAGGGTATGGTATTTAGGTCTGAGTCCTATTTACCTTGGCCTATTGTCCTTCTTGTGGCCCTAGATTGGTACTTGCTATTGATTTTCATTTTTGGTACAACCTATTCCTTATTTTGATGCTTATATTGTTATTGTTATTATTTTTATTATTTGATGTTTATTGATCCTTTCTTTGTAGACGATTAGACTTGTAGTATCCAGTTAGAATTTCCCTTCTTTGTTGTTCTTATTCATTGGCTTGGGAATCAACATTGGTTTGATTATTTCTCTCTTATAGTGAGGTAAGGTTAGTCATTTTCTCCCTTGTTAGGGTATGCTAGATTAGTTGTTGAGTGGGTTATAGCAGTAAAGGTATGTTGGTCTTCTGTCGTTTTGCTATTGTTCAAGAGTTTCCAATTGGCTATAGATATTGTTTTTGGGTTTGAGATTCTTGGACTTACCTCCTAGGTTGTAGAGGTTTTAGCATTTTATATCTCTCTCTATGTAAATCATTTTCGGTTTGGGGTCCATTCTTCTTATATGGGTAGTTCACCGCCCAATAGTCATTTTGATGTTAATGTCGAGAAGTCCTGGATTTATTTTTTAGTTTTTTGGGTTTGTTTCCTGTTGATGGTTTGATCTTGGTATATATGTGGTGTTGGACATTCCATCCTTGCTGTGATGTGGTTCTTACTCTAGGGGAGTTAGAGAGTTAGAGATAGGTGATCTTTTCTATGATTACTATCAAAGTTGGTGAATTAAGTATTAATTATCGAGATAGAGTATTAGATTTGTTAGTTTCTAGCTAAAGTTATATATCTCTAAGTTGATAGAGTTTTGGTTATCTTTAGTGCGGTTTGAAGCATTGGTGAGTTCATGAGTATGCTTTGGTGGTTCATTCCCTTTAGTCGATATGGAGTTGGTTATCTATGTTTTCAGGCGGTAATTTATCCTCCATTGTGATATTGTCCTTCAACTATATTTTGAATTTATCTCTAATATTATTCAGTAAGGATATGTCTGATTTGGATAGTAAGGTCAGTTTTGGTATCTGAACTTAGTTTTGACTTGTTGGCTTAGTTTCAAACTTGATGCCTTGGGATGGCGATTTGGATATTATGAAAGATTTGGAGTGTGGATTCTTGTCCATCTTTAGGTTTGGTTTAGGTAGTTCAGATCAAGCGATTTAGCCATAGTGTCAAGATTTTAGCTTGGAGTTGTGGAGCTTGGGTGTAGCCTTTGTTTTAGATTTGTCTTAATTAGGGTTTTATCTATAGGCTAGCTAGGCCTACTCCTTGTCTACCTATTCGGTCTTCTTCAGTTCATATGGATTTTCATTTATAGGAGTTCAGATCACATTCTATTGGCACGGTATCTGTTCCTTCATCTTTGACCTTGATTTTCAGTTTTTACTGGAATTTTTTGATGATCTACTCAGCAGTAGTAGTATGTGTGGGTTAGATTCAGAATGGCTTAATCCTCAAATGGTGGAATATTCTGGAGTGGATCATTCTTGACCCAAAATTTGACCTAACCCTTATTATAGTAATATGTATATGTATCTATATATAGTAGTTATGGTATTACCATATATCCCTCCCTTATTTCATTACTCATGTTCTATATCTATTCCTTGGCCTTGTATACATATATATACATCCTTCTTCTATTCTTTATTAATATAATGGGCAGTGATAAACGGTATAGTGCTTAGGTTCTTAGGTAGAGAAAGAATAGGATAATTTATCCTTATTGCCTCGTTGGCTTTATTATGTTAGTTTCTTAGATATTTGGATGTAGTTTACAATCCTACTTACATATTATTTATATTTTCATTATATTTGGATCTAGTCAACAGTTGGTGACTGAGTACCACATGTTTGGTACTCATACTACACTTCAGCATTATGCAGATCATAGTAAGGGTTCTCACCGTTGTTGTGTTCATCGTTTGAAGAAGCTTTGGTTCAGATACAGAGGGTGAGCTCTTAGCATTCAGAGTATTACTACTCTCTCTTTTATGTACTTGACTAGTATCAGTGTTGTATTCAGAGATGAGTCGTATCAGTATATTCTTTTAGTACTTTGTTTTGTAAATCTTAAATCTTATTATATTAGAAGCTCTTGTACTGACTCCTCCAAGTATTTGGACTTTTTTATATAGTTCTATATTTTACTATATTTATTCTGCATTTTTCCCTCCTTTCTCTTGGTAGTCCGTTACTAGTAGATTCAGACTACGGGTTTGCTTACCTATTGGTGGGTTATAGTAGGTGCCATTATGATCTGAGAAATCGGGTCATGACAAATGAATTTTGTTTTAAGTTTAGCTAGGATATATGAGTTTTGGTTCAAGTCTGGCATATGAGATACTAATTCTGGTTCAATTACGATAGTGAGAGGTTGTTTATGAAAGTTATGGAATCGGTCTGAGTCTAGTTTTTATGGTATGGAAAGATCTATGATTATGATTATGAGATATTGGAAGTTTTTGTAATTACTATTATAAGTTCTTTTTTATTGCATCCACCAAGTTTATGGGGTCCGCATTAGGTTATTTACTTGTATGTGTCTCTGGGATTAAGGGGGTCTAGCTATGTTAGAATTAGTTGCATGCTCATTATTATTATTGTTATTATTTTGGTTGTTTACTTTTAGTATTTGGATCATTATTCCAGGTTTACTCTTTTCCTTTGACTTAGATTACTTATCTCGCATTATATTATACTTATATTATAATTTAGCTCAGTCGGCCAATGATGCCTACTAAGTACTCATGGACTTGGTGCTCATACTTCACTTCTATGCCTTTTGGTATAGGGATATGAGTACTAGCTTCTACCGTTTACACACTGATTGTGTTGGTTATAGTTCGGAGGCATAGTGAGCTCTTGAAGTCGGAGTTGACCTTTTCTCCATCTTTTGCTTTTGGATAGTATTTCTATTTTTGAGACTGTTGTATATTGACTTTGATAGTACTCGTATTCTTTTGGATTAGAGGCTCTTATACAACCTTACTAGGTCGTGGGATGATATTCCTCCTCTTTTATTTCTCTTCCATTTTGGTATGGCTCTAATGATTAATTGCTTGTAATTCATTTACTTGTACATTTTTGGTATTTATGCCACTTTCCACCTATTATTCCATTATTTATAATTTCGAGCAATGGTTTGGCTTATCTACTAGTTGGGTAACGTAGGTGCCATCATGACTTAGAAAATTGGGTTGTGAGAGTCACATTGATTCAGAGAGTTCAATGACCTCTTTGTCTAGAAATCATCAAGAATTAAAGGCACTTCGGAGTGAGGACAATGATAACCTTTGCTTATTAATCCTTCAAAGTTGGCTGAATTTACACTTCTCATGTTTGTTGATTTGGAACTTTATTTTTCAACTTTTTATTTTAGAGGCCTTTATAGAACTCATGGTTATCGCCATGGATTCTCTGGTTTGGTCTTCTAATGAGTCCTTGAATTATGTGGGTTCTTTCCTTAGATTAAAGACATTGATGTAATTTCATAATTTGCAATGCTTAGCTCCATATCATAAGTGTGTGTAGCTAATTCTTAAAAGGTTTGATGACGTATCCTCTATACACAATGACCCAAAGTATTCCTTGAATTTGAACTTCAACCGCAGAAGTTTTAGAAAGTTGATTCTTGTAATCTAAGCTCAAGGTTTGCCAATTATTGATGTAGTCCACTGAGGTTTCATATTTATGTTGTCTTGTACTTTTCAACTCCATCATGCTCACTGCATGACGTACGCTGCATAACATATTTAGGAATTGACTTTCGTGTTGATCCCAACAATTAATTGATTATATCCAAGTCTGTGTACCAATATAAGGTATTGCCTTTCAAAGAACGAACAAACCACTTGATAAGAAGAATGTCATGTATACAATCACTACTAAGAGTCTCAACAAAATGTGTGGTGTGTTCCCTTGGATTTCCCTTCCCAACAAGTTATTGTCACGATCCGAGACTACCCCCTAGTCACACGGTGCTTGGAACCACAAGTGATCCCAAGCTAACCCATGAACTTACATACTTATTGAGAAATTGATTTAATATATATAACAAAACATAATTTGCTGATCGAAAGCATAATCATGAAATGTTTGAATAAAGTTAATGCTGATACAATTTACATTATGATAAAACTAAAGAAAGAAACTCTACTTACATAACTGACTCTGAGTGACATCTATGAAGCCTCTACTATACTGACTATAGATAGTTGGGACATACCTCCAACTACCACTAATCAATACATATGGAAAATCAAAAAAATTTAGTACATGATCTACAACTGCTGGAGTTCTTGAAATAGGAGAACTTATCACATGCTGGCTGAAAGCTACAACCTGTCTGACCCTGGTGTAAGAGCTACATATTATACCTACATTATGAAGGATGTAGCCACAAACACATATATTTGGTCAGTACATTGGAATGTACTGAGTATATGGAGACATGCACTAAATCATGGAAATATTTCAAACATGTTGTAAAATTAAGGATATAAGTTATTTACTGAAATATACATTTGAAATATGACTACACATGAAAACTGTAAATCATAGAGAATTTATAAATCATGAGTTGAAAACAATTCTGTAAGCTAGAGGCGGTAGAAACATAAATATTGTAAGCAATTTTTCTTGTAAGGTTGAATATGCTATAAAAGTTTTACTGGGGATGACGTATGAATACTGGGTCTGAAACTATGTGGTGGAAACTGACTTAACTCAAGGGTCCGAATATACAAATATACCGAGCATGAACACTTAAACATACAAAACCAACATAACATGTACTAAGTAGATCTATTTAACTGAATGACTGATGTTTGTGTGACCAAACGACTAAAATTTAAGTAAAGGGATTAGTACCATCGGTATGCTGAGCAGCGGATATATAAATACTGATCATGTAAAACTAAACTATACATAGTCTTAATAACTAGACTAAAACTGTGGGGTCTTGTCATATGAGTTAAGGACTAACTAAATAACATGAGATACCTGAGCATGAATGCATGAAAATTGTAATATCTGAGAATGCAAGACCAAGCATAAATCTGTAAACTGAAATGAGTCTAAAATCTGAAAGACCGTAAACTGTATAACTGAATAACTGAAATTCTGTACACTTGGTTAAGCAAAAATGAACTAAAACTATAACGAATGTTGTACTAAGACTATGGGAGGCATCATCTTACTGACATGCACCAATTTAAAGTAATTGGGGTCCAACCTGTAACCCCAGTTAGAAGGGTGTCAGTTTTGTGTTATGGTTACTAACACTGGTTGTGTGGATCCACTAAACTGGTGTCCCGAAGGACTAATGAGTCACCCTCAACTGGCAGGTAAACATATCTAACCTATTCTAGATATATAGTTTTGGAATTAGGGATTACTACTAAGGGTCACATCCTCTACTATCAGGTGTGCCCTCATCTCTGAGGTTGCTCCATGCTAAATCCTACTCCCAACTGAACTGACACTGATACTGGGATAGATTGAACTAGACTGAACATTATGACATAACTAATAGTGCTCATCATGATTATAAATGTGTAAGTACACTGATAAGAGTCATGGATTAACTGTCTGAGTACTTGAAAATCTAAATTTATGTAAATCACATAGGTATCAAGTGTTCATAACCCACCAGCACTGAATGAAATAAACGGCAATTCCATATATAAGCTTTCAAACCATAGTAGGAGATCGTTGTTTAAAACCCAACACTTAGGCATTTATCAAACACATGAGAGTCATGAACTTAAGCATGGGAATGGGTAAAGACTGTGAGAATAGCATGATTACAATACTAAAATCATAACTTAGGGATTTAACGTGAAGATTACAACATTTAAAACATGTAATGGATCATCCCACTTGGAAAGCACATATAAACATAACATGTAATTGAATTCACAAGAGATTCATGGTTATATTTCAACTTAAACATGAGAAACTCATAATTTATAACCAAAAAGAGATTCTTGGACTCCATGGGTAAAAGGAACCCATAGATGAACATCACACATACCTCACTAGATGATTTTATAAATATTCTTGGGAATTTCTTGAGTTTTGAAGCTTGAATTCCGTGACTCCTTGAGAATGGGTTAGGGTTTGTTCTTGAGGTAGAAGATGGTTTTCTTGAGAGATTTTATGAATAAAGGGGAAAATAATGCTCCTTGGGTACCTAAATTTCGTGTTATGGATAAGTTTGGCCAAGGGAAATTGACCCAAATGCCCTTAAATGATGAGGAACAAAATCTAGATAGAAAGGGAAGGGGGCATCGCAGGCTCTATTCTGGTAAGCTATGCCCCATGCCGTGGGGTCCAGTCGAGTGAGCTAAGTCCTGCACCGCGAGCTCTAATATGATGAGATAAGACCCACACTACGAATCTATCCTAGTTCCCACACTATTTCACTTCTCCAAACACGCCCCTACACTCATCTAAAAATTATGAAACTCACCTAATACACACCTTGAACAACCTCGATCATGGATCAACTTAAAAATTAATGTTCTGAGGTTGAAAAAGTCAAAAATAAAATCATCAAAGTTTAAGGGCGTTGGAAATGACTATGTCCCAACACTTAGTGAAAATTTCAAGCCTTAATCCCCTTAAGCATGAAACTAAGATATGAATTGAGCTAACATTAGTACTGGGTGTTACAATATATCCCCCTTGGGAACATTCGTCCTAGAATGATACTGGTTAGACTAAGAGTACTAAACTAAGGCAACTGAGATCATATATTGAACATGCATGACTTGGAACATGATTTGATAATTGACTCTGAGCATGATACCTGAAATGAACCAATTTCATAAATACATGTAATGAAATAAGAATGGTTATAAGGCTAATATAGAAATGAGAGATTCAACTTTTGAGTAACCATTACCTCAGGGTGGATCTAGTTTTGTGAAGAAAAAGTGAGAGGTTTACAACATGAAAACTCAAGGTGTTATAATATCTCCCCCTCTGGATCATTTTTCCCCTTAAAGATACTGACTTGGCTTAAATACTAAGGAAAGAGTGAGCTGATGCACGGAAACTTATGAACTGAGTCATAACTGAATATCTAGAATCTGGAACTGATGCATGATGCATGAATTGATCTGAATTCTTAATTTGCATAGATGTGAATATTTTACCTCATGGAATGGCCATATTCATGAAACTTTGGATATTAAGACTAGATCAAAAAGATGGAAAAACAATAGGGACATATCTGTCCGACTGCTAAACTGAATTACTAGCTAAACGGACTGAAATATACTGAAAGATTATACTCAACTGGAGTATTTATTCAATACTCTTTACATGAAGTTCTAATAACATTAGGGAGAAAAGAATTCTTGTGCATGATCTGAATAAGATATCTGAATAAAGAATCACAACATGGCTAAAATTCTATAACATAGAGCATAGGCCTATAAAATATAAGATGGAATAGAATTACTAGGCCTTAGGCAATGCAACAACCCAATTCAAACTCATCCTTGCTCCTTAAATTTACTACTCACATAGGTACTCATAACTAATACAACTAAAGTCTGAGTTGAGCTACATACTCTCACCATGTTTAAGCCTAACTTAAAATTACAAGGTACTGCACATAACACCATAACACTAGTCTATACCATGAGAACAATAAAAACTTACTCTTTCCCATCTCAAAAAATGTTCATCATCACTATCTTCACCTAAGGAGAGGTTACTGAAAGGTTAGAACATGAGGATCTGAATCTTGAAAAAATATTATGCATAACTTAGACACTTAACTGAGGCCTAATGAATAGAGTATCCACGACATGGATTTATTATAGAGATTAAAATTAAGGATATACATGACATAATCTGAATTTTGTTGATCATTATGAGTGTAGCATGAGTTATGGGAACTGAGAATACTGTAAAGCATGAGTACATGAGTCATGAGCTGTATGACCTGAGTTTGGAGTTCATAAGTTCAGGGAATATGATTTGTTCTATACACCTAAAAGTATAAAACCCACTGCTAATACTTCCTTCTGAGATAAAACTCTTCGCTTTATATAGCCCCAATAGTCATCATATGATGACTTAAACACCTACTAACTTAAAATATTTAGGAGTATCACCATACCATGAGTTCACACCATTTATAGATTCAACTCTTCTTTCTATTAGCTCAATCTTCAAAGTTTCAAACTTAGATTCTAATACGTAACAAGGATATTCCCAAACCTTTAATGAACCTTACTACTTCTATCATAGCCTACTAACATCACATCACTAAACTTATATTTTTTCCTAAACCATGAGAATTACTATTACACCTGAACATACCCTATATAAACAACATATAATTTTGAATAAACAAACTTAAATTCTTTTATACACAATTTCAAGACTACTAAGTCACCGTTCATACACCTAGCCCCAAGGATACATAATCTGCTAAATCTAGATAAACATTATCCCCACTTTACTATTTCTTAACTTCTAGGTTCATGCTTCTAACTCTAGGTCACATTCTTTCATAGGATTCTCAGAAGGGATCTAAAAAGACATCTGACTTTAGCTCAGTGCACGACTTTCATGAACATGAATAAAGTCCTTCAAAATTCAAAACTTAAAAGAATTGATTGGATTATTTTGAGCCTACCTACAATACCATAACTATCTATGGGAAGGCTATCTGATAAAAGTCTATCTGTAAGGATTTAAACATCACAGTTTCTATTGCCTTAAGAATAAGGCATAGTTGACATGAATGGATTAATGTGAGGATCTACATAAATTTCTTAGAGAACACTTCTACTGTACGATCTGAGACATGAAAGAAGGGAAATATTTCTTAAATGCCCTATAGACTCTCAAAGAAAAGTACATACGTCTTTGTACCATTCCACAAAACTCAACTAGACACCGCTTCATAGAAACCCTAGGACACTTGAACTCTATGCTTTGATACAAATTTTTCCACGGACCGAGACTACCCCTAGCAGTAACACGGTGCTTGGAACCACAATTGATCCTAAGCTAACCCATAAACTGACATGCTTCTTGAGCAACTGATTTAATAAGTATAAAAAAACTTAGTTTTCTAAGCAGAAGCATAATCATGAAAAGTTTGAATAAATTTAATGCTTATATAGTTTACATCATGATAAAATTGAATAAAGAAACTCAACCTACATAACTTACTTTGAGTGATATCTATGAAGCCTCTACTTTGCTAACTATAGATAGCTGGGACATACCTCCAACCACCACTAATCAATACATATGGAAAATCAAAAAACTATAGTATATGATCTATAACTGCTAGAGTTCTCAAAATAGAAGAACTTATCACATGCTGGTTAAAAACTGCAACCTGTCTGACCCTGGTGTAAGAGCAACATATGGTACCTATATTATGAAGGATGTATCCACAAATGCATATATATATGGTTAGTATGTTGGAATGTACTGAGTATATGGAGATATGCACTAAATCATGGAAATATTTCAAACATGTTGTAAAATTGAGGGTATAAGTTATTTGTTGAAATATACATTTGAAACATGACTATACATGAAAACTATAAATCATAGATAATTTACAAATCATAAGATGACAAAATTTTTGTATGCTATTAGGCGGTAGAAACATAAATGTTGTAAGAAATTTTTCTTGGAAGGCTGAATATGCTTTAAAAGCTATACTAAGGATAACGTAAGATTACTGGGTCTAAAACTATGTAGTGGAAACTGACTTAACTCTAGGGACTGAATATACAAATATACCGAGCATGAACAATTAAACATATGAAACAAACATAACATGTACTAAGTAGATCTAATTAACTGAATGACCGATGTTTGTGTGACCAAACTGAAATTTAAGTAAAGGGATAACTAATATCAGTATGATGAGTAGAAGATATATGAAAATTGATCATGTAAAACTGAACTATACTTAGTTTAAATAACTAGACTAAAACTGTAGGGTACTGTGATAATATATGGACTAACTAAATAACGTGAGATAACTGAGCATGAATCCATGAAAACTATAATATATATGAATGTAAGACCCAGAATAAATCTGTAAACTGGAATGAGTCTAAAGTCTGAATGACTATAAACTGTATAACTGAATAATTAAATATTTGTACACTTGGTCAAGAAAACCTAAACTAAAACTATACCGAATACTATACTGAGACTGTGGGAGGTATCATCTAACTGATATACCCCAATCTAATCTAATTGGGGTCCAACTTGTAACCCCAGTTGGAAGGGTGTCAATATATTGCCATGGGTACCAATACTGGCTTTGTGGATCCACTAAACTGGTGTCTTGAAAAATTATTGAGTCGTCCTTAAATGGAACTTAGGGATTGCTACTAAGGGTTATACCCTCTCTGTCTGGTGAGCCCTTATCCCTGAGGTCGCTCGATGCTAAATCTAACTCCCAACTAAACTAACACTGATGTTGGATAGACTAAACTAGATAGAATATTATTACATAACTGATAGTGCTCATCATGATTATAAATGTGTAAGTATACTGATAAAAGTCATGGATTAACTATCTAAGTACTTGAAAAGCTGAATTCATGTAAATTATATAGGTATCGGGTGTTCATAATCCACCAGCACTAAATGGAATCTACCATAGTGCCATATAAAATCTTTAAAACCATAGTAGGGGATCATTGTTCAAAACTCAACACTTAGGAATTTCATCAAACACATGAGAGTCATGAAGTTAAGTATGGGAATGGGTAAACCATGTGAAAATATCATGTTTACAAAGACTAAAATCATAACTTAGGGATTTAACATGAAGATTATGATATTTAAAACATGTAATGACTCATCCCACTTGGAAAATACTTATAAACATAACTTGTAATTGAATTCATAAGATATTCATGGAGATATTTTAATTTAAACATGAGAAACTCATAATTTAAAACCAAAAAGTGATTCTTGCACTCCATGGGTGAAAGGATCCTATGGAGGAACATCATACATACCTCTCTAGATGATTTCGTGAAGATTCTTGGTAATTTCTTGAGGTTTGAAGCTTGAATTTCTTGATTCCTTGAGAATGGGTTAGGTTTTGTTCTAAAGGTGGAAGATGGTTTTCTTATGATATTTTATGAATAAATTGGAAATAATTGTCTATGGGGACCTAAAATTTGTGTTATGGATGAGTTTGGGTGAGGGTAATTGACCGTAATGACCTTAAATAATGAGGAACAAAAGTTAGACAAAAAGGAGAGGGGGCGTCGCGGGCTCTAAACCGAAGGTCTAAGACTCGCGCCATGGGCTCCAGAGAAGCTAGCTAAGCCCCACGCCGTAGGCTCTAGTTCGGCGGGATAAGCCCCGTGTCGTAGTCCTATCCCAGTGCCCTCACTATTTTACTTCTCCAAATATGTCTCTATGCTCGTCTAAAAATTCCAAAACTCACCTGAGACATACCTTGAACAACCTTGATTATCAATCAACTTAAAAATCGGCGCTCTAAATATAGGAAGTTCAAAAATAAAATCATCGAAGTTTAGGGGCCTTGAAAATGACTAAGTCCCAATACTTGGTGAAAATTTCATGCCTTAAACCCCTTAAGTATGCAACTAATATCTGAATCAATCTAAGATTAGTATAAGGCTTTACAATTATTGAAACTTTGGTGGTTGATATCCAATTGGCATAGGTAAGCCATCAATTCTTAAAATACGTCTTTGAGAATCCTAAGGAACTTTGTAGTGGACCGCCATATTGATCCGTAATGGTATTTGCAATCATATCTTGCATTTGTTAAATTTTTAGAGTGGTCACTGAAGTTGATCGATTAGTGCATGGAGTGTCAATTGGATTGATGAGAAATTCCCTATCAACCTTTTGTTGTTGTGTTAGATTATGATTTAAACCTCCAGGGCAGTGAAGATGTAACTTTCTAATAAGTTGGGTTATTTAAAAATTTTGGTCATTAATAGACTTCTTCATGACTTTAATCATTTTATCCATCATTGCAAACTTCTAATCTACATCAACTTTATCAACCATGAAAGAATTGACTTTTCTTCGAATTGGAGAATTTGTTGAGTCCTCAGATTTGCCAGAGTTAAAGACAGTTTTTCAAACAATATAGAAGCAAGGTTTCGCCCATGGGTTATAGCTATAGTTGTAGTCTAATATCTGTTTACATCTCCAAAGAGGTCAAGTATTCAGATCTATTAAAAGCACAAATATTAATCTTGTGTCAAGTTATGGAGCCAACATGATTGAGCTTAGCAAATTTTATAGTAATAAAATTCCTTTCATGAAATATCAATGAATCTTTAGAAGTCCATTTGTAGTGTTTCAATTTGTAGAAGGAAGAAATGAAGAGTAGAACTGGTCCCACAGGGCATGCCAAATCTATTCACAATAAATTTGTGTAGTGCTTAAAATTAACTATAATATATATATATATATATATTTATATATATATATATATTTATATATATATAATATAATTTATTATGAATCTTGTGAGTACAATTTTATTATTATCTTGACTCTTCTCTCCTAAGATTTTCCATAATTTTACGGTCTTTCATAGTGTGTTTCTATAATATAGGATAATTCAGACCTCCTTGAGATTATATCTGAGAACGTTAGACAACACTTTGTTGTTTTGGGTTGATCTCTTAAGAGAACTCTGTTGACCACTCTTTTGAAAATCTGTGTAGTTGATGTTATGTCTTTCTCCGTTGCTTGTTCGATCTCCACAAAAGATTATGTAACCCTCTTAATTATAGTTGTAGGGTATAGGCCTTCTAAGTATTAATAACCTATTTTGCCTCATTCTGATTGGTCCATCAATTTATCAAGCTTAATACAAATGCTATTTAATAAGGTTTCTTATGATTGGTCACAAAAATGTCATTTGGGACAATAATGACTCTTGAATTTCACATGGCATGACACATTATTTAAATGCATGTCCTAATTTTTTTGGTCTTTAAATTGACTAGGATAACACGTCACTTGAAACCTGGAATGAGTTTAGGTTTCATAGTGAAATGGACTTTGATCCTGAATTTAATAGAATGGATTAATTTAATTTTAAAGTCCAAACTGATAGTTCAACCCAAATGATCATGGATTAAACTACAATTTAGTGTGAATTTAAACCAAAGAAGTTCATGTGTCTACAATATGTTCAATCTTATTTACTCTTGTGTTTTCACACTATTGATATGCTTTACCAACTCGTTAGAATTCCACTCGATAAACTTCTCTTCATTGTTCTTTCCTTTCTTATAGTTTAATTGGTAATTTTTGGGAGATTCCTTATCTCTGAATGAACTATTTGATTCAATAAATTTTTTTTTGAGAAGTGTTTGGTGATTCCATTCCTGAGAACTATTGCCAATTCTTAACTAAATTATTTCTGAACTAAAATTCCATCTCAGAAATTTCAGTTCCTTATTTGCTTTCATTAGCAATTTTGATTATGGAATTTCTTGCTGAAAAATGCCTAATTGAGTTTATTGCTTAGATTGCTAGTTATATGTTTCTAATTCTACTATTTTGTAATTTATAACATAAAATTCTTGTTAATTAAAAAACAACAAAAGATTTGACAGAACAAAAGGAAATAATACAAGCCCTAACTTGTTCAATCACTTCGGAAGTGAGATCAGAATTTGGTTCACAGGTTGCAATAGATGTTTTTGGTTGTAATGAGTTTGACAGGATTCACGTGCAGTGTACATATGATTGGACAATCATTGGTTTTTAAAATTAGACAGGTTTTTTTAATGTATTTTTCTTGTTTTGGAGATGTTTGTTGTTGAAAAGAATAATAAAAGGTGAAATTTAAGTTTTGGCCTTAATTTAGGGATATCATTTAACATTGGGGAATTAATAATTACATGTATGCAATACACTTACATTACGGAAGTAGATATTGAAAATAAAATGCCACAACCCAAAATATTATACTAATACGAATTCACCTTTAATTTTTTTACCCCTTAGATAAGCATAGAAAAAAAAGAAGGTGGTTATAAACTTTGGTCGATGGGTGATTCTTTGTCACAGTCTTATTTCTCAAGTTGTAATGGCACATACTTTAACCCACTAGTAGGTAAGAAAAATCGTAGCTTAGAATGACAGTTAAAATTTAATAGGCAAAAAAAAAAGGAATAAGCAACGAAGCAGTAATAATAAGAGAGAAGAGGAAAAAATATACCAAAATTAATTCCCTAAGACCTGGTAAGGTCAATACAAGAGCCCCTATGCCAAAACAAGTACTAGATAATGCCAAAATATACAAAGTAGTCTTAGGATATGCAAAATAAGACTATAATAAAAGTAAAAGTAAAAGGATCACCCTTGGACTCTGAAAGCTCACCTAAATATCCTGTCAATATCAAAGCATGATTTCAATGTCAACGGTGATGACACATACAAGAACTACATTAGAGAGAAAGATGCAGAAGTATAACATAAGTACAAAAACATGGGTTACTCAGTAGGCATCATAGTCAAATAAGCTCAATTATAGTAAAAGCATATAGAAGATTAGCAGCTAGGTGGTTGTATTAGCGGCTCGGCATGCCCCAGCGAGCCGTTTTAGCGGCAAGTTAACAACTAAAGTGCAAGCCACTTTAGCAGCATGTCTGGCATATGTGAGTACTAATTTATTGGTACCTAGGATCTTTATCTATGACTGCTAAACTGGCCCAATGCTCGCTTCAGCGGCACCTGGGATTCATTAAATGCCTTATTTTTTCCAATTTCTCCCATTTTCACACAAATTCAAGAGTGAAAATCCTAGAATGTGTGGAAAATTTGGAGGAACTTTAATAGGTGATTTTGGGGTGTTTTGAACTTGAAATAAATTACTCATTTCTTCCATGAATTTATGGTAAATTTTTATTAGATTCCCTTTTATTTTCAAAAATCTCGAGAATATTGGTTGGTTGATTTTAGCAACGTTTGAGCTTAAAATTTAGCCATTCTTGAAGAAAAATATTCCTTGAGCATAGAGGGACATGTTGTTAACATTAGATTTTTATGTAATTTTGTACTCGAAGCATTAAAGTGTAATATGGGTACTGTTGTTCTCGTATTAATGAGTATATTATCTTTTTGATAGAGTGGCAACATGTAAAAGCTTCTCAAAAGGGAAATTTTATTGACTTAGCGGATTTATTTGGGATTTCTTCGGCGTAAAGGTAGACTATGTTTAACTCTCTTATAGATTGGGAAAATTTGTAGTATATTTATGATAATATACTAGATATGGGTTAGGAATTATGTCTTGGAGGTATAAGTAGTATTAATTGGAACATGTAACCTATTAAGAAATCATAAATGAGGCATAATTGACTTAGTTACTCATGCTTTAGGTAGAATTGCTATCTTAGGACTACAAGTGGCCTATTTAATATCTAATATTATAATAAGATACCGTATCATAGCTTGGGATAGCATTTTTCTTAGAACAGATTTTTGGGATAAGAAGTGGGCCTCTCTAGCCCACTATAGGCAAAAACTATCATTATCTCCTTGTAGACTTTTATACACATGCTATACCCTTTAAATATTTATTGTGTGGGTTTAAATAGGATAGATACATAATTTTTATGCTATATTGGTATGTGTGAATTAATGTTAGTTCTGATTCAAGTCCGGTAATTTATAATCTCTAAGTTTTAATTCAATTCTGGTAAATGATTACATTTTCTAATTTAAGTCCAGCATGCTTGTGGAGGCCAATTTTGTAGTGATTATTATGCCTTTATTTATGTTATTATCATTATAGATTATTTATTTACTTATTTACAATATTCATAGCATCATTCCAGGGTTTCTCTTTTGCATGATTTATTTATCTCGTATTATTGTTCTTATATTATGACTTAGCTTAGTCCATTAATGATTCCTACAAAGTACCCAAGGATTTGGTACCCATACTACACTTATATACCTTTTTGGTGCAGATCGAGTACTAGTGGCCATCGCTAACACTATGATCTTGCTACTTAGATTTTAGAGACATGGTGACTTCTTGGATTTGAAGCTGCCCTTTTCTCCTTCTTTTACTTTTGTTTAGTCTTCCATTATTTCAAACTAATGTATATTTTTCTATTACGATACTCGTATTCTTTTTCGTTAATGGATTTATGCTAACACTACTAGGTCATGGGATATTATTGTTATCTCTTCTATCTTATGGATTACTATTATAACTTGAATTATTCTTGCAAGTCTTTAATTGTATATTTCTGACTTCTATGACTTTTTTCACCAAATTAGCCCATTTCTTATAGTTTTGGGATACATTTTGGGTTACCTACTAGTGGGATAAAGTCGGTGTCATCATGACTCATAAATTAGGTCATGACAAATTAGTATCAGAATGCTAGGTCCACTAGTATTGTTGGTACAAGAGCAATTATTGAGTAGATTCCCACAAATCAGAGCGATGATGTTTGTTTCTTATCTTTGGGGGCTATAGAAAGTTCTTAAAAGATCTTCACTTGTTTCACTCATTTTGTGTAAAGAGTATGAATTGGTTTGTAAAGATTCCTTTGATTTCACCCTTTTGCAGACGGCTAGAAAATGTGTTATCGCTACACAAGATAAAGACCCTAACTTCATGACCAGGGATTTTGTTGTAGTTCATGGACAACCTAGGGATCAAGGACAACCTAGAGATATAGTCCCCTCTAGGGACCAGGATAGGGGACCTTCACCAAACCCTATTCTAACTCTCAAGCTAAAGATTTTTCCACCCCAGCCATCGGTAGGCTAGGGACTAGCTCAGGCTCTATCAGGGTTTATTTCTTTTGTATTTATTAGGAATACATTGGTTCAACTATTTGAATAAGTTAGTGGTACACCGTATGATAGTGCACATCAACTGATCAGAGTGGTACTGAGGCAAGGGCATAGCTTATAACCGTAGCTCCTAGAGTTATGGTCCCTTATGCACTGATAGTTTCTTGAATAGTGGTTTCCAACCCTCTATATCTATTGAGGAATACAAAATATTGGGTAGATTATTTAGATTAACCCTACCTAGGTTTTCTGATCTAACGGGCGAGTATGCATATGAGTTCTTAATTTCTTACGAGGATAGGATCATAATTTGGGACTAGTTGAGACCTAGTATGGTTTACCCTACATTTCAATTGGACATGGTAGATCGACTCCGGTGGAGAGGTCATCTTGATTTAAGGTCAACTAGATCTCCCATATTAACATAGACTCAGTTTTCTGAGGTCTTCTTGGAGAAGTATATGCCTTGCAGTCTTAGGGATTATCTAAGAGATCAATTCTCAAGGTTAGAATGGGGTTTTATGACTGTTGCGGAGTATGGTGCTTGATTTTATGATTTATAAAGGCATGCTACATCTATTTTGATGACTGGGTATGAGTGGATTTTGTGATTTGTTCGGAGATTGATACTTCCTCTCTGCATGGATACATAGAGTTTGGTTGCTACTGGTAGGTTTTTTACTGAGGTTTCTGATCATGCACAGGTTATAAAGGAGATGCATCATGAGGCCTAATGGGGTAGCAATAAGGGGTTGTGATATTAAGGTAGTTTTAATAAGAGTCGTGGTAGCTCATGGTTGAGAGGCAGTGGTTCTCAGGGTAGGTACCCTCCGTGCCAACCTTATCAGCATTAGGGTTAGTTTAGTAGGCCCATTTATGTCACACTTTATAGCATTGATATAGTTTAGTTTAGTTATAGTGATTATCCTAGCTAGAGTGATAGTTAACCTCTGAGGTATTCATGTTTCAAGTATTTTAGCAGTACTGGTTATTTTGGGTTAGCCCGATCTTCTACCATCAGTACAGTGCTTAGGGCATATTATGGTTGTGTGGCCTCTAATTGTTTCTCGAGAGAATGCCATAGTCATGGATCAATGGTTTCTTTAGCTCAAAATATTCCACCAATTAAGTCAGTTCTTCCCTCAGCTAGAGGTAGTATGCATGGTCGTTGGGTGGCTTCCAGGGTACTTATGGAGGTCCTTAGAAAGGTTGGATAGGAGATCAGTTAGGAGACCAGCCAGGTGGTAGGCATGGTTAGTTGTATGTCGTACCTGCTAGATCCGAGGCTGAGTCTTTGGATGTTGTTATTATAGGTACAATTTTAGTGTGCCATAAGTCGGGTTTTCCCTTATTTACTTAGGGATCTATATATTCTTGAATATCCACTTATTATGACCCATAGTTAGAGTTATCTTTTTATTCTTTATATGTGTGATTATATGTATCTACTCCAATGGGTGATTCTTTAGTAGTGGATAGGGTCTATAGATCATTTGTTGTGATTATTTAAGGGTTTAATACTCAAGGTTATCTTATTATACTAGACATATTGGATTTTGATGTGATTCTGGGAATGGCTAGCTATCCCACTATCATTTGATCTTGGATTATTTTTCCAAGACTGTTAGCTAAGCCATACCCGGTATATCCCTAATTATGTGGAAAAGATCTATTAGCTATGAGCTAACAGGGATTATTTTGTATATTCAAGCAAGGAGACTTATTTTGACAGGTTACGAGTCTTATCTTATTTATATTCGTGATATTAGTGTGAAGAGTCCATCACTTGACTCTGTTCCTATAGTTCTTGAGTTTTTTGAATTTTTTCCTACCGATCTACTTGGTCTTCCTCCTGAGCATAATATTGAGTTTGTTATTGATCTTAAGCTAGGCACCCAACCTTTTTCTATGGAACCTTACTGTATGATTCTACCAACCTTAAGGAGCTAAATTCTACGTATTAGGATCTTCTAGGTAAGGGTTTCATTAGATCGAGTGTGTCACCTTAGGGTGCTCCTATCTTGTTCGTGAAGAAAAATAATGGTTCCTGATGTCTCCCAAAACTAACCTCTAAAGAATTATGCTACGGTCGATGCCAAATATAGCAACCCAACTCAAGTTGGGGTAAAAAACACAAGGAATATGTTGAACAGTATTTTAAACTTAACAAAATCCATAAGCAGTACAGAAAAGTAAATGGGGGATTTTGAAGTCAACGGTAATAGGTAGCCAAACTTGAATGCTTGAGATTTTAAATTATAGAAAATGAACATTAGGATTGTGTTCCCCCTGTCTTTACAACTATGTAAGATTCTCGTGTTCAATCCACCTAACCTCTTGCACTGAATGCAAAGTTGACAAACTATGTACTATAAACTATCATGTGAAAGCATTGATAGATTCCCCTTTACCATGTGAGTCTCAGGGCATCACCATATTGTCCCTTGTCTATAACCTCAGTACAACTCTTACCTTTTGAGTCTCAAGTTTATTAGATGAGAGTTAGTAGCCTGGAATCATTGTTGTAACCTCCTTTTCCCAATCTTAAACTCCCTTGTGAGGATGTTTTTGAATACAAGAAATTCCCAAGCTTCTGTAGTAGCTTGGGTACAATTAATATCAAGAAGGTTGCAATACACACAACTAAAGTAGAATAGATAAATCTCCTACTTTCCTTACATAGATAACCAGCCAGGATTCCCGCAACCATAATTAAGGAATTTAGCCACTCATGTTTATGCAATAATCCATGATAACCAATGAATAACACATATAATTAATTGCACAATGATGAAAGAGTAAAATTCAAAATCTCCAATTTAATACAAACCCAAAACTTCAAGAACAAGATCTCAATAATCAATATGCTAAAAGTAGCAAGAGTAATGTAAAAGTGCGTCCAAAGTGCATAACCTAATAAAGGAATAACCTTAAGGTATTTATAGTATCTCAAAATAATAAAGAAATCCTAATAAAAATAGAATAGGAAAAGTAAGTCAGTGATCATTATGACTCGTAAGGTCTCCTTAGGGCCGTATGTTGCTAATTGTAGGTATTCTAGTAATTCTCTTCTTCATGGCTTCAAGCTTCTGTTGTCATTACAATTCCTCACCACGAGTCATAGCCAGTCCTTATAACTTGTGTTCCTCACTCGTTATCACTAGAGACTTAAACTTCAGGACCATGCACACTGGCATCGCTACGATTGCTCACTACGAATCATAGTCTGACCTTATGACTCATAGTATTTTGATACTTAGTTTTTCCAGCATAGTTATAGCCACTGCCATCCTTACAAGTTTGGGATATGAGTCTTACAGTGACTTAATGACTTGTAGCCTACACATTACTTTAACTTGTTGCAAAGATTTTTCTTCAAATTGTCATCTTAGCCATTTTCTACCTGATTTCCCTATAATCAAGCAACAAATACATTATATCTACCAAAATGGACTAAGTCAAATTATAAGTTCTTTCTTTTAAGCATAGAATGCACAACGTTTCCAAGGCACATCAATACCCTTAACTTAGAATGTTTTTGTTTCCTCGGAAAAAAAAACCAAACCCACAAATAATACGATGCTTAACGTTAAATAGTTTGGGACATATTTGGCAGTCGATTTATCAAACAGCTTCAAAACACTTTTACCCCACTCTTATTTCGCTATTTAAAATGCTACTGTGTATAATGATCCAATACTGAAGTATGACCCGCAGGAATCCAATGATTGTATTACATTAGCGATGAACAACTAGGTCTAAGAATGATACACTACTCGAACAGATATGTATCCTAACATTGCAACCCATGCACCCATGCATTCAAAGAATTCCTATCGCTTATTTTAATTAAAATTATTATTTCAAGGATGGTCTAGATATGCTCATACTCAGAAAGAAGTTCCAAATAGTGTACACAGAATGCCATAGGCTTGGCCTTATTCTCTTTACCTAAATTCTCAAATGATTTGTCAAGATCATTAGAGGACTTTGTTAGGCTTGTAACGTAGGCTTGGGGATGGTTATGGTATATTTGGAAAGTTTTTAGTGACTTATCCTCCTTGGTACTATGTTTTCTTAAAGGTCCACTTTATCTACCATCTTCCTTATTTAATCCTCCTTTATCTCTCCCTTTTCATTTGTTTTCATGGGTATGGTTCTCTTTTCTCATTCTCTTTTTCTATTTTTATTTTTGATTTTCTTATTCTTGATAGCTCTTTTTGTTTTTCTTTAATTTTCTTTACTATACCTACCCTTATTTATTTTTTCTATCTACACAACTTTCTTCGTACTCACTTTTCACTATGCACTCCTATGATAGCCACCCTTAACTTCGGTAATTTTCCTGAGTTAAGGTGCATAATTTCCAAGGAAGAATAGGGCCAAAATAGATTTATTATAGTAAAGTAGGAAAGTGAAATTGGTGTAAACAACTAAAGTCGATCTATTAGGCTCAAATTTGGGATCAAGGGATTCATATCTCATTTGGGTTGGCATTTTAGGATCGAATGGACTAATCAAAAAAATGACCTATGATCTTCTCTAAACCAACCATCCTACACTCTAGGCAACATAAACTAAGTAAGTTCTAGAATCCATACATACAGGGAACTAAGTAATGCCTCACACTCTCTTTGTACAAGGTGAAATTATCAGTCACTACCTATCTAGTTCATGCACCTACATGCCATATTTATCTCATTCCTAATTTTAATGACATAAAGGGATTCTCAATAGTCGTATGTGCACATAGATCACACAGTTTATAACTAAAATTTTCTTGAGGGGTATAAGTTTTTCAAACAAAAATCATTAGTACATATTATTCACAAATTATCAACTCACTTAAGAATCACACAATGCACACTCACATGTCGGTTCATCATTCAGACTATGGACTATGTGTTTTGAAACATGACAACCATAACCCATGGTGACTGTGGTACACCCCTACCCATAACTAAAACCTATACACTCTCCTCAGTGTATTTAGAAATATAAAATAGGGTATGAGGATATGCCTGGGTGCCCTAGGCGACAGATTATACCATATCACAGGGACCCTCAGATTGGGCCCCACTCTCCATAATAGAAGTCCCTACAGCTATCGAGACATCCTAGGCAATCATGGCACTTGTTGTGGCCGGTTCACTCAGTGGTGGATCAAGCGGTGGAACTACATAACTATGCCTCTGAATATTATCAGCTAGTCTTAAACTAAGATCCCCAATGCTATCTCTTGGACCCTCTCGTATTGGTCTTTCTCACTTTGTTTGCTCTCTTTCACTGCTTTCTTAATGTATTTTCTTCTGTACTCAATCTCTTCCTTTTTCTTGTTCTTTTTCTTTCTTTCTTCTTCTTCTTCAGTTTTGACACCCTAAATATTACCACTTCTTCTGACTAGCCACCATAATAATTGGCATGAATAAAACTAGAGTCTCATGTAACTCATTCAGAAACTTCCACAACTCTGTTATTTCCACCTTCACTCCTGCTAAATTGGGATATTATATACCTTAAATCTCTTCTGTATATTTATACTTTGGTCATTAATTTTGTTATCAAGCCAGGGTTTTACTCCCATTTCCATCACCCGCACCTTTTTCTCCATGGTGCTTAATCTTTTCACAACCTCATTCCACATAGCCTGTGTAATGACCACATAGCCTAGTAGAACTGATCTGTCTGTGGATAAATTTGGTGCTATAGTATGTGGGGGAGTAGGAGCACTAGATGTACTAGCTAAATCAAAAGGTTGGGTCTCAGATAACCTACCCTCAATCGATGTTTCATCACCATAGTAAATCCAGTATACTTGGTACTTGTATCCTTATTTCAAAGTATCTCAGTTAGTATTACTACTCCTTGTTTGCCTACCTAGATATGGGATTTGTTGCATCCAAAATAAATCCTATGTCTGTGGTGTTCTTTAACTCAATATACTGAGCTACGTCTAGAAATTCTAGCACCCCTGACTCTAAGTATATTCGGGTCATTAAACATGGGAATTCCAAAATCACATCAGAACCCACCACCGCTCGGTCACATATTTCTCTGGCAATGAACTATGCAATTTCAAACTCATACCCAGCATTGAGTCCAGTTATTAATATTGCGCGGAATAGACTAGAATATTGTCCTAGTTCTGGGACACAATCTATGTTGACCAAGAGTCCACCATGTTTTTGCCTTGAATTATAGTGTGTTCTTGGTAATTTATTATGTTTTCACTCTTATACCACCAACTATCCATCTAGTTTCTTCTCCATCTGTAGAAATAATTAAAATGCCACTAACTTTGGCCCTTGTAAATTTCTTGACTCTTGAGTTTTCTGCTCATCATACAACTCATACCAGAAGTCATATGGTATGTTGATGGGTCTAGGGAACCTAGTTATATGTTGGTCAGTGTGTTTTTGGCAAAGTTTTATCCTAGTAATGAAGGACTCCATACGAGTCATATGGTCTTATGAAGAGAGGTTTAGGGTTCAATCGTATGTTGTCCAGTGTCTAGCCCTTAATATTCTGCCTTGCATCTGACTTGATGGTACTAGTCATATGGTGTGGTGACAAGTTGGGCAAGGGAGTCGTATATTGGATAGAATGTGCAGTCCAACTTTTTGATCTTGTGAAAACTTGAACGTACCACTCAGATATTGTGATGATGAATTAGAGGGTCAACCGTACAGACCTGTGAGTTTTCAATATCTTTAAGATAAGGGTATTTTAGACATTTACTACCCTAGTAATTTAAGACCCCACATCTTATAACACTTATTAGGCATTCATTCTATACTTTAGAAGATCAAACACTCTTAAACTCTCTCTAAAGATTCTCAAGAAAGATTAGGCTAGGGTTTCCTCGAGGTGGTCATCCAGAGTCTTAAAGATCAAATTCTCCCTGTGAATCTTCATAAATAATCATGTGACTCTTCCTTAATTATTAGTTCACAATAATTATATGTTTTAACATTGTTCTTGAATCAGTAATGGTGATTTTGAAAACCTTAGTTGAGGGTTTGAATGCATAATGTTGAGTATTGTTTTCTCACGGTTTAAATTATGACTATACAGATTTTGAAAATGGTTTTACACATGTGGGTACTTGGGAATTATGATTTAAACTAAGAAGTCATAGTTAATCCTAACTTGATGGTTTTAGCTTGAATAATGGTCTGATAATGGTATGCCCTCAATCTATTGTGAAATTACCTATGAGAATGATCTTGTCACATATTGAATTGTTATTTGAACTAAGGCATTGGCCTAATAATATAAGTGGTTGGTAAATGGTTTTATGAAAGCCTCGTTGGCTGTAAATTGGTTTGAATTATTAAATAGGTTCGAGTCCCTACATGTTGAATTGAATTGATGTCTTTGTTTAGACAATGGGTTAAGTCCCAAGTTGATTAATAATAGTTATGGTATGTTTTAAGCTAGCTATTAGGGTTGGTATGATGATACTAATGGTATGCTTTTGGTAAGTAATTAGATTTATGGTTATGTATGTGAAATGAATTTTTTAATTTTGCTTTAAAAGTGGGATATGTAGTCAGACCGTGAAAGTGGAGTTTGAAAGACTAACACTGGAAACCGCGCTAGCCATTACAAGTATCTATATGACTGAGAGGTTCGAGTCCCCCAAATGAATATATGAATGGAAGGTTCGAGTCCCCTATATTGTTTACATTGGTTCTTAAGTCACCTTGATTATGCCGAAAGGTTTGAGTCCCCCATTAAGTCATACACAGATATAGATGTCCTATGGTTTGTGTGGCTACACATATTGAGGCCCTTTTATCTAGAGGAGAGTTGGGCATATATATCCCGTGGGTGCCTTATTATATGATGGTTACACTTCACAAACCATGTTAAGGTTTCTAAATATATGCTAAACCTTGTATACATTGGTTCTTATGTCACCTTGATTATGTCGAGAGGTTTGAGTCCCCCATTAAGTCATACACAGATATAGATGTCCTATGATTTGTGTGGATACACGTATTGAGGCCCTTCTACCTAGAGAAGAGTTGGACATATATATCCCGTAGGTGCTTTGTTATATGATGGTTACACTTCACAACCCATGTTAAGGTTTCTAAATATATGCTAAACCTTGTTCCCTATCCTGACATAATATTTATGTTTGTATGTTATTGCATATTGTTATTGTACTTGGTTTTGAATAATGGTAATATTGTATTTCTCTATCCCTAAGTTACATGCTAGAGCTACAACTGTTAATCATCTCCTAATGTTGTATCCCCACATGATACAGGTACTAGTACTTCTTCTATTTTTCATGCTCAGTGATCAGTTGCTCGAGTTAGTTTGTAAGTTGACATTGAAGTGATGAGCTTTCATACTTCAGAAGGCTTTATTTCATGGTCTTTATATTCTATGTCTTAGATATTGATTAGACTTTATTTTGGCTATTGTTGAGGATATGTCCTGATATTTTATTGACTTTGAATTTATAGAGACTTTGTTGGTTTACTGTGGACTTGGGTGTGTTGTTTTGGTGGATTTGCTCGGTGATAGATGGTTGTCTGATTACCGATGATTGGTTTAGACATCCTATGATTTGATATAAGTCTTAGCTTATACCATCTTGCTATATGTTTAAAATCTATCTGACACTTAAAGTTGTTGTGTTGACTAGGTTAGGTAAAGGGGGTAATCTTCGATCAACATGGGACTTGAGATACCTATCATGGACAGGCCCTCATTTAACTTATGAAAAAATTGGTATCAAAGCCTATGTTTATGGTCAATTGGGTTTCCACAGAGTCATGTCAAGTATATTCTATTTTATGGGTATGTAGTGTGCCACAATTGTAAGAGAGAGGCTATGAGAAATTTTGGAATATTTCCCTTTTTTTACTATCTTACTTCGAGCTATAAAGTCTATGGTCTTGGGTTGCTTTAATTATTTTTTTCTCACTTTTTCATATCATTCCTCCCAACTGATCTAAAGCTCATAAAAACTCTAATCTATTTTAGGAAACTGTTGATGGGACATGCCTTGCTTATGGGGTACAGACCTGGTTTAGAGTTCTTGTTCCTGATTGCCCTCCTGTAGTTCCACTAGTTCCTTCTAGCCCTCCTTAATCTCCTTAAGTAGATGTGGTGAATGTTAAGTTTCATCAGTCTATTCATATGTTGGATTAGTTAGTAGTTTCTTAGTCTGAGTATGGTGCTTTTATTACTCCATCTTATGAGGCCACAAGGGTTGGCCTATTCGTGAGGTTGAGTCCTCTAATATTTACTGGTGTTATGGTTGAGGAAGATCCTCAAGCTCTTATTAATAAGATGGTAAAGATCTTTTAGATTATTCATGCATCTGATGTTGAAGGTGTGGAATTTTTTACCTACCAATTGAAGGATGTGGTGTACCAGTGGTACGAAGAGTGGGAATAGTCTAGGGGAGGTAATATTGATTTTGCTTTGTGGGATGACTTCTTTAGTTCCTTTTTGGCTTGCTTCTTTCCTTATGTCATTACTGGTATGTTGTAACTCTTTTCCCATGATGTTTATTATTTACTTGACCTAGGGTCCACTCTCTCTAATGTGACCTCGTTTGTGGCTGTGCATTTTGGTTTTGGTCCTGAGTGTATTGTGGACTCTTTTTCTGTATCTACCCTTATGGGTGACTCCTGGTTGCTAGAAGAGTCTATAGGGATTGTTTAGTATATATTGGTGGTTGGGAGACCTTGGTGGATCTATTTAAATTCTACATAGTCGACTTTGATATCATATTAGGGATGGATTAGTTGCACTCGTGCTATTCTTCTATAGAATGTCAGACCTGTAAGGTCATTTTTAATTTCCCTAATCAGATGAACATTGAGTGGAAGGGTGGTTCCCTATCTCCTAAGGGGAGTTTCATATCGCATCTTAGATCTTAGAGACTGATCTCCAAAGGCTGTATCTATCATCTGGTCTGGGTTGAAGATTCTAACTCGGAGGGTCCTTATTTGCATTCTATGTCGGTGGTGAATGAATCTCCTAAGGTCTTCTCCGATGATCTTCTTAGTATTCCTCCAAATAGAGAGATTAATTTTGGGATTATTCTTGTTCCGAAAACCCCTCATAAATCTATTCCCCCCTATAAAATGGCTCCAGCTGAGTTGAAGGAACTCAAGGAAAAGTTGAAAGATCTTTTAGACAAGGGTTTCATCCATCCTATGTGTCCCCGTGGGGTGCATCTTTCTTGATCATATGTAAGAAAGATAGTTCTCTTCGAATGTGTATTGATTACCGGTAGTTGAATAAGGTGATAATAAAGAACAAGTATCCACTTTTAAGAATAGATAATCTCTTTGATCAACTTTAGGGTGCTAAGTTCTTCTCTAAGATCAATTTTTGGTCTGGTTATCATCAATTAAATATTAGGGAGGTGTATATATCTAACATAGATTTTCGTACTCGGTATGGGCATTTTTGGTTCTTGGTGATGTTATTTGGATTATTAAATGCCCCTACTACTTCCATGAACTTGATGAATAGGGTATTCCATCAGTTTCTAGATTTGTTCATGATTTTCTTCATTAATGATATTTTGGTATACCCTATGAGTGAGGAGGATCATGCCGATCACCTCCGTATTATGTTGCATACATTAATAAACCAGAAGTTGTATGCTCTGCTCTCTAAATATAAATTCTGGTAAAGCATTGTTACATTTTTTTGTAATGTTGTGTCTAGTAAAGGGATCATAGTGCATCCTCAGAAAGTTTCTATGGTGAAGAAGTGTCCTATTCCCACGACTCCACCCAATATTTAGAGCTTCTTGGGTTTAGCTTAGTTATTATAGGATGTTGGTAGAAAGTTTTTCTTCTATTACTATTCTATTAACCAAGTTAACTCAGGAGAAGGTGAAGTTCTTGTGGTCTGACACTTGTAAGGGTAGTTTTGAGAAGCTAAAATCTAAGTTGACTTGATCTTTGGTCTTGATGCTTCATGAAGGAATCGGGGGTTTTGTCATCTATTGTGATACATCGCGGGTTGGTTTGGGTTGTATGTTAATGCAGTATGGCAAGGTGGTTGCTTATGCCTCTAGACAGTTAAAGGTACATAAGAAGAATAATCAAACTCAAGACTCTGAATTGTTGGATGTGGTATTCACATTGAAAATATGGTGTCATTATCTGTATAGGGTGCATGTTGATATCTTTTTTTTATCATAAGAGCCTGCAGTATGTGCTTACCTAGAAAGAGCTTAATCTTAGGTAGAGGAGGTTACTTGAGTTATTGAAGTATTATGATATGGGTATTCACTACCAACCAGGTCAAGCTAATATAGTTGTTGATTCTATTAGCAAGATATCCATAGATAGTCTAGCTCATGTGGATAAGGAAAAACGGGAATGGGTAAAGGATATTCACTAATTGGCTAACTTTGGAGTTCATCTTTTAGGCTTTGAGGATAGTGGTGTATATGTGCAACAGGTGCCGCAATTACCTTTTAGTTTAGAAATAAAGAAGAAACAGGTATTAGACCCTCTCTTGATGAAAATCAAGGATTGTGTAAGTAAGCAGAAGGTGATAGCTTCTGAGATTAGTGGTGATGGTATCTTGAGGTACCAAGGAAGGTTATGTGTTCCCAATATAGATGGATTATGAGAAACGATTTTGGCCGAGGCCCATGAGTCACTGTATATGGTTCATCCCAGTTCAACAAATATGTATCTTGATCTTAAGGAAATGTATTGGTGGAACAACATGAAATGGGATATAGCCAACTTTGTGTCTAAGTGTATAGTGTATGAGCAAGTAAAGGTAGAGCACATAAGGCCTAGTGGGCTACTTAGAGAAATTGAACTGCTGGTGTGTAACGAAGAGGTAATTAATGTTAATTTTGTTACCATCCTTCCACGGTCATGGAATCAGTGTGACTCCATCTGGGTCATCGTAGATAGGATGACTAAGTCCGCTCATTTCTTACCATTGAGGATAACTTATTCTGTTGAGAATTATGCAAAGTTGTTCCTTCAGAAAGTTGTAAAGTTGCATGGTGAGCCTATCTCAATTATTTTAGATCATGGTACTCAGTTCTCATTGCACTTTTGGTTCTCATTTCAATATAGTTTGGGGACCAAAGTAAGCCTCAGTACCGCCTTTCACCCACAGTCGAATGGGCAAGTAGAAAGAACTATTCAATCTTTGGAAGATATGTTGCGAGCTTTTGTAATCGACTTTGCTGGTAGTTGTTATGACCACTTACCTCTTATTGAATTTGCCAATACCAAGAGTTATCATTCTACCATTGGTATGGCCCCGTTTGAGGTATTGTATGAAAGGAGATGTAGATTTCCTATTGGGTAGTTCGTGGTTGGTAAAGTGGAGATAATTGGCCTGGATTTTGTTCACCAAGCTATGGAGAAGGTGAAGGTGATTCGGGATAGGCTTAAGACTGCCCAAAGTTACCAAAAGTCATATTTAGATGTAAGGCGAAGGGACTTGGAATTTTTTGTTAGAGATTGGGTACTCTTGAGGGTGTCTCCTATGGTGGGAGTGATGTGGTTTGGAAGAAAGAAGAAGCTCAGTCCCAGATATGTTGTCTTATGCTTAGTTTTTTAAAGGTTTGGTAGTGTTAAATATGAGTTAGAATTGCCTTCTAGAATGAGCTCCATTCATCTGGTATTCTATGTATCCATGTTAAGGAAGTGCGTGGGTGATCCTTCGTTGGTTGTTCCCTTGGAGAACATTGGTATTTTGGATTTTTTTCCTATGATGAGGTCCTAATGGAGATCTTGGATCATCAATTTTGTAGGTTGCGATCAAGAGATGTGGCATCAGTAAAGGTTTTATGGCAGAATCAAAAGCTTAAGAAAGAACTTGGGAAGCCAATAAGGACATGAAGTCCAACTTCCCATTT
This sequence comes from Capsicum baccatum var. pendulum, assembly GCA_030864225.1. Classification (NCBI taxonomy): domain Eukaryota; kingdom Viridiplantae; phylum Streptophyta; class Magnoliopsida; order Solanales; family Solanaceae; genus Capsicum; species Capsicum baccatum. Next base: position 159,008,571 of record CM061555.1, on the reverse strand, counting down.
TTATTCTCGATTTCAAAGATTCATGCTTTAGGTATGTATGAATTTTTAACATCCTTGTTCTCTGTCTTTGTTAATGTTAGATTGTGAATTCATTGTTATTTTGTTTTCTGTCTTAAAGGTAAGAGTAGAGATGTTTGGGGTTAAATAGTGCTTGTATTGCCTTGTCCCATCATTCGAGGATAAATGATCCTAAGTAGGGGAGACTGAAATGCTCCAAACTTTGGCCTCTGCAAATTTCTTTAGTCTTAAGTTTTTTGTTCATCATACGAATCACACCACAAGTCATATGGCATAGTAGTGGGTCTAGGGACCTTAGTCGTATTTTGGTCAGTGTGTTGCTGGCCAAGTTCTATCCTAGTAATAAGGGACTTCATATGAGTTGTATGGTCTTATGATGAGAGGTTTAGGGGCCATTTGTATGTTTTCAAGTGTCTAGCCCTTGCTGTTCGGGCTTGAATACAATTTGATAGTACTAGTCATATGGTCTTGTAATGAATTAGGCAAGGGAGTCGTATGTTGGACAAAATGTGGTGTCCAACTTTTTTATTTTGTGACAACTTGAAGGTACCACTCATATGTTGTGGAGATGAGTTGGAGGGTCAACTCTTACCAACCAATGAGTTTTCTACAACCTTTAAGTTGAGGGTATTTTGGACTATTCCCACCCCAAGCCCTTAAGACCCCACCTCTTATAAAACTTATTAGGCATTCATTCTACACTTTAGAAGATCAAACACTCCCTAAACTCACTCTAAAACTTCTCAAGAAAGATTGGTCTAGGATTTCTTTAAGGTGGTCATCTAGAGGATTAAAGATCAAATTCTCTTTGTGAATCTTCGTAACTCAGGATTGTGACTCTTTATTCCTTTTGAGTTCAGAATAATCGTGTTTTAAGCATTTTTCTTGAATCATTAATAGTGGTTTTGAAAACCTTGGTTGAGGGTTTGAATGAATAATGTTGAGTATTGTTTTCTAATGTGGGTTCTTGGGGATTGTGATTTAAACTGAGAGGTCATAGTTAACCCTAACTTTATGGTTCTGGGCTTGAATAATGGTTTGATAATGGTATACCCTCAACTTGTTTGTGATATTGCCTATGAGAATGATCTTGTCACATGTTGAATCGTGCTTTGAACTAAGGCATTTGCCTAATAATGTAAGTGGTTGGTAAATCGTTTTATGAAAGCCTTGTTGGCCACAAATTGGTTTGAATTGATAAATGGGGTTCGAATCCCTAAATTTTGAATTAAATCGATGTCTTTATTTAGACAATGGGTTTGAGTTCCAAGTTGATTAGTAACAGTTATTTCATGTTGTACACTTGCAAGTGAGATTGGTATGATGATACCTATAGGATGCCTTTGGTGAGTAATTAGATTAATGGTTGTGTATGTGAAACGAATGTCTTAATTGGGCTTTAAAAGCGGGAGATGTAGTCGGGCCGTTAAAGTAGAGTTCAAAGGACTAACACTGGAAATCGTGCTAGCCGATTTAGGTTTTTATATGATCGGTATGTTCAAGTCCCCTAAATAAATATATGAATGGGAGGTTCAAGTCCCCCATATTTCATACATTTGTGCTTAAGTCACCTTGATTATGCTAGGAGGCTCGAGTCCCCCATAAAGGCATATGTAGATATGGATATTCTCTAGTCTATGCAGATACACGCACTGGGGCCTTTCCATCTAGCGTAGACTGGGCCTATATAGCCTGTGGGTTCCTTGTTATTTCATGGTTATGCTACACAGCCCAGGTTAAGGTTTCTAAATTCATGCTAAACCTTGTTCCCTCTTTCGACATGATATATATGTATGTATGTATGTAATTGTATATGGTTATTTGACTTACTGTTGGAAGAATGGCATTATTTTATTCCTCTATCCCTGAGTTACATGCTATTCCTCCAACCACTATCCATCTCTGAACGTTGTATCCCCATGCGATGTAGGTACCAGAACTTCTTCTACTTTTTCAGCACAGTAATCAGGTGCTCGAGTTAGTTCATCAGTTGACATTGAAGTGGCGAGCTTCCATACTTTAGAAGGGTTCATTTCATGGTCTTTATATTCTCTGTCTTAGATTTTGATTAGACTTTGTTTTTGCTACTGTCAGGGGCATGTCCTGACATTTCATTGACTTCAAATTTATCGAGGATTTGTTTGATTACTATGGACTTAGGTGTGCTGTTTTGGTGGATTGGATCGATAATGGATGGTTGTTCGGTTACCCATGATTGGTTTAGACATCTTATGATTTGATATAAGTCTTATCTTACACTATCTTGTTACATGTTTGAAATTCATCTAACACTTAAAGATATTTTAATAACTAGGTTAGGTGAAGGGGATGATCTTCGATTCACGTGGGACTTGAGATACCCATCACAACCAAGCCCTGGTTATGGTCGTGACAATAATATTAGCCATCCATCAGAATTGCATCATCTTATCTGCAGTGCCCATTTGTTTCCTTATTATTTTTCATATCTTATCTATGCAGTAATCAACTTCAGCAGTATTCACTGGTGGTTGTAAATCAGGTCCAATGCAAGAGTTTTAAAATAGTGTGAGATGTTCACCCAAACTCCTCTAATAGTCAATGAAGTAATTGGCTCACCACCCTTCCACAAGTTGCCCTGTGGGTATTGTCTTTTTAGCTCCTCTTTGTAGGTTGCGTGAAACTCCCATACTAATGTGGGGCTAAATTTTTCGAGGGATGTGGTAATCCATTGAAAATGGTATGGTTGAAACTGAGGTTCAAACTCAGACATTTATGACATGCCTGCAGTGGTTAACCTACACTCCAAATATATTCCCCTCTTAGGGTTACCTGTGGTTGGGTTTACTACCAACCACTCATTGTATGTTTTTTATGCATCTTAAGGTACCCCTACCATTCAATGATGGGCACCAGAAAAGGTTTAATGGATAATGAAATTTAGGGTAGTGGTAGTTGGATATCAATGGGAGTAGCATACTCCTCATTTCTGCTGTCAGATTTTATATCATAGGAGCTCGATTCTTCCTTACCGTCACCATTATCATTTTCTTATTCATCATCATCATCGTTATTGTTGTCTTCAGAAGATGATGGTGTATATGTGATATTCCGTCTTTGACTAGAATATTTTACATTTTTTACAAGGATAATTATGTGTCTTTAAGAAACTATTAGTGTATTTAATGTTGGGTTTTACTATATTTCAGGTAAAAGACTTAGAAAAAGGAACAACTGGGAAAATTACAAACTAAATGCCCTTGGCGGTCTGACTGATGGGCCGTCAACACTGTGACGGACCGTCAGGGTGCCTGTCAGCTCTAAGTAGAAAGAAAGAATTGGATGACTCAAGTGATGGTCAAAGTGACAACCATTAGGACACTGACGGGCCATCAACTTGACCGTTAGAACCAAGCAGAATGCATACCATCCTAGAATTGAGCGACGGTCCAAGCGACAGACCGTCAAGCCATTGATGGACCGTCAGTTTGGCCGTCAGACCCGAGACAGGACATGCATAACTAGAATTCTAAGTGACTGCCCAAGTGACGGACTGTCAGGCCATTGACGAGCTGTCAACTTGACCGTCAAGCATGATGCAGTAATCTACAGTTTGAATCTTAAATCCCCTTTACCTAGAAACCTATAAATACCTAGTCTAGGGTTTAATTAGGTATCTTTTTATCTATCTTTAATTTTTTGAATACTTTTGTAACCTAAATCTCTCTGAGAAACTAGATGATATTTTGGATATTATCATTTTATTCACTGATTCATTCACGATCAAGAACAATATTGTGAATCTTTGTAAGTAATTTTCTCGAATTATTTGTGAAAAACACATTGATGTATTCTTCTTGTATAACTAGGGTAATGGGAGCCTTGATATGAATTGTTGCTTAGGGTTGTGAGAATGCCTAAATTCTGTAACTAATTGTAATTGTATAATGTCCTCTTCATAATTATGATCTTTCTTGGTTGTAAACTTGAAGGGTGAGCCCAAGAGCACCACTTGTTTGGCTAAAAGTGTGTTGGGAAAAGAGGAGTTTTACAAGGAATTCAAAGGCTCTAACCTTTGGGTTATGGGCTGATTCTTTCATAAGATCAACCCACTTGAGAAATCAATTGAACATTTCACTGCATTCTTTAAGTTCAAAAAAATTAAAGGGTATCTATCTATTATTGTTGACAAACAAATAGATAAACTATAGAGTTTAATCAATCTTGCAATTGAAATTGTTCATTGGGTATTTGGGATATCTCACAACCCTGACTACTTTAACATCTTGGTTAACATAATCCTAGTTTAGTTATTCTCATTGAATTCAAACTTGCACATAAATACTCATTAGTTTGAACGCAACTTGCTAAAAGTATCAAATACTGTTAACAAACAAACCCCCTTAGTCTGAAACCTTTGATCAATAGTCCATTAATAATCATAACACTTAGTTTACACAATATTACCTGTGGAATTCGACCCCAACCTAGTTAGGTTCTATATTTGACAACAGCCGCTTACACTTTATAATGAGATTTATAATTTGGCATATAAAATTTTGGCGCCATTGCCGAGGAATTATGGTTGTCAATTAACTTTATGAGTATTAATTAACATTTGGTCAACTTTCCTGATTTTACTTTTATTTGTTGTTTTTCATCATTACAGTTTCTTTGTTGTATATGCCATAAACTAGAAGTCTAGGAGAACTATTATTACCTTTCAATCCAGAACCTTATCTTATTGGCAAAATGGATGAAAAAACAGAAGCCGAAAGATTAGCTGCCTTGGCTAATGCACAACTCAATCAGTGAAATTCTGATAACTCAGGTCGGGTGGCTAATGCAGATGATGATCTGATTGATCCTATAAATAGGAGACGTGCGGAGAATATAGCTACAACAATGAATCGAAATCGGCCAGTAAGAGGGAGAGCAAATCTCTAACCGGCTGTGCAGTTTGTATTTGATGAAAAAGATGATACTGATCAGGATGAAGCTGGTGATACAGGAGCAATTATTCCACCACCAATAGCACCAAGTGTGAATTTCAACATCACAAGCACTATGATACAATTTTTAAACCTCAAAGGGTTATTTGGTGGACTTCCAAGGGATGACCTAAATATGCACCTGGCGAACTTTATCAACATCTGCAATTCTTTTGACAACCCTAGAGTTGGGTATAATGCTATCCATCTATAGTTATTCCCATTGTCTCTGCCTAAGGAGGCAACAGTGTGGCTGAATAAATTAGCTCCAAATTCTATAACAAGTTGGAGTTAATTGAAAGAATCTTTCCTAGAATGGTTCTTTCTTCATTCAAGGATATTACAGTTGAGGGATGAGATTTGTAACCTCAGGCAGTTACCAAATGAATCTCTTTACGAGACATTGGTGAGATTCAAAAAAAATTGACTCAGTGCCCAAATCACAAGATGACTATAGAGAATTTGATGGAAACATTCTACATGGCTTCACGAAGCCAACTGTGGACAATGCTATAAGGGGAGCATTCATGGACCTTACTTTTATAGGGGTTGCAGAGATGTTGGAAAGAATGACTAAGACAAGTAGATCTTCGCATACCAGAGATTTTGCAGTAGCAAGTAATGTTGTTCTAGTGGGATGTCAGCTGAATAACACAGGCAAGAAGAGAAACATGAATAGGATATGGCACATATAAATACCAAGATGGATTTGTTCACAAAGCATTTACTATCCGGGAAGACAAAAACGGTGAAAGCTATTGGGTCTTAAGGTAGGGGAGCTGAATCAGATTTTAAGGAAGAGATGAACTACTTGAATAATCAAAGGGGTTTTTGAGGCAATAAACAAGGAATCAAGGTCGGAATTATTATCACAGAGCTGTTTATAGAGATCATGATCAAGGTGGTTGGAAAAATAAGAATAATGGGATTGGATTGTATGTACCTTCTGGGAATTGTGAAAATACTGCTACTAGTTCTTGTAAGATGTCGATGGAGGATATGATGACTATGTTTTTAAAAAGGGTAGACTCAACTGATGCTAGAGTGAGAAATATAAAGAGTGATCTTTTATCTATTAGTTTATTAGTAGAATCACATTCAACTTCCATTAAACAACTAGAGCAGTAGATAAATCAACTATCGGCGGCATTCAATTAGAGAAAGAGTAGAACATCGCTAATTGATACCGTGCAAAATCCGAAGAATGATAATTCTTGCATGGCTATCACCATGAGAAGTGGTAAAGTGTTACCTGGACCTTCTATGGGCAAACGTGTTATAGATGATGGGGTGGAGATAGAAGCGGAAGTAGAAGAACAACATCTAGTAGAATTTGATAATTTGGAAAATAATGAGGTCCCATCTAAATAGAAGCAAATTGATGAGTTTGAGAAAGGCAAGGGAAAGAAAGGATAGACATTAGTTACCAGAATGCTAAAAATACCTTCTCTGTTCCCACACATATTGCAGAAGAAGGATGATGACAAAAAATTTAGCAAGTTCGTGGCCATATGAAAGTAGCTAACAGTAAATGTGCCCTTGGTTGAGGTGCTAGAACAAAAGTCAGGCAATGCTAAATTCATGAAGGATCCTATGACTAAGAAGCGAACAGAGAGCTATAACCCGGTGAACAATATTCACCACTGTAGTGATATCACTACAAGATTGTTAGTACAAAAGAAAGCTAATCTAGGAGCATTCACTGTTCCATGTACTATTAGATCGCTTGATTTTACGAAGGCCCTATGTGATCTTAGGAAAAGTATTAATTTGATGCCACTGGTGTTCTTCAAGATGTTGGGTTTGGGAGATCCTACACCCAACAATATGCAGCTCTTGATGGCAGATAGATCAGTTAAGAGGCCAATTAAAATATTATATGATGTGCATATGAAGGTGGCTAGTTTTATCTTCCCCGCTGATTTTGTGATCCTGGATTACAAAGTGGACTTCGAGGTGCCCATAATCTTAGGTAGAACTTTTCTCATAATCGAAAGTGCGTTTATTGATTTGTGAGCCAATGAGTTACAGTTTAGGCTCAATGATGAATTGGTCAAATTTGATGTTTGCCAATCAATGAAGCAGCAAAATGAGTTGAGTATGTTCTTGATCGTTGATGTATATTATGAAGATGAGTATGAGGTATCAATTGAGGAGAAACTTATTATGGAGACATTGGCTACAGTAGTGATGAACTTTGATAGTGATGGAATTAAATAATATGATGAGACTGTGTGTGCGCTAACAGGAATAGGGTCATACTTTTATGCCACCAAGAAGCTAGATTTAGACCTAAAAAATTGTCCAACACCACTGGTTATGCCTTCCATTGAGTAGCCACCGGTATTGGAGTTTGAGGAGTTGTCGGATAATTTGTGCTATGTGTTTCTTGGCAGGGGAAATACCTTACTGGTAATTATTGCAGCATACTTAGAAAAGAAGTAGGTTGAGTCCCTTATCTCTATGCTTAGTAGGTACAAAAGGGCTATCGAATGGATGATTGTTGATATTATTGGTATTCCTCCAAGCATCTGTACTCACAAAATCTAGCTAGAGTAAGAGTGCATACCGACTATTGAGCATCAACACAGATTAAACCCTCCGATGCAAGAAATGGTTAAAAAGGACATTATTAAATGGATTGATGTAGGGTAGTGTACCCAATCTCCGATATCAAGTGCGTAACTCTTGTGCAATGTATGCCAAAAAAGGGGGCACGACTGTGATTGCTAATGAGAAGAACGAGTTGATTCTGCTTAGAACAGTAACTGGGTGGTGAGTCTGCATGGACTATTGGAAGTTGAACTCGTGGACATTAAAAGATCACTTTCCAATGCCTTTTATGGATCAAATACTTGATTGCTTGGCAAGAAGGTGTTGGTACTGCTTTTCGGATGGGTATTCGGGATACAATCATATCTCTATAACCCTGAAAGACCAGGATAAAACAACATTTACGTACCCATATGGAACGTTTTCATTCAAGAAATATCTTTTGGATTATCTAATGCATCGGCCACATTCCAGTGGTGCATGATATTGATTTTCTCAGACATAGTAGAGGTCACCTTAGAGGTTTTCATGGATAACTTCTCTGTAGTGGGTGATTCATTTGAATTGTGTTTGGAGAACTTGAGTAAAGCACTGCAAAGATGCGAGGAATTTAATCTCGTGCTGAACTGGGAGAAATGCGACTTCATGGTGAAAGAGGGCATTATGCTTAGACATTGGATTTCAGAAAAAGGGATTGAGCTTGATCGGGCTAAGGTGGAAGTTATAAAGAAACTACCTCCCCCATATGTTAGTAAAGGGAGTCTATAGTTTCCCTGGTCATGCTGGATTCTATCGAAGGTTTATTAAAGACTTTTATAAGATTGCCAATCTATTTTGCAAACTGTTAGAGAAGGAGGACAAGTTTGTATTCGATGATGACTGCAAGAAGGAATTTGAATGCCTTAAGGAGAAGTTAGTGGCTGCTCTAATGATTGTTTCTCCAGACTGTTCTAGGCTATTCAAAAGCATATGCGATGCGAGTAGAGTGGAACTTAGGGTTGTACTTGGTCAAAAGAAAAAGAAATGGTTTCACCGCTTTTATTATGTGAGCATGGCGTGTAATGAGGCACAGAAAAATTCTACTGTTACTGAGCAGGAGCTTCTTGCTATTGTTTATGCATTTAAGAAGTTCCGAGCATACTTTTGGGGAACCAGGGTGGTAGTTCATATAGACTACGCTGCTTTGAGGTACTTAATGGCGAAGAAGGATGCCAAACCAAGGTTGTCAGATGGGTGCTGCTTCTGCATGAATTTGATTTTGAGGTCAAAGACAGGAAAGGTTGTAAAAATAAAGTTATAGACCACCTATCCAATCTAGATGAAGATCAGTACACCATAAAAAATCTTGACATTGATGATGCTTTCCCTGATGAACAAATCCTTGCTACTGCATTTGAAAGGGTGCCTTGGTATGCAGACTTTGCCAACTTTGTGGTGAGTGAAATTATTTTGGAGAATCTTTCTTTTCATCAGAAAAAGAAGTTTCTTCATGATGCCATACGATACTTTTGGGATTAGTCGTACCCTTTTAGGTGTTGTGCCAAAAATATTATCAGAAGGTGCATCCCAAAAGTTGATATATTGAATATTCTGGAAGCCTACCATGCTTCCCCAGTAGGGGGACATCATGCAGATGATCGTACGACAAGAAAAGTGTTGCAAAGTGGCTACTATAGGCCAACCCTATTCAAGGATAAATAGTAGTTTGTGAGAAGATGAAACCAGTGCTAAAGACAAGGATCGATCTCGAAACACAATAAGATGCTCATCGCAAAAATCGAGGTTAATTTATTCGATATTTGGGGTATCAATTTCATGGGGACTTTTTGAGTTCTTATGGATTGAAGTATATCCTGGTTGCTAAGGACTATTTTTCCAAATGGGTTGAGGCTTTTGTTTTAGCTGACAACGAAGGCAAAGAAGTGGTTGCCTTTCAGCAGAAGAGAAACTTCTCCCATTTTGGGGTACCACGTACTGTCACAAGTGAAGGGGGATCCCATTTCTATAACAAGATCTTACGGGATACTTTTGCAAAATATGGTATGAAACAACATAAGGTAGAATATATCCATACTGCCCACAAACTAGTGGGAAAGTGGAGATGTCGAACCAAAAAATAAAAGACATTTTTGCCAAAATAGTGAATGCTGGAAGAAAGCATTGGTCTTGAAAGCTTGATAATGCTTTGTTGGCATATCGGATGACTTTCCAGACACCTATTATGATGTCATTGTATCAGATAATGTACTAAAAGGCATGCCACGTACCAATTAAGTTGTAGCATAAAGCTTTGTGAGAGCTCAAGCGATTGAATCTAAATTAGATGGAAGTAGCAGAGCTAAGGCTGTGGCAGCTGAATGAGATGGATGAATTCTATCTCAGTTCTTATGAGAGAGTAGACTTTTATAAATAAAAAATGAAGAAGTACCACGGTCGTAAGATTGAAAAGCGAGATTTTCAAATAGGCAATTGGATATTACTCTTCAACTCTAGATTAAAGCTCTTCCTAGGCAAACTCAAGTATAACTGGTCTGTCCTATTTAAAGTCACATAAGTCTACTCATCTGGTGCAGTTAGACTAAAAAATTAAGATAGAAGTGTCTTCAAAGTAAACAGACAGCGAGTCAAGCTATACATCGGTCCAATGGATTTGGTGAAATGCTTAGGTATAGTTTATCTCGATGAAGTATGAGTAAGTCATGTCGTGATGTTAAATCAAACACTAGTGGGAGGAAACCCATAGTGTGTTCTTTTAATTATAGTTAGAAATATTTGTTTTTCTGGTGCAATTTGATGTAGTTATTGTAGTGTGCAGGAATAAGAATTCAGGGAAATAGGAAATGACCAAGCTAAAGCTTTGTGATGGGGACCCTAACGAACCATCAACAATCTGACAGGCCACCAGTAAAGCCATCAAGGCCATGATAAAAATCGACCATTCTGTTTAAGGCCCGACGGACAAAGTGACAGACCATCAACGGAACCATCAACATGGAGCCACAAACCTGAGCTACTAGAAATGAACTAATAGAAATTCTGATGGACGGTCAACAAGTTGATGGACCATTACCTATAACATCATGATGAAGCAGAATGGTTGAGGTTTTGGTAAGGACTAACGAAGAAATCAATGGAATATCAGTTTTACCGTCAGCTAAACCATGGATTTTAAAAGTATCGAGTCGGGTCGCCCAATATTTGTGGAGTTATTTTGACCCGACCCAAAAGTTATTTAACTGGATAATAGGAGACAATTACATGCACGTTTCAATCTATTTAACTCCTGAAATGGTTTAAATTCCTCTACATTCACTGTCCCAAAGAACATTCATCTTCTATCAGGACTCTTCATCTTATTTTCTTCGCCTATTTAAACAACTTATATTCTTTATTGGTATCATCAGTTTCATAAAGCAAATCCTCACTATTTGAAAACAAGCAATAAATCATTAGTTCCTTTTAAGCTCTGCAAGCTCGGAGTACTGAAGAATACTTCAAGAGCAAGGTATAAATGCAACTTTTCTTTGTTGTTTGGAATGATGAACATGTTAGGGTGAGAGTATAATATTGTTTGAAAGAACTTTTTCTTTTTTTTGTTGATTATGATACTATTAATTCAAACACTGCTAAATTTTGATCTGGGTAAATTTTAAGTAACCCATGACCCAAAAATGGTGAAAATAGTGCTTAAATTTAGAATTGATGCCATGATTATTGTACTTAATGATTATATACACACCAAATGTTTGATAATTTGACAAAAATAAAACTGATGTTGAAAAGTATGGTTGACGGCCAAACTGATGGACCACTAAAGACTTGATAGACCATCACAAAATCCGTTGCCAACGATGATCAAAGATACTTTCTGGTTATTCCTTGACGAACAAATTGACAGATCATCAATCCCCTGATAGATGTTCAACTTGACTATCACCAAGATTCTAAGAGATTACTTCATGTTTTAATCCTTGACGGTAAAAGTGACAGATCATCACTATCTCGACAGACCGTCAGCCTATCTGTTAAGTCAAATCTGTACTTTATTTCTTTTTTATTCTGACAAGCAATCAATTGTTTGTTCCCAGTTTAGGAAAAGTGATGCAAAAATTACCCTTACAACAAAGTGGTGGTAGGCCTCAACAATTAGGGGGCAGCGGTGAACTTGCTCGGAATGAAGAAGTACCTGCCTTCAACACTCGTCAATGGGATAGAATGACCCAAGTACTCTTCCAGTCTGGGGAGAAAAGTGTGAGTGAAAGAAGCATAAATACTACTTCTAGCCCCGATGAGGAAGGGGTTAACACATTAATCCCCGACCGAGTTGAGGCATCGAAAACTAAGGATGCTACTATGATTAAAAGTAAGGACCCTCAGATGCAGGAATCCACTTGATGGTAGATTGAGGGAGCATGGTAGAACTTCTTTGATGGGATTGAACCAATAGGAAATATACTAATGGCCCATCTTTGAAAAATACCAAATTATTACGTCTGAACTTGATGAGTATCTGGAGCTTTAAAAGAGGTTTAATGAGTACGTGTTGGGATGGATGAGCAAACCTCTCGACTCATACTACCCAAATCATGTATGGGAGTTCTTTGCTAATTACTTAGCACTGTTAGAGAAGGAGTGTAATAAAGTCACTAAGATAAATGACATGCTGAATAGGTCATAGGTTCCTGTGAAAGGGGTCAGTATTGACATTCTTGAGTGAACTCTAAATAGGTTGTTGTTTGATCCAGACTATGAGCCAGTAGCTGCAATTTCAAATCTTAAGCATTATATGTTTACTACAGTAGAGCAAAGTCCTTAGTTGGCTCAACTTCTGACAGATGAAGACAACCCATCATGGTTTCATAACACTAAGGAACGCTGATGTGTGAGCCGATGCTAACACATTTGAAGATTTTAATTCTGAATAATTGTGAATTCTTAAAAAAAATTTATTGTTTTTGATTTTTTTTGCATGTAAATCAGATACAAGTGATCGGGGAGGAAACCAAAGGAAAGAAGAATAAAACAATTAAAATATGGTGGAAATAAGCTAAAATGTATCTGAAGATCATTTTGAAGCATCGTCATACATGGAATAGGCTGTCAAAGTCACCATCAAGATTAGACAAAACCTAAGAAGATTAGATGAATTGTGATGATGATTCAGAAAGGCCGTCAAATATCTGACATCTCATCAAAATCACTGTCAACTCGGGGGAAGAGTATGTTAATTTCCAGTGAAGTGTGATGCCAGTTTGAAAGCACCGTCAAGATATTTGACATGCTATCAGGATTATCGTCTGAAGATTCAGAAGATAACAATTCACTGGAATCTTTGACGACATTTCGCACATGTCGTCAGTGTCTGACACACCGTCAAAAGTATCATCGTCTAATTCAAAGAGAAAACTAAAACTTTAATTTTGTTTTCTTAATTAGGGTTGACTATTTAAAGACTTGTTTTAGAGTTTTTAGAAGGAGGATTGGTCATTATCTATGAGACATTCACTCTGAGAGGGACATACATTGCTCTCTTTCATCAATTATTCTTCTTATTTCTTATCAACTATTTTTGGAATTCCACTTTGTGATTAAATTGAAGGAGCTACTTGTTGTTTTTCATCCATTCATAAGTTGATCCTTATCATCATGAATTCAACTTTTTATTTCGTTCATCAAATCATGAGCGGCTAATTCCATTAGCCGGAGTTATGGGATCCATGGATTAGGGTTTGATATGATACTAGGTGTTTAACGGATTAAAAGAGTAGTAGAACATCGTTAAATTCTATTGTTTTAACTGAAATCTAGTGGTTGCAAACATTAGATTATGCCTTAGGTTTTATTTTCTTCTAATGGAGAAATAGACTATAGGTCGTGAATTATCAACAGGGACTCGAAAGCTGCCAACCTTCTGTTTAATGATTGATGACGTAATAGGAGTAATCTACCTGAGATAACATCCTATTGGAAATAGATAAGTTATCTAAGTTCGAGAGAATTAGATAACAAATAGTCTGGTAAAGTCGAGAGATAAGTTAGAAAGTATCATAGTCAAGGACAGTCTCTTGTTCTACATACTTTAAGAATCCTAATCATTACCTAGTATTTGTCAACTCATAAAAGCCATGGTGAACATAACTTTGGTTTCCCATTTATCTTGATTACAAATACTGAAGTATTGAAAGGGACATTTGACTTTCTGTGAAACTTAAACCCCCATCTTTCAAAAACAGTAAACTATCAGTAAAGCATTTCGTAAATAAATCAAAGTTCACATCCTATTCCCTGTGGGATTTGACCCCAACGTAGTTGAATTTTATATTGACAACGATCGATTTCACCCATTCAAGAGTGTAATTTGAGCGTTATCAAAAATGGCGCCATTGCTGGGGAATACAGTTGTAGACTAAAAGTTTGTACACAAAAATTTGTTGATAGTTAAGTTTCCTTGATTTACATTTATTTGTTGCTTTTGTTTATTGTAGGTATTGTGTTGTTTATGCCAAACACAAAAAGTTTGGGAGAACCACTATTACCAATTAATTTGGAACCTCAACTAATAGGAAGAATGGTTGAACAATAGGAAGCAGAAAGACTAGCTGTTATGGCCAGGGCTCAGGTAAATGTGTAAAATTTGGGTCAACAAGAACATCACTAAAACCCTGATGATAAAGACTTGGGTGATGAGGAATTGTTGAATCCTCAAAACCCAAGGCGAGCTAAATAGGTTACTGCACCATTACTGTGAAATATCAATAGAAATCGTCCAGTCCAAGGAAGATATGGGCAACAGCCTATGCAATATGAGGCTGATGAAGATGATGAAGAAACGGACAGAGCTGGTGCAACGGGTGCTATCATTCATCCACCATTGGCATTAGGTGCAAAATTCAGCATAACAAGTACCATGATCCAACTCCTGAATCTGAAAGGGTTATTTGAAGGTTTTCCTAGTGATGATTTGAACATGTATTTGGTGAACTTCATCACCATTTGCAAATCCTTTGACAATCCAGGAGTGAGCCAGAATGTGATCAGGTTAAGATTGTTTCCTTTGTCTCTGTCTGGGGAGGCAACAATGTGGAATGAGTTAGAGCCCGATTCTATAACCAACTAGAGACAGTTGAAAGATGCATTCCTAGATCGGTTCTTTCCACCCTCTATAAGAGTACAGTTGAGGGACAAAATTAGCAACTTCAGATAACTTCCGACTGAAGCACTGAACAAAACCTGGGAAAGATTTAAGAAAAAACTTGCATAGTGACCGAACCATAATATGATAGATTTTCACTTGATGGAGACTTTGTATAGATCTTTTAAATCTATGATGAATCCTATTGTTGACAATGCTGCAGGTGGTTCGTTCATCAACCTCTCTTCTCTAGATGCTTCTGACATACTGAATAGAATGACCAAGCAGAGTCGAACTTGGCACACTAGGGATTCTATAGTGGCTAGCCCAACTGTTGCTAGTTGTATTAGTACGGAGCAGTGTAGAAGGGATGAGGAGCAAGATCAGGACATAGCCCACTTGAAGACGCAGATGAACTTGCTGGCCAAACACTTGCTATCCGGAAAGACTAAAATACTTAATGCTGTGGAATCTCAGGGTACTGTGTCTACAGGTATTGATGCTTAGTCAAACTATGTGAGTAATCAGGGTGGTTTCTGAGGCAATAGCCAAGGGAACCAAGGTTGAACTTTCTATAACAAGCCTAATTATAAAGATAGGGAATAGGGACATTGGAGAAATAATAATGATAGGAGTGGTTTGTATAATTCCTCCAGGAAGTCGGGATACTGGTACGACTTGTTCTAGCAAGATATCTATGGAAAACATGATAGAAAAGTTGTTGAAGGGAGTTGAAGCTACCAACTCAGGGGTAACTACAATGAAAAGAAAATTTTCTACCGTCAGTCAGTTGATTAGCTCACACTCTGCTTCTATTAGGAATTTGGACCAACAGATGAGCCAACTGTCGGCTACTCTGAACCAAAGAAAATCTGGTACTTTACTTAGTGATACGATTCAAAATCCATGGACTGATGGCTCTTGTTTGGTGATTACCACTCGAAGTAGAAAGATGTTATCTGGCCCTTCTATGGGAAAAGATGTAGAGAGAGAGGTAAATATTAATGAATCAAAAGGAAGCAATCCAGTGGAGTCTGAGAAGATGGATGGTTTTGTTGATATTTCAGCAAAAAAAATGAAAAGAAAGGGGAAGTAGTATTGAAAGAAATGCCAATAATACCACCTCCCTTTTCTCAGAGATTGAAGAAGAAAGCAGACAATGAAAATTTAGCAAGTTCATGGCAATAATGAAATAACTGACAGTGAAAGTGCCATTGATGGAGGCACTTGATCAAATGCCAAACTATGCTAAATTTATGAAGGAATTGCTAATAAAGAAGCGGAAGGTAAGTTGTGAGCCGGTGGACAACATCCACCACTGTAGCACTATTTCTTCATAATCCTTAGTGCAGAAAAAGCCTGACCCTAGAGAATTTACCATACCGTGCACAGTTGGGTCCATCAAGTTTACCAAAGATTTATGTGACTTAGGAGCAAGTATTAATCTGATGCCTCTTGATATCTATAAGAATCTTGGACTGGGGGAACCTACCCCCACAACGATGCATCTTCTGATAAAAGATAGGTCAGTGAAATGACAAGTTGGTATATTGCACGATGTTTCGGTGAAGGTGGGTGACTTTGTTCTGCCTACAGACTTCATGATATTGGATTGTGATATTGATTTTGAGGTACCCATCATCTTGGGTAGACCATTATTAGCCACGGGAAAAGTGTTGGTTGATATGGAGCTCAATGAGATAAAGTTCAGGTATGGAAAAAGAGAGGCCAAATTTAAAATGCATCCACCTATGAAGCAGTTGGAGGAGATAAATATCTTCTCGGTCGTTGATGTATTCCAGGAAGATTGTAATGAGGTAATGATACAGAATCTTGACAAAGTCTGAGTAGTCGAGATAACCCAGTCATGCCGCGATATTAAATCAGGTGTTGTTTAGGAGGCAACCCATTGTTTTAATTTTATTGCACTTGTGTTTTTAATATTTGTAGCTAAGATTCATAGAAAGGAGGTGAACTAGTTTTAGTCAACTTGAGGAGGATTGACGTCAATTTTGACAGGCTGTCACAAGTATGACAAGCCGTAATAAATAGCATCAAAATACTTAAGTCAAAGCCCTATTCTGTTAAGGTTGATGACAACTTTGAAGCGCCGTCAAGTATATGACGCGTCGTCAAAAATGTCGTCAAAGGAGTTAAGCCTAGCTTAAAGATTTAGGGCTAACCCGGCCCAGCCACAACAGTTCACATTCTCGCATACCATAGGTCTTTTCCTATTAGTTTTAATTTTCTTTCCTTAGTGAGTTATTTACCTTCCTTTGTCAAAGGTATTTATATTTAAGGCAAAAATTTTAAAACTTTCCTTGTTGAAGCTTGAGGATTAAGTCAAGAAAACTTCTCTCTCTCTCATCTCAGTTTTCTTTCACTCAAAATTCTAAGTTCTCAAAGTGCATAAACTAAGTGTCAACACTCAGGTATGAAAAAAACTTCAACTTTATTTTTTTAGATCTATTGTGAACTATAAGAGACCTTGGTTTCTAAGGAGTGGGCTGAATCCATTGACATTCTTCAAGCTCCTTCGAAAACTAGGGTTTGTAGGAGAATGCAGTATAATTTCATAGAAATCTCAGTAAAGAAAATGACCTAAGTTGAAATTGAGAATAATGGTAGAAGAAAAATCAAGTAAAAAGAAGTTAGAAGTTATAATGTTGTCTGACGGCAATGTTCACGGCCTTGCACCTGTGTGACGGCCATTCAAAAATTTTGTCAAAAGATGAGAAAGTTTTGCAGATTCTGGAAAAGGTTGACGATGCTTTTGAAGCGCCCTCACACCTATAACGGCAAATCAGAAAGGCCGTCAAACCTGGGAACTAAAAATAGTATTGATGTTAAACTGAGGTGATCCTTCTTCTTTTCTTATTTGATTATGAGTACTAATTGAGGATTTATGCATTATACAGAACTGAACATGGAACCCAAGAGGAAGAATCCAACCACACCAAAGAAAGCAACTAAAGAGAGTGTACCTCAAAAACTTGTCAATGAGGATTCTAATTATGAAGATGAGGAGCCTTTGCTCAGATGGAAAAGAAAGAGGACTAGTCCAAAGACTCCGCCTCTACCTAACCCTATTGAGGTGGAGGATATGGATGATACTAAGGTGATAATCTTATTTGAGCAAGATTCAGAGGAACAAGGATCAGAACACATTGAGCAGGGGTTTGAGAGCACGAAATAAGAAGTTGAAACTGAAGATTCTGAGAGGCCGACAGCTGAAGAAACTATGTCTGAATCACCATCTTCGGAGTAGAAAGGTGATAAGAATTCTCCAGTATGTGGAAGTTTGGTGAAATGAAAAAACCGAAGGTTGGGAATAATGTGAGATGGAAAATCCCTAGGGCTGAAACAATTTAGTTGGATGGACTTCGTAGAACAAATCGACGAAGTGCCAGAAGGCCAATTATAGAGGAGAAGAAGATTATCATTATAGGGTTGATCAGATGCCCTGAGGTGATGCATAAACTCAAGGAGTTTGGTTTGGAGTGGAATACTAGGGGAAACGGTGTTTACTGTCCATTGTTAGTCTGGGCGTTCTACGCGAACTACCAGGCTACGGTGGAAAATATATCCAAAGAAGGGGATAGAACTTTAGATAAGCCTCTTCTAACCAAAGTTGCAATACGTGGAGTAAGGGTGTATGTATCAGATGCCACCATAAATAAGTTTATTCATGGTCCAGCCTTCATACCACAAGCCACATCACCTACATTTTATTCTCGGTTGAAGAATCGGGAAAATCAGCGCAAATGGCTAGCGACTCTCACAGCAGATGGGGAACCAGAGTGGTTGAATAATCCGGCAGAAAAGATTACCAAAGCTTCTCTAAATTCAGAGGCAATATTTTGGTGGGGTTTAATACGTATTCATTTGATACCCACCGAGGGAGAAAACATATTAGGGGATGATCGAGAAATATTAGTTGCAAGCTTGATAGATAAAACCCCCTTGGATTTTTGAGAAATTATAGCGGAAGAGATCAAGATTCAACTCGCAAGACCTAATGTTGCATATCCATTCCCATGTCTGATTACTAGGTTTTGTGAAGCAGCTCATGTACCTGAGATTTCAGGTATTGATGATGAGATACATGCCAAGAAGACTCACAACCCTGTCAGCAAAAATGAAATTCGTCCAGGCTTGCCACTTAATCAAGATGTAGTTGGTGCAGCAGATCCTTCAGTCACTAAGACTCTTTCTACAAATTATGTGGGGGTGCAAAGCCCCAAAAATGTACCACCACCACCACTAGCACACTCAGCTCAGACAGGTTTAGTTCTTTAAAGTGAGCCAACTGCTTCAATTCCTCCAACAGTAACAAGGTCGGCATTTCAGCTGATTGATTTCAAGAAGGTAGCTAGGCAAGCGAATTGGTGCGAGGTACAACTACAGGCCTTTCCCAAATAATTTGCTGCTGCTGTAGAAAAAAGAGTCAAAGCTGCACTCGATCTTGCACTAGAACCTTTCATGACCTTGCCTGGGCTAGTAGCAGATCTTAAGAACAGATTCGATGCTCGGGCAAAAAAGATGATAGATGTTGATCTTGCTACTTTTAGGGCTGCATTGGACAAGATAAAGGCTAAGGTTGGGATGCTACAGTAGCACTAAATTATGGTGCCAACAGGATCAGCCATGCATGATGTAGAGAAAGACATTCCTATACTTGATCTTGCTACAGATTCCCTAAAGAAAAGGAAGAAAAAGGAGGAAAAGAAAGGTAAAAGCAAAAGATATGAGCTTGATAGTGAAGAAGAGAGAAAGTCTAAAAAGAAAGCAAAGAAGAAGGCAGAGAAGGAGAACTTGAAAAGGGCAAGACTGGAGTCTCTGGCTGACACAGAGAAATGAGAAGCAGTCATCAGAACTAGAGCTTTAAGTGCTTCATCAAGCCAGGCTCTAGATATTACAAAGGCAGATATTATGATTGGGGAAAAGACAGCTGATGATGCAATGGCAGGGTCAGAGACCCAAGACCCACAGGCTTATCTGATTTCAGGTATATCCTAACCCTTGGTGCTTTTTATTTCTTGATTTTAAGTTGAGGGTATAGGGAAACTATTGTTGTAAAATGTTCTGTGGATAATTAGGAGTAGGACAAATACTTGAGGCAGTTAGCTCATATAGTGAATTTTGAGTACCTCTCCAGTGGTCTGATATGCTGTGAACTGTGTGAAGTGCATCTAGTGTGACCACTGTGTATCTGTTTGTGGCACTAGTATGGCAAATAAATAACCTGTAGAAAACAAATGCATGAAATGGATGAGTAGTGATGTGTTATATACTTGTGTTCCATGTACGTGTAAGGTCTTACTCAGTTTTCATTGTGATTTAAATCTAGAAGTTGCCCAGTTAGTCATGCCATAGTCATAGGATAGGCATTTAGGAAAGGATCATAGGTCGTTTTTGCATGTTAACCCATTTTAGCTTAAATGACCATCCAAGTGTGAACAATATCCATTGATCCTTTTTTAGCCTAAATATCCTATTTTTTTCTTGTACACCTTTCACCTTCCCATTATATCACAATGAACCTATTTTGGCCCTGGTATTCCTTGGACACTGTGCACCTTGACTTAGGCAAATAGCCTAAGTTGAGGGTGGCTACTATAAGGGTGCGTGATGCATTATGAGTATGAAGAGAGGTAAAATAAGGAAAACGAATAACAATTTGGGTGTAGTGAAAAAGAAAAGAGAAAACTAGAAAAGTTGATCTAATGCTAGAAAAAAGACCACCCATCTTAAGAATACTTGACAAATAAAAGAGAGAAGAAAAGAAGGTCAAAATTTGAAACCCCATGAGTTAATGTAGTGCCAAGTAGGTGTAGTCACTATGAAATAACCTTAAATGTCGTACCAGCCCCTAGCCTACATTACAAGCTTAGAAAAGCCCTATAGTGATCCTAACTGACCTATCTGAACACTTCGGTACTGATTATAAGGGCAAGCCTATGGCATTCGATGCGCAATGTTGGAACTTCATTCTGAGAGTGAGTCTTACGTTCATCCCTATGTTAATACATATAAATCTAAGTTAAAAGGGGATTTCTTTATTGTGAGGGCACACCAGGTATGTTGCTATTAACTACTTTGTTCAGAGAATGTAATTTGGGTATGTGCTAGGTTATTATTGCTGAGATTTTTGCCATATCTAGATGCTTGTGAGTTACATGGTTGTTTTCAAATATTAGACATAGTTGATTTTATTTTGATTGATCATAGAGATGGTGCATGTATTCTAAACTGATAAGAGCAGTTAGTTGCCAAATTGTACTTTGTTTACTCCTAGTTATTGTTTGGTTTCTTAAGGACAAGCAATTGTTTAAGTTGAGGGTGTTGATGTGTGAGCCAATGCTAGGACATTATCTTTTAACTCTGAATAATTGAAAGGTCTTAAGAAACTTTTGTTGTTTTTGATCATTTGTGTGTTAATGCAGATACAAGTGATTGGGGAGGAAACCAAAGGAAAAAAGAATAAAACATTTGAAATCTGGTGGAAATAAGCTGAAATTTATCTAACGATCATTTTAAAGCGCCGTCATACATGGGGCAGGCTGTCAAAGTCACCGTCAAGATTAGACAGAACCTGAGAATATTAGATGAACTATGACGATGATTCAAAAAGACCGTCAAATATTTGACATCTCATCAAAATCACCATTAACTAGAGGGAAGAGTATGCTGGTTTCTAGTGAAGTGTGACACCAGTTTGCAAGCACCGTCAAGGTCTTTGACACGCCATCAGGATTACCGTCTAAAGATTCAAAAGATAAAAATTCATCGGAATCTTTGACGACATCTCGCACACGTCATCAGGTGTCTAAAGCGCGGTCAAAAGCATCATCGTCTAATCCAAATAGAAAACTGAAACTTTAATTTTTTGTCCTTAATTAGGGTTGACTATTTAAAGACTTGTTTTAGAATTTTTAAGAAGGAGGATTGGTCATTATCTTTGAGACATTAACTCTGAGATGAGAGGGACGTACATTGCTCTCTTTCATCAATTATTCTTCTTGTTTCTTATCAACTATTTTTGGTCTTCCACCTTATGATTAAATTGAAGGAACTACTTATTGTTTTTCATCCATTCATAAGTTGATCCTTATCATCATGAATTCAACTTGTTATTTCGTTCATCAAATCATTAGCGGCTAATTCCATTAGCTGGAGTTATGGGATCCATGTATTAGGGTTTGATATGATGCTAGGTGCTTAACGAATTCAAAGAGTAGTAGAACATCTTGAAATTCTATTTTTTTAACAAAAATCTAGTGGTTGCAAATATTAGATTATGCCTTAGGTTTTATTTTCTTCTAACGGATAAATAAACTAGAGGTCATGAATTATCAATAGGCACTCGGAAGCTACCAACCTTCTGTTTAATGATTGATGTCGTAACTGTATTAATCTACCTGAGATAACATACTATTGGAAAGAGATAAGTCATCTAAGTTCAAGAGAATTAGATAATAAATTGTCTAGTAAGGTTGAGAGATAAGTCAGAAAGTATCATAGTCAAGGACAGGCTGTTTTCTACATACTTCAAGAAACCCAATCATTACCTAGTATCTATCAACTCCCAAAAGCCATGGTGAACATAACTCTGGTTTCCCATTTATCTTGATTACAAACACTGAAGTATTGAAAGTGACATTTGACTTTCTGTGAAACTTAAACCCCCATCTTTCAGAAACAGTAAACTATCAGTAAAGCATTTCATAAACAAATCAAAATTTACACCCTATTCTCTGGGGATTCAACCCCAACCTAGTTGGATTTTATATTTACAACGATCGCTTACACCCATTTAAGAATGTAATTTGACTGTTATCAAATGCATAGCTATATCATCCCTACGTTTTAGGGTAAAGTTTTAGTGGGCGAATGTGAGGCTAAGGTTGATGTTGACTGGTGGAGATTCAAATTTGGAGCTTCAAAGGGAAGTGTTGGTTGTTGGTTTGATCGATGGGATGACTATTGATTCTATCCATATCATTATTGATGAGTTATTTTCCCGTTCTCATGAAATAGCCAACAATGTACCATTCCCGTGTCTGATCACAGAACTTTGTAGGAAGGCTAATGTGCCTTTACTCAGGAAAGTTGATAATGAGGTTCGAGCAAGTCACTTTAAGGATATTGAGCGAATAAAGGATAACTCAAATTATGTGATGCACATTCATAAGCGACTTGCCTACCAGTTACAGTCTTCTCTAGCTCTAGGAACTTTTGAGGTTCCCACAGGCATGCCACTGTTTATTACTACTTATATGACACCAGATACTTATGCAGGGTCAGCATCAATGCCTCCCATGGGAGAAACTTTAGACACTGCATCTGTGAAAGCCCAAAAAAGTTAGAGAATTAGTTGAATGCTTAGGAAAAGGAGTTCAAACTATTCATCCACCGTATTGTTTCTGAACATCTCAAGCCCTATCAGAATATTCATAACAAGATGGATGACATAGAGAAGTGTGTCAATAACTAATTGAATGAGTTATCTATTCTAGACTTCATATGATTTATAGAAGAGTTCAGACAGGCACTGGCTGACATCGCTGAGCTTAAAAGATAAATACCGCAGCCTACTTTTGATCCAACTTTGGTGATTAGTGATAAAGATGAGAGACTTATTGATCTAATGGGTAGGGCACTAAAAAAACAAAGGGAAGCAAGTTGATAAGAGTGGTGACCAGAAACATAAAAGAAGAAAGAGGCATATGGATGAAATTTCTGAAAAAAGTAATGTGAGAAAATCACTAAAGAAATCATTGAAGTATGAAAAGAAGAGGAAGAGAAAGGATGCTATTGAAGTAGTAGGATTTTCGACTAGTTCAGCCCTAGAAAAGGGGCCCATGCTAGAGCCAATTACGATTATGATACCTGCTATTGAGGAGGAAACTATTTTAAGCACCCCAGCCACCATTAGGGTCACTGATGTTGTACTTGAGGCCAAAGAAACCTCTCTAAATTTGACCAACTTACAATCCTAAGGGGCTTTGCAAGTACTTCACTCCCTTGTATTATATTGTTTATGCATTTGAGGACAAAGCATTTTTGTTTAGTGGGGATGGGTTCTTATTGTGTTATTGGTTTCCACGATGGTTTTTTTGCCTGTGTTCTTTTTTGTCATGCACTATCTAGTAGAACCAGCATGTTTAGGTTGTCATTTATCTTTCTTATGTCGTGATGTGAATTTTGTTCTGTGATTATAAATATGTTATGTTTTATTCTTTTAGCACCTTTTGTATGTATGGAAGAATGATAAGTGTAGTAGAATACTGTGAATTGCTTGTCATAAGAATGCTTTCTTGTTGTTTGATATTTTTTGAGCAACCATTGTGAATCTGTAATTGTCATTAGGGTTGTAAGATAAAGAAAGCATGATCATGTGATGCAAATCTAAGAGTTTATAGGACAAGTATAAGTTTATTGTCGGTGTGTGCGAGTATTTTGATATAGTTCTTGCATGATATGTATAAATAGAACTTGCCCGGTTCCTTTGTGTTACTTTGTGGTTAATTTAATAAGATAGGATAGCAGGTATCCTTCAATTGGTAATCCACTTAACCATAAAAACCCCACCAAAAAGATATAATTTTCCCTTTTGAACATTTGTTGAGCTTTCACTATTGTTTATTCAGTCCCAATAGTTCTGATTCTCTCTGTTTACGATGTTAGCACCTAATTTTAGCCTTGGTCCAGTATTGGATATCATGCAACTTAACTTTGGCAAAATGCCTAAGTTTAGAGTAGATACTGTTGGGAAGTTATCATATTATGTAAGTGTTTTGGAGTTGAAATAAAATGTCTCATCCGGCCCTGATCTAGTTAGATAATGTGCACCTCAACTGAAAGCATTATCATAAGTTGAGGGTTGTTGACGTAGACCAAACAAATTGGGTTTATTGTGAAATTGTGGGTGAGTAGTATGGATTGTAAGTGAAGTAGAAAAGAAATAGTAAGGGTCAGTAGCAGTCAAGGGAAAAGAGAGTGAAATTTGAACTTGAAGTCACTTTCTCAAAATAGTCCCTTACCTAGCACCAAAGGATCATTATAAGCCATAACAAGTCTGGTTTGATCTTTTCAAGTCAACCATGGAGGGCATTAGATGATAAGGGTCAGCTTATGGGAGTATACAATGTGTTTGTTACTTCTTTTGTGAGAGTGAGAGTCTTAGTTTATAGTCCACAAGTTAAATGAATAAAGTGTGATGGATTTCTTCAACTATGAGAGCAATCTAAGCTATATTTGTTCTTACTGATTTCTGTGTGTGTTGTGTCCATAAACATGTATGTGTTGAATTGTAAAATAGGGCCAATTGTGGATCCTGATATGTTGACACTATATGAGTAAGGTAACAATTGAGGTTGTGTAATGTAGTGTTCAACGGTTGAATGTCCAATATTTTTCTTGCTCATGCATATAATATGGTGTTGAATTTCTTGAGGACAAGAAATTGTCTTAAGTTGAGGGTATTGATGTTACGACTTTGGTTGGAATATTTTAAATATTTTACAAGGGATAATTGTGTATTTTTAAGCAACTATTAGTGTATTTGATGCTGGGTTTTACTATTTTTCAGGTAAAAGACTTAGCAGAAGGAACAACTGCATAAAGTACAAGCTAAAGGCCCTTGACGGTCTAACTGACGGGCCATCAACACTATGATTGACCATCAGAGTGCCTGTCAACTCTAAGAAGAAAAGAAGAATTAGATGACTCAAATGACGGTCGAATTGATAGACCGTCAGGACACTAACGAGCCTTCAACTTGGCTGTCAGAACCAAACAGAATATAGACCATCTTGGAATTGAGCAACGGGCCAAGAAAAGGACCATCAGGCCATTGATAGACCATCAATTTGGTCATCAGACCTGAGATAGAACAAGCAAAACTGAAAGTGATGGTCCAAGTGATGGACTATCAGACCACTAACAGGCCGTCAACCTTACTGTCAACCATGGCACGGCAATTTGCAGTTTGAATCTTAAATCCACTTTACCTAGAAACCTATAAATACCTAGTCTAGGGTTTAATTAGGTATTTTTTTCATCTATATTTCATTCTTTAAATACTTTTATAACCTAAATATCTCTAAGAAATAAGTTGATATTTTGGATATTATCATTTTATTCACTAATTTATTCACGATCATGAATAATTCTGTAAATCTTTGTAAGTAATTTTCTCTAATTATTTATGAAAAATACATTAATGTCTTCTTCTTGTATGATTAGTGGCTAAAGCACCCATAACTAGGGTTATGGTAGCCTTGATGTGAATTATTGCTTAGGGGTGTGAGAATGCCTAAATTCTATAACTAATTGCAGTAGTAAATTTTGTCTTCATAATTATGATCTTTCTTTGTTAGAAACTTTAAGGGTGAGCCCAAGAATACCACTTGTTTGAGTAGAAAAGTGTGTGTTGGGAAAAGAGAAGTTTTACAAGGAATTCAAAGACTCTAACCTTTGGGTTATGGGCTGATGCCTTAACAGGATCAACCCACTTAAGAAATCAATTGAACATTTCATTGCATTCTTTAAGTTCAAAAGAATTAAAGGGTAGCTATCTATTAAGGTTGAGAAACAAATAGATAAACTACAGAGTTCAATCAATCTTGCAATTGAAATTATTAATTGGGAATTTGGGATAAATCACAACCCTGACTTCTTTAACATCTTAGTGAACATAATCCTAGTTTAGTTATTCTCATTGAATCAAAACTTTCACAGAATACTCATTAGTTTGAATGCAACTTGCTACAATTATCAAATATTGTTAACAAACAAACCCACTTATTCTGGAACCTTCGATCAATAGTCCATTAATAATCATAGCACTTAGTTTACACAGTATTTCCTATGGGATTCGACCCTAACCTAGTTGGGTTATATATTTAACAGTGATCGCTTAAACTTTCTAACTAGAGTTGTAATTTTGGTGTATCAATGTTGTTGGGAAATGCTGGGATGTTTTGTACTAGGGGTTGTTCTGTGAGGTATGGAATCTTTCACAGTTGTTTTCTTATCCCATAGTAGTTTCTCCTATGGCTTTACCTACCCCTTTATGGATATTCTTCGAGTTCACTGCTGGACTCATCGGTGTCCTCATTTAACAATTTTTAGTGGGACTTTGTGGTAGGTTTATTCTTATTGTTCATCTTTGGTGTTTTCTTTGATGATAAATCACCCTTTAGAGCCATGAGTACCTATTTTCATAAGATCAATTAGTGAATTCTAAGAAGAATAAAGAAAAACAAGAAAGTTTGATGTCAAGTGTCCATGTACTGGACTCATTATGACTAAGGGGTATGAATCGTAATGATTGGGTTCGACTCATTTGGACGATTTGTAATGTAAATAGAGGCTAGGTTAGTAGTTACTGGTCAGATTACGAGTCCTCCTAATGAGCCATAATGTTAGACTACGACTAATTACCAACACTCATATACTAACCAAAAAAAATTTCTTATTATGCATAAGTTTCCCAGTCATCACGACTCCTGACAATGAGTTATGGGGATTTATTACAAATCGTTTAGTTGAGTAGAGTGATACCAAAACCCAAAATCTTCTAATCCTCCATGTTATCAGTGGTTACGAGTCTCGTAATGAGTCATTAAGTGTGTTTACAATCTTTATGAGTCTCGTATCCACTGTAACATGGGGAATTAGACTTAGTTGGTTCCAATACTCAATCCCATCACAAAAATATACATTCAAACTCATATCACGACTCTGTATATTCATACCTAAACAATGTCTTAACACATGAAGTCAATTTTTACACCTATTTTCATGGTACTTTACAAATTTCTCAATAATTGAAATTGGCTAATAGTCGCAAATACTTGAATCAATAAACATAAATATCTCATATATTATATTAAGACCCAACTCATACTATAGACTTTTAAGCATAAAACACTTACGTGTTTGGTTGAGAGTTGGATTTGTTGACTTCAGTGAAATTTTGCCCTACTCTTGAGATTTTTGACTTTTGGGAGATTTGGTTTTGTTAATTTTAATTTTTAGGATGAATATAGAGTGTTTGTGAGATTTTCTAACTAAGAATCAATGGAGGGAATCTACGGATTAAAAATTTTGGGTGCCCAATTCGGTTGCCCCTTTTATTTTAAATCTCGATTTTAGATCCGACCGACCCGCATATTTTGAAATATCAAGCTTTATTATAAGTCATGGGTACGACTCATAATCACAACTTACGGGTCTTGAACTCTCTCCATAAAAGAATGGAATCTTACCTGGGTGTCCAGACATTATGGCTCAATGTGATGAGTCATAGTCACTGACTATGACTCATTTTTAGAGTTGTAATAGCTCTAGAGACCAATTACCTGAAAGTGATCTGAGTTCCAGGTCCTTAGGAGTCGTAATGTATGGTTATGACTTCTAAAGATCCTCGTATGGCCTAATTTCAGAAAATTTCCTGATTGACACCTGCAATATCCATTCCTGCACATTGAACACATATGTACCCTATAATTTAATAAGTAAAAAACATGGGTTACCTCACACGAAGCGCTTGATTTAGCATCACGGCATGATGTGGCTAGGTTGGATACTCAAACTTCACCAACTAGACCCATGGGCTGACTCCCATATGGTGCCTGACTTAACGTCGCGACATGACTCATTTTCCTTGGTTACTCAAACTCACCAAGGCTTAAATCCTCAATTATCTTAACTTCTTCCATGTTACCTATATAGTTCTTTACCTTTTTCCCATTTAATTTGAATGGGGATTCACCATCCCGCTTTAATTTGAAAGCACCATATGGAAACACTCTCACCACAGTAAATGGCCCATACCATCTAAACTTTAGTTTGCCTGGAAACAGGTGAAGTCTTGAATTATACAATAATTCCTGGTCACCTGGCTCAAATACTCTTTGCCAATTTTTGATCATTATGTAGCTTCATATTCTCCTTGTATAGCGTAGAACTCTCATAAGCCAAAAGTCAAAACTCATCCAACTTATTTACTTTACTCATTCTAGCCTTTGTTGCATTATGCCACTCAAATTTTGACCACATCAACACCAACAGTGCTTTGTGCTCAAGTTCAATAGGCAAGTGACATGCCTTACCATTAACCAACTGATATGGGGAAGCACCTATAGGGGTCTTGAAAGTTGTTATGTAGGCCCATAATGCATCATCAAGCTTTCTTGACCAATCAATACTATTGGCATTAACATTCTTCGCCAAAATGGAATTTATCTATCTATTATACACTTCAACCTGTCCGCTAGTCTATGAATGATAAAGAGTTTCCACCTGAAGTTTTATACCATACATGTCAAGAAAATTTTTGAACAAGAGATTGCATAAGTGTGATCCACCATCACTAATAATTGCATATGGTATGCCAAATCGAGAAAAGATGTATTTCTTTAGGAAGGCAGTGACACTTCTTCCTTCATTAATGGGGAGCGCAAATGTTTCCACTTATTTAGACATGTAGTCCATCGGTACAAGAATGTACTTCATACCAAAGGATCGCATAAATAGACTCATGAAGTTGATCCCCCCTACATCAAATAACTCTAACTCTATAATGGGTGTCATGGGGAGTTCATGGCATCTAGAGATATTTCCTTGATGCTGGCATTAGTCATAAGCTAAAGCAAATTCATGAACGTCCTTGTATATCATAGACTAGTAGTACCCACATTGTAAAATCTTGTGGGTTGTTCTAGTTCCTCCACGGTGAACCTAACCTGGTGATGCATGACAAGCCTCAAGAAATCTCATCATCTCTACTTTAGGTATGCATCCATGAATAACCCATCCGCACAAATTCAGATTTGATAAGGCTCATCCCAGAAAAACTTTCTTACCTCAAGCATAAATCTCTTTCTCTGCTGGAAGGACAAATCTTCTAGGATGATATCACTTGCCAAGTAATTTACAAAGTAAGAAAACTAGGGAATTAGGTCTTGTAATGCTTCAAATATTTGCTTTTCTGGAAAAGTAACATCGATTTCAAGTCTGTTACCTACTTTCTACATTGCATCATCCTCAAGTCTAGATAAATAATCAGCAATTTGATTTTCTCTACCCTTTCGGTCTTTAACCTCAAAATAAAACTCCTGCACCAAGAGAATCTAGTGGATAAATCTAGGCTTTGCATCTTTATTTACCATCAAATATGTCAAGGCTACATGATCTGTATGCAAAACAACCTTAGTGCCAATTAGATAAGACCAAAATTTCTGAAAGGTGAAAACTATTGTTGGTAACTCTTGTTCAACCATAGTATAATTCTTCTGAGTAGGGTTTAGTGCCTTGATGTCATAATAGATAGGGTGCATAATATTTTATTACCTTTGGCCTAGAACAGCACCTAGAGCCACACCGTTTGCATCACACATAATCTCAAATAGTATAGACTAGTCAGGAAACATAATGATAGAAGAAGACACCAGATGCTCCTTTAAGTACTTATAAGTTTTCAGACATATCTTATCATAATCAAAATTCACCTCTTTATCAAGAAGTTTGCATAAAGGATTTGCAATCTTTGAGAAATCCTTGATTAATTGCCTGTAGAAACCTGCATGGATCGAAAAGCTTTGATTTCCCTTAACTAAAATTGGTGATGACAGCTTCTCAATTACATTAATTTTTTCCTTGTCAAGCTCTATGCATTACTTTAATATCTTATTCCCAAGCACAATTCCTTCTTTCACCATAAAGTGGAACTTTTCCCAATTAAGTACCAAGTTACATTCCTCACTTCAACATAAGGCATTGCCCAGGTGAATCAAACAGTCATAAAAAAAATCACCAAATACAGAAAAATCATCCATAAATAAATCAATGGTGTCCTCTACCATGTTATAGAAGATGGACATCATGCATCTCTGAAATGTCATTGGAGCATTGCACGATCTGAATGGCATTCTCTTGAATGCAAATGTCCCATATGGGCAGGTGAAGGTTGTCTTCTTATGATCTTTGGGAGCAATGGTGATCTGATTTGACCCTTATTATCCATCCATAAAACAATACTAGCCCCTTCCCATAAATCTGTCAAACATCTAATACATGAAAGGCATTTGGAAATGGTCCTTCTGGGTACATGTGTTAAACTTTTTGTAATCCATGCACTCTCTCCATCCTATGATTGGTCTCATTGGAACTAGCTCATTCTTCTCATTTGGAACTATTGTAATGCCACCTTTCTTGGGGACACATTGAACAGGACTGATCCACTTTCTATCAGTGATGGGATAAACAACATCAGCGTCCAACCACTTAATAATCTCTTTCTTCACCACCTACTGTATAGGAGATTCAATTATCACTGTTGCTCAACTATCGGTATATAGTCTGGTTCAACTTTGATTTTATGATCACAGATTCCTAGTGGAATACCTACAATATTCATAATAGTCCATCCTATAGCTTATATAAACTTTTGAAACATAGATAATAATGACTCTACCTCAGTCTTCATCAAATTTTCAATAATAATTACTAGCAATATGTTATTGGCCCTAGAAACGTAGCGTAAATAGGATGGGAGGGCCTTCAACTCCAATACTGGTGGTTATTCAATTGATGGATGAGTGGCAGGAGTGGTTTTATTCTTCAGATCTAGAACAAGATTCTTTAGAGCGTAAGTATATAACCCTCTCCCATATAGAGCACTAACCATCTCATCATACTCTTCAATTCCATCACTGTCGAAATTTATAATCACTGCTCCTAATGCTTTAACACCCAATTGCTCATCAATTTGAATAGTCACTGAATCAATTTCATCATCAATGGTGTCTATCACAGCCACCACTCTTATATTATTTGGTTACTGCATTGACTAGCATACATTGAAAATTACCTGTTCATTGTTGAGTCTAAACCTCATCTGTCCCAACATCATATAAACCAATTCCTACCCATAGTTAGGAAGGGTCTGCCCAAGATGATAGGGACTTGGAAGTCCAACTCATAATCAAGTATCATAAAATCAACTTGAAAGATGAAAGATTTCACCTTTACCAACACATCTTATAGAATATCAACCATTTTTTCACGGATCTATTAGCCATCAATAATATCATTGATATTGATTTAGGTGCTCCTAACCCCAATTTCTTAAACACAACCAATGACACGAGATTAATACTTGTTCCTAGATCACATAAAGCCCAAGTGAAGTTGAAAGACCCAATAGTGCATGGAATAGTGAAAACTCTAGGTTCTTTCTTTTTCCCTACTAATGATCAAGTGGCAACAATACTACAGTGATGAACATTTTCATCAAGCTCATAGCTCACGGCCCATTTTTGAGTGACCAGATCTTTTATGAATTCATATAGCCTGTCATTTTCTCCAATGCCACAACTAATGGAATGTTTATAGATAGCTTCTTCAACATAGTGAGAAACTTCTCATATTTTTTATCTTTCTTCTTTTTTTCAATCTATGAGGGTAAGTTGGTCGAGGGCTTGGAATGGTTTTCAAATAGTCTCCTTAAATTTACCCTTACCTTTATCTTCCATACAACTATCCTCAATATTTAATAATTTCTCTACTTATACATCAGGCACTTCCTCAACAACAATGATATCAACACCATTCTTTGACTCATTTACAATAGGCACAGGTGGATCTATGGTGATTTTACCACTTCAAATAATAATGGCAGGGCAATAACTGCCATTTTTTAAGTTTTATAATATATTACTAGGATGAGTGCCAGGATGCCTCTGATTCAATGTGGCTAACATTTGGTTAAACCTTTGCTCCAGTTGTTTGATCATAGTACCATGCGACTCAACTTTTTGATTTAGCCCTGATAGATTTACCTTAATTTCCTTAAGAAAGCTCTCTTGACTTTCTTTTCCTTTTACTAATATTGACAACATTGCTTCTATTCTAGACTCGGTATCTCGGCTACCTAATGGAATATATTTGTTTCTCTTCTCTTTATAGTCATCTTTGCACCTCCAATCACCATCTTGTTCTCTACTTCTATCTCAGTATCGATTATCATAATAGTTTCAACCTTAGCTTTCTTGCTCTTTCCTCAGAAACCTACCACCACTTGATTTAAATACTTTGCTTCCTCATTTGTATCGGACTCATAAGCTTTGGAAGTAGATGTGCCCCCACTACAGTCACAGTTTTAGCTGTCATTGCTGAAAATTATTTTAAAAGCATCCTGATATTAGTTTTGAGTTGTGCAACTTCTTATGCTATCGTATCATCACTAGCTCTATAGTCACTTGAAGCTATAATATCTATTAGCCTCCTAACTATGCCATTCTCAGTTAGCGACAAAGATCTTATCAAGAACCAATTGAGCCATCTCCCAACGTAGACCTATAAGTGAACCTCCAAATATTATGCCTGCCATCACCCTAGAGCTAACGTTCAAGGATCTGCAAAATATTTAAATCCTAGAATCCTATGATGAGGTACCATGCTCAACTTTTTTTTGAATCAAAACCATACTTCGTACATAGACTCTACATGTGATGCCTAAAATTATAGATCTTGTCTTTTAACTATAGCATCCTGGTAAGATGTAAAATTGATTCAAAAACTATCTGCATACCTGATGCCAGGTTATGATTGAACCTTTAGAAAGTTCTCCCAGGCACAATAATGCTTCACCTATCAGTGTAAAAGGTAACAACCGTAACCTCGTTGCTTCTTGATCCACCCCAGGGATAGTATATGAAGTGTATATCCCAGTCAAATTAGCTATGTGTATGTTTATGTCATCTGTTGCCACCCCTAAGAATATACCCTTTAGATTCAGCAGTGGATCATTGCACTGGTAGTATCAAACTTCACATTAAAGGGTAAAGCTGGTGGAACAATGGTTCCACTCTCAGCAGGTTCTACATAACCCATCTCTTCATCTTTATTATATGCTGGAGATACTAATAGGTTAGGACTACTTGAGTTCTACCACCATGCCCTCTATCATGATTTGCATCGAGTAGTGCTCGATGATCTTCTATCAATCTTAGAAAAGCCGGATGTGCTTGTTGAGCCAGTCAAGCCTCCTTGAATACTCTTCTCTCTTCAGCTACCTCTGTTAAAAATTGCTATGTCTATCTATTGGAAACATTTTATTAATCAGCAAGAGAAGGAGAAGGTATATTCTAAGGATCTAAAACTCTAGTGGGAACACCATCACAAATTTGCTCTTACACCCTTCGTAATGTTTGTAAAATTCTCTCTGGTTCAGGATCAATAGAGAGTATGGGATTTCCTTGACTCCTAGTGCTAAGCATACACTGGTGTATACCTAACTAAAAATAAGAAATTAAAACTCACAAACTCTATCAACTAAAATCAATAATTCACACTATGTTCCCCGATAATGGCACAAAAATTTGATGTCGCCCAAAACTAATATCCAAAGAAAAATATTACAATTGATGCCAACTATAATAACCCAACTTAGATTAGGGTCGAACCCATAAAAAATACGTCAAACAGAATCTTAAACTTAACAAAATCCATGAGCAGTGCAGAAGAGTAACTGAGAGATTTTAAATTCAATGGTAACAAGTAGCCAAACTTGAATGCTTTAGCTTATAAATAATAGAAAACAAACACTAGGATTGTGTTCCCCTAACTTCACAACTATGTAAGATTTTCGTGTTCAATCTACCTAACCTCCTACTCAGCATGCAAAGTTGACAAACTATGTATTATCAATTATCTTGTGAATGCATTGATAGATTTCACCCTTTACCATATGAGTCTCGGGGTGTCTCCTTATTGTACCTTGTCAATAACCTCAGTACAACTCTCACCTTTTGAGTCTCAACTTGAATAGACAAGGGTTGATATCCTTGAATCACTGTTATAACCTCCTTTTACCAATCTTAAACTCCCTTATGAGGATGTTCTTGAATATAGGCAATTCCCAAGATTCTGCAGAAGCTTGGGTCCAATTAATATGAAGAAGGTTGCAATAGTAGCTACTAAAGTAGAATAGCTAAATCTCTCATTTCACTTACATAGCTAATCCATTAGTGTTCCTAAAACCCTAATTAAGGAATTTACATGCTCATGTTTATTTAATAATCCATGATAATCAATGAAGAACACATGTAGATAATTGCACAATGATGAAAGAGTAAAATACAAAATCTCCAATTGAATCTGAACCCAAAACTTTAAGAACAAGATCTTAATGATCAAAGTATGCTAAAAGTATTAAGAGTAATGTAAAAGTGCATCCAAAGTGCATAACCTAATAAAGGAATAACCCTATGGTATTTATAGTATCTTAAAATAGTAAAGAAATCCTAATACAAATTGAATAGGAAAAGTAAGTTGATAATCATTACGACTCGTAAGGTCTCCTTACGAGTCGTATGCTCCTAGTCATAGGCATTATACTAACTTTCATCTTCAAGACTTCAAGCTTTTTCTATCATTAGGATTCCTCACCATGAGTCATAGTCAATCTTTACGACTTGTGATCTTCACTCTTATCACTTGAGCCTTAAACTTCAGGACCTTGCACACTGGTCTCATTATGATTGCTCACTACGAATCATAGTCAAACCTTATGACTCATAGTTTTCTTATTCTTAGTTTCTTCATCATAGGTTTAGCCACTTCCATCCTTACAAATTTGAGCTATAAGTCGTATAGTGTCTTAACGACTCATAGCTTGCATAGTACTTCAGCTTATTGCAGAGATTTTTCTTCAAATTTTTAGCTCAGCCATTTTCTACCTGATTTTCCTATAATCAAGCAAAAATACACTATATCCACAAAAATTACCTAAGTTAAAGAATAAATTCCTTATTTTAAGCATAGAATATACCATGTTTCCAAGGCACAACAGTTTCTCTCATATGAGAATTGACTACATGCATCTTAATAAGGTGATGGTGAAGAATAGGTATCCTATGTGTTGTATTAATTATTTATTTGACTAGCTTCAGGGAGCAGCGGTGTTCTCAAATATTGACTTTATTTTTTAGTACTATCCGTTAAGGATTCAGGATGAGGATATACCTAAGACAACCTTTAGGACTCGTTATGTCTATTATGAGTTCCTAGTGATGTATTTTGGTTGACTAATACCCCACCAGTGTTCCTATTTAGGCCGTATTTAGATTCATTCATAATTGTGTTTATCAACAACATCCTTGTGTATTCTAGGAGTAGAGAAAAGCATATTCAACATTTGAGGGTTGTGTTCTAGGATTTAAGAGATCATAGGTTTTTTCCCATATTCTCTAAGCGTGATTTTTGGCTTAATTTGGTAATATTCCTTGGACATGTGGTGTCTAAGGATGGGATTAGGTAGACTCAACAAATATTGAGGCTATTAATGATTGGGTCAGGCCTACATCTCTGTCTGAGGTTCATAGTTTTATTGGTTTGGACAATTACCATAAGAATTTCATTGGGGGTTATTCTACTATTATAGCTCTGATGACCAGATTGGCCAAAATAAGGTTTCTTTTAGTGTTCCAAGGAGTGTGAGTCGAGCTTTCAAAAGCTAAAGGGATTTCTCACTTTAACTCCTACATTTTCTCTCTTATTAAGGGTGCTTTGTATTATGATGCAATCGATGTTGGTTTGGGTTATTTGTTAATGCAGCAACATCAAGTTATTTCTTATGCACTAGGGTAGTTGAAGGAGCATGAGCGCAAATACCCCACCCATGATTTGTATTTGGCAGTGGTGTTTTTGGTGATTAAGATTTGGAGGCATTATCTTTATAGCATAAATTGTGAGATCTACAAAGATCATCATAGTCTTAAGCACTATATGAACAAGAGAGAGCTAAATTCAAGATAACAAAGATAGATAGAGTTGCTTGAGGATTATGATATCTCTATTTTGTATCATCTAGTTAAAGGGAATGTGGTAGTAGATTCCTTGAGCTGGAAGGTGGTAAGTTTGGGAATCTTGGATTCTATCTGAATTTCTCAAAGACCATTAGTGTGGGAGGTCCAATCCTTAGCCAACTTGATGGTATGACTTTATATTTCAAACCCTAGGAGAAATTTACCTAGTTTTGAGGTAAGGTTTACCCTATTTGAGCAGATTTAAAGTCATTAATATGAGGATATGAGACTTTGCATCGTCTTTGATTAGGAGTTGAGTAGTGAGTTTAAGAGAGATACCATAGATTCTGAGGATTTTCTGAGATTTGATGGCCATATTTGTTTTTTGAGAGTTAAATACTTGATTTAGTAGATTTTGCATAAGGCTAACAACTTCAGATATTCTATTCATCTATGTACAACAAAGATGTATAGTGATTTGAGGCAACATTATTAGTGGAATGGCATCAAAAGAGATGTGGCTTACCTTATAGCTTGTTGCCTATGTTGTCAATAGGTGAAGGTCGAGCATCAGAGACCTGGGGGCTTGATTTAGAGGTTGTCCATTACCAAGTGGAAATGGGAGAGGATTACTATAGACATTGTTAGTAGTTTTCCTCGTACCTCTTGTGGTTTTGATGGTATTTGGGTCATTATGGATCAGTTGTCCAAATTGGCAAATTTCATTCCTATTCAGATGTTTTTTAGTGCCGAGAGGTTAGCCCATATCTATGTTTGGGAGATAGTCCATTTTCATAGAGTTCCTATATCTATCATTTCAGACCAGGGCTCAGAGTTGACTTCTACTTTTTGGAGAGATCTTTAGGATGAGGGTACTTAGGTAGATCTAGCATAGACTACCACTATTAGACATACTGATAGTCGGAAAGGACTATTAAAGTTCTTGAGGATATTATCTGAGCCTATATTATCGATTTTGGAGGTTAGTAGGAGCAACACTTAGCTTTGGTAGAGTTTGCATATAATAATAGCTATCATTCAAGTATTGATATGGTACCCTTTGAGGCTTTATATAATAGAAGATATTGTTCTTTGATTGGATGGTTTGAGACCTCTGAGTTTAGACCCTGTGGTACTAACTTGGTTCAGGAATTATTGGATAGAGTTAGGGTGATTCAGCATTGGTTAAGGGTAGCTCAGAGTAGGTAGAAGGGTTATGCATATTATAGGATTCGTTCCATGAGATTTGGAGTTGGTGACCAGTTATTCCTCTGAGTATCGACCATGAGGATGTGATGAGGCATAGGATGAAAGAAAAGCTCAAATCCAGATATATTGGACCTTTTAAGATCCTTCGCACAGTTGAAGAGGTGTCTTATGAGATAACCTTACCCCCATACTTTGTTTCTATTCATCTGGTTTTCTATAATTCTATGTTGTGGCAGTATATTCTAGATGCATCTCATGTGCTCAGATAGGACTCAATTTAGTTAGATGAGAGATTGACATTCGTGGAGGAGTCGGTGTTCATATTAACTAGGGATGTCAGGCAGTTGCGCAATAAATAGATTCCAATAGTTAAGGTTTAGTGGAGACAACACCTAGTAGAGAAGGCTATTTAGGAGATCGAGAGAGAGATGTGGGTCCAGTATCCTCACTTATTCAAGGCTTCAGGTACTCCTAACCCTTTACTTTTGTAGATAAAAGTTCTTTTTTTAGTGGATATTGTAATGATCCTCAAGGTTATTTTCTGTATTTCCTTTCATTTTCGTTGTTTAGAGTTTTCTAATAGCTGCCCCAAGTCATTTATGATTTACTGGAGCTAACAAATTTGGTTACTGGGCAGTTCGTTTGGACATTAGAGCCAATTCCCTATGTTTAAGTCTTCGTTAGTAAAAATTATCTATCGGGTGAAAACATCAAACAAACAACGTCGTATTCTAATTCTAATAATTCCAAAAGCTCTGGAATATTGATTTTAGGATAGGGAGACCTTTGGTTTCCCAATGATTTCGAACTCATTCTGGCCTATTAGCCAGAACTTAATAAAAATAGCACTTGGGTGTGGGACTCACTTTTTGTTGAAATGATCTTGGATGGAAATTTTGGCTACGTCGTTGAGTTTGTAACATCAAATTTAACAGGGTAGCATAGTTTGTTTTCATATATGGGATTTTGAATGAATCTCGAGAGGTCGGCAGAGACCTTGAAAAAGTTCACTTTGGGCACTTTAGCGGAGGCTACTTTAGTGGCCAACTGGGCACTTTTGCGACCTGACATGCCCTAGAGAGGCACTTTAGTAGCAAGTTGACCACTTAAGCGCAAGCCACTTGAGCACTGGCTTTCCTATTTTAGCTACATGCCTGGCATAGGTGGGTACCACTTTAGCGACACCTAGGCATTTTAGCATTAACCGATAATGCAGCCTAGTGTCTGCTTTATCGGCACATAGGATACATTAAATGCCCCATTTTTTTCAATTTCTCTTCTTTTTTCACATAAATTGAAGAGTGAAAACCCCTATAAAGTATGGAAACTTGGGAGGAACTTTAATAGGTGATTTTGGGGTGTTCGTGAACTTGGATTACTCATTTCTTCCTTGAATTCTTTGTAAGTTTTTATTAAATAAATTGTTAGTTTCTCAATTATTTCCAAAAATTCATAGAATATTATTAGGTTGATTTCATCACCATTTGAGCTTAGAATCTACCCACTCTAGAGGATAAATATTCCTTGACCATAGATGGATGTGTTGTCAATTTTGAAAGTTTGATTTCGCACGCGGGCAGCACATAGGATTTTTACATAATTTTCGACTGAAATCATAAAAGTTCAATATGGGTACCATTGCTATCGTATTGATGAGTAGATTATCATTTTGATAGTATGAAATCATGCGGAAGATTCTCAGAAGTGATTCACCAACATAGTGTATTTCTTCTGGCTTTCTTTGACGTACAGGTAGGCTAAGTTTACCTCTCTCGTAGATTGGGATAAATTGTAGTATATTTATGATAATATGCTAGATATGGGTTGGGAATTAGGTCTTGGAAGTATAATTAGTATTATTTGGAATTTTTATCTTATGAAGGAACCATAAATTAGATGTAATTGACATAGTTACTCATGATTATGGAAGAAGTGCTATCTTAGGACTACAAGTGGCCTATTTAATATCTAGTAGTGGAATTAGATACCTTAGCCAACTCCGGTGTAGAATTCGTCTTAGGATGGATTTCAGGGATCAGAACTGAGCCCCTCCA
This sequence comes from Capsicum baccatum var. pendulum, assembly GCA_030864225.1. Classification (NCBI taxonomy): domain Eukaryota; kingdom Viridiplantae; phylum Streptophyta; class Magnoliopsida; order Solanales; family Solanaceae; genus Capsicum; species Capsicum baccatum. The sequence continues at coordinate 158,968,814 of CM061555.1, read as the reverse complement.
GCACTCCTTAGGCTAAGATAATCATTAGCTCCTTGTAGACTTTTATATGCATATTATACCCTTTAAATGTTTATTGTAGAGTTTTAATTGGGTAGATACATGATCATTATTCTATATTGGTACATGTGAATCGATGCTAGTTCAAGTTCAAGTTGGGAAATTTATGATCTATGAGTTCTAATTCAAGTTTGACAATTAATTACATGAGTTCTAATTCAAATCCAGCATTGAGAGGTTGTTTATGGTATTTATGGTATATAAGGATTCATGATTATAGCTTTGATATGTGGTTATTTAGTATATTTTCAATTACTTCTTCTCTTAGTTGCATCGTCCGGGCTTATGTGGCACCGTATTGTGTTATTTACTTTTCCACACCTACTAGCTTATGGGGGCAGTTTTGTAGTGATAGTTATGCCTTTCTTTATGTTATGATCATTTCGAATTATTTATTTACATATTTGTTGTATTCGAAGCATCTTTTTAGGTTTGCCCTTTTACTTGACTTAGTTTATTTATCTCGTATTATTATATTCTTAAATTATGATATAGCTTAGTCGGTTGATGATTCCTACTGAGTACCTATGGCTTTAGTATTCATACTACACTTTTGTACCTTTATGGTACAGATCTGAATACTAATGGCCGCCACTAATGTTACTATCGTGCAACTTAGAGTTCGCAGACAGGGTGAGCTCTCGGAGCCAGAGTTGCCTTTTTCTTCTTCTTCTTCTTCTATTTTTATTTAGTCTTTCATTATCTGAGACTGATGTAAATTTGACTGTTATAGTACTCGTATTTCTTTTAACTAGTAGCTCTTGTACCGGTACTACTAGGTCGTGGGATATTATTATTATCTTTTCTATCTTTTTGATTACTATTATTACTTGAATTATTGTTGTAAGTCTTTACTTGAATATTTCAAACTTTTATGCCTTTATCCACCAAATTAGCTCATTTCTTACAGTTTTGGGCTACGATTTGGCTTACCTACTGGTGGGATAAAGTAGGTTCCATCATGACTCATAAATCGAGTCGTGACAGCCACGATATCAGAATGATATTTTAGGCGTCAAGAAAAGAAGAACAATACCCATATCGAATTTATGTTCCACATAAAAAATTGGGGAAAATTAAATATTGTGGTTGGCCGATGAAATCAAGATTCGAGTCTATCACGAGGTCCCTCTAGTCTTAAGGATCACTTGTCCAAAAATTGAGTGTAATCTGAACTTAAAATATCCGCAAAATAGTCCTAATACTAGATGAAGAATTAAGGATAAATATATAAGTAAATGAATAATTTGTTCAAGAACTTACAAGCAAACGATGGGATAATAATCACTTTAACGTCCCCTATTCAATCGTAGATTCAATTATCAATTTCCCTCCAATTTATTAGCTCCAAATATTAAGTATGGTTGACCAACACTAAAATAATGGGCTAAAAATAAAGGGAGAAAATATTTATACCGTAAGGGGTCCTTCTTCATGAATGCTGGACCTATGTCATGAAAGAGGGAGTAGATGGGACTAGACCTTCGTGAAAGTGGTCGATCTACCATGAATGTGAAAAATAAGTGTGGACCGGATAGGCTAGCTTCCACTTTATGATTACAAAGGATAAATATTCCTTGACCCTTGTGAATATGTCTAGGTCCTTGCAAATGCAGAGGCTAAATTTTGCCTGCACCAGGTGCTGTTGAACCAGCAAAATTCCAAGTCCCAACGAATTACAACCAGGTGCTCGAAATTCATTTGAAACCCCATGCATGCAAACAAACTATGCTACCCTACCAAATTTGGTATTCCAGACTCAATAGAACAATCAAAATTTCCATCAGAGGTAGTTTCAACAAAATATGGGTCCAACATTTTTACCTAATTCCATCCAATAGACAAAACGAGCTTAGAATCCTCGAGACCCAAACCAAGGGTCCCCTAGACTAAATCAATATTCTAAAGCTAACAAAACCATTAGATTTGTCATCCCCGGAATGTTTACCTAAAGTTTAGTCGGAGACCATTTTCTCAACTTTAAAAGCTCCAAAATAAGGAAATTGCTATAAGATCCAAACAAACTATCCGATAACCAAACAGTTGGTCCTAGCAAGTCATAAAAGACTTAAGAAAGCTATGGGAAAGATCTAAACACTAAAAAGGCATGAAAAGTGAGAAAATGACCTGGATGGTTATTACAACACCCACTACTAAATGGGCATTCGTACACAAAAGTAAAGTGTTAAGAAGTACCTGAAAGATCGAACGGGTGAGATACTAAGTCCGTATATTACAATCTGCCAAGTAGCATCCTCGATCAGATGGTGTCTCCCCTGAACCTTAACCATGAGAATCTCTCTACAACACATTTCCCTGACATCTTTTGCTAGAATAGAGATAGACTCCTCCATAAAGGTCAACCTATAATCCAACTGAACCGAGTTCTACTGGAGCACTTCAGAATCATACGAAATACATCACTCAATCATTTACACATGAAAGACAAAGTACATGCTGAAAAGGTCAGAGACAAGGCTAACTAATAATCTACCTCACCAACTCTTCAAAAAATCTCAAATGCCTTGGTATACCTAGGGATGAAATTCCCCTTTTCCTGAACTTCATAAGGCCCTTTATGGGTGACAAAAAAAGGAAACACCAATCACCAACTCCAAACCTCAAAGCACAAACCCTATAATCAGCATAACTCTTCTACCTACTCTAGGTTACCTAGAGCCTATCTTCAATAACCCAAACTCTGTCTAATAAGTCCTAAAGCAAGTCAGTACCTTAAGGCCTGACCTTTAAAGTCTCAAAGCAGCCAACAAGATATCAACATCATCTATCATATACTTCTCAAATGGTGCCATCTGAATGCTCGAATAGCATTTATTATTGTAGGAAAACTCCATTAAGCTTAGAAACTTTTCCCTGCGACCTCCTAAAACCATGACACGTGATCAAACTATATCGAATATATATAAAATGAGTGGATTGGTCATCCAATCTACAATGAACCAAATGTTATCACAACCATAAGAATTAAGAGGAAAACCAATCATAAAATCCATAAAATGTGCTCCCACTTCCACTAAAGAATAGGTAGCCTCTAAAGTAGTCCACCTGGTACCAAATTCTTAGTTTTCACCTATTGAAAATATAAACACCTAGACACAAGGTCCTCTATATCTCCCCTCAAACCACTTCACTAGTAATATTATCTTAGGTCTCTGTACATCTTAGTTCCCCTTGGTGAACAAAGTATCTGGAGTTGTGGGCCTCCTAAAGTATCAGTTGAATCAAATTTCCTAACTTCAAAACACAAATGAAACCATCAAATCTAAAAATATGCTAAGATACTAAGGTATCCCTCCTAAACTCTCCCCTCGACACCTATGCTTGAATGCCATACAATCTACTATCCTCAAACTACCGGCCTCGAATCTACTCTAACAAAGTAGACCTAGCCTCAACATTAGAAAGAATCCTCCTAGGCTCTGAAATATCAAGTTGAATCAACCTGTTGTCTAAGGAATAGATGTCTAAGGCCAACAGTTGCTACAAAATTAAAAGAAAGGCTAAGCTCACTATACTTACCATATTTCAACTTACCACATTCGCATTTCTTAGATGGTACATAAAAAAGAGATCATAGTCCTTCAAAAACTCAATCCACCTACATTATCTCAAATTAAGGTTCTTCTGATTCATAATGTACTGGCAATTATGGTGGTCAGTGAATATATCAAAGTAAGCCCCATATACATAATGCCTTCATCTTAAGTTCAAAAACTACTCTCACCAACTCCAAGTCATGAATGAGGTAGTTGCACTAGTACACCTTTAGCTATTTTGAAGAATATGTTATAAATCGGTCTGGTTGCATCAAACACAACTCAAACCAACACTCAAAGCATCACAATATATTGTCCACCCCTTTCCCTCAACTAGAGTCAGAATAGAAACTAATATAAGCAAGTCTTTGAGCTTTAAAAAGCTTGCCTTACACTCATCAGACCACTGAATAGGGACCTCCTACCTACTCAGTCTGGGCATTGGTGTTGCAATAGAGGCAAATTCGTAAATAAACCATCTATTGTAACTATAAATCTCAATCAGAGACATAGGTTTAGCCTAATCACAAATAGCCTCAATCTTTGTTGTGTCTTCCATAATCCCATCCTTGGACACCACGTGCCCCAAGAAAGATACAATCTTAAGCTAGAACTCGCACTTTAAGAATTTGGCGTAAAGCCAGTGATCTTTCAAAGTATGAATCATAATCCTAAAAAATTGCTCATGTTTTCCCCACTCTTCTAGTACACACGGATGTCATCAATAAATACAATCACAAAGAAGTCCAAATAAGGCTTGAATATACAGTTCATCAAGTCTATAAATATTGATGGGGCATTGGTTAACTGAGACAACATCATCAGGAACTCATAATCGCCATAGAAAGTCCTGAAGGTTATCTTAGGGGTGTCCTCCGCTCGAATCCTCAACTGATGGTATGCAGATTTCAAGTCGGCCATAGAAAACATAATTGTACCTTGTAACTATTCAATAAATCATCAATACAAAGCATGTGATAATTATTCTTCTCATTAACCTTATTTAACCATCTATAATTAATACACATATGCATAGAACCATATTTCTTCTTCACAACCAGAATAGGGGTACCCTAAGGTAAGATACTCGATATAATAAACCCTTATGCAAAGGACCCTGAGTTTAATATCTATCTCGTTTAGCTTAATATGATCCACATATTAATGTGTAATAGAAATAGGCTAGGTGACCAACTTAAGGTCAGTATGAAAGCTTATATCACACTTAGGAAGAAGGCCAGAAAGTTTAGTAGGAAAATTTAGGAAATGCACGAACTATAAGGACAGAGTCAAGAGAAGGACTCTTAATACGAACTTTAAGAACATATGGAATATAAGCCATATACCCTCTCAATAACAGACTTTTAGCTGGAATATAAGAAATAATCCCCATTGGCATGTGGCTATAAGAACCTTGCCATATAATCAGGGGTATGACAAGCATGGATAAAGTAACGTTCTTAGCAAAGCAATCAAAGATCACATGATAGGGGGATTCCAGTCCATGCCTAAAATAATATCAAAATCAACTATGTAAAGCATAATACAATTATCTTGAGTATCATACTCCTAAATACTCATAATAAAAGATCTATACACTGCTAAAGAATCACCTATGGGAGTAGCTACATACATATGCACAAATAATATCTCAAAAGAAAACTCTAATCGAGATGAATAATAAGTAGAAACATAAGAAAAATTGGATCCTAGATTAAATAAGATGGAATCAGGTTGATGATACAATGAAATAGTACCTACAACTATAGCATTTGAAGCCTCAACCTCAATCTTTTGCCTATTATAAACAACATATAATAACTCTATATGCCTTTTATTGGATGTCTAATGAACCACCTTCTCTGCCTGTCTGAGTACCTTTATGAGAATCTAAGGTACCATCTATGTGGACCTATGCACCACCCTTAGTTAGGGGTGACACTAACCTTATTAGAGAAATATTTTATACAGAAGGCTAAATCATCCCTCGTTGAGGATACTCTCTGGAAAAATGACCTACAATAAAATAATCAAACAATACCTTCGACACTGTAATCAGACAAAAAGGTTAATCTGACCTAGAATAGCTAACTCAACCTGAATACCCTATCTAAATACCGCTCAATGATTGAACACTGTTTTGATTTCCAAAATCAATATAACTAGGCCGACCCCATCTAACATATATGGTGTTACCTGAATAGGCCTACTTGACTAACCCTTATATATATACAACTATGGTTGTGGATATCTGCCCTGAAAATATCTACATCTAAATTGTGAACCACTATATGTAATACCCCATACTTTTTCTTAACTCAGTTTAGCTTCTAGTGTGTCAAGGGTTAGATTTTAAAGTGTATAAATCGTAATGCGTGTATAATTTTCCAACTCTAGACCCACCAAACTATATATAATTGAATCAGCTTCCCAAAGATACCAATTTTTCCATGATTTGATACTCAGTTAAGAAGTTATTGTAATTTTAGTAAAAGAAGTAGGGCATCTCGATAAGCACTGCATTGCAGTGAAGTGTGGAATTGCAATTATCTAATTTCCGGTGGAGCACCGCAATTAGCCTACATCACAGTAAATCTCTAATTTTTGTTCGTCCTGTTCCTGTAGCTTACTATGATTATCCTGTATCACATCAAAATTCCTACATGGATAGCTACCACGTCATGGTGAAGAGCAAAATAGCACTCATCCTTTATCAGTGATGCTACGCGATTATGCCACATCGCACCAGAGGCCAAAATAGGACTCATCCTTTTTAGTGAGCCACAACGATAGTGGAGCATCGCGGTGGTGTACCAAATTGGGATTTTCCAATTCCAAAATAAATTTTACGAAGGGAAATCTAGTCATTTTTCAAAGACCCAAACATAGAATCTAGCCTATTCAAAGCATATTATGCATGTTTTTCACATAATTTCTCTCCAAGAAACCCTAGAAATCAAATCTTAATCGGCAAGAAATCCAAATTCCATTATTTTTTTCCAAGATAACTCAAACTTAAGGATTCCCAATTCAAGAACTTCAAGAATCAATCTTCAAGAGAACAACTAGAAACTCAAAGTTCAAGTTTCTTTATCTAGAGATCAATTAAGGTCTGTGGGGGTTTTCAACAAGGATAATCCTTTCATCCTTAAGCCCAAAACTAGTTTTAAAGTTGAGTTTTATATGAAAATACATGAATTTTATTTTAGGGATTATACCCACTAATGACTAATTGAAGAATTTGCAATTTCAAGTAATGTAGATGTTGAATTGTATGTCTTCTTTCATATTTTATGTGTATTGCAGTAACTTCTAGATTTTGAATTATCAATATTTACATTATCAAGCATGAACATTATAATGTTTTGACTTGAATTTGATGAATGAATAATTTAGCCCTCGTTTGTTTGTTGTTATTTCATAAATACTATGCTTTAAGCATCCCATGATTAGTTATTTTCAGATTTTGATACAGATTTAATCTTCTGATCTCAACTTATACATGGAATCCACTTTATAGCTTTAGTTACAGTTTTAATTAACAGATATATAGTTGGTTTTCATTATAAACCATTATACTAGTTTTAAAGTGGAATTCCAACAGAATGAGTATACAAATTAAAGGGAGTAGTATTTAGCACCGAGTTGGGTATGATCTCATGCCCCAAAACTATGAGCTAATGTGGGTTTAGATTATCAGATTATTCCCATTTTTATATGGATGATAGATACAGTTGTGATCACTTATATTAGGTTATACTCCTTGGCAAGAGTATGACACCTCTCCCCAATGTTAGTTTTTCCCACAAGGGAACTAGTTGTTGGACACTATGATAGCTCGCATAGTGTATGTCGGTTAGAAGAACCTCCCTTGCAAAATAGTTTTTGAAAGAATTCCCTAATAGAAAAGATTACAGAATAATCCTAAGAGAAAATCTTTTAGAAACTAAGTGTAAAGCCTCACAACTTTATTTAGATATTGTTTTACAAAAGAAATTAGCTATGATTTAAGATTTCAGATTTATAGATATGGAAGTGAATTCTTCTACACTTAAATAGTAGGATCTAAAGACATAATACCAGTATAGGTTTTAGAAACTAAATGTTATGACTCACTATATTTATGTAACATGTTTTTTTATTCATTAATTATGATTTTTAGTTTTCAGATATTCCAACTTATACGAGTCATCCACATTTAGCATGCATTCTTTTACAAATTTATATTACTATTGAGTTATTGAATTACTTATGCATTCACCCTTATATACTTAGTACAATCTAGAAGTACTGATTCATATATACATCTATGCGCTACATTGTCTCATAGTGTAGGTTCAGGTGCTCAGTACCTACCGCATGAGTGATTTTGAATATCTCTATGTACATCCCAAAAGTTGGTGAGTCATCATAGTTTGGGACCCAGTTATTCAGTTTTTTAGCTTATTAGTATAGATGATTCAGTATTTTTAGATAGTTTGAGGTTGTTGGAGGTTTGTCCCAGTGGCTCTCTAGTTATTAGTAATAGAGGTTTGTCAGACTACTAGATATGATTCAAATTTCCAATATTAAATGTTCAGACTCTTAAGTCTAGTATTTTCAGATATCATATTCATATAATTTCAGTTAGCTTAGATGGAATTCCGCATCTTAGCTTTGATTATATATCTTTATTTCCTCTATTTTGAGCTTCAGATTAAGTAAAAAGCAGACAAGGTTATCTTAAGGATACTCGTAGTATTGAGCACCGTATGACGTATCGAGACCTATTTTTGGGCCATTACAAACTTAGTATAAGATCCTATAGTTATAAGAGTCCTAGGGAGTCAAACAATTCATGTTACGTAGAGTCTTGATCATGGGTGTGAAGTGCACCACATTTATGAGCAAGAGGCTGTGGGACATTTTTAGGAAATCATATCTTTCTTTCATGATCTATCATTCTTATAGTGTCTTTATCTTCTTTTAACTCGTGTTCTTACGCAATAGTTAAATATTCCTCCTCGTTGAGCTAATACCTACAGAAATGATAACCAGTCAGTCCATTCTGCTGACCCTTTGAATGAGAATATTTCACATGCTGAATTTTGGGTTGCTTTTCAAGCGTTGTTAGAGGCAGTGATTGATCTTCAGGGCAACCATCAGGTGGCAGTCCGACTTCAATAGAATGGTGATTTAGCAGTAGCCAAAATCCAAAACTTTATGAGAATGAATCCTCCAGAGTTCTTTGGGTCAAAAGCAGGTAAGGACCTACAATTTTAGTTAAATAAGATGAAAATAATCTCCCAAATTATGTATGTTTATGAGGAGGAGAGTATAGAGTTGACATATTATGGATTAAAAAATTTATTATATAATTGGGTGGTTATGTGGAAGAATGGTAGAGGTGAGAATACAGCTCCTATGAGTTGGCAGGTATTTCAAGATGCATTTCTAAATATGTTCTTCCTACATAAAATGAGAGAAGCTAAGGTGGAGGAGTTTATGAACCTGAGGCAAGTCTTAATGTCAATAAAGAAGTATTGCCTTAAGTTCTTCAATTGTCTAAGTATGCCTAAGATACGATGGTTGACCCTAGGGAAAGTATGAGTAAGTTTGTTACTAGAGTATCTGGTTTAGTAGTCAAAGAGTGTAGGACTGACATGCTTTTTAGGGATATAGATCTTGCCAGGCTGATAATTCATGCTCAATAAATTGAGGTAGAAAAGTTAAAGAGAAGAAAGAAGGGAAATAAAAAGGCTAGAACTGGGTAGTTTGAGTATGGCTACACTAGGTTTTGAGTGGGAAATTGTTTGGAGTTTTAGAATTGTTCATCTATGCCAGCGCCATCTTCAGCTAGTGTTCCCATCCCTACAGCTAGGTAAGAGCAGTGGGAAAACTCAATTATTCTCCATGTCCTAAATGTGGTAAGAATTATCTTGGTGAGTGTTTATTAGGATAGAAAGGTTATTATGGTTATGGTAAGTTAGGTCATAGAATCAAAGAGTGTCCTCATGATAAGCAGGGAAATAGGGATGTTCATCCCCAGAGTCAGGCTACTAGTGCACCAGCTCCTCTAGGTCACCCAGTCCTTCCTTAGGGTGCATCATTTAGTATCGATGGCAGTCAGTTCCAAAATTGGATTTATTCTTTATCATCCCATCAGGAGTAGGAGGATTTTCCATATGTTATTACTGGTATATGTCGTATCTTTCATCTTGATGTTTATATGTTGTTAGACCTCAAGTCAAGTTTCTCTTATATGACCCCATTAGTCGCAGTAAATGTTGTAGTAGGTCTTGTAAAGCTTTCTTAGACCTTCTTTGTTTCTACCCTAGTAGGTGAGTCAGTTGTTGCCAAACAGATCTATAAAAAGTGTCCTATCACTTTCCTTCATAAGATCATGTTAGCAGACTTAATAGAGTTAGATATGGTCGACTTTGACCTTATTCTTGGTATGGATTAGCTCCATTCCTATTATGCATCTAAACATTGTCGCACCCGAGTGGTGAAGTTTTAGTTTCTAGATGAGCCAGTCTTTGAGTGGGAAGGTAATTTAGTCTATTCTAAGAGTCATTTCATATCCTATCTTAAAGCCAGAAAGTCAATCTCAAAAGGGTGTATCGATCATCTAGTTTGAGTTAAAGACACTAAGTCTGAGACTCCAACAGTTCAGTCTGTCCATGTAGTCAATGAGTTTCCTAAAGTTTTCACCAAAGATTTGCCAGGGGTACCTCCCGACAGAGAAATAGAATTTGGTATTGACCTTCTCCTAGACACTCAGCTCATCTATATTCCTCCATATTGTATGGCTCCAGCCGATCTTAAAGAGTTAAGAGAGCAGCTTAAAGATCCTTCAGATAAAGGTTTCATAAGGCCTAGTGTCTCTCTATGAGGTGCTTCTATCTTATTCATGCAAAATAAAGATGGTTCTCCGTGAATATGCATTGAGTATTATCAGTTGAATAAAGTCACAATCTAAAACAAATATCCTCTTCCTAAGATTGATGAATTATTTTACCAACTACAAGGTGCAAGTTATTTCTCAAAGATAAACCTTAGATCCGGCTACATCATCTTAGAGTAAGGGAATATGATATTCCAAAGATAACTTTCAGAACCCGTTATGGTCATTTTGAGTTTTTAGTTATGTCCTTCGGGCTAACAAATTCCCTAGCAGCCTTCATGCATAGACATATTTGTCATAGTCTTTATCAATGATATTCTTATCTACTCTCGTAGTAAGGATCATCATGTAGACCATCGTAGAATCATATTGCAAACTCTTAGAGATCACCAGTTGTTCGCCAAATTTAGCAAATGTGAATTTTGGCTAAGATCAGTAGATTTCCTTGGTCATATTATTTCCAGTAAGGGCATTAGAGTTGATCCCAAAAAGACTAAAATAGTAAGAAATTCACCTAGACCTATCTGTCCATCAGACATTAGAGGTTTCTTGGGTTTAGATGTCTATTACAGATATTTTGTTAAGGGTTTTTCATTTATTACATCCCCTATGTCTAGATTAACTCAGAATAAAGTTAATTTTTAGTGGTCAGATTCCTGCAAGAAGAGTTTTTAGGAGTTAAAGACTCGACTCACTTTAGCCCTAGTTTTAGCTCTACCTGATGGTACAGTTGGATTTTTCATCTATTGTGATGCCTCTAGAATCGGTCTGGGTTTTGTTTTGATGTAGAGAGGTAAGGTCATAGCCTATTCATCTAGATAGCTTAAGCCTCACAAAAAAACCTACCGTACCCATGATCTTGAGTTAGCTGCCGTTGTGTTTGCCTTGAAAATTTAGAGGCACTATTTGTATGGGGGTATATTGATGTGTTCACAGATCACAAAAGCTTGCAATATATGCTTACTCAGAGGGAGTTAAATCTTTAACAGAGAAGGTGAGAATTGTTGAAAGATTATGACATGAGTAGATTGTCTATGGGCAGTATTGATCATGTGGAGAATGATAAGAGAGAGTTAGATAGAGAAGTTCACCATTTATCTAGATTAGGTGTGAAGTTTGTTGACTCGGCTGAAGGTAATATTTGGGTTTTGAGTAGTTTAGAATCTTCTCTAGTGTTTGAAGTGAAAGAGAAGCAAGTAAGGATTCCAGTTTGGTCTAGCTGAAGGGTTTAGTTAAAGACCAAAAGCTAGAGGTTTTCTCCCAAAAGGGAGATAGTGTGTTGAGATACCAAAATAGATTATGTATGCCATGTGTTGATGATTTGAGGTAGCAGATTATGGCAGAAGTACATGGTGTGCATTACTCCATTCATCCAGGAGCCACCAAGATATACCGCAACTTGCAGGAAATCTATTAGTGGAGTGGTATGAAGAAAGATATAGAAAAATTTGTAGCCAAGTGCTCAACTTACACCCAGGTAAACGTAGAGCACCAAAGACCTGGTGGTACATTATAGGAGTTTGGTATTCCCACTTAGAAGTAAGAAGAGGTAAACATTGACTTTGTGACAGGATTACCCCATTCGCGTCATCAGCTTGATTCGATTTGGGTTATTGTTGATAGATCGTCCAAATTAACCCATTTATTACCGGTTCACAAATCCTACACAACTGAAGATCATGCTAAGATATAAATTAGAGAGTTGGTTATATTACACGAGTTTCTTTGTCCATCATTTTAGATAGAGGTACTCAATTTACCTCCTAGTTTTGGAAAGCCTTTCAGAAGAGTTTTGGTACCCAAGTTCATCTCAGTTCAGATTTTTATTCACAGATAGATGGTCAGGAAGAGAGGACCATTCATACCTTAGAGGATATGTTGAGGGCATGTGTTCTTGATTTCAAAAGCATTTGGTATGACCACTTCTTGTTGATTGAGTTTGCTTATAATAATAGTTACCATTCTAGCATTCAGATGGCCCCATTTTAGGCTCTTTATAGGTGAAGGTTTAGATCACTAGTTAGTTGGTTCGAAGTGGGTGAGGCTATGTTGATTGGTCCAAATATGGTGTTTGAGGCCATAGAGAAAGTTAAGTTGATTCGAGAGAGATTGAAGGCAGTTCAAAGCCGTCAGAAATCTTATGCAGACCTAAGAAGGAGCGATCTTGAGTTTAAGGTTAATGACCTTGTTTATTTGAAAGTTTCACCCATGAAGGGGGTGAAGTGATTTGGCAAAAAAACAAGCTTAGTCCCTGATATGTAGGCCCCTATGGGATTTTGAGTTGTGTGGGGAAGGTAGCATATGAGCTTGAGCTACTCGCAAACTTTTTTGCAGTTCATCCAGTGTTCCATGTATTCTTATTGAAGAATTTGATGGATGATTCATCTATAGTAGTCCCTCTAGAAAGCAAAGATATTCAGAATAGCCTTTCATATAAAGAACTTCCAGTAGACATTCTTGATCATCAGATCCACAGACTAAGGAACAAAGAAGTTCCCTTAGTCAAAGTTCTATGGAGAAATCAGTCTGTTGAGGGTGCTACTTTGGAAGAAGAAGCAGAAATGTGAACCAAGTATCCTCATCTCTTCTTTATGAACTCAGATTCAGCCGAAGGTAACACTCTTCCTTAATTCAGTTCTTTTCCAATCTCAGATTTATCCATATAATTATCTCCACATAAATTCATGTATTTTGTTTCAGTAGTGCATGCCATCATATAGCCTCAGATTATCTTCTGTTTAACTACTCATTCGAGGATAAATATTCACAAGGGAGAGATATTATAACACCCCATACTTTTTCCTAGTGTAGTTTAGCTTCTAGTGTGTCAAGGTTTAGCTTTGAAAGTGTATAACTCTTGATGCATGTATAATTTTTCAGATCTAGACCCCAAACTGTAGATAATTGAATCATCTTATCAATGATACCAATTTTGTCTTAATCCGATACTCGGTTGAGAAGTTATGGTGATTTTAGTAAAAGCAGTAGGGCATCGCGATAAGCACCGCGCCGCGGTGAGGTGCAGAATTGCAATTGTCCAATTTCTAGTGGAGCACCGCGATTAACCCACATTATGGTAAAGCTCTAGTTGTTGTTTGTCCCATCCCAGTAGCTCATCGCGATTAGCCTATATTGCATCAGAATTCCAAAATGGACAGCCACCGTGTCACGGTGGAGTGCAAAATGACACACGTCCTTTTCCATTGATGCAATGTAATTATGCCGCATTGCACCAGAGGCCAAAATGGCTATTGTCCTTTTTCTAGTGAGCCACCACGATAGAGGCGCATCGCGGTGGTGTGCCAAATTGAGATTTTCCAATTCCAAACTAAATTTTACAAAGGGCAATCTATTCATTTTCCAAAGACCCAAATCGTATAAAATCCAGAATCTACCCTATTATAAGAATATTATGCATGCTTTTCACATAATTTATTCCAAGAAATCCTAGAACTCAAATCTTAATCCCCAAGAAATCCAAATTCCACCATTGTTTTTTCAAGAACGCAAAATTAAGGATTCCCAATTTAAGAACTTCAAGAATCAATCTTCAAGAGCACAACTAGAAACTCAAAGTTCAAGTTTCTTCATCTTGTCATCAATTAAGGTATGTGGGGTTTTTCAACAAGGATAATCCTTTTATTCTTGTGCCCAAAACTAGTTTTAAAGTTGAGTGTTATATGAAAATACATGAATTTCAGTGTAGGGCTTATACCCACTTATCACTAATTAAAGATTTTGAGATTTTAAGTAATATAGATATTGAATTGCATGTCTTCTTTCATATTTTATGCGTATTGCAGTAATTTCCAGTTTTTAAATTGAATTATCAATAATTACATTACCAATCATGAACATTATGATATTTTGACATGAATTTGATGTATGGGTTATTAAGCCCTAGTTTGTATGTTGATATTTCAAGAATGACTATGCTTTAAGCATCCCATGATTGGTTATTTTCATATTTTGATAAAGATTTGATCTTTTTATCTCAGCTTAGACATGGAATCCACTTCACAATTTTAATTAACAGATATACAATTGGTTTTCGTTATAAACCATTATACTAGTTTTAAAGTGGAATTCCTACAGAATGAGCATACAGATTAAAGAGAGTAGTATTTAGCACTGAGTTGGGTATCTTCTCATGTGCCAAAACTATGAGCCAATGTGGGTTTAGATTATCAGATTATTTCCATTTCTATATAGATGACAGAGACAGTTGTGATCACTTAGATTAGGTTATACTCCTTGGCAAGAGTATGACACCTCTCCCCAACATGAGGTTTTCCCATAAGGTAACTAGATGTTGGACACTATGATAGATTACATAGTGTTGTCGGTTAGAAGAACCTCCCTTGCAGAATAGTTTTTACAAGAATTCCCATATAGAAAATACTACAGAATAATCCTAAGAGAAAAGCTTTTAGAAACGAAGTGTAAAACCTCACAACTTTATTTAGATATTATTTTACAAAATATATTAGCTATGATCTCAGATTTCAGATTTGCAGATACGAAAGTAAGTCCTTCTACACTTAAATAGTAGGATCTAAAGACAGAATACTCATACAACTTTTAGAAACTAAATATTATGACTAACTAGATTTATGTAGTATGTTTTTCTATTCATGAATTATGATTATCAGTTTTTAGATATTCCATCTTATACAAGTCATCTATATTAAGCATGCATTCTTTTACAAAGTTATAATACTATTGAGTTATTGATTTACTTGTGCATTCACCCCTATATACTCCGTACAATCCAGAAGTACAGATCCACATATACGTCTATGTGCTACATTGTCCATAATGTAGGTTCAGGTTCTCAGTTCCCACAGTGTGAGTAATTTCAAGCATCTTCATCTACATCCTGATAGTTGGTGAGTCCTCATAGTTCGGGGACCCAGTTATTCAGTTTTTCAGCTTATTACTATAGATGATTCAGTATTTTCAAACTGTTCGAGTCCGTTGGGGGTTTGTCCCAGTGGCTCTCTAGTTATTAATAGTAGAGGCTTGTCAGACTGTATCGGTAAAATATCTACTACTACACCACTAAAATAACCATTACAACAAAACTCGATATTAACTAGATTCAGATATTTTTTAAAATTACTCTCCTTTATTATTTCCCTAGGTCACCCCTTCTCCTAAACACACTTTGAAAACCCTATATCTCTAACCATGAGATTTAAATACCAGGGTTCATGAGATTGATTGTAAGGCACACCCATTGGAAACTAAACATGAGAAGATACGTAGATCTCACAGAGAAACTCTCTCCTCTCAATAGTATCAAGGTCCATCTATGAGGTAGGTTAAGGTTTGTTATCATAACAATCAAATTGGGTTGGATTCATATAAATTGGATAGTAATGTTGGGAGTTCACATGTATTAGGCCTTTAGGTAAGGTGTCTGGTAGGATGGAAATTATAGAATCTAATTAGGCTTTAATAATATGGTAAATTATTATTATATGTAACACCCCATATTTTTGTGTGTACTTGTTCTATTTATATGGAACTTGATATATCTTTGTGGTGTAGATGGAGTTCTAAATACTTCCCATGTGGTTTAGCATGACCAAGTATATACAAATTTTAAGTTAGATTAAAGATTTAAGAACTAAAAATTGAGTATTTTGTTAAGGTGCTTTCTTGACGTACTTAAGCTAGTAGGTGGATCACTTACTTGAGATATTTGAACCAAATTAATGGACCCAAGGTTATGGACCAAATTTGATCCTATGTTAAGGTACTCATTTGGGCCTAACTTAAGTAAAAGAGAAGGAAATAAAAAAAAGCCCAACACTCAAAGCTACAAAGGCTCATTTTATTTTAGCCCAACTATGAATTAAATAAGTATGTACATAACCTACTAATACTTTCTTTGACCAACTTATTGGGCCAAATACACTACCACATACTTGAATTAATTTTGGCCCAAATTAAAGGAAAGAAAAGAAGGAGAATGGGCAACAAAGGCCCAATAGTTTTGGATCCACAAAAGCCCAATATATTGGGCAAGTATATACATCATTTACTTGACAAAATATATAACGAAAATAGTCAATAAGTCATCAAAGATAAGCTTCTATATATGGATTGGAAATCAGCAATTTTTTCTCATTTCAACCTAGACAAAAATCTCAGTTTTCTAGGTTTTTCTCTCTTGTTCTATCTTGGCTATGAAGTAACCCTATAGTTACACAAGGGTTCTTGGGATTGACCTTCCTTCCAATATAAAGGTATATGAATAATTCATGATCTTGTACTAAGGAAACTATGTGTTCTCCAATATTAATTTCCGGACAGCCCTCTCTTTAAGTTTTGATAGTCAATTGTTCTTAGTTATTAAGGAATTTCTATTTTTTCTTTTGGTGTATGCGTGAAGGGATTAAGCTATTGAATAAATACACATTAAGGACTAAACTACCCAAGGAAATCAAGGTTTGGATGCTATCCAATTTTGTCCTTTTTCCATATACATGTGTTGATGGAGGATTACACATATTTTGTTGATATTAAAGGATGATTGGAGTGTTGTTGCAGACTTTTTTGTGTGTTTGGGTTGGGGGATGAATGGTTGCTATTGGTAAAAGGAGTGATTAGTTTGAATTGAACTATATAAGATGGATGTGGTGATACACCACTGAATTAATAATTGTGTACGTCTATTGCCCATTTCGCTTTATGTCTTGGTTGGGAGGTGTAATGAAGCCAAAGTTGTGTCGGGGGATATTATATGAATATGTATGGTATGTGGATGTAATTGGAGTATAATAGGGTTAAATTGACACCCTTTATTGATAAATTAAGGGCTTACTTCCCGGCCACTAGTTTGGTGAAGTTAAATATCCAAAATGTGACGTTTGGTTGCTAATATTAGTTTGCCATATATTTCATTGTAGATAAGTAATCTAAAAGGGCAGAGTGTCAATTTGGTTTGGTATTGGAGTTTTACAACCAGGTATGTAAGTCATACTCTATTTTGCACTCTTGGCATGAAAATGGACACTTGTTCCATCGAGCAAGCTTCCAAGATTATCCTATAACACGTGATACATAATAGCACCGTATGATATCCCATGTTACTAATGAACTTGATCCCAGTCTATAATGAGTTAAAAACCTCAATACATGATTTCTACGAATCCTACATGTCTATTTTTACAAGTTAATTTCAGAATTTCTCCGGTTACTCAAATAAGACCCATGTGTTATTTTTAACTCCTAAACACTTCATTAGCGTGCCAACTACTCCTTACTTAGTTGTTATTGCATTGATTGCCTATTTAAATGTCTCTCATTGATAGATCATTGTTTCAAGATACCATAATGTTATGACCACCAAAGTAACAATCTCAAAGGCTAATTAAACTAAGTAATTAAAATCTGTAAAACGGGTGGTAGCTCAGGGGCATAAGCCTAGCATGGGCCGATCCCAATGTTTATTTACAGGTGGAAGCTCAGGGGAATAAGCCTAGCATGGGCCAATCCTGATTTTTTATTTACCACTAATCAGCTAGTCATTTGTATCATATGGATTACAAAGATAATAAAGTAAGAAGGTAAAAGAAGGAAAGAAATGTAATGTACCCTATACCACAAGTAAATGTAAAGGTGGTCTCTAGCACTATTTTTACACTTGCTCCAGATTTTTATTGAACCTTTGTATCTTGTATTGTTACTTTTTCACCTTGCATACTCAGTACATATTTTCGTACTGACTCCCTTTATGGGAGACCTATATTTCATGCTATAGGCACAGGTGCTTCGGAAAACACGCCTCCTCAGTAGGAGCCCAGGATATCCATCTGCTATTGGTCAACTCCAGTTTGATTCGGGGCTTTTCGAATTGGTTCTATATATTTTTCGTATTGTATAAAATTTAATAGTATGGCGGGGGTTTGTCCCGAGCTTAG
Organism: Capsicum baccatum var. pendulum; assembly: GCA_030864225.1. Taxonomy (NCBI): domain Eukaryota; kingdom Viridiplantae; phylum Streptophyta; class Magnoliopsida; order Solanales; family Solanaceae; genus Capsicum; species Capsicum baccatum. The sequence continues at coordinate 158,950,383 of CM061555.1, read as the reverse complement.
CTAAGTTCTATGTATCGTCTAGAGGCTTTGTAGACCAATGTAAAGTTTAGTATGGTAGTGTGTTATCTTGTAGATGTTATGGCCCCAACGGCCAAGTCTAGTATGTATATAGTTTTAGGGCTTATCATTTATATTTTTTTTATTAAGGCATTATATCCATAGATGGCAAAACCTTTGCCTATTATAGTTGCATGCATGTGAATTCCAAGGTTATGGGTTGGTTCTCTCGGGCCTTCATGGCTACGGGTGCCTTTCCGCCCCAATAGGATTTGAGGCATGACAAAAGTGGTATTAGAGTGGGTCATCCTAGGGATTCTTCAAAGTCATGTCTATGTAGATTATTATTTATGGGTGTGTTGTGCACCACATCTATAAACAGGAGGCTATGGGACATTTAAGGGGTTGTCTTTTTTTCTTCTTATCTTAGATCGTGCAATAGATCCCATATTATAAAGAAAGTTATATTTAACCATTGAATCTATTTGTTTCTCTTATTATAGTAAGGATACCAGTTACAAGAAGGAGTAAGAATACAAGTAAGCGAGTAGATGTGGCTTCCATAGAAGGGACTAGCAAGTCACACCTATACAAGCTAATTAAAGTGAGGCTCAAACTAAGTATGTATCAGAAACTTCTTCCACTCCAGAAGAGCTTAGAAGGAGAAGAACCACATCCTCAGAGCCACCTATTAATACTACTGATCAAGATCTTAGAAATACGGTGCAACTTTTGGCTCGTATAGTTGCTGGAAAATTTCAAGGGAAAGCTATTCCTACTATAGGTTCTAGTAGTGAAGATAGGGTAGCTAGCCTTCGGACGCAAGACTTTCTTAAATTGGATCCTCCCACCTTTACCGGATCAGATATTAATGAAGACCCACAAGACTTCATGGATCAAATCCAAAGGGCTTTAGATATTATGCATATATTAGGTAAAGAGACAGTTGAGTTAGCAGCATATAGATTCAAATGGGAGGATATATTTTGGCACAAAGATTGGAAGTGATTTATAGGTATCGATGCACCTTCAGCTACTTGGAAAGAGTTCAAAGAGGCATTTCTTGATCATTACCTTCCATTTGAGATTCAAAAATCCCATGCAGATAAGATCTTGAATCTTCACTAGGGGAATATGAGTGTGAGGGAGTACAGCCTCCGATTTAACTCCTTGTCTAGGTATGCTCCTAATGTTGTAGCTACTATGGATGATGGAATTCATCGATATGTGGATAGGTTGGATCCATATTTGGTTAGATATTATACTATTTTTTCTTTTAACAAAGACATGGACATAGCAAGGATACAAGCTTTTACAAAAAAATGGAGGATCAGAGGCTAAGGAGAAGAACACAAGAATTAGAAAGAAGATATTCCAATAGGGCCAGATCTACAGGGCAGTTTATGGAATCCCAAGGAGATTTTAGACCTCGGTTTTCTAATAGACCACCTAGGCCATTATCTTTTTATTCTGCAGCTAGTGCTCCACCACAGTTTTAAGGGTCTAAAGGTAATCAATTTGGGCAAAGAAGTGAGAGTCAGAGTTCACGAATAGTGAGGTATCAAGGGCAAGGAAGTATGATCCAATTAAGACCTCCTCGATAGCCATACAAATAATGTGGAAAGATTCATTTAGGTTCATGTTGGTTTGGGACAAATGCTTGCTTTTGGTGTGTTATGTCGGGGCATATGATGAGAGAATGTCCACAAAGGGGCATAGGTGGTATGACATGACCTACTAGATCAGTCGTTGCATCATCATCATCGGTACCTTATTCAGGTAGGGTTTCACAACCTATGGGTCATGTTAGGGGTGATAAAAGAGCAACTAGTTCTAGTGGAGTTCAGAATTGTACCAATGCTCTAGCGGATCGACAAAATCTAGAGGCTTCTCCAGATGTGGTTACAGGTACATTGTCTATATTTTTACTTGATGTATATGCATTAATTGATCCCGATTTTACATTATCATGTGTCACTCCATTGGTTGCTGGAAAGTTCAAAAGAATACTAGAATTTCTAGCTAAGCCATTGGAAGTGTCTACGCCGGTTGGGGAATCTATTATAGCTAGAATGGTTTATCAAAATTGTATTATAAATATTTGCGGTCGTGATACGATGGCTGGTATTGTTGAGCTGAAAATGGTAGATTTTGATGTTATAATGGGTCTGGACTGGTTGGCGTCTTGTTATGCCACAGTAGATTGCCGAACTAAAAGGGTATATTTCCATTTTCCAAAGGAGGCAGTCCTTAAATGGAGAGGTAATATTGGTGTGCCAAGAGGTAAATTTATTTCTTATTTTAAGGCAAAAAGAATGATTTCCAAAGGTTACATATATCATCTAGTTAGAGTGAAGGATACAGATGCGGAGCCACCAACTCTTCAAACTATTTCTGTGGTAAATGAATTTCTTGATGTATTTCCTGAAGACCTTCTAGGTTTGCCTCCTGAACGAGAAGTGGAGTTTGGTATTGATGTGATTCCAGGAACCCAACCAATCTCAATTCCTCCGTATAGAATGGCACCGGTAGAATTACGAGAATTGAAAGAGCAATTGAAAGACTTGCTAGAGAAATGATTCATAAGGCCTAGTATGTCCGTCTGGGGTGCACCAGTGTTATTTGTGCATAAGAAAGATGGTTCATTGAGAATGTGTATTGACTACCGACAACTGAATAAGGTGACAATTAAAAATAAATATCCCCTACCAAGAATTGATGATTATTTGATCAGTTACAAGGTGTCAAGTGCTTCTCAAAGATTGATTTAAGGTCAGGTTACCACCAAGTGAGGGTCAAAGAGAAGGATATACCAAAGATAGTTTTCTGAACACGGTACGGTCATTATGAGTTTCTAATCATGTCATTTGGTCTAACAAATGCCCCCGCAGCTTTTATGGATTTGATGAATAGGGTGTTTAAGCCATTCTTAGATGTGTTCGTGATAGTTTTTATAGATGATATTCTAGTTTATTCTAGATCAGAAGAGGACCATGCCAATCACTTACGACAGGTGTTGCAGATTCTTCATGATCGTAAGCTATATACAAGTTCTCTAAATATGAGTTTGGTTAAAATTAGTGGCATTCTTGGGTCATATTGTATCTAGTGAATGAATAAAGTTTGATACTCAAAAGATAGAAGCCGTGAAGATTTGGCCAAGGCCCACAATGCCTACAGAGATTCGTAGTTTTCTTGGGTTGGCAGGTTATTATAGAAGGTTTGTTGAAGGTTTTTCTTCAATTTTTACACCTTTAACCAAGCTAACACACAAAGCATCAAAGTTTCAATGGAATGATGCCTATGAAAGGAGTTTCCAAGATCTAAAGAATAAGTTTTCTACACCCGTATTGGTACTTCCAGAAGGCACAGAAGGGTATGAGGTATATTGTGATGCTTCAAGAATTGACTTAGGATGTTTATTGATGCAGCATGGTAAATTAATATCATATGCCTCTAGACAATTGTGTCCACATGAGAAAAACTATCCTGTGCATGATCTCGAGCTAGCATCAATTATATTTGCTTTAAAGATATAGAGCCACTACTTATATGGGATTCATGTTGACATATATACTGACCATAAAAGTTTACAATATATCTTTAGCCAGAAGGATCTAAATTTGAGGCAGCGAAGGTCGCTTGAACTATTAAAATACTATGATGTTGATATCTTGTATCATCTAGGGAAAGAAAATGTGGTAGCTGATGCGATAAGTCGTAAGGCTATGATGGCATCTATAGAAAGGAAAGGGATGATTAAATATCTCCACCAACTACCTAATTAGGGGGTTCGGCTTCTTGAAACTCCAGATGAGGGGCTTATTGTGCATAATACATCGGAATCTTCATTAGTAGCTGAAGTGAAAGAGAAGCAATATGTAGATCCAATTTTATTATAGCTTAAGGAGAATGTACAATGTGGTACTACTAAGGCATTTGAGCTTATGCGAGAAGGAGTACTTCAGTGATAAAATAGATTATGTGTGCCTAATGTAGACGGGCTAAGAAAGAGGATTATGACAGAGGCACATCGTTCGAGGTATTCCATCCATCAAGGGTCAACTAAGATGTATCAAGATTTGAAAAAAATATATTGGTGGAGTGACATGAAGAAGAACATTGTAGAATTTATAGCCGAATGTCCAAATTGTCAAAGAGTTAAAGTAGAACACCAAAAGCCCAAGGGTTATATGCAATGCATAGATCTTTCAATCTGGAAGTGGGACATGATGAACATGGATTTCGTCACTGGTTTGCCTCATACATCTCGAAAGTTTGATTCCATATGGGTGATAGTTGATAGGCTTACCAAATCTGCACACTTCCTACCAGTTAAGACCAGTTACACAGTTGAAGAGTATGTAAAATTGTACATTAAAGAGATAGTTCAGCTACACGAAGTGCCAATCTCTATTATATCAGATTAGTGAGACCAATTGACTGCAAATTTTTAGAATTCTTTTCAGAGAAATTTGGGAACACAAGTGAATCTGAGTACAGCTTTTCACCCTCAAACAGATGGACAAGCAGAATGTACCATACAAACACTTAAAGATATGAATGGTAGCTGGGATGATCATTTGCCTCTTATCGAGTTTGCCTACAACAATAGCTATCATTCAAGTATCAAAATGGCACCATATGAAGCTTTGTATGGAAGAAAGTATAGATCACTAATTGGATGGTTTGAAGTGGGTAAAACTACCTTATTCAGGCTAGATCTTGTTTATCAAGCTATGGAAAAGGTTAAAGTAATTCAACAGTGGATGGAAATAGCCCAAAGTCGACACAAGTCATATGCAGATATTAGAAGAAGAGGGCTAGAGTTTTTTATCGGTGATTCGGTATTCTTAAAGGTATCACCAATGAAAGGGGTGATGAGATTTGGTAAGAAAGGGAAACTAAATCCATGTTATATGGGCCCATATAAGATTATTCGAAGGTTTGGCCAGGTCGCATATGATTTAGAGAAACCCCAAGAGTTCTCAGTAGTACATCCGGTATTTCAAGTCTCAATGCTTCAAAAGTGCATCAGAAATCCATCACATATCACTTCTACTGAAGACGTACAAGTTACGGAAGATCTCACCTATGAGAAAATACCTATTGCCATTCTAGATCTACAAGTTAAGAAGATAAGGAATAAAGAAATAGCACCTGTAAAAGTACTTTGGAGAAACCAGCAAGTAGAGGATATCACATGGGAAGCTGAGGAAGCAATGAAATCCAAATACCCTCATCTATTCAAATACGAAGAGAAAGTCCAAGATGCTGAATTAGATCAATAACAAGTAAGTGTTTATATATATATATATATATATATATATATATATATATATATATATATATATATATATATATATATATATATATATATATATATATAAGTACTACGTGATGATAGGAATATTAACCTTAGGCTTAAACTTATTTTGGTTGGACAATTATGCTAACATTTGAGGACGAATGTTCTAAAGGGGGAAGGATGTAACAACCCATATTTTTATGTATACTTGTTCTATTTATATGGAACTTGATATATCTTTGTGGTGAAGATGGAGTTCTAAATATTTCCCATGTGGTTTAATGTGACCAAGTATATACAAATTTTAAGTTGGATTAAAGAGTTAAGAACTAAAAATTGAGAATTTTGTTAAGGTGCTTTCTTGACTTACTTAAGCTAGTAGGTGGATCACTTACTTGAGATATTTATTCCAATTTAATGGACCCAAGGTTATGGACCAGATTTGATCCTATGTTAAGGTACTCATTTGGGCCTAACTTAAGTAAAAAAGAAGGAAATAAAAAAAAAGCCCAACACTCAAATCTATAAAGGCTCATTTTAGTTTATCCCAACTATGAATTAAATAATTATGTACATAACCTACTAAGACTTCCTTGACCAACTTATTGGGCCAAATACACTACTTGAATTAATTTTGGCCCAAGTTAAAGGAAAGAAAAGAAGGAGAATGGGAAAAAAAGGCCCAATAGTTTTGGATCTACAAAAGCCCAATATATTGGGAAAGTACATACATAATTTACTTGACAAAATATAGACCAAAAATATTCAATAAGTCATCAAAGAGCAGCTTCTATATATGGATTGGAAGTCAGCAAATTTTTCTCATTTCAACCTAGACAAAAATTTCAGCTTTCTAGGTTTTTCTCTCTTGTTCTCTCTTGTCTATGAAGTAACCCTATAGTTCCACAAGGGTTATTGGTATTGACCTTCCTTACAATATAAAGGTATGTGAATAATTCATGAGCTTTTACTAAGGAAACTATGTGTTCTTCAAGATTAATTTCCGGACATCCCTCTTTTTAAGTTTTGATAGTCAATTGTTCTTAGTTATTAAGGGATTTCTCTTTTCTATTTTGGTTTATGTCTGAAGGGATTAATCTATTGAAGAAATACACATTACGGACTAAACTACCAAGGAAATCAAGGTATGGTTGTAGTTAACTTTTGTCCTTTTTCGATATACATGTGTTGATGGAGGATTACATATATTTTGTTGCTATTAAAGGATGATTGGAGTGTTGTTGCGGACTGTTTTGTATGTTTGGGTTGGGGTATGCCTGTTTGCTATTGGTAAAAGGTTTTATTAGTTTGTATTGAACTATAGAAGATGGATGTGGTGATACATCACTAAATTAATAATTGTGTACGTCTATTGCTCATTTTGATTTTTGTCTTGGTTGGGAGGTGTAATGAAGCCAAAGCTGTGTTGGGGGATATTATATAAATATGTATGGTATGTGGATGTAATTGGAGTATAAAAGGGTTAAATTGACACCCTTTATTTATTAATTAAGGGCTTACTTCCCAGCCACTAGTTTGGTGAAGTTAAATAGCCAAAATGTGATGTTTGGTTGCTAATATTAGTTTGCCATATATTTCATTGTAGATAAGTAATCTAAAAGGGTGGAGAGTCTAGTTAGTTTGGTATTGGAGTTTTACAACCAGGTATGTAAGGCAAACTCTATTTTGCACTCTTGGCATGAAAATGGACACTTGTTCCATAGAGCAAGCTTCCAAGATTATCCTATAACACGTGATACATAATAGCACCGTATGATATCCTATGTTACTAATGAACTTGATCCCACTCTATAATGAGTTAAAAAAACTCAATACATGATTTCTACCAATCCTACATGTCTATTTTCACAAGTAAATTTTAAAATTTCTCCAGTTACTCAAATAAGACCCATGTGTTATTTTTAGCTCCTAAACACTTCATTAGCGTGCCAACAACTCCTTACTTCATTGTTATTGAATTGATTGCCTATTTACATATATCTTATTGATAGATCATTGTTTCAAGGTACCATAATTTTATGACCAACAAAGTAACAATCTCAAAGGCTAATTAAACTAAGTAATGGAAATCTATAAAACGGGTGGCAACTCAGGGGCATAAGCCTAGCATGGGCCAATCCCGATACTTTATATGTGGGTGGAATCTCAGGGACGTAAGCCTAGCATGGGTCGATCCCAATGTTTATTTACAGGTGGCAGCTCAGGGGCATAAGCCTAGCATGGGCCGATCCTAATTTGTTATTTACCACTGATCAGTTGGTCATTCGTATCATATGTATTACAAAGATAATGAAGTAAAAAGGTAAAAGAAGGAAAGAAATGTAATGTACCCTATTCCATAAGTAAATGTAAAGGTGGTCTCTAGCACTATTTTTACACTTGCTCCAAATTTTTACTAAACCTTTGTATCTTGTATTGTTACTTTTCTGCCTTGCATACTCAGTACATATTTTTGTACTGACTCCCCTTATGGAGGACCTATATTTCTTGCTACAGGCATAGGTGCTTCGACAAACACGTCTCCTTAGTAGGAGCCTAGGATATCCATCTGCTATTGGTGCACTCCAGTTTGCTTCAAGGCTTTCTGAGTCGGTTCTATATATTTTTTGTATTGTATAAAAGTTAATAGTATGGCGGGGGTTTGTACCGAGCTTAGCTAAGTTCTATGTATCGTCTAGAGGATTGGTAGACCAATGTAAAGTTAAGCATGATAGTGTGTTATCTTGTAGATGTTATGGCCCCAACGGCCAAGTCTATTATGTATATAGTTTTAGGGATTGTCGTTTATATTTTTTTATTAAGGCATTATATCCGTAGATGGCAAAACCTTTGCCTATTACAATTTTATGCATATGAATTCCAAGGTTATGGGTTGGTTCTCTCGGGCCTTCACGGCTACAGGTGTCTGTCCGCCCCAATAGGATTTGAGGCGTGACATTATACCTTATTGATGTGATATTTGTGGTGTGTAATAAGTTGAAATCATGCAAAATCTTTACTATATAAGTAAATACTATGGTCCATAAGCATGACGTGAGTTAAGTAAGGTTAAAAGGGTTAGTAGTATTAAGATAGGGATTGATAGAGTGCTCTCTTTGTTAATTGGATAGTTACGCATTATATTGAGAAATATTAATAAAACATAAAAGGAAAGTAGGGGTTAAAAGTAATATAAGAGAGTTGTAGTCAACCTATGAGCAGACTTAAATAGGTAGGACGGTTAAGAGACAACCTAGTCGTAAGGTGTGTGGTAGAAGATATAAGTTTGAAAGATCCATTAAATAATCAGGTTAAGGTTGTAAGGTTATGTATGAGAATTCCAATAGAAGTAGTTAGGGAGGAATTTGAGTACTATGTTAGGGAAATGAATCAGAGTCATGAATAAAAAAGACTAGTATGACACTGAGACGGAAAAACTAGAGTTTGGTAGGATGTGTAGAGTAGGTGATTTTAATATTGTATATACTCAAGGATACATATGGAACTAATACTGATTTCTATTTGCTTATATGTGTGATGGTGTTTGTGATTTCTTTTAAGCAATGCTTGTGATTGGTAGTTATATAACATATTCTTATGCTTTAATGTTATGGAGGTAAGCTGATAAGGTTGTTAATGATATTATTACAATCATGATGTTTATGATGTTCTTGTTGTTGATGATGATGATGGTGATATTGTTTATTTAATGTAACACCCTCAAAAAATTTGAGCATTTTATTTTTGGCCCTCCCATGTTCGAAATGTTAATTTTTGATTTACATTGTGTTTAGGCATATGAATAGGGTGTCCCGAGAGACATTTAGAATTTTTGGATGGGGTTTAAGGTAACTTTATGACCTGATAGTAGTAATCCTCTATGATATCACTGCATCACAAAGGCTACACTATGCGATAGCCAGCATGTCACGATGGTTACCCTCTATGATAGGCAGTGTATCACAGAGGTTAGCGTCCATTATAGGCACCATGGAACAGAGGTTAGCCTCTTTGATAGGCAGCATAGCATGGAGGTTAGCCTCCGTGATAAGGTCTATGCTACGTTGCTCAGTAAAATTTATGTAGTTTTTGCTTTGTTTACTTGGGATGAGAGGTATTGAGGTCTTTTCACCTATGTACGACCCTTAAGTATAATATAGCCTATTTTTTCAATTTTAAGAGATTAAAAATCCCCCATTCCACTCTGAAACTCAAAAAACCTAAGGGAGCTTGAGGATTTCATTGTACATTCATCTATCGGGTTTCAAGCTCCAAATTGCTTTTCAATTCTTGTGTGTTTAAGGCATATACCTCTTCCGTATACTTGTATTTTATTAATGGCATGAAAATTGGTTTATTATTCATGGTTTTGATGTTGGGTTATGAACTATGGCTTGAGGGCTTTGGATAAAAATTATTTGAATGTTTTCTCATGATTACTATTGAACTACTATGCTTTACATTGTTGATTTATACACTCATTAGGGTGCATGAGAATAGTGATTGGAATAGGGGTTCAATGGACTCCCCATGATTGTAAAACATGGCAATAGGTGTACAAAGAAATCCCTGAATAATTGGTTTTGATATGAAAGTTGGTAATAACTTCAACCCACTTGCATAATTGGTTTTGGAATGTGAAGTATCATTTGATTTGGCTATTCTCTATGAAACTAATGCATCGAGTAAATTATTAAATAGATAAGAAATATAATAAAAAAACTTGTAGGGTACGAAGGAATCCCCCGAGTGATTTTTAATAATGGAGTCTGTGCAATACAAAAAAATCTCCTACATGTTGGCTTAATGACATTTCTTACAAGCTATAATTGGTATGATGATGCTTCTTATTAATGCCTTAATGATTGACTCCTTGAATTGGTGGATGGTTTGTGTGTTATATGTTTTAATTTGGTCTTAATGAGGGTAGTGTTAACTGGCAGTAAAGGTGTGAGGCTAAAAAACTAATACTAGAAATGCATGTTTACCCACATGAGGAGTGGTGTTAATGACCAGGTTCTTGTGGGGTACACAGAACCCCCTAAGTGTATATATATAATTGTATCATGTCAGAAGGGTACATTGAAATCCCTAACCTTCCATGGTACCTCCTGTTCATGCGTCTAACTTTCATTAGGTCCTTTTCACTAAGGGGAGCTAAACCTATATAGACCGTGGGTGCCAGTTTATGATGATCAAGCTACACAGTCTAGGTTAATATTTTAAAGATCATTTTAAGCAATGTTCTCTTTCTCGACATATGATATATATGTATGTATTGCGTATGATGTTGTACATTGGTTTTAATGGTTTTTCCATTATAGATCATGGCATTATTTTTTCCTTTATCCCTGAGCTATATGTTAGCACTCCAACTGCTAACCATCTTCAGATGTTGCATCCCCATACAATACAAGAACTAGCCATACTTTTACTTATTCTACATAATGACTAAGTGATCATAAGACAGCTCGTGAATGAGCTTTCATCCTTCGAAAGACCCCATTTTATGCTTTGGGTTTCCTTGTGTTTTGACTTTTTCTTTTAGATTTATTTTTAGCTATGGTTGGGGGTATGTCCCAATCAGACTATCTTTTGTTTTGTTAGAGGCTCTCTTGGACATTATTGTGGACTTAGGATTGGTTGTTGAATTCTTACACTTTTTGAGTCATACTTATCTATGTTGTTTTATGTTTAGAATTTCATTGTTATAGTATATTATGTTCTAGTTGACTAGGCAATGTGGGTGGTCTCCGATCCTCGGTGGACTTGAGATACCCATCATGGCCAAACCCTAGTTTGGGTAGTGACAAAGTTGGTATTAGAGCCTAGGTTCATGTTAAATTGGGTGTCCCCAAAGTCATGTCAAGTAGAGTCTGTTTTATGGGTGTGTAGCATGCCACGCTTATAAGGGAGAGGCTACCAGGCATTTAGGAATGTTTTCCTTACTCGTTGTCTTATTTTTGGATTATAGATTCCAAGTTCTTGAATTTCTATAACTCCCATTTATTTGCCTTTCAAATTATGCCTTCTAGATGATCTGAAGCTCATGGAAACTCATTTGTCTCGACTGAGGATAATGTGGGTGGATCTCATCCAACTTATAGGGTATATACCTAGTTAAGGGTCATTGTGATTAATTACCCCCGTGGAGTTCCACCTGTCTCCAATGATCTTTCTCCAACTAATGACACTCATACTAAGTCACCTCAAGGAGATAATACTAATGTTGAGTTTTGCCAATCCATTCATCTATTTACCCAGTTAGTGACATCTTAGTCATATTAGATGGGTTCTGCTACTATTGCTGGGAGTTCATTTGAGGCCACAAGAGTTGGCCAGTTTATAAGGTTGAGCCCTCCAACTTTCATTGGTACTAAAGTTAGGGAGGATCCTCAAGGTTTTATAGATGAGATAGAGAAGATTTTTTGGGTTATTCATGTTATTGGTGTAGAGGGTATGGAATTTGTTGCTTATTAGTTGAAGGATACAGTATACCAATGGTATGAAGAGTAGGAGTATCTTAGGGGTAATGATATTCAGTCTGCTTTGTGGGATGACTCTCTAGTGCTTTTCTTGATCACGTCTTTCTCAGGATTTGAGGGATGCAAAAGTTGAGGAGTTTGTGAACTTGAAGCAAGGCAGGATTACGGTGAAGGAATATGCCTTGAAGTTCCACCAGTTGTCACGATATGATCCTGAGCTAGTGTCTAGCATGAGGTATAGAATGAGGAAATTCACTTTTGGTTTGTCTTATAAATTGATTTTGGAGAGAAAAGTTGCCTTGTTGAACAAGGATATGGATATCTCTTGAGTTATGGTGTATATGCAAAAGGTTGAAGGGGAAACGAATAAACAAAAAAAGATAGAGGAGAGGTAGAGTAAGACGTTTTGATATTCAAATTAGGGTGGAGGTCAATAGCAGTGTGGTACGGATAGTGGAAAATTGTCTAAGAAGAGGTGGGGAAACTCTAGTTCCTATTTGATGGCTAGTGCACCTTATCCGTGTCATCCAGAGATCATTATTTTTAGAGTGGTGATAGTTCAAGGGCAAAGGTACCCAATCTCAGGCCAGTAGGGCTAAGTCAGCTCCATCATATCCTCCTTATAGACTTTGTAAGTGGTTGTATCGTGGTTTCTTTGATGAAGAAAGGAGCTAGTGTTTCAATTATTGTCAGCTGGGACATATATGGAGGGATTGTCCCATGGATAAGGGTGATTCAGGGGAAAATAAAGTTATGGTTACCATGCATCAACTCCTGCACCAAAAGGTAGAACTTCTGGTACCGGCACTGGTCGAAATCAATTGTATGCTCTTACTACCCGTCAGGATCTAATGTATCTCCTAATGTCATCACTGGTATGTTAAAACACTTCTCTTACTTCATTCAGGGTTTCCCCTTTCTTATGTCACCTTATTTGTGGCTGTGTATTTTAGTTTTGATCTTGATTGTATTTTGGACCTCTTTACTATTTCTACACCAGTAGGTGACATGGCGGTTATTAGAAGCGTATATAGGTGTTATTTGGTATCATTTGGGGGTAAGAAAACTTTGGTGGATTTGATTGAATTAGACACGCTAGATTTTGATATCATCTTGGGATTGATTGGTTGCATTCATGCTATGCCTTTTTAGACTGTCAAACCCGTAAGGTCATTTTCAAATTTCCCAATGAGCCAATCATCGAGTTGGAAGGGAGTTCCCTTGTGCGTAAGGGAAGGTTCATATCATATCTTAGAGCTCAGAAATTAATTTCCTAGGGTTATCTTTATTATTTATTCTGGGTTAAAGATTCTAACTCAGAGAGTCCTTCTTTACAATCTGTTCTCGTGGTTAGTAAGTTTCTTGAGGTTTTCCTTAATGAGAATCTAAATGTCCCTCCCAATAAGGACATTGATTTTTGGATCGATCTTCTTTTGAACACTCTTTCTATCTCTATCCTTCCCTACAGAATGGCTCCAGTCGAGTTGAAAGAGCTTAAGAAGCAGTTGAAAGATCTTCTTGACAAGGGTTTTATCCATCCTACTGTGTCTACATAGGGTGCTCACATTTTTTATGTGTAAGAAAGATGGTTCTCTTCGGATGTGTATTAATTATCATCAATTGAATAAGGCAATGATGAAGAATAAGTACCCTCTTTCTAGGATTGATGACATGTATGACCAACATTAGGGTTTTAAGTATTTCTCTAAGATTGACCTTTGGTCGAGTTATCATCGGTTAAATATTACGGAGGAGGATATTCCTAAGACTGCCTTTCATACCTGATATGGACATTTTGAGCTCTTGATTATGTCATTTGGGTTGACCAATGCCCCTAACGATATTTATAGATCTCATGAATTGAGTATTCTATCAGTTTTTGAACTTGTTCATGATCATGTTTATAGATGATATTCTGGTATATTCAAAGAGTGAGGAAAATCATGTCGATCACCTTCATATTATGTTGCAGACCCTAAAAGATCAGCATTTGTATGCAAAGTTTTCAAAGTATGAAATTTGGTTGAACGTTGTTACTTTTTTGGGTTATGTTGTTTCTAGTGAAGGGATCATAGTGTATCCATAGAAAGTTGTAGTGGTTAAGAAGCGGCCTAGAACAATGACTCCAACTGATATTCAAAACTTCTTGGGTTTGGCCCATTATTATAGCAGTTTTGTGGAGAGTTTCTCATCGATTGTCACACCTTTGACTAGGTTAACTTTTAATAAGGTGAAATTTTTGTGGTTCGATGCTTGTAAGGGGAGTTTTGAGAAGCTGAAAGATAAATTAACTTCTGCTCTAGTTTTGACCCTACCTGAGGGTACTAATGGATTCGTTGTTTATTGTGATTATCCCATGTAGAAATTAGTTATGTGTTAATGCAACATGGTAAGGTGGTAGAATATACTTCTAGGCAATTGAAAGTGTATGTGAGGAATTATTTGACTTATGATTTGGAGTTATTGGAAATGGTGTTTGCATTGAAGATTTGGAGACACTATCTATATGAGTTCATATTGATATTTATTTAGCTCATAAGGGCCTACAATATGTATTCACCCAAAAGGAGTTGAATCTCAGGAAAAGGAGATAGCTTGAGTTCCTCAAGGACTATGACATGAGTCTCTACTATCACCCAGGTTAAGCTAATATGGTTGTTGATGCTCTTAGTAGGTTATCTATGGGGAGTTTCTCTCATATGGGCGAAGAGAAGAAGGACTTGGTGATGGTTATATACCATTTGGCTAATCATGGAGTTCATCTCTTAGATTCTAAGGATGGTGATGTGTTTGTATAAGAGGTGGTGAAGTCATCTCTTGGTGTTAAAGTAAAGGAGAAGCAGATATTGGATGCTATTTTGAGGCAAATCAAGGATGATATGGGTAGGAATAAGGTGATAGCTTTTGCGATTGGTGGTGATTCTATCTTAAGGTATCGAGGTAGGTTCTCTATTCTCGATGTGGATGGTCTACGAGGTAGAATTTTGGCCAAAGCTCATGAGTCACATTATTTGTTTCATCCTAATTTGATGAAGATGTATCAAGACCTTAAGTATATTTATTGATGGAATAACATAAAAAGGTATATGGCTAATTTGTGCCTAAGCTCATGGTGTGTCAACAAGTGAAGGTGGAGCACTTGAGCACCGGTGGGTTGTCTCTAGAAATTAAATTGCTTGTACGGAAGTGGGAAGTTATTAATATGGATTTCATTTTCGGTCTTCTGCTGTCTTAGAACTAGTTTGACTCTATTTGGGTCATCGTAGATAAGATGACTAAGTCTGCTCACTTCTTGCCAGTGAGGACTAATTATTCTACTGAGGACTATGCAAGTTTGTTTATTCAAGAGATCGTGAAGTTGAATGGTGCTACAGTTTCCATCATTTTAGATCGTGGTACTCAATTCTCATCTCATTTTTCGCAGTCGTTCCAGCGAGGTTAGGGGACTAAGGTAACCCTTAGTACCGCTTTCCATCCGCAGATGGATGGACAAGTGGAAAGGATAATTTAGATTTTAGAAGATATGCTTCGAGCTTATGTAATTGACTTCGGTGGTAGTTGGGTTGACCACTTGCCTCTTATAGAGTTTGTGTACAATAATAGCTATCACTCTGGAATTGGTATGGCTTTGTTTGAGCCATTGTATGGTAGGAGGTGTAGATCTTCTATTAAGTGGTTCAAAGTTGGTGAGACAAGGTTGTTCGGTCTTGGTTTAGTTTTTCAAGCTATGGAGAAGGTGAAAGTGCTTCAGGATAGGCTTAAAACTACCCAAAGTCGCACAAAGTCCTATGCAGACGTGAGGCAAAAAGATTTGAAGTTCAATGTGGGTGATTGGGTGTTCTTGAAGGTGTTTCCCATGAAGGTGATAACGCTCAAACTACACCTCTCTTACGAGAATTTAAGTGATCGTTGTCAAAATATAACCCAACTAGGTTGGGGTCGAATCCCACAAGAAATGTGGTGTGAATTTAAGCTATCTACGGGGTCATAAACTGATAGTTAGTAGTTTCTTGTGAATGGGGGTTTTTGGAAAGGTAGCAAATAACTACTTCTTAATTCAGTGTTTGAAATCAATATGTTAAGGGAAACCAGAGTTATGTTAACTATGGTTATTGGGATTTGACAGACGTTGGTGACGGTTCAAGATTCTTGTGGTAGGTAGGAATAGCAGACTATCCTTGTCGAAGTTATGTCTAAATGTTTCTCAACCTATTTAGACATTTAACCACCTAATTCTTTCGAACTTAGGTAATTCATATTTCATAACAGGATGTTATCTCAAGTAAATTAATCTTGTTACAGCATTAATTATTAAATGTAAGTTTGATCCTTCCAAGTCCCTGTTGATAATTTGCTTCTTACTTGGGTTGATTTCTTATCTCAAACAAATCACTAGTAAGCAAGGCTTATTGTTTGCAACCAATAGTCAGAATATAAAATAATGAAATTAACAAGAAGTTTCTACCACCATTAGAATCGTAAACACTTAGTTACGTTACAAACCCAAACCCATAGATCCCACAACTTGGGTTAAGGGAATTTAGCTACTCATAATATAATAAGCAAGACAATAAATTGAATTCATAATTTGATAGATGAACTTACAGCAAGATGAACAGCAACAAGTATTTCTCAGATTTTATCGATTTTATGCTCAAATGTCTTTTGACCTATTTAAGCATTTAATTTCCTAATCCTCTCAGGCTTAGGGAATTTTGATTCATTTCCTAGATTTTACCTCAGGTTAAATAACCTCGTTATAGCGCTGATTATGAAATGAAGTATTTTCGAGTCACTGTTGATAATTCACTTCCAACTATATTTGATTTCTTTCTCAAGAAAATCAAAGTAGGTATGTCTACTATTTGAAACCAACAAATGTTAATTAAAGCTTTAGAATTATCAAGAAATCTTGCCAGCTATTGAACCTTGAATACTTAGCACCTTATTAATACCTAACCCTAGATCCTATAATTCAGTTTAATGGAGTTTAGCCACTCATGATACAATAAACAAGTACACAAGTTGAATTTATAGTTGGGCAGATTAACTTACAACGATGATGAAAATCAAGAAGTGTAACTTGAACTGAATCTTAATACAAAACTCCTAAAATATTAACAACAGTCTTCTCTCAACAATAATGTTATAGAGAATATTGGAACGAGAGAGAGAGAAAAATCGTGCACAAAGTATATTGCAAGATATGTCGATGATAATTAGAAAACCCTAAAAGCTCCTATTTATAATTGAGTCTAATTAAGGAAATAAAATAACAACTTAAGTAAATTTCTCGAATAGGTGACGCCATTAGGTGACACCTTATCAAGGGTATGACACCTTATCAAGAATGGAGTCAGATTTTCTTCAATGTTGACAAGCTCCGCCTAAGGCTGACGATGTGGATGATGATATATCAGGAGTCTGATGACGTATCATGGATGTCATCAGCTCCTCTTCCCTTTTGATAATTTCTGCCTAAGGCTGACGATGATCCTGACGCCTTATCACAACTCTGACGCCTTGTCACAAAATGTCGTCACAACTTCTCTTAAACTCCCATTCTCTGGTTAAACCTAACGGTGGCCTTGATAGCTTATCACTAGGCTGATGACTTATCATAAATGTCGTCAGCCACACTTATCCTTTATTTTCTTCAGAATTCAACCTTTTTGCTTCCGTTAATATTGGTACCCCTACACCTTATCTTTTACTGCAAAATTAAAGTAAAACTAATCAAATATGACAAAAGTTACTTAACACTTCACAATTATTCATGGAAAAAAACATGAAATGTGTTAGCATTTTCTCACACATCAACACCCTTAACTTAGAACAATTGTTTGTCCTTAATCAACTAAACACAACTAAGACGATATAGAGCACTTTCAGCAGTCAGTTATTCACTTAAGCTCAAAACATATTGACCATCTCCAAGGTCAGTCAAATTAAAAAAAATTATGTCTATTATTGAAAACAACCATGAAAATCACAAGGATCGAGATATAGAAAAAATTAAGCAATATCAACCAAGCATATACCCAGATTACACTATCCGAACAAGTCAGTGACTAGCAACATACCCGGTGTGCCCTCACAACAAAGAAATCCCCTTTTCACTCACATCAGAATTCACATACATAACAAAGGGATAATCATAAGACTCACTCTCAGAATGAAGTTCCAAACATTGCATGTCAAATTCCATAGGCTTGTCCTTACAATCGGTACCCAAGTCTTCAGACAGGTCAATTAGGATCACTATAGGGATTTTCTTAAGCTTGTAACATAGGTCAGGGGCTAGTATGATATTCATGGATATTTTAGAGTGACTATGCTTCCTTGATACTACTCTAAACTCTTGGGGTTTCAACTCCCAACCTTCTTTTCTTTCTCTCTTTTACTAATAACACATGCTCAAGATGGATACGGTCTTTTCAGTTATCATATTATCTTTTACGTAGCTTTATCTTTTCTTATTCCTTTATCACCGCACATAACTTTTTCTTCTTTTCTTTTATTCTTCCTCCCATCATGCTAGCCACCCTCAACTTAGGATATTTGCCTAAGTCAAGGTGCACAGTGTCCAAGGAGGACCAGGGCCAAAATAGGTTCATTGTGATGTATATAGGATAGTGAGAGGTGTCGTATAAAGAAATAGGCTAATTAGGCTTAAAACAGGGATCAAGAGATATTATGCACATCAGGAAGGTCATTTTGGCTAAAGTGGGCTAAAATTAAAAATGGCCTATGATCCTTTCCAAACTCCTATCCTATGACCATGGCAAGACTAACAGGGAAAGTTCTAGATTCAACACACAACAGGAACTGAGTAAGACCTTACACATATGGCCCACAAGTATCTTGTATATTACTACTTATTTGGTTTATGCACTTGTTTAACAAAGGTAATTCAGTAGCCAGACTAATGCCACAAAAATATACACCGTGGTCATAAATGGATGCAATTTACACAGTAAACAATATATCAGACCAATGGAGAGGTACTCAAAAATCACAAAACAAGATAACTGCCTCAAGTACATGTATTACTCCTAATTATATACCATAAATTTTTATAACAATATTTTGCCCTACATCTTCAACTTAAAATTAAAAATAAAATGAACTCAAGATTTAGGGCATACCTGGAGTGAATCAACCATGAGGCTTATGGGTTTACGAACCTACTGCTACATCAACTGTTGTTTTCTCTCCATTGGGAGCACCTGTCCTTACAGTGGTTGGAGCCCTGCTAGATGAGGCACCTGCAGCCCTATCTTGGATGGTTGCCTCTCATTTATCGTTATTCTCTAGGGACTCCATTCTTGATTTCTTCAATTCCTCTTTTTCGGCCTTTTTTTTGCCTTCTTTTTCACTCTTCTTTATTCCTCACTATCCGGTTCTTCTGTCTTATCTTTTCCCTTCTTCTTCCCCCTTTTCATCTTTTTTTTGGTGAATCTCCAGTGAGATCAAGTATTGGAATTTCTTTTTCAAATTCATCCACAACTGGACCGGTCGGCATAATAAATTGGTGCTGCTGTATCACCCCAACATCTACCTTTACCTTGTCCAATGCCGCTCTGAACTTAGAAAGATCGTCCCCTGAAATTTCTTTTGCCCATGCATCAAATTAGTTCTCCAAATCTGCAACCCATTTAGGAAAATTAACAAAAGGCTCAAGGGCAGCCTTGATTCTCTTGTCTACTACAGCTGCAAACTATTTTGCAAAGGCATATAGTTGTGCCTCACACTATTTGGCTTATTTAGCCACTTTTCTGATATTAATTGGATGGAATAAAAATCCTGTTGTTGTTGTAAGAGCTGAGGGGTTGGAATCATTCTCAGGCACTGAACCTACATGTGCTAAAGAAGTTGGGTGCACAGTCTTAGAATCTTGCACCTCCACATTAGGTGTTGAACTGGCATCTATAACTGGAGGATCTGCTGCTACCCTAGCACCTCTATTATGTCTCAGTACTGGCTAATTTTTATCATACCGCATGGGGTTGTGAGTCTTTGGTCAGGAATGTCATCATCAACCTGTGCAATCTTTGGCATATTAGCAGCTCGGCACAACTCTGTAATAAGACAAGGAAAATGATAAGCAGTGTCAGTTCTCAATATTCTAATCTTCATCTCAACAGCAATAATTTCCCCAAAATTTAGGGAGATCTTCTGCACCATGCTTTCTACTAGGATAGCTCGGTCATCACCCAAAATGTTGTCTCCATCAGTGGGCATCATCCAGATACTCACTATACCCCACCAAAAATTTGCCTCTTCAGTCAAAGAGGACTTAAAAATTCTCTCATTTGGGTTGGTCACCCATGCTGGTTCTCTTTCATCTATGATGTTGCCCAACCATGGATGTTGGTTTTCTTGATTTTTTACCCGAGCATAGATAGATGGTGCAGTGGCCTGAGGAGTGAAGTTGGGGCCATGCAAAAACCTGTTGATTGTTCTGATTGAGACATCAACCCTTATTCCGCTTACGTAAACTATATCCAACAGGGGCTGGTCTGCAGCTCGTTTTCCTGGTCTACACATGTTTTCTAACTGAGCTAGGTAGTTTGTGTAAAACTCCCAGACCAGTGCAGGGCAAAATGAGCCTCCCCCTTTTTCTGTCTATCCCAAGCCGTACTTTTGGAAATTCGATTCCACTTCAGGGTACTTTCTAAACCCTTGGGTGATAATCTATTTTTCTTCTTGAATCATCCTTTTAACTTTTCTTCTATCAGTTCTACGAAGCCCAGCAGTGAAGATGCCCTCTGCTTTGGGTATTTTCCATCTAGCATTGTCTCAAACTTTAGGATTCTTACATTTGATAAGTGTTCCCCGAGCTAGAGACTCTTCATCATCTTGTTGTTCAGTGGACGGGGAGCCGAATGTTGTTTCCTAGGACTCAGACTCCTCAGACCCTTCATGTTCCTCTTCCTCAGATTCAATATGTTTAGACTCATGTTGCTCATGTTCAGAATGTTCAGATGCCTCCTGCTCAGAAGTTATTGTTATTTTAGTGTCCTCACTATCCTCCACCACAACTGGTAGGGGTGGTGAAGGTTTTGTAGGGCTTTGCTTCTTCTTTCGCTTCCTGAGCAGGGGTTCTTCCTCTTCATAATTAGACTCCTCATCAATGAGTTTCTGACGTACACTTTTTTGTTGTTTCTTCTTGGTAAGATGAGGACTCTTTCATTTGGGTGCCATTATAAGGATCCTATAGAAATAGAAAAACATAATTCAATCCTCAAGAGCATAAACACAAACACATTAATCATTTAAGCTTTACATCCTTTGAGAAGGCTCATTCATGCTTCAGGTTCCAGGTGTGACGACATTTCTTGATAAGCCATCACGACTATGATAGCTTATCATAATTGACGTCAACCTTAGATAGAACCTACAAAACGTTATTAACTTTTGACGACATTATTGATAATCCGTCACAATTATGATACCCTATCAACAATGCTGTCAGCTCTAAACAGAAACCACTTCATTCTTAGTAGCCTTTGACAAGATTCATGATAAGCCATCATAATTGTGATAGCTTATCATGAATGTTGTCAGATCTTATCAGAACCCCACTTGTGACTTTAATTCTGGATTAGAAACCCAAATTCTTCTTTGAATCATAGGGATTTTTTGATTCGTGAACTAAGGTTTTAACTTTTCACAAGTCGTGCATAGTTGTAAAACCTAGGTTTCAACTTTTAACAACAAAGATAACACCAACATGATTCATCTTCTTTGAACATCTAATGTTTTCACAAGTTTACCACTTAACCCATGAGAAGAGAAGAGCTAAAGTTCAATCATACCTGGTAGGCGACTTAGCTTCTTAAGTAGATTAGAGCAGATGAGAATGTAAGAGAGAGATCACTTTTTTTTTGCCTTAGCTTCAAACCTACATTCACAAGAAAGACGCTTTCTTGAAGTGTTTTGAAAAGAGTAGGAAATAAACTAACTAAGGAAAGCAATACGCTAAAAAATAAAGAAAAATAAAACTAACAAAAATTTGAAGAGGTTCCACTGCCGGGCAGGGTCAGATTTTCTTTAAACTGGGTCCAGAATTCAGCTTTTATGGATTTGGGCTATCGACAACTTGTGATGGCTTATCAAAAGTATGATAGCCTATCACAAACGTCGTCACCCTTAATAGAGGATGCCTCAAGTTTGGCCTATCTGATGACATTATTGATAGCTTATCAAAGTTATGGCGGCTTATTAGAGATGTCGTCATGACCTTTTAGTTAACCTCCTCATTTTTCACCTTCTCTGTACTAAATCCAAATTATAAAAGTAAAAAAACTTGCTTAAACATAAAAACTTTGGGTTGCCTCCCAATAGCACCTGATTTACTATCGCAGCACGACTTGGTTATCTTGACTACTCAGACTTCGCAAAGACAACCTAATGATACCTCTTTACCATCATCACAGAAGACGTCAATGATTAAGAAAGCACTCAACTTTTTAACTGAATCATGGATGAGTCTATTTTGAAGCGTGCTTCTTTGTCATTAAACTTTAACTTTAGCTCGTTTAACTCCATGTCTACTAGCACTCTCCCAGTTTCAAGTAATAGCCTACCCAAGATAATGGGCACTTCAAAATCCACCTCATAATCTAGGACCACAAAGTCAGCAGGCAGAATAAAATCGGCTACCTTTACCAAAACATCGTGTAGTATGCCCACAGGCTGCTTCACGGACCTATATGCCATTACCAACCGCATATTTTTTTGGGTAGGATCCCCCAAACCTAATTTATTATACACAGCCAGTGGCATTAGATTTATACTGGCTCCCAGATCGCATAGTGCTTTTGTGAATTTCAAGGAACCAATAGTACACGGGATGGTAAATGCTCCCATATCTGTCTTTTTCAACACTAAAGACCTTTTAGAGATAGCACCACAGTGGTGAAGATTGTCCTCCGGCTCATGGCTAACCTTCCATTTCTTAGTTACAAGGTCCTTCATAAATTTCACGTATCCTGGTATTAGCTTAAGTGCTTCAACCAGAGGTACATTTATTATCAATTGTTTAAGCATTGCTATGAATTTGCCAAATTTTGCATCATCAGCCTTCTTCTTCAATCGTTGAGGAAAGGGAGGTGGTGGTCTTGGGATTGTTTTCAACACCACTTCTTTTTCCTTCTTATTTTCCTTATCCGAATTATCAACAGAACTATAAAGCTTCTCAGACTCCACTGGATTACTTTCTTTGGATTCATCGACAACTACGCCACTATCTACAGATTTTCCCACAAATGGGCCAGGTAATATCTTGCCACTCCTAATGGTAATCGCCATGCATCAGCCATCATTTTGTGGATTCTGAACCATATCACTAGGTAAAGTACCATTTTTTCTCTGGTTCAGTATTGCAGAAAGTTGACTCATCTGCTGCTCCAACTGCTTCATAAAAGTGGAGTGTGAACTAACCAACTGACTCAGGGTAGAGAATTCACTCTTCATAGTGTTCCCCCAATTTGGTAGCCTCAACTTCCTTCAATAATTTTTCCATCATGTCCTTCATGGACATCTTTCCAGAGCTAGTTGGTGCAACATCTTGACTTTCAGGAGGAATATATAAACCAGTCCTATCATTATTGCTTCTCCAGTTTCCTTGCTCCCTATCTTTATAATTAGTCTTTTCATAAAAGTTCTGACCTTGATTCCCTTGGCAACTGCCTCAGAACCCCCCCTGATTACTCACATAGTTTTTCTCCTCATCTGCATTAGTAGCCACAATGCACTGAGATTCCACAGCTTTGACCTTTTCAGTCTTACATGACAGCAAGTGTTTGGCCAGTAAGTCCATCTGTGTCTTTAGGTGGGCCATGTCTTTATTTTGCTCCTTATCTCTTCTGCGCTGCTCCGTAGTCATACCAACAGAAATAGTCAGGCTAGCTACCATAGAATCCCTGGTATGCCAAGCCTAAATCTGATTGGTCATCCTATTTAGCATATCTAAGGCATCTTAAAAAGACAGATCAACAAATGAACCACCAGCAGCATTATCTACAATCAACTTTGTTACAGAGTTAAGAGCCCTATACAAAGTCTCCATTAAGTGTAGGTCCGTCATATAATAGTTCGAACGTTGTGTCAGCTTCTTCTTGAACCTATCCTATGTCTCATGCAAAGCTTCGGTAGGGAGCTATCTAAAGTTTTTGATCTCGTCTCTAAATTGTACCCTCCTAGAGGGTGGAAAAAACCATTCTAGGATCTCTTCTTTTAAATCCCTCCAGTGGGTGATAGAATCAGGCGTAAGCTTATTTAACCACATTATTGCCTCTCCAGATAGAGACAATGGAAACAATCTTAATTGGATCGCATTTTGGCTCACTCTCGAATTATTAAAAGATTTGCAAATGGTGATAAAGTTCACTAAGTGCATGTTCGGATCATCACCAGGCAGGCCACCAAACAATCCCTTCAGATTTAGGAGTTGAATCATGGTACTTGTTATACTAAATTTTGCACCAGGTGCCAACGGTGGATAAATGATAGCACCAGTTGCACCTCCTCCATCCATTCCTTCATCATTATCATCAACCTCGTATTGGAAAGGTTGTTGACCATACCTTCCTCTGACTGGACAGTTTCTATTGAAATTTTGCTACGCAGGTGCAGCAATTTGCTCTGCTCGCCTCGGATTTTAAGGATTCAGCAATTCCTCATCACCCAAGTCCTCATCATCAGGGTTCGGATGAAGTACTTGTTGACCCTAGTTATGTATGTTCACCTGAGCCCTGGCCAAGGCTGCCAGTTGATCAACCTCTTATTGTTCTGCCATTCTCCCGATCAGCTACGTTCTAGATTAATTGGTAATAACGGTTCTCCAGAACTTCTTGTTTTTGGCATAATCAACAAGGATCCTGCAATTAAACAAAAACAACAAACATACGTAAATCTAGGAAACTTAACTGACGGTTAATTAGCGCACACAAACTTTCAGATTACAACCATATTCCCCGGTAATGGCTCCATTTTTTATAACGCTCAAATTATACTCTTGAATGGGTGTAAGCTATCATTGTCATAAAAACCCAACTAGGTTGGGGTTGAATCCCACAGGGAATGAGGTGTGAACCTAAGTTATTTGTGATTTAATTCACTGATAGTTTAATATTTCCTAAAATGGGGGGTTTAAGTTTTACGAATAATTGTTTGCCACTTTAATTTCGATGTTTGTAATGAAGAGTTTATGAAATAACCAAAATTATGTTCTAGGGCTTACGGTACATAACAGATGCTAAAGGTGGTTCAAAATTCTCATGGTGGGTAGGATAACAAGCTATTTTTATCGATGTTAAGCTCAAATGTCTCTCGACCTACTTAAGCATTTAATTTTCTAATCCTCTCGGACTTAGGGAATTTCTATTCATTGCCCAGATTTTACCTCAGGTTAACCAACCTTGTTACAGCTCTAATTATAAAACGAAGTATTTTTGAGTCCCTGTTGATAATTCACTTCCTACTATATTTATTTCTTTCTCAAGCAAATCAAAGCAGGGGTGTCTACTGTTTGAAACCAACAAACATTAATTAAAGCTTCAGAATTATCAAGAAATCCTACCACCTATTGAACCTTGAATACTTAGCACATTATTAAGACCTAACCCTAGATCCCATAATTCAGGTTAACGGAGCTTAGCCACTCATGATGCAATAAATAAGTACACAAGCTGAATTCATGGTTCGGCAGATTAACTTACAACGATGATGAAAATCAAGAAGTGTAACTTGAACTGAATCTTAATACAAAACTCCCAAAATATTGATGACAATCTTCTCCCAACAATTATGTTCTGGAGCGTATGGAACTCGAGCGAGAGAAAAATCATCTACAACGTAATTGTAAGATATGTCAATGATAATTAGAAAACCCTAAAATCTCCTATTTATACTTGAGTCTAATTAAGGAAATAGAATAACACCTTAAGTAAATTTCTCAGACAGGTGACGCCATTAGGTGATGCCTTATCAAGGGTCTGAAGCCTTTTCAGAAATGGCATCAGATTTTCTTCAATTTTGACAAGCTCTGCCTAAGGCTGGCGATGTGGATGACAATGTATCAAGAGTCTGATGACGTATCATGGATGTCGTCAGCTTCTCTTCCATTTTGATAATTTCTGCCTAAGGATGATGATGATCCTGGCGCATTTTCACAACTCTGACGCCTTGTCATAAAATATCGTCACAACTTCTCTTAAACTCCCATTCTCTGGTTATGTCTGACGGTGGCCTTGATAGCATATCACCAGGCTGACGACTTATCATGAATGTCGTCATCCATACTTGTCCTTTATTTGCTTCAGAATTCAACCTTTTTGCTTCCATTATTATTGGTTCCCCTGCACCTTATCTTTTACTGCAAAATTAAAGTAAAACTAATCAAATACGACAAAAGTTGCTTAAGACTTCACAATTATTCATGGCTAAAAGCATAAAATGTGTTAGTATTTTCTCACAATTTACCACTTATATAGTTCATGCAATTGCTTGGCAATGATTATCAAGTCACTAGAACTAATACCATAACAAGATGCACAGTGGTCACAATTAGATGCAAATCACACAGTTAAACAATCAAACCATTTGAGAGGTGTTCACAAAATAAAAAAACCATGTTAACTGCCTCAGGTATTTGTATTTCACCTAGTCAACTACAAAATATTACAACAACAACTCACCCTACACCCTCAACTTAAAATCAAAGAAAAACTAAAGTAAGGGTTAGAGTATACCTAAAGTAGATCAAGCAAGGGGATCATGGGTTTCCTCTTAAGTAGCGCCTAATTTAACATCGTGGCACGACTCAGGTATCTCGATTACTTCTCTCCTATCTTCATAAAACACATCCACGATTGAGAAGATACTCATCTCTTTTTACTGTGTCATGGATAAGTGCATTTCAAATCTTACTTCTTTGTCATTGAACCTGAACTTCAGCTCATGCAGCTCCATGTCCACTACCACTCTCCCAGTCATAAGGAATGGTCTACCCAAAATGATAGGTACTTCAAAGTCCACCTCACAGTCTAGGACTACAAAATCAGCAGGAAGTATAAAGTCGGCCACTTTTACCAATACATCATGTAATATTCCAACTGGCCGCTTTATAGACCTATCCACCATCACCAACTGTATGTTTGTCGGGGTAGGATCCCCCAAACACAACTTTTTATACACGGCTAGCGTCATCAAATTTAGGTTTGCCCCCAGATTACATAGCACCTTAGCAAAATTAAGAGACCCAATTGTACATAGAATAGTGAATGTTCCAGGATTGGCCTTCTTCTGCATTACAAATCATGAAGAAATAAAACAACAACGGTGGAGATTATCCATCGGCTCATAACTTACTTCCCTCTTCTTCATCACCAGATCCTTCATAAATTTGGCATATCCTAGGATTTGTTCAAGTGCCTCTACCAAAGGCACATTCACTGTTAGTTGCTTTAACATTGCCATAAAATTTCTAAATTTTGCATCATCCATTTTCTTCTTCAACCATTGAGGAAAGAGAGGTGGTAGTTTTAGAATAGTGGTAACCACTACCTCCTTCTCCTTCTTTTTCCTTATTCTGGAGCATCATCAGAACTATCCAGCTTCCCAAACTCCACTATACATTCTTCTTTGGGTTCATCATCTACTTCAATCATATCTTTAACTGAACCTTTGTCCACAGAAGGTCCAGGTAATATCTTACCACTTCTAGTGGTAATCACCATACATGAGCCATCATTCTACGGATTCTGAACTGTCACTAGTAACGTTCTACTCTTCCTCTAGTTTAGCACTATAGAGAGTTGGCTCATTTACTGTTCCAACTTTTTGATCGAAGTGGAGTGTGAGTTTACCAACTGACTCATAGAGGATAGATCGGTCTTTATGGTGTCACCCCTGAGTTGGTAGACTCCACTCCCTTTAATTATTTAGCCATTATATCCTATATGGACATTTCTTTAGAACTTGTTATAGTAGCCTCATGATTTCCAGGAGGGACATATAACCCACTCCTATCATTATTGCTTCTCCAATTTCCTTGCTCCTATTTCTTATATCCAGCCTTTTCGTAATAAGTTCAACCATGATTTCCTTGGATATTGCCTTGGAAACCCCCCTAATTATTTACATAGTTTGCCTCTTCTTCTGAGTTGGACTCCACTTTGCCCTACAATCTCATAGCCTTCACTTTCTCAATTTTACCTGATAGTAAATGCTTGG
This sequence comes from Capsicum baccatum var. pendulum, assembly GCA_030864225.1. Classification (NCBI taxonomy): domain Eukaryota; kingdom Viridiplantae; phylum Streptophyta; class Magnoliopsida; order Solanales; family Solanaceae; genus Capsicum; species Capsicum baccatum. The sequence continues at coordinate 158,922,351 of CM061555.1, read as the reverse complement.
TTAGCAAGTCCATCTGTATTTTTAGGTGAGCAGTGTCTTGATCATGCTCCTCATATCTTTTGTGTTGTTCTACAGTCATACCAATAGAAATAGTGGGGCTTGCTACCATAGAGTCTCTGGTATGTCATGCCCAACTCTATTTGGTCATTCTCCCTAGTATTTTTGAAGCCTCTAGAATGTAAGATCAATAAACTAACTACCAGTAGCATTATCTACAATTGGTTTTGTCATAGAGTAAAAAGCCCTATACAAAGTCTTCATCAAGTGTATGTCCATCATGTTGTGGTTTGGACACCGATAACGCTCAATCTACAGCTCTTGTAAGAGTGTAAAGCGGTCGTTGTCAAATATATAACCCAACTGGGTTGGGTATCGATCCCACAGGGAATAACCGATCAATAAGTAAGCAAAGATTATTAGACTTTTGGTGCAAGTCTCGTGAAAGGGGGGATTTTAATGTGCAAATAATGTAATCAAAATAGTAAAGTAAAAACAGAAAATAGCAAAGTAAAAAGAAAGAATGTTTAGTACGATGTAAAACAATGAGAATTGAGAAGTTGGGGTTATGTCCACCTTATGAGTTGTACGTCTCTATTGGCTATGAGTTGTGCGGAATTCAGACATTCATATGCTTATAGAGAATTGTATTCGATGGTAAATCCAAGCGTCTTTTGACCTCAACAAGGACTATTTCACTTTAACTCTTTCGAGATTAAAGCGTATCTAACGGTACAAATTCTCTAAGAGGTTAATCCAGTTACGGCACTAACTTTTTAATAGGGGATGGGACCCTATTACCTTGACATTATCTCTTTTCCATACATATAACTTTTCTTTCGAACAAGTTAATGCTATACTAGCGTTATTCTATGCGTCTGCAGCCACAAGAATTTGCATTAAGATGAAGAGAATAATGATATAAGCAACACACGTGTCACGAATTCACAAACTCATAGCCTTAGATAGTATCTCATAAGGCTTCCATAACCCCAACAGAGAAGTTTAGTTACCCATGAGTGTGATGGAAATCACAATAGACATTATCATTATACCACAATAAAAGATCTCACGTGTAGGATGGTGTGGTGTTAGGCGTGAATTCCTTGTAAAATAGCGATTCTCTTGTTGTAAAATTAAAATTCAAATAGATGAAAAATAATGTCAACAATGAATTAATAAAGAGAATTGTTTTGATGGATGGATGGATGGTAGATGGATGGGAATTGATGGAATGGGGGAATTGTTTTGAATGTGAGGAATGTATATAAAAATCTCTAGCAAAATAGGGTATTTATAACACCCATATCCTATTCCTACTAAGCTAATGAATTACTTAACCCAATCCTACTTGGTTAATGTATTATTATCCTAATCCTAATAAATTACTGCTAGTCGCCAAAGTCTTCAGAATTGTTGTTTTAGATCGGGACAGATTTTCCGTGCGCCACTTTTGGTCCTTGGCGTCCAAGACTCCTTTTCTCCTTTTGTGAAGCTTTCTTTGGCGTCAAGTAATCCATAAAATGCTGAATTCTACATCATTTATACCTGAAACTTTGCTAATCATGTTCGTTAGCTCACTTACAGGAAAAAGGACTAAAAGTGCATGAAATATATAATTTGTTCTCAAAACATTGCTAAAATATGGGTAAAATATAGCACTATAGGCGTGTAAATTTGCCTATCATCAACACCCCACACTTGAAGCTTTGTTCATCCTCGAACAAACTATCATGTCCATCTAAACATCAACTTAGGGTTTCACAGTATCAACACAAAATATTCGTCAAGACAAGCACAACAATTATCAACAAAGAGTAGTTCTCCGATCATTAGTAGAAACAATTTAACCTCTAGCATAGACTCGTGATGGTAGTTAATTCGTATCCAAAAGTTAAGGTACAAAGAATCATACACCACTACCCAAAACTCATCAACCATGTGTGTCTCACAATATATTACACATAATCACTCTCAAGCATAGTATATTTATCAAACATGGGTATAGAAATATCCTTGCTCTCGCTCTCACAAAGAATTCATATGCTACAACTGATGACCATAGGCTTGCCCTTAGTGTAATGCTCCACTTAAATGTCAGAATGCTAAGCTTAGGATCAAATAGGTCTTTTGATGGTTGTAATGTATGCTAAGGGACGGGTAGGACTATTTTGGCCAGTAATAGTGACTATTTTTCTAAGCACTTTAATACATCACATTGTATCATTAACACTTTTTCTTTCAAACATCCTTTCTACATTCTTTTATTCTACCACCCCTTTTTCTCCTCTTTTGTTCAATTTTAAACATGACTATCTTTTCAGTTTTCCTTTCCTTTTTCTTTTCATAACATACCTCTTATGATAGCACTTTTCTTTTTCATAACAAATTCAAGCACCAATACATTCTAAAGCATCATACTCACCTAATTTCCTCTTATTTTGTCACATGACTTTATAATTTAAAGCACTTAGGAATTTGGATCAAATTATGGTCTTGAAAAAAATGAATTAGGCTTACATATGAGGTTGTCAAAGAAAATAGGCTAAAGGCGCAAAGGGTTTAACTAGGATAATGTCCATGGGTAGGTAAAAAAAAGGTAAACAAGTCTAGGTTGCCAAAGAAATGCCTAAATCACCTCCTAGACTTGCACTCCTTATTTTCGCTTTACATACATACCAGGCAAGTTCTAGCATCAGCCACAAACACAGAATATACTATATTCTCACACACACAAGGCACATGGTCGACTTTATTGGGGTAGCATAGACTCTTGACCCAATAGATGAAGGGATTGAACAACACAATATCACATAGTGAGTCACAATTAGAGCCTAAACGTCTCAATAGTCATGATTTTAGCACAAACTCTTTCCATAATCTCATGCTGCCTATTAGAATAATTTCATGCGAAGTTAAGCTTAATAAAAAAATTTACTACTACAAAAAAGAAAAACAAATAACTACTAAAAATAAAAACAAAACAAACATAAATGCAAATGCAGATAGAGAAGTATAGCATGCAAATACCACCACCCCACACTTAGACGGGACACACTGCCCTCAGTTGAAAATAAATACGAAGAACCTGGTCAGTCGGACTCCTCCTATATGTCTGGGGTCATACCCCCTTCGTCGAAATCATCATTGGAGTCGTCATCCTCAAAATTTCCTCATAAGTACCCCACTTGATTCCAAGAGTACGTCGAGGTATTTGCAGTACGGAGGATTCACCTTGCTCTTTTCTTCCTCTTTTCTGGCCTCTTTGTGAAGTGGTTGTTTTTCTTGTCTTTTGGTGCCATTGTACCTGAGATCTCAATAGAGTCATGTTAGCTTAATCTCGGAAGATTCAATCAACAAACAGACAATAGTGGCACCACCCCACACTTAATTTGTTGACACAAGCTAATTAAGTGAATGATGTTGATTACTCAGACTTCATCGATATACGTTTTAGGTGTTATATTCCAACAATAAAATCAGAGCAGTCACACTTCTTGTAATCTTGGCAATACATTCATGTTGGATATATTAAGACTACTTCATAGGGATTGAATCAACGGATAGTATCTAACAATAATCACAACCTCCTATGTTGGCAGGCCACTATAAGTCTCATTCCGATGAATAAGTCATTCCAACATATAAGTATTCAAGTGACAAGATTATGCAATGTTAATGACTATGGCAATTCCGTAAGTAGTATAACAATGCATCAAAATCAAATTCAAGTTGGAAACAAGTTAAGATTATCCCAACGTATATGTTCACTCACTTGGTTGTGTATCAACAATTCAAACACATTCTTATCACCAATATTTCTTCAAGATTTAGCAATTCATAATAGGCATGATAATGTAGTACTTACGAAAAATAAATGAAGAACAAAGAAGTACTTACTTGATTAATGCCTTTGGTTGATGCTCTTGTGAAGAATTAGAGCAAAAGGAAAATTTTTGAGATGATTTGGAGAGTATGTGCGGTTCCTAGTTAGGTTTTTCAATGTGTTTGTGTTTCAAGACTAAGTCTCCTATTTATAGAAAAAGGTTGGGTCAGGTTTTTACCCATTTAAAATCGGTTTTGGAGACAAAAAGTGACCATAGGCGGCGCTTTTAGCTTTGCCTATGCTTGGCATAGGCGGCGCCTTTTGCTTTGCCTTTAGTGACCATAGGCGGCGCCTTTCACTTTGCATTTGAGATTCAGAGACAAAAGGCTTTAGCATAGGTGGCGCCTATGCTATGGCATACTTGAGCATGGGCGGCGCCTATGCTATGGCACACTAGATTCTGAGACCTTAGGCCATAGTATAGGCCTTGCCTTGTTCGTGGCCTAGTTTTACCTAGGCCTAGCCTTGATCGATGTCTATATTTTCATGAGCAATTCTCAAACCATAGCCTTTTGCATCTTCATTCCTAACTTACCACCTTTAACATGCAATATGTCCAAATCAAAATTTGAAACCGACCTTCTCGTTTTACCTCTTGCACCTACATTCACTCAAAAACAACACAAATTATTAGAACGATGGGTTGCCTCCCATCAAGCGCCTTAGTTTTGGTCGTGGCTCAACAAAATCCTAGGAAAACAAAAACAACAAAAATAATTTAAAATGATGGGTTGCCTCCCACCAAGCACTTGATTTATTGTCACGGCAGGACATAGCTATCTCGATTACTTAGTTTTCATCGAGATAGATGGGGCATCGTTTTATGAATGGATTCAAACGACGTTGATACTTACTTGTAGGCATGCAATCTTCTTTGATATGACTCTTGTTGATACATACCTCAGGAGGGATAGCAATTATATCATCAATCTTCCTACCCATAGCTCTCATGTATCTCTTCAAAGCAGAGATGAGAGCCTCTACGTGCTGTTCACTGAAATCATCCGCCACACTCTCCGAAAGTGTATTTCCATATCCCAAGAACGTATACCTTAGGTGACTTGGTAGCTCTTTCGATTTTAGAATTGGTGGTTTTTTAATAGAAGTCTTCGCTGTTTGTGAAGGTTGACTCATAAGATCAAGGTCCAACTTCTTAGGAGCAAGAGAATATGATTTTGTTCCTGTTAGAGCACAAGTGGTTTCTTTCGGTTCTTCAGCCTCCTCACGCTCAAAATTCAACAGCACATCAGATAGTGAATCATCAATAAGTGGCTTTTCTACAGATAATGCTTTCTTATCCTCATAAGCTACGGAGAACACATCCATATCGCTGGGCTGCTTCACTGCTTTGCATATATCAAAGCGGACCACTTCATCATTCAACCGAAATAAAACCTCATTATCTCTCATGTCAATAAGCACACTTCCAGTTACGAGGAAAGGACGTACCAAGATTATGGGGACTTCAGAATCCGCCTCACAATCCAGAATAACGAAGTCTGCAGGAAAGATGAATAAAGAAACCTTCACCAACATATCATTTAAGATACCCACAGGTCATTTTACCGACCTATCAGCCATCACGAGCCTCATATTGGTTGGTGTCGGATCGCCTAACCCCAACTTCCTGTAGACGGATAGTGGCATCAAATTGATGCTAGCACCCAGATCGCACAATGCCTTGGCAATATTCATAGATCCAATCGTGCAAGGAATAGTGAAAGCACCGGGGTCGGCCTTTTTCTGAACTAGAGATCTTGTAGCGATTGCACTGCAATGGTGAACATTATCTGTCGGCTCATAGCTTACCGCCCGCTTCTTTGTTAAAAGGTCCTTCATGAATTTTACGTACCCAGGCATTTGCTCTAGTGCCTCTACCAACGGAACATTAATGGTCAGCTGCTTTAACATCGTCATGAATTTGCTGAACTTTGTATCATCCGCAATCTTCTTCAATCTTTGAGAAAACGGTGGTGGTGGATATGGAATTGTTTTCTCCACGGCTTTCTTCTATCTTGATTTCGAATTTTGGTCTTTTCAGGCTGCAAACCACTAGGGGTGACGTCATGGACGTCTTGGTCATTGTCTATGGCGTCCTCATCTTCTTTATTTTCGGCCACTTGCTTGCTTTGGGATGAATTTTCCAGCACCTTACCACTCCTGGTAGTAATAGCCATGCATGATCCATCGTTCCTTCGATTTTGCACAGTGTTGCTAGGTAAAGTGCCAGCCTTTCTTTGATTGAATGCCGCAGATAATTGTCTCAATTGTTGCTCCAGCTATTTTATTGAAGTGGAATGCGAGTCAACCAATTGCTTCATTGAGGACAAGTCGTTCTTCACCTCATTCACTCCCGTATTAGTTGCCTCTACTCCTTTCAATAGTTTAGCCATCATATCTTCCATTGACATATTTCCAGAACTAGATGCAGTGGCGTCACGTCTTCCAGGAGGAACATACAAACCACTCCTGTCATTCTTATCCTTACAACTACCTTGATCACAGTCCTTATATCCTGAATTATCATAATAGTTCCGACCTTGGTTTCCTTGGGCATTGCCTCGGAAACCCCCCTGATTGTTCAAGTAGTTGGCTTCTTCCTCGGAATCGGATTCTTCTCTTCCTTTTGATGCAACAGCTTTAACTTTTTCGGTCTTCCCTGATAATAGATGCTTTGTAAGAAGATCCATCTGCATTTTCATGTGAGCCATGTCTTGGTCACGATCCTCTTGTCTTCTCCTATGCTCTGCAGTCATGCCAAAAGATACAGTAGAGCTTGCTACCTCAGAATCCCAGGTATACCAAGCTCTACTTTGCTTTGTCATCCGATCTAGCATATTGCTTGCCTGCACAAAGGTGAGGTCCATAAATGATCCACCTGCTACATTATCTACCACTGGCTTAGTCACCGAATTCAAAGATCTGTATAATATCTCCATCAAGTGGACATTGGTCATATGGTGATTTGTGCACCGCATAAGCTTCATCTTGAACCTCTCCCACGTTTCGTGGAGGGATTCAGTTGGAAGCTGCCGAAAATTTGTGATCTCATCTCTCAACTGTGCTCTTTTGGATGGAGGAAAGAATCTTTCTAGGAAAGCGTCTTTCAATTGCCTCCAATTAGTAATAGAATCAGGAGTCAGCCCATTCAACAATAGAGTTGACTCCCCAGACTGAGACAATGGAAATAAGTGCAGTCGAATTGCATTCGGTCCAACGCCAGGATTGTCGAATGACTTGCACGTAGAAATAAAGTTGACTAGATGCATATTAGGATCATTACCCACAAGTCCACCGAATAATCCCTTAGGCTATAATAGTTGAATCATTGTGCTAGTGATATTGAACTTTGCTCCAGGTGCCAAGGGTGGCAGAATAATGGCTCCTGTGGCACCAGCTTCATCCAAATTGTCATCATCGTCATCAAAAGGAATCTGCACAGCTCGGCGATCAGAACTCAATCGCGCTTGACGATCTCTCCTCTGCATGGGTGCTGCCATCTCAGCAGTACGCCATGGGTTTAGTAGCTCCTCATTGCCCAGGTCCTCATTATCAGGATTTGTTGCACGGCCTGGGTTATCAATATTCTATTGATGCACTTGAGCATTTATCCTTTCAATTTCACGTTGTGCATCCATTGATGCACTGAACAAACCTGAATAAAACAAAAACAACAACTAAAAGTAAAAGTACAAGAATCTTTGACCAAAGGGTCTAGTAATTATCACAAACTTAGTTGACAACCGTATTCCCCAGCAACGGCGCTAATTTTTGATAACGCTCAATCTACAGCTCTTGTAAGAGTGTAAAGCGGTCGTTGTCAAATATATAACCCAACTGGGTTGGGTATCAATCCCACAGGGAATAGCCGGTTAATAAGTAAGCAAAGATTATTAGACTTTTGGTGCAAGTCTCGTGAAAGGGGGGATTTTAATGTGCAAATAATGTAATCAAAATAGTAAAGTAAAAACCGAAAATAGCAAAGTAAAAAAGAAATAATGTTTAGTATGATGTAAAATAATGAGAATTGAGAAGTTGGGGTTATGTCTACCTTATGAGTTGTACGTCTCTATTGGCTATGAGTTGTGCGGAATTCAGACATGCATGTGCTTATAGAGAATTGTATTCGATGGTAAATCCAAGCGTCTTTTGACCTCAACAAGGACTATTTCACTTTAACTCTTTCGAGCTTAAAGCGTATCTAACGGTACAAATTCTCCAAGAGGTTAATCCAGTTACGGCACTAAATTTTTAATAGGGGATGGGACCCTATTACCTTGACATTATCTCTTTTGCAAACATATAACTTTTCTTTCGAACAAGTTAATGCTATACTAGCGTTATTCTATGCGTCTGCAGCCACAAGAATTTGCATTAAGATGAAGAGAATAATGATATAAGCAACACACGTGTCACGAATTCACAAACTCATTGCCTTAGATAGTATCTCATAAGGCTTTCATAACCCCAACAGAGAAGTTTAGTTACCCATGAGTGTGATGGAAATCACAATAGACATTATCATTATACCACAATAAAAGATCTCACGTGTAGGATGGTGTGGTGTTAGGCGTGAATTCCTTGTAAAATAGCGATTCTCTTGTTGTAAAATTAAAAGTCAAATAGATGAAAAATAATGTCAACAATGAATTAATAAAGAGAATTATTTTGATGGATGGATGGATGGTGGATAGATGGGAATTGATGGAATGGGGGAATTGTGTGGAATGTGAGGAATGTATATAAAAATCTCTAGCAAAATAGGGTATTTATAACACCCATATCCTATTCCTACTAAGCTAATGAATTACTTCACCCAATCCTACTTGGTTAATGTATTATTATCCTAATCCTAATAAATTACTGCTAGTCGCCAAAGTCTTCAGAATTATTGTTTTAGCCCGGGACAGATTTTCCATGCGCCACTTTTGGTCCTTGGCGTCCAAGACTCCTTTTCTCCTTTCGTGAAGCTTTCTTTGGCGTCAAGTAATCCATAAAATGCTGAATTCTGCATCATTTATACCTGAAACTTTGCTAATCATATTCGTTAGCTCACTTACAGGAAAAGGGACTAAAAGTGCATGAAATATATAATTTGTTCTCAAAACATTGCTAAAATATGGGTAAAATATAGCACTATAGGCGTGTAAATTCGCCTATCATCAGACACTGCATCAGCTTCTTTTTGAATCTCTCCCAGGTTTCATACAAGGCTTCAGTTGGGAGCTGTCTAAAGTTACTGATCTCATCCCTCAACTGTACCCTCCTGGAAGGTGGAAAGAACCTTTCTAGGAAAGCTTCTTTCAACTGCCTCCGATTGGTTATAGAATTGAGTGTCCGCTTATTAATCCACAATGATGCCTTTCCAGACAGAGACAATGGAAACAATCTCAAATAGATAGCATTTTGACCCACTCCTGGGTTATCAAAATATTTACAAATGGTGACAAAGTTCACTAGATGAAAGTTGAGATCATCCCCAAGAAGGCCACCAAACAACCCCTTCAGATGAAGGAGTTGAATCATAGTACTAGTAATGTTGAATTTTTCCCCAGGTTCTAATAGTGGAGGAATAATTGCACCCATTGTACCTGCTTCATCCATTCTATCATCATCATTATTGAGGTCATACTGGACCAACTGGTGATCTTGCCTCCTCCAAATAGACGATTTGTATTAGCATTATATTGTACTGGTGCAGCTGTTTGCTCTACACGTCTTGGGTTACTAGGGTTTAGCAACTCCTCATCTCCCAAGTTTTCATTCTTAGAATTTGGATGCCATACTTGTTGACCGTCATTCTATACATTCACCTGAGCTCTAGCTAAGGCTGCTAACCTGTCAGCCTCCTATTGGTCTACCATTCTATTGATTAGTTGCTACTACGGATTAAATGGTAATAATGGTTCTCTAAAACTTCTGGTTCTTGGCATACACCACAAAAGTCCTTCAGGAAACAAAAACAACAAAAAAAACTAAAACTAGGAAACTTGACTAACAGTCAATTAGCACACATAAATTTTAATTTACAACCGTATTCCCGAGCAACGGTGCTATTTTTTATAATGCTCAAACTATACCTCTCTTACGAGAATGTAAGAGATTATTTTCAATATATAACCCAACTAGGTTGGGGTCGAATCCCACAGGGAATATGGTTTGAATTTAGGTTATGTGGGTTAATCAACTGATAGTTAGCAGTTTCCTGTGAATGGGGGTTTTTGAAAGGTAGAAAATAATTACTTCTCAATTCAGTATTTGAAATCAATATGATAAGGAAAACCAGAGTTATGTTCACTATGGGTGTTGGGATTTGAGCCTAAGAATTTCATCGTACGTCCATCTTTCAGGTTTTAAGCTCTGAATTACGTTCCAATTCTCTTATTTCTAAGGCATATACCTCTTTCCCTATACTTACATTTTCTTAATGGTATGAAAATTGGTTTATTATTCATGGTTTTGATGTTGGGTTTTGAACTATGGATTGAGGGTTTTGGATATAAATTATTTGAAAATTTTCTCATGATTACTATTGAACTACTATGTGTTACATTATTAATTTATAAACTCTATAGGGTACATGGGAATGATGACTAGAATAGAGGTATAAAGAATTTGCCAAGATTGTAAAACATGGAAATAGGGGTATAAACGAATTCCTAAATAATTAGTTTTGGTATGGAAATTGGTATTGACCTCAACCCACTTGCATAATTGGTTTTGGAATGTGAATTATCATTTGGTTTGGCTATTTGCTTTGAAACTAATGCATTGCATAAATGGCTAAATGCATAAGAAAGATAATAAAAAGCTTGTAGGGTACAAAGGAATCCCTCGAGTGATTTATAATAATGGAGTCTACGGGGTGCAAAGGAATCCACTAAGTGTTGACTTAATGACATTCCTTTCAAGCTATAGTCGGCATGACGATACCACTAAATGATGCCTTAATAATTAACTCCTAGAATCATTGGATGGATTATGTGTTAAATGTTTTAATTTAGGATTAATGAGGGTTCTGTTAGATGGCCGTGATAGTGTGAGTCTAAAAGACTAATACTGAAAACTCATGTTTGCTCACATGAGGGGTTTTCTTGATGACCAGGTGCTTATGGGGTATAATAGAATCCCCCAAGTGTGTATATATAATTGTATTATGCCGGTGAAGGTTACGTCAGAATCCCTGACTTACTATGGTACCTCCAATTTATGAGGATAACACATACTGGCTCCCTTTTAACAGGGGTAGCTGAACCCATATAGCCCATGGGTGCCTGTTTATGATAGTAAAGATACACATTCCAGGTTACATTTTTAAAGTTTATGATAAGCCTTATTCCCTTTCCCTACATATGATATATATATATATGTATTACATATGATGTTGTGCACTGGTTTTAATAGTTGTATTATGGATCATGGCATTATTTTATCCCTTATCCCTGAGTTACATGTTAGTTTTCCAACTTCTTGCCATCTTCAGACTTTGTATCCCCACATGATGTAGGAACTGGCCATACTTCTACTTCTTCTGCATAGTGACTAGGTGGTCGTGGGACAGTTTATGAATTAACGTAAAGTGGTGCACTTCCATCCTTTAGAAAACCCCATTTCATACTTTGCATTTCCTAACGTTTTGACTCTTTTTTTGGATTTGTTTTTAGCCATGGTCGGGTGCATATCCCATTCAGACTATCTTTGATTTCGTTAGAGGCTTTGTTGGACATTACTATGGACTAGGTATTGGTTGTTGAATTCTTAGACTTTTTTATAGTCATACTTATCTATCCTGTTTTATGTTTAGAATCCCGTTGTTATATTATATTGTGTTCTGGTTGACTAGGTGAATGGGGTAGTCTCTGGTCCTTAGTGGACTTAAAAAACCCATCACGGCCAATACCTGGTTCGGGTCCTGACTTTTAATTATGATGTTCATGATAGGGAAATGATATTAAAGTGATTGAGAAAAATAATAGAAGATGCACATATTTATATACATGCATTCATTCATATGCCTTGACATTCCATTATGATTATATATGTTGTGGATTATTGAGTGGCTCGGTCTATTGGTAATGTTGATGGAATATTGTAGCACACTATGAATCCAAGGTATATCCTAATTCTAGTTTAGTGTTACCTATTCTAAGTGTATATTAATGGGAAATTATTGCACGAATTTGTTCCTCCTGAAGGGTCATTAAAATTCTAAGCCTTAGCGATGGTAAACCCAATAGCGCAATGTAATAGTAAATTACCAAGAAAACCCAGTGTAGTATGAGTTAGGATTTGTGAAAACCATGATAATGAGTTAGTGAAGGATGAAAAGGTATAAGTTAGAGTGGGTGGTTAAGGACAATGATATATGAAAATGTTAAATAGTAGGTAGGTCAGAGAGATGTTAAAAGTGTGTTGTTAATAGTCATTACTTGGGATTTATCATCAAAACTTTGCTTAATGTTATGATTTCTCCCTATTTGTTATTAATTTTATTTGTTTTAACCCTGGTTGGTCGATAATATTTACTAATACATGTGGTTGTACTGATAGTACACTTATTATATCTCCAATCAGTATATAGCTATGGTTCAGGTTAGTTGGGGGTTTTATAAGAGCGACGGTGATAACTAGAGGTTGCTCCTTCCCTCTCTATTTTTCATGGATATTGTGTTGTGGATTCTCCCATTCCTTGTCTAGTGCTTTTGTACTGGTTTCCACTAGTTTTTAGAATTTGTTGTTAATTATTTTTTGCATTACTTTTACATATCGGATTTATTAAACCAAATTGTAGAATGAATCAACTCGATAGTTGTAATTAATTTGAGGTATTTATTCAGATAACTGAGTTAAATTGTAAGCTTTAGATTATTTTAACTTCTGTATTAATTGATTGGTTGGGTGTTAAGGGTTTTTCTATCTGGGGTAAGTATGAGGTAGGTGCCTGCATAATCCATAGGTTGGGTCATGACAAGATGGTATTAGACACCAGGTTATCAGAATCCTAGTATAAGAGAAAATGTCGAGTAGAGTTATATAGGTTAGTGTGTTGATGTCCAAATCAAATCTGTAGGAGGTTACAAGGCATTTAGGAATCTAGCTCACCTTCTTTTCTCCTCTTGTGCTATTTTCTCCCTAAGTTGAGTCCAATTAGTATTTAGTAGATTCCACTTGTTATGTCAACCATCATAATTGGGACTATCTAGTCCCAATTGGTGTTGGAACAGGGTATTCCAACTAGCAAAGTCAATAAGTAGCATAAGTGTTGAAGTGTTATATTGGGAAATCCTTTTGGTATTATATTAAAGTGCTGGTGCTTTAAATGCTTTGTTATGGTGTGATAGAATACACTGTGTATTATTTATATGGGTATTTAATGTGTGATTATACTGTTACTAAATTATTGGATTGTCAAACTTCTTAAGCATAGAAATCATTTGTGTATATTGATTTTGTAATTTGATTTGTACAATGTGTGGCCAAGAGACCCGAGGAGCAAGAGTATCATGTGACCTTGAGTTGTATCTTCATTTTTGTGTCATGAGGCACGCCTTAACTCCTCGTGATTTGGAGTAGTCCTTGGTTTGTATTTGAATCCTGATGAACTAACCAGGAGCCTTGCCTTTTTGTGAAAAATAATATGTGAGGTGGGGTTCCTGAGAGGAAAGGGAGGCAAAAATGTGTTAGAACTAATCAAGTTGAAGAATTAGTTGCTATTACGATGGCTTGACTCGTGATATAATCACTCCAGACCTTAAAAGCCCTAGTGCATGAGAGTTAGAAACTATAATAGTGTTCAGAGGATTGTGTAATGTGATAAAAGACTTGGAAATAATTAGAAAAAAAAAAAGCAAAACTACTAGAGGTTACTGTTGCAGCGGATCCAGGTAGTAGCTTACCGACCCCTCCCCCTATTTTTATGATTTTGCATATCATTGTAAGGCATCCCTATATTTGCAATAACTAAAGATAAAAGAAAATTTCAATAAGCAATATGAGCTAAATCTATAATTATTAAGGGTGTAGGGATGATAAATGTCTTAAGAAATGAGAGAAAAATAAAGGGAAGTAATTGTTTGTTACATGCTCCAAACGAGGGAAACCAAAATCCAAATCCATTAAAAAGGAGGCATCTAGCTGGTGGTATCATATCTGAGGCTTAAGGCATTCGATCCCTCCTCTTTTATTCCTATAAGAAAGTAGAACTCATCGGTATTCTTCCTAGTCAACTTTGGGAGATTCTTGGTGAGAGTCACACTTAAACACCACTTAGACCGCCTTCCACATCCCCGCAAGTATGTGGTCCCAGGAGTAGTGTTTCTTGTTCTCTTCATCTAGATTACTTCAGAGTTTAATATAAGCATGGGTCAGATCCACAAGTTCAATCGATCTTGAAGGAGACAACCCAGGAGGAGGCATCTGAGTCTTCTTTATGTATCCCTAAAAAGTAGTAAGGTCAGCCTCCTAAACATCGAGAGATACGGGATTTTGTGTAGGAGGGGGTACCCAACTCTCCAACCCCACCAATCTGGCTACTCTCACCTTCTTCTCCCACGTTTCTCTTTTCTTTACTCCCTCTTCATATGCCCCTACCCCTCAATGGGTTTTATGCTACCTCTCAATAGTCCATAGTTTCCTAAGGAATGCCCACCCTATTACATAGTACGATGAACAAGGAAGGCAAGAAAAGATTGCTTGCCAACCTCTCCCTACCATGTAAATATTGTTCCTCATCCACAATTTTCACCCCCACATTTACCTTAATCTCTTCAAGAGCATACGTTATCACCATAGCCCAATGGAAGGCCATATCTATAATATTACCCGAAGGACAAATCCTCTGGGACACTAATGTAACAATACATGGGCCTCAGTCGAGAAATAGGCTCTCTTAGTCCCCCTAGCGCTGGACCATTTCATATCATTAACTTGACCCTCCGGCGCCAAGACCTTGGACGCCCACACCGAGTAAAATTCTCAAATCTTTTTCTCAAAAATGGCATTGGAGGGGTTTGAGAGCCCTAAAGCATCATTGATGGTGGAAACATCCATTAAAACCTTATTTTCCTAGATGTGGACAGTAGGGAGAGGTACCAACCAATCCACAGTTGGAAGATTTCCATAAAACCCTGAATAAACTCCAGTTGTATTGTGGGACTGGCTTATTCAACATTTCCCACCCAAAGTCCTTAAATTAGTTATAAAACTCAGACAACTCCTTCCCTATATTCTTCATCACTATACACCACTCAAGAAGGAAAGCCCCTCCTTATAATGATCACGATATTCAATGTTGGAAATATGGTAATGAAGTTTTTGGGCCAAAATAAACCTGAAAACATAACCAAATAGAGTTAGAAAACAAGACAGGGTACTAATAAAGGCAAGGAAATTCAAAATTATAGAAAAATAAAAAACTAGGAAGCTACTGCCCAGCACCACAATAGTGGTTAATCAACCTGTATGGTACCTCTATAGGGGAACTTACAGTAGTGGCGATACTACTATAGCAGAAAAGGTTATCACTACAGAGGTTCAATATCTTCAAGCTATCAACCTTCTCTCCCATGGTAGATTTTTGAATTTTCTTTGAACTTCTGAGAATTAAGGGTAGATCATGCCTAGAGAAGTTTGTATGAACCGTTTTACACTAAATTAGAGTGGACAACACTTGAATTCACCTAAAATTATTGGGGGAGATGACCCTCCACCTTCCATCCCTCCCATGACAAAAATCTTCTATAAACAACATTAATCTTACATCCTAAATGTTGTAGAAGCATTGAACACATAAGAAAATCTAACATGCTAATCCTTTCATTCATAAACACCACCAAGTTTCAAAAGTTGCTCCAAAAATGACCTAAAATTCTTAATTCTAACAAAGTCTCTACGATTCTACAATAAGAAATGCGTAAATAAGTAGTAGAGGTAAAGAAATTACGTTAAATTGATTGTTAAATGGGGATTTCACAATGATAGTTGAGAGAGTTTATAAGATATGGAGTGAAATAGGGGAAATGTTCACTCCCCCTATTTAAACTATCGTGAACCGCTATTGAAGTTGATTCCCACTATAATGATACCACTGCAGTAGTAAAATCTTTTTTAGGTCAGTTTTATCCCAACCTTTTATAAATTGTGGTATCATACTGTGATCAGTTAATCATAATATATAGTGGTCATAATATTAATAATGTACACCCTCTATGGAACATGAGAAAAACCGTCATGCTAGACTAGAAAATGTGTTAGCTATTGCTAATTGTAGAACAGAGATGTATGTACATGAGTTAGAGAATATTAAAATAATACTTTTAATGACACATTATAATTGGAAATACCTTGAGTGGTTGTGGGAGTGTCAAAACCTCACCCTGGGACCATTTGGGAAATGAACGGTGGGTAAATTAGTATCTAATGTAACACCCCAAAATGTCAATATATGTGAAAAACCTCCAACAATAATTAATAAATGATATGCTCAAATTGGACCCGAAAAAATTAAATAAAATATAAAATGAGGCCCAAGTTCATTAGTCTATAAGGCCCAAAAAGGGATTGGGTTAGTTTACAACCTACCAATGCAGCAGTACTGCTATAATGGTGAAATAACAACTCCAGTGGAAACCGACAGTAACTAGCTCAGGATATTTTTAAAACCCTTTTCTTTATTATTTCCCTATGTCACCCCTTCCCCCAAAATACTCTGAAAAACCCCACCTTTGCAACCATGAGATTTTAGAGACCATGGTTCATGAAAGTGGTCTTAAGATACATCCAGTGGAAACCCTACATGGAAATATGCTTAGAACTTGCAGGGAAACTCTCAATAGAATCATGGCTCATCTATGAGGTAGGTTATGGTTTATTTATCATAGCAACAATAATTGGGTTAAATTCATATAACATGGATAATACTGTAGGGAGTTCACATGCATTAGGCCTTTTGGCATGGTGTTTGGAAGGATAGAAATGGTAGAATTCAATTAGATTTTCATAATGTGGTTAATTGTTGGTGCACCCAATTAATGTGATATTTGTAATGTGTAATGGGATGACTTCTTGAAAAATATTTAACTTAGTGAATATTGTGGTTCATAAGCATGGTGTGAGTTAAGTATAAAAAAGAGGGGGAGTATTATTAAGATAAGGTGTGATGGAGGGTGCTCTTGGTGAATTAGATAGTTACATCTTGAATTGAGGAATGTTAATGAGATGTAAATGGGGAATATGGGTTAAAAGTAACCTAAGAAATTTTTAGGATGACTATTAGTAGACTTAAGTATGTAAGACTATTAAGAGAAAACCTAGTGGTATGGTGCATTGCAGAAGAGATAAGTGGGCAAGAGCCATAGAATAACATAAGTAAGGTTGTAAGGTCAAGTATGAGAATTCCAACAAAAGTATTTAGGTAGAAATTTAAGTACTACGTCGGGAGTATGAATGAGATTCATGAATAAACTAGATTAGTAATGGCACGTAGGGAAATACATTATGGTTTGGTAAAAGGTGTAGAGTAGATGATTTTAATAGTGTGTGTACTAAAGGATGTGTATGGAACTAAGATTGATGCCTTTGAGTTTATATATGGAATGGTGTTTGTGATTGGTTTTGCGCAATGCTTATGATTATTGGTTGCATTGTTGTTCATACACTTTGATGTCATAGAGGTAAGGTGATGAAGACATTGACAATGTTATTGTGATCATGAGGTTCATGATGTTGTTGATGAAGATGATGGTGATATTATTTATTGAATCATGATGTTCATGATGGGAAAATATTGTTAAAGTGAATGAGAAGAAGAAGAAATGATGCACATATTTTTCATACATGCCCTCATTCATATGCCTTGACATTCCATTATGTTTATATATGTTGTTGTTGATTCTTCAGTGACTCAATTCCTTGATAGTGTTGATGGAATATAGTAGCACACCATGAATCCAATTTCCTAATTCAAGCTTAATGTTACCTATTCTTATGTGTATATTTATGGAAGTATATTTTACGTTATTGTCCCTCCTACAGGATTGTTAGAATTCTATGCCTTGGTGATAGTAAACCTTGTAGTACAAGGTAATAGTGAATTACAGAGAAGACCCGGTCTAGTGTCAGTTGGAGTTGCAGAAACCAGGATATAAGTTAGTAAAGGATGAAAAGGTGTAAGTTAAAGTGAGTGGTTAAGGACAAAGATGTAAGAAAATGCTAAATGGAAGGTAGGTCACAGAGATGTTAAAAGTGTGATGTTAATGAAATCATAACTTAGGATTTAGAATTGAAACTTTACTCGATGCTATGATTTTTCCTTATTTTTGTTTAATGTTATTAGTTTCTAACTCTGGTTGGCCAATGATGCTTACCATTATAGGTGGTTGTACTGATGCTACACTTACTATATCTCTAATCAGGGATAAAGCCATGGTGCAGGTCCATTGGGGTTTCTATAGGAGCAAGGACGATCACTCAACAATAGCTCCTACCCTCTCTATTCTGCAAAGATGTTGTATTGTAGATTCTCATATTCCTTGTCTAGTTATCTTATACCTATTTAGGCTAGTTTCTAGGAAGTTACTATTTATTATTTTATGCATTATTTTTACATATCAGATGTATTAAATCAAATTGTAGAATGAGTTAGTTGGATAGTTATAATTGATTCGAGGTGGTTATTCAGATAATTAAGTTAAATGGTTAACTTGTGATTGTTTTAACTTCTTCATTAATTGAATGGTTGGGTGTTAAGTGTTCTCCTATGTAGGGTAGGAGTTACATAAGTGAACACATGATTCATGGGTTGAGTCGTGACATTCTTGATCTCCTAATATCCACTATGGTAAAACAACAGTTAGAAAATTGGCTAAAAAAATGGAGAAAATATTTATACTGCCAGGGGTCCTTCTTCATGAATGCGGGCCCCCTATCACAACTATGGGAGCAGATCATGCCAGGCCTTCGCAAATATGGTGGGTCCACTATGAAGGTGAAGAAGGTTCCATGACCAAATAAGTCGGCTTCCTCTTTACAAACGTAAAGGATATCTTGTGAATACGGAGGTCAAGATTCATTGACTCTCACGAACGTAGTCAAGCTTCGTGAACGCAAGGTCCTATTTTTGCCTACACCAGGTGTTGATGTACCAGAAAAAATCCCAAGTCCCAACGGACTCTAATAAGTTACTTGGTATTCATTCAGAACCTTGTGCGTGCAAACAAACTATGCTACCCTACCAAATTTTCCATTTTATACTCAACATAACCATCAAAATTTCCATCATAGGTCATTTCGACAAAATTTGGGTCCTACACCCAAGGTTCCATTTTTTTACCCAATTCCAACCAATAGCCTAAAAAGAGATCAAAAGCCTCGGGATCTAGACCAAGGGCCTTCTTAGCCTGAAATCAATATTCTCAAAGTAACATAATTGTTAAAATTTCCATCCGAGGTCGTTTACTTGAAATTTTGGCCTGAGACTATTTTCTCAACTTTGAAAGCTCTAAAGCAAGGAAATGGTTATAAAAATCAAACGAACTGCCCAATAACCGAACTATCGATCCTAACAAATCATAAATAATTAGAGGAACTTATAAGAAAGCTCTAAACACAAATAAAGTATGAAAAGATAAAATGACCGGGAGGATCATTATATTCTTAAAAAGGTATGGCAAAGAAATACAATATATTTGTTACTATGGTTTGTCTTTAGTTAATTTGTTAAGGATCGATAGTAGCATTTTCTCGATACTAGTAGTATCTTGCTTTAATTTATGACTTTTCTTATTATATTGCTTCTCATGATGTCATGAATCGATTTTTGAGTCATGATGTCACCTAGTTTATCACACCAGTAGGTAAGCCAAAGTCCATAACTATAAGCAATTGGCTAATTTGGTGGAAAATGACATAAATGCCGAAATTATACAAGTAAAAGACTTACAAACAATTAATCATAGAGTAGAAATAAAATGGAAAAGGTATAAGATCAGTAATAATGTCATGACCCGAACCACGGTCCGGCTATGACGGGTATCTCAAGTCCAATGAGGACCGGATACCACCCCTTGCGCCTAACCAACAAAACACAATACCCTAATGTCAGATGAATTTTGAACATATAACAAGATAGTATAAGATAAACTCAAAGACTTTAGGATAAGTCAATGGCCAACAACCATCTTGAAACAACCAAGCAACATCACCACCCTAGTCTACAGTAATCCAACAAAGCCTTCTAAACAAAACAAAAAATCAATAAAGTGTCGGTACATACCCCTCCCTGACAATGATAATGAGAATGTTAATGATAATGTAAACTCAATATTATAGTCTATGATAAGAACTAATGAAATGTCTAAGTCTTCCCTAGAATGAAAGCTCATCACTTTACCATAACGAACTGACGAATCGAGCCAATCCACCTAACTCTACGTAGGAAAAGTAGAAGTATCTTTGCTACCTGTATCGCATGGGGCTACAACGTCCAAAGATGGTTAGTTGATTATGCACTAGTATGTAACTCAGGGATAGAGGGTAAAATAATGTCATGGATACCAATTCAAAACCAGTCCAAAATCCAATACACATAATCAAATAAAAATACATATATATCACGTGTCGAGGTAGGTAACAAGGCTTAGCATACCCTTTAGAACTTTAGCCTGGATAGTGCAGCTCAACCGTTATAACATAAGAAGGCACCCACGGGTTATATGGGTGACATGACCTGAACTAGGGCCTAGTCATGTCGGGCTCCTCAAGTCCGATGGGGATTGGAGATCACCCCCAAAACCTAACCATAACCGCCTTAGACCGTATGTCGGATGTATACCAAACATATGATAAGATAGAACAATCATAAATCAAATACATTAGTTAAGGTCTATAGACCTATCCAGCTGGAGTCAACCCAATACCAATACCAGGGAAAGGGTTGACACCAATACTGACACCACTAATGCCAATAGTATTTACACAAAGATCCTAACAAAAAATAAAGAGCATTCGATCGGGACATGCCCCCGACCATAACCAAAACCAATCCAAGAAATAATGAAAAGTATTGAAAAAAATCCATAGCATGAAATGAAGTCTTCAAGAGTATGGAATCTCACCACTTCAGTCCAACACAAAGCTGTCCCTGAATATAAGATCACTGAGAAGGAGTAGTATAGCCGATTCCTGCATTGCGTGGGGATACAGCACCCGAAGATGGGTTAGCGGAATAACGCTAGCATGTACTCAGGAGTAAGGATAAAATAATTCTATTATTTAAAACCAAAGTAAATAATCATATGCATCCACATACATACATATATACCATGCTAGGGAAAGAAATCGGGTTTAGCGTGCATTTAAATTGTTAACCTAGGATATGTATCTTGACCGTCCTAAAACCACCCATGGGCTATATGGGTTCAATGTTACCCCCTAAATAGGCCCTAGTTCATTTAGCCAAATAAACAAGAGATATCATAGGGATCGGGGATTCCCGTGTACCCTTCGCCCTCCATGATACATATATACAAGTATAAATTTAGGGGATAACTGTGTACCCCACAAGTATACGGTCACTATAACCCACCCTCATTTTGAAAAACATCAGTTTCTAGTGTCCATTCATTGGACTCATACCTTTATAGTTAGCTATTATAACCCGCCATTATTTCCCAATTAAAACATTTAGCACATATCCAAACCACCAATTCCAGAGTTTATTACCAAGCATTATAAAGTGGTATCATCATACAAACTATAGCTTGCAAGCAATGTCATTAGCCAAAACTTGGGGGATTCCCATGTACCCCATAGGAATTTCAATCAATAAAAACTATGGCCACAAAGGCTTTTCCAAATAATTTAATTCAATCAAACCATTTAGGGTTCCATTACCAGATTATGTGACAAAAACATTCTTATTGGCATTTTAACAAACATGTTAAGGGCATATAGTTTCCAAAAACAAAAACAAGAACCAATTAACCATTCCTATGCAACCAAATGTTCAAACTAAAATTATTAAAACATGGGAAAACATCATCCAACCATTAGTAACCAAAAACCCCAACACATATTTCAAAACCAACATAAACCCCCAATTATGCCATGAAAATCATTCATTAAAACATGCTTTTAGTTTGAACTAACAATGAGGGAGGAGTGATATGCCCTGTATACCAAAGAATTCATAGAGAAACCACTCTTAAGAGTCTTAATTAACCAACTTGAGGAAACCCTTGCCCCCTTTTTGAACCAAGAGTTTGAGAGAGATTTAAGAGTGTTTAGAGAGTGTTTAGTTGTGAATATTAGGTTAAAGAAGCCTCCAAAAGTGTTTTATGTAATGGGATCCAAAGGAGTTATTAGGGGAAATTTCCAGAATACCCCCACTTAAATTGTAAAAATTTCACAGGTGGGTACGGTTTGGACCCCTCACTAGTACCCACATTATACTAGTGGTACCCTCCACTCGTACCCAAGACAGAAAGTTGGACTTCATATTTCGTCCAACATATGACTCTCCTTACCTAAATTATACCATCACCATACGACAAGTACCCACCTAGTCGTACCTTAAGCAGAATGTCAATGGTTAGACACTGGATAACATATGATTTGGACCCTACTTGTTGTATCATGTACATATGACTTTTATGGAATCTTTTCGTACCTTGGACAAAAAACAACCAAAACCACACTGAGTAACATACGACCAAGACCCCTAAATTATATCCACATGCAACGACAAGTAAGCATGAGTCGTACGATGATCAAAAAGCTCAAACTTAGGAAATTTCTAAGGGTCAAACCTCAGGGTGTTTCAATTCTCCCCCTGATGATAGGCGAATTTACGCGCCTATATCAATATATTTTGCCCATATTTTAGCCTAGTTTTGAGAACTAATTATCTATTTCATGCACTTTTAGTCCTTTTTCCTGTAAATGAGCTAACAAACATGATTAGGAAAGTTTCAGGTATAAATGATGCAAAATAAAGCATTTTACGGCTTACTTGACGCAAAAGAAAGCTCACAAACGAAGTAGAAGGGATCTGGACGCCTAAGAACCAAATCTGCTGCATGGAAAATCTGTCCCGGGCTAAAACAGCAATTCTGAAGACTTTGGGGACTTACAGATACAAAGCTGGATTTTTACAAGGATACATTAACCTAGTATAATTAGGTTATGTGTTTTACTATTCTATTTGGATTATGATATTGTAACCTTACCCTAGTACATTTGGGTCAAAGATTTCATTAGTATATTAGGATTTGGTTATTTATTTCATTAGCTTAGTAGGAGTAGGATAGGAGTATTATAAATACCCTATCATGCTAGAGATTTGGAGAGGACGGAGAAATTCATTCAAGCATTCTCCACTTAATTCAACAATTAGTTTTCTTCCATCTCTCTCATCTTCCACTATAAACACTTCTAAATCTACTCTTCTATTCTTAAATCCCACAACAAGAGAATCGTTACTTGCTAGGGAATCACCAAAACCACACGCCTATCATCTACTGCTCACGCCATCAACCATGCAAATTGTGATATCCTTCGCATTCATGGGTAACTAAACCTCTTAGTTGGGGTTATGGAAGCCGACTGAGTTACTATCTATAGCTATGAGTTTGTGAGTTCAAGACAAGTATATTGCTTATATCATTATTCTCTTCATCTTAATCTACATTCTTTGCGGTTGCAAACGCAAGAATACGCCAGTCTAACATTTAACTTGTTCGAGAGAAAGGTTATTTGTCTGGAAAAGAGATAATGTCAAGGTAGTAGGACACCCTTTCCTATTAAAAAGCTAGTGCCGTAACTGGACTAACCTCTTGGAGAATTCGTACCGTTAGACACACTTTAAGCTCGAGAGAGTTAAAGTGAAATAGTCCTTGTTTAGGTCAAGAGACGCTTGGATTTACCATCGACTACAATTCTCTATAAGCAATTGCATGTCAAGACTCTACACACTCATAGCCAATAGAGACGTATACCTCACAAGGTGGACATAACCCCAACGCTTTAATTCTCATTGTTTCACAACCTACGAAATACTCTCTTTTTACTTTATTATTTTCAGCTTTTATTTCATTACTTTGGTTACTTATTACAATCCCCCCTTCTTACGAGACTTGCACCAAAAGTCTATTAATTTTGCTTACTTGTTGGCCAAGCTATTCCCTGTGGGATCGACACCCAACCCAGGTTGGGTTCTATATTTGCTAATGACCGCTTTACACTCAAACGAGAGCTGTAGATTGAGTGTTATCAAAAATTGGCGCCGTTGCCGGGGAATACGAGTGTCAATCAAAGTCGTGATAATTACTAGACCCTTTGGTCAAAGATTCTCGTACTTTTACGTTTAGTTTTTGTTTTTGTTTATTGCAGGTTTTTATTTTAGTGCATGCCCCATACTAGAAGTTCTGATCAACCGTTATTACCAATCAATCCTGAACCACAACAAATTAGAAGAATGGAAGCACAAGCTCAAATCGACAGGATGGCTGCTCAACACGATTAAGCAAGATTAGCTGCTCTTGCCGCTGCTCAAGTCCAACAACAAAACATTGATAATCCTGGGCGAGCAACAAATCCTGACGATAAAGATTTAGGAGATGACGAGTTGATAAACCCAAGGCATGGCGCTGAAATTGTAACACCTGCCAATCGAAGAGGTCGACAAGCTCGGTATAGGTATGATCGCCCACCTTTGCAACCAGCTTTCGACGATGATGATGATGATCTTGATGGCGCCGGAGCCACTGGAGCAATAATTCCACCACCATTAGCGCCCGGAGCCAAGTTCAACATCACTAGCACCATGATTCAGTTATTGCAACTCAAGGGGTTGTTTGGGGGACTAGCAGGCGATGATCCGAATATGCATCTCATCAACTTTATGTCTACATGCAAGTCTTTTGACAATCCTGGTGTTGGTCAGAATGCTATTCGATTACGTCTATTTCCATTGTCTCTGTCTGGGGAGGCAACACTATGGTTGAATGGGCTGACTCCTGATTCAATTACAAATTGGAGGCAATTGAGAGACGCTTTCCTAGAAAGATTCTTTCCGCCATCCAAAAGGGCTCAATTGAGAGATGAAATTAGCAACTTTCGTCAGCTTCCCTCTGAAGCTCTTCATGAAACATGGGAGAGGTTCAAGACAAAGCTAGCGAGATGCCCAAACCATCACATGACTAATGTTCACCTCATGGAGATCTTGTATAGAGCCTTGAATTCAATAACTAAACCAGTGGTGGACAACGCAGCTGGAGGTTCTTTCATGGACCTTACCTTTGGTCAAGCAAGCAATATGCTAGATCGCATGACAAAGCAAAGTAGAGCTTGGCATACCAGGGATTCTGAGGTAGCAAGCCCCACTTTATCTATTGGCATGACTGCAGACCAACGAAGAAGAGAAGAAGAACGTGATCAAGATATGGCGCACATGAAAACCCAAATGGATCTTCTTACAAAGCATCTATTAGGGAAGACTGAAAAAGTGAAAGCTGTGGCGCTAAAAGGAAGAGACGAATCTGATTCGGAAGAGGAGGCCAACTACTTGAACAATCAGGGGGGTTTCCGTGGGAATGCCCAAGGAAACCAAGGTCGGAACTATTATGATAAATCCGGAAGCAAACACTAAGGTAGTTGGAAGAAAAATAATGAAAAGAGTGGTTTGTACGTTCCCCCTGGTAAACGTGACACCACCACATCTAACTCTATGGAAGACATGATGGCTAAGTTATTAAAAGGAGTGGAAGCAACGAGCGCGGGAATTAAGGAGGTGATTGATGATTTGGCCTCCATGAAGCAATTAGTTGATTCTCATTCCACTTCTATCAAGCAAATAGAGTAGCAATTAAGCCAACTTTCAGCAGCATTCAATCAAAGAAAGGCTGGCACCTTACCGAGCGATACTGTGCAAAACCCAAGGAATGATGGGTCATGCATGGCCATCACTACCAGAAGTGGTAAGGTGCTGGAAACTTCAGCAAAAGGAAAGCAAGTGGTCGACGTAACAGCAGACATTGACGCCACACCTAGTGACGTTACAAGAGAAGAAGCCGCAACAACTACTTCAAACGTCAAGGATGTTTCACCTAGTGACGTGCAGCCTGAAAAAAATAATAAACGGAAGCAAGAGGAGAAGAAAGCCATGGAGAGAACACTTCCATACCCACCACCACCTTTTCCACAAAGATTGAAGAAGGTGGCCGATGACACTAAGTTCAGCAAATTTATGACTATGTTGAAACAGCTGACCATTAATGTCCCATTGGTAGAGGCACTTGAACAAATGCCTGGGTATGCGAAGTTTATGAAAGATCTTTTGACTAAGAAGAGGGCAGCAAGTTATGAGCTGAAAGATGATGTGCATCATTGTAGTGCAATTGCTACCCGATCGATAGTTCAGAAGAAGGCCGACCCCGAAGCTTTCACGATTCCTTGCACCGTCGGATCTTTGGACTTTGCTAAAGCATTGTGTGACTTAGGAGCCAGCATCAACTTGATTCCATTATCGATCTACAAGAAGTTGGGGTTAGGAGATCCTACACCAACTAATATGAGGCTTGTTATGGCGGATAGGTCGGTAAAACGACCGGTTGGTATTCTATGCGATGTCTTGGTAAAGGTTTCTTCATTTATCTTTCCAGCAGACTTTGTCATCTTGGATTGTGAAGCAGATTCAGAGGTTCCCATAATCTTGGGACGCCCTTTCCTTGCTACAGGAAGTGTGCTCATAGATTTGAGAGCTAACGAACTTTCATTCCGAATAAATGACGAAGTGGTTCGTTTTGACGTTTGCAAATCAATGAAGCAACCCAAAGATCTGAGTGTATTTTCTGTGGCTGATGTTGTCTTTGATGATGAGAACGAGTTACTTGCTGAAGAGCGAATTCTTGATGATCCTTCGGAGATTTCGCTCATGAAAGGAGAGAATGATGATGCTGAAATTTCTGATGAAGATATTTGTGCTCTATCGGGATTAGGAACATATCGTTATACTCCCAAGAAGCTGGATCTTGATCTCAAGAATCGACCCACACCACCAGCTAAGCCATCTATTGAAGAGCCACCCACGCTAGAATTAAAGGAGCTGCCAAGCCATTTGAAGTACGCATTCTTAGGAACCGGAAACACTCTTCCAGTCATTGTAGCAGCCGATTTGGGTGAGCAACAAGTTGCAGCTCTTATTGCAATCTTACGCAAGTATATTAGAGCTATTGGATGGACCATTGCGGATATCATTGGTATTCCACCTGGGATTTGCACTCATAAAATTCAGCTTCAAGAAAAGTGCACACCCACCATTGAACATCAAGGACGTCTAAACCCACCAATGCAAGAAGTGGTGAAGAAGGAGATTATCAAGTGGTTAGACGCAGGAGTCGTGTATCCTATTTCTGATAGTACATGGGTAAGCCCAGTACAATGTGTTCCCAAGAAAGGAGGAATGACGGTGGTTGCGAATGCAAAGAATGAGCTTATTCCACTCAGGCCCGTTACTGGATGGAGAGTATGCATGGACTACCGCAAGCTGAATTCTTGGACGCTCAAGGATCACTTCCCCATGCCATTTATGGACCAAATGCTAGATCGATTAGCGGGGAAAGGATGGTTTTGCTTCTTGGATGGTTATTCAGGTTACAATTAGATTTGTATTGCCCCCGAAGACCAAGAGAAGACAACTTTCACATGCCCATATGGTACGTTTGCCTTCAAACGTATGCCATTCGGGTTATGTAACGCACCAGCCACCTTTCAACGTTGTATGATGTCTATTTTCTCTGATATGGTAGAATACACTTTGGAGGTATTTATGGACGACTTTTCAGTTGTTGGTGAGTCTTTTGAAGCGTGTTTGGCAAACTTGAGCATGGCATTGCAAAGATGTGTAGAGTTCAACCTTGTGCTGAATTAGGAGAAGTGCCACTTCATGGTAAAAGAAAGAATCGTTCTTGGGCACAAGATCTCCGAAAGAGGAATAGAGGTTGATCGCTCCAAAATCGAGGTACTAGAGAAGCTACCGCCTCCAATTTCGGTGAAGGGAGTTCGTAGTTTTCTTGGCCATGCTGGGTTTTATCGTAGATTCATCAAAGACTTCTCCAAAATTTCTAGTCCATTATGCAAACTATTGGAGAAGGATGTGAAGTTTGACTTTAATGATGATTGCTTAAAGGCATTCGAATGCCTTAAAGGAAAACTCATTGAAGCCCCTATCATGGTAGCACCAGATTGGACGCTCCCGTTTGAAGTCATGTGTGATGCTAGTGGTGTAGCCGTTGGTGCTGTTCTTGGGCAGAGAAAGGAGAAATTGTTTCATCCTATCTATTATGCGAGTAAGGTCCTAAATGAAGCCCAAAGGAACTACACCGTTACTGAACAAGAGCTCCTAGCGGTTGTGTATGCGTTTGAGAAGTTTCGTGCCTATCTACTGGGTACTAAGGTGATCGTTCATACAGACCATGCAGCTCTTAGGTATCTAATGATGAAGAAGGATGCAAAACCAAGGCTGATTCGATGGGTATTGCTACTGCAAGAGTTTGATTTCGAAGTCAAAGATAGAAGAGGTTGCGAGAACCAAGTGGCTGATCACCTATCTAGACTTGAGAATGAGTATGTAGCGCAACCAGAAAATCAGATTGATGATGCATTCCCAGACGAGGAGATACTAGCGACAACAATGGAGAAATTACCATGGTATGCCGACTTTGCAAATTTCGTGGTGAGTAATGTGTTACCGTCCAATTTATCTTACCACCAAAGGAGGAAGTTTATGCATGACGTTCAGCACTACTATTGGGATGAGCCTTATTTGTTTTGAAGATGCGCGGATGGTATCATTCGACGATGTATATCCCATGAAGAAGTGCCTACTATATTGGAAGCATGCCACACTTCGCAAGTTGGAGGACATCATGCAGGAAATCGAACGGCAAGGAAAGTCTTGCAAAGTGGTTATTATTGGCCTACAATATTCAGAGATGCATACGACTATGTGAGAAGGTGTGACCAATGCCAACGTCAAGGTGCTATTTCAAAACACCATGAAATGCCCATGTCCAAAATTCTGGAGGTAGAACTCTTTGATGTGTGGGGTATTGATTTCATGGGACCATTCGTGAATTCGTTTGGAATGAAGTACATCTTGGTTGCTGTGGATTATGTGTCAAAATGGGTTGAAGCTGTAGCATTGGCCGACAATGAAGGAAAGCGTGTTGTATCATATTTAAAGAAGAATATCTTCTCTCGCATTGGAGTACCTCGTACTATCATAAGTGATGGAGGATCTCACTTTTGCAACAGGCTATTCAAGTCTGTATTGGCGAAGTATGGAGTCAAGCAACACAAGGTGGCGACGCCATATCATCCCCAAACTAGTGGACAAGTTGAGGTTTCCAATCGCGAGATCAAGCAAATCCTTGCCAAGACGGTTAATGCGAATAGGAAGGACTGGTCTCGTAAGCTAGATGATGCACTATGGGCGTATAGGACTGCATTCAAGACACCCATTGGCATGTCTCCTTATCAGCTAGTTTATAGGAAGGCTTGTCATCTTCCCATCGAGCTTGAATACAAGGCATTGTGGGCATTGAAGCACTTGAATCTGAATTGGGATGATGTGAAGAACTTGAGGTTGGATCAGCTGAACGAACTAGATGAATTTCGTCTCCATGCATATGAAAGATCAGATTTATACAAGGAGCGGATGAAGAAGTATCATGATCAGCGGATTGTTCGACGAAACTTCCAAAAAGGTGACATAGTTCTACTCTTTAATTCCAGACTCAAGCTCTTCCCAGGTAAGTTAAAATCGAAATGGTCTGGTCCATTTAAAGTCATTCAAGTCTACTCGTCTGGAGTAGTCGAATTGGAAAACAATGAGGGTGTTATCTTCAAAGTGAATGGCCAACGTGTCAAGCCATATATCGGTCCTCTTGACTCGATGAATGACATGGCCATCACTTACCTCGACGAAGTCTAAGTACTCGAGATTACTACGTTGAGCCACGACAATAAATAAGGCGCTAGATGGGAGGAAACCCATCGTTTTATCGTTTTATCGTTTTGTCGTTTTATCGTTTTATCATTTCATCGTTTTAGTATTTTTTTCTTTTTGATAAATGAAAATCCAAAAATAAGAGTCGTGCCATGACCAAAACCAAGGCGCTAGGTGGGAGGCAACCCATCGTACTAATCGTTTTCGTTTGGTTTTGAGCAAAAATAGGTGCAAGAAGTATGCGACGAGGAGATTGATCTCAATCGACGATTTGGACGCATTGTATGGTAAAATCGGTAAGTTAGGAATGGTGATGCATAAGGCTATGGATTGGGCCTTTCTCACGTCAAAATAGGCTTCGATGAAGGCTAGGCCTTGGTAAAAATAGGCCACGAACGATGCACAACCTATTCTATAGCCTAAGGACTCGGAATCTAGTGTGCTATGCACTATGCGCTGCCTATTCCTAGGTATGCTTTTGACTATGCGCTGCCTATGCTATGGCATTTGAGATACTGAGACCAAATGCCATAGACTATGCGGCGCATATGTCTAGAAATGCCATAGACTATGCGGCGCATATGTCCCATTATGCCATGGACAATGCGCCGCATATGTCATTGATATGCCGAGAGATATGCGCCGTATATGTGGTGATTTTGTCCCCAAATCTGATTGTAAATGGGTCATAACCCGACCCATACTCTTCCTATATAAAGGGGACTTGGTTTTATAACACAACCACATTAGAAACAACCCTAAAGGTGCCGCATATCACTCCAATTCCTCTCAAAATTTTCTTCTTTTGCTCTTCCAAATCACAACAACTTCTCCACAAGCTTCAAGCAATCTCAGGTACAATGGCACCTAAGGCAAGGCAAATCAAGGAAATGGCTACCACATCCCAAAAGGGCAAAAAGAAAAGTCGAAAAGACCAAGGAGAATCATCCTCAGCGCACCTACCACGCAGAATGTTCGGAATAAAATGGGTTCTTG
This sequence comes from Capsicum baccatum var. pendulum, assembly GCA_030864225.1. Lineage (NCBI taxonomy): Eukaryota > Viridiplantae > Streptophyta > Magnoliopsida > Solanales > Solanaceae > Capsicum > Capsicum baccatum. The sequence goes on along the minus strand of CM061555.1, from coordinate 158,891,470 downwards.
AGGAAGAAGCCAAAGCATGGTACAGCAGCAACAAAGAAAAGAAATATGTGCACGTCGACTTGATCAACAAGGAGACCTTAGCAAAGAAGGAGCCGCAAATGTTGGCTAAAATAATGGCTTTGAAGCTAGATTTCATCTTCCGCGACATGGGAGAGTGCAATCTTGACTTGACAAGAGAATTTTATGCCAACTGGTCGCCAAACACAACAGGCAACGAAGTCAAAATTCGGGGCCAAGTGTTACAGCTTACAGCGGATTTGATCAACTCTTTTCTTGGCCTACCTTCGGTCGACCCTGCACCATACAAAGAGTTGTACAGCAGGCCTCCTTACAGAGCGATACGACACATGCTTTGTGGAAGTAGATCAATGGCAAGATGGGGCAGACATAAGGAAACAGGTCGTCACAACACCTTCCCCTATGCTCCACTAAATAGGGAAGCAAGAATCTGGATGCGCATTGTCAACTCATGCCTTATTCCTGGGACTCAATACACCAAGATATCGAGAGATAGAGTGTGTTTGGTCTATGCTTTGATGACAAATGTCCCTATCAACGTTGGGGCAATCATTCGATCTACCATGAGGAAGGCCAGACTCCACAAAAGGTCCCATTTCACATTTGGCAATTTGTTGACAGCAATCTTGCGAAAGGAAGATATTGAAGAGGAACCCGCTGACCACAAACTCCCACATAACCCAAAGAAGGTTGACCTCACCAAGGTCAAAGATGCTGAAACATCTCATGGAGTCAACCTTACTACTGCGGAGAGACATGCTCGTGATGAGAGTTTCTTCCGTCATCTCTATGGCATGACACAATTTACTATGATGAGTGGTGGACGTATTCCAACTGCTGAAGAGCTCCAACAGCTGGACTACGACTACCCAATGAACAGGCATGCACGGGAGATGTGTGGAGTGGGCGTATATTTTGAGGAACCTCTAGACGATGATGTGCCAATTGATGATGATAGACGCTTGCCTGATTCTGATGATGAGGAGAACTCTGACGATGACTCTTATGATGATTCCGATGAAGGGGGTATGACCCCCGACATTGATGAAGGGTCCGACTAACCAGGTTCTTCGAATTTATTTTCCACTGAGGGCAGTGTCCCGTCTAAGTGTGGGGTGGCAGAATCGCATGCTATACTTCTTTGTTTGCACCTATGTTTGTATGTTTGTTTGTTTACTGTGTTTGTTTTTTTTGAGTCTGTTTTTTTTGTTTTTTTCGTTCAACGTTTTTTTTTAATTTTTTTAGGAGTCAAATTTTTTCTAGCTTCGCATGAAATTATTTTGATAGGCAGCATGAGATTATAACAAGAGTATGTGTTACAATTGTGACTATTGAGACGTTTAGGCTCTAGTTGTGACTCATTATGTGATATTGCGTGATTCAATTCCTTCACTTGTTGGGTCGAGAGTCTATATTACTTCCAATCAAGTCGACCATGTGCCTTGTGTGTGTGAGATTAATAGTATCTTCTATGTATGTGGCTGATGCTAGAACTTGCCTGGTATGTGTGCAAAGCGAAAATAAGGAGTGTAAGTTAGGATATGATTTAGGCATTTCTTTGGCAACCTATATTTGTTTATCTTCAGTTTTACCTACCCATAGATATCATCCTAGATAAACCCTTTTGAACCTTTAGCCTATTTCTTTGACAACCTTGTATGTAAGCCTAATCCATTTCTTTCAAGACCGTAATTTGATCTAAATTCCTAAGTGCTTTAAAGTGAAAAAGTCATGTGACAACATAAGAGGAAATTGGGTGAGTATAATGCTTTAAATTGTAATGGTGCTTGAATGTGCTATGAAAAAGAAAGTGTTATCATAAGAGGTATGTTGTGAAAAGAAAAAGGAAAAGAAACCTGAAAAGTGAGTTGTTCTTAGAATTGAAAAACAAAAAGAGGAGAAAAAGGGTGGTAGAATAAAAGAAAGAAGAAAGGTTGAAAGAAAAAAGTGTCAATGATACAATGTGATGTATTAAAGCGCTTAGGAACTTAGTCACTATTTCTGGCCAAAATAGTTGATCCTACCCGTCCCTTAGCCTACATTACAACCATCAAAAGACCTACTTGATCCTAACCTTAACATTCCGACATTTAGTGGAGTACTACATTAAAGGCAAGCCTATGGTCATTAGTTGCTACATAGAGTGCAAGGACACTTTGATACCCATGTTTGAAAAATATGCTATACTTGTGAGTGATTATGGGTATTATATTGTAAGACACACATGGTCGATGAGCTTTGGATAGTTGTATATGATTCTATGCACCTTAACGTTTGCATGTGAGTTGATCACCATCACGAGTCTATGCTTGAGGTTAAATTGTTTCTACTTATAATCAGAAAGATACTCTTTGTTGACAATCGTTGTGCCTGTCTTGATAAATGTTTTGTGTTGTTGCTGTAAAAACCTTAAGTCGATGCTTAGCAGGACATGATATGTTGTTCGAGTACGAACAAAGCTCTAAGTGTGGGGTGTTGATGATAGGCGAATTTACGCGCCTATATCAATATATTTTGCCCATATTTTAGCCTAGTTTTGAGAACTAATTATCTATTTCATGCACTTTTAGTCCTTTTTCCTGTAAATGAGCTAACAAACATGATTAGGAAAGTTTCAGGTATAAATGATGCAAAATACAGCATTTTACGGCTTACTTGACGCAAAAGAAAGCTCACAAATGAAGAAGAAGGGAGCTGGACGCCTAAGGACCAAATCTGCTGCATGGAAAATCTGTCCCGGGCTAAAACAGCAATTCTGAAGACTTTGGGGACTTACAGATACAAAGCTGGATTTTTACAAGGATACATTAACCTAGTATAATTAGGTTATGTGTTTTACTATTCTATTTGGATTATGATATTGTAACCTTACCCTAGTACATTTGGGTCAAGGATTTCATTAGTATATTAGGATTTGGTTATTTATTTCATTAGCTTAGTAGGAGTAGGATAAGAGTATTATAAATACCCTATCATGCTAGAGATTTGGAGAGGACGGAGAAATTCATTCAAGCATTCTCCACTTAATTCAACAATTAGTTTTCTTCCATCTCTCTCATCTTCCACTGCAAACACTTCTAAATCTACTTTTCTATTCTTAAATCCCACAACAAGAGAATCGTTACTTGCTAGGGAATCACCAAAACCACACGCCTATCATCTACTGCTCACGCCATCAACCATGCAAATCGTGATATCCTTCGCATTCATGGGTAACTAAACCTCTTAGTTGGGGTTATGGAAGCCGAATGAGTTACTATCTATAGCTATGAGTTTGTGAGTTCAAGACAAGTATATTGCTTATATCATTATTCTCTTCATCTTAATCTACATTCTTTGCGGTTGCAAACGCAAGAATACGCCAGTCTAACATTTAACTTGTTCGAGAGAAAGGTTATTTGTCTGGAAAAGAGATAATGTCAAGGTAGTAGGACACCCTTTCCTATTAAAAAGCTAGTGCCGTAACTGGACTAACCTCTTGGAGAATTCGTACCGTTAGACACACTTTAAGCTCGAGAGAGTTAAAGTGAAATAGTCCTTGTTTAGGTCGAGAGACGCTTGGATTTACCATCGACTACAATTCTTTATAAGCAATTGCATGTCAAGACTCTACACACTCATAGCCAATAGAGACGTATACCTCACAAGGTGGACATAACCCCAACGCTTTAATTCTCATTGTTTCACAACCTACGAAATACTCTCTTTTTACTTTATTATTTTCAGCTTTTATTTCATTACTTTGGTTACTTATTACAATCCCCCCTTCTTACGAGACTTGCACCAAAAGTCTATTAATTTTGCTTACTTGTTGGCCAAGCTATTCCCTGTGGGATCGACACCCAACCCAGGTTGGGTTCTATATTTGCTAACGACCGCTTTACACTCAAACGAGAGCTGTAGATTGAGCGTTATCACCCCCAATTGGATCATTCATCCTCGAATGATGGAACGAGGTAGTACTAGCACGATTAAACCCCCAAACATCACTACACTTACCTTTAAGATAAAAAATAGAATACCAAGGAATTAATTTTTCCTTTAACAAAGACGTTATAAAGAACACATACCTTTCGTATGAATTTCTAGAGCAGAAAATAGGAACGAATACTTGGACTTCATGTCCTCTTCATCTTCCTATGTAGCCTCTTCCACCTTGTGGTTCCTCCATAGAACCTTTACCAAGTCCACATCTTTGGTATACAACCGATGAACCTGATGATCCAAGATCTTAATAGTGCTCTTCTCATAAGATAGGGAATCTGAAATACCAATATCCTTAATAGGCACAATTTATGATGGATCACCAATACACTTTCTCAACATAGAGACATGGAACATCGGGTGAATGGAGCTTAAACTAGAAAGCAATTCCAACTTATTCGCAACATTGACAACCCTTCTCAAAATCACATAAGGACCTACATATCAGGGACTGAGCTTCTTCTTCATCCTAAACTGTATAACTCCTTTCATAGGAGACACCTTTGGGAATACCTTATCTCTAACCTTAAACTCCAAATCCATTTTCCTCATATCTGCATAGAACTTTTGGCGATTTTGGGTAGCCTTTATCCTATCCTAAATCACCTTCACCTTCTCTGTAGCTTGGTGAACCAAATCAGGGCCAAACATATCCATTTCACCAAGATTGAACCACCCAATAAGAGACCTACACCTTCTACCATACAGCGCTTCAAATGGAACCATCCCAATACTTAAGTGGTAGCTATTATTGTGAGCAAACTCTACAAGAGGTAAGTGCTCAACCCAACTACCACCATAGTTAATCACACAAACTCGAAGAATATCTTCCAAAGTATGAATATCCCTCTCTACTTGCCTATCTAACTACTGGTAGAAAGAAGTACTCAGACTCACCTTGGTCCCCAACCCTTTCTGAAATGACCGCCAAAAGATGAAAATTACATACCATGATCGAAGAGAATCGAAATAGGTACCCCATGCAACTTCACAATCTCTTGTAGATACAACCTTGCATAGTCCTAAGCCAAGAAATTAGTCCTCATTGGCAAAAATTGAGCCGACTTTGTCATCCTATCCTCGATGACGCAAATCAAATCAAACTAATTCAGAGACCAAGGGAGGTTGTAATGCCCTAAATCTGGTACCCGGATTGTTACACGGTGCTCATGACCCTAAAGGACCACAAGCTAACCTATGACTAGTATCTGTAGCTGAGCAATAAATAATATATTGTAAATATACAAAATATAAGTTGTAAGGCCACAAGGTTCAAAATTGAACAAATACTGAATATATAATAATATATGTAATAGCGTATAACAATACCCAAAACTGAAATAAACTATCTGAAATATTTTATAGTCTGAAAGCCTCTAAACTATATGAAAATTGTAGAGTTGATGGGATATATCCCCAACTAACTCTGCACTACTGAAATAATAAAGTAATAAAATAATCATGCTATCCACAAATGATGAGGACTCACTCATAGTCTGGCTACTGAATATTTTATCTACTAAGGATGCTCGGGAGCTCGTACTTCTAAACCTATGGTATAAAACACCATAGCACAAATGCGCCAGTACATTCAATATACTAGTATGCACATGAGGTAGGCTAAATACAAAGTTACATATGCATAAACAATAATAATAGACTTTATAACATGAACGTGAGAATACATGAATAAATACGTAACTGTAACTAAGATCGTGATAATGCTGACTCATGAATTTTGATAATGTGGATTTACTAATATCTGAGTACTGATACTGGAATACTGAATGACTGAGTCTATTAAATACTGAGGAACTAATGGAATATTACTAATAAAGGAATAATTGTTTTTGACAGTTCTGATTATGAAGAACTGGTCTGATTGATTGTATCTGACAGTCCTGAAACTGAATACTAATAACATGGGTTTCAGATAATTAATATAATATTAACAGAGTTTATGATAACATGATTAATGAGTCTAAATATTGATAACATGAGTGACTGTATCAAACGGTTCTGATACTTATGGAACTAGCTTGGTTCCGCACTGTACTGATTTGACTATATCTGATAGTCCTGGATTTCTGTAGAACTAAACTAAGTTCTATTACTGAAACTGGATCTGAAAGTGAGACTGTGGGAGGTAATTATCTAACTGACATACCCTGAAACTAAACTAGTAGGGTCCAACCTGTAACCCCAGCTGGAAGGGTGTCAGTACAGTGCCATGGGTAAATACTAGCTTTGAGTATACCCTCTCTGACAAGGAGCTCTTCCATCAACCCCTCCTAGTAGCAAACTCAAATGAGATATATAAATCCCTAAACGCGTAGGGTGCATCTCAAAATATTCTGGCTACGTAGTTTTGGAACACAAGGATTACTTATAAGGTTCACACCCTCCACTGAATAATAGTTGAGTCCCCATTCTTGGGTTCACTCGGTGTTGAATCCTATTCCTAATTGAATAGACACTGAACTAATTAACTGAACTTAGTTTATACTAATGGTATTATTTAGCAGAGCTAAACTGAGTTTACTGAGTTTTGTTGACTGACGGAATGCTACTGAGATCGGAGAACTGACGGAGAGTACTAAAGTTACTGAGATTTCTGGGAATACTGTGGTTACCGAGATTACAAAGTACTGATGTTACTGAGACCACTGAAGTCATTGAGATTACTGAGTAGGACTAGACTGATACTAAATTTACTGAGTTTTCCTAAGTCATGAGACTGACTGAATTCTAAGGATCATGGCTTGACTGAGAGTATCGTGAAAACATGACACTGGCTCTAGGAACACACCTAAATTGCAGGGTACAAGTACCCTCAGGACTCGATAGCATGAAACTGATAGGATATGATACTTCTTGAACACATGACCAATATCAACAATTCATAATACATTAATTTGAGGATTTCATGAAGCACATAGTTATCATAGTCCTGTACATGAATAGAATTGCATATAAACATGTCATACTTTCATCAACCTAATCTCATGGACATTCCCTCAACCATTCATAATGCACACAATATCATGGAATTCATTCTTAGTCATAGGGTAAATCATACACTTATCACTTGGGTCACAATTAAGCTATAATGCAGAATTTCTATCCTCTTAGGCATTTTATCAAACACCTAGGATGCATGACTTAGGGAATAGGCATGACCATCAAATTAATACAACAAAACTCCATTTTTCAACTCAATTTTACATATTTCAGACCACATACTAGCATAGGTTCGTGAACGACACATAAAGATTCCAACTTGGAAATCATACAACCATAATCACATGAACATAATCAACCCACAACAAAATATTCACAATACAAGCTTTAAAACTTGATTCTTGGGCTTCATGGATGAAAGAAATCCATGAATGAACACTGTGCATATCTTAGATCTTGATTCTACGAAGATTGACGGAGAGATTCTTGAATTTGAGGCTTGGATTCGAATCCCCAATTGAAAATCATAGCTTGTTCTTGAGAGAAACAATATATTTTTAGTGAATTATGGATGAATCATGTGTAATTGGGCATATATAGGGATGAGAAATTTAGCCTTTTAACCCTTGGATGCGTATTTTAATTCTGTGAAAATTTCCCAAACTGGACCCCTGGCGGTGTCACTGAAATTTGACAACACTAAATTTGAGCCTTGGCGCGATGCGCCATATTCACATAGGATCACTGGATTTTGACAATTGCCATTTTGGCTGGCTCCGGACACATTCATGACTCCGGTGGCACACGGTCTTACTAAAATGGCTCTAACTCTTCGCTCGGGTGTCGAATTTGGGAGAATTTGGTATTGATAGAAAGCTTATTCAATTTCCCACATGATAAAAAGTAAAAATCTTGAAAATAGCACATGTATAAAACTGGATTCATCTTTGAAACAAGTCTTTAACATCTCTGGGATGATTTTAAGCTAGGTAAAAGTACGGTATATTACAGAGGCCAGTAAGGAAATCCATATTGATCACTTCCCATTTCCATTCAGGCAGTTCAATTTCTTGCTATAATCCTCCGATCCTTATATGCTCAAATTTCACTTGTTGGCACACCATGAACTTGGCTACGAAATTAGCCACATCCTTCTTCATAATATTCAACCAATACATCTCTTTGAGGTCGGGATATATTTTTGTCGAACCATGATGAACAACATAGCATGACTCATGTGCCTCAACTAAGATCCTCTCACGTAAACCATCTACATCAATAACACATAACCTCCCTTGGAACCACAAAGTACCATCACCACTAATTTTGAAGGCCATTACCTTCTTCCCACCTACATCACCCTTGATCCTTATCAAAACAGGATCTAACATCTGCTTCTCTAAGATTTCAGCACTAAGAGACGACCTCTCCACTTCCTGCACCAACAAACCACCACCTTCAAAGTCCAAGAGACGAACTGCACGATTAGCCAAATGGTGAATGTCTTTCACCAATTCCCAGTTCTTCTTATCCACATGATCTAGACTTACCATAGATAACCTGCTAAAAGCACAGCAACCACATTTCTTTACCTGGGTAGTAGTGAAGACTCATATCATAATCCTTAAGAAGCTCAAGCCATCTTCTTTGACAAAGATCTTTCTGAGTAAACATATACTGTATTCTCTTATGATTAGAAAATATATCAACATGAACTCCATACAAATAGTACCACCGGATTTTTAATGCAAACACCATAGCTAAAAATTCCAAGTCATGAGTTGGATAGTTCCTCTCATGCACCTTCAATGGACTAGAGGCAAAAGCTATCCCCTTCCTATATTGCATCAGAATGAAACCAAGCCCCACACGAGATGCATCACAGTAGACCACAAACTCATCAGTGCCTTTAGGCAAAGTCAAAACTAGAGTCAAAGTTAGCTTATCCTTCAGCTTCTCGAAACTACCCTTACAAGCATACGACCACAAGAACTTTACCTTTTTTTAGCCAACTTAGTCAACGGGGAAGCTATAGTCGAAAAATTCTCCACAAACCTATTGTAGTACCTGGCTTAACCTAAGAAACTTCGAATATCGATTGGAGTCATGGATCTAGGCCACTTCTTTAGCATTGCTACTTTTTGCGGATCCACCATCATCCCTTGACTAGAAATGATATGACCCAGAAAAGTGAAAGCGTTCAACAAGATTCATATTTTGAAAATTTGGCATATAATTATTGCTCCTTCAAGGTCTGGAATATAATGCAGAGGTGGTTCGCATAATCCACCTCGCTCTCCGAATACACCAAAATGTCATCTATAAAAACAATGACAAACAGATCTAGAAACTGACTTAAAACCCTATCATCAAATCCATAAATGTCACAAGGGCATTGGTCAACCTGAAAGACATAACCAAAAACTCAAAGTGCCTATACCGGGTACAGAAGGTAGTCTTAAGGATATCCACCACCTTAATCTTCAATTGATGATACCCAGATTTAAGATCGATTTTAGAGAAAACATAGCACCCTATAACTGATCAAATAAATCATCTATCCTTGTAAATGGATACTTATTCTTTACTGTCACCTTGTTCAAATATCGGTAATCAATGCACATCCGAAGGGACCCATCCTTCTTTGGCACGAATTGCATTGGAGTACCCCATGCGAACACACTAGGATGGATGAAACCCTTATGTAAAGGATCTTTGAGTTTCTCCTTCAGCTCCTTCAACCCGGCTGGAGCCATTCCATTAGGGGAAATAAAAATTAGACGAGTGTCCAAAACAAAATCAATCCTAAATTTAATCTCTCTATTAGGAGGAATACCAGGAAGGTCATCAGGGAAGACCTCAGGAAATTCATTCACCACAAGGATAGAATATAGAGAAGGACCATCCGAGCTAGAATCTTTAACCCGAACTAGATGTTAGAGAAACCCCTTGGAGATCAATCTCTGAGATCTAAGATATGATATAAACTTCCCCTTAGGATCTAGAAAACCACCCTCCCACATAATAAATGGTTCATAGGGAATTTAAAGACAACCTTACGAGTCTAACAGTCTAGAGAAGCATACCATAAGTGTAACCAATTCATCCTTAATATGCAATAAAAGTCCACCATATCTAACTTAAATAGATCCTCCAAGGTTTCGTTACTACTAATAGATACCACACACTGCCTATAGACTCTTCAAGCAATTAGAGAGTCACCTATTGGGGTAGAAATAGAAAAAGGGTCTGAAACACACTCCGGACCAAAACCAAAATACTCAGCCATAAATGGGGTCACATAAGAAAGAGAGGACCTTGGATCAAGTAAAATATACAGATATCAGGAAAAGAGTTTCAATATACCAGTCATGACATCAGGCGATGCCTCAGACTCCTATCGGGTAGTGAGAGCATAGAGATAATTTTGACCAGTGTCGAAAATAGATAAATCATATTTTGGTGCCAGAGATGGTGATGAAGTAGTTAGAACCTTGTTCTCCCCCGAAGCAACCTTGCCAACAGGACAGTTTCTAAGCATATGCCTTGGCTGACCACAGTGAAAATACATATACCTCCTCTCATCATAAAAACCCCAATGCAACCTACCACAAAACCTATAAAAAGGATATGGTTGAGCTAACTGGGACTCACTAGCTTGAGTCTAAGGTCCTTAGACTCTACAACTCAAAAAGATAACTCAAGAAAGAGAAACAGTCCTAAATGCCTTATAGCTTCACCCTTAGAGTATGGCGTGCTAGCCACCCTTAAAGAAACTCTACTCGACATAGATTTGTGGACTCCCAATTGACCATAAACCTAGGGTTCTGATACCAATCTAATATGACCTAAACTAGAGCCTAGTAGTGTTGTCTTTGTTGGGTCCGACCGAGACCGGAGATTTGCCCCAAAACCTAACCATAATTATCTTGTGCCCTATGTCAGATGTATTCTAAACATATGACAGGACATAACAATCATAAATCAAATACATTAGTTAAAGTCTATAGACATATCCAGCCAGTATCAGCACAATACCAGTACCAATGCCAAGGCTAACACTAATACCAACACTGCCCATGCCTACAGCAGTCACACAAAGCCTCTAACGAAAAACAAAAAACATTCTTTTGGGATATGCCCCTGACCATAGCCATAAACAAAGTCCAAAAATTAATGAAAAGTATAAAAAAGATCAAGCATGAAATAGAGTCTTTCGTAGTATGGAATCTTACCACTTTAGTCTAACATAAAGTTGTCCCTAAATCTAAGATCACTGAGTAGGAGAAGTAGAATGGTCGGTTCCTACATCACATGGGGATACAGCTCTCGAAGATGGGTAAGCAAGTGAATGCTAGCATGTACTCAGGAGTAAATATAAAATAATTTTATTATCTCAAACCAAAGTAAGTAATTATATACAACCACATACATACATAACTACTATGTCAGGGAAGAAAACTGGGTTTAGCATGCATTTAAATCATTAACCTAGGATGTGTAGTTTGATCATCCTAAAACCACCCACAAGCTATATGGTTCTAGTGTTACCCCCTAAATGGGCTCTAGTGCATGTAGCCACATGAACAGGAGATATCGTAGGGGCTAGAGATTTTTGTGTTCCCTTTGCCCTCCATGATACATATGTACAAGTATAAACTTAGGAGATTCCCGTGTAACCCATAAGTATATGGTCACCATGACCAACCCTCATATCGGTAAATATGAGTTTTCAGCGTCCGTCTATTGGAATGATACCTTCATCATTAGCTATCACAACCCGCCATTATTTTCCAATTGAAACCTTTACCACATAACCAAACCACTAATTCCAGAGTTTATTACCAAGGCATTATGAAGTGGAAGCGTCATACCAACTATAGCTTGCAAGCAATGGCATTACCCAATACTTAAGGGATTCCCATGTACCGCATAGGATTTCCAATCAATCAATACCATGGCTACCAAGACATTTCCAAATCATTTAATTTAATCAAACCATTTAGGGTTCCATTACCATATTATGCAATGTAAGGTTTCCAATAAAAGTCAAACTTTGTGACAAAAACATTCTCATATGCATTTTAACAAACATATTGAGGGCATGTATTTTCCAAAACCAAAACAAAGAACCAATTAACCATTCCCATGCGACCACATGTTCAAACCAAAATTATTAGCACATAGGAAAACATCATCCAACCATTAGTAACCAAAACCCCCAACACATATTTTAAAACCAACATAAACCCACAATCATGCCATGAAAATGATTCATTAAAATATTCCTTTAGTTTGAACTAACAATAAGGGAGGAGTGACATACCCTTTATACCAAAGAAGATGGAGAGAAACTACCCTTGAGAGCCTTAATTGACCACCTTGAGAACACCCTAACCTCCTTTTTTAACCAAGAGATTGAGAGAGATTTAAGAGTGTTTTGAGAATGTTTGATTATGAATAATAGGTTAAGAAATCCTATAAAAGTGTTTTATGTCATGGGATCCAAAGGAGTTATTAGGGGGAAATATCCAAAATACCCCTAACTTAAATTGTAAAAATTCCGCATGTGGGTACTGTTTGGACCCCTTACTCGTACCCACATAATAGAAGTGGTACCCTCTACTCGTACCCAAGATAAAAAGTTGGACTCTATATTATATCTAATATACGACTTCCCTTGCCAAAATCATACCATTACCATACAATAAGTACCCATCTAGTCATGCCCTAAGTAGAATGTCAATGGCTAGAAACAACATATGATTTGGACCCTACTTCTTGTATTATGTATACTCAACTCTTATGGAGAATTTTTGTACCTTGGATAGAAAACAACCAAAACCACATTAAATAACATACGGCCAAGCCCCCTAAATTGTATCCACATCATCCGATAAGTAATCATGAGTCGTATAATGATCAGAAAGTATAAACTCAGGAAATTTCTAAGGGTCAAAACTCAGGGTATTTTAATGGGCCCAGTTCTTCCTTAGCTGGAAGGGCCCCAATGTGTGTGGCTGAACGAACTAGAGGGTATACATATGTACTATAGGGGACTCAAGCCTTCTAGCATATCAAAGTGACAAAAGCACTGAATCATATAATATAATATAGGTGACTCAAACCTTCCAATTATATGATAATACAAAAAGGGACTAAAACCACCCGATCATATAGACCCCCACGTCAGAAATAGTGGTTCTCAATATTAGTTCCTTGGGACCTCTACTTTCACGACTCAGATACACAACCCTTATTAAAGACCAATTAAATTATTTATCACATATTCCTATTCATTGAACCATGATATATATTTAGGCATACATTATTGGTATCGTCATACCAACTACACTTACAAGGTAACATCAACATGCCAAAAACAATTTATTTGGGGAAATTCACATCCCCTTTGGTTTATTTATGTAGTAGTTTTGGGCCCTATAAGGTTTAATTCAAAATTATTTTTCTTTATTAATTTTTCATATTATGAAATAGTTCAAGAGTATTTCAATATGCATGTTTTTCATATGCAAAACTAAATTCACAATATGGGGTTGAGGTCATTACTACTTTAAAAGTCACAATTTAGGGGAAATCATAACCCCCTACTTTATTCACCATACCCATGAACGCCACCAGTTCAAAACCATAATTAAAGCATTAACGATCATATATAAACCATTGAAAAACATTGTTCAAAAATAAACATTCAGAACCCTCAACCCATGTTTCAAAACCATCATCAATACCATATAAACAACACTTTAAATATATGTTTTTCACAAATTAGCAATTAGGAAAAGTAATATGCCTGAAATACTAAGTTTCATAAAAAAAATTCAACGCTTGAGCCCTTGGATGACCTACTTCTTAGAAACCCTAAGTATCTTGCTTGAGAGAATTTGGGAGAGTTCTAAGAGTATTTAATCAAGTTATTAATGAAAAATAATCCCCTTGATTACTTTATGAATGTGGGGTTTTAATTGTATAAGAAGGGAATTATCCAAAGTTCCCTCAAAATAAATCTAAAATTTCGTTGCCAGTGTCTACGGGTAACTATACAACTCATAGGGATTCGTTACAAATCATCACCATGAGTTGTAGCTAAGACAGTTTAAAGGGCACACACACTGTTGACCCTATGACTCAACTAATATGACTCATAATAGGACCCTACAACTTGTGGGGTACAATCAACACAAAAACCATTTGGGGTAAACACTGGATATCCTACGATTTGTAAAAAATGACTCATAATGAGTCCTTACAACTCATAATGATCCACTCATATTCAGAACAGAACTTAGCCATGCATATACTGTTTAGGCTATAATTTAGGTCCAACGACTCATCATGGGTCTTTACGACTCATGACCTGAAGTCATAATTAGGACAACAACTTAAGCACCATTCACTAAACACCTTACGACTAGGGTCATATGACCTGTCAAGACCCTTATGATTCGTAGGGTAAGTCGTAGTCAGAATAGTGAGGATAATATTTCAGAAATTCTCAAATATCAATACCTGGGCATTTAAAATAATATCCTATGAGCTAGTAATGTTGGAATAAGAGTGACTAACCCAAATAATATGAGTAATATCATAGCCAAATACACATCAGTCTCAAAAATAAAAAGACTAAGCAAAAATATAGAAGGAGGAGAAAAGGTCAACTCTTGCTTCGAGAGCTCACCCTATCTTTAAAATATAGCTCGTATGATTGCAGTGTGAACAATGGTAACTAATACTTGAATCTGCACAAAAAGGTATTGAAATATAGTATGTGTATCAAATCCACTGGTACTTAGTAAGAGTGATCGACTGATTGAGCTAAATCATAATATAAGCATAATAAAATGTGAGATAAATAAGCTAAGTCAAGGTAAGAGGGAAAATAAGGAATAACACTCTAAATACTGTAAATAAATAGACAAAATAATAATAATAATAATAATTGTAAAGAACAACACAACTACATCTAAAGAACTAGCCCCCAAAGCTAGGAAGTGCAATAAGTAAATATCCCAATGCGGGCCCCATAATCCCAGAGAGTGTAAGCAAGGAGAAATAATGACATACATTATGATAATTAACTACTTCTCAAAAACATAACCATGGAACCTTTCATACCATCAACACTGAACTCAAATCATCTCTATAACCGTCATAAATAACCTCTAAATGTCAAACTCGAATCGGATCTCTTATAAACATTTGTTAGACTTGAATTAGAACCCAATATCATGAATAATACCAGAATTAAATCGTTTTAAAAATTATAAATCGACAAATTACAGCCAAAACTAGTGTCATCTCCTAAGCATCATTCATAATAAATAATCATATATCCAGACCTTCTCAATTTCTAAAATATAAATTTATATGATGAATCAAATGTATAAAATCAATAAGGAGCTAAGAATATCTTAGCGAGTCGAAGGACTCCACTTCTAATTTTTGAAATTTATTCTAAAGCAAATCCCACCCCAAACTAGGCTAAGGTATATAATTTTACTATTAGATATTAATTAAGCCACATGTTAGTCCTAAGATAGCAATTCTACCTAAAGAATGGGTAATTAAGTTAATTATACCGAATTTACGGTTCCTTAATTGGCTAAACAATTTAATTCATGCTAGATGTAATTACAAGTCCTAATTTTCAACCCATATCTATCATATTATCATAAATATAATACAATTTATACAAATCTATGAAAAAGGTAAACCTAGCCTGCTTGTACACAAAAGAAAGCCCATTAAAATCAGCTAAATCAATGATTTTTTTTTGGGAAACTTCAGCAGCATGATGTTGAAACACTCTGGTTTCTAGACCTTAAAAAATTTCAAGGAATTTTGGTCTCTGTACTTAATAAAACTCATAGGTACTAGCCATATATTGGGGTATGAATGGTATGGTCCAATCGTATGCTGACCAGTGTTAGTTGGTGGAATGGAGTTTGGTCACTGGAATGGGTACGACTTATTGGTACAAATTATATGGTTGGATATGGATCATTTGGTTTCTTGACTTGACCTTAGACTTGGTTACTTAAGTTGGATCTAAGTACGAGTGGCTCACCGGGAAATGTAAGATAGGGTACGAGTCATACCCAGGACTCATATGTTGGTCAGTATTCAAAACCTTCTGGGATTTTATCTTGCAGGGGATATGGGTGAAGGGTACGAATTATATGTTGTCAATACAACTTGGGTAGGATGAGTCGTACATTACACAATTCTGGGTCCAAGGGCTAAGTCTTAGGATACGAGTGGTGGGTACCACTCGTATCAAAGGGTACGACTCATGAGGGTCAATCATACCCCTGTGATGGGATTTTGTGCAAGTTAAGTGGGAGTATTCTGGACATTTCCCCACTTATCCTAATAAGGTCCCATGATTTCTATCTCACTTGGGACTCTATTTAACCTATTAATCTATTCATTAACACGAATAAACTCTTCCTAAACACTCTATAATTCTCTCAAAAACATTAGGTCAAAGAGAGATAAGGTTTCAACCAGAGGACTAATTTAAGGATCTTATTAGTGGTTTATCTCTGTCTACTTTGTCAATTAAGGCATGTTCTCTTCCATCATTGTTAGTTCCAACTAAAGGCATGGTTTTATATAATGTTTTTATGATTTCATTGTTGTATGATTTTGAGTTTTAACTATGATTTATGGGATTTGGTTATAAATTCTTAGTTATGGTTTTCCCATGTTTCAATTATTCTTTTGTATGCATTAATGGTAGTTTGGATAATTGGTTAAATGGGAATGGTTCTTTGGTAATGAACTTTGGCTTTGGAAATACTATGCCCCTAATATGTTTGATAAAATGCCTTTAATAATGTTTTCATTATAATATTGGATTTTCAATAGAACTTATGCATGGTTGAAACTTGGTAATGGAACCCCAAATGTTATGAATGGTTTTAAATAGATTATAAAGGCCTTGGTGGCCATAGTTTTGGTTAATTAGAAATCATTAAGGGTAGATGAAATCCTTAAACCTATATATGGTTGGCTATGGACAAAACTTACAAGTATAGTCGATATGATGATACCACTACTAATGGACTTGGTTATAAATGGTAAATGAATTTGTTGGTTGCTTGGAAAGGTTTTAATTAGGCAATAGTGGAGGGGTATGTTACAAAGCCATGGAAGGTGGAGGTCCCAAGGGGACCAAAATGGAAAATTCATATTTGCCGATGTAAGGTTGGTCTTGGTGATAGTGTGCATGATGGAACACATTATATTTACGGGATGTACTAGTCATCCCAGGTTTTCTTCATTGAGCGTGTGGCTTTAGGAACTGGACCCCTTTCAGTAGGGGGAGGTGAACCCATATAGATCTGGGTAGTTTGGGATAACAAAGCT
This sequence comes from Capsicum baccatum var. pendulum, assembly GCA_030864225.1. NCBI lineage: Eukaryota > Viridiplantae > Streptophyta > Magnoliopsida > Solanales > Solanaceae > Capsicum > Capsicum baccatum. The sequence goes on along the minus strand of CM061555.1, from coordinate 158,874,115 downwards.
ACACAACTCAGGTAAAGGTTTTAATGGCATGCTAAACCCAATTCCCTTTCCAAACATGGTTATATTTTATATATATTTATATGTATATATGTATGGTTGTGTGCATATGGATGGCTTTACTTGGTTTTATAAATGGCATTATTTTATCCTTATCTTAAGTCCATGCTAACGATCACTCGCTAACCCCTCTTCGAGCGGTTGTATACCCACTCTATGCAGGAACCGCTTGTTTTACTTCTCTTATATAGTGATTGACTCAGGGATAATTATTGGATTAAAGTGGTAAGTTTTTATCTTTCTAGAAGGCTCTATTTTATGTTATGGATATTTTTAGACATTTTAGTTTATTTCTGGATATTGGTTTTGGCTATGGTTGGGGGCCTATCCCAACCGGACATTCTTACTCTTTTGGTTAGAGGCTTTGTGGTACTGCTATGGGTTTGAATAGGCGGGATCAACAATGGTGTCAACCTTAATATTGGCATTGTTATTAGGGATGATATCGGTTGACAATATTATTGGTTGTTCCATCGTATTTTATTTTGGGATTTATCAAATTATGTTTTGGAACTCATTTGGTTTTGGCCTAATTTATGGCCTTTGTTTCGGTGGTGGTTTGTCTTGGTGGTTTGGTAGGTATAGTTTGGTGTGATAGGATGACTTGATAGGGTTGGTCTAGGAATAAACCTATACCAAAGTCAGTCCTTGTCCAGTAATGTCATCTTGCTATTTGTTCGGTGCTCAGCCGACTCAAAGTATACTAAAGTCAGTCCTGGTTGAACTTAGGATGACCATTATGACAAGGCTCCCGATCGGGTCATGTAAAGTTAGTATTAGAGCCTTAGGTTCATACTCAATTGGGAGTTCACAAAGCCGTATCGAGTCGAGTCTCTTTTAGGGGTGTGTAGCACGCCACACTCATAAGAAAAAGGCTACAAGGTATTTAGTAATGTTTCACTTTCTTTGTATTCTATTTTTATTCCTGGAGTCTAAGTCCCAAAATTCTTTTCTTATTCTTGGTTGTTTACTTTTGAGATTATGCCTCGATGATCTGGAACACAAGGAAACTCTTCAGCCTCATCTGGGGATAATGTTGATGGGGTATGTCTTACATCTAGAGTTCATCTTCGATCTCAGGGTCCTATCCCCGATAGTTTTGGAGTTCCTCCAGTTGCTACTAGTCCTCCTCAGGGTGAGATGAATAATGCAAAATTTTGCCAGTCCATTCATACTATTGCCAAATTGGTTGCTACTCAAGCTGAGCGGGATGCATATGGTGGGTTATTTACTGAGGCCACAAGGGTTGGCTAGTTTATAAAATTGAATCCTCCTACTTTTACTAGTGTGAAGGTGAAGAATGATCCTCAGGGTTTCTTGGATGATATGGAGAAGATATTCAGGGTGATGCAGGCCACTAATTTGGAAGGTGTAAACTTTGTAGCTTATCAGCTCAAAGATGTTGCGTACTAATGGTACGAAGAGTGGGTTAGGGATAGAGAAGATATGGAGGAGTCATCCGTATGGGATACTTTCTCTGGTGCTTTTCTGGATCGTTTTCTTTTCTGAAGAGCTGAGGGAAGCAAAGATGGAGAAGTTTGTAAATCTTAAGCAAGGGAGAATATCTGTCAAGGAATTTGGCTTGAAGTTTTATCAGTTGTCAAGGTATGCTCCTGATTTGGTGACTGACATAAAAACGAGTATAAGAAAGTTTGCTTCTGGGTTGAATTGGGATTTAATCTTGGAAAGCAAGACTTCTTTGATGATTAAAGATATGGATATTTCTAGGTTGATGATTCATACGCAGCAGGTGGAAGATGAGAAGAGAAAAGAGGCAGAGTTTGGAGATCGGTAAAGTAAGAGAAGCAAGTTTTCTAATTAGGGAGGTTCTTAGTCTCAGGGTGGTCGGGATGGCAAAAAATGGTAGAAAAAGAAGTGGGAGAGTTCTGGATCCTTTTTTACTGCTAGTGATCCTTAGCCAAAGCAATCGGGTGCGTCACCAAGGTGGTGATAATTTCTGGGCATAAATGCCCAATATCAGGCGAATGAGGGTCAGTCGGTTTCTTTATGCCCTCCTTATTGGTTCTATGGTCGTCCTCATCGGGTTATTGCGATGAAGGGAGAAAATGCTTCAAGTGCGGCCAGGCAGGCCATCAACTTAGGGATTGTCCGGTTCATAGGTTGCTACGGGAGCAAATAAGGTATCGATGGCTTCATCTTCTGCTACTGCACCCGATGGTGTTGTGACTACTCCTGCTAATACTCCTGGTTCTACTGTTGGTCGAAACAAGTTATATGTTTTGGCATCCTGATAGAAATCTGAGGCATCGCCTGATGTCGTTACTAGTACGTTACAACTCTTTTCTTCTGACGTGTATTTTTTGCTTGATCTAGGGTCCACTCTCTCTTATGTGGCCCCATTTATGGATGTATGTATTGGTTTTGATCCTGAGGTTATTTCGGATCCTTTTTCTATTTCTACCCTGGTAGGTGACTCGATTACTGCTAAGAGAGTCTATAGAGGATGTGTGGTATCTATTGATGGTAGGCAAACTTTGGTGGATTTATTTGAACTTGATATAAAGGATTTTGACGTCATTTTAGGGATGGATTGGTTACACTCTTGTTACGCGTCCTTTGATTGTTGGACCCAAAGGTTACTTTTAGGTTCCTTGTTGAATTGATTGTATAGTGGGAGGGTGATTCTCTAGCTCCTAGGGGGAGGTTTATTTCCTATCTTAGAGTTCGGAGGTTGATCTCTAAAGTTTGTCTTTATCACATGGTCCGGGTTAAAGATTCTAACTTAGAAGGTCATTTTTTACAGTCAGTTCCGATAGTAAATGTGTTTCCTGAGGTCTTTTTGGATGATCTTCTTGATGTTCTTCGGATAGAAAAATAGATTTTGGTATTGATTTGGTTCTGAACACTCATCCAATATCTATTCCTCCTTATAGAATGGCTCTGGCTGAGTTGCGGAACTCAAGGAGCAACTTAAGGATCTTCTAGATAAAGGGTTTATTCATCCTAGTATATCTTTGTCGGTTGCACCGATGTAATTCTTGCACAAGAAAGATGGTTTCCTTCGGCTGTGTATTGACTACAGGAAGTTGAATAAGGTGATGGCCAATAACAAGTATCCTCTCCCAAGGATAGATGATCGGTTTGATTAGTTGCAAGGTGCCAAGTTCTTTTCTAAGATAGATCTTAGGTCTAGGTATCATCAGCTAAAGATTAGGGAGGTGGGTATCCCTAAGATGACTTTTCATACTCAGTATGAGTACTTTGAGTTTTTGGTAATGTTGTTTCGACTGATTAATGCCCCGATGACATTTATGGACTTGATGAACAGGGTTTTCATGTAGTTCTTGGACCTCTTTGTCATTGTTCTTATTGATGACATTCTGGTTTATTCTAAAAGTGAGGTGGATCATTCTAATCATCCCTGTGTGGTATTGCAGACCTTGAAGGAACAACAGTTGTATGCCAAGTTCTCTAAGTGTAAGTTTTGGTTGAACGCTGTGACTTTTCTTAGTCATATTATTTCTAGCGAGGAGATCATGGTGGATTCACAAAAGATGTTTGTAGTTAAAAGGTGGCCTAGACCCGTGACTCCAAACGACATCCGAAGCTTTTTGGGCTTGGCTGGTGTCACAACCCAAATCGGGGCCCTAGCCATGACAAACATCCCAAACCATGAAGGCCCGGTACGCCCTTCTGTATCTGGTAATCATGCATAATATTCATATGATAAAAGAAAATGCAGAAAATAGAGATCTAGTATGGAAACATGGTCAATCTGAATTTAATAATAATACCAAAAACTATAATTCAAAAGCATCTGAATAATAGTATCTAACTCAGTTTACGAAATCTCTACTAAATCTCCAAACAACACTGTCTGAAATCTGGGACAAGGCCCCCAGTAGACAAAAACTGTAGAATAATAAACAACTATAAGACATTAGGCCTTCTCGAATATAGAAGGCTCACCACTGCACAATCTCTTCTGCTATCGGAATTATCTACTGCTTATCTGGTTCCCTAGACTATACCTCAAAACCTGAGAAGTTAGAGGAGGTAGGAGGTCAATACAGATGTACTGGAACGCAGAACAAATCCCAAAATAACCATTTATAATCAACATATATGAGAGCAGTTTAAAATAGTTCATAATCATACCATATAGTAAGAAAACACATGGGCATTTTAAAGGAATTTGTGAAAACATCTGAAATTTGTGACACTTTTGTATTACTTCTGTGCTAGGTGGTATACCCTACAATTCTGAAAATTCCATAGGCTATATGAAAACTTCCATTAACTCGGCATCCAAGCCCCCAACCCAATGTGCTGCAAGGGTCGGATTCTCTGAATCTACTACGCCACACGGCCGTCACCAGCGTACAATAATAATCTACCAGTATCGGCAAATATGGTTTCAGGCTAAGAGTTTCTTAAACTCGCGCCTTCTTCGGGTAACCACCTAACACTCTTTAATCCCTCTTTTAAAACTCTATCAAAACATGCATTCTCTAAAAAACATACTCTGAAAACATGCTCTGAAAACATACTTTGAAAACATGCTCTAAAAACATACTTTGTTATGGAATAAATACATATGGTGTCATCATACCATTGACTTGGAAATCACGTCTCTGAGCCACTATTAGTCTACCAAAAATCCCTGTATTCAATACACAAGTTTTGAGACCAGTATTTCAATAACTCAATTCAGTGAATCTTTTTCTCAAATCTTATGTAAACACATGCAATTGTTTCTTATACACACAAGAATATATTGATATCAAGAAACACCCTCTCAACGATTCCAAATCATGTTCAAATACCAAGATATTGAAAAAAAATCTTTCAAATCACAAAACCATAATCTTTAAATCAACACAACAGAGGGAGTTCATAATTTATGCCCTCAACAATCTTAAATCTCAAATGCATACATATACATATATATGTAAATTGATTTAGGGGGGAAAGTCCACAACGCCAAAGCAATAGTAGCATTGAAACTTTCAAAATGCATAATCAATAATATAGTTTTCAAAACATCCATAAAATACATGCATCAAAACCTTTAAATCATGCTTTAACAATTTCAAGGCCATGTAGTTTTTAGGATAAACCCCGCGTACCTCTATTCTAGAAAATAATGGATGATTCCTGAAGCTTACGATTTAGGGATCCCAAATCTTCAATTTGTTTCTAAAACTGACGGTTGAATCTTAATTTCTCTTGAATCCTTTGTAAAAACCCTAAACTATGTTCTTGGAGAATTTTGATGAATATGACTCTATTTTGGCTAATCCCGTGTTAGAGAGGATAAAGGATTGGAGAAATACCAAAATACCCTTAATGATACGGACTGGAAGCTGAAAATTTGGCCTGCGCGATCTACTAGGCGGAGCCTTGCCTTGAGCACCGGAGTACCTAGGGCATCGCCCCATCTAGAGCAATGCTAAGACCTGGGCAGCGCCCCGCTTAAAACGGTGGGGTACCCCAGGCGGCGCCCGCATATCACCTCAAGCAACTAGAATTGAACACCAAACATGCCCTTAGGCTTGTCTAAATATACTGAAACTCACCTGTAATGCACTACGACCTTGCCCCATCACAACGCAATAATAAAATCTAAAATCGAAGGTCAGGAAGGTCATGAAATAATTCACCGAAGTTCAGAAGCTTATGGAATGAAGAAAGTTTTAAGTGCTAAGATTCTCTTGACAAGCTTAAAAAGGCTTTAACAACTCGAAAATTTTTTGGGGTGTTACATTATCTCCCCTTGGGAACATTTGTTGTCGAATGTCGCTGACTAGGCTAAGAGTACTGATCGGCCAGACTTACCTGAAGGACGAGAACATCTGAAACATATCTATACTACGAAAACTACTGATATACTGACTCTTCTACTAAGTATGCATAGCTGATGCATAGAATACCCACTGAAACTATTGATGAGCTAAACTCTCATAATAAACATCCATATCTGATGCATAGATCTGTGATCGAGTTATTCTCATAAATGCATGACTGAATGCACTGATAAGCTGAACTTCTACTCTTGAGAATACATATCTAATGCATGAGAATCTGACTACACTGATCTTGAAAGTATGACGAATTATGCAACGATAACTGATGTAAAGCTTGTAATGAGAATCCGAGCATGAACATGCATGGATTTAAGGAATTAACACACTGGGGAGTTATAGGGTATCTCCCCTCTTGGGCACTATGTCCCTCTAATTTGTTATATACTAAAAGTTATGGTCAATTAAAGTTAACCCAAGTTTTGACGCTCACTCAAACTCGAACGACAGGAAAGCTTTCAACCCATCCTTGAGTTAGGGGACCTCTATGATCTCAATTCATGCTCAAATAGGTCCCCACACTACATAATTAATTATCATGCCAAATTTGCATCGATGGAATAGATTATCTCTTGGGGATGGTCCAACACATGAGACTTTGGATAGCAGGACTGGGTGAAAAAGTGGAAAACCATAGTACTTTTTTGCCGGACTGTTAAATTGAATTGCTGGCTATACAGACTGAATTATACTGAACACTTACCTCCAACTGGAGTATCTCTTCAACTCTTTCTAAAGAAGTTCTAGTAGTATTAGGGAGCAAAGAATCTTAGGCATGATTTACATAAGACATATAACTAAGGAATCACAACCTTGGCACTACTCTATTACATGGAGTATAGACATTTAACTCATAAGCTAGGATAGAATTTCCAAGCCTTAGGCAATACAACTTCGTACTTTCAAGCTTAGCACACTTCTAGAATACTCCCTTAACTATGCTATCCCCTTCAAATACCATATACATTTGATTCAACTTATAATTCTCATATGGGCATTGACAACTCTTTCTACTAATGTCTAAAGTAACATAAATCCTTCACGGTGGTCAAGCTTAATTCTAAATCATAAGATACAACATGCTACACCACGATACTAGTCTAAACCATATGATTCAATATTCTATATCCCCCTTTAGATATCACACCTTAAGCATAACGTGCCTTACCACTTCAATGATTTAACTCTGAACTCTTACTATTGATTCACTAATGCATATTGTGATCCTTTACTAATGAATTGAAACTCCTCATTTTGGAACTGGAAGAGTACATAATTCTCTATCACAAGCATGAACATAAACTATTATCATGGAACTGAAACGCAAGGCATGAGTAGGTATTAGGATCACTGAAAATTATTGAGATAAGAATGGGTTGAGATTCACCCTCACCTTCTGATGTTCTATATCATACTGCATCACTACTAGAATCTGAGAGCCTTACTTGGTTATTTGTTCTGTCATCTCCCCCTTGGCTTAAAGCCATTGCCTTACTAGATTCTAAACTGAACCACACTTACTGCACTCTGGAGTATGGAATACAACAATACACGCAATTAGTAGAACTTAACCGGAATGACCACACTTGGAAGTGGAAAACCCACTACTAATACCACCTTCTGAGATACACTTTATCTTTCTATAGCCTCCATTAGTCATCATATAATACTTGAACACTTACTAACTTCGAATCTTCATGAGTATCCCCAAAGTTAAAGTGCACACCCACTAATGTTTCTACTCTTATTTCTAATAGAACACCATATACCATCTAACTAGTATTTTTCCACCTTGCAACTCAACGGTACCACTAGCCACACACAATATGAAGTAGCCTTAGAAAAATACTGCAACCTCATATAACCTCATACATACAACATCATACTTCATTATGAATCTAATAAACTTAATCTCTTGCATACACTATTCAAGCCAAGTAGATCACTTCCATAAAACCGGTATCATTACTCAAGCAATCATTACAACTACCATAATGGACATCAACTGTCCAACTTAATGTCTAGTGCTAACATGATTTTCAATCCAGTCTTATACACAATTCTCACTAAACATTCATCATTAACCTTAAGCCATTACTATTACAACCACATCCTACACTTAAATTTAAGCCTATAGTCTAGTATGAATCATCTACCACCAATGAAGAATGCAACATAATATACTAGTCCATCAAATTGGAATATTCTACCCAAATGCATCAAAAATCTACTACACACCTTCTCACAAGTAATACTAGTTTACAACTACCAATGAAAAGAAGGTCAAGGGTTATAGTCATATAATAGACTTGATCAACCTTAATCTTATATTATAACCCCATACAATCTTATCTACTTATACGGATTTATCATATCACACTTACTTATCCAAGCATACATTTAGACTACCTTCAACTTCCATAACAACCATGGGTCTATAATTATATCCTACTGGCTAATCTAGCCATTTTCATACTTCAAGCAAACAATAATTCACCTTGACTAATAACTCCTTCTCTTCCATCTACTAAAATAACACAAAAGGAAATATGCCTTCATTATCAACACATGCAAAATGATACGGCCATACATAATTCAACCAACATAAGAACAACAAGTTGCTAGTGAATCGAAATAGGCCTCACACAGCTTCAGTAGACTTTGATTTTTTTATGTTTTGAACAAGAAAACGAAATGAATGACAAGGCAACTATGCTAGTGAATCGAAAGAGCCCCACACGGCTTCACTAGACTTTTTGTTTTCAACAACACAATGATGACAAGATTACAAAATATAGAAACTTAACACACAAAAATCAATGGTCTAAGAATACACATCTTACTCTGCATAAATAAAGATATGGGTCAAAAACTTCTCCCAAAGACTACCATACAATCCATACATGCTACTAGCTACCACATTAGTCTATCACTATAAAGGGGTAAATCATCCCCAAATATCAGTTATTCAATAAAAATATTTATCTACACAAAATCATCCTCACTCTAACTTCTAACCTTGCAGCTTTACATCACCAACTTCTTGGTCCAATATTGCTACCAATAGGTCATGACACCAATACTTCAACTTATACTTCTATTCAGGTGGAAATACAGTTCCAACAATCTACTACATATCATTCTCTCTGAAGCATGACATTTTTACATAAACTTTTGAAAAGGACCGAATATACTTAATACAGAATTCTGAAAAGCATGATTTCATCAAGATCAGGGTTTACACTAGAACCAATACACTCTAAAGAACTAACAAACTCTTCTCAAGTCCTTGTAAAATTTTAAAATCTGATATGGTTCAATCATAAAAAACCATAACATTTAGACTCTAAACCTCTGCACTTGAATTACCCCAATAATGAGACATGTCAGAGAACATCAGAGTAAGAAAATAATTGGGATAACTTTACTTTCATATAGACGACGCCATAGCACAAATTAGAGTATGGAAGAGGAACATTCTAACTCTATTACATGAACTAAAACATAAAGAAAGAGAGACATTCCTAAACGCCTTGTAGCCTCCTTCCTATAAGTATGGCATGCTACACACCCATAAATAAGACTCTACCTGATGTAATTTTACAGACACCCTAGGACCATAAACCATGTTCTGATACCAAGTTTGTCACAACCTAAAATAGGGCCCTATCCATGACGAGCATCCCAAACCATGAAGGCCCGGTATGCCCTTCTGTATCTGGTAATCATGCATAATATTCATATGATAAAAGAAAATTCAAAAAATAGAGATCTAGTACAAAAACATGGTCAATCTGAATTTAATCATAATACCAAAAACTATAATTCAAAAATATCTAAATAATAGCATCTAACTCAGTCTGCAAATCTCTACTAAATCTCAAAACAACACTGTCTGAAATCTGGGACAAGGACCCCAGTAGACCAAAACTATAGAATAATAAATAATTGTAAGACATTAGGCCTTCTGGAACATAGAAGGCTCACCACTGCACAATCTCTTCTGTTGTCGGAATTATCTACTGCTTATCTGGACCCCTAGACTGTGCCTCAGAACTTGAGAAGTTGGAGGGAGAAGGGGGTCAATATATATGTACTGGCACACAGAGCAAATCCCAAAATAATTATTTATAATCAACATATATGAGAGTAGTTTAAAACAGTTCATAATCATACCATATAGTAAGAAAACACATGGGCATTTTAAAGGACTTTGTGAAAACATCTGAAATTTATGACACTTTTGTATTACTTATGCGCTAGGTGGTATACCCTATAATTTGGAAAATTCCATGGGCTATATGGAAACTGCCATTAACTCGGCAGCCAAGCCCCCAACCTAAGTGTGCCACAAGGGTTGGAGTCTTTGAATCTACTATGCCACACGGTCATCGCCAGTATACAATAATAATCTACCAGTATCGGCAAATACAATTTCAGGATAAGAGTTGCTTGAACTTACGCCTTCTTCGATAACCAACTCACCCTCTTTAAGTCCCTTTTTAAAACTCTATCAAAATATGCATTCTCTAAAAAACATACTCTAAAAACATGCTCTAAAAACATACTTTGAAAACATGCTCTGAAAACATACTCTGTTATGGTATAAATACATATGGTGTCGTCATACCATTGACTTGCAAATCACATCTCTAAGCCATTATTAGTCTATCATAAATCTTTGTATTCAATACACAAGTTTTGAGACCAGTATTTTAATAACTCAATTCAGTGAATCATTTTCTCAAATCTCATGTAAACACATGCAATTCTTTCTCATACATACAAGAACATATTGATATCAAGAAACACTCTCTCAATAATTCCAAATCATGTTCAAATGCAAAGATGTTACAAAAACATCTTTCAAATTACAAAACCATAATATTTAATTCAACACAAGAGAGGGAGTTCATAATTTATGCTCTCAATAATCTTAAAATCTCAAATTCATACATATACATATATATGTAAATTGATTTAGGGGGAAAAGACCACAAGGACAAAGCAATAGTAGCATTGAAACTTTCAAAATACATAATCAATAATATAGTTTTCAAAACCCCCATAAAATACATGCATCAAAATCTTTAAATCATGCTTTAACAATTTCAAGGCCATGTAGTTTTTAGGATAAACCCTGCGTACCTCTATTCCAGAAAATAATGGATAATTCTTGAAGCTTACAATTTGCGGATCCAAAATCTTTAATTTATTTCTAAAACTGATGGTTGAATCTTGATTTCTCTTGAATTCTTTGTAAAAACCCTAAACTATGTTCTTGGAGAATTTTAATGAATGTGACTCTATTTTGGCTTCCTAGGGATTAAATTCCATGTTAAAGAGGATAAGGGATTGGAGAAATACTAAAATACCCTTAATGATATGGACTGAAAGCTGAATATTTGGCCTGGCGCGATCCACCGGGCGGCTCTCTGCCTAGAGCACCGGAGTAACTAGGGTGTCTCCCCATCTAGAGCGATTCTAAGACCTTGGTGGCGCCCCTCTTAGAGCAGCGGGGTACCCCAGACGGCGCCCGCATATCTCCTTGATCTACTGGAATTGAACACTACACATGTCCTTAGGCTCATCTAAAAATTCCAAAACACACTCATAATGTACTACGACCTTGCCCCATCACAACACAACAAGAAAATCTAAAATCGAAGATTGGGAAGGTCACAAAATAATTCACCAAAGTTCGGAAGCTTATGGAATGAAGAAAGTTTCAAAACTTAGCCAAATTTTTCACTTAGCCAAATTTTTAAGTGTTAAGCTTCTTTTGACAATCTTAAAAAGGCTTTAACAACTCAAAAAAATTTTGGGGTGTTACAGTTGGGTATTATAGGTGATTTATGGAAGGCTTTTCACCGATAACTACTTCTTTGACTAAGTTGACTCAGAAAAAGGTTAAGTTTTCTTGGTTGGATGCTTGTGATGGGAGTTTTGAGAAGTTGAAAGATAAGCTAACTTCAGCTCCAATACTGACTTTGTCAGAGGGCAATGATGGGTTCATTGTCTATTACGATGCATCTTGGGTAGGTCTTAGTTGTATTTTGATGCAGTATGGGAAGTTGATTGCCTATGCTACCAGGCAATTGAAGGTACATGAGAGAAACTATCCTACTTATGATTTAGAGCTGTTGGTGGTTGTGTTTGCTTTGAAAATCTGATGGCATTATTTGTATGGTGTACACGTGGATATATTTTTTTGATCATAAAAGTCTACAGTATGTGTTCACTTAGAAGGAGCTAAATCTCAGGCAAAGAAGGTGGTTGGGGTTTCTCAGAGTCTATGACATGAGTCTTTACTATCACCTAGGTAAGGCTAATGTGGTTGTTGATGCTCTTAGCAGGTTGTCCATGGGGATTTTGTCTTATGTGGACGATGGAAAATGGGAATTAGTGAAGGATATTCACCATTTGGATAATCTTAGAGTTTGCCTCTTGGACTCTAAGGATGGAGGTGTAATGGTACAAGATGTGGTTCGATTGTCTCTTGTTACAGAGATCAAGAAGAAGCAAGTGTTGGATCATGTCTTGATGAAAATAAAGGGTGATGTTGGTGGGAAAAAGGTGATGGTTCTTGAGATCAGTGCTGATAGTACTTTACGGTACTTAGAAAAGTTGTGTATTCCTGATGTAGACGATTTACACAAAGGATTTTAGCTGAGGAGCATGAGTCACACTATGTTTTTCATCTCAGTTCTATAAATATGTATCATGATCTTAAGGAGATGTATTAGTAGAATGGTATGAAGAGAGATGTGGCTAATTTTATGGCTAAGAGCTTGGTGTGTCAACAAGTTAAAGTTGAGCACATAAGACCTGGTGGGTTGTATCAAGAGATTATTTTGACCTAATAGAAATAGGAGGTAATTAATATGGATTTCATTACCATTCTTCCTCAATTTCAGAATCAATATGATTCGATTTGTTTTATCATGGATAGGATGATGAAGTTTGCTCACTTCTTGCCAGTAAGGACTAGTTTCTCAATGGAAGATTATGCAAAGTTATATCTTCAGGAGATTGTGAAGTTGTATGGGGTACCCATTTAAATTATTTATGATCTTAGTATGCGGTTTATGTCTCACTTCTAGCGGTTTTTTCAGAAAGGGTTGGGAACTAAGTGGAGTTTGAGTACTACTTTTCATCCACAAATGGATAGACGAGTAGAGAGAACTATTCAAACATTGGAGTATATGTTTTGGGCTTGTGTGATTGATTATGGTGGAAATTGGGTTGAGAGTCTACCTTTGGTAGAGTTTCCTTACAATAATAGCTATCATTTTAGTATTAGTATGGCCCTTTATGAGGCATTATACGGTAGGAGGTGTAGATCTCCTATTTTTTTTTTAGCTTAGAGAGGCGGATATTCGGGATAGGCTCAAGGCTGCCTAAAGTCGGCAAAAGTCCTATGTGGATGCTAGGCGTAAAGACTTGGAGTTTGAGGTTAGGGATAAGGCTTTCCTTAAGGTATCTCTCATGAATGGAGTATTTCGGTTTGGTAAGAAAGGAAAACTCAGTCCTCGATATGTTGGTCCTTATGAGATTCTGCGGAGGGTTAGTAATATTGCTTATAAGTTGGAGTTACCTTCTACTTGACTTTGGTTCATCCGGTATTTCATGTCTCCATGCTGAAGAAGTGTCTTGGTGATTCTTCTTCGATTGCTCCTTTAGAGAGGTTGGATATCTCAGACTCTCTGTCTTATGAAGAGGTCTTGGTTGTGATCTCAGATAGGCAGGTTCATCGTTGCAGACTAAGGATGTGGCTTCAGTTAAGGTTCTATAAAGGAACCATAAGGTGGAAGAAGCTTCATGGGAATTGAGGGAGGACATGAAGTCCAAGTATCCGCATCTATTTTTTGCTCTTTGGATTCATGCGGAAGGTATGTGTCTTCAACACATCTTTATTTTTTGAGTTTGTTAAAGAAAAGATTAATATCCTTGCCTCTTTGTTTTCAAACTTTGTAAAAGATCGGGAATATATTTTATAATACAAATGACTAATGTGTATGGTTACCCCTACCTTGTCTGTCATTCGAGGAGTAAGGTTCCTAGTGGGGAAGACTGAAACACCCAGGTTTCTGGACCTTAGAAAATTCTTGGAATTCTGATCTTTAGACTTAATACGACTCATGACTATGAGCCGTATGTTGTGGTACAAATGGTATGGTCCAGTCGTATGCTAACCAGTGTTGGTTGGTGTGATAGATTTTGGTCACTGAAATGGGTACGACTTGGTGGCACAAGTTGTATAGTTGGATACGGATCATTTGGTTCCTTTACTTAACCTTAGAATTGGTAACTTAATTTGGATCTGAGTACAAGTGGATCACCAGGAGCCATAAGTCAAGGTACGAGTCATACCCAGGACTCATATGTTGGTCAGTGCTCAAAACCTTCTAGATTCTATCTTGTCAGGGATATGGGTGAAGGGTACAGATCTTATGCTGTTAATACGACTTGGGTAGGATGAGTTGTACACTAGACATTATTGGGTCCAAGGGTTAAGTCTTAGGATATGAGTAGTGAGTACCACTCGTATTGAAAGGTATGACTCATGAGGGTCAATTGTACCCCTGTGATGGGATTTTGTGCAACTTAAGTGGGGGTATTCTAGATATTTTTTCACTTATCCTAATAAGGTCCCACGACTTCTAACTCACTTAGGAGGCTATTTACCCTATTATTCTATTCATTAATACTTAGAAACTCTTTCTAAATACTCTAGAATTCTCTCAAAAGCTTTTGGGAAAGGAGAGCTAGGGTTTTAACTAGAGGACTAATTTGGGGATCTTGTTGGTGTTTTCTCTTCATCTACTTTGTCAATTAAAGCATGTTCTCTTCCCTCATTGTTAGTTCCATTTAAAGGCATGGTTTTATATAATGTTTTTATGATTTCATTGTTGTATGATTTTGGGTTTTAACTATGATTTGGGGTTTTTGGTTATAAATGCTCGATTATGGTTTTCCCATGTTTTAATTATTCTTTTGTATGCATTAATTGTTATTTTAGATAATTGGTTTCATGGAAATGGTTCTTTGGTAATGGACTTTGGTTTTGGAAATACTATGCCCCTTATATGTTTGATAAAATACCTTTAACAATGTTTTCATTATACTATTAACTTTTCAATGGAACCTATGCATGGTTTAAACTTAGTAATGAAAATCTAAATGATATGAATGGTTTAACTGGTTTTAAATGGATTAAAAAGGTCTTGGTGGCCATGGTTTTGGTTAATTGGAAATCATGAAGGGTATATGGAATCCCTTAAACCTATATATGGTTGGCTATGGACAAAACTTGCAAGTATAGTCGGTATGACGATACAACTACTAATGGCCTTGGTTATAAATGGTAGATGGATTGGTTAGTTGCTTGGTAATGGTTTTAATTACGCAATAACAGCGGTGTGTGTAGCAAAACTGTGGAAGTTGGAGGTCCCGGGGGGGACCAAAACTAGAAACTCATATTTGCCGATGTGAGGTTGGTCTTGTTGACCGTGTGCATAATGTCACACTTTATATTTGGGGGATCTACTAGTCATCCCAGGTTTTCTTCCTTGGTCGTGGGTCTTCACCCACTAGGGCCTTTTCAACTAGGAGAGTTAACCCATATAGCCCGTGGGTGGTTTAAGATGGCAAAGCTACACAACCTAGGTAAATATTGTGTGCATATGGATGGTTTTACTTGGTTTTATAAATGGCATTATTTTATCCTTATCCTAAGTTCATGTTAGCGGTCACTCGCTAACCCATCTTCGGGCGGTTGTATATCCACGTTATGTAGTAAGCAGTCGTTCTACTCATCCTACATAGTGATTGACTTGGTGACAGTAGTTGGATTGAAGTGGTGAGCTTTCATCTTTTTAGAAGGCTCCATTTCATGTTATGGATATTTTTAGACATTTTGCTTTATTTTTGGATATTGATTTTGGCTATGGTTGGGGGCATGTCCCAATCGAATAATCTTACTCTTTTGGTTAGAGACTTTGTGGTACTGCTATGGGTTAGAATGGGCGGGATCGGTATTGGTGTCATCCTTAATATTAGCATTAGTATTGAGGATGATACTGATTGACAATATTGTTGGTTGTTCTGTCATATTTCATTTTGGGACTTATAATATTATGTTTTGGAACTCATTTAGTTTTGGCTTAGTTTATGGACCTTGTTTCGATAGTGGTTTGGCTTGGTGGTTTAGTTGGTACGGTTTGGTGCGATGGGATGACGTGATAGGGTTGATTTAGGAATAGGCCTATCCCAAAGTCAGTCCTTTTCTAGTTATGCTATCTTGCTATTTGTTCGGTACTCAGTCGACTCAAGGTATGCTAATGGTGGGTAGGTTGGGTAACATGGGGTGGTCTCTGGTCTTGGTTGCACCTGGCATACCCATAACTATAAAGCCCCCGGTCGGGTCGTGTCAAATATCATGCTGTCAAAAAGATAATCTACTCATCAATACGAGAATAATGATACTTATATTGTTTTTATACTTCGAGTCTAAAATCACGTAAAATCTTAGGCAGGGCCCGCTTGCAGAATCGCACTCTTCAAATTGTCAATACGTCCTTCTATGCTCAAGAAACATATACCCTCAAGAATGAGTAAATTTCGAGCTCAAATGATGTTAAAATCAATCCAATAATATTCTAGGAATTTTAGAGATAAATTGAAAATTAACCATGAATTTGATGGAAACTTACCAAGATTTTGATAAAGAAACGAGTATTCAAGCTCCCAATCACCCCAAAATTGCCTGATAATGTTTCTCCCACTTTCTCACACTCCTTAGGATTTTTAATATTTAGACTTGTGAGAAAATTGAGTTAATTGGGTCATTTAATGGCCCTCAGGTGCTGCTTAAAATAGACATTTGACCACTTAAATGGTCACTGCTAAAGTGACCAAGTACTGCTAAAGCAGTACCCGCTTAGGCTGGCAGACTGCTAAAGCAAACTAATTGTCGCTAAAGCGTGATCCACGGCTCGACAGGGCAATCCAAGGCCGCTAAATCACCTAAAGGGTTGCTTTAACAGATGCATCAGCTGAAGACTTGAAAATTTTCCAAGTCTTCACCGACCCCTCGAGATTCGTTAAAAATCTTATGAACACAAACGAACTATGCTACCCTACTAAATTAGATATTCTAGACTCAATGGCACAACCTAAATTTCTATCTGAGGTCATTTCAATAGGAAATGGGCCCCATATCCAAGGGTCATTTTAATTATATTTCAATCAATAGTTTGAAATGAGTCCAGAATCCTTGAAAACCAAATCAAAGATCTTTCTAGCCTGAAATCGACATTCTGGTGCTGTTGGAACTTGCAGAATTAGCATAGAGGTTGCTAAACTAGATTTTTTATGCGATAGCCAATTTTTGTCAGTGGAAACTTTAAAATGGAAAATTGAATCTAAAAATCAAATGAACCAATCGGTAACTGGACTGTCAGCTCCAACAAGTCATAAATTACTTGATGCAACTATAGAAAAGCTCTAAACGGTGTAAATATATGGAAAAACAGAAAATAATCTGGAGGGTAATTACATATGATTCTACCATTAGTTGATTGAAGTTGATCTACAAGCCAATGTTTATGCAAGTTCTATTAAATTTGGTGGGAGTGACTCACGAGTGTTGATGATATTTTTTTATAACTATAATTGACATAATTAGTCATCTTATTAGAGGTACTAATGAATGTTATTGGTTTTTCCCTAGACTCTTCAAATAGAATTTGAACTAAGGAACTTTTTAATCAAATGGTAACAGTAGTAGTCATAAGTTTCTTATAGTACTTTTCTTGGTTATTTGGTTAAGAAAAAATCATGTATTAATCGAACAAATAAATATTGAACCTTTTTTTTGAGTGGTAAAGATAACCATGACCTAGTTGGTAGTTATTTCATCATAAAAAACCAAAACTGTTCTTAACACTTAGATTGGTATAATTTCTCATTTTTCCTCATGGACTATAGTTATCTAGTACTGATACTTTGATGTCTTATTGCCAATTCTATTACAATTATTTTCTTTTTGAAGTGTCTAATATCAATAATTTATCACATGTTCAGGTGCGACAAATCATAGTTCGAGTGTCTAACTAAAATTTACTATCAAATGTAAAGCACGATTGATGGACTAATTATTTTATTTTATAATCTAAAAATATTATTTAATAATATTGATTTTCTTTAAAATTGGGTTATTCTTTTATGTAGGTTACAAGCTTACCTGAGACAAGTTAATAGGACAGGGCATTCAACATTCGGTTTGATATTTTTAAAATTTAATAATTTGGTAATTGGTAATAGAAGGTAAATATCCAATACAGTATTTTTAATCTTTGTTTCAGTAATCAATAAACTAAACTTTGATTTCGCTATCGTAATTGATAATACCATATAGTGATTTCATTCTCTGAAAATCAACCTACTCATTCTGAAGGCAAACTGAAAATGTATTCAAGTAAATAGAGTTGGAGTTTTTGGCTAATGCTATTGTAAAACAGAAGTGAACCTTTTGAACTTTGAGCTTTTAGCTTCTTTGGGCTGATAATGTATCAATTAGATATGACCTTTCTTTAATAAATAATTCGATATTCAGTATATTAATATCTTGTACTAAACCCGAACTCAAATATCATAATTTTAAAAGCTTACTCCTAAATATCGAATATCAAATTTCTCAATTCAATTTTCGATCTAGCTAGTACTCCTTTCGTCCATATTTACTTATTCATGTTTGATTTAACATATTTTTAACAAGATAAATAAAATGATGATTTTACGATATTTCTTGCAATTATTATATGTTAAAAAATGAATTGAAAATAATAAGTATAGTACTTACTAATAAAAGTAAAATAGATATCAAATGATATATCATCTCCTAATTTTCTAAATTAGACTTATAAAAATCTATATTTATTTTTAGTGTAATGAACAACAAAAATGATTAATCAATTTTTTCTATCTCAAATTATATGACATAGTTGAAATCTCAAGATTTAACAATTTTTTTTATCACTCTTTTTAATACATCTTTTAAATATTATAAATTATTACTTTCTTTATTCACTTTTATTTGTCATATTTAACTTGACATATTTATTAAGAAAAATAATTATTGACATAACTATTTTAATATAGTATCTCTATTAATTAATGTTTACTATTCTCTTAAAATTATTTTGGAAAGTAAACATAACAGTAAATAAATTGTCTTTTTTTAATATATTAAAAATGACAAGTGAAAATCCAATTAGGAAATAAGGCCTCATTTGTTTGCACTTAATAGAGGTCTGAATCTAAATGGTTCAGACTTCAGACCATTAAGTGCATTTATTTTTTATTATAAATTTAGCTCTTAATAGGTCTGAATATGTTTTATTCATTCAGATCTAGAACCATTCAGATTCAGATCTCCATTAAGTGCAAACAAATGAGGCCTTAATAGGTCAGAAGAAGTATTCTAGTGTTGGATAATATTCACCATCACTCTATTCAAATAATCATCAATCACCACCACTAACTACCCCTGCCGCCACCACCATTGTCAACCACCATCCACCTCCACCATTACAACCACCATCGACAACAAATATGCTACCAACCACTATTGTCAACCGCTATTACACCTACTACCTCTATTATTCTAATTATATTCACCGCCACCACCACCATCAACAGCACTACCATCATCAACTACTACCAGTCAATCTCTCATCTATCACAACTAGCACCAGCGCTAACTACCACTAATACATCATAACCTCCACACATTCTTTGGCCGCCACCACTATTATCACTAGTAACGCCACCTCTACCACCACTTCATCCACTATCATCACTACAATTTATCTCTACTAATAATCATCCTCACCATCATAACTAACAACATCTTCAACTAGCACCAACACATCATAAACCATCATGCATTCATTTTTCAGTCATCACAATCAACACTTCCAATTACTAACATCAAAACGTCACATCACAACCACCACCACCACTATCAATCACCAGCATCATAATAGTCATTACAATACCAAACATCACAACTATCACCACCAACATTATTAATCACTAACATCAATCATTGTCACCGCAACCATCATTATAAACTATCTTCACTATCACTACCAAACATAAATATTTTTTTTTGAATCAAATAATAATTTTGTTGTATTAAATTACATATTTTTCTAATATATAATTAATTTTTTATTTGAATTATATTTTTTATTTTATTATATACACAAATAAATTTTTTTACATATTCAGATGTTTGAAAAACAAATAGTTTTAATCATTTAATTTTTAGATATAGAGACAACATATTATTCAGATGTACATTTAGATTCGGAAATTAAAAAAACAAATGCAGCCTAAATGACCAATATACTTTTTCGTTAATTTTCAAATATATAAATTTTATTTAAAAAGTATTAAAACTTCACCCAAAAATTCACATTCTCAACAGTGCCATGTAAATTGGCTTAAAGCTTCACCCAAAAGTTCTCTCAACGGTGCCCAATAAATTGGCACACGGAGGGAGGGAGTAATAGAGAGGTAACCCTATCACTATTCCGCCATCTCCTTGAATTTGGGTTTTATTATGAAATACTGGTGGTTTCTAGTCCCATTGGTTGTATATAATTTGCAGGAGGAACCATTCGGAAGTGTGGAATATTCAGACAGTACCTTGTATTATAATACTGTAATAATCGTAATTATAATAATGGAAGAAGTGGTAAGAATCAAGTGGGTTTTTGAATACGATCATGTTGATCAATCAGCAATTATTAATCCTGATTTTTTTAAAATCAGAAAAAGGATGATTTTCCGAGTGAGATAAAGAAACTACAACAAAGAGTTGACGGTGATCCTATTGCGCAGAGGATGTTATCGCTTCTCGAGACCTCGAAGGTGAGTGATGATCTTCCGGATTTATTTATCTTTTACTCTTTTTATTATCTGGCTTTAAAAACTGCTCTGAACATTTTAGTATACATACCACTCATTATAACAACATTTCATTATATCAGCATGATTTTTTTGGGGCCAATTTTCATGTTATATTTTACTTCTCTGTAGCATCATTCCACTTGCAATAGCATTTACATTCATTATAGTAGTACAATCTTTGTAAAGTGACTCATCTATAACAACCATACTGTAAGAAATATATTATGTACAAAATAAAATGCCAAAATATTCATTTTAATCATCATTAATGTCGTGCACCTAGTAAATTTCATTTACAAGTATCTAATTTAAAGGGAAATTGCATGTCAAATGGTGCACATAGCTAGGAAAGGCCACTGATGTTTTCCTTTTCTGTATGCATACTCTTTCTAATTTGCACACTTTTATTTATAACAGCTAAATGAGATCTAAATGTTAAATGTCAATATTCATATATCACAACACCTATCTATAGTAGTCATGAAATTCTTGCACAAACGCTTCCATAGAGAGGTTTGACTGTGCCTTTTAGTCTGAAGTTCCCTCTCTCATGTGTCTGGAGCCTTTTGCTTTTAGGATGCATAAAGAGACCATTTCTAACTTTGTTATTTTACAGAGGTTGGAAGAGTAAAAGATTATATATTCCTTGTATATGCTTAGCTTTTGATAGGTTTAGTGAACTTTCTCTTTTGAAATAGTTTTTTGTTACTAACAGCCGTGGAGAGATTATCATTGTTTAGCCTAAAATTTGTTTATCTGATCAAGCAGTTAAATTATTTATAATGAGGTCACACTTATTGTAATTAATTCAAATCTTGTTGATCCTTGCTATTGTGAATTTAATTCGGATAAAGAATATAAAATAACCAGACGATTAGCCAAATTGAGATAATTGATAAAGGAAGAGACAAATAGATTCTTATTGTATTTTACGCCTGTGAATGGTGAACAATAATCAAGAATAGCGATAATTGGAAGAGTAACGATAATTGTGTTTTAGTAGGATGTAATTTGGTGTCCTAGAAGAGTAAGAAACAGAGTGTGATTGCTCAATCTAGTGTAGAAGCAGAATGTCGAACAATGGCAGTAGCCACTTGTGAGCTAGTTTGGATTAAACAGTTGTTGAGTGTGTTAAAATTTGGAGAAATCAGTGAAATAGAACTTGTGTGTGATAACCAAGCGACTTTTCATATCGCATCAAATCCGGTATTTCATGAGAGGACTAAGCACATTGAGATTATTTGTCACTTTGTGATAGAGAAGATACTTCCAAGGATATTGTTACAAAATTTGTGAAATCGAGGGATCAACTTGCAGATATTTTCACCAAGTCCATCACTGGTCCTCGTATTAATTATATTTGTAACAAGCTCGTTATATATGACTTGTATGCACCAACTTGAAAGTGTTAGAATATGAGAAGGAATATGAATAGTATATAGAATCCTACTTGGAAAAGAATTGTAATGTCAGTGTCCTAGTTGGAAAAGGAGTCTAATATAGTGTCTACATAAATTGGGTTTCAATGTAATAATTTAGATACACAACAATTCAATAATATCCTTCTCTTATATTTCTCACCATTACAATAGTAGGGAGAAGTGCGGAAATTTATAATGTAAGCCGGTGGTAACTGCTTCAATGATTCACGCCCATTTCAGTCATTACATGGTATAATTGGGATTAATTGAAATTAAATGGAATCCCAGATATCTAGAAATCTGGTTGTCGTTTGAGTTATCTCATGTCCGCCACTCAGAACTGCCCCAGATAGATTCTTCTAGGCTTTGGTTGTCAGTGCATAAGGCGGGTCTTGCACGGTCCAACGATTCTTTGGTTTGACTGGCGTTAACTGACTCAAAGGTAGACTGTAGTCCTCTCTACGCTTGCCACGTGACCAGTCAAATAGTCTATATGTTTACCAATACAATCATATTGTTGCATACTGGTCCTTGCGGATGATTAAATTATTGCAATGTTGAATTTGTTTCTACATTTTTGGATAAAATCCTTTTCTTGATATGAAATATTTAACCTGATAGCTGCTGCCTTTTGCGATCATGAAGATGAGCATCAGTTGTTGTTTAACCAATATTTCAACCTTGGTCAGATTTAAATCTTATAAGATAAAGGATTCCATGCAATTCTATTGAGCTCAATCAATCTTTATTCGACATTCTCATCAGCTTTTTTCTCTTATTTAAACTCAAACTAATGGAAAGGTTTTCTTTTTTAATTTCATTTTAAAAGATCAGTCTTCTCATCAACCTTCTGCCATGCTTAAATGCATATGACCAACTTTTGCTTTGGATTCTATTAGGTACTTGACAGAAAAGAATCTGATCTCCAATCTTGGTGCATCTTAGAACATGCTAAATTGCAAACTAAGGTTGATGAGTTTGAGGAGCTATTGCAAAGAGGCAAAGAGGGGAAGCTCTCTGAAAGTTTGGATCAGACTTTTTGGGACTCCACTGAGAAGCTTGATTCTGCAAAGAGGGTAAGAAAATGCTTTACTTTTTTGCTTACAATAAAAAGAACTAATAGATTGACTTATGCCCCTTGCTGACAAGTCACACAATTAAGTTTTGTTTGTTAAGGAAAATATCAGCAATGAATTCATGTAAAATGGGCACTTGCTCCTGTAAAATATCCATGTTCAACTAGAAATTTCTGTTTCAGTGAGAATCTAAAAGATATACTCTTTTGTCATTCTATTTACTATTCTCATTGAGCTTCTTCTCCTTGTTCATAAAATAGGCAAAAGTGATTCTATTTTTTTCTAAATCACTTACCTATATTGAGTTTAATCTTCCGACATGGCCACAAATGTTGTATCCTATCATTTGAATTTGTTTTTCATTATCTTGGATGTTGATTTTGTTTTGTCTAGACCTAGTGGCAAACTATTATCTGAGTTTGTGCTGGAGGGTAGGAAGGCTTGTCCATTAGCCACCGAATTTCAAACCGTTCTTCACGGCCCTCTGGATTCATTGTTAGTTAAAAAAAACAATTAACTGAGTTTGTAGTTGACAGTAGCTTGGTGTGATTCAATGAGATGTTATTTGCTTTCTTTAAAAGAAAATTTTAGACAAGTTTGGCCTACTAAGGGTGTGCTCGGTATGGAGGAAAATGTTTTCCATGGAAAATATTTTTCAAGAAAACTTTTTCTATGAAAATAAGTGGTTTCTTACACATTTTCTTGTGTTTGATCTACAAATAAAATTTTTTATGCTCAAGTATTTGTTTATATCGAACACAAAACCATGAGGATGAGTGGGAGTAGGGTGATGGGTTATCGTGGTGGGGCAGAAGGTAGGGGTGGGGCAGGATTTTGCTCCTCTAATATGTTTGCATTCTGTAAGAATCTTAAACAGGAACCACCCGAGTATTTACTGTCTCTATAATGAAGCCAATTTGAGTGTTAAATGCAGAGTTATTTTCCTATGATAGGAAGATATATACTCTCTAAAGTAAAAAAGGACCAGCCACTTTGTTGCTGCTTGCGAGATATTTCTTTAGTCTGGTACATATGAGAAAACCTTGTATTCCTCCTCTCTTGGCCAAAGGACTTCCCCCAGGCCTGGTCTTTAACATGGATCTTGGTTTCTTCTTCTGTACTTCTTGCATGCCTTAAGATAAACCCCATCTTGATGCAGTTTCTTCTTTTCAGACCTTAAGTAAACAATGTCGAGTACGGAGATCTTGGCATTCATTGCTTTTGTATTTCAAGTTTTAATCATCCAGGGAAAGTCGACAGCAACTTTGACTATTTGTTAGATAGCCAATGGACCATTATCAGTTTTATATTAAGATTTTTAGTCTAACAACC
The DNA here is from genome assembly GCA_030864225.1 of Capsicum baccatum var. pendulum. Lineage (NCBI taxonomy): Eukaryota > Viridiplantae > Streptophyta > Magnoliopsida > Solanales > Solanaceae > Capsicum > Capsicum baccatum. The sequence continues at coordinate 158,849,422 of CM061555.1, read as the reverse complement.
ATCAGGATTGCTAATTCAGGTATGACAGCGTCCTTCGATATGCAATCAGTTCCTGTAGCTTTACCTGTCAACTTACATGACATGCATCTTTTACTTAAACTTATAGCATCTTTGTTTTGGATAAGGTAAGATTTAGATTTACAGCATCTTTTTATTTAAAACACAGCATTGTTGTACTTAAGTTCATCACTGGTCTATAAACTGCACCTTGATGGTGTATGTTTTCTTTTAATAGGAACTTGCAGCTAATTTGAGGTCAACTCTGTCATTTAAACGGCATCTTGATGATCTGCCATCACAAGCTGAACTCATTCAGTATGTTCCAGTATTAGTGCTTTTCCATTTTGTGCATTATACTCTTCATACCTGCTGAATGTAGAAATCCCTCTTTAAATGTTTGATATACAAGGAGTATGAGTGTTGAATCAGTGCTGAATGTAGAAATCCCTCTTTAATATGTTTGGTATACAAGGAGTATGAGTGTTGAATCGCTGTAGAACTGTTTTCTTGAATTGAATTCAAGTAAATTCTAGCTGTCTGAAAACGTTTATCTGGAGCAAATTCAAGCTAAAGATAATGTGGGAGTCTTTTTTATTTTGTTTTGTTTTGATAACCGTGGGCCAAAACTTGCCTGGAACTCGATTACTCGATTAATTTCACAAGGTACCTACTACCTCCCAAGTACCACCAGTATAGGTACTGGGTAACTTTGTCCACCAAGGCTATGATAACGACAACAACAACATACCTAGTGTATTCCCACAAAGTGGGGTCGGTCTAGGGAGGATAAAGTGTACGTAGTCCATACCACTACCTCATATGAAGCAGAGAGGTTGTTTCCGATAGACCCTCGGCTCATGACAAATAACAAAATATCAAGCAGAGAACATAAAAATAAAAAATATGGTAACACGCCACTAGATAATAAAAGAATCAAAACAACCATAGAGTAATATTATGAACTATCTATCCAAAATCACAAATATCCCCAAAACACCACGAATAAGAAACTACAAGACACATCCAAAATACTATGACTAAAGGTAAAATTGCCACACAAAGCACTCCTCCATACTAGTAAGGACGCACACCTACCCACTAACCCTCTACCCTCGTCCGCGTCCTCCACACCTTTCTATCAAGGGTCATGTCCTGTTCATGTCCTCTAGAGTAACTGCTCCTTGTCATGCCTAATCACTTTCCTTCAATATTTCTTCGGCATACCTCTACCCCGTCTGAAACCATCCATAGCAAGCCTCTCAAGTACTTTTTCCTTCACTGGGATTTGAACCTGATACCTTATGTTTGTTAATCCACTTCATCGAGTGCAAGGTCATGTAGGACTCTATTTTTATCTAAAGGTACTTGAACTCTTTAAGAGTTTCATCATTTAGCAATGAAACCTCATTTCATCCTAGCCTAAATCTTGTAAGCCCTTAACTTTGTGAAGAGGTGTTTACTTGTAGAATTAATAGCATAGGATTTAGCTGTGAGATGAATGAAATCAATTAGTATGATATTGATTTAGAAAACCCTGGAATTGGCTTTTACTGGTTCTAGTTTGTTAATGAAAAATCTAACTAGCTGTCTTACTACTTTATAGATGCTTCAAGTTTATTAAGTGAAGGAGTACCAGTATACAAAACTAGAGGATTTTAAGTCTGAATTTTGTCCAAGTTTCAGAGTCTTACTATTGTGAATAGCTAAGTAGGAGATGCAATTTGATTCCGGACAAGGGCCGGATTTTCCCTTGTACTCTCATGTGTCATAATTTTCATTTGTTATACTTTCTCAATATATTTGCCCTTGTTATCCAACTTTCCGGTCATATTTTCCCTTGTACCCTCAAAAGAGTCTTATTCATCCCTATTCCGTTAAATCTCCATTTCCCATCTTAATTTTCTTACGTGTCGCCTACATGGCTTTTTTCAATTAAGTTTGTTCACCCATTTAAACTCTTTTAAATGACATCAGTAAGTGTCTGTTGTTGCCTCCTTATAAGATGTTGTAAAATTCTTGCTACTTGAGTTTTCTTTTGCGGGCGAGTTATACTCAAGGTCCATTTGTCCAACATGTACCTTCAATAACTTCCATAGAATTTGTCTCATCACCTTCAATATCTCATCACCTCTCTTGAAAACTGAGCATCAAATATATTCACTTCCATAGAATTTGTCTTGATTTCAAGAATCACTCTCCTCTGTTACTGGTTTATTATGCATTTAGAGTACTGCATAATATTTTTTCTGAAGGATGAAAAGATGCTATCTTATAGTCTACATGGCTTGTTCACTACGTTGATCCTATTCAAGGTCTCATTATCTCTTCTATAAGTATTTCTAAGCCCGAAAATATTTCCGTTGGTGTGCCTGTTATTAGCCATGTATTTAGTTAGATTATTTACCTTTGTTTCTTGTTCTTATAATATGTCTTTTCCTTCGTTGTTTGGTCTCGAGCTGGGGGTCTATTGGAAACAACCACTCTACCTCACCTCTGAGGTAGTGGTATGGACTTGTACATTCTACCCTTCCCAGACCCCACTATGTGGGACTGGGTATGTTGTTGTTGTTGCATTTAGTTAGATTACGTAACATGCCTTGTATATCAATCTTCTGACAGATTTTCTTCCGCAGGTATGAACTCCGTTTTTCAGAACTTTATACTCATATCCAGGTACAAGCATAGTCAGTGACTTGAACCTTCATTTGACCATGACCATTTCAGCTCCTTGTCAATCACTTTGTTAACCTCTAAAATGAGTCATGCAGGCCAAGGATCGTCAAACCCGTAATTACTATGCTACTTACAACACATTATTGGAGATAAAAGAATTGATGCTAAAGGAAACATCGTTACTGAACTCCATATGCTCACAGGTATTGTACCAAGCAAAAGAAACCTATATCCTTTTGGTGTATATTATACTCTTTATGTTTTCTGTTTAAGTTAATTTTCTTGATATGGTGGAAACCATGTATACAAGATGTATACAAAATGTAGAGAATCTTACTAAAAGGACACGATTCTCCACATAGAATGTAGAAATATCAGTTGTCAACACTTGTAGGGATATAAAAAATGCTTCAAGAATGTACCCAAAAAAATTGATCTGTACAAAAACACTTTCCACTGCTTCCATAACTCTTCTTTTTTCTCATTCCAAAGTGTCCATGTTAAGGGCCCTATTTCCATACTATTCTTCTCTTCTTTCTTCTGAATTTCCTTCCCAGGATGTATACAAAATGTGGAGAATCTTACTAAAAGGACATGATTCTCCCCATAGATTGTGGAAATATCAATTATCAACACTTGGTAGTGATATAAAAAGTGCTTCAAGACTATACACACAAAAAAATCTGATCTGTACAAAAGCACTTTCCACTGCTTCCAAAACTCTTCCATACTATTCTTCTAATCTTTCTTCTGAATTTCCTTCCCAGGAGTAATTCTCTCATCATAAATGGCATCACCCATTCCAACCCTAGATATTCTTAACATCTTACATCATAAACTGTATGCAATCAAGAAAAAAGGTAGTAAATGGTTAACCACTGCTCTGTGCACTTGCACATGATGCACTTGCTGAGGTGGGTATCCTTCTTGTCGTCACGGGAAATTCAGAAGAAAGAATATCCTGATTTTTACAACTTTCATCTTCTGCACGGGAGAGTTTGACCGGCCAACACTCCGTCCCAGGCAACATAGTTGGTCTAACCATCACTCGGTTGAACTTGCCTTTCGGTTTTGGTGGCAGTTTCCTATCACACAAGTATGTTGCACATGATACATAAACATGGTACATGCAAAATGCTTTTAAACCTTTCTTCATCAAGTACATGAGTTATAATAAGTGACGAGTATCAAGTCTTAAAGAATGTCATGAATCAGTTAAAAGCTCACTTAATCCTGTTTTCAGTTTTCCTTGATATCATAAATCAGTCATAATAGGCAAATATCCGACATCTACCCTTAACATGGCATCAACACCCACATAAATGCTCGTCATCTCACCTATCGGGGACCAGCACCAAATCCCAATAATTAATTACCAACATATTAATTAACGGAAGTCTCAATTTGCCTTAAATTTGAAGCCCAAATGATCACAATGTGACTTTACCTTTCCGCAAACGCTATGCATGATGCGACTCTGTTCAAATATGTAATTTATGCAAGAATACGAGTCTGTAGACACCCATATTGCAGTATTAATATTTCCGGCCCTAAAGGTCAACCCAAAAGTCAATCCTGAGTTTGGGAGTTCAAAACTGTAATTTGAAAACAACTTACCCATCAAGTATTGGTCATGAATTTAGTAAATCATCGAATTCCAAGCATGAATCGACTGATGAAATACTATATCTAGATCTAGGGAAAAAATTTCCAATTTTCCTTACCAAATTCCTGGATAAAGCGTTAATAATCAAAGGAATAGAGGGAAAATACCTAAATCAAAGTTAAAATCCTACACCTGAATCAAATCGCGAAGAATACCTACAAAATCACCAAAACTGAGGTCTCCAGCTCTCAAAATCATGATATGAAGGATAAATGAAATAGGGTAATCAATAATATCACTGCCACTGGTCTTACAGATGCGGAAAAATATCCTCTTTTGCGACGTCACATCTGCCGAAAAATCTTCGTAGATGTAGAACCTCATTAACTCAGTCAACTTTGTAGGTGCGGAAATTGCTTCGACACTGTGGGATCGCAGGTGGGGATACACCACCACAGAATAGTCCTCCTCAACTCCACAAAGTGCCTCCGCAGAAGTAGAAAAAGGTGCGCAGATGCGGTTGCACTAGAAGTCGGATGTACCAACACAACAACAACAACAACAAACCCAGTGTATTCCCACATAGTGAGGTCTGGGGAGGGTAAGATGTACGCAGTCCATACCTCTACCTCTAAAGAAGTAGAAAGGCTGTTTCCGATACACACTCATAAATTCCAAAATATGGAAACAACTCTCAGAACTCATCCACGACCCCCGTACACAAACCAAATATGCGAACCACTCCTAAAACACGTTTCGAACATGTTGGAACACTAAAAAGTGAAAACACCAATCCAAAGTCGTCTTGACCAAATGTTGATCATGGTAAATCCTACTTCCCCAAGTCAACTAGTAATCAACCCAATTGTCAAAAACAACCCCCGAGCCACTCGAGGCCGTGCAAAACATCCGTCAAAGTTTTGAATCAACTTCTGGACCTAATGGAACCATCAAAACCCAATTTCAAGCCCGTTAAGCCAAGATGTTGACTTACGTCAAACTTCACCTTTCCAAAACTTTCCAAAATAGAATTTCTTCCCCAAAGCGCGTCCAGGTGCCTCAAAAATCGTTCCACCCATCCTCGCAAGTCATTAATAGCAAAATAAGGTTACGAGGGTCGGTGTTCCAAAATACAAAACGACTGTGCGGGTCCTTACAAAGTCAACTCCAAGCCAGCATGGTCAAACGTCAAATCAAGATTCACAATCAGGTTACCCATTCGCTAAGGATTTCAAATCTATTTTTAGATTCTTATTTCAAGTCCTCGAAACCTCAATTTAGCGATTCTCTGGTTTATATCTTTATGCCTCAAATTTACCCATCTAATTTCATGTTTAGATAATAGATCTTAAGTTAAATTCATGAAATAGGCTTACACCCAAGTTGGACTTACTTACCCCAAGCTTGTAAATAAAGATCTAGGTCATAACCCTTCAAAGCCGAGATCTCCAAGTCTCAAAATGGTAAAGAATGAAATAAAAATCATATAACCTGTCATATGCAGTACTGGCCACACTGGGGCAGTGATGGACACACTTGGGTAAGCAATCCATCAAGTTTCAGCAACAAAATGCCCAAATCATGACCACAGTGCTGGCCTTAGTTGGCCTTGTTTCGGTTGTCAGAATTTTAGCCTTTTGTCTGATGATGTAGAAAATCACCCGTTTCTCGGGGCCCAAACCAAACATCCCTACAAGTTCTAAAAAATCATATTGACCTAAGAGAAGTCTCGAACCATAAAACAAAGCTCTAAAACTCAAAACTAGAGGTTGGGATGTTACACCTCCCTAGGCGATGACCATGCAATGGGAAGTTACTTCACTGTTTAGCATGCAATTCCTTCATCAGAATCTGCCAGTCTCCGATGCTATAGCCATGCAATGCACCACCCTCATGCAATTACTCCAAGATTTGCATTTTTGCTTCATTTTAGCTCAAATTTTCTTCTTTTTCACCCATGAGTTCCTACACATTAAAATCCTCAAATTTTAGATCAATAGGACATTTTTCACTATCAAAGTAAGTATGAGGTGAAATGCATCAAATTATATGTCAAATGACCTATTGATCCTATTATCAATGAGTTAGCGAGTTGTATTTTATTGTTTGTTGACCTATTGATCCTATTATCAATGAGTTAGCGAGTTGTATTTTATTGTTTGTTCTCTTGAAAAGGGGAAAGACTTTTGGTGCTTTTCTGAGTTCCTCTTCTTTTGCGTAACTGTGCTGACTTAACACAGATTAAATTTAAAAGAATACTTTGTAATCCATCCTACGCACTTTGTAGTTCTCTGGTAGTTTTCTTGAGTTTCTATCATGTAAGATGTATATTGATTTCTTGTTGATAGCCAAACTTTGGTTGAATCTTTCTCCTTTTGTGTGCTGATCCATCCTCTTTGTTCTGTACACTCTGTTGATTTCTTCTTATCTTGTGACCTTTTGTCTCTCTTTGTATAGTTCAAAGATGCCCTTACTAGCCCTGCTGGTCGGAAGAAATTAATTGATTCCATGGAAGGAATTCTGCACGGGACTCAACGGGTATCCATGCTCATTCTTGAAATGCATCTCTACTAATATACAAAGGAGAGTGAAGCAGTTCTTGGTTGCCCTGCTTGGAGTAAATTTGGAATTTAATTAGTATAATTTGGAATTTAATTAGTATTATTAAATGAAGCAAAAAATTTACACATGGTAAGATGCAAATTGCGCTTGAAAAGCTGGATGTTCAGGTGACGAAACTGTCATGTCCTTTAGTCTTACATCTTATATTCAGATATATATTAACATCTGAAATAATCCAATGATTCATTATTTAAAACAAATCTATCTAACATCTTTTAACCTGATCTACTATTGGCAAATTGGGCCAATGTAAATAAGAGCAAGAAGAAAAACTATTTAAAGTAAAAACATATTCAAGAGAAACTACAAAAAAAAAAAAGGACGGACCGTGAGGGGAGACGTTTTCTCTGATACGGTGTGAGACGTAAACTACAAGGCATTGGGTGTAAGCCTTATTTTATTAAGTGGTAAATTAAGTAAATAAAGCACTATAACTATAGATCAGGCAGCAGTTCTAAAATATTGAGCTATGTGAATGAAGATAAATTAAGAACACGAGTATGAATGTGAGGATATTTTCCCCACAAATAGTCTCTTTTTAGGCTACTATTTAAATTGTGTTTCTCTTTGGATGATCCTTCTTTGCTTTTTAATTACAGAGTAGGCATTTCCCCTTTAACCCCCCACCCCCCCGAAGACGAAGAGAAAGAATAGAGACTACAAAAAAAATAATTGACTTTTAAGGTTTTAACTTTCTAGAATTTCATAAGATGACTTTTGTGTTTTTGGTATTAAATTAAAGACTTGTTTAGAAATTCTACTTCTAATTTGGAGAGGCTTTCTAGGCTTACGCCCTGAAACAAAAATCCGCCCAATGCCTAGGCGTACGCCTAGAACAACGGGGCTTACACCTCATGGCTTTCCCCTTTGTTATGATGCCAAATCAAATCATAACAAAATTGCAGTAACCAAACAACCAGCCCAGTATTTTTTGAGAAATTTTCTGTTTATATCAAAAAATAGGAAAATGAAATTTAAAATAACAAGGAAATCCTATCTATGAAAAGAAAATAAATTTATAGTGAACTCCATGAATGAGTCGATTTGTAGGGGAAGAAGAAGAGAAGACAAAGTTAGATTTAGATGGGGATAGAAAGGAATTGGGAGGGAAAAGAAGAACAATTGATTTACCAGATTTCAGTTATGCCCTTCTTTCTCCTATGAAGTGTGTATATAACCACCTTACCACATGGCATCATCACGACCCTTGCGATTCTTTTAAACTTGAGTAATCTCGACCCTTTATTATCAATCTTGCGTGTTTCTATTTGCTTTCTATTCCCAACTTCGAATCCAAACAACTAACATTTGATCGACTATTATTGAGATCATAACATACCCTCCTCCTTCAAATGATCCTTGTCCTCAAGGATCAAAATTAATACCTAAAATTTTTTAAGCCATTTCAAAATGCATAACTGAGGCGACCATGATCAAAAGGACATTGCAAACATTGTTCTCCAAAATGAGCACACCTAAGTTGATTATCTCTAAATATATCTTGTAGCAAAGAGGATCGACTATATGTGTCCCCGGTAAAAACTTTTCCCCATTCTGTAATGGCTATATCAGCAGGAAAGTACGTCTTTTGTTGACACGAATGTACCCCTCTGTTCAACTCTATAATCACTTGGCATAGAAACATTAAAGTCTTTATAGAATCATGCAAGCGGCAAATTATTTTCATGAATTCGTTCCCTTTCTTCAAGCCAATCAATACACTACCCGGATCAAAAGTGAGTCGCAAATCAATTGCCACTTTGCTGACCCTTGCAGCTCCACCCCTTAGACTAGCAGAACTTATGATGTTCGACGGAAAAATATGTAGTCCAACTGCAACCCGGATTGCTGTAACCAAGCTCCCTACAAATTCTACTAAACCAAATGTTCCTAGATCGAAAATTCCTATTTTGACTCGATTGTTGGTTGACCAGTTCACTGCCAACTCTGATAGAGTACCTTGGAACAATGTAACTTGGCCATTTGCAAGTGTACCATAGAAGTTAAGACAACTAGAACATATTATCCTGCAGATGTTGCAGTCTAACAGACACCTCACTTTACATAGCTTGCAAACAAGGTGATAAACAACCTTTTCCACAATGATATGATACTTTAGAATGGTAACACCTAGATCAAATAGCAATGGTAAGAAATTATGCATCATAAGAACTCTCCTTGTCTTTGGAACACTCATGTCGAACCAGGTAGTATAACCTCTATTTTCATACACGCCACAACTCTTATTTAATGCCATAGAATAGAAGTTTTCCTCCTCATTGACAAATATGACATATAACTCTTTAGATAAAATCATCACATCATGCATCATTTTGTTGCTCAAGCAATATACCCGAATTAGTACTCGCAAAGCAACAACAATAGGCAGAGGCTTCATGTATTGTCCAAAAGGTATTAGTATGTTATCTATATTCCTTTCGAGTATTTCTTGAAACAAGATGCATATAACACAATCATTATAATAAAGGAAAACAATACCCACATCTTCATATTCTACCCACTTCTCTACCAGATCTGATTATGTACCGGGGTATTTGAGGCCAATATTAACAAGCAGGTACAGTAGCTTTGAAGTCCAATTAACCTCAACACTAAAAATTTGTCCATGAACTTTTGACAAAGTATTCACTGTTTTGACTTTAAAGAAACATGCTTGAGCACTACCTACTTTCATTTCTTTCATTTTATTTTTTAGTAATACCTTTATAAAGATTCGTTCACCAGCCAAAAAGATTTCATCAATAATTTGGAAATTCAACTCATTATCGAGAAAGTAAACATATGTTGTAACTTTTATTTCAACATTCATGTGAGCAGCCATGATATACCTTACCTCTGCCATTTTGCGAATTTGTAAAGGTGTCAGAATCCTTGACGATGCTTCCACATCTACATTTTGCTCCTGTTTCTGATTGTCCGACTGCTCTAGTATGGCTTCAATACAAACAATTTTGGTGGGTTTCTCCCATGCCTCAACTATGATACTATCAGTCTACTCATTGCACCTTTTAGTGAGACATACACACTCACTAGATTTATCTGTTGGTTTAGAAATCTCAAAAATTTTAGCACTTGTAATTTTAATTAGTGCTGATGCACATTCGTCCTAATCCTCTAATTTCACGACAACTGGTTTTGGTAGCTGTGCTTCAACATTTAAAACATTCAGATTTAGAAATCCATTGAAAAAACGGAAAAGCAGAACTCGACTAAATAAATACATACCCAATTTTCCCCTATCATATTTAGCCCCCCTCCCAGTATCAACCCAATTACAAATGAATGAAACCAAAACATGTGGGAGTAAACCAATAGTTGCATGAGGAACCCAAAATGCTACCAAAATAGCCCCCTCCGCCTTTATATCGAATAGCATGGAACCAATCGCCATGTCCAGAAGTACCTTAATTAAAACTGATGAAGGTGCAGAGTCAAGGTGTTTCATGAAATTATAATAACCGAACAGATCATTGAGACCCGTCAATGTCGGTATGGTATCCTCAATAGCAAGAACATAAAGTCGTGAGTCTAAATGTGGGTTCAGGATCTCTGTTTTCGTAGTGTTTTCATTTTGGATGGAGTGAAGTTCAACTAGAACTTCATATTCGACCCATTGAGGACATTCGTCGAACACTTGGTCCTCATTGTATTCTGAATCAATCTTACTGCTATTTTCAATCTTCATCAGTTCAGCAATAGCATAGTCATCTGAAACCACCTTAGCTTGTATTTCCTCTACATTCATTTCCCTCGAACATACATCAAGACAAAAGCAACATTGGCAATCAAGGCTGCGTACACACCCATAGACGCAAGAGTTGCATTGGCAGTCAATACTGCATGTGCAATCCTTACACCAACTCTGAAATTATTTTAAATCCACAACTATTCCTAAAACTTCATCCGTAGGTGCCCTTCTATTGGCATTGTTATGTTCAACCAATTTAACCAAAGTTGATAATTCCATAAACATCTTCATTGAATTACTACCCACAGTCGAGACATAGTCGTTTCTCTGATACCAATTGTTATGATCCCAAATCAAATCATAACAAAATTGCAGTAACCAAACAACCAGCCCAGTATTTTTTGAGAGATTTTCTGTTTATATCAAAAAATAGGAAAATGAAATTTAAAATAACAAGGAAATCCTATCTATGAAGAGAAAATAAATTTATAGTGAACTCCATGAATGAGTCGATTTGTAGGGGAAGAAGAAGAGAAGACAAAGTTAAATTTAGATGGGGATAGAAAGGAATTGGGAGGGAAAAGAAGAACAATTGATTTACCAGATTTCAGTTATGCCCTTCTTTCTCCTATGAAGTGTGTATATAACCACCTTACCACATGGCATCATCACGACCCTTGCGATTCTTTTAAACTTGAGTAATCTTGACCCTTTATTCTCAATCTCGCGCGTTTCTATTTGCTTTCTATTCCCAACTTCAAATCCAAACAACTAACATTTGATCGACTATTATTGAGATCATAACACCCTTTTCTTAAACCCCAGGTCACCCGGTGCATTTTTAGTGTGCCCCACCCCAGGAGTTGCCCTGATTTGCCCCAAAAACGCCTTTAGAAGCTCTTATATACGTCAATAGCATAATATTTTTTACAGAGTCAGGTTACTTTTCTCGACTATAACTTAGCTACCTTATTTCAAGATTACAAACTACTGGTGTAAAATTAATTTTGCTTTTGTTAATACAAGTTGAACTGTAAAAATATTTATATCTGACTCTTTTCTATTTTGTTTGTTAAGATAAATAATTTCCTCTTCCTTTTCCTTTTCTCGCCAGTCTTTTCATGTATTACATAGAAAAGAGTTGGAGCTTATTTTTATTTGTTTTTCTTTAGTTTCTAAACAAATGCCTTTGACATTGTAATGTTATTCTATTTGTAAGAAATAGTATTTGTGTAATAGTTTCACAAAATTTTTCTCTTATTATGACACCCTCATATTCAAATCCTAAACTCTGTATTGATAAAAAAAAATCTATTATACTGCACCAAATTTAAGTACTGTTGTACATTGCATTGCATTCCGAAACATAATTATCTCTATTGTGAGTTGTGACAAAATGTGGCATAGGAGATGCTCTTTTGTAACTTCAAATAAGAATCTTAAAACTTCTTACATATTTTTGAAATATGGCATAGGAGATGCTCGGTTCAAAAAAAAATTGCATTACTTCCTTATTAGTTTGTTTTGAAGGAATAACATATTTTTAAATTTGAGAAAATAGAATAACTTGAACTTTCCATTTTGTCTTTATGACAAGAAAGTGTTGTGGCATGTTTCAGACCACAAGTTTTAAAAATCTTATAGCCATATGAGAAAGAACAGTATCAATCACATGTTGGGCCTGCGCCGTACCAGTATTCTACAAAGTGATGGTGGGGTCGTAAATAAATATTTGCTTGCAAGATCTAGAATAGGCTCTGGCTACACTTTCACAAAGTATAGCCAGTTTCCTAACCTGGAAAAAGAAGAAGAGGTGATGTAGATTAACAACTAACAGAAAAATGGCATAATTATTCGAAATTGGATGAATACTTAGACACAGAATTCATATGTATTAGTAGGAATTTATATTGATTACTAATTCTAGTGTGAAAAAAGAAGTGAGATTTTACTTTGTATTGGATTGACTATTAACAATGTTGAAGAGGGGCTCCTTATATAGGCGTTTTAATTATGTATTATAGTGTTGGTCAATATTCTCTATACCTATTAATTGACCATTATATAATAATAACACACAATTTCTTGTGATCTGTTAATATCATACTCCGTTTCAATATGTTTCTTCATTTGACTGGCATGGAGTTTAAGAAATTAAAAAAGACTTTGAATCTTCTGGTTGTTGACTAAAGATACGTACAATATACCAAATGTACTTTAAACTTGTGGTCTTAAACATGTCATGTGAAATGTTGAAATTAAAGAGCTGCTAAATTAGGAACGCGATTCTTTTTAAATGGATTAAAAAAGAAAATAAGACAAATAAATTGAAACATTGGAGTATTCTACATGTTCTTCTAACTCAAAATTCAATAAATCTCGACATATTGAGAACCTTAGACATATATAATGTCATTACTTCTTTTTTACTTCCAACTTACCCTGTTAACTTAAGGTGGTGAAGCAACTTGATTTTGCAAGTTAAGTATGTTGGATTGGCTTTTATTCCAGTTTATCTCTGCGAGACAAACTAGCTTTGGGAAATTATGAATGGAAAAGAATGAGACCTTTTTGGAATAATGGTTGGATATTCATGTATAGAGGAGAATTAAATACTTAAAAAACTCTAGCAATACCTCAAAGAAAGAGCAGAGTGGAAGACTTTTCTTGAACAGTTGAAACTTCATTTTTCATAGCATACTATCAATTCTCTGTATGTAAGAGCACAAAAGTTATTAGTGTTAGCATATAAGTAGGAATAAGATGTTATATAGAATCCTACTTGGAAAACGATTGTAAGGTAAGTGTCCTAGTTGGAAAAGAAGTATAATATAGTGTATATAAATAGAGTCTCAATATAATAATTTAGACACAATAATTCAATAGTATTTTCTCTTATATTTCTCTCATGGTATCAAAGCATTGGTGAGAACAATATTGTTGTACATCATTCCAGTAAAATCAATCGTCCTCGTGCAATTTTTCGAGGACCATATCAATCAGTTCCTTTTTTTTTAAAACCAGCCTACTACCAACTTCGGAATTTTTTAGCAATATATTTCCAAATTTTTAGCTTGGTTTAGTCCTATGATTAAATCTGAACTTTTAATGAGCAGATCAGAAAATCAAATGCCAGTCCATGAAGAATCGACAAAGGGGAGGTCGTTTTAGAAGATCTCAACCGAGGTGTAGTTATTGTAAAAGGCTTGGACATACTCGTGACATATGATATTCTCGACCTAAGTGTAGTTATTGTAATAGGCTTGGACATACTTATGGAAAATGTTATTCTTTGCATTGTCGACCACTTAAAAATGCTCATGTTGTTCAGTCTAACACCACAAGTAAGCAATGGATGTATTTAACTGAAAGGGATATAATAAGTATCTTTAGTATCGAGCAAGTAAGAAGATATCTTTACCAGTAGCCTCAATTGCACTATCTCCTACCTTTGGATCATGGATTGTGGCCTCTAGAACTTTTGATCATATTTTTTGTGATAAATCACTTCTATCAAATATTGTTTATTCAGAGACACTTCCAACTGTCACTTTAGTCAATGGTAACCAAGCAAAAGCAAAAGGAGTTGGACAAGCTACTCCCTTATCCTCTGTCACTTTAAATTTTGCTCTTTATGTCCCTGATTGTCCTTTTAATCTTGCATCAGTCAGTCGTTTGACTTGTACCCTAAATTGCGGCATACTATTTCTTAAGAACTTTTTTTTCATGCATAACTGTTGTACAAGACAAACAATTGGTGTAAGATATGAATCACAAGGCCTTTACTACCTTACCTGTCCTAACTCTTACATAGCATGTGTAATTACAGATTCTCCGAACATAATTCGCAAACGTTTAAGACATCCTAGTTTGTTCAAGCTACAAAATACGATGCCTAGTTTGTCTAGTCTATCAAATTAGATCGTGAGTCGTGCCACTTGAGAAACACACTCGAACTACTTTTCAACATAGTACTGAGAATCATGCAGAGTCTTTCGTTTCCTTAGTTCATTTTGATATCTGGGGTCTTAGTAGAATCAGTTTAGCCTTAGGGTTCCATTATTTTGTTAGATTTATTGATTATTATTCAAGAAGTACTTGGATTATCTTAATGAAAGATCGCTTTGAATTGTTTCTTATATTCAAGAGTTATTGTGCTGAAATATAAAATCAATTTGGAGTCTCTATTCTTACCTTTCGTAGTGATAACACCTTAGAATATATGTCCCCCTAAAGGCCAGCCCGGTGCACTAGAGCTACCGCTATGCGTAGTGTCCGGGGAAGGGCTCCACCACAAGGGTGTATTGTACGCAGTCTTGCCTTGCATTTCTGCCAGAGGCTGTTTCCAAGACTTGAACCCATGATCTCCTGGTCACATGGAAACAATAATTTCAATAATTTATGACTCATCAAGGAATTATTCTTTAGACTTCTTGTTCATGTACCCTTCAACAAAATGGAGTAGCAGAGAGAAAGAATAGGCAACTCATCAAAACTGCTTACACTCTTCTCATTCGATCCTATGTTCCGCTGTGTTTTGAGGGGATACAGTTATCACATTTTTCTATTTAATTAATCTAATGCCTTCATCTTCCATTCAAAATAAAATTCCTTATTCAATATTGTATCCTCAGTCATATTTATACTCTCTTCCCCCTCGTGTCTTTGGGAGTACATTTTTCTTCATAACTTCACCCTAGGGAAAGATAAATTAACCCCTCGTGCTCTTAAATGTATCTTTCTTGGTTATTCTCGAGTGTAAAAGGGATATCGTTGCTACTTGCCTGATCTTCGTCGGTACCTTATGTCAACTGATGTCACATTCTTTGAGTCTCAACCTTTCTTTATATCTTTTTCTGATCCTGATCATCGTAACATGTCTGAGGTCTTACCTATATAGACTTTTGAAGATCCGACCATTACTTCTACATCTCCATCCATAGTGCCACTTGGCTTACCTACACCGACTTTAGAGGAATCTACAATTACCTTCTATAACTCCATCGAAAGTGCCACCACTCTTGACTTATCATTGCCGTCCACTTACAACATTGGCTCAGATGGTTCCCGTCCTGCACTTGACCCTACACCTACTATATTCTTATCTTCTCTAATTGTATTTTGATAAGGTATTCATCGTCTAAAGTCAATTTGTCGCTCGAAAATTGCTGAAAACTGGTATAAAATATATTGGACATCTCGAAATCAAGAAATGAGTAGAGATTTTGAATAAGAAAGTTAACAAAAATCTGGCCGGAATATGTTCACACGCCAGATTATTTCATTTGACGATTGAAAAGTGGTCAAAATCTTAGAAAAATTAGGTTGGAATGATGGCAAGACCTTTTTAGAAAAAAAATTATATGGATAGAGTCAGAATGACGACAAAACCCTACTAGAAAATAGAAATTATATTGATAGGTCGGAGAGACGGCACGACCCTACTGAAAAAGAGAAATTATATGGTTAGGGTCGGCATGACGGCACTACCCTACTAAAAAAGAGAAATTATATGAGGTAGGGTTGGAATGATGACACGACCCTATTGAAAAAGAGAAATTACATGGGGTAGGGTCGAAATGATGGCACAACCCTATGCAAATTAGATTTAAAGAGTCACTGAAACTACGCACGAAACTACACAAATCAGATCTAAGGAGTCACCAGAAAGATGCATGGTGTTATACAACTTAGATATGAGAAAGTAGTCCAAAACAATACTTCATAAATTAAATATGAGAAATAGTCCGGAGAGATGCATAGTGTTAAGAAAATCATATATGAGAGAGTAGTCATCAAAAGATGCATCATGCTACGCAAATAAGACGGGCGACATATATGGGTTATAGTCGTCCACCAGTTGCGGATGGTCTTTTATTCTCTACCAAGGTTGTAGAGGTTGTGATACTATGTGATACCATATTTATAGACAATATATTCCAATTCACCATGTTTATACACTACATTTCAATCCTTTTCCAAGTTGGACACTACATTAGAATCCTTTTCCAAGTAGGATTCTATATACTATTCCTTCTCCAACTCATATTCCAGCAAAATCAATGTGGAATGCCACTTCTAGACCTTGTATTCCCTACTTCCACCAGGGAAGTCATTTTCATCATTTTTAAGGAATTTATTTTCCTATGAAAAATGTTCTCCAAAAAAGTTTAACCAACCGAACATGGGAAAGTTATGGTTTTCTCACTGTCGAACACACCCATAGTGACAAAGCAGAAAATGGAAAGAAAATGAGGAAAAAGTAAATGCATTTGAGCAAAAGCTAACAAATAGAAGTAGTTCAAACAGAAGGAATTCTGCAAAATCATTTAGCCATATTTTTCTCCCATTTCGTTTCTTCCTAGGGCAGTCTACTGAAAGAAGGGAATTATCAGCACATGATCACAAAGCTTGCTTCCACCACAATGACAAACAACCATTATTTAATCAATTATACCCAGTATACTAGGACTGTACTGGGTATGTTGTGTTTGTTTGTTGCAGTACTAAAGGTTGAAAATTTTGTCCAACAAAATTGATATCCATTCAATGCTATGCCATTAAAAGAAAATAACTGAGAAGACAAAAGCATGGGTTTTCGATTACAACAACAACGTACTAGTGTACTTTAACAAAGTGGGGTTTGGAGAAGGTAGAGTGTGTTGATTTTGTAGAGTATGGGCTTTCAGGTTTTCGTTTGTGAAAACCAAACAGAAGGCTGATTTTGTCACTTTAGAGATTCCACACACTAGGAAATTAAGGTGATTTCATTAGGATGATCATTGGAAAAAGAAGGAAAAATTTTTGCCAGATAGATAGAGTAAGGTTGCTTGTTAATTGTTAGAATATGAGTAGGAATAAGAATAGTATATGAAATCCTAGTTGGAAAAGGAGTCTAATGTAATGTATTAATAGGGTTTCAATGTAATAATTTTAACAACAGTTCAATAATGTTCTTCTCTTATATTTCTGACATGGTATCAGAGAATTGATGAGAAACTTCGGAAAAAAAAGAAAACTCAGTCACTGTGCATTAATTTTCGGTGACTGATATGTGTCATTATCTATTTTGTGGGTGGCGTGCAAAATCCAACACCACGGCGAGGATCAAAAATCTCAGGCAACAAAAATCCAACCAAAACCACTGGAAAACAACAAATCACGCACTCCCACGCACCTTTTGAAGTTTCGTTATTCCGATGTGATTTATGTCACGCACCGGCACGTGAGGTATTCTCCAATTGACTTTTTGAGTTATTCCTTTTTCTGTTGGGGTTGCCCACTATTTTGACCAGTTCTTTTTTAGATTTTGATCATTTTTCAGATTCGGGCGACTATCAAATTTTTTGGCAACTGTTTTTTTGGTTGATTCAAACCATTACTTTAGAACTCATTAGTCATGCTTCTTTCAAGTCAAATCATATTGTGAAATCAGAATTTTGTAGCCTAAACCTTTCCAATATGATTAATTCTGAACCCTTAATAAGGAGATCAGACAAGCAAAAATAACAATCCATGAAAAATCGAGGGAGAGGTCATTTTGGAAGATCTCAATCTAGGTGTAGTTATTGTGAAAGGCTTGGACACACTCGTGACGTATGCTATTCTTGATCTAAGTGTAGTTATTATTGTAATAGTCTTGGACATACTTGTGGAATATGTTATTCTTTGCATGGTCGACCACTTAAAAATGCTTATATTACTCAGTCTAACACCATAGGTAATCAATGGGTGTATTTATCTGAAAAGAAATATAATGAGTATCATCAGTATCATGCAAGTAAGCAGATATCTCTACCAGTAGCTTCAACTGTACAATTTCCCATCTTTGGATCATGGGTTGTGGACTCTAACACTTCTAATCATATTTCTGGTGATAATCACTTCTATCAAATATTGTTTATTTACTGTCTCTTCCAACCATCACATTAGCCAGTGGTAACCAAATCAAAGCAAAAAAGAGTTGGAGAAGCTACACCTTGTCCTCTGTTACTTTAAATTTTGTTCATTATGGTCCCTGGATGTCCTTTTAATCTTGCATCGGTTAGTTGTTTGAATCCTGCCCTAAATTATGGCATACTATATCTTGAGGACTCCTTTATCATGCATGATCGTAGTACAGGAAAAATAATTTGTGTAGGTTATGAATCACAAGGCCTTTGCTACCTTACCTCTCCTAACTCCTCTATAGCATGTCCAACTATAGAATCTCTAAACATAGTTCAGAAACGTTTAGGACATCCTAGTTTGTGTTCAAACTACAACAGATGGTGCCTAGTTTGCCTAGTCTATCCACATTAGATCATGAGTCATGCCAACTTGGGAAACACACTCGAACTATCGTTCAACATAGTACCAAGAATCATGCAGTCTATATTTTTCGTAATTCACTCTGATATTAGGGGTCTAGTAGAATTACTTCAACCTCAGGGTTTATTTTGTTAGCTTCATTGATGATTATTCAAGATGTACTTGGATTTTCTTATTGAAAGATCGCTCTGAATTGTTTCCAATATTCAACAGTTATTGTGCTAAAATACAAAATCAATTTGGTGTCTCTATTCGTACTTTCATAGTGATAATGCCTTAGGAAATGTCCTAATTTCAACAATTTATGACTCATCAAGGAATTATTCATCAGACTTCTTGTCCGTATACCCCTTAACAAAATAAAGTAGCAGCGAGAAAGAATAGGCACCTCATCAAGACTGCTCCCACTCTTCTCATTCGATCCCATGTTCTGTTGTGCTTTTGGGGCGATGTAGTTATCGCATCTTGCTATTTAATTAATTGAATGCCTTCATCTTCCATTCAAAATCACATTCCTTATACAATATTGTATCCTCAATTACCTTTATACTCTTATTCCCCTCATGTCTCTGGAAGTACATGTTTTGTTAATAACATCACCTTAGGGAAAGATAAATTAATCCCTCATGCTCTTAAATGTATCGTTCTTAGTTATTCTCGAGTGCAAAAGGGATATTGTTGCTACTCATTGATCTTTGTTTGTACCTTATGTCAACTGATGTCACATTCTTTGAGTCTCAACCTTAATTTACATCTTCTGATCCTGAATATCCTAAAATGTCTGAGGTCTTACCTATATTAACTTTTAAATATCCTACCATTACTTCTACATCTCCATCCATAGTGCCACTAGTCTTCCTGCACCGAATTTAGAGGAGTCTACAATTACCTTTGACAACTCCATCTACAGTTCCATCACTCCTGACTTATAATCGTTGTCCACTTACAACAGCGGCTCAAATGATTGTCGTCCTGCACCTGATCCTACACCTATTACAAGCTTGTCTTCTCCAGTTGCACTTCAAAAATGAATATGGTTTACTCAAAATACTAACCCTCATTATACCCTTTTAATATATCATCGTCTATCATTACTCCATTATGTCTTTATATCATCTTTGTCCTTTGTATCCATCCCTAAGTCCATAAAAGAAGTACTTTCTCATCCTAAATGGTGACAGGCTATAATTGACGATATTTCTACTTTACATATGTATGGTACTTGGGAGCTTGTTCCTCTCCCTTTAGGTGAATCAATTATTAGTTGTTATTGGGTTTATGCAATAAAAGTTGGCTCGCCTTATTGTCAAGGGGTACACTCAGATATCTGGGTTTGATTATAATGATACTTTCTCTTCCATGGCTAAAATAGAATCTATTCATCTTTTTTTATCCATGGTTGTTGTTCAACATTGGCCTTTTTTCAGTTGGATATCAAAAATGCTTTTTTCCATCGTGACCTTGAAGAGGAATTTTATATGGAGCAACTATCTGGATTTGTTGCTCAGAGGAAGACTAGTCTAGTCTGGTGTGTCAATTGCATCGGTCACTTTATGGTCTAAAACAATCTCCTCGATCCTGATTTGGAAAGCTCAACAAAGTAATTCAAAAGTAAGGCATGATTCGTAGTGGAGCATATCACTCTTTGTTTTATTAATATTCTGCTCCAAATCTATATATTTATTTGGTGGTTTACATTGATGATATCGTTATTATGGGCAATGATCAAGATGGTATTATCAGGTTGAAATACCACCTTTTTCACCATTTCCAGACTAAAGACCTAAACAGACTGAAGTATTTTTTAGGTATTGAAGTTGCTTAGTCCAGATCAGATATTGTTATTTCGCACACAAGTATGAATTAGACATTTTCGAGGAGGCAGGAATGATGAGATGTAAACCTACTGACACTCCTATGGATCCGAATACTAAACTTCCGCTAAGATAGGGGAACCCACTCAATGATCTTGGAAGATATAGGTGTCTAGTTGGTAAGTTGAATTATCTCACAGTGACCAGACTTGACATTTCCTATCCTGTGAGTATTGTAAGTCAGTTTATGGATTCCCCCTATGGCAGTCATCGGGATGCAATTGTTCGCATTGTACGATATATTAAGCCAGCGCTAGGTAAAGGACTTCTCTTTGAGGATTGAGTTCATAAGCAGATCATTGGATATACAAACGCTGATTATGAAGGATCAACTTGTGATAAACGTTCTATTTTCGGATATTGTGTTTTAGTATGAGGTAATTTGGTGTCCTGGAAGAGTAAGAAACTTGATCTAGTGCAGAAGCAAAATATCGAGCAATGATGGTAGCCACTTGTGAGTTAGTTTGGGTTAAACAATTATTGAGAGGGTTAAAATTTAGAGAAGTCAATGAAATGGAACTTGTGTGTGACAATCAGACGACTTTTCATATCACATCCAATTCGGTATTTCATGAAAGGACTAAACACATTGAGATTAATTGTTATACTTTGTGAGAGAGAAGATACTTTTAAGAGATATTGTTACAAAATTTGTGAAATTGAGTGAGCAACTTGTAGGTATTTTCACAAAGTCCCTCACTGGCCCTCGTACTAATTACTTTTGTAACAATCCCGATAAATATGACTTGTATACACCAGTTTGAGGGGGACTATTAGAATATGAGTAGCAATCAGAATAGTATATGAAATCTTAGTTGAAAAAAGAGTCTAATGTAGTGTCTATAAATAGGGTCTCAATTTAATAATTTAAATAACAATTCAATAATACTCTTCTCTTATATTTCTGTCATGACCCAAAAACCAAGGGTCATGATGGCACATGTCGCGGCAAGCCTTGACAAGTAAGCTATCACCCAAACTGATATAAAATGAGAAATCAATATCAAAACCAAGGCAAGTCCCCTAAAACGGAGTCGAGCCATATATATATAGGAAAGCGGAAATATAATCAAAGATACCAAACTAATCCTCAAACTTGGTGTCATAGTGTATGAACTAACTAGTACCACTCAAGATCAAAATGCATAAGATATCCAAACAGGAACAACTTTGTCTCTGAATGCAAATAAAGACAGAATAAATAAGGAAAGACAGTAGTCAACTTCGGAGGCATGAAATCAACTGCTACATTGAAAAGCTCCATCTATCGCTCGAATCAACCAATGTGAGGCACACTCGAACCTGGATCTACACCGAAAGGGCACACTAGGGGTGAATATGGTCCACTTGTACTCGGTAGGTATGATAGGCCAACTGGGCAAAATAGAAAATAAAGCATACAAAATATACACTAAGGGCACATCACCTGCAACCAGAAAATGTCCCAAACAGTAGCCTACACCGTCTCCACTAACAGTTCTATAATATTCACATACACTATAGCAATTACGAGAAAGTAACACAAGTATACAGATATCACACATACAAATACAAGAAGGAAAATACAAATAGACAAGTATACATCAAGGGAGATAAAGCAACACAAATAAAGGTATAATGTAATAAAATGCAATGGGGATGATGATGATGATGATGATGATGATGTTTTGCATGAGGTTGTCACACAACTTCTATATACATCTACGGGGCTAAAGCTTCCCAACATAGGACCCATCCGGGGTTCATCAATCCATATACAACTAATATCCGATACCAATATCCATATCTCTTCTCCAGCACATCCTTTGGTAGAGGGTTTTTAAGATGTCACATTTTCTGTCAGAAAAAGCCAGTTTTTCCAGTATTTTCATGATGGTACCAATGTTTCATGAATGAATATGATATGAGCATGTAATGCTCACAATCAACCAGAATGAGAAATTCCATATCCAACCAATATGCCAATCAAGTTAGCCAAAATTCACTCATTTATCGAACCATCCATGAATCCAACATAATCCATATGCCAATAGAATGAAATACATTAAATGTCACCATTGATACCTCATTAGATTTTTTCATCAAACAAGATTTACAATATATTTCCACGTACATAAAGCCAATAAAATCATATAGGTCCCTACACGGTCACACATAGAAAATAGTGTTCCAAAACCACCAAATAACATCAATATATAGGTCGTCACACGGGCACAACACAATAATATAGCCATTTTCATGATTAGTTCCCACACTCTTAACATGATTTTGTATCAACATTAACTTTTCGACCCAGTCTGAAGAAAGTTAAGTCATAACCTACCTCGAATGCCGAGGACTGATCTGCAGGTCTTTAATTCGAAGTCTTACTCCCACGAATAGTCTCAAAATCAACTAAGACATAAAATATAAAATTTATACGTCAAAAGAAAGCCAACGATACCCATATTTCCTATTTTCAAGTCGGGGTCAAAACAGACCCCTAAAATGAATTTTCAAATAAAAGGGTAAAGTCATAATTTTATTTTTGAAATATATTCCCCATTGTTATAGAAGTCTGCAACTGAAAATCCAAGTGAAAACGAGTTAAAAATGAAGTCTCAATTGAAGAAAAATCATGCTTAAGATTTACCGACAAAAATACCTCAAAATTTATTTTAAAATCAAGAATTGACGTTGTTTTAAAAATGAAATCAAAATAAAAGTGATAATTATAAGATTAGAAACTCACCCAAGTGAAAATGGGGTTCAAATTGGAGAATTACAATTTTTAGGCCTTAAGGGCCAAAATCCCCAATTTCTACCTTTTTAATTCACGTTTGAACAAGAATTACACGATAAAATTTGGAGAAAATAGTTGAAATAGATGTTATGGAGCTTACCCAAGCTTAAAAATGAAAGAAATTACTCAAAATCACAAAACCTTAAACTTCAAGTCTCAAAAATGATGAAAAATGACAAAGCATGGGTATATAAAGGACCCAGACATTGCATACACGATCATCGGGTTGCATTCACGGTACGTGGCATGAGGATAGGTATCTCATATGCGAACTTATGAAATTGATGAAAGGAATCCATGGATGAACATCTAACATACCTTAATTGATGGATTTCTTAAAGTTCTTAGTGAATTCTTGAGGATTGACCTTGAATTTGAAAGTTAGAGTTCTTGATTTGGAGAGAATGCCTTTTGATTTGGAAAAAATTAATTAAAGACTGGTTTTAAAAATGTTTTCAGGGCTTAAATATCACACCTAGGCGGATAAAATAATAGGGAAAAGATTGTTTTATCCCTGAATGAAATATTAATTTTTCATTGAATTTTTCTGAAATGGGCACCTGGCGCGACGCGACGCTATCCCGTCGAGTCACTGGAAACTGACAACTATGAACTGGGATGACGTCGTGATGCGCCATGATCGCAGTAAGCCTTTGGATGCCATTTTGGCCTACTCCGCGACGCGCCATGATCACGGAGGCCCACTAGAAATTGACAAATGGGAAATTGGCCTGCTTCGCGATACGCCATGATTATGGAGTCTCACTGGAAATTGACAATTGTCATTTGGGATGCCTACGTGACGCGCTAAGGGTTAAAATGACGGTGTTTAACGACTGAAACTTAAAATCGCCATAACTTTTTATCCAGTTATTGGATTTAGGCGAATTTTATATCATTGGAAAGCTAATTCAATTTCCTACGCAATGGCAGGCTTTAAACTAGAAAATAATGAGTGTTTCAAAAATGTTATATATGAATACTCATGTATTAGGACTTAGATTAATCTAAGGAAATGCGGGATATTACAATATCTCCCCCTTGGAATCATTCGTCCTCGAATGAGACTGGTTAAGCTAAGGAAAAATTGATGAACTAAGCTTACACACTGAACATGCATATCTAATGCCTGAAATGCATGATTGAACTGATTTATGAATGCACGACTGACATAAACATGACGTGCAACTTAAACTAAGCATGATAGAGAAAGATCTTCAGAAGATTTGGAACCTATACTGAATTTGGATTCGCAAAGAAAAGATAAGGGTACTTGGTTTGCATATCTGTCTCTGCTTCCCAAGTGGCTCCCTCAACGGACTAATTCTGACAAAGAACTTTGACTAGTGAAACTTCTTTGCTCCTTAGTCTACGAACTTTGTATTTGATTCTACAAGTGTCTACTTTGAACGTGCATAACTTTTTATATATGTATAATTTTTAATCTCAAGACAGACCAAATGATATATAATTGAGTTAGATTTCCAACAATACCAATTCCGCCTTAATCCAATACCCGAGCAAAAAGTTATGTCCTTTTTCATGAGAGGCATTAAGGGCAAACAATAAGCCCATGCCGCTGGGGTTATTCCCCCAGGATAAGGCGGGCGGCGCGGTGGATACTCCCCCGGACTAAGGGGGTGCATGGGGTCTATTCCTACACTGTTTCATCTTCTTAAGGGTCAAGGGTCACTTTGGTCCTTTCTCTTCAACCCCAAACTTCCAAGGCATGAATTATAACACCAAAAGGGCATTATTTGCCCATCTTCTTCAAAATTTCTCATGTAAAAATCCTCCCCTTTATCAAGAACAATAATTCAAGCTTTTCCTCTTAAGAACACAAGGATTCAAGCTTCAATTTCAAGATTTCTTCAAGAATTCATCTAATTAAGGTATGTGGGTGTTCATCCATCGGTCCCTTTTACCCATGGAGCCCAAAAACCTTTTTTTCAACTAAAGTATGAATTTTTCTCTTATCATGGAGTTTTATATATTCAAGATGGATCAAATTCATGTCTTTCCTTAGTAATTGAACTCAATTTCATGTTCACATATGATCCCATGAAAGATTTAGGTTAATTCATGTTAAATCCCCATTTATGAATTTAGCCATGTAATCATGTTGGTTTCCTATGTTTAACATATTCTCATGTTTAAGTTCATGATTCTCACATGTTTGGTGGAATGTTCATGTTTTGGGTTTGTGAACCATGATTCCCATACTACAATTTTAAGTGTTGATATCGTGCTTTATGATCATTCAGTGTTGGCAGGTTATGAACATACGATACCTATGTGTTTTTACATATTTCCATTTTCAAGTAACAAGTTGGTCATAACCATGATTTTATCTCCATACTCAAATTATCGTTTTTATAACGAACCCACCAGTAATATTTCATGTTAAATACCTCAGTTTACAAGTTCATGGTTACTTCAGATTATGCATGTATTGTCAATTTTCAGAACACCATGGTTGAAAATTAATCTTTAGTGCATACATCAGTTTATGATTTCAGTGTCAATTCAACTAAGAGTAGGATTTAGCACCGAGCAAACCAAAGGATGGGGCTCACCCACCAATTAGGACTGAGTCCTTAGTAGCAGTCCCTAAGTTCAAGAACTACATAGATAACGTAGGATTATGAGATGTCACCCGCCAATTTAGTATTGACACTCTCTTAGAAGTTACCCGTCAGTTCAGGAATAACTCCCTAGTCCTTCGGACATCAGATTAGTGGATCCACATAGCCAAAGTTAGTACCCGTGGCACGGTACCGACACCCTTCTAACTGGTGTTACAGGTTGGACCTGGTTAGCTTAGATTGGGTCATGTTGGTTACATAATACCTCCCACAGTTTCAGTCTAGTTACTCAGACTAAGTAGAGTTAGTATTACATAATCAATATTTAGATATCAGTTAATCAGTATATAGATATCAGTTAATCAGTATACAAATATCAGTTAATCAGTATACGAATATCAGTTAATCAGTAGACGAATATCAGTTAATTAGTATACAGATGCCAGTTAATCAGTATTCAAAGGTCAGTTATTCAGTATTCGGTCACCAACTATTCATTGTTTGGATATCAGTTAGTCTATATTTATATATCAGCTACTCAGTATACAGATATTAGTTATCCTTTTACTTAGATTTCAATCATTCAGTCACACAGGCATCAGTTATTCAGTTAATCAGATCAGCTCAGTACATTTTATGTTTGGTTTTGTATGTTCATGCATTCATGATCATTATATTGGTATATTCAGATCCTAGAGTTATGTCAATTTCCATCACATAGTTTCAAAGCCACAATTCATACATGATCCTTAGTGTAGTTTTACAACATTTTCATCTTTACATGAGATGTATATACAATATTTATGCTTTACCACTTCCTAGCTTCAGTTCTAATTATTCTATAAAGGTAAAGATTTAAGAAACTAAGAAACTAAGTGTAGTGATTTACCAGCTTATCAGCTTATATTTGTTATGCATGTTTTAAGATACTTCAACTTTCAGTTGATTTTAGCCCATTGGTGAGTCTACTTGCACTTAGCATGCATATTTTAAGATTATGTATCTATTCAATTTTACTTAGTGCGTACATCCAAAAGTACTGATCCGCATATATGTCTATGTGTTACATTATCTCATAATGTAGGTACCAGTTATAGCCTACACATCATTATCAGACAGTTAGCAGTTTCCAGGTAGCAGGTGATGAGTTCTACTATTTCGAAGACTCTAGTTAGTTGTAGCTCATGTACTTTATTTTGATTATTCATGTGTATTAATTAGTTGGGTATAAGGACCATGAAACCAGGTCTAGGGATCGTAACCTTGACTATGGAGACCTAAAAACTAGAAAATTTGTCTAAACTATGCTAAGTACTAAATAAATGCATGTTCAAAATCAGAGGTATTATCTTCCCCTTGGAATCTTCATTCTTGAATAATGGTCTTGGCTAGAAAACACATGAGTTCGAAAATTTACTATTTTATGTTGCAACTGTACTCACTAATATGGATGGAACTATACTAACAATAAGAGTTTGGTAATCAACAATTAAGAAATTAAAAAACAGGAGTAATGAGTAGCATAGGTATTAAGAACTTAAATAAGGACATGGACTTAGCCTTTATTGGACTCTTTAGACATGAAAAAGGGAACTCTCTCCTAAATTTTGCCTTTCACTTAGATCACCATCCTAGAAATCACCTTCATGGGAGCTTTTATAACTTTCCTAGGTAAAATATTATAGGCATGATTCATGAGAGACATTTGAATTTGAGACAGTGCTATGACTAGAGTATCTAAGTCATTTGACCTGAGTATAAACGACACAGATTTTGACCTAAGTCGCACATGATCTGAAACTATATCACATGAAATAGGAATACATTTGGCATGAAACAGTAACAAGGCTACTCTTGCTTTAACCGATACAATTGACAGCCTTTAACACTTCCCAATAATGTTCTCCTCTACACGCTACACTTCATCCTTTCTAACTTACAAATTCCCATGCACACAAATAACTACTAGAATATGAGTCTAACTACATGGTATTACTATGTTTAATCCTAACTTAGAGGTACAAAGTGTTATACATAAGGAGACCATGCTAGTATAAGCTACGTGATTCTATATTTTATTACCTCTCGAGAACCTTCACCCCAAGAGTACTACTTCTTCTTACCACTCTAATAGACTAGTTTTAAGCTTTAATCCAAGAGTAACTGGACCACCATGCCATTACCCACATGCTTATCAACATTGCATTCAAGCCTATCACTATAGCCATGTTATGGAGTTTCACACATAGAATCAGTAATTTTAAGAATTTTTACATATGGCATATATCACTCACCTAACTGTCACACACAACGATCTTTAAATTAAGGGACATATACCTCTCATATGAACCATCACTCACTTGTTAACAATACCACTATCATGTCATAAGAAAGGTCATTGAAGGAATAGAGCATGAGGATCAGGAATAAGAAAGATACTATTTAATCACGACTTGTATTTATCATAAATTGGACACTTAAATGGGGCTTGAAGAGTAACACATAATATCAACCACCTAGAGTATGAATAAAGAGTTGTTCTAGGTGGACACACATAGGGTTTAGAGTAAAGAGATCATAAGCACAAATTGTTCAGGAGATCTTATTTGAGAATATACTTGACGTAACATAATTTCACTAGTCGTTATGGTTATATCATGAGTTCATAGGGCTAAGCATAGTGTGGAAAATGTGTGCATATATCATGAGTTGGATAACATTCGATTGGTATTCATATAGTAAGAGTAGGACCCGCTAGTGAAGTTATTACTTTTCATACTAGGAATTGAAAATGGTCATGAATCTGTATGAAGTGCATGGACCTAAATCATGGTCATAACGTTGATATTCAAAACATGAGTAGAGTGTCATAATGAATGAAGTACAAGGGACATGCCAGAATAAGAATTAATTGATGCCTCATCATGACTTCTTTCTACTGGAATTCATTACTATTTGTATCTCAAAATCTGACTTAGTTCTTTATCCTATCATCTTTTCCTTAGTTCAAAGGTTGACATTCTAAGTCTGTGAACCTATAATCTAAACAAAGCTATAATTACTTTACTCTACGTTGTTGAGGTATCATTATACACATGAATGCTAAACTCTCTCTGATAGACTATAGTTGTAGTTACTAAACCCTTGCTAGGACTTCTTTCTGAAGTACTTCTCTTAAATTCCTATTGTTGTAAGCTATCAACTTAAGCTCTTCCACACACCAATCATGTTAGGTAAATTTCCTAAAACTACCATTATCATCTGCAAACTCTCATTATTTCCAGCTTGATGACCACCCATAGTTGAAACTTGTGTCTAGTACTAAACATGGAGAAAAACACAATATCTCACATACTAGATTGACTACGGCTACGAGAAAACAATCAAGGCACACTAGTCCACTGAAAACTTAAGACAAAAATAATCCACCTAACCATACCTCCATCTAATTTCAAGCTATAAGCACATTCTTTTTTTATAACGTTACAACTCTTCCCTACTACCTTATTATACATCCTTTTCCTAAAGTGGGTTCATAACCTTACAAAAATCATGGGTACTCTCTTCAAATCATAAGGTACCTTTTTAGTCGATCAATTTCTGAACCACTCCATCATTCCGTTCACAACCTAGACTTGCTCTTGACTAATGCAATGTCATACTCTTAAGTCATCTTAACCAAAAACTCTTTCTTTATATACTACTATGAAATCTACAACACTCATTTCACCTTAGTCCACACCTAAGGGCATATCACCTCATTACTAAATAGATACATGACTCTGGATACTTACTTCAGTCAATACTATCCCCACTCCTTTCGCTACTACAGTTCTAAGTTCATATTTCTAACTCTATCTTTATTCTACAACTTACAGCTCATAACATCCCAAATCACAATACTTTTCGGGTGGCAATACTATCGAAACACTCGGATACATACTTCCCCCTAAAGGTGTCATCTGCAATAAGGTTTAGAGAAGGATCTGTATATGCATCTTACTCTGGCACAACCATATAATTCACATAGATAAGGGTACGTTCTCTTGAATTAATAGGCTTGAGCGCATTAATGGGCTTCTCTCAAGCCCTTGTGCACACTCTAAACTTTTTAAGGGCTTTATTTGTGAGAACCACATTGATAGGAATCTAAACTTTTCTACTTCTACCGCCTCGAAGATGAGGCATAGTCAGAGGAATTAGAGCAGCACATAAACCTGCATATTCTTCTCAGGGAACAACTTTAGTGCACGATGTAGAATATCAAAGAATGAAAAACATCTCCTAAATGTCATGTAGCCTCTTGATTATTATAAGTATGGTGCACAACACACATAAGTAAGACTCTGTTGGACACGACTTTATAGACTATCTAGGACACTTGCTCTGATATCAATTTTGTTACGACTCAAGTCTACACCCTGAACGTAACCAGCACTCGGAACTACAAGTGGCCCAAGCGAACCACTTGGTCTAGCATAAAATATGAGACATGTACTGAAAGATAATGTGAAAGCTAAAACATGGTCTGGAGTTTTGTAAAATAGCAAAATAAAATAAACTTCATTAATTGAGACAATATTTGAAAACTGAATAGAACCATTTGACTAAGTGTCTATCTATAAAGCCTCGAGTTTGCTGGGACAATGCCTAGCTACCAAGGTACCACTATTTAAACTGAAGACTCTTTGTTAAACTGAAACTGAACTAAAACTAATGAACTCCCTTGAATGATAGGAGGATTCACCAACTGTAGGAGGTAGGAGCTACTGAAACATCTAGCAGCGAGCCTGAGTCTAAACACCTGAATCTACATCATCATAAAAGGTAGCACGAGAGGAGTTGTCAATACAATTGAAAGAGCTGGTAAGCAAGATAAAACTTAATGGACTAGTAACATAATACGTGAAAGAAATTGAACAACTGAGTTATAACAAAGATATAAATGGTAACTAAATGACAAGAGTCAAAACGAAAACATGTGAATGAGATGATCTTTTCAAACATTTCAATAAAATTTTATGGCATAAATAACTGTTTTTTCGAAAAGCTGAAACATGTACTAAAACTAATCTAACTGAAACATAGTAACTAACTAACTGAAACTCAGTAGTTCGGTGACTTTGTTTATGCTTAAAAAGAATTCACAGTTGTAGTATAGCACCAATGATGCTTGTACCGTATTGGTCGGTGGGTGAGAAAATTGTGTTAGTAGTAGCTTTTATTAAAATCGTGTAACGATTTTGGAATATGTATCATATAGTTCATTATAAAATGAGAATTTTATGTCATACTTATGAATATTTTAAATAGTTTTAAAACTTACGGATAAAAATTATATTTCATATTTAAAAAAAAAAAGAAAAAAGTGAAACATGTCTCCCAAAAACTAAGACGAAACACATGTTAAACTTCTTCCAAAACTGATTAGCTAAAAATATTTAGAAATCTATGACAGAAAAAATTGTCTTAGTAGTAGCTTTTATTAAAATATCATACTTATAATGATTTTGGAATATGTCATATAGTTGATTATAAAATGACAACTTTATGTCATACTTGTAGGTATCTTAAATAGTTTTAAAACTTGCAGATAAAACTATATTTCATATTTTTTAAAGAACAAGTGAAACACGTATCCCAAAAACTAAAAAACATTTTAAAACTTCTTCCAAAACTAACTAGCCAAAAATATTAAGAAATCTATGACAACGCTAGCTAAGTAAAGTTTTCAAATAGTTCTTACAAAATATTGGGAATGCACCGTATCGCCCATACCAGGTCGCGGCAGTGGAATCGTCTCAAGTTCTTGCGGCTCGGTGGTAGAAATTGGCCATTACTCACACTTGCAGTACCACAAAGGTCGGATTGGCAAGAACAAAAAGAAAACCGTGAGTTTTTGCTACTGAACTTAAGGATTTAGTTAAAAGTTCAAATTATATACATTCAATTTTGAATTGCAACCCTGTTCGCTCATTAACCAGGAAAAACAACTCATGCAAGCAAACAATTAACAGAACACAGAGAGATGGACACTACATCCAATGCTTGAAAATCCTTGCGATGGTCGACGAAGAGTTTTATCAATTCTTTCCCAAAAACTGGCTTCCTATTCTCGTGTTCTCTATGTTTCCTACAGTCAATTAGTACGTTCTTTCTTTTGATGATCATGATGTCCCCCTTCAGCTTGTTGTCCAACTATCCTTTCTTTTATCTCTAAGTATATATATAAAAGAAGTCATGTCAGGGAAAGGCACCTGATTCTTCTATGCTTCATATTTAAGCAAATAATATAAGGAGGAAATCGGAGTTCCTTCAGTTGGCACAGAAACGCAACAAGTGTTCATTTTATTTATTGATGTCAAATTTACAACCTAGATCCACATCTAATCATATTCGTCAAATATGAATACCTACTAGGTTGAAATGTCAATCGTTGGCAACCAAAGCATCCATGTTGGAACCATTCCCAATTCTTCTAATCAACAGTCTCTTCTGGGAAGGAAGGTCCTTAGCCTGAGGTGAGTCATCAACATCAACAATAATCCTGTCTTCCTCCGTGAAATCTCCTCTTAAAACTCCCATTGCTACTTCGTTCTCAACCATCTGCTGAATCACTCGCTTAACAGGCCGAGCTCCATAGTTAGGGTCAAACCCCATATTCGCCAACAGACTAATCACTTCCTGCGTGTAATGAAGATCAATTTTCTTCTGTTTGAGTCTATCTTTTACCCTTCTCATCTGCAACATCAAAAACAACCTTGTCATTAAGTTCTAAGAAGATGATGCAAATACGTATTTCTACTCAACAAATATTCAGTTAACACTATTGTCAGGTAGCGTCATTAACTTTCATTCCCGCCAATGTAATGCTATGGCTACTGGATTGATGCTGGTGAAATAGACAAGTCACCAAACAGTTCACCCAAATAAAGAAATATCATGCAGAAAAGATACCAGTCTTTGAGAAAATATCATACAGAAAAGATACCAGTGTCTTTGAGCAATCTTTAGCACCAGCTGAAACGATTTCTTTAAAATCACACTGTTACAAAACTACCACAAGAGCATACACTAGATAGGATGTGCCGTAGCGTCAATTCAGTTCTTAAGCAAATGAGATATACTTTAAGTGTAATGTTGAGTGCTAATGTGCACTAAGAAAAGTTTTGGCTCTCACTGAACAACTGAAATTAATAAATTACTCCACCACGGATAACTGCATGTAGCTTATAAAGTTCTTAAATTGAACTAATCATACCGCAGATAACACTGCAGGAAATCAAAAATACAGAACAAAAATATACGTATGAAGTCAGAAGGATCAGGATTCAACAGATTTGTATTACCTGGAGTTCAACAATTCTGCTAACTTGTTTAAGGTCCAGAGGCTGGAAAACAATGTATTCATCAATCCGATTCATGAACTCGGGCCGGAAAGTCTGTCTTGCCAATTCAATAACCTGCTTTTTCATCAAATCATAAACGGCCTCCTGGCTATCTTGAGTGTTCCGCAGAGTCTCAAGAATGTAATGCGATCCAATGTTTGATGTCATTATTACAACAGTGTTTGTGAAACTAACAGTCCTCCCTTGAGAATCAGTTATTCTTCCATCGTCCAACAATTGTAAGAGAATGTTAAAAACATCATGATGTGCTTTCTCAATTTCATCAAAGAGGATCACAGAGTAAGGCCTCCGACGGACCACTTCAGTGAGTTGCCCACCCTCTTCATATCCAACATAACCAGGTGGTGCACCAACCAACCGTGAGACTGCATGTTTTTCCATGTATTCACTCATGTCAATACGCACCAGGGCATTTTCAGTATAGAAAAGGTAAGCAGAAAGAGCCTTTCCAAGTTCAGTTTTGCCAACTCCAGTGGGGCCCATGAACATGAAGCTTGCAATGGGTCGATTTGGATCGGATAGGCCTGCTCGGGATCGCCTGATTGCATCAGCAACAGATTTTACTGCCATATCCTGACCAACAACTCTTTTGTGAAGTTCATTTTCTAAAAAGACAAGCTTGTCTCTCTCAGACTGCTGAAGATTTGATAATGGTATACCCGTCCACTTGCTAACAATTTCAGCAATATCAAGATCTGTTACTTCTTCGCGAAGCAATGAACTCCCAGACTTCCGGTAGTCAGCCAGGTTATTCTCTGCTTCTTCTAGCTGGCGTTGAAGGGAGATTAGGGTCCCATACTTGAGTTCAGCAGCACGATTCAAGTCATAGTCACGTTCAGCAGCTTCCATCTCTAAGTTCACCCTATCAATCTACTCTATGAAAATAATTAGATAGTAATCATGAGAATACAAGGAAAAACTCAACTTGAATTAATTTCAGTATCAGAACCAGCAATTCACCTCCTCCTTTATAGAACGTATGCGTGTCATCAGAGCTTTCTCGCGTTCCCACTGTTCATTTAACTCTCTCTGCTTTTGCTTAAGGGACTTCAAATCACTTTCTAGCTTGTTCAGTCTTTCTTTAGATGCTTTATCCGTGTCATTTTTCAGAGAAAGTTTCTCCATTTCCAACTTCATCACAGTCCTATCTATCTCATCCAATTCAGTTGGCTTTGAAGTAATTTCCATCTTTAGTTTTGCAGCAGCTTCATCAACAAGGTCAATTGCTGAAAAGTAAGAATAGAATAGAGAGTGAGAAACCCTAAAGAAAAGTCTATAAACATTCTACAAGAGCTTTCTCTTGATCCATCAACCCACTCTGCAATAAAACATTTGGAGGAGACAAAAATAAGCAGCTTCTACCCAGTAACTTGATCTATAACCAACTCCTCTAAAGAAACTACAACAAACATGTGAGAAATAAAACAAGATTGGTAGAAAGTGTGAGAAATATTGGAGAAAATATTATTGGATTATTGTATCTAAATTATTAGATAGAGACTCTTATAGACACTACATTACAATCCTCTTCCAAGTAGGATTTTGTAACTATTCCTATTCCTATTCCTATTCCTACTCACATTCTAACACTCCCCTCAAGCTGGTGCATACAAGTCATATGTACCTAGCTTGTTACAAATATAATTAATACGAGAACTAGTGAGGGACTTGGCGAAGATATTTACAAGTTGATCACTAGACTTCACAAATGTTGTAACAACATCACAAATGTTGTAACAATATCTCCTGAGAGTATCTTTTTCCTGACAAAGTAACAATCAATCTCTATATGCTTAGTCCTCTCATGGAACACTAGATTAGATGCAATATGAAGGGTTGCTTGATTATCACATACAAGTTTCATCTTACCAGTTTTTTCAAATTTTAAGTTCTACCAGCAATTGTTTGATCCAAACTAGCTCACAAGTCATTGCATCATTGCTCGATATTCTGATTCCGCACTAGATCAAGCAACCACACTCTGTTTCTTACACTTCCAGGACACCAAATTACATCCTACTAAAACACAATATCCGAATATAGAACGTCTATCAGAGGGTGATCCTGCCCAATCAGCATCTGTATATCTAATGATATGTGAATGGCCTCGATCTTCGAAGAGTAATCCTTTACCTTAAGATGACTTTATATATCGAAAAATACGAACAACTGCATCTCAATGACTATCACAGCGGCAAGTCATAAATTGACTTAAAACGCTCACACGAAAAGAGATGTCAGGTCTAGTCACTGTGAGTTAATTCAACTTTCCCGCCAACCGCCTATACCTTCCAGGATCACTGAGGGACTCCCCGATAGAAGTTTAGCATTTGGATCCATAGGAGTGTCAATGGGGCTACATCCCATCATTCATGTCTCCTCAAGAATGTCTAAGGCATACTTGCGTTGAGAAATAACAATACCTGATCTGGACCGAGCAATCTCAATATCTAGAAAGTATTTCAGCCTACCGAAGTCTTTAGTCTGAAAATGCTGAAAGAGATGTTGCTTCAAATTAGTGATATCATCTTGATCATTGCCGGTGAAAAAGACATTGTCAACATAAACGACTAAATAAATACAAAGATTTGGTTCAGAATGGCTATAAAATACTGAATGTTCAGCTTTACTACGAATCATGCCAAACTCCTAAATTACTGTGCTAAACTTTCCAAACTAGGTTTGAGGGGGTTGTTTCAAACCATAGAGTGACTTGTGCAATCGACATACAAGGCTACTAGACTTCCCTAAGCAACAAAACCGAATAGTTGCTCCATATAGACTTCTTCCTCAACATCACCATGCAGAAAAGCATTCTTAATGTCTAACTGATAAAGAGGCCAATGACGAACGGCAACCATAGAAAAAGATGAACAAATGCTATTTTAGCCACAGGAGAGAGTGTCACTATAATCAAGCTCAAATATCTGTGTATATCCTTTGACAACAAGGCAAGCCTTAAGCCGATCAACCTGACCATCTGGACCAATTTTGACGGCTTAAACCCAACGGCAACCAACAGTAGATTTACTTGCAAGAAGGGAAACAAGCTCCCAAGTACCACTCGTGTGTAAAGCAGACATCTCATCAATCATAGTCTGTTTTCATGAATGGGAAAGTGCTTCACCTGTAGTCTTAGAGATGAAAATAGAGGACAAACATGATACAAAAGCATAATGGGGTGATGATAGACGATGATAACTCAAGAAAGTATAATATGTGTTAGCATTATGAGTGGATCTTATACCTTTTTGAAGTGCAACTGATTAGCTAGGAAGAGGCAAGTCCGCAATAGGGAAAGCTTCAGGAGCATTACATGAATCATATGGAACTAATGACGGGTGCAGGCGGCGATGATAAGTCAAAAATGGTTGTACTGCAACTAGAGATGTAGAAGTAACTGTAAATTCTTCAAAGGTTGGTGTGGGTAAGACTGGTGTTATGGGTAAGACCTTAGAGATATCAAGATGATCTTATGATGTTGAGATTCAAAGAATGTGACATCGGCGGACATAAGATAGCAGATCAGGAGAATAGCATCGACACCCTTTTGAATTTGAGAGTAACCAAGAAAGACACATGTAAGAGCACGAGGGGCTAATTTATCTTTTTCTGGGTCGAAATTATGAACAAAACATGTGCTCCCAAAAACACGAGAGGGGATAGAGTAGAGATGTGACTGAGGAAATAGTATTGAATGGGGAACCTGATTCTAAAACGAAGATATGGCATTCTATTAATGAGATAGCAAGATGCGAGGAATGCATCGACCCAAAAACGCAGACATGGAATTCAATGAGAAGAGCGCGAATAGTCTCAATGAGATGCTTATTTTTTCTTTCTGCTATACCATTTTGCTAAGGGGTGTATGGACATGATGTCTCAAGAATAATTCCTTGGTGAGTCAAACTCCTAAAATTAGGAGGAGAAGTATTCTAAGACATTATCACTACGAAAAGTACAAATAGAGACACCAAATTGATTTTTGTATTTCAGCCCAAAAACTTTTGAATATAGAAAATAACTCAGAACGATCTTTCATTAGGAAAACCCAAGTGCATCATGAGAAATAATCAATGAAACTAACAAAGTAACGAAATCCTAAGGGTGAACTGACTCTACTAGGACCCCAATTACCAGAACGAACTAATAAGAAAATAGACTCTGAATGACTCTCAATGCTACATGAAAATGTAGCACGAATGTGTTTCCCAAGTTGACGTCTAAATCTAATGTGGATAAACTAAACAAATTAGGCACCATCTTTTATAGCTTGAATAGACTCGGATGTCCAAATCGTTTGTGAATAAGGTATGGAGGGTCTGTACCGGAGCATGATGTGAAGCAATTTGAAGAGGTAAGATGGTAAAGGCCTTGTGATTCATGTCCTGTGACAATTGTCTGTCCCGTACTACGGTCCTGCATTAGAAAATAATCATTAAAAAAAAAGTTATATTACAATTAAGGGAATGTGTGAGACGACTAAGAGATGCAATATCATACAAAAGTGACTTGTTACTGAAAATATGATCAGAAGCACCGAAGTCCACAACTCATGATCCAATGGTAGGAGATTGTGTCGCTGAGACTATTGGTAGAGATGTATGCTTACTTGCCCAATACTAAAGATACTCATGATATTCCTTGTCAGATTAATACACCCACTGATCACCTGTGGTGTTAGACTAAGCAACATGAGCATTTTTAGGTGGTCGGTCGTGCAAAGAATAGCATATTTCAAGAGTATGTCTAAGCCTATTACAATAACTATACTTAGGTCGAGAATAACAAACATCACGAGTATGTCCAAGCCTTTTACAATAACTACAGCAAGGTCGAGATCTTCCAAAACGACCTCCTCATCGATTCTCCTTGGACTGTGATGTTTGATTTTCTGATATCCTCGTTAAGGGTTCAGACTTAAATCATATTGGAAAGATTTTGGTTAAGAAATTTTGATTGTACGATAAGAATTGACTTGAAAGCAGCATGAGTAATGAGTTCAAAGGAAAAGATTTGAATCAACCAAAAAAAGAACAGTCGCTGAAAAATCTGATAGCCGCCGGAAAATATGGAATAGAGCTGGTTGGAATAGCTAAACAACCCCAACAGAAAAGGAATAACTCAAAAGACAGATTGGAGAATGGCTCATGCGTCGGCGCATGGCGTAGATCTCGTCGGAAAACCAAAACTACTGCAAACACGTGGGAGCATGTTAATTGGAGTTTTTCAGTGGTTTTGGTCGATTTTTTGTCGTTTGAGCTTTCCGATCCTCTTGGTGTTGGATTTTGCACACCACCCACAAACAGATAATGACACAAATCATTCACCAAAAATTGACGCACGATGACTGATTTCTTTTTTTCCAAGTTTATCACCAATGCTCTGATACCATGTGAGAAATATTGGAGAAAAGAATATTATTGGATTATTGTATCCAAATTATTAAATAGAGACTTTATTTATAGATACAACATTACAATTCTCTTCCAAGTAGGATTTTGTATACTATTCTTGTTCCTACTCCTACTCATATTCTAACAAAAAGAATAAAGTGAAAATTCAACTTAAAAAAGTTCCCTCAAGCCATTGGGATTTTTAAATGGCTAAGTGTACACATTCTAAGAAAAGAAGGAGAATTAAATACGTAAATACAGGAAATAAATCAAGCCATAACACTATATATAAGATTCTACGGCATCTAAAGATTCTAATACTCTCCCTCAAGATGGTGCATATACATCATACATACCAAACTTGTAACAAATTTAGCTGATACGAGACCTCAAAAGGGACTCGATGAAAATATTTACAAGCTAATCATTTGAATTCACAAAATTGTGTCTCCAAGAGTATATTTTCTCCGTTGAAGTGGTCCCAATGACTTTAGTTTTTTAATGGAACACAGGATTTGATGCAACTTGAAGAGTAGCTTGGTTATCGCATACATTTTTCATTTAACTGATTTCTCCGAACTTAAATCTCTAGGGAACTGTTTGATCAAAATTAGTTCGCAAGTTGCCACAGCTCTTGCTCGGTAATCTACTTTTGCACTATCGAGCAACCACATTTTATTTCTTGCTCTTCCAAGACATCAAATTTCCTCTTACCAGGACAAAATATCTAGCCTACCTATCAGAGGTGATCCAGCCTAATCAACATCAGTGTATCCAACAATCTGCTCATGACCTTGATCCTCAAAAAACATGATAACAAAATAGACCTTTGGATCTGACTAAACAAAAACAGCTAGCTCAAGAAGTAAGGATTGCCAGAATTAAGTATCGTACTATTACTTCATTTTCTAACTGAACCCCAAAAGTTCATTTTCTTTGGTCTTATTACTTTCAGATTGTTTGCACGGATTGTATAAAGTATGGTACTATCCTTTTTAATTGTACCTTGAGGTTTTCAATTTTCTACAACCCCCCGCCCCTCCCCCACCCTAATGATATATTTAGTTTTCACACGTTAAAAAAGATCAAACACAATTCTCACAAAAGAGTTATTGGTCAGGATACGACAGTAAAATCTGTAGCTGATGCAATCAGACAATCCAGAACAGGCCTATCTGATCCAAATCGGCCTACTGCAAGCTGATGCAAGGATAAGTTAGCGTACCTTTGTCCGGCAAAAATCGCTCAGTGATATATCGATCTGCAAGAACTGCAGCTGACACAAGAGCACTGTCTGATATTTTAACACCATGATGCAGCTCATATCGTTCACGCAATCCACGAAGGATAGAGATTGCATCTTCCACAGATGGTTGGCCACAATATACTTGTTGAAATCTGCGTTCTAGAGCAGGGTCCTTCTCAATGTACTTCCTATATTCATTCAAAGTGGTTGCTCCAATACATCTAAGTTCACCCCGACCAAGCATGGGTTTCAACAAATTCCCTGCATCCATGGCCCCGCTAGTAGCTCCTAGACACACAGCATAAACAAGCATTTTGAATAAAACATATCATCAAACTTTAACCAAGTTTGATTCACTAAATTAGTTACTATATAAGCCAGCTACAAACAGAAGCTATATCTTGGGTACAAGGATGCCTTCTTCTCTACCCAGTTGCTTGCATAAAGAACATCATCAACCCTTTTTTATCAGCTTTACAAAAATAAGAAAAACAAACCTAGTTCAATCATTTCCAAGGTCCAGGATCAAAGGAACAAAATAATACTTCAAGCATATTTACGGTCCAAGATAAATTTAAAATGGATCACCTAAACAACTATCACAAAGCAATAGTACTTTTTCTTTTGATAACCGTGGTGTCTGGGCCAGCTTACGGGCACCTCGACTAATTCCATGAGATACCTGCCACCTCCCACCAGCATAAGGCACCAGATAACTAGCTAACTAGGTAACTTTGTCCACCAAGGCTAGAACAGATGGAAAGAAAGAACCTAGTGTTTATCCTTGCTAGGAATTGAACCTGAGACCTCATAGTGCTCAACCCAACTTCTTTGAACCACTAGGCCACAACCTTGGGTGCAAAGCAGTAGTGCTTTTAACCTCACTAGATTCCAGACCAGTCTTTCCTAATGACATCATCAGATGAACTAAATAACGAAAATTGTGTTGTCTAAAGAATAATTAAACAAGGAGAAAAATCATCCAACATAAAGAGAAAGTCACTTCTTATCCTTGACCTTGATATTTGAAAACAGAGAAGTAGCTCGAGCCAGCACTTCTTTTACATAGAAATTTATAAATAAACAATAGAGATTTGAGTTTAAAGAGAATGATCACAGTTGGCAAAATTTCCAAACATTCAGTAGAAATAAACAATATCATTCATGGGGAGATGGAAACTAAAATTAATATACCAAACCTGCACCAACTACAGTGTGTATCTCATCAATAAACAGTATAATCTGCCCATTGGATGCTGAGACTTCCTTTAAAACAGCTTTCAACCTTTCCTCAAAATCTCCACGGTACTTTGCACCGGCAAGCAAGGCACCCATATCAAGAGATATCAACTAAATAAATAAAAAGAAAAAGCAAATCAAAGAACAGTATTAGCACTTGAAAGTTGATAAAATCCTAATGTACAATTAGAGAAATAGGCAGTTCATATCCTTTTCTCCTCTTCGTTTGCTGAGAGAGGGGTTGGGTGAGAGACTAGCTTAGTTGATAAAAATTTAGTCTACATTTGAGTGCAGGTGTTATGCACATCTCTCCCGTTCAAACTCAATTGGAGATTACTCCCAGAAATTATTAAGACAATATGTAACTTTACCATGTTGGTTCAGGTGAGTAAGAACTGCATCAACTGTCTTGAGTAGACTCGTATCAAGAACAGAAAATTATGTTCGAATAAATTGGGAGACCTAAAAGAAACCTAGACATTTTTCGTCATACAAATAGAATCACTGCAACAAGAGAAACATAACTTTTTAAGTAAGCAACAGCTTAAGGCCTGTACTTATCAACAGAAAAGCAGCAATTTTTCACCCATCATTTATTTCTCAAGATATGCCTTCCCCAAAAGGAAAAAAAACAAATAGAAGAAAAGCAACCCGACTAACACTGCAAAATGCTATTTTCTAAGCTTTCGCACAAAAACAATCACTTGATAAAACTCATGCATAAAGAACTTCTTGTACATCCTCTTCACAATAAAATAAATTCAATAAAATTACACAACAAAGAAGAGAAGTTATAACCTTCCGATTCATCAAAGGTTCAGGAACATCTCCACGTACTATCCTTTGAGCTAACCTGCAAGGATAAGGAGAAAAAAAAATCATTCTGAGGTTACAGAATCATATAGATCTGGCTGATACCATCTTTCACCTCTTTTCTGCTTTCTTTCCCAACTTATTAATGATTAAAGACCGTGTTAGAATACAAAGAGAATCAAAGTAATCATAGGTTAGTATTGCCTTGGCTCATTGTATCTGAATAAGAGAAAATGTAGAATATTTTATACGATATTAGAGTGGTCTTTACGTAACTATAAGAGAACAATTACTTTTCTTATCATTAGCATAAAGTCGTTACTTACCTTATATCTGGTACGAGCCAAATGGCCATCTTAGTCTTTGAAGACATTATTGGAGTCCAACACATAGAGACTCAAGACTTGGTCACCTCGAGGACACAAGAGCATGCATGGAGGACCCGTTTTGAGCATGCCATTAAACAAAACAAACCCGTGTGTGGAAGATTGCGTGGGGGCTTACATTTGATGCCAATTCGAGACTACAAGTTTTGAAGTGTGACCCCATGGTTTTGGAGCATTGAAGAAGCACCCTTCA
Organism: Capsicum baccatum var. pendulum; assembly: GCA_030864225.1. Lineage (NCBI taxonomy): Eukaryota > Viridiplantae > Streptophyta > Magnoliopsida > Solanales > Solanaceae > Capsicum > Capsicum baccatum. The sequence continues at coordinate 158,806,579 of CM061555.1, read as the reverse complement.
TTAAGGGTATTTTGGGGATTGCACATGTTAAAGAAACAACCCATGACCTCCCCTTTCATTAAGGGTATTTTGGTCCATTATACTATGTAATAAGCTAGGCTATTAGGTCTTTTCTCTTTAGTTTTTGAATGATGAATATGTGAAAGACTTGAAAGTTTCATCTCTCTTTGAGAGAGTTCTTAGTGTAGGACTTGGAAAAGTCAAGTTTAGTGTAGGGCTTGGAAAAGCCGTATTGAACATTGCTTTAGAAACGGTGGTTGTAAGCGGAGTTGATTCCCTTTGCGGCCATCGTAAGAAGATTGGTGTTTGACTTTGCGGATTTTAAGGGTCTGTACATTTGATACACGTTTGGGTTCTTAGTTCTTCATAAGTTCTTAGGTCATCTTATTTATCCTTTACTTTCTTGCAATATTTGTGGTTTGTTTCTTGTTAGTGTGTCCTCGGTTTGTGGTGTTTTGTGTGTTGCTGCCCGTGTTGTTGTTCATTGCTTTTGTATCTTGTTCTCGATTTTGCCTTGTGGTCTTGGCTGGTTGTTGTGTTTCGTTGTCATTCCGTTATCAATATCACTAGACTGAGAATCCTTTATAAGAAAAAAAGTTTCATTATGTCAAAATAAGCAATACTATTTCTTTTTTTCCACATGATACTGAAACCTCTAACATCTTTGTAGAGACTCAATAGCTCTCGGGAACCAGCCGCCCAACCCACCAATATGTTGCTTTTGACTTCCAACAACCAACGCTGCTCCACCATTCCCAGCATCTGACACCACTCATCTCAAAGACTGGAGACATTCCAATAGTGTTGGTTTTTTTAAAAAAAAGGATGGGGCAACGAAAAGGGGTTAAAATGACTCTCGTTGGATTGAAATGGTTTTCAAGCTTTCAATAGCATTCAATAAGTTTATTAAGCATAAGAGGGCTTTAAATAGCCAACTTGAAACAAAAAATCTGCATAATTTCAAATTCAAAAACCTATAATTTCTCAACTACTCAAACAACCTAGTTAAAATTCAAAATTCAAACTCATCTTACTCTAAACAACTTATTTTGCTAAAAACTAGTACAGTAACTTAAAGTAATTTTCAACACTCCTCCTTTGCTTTTGTTACTGCAATTTAAAAAAGTCGCTCCTCCTCAATTTCTGCTTCCGCAAATTGTGCTTGAGGATTATTTTTAAGCTTGCACACTTTTGTAACGTAACCTGCTTGTTTGCAATCTCCATAGATTGCATCAGGTCTCCACCAACAAAAATACTCCAAGTATGTTTTCATTTTGCAGTGTCTGCAAGGAGGATAATTACCTTTTCCTTTTTTGTTTAGTGCATATAAGGCACTTTCAATAACATTGTCTTTTCTAAAGGCTCTTCTTTGTTCTTGCGCTTGAAGAGCACTTATTAGTTCTTCAACAGAGATAGTAGAGAGATCTTTAGACTCTTTCAGAGATGAGATTTTAGACTCGAATCTCTCCGGCATTGTCACAAGAATTTTTTCTACTATTCTGTCATCTTTTTGGCTTAAAATAGCCCTATGCTTTGAAAATAAGCACGGGTTGAAAAAGGTAGCCCTGATGGGTTAAAATGGAGCCCTTACGCGTTAAAAAGGTAGTCATTGCGGGTTAAAAATGGTATGGTAGCGCTTTGGAAGAACACACAAATCCCGTAAGATCAATGAGGCTTTTGATACCACTGTTGTTGTTTTTCTTAAAAAGGATAGAGGAGGGAAAAGGGGTTAAAATGACTATCTTTGGATTGAAATGGTTTTCAAGCTTTCAATACACTTTCAATAGCATTCAATAAGTTTATTAAGCATAAGAGGGCTTTAAATAGCCAACTTGAAACAAAAAATCTGCATAATTTCAAATTCAAAAACCTACAATTTTTCAACTACTCAAACAACCTAGTTAAAATTCAAAATTCAAATTCATCTTAATCTAAACAACTTATTTTGCTAAACACCAGTGCAATAACTTAAAAGTAATTTTCAACAAGTAGCCATTGCTCTAGCAACAGATTTTCCAGTGAGATCTGGATGAAAATCTTCTATGCTTTCAAATCTGAAATAAGCAAACTCCACTTGATTTCTCCTCTTCGACTTCACCATGTAGGCTCAGGGTTGGTTGATTTTTTTTAGTTAACTTTGCCCTAGACCACATATTAAAGTATGAAATTGAGCCCAATGGCATTATTTGACGTCATAAAGTATTCTTTTGAATAGATTTGAATCATTTGGAAAGTTCCAAACATGGAAAAGCTGTTTTGAAAGGTTAAAGCTTTACCAGGACCTCTAATTTGGCCTGAATGAGGTAATTTTCTCAAATTGAACTTGTTTTATATACTACATGTATGAAGGTACTACATATATAAGGTGACAAGTATATATGCAACAATTGGGTAATTTATGGTACATATTGTCGTCATTTGTTGTGCATTATTAGCTAAAACTGTGAAATGACTAAATACGTCTTATTTCCATCCGTGTACAATGGCGTAGGCACTTCTTAAATGTTAGTTTAACAATTACGCTAGATAACATCTTCGTACTGATGTAGTAGTGTACTATGCATATGTACATTCATTGATATGTATAGTTTGGCGTTTGAGTTGGCCAAGCGGCTAGTGAGGGATACCCACCAATAACAGGTACCAGAGGTACTGGATAACTCTGTCCACTGTCCACCAGGATTAGAATAGATGGAAAGAAATCACCTAATGTTTGTCTGGTGGGAATTGAACCTGAGACCTCATGGTGCTCAACCCAACTTCATTGAACCACTAGGCCACACCCTTGGTGCTTCAGTATTGTATTGTTCTACTCTTAGGTGTTCATGGTTGGTATTCCAGTTCCTAGGGATTTGTTTGATGTAGTTGTGCTGTATCAGATTTAGGATATTATTATCTCTGTCATGCCTTATTTTAGGCTTTATCATCTAATGTTGGGAATGTGTTAGTTGTTTATTGTGCTCGGGTTCACCTGACACTGGGATGTTGGGTGCTATCACGACTTAGGTAAATTGGGTCGTGACTAATTGAGGGATTTTTTTTAGAATAGGGATTCTCGAGATTTCACATTGATATACAAATCTCTTGACCACATTAAAAGCTCCTGGCAAACACAACGTAATATAAGAGTAATAGCGACTAGTCTTCAACTCCAACTAATTAGTATTGCATTGATCATCCGCTTTCACTGTGCTATACTCGTAGCAAATCCAGTTATATTCATTGAGAATGTGGGTGTTTTTAGATGACTCCTCTAGATGTAATTTTAGATCTAATTTAACATTTTCAACAGCTTCAATCATCATAGCATAAACCAACAAACTGAAAGCCTTAAGAAAGACATGACTGAGTGGCGCCATCTGTCATTATACTACCAATGTGTGCTACTACCACCTTCACTTGGATGTGATCATTTCTGTTCTAGTTTACCTCCATCTGGCCCCACAAATCTACTATGCTCATCTGGTCAATATGGAGGGTCTGAGAAATAAGCATGGAAAGAGTGTGTGGAAATAGCAATCAATAGACCATGAACATCTATTTATTATATAGCGTTAAAATATAATGAGCCTATTCACACGCATCCTGCCGGACACATGACGCTAATATTTACAAGCTATTTAACAGTTGATACATCCTGAATTTCCTCAAAGCCTTTTACGAGAAGACAAGCAAGAGAGCTCCAAGAGATGCAAGCTATGTTCATGAAAAGGGAGGTGCTGGAGCATGATTTGATCTCATCTGAAAGGTTTCACGTCTTAAGGATTGGACTCGGAGCTCAAGGGAAAGAAAGTATCCACTGCCAAAGGGTGAATAATGGAGTGACGGGCCGCCACATGCTTGGAGAGCCGCCACAAGAGTCGCCAACTGAAGGCCAAGGAAGACCCTTACTGCTTAAGGGCGACGGCTCAGTTGGTGGTCAGTCACCACCTTGACTGGCCGTCACTTAATCCGTCAACACGAGCCAAGGTGGGCTACACACTAGAAAGCCATGGCGGCTTGTATGGTGGTTAGTCACACACTTCACTAACCGCCAAGTGAAGCAGCATGGCCCTAAATGGTTACATACAACAACGGACCCAGTATATTCTCACAAAGTGTGGGGGGAGTGTACACAGTCCATACCACTTACCTCAAATGAATTAGAGAGGTTGTTTCCGATAGACCCCCGGCTCAAGACAGATAACAAATATAACAAAAAACATAAAGGCACACAACAAACAGGGGGTGACACACCCCTAGATAATAAAGAAGACAAGACACCCACAAGGTAGTATTATAAGCTTGCTATACGAAATCAGAAACACCAAGAGGCTACAAAACAAGACACTAAAGGCACCAATACAAACATCGCACCCTTTCCTACTATAACGAACATACTCCTACCTACTAGCCCTCTCACCCTAATTCGCGTCCTCCACACCTTCCTATCAAGGGTCATGTCTTCCGTAAACTGTAACTGTCCCATGTCCTGCCTAATCACCTCCCTCCAATATTTATTCGGCCTACATCTACCTTGTCTAAAACTATCCCTAACCAGCCTCTCACATCTCCAAACTGAAGCATCCGTGTCCCTTCTCATCACATGCCCGAACCAACACCTCACTTCTCGCATCTTGTCCTCTACCGAAGCTACTCCCATCTTCTCCCAAATAATCTCATTTCTAACCGTATCTCTCCTAGTAACTCCACACATCTACCGCAACATCCTCATCTCCGCCACCTTTAACTTTTGAATGTGAGAATTCTTAACTAGCCAACACTCCGTTCCATACAACATAGCCGAACGGACTACCACTCTGTAGAACTTACCTTTAAGCTTTGGAGGCACCTTCTTATCACACAAAACTTCCGACACGAGTTGCCATTTCACTCACGCTGCACCAATATGGTGCAAGACATCCTCATCTATCTCACCATTCCCCTGAATCATAAACCCAAGATACTTGAAACTCTCTCTCTTCTGAATGGCTTGAGAATCCAACTCCACAACCACATCATCCTCATGCGGCAAATCACTAAACTTACCTTCCAAGTACTACGTTTTGGTTTGGTCCTGCTCAACCTAAAGCCCTTTGACTCAAGGGTTTGTCTCCAAACCTCCAACTTATCACTAACTCCACTCCGAGTCTCGTAATCAGATGGCCCTAAATGGTTATTTTCTTAATTTGTTCAAGGGTTACTTTTGGGCCACTTGTGCATTAGACTATAAATAGTAACTTTTAGGTATTATTTCCTTAGTTGTATTTGCATATTGAATGAACCAAACACTTGAGTGTGTGATTGAAGAATATTTGTTGAATATCAACTTAGAAACAAGGTTTTGAGGGCATTACGATTCCCTCTTGGTCCACGTAGAGAAAGGTGTTTGAAGGATTAATGTAATTAGGGGGTTTTGGATTTAAAACATCCATTAGTTCTTAGTTCATCATCCTTCTTGTGTCTATCTTCATCATCCATCAATTTCTATCTTGTTTTCTTAGTTAAATTCTTGATTTCCTAATTTGCCTCTTACAATTTGGTATCACAGCCAAGCTCAGCTTGGGATCGTTTCCACGATTCACGATTCTAGTCTTGGGAAAAAGAAAGTGTCAAAAACATTGTGGGTCAAAAAAAATTTCAAATTTAGTTTTTGATTTTTGACTCTTCTTGAGTTTGAGTTTCTAGTACTAGAATCTTGTTGTCTAGTATTTATTGAGTCGAAATCCAAAATTTGAGCTTATTCCGATAAGGTTTGAGTAACCCAAAACTGTTGAAGCTTGAGTATGAAGAAAATTTGAATTGGGTTCAAAAATCTGAAAGGTTTGGTTGAAATTTGAGGCTTAAAATTGCTTGGGTTGTGTTCGGGAGCTTGGGTTTCGAATTTCGTCGAATTCAGAACTTGTTTAAATGAGGATCAAATTTTGAATGTTCATGTGTTCTTTATAATGTTCATGTCTTTTGAAGAAGAGCACTCAAAAGATAAGGTTTGATCCAAAAAGGGTAAAGGAAAAAGGAGTTGTACTTGTTTACGCCAAAGAATATTCCAAGGAGAGTACAAAAGGCCCACAAGAAATTTACACCTGGAAGGAGTTAACGGATCCGCTAACTAATTACCAATCCTGTGACTAACCATCAACCCTTAGTACCAAGGAGAAAAGTTGAATCACATTCTGGTTTGGGCTGTCACTTGAGGATCAGTCAAGCTCCTAAAGATCAGTCAAGTGATTAGTCACCAAGACAAAGTTGACACCACATTCTGGATAAACCTCCACAGCACCCCTGACGACCAGTCACCCCAGTGATGGTCAATCACTTGATCAATCAGCTTAAAAAAGTTTTCGTAAGCTCAACTTATATTCTTTGTTTCATTTCTTTGATTCTTAATCATCTTTTACTTGATTCTATCACTAATTAACAACTAGTAATCCACCTACTTAGTTGTGAATTAGTTCTTGAGCCCGATTTCTTTCTTCATCCCATTTCCTTTGTGCTTTTCTAGCTTTTATTTTGTTGTAACTTCTTGGTTCAAGTCCTTAAGCAATTTCTTTGAGTCTTTCAAGCAATTTCTTTGAGTCTTTCAAAGAAGAATCCATTCCGGCCAGAGTAGCAATTGATATTTCATCACCATTGGAGTATAAGGTATCCTTTAACATTTGTGGATCCCAAGTGTGAGGCATAAAAAGGTGTGTAGAGATTGTGAGGTTGATTTCATAATGGTAACTTGTTTGTTGTTTTTTGTTTAGGATCTTTCTTAATAGATACTGTTAGAATATAAGTAGGAATAGGAATAACATATAGAATCCTACTTAAAAAATAATTGTAATTGTAGTGTTCTATTGGAAAAAGGATTGGAATGTAGAGTCTATAAATAAAGCCTCAATGTAATAATGTAGTTACAATAATTCAATGAGGAAATACATCAAAACACCCCTAAACTTGCTCCTCAATACTCACTTTAACACTTTTAACTTTACGAATAATTCTTTTCTCCCCCAAACAACTTTCAAAGTGAATTTTATACAACCCCAACAGTTGACGTGGCAAAATTTACGTAAAGGCCAAAAAAAATGAAAAAATAAAAATAAGTGAGGCCCATTTCTTTATTTTCAGCCCCCAACTATACCTTCCTTCATCTTCCTCACACCCCACCACCCCCTCTCTTCTTGTTCCTTTATTTCTTTTTTTTCCAATGTTACCCATAAACCAACTCTAATCAAATACAACAATAACAACAACAACAACAACAAACCTAGTGTGTTCCAGTGGAGTCTAGGGAGGGTAAGATGTACGCAGTCCATACCGCTACCTCCGAAGAAGTAACTCTAATCATTACATATTGAAATTTTTTATTTTTTTTGGGGGGAGGGGGGGGGGGGGGTCCTGCAACTAGCCAGCTTCTTACGAAAAAATCTTCAAGAAAGTTCAACTTATTCCATCAAAATCAATTTTCCTCAATAGTTGAATTAATTCCATATTGATCAGATTCTTATTTTGATGAACAAATTGGAAATACCCGTACAAAAAATACTGATGAATTTGAATCGGGACTGAACTAAAGAAGAAAAGCACAAGAAAGGAACAAAATCGAAAAAAAAGTTCCTCAAAAATTGGCAGCCACTTCGAATTGGACAAAAAATTTCAACAGTTTTTCTATCTCTAAATTCTTTTGAATTACAATTACAGTTAAGAATCAAATTCCAAAGATTTGCATCTAGAATCGAAAACAATGGACCTCCAAAAATGGGTTGAGTTCGAATTCGTGAGAGGGGGGAGACCTGAAAAAGAAACAATTTTAAGAGTGAGGGTGTACGGGGGGAGAAGGGAGTAATTTGCAAATTTGGGGCGGGGTAGGAGCTGAAAAAGAGAAAGGTATAGAGATTTACCCATATAAATAATACTGATAAATTTGAATCCGGAATGAACTTAAGAAGAAAAGCACAAGGAACTAAATCGAACAAGATTTCCTCAAAAATTGGCAGCTTCTCAAGAATACAACAACAACAACAACAACAAACCCAGTGTATTCCCACCAGGTGGGGTCTGGGGGGGTAAGATGTACGCAGTCCATACCTCTACCTCTAAAGAGGTAGAAAGGCTGTTTCCGAAAGACCCCCGGCTCAAGACACGAGACACCGCGCAAATACATAGTACATAAATACATAGTGAAGCACCGAACAAGGTTACAAGATTACATAACATAAAGACGGCAGCCATAAGTAAAGGCAACAGAGTAAAACGCCCAGGTTCGTACTAAAACAAGGAACACGGAATATATATATATATATATATAACAACAACAACAACAACAACAAATATATATGTATGTATATATATATATGTGTGTGAGAGAGATAGAGAGAAGAGTATTTTTTAAAAATAAAATTAACTTTTTTATGTGGCTTCGACGTGGCACTTAAATGGGGTGTGTGATACACTTTCCTTTGTGAGTGGGGTATTATATTTTTGGTGTGACATTTAATTCATTTGAAAGTTGTTTAGGAGCGTAAATAATTACCCATAAAGTTAAAATGCTAACGTGAGTTTTATGGACAAATTTAGGGATGTTTTGTTGTCTTTCCTCTAATTCAATAATATTCTTCTCTTGTATTTCTCACATGGTATCAGAGCTTCCATGTTCTTGGCAAAGATTCAAAGAGTTTCTGCTACCAGCAAGTGACTATAATCCACATATGTCGCCCGACTATTGGTACGACTCCTTTTGAATGTGTTTATGAAATTAACCCCTTGCTTCCTTGGATCGCACTCTATTGTCTAGTAGTGATGTTGTGATTAGGTTAGATAGGAACAAAAGGGCGGATGCCAGGAAGAAGTTACATGAGAATGTAAGACTGCGCCTTGAAAAGAAGAGTCGGGAGGTAGCAAAAAGGGTATACAAAGGGCAAAGGCGACTTGTGCTCGAACCGGGTGATGGGGTTTGGGTTCACCTCCGGAAGGATCGATGCCCAACTCATAGACAGTCCAAGTTTGATGCCTCAAGGGGATGGACCCTTCCAAGTACTTGAGAGGATAACGACAATGCATACAAAGTTGACCTTCCTTCAGACTATCAAGTGCACAACACATTCAATGTGTGCGACCTCACTTTTTACATGCTTGAGAATGATGATTCCATGAATTTGAGGTCAAATTCTTTTCAAAATGGAGAGGTTGATACATCCCAAATTTCCTCAAAGCCTTCTACTAGAAGGCAAGCAAGAGAGCTCCAAGAGATGCAAGCTATGTTCATGAAAAGAGAGGTGTTAAAGCATGTTTTGATCTCGTGTAAAGGGTTTCACGTCTTAAGGATTTGACTCGGAGCTCAAGGGAAAGAAAGCGCCGCCACATGCTCGGAGAACCGCCATAGGAGTCTCCAATTGAAGGCCAAGGGATACCTAGGGCGACGGCTCAGTTGGTAGTCAGTCACCACCTTGATTGGTCGTCACATTGACCCATCAAAATGAGCCAAGGAGCTACACAGGAAAACCATGACGGCTTGTGTGGTGGTTTGTCACACACTTGACTAACCGCCTAGTGAAGCAGTATGGACCTAAATGGCTATTTTCTTAATTTGTTCAAGGGTCACTTTTGGGCCACTTGTATAATAAACTATAAATAGTAACTTCAAGGTTCTATTTCCTTGGTTGTTTTTGCATATTGAATGAACCACACACTTGAGAGAGTGATTGAGAGTATTTGTTGAATGTTAGCTTAGAAACGAGGGTTTTGACAGTGTTATGATTCCCTCTTGGTCCACGTAGAGATAGGTGTTCGTAAGATTAATGTAATTAGGGGTTTTAGATTTGAAACATTCATTAGTTCTTAGTTCATCATCCTTCTTGTGTCTACCTTCATCTATCTATTTCTATCTTGTTTTATTAGTTAAATTCTTGCTTTCGTAATTTCCCCAGTTTTACCATATAATCCAGTTTGACATCACCAATTCCCATAAACCTTACATTCCAATACGTATCTCATTATCGCAAAGCAAAATACAGAAGGTACATCTGAATATTCTGTTAGATATTCTATATTTTATGTCATGTCATTCTATTGGAAGATTAAGTTCAGATATCTGAAATTTTTTTGTATTAAGACAACCCCACTGCAACTTCATTACTCTAAGGCTGAACTTGCAATGCATACCTTTTGTTTTGCCTTTACCTATTGTAAAATTCCTTATTCTCTACCATTCTTGTCTACAATTACAACTTCCAATTGATTCCTCACTAATTTCATCAAATAAACGAATGACTCTTGCTAGTTTCGTCAAATAACAAAATATCATTCATGTGAGAAATATAAGAGAAGAATATTATTGAATTATTGTCTACATCATTATACTAAGACCCCGTTTATAGACACATTCCAATCCTTTTCATGTAGGATACTACATTACAATTCTTTTCAAGTAGGATTCTATATACTATTCATATTCTTAGTCATATTCTAACACTTTCTTCTCAAGATGGTGCATACAGGTCATATGTACCGAGCTTGTTACAAATATAATTAATACAAAGACCAATGAGGGACTTTAGTGAAAATATATGCAAGTTAATCATTCAATTTCACAAATTTTGTAACAATATCTCTGAAAACTATTCTCTCTTACAAAGTGATAATCAATCTCAATGTACTTAATCCTCTCATGAAATACCGGGTTTGATGCGATATGAAGAGCCCCTTGGTTGTCACACACAAGTTCCATTCCATTTGACTGGTTCCTCCAAATTTTAGCTCTCAACAATTGTTTAATCCAAACTATCTCACAATATCTCACAGGTAGTTACCGCCATTGCTCGATGTTTTGCTTCTACGGTAGATCGAGCAACCACACTTTGTTTCTTACTCTTTCGGGACACCAAATTACCTCCTACTAAAACACAATATCTGGATGTAGAATGTCCATATACTAACAACACTCACAGTTAAGAAGTTTCAGGTCAGGTCACTGTGAGATAATTACCAACTAGATGTAGATCTTCTAGGATCACTAAGTGACTCCCCATAACATGAGTTTAGTATTTGGATCCATAGGAGTGTCAATGGGTTTACATCCCATCATTCCTGTCTTCTCGAGAATGTCTAAGGCATACTTGCATTGCCAAATAACATCTGATCTGGACTGAGCAACTTCAATACCTAGAAAATACTTCAGTTTGTCGAGGTCTTTAATCTGAAAGTGTTGAACGAGGTGTAGCTTCTAACTAATGCTACCATCTTGATCATTCTCGCTAATAACAATACCATCAATTTGAACCACCAAATAAATACATAAATTTGAAGCAGAATGTCGATAAACCACAGAGTGATCGGCTCACTGCAAATCATGTCAAACTCCTAAATTATTGTGCTAAACTTTCCAAACCCTACTCAAGGAGACTGTTTTAGACCATAAAGTAACTAGCACAATCGGCACGCTAGACTACTCCCTTGAGCAACAAAACCAGGTGGTTACTTCATATAAACTTCCTCCTCAAGGTCACGATGGACAAAAGCATTCTTGATATCTAATTTATAAAGTGTCGAACAACCACCATGGATAGAAAAAAACAAACACGCGTTATTTTAGCCATGGAAGAGAAAATATCATTGTAATCCCGCCCAAATCTCTGAGTGTACTCTTTAACAACAAGGCGAGTCTTAAGCCGATCAATTTGGCCATCTGGGCCAAGTTTCACTACATAAATCCAACAACAACCAACAGCCGATTCATCTAACGAGAAAGGAACAAGCTCCCAAGTATCACTTGCATGTAAAGTAGACATCTCGTCAATCATAGCTTGTTAAGATTAAGGAGGCCAATTATCCATCCTTTTCCCCGATGTGGAATTCTTAACACACACCCGCACGCCTAATACTTGTTAACCAGAGCATGGATAATATAGTATGGGGGGCCCAACATCGGTGAACAAAGAATTGGATTGGCCCGGCTCTGAAACCATGTAAGAATTGTTTTTTTTGGAAATAGGTAACGCGATACCATGTAAGAAATATAAAAGAAAAATATTATTGAGTTGTCTACATTATTACAATGAGATCCATTTATAGACGTTACATTACAATCATTTTTCATGTAGGATATTACATTATAATCCTTTTCCAAGTAGTATTCCATATACCATGTAAAGAATGGATCTTGGGCCTAACTCAACCTCAAAAGCTAGCTCATAAGATGAGGGTTGCCCAAGACCAGCTTAGGTATTCTTATTTCTCAACGCAAGTATGCTTTAGACATTCTTGAGGAAACAGGAATGATGGGATGTCGACCCATTGACACTCCTATGGATCCAAATGCTAAACTTCTGCCAGGACAGGGGGAGCCACTCAGTGATCCTAGAAGGTATAGGCGGTTGGTTGGAAAGTTGAATTATCTTACAGTGACTAGACCTGACATCTCTTTTCCTTTGAGTGTTGTAAGTCAGTTTATGATTTTCCCTTGTGATGGTCATAGGGATGCAGTTGTTTGGATTTTGCGATATATAAAGTCATCTCCAGGTAAAGGACTAATCTTCTAGGATCGAGGCCATGAGCATATCATTAGATATACAGATGCTGATTGGACAGGATCACCCTCTAATAGATGTTCTACATCTGGATATTTTGTTTTAGTAGAAGGTAATTTGGTGTCCTGGAAAAGTAAGAAACAGAGTGTGGTTGCTTGATCTAGTGCCGAAGCAGAATATTGAGCAATGGCTGCAGCAATTTGCAAGCTGGTTTGGATCAAGCAATTGCTGAGAGAATTAAAATTTGGAGAAACTGGAAAGATGTAATTTGTATGTGATAATCAGGCAGCCCTTTATATTGCATCTAATCCAATGTTCCATGAAAGGACCAAGCACATAGAGATTGATTGTCACTTTGACAAAAAAAATTTACTCTCAGGAGATATTGTTACAAAATTTGTGAAGTCAAGTGATGAACTTGCAGATATCTTCACCCAGTCTCTCACCAGTCCTCGTATTAATTACATTTGTAACAAACTTGGTACATATGACTTGTATGCACCAGCTTGAGGGGGAGTGTTAGAATACGAATACGAATACGAATACCATATAAAATTCTACTTGGAAAGGAATTGTAATGTAGTGTCCTATTAGGAATAGGATTGGAATGTAGTGTCTATAAATAGGGTCTCAATGTAATAATTTAGAGAACAATTTCAATAATATTTTCTCCATTAATTCTCACATTATTCATGTACCTACTCATATTCTGACAATTTGCAAATAGCATGTAATGTAAAATTTATTGTATGTATAAACCGAATAACACATTACGTATCCAAGCTAAGGAAGATGGGCTTAGGGCGGATCCGTAGTATGGTCTCACTGCTCACGGTTACAAAACACTCTTCTACAGCTTTGATCATCATTCAAAAATCAAAATAAAATGCTCAAACCATTTCCTACTACTCTTTTTCAAATTCGATAGATACAGGTTGATTGTATATTTCATTATATGTCTATGATTAAGAGTATCCTCTACATCTCCAACCATCATTCAATCATGTAACGACCTAAAAATTTGATGAAATATGTGAATTATGTGTTTTTGTGTAATTTGACTATTTTACCCCTTCCCCGTAGTTGCATTGTGGTATTTCTGGGGTGTGGGGTTGATTGGTGTGGTTCCCGATGCATTTTGATACATTTATGTGATATTGTGATTTTTGGTGACTTCGAGAGTCTTAATATGGACTTATGTGGTTTATCTTTTGGTCTGTGCGACGAATGACTGAATAGACTGTACCAGCAGATCCGAAATGTCGACTTTAGGGTGGTAACGTGTTGAGATTGATTTTGTGGCTTTTAAATCTCATTTCGACCCTCAATTTGAAAAATTGCAATTTTGAATTTCGGGAATCAACTTTGCGAAAACGACGATTTTCGAAAATCTAATATCGCCATTGAGTCTAGGGAATTGAATTTAGTGTGATTACATAGTTCGTTTGCGAAAATCGAATTCCAAATGAATCCCAAGGGCTTAGCGAAAACTTGAAAAAATTCGAAGTTTCAGTTGATAGCGATCGCACAGAGGGAGTGTTGCGATCGCAACATCTCCTCCTGCAGCCCTGTGTGCAATCGAACACTTAGTTGTGTTATAACAAGACCTGATGACCTGGAAAGGATATCAAAAAACCCCTTAGGTTGCGTTTTTGCCTATTTTCCACCTTGTCTCTAGAGAGATAAACCCTAAAATAGTGTGAGAGCCTTAGGGGTCGTTTGGTGTGAGGTACTAATACAAATAGTCCCGAGATAAAATAATAATTCCGGGATAAAAATTTTGGTGCTTCGTTAGGTTGCCTAATTCGGGATAACTTATCCCGGTACTAATAAATAGTACCGAGATAACTTATCCCGGTGGTATAACAATCCCACCCTAATTTAAATTTTAATTACTCTACAAATTTTTATCCATTTGCTAAATTTGAACAATTATATGAGCTCATTAAATGCTACAAAAGTGATGAGTCATGGAAAAATGATAGTAAACCATAAAAACTACTCTTATTTATACAATCAAACTCAAAATTGATAAGAGTTTATTGTCTTTCTATTTTGTAGATATGTTTATTAATCTTATTTCAAATTTTCATTTTTCCTAACAAATTTATCATGGATAAGTAATTAAAGTATCTTTGGCATTTCCTTTCTAACTTAATACATGCTTAATTATTAAATAAAAAATATTTTTTATATTTAGCTAAAAATATTTGAAAAATTAATTTTAAAAAATTATAATTTGACTCAAATATTAATGATACTAAATAATGAAAAATAAGAGTAATTCTTTTTCAAAATTTTTTATGATGAATTTTTTAACAAAACATGAGATTATCAACATTTTATAGAATTTAGGACAAAATAAGTAATTTAACAGAAAATATTAAAGCTTCATACACGTTTAAGAAATATCAACATAAATTTCTAAACATGTATTTTTAGGAGAAAGAAACTAATAAAGTTAAAAAAAATTAATAACTTTTTAATTTCTTTTGTATGGTTTAATATGAAGGAAAATAATTAAGCTAAATAAGGTGAAGGATATTTTTGTTAACAAACTATCTATTCTTAAAGAGAATGCAATGCATATTATTTTTAGTACCACAAACCAAACAACCACTAAAAAGTATTACCAGAACAACTAATCTCGGTACAACTAATCCCAGTATAACTACTCCCAGCATAACTAATCCCAACATAACTTGTTTCCAACAAAACGACCCCTTAAAGGGTGCTTGGATAGCTAGATTAACATCTATTTATTGATTCTCTTACGGATTTAAAGATTAGTGTTCACCCTTCTCTTAATAAATTTCTTAATTAATTTCTCAAAACTCCAAAACCTTAGGACTTGATTTTAAACCCCAATTTCACTCTTTTTCACTTGAATAAGATTTCTAATCCTATAATTACTTGTTTTTCCTCGATTTCATCTTCAAAACATCTTTGATTCTTGATTTAAAATGGATTTCAAAGGTTTCACTCGGTAAAGTTTAAAAATGATTTTTCTTTGAATTGAACCTCGTTTTTAACTCGATTTGCCTTGGATTTTTAGTTGTAGCTTCCTAAAGGTTTGGGGAACAAATTTTTGAAATAAAGTTACGATTTTGCCCTTCTTTTTCGAAAACCCGTTTTGGAGGTCTATTTCGATCCCGAACCAAAAGTAGGCAATATGGGTATCGTTAGCCTTGTTTTGACGCATAAATTCTATATTTCTTGGTTTTAGTGAATTTCGGGACCGTTCGTGAGAAACAGGACTTTGTGGTTGAAATATTGCGGATCGATTTCAACTTTCGAGGTAAGTTATGGCTCAACTATTCAGACCGGGCTGGGTAGTTAATTCTTATACCAAATGCATGTTAAGCGGATGGGAACTAATCATGAAATTGGCTATCTTAATGCTATATGTGATGCAATTGTTGGTTTTGAGATATTATATGATATGTGTAACCGTGTGGGGTCCTATATGACATTGATAGCCTAAATTACATGTGAATAATTGTATTGTGTTGTTGAAATGTCTAATGCGGTACCATTGGTAAATGTCTAATGCGGTACCATTGGTAAATGTCTAATGCAGTACCATTGGTGTATTGTGTGCTTTATTCATACTTTATTAGTATATAAATCATGTGGAAGTTCATGGATGATGGAATAATGATTGGATATTGGCTCACGTGGTTGTGAAAATATATCGTTGGGGAAATATATCATTGTGAATGATAGTGGAAATATATCATTGTGGTTGGTTGTGGAAATACTCATTATGATTGGTTGCGAGCATTACATTCTCATGTCATACTCATTCATGAAATATTGGTATCACCGTAGCAACATCTGAGAAACATTGGCAACACTTTTTGAGAACCCTTCCTAAGGAATGTGCCAAGAAGGAGATATTGAGATATCTTATAAAAATCCTCCCCGATGGATATGCCAGGGAAGAGATATGGATATATGGATTGTATATGGATTGACGAAACCCTCATGGGTCCCACATTAGGAGGCTTACCTCCTATGGGCGTATACGGAGGTTATGCGACGACCTCGTGCATCATCATCATCATCATCATTTTCTTCTTATACATTGCACTTACTTTATTGTGTTTATGTTGTGATTGATTTGTCATATTGACTTGTCAGGCTTTTGTTTGTTCTATCTTCCGTTAATTGTACTTGACTTCCTTGTATATACTTGTGCTTCCTTGTTTCTAAGTGTGTGATATAACGTATACTTGTGTTCTACTTGGTTGTGTTGTAGCAAGGTATGTGATGTGTATATATATTAGGATTGTTAATGCAAATGGTGTGGGCAACCATTGTGGGACATTTTCACCTTTATGTGTATTTTGTATGTTTTATTATCTACTTTGCCCAGTCGGCCTATGATACCTACTGAGTACAAGTGAATCGTACTCACGCCTACTGCGCCCTTTTGATGCAGGTCCTAGTACGAGTGCGCCCCAGCTTTGGTTGATTCGGGCGATATTTGATGTTTTCAAGGTAGTGGTTGACTTTCGGGCGTCCGAATGTATTCTACTACCTTTCTTATAGACTATGTCTTTATTTTCATTGCAGAGACAGAGTTTCTCTTGTATTTGGATATCTTGTGTATTTCCTTTGAATTCGAGTTGTACTAGCTATGTTCTTATACTGTTGACATCAGGTTTTGGGAGTTATGGTTGTGTTGTTAATTATATTCTTTCCGCATTTATTATACTTTTGGGAGGAGCTCGGATGCTCCAATGCGGAGGCGTGAGACACTGCTATGGATGTTTTAGGCGGGATAAAGGTAGACCGAAGAAATATTGGAGAGAGGTGATTAAGCATGATATGGAGCAGTTAGAGCTTACGGAGGACATGACCCTTGATAGGAAGGTGTGGAGGATGCGGATTAAGGTAGAGGGTTAGGGGATGGGAGTGTGCCGGTAATAGTAAGGGACTGTTCTTTTGTGTCTGTAGTTTTTGTTCGTGGTGTTATATGATGTCTATGATTTCAGTACGATAGTTCTTAGTATTATCTTGTGGATGTAGTATTATTTTGTGGCTACCGGTGTTAGTTTATTTTGCATACCGTTCTATTATATATGCACTTATCTTTGTGTTTGTTATACTGTTATCGATTCTAAGCCGGGGGTCTATCGGAAATAGTCTCTCTACTACACCTGAGGTAGTGGTATGGTCTACGTACACTCTACCCTCCCCAGACTCCACTATGTGGGAATACACTGGGAATGTTGTTGTCGTTGTATATGGTTCGGCTTCGTTCTAGAAGCCTTTCCCGAGGGTATTTCTTTCTTTTCCCCTTTGTGTATCAGCTTGGGTAACAGGCTTACTCGTCAAGGTTCGCCGCGACGAGTGCCATCATGACCCTTGGATTTTGGGTCATGACAGATCACTTGTAAGCCCTCTTCATAAAGATCCTTTACGATATTTATATATTTGAGTAGGATAGGCCCGAGGGATTGTGGCTTTTTCCTACAAATTGGGCCTTTTCCTACAAATTGGGCCTATCCCACATGTCTTCTCGACCTATCACATTCTTTATCTAGGTCGATGCAAAAAATGCCTCTATTCTGGATATGCTCTAGTAAGTCCCTATCCAATATCTATTTAGAATTACTCACTTCCCTTGTAGAAAAACGTCTGCCGGTACTTTCAATTTTGCTAACAAACTAAAATTTCGTATATGTAAGATAAGTAAGTTACAACTAGCCCAACTGATGTAACTAAGAAAATACGGATTAAATTTGGAAAAATACAAACCACATGGGCTCACAATCTAATAACGTAGTGGTAACAAGTAACAACTAAAAGACAGCCTCATTTGCTACAAAAAGATCATTTCAAGAAACAGAAGTAGTTGGCAATTGAAAATTAAGTGGAAAGGCAGACATGCACATATCCGTTAAACAACGGCGGGAAACCTAACATATTGTATAAAATAGACGACATGATTAATGCTACCAATTACATAAGACTCCTAAGACTAGCAATGTTTCAGAAAGTTAAACAAGACCACACAGAGGCTTTTCAAGCTACCGAAATTTTGGCATTCTATTAATTATTTAAAAGAAAATCAATTTCATCCAAAAGGCTCCACTGCCTCAATTTACAGAATTACAAGCAAGGTAGTTTCGAATCATAAGTTTACATAAAATTCATTGATTCACTAGTGAGTAGTGACAGCATTATTTTGAATATATATTTTCAAAAAATGCTGAACGCATCCATCAGAATTCTTCACTAAACCTTGTCAACTATCCAGATTCTGCAATATATAGGCTAACCCGAAGTAAGAAGTGTGATAGCTATATTCCATTATAAAATGAACACAAGGACCATGATAAACAAGAAAGATCACAATTGTTTCATACCATTCTACAATTACTAATTTTCAACACTTCCACATAACATATCTGGAGCCATCTCACAATTCAAATAGCCAACAGTAATCACGTATCATCCAGAAACTATGTATACGAGCAACAAGTTTTTCCTGTCAATTTCACAGAGAGTCCGCCAAATAACACAAATCTCCCTGAGTTGATAATATGCCTTTTCAGTAATGTTTTGGGTGTTTTCAACTGAAACAGGATCCAGACCACATAAATAGAGAGAAAAACATAGTCATACATCACATAGTGAGACCACAAAAGGCTAGAGGTCATACCCTTCTGCAATTGCAGTTTTTCCTACTCCAGGCTCACCAATAATTACAGGATTGTTCTTTGTCCTCCGACTTAATATTTGGATGCAGCGCCGTATTTCGTCATCTCTTCCTATCACCGGGTCAAGTTTACCACGTCTTGCAAGTTCAGTTAAGTCATTTCCATATTTATCTAATGCCTCATATTTTCCCTCTGGGTCTGAAAAAAGTTGGAACGCTATGTATTAGCAACAACCAGAAAAATGAGTGCCACCTCAAAGCACTGTCATCAGCAATTCATGTATCTAGTAGCAGACAAAAACAAAGCAAAGGCACAAAGAGCATTACATATTTCATCATGTTATTAAGGTTATACCAAATATACAACTTCCCTTCGAGAGAATTAGAGAACACTATGTTCATCTTCTACTTTTGGAGAGAGCACTATTTGAATACTGAACATCAGGCATTGTCAAGACTGCTCAGCTTCATTGAATTTGGTAGGAGACCTTCATCAACCCTGGTGAACAGCTGTATGATGGAAAAAATAAGAGCCACAACAACACTTCCCTTACTTCAAGACATCAAAGCCAGGGAAGGAAACTTGATTGTGGGATAGCGTAATAATGATGGCTTAGATCAAACTTGGAAATAATCAAGTATTGCCATCAGTTTCATCATTTAAATGGAGCCCTAGTTTGTGGGATAGTGTCATAATAATGGCCTATTCAAGAATCCTAGTGGCTTTTTGTGTGAAAGGATGAGTCAGAGAAAAATAGATGCAAAGTTTTATATCCTGATATGGAATTCTTTAGATCCTAAATTACTCCGCTTGTTTCAAACCTGTAAAACACGTTCTAAGAATTGAACCAATGCCAAGAGTGTGTTTACATACATGGTCATCTTAGATGTGATTTGTTTCCAACAAAACCATCAAAATATGATGGTCACTTTAGACAAATAGAAACATGAAGAGATGAGTTTAACTGTCTTGCCACTCTAATAGGAACAGCAATGAGGTCAGTCATTGATGGTCTTGGCACTGATAAAGCTTTAATCTAAGTTCTAACTATTACCAAATTTTGTCAAGTCTTACCGCTCCTTTCTTGGAATATGTCTCCATCAAGTTGCTATGTATGTCCATAGGTACTATTGGTAATAATGAAGTACTGACATCTCTATTAGCTGTGCACAATGGATTGTTGCGACAAACATGGTCCTTACCAAAACAGGAAAACGCCCTTAACCTCACTTTAGGACGGAGATGGAGTCCTCCTTTACTTCAGTCTTGAGCAAAAGACAAAAAACTCATTAGTCTACCTTGTTAGGAGCAGAACACAGTTATTACTTGCAAAATCAATCTACAAAACAATAACAACCCTCTTTTGGCGTTTCCCTCTGGAAATGCCTTGGCTTGTTTGACCAGATTTTTACTTATAAGCTCATGGATACGAGATTACCCAGTGCATCCATTCATATTTTGTGTTAATAGTAACTTAAGCTTACTTATTTTGCTCTCTCTACAATTGAACTTGCTAAAGGCACTTTGATTGTAGTTAAGGAAATAGAAGACACATCCTTCCTTTTGGTGTCAAAGTCAGTCTTCAAATTCAGAGTTAATCTAAAGTCCATGTGCATGGTGTATCATACCAGCTACTTAAAATTAGCTTTCTTAGCCATGCATTTATGAAATATAATGAGCTCTAACTACCTTACAAGATCTCCCCGTCAACAAGCAAAGTTAAATGTCGATGACAAGCATAGAGAGACAATATTGCATGATTGTGAAAGAAAATCCACCCAATCAAGTAAAGATCGTTTGATATTGTGACGAAGTTAGGTCCTTTCGCCCTGTGAACAACTAGGCTATACCATTCAACTAGAATGAATCATATCAGAAGAGACATGGCTACGAAACTTGAAGATACAGAGAGAGAGATACATACTCGGATCAGTTACTCTCTGACTTCCCCGAACAGCATTGACAGCATCCTTCAAAGCCTTCTCTGTTAGCTGCAGATCCCTAAATAACTTTTGACCAAATCTTTTATCTGAAAGAAAAGCTAACAACATATGCTCAACAGACACAAAGGAATCTCCCATTTCCTTCTTATGCTTCTTTGTATTCTCCAGGAGGGAACTAAGATGTGACCCCAATATTGGGCCACTAGTATCACCTACAACCTGCGAGAAAAAAGATCTGATGCTCTATTCCAGGAACTCCTCATAATTCACAATCAGTCTCCAGTTTTCATACCTTTGGCTGCTGAGATATAAAATTATCTGTTTCTTGCAGAACTGATGTGTTGTCCAACCCAGCCTTTGTGAATATCCTTCGAGCCAACCCATCCTTCTGCTCCAAAAGAGCTTTCATTAAGTGCTCAGTCTCAACTACTTGTTGCTTGCTGGTCCGTGCCGCTTCTACAGCACCAACAATACCCTCAAGAGCCATCTCAGTGTAATCCAAATTATTGATCTGCTAAATCTTCATACAAATTAATATAAGAAACAAACAAACAATTCGAAAGAACCATCTAACACTATCCGGAATGAAAGATCGGCATTCGTCAAGTCAAATCCAAGAGAACTGACAAATTGCAATATGATTGTAGATGTGAATGTTACTGCTCTTGTTAGAGAATGCCTGGGAGACCAATAGACCCTAATCAAAAGTCTGCTTTAATCTGCAGAATCCCCTTAGTATTGTTCGATATAACACCAAAGCTTACTTGTCTAAGAGGATATAACATATTGAGGAGGCAGATATCCTTTCATTCACCATTTCTTCATAGCATCAGTAGTAAACACTAGAGTAGGATTTATGACAACACCAATTGTTGTCAAATGAAATGAATGGCCTTAAAAAAAAAAAGAGAGAGAGAGAGAAAGTAGACCCACAGAATCAAATGAAACAACTATCACAAAGTTTAGTTTAGTGCATGTGTTTATACAGAATGGCACTTAAGGGTGTCGCCTAATGGTAAATGAAGTGATCAACAAAAACACTGGGTGATTTCCTATTTATCCTAGCCGAGGTAAGTGTAAACTGACCAAACACTACGGTTAGACCAAAAAAAGGAGAAATACAGGGTGGGTGCGCCACCAAACCAAACTGTCAAACAATAGAAGGTAGTATATCAAATTCTACACATGCCGACAAATGGGGAATGATTAAATATGTACTGATCTTCAAATGCCACTATAATTTGCATACATAATATAGTTTATAGAAGAGTGTTCAGCTCTTAACATCAGTCAAAGTCGAGCATTTCATACTTGTAGTAAAACGCCTGCCCAATAATACAGATTTAAGACCTCCACTCTGCAAAGGAAGGCCGGGAGAGATATTTCTTTAAGTTGCCTCTCTAAGTCCAGTTCCAAAACATGATGAACTGAGAAAATTGTATTCTGACAAGCATTATCTACACAGAGATGATTTCAATAGCAGAATAAAAGAACCAAATGCATTCAATCTTAACGTGAGTTGAAGTTAATTCAAGTTTATTACAAAGAAGAAACCCGTGCCTGTTCGGAGCTAGCAGCCGCAGTAGAGTAAGAGCGTACGAAACTTTTGGCAAACACGCCATAAT
The DNA here is from genome assembly GCA_030864225.1 of Capsicum baccatum var. pendulum. Lineage (NCBI taxonomy): Eukaryota > Viridiplantae > Streptophyta > Magnoliopsida > Solanales > Solanaceae > Capsicum > Capsicum baccatum. Next base: position 158,783,852 of record CM061555.1, on the reverse strand, counting down.
TCCTCCAAACATTACAAGTGGTCGCCGTTCTTCCTGCAATAACAAACCCATTGCTAGGCGGTGTACTGCTGCTACTAAGTATTCCATTTTCTGAGAGACGAGAGAGTACTGAACGAGATTGAGAGAGTAACAGGGAACGTGACGCCTTAAGGGCCGAGAGAGCAGACCTCCGTGTTGCCATGCTGATTCCTTTTCCTGGAGATAAATAATTCTTATGTTCCAACAAAATTTGTACAAATGGGGTTGTACTGAATCCTCACACTAACTCGAAGCTTAGGGAAGAGGCAAGAAGAACTGAAACCTGCAGAAGAGTGTGGAATATTCCAGGGACACCAAACCGGAAGCTTGGAGGAGCAAAAACAAATTAAAACGAGAAAAATTAGGCACAAAACCCTCCCAAAGTTTGCAATTAAAAAAAAAAAAAAAACAAGTGGCTCCCGCAACTTGTCTCTTTTAAAAAATTTAACTCCTTTGAACAATCGAACAACTTCGTCCAGTTGTCAAACAACTTAGTACAGTTGTCGAATAACTTAGCGCAGTTATCAAACAATTTTGATAGTTGTCGAACAACTTTGACAGTTGTCAAACAACTTAGTACAGTTATCGAACAACTTTGATAGTTGTCGAACAACTTCACAAAGTTGTCGAACAACTATAAAGTTGTTCGACAACTGAGAGAAGTTGTTGGAATGAAAAACTTTAAAAAAAAAAACTCGAAAAAAAATTATTCCTCTCACCTAATTTTAAAAACTTTTTTTAAAAAAAAAAAAAAAATTGGGGGTAGGGGAAGGGGAATGAGGGAGGGGATTACAATGTGGGAATCGAACCCTCACCAACAAGGTGGAAGTTCAGGTAACTAACCAACTAAGCTACTAAGATTTCCCAATTTTTTAAAAACTTGAAGGACCTCACTTTATTGGACAACTCCCTTTGGTTTTATTAAAATTAAAATAGTTTGTTTTTTGTCTAATTGCCTAGAGAAAATTAAACGAAAGATCTTTTAAGGTGATATTGACCAACTGTCAAACATAATTAGGAAACTTGATCAATTTAATCATGGATTTAATTAATATTTTTAAAATTTTCTAATCTTTTTAAAAATACAAATCAACCCAACTCACACCCCTCTTCAATTCAAATCAACTAGTCTCTCTCCTATCTCGACAGCTTTTCTTAACTCTCTCTCAATCAATAGTTCTGCAAATTTCTCCTTTCAATCCTCGGCGACTTCAACCTCCAACGACAAATAGTTGGGCTTCGAGTTCTCTTTTTACTTCAATCGTCAATCGACGTGACAGCCTTACTCTCCGGCCACAACAACTTCGAATTCTTCATCGTTCCTTTTCTTCCTTCACAGGTAAAAATTTATGGCTTTTTTAGGTTTGAAGAAAACGAGGAACTTGAGTCAACTTCTCTTATAGTATTGATTAACAATTTCAATATTTGTTGCTTTAATATGAAATGTGGTCTGAATAAAATCCTAATTTCTGATATTTCTTCTTTTTCGAAGTGAATTATGATTTTTTGTTGTTTGTTGTGTTTTTTTGAAGTTTGATTTTCGTTGTTTGTGTTTATACAAACAAAACAACAATTTGGGTTGATTTGTTCTGTTCTTGTTCTTGGTAAAAATGGTGATATTGTGTTTTCTGTTGCACAAAATCGTGCTACTATTTTTTTCTCCAACAGATTATTCATCTGGTGCAATATATTAACCATCTGATGCAACAAATTTTTCATATGATGCAACAGATCAATCATCCGATATAACAGAGGAACCATCAAATTAAAATTTTGATGCAACAGATGAACCATCGATAGAAAATCTGATGCAACAGATTTATCATATGAAACAATAGTTTAACTATCTAATGAAATAGGGGAACCATCGGATTAAAGATCTGATTCAACAAATAAACTTCTTGTTAGATAAAATCCTATCAACTCTTCCAATAGGATATGTCCAAGATTTAACTTTTCAAACTGATCATTCATTTGCCGTGATAGATGATCTTTCTGTTGGAAGAAATCTAAATAATATTAATCGTTGATAACTGTTTCAATAGATCACTCATGTGTTGCAACAGATGTGCGGCCTGTTGCACAGACCATTCATCTTTCTCAATAGATGAGTGATATGTTTTGTATAGTCGCAACAAATTACTCAGTTATTGTTGTAGGTTAGTTAACTGTTCCAACAGTTCACTCATATATTGCAACAAATGTGTGATTTGTTGCATAGACCATTCATCCTTCTCAACAAATGAGTGATATATTTTATATTGTCGCAACAGATTACTCAGTCGTTGTTATGGGTTTTTATTTAACTGTTCCAATAGATCACTCATACGTTGCAATAGATGATGTTGTAACAGATATATAATCTGCTGCATCGACCATTTATTTTTCTCAACAGATGAGTGATATATTTTGTATTGTTACAACAGATTACTCATCTGTTGCAATAAGTTATTTAACTGTTCCAATAAATCACTCATATGTTGCAACAATGTGTGATCTGTTGCATAGACTATTCATCTATCTTAAAAAATGAGTGATATATCTTGTATTGTTGCAACAGATTACTCATCTGCTGCAACAAATTGGTTTTATGCTGCAACAGATATACTACCTGGTGCAACAAATAAGTGATCTGTTGGAACTGTTATTTTACTATTTTGCTTGTTAGATTTAGTGTTATCCCTTTTTAATGATGCATTAATCAACTATAATATATTTTTTATGTCCCTGTTAATTTTAGATAATATGGCTCCCAAAATAACAGAAACTGAATCAAGTCCAAATAAAGGAACAAGTAAAGTAGCTAGGCTACAACCACCATTCTATGAGCTTGCTTTACAAGTGTTATCTCAATCAAGAGCAGAATATGATGAACATAGGGAGAAGGAATGTTTCAAAAGAGATGATTTAAATGCTAATAGCCCTTCCATCGAAGAGTTGGTCAAAACTTTCAGCATTGATCATTATTTTGTGAGAATACAGTGCGATGGTGCCACAGATTTAACGGATGATTTCGTGGTTAAGTCGGTCATGGAAAAATCTTTCGACGCCTTTAGAAAAATACTTCGAGAATAAAAATTGGATGCTTATTTTAGGGACAGCTGCTTTAGGAAATATCTTGATTTGCCGGAGGACAACAATGCTCGTTTCCAAATGAAAATGGTATATAAACTTCTCAAGCGTAGGTTTATGTATGAAAACAAAGATAAGATGGATGAGGTGTGGATAAATTACTGTGGCATGCCTGTTTGTTTTGGTTTGAAGGAGTTTGCCATAGTTACTGGACTAAAATGTTATCCTCCTTCTCAAGTTATACCTATTCTAACCCAAAAAAATACCCCGCACACCTAAAAAAGGCAAAGGCAAGCCGTGTGATCATGATGACCTGGTGTCCATTGTTAGTCCAAGCTTCAAAAATAAAAATTTGATAGAAACGTTGAAAAGTAAATGACTTTCAAAGAAGCACAAACAGTCATTGTGCTTGGTTTGGGTTTGTACTTAATATTCTTTGGGCGAGAGACGTTAACAACAACATAAGTGTTGGATTAATAAAGCTCTCCGAGGATCTTGAGACGTTTAACAGCTATCCTTAAGATTATGAAAGCTTCAAAATGACTGACAAATATTTGTTGACTTCATTAGCGGCAATGACAGTTAACTTATATGGCTTTCCATGGGCTTTCATGGTAAATATTTTTTTTCTTTATTATGATATCATTCATTTTTTACTCAATAATGGTTTTAATTTATTAGCGTTATTTTATAGGTGTAATGCCCCGTAAAATTCTTTTCCAGTCTGAGCCTTAGAGCGTATTTGGTAAAGCGAAAATCCGAGTCAAAATGTTTCAGAAATATCCTCCCAAGTATGAAATACTTTGAATAGTGTTGGAATCTATTTGAGCATGGATTAAGATCATAGAGGTCCCCTAACTCGTGAACGAGTTGAAAACTTTCCTATCATTCAAGTTTTAGTGACCGTCAAAATCTGGGTCAACTTAAATCGACCATAACTCGTTGTATATGAAGCACTCGGTAGCTTTCTATATATCAAATGAAAGATCTTTGAATTAGCTTTTCAACGATACCAATTTCGCCTAAATCTGATATCGTAGCAAAGAGTTATGCCCATTTTACGCCAGCATGTCAAGCTGGAAAATGGTGACGACGTTTCTGACGGGCTATCACGTTTGACGACCTTTTTGATGATGTCGTCAGCCCTAGGCAGCAAATCAAGAATTTGGACCCTTTTTGTGACGACTATTCGTGACGGCCTGTCACGGATGGCGTCAAGTATATTTTTCCAGCAATTCAAGGGCATTTTTGCAAGGGTATTTTGGTTATTTCCCACCTTTTTTGAGCCTCAATAAATATGAGGAACCCTCATTCAAACCCTAATTCTATCATTTTCTTTTCCAATTCTCTCAAGAATATCTAGGGTTTCATTCAAATACCCTACAACAAACCCAGTGTATTCCCACCTGGTGGGGTCTGGGGGGGGTAAGATGTACGCAGTCCATACCTCTACCTCTAAAGAAGTAGAAAGGCTGTTTTCGATAGACCCCCGGCTCAAGACACAAGATACCAGGCCAATACATATTAAAGCACCGAACAAAGTTACAAGACTACATAACATAAATAACATAACATAAATAACATAAATACGGCAGCCATAAATAGAAAGAAACAGGGGAAAGCACCCAGCCTCTTACTAAAACAAGGAGCACGGAATCATAACAAGAATACTACCCCCAACAAGTAAAACCCTACACTAGCGACCCAAACTGGCCCTAGTCTTCTGCCCTAATTCGCGTCCTCCAGACCTTCCTATCTAGGGTCATGTCCTCGGTGATCTGCAACTGCTCCATATCCCGCCTAATCACCTCACCCCAATACTTCTTCGGCCTACCCCTACCCCGCCTAAAACCATCCAACGCTAGTCTCTCACACCTACGAACTGGGGCATCCATGCCCCTCCTCTTCACGTGTCCGAACCAGCACAATCGGACTTCCCGCATCTTGCACTCCACTGGAGCCACACCAACCTTCTCCCTGATAGTCTCATTCCTAACTCTATCCCCTCGAGTCATCCCACACATCCAGCGCAACATCCGCATTTCCGCCACCTTCATTTTTTGGATGTGGGAGTTCTTAACTGGCCAACACTCCGCTCCATACAACATGGCCGGGCGGACTACCATCCTGTAGAATTTGCCTTTAAGCTTGGGCGGCACCTTCTTATCACACAACACCCCCGACGCGAGCTTCCACTTCAACCATCCCGCCCCGATACGGTGCGAGACATCCTCGTCAATCTCACCGTTACCCTGTATCACGGACCCGAGATACTTGAAACTATCCCTCTTACATACCTCCTGCGAATCCAGCTTCACGACCACCTCGTCCTCCAACCTCACGTCATTAAACTTGCATTCCAAATACTCTGTCTTGCTTCTGCTCAACCTGAACCCTTTAGACTCAAGAGTTTGTCTCCACACCTCTAATTTGTCATTCACACCCTTTCGGGTCTCGTCAATCAGAACTACATCGTCTGCAAAAAGCATACACCAAGGCACCTCTCCTTGAATACGTCGCGTCAATACATCCATCACCAAGGCAAACAAAAAAGGACTAAGAGTAGATCCCTGATGCAATCCTGTCAAGACAGTGAAATGCTCTGAGTCTCCTCCCGCCGTCCTTACCTGAGTTTTCGCTCCATCATACATATCTTTAACTGCTCTGATATAAGCCATCGGGACTCGACTCACCTCCAAGCATCTCCAAAGCACCTCCCTGGGAACTTTGTCGTAAGCCTTCTCTAGGTCGATAAACACCATGTGCAGGTCCTTCTTCCTTTCCCTGTACTGTTCCACCAGCCTCCGTACCAGGTGAATTGCCTCCGTCGTCGAGCGCCCAGGCATAAATCCAAACTGATTTTCCGAAATAGACACTATCCGTCTCAGCCTTCCTTCGACCACTCTCTCCCAAATCTTCATAGAGTGACTCAATAACTTAATCCCCCTATAGTTATTGCAACACTGGATGTCACCCTTATTCTTATAAAGAGGGATCACGGTACTCCACCTCCATGCCTCGGGCATCTTTGCCGTCTTGAAGATTTCATTAAACAGACCAGTCAACCACCTTACCCCAGCCTCTCCAACGTACTTCCAAAACTCCACCGGAATCTCATCCGGCCCCGTCGCCCTACCCCTCCGCATCCTGCGAACAGCCTCTCTAACCTCTTCTACCCTAAAACATCTACAATAACTAAACTCCCGACACTCCTCTGAATGCTCCAGTTCCCCTAGCACAATAGCTCTATCCCCTTCGTCATTCAAGAGCCTATGAAAGTACGACTTCCATCTATTCTTAATAAGTCTGTCCTCCATCAACACTCTGCCATCCTCCCCCTTAATGCACCTCACCTGATCGAGGTCACGGCCCTTCCTCTCCCTGGCCTTAGCGAGTCTAAACAACTTTTTCTCCCCTCCTTTCCCCTGTAACCCCGCATACAGGCTCTCAAACGCGGCCGTCTTAGCTGTCGTGACTGCTGACTTAGCCTCCTTCCGTGCTAGCTTGTACTCTTTCCTGTATACCCGCTTCTCTTCTTCGTCCCTGCTCTCCACCAACTTAGCATACGCCTCTTTCTTGGACCGTACTTTCTTCTCCACCTCTTCATTCCACCACCAATCCCCCTGGTGGTGCCCGGCCCGACCCCTAGAAACACCCAACACCTCACTTGCCTTCTCCCTGATACACCTAGCCGCCCTATCCCACATACTATCCACGTCCCCCCTACACTCCCACACCCCCATTCCTGCCAACTTCTCCCCTATCTCCCACGCATTCCCTGGCGTCAAACCGCCCCACTTAATTCTAGGTCTACACTCTTTACTCCTCCTCTTACTATTCGTCTTTATACCCAAGTCCATGACAAAGAGCCTATGCTGGGTCGAAAGGTTCTCACTCGGGATGACCTTACAGTCCCTACACAACACCCTATCCCCTTTCCTGATCAACATAAAGTCAATCTGGGTCCTGGCCATCGCGCTTCGAAAGGTGATGAGGTGATCGTCCTTCTTCGGGAAGCCCGAGTTCACCACCACCAGCCCAAAGGACCTTGCGAACTCCAAAAGGGTAGCCCCCTCTTCATTTCTCACCCCAAAACCAAAACCACCATGCACATCACCAAAGCCTCCCGGTAACGCACCGATGTGCCCGTTGAAATCTCCTGCTACAACAATCTTCTCCGAGCTAGGCACGCCTCTCAGCACCTCCTCCAAAGCCTCCCAAAACCGCAACTTCTCCTCCCCCTCCGAGCCCACTTGCGGCGCATAGGCGCTACACACATTCAAATACCCTAATCTTCCAAAATTTATCCATAAATTCTTTAGGGTTTCTTCAAGAATCAAGTTCTTCATAGTGTGGGCTTCAAGAATTTATTTATTTCAAGTGTGGATAAAGTTTCAAGCACTAAAGTTCATCTAATTTCAAAAGTTAAGGTATGTAGATGTTGATTCTTGGGTCCCTTTCATCCAAGAAACTCAAGAACCCTTTTTAAAACTAAAAGATTTTTATGTTTATGAGTTGTACGTGATTTGTATGAGTTGAAATGGATGTTTAATGTGTTGTTGAGTTTTTATTTATGTTTGCCTACAAAATTTATGAGCTTTGACCCTAGTATGTAGAAATCATGTGATGTTTGTGATAGACCCTCTTGAAGTTGTTTTTCCATGTGATGTGTTCATGACTTTTGGGTGTAAAAATGGTTGAATAAATGAAGAACGTTCCCTATAGTTTTGATAAAAAGCTTAGGTGAAGCATAAGGGCCACTATAGTATGTTGAATAGGAAACCCCAAATTGTGAGCTAGTCCATGCATGCCTAGTGTTTGATAAAATGCCTTAGTGAGTGAAATGTGCCAAGATAGCATGAAATCCCCAAGTAGGTGTAAAATCGGTCGTGTATAGTGGTTGTTGAAAGACCCTAGTGAACAAGTCGAGATAAGATGGTTGTAAATTTCCTGATTTTGTGCTCTTTGATATATGCTAAGCTTTTAATACATGTCAAGTGATTAGCAAGTAAATAGTGACATGTTAGTATGAAGTTTCCCCCAAATCAAGTGATATCCAAATACATGACAAGATCGATATTGGTATGAAGTACTTGATGTAAGATCTCGTTGAATGGGGTATAATCTAATAGCATGTCTTCCCTAGGCTAGTATATGATGGTGAACCAATGTTGATGATCCTTAAAGGTTTGGAGCGACCCTTTTGCGGTTGTGATGATGAATAGAGGTCTATGTTTCGTAAATGCTTAATGCGATGTCCTAAGGATCTTGAGAGGAAAAGTATGTTATGATGCCTAATTACTTGAAGTGATGCTTTAACGATTGTGATGATACATGAATGATTGTAATGATGAATGAATGCTTGTAATGATAAATAAATAATTATAGTGATGAATGGATGACCGTGATGATACATGAATGATTTGTGATGAAGAATGATTATCTTACTTTTATGTTATCGAGTCCTGGGGGTATTTATACCCAAAAATAAAGCTGTTGTCTAAAGCCTATGTCAGTTTCTCGATAATTTCTATCGAGCCATGATTTTCAGAACTTATTGAATTATAGAACTCTGTATCTTCATACAAGTGCGAAGATTAATAAAGCTCAGTAATCTCAGTTATCTCAGTAATCTCTGTATCGCTAGTAATCTAGCCTCAGACCTTTAATCAGCTCAGCTCTAATAGTATTCAAGTGATTTAATCCTAATCTCAAAAGTGATTCAAGTAATCTATTCAAGCTTTATATCGTTAGTTAGATACCATGATTCGATATTTTTTCCATCAGATGCAGAACCAAGTGATCTCAGCGTAACTCAGTCAGACCTTTTGAGTAATATGATCAGTGTCAAATTCATTTTGTCTAGTGTTCAGTTGAGAATTCAATTCTGCGTCTTTCAGTTGGGAGTAGAAACTAGCACCGAGCGAGCTCAATGACGGGAACTCTCCTACTAGTAGAGGGTGTGATTCTTAGATGCAATCCTTGTACTCCTGAACTATGTAGCCAGCGTAGGTTGAGACATCACACCTGTTAGTTGAGGGTGGATGAGAGACATCATACCTACTAGATGAGGGTATATGAGGTGGCTTGACCTACAAGATGAGGGCTCCATCATTCTCGTTTGAGGACCTGTTAGATGAGGGTCGCATAGAGTTGTCTTTACCAGTGGCACGGTAATGACACCCTTCCAACTGGGGTATAGGTTGGACCCCACATGTGGTAGATCGGGGCATGTCGGTTAAGTGACTACTTCCCACAGTTCCAGTTTCAGATTCAGTCTCAGTTTCAGAATTAGTCTTCAGAATTCAGGACTGTCAGATATAGTCATCTATCATTGTGAGGAACTCAGATAGTTCCATTGATTTATGGGCCATCCCATCAGATAGACTTGGTCTCACCTATAGTTATTTGATATTATATTCAGATATATGCTGTCAGACAAGCTTGATCACAGTATCAGATTTCTATTGAGTATTCTTGTTGTCAAATTCAGATATAATCATATTTCTTATCATTGATAAAGCTTCCGAAATCACCTGTTAGAAAGGTTGATCTCTAATCCTGTCAGTCGAAAGTAGTAAGTTCAAGAATTTAGTCATTGATGCAAGCACATCCAGATCCTCAGTTATTAGTATAAGATGAGTCAGTGATTCAGTATCTCGGCGTCAGTAGTGAGTTCAGTCTACAGTAAAGTGGTATCTGATTTTCAATAACTAGAGTTGCGATAATTGTTTTCATGTCTGTGCATTCATGTATGTGTTCTCATGCGGCATTTTCATGATTATTCAGTTTAGATATTGTGCATGCATGAACCTTTGCATTAGCCTACCCCATCTACATACTCGGTATATTTTTATACTGACACATTTGCGCTATGGTGTTTTACTTGACACCATAGGTTCAGAGGCGCAGGATCCAGTTTATCCTCAGTAGTTTGGTCCTAGTCAGCAGCAGTAGCAGTAAGTCCTCTTCTTTAGAGGACGAGCCTCAGTTTACTACTATTGTTTTAGACCTTATTTATTTTCTGTTGACGGAGTTAGTTAGGGACATATCCCATCAACTCCACAGTTTAGACAGTTAGAGGCTTTTCAGATGGATGTATTAGTATTCAGTTTTCAGTTTTGAGTATGTATAGATGTGTTGAACCTTATGTCAAGTTTCCATATTTTTTTCAGATATTATGCAGTGTACAGGTACAGATATTAGAAAAGGGTTAGCTTGTGGTCCTTTGGGTCTATAAGCACCGTGTGACATCTCAGGATGGGATCTCGGGGCGTTACAATAGGCTTGACAGATCACTTATATATTGCAATAGATGATGTTGTAATAGATGTGTGATCTGCTGTATAGACCATTTATTTTTCTCAACAAATGAGTGATATGTTTTGTATTATTACAACAAATTACTCATCTATTGCAACAGGTTATTTAAATATTCCAACAGACCACTCATATATTGCAACAATGTGTGATCTGTTGCACAAACCATTCATTTATATTAAAGGATGAGTGATATATTTTGTATTGTTGCAACATATTACTCATCCGCTGTAATAGGTTAGTTATATGCTGCAACAAATATACTACTTGGTGCAACAAATCAGAGATTTGTTGGAACTATTATTTTACTATTTTACTTGTTAGATTTATTGTTATCCTTTTTAACGATGCATTAATCAACTATATTATATTTTTTTATGTTCTCGTTAATTTTATATAATATGGCTCCCAAAAGAACGGAACCTGAATCAAGTCCAAGTAAAGGAATAAGTGAAGCAGCTAGGCTACATCCACCACTCTATGAGCTTGCTTTACAAGCGTTATCTCAATCAGGAGCAAAATGTGATAAACACGGGGAGGAGGAATATTTTAAAAGAGATAATCCAAATGCTAATAGCCCTTCCACTGAAGAATTGGTCAAAACTTGTTGCATTGATTGTTATCCTATGAGAATGTAGTGCGATAGTGCCACAAATTTAACAGATGATTTTGTGGTTAAGTCAGTCACGAGAAAATCTTTCGACGCATTCAGAAAATCTTTAGGAAATATCTTGATTTGCCAGAGGACAACAATGCTTGTTTTTAAATGAAAATGGTATAAACTTCTCAAGCGTAGATTTATGTATGAAAACAAAGAGAAGATGGATGAGGTGTGGATAAATTACTGTGGCATGTCAGTTTATTTTGGTTTGAAGGAGTTTGCCATAGTTACTGGACTAAAATGTTATCCTCCTTCTCAAGTTATACCTATTCTAACCCAAAAAAAACACCCTGTATACCCAAAAAAGGCAAAGGCAAGTCGTGTGATCATGATGACCTAGTGTCCATTGTTGGTCTAAGCTTCAAAAACAAAAATTTGATAGAAGCGTTGAAAGTTAAGGGAATTTCAAAGAAGCACGAGCAGTCATTGTGTTTGGTTTGGTTTGTACATAATATTCTTTGGGCGAGAGACGTTAACAATATAAGTGTCAGATTAATAAAGCTCTTTGAGGATTTTGAGGCATTTAACAGCTATCCTTGGGGTTATGTAAACTTCAAAATAATTGTCAAATATTTGTTAACTTTATTGGCGCCTAAGACAGTCAACTTATATGACTTTCCGTGGGTTTTCATGGTAAATGTTTCTTTCTTTTATTATGATATCATTTATTTTTTTACTCAATAATGGTTTTGATTTATTGGCGTTATTTTATAGGCTTGGGTGTTTGAAGCCATTCCTTATTTGAGACAACAAGTAAACTACCAGGAAAAAGTTTCCTGTCCAAGAATCTTGAGATGGTTATCGGCTAAAACTGATAAAAATGCAAAATTTATTGACCTCTTCAGCCTTTCGAAAGATGCAGTAAGTATAATTATAATTAAGTTTTTGTTTTAATTAATGATTTTTTTTGAATGATCTAATCATCATTCTAATACATGTAATGATTTATGTTAGATTGTGCATCCGTTGCTAGTTTCGGCCAATTAAGAGTTGAAGATGTCATTTTTTCTTACTTTATGGTCTGTGCAAACTTTATCGAACCCTAAGGTCATTGACAGAATAAAAATGGAATTGTTTGGAGCAACAACCATTACAAGAAAAATAATTTTGGAGGGTGGGCTTGTTGTTGTTGATGGTCTTAGTGGTGATGGAGCTGTTGGTGCTAATGATACTCATCTTACAGTATTTAAAACAAACTATTATGAGTACTATCATACTGGTTATACAGATTTTGCCTCTCTTAGTGAATGTTCTGTATGCAAATGTCAAGACTACAGGGCTAAACATGATTTAGTGATTAATGCTATTAATGCATTAACTACTTCTATAAAGGAATTGACATGCAAGAGGGGTGTTATTCCATCAAAGAGGATTTTATATCCATCCACTCCATTAGAGATTAAGGCTAATAGGAGAAGGAAAGGGATTTCCAATACATTATCAAGCATCCAAAATTGTAACTCCTTTGTCCGTGTGTTACACTGAGTAATGTACAATGTACAAATGAGAGCAGCACGAGCTGAAGAAGGTGAATATATATGTCCGTTCCAACTAACAAACAGACACATATATGTTTCAACAGACGACACATCTACTAACTTGTTGCACCAGATAAAGTATCTATTACGACATATGACTCATCTGTTTTAGCAAATCAAACCGCTCTTTGCACCTCTTTTATTTATACCAACAAATGACCTATCTGCTGTAACAGATGAGTCATATAATGCAATAGATGGTTTATCCATTAGAAATTATCGTATAGGTCTTCCTCGTGTAGAAATTTATACCAACATTTGATTCATTGTTGCAACAGAAATATAATTTGCTTTGGACAATTTAGAGTAGGAGGAAAACTTGTTTGATTTGCTAGAACAGATGAGTTATCCTTTTCTATTTTGTTGTATCTCCGTGATTAGCATTGACCAATTCTAGCTTTCTAGGTGGATATAGAAGCTATTGCTAAACAGCATTGACAATATGCTACTCTTTTTATGGAAATACGGAGAATAGAAAATGCAGAAACCATACGTAAGAAACAATAAAGATCCACGATGACCAAAGCTGAATTCCAAAGTACCTGATGAAGAACAACTTGTCTATATTGAGAAGAGTTTTATAGCTTGAGTCTGTCAAAGTAATAACCTAACCCCTCCTTAGAAATTCTTGGCATCAATACTTAAATTGTTGATGTATTTGTTAAGATCTGTACCCATAATAATTTTTTTACATTTCATTTATTCGTTGATTTATTTCAGCTAATTTTTGAAGGCTTCGATTTATTTTATTTTGTTTATGAATTTTAATTTTCCTTAGATTTGAACTTATTAATTGAAATGGAATACTAGATTCAAATATTGCAACATATAATATATCTATTGCAACAGACGACACATCTATTGGAAAATATCAAACAGATTTATACATATGTTGCAACAGGTAGTTAATCTCTTGGAATTTATCAAACAGGTGTTCCCACTATTGCAACGTAAAGACTTAGATAAAAACATCGATATAATGCAACAGATGACCAACCTATTACAGCAGATAAACTATATGTCAAAACAGGTTGAATATCTGTTACAACGGATGGAGAATCTATTGCATTATAAAAATACAACTTTCATTAGACATAAATAATTGTTGCCACATGTAAAAAAAATAAAAGTGAATTGAAATAAAAAGACGGAACCCATCGAAAGTGTTCAGTTCAAAACACCTAAGAAAATAGGCATCAAGTAGAAAATGTTAAAATAGGCACCAAATGTGTCAGTTTGACACTTTTTTCCCTGTTGGCTGCTTGTGTGTAATTCACGCAGCCAAGGCTTTACCAAAAGAGGATCGGTGAGTACTTAAAGCGGAAATTTAAAATTAAAAACAGAGATTTAAACAACTTATAGATTTTATTGAAAAACTTTAAAAAACATTACAACGGTTTACAAGAGATTGGGCAGAGAGAATATTTCTAAGTAGGAAATTTCGGAATGCCTTCTCTGAAGGATTACAATGCCTTATATAGGCAGAGGTAGAAAGAAGATACATCAAAAGTGTACAGATGGACGGCTATGATTCTGCCGACAAAGTTGAGTGCTTGCTTTTTGAAAAGCAAAAGTGACTTGACTTGCTTTTTAGAAAGCAAAAGTGATTGGCTTGCCTTTATGAAAAGCTATCCAGATGCTTTTTCTTTTAGAAAAACTGCACTGATTTTTGTCGTCTTAAAGAGACAGCATGGGGTCCTGGATTCCAATCAGGAATAGTAAATTGCCCTTTCGCAGAGATAATTCCGGTTCTTTGAACCTCTATCTCTTTGAAGGGTTGTTTTTCTATTCATAATAGGGATCTAGGTAGGCCATAGCTATTCCTTGTGGATTTAGCATATCGCCATTTTCGTCGCTGCTTCCCGTAGACGAAGCTTCTGCAATGAGCTGCAGTAATTCTTCTGCATTGTTCGTTGTTTCTTGACTCTCTAGGTCGGCCAAGGCTTTCTTTAATTTCTCTTTTAGGGCCTTCTTGCTAGCGGAGGAGCTGGGGGAGGCTGCTGCAGACTTTCCTTTGTCAGGAGTCTTAGGGGCGGTAGGCTTGGGAGTCCAACCTTTAATCTTTATCTCTTTTGATAAATACTTAATCATGTGCTGTTCTTCTTTGGAGAAGTTCCAGGAAATAATATAGGATACTCGTTTTTTGATAAAAAATTTGCACATTTGAATGTGCTCTGGAAGTGTGGAGCATCCTTCCTTAACTAAAAAGTCAGGAAGCTGGTTGAGAAATTGTTGGGGAAGAACATCCTTAGTTCCTCCGAAACAAACCCACCATTCATAAAACCATCTGGGTATGATGGCGTCTACCATGGCAGGACAATATTTAACGAACCAAGTATATCCTGGTCGAATGAATAAGAAGTTGAACCATGCCGACTTGTAGTCGAACTAGTTGAAAGTTTAAGGCATGTGTGGCATTGATAAGGCAATGAGAGTATGTAGGTGATCTACAAACCAGTTGAAAGGGGTTAGTACCCGCTTGATGGTAAACTTTGAGTAGCTAATATGGTCGGGGTTACTATTGTCCATTGAATGTTCAACTTCAATAGAGTCCGTATCAACCAGAATAGCTTCATAGTATCGACGGGTTTTGAGTGGATCTTCAGTATCCACAAAATTGTTGTTATTGTACACCGGCTTGATCAACTGGTTCAGCGGGTAACCTTCATAGGCTTTGTCTAATGCGATGATAGGCATTACTTGAGTAGTAATGAATTTGAATTCTTCTTTGCTAGGATAGGATGGCGTAGCTTTGGCTACGGCGGGATCGACTGATTGAGCAAAGGTTTCCGGAGCCTTCATGGCATAACTCTGCTTGGTTTGAACCGAAGAAGAGCTGGCTGATAGCCCTTTGTCCAAGGGTAAATTAGTCTTCAAGTCTACCAATTTTGTGGGCATTGGTGGTGAGAGTTTCGGAAATTGGACCTCTGTCAGAGCAGAGTATTTGTTCTGTAGTGGAGATTGTATCTCCGTCTTGAGTGTAGGCCTTTGTGGAACTGTTGGCCTTAATGGATTTGCAGATGCTGGAGAGTCAAATGGTCTAGCCATTTTTTGTTGTTCCGGCTTAGGGCTTTTCCCCAGATTTGTTGGTCTCATGGCCCTATAAAAATTTTCTTGTTAGAAAATCGGGAAGGGAATTATTTTCTCCTTTAATAAATTCAATCTGAAAATCAAAGCTAGATAGGAGAGCTTGCCATCTAGCAAATATTTGTTTTGAAACAAGATTTTTAACATCCTTTTGTAAAATCTCTTTAGCTGATTTGCAATCAACTCTTAGAAGAAATTCCTTATTAATAAGG
Source organism: Capsicum baccatum var. pendulum (assembly GCA_030864225.1). Classification (NCBI taxonomy): domain Eukaryota; kingdom Viridiplantae; phylum Streptophyta; class Magnoliopsida; order Solanales; family Solanaceae; genus Capsicum; species Capsicum baccatum. The sequence goes on along the minus strand of CM061555.1, from coordinate 158,767,944 downwards.
TCGTCTTGAAATTTAGTGATACATAGCACTATAGACAAAATTTCTTTTTTGATAGTGCTGTAATTTTTCTGGGCAGCATTCCATACTCCAGAGGTAAAACGAACTAATTGTTCGGGAGAGTTAACTTCTACCCTTTGCTTCAGGATACCTCCATATCCTATGTCTGAAGCATCAGTTTCCACTATCATAAAGGCTTCAGGATTTGAAATGCCTAAACATGGAAGATTTTGTACTAAAGATTTAATCTTTATGACTGCATTGGTTTGATTAGAACTCCAGGGAACTGGGTTTTTCTTGAGACGTTTATACAGGGGTTCACAGACCTGCCTAACATGAGGAATAAAATTAGCAACATAATTAAAGCTTCCTAAGAACCTTTGGAGTTGGGTTTTATCCGTGATTACATCAGGAAATTTGGAAGAGAATTCTATGGCTCGGCAAATGGGTTTATGACTTCCCTGATGCAGATCATGTCCTAGAAAACAAATAGAAGTTTGAAACAACTTTATCTTTTTAGCACTAACCACCAAACCATTTAATTTAACAATCTTAAAGAAAGTATTAAGATGCTTAAAATGCGAATCAATGTTCTCAGAAAAAATCAACACATCATCAATGTATACAATTGACATATACGAATATGCATTGAAAATGTTATTCATGATATTTTGGAATTCGGAAGGAGCATTTTTAAGCCCAAAAGGTAAGACATTCCACTCGTAGTGCCCGAAGGGGATATTGAAGGCAGTCTTATATTTATCTTTTTCAGCAATTTGGATTTGCCAGAATCCTGACTTCATATCGAACTTGCTGTAAAGATTGGCTTTGAAAGTTCTTTTAAGGAGATCCCTTTTATTAGGAATCGGATGTCGGATCCATTTTAGGACTGCGTTTAAAGGCTTTTAATTTATAACAAGCCGAGGAGTTCCGCATTTCTTTTCTGCACTATTATTCACATAAAATGCAGAGCAACTCCAGGGAGAATTGGAGGGTCTAATGATTCCTTTATCGAGTAAATGATTGATTTCTGTTTTACAGATCTCCATCATTTCTTGATTCATTTGAATGGGTCTGGCTTTTGTAGGAATATGTTGTTTCTCAAAGCCAGGAATATATGGAAGTTCAACTAGATGTTTTTTGCGTTCCCAAAATGCGTTAGGCAAATCGGAGAAAATCTCATCTTCGAACTTCCTTTAGAGAAGGGCTATTTTAGTGACCATCTCCGGGGTCTTTAAAGTGTGCTCAATATGTTTGAGCTGAACTTTTTGTTTTAAGAAACAAAGATGGGAGGAAAGACGATTAATTTTAAACACAGTTTCAGTTATAATGCGGTTTCCGTCTTCCTTAGAAAGGGGGCGAAGAAGGGGAAAGAATAGCTCATTTCCCAGAAGGGTAGTGCGAATACCATCGTAATCACTCCTGTACAGGCGAATTTGATTAACGAAAGGTACTCCAAGGATGATATCTTCATTGATATCTTCGGTAATAACAAAGTCATTAATAAGGCAAATGCCATTATTGCAGACATGAGCTTTAGGAAGCTGATAATTAATATTCATTCTTTCGCCAATGGCGGAATATAATCGAGAGGTACTCTTCTGGAGGTACCGAGTGGGAATAAGGCCTTTGACAATACAGTTACTGTCGGCACCGGTGTCAAAGAAAGCGATTCTGTTTATAACAAAATCTTTGTCGATGACAATCTTTACGACAATATGCTCACTATAGTCTTTAATAGCCGTTATGGCTTTACAGGATGTAGAGGGAGCATCCTCTCCAGGGAAAGAAATGGATTGTTGGAGCGGATCGTTTGGAATGATCGGAAGGTTACGAGGGGACTCGGGTGGAGATGCTTTCGGTGAAGCTGACCTTAAGACTTGTTCTGTCAGAACATTGAGTTCTACTTGATCAAGTCGGATTTTTAGGTTTTTGATTTCTCCTTTCAAAGTGGAGATTTCACCTTTGAGATCCGTGATGGAAGGTTCAGAAGGAGTATTAAATTTTGCCATAACCTTTTTCATGCTCAAAGGCTGAATGATAGGTCTGGGTTTAGAGGTGCCTTCTTCTTGAGATAGCATTAGTCGTTTGAGCTCTTGAAGATATTTACTTCGTAGCTCGTCATCAGTAATATGCTCGATAATGTCAAACAGAATTTCTTTGGGTTTTTTGGAAATGACACTAATAGCTTTGTTAGAGCAAGTACAGAACATGCCAGTGCACTCACATTCTTGCCCAGATTGGGAGCGGTCAGATTCATAAGCGACGTTGATGAAGTCTTCGTCGCTATATTCTTCATCCGAAGAAGAATAGAGGTCAGAATCTTCAGAAGAGTCTTCCATAATAGAAAATAATTTTTCTTTATCTTCATTAGAAAGATCAAGCTGGTTGATCTTCTTTTTCTTGCCGAATTTGCAATCTTTCGCCCTGTGGCCAGTTTTGCCACAAGTCCAGCAAATATCTTTGGAAGACTTTCGTTTAGTCTTGCGACTGGGTTTGTAAGACTCTTTCTTGGGAGTCTTATTTCGAGGATAAGCCCTTTTGGTGGGCTTAGAAGATTTTTTCTTATGCTTTTTCCGAGCAGAGAGATCGGTAAAGCTGTAATCATCACAGAAGGTTCCCAGACCATATTTTGAAGCACTATTTTGCTTAAGTTGTTGCTTAAGCTTAAGGTCGGTACAGAGGTCGATACCTACAGTGGTGATGAAACTTATAAGGTCTCCGTAGGTAAGGATACTATAAGGAATTTGTCCCTCAAATCTATCCTTAATTTTTGTTCGGACCTTATCGGCGAACAGAGGAGGAAGACCGCTGATAAATCGTTCTTTCCAGAAGTCATTATTGCAGTCAGGTCTGACCATAACTTTAACTAGAAAGGTGTCTTTGTACCACCTGAAGTCTGCTAAGTTCTTGCAACGAAGGTTATTAAGAATCTCTAAGCTTCTATCTTGGAAGAGCTTGGGTTCTCCTACGAAATGCCTGGCTATATGATAAAGAAGGGTGGCGCAGGCATCTTCTTGATCTTCTTGTATGATGGTCTCATGACCATCTACAACTCTGACCACTGGTTCAGTGGTTGTTGCTTCGTAAATGAGGCTCTTAACCTCTTCAGTGACATAGTTGTCCCACCAATGTTTTATCATACCAGTAAAACCTGAGACAATCATTGTGGTAGCTCCTTTGTCAGAGGAGCCTTTGATCTTATAGGCGGTGATAGCTACAGCCATCTCATGGAGTTTATTGTAGATCTGGTGTTCGGCCAGACCGTCAATATTCCATTCAGTAATTCCTCTCCCATCATGATTACTTGTAGAGAGGTAAGGGTTTTCTTCGAACTGGACATCTGGGGGAGAAAGTTTTTTGTAATAGTTTTTCTTAGTAGAAAAACGTTCATTGGTAAGCTTGGAAAGAGAATTCCTTTTGGAGCTAGATTCCTCTTGGGAAACTTTAAATTTTGTGAGCTTGGAATTGATTTTTTCCAAAATCTGCTCAGAGAGTTTGAAATCATCATTGAGGTCAGGAAATTTATCCTTTTGGAATTCGGGTATCTTGAAGATAGGGTTCGAGAGAGGTTTTGAATTGGGAGCGCTTGAGCTAGGGACGCTTTTGACAGGTATGGAAGTAGGAAGGGTATTTTCTCCCATTTGTTGCGATAAGGTATGGAGAACCTGATTAGTATAATTGTTCTGTTCAATTATCCTATCAAGGTCTCTATTGAGAGGGGCCATGGAAGGCTTATCATGTTTTGCCTTAAAAGGAGAAGCTTTAAGGACTTCATTAGAATGAGGAATTTTAATTCCTTCTAGAGGGGGAGTCACAGATTCAACAATCGTGTTTCTTTGGGTGTACCATTTGGTAACGATAACGTTAAGCGAGTCAGTTTGGTTATCTATCTTTCCATTCTTTTCAAACCAGAAGAAGAATTCCATATCGCATCGGAGTCTTTTCATGTCAGCTATCCATAGCCTACCAAACTCCTTTTTTTTGTTCTGTGGAGTAGGTATTGGCGTACCATCTCTGTTTAAGAGTGTCCTTCGGATGGTTCCATCGGAGTTTTAGAGCTTTAGACAAAGACTATGAAGGTTACCCGCTGAACCAGTTGATCAAGCCAGTGTACAATAACAACAATTTTGTGGATACTGAAGATCCACTCAAAACCCGTTGATACTATGAAGCTATTCTGGTTGATACGGACTCTAGGAGTCACCCATTAGACAGGATTTACCATAGAAGTGTCTTTACCCGTGGCATGGTATTGACACCTTTACAGCTGGGGTTACAGGTTGGATCCATTAGTTTAGATTTGGGGCATGTCAGTTAGATGACTACCTCCCACAGTCTTAGTTTTAGATTCAATCTTAGTAATAAAACTCAGTTCAGCTATACAGAAATCAAGATTGTCAGATACAATCAATCAGCTCAGTAAAGAACTTAGATAGTTCTAGAGATTCAGAGATCACCCGTTGATAGGCCTGATCTCATATTCAGTCAATCATTATCAGTATCAGAAGATCCAGAGATCACCCACTAGATAGGCTTTATTTCTGATTCAGTTAATCAAGTGTCAGACATCAGTACACCTAGTTATCAATAATCCAGTTATTAGAACTTAGTATTCAGTGTTACTACAGTTTCAGCTATAGTTTATGCATTCATGTATGTATTCATCATTCAGTTTACTTATGTTATTCAGCCAGCTATAGTTTATGAATATAAGCCTTTGCATTTAGACTTACCTCATCTAGCATACCAGTACATTCTTACATAATGACGTATAATGTTTTATGCTATGGTGTTTTATACTATAGGTTCAGAAGCACAAGATCCAGAGCACCCTTAGCAGTTCAGATTCAGCCAGCGGCAGTAGACTTAGAAGTGAGTCCTCATCATTCGAGGATGTTCTATTATTTCATTATATTTCTAGATTCAGTAGTTTAGTAGATGGACTTAGTTGGGGGATTGTTCCATCAACTCCTTATTCAGATAGTTTAAAGGCTTTCAGACTAGATGTTTAGATAAATGCCTTAGTATTTTTGATACTTTATTCAGTTGCATTTTAGTTTTGAACCTTATGACAAGTTTCCACTAGTTGTTTTCTGCATTTTTATAGTATATTATATAGTGCTCAGTTACAGGTACCATAAAAGGGTTAGTTTGTGGTCCTTCGGGATCATAAGCACCATGTAGAATTGGGGGTTCAGAATCCGGGGTGTTACAGTTTAGAATTTGCTAAGTTATGAAGTAGCTGGATTTTTGAGGATTCATTTCAAGAGATGTCAGTCTTAGATTCTATATTTGGAAACATAGTTTAGATTAATCAAGAACGACTAGGCAAACAGAGAACCCAATTGCAAAGATGTGTTTCTCAATAAAGATTAATGTTGTTAAGAGTTTCATGTACTATGAATCAATCACCAAGTCTTAGAAAATGGACACATAATGGACTTTCACTAAATGACCATGCCAAAGACAATCAACATCTGTGATTCTCAGTTCCTTGGAATCATGATGAAAGAAACAATCATACCAGATTCTTCTGGGACCAGTTATAGAAAATGTCACAAGTTATCGTACTTGTGACATTTAATTAGTAGAACAAATCAAAAATGTAAAAAGTTTATCACTAAGGATGCCACAAGCTGTAAAAGAACTAAAAGAATTACATATTGAGGCAGTACATAAATAAAGAAGAATCTTGATCCACGACTCGGGTATATTCCTACACATAGTGGAATTTAAAAGGATGAAGAGTAAGAAGTTCCTCCTAGATTTACTGCCAAAGAATGATCGAAAAGCTAATTTTTATAACAATAGTTGAGAACAACCAAACTTATACCAAAATTATCACAAATAAATCACATTCAGTATTCTTTATGAGAAATTCCTTGTGTTAAGACCATTATTGTCTTCTAAACCATGAAGAAGAAGCACATACACTTAAAACATCTATAACAGATTTTTAATTTTACCTCTACAACACTTATATGACCAAATTCTAAGCTATCAATCAATCTTTCAATTATCCTCAACCCCATATCAGTTTAAAACTACTATACAAATCCCTCATATTCATATCGCTCTATTTCTAGTAAGATTAGCAATTCCCTAAATTTATCTATTGTCAACAACAACAATATACTCAATGTGTGCAGACCCTACCTCTCTTCCCCCCTCAAACGAAGGTAAAGATGTTGTATCTGATAGACCCTCAGCTCAATACGGATTGCAATAAAAGTTGAAGATACAAACACTTGTATGCAATAATATCAATCAATCTATTCACTAAAACTCAAAGAATATATCTTTCCTTGCAAAACCAATCATATCTAACAATCACAAGCTCTCTCTTACAGTATACCTTAAAAGTGAAGAGAAAACAATTACTAAACAAATCAAAAGGTGATGATAAAAATAAAAGAAAACGTAAAGGGTATAGACTATATATATACAAGAATATTAATTAAAATCTATATTAGATGTAAAGAAAATATAATATAAAAAGAGTAAAGATTGTTGACATACATGAGTTGGCCATGGAGAGTTCGTTGCCTTCATTAGGATAAAAAATACCAAATTACTGGTTTAATAAAAAAAAGTACCAAATAACTTGTTTAGTAAAAAAAATTACCAAATTACTTCTTTAATAAAAAAAAATTATCAAATTACTTGTTTAATAAAAAAAATAACAAATTACTTGCTTAATCGAAAAAAAATAAATTACTTGTTTAGTAAAAAATAAGGTACCAAATTAGTTGTTTAATAAAAAAAATACCGAATTATTTGTTTAGTCAAAGAAAAAATACCAAAGTACTTGTTTAATTGAAAAAGAGTTATAAAATTACAGTAGACAGGAATTCAAATTTTGAAGTAGGAAGAAAAGCATACTCGATTTTTCCGAAGAGATCGGAGAAGTGAATTAGGGTTCCGAGGAAGCAACGAATCTTTCAATTGAAGAATTTAACTCGAATTTGGATCTACGGAGCTGATTGAAATTTGAATTGACCCAAAATTAAAATCCTAATTCCTCTTTCATTGAGTTTTTTGAGATGATATTGGTTTTATGAAAGGGGGAAAATGGAACACTATTTCTAGTTATATATATATACTTTACCCCTACCACACTTGAGTATACTCGCCGCCAACCGCTTCTGTAGTTTCAGTGACACCATCTTTCTTTCTTCTAGATCCCCCTTGTACAAAAGAGAAAAAAAGATGTGCTTCAAATAAGGCTTTATATATTCAGCCACTAGATTAGGGTTTTTCATAGGGAAATGGCCGACCGGAGTACCTATCAACTCTAATTAGTGCTATTTTGGGAGAAAATGTGAGAGAGGAATGTTTTGGGGGATATTGTTAAAAAAAGAGGGGAAATATTTTTTGATTTGGTGCTATTTTTTTGGATGGATAGCGGGGGTTAAAACCCCCTTAACTATACAATTTTTAGCGGCATATTTTTGACCCCCATATTTAATGTAATTTTGCAGGGGTTAAAATAACCCCTGCAAATAAACCCCCACAATTTAACTTATTTTTGGTAGTGCTTGAGCTAGGTGCTTGTCTAATTGATCCCGTTGGATTCTAGTGTGTTTAATGTCTTGTAATGGTTTTAATGGTGTTATTATATATGGAACAACTTGTTGATAGTGTACAAAGTTCAAGCGAGTCAAGTAAAGAGTTGAAACATGAAGTGAAAGATCATGGAAATTTGCCTTGTCTTAGCTCTTGTTCTTGATTCGTCGTGATAGATATTGTGTTGTTTGAACCTCTAATACATGCAGTGTGTTATTGTAGGATATTTTGTGAGCTTAATATGATGATATATAGATGATTTGGATGCTGGAAAACCATTTGAAAGACACCACAAAGACTTGTGTAGAAGGAGGAACGTTCAACACTTAACCAAATTTCACGATGCAATTTCTAGAGAGGTCTCGCGATTAGTTCGCGACAAGACTTCCATACACGTCTCCAGAGCTCATAACATGAATTCCACAGATGTCTCCTAAACTTGCGATGCGACTTCCACACACATCTCCATCTTGTGTGTCACGAGGTCCAAATCCATACACGGCAAAAAAGTGCAATTTGAATCCTATATGTCTTGGGACTTATTATCCCCTATAAATATATCTTTGTACTTATTATTAATAATCTTGGAACATATTGGAGAATCAATGAGGCTGATACAACTTCATATTAAACCGCAGGATAATATGTGTCATTACAATATGCAAAGTGTATTTCAAACAAGTTTGGGTTTAATTGGATCACTTAGAGTTCAACCCAAAAAACTAGTGTTACTAGCTTGAGCTAGGTGCTTGTCTAGTTGCTCGTTGGATTCTAGTGTGTTTAATGTGTTCTAAATGGTTTCAATGGTGTAATTATATGTGAAACAACTTTTTGATAGTGTACAAAGTTCAAACAAGTCAAGTATAGAGCCGAAACATGAAGTGAAAAATCATGGAAATATGCCTTGTCTTAGCTCTTGTTCTTGATTCGTCATGATGGATATTGTATTGTTTGAACCTCTAATTCTTGTGGTGTATTCTTGTAGGATATTTTATGAGCTTAATATGATGATATATAGATGATTTGGAGGCTATAAAATCATTTGAAAGACACCATAAAGACTTCTGTAGAAGGAGGAACGTTCATCACTTAACCAAATTTTAAGATGAAATTTCCAGAGAAAGGTCTCATGATGAAGTCGCGACACGACTTCCACAGACGTATCTAGATCTTATGACATGACTTCCACAAATGTATCCTAAACTCGCTATGTGACTTCGACACACGTCTCTAGCTTGTGCGTCGCGAGGTCCAATCCATACACAACAAAAAAGTGCAATTTGAATCCTATATGGCTTGGGACTTGTTGTCCACTATAAATACATCTTTGTACTAGTTATTAATCATCTTGGAACGTATTGGAGCATCAAGGAGGATGCTACAACTTCATAACATAGGTTTTTATCATTTTAATTTAGTTCATACATGTTCTTAGTCGTTAATTACCACCCTGTGATTACGATTATGACTATGCGTGGCTAAACACCCTCTTTTCTGGGTTGAAGCCGAATACATTATTACTCCTATTTTGATTTTAGTTCATTGATTTGCTTATCATTGTTGGTTGTGTGTTCAATATTATTTTAACTATTTTGAGGCTTGATCCCCCTTAGAATAAACCCATTGTCAACTTTGTGAACTCGGGAGAGGAAATAGGGAGATAGAACATGGGATTGAACAAAGTATGGTCCATAGTCTTTTATGAAATAAGGAATATGAATTAGTGTCTATGACAGAGGTGTACTTAGATACCGTACTTGATTCAAATGTAGGATGATATCTTAAAGAACTTAATTAGATTATTACATCCCCGCTCAATAATGTAGTTGTAATGTCCATATTAGGTAATTGTTAGAGGTCGGGAGACCATGATTATGCGATTACCCTAGAATCAACAACCAAGATAAGTGAATTGATGAATGAAAGTCAATAACCTAGTACGATTGTTCAATGTACTTCAACCCTGGGTTTTACTCCTATTGATTGTCCAAGATCTTTACTTTACGCACTATTTATTTTACTTTTAATTTACAAAATCCAATATCTCTTTTGGTTAATTTTGTACTACACTAATCTCAAAAGTTAAATTGAAATCAAATCATTGTTGAATCAAGTCCCTGTGGAATCGATACTTGGCTTCTTGAAGGCCACTTTACTACTTGATAAGACCACGTACAATTGCATGTGCGCCTAGGCGCTATCACTAGTCACGACATCAAGTGATGGCTCAGATTCTTACCGAGTAGCAAGAACATATAACCCATTCCGTCCTGTGCTAGTACCAGAAGAAGAAACTGATGTATAAGCAACACTCCTAGGTACAGGAGCAGAAGATGAAAGAACCAGAATCTTGTTCGCTCTCAAAGCACCTTTGCCAGCTGAATAGTTTCTAAGCATATGGACTAGCTGACCATATTTCAAACACCCATCCTTTCCCTCATAACAGAAACCCTTATTTAACCAACCATAAAGCCATTAAGGAGCGCATGATGAGTCCGACTGAGCCCTACTAGCTTGAGATTGGGCAACCTATCCCCTAAAGTTGTCACCACCTGACTGCTTTGGGTAGGGAGAACTAGCTGTGGAGAAATAACTAGAACTCTCCCACTTCTTCTTGGGCCACTTACCACCATACCGAACACATTATATTGACCACCCTACTCAGAGAACCTGAACTTCTTACCCTGTCTTTCCCCTACTTCAACCTTGTTTCTCTTTTCCTTCTCCATCTGTTTCATATGAACAACCAACCTAGATATGTCCATGTCCTTGATTAGAAAAGAAGTCTTGCTTTCAAGTATAAATTCCCAAGATAGTCCAACAGTGAACTTTCTCATCCTGGCCCTTATATCAAACACCAATTTCAAAGCATACCTCGACAACTAGTGATACTCCAAGGCAAACTCCATGATGGATATTTTCCTCTATTTTAAATTAACAAATTTCTCCGCCTTCGCTTCCCTTATTCCCTGAGGAGGAAAGAAGTGGTCCAGAAAATCATTAGAGAAAGTCTCCTATAGAGAAGACTCAACAACCTCACCCCTCATCTGCTCCCATTCTTCATACCATTGGTATGCCACATCCTTAAGCTGGTAAGCAACAAAATTTTCCCCTTCCACATTAGTGGCTTCCATCACCCTTAAGATTTTCTCTATCTCATCCAAGAAACCTAGGAATCCTCCTCCACCTTCACACCAGTAAAAGTAGGAGGACTCATCCTTATGAATCGTCCAACCCTTGCAGCCTAAAAAGATGGAACACCAGATGGACCCCACTCAGCCTGAGCAGCTACCAACTTAGGAATCATATGAATTAACTTACAAAACTCTGCATTCGTCACCTCACCTTGAGGAGTCTAAGGAGGAATATTAGTAAATGATGGAACTTAGAAATATTAGGGACTAGACCCCTAGACCGAGTATGGATCCCCTTAGTAGAGGGTGTCTCTTCAACATTGTCCCAGTTGGGACAAAGGAGCTTCCTTGCTACTCAGATCATCGAGGCATGATCTGAAAAGCAAAAAATAAGCATTAGAGAAGATTCTAGGGCTCAAACCCCTAGCTTGAATATAGAACACAAATAAGAGAAACATTTCCTAAATTCCTCATAGCCTCTCCCTTATGAGTGTGGCACGATACACACCCTTAAAAGAGAATCTACTCGACATGACTTTGTAGACTCCTAATTAAACATGAACCTAAAGCTCTAATACCAACTTGACATGAACCAAACGAGGGCCTTATCATAATGGGCATTCCAAGACTAACTAGGACCGAGGACCGTCTTCGTTCACCAACCCAACAAACTATATGCATACCTTGAGTCGAATGAATCCTGAAATATAATAAGATAGAGTTTTAGTACAAACTAAGATGCTAGGATAGGTCCATAAATGTGACCAACCCAAACAAGTCCAACCATCCAATACCCATTCGATAACCAAAACCATAAACCAATCAATTCATCCCATACCAAATGAGTTCCAATATATATATATATGTATATATATAATCTAAAACAAAAGAGGATAGAACAATTATAACTTTAGTCCAATGGTATCAACCCCAATACCAATGCCAAAACAAATGTTGACACCACTATTGACTCCACCTATTCCAACCCATAGTTGTTACACAAAGGCTCTAATGAAAAGAAAACAGTGTACGGTTGGGACATGCCCCCAACCATAGCTAAAAATAATATCCACAAAATATCTCAAGTATGTAAAGATATCTATGACATGAAATAAAGCATTCTGAAATATGGAAACTTACAACTCCAATCCAATAGTTGACCCCGCATCCAATCACTCGGTAGGAGGAGTAGAATGGTCAGTTCCTACATCGCGTGGGGATACAACCGCCTGAAGATGGATTAGCAGGTGAATGCTAGCATGAGCTCAGGATAAGGGTAAAATAATGCTAACCTTTAAAACCATGTAAACCAATCATATGCATACAAACCGTACATTTATATATAATTATGCTGGAAAAGGTAACCGGGTTTAGCATAACTTCAAAACCATTAACCTATGTATATGTAGTTTAACCATCCTAGAACCACCAACGGGCTATATAGGTTAAGTGTAACCACCTGGACAGACCCTGATACGTATATCCACATGAATTAGAGATACCATAGGAGTAGGTGATTCCCGAGTACCCTTCACTCTCCATGATATTTATGTACAAGTATTCATAGACGATTCTCCTGTACCTTGTAAGTATCATATATAAGGTCTCCATGACCTATCCTCAAGTTAGAAAACATGAGTTTCCAGTGTCCTTTCATTGGACTCACACCTTCACGATTAGATATCATACCCTGCCATTATTGCCCAATTAAAACCATTGCCAACCATCTAAACCAATATTCTATTTATTATTAACCAAGGTTATTAGAAGGGGTATCATCATACCGACTATAGCTTGCAAGCAATGTCCATAGCTAACCTTTTATGAATAAGGGATTTCTATGTACCCATATATTACATTATTGAGTTGACTTGGGGGAATCTCATGTACCCCACAAGTGTACCATAATTAAGTTTGCTTGGGGGAATCCCATGTACCCCACAAGTTGTTCATTATCATGTTTACTTGGGGGATTCCCTTGTACCCCACAAGGATATTTAATTAACCATAACCATGACCACTATACATTACCATTTAACTATTCCAAACTATTTAGGGTTCCATTACCAAACCATAACATGCAATAGTTTCGTTAAAAGTCCGACAATATAGTAATGATATTCTCATAGGCATTTAGTCAGACATGTTAGGGCATAGACTTTTCAAACCAAATTAAATTACCAAATAACTATTCTTATGCAACCAATTGTTCAAATAACCATTAACACATGTAAATACATAACTAAAACCTAGGAAAACATAATTAAGCCATTATAACGGAAACCCCCAACATATAATTGAAAACCCAAAACCATACAATAATTGTGCCATGAAAACATTGTATAAAATATTCCTTTAGTTAGAAATAACAATGATGGAGGAGTAAATACCTTATATTATGAAGATGGTGGAGAGAAGTCACCCATACAAGCCCCAAGAAGGTATTTTACCCAAGAGCCTTTGAGAGAATTAAAAGAGAGGTTTAAGTGTTTAATTAATTGAAAATAAGTTAATAAAACCCCAAAAAGGTGTTTTAAGTCACGGGGTCTCAAGGAGTTATAAGGAGAAATGTCTAGAATGCCTCCAACTTAATTGCATAGGAAATCCCTTAGGAGGGTACGACCACCCCTGCCCAATTGTACCCTAGGTTTTGAGCGGTACCCTAGACTCAAACCTTAGACCTCACCTTGGGCCTCCATACTGTCCATCATACGACTATCCAAACCAAACTGTACCCAAGCATATGACCTATATGCTTGACCCATACCCATAACAAAATTGAATCAAAGGACATTTGACACTGTTCAAGATATGAGACAATGGTATGACTTGTACCCTATCTTATGGCTCATAGTGAGCCACTCATACTCAGATCCAAGTTAAGTTACTAAGTTTTAGCTCAAGTAAAGAAAGAACCAAACCAAATGACCCATTACCTACCACACGACTCGTACCCCAAGTCGTACCCCCACCAGAAACCAATCCAACCCACCAACCAACACTGGTTAAGATATGACCAAGACCATACCAACCATACCCCATCATACGACTAGTACCCTCTATTCATATATGTCCAAAAACCTAAAATCCAAGAAATTTTCTAAGGTTCCAAAACCCAGGGTGTTTAAATTCAACATATTATTGTTCAGTTACATATTTATTTACTTGGTCATTTTATCAATTTAAATTCCTCAGTCCCATGCTCAGTTTATACTCTTATGTTTAGCATATATAATATAGTGCATATCTTACATGCTCAGTACATTTAAAGTATTAATCGCATACTTACTTTTGCACTATATTGTATTATAATATAGGTTCAAATGCTTGCAATCTAGCTCATGATTAGCATGATTCCACAACATCTCTACAACAGAGTTTGGTGAGTCCTTATCATTCAAGAACTAATTTTTAGTATCTTTATTATATTATTATTTCAACTTCAGACAGTTAGGGTTAGCTGGGGCTTTGTCCCAACAACTCATCTTAGTAGAGGCTTTCAGACAGAAAGACTAGTGTTTTCAACTTTATAGTTTTTCTAGATGTTTTCCATATTAACGCAGTGTTGGATTTCCTTTGCCTATCTTTATATTACTCAGACTTTCAGCTTCTACTCAATATTATTCATTTTATTGTATCAGTTTAATGTCATTCTAGACAATGTGTTAGCTCAAAGTCACTTATGAATCAAAGCACCATGTTATAACCTGAGGGTAGTCTCGAGTCGTGATACTCATACCTTTTTCCTATTTAATTTTCGGATGATGCATTTTCCATGATAGTTTATCTTTTAAATCACATACAAACTCCTATCCTACAGAATATATCACCATTTGATAAATTATATATAAAGCTCCAAATTATCAATTTTTAAAAGTATTTGGTTATGCTTGCTATCCTTATACTTCTCACAAGCTTGCTTTTAGTTCCTTTCAGTGTATCTTTAGGGTATAGTTCAAATCATAAAGGTTATAAGTGACTACTCTTTTTTCCCATACACCACTTCAACTTATGTCATCATTGTACTTATTCATCTTCTACATGCTTACCTATGTTAACTATAGTTACCCAATGCAGTACTCCTTAATCCAGTAACACACTTCCCCTGCCAACTTCTCCCACACAACCTCACCCTCATCTATTCTCTAAAAATTCCATATTATGTATAAATCTATTAGTTGAGTTACCTTCGCTCATGCATAATCAACCCTCTTAACAAATTCCTGAGTCAAATTCTTTGATCAAAACTAAATCCAAAACCTCAAATTATACTCATCATCACATGATTACAAGATTCAAAAGTAATGTAACTTAACCTCAAGTCAACCTCTTCACCAAACACCCACTTCCAGATTAATCTCTTCCAATTGAGTCAACTTGTTTTACTTAGGAAAATAAAGATCAAAATAGAGGGATGTTATGTTAAAGGAATACAATGATATCATTCAAGATAGAACTTGGACCCTTGCACCCGAATCCAACATCAAGAATATTGTCGGTAGAAAGTGGATTTTTAAACTCAAACTTTATTTGAATGAGTCTATGAAGCACTACACAACTTTCCTAGTTGTCAAGGGATTTAATAAGGAAGTTGGAATTAAATACTATGACATATATATTCTTGTCGTGAATTCTACCAGAATTAGAGTTGTTTTAACTTTAGCTCGGTGAAAAAGATGGCCTTTTTGCCAAATTTACATCAAGAATTTATTTTTACATGCCGAGTTACAAGAAGAGGTATATATGTCTCAGCCTACTAGATTTATTGATCCATATCTCCCTAATCATGTGTGTTCTTTACATAAGGCATTGTATGGTTTCAAACAATCCCCTGGGGATTTGTTTGAGAAGCTCAGTTTGACATTACTTTGCCTTGGATTCTGTAGCTCTAATTCAAATACTTCACTATTTATTTGTCTATGTAGTTCAAGCATTACAATCGTGTTAGTTTATATGAATGACCTTATGCCATCAAAAGTTTTACTAAATTCAAGAATACTCTTATTTTGAAGTTATCCTTTGAATTTGCTTTGACGAATCTAGGTGTCACACCCCAAAAGTCCCTCAAGCATTATCTTATACTGAGAATAAAACATAACAACAAAGTCAAAACTTTTGTGTTAATATAACTTACTCTATGAGTTGTAGAGTGAATCAATAAGTCGAGAAATAAATCATGGTAGTCAAATAATAGTTCATTCCTGTACCTATGACTCAAACCATGAGTAGTGGTTTGATAGTATGAGTCATTGTGAGGCTCATTCTTAGTAGTTGAACCAAAAGTATAGAAAAGATAAAATCCTTTCGAGAGGTCATGCTTCCACTTTATGACTCATAGGTTAGGACCATGGCTCGTGGGTAATATTCCTGGCCAAGCCATTCAGGGACCTTATAGACACAATGAATCATCATATGAGTCATCATTAGATACCATGAGTCGTGGTAAGACCCGTAAGGTTTGACTATCTAGAAATTTAGATGGTTTTCTTAAGGGTGAATTTGTAATCTTCCACCCCTTTTTCTCCTAAACTACATTGTTTGGGGTTATGTTAAGTGGGATTAAAGGTAATTAGTTGACCTTTTCCCTTCATTCCATCAGTAGCACTTAGTAAGTTTAGAAAAGAATCAATTGAACTCTCTCAAGGTAGGCTTAGGGGTCTTCCTCGAAACTTTAGAGATTCAATCCCTTAGAACAAAATATTAGACTTTAGGTATATGGGATTTAAATAATGGGTAACCGTTCACCCCTTTTTCCTAAAAATTTTCAGTTAAACATCAGAATTTATGGTTTACGATTCTAGGGTTCATACCTAGTTTATGAATTTCCTTCTTTTTTAGTACGTACATATTTTCCATGATTTTGATACTATATAGCATATGTTTCTATTATTTTTTTTTTGTATTTAGCATGACATAGAGTTTCATGATTTACTACTTAGCCCAATTTTATTATATTTTCACATGATTTAGCTTTCCTTTAGAAATTTGGCATATTATGAACACTCAATCCTATAACTTAGTAAATTAAGCAAGAATAAACATGATCAATTTTTTAGTTGTACAATCTTTCATAAATTATTTATAATAATTTGGTTCTAACCTAACTTTTAGAACAACAGTCTTACATGAGCTATTAGGAAAATCATTTTGGGAGTAGTGCTTAGCACTGAGTTGGACTAGGGTTCTACTTTCTCCTAAAGTCCCAAAATTACGTGCCACTGTAGGTTCATTTAGCCTTCTCGTTGGGCATCAGTTTAATGATCACGCTAGTCATTACTTTATACTCTAATAAGGTATACTGGGTCCTCTAGATAAAGCATATATAAGGGACTCTACGTTACTTCATGTGGTCAGTTAGTAGAGTTCCCCACAGTCTTAGTTCAATACTTTTGCATGACCTATACTTTCAACTATTTTATAAATAATTATTGATATCAGATTTTACATTAATATTTTAGTATATATGCTTTTGAGTCATTGCATTACAACCCAGTATGTTATTTATTTTTGCTCTCAACTTGCAATCAATATAGTTTTATAACATACGATATTTTCAATATGTTTAGCATTTACAGTGCATATCTCATATGGTTAGTACATTCAAATACTGATCGTATACTAAATTTTTATTATATCATATTATGATATAGGTTTGGATGCTTAATTTTAACATCACATCTAGTACATTTCAATACCGCCTTAGTAACTACCAGTGGTGAGTCCTTATCATTTGATGACATGTATTCATTATTCTTTCTTTAGTATTTTAAATTGTAGTATTTATAGTTAGATAAGGACTTGTCCCATCATTTTGTCAGTAGTAGAGGCTTTTCAAACATAAATTTAGACATTTCAGCTTTTTAGTTTATTTCATTTTTGGATTTCCTTTAAGATTTGGCTTATTTCAGAGATTATAAGATTTTTTCAAACATTTATATTTTTAATCGGTTTAGCTTCCTCTCAGTTTTATCTTTATTGAATTCTTAGTATTATGCTATGTAATAGGTTAGCTTGGAGTCACTTATGACTCTAAGCACCATGTTATATATAGGGTGTAATCTCAGGCCATGACACTAGGAGAGTTGAATTATTTTTTAGGTATGGAGGTTACTTTTTATCCTACTATGTTAGTATTATTTAAATAGAATATATTATAAACCTTTTGCAAGGAGCTCATATGAATGGTACAGGACCCATATCAACTCCTATGGTTAGTAGGTTTTAACTATCCAAGATTAGAAGTACTCCCTTTGAAGATCTGGTACTATATCAAAGCCTAGCCGAGGCTTTTCAATTTATCAATATTACTAGACCAAATGTATAGTATTTTGTTAATGGATTATCCCAATTTATGCATTCTTTTCCTATTGGTTATTTTAAAGTAATAAAATTAGTGTCGTGTTATATGAAAGGGACTAAGCCTCTTGGATTACAACTTTGACAGCCTCCAACATTAGTTGTAAATGACCCCTCTAATGTGTATTAGGAAAGTTGTCCTAATGATTGGTGATCCACTCATGATTTTTTTTATTTTCCTAAGGCCTAATTTTGTATCATGGTGTTCCAAGAAACAAAGGGTTATTGCACTATCTAGTATTGAATTTGAATATCGAGTCCTAGCTATTATATATTGAGATTACATGGTTACAACATCTTTTACAAGAATTAAATGTTCCTTTGTCTAAACCTTGTAAGCTCCAGTGTGAAAACTTATCTATTACTTACCTTACTATCAATCTATTTTTCATGATCATATAAAGCACATTGAGTTGGATTTTCATTTTGTTGGAGATAAAGTTGCTTCTAAGGATCTAGATGTTGGTTATATAAGCTCAAGAGATTAAGTAGCTGATACATTAACTAAAAGTTTGCCAGCCCAAAATTTTTATTCCTTTGTTACAAGCTCATTGATGCAACATCAAAGTGTTGTTTGTATGGGGATGTTAGGTTATCAAGTAATACTATATAAGGATAGATAATTTTTAAATATTTAATATAGTTATTGTAGATAGAGTCTAATACTCTTTGAGATATTTAGGACTCTTAAGTCCTCTCTAAACTGTACATTTAAATATCAGATGTATCACTCAAAAGAATTAGTCATAATATATTCAATCTAAACTCTTTAGAGACATGCATATTAGCATTTTCCTTAAGGATATTTTATCCGATGTGGGTGTATCTTTCAGAATTCAATAAGCTTATCTCGAATAAACTAAGATTCAGAATCTAACAAAGTTTAGATTGATGAAAACTAACAAAAGGAAAATCAAAAGATGAAGAAATTCATATACTAAAATCAAAAGAGGAAAAAAGTCACAAATGATTTTTTCACTCCCTTCTACTGACCCTCCATTTTCCACTAGCATTTTAGAAAAATTTGGATAGGAAAATATCATGTTAAAAACATCTACCATCATGTGAAAACAAGAGTTGAGAATAGTAGTAAATAATTATAAATACAATAGATTCCACCAAATTAATTTTTTGCTAATGCATCAATTATGTTTGACCAAAGAAGTAATGACAAATGAATTTTATCTTTTAAGGCTAATAAAAAGTGATTATCTCTTTTGACAAATATTTATAGCAAATATAATTAAAAAGAATAATTCCTATTCTTTTGAAATATTAAAATAGTACTTTCTAACAATCCCCCAAATATCTGAATAATAATAATTATTAAATATTTTGATGGGTTTCGATTTATAAGTACAATGCATTGAATTTGATGTATCATAAAATATTAAGTATACCTAGATAAAATAAGATTAAACTTACAAAATAGTTGGTAAGGTTTAGAACTTCTATGAATGATCTTGGACGTATTTGTACATCCGCTAATCGTATTTTACCTACGTTTATCTTTATTTTGAGATGATATTTTCTTATAATCTTATGTTTTGATGTATATATACGTGATAGTGAGATAATAAATTTGATTAGATACTTTGTAGGAGAAATTTGGTAGAAATCAACCCAAGTGCGGTAATGAGGAAGGTGATGATAGGCGAATTTACACGCCTATAGTGCTATATTTTACCCATATTTTAGCCTAGTTTTGAGAACAAATTATATATTTCATGCACTTTTAGTACTTTTTCCTGTAAGTGAGCTAACGAACATGATTAGCAAAGTTTCAGGTATAAATGATGCAGAATTCAGCATTTTATGGATTACTTGACGCCAAAGAAAGCTTCACGAAAGGAGAAGAGGGAGTCTTGGACGCCTAAGGACCAAAAGTGATGAATGGAAAATCTGTCCCGGGCTAAAACAATATTTCTGAAGACTTTGGGGACTAACAGTAATTTATTATGATTAGGATAAAGATACATTAACCTAGTACAATTGGGTTAAGTATTTCATTAGCTTAGTAGGATTTGGTTAAGTATTTCATTAGCTTAGTAGGATTTGGTTAAGTATTTCATTAGCTTAGTAGGAATAGGATATGGGTATTATAAATACCCTATCTTGCTATAGATTTTTAGTCATTCCTCATTAATTCTAGTTTTAACTCTCATCTTACCTTACAACTCTTCTAATCTTTCCATTAGTTCTACTTTTTATTCTTCTTCTATTCATCTATTCTTAATTTCCGCAACAAGAGAAACGTTACTTGCAAGAAATCACGCCTAACGCCTACCACACTTGTGCTACACGAAATTCTTATTGTGGTATAATAACAATGTCAATTGTGATTTCCTTCGCACTCATGGGTAACTAAACTTCTCCATTGGGGTTATGGAAGCCGAATGAGATACTATCTATTACTATAAGTTTGTGAGTTCGTGACACGTATGCTGCTTATATCATTATTCTCTTCGTCTTAACCTAAATTCTGTGTGGTTGCAAATGCAAGAATACGCCAGTATAACATTTAACTTGTTCGAAAGAAAGGTTATCTGTCTGGAAAAGAGATAATGTCAAGGTAGTAGGGTCCCATCCCCTATTAAAAAGTTAGTGCCGTAACTGGATTAACCTCTTGGAGAATTCGTACCGTTAGACACGCTTTAAGCTCGAAAGAGTTAAAGTGAAATAATCCTCGAATAGGTCGAAAGACGCCTGGATTTACCATCGAATACAATTCTCTATAAGCACATGCATGTCTGAATTCCGCATAACTCATAGCTAATAGAGACATAAACTCAGAAGGTGGACATGACCCCAACTCCTCAAATTCTCATTGTTTACAACTTAATAACTATTCTTTCTGTTTACTTTGCTATTTCAGTTTTACTTTAATATTTTGGTTACACATTACAATCCCCCCTTCTTACGAGACTTTCACTAAAGTCTAGTAATCATCGCTAACTTTTTGACCAAGCTATTCCTTATGGGATCGATACCCAACCTAGTTGGATTCTATATTTGCTAACGACCGCTTTACACTCCTACGAGAGCTGTAGATTGAGCGTTATCAAAAATTGGCGCCGTTGCCAGGGAATACGAGTGTCATTTAAGTTTGTGATAATTACTAGACCCTTTGGCCAAAGATTCTCGTACTTTTACTTTTAGTTTTTGTTTTTGTTTACTGCAGGTTTTTATTCAGTGCATGCCCCATACTCGAAGTTCTGGTCAACTGTTATTACCTATCAATCCTGAACAACAACGAATTGGCAGAATGGAGGCACAAACGAAAATCGAAAGAATGGCTGCTCAACAGGAGCAGGCGAGATTAGCTACTCTTGCCGCCGCCCAAGTACACCAACAAAACATTGATAACCCTGGGTGAGCAACAAATCCTGACGATGAGGATTTAGGTGATGACGAGTTACTAAACCCAAGGCATGATGCTGAAATCGCAACACCTGCCAACAGAAGAGGTCGTCAAGCTCGGTTTAGGTATGATCGCCAACCCATGCAACCAGCTTTTGACGACGATGATGATCTTGATGGAGCCGGAGCCACTAGAGCCATTATTCCTCCACCATTAGCGCCCGGAGCCAAGTTCAACATCACAAGCACCATGATTCAGTTATTGCAACTCAAGAGATTATTTGGTGGACTAGCAGGCGATGATTCGAATATGTATCTCATCAGCTTTATTTCTACATGCAAGTCGTTTGACAATCCTGGTGTTGGTCAGAATGCAATTCGATTACGTCTATTTCCATTGTCTCTGTCTGGGGAGGCAACTCTATGGTTGAATGGGCTGACTCCTGATTCTATTACAAATTGGAGGCAATTGAGAGATGCTTTCCTAGAAAGATTCTTTCCGCCATCCAAAAGAGCACAATTGAGAGATGAAATCAGCAACTTTCATCAGCTTCCAACTGAAGCCCTTCATGAAACATGGGAGAGGTTCAAGACAAAGCTAGCGAGATGCCCAAACCATCACATGACTAATGTTCACCTAATGGAGATATTATACAGAGCCTTGAATTCAATAACTAAACCGGTGGTGGATAATGCGACTGGAGGATCTTTTATGGACCTCACCTTTGGTCAAGCAAGCAATATGCTAGATCGTATGACGAAGCAAAGTAGAGTTTGGCATACCAGGGATTCTGAGGTAGCAAGCCCCACTTCATCTATTGGCATGACTGCAGACCAAAGAAGAAGAGAAGAAGAACGTGATCAAGATATGACGCACATGAAAACACAAATGGATCTTCTTACAAAGCATTTATTATCAGGGAAGACCGAAAAGGTGAAAGCTATTGTGTCAAAAGAAAGAGACGAATCTGATTCGGAAGAAGAAGCCAACTACTTGAACAATCAGGGGGGTTTCCGAGGTAATACCCAAGGAAACCAAGGTCGGAACTGTTATGATAAATCTGGAAACAAGGACCAAGGTAGTTGGAAGAACAAGAATGAAAAGAGTGGTTTGTACGTTCCCCCGGAAGATGTGACGCCACCACATCTAGTTCTGGAAGTATGGAAGACATGCTGGCTAAAATATTGAAAGGAGTGGAAGGAACAAGCGTGGGAGTAACGGAGGTAGTTAATGATTTGTCCTCTATGAAACAAATAGTTGATTCTCATTCCACTTCAATCAAGAAAATAGAGCAGCAATTGAGCCAACTTTCAGCAACACTCAATCAAAGAAAGGCTGGCACTTTACCTAGCAATACTGTGCAAAACCCAAGGAATGATGGGTCATGCATAGCCATCACTACCCGAAGTGGTAAGGTGCTGGAAACTTCAGCAAAAAGCAAGCAAGTGGTTGACGAAGTAGTGGACATTGATGATAAGGCAAAAGGAGAAGATGCCGCTGCAACTAATCCTATCGTCAACGATGTCAACCCCAATAAATAAAGTGGGTCTTGCTACCTCAAAGATTGAAGAAGGTGGCGGATGACACGAAGTTCAGCAAATTCATGACTATGTTAAAGCAGCTGACCATTAATGTTCCATTGGTGGAGGCACTTGAACAAATGCCTGGGTATGCAAAATTTATGAAGGATCTTTTGACAAAGAAGCAGGCAGCAAGTTATGAGTTGAAAGATGATGTTCATCACTGCAGCGCAATCGCTACCCGATCAATAGTTCAGAAGAAGGCTGACCCCGGCGCTTTCACTATTCCTTGCACCGTTAGATCTTTGAATTTTGCCAAAGTATTATGCGACTTAGGATCCAGCATCAATTTGATGCCATTATCTTTCTATAAGAAGTTGGGTTTGGGTGATCCTACTCCAACCAACATGAGGCTCGTAATGGCGGATAGGTCGGTAAAACGACCTGTTGGTATTCTATGTGATGTCTTGGTAAAGGTTTCTTCATTTATCTTTCCGGCAGACTTCGTTATTTTGGATTGTGAGGAAGACTCCAAAGTTCCCATAATCTTGGGGCGTCCTTTCCTTGCTACGGGAAGCGTGCTTACTGATTTGAGAGCTAATGAGCTTTCATTCCGAATAAATAACGAAGTAGTTCGCTTTGATGTTTGCAAATCAATGAAGCAACCCAAAGATCTGAGTGTATTTTTGGTGGCTGATGTTTTCTTTGATGATGAGAAAGAATTACTTGAAGAAAAGCAAATTATTGATGACCCTTTGGCGGTTGTGCTCATGAATGGAGAGAATGAGGATGCTGAAAATTGTGAAGAAGTTATTGGTGCTCTATCAGGATTAGGGACATATCGCTATGCTCCCAAGAAGCTGGACCTTGATCTCAAGAATCGACCCACTCCACCAGCTAATCCATCTATTGAAGAGCCACCCACATTAGAATTGAAGGAGCTGCCAAGACATTTAAAGTATGCATTCCTAGGAAGCGGAAACACACTTCCAGTCATTGTTGCAGTAGATTTGGGTGAGCAACAAGTTGCAGCTCTCATTGCTATTCTACGGAAGTATATTAGAGCCATTGGATGGACTATTGCGGATATTATTGGTATTCCACCTGGGATTTGTACGCATAAAATTCAGCTTGAAGAGAATTGCACACCCACCATTGAGCATCAAAGACGTCTAAGCCCACCTATGAAAGAAGTGGTGAAGAAAGAAATTATCAAGTGGTTAGACGCGGGGGTTGTGTATCCAATCTCTGATAGTACATGGGTAAGCCCGGTACAATGTGTTCCCAAGAAAGGAGGCATGACGGTGGTCGCGAATGCGAAGAATGAGCTTATTCCACTCAGACCCATCACTGGATGGAGAGTATGCATGGACTACCGAAAGTTGAATTCTTGGACACTCAAAGATCACTTTCCAATGCCATTTATGGACCAAATGCTAGATCGATTAGCGGGGTAAGGATGGCTTTGCTTCTTAGACGGTTATTCAGGCTATAATCAGATTTGTATTGCACCCGAAGACCAAAAGAATACAACGTTTACATGCCCATATGGTACGTTTTCCTTCAAACGTATGCCATTCGGGCTATGTAACGCACCAGCCACCTTTCAACGTTGTATGATGTCAATTTTTTTTGATATGGTTGAAGACACTCTGGAGGTATTTATGGACGATTTTTCAGTTGTTGGTGAGACTTTTGAAGCGTGCTTGGCAAACATAAGTATGGCGTTGCAAAGATGTGTAGAATTCAACCTAGTGCTGAATTGGGAGAAGTGCCACTTCATGGTAAAAGAAGGAATCGTTCTTGGGCACAAAATCTCCGAAAGAGGAATTGAGGTTGATCGAGCGAAAATCGAAGTCATTGAGAAGCTACCGTCTCCAATTTCGGTGAAGGGAGTTCGTAGTTTTCTCAGCCATGCACGTTTTTATCGTCGGTTCATCAAAGACTTCTCCAAAATTGCTAGTCCATTGTGCAAACTCTTGGAGAAAGATGCGAAGTTTGACTTCAATAAAGATTTCTTAAAGGCATTCGAATGCCTCAATGGAAAACTCATTGAAGCCCCTATCATGGTAGCACCAGATTGGTCTCTCCCGTTCAAAGTCATGTGTGATGCTAGTGGTGTAGCCGTTGGAGCTGTGCTTTGTCAGAGAAAGGAGAAATTATTTCATCCTATCTACTATGCGAGTAAGGTCCTAAATGAAGCCCAAAGGAACTACACTGTGACAGAACAAGAGCTCCTAACGGTTGTGTATGCATTTGAGAAGTTTCGTGCCTATCTATTGGGTACTAAGGTGATCGTTCATACAGACCATGCAACTCTTAGGTATCTAATGACAAAGAAGGATGCAAAACCAAGATTAATTCGATGGGTATTACTGCTGTAAGAGTTTGATTTCGAAGTTAAAGATAGAAGAGGTTGCGAGAACCAAGTGGCCGACCATCTATCTAGACTCGAGAACGAGCATGTGGCGCAGCCTGATATCGAGATTGATGATGCATTCCCCGATGAGGAGATCCTAGCAACGATAACAGAAAAGTTACCATGGTATGCTGACTTTGCAAATTTTGTGGTGAGTAATGTAATACCTGCCAATTTATCATACCATCAAAAGAGAAAGTTTATGCATGACGTACAACACTACTATTGGGATGA
This sequence comes from Capsicum baccatum var. pendulum, assembly GCA_030864225.1. Classification (NCBI taxonomy): domain Eukaryota; kingdom Viridiplantae; phylum Streptophyta; class Magnoliopsida; order Solanales; family Solanaceae; genus Capsicum; species Capsicum baccatum. Next base: position 158,742,354 of record CM061555.1, on the reverse strand, counting down.
GCCATATTTGTTTCGACGATGTGCGGATGGTATTATTCGACGATGTATATCCCATGTAGATGTGCCTACTATATTGGAAGCATGCCACACTTCCCAAGTTGGAGGACATCATGCAGGCAATCGGACGGCAAGAAAAGTATTGCAAAGTGGATATTTTTGGCCTTCGATATTTAGAGATGTCTATGACTTTGTTAGAAGATACGACCAATGCCAAAGACAAGGTGCTATTTCGAAACACCATGAGATGCCCATGTCAAAAATTCTTGAGGTAAAACTCTTTGATGTGTGAGGCATTGATTTCATGGGTCCATTCGTGAATTCGTTTGGAATGAAGTACATCTTAGTTGCTGTAGATTATGTCTCGAAATGGGTTGAAGCTTTAGCGTTGACCAACAATGAGGGAAAGCGTGTTGTAGCATTTTTGAAGAGGAATATCTTCTCTCGTTTTGGAGTACCACATACTATCATAAGTGATGGAGGATCTCACTTTTGCAACAAGCTATTCAAATCCGTGTTGGCCAAGTATGGTGTCAAGCAACATAAGGTAGCCACGCCTTATCACCCACAAACGAGTGGACAAATAGAGGTTTCCAATCGGGAGATCAAGCAAATCCTTGCGAAGACGGTAAATGCTAATAGGAAGGATTGGTCTCGGAAGCTAGATGATGCACTATGGGCGTATAGGACTGCATTCAAAACACCCATCGGCATGTCCCCTTATCAACTAGTTTATGGGAAGGCTTGTCATTTACCCATTGAGCTCGAACATAAGACATTATGGGAGTTGAAGCAATTGAATTTGAATTGGGATGATGCGATGAATCTGAGGTTGGAGCAGCTGAATGAATTAGATGAGTTCCGTCTCCATGCATATGAAAGGTCAGACCTATACAAAGAGTGGATAAAAAGGTATCATGATCAGTGGATTGTTCGACGAAACTTCCAAAAGGATGATATGGTAATTCTCTTCAACTCTAGATTGAAGCTGTTCCCAGGTAAGTTAAAGTCTAGGTTGTCTGGTCCATACAAAGTTATCCAAGTCTACTCGTCTGGAGTAGTTGAATTGGAAGACAATAATGGTGTTGTCTTCAAGGTGAATGGTCAACGTGTTAAACCTTATATCGGTCCTCTTGACTCGATGAATTATATGGCCATCACTTATCTCGACGAAGTCTAAGTACTCGAGGTAACTATGTCGAGCCACGACAATAAATAAGGCGCTAGATGGGAGGCAACCCATCGTTTATCGTTTATCGTTTATCGTTTTGTCTTTCTTTCGTTCTAGTACTTGTTTTGCTTTTGATAAATGAAAATCCAAAAATAAGAGTCGTGCCACGACCAAAACTAAGTCGCTAGATGGGAGGCAACCCATCGTACTAATCGTTTTCATTAGTTTTGAGCAAATGTAGGTGCAAGAGGTATTCAACGAGGATATTGGTTTCAAATGACGATTTGGACGTATTGCATGGTAAAGGTGGTAAGTTTGGAATTAAGATGCATAAGGCTATGGATTGAGCATTGCTCATGACAAAATAGGCATCGAGCAAGGCTAGGACTAGGCAAAACTTGGCCACGAACAAGGCAACGCCTATACTATAGCCCAAGGTCTCGGAATCTAGTGTGCAAAGGCATAGGCGCCGCCCATGCTCAAGTATGCTATAGCATAGGCGCCGCCTATGCTAAAGCATTTGGTCTCAGAATCTCATATGCCATGCTAAAGGCACCGCCTATGGTCACTAAAGGCATTGCACTAGGTGCCGCCTATGCTAGCAAATGCTTTGCATTAGGCGCCGCCTATACCATGCATAGGCAAAGCTAAAGGCGCCGCCTATGGTCACTTTTTGTCTCCAAAACCAATTTTAAATGGGTCAAAACCCGACCCATTCTTTTCCTATATAAAGGGGACTTAGTCTTGAAACATAAACACATTGGAAACTTGACCTAGGCGCCGCTCATACTCTCCAAAACATCTCAAAATTTTTCTTTTTGCTCTCCCACTTCACAAGAACATCTCCAAAGGCTTCAATCACGTAAGTACTCTTTTATTCTTCATCTATTTTTCATAAGTACTACGTTGCTATGTCTATTATGAATTGCTACAGCTGGAAGAAATATTGGTGATGTTAATGTGTTTGAATTGTTGATACAAAACCATGTGAATGAACATATACGTTAGGATGATCTTAAACTATTTCCGACTTGAATTTGATTTTGATGCTTTGTTATACTAATTGTGGAATCGCTATAGTCATGAACATTGCATAACCTTGTCACTTGAATACCTACATGTTAGAAGATCCCGTTCATCGGGATAAGATTTATAGTTGCCTACCGACATAGGAGGTTGTGATTATTGATAGAAACTATACCAGGATGTAATCCCTATGTAGTAGTCTTGTTATACCTAACATGAAAGTATTGCTAAGGTTGCAAGAAGTGATACATCTCTGATTTTCTTGTCGGAATATAGCGCCTAAAATGCATGTCGATGAAGTCTAAGTAATCGACTACTTTCACTTCACTAATTTGTATCAACAACCTAAGTATGGGGTGGTACCCTTACTGCTTGTGTATAGATTGTATATATCGAGCTGATGCTAATAGGAGCATTGTTTAAATCTCAGGTACAATGGCACCCAAAGCAAGATAAGATAAGACTACCACTTCCCAAAAGGGCAAGAAAAGAGGTCGCAAGGACCAAAGAGAATCATCCTCAATGAAATTACCATGCCGCATGTTTGGAATAAAATGGGTTCTTGAGGAGGAAGCCAAGGAATGGTATAGGAACAACAAGGAAGGAAAATACGTTCATGTCGACTTGATCAACAAGGACAGCCTAGCAAAGAAGAAGCCGCGTATGTTGGCGAAAATCATGGCACTAAATCTGGATTTCATCTTCCGCGACATAGGAGAATGCAATCTTGATTTGACACGAGAATTTTATGCCAACTGGTTGCCGAAAATCATAGGCAGCGAAGTCAAGATTCGGGGCCAAGTTCTACAACTCAATGCGGATTTGATCAACTCCTTTCTTGGCTTACCTTTAGTCGATCCAACACCATTCAAAGAGCTGTACAACAGACCTCCTTATAGAGCAATGCGACACACACTTTGTGGAAGTAGATCCATGGCAAGGTGGAGAAGACATAAAGACACCGGACGACACAACACCTTCCCCTATGCTCCTTTGAATAGGGAAGCAAGAATATGGTTGCGTATTGTCAACTTTTGCCTTATTCCTGGGACCCAGTACACCAAAATAACAAGAGATAGAGTGTGTTTGGTCTATGCATTGATGACGAATGTCCCTATCAACATTGGGGCAATCATTCGTTCTACAATGCGGAAGGCCAGACTACACAAGCGGTCCCACTTCACCTTTGGCAACCTGTTGACAACAATCTTGCGGAAGGAGAACATCAAAGAGGAACCAGATGATCACAAACTCCCATATAACCCAAAGAAGGTTGACCTCACAAAGGTCAAAGATGCTGAAACAACACATGGCGTCAACCTTACTACTGCGGAGAGACATGCTCGAGATGAGAGTTTATTCCGTCATCTTTATGGAATGACACGGTTCACCATGATGAGCGGAGGTCGTGTTCCAACTGCAGAGCTCCAAGAGCTGGACCATGACTATCCAATGAATATGCATGCGAGGGAGATGTGTGGAGTAGGTACATACTTTGAGGAAACTCTTGATGATGATGTGCCGACCGATGATGATTGACGCATGCCAGACTCCGACGTGGAAGAGAATTCTGATGACGACGACTCCTATGATGATTCCGACGAAGGGGGTATGACCCCCGACATAGAGGAGGAGTCCGACTGACCAGGTTCTTCGTATTTATTTTCCACTGAGGGCAGTGTCTCATTTAAGTGTGGGGTGGTGGTATTTGCATGCTTTACTTCTCTATCCGCATTTGCATTTATTTATGTTTGTTTGCTTAGCTTGTTGTTTTTCAAAATTGTTTTTTTTTTGTTTTTTTTCAATTTTTTTAGTAGTAAAATTTTTCTTACTCAGCTTCACATAAAATCATTCTAATAGGCCGCATGAGATTATAACAAGAGTTTGTGCTAACATCATGACTATTGAGACGTTTAGGCTCTAATTATGACTCACTATGTGATATTGTGTGGTTCAATTCCTTCATCTGTTGGGGCAAGAGTCTATACTACTCTCAATAAAGTCGACCATGTGCCTTGTGTGTGTGAGGATATTGTATATTCTATGTTTGTGGCTGATGCTAGAACTTGCCTGGTATGTATGTAAAGCGAAAATAAAGAGTGTAAGTTTAGGAGATGATTTAGGCATTTCTTTGGCAACCTATGATTATTTACCTTCATTTTTACCTACCCATGGACATTATCCTAGTTAACCCTTTTGAGCCTTTAGCCTATTTTCTTTGACAACCTCATATGTAAGCCTAATTCAATTTTTTTCAAAACCATAATTTGATCCAAATTCCTAAGTGCTTTAAAGTATAATGTCATGTGACAAAATAAGAGAAAATTGGGTGAGCATGATGCTTTAGAATGTATTGGTGCTTGAATGTGTTATGAAAAAGAAAGTGCTATCATAAGAGGTATGTTATGAAAAGAAAAAGGAAAGGAAAACTAAAAAGTTGCTTAAAATTGAAAAACAAAAGCGGAGAAAAAGGGTGGTAGAATAAAAGAAAGTAGAAAGGTTGTTTGAAAGAAAAGTGTTAATGATACAATGTGATGTATTAAAACGCTTAGGAGCATAGTCACTATTTCTGGCCAAAATAGTCCTACCTGTCCCTTAGCCTACATTACAACCCATAAAAGACCTAGTTGATCCTAAGCTTAGCATTCTGACATTTAGTGGAGCATTACACTAAGGGCAAGCCTATGGTCATCAGTTGCTACATATGAATTCTTTGTGAGAGCGAGAGCAAGGATATTTCTATACCCATGTTTGATAAATATACTATGCTTGAGAGTGATTATGGGCAATATATTGTGAGACACACATGGTTGATGAGTTTTGGATAGTTGTGTATGATTCTTTATGCCTTAACTTTTGGATATGAATTAACTACCATCACGAGTCTATGTTGGAGGTTGAATTGTTTCTACTAATGGTTAGAAAACTACTCTTTGTTGGTAATTGTTGTGCCTGTCTTGACGAATATTTTGTATTGTTGCTGTGAAAACTTAAGTTAAATGTTTAGAGGGACATAATATTTTGTTCGAGGACGAACAAAGCTTTAAGTGTGGGGTGTTGATGATAGGCGAATTTACACGCCTATAGTGCTATATTTTACCCATATTTTAGCCTAGTTTTGAGAACAAATTATATATTTCATGCACTTTTAGTACTTTTTCCTGTAAGTGAGCTAACGAACATGATTAGCAAAGTTTCAGGTATAAATGATGCAGAATTCAGCATTTTATGGATTACTTGACGCCAAAGAAAGCTTCACGAAAGGAGAAGAGGGAGTCTTGGACGCCTAAGGACCAAAAGTGATGAATGGAAAATCTATCCCAGGCTAAAACAGCATTTCTGAAGACTTTGGGGACTAGCAGTAATTTATTAGGATTAGGATAATGATACATTAACCTAGTACAATTGGGTTAAGTATTTCATTAGCTTAGTAGGATTTGGTTAAGTATTTCATTAGCTTAGTAGGATTTGGTTAAGTATTTCATTAGCTTAGTAGGAATAGGATATGAGTATTATAAATACCCTATCTTGCTAGAGATTTTTATTCATTCCTCATTAATTCTAGTTTTAACTCTCATCTTACCTTACAACTCTTCTAATATTTCCATTAATTCTACTTTTTATTCTTCTTCTATTCATCTATTCTTAATTTCCGCAACAAGAGAAACGTTACTTGCAAGAAATCACGCCTAACGCCTACCACACTTGTGCTACACGAAATTCTTATTGTGGTATAATAATAATGTCAATTGTGATTTCCTTCGCACTCATGGGTAACTAAACTTCTTTGTTGGGGTTATGGAAGCCGAATGAGATACTATCTATTACTATAAGTTTGTGAGTTCGTGACACGTATGCTGCTTATATCATTATTCTCTTCGTCTTAACCTAAATTTTTTGTGGTTGCAAACGCAAGAATACGCCTGTATAACATTTAACTTGTTCAAAAGAAAGGTTATCTGTCTGGAAAAGAGATAATGTCAAGGTAGTAGGGTCCCATCCACTATTAAAAAGTTAGTGCCGTAACTGGATTAACCTCTTGGAGAATTCGTACCGTTAGACACGCTTTAAGCTCGAAAGAGTTAAAGTGAAATAATCCTCGAATAGGTCGAAAGACGCCTGGATTTACCATCGAATACAATTCTCTATAAGCACATGCATGTCTGAATTCCGCATAACTCATAGCTAATAGAGACGTAAACTCAGAAGGTGGACATGACCCCAACTCCTCAAATTCTCATTGTTTACAACTTAATAACGATTCTTTCTGTTTACTTTGCTATTTCAGTTTCTACTTTAATATTTTGGTTACACATTACAATCCCCCCTTCTTACGAGACTTTCACTAAAAGTCTAGTAATCATCGCTTACTTGTTGACCAAGCTATTCCCTGTGGGATCGATACCCAACCCAGTTTGGTTCTATATTTGCTAACGACCGCTTTACACTCCTACGAGAGCTGTAGATTGAGCGTTATCAGAAGGTTTGATCTTTGAGACTTTGGACGAGATTTTGGACAAGTTATAGAGTGGTGCTATAGATGGATCATTGCCCCAATCCCTAAACTATGAAAGAATATTAAATTTTTATCATTGCACTGAGTGTGGCACTTTACCTAGGCTAAAAATCTATTTGTACCAAGGCAGCAACACATACACACTGCCTCTGTAGAAAAACTACAAACAAACAACAATTGGGAAGTTAGGTGAATTGAGTGAGGTGCCGCACCAGGTTATGTCCCAAAGTGGAACTTTGGGTCTCTTACTATCAAACCCAACTAGGATTAGGAGTTATTTCCTAGCACTATATATATCACCCCTTGATGTTATTATTAGGGTTTGTTACTTTTTAGCAAGCATCTAGAGAAAAAAGAGATTTCACCATTAGGTTTCTATTATTCTTAATGATTTTAGTCATTACTTTGCATGAAAACATCAATAAGTTGTATTTTTTCTTAGTCATGAGTGGCGTAAAATACTTATTCTGGGGTTATGGCTAAAAGCAGAAATGCTTACTGGATGATTAAATTTACGAAAATAGTTTATAAACATAGTTGTTCGTATATTCTTGATTATACTATTTTGAAGTTTGTCCACCATTAGAATACATCTATAATTTGTAATAACCATCTAGGTAATTTCCTTTATTTATGTGAATTTGTGGTATTTTTAGCCATTCCATAGCTACTACAAGTAATTTATGACTTGCTAGAACTTTCAGTTCAGTTATCAAACAGTTCATTTGGGTTTTGGTATCATTTATCAATTTTGGAGCTTTTACTATTAAGAAATTGGTCTCGTATAAACCTCCTAGTAAACAACCACAGATAAGAATTTTGATAGCACTTTAGCTCCAGAATATTAATTTTAGGCTGGAGGGACCCTTGGTTTAGGTCTTAAGGCTTTCAGACTCATTTTGAGCTATTGAGTGGATTCTATGAAAAATAAAAACTATTGGTGTGGGCCTCATATTTAGTTGAAATGATCTTGTATAAATGTTTTGATTGTTTCATTGAGTTTGGAAGGTTGAATTTGATATGGTATGATAGTTCATTTCCGAGCGTGAGTTTTCAATTAAATTTTGAGCACCGAATCTGAGTCTATTTTGGACATGGCAAAATTTGGGCCTGATATCTGATTTGACCACTTTAGTGGTTAAAGTGCCATTTTAGTGTCATTTGCTTTAGTAAACTTGAGACGTTTTAGAGGCCTTGGCTATGTGGTTGAGGTACATTTTAGCGATCAAGGACTGCTTAAGCAAATATCACTTTAGCATCCATACATGACTGCTTTAGTGATGCCCACATCCATGATGCATGGCCAGTTTCGCAGACTTGAGCTGCTTTAGCAGACAATTAGCTGCTTTAGTGACACTAGGGCATTGTTAAATCCCCTTTTCTTCATTTGATTTTCCTTATTTTTCCACCATTTCAGACTATTTTTGTGAGCTTGAAATGAGGAAATAGTAGGGAGTCATCCATTGGAGCTAAGGTAAGTTATCCTAACACTCCATGGTTATTTTCCATTATTTTTATTATAAATTTCCATCTATTTTATTGCAAATTCTTAGAATTTAGGTCCTTAAATCCCTAGATCTTAGGGACTGATTTGGGATACATTTATGCACCAATTGTGCTCTACTTTTGAGCATACATTCCTTGTAATTTGAGGGATCTCATGATGGATTCTATTTTTTATTCCATTTACGAGCCCCATAGTCCTGTTCTTGACCCAAAATTTAACCTAACCTTTTATATAGCAATATGGATCTTTTTCTACTGCTAATAACATATAGATACTATTTTGATAACGTGGAGGCATTTTGAGTTCATGGGGTGAAGATGGATGATTTGAGAATGACTCAAGGACTTGCGGTTCGACATAGAGGTTGGCTTCGAGCTAATCATCTTTATGTCATAGTGTATGATATATGTTTTATAATAGTTAAGGATGCTAGGATATGATTATGGGCAGGATATCATGACTTAGACTAATCTATGAGTTTAGTGATAGAAAGGTGAACTGACCCTTAAGATAAAATATGTGTTATAGTGATAGGGTAGCATAGTTCATTTATATTTATAACATTCTAGATGAATCCCCAGTGGTCGGTGGAGACTTGGAATTTTTCAAGTACCAAATGGTGCACCACTTATCTGGTGCATCCACTAAAGTGCCTTTTGGTTTTCTTTAGCATATTTCGCTTAAGTGGTCACTTAAGATTCCAGTCACTTGCGTAAGCAGTCAAGCTTGCCAAATAGTCCACTAAAGCAAAGCCTAGTCTGCTAAAGCGAAGGCCACTTAAGCAAATGTTTGTCGCTTTAGCGGAAGGTGTAGGATCAATGGGTACCACTTACATGGTACTTAGCCTCTTTAGTGGTGACTATTTAAGCGGTCAAGTGGTCACATAAGTGGCACCTGAGAGGACATTAAATGCCTATTTTGCCTAATTTTCACCTTATTTTCTCGTAAGTCTCGAGAGTTAAACTCTTAGAGAATATGGAAAATTGGAAGAGTAATTATAGGGAAATTTTAGGGCATTCATGAGCTTGGATTAATCATATCTTTGTTGAAATCTTTGTAAGTTTTTGTTGAATTGTAGGATATTCTGAACTTTAATCCCAAAATCCCTAGATTCTTTAAGACATGTTTAATTTGCATAATTACAATTATTACTCACTTGAGTAAACTCTCTGGGATTTTGGGGGCTCGCGTTGGGTTATTTACTTTATTCGCACTTACTGAATTATTGGGCGAGTTTTGTAGTTATAGCTATGCTTTTTCTTTATTGTTATTATCACGACTATTTGTTTTTAGTATTTGGAGCATTATTCTAGGTTTAACCTCTTCTCATAACTCAAAATTACTTATCTTGCATTTTATTATGCTTATATTATGTAATACCCCACACTTTTCCTAGGTTAAATTCGTTCCTAGAATATTAAGAAATATTTTCCAAAATAAAGAATATTTATTTCATGTGGAATTTTCCAGATTTAGACCTCCCATTGTATGGAAAATTGAATAAGCTTTTCATCGATACCAAATTCACCTAAATTTAACAGGCGGTTGAGAAGTTATTGCATTTTTAAGTTGACAGAGTGCCACCTAGGCACTCAGCGCGTCGCGGAGAAGGCAAAAATGGCAATCGTCAATTCCAGTGGACCTCCGTAATATTGTCGTATCGCAGAGTGGTCCATTTTACCATTTGTCAATTTCCATCAAGCCTACGCGATGTTTGCGCATCGCGTCGAAGGCCCAATTGGCAATTCAAAGGGGAACCACGATGGCTACGTATTATGAAGTCTGCCCATTTTTCAATTATCCAATTCTAGTAAGCCACTGTGATTATGGTGCGTCGTGGTGGCCAGCCAAATCGAAAAAATATTGCATTTGTCAATTCCAACTTAAAGTTTAATCGGGTATTTTGGTAAATCCCCAAGGCCTTAATCCATCCAAAACATAAGATTAAACATATTCCTAGCACTTTATACCCACTTTCATCCATTCTCTCTCAAAGCAAAACCCTAGAGCTCCAAGGCTTCTTCTCTAAGAAATTAAAATCCTCCATTGATTCTTTAAAAAAGCTTAAGATTGAGGATTTTCAAGGTAAGATAATCAAGAATCCATCTTTAAGAACTCAAATAGAAATCAATAAGTCAAGTTTCTTCATCTAATCATCAATCAAGTTATATGGAGTTTATGAACAAGGATCTTCTTCCATTCTTGTGCCCAAAACCAAGCTTTTGTCATATGATTTTGAATGATTATTCATGAAATTTGAATTAGGGTTCATACCCATTATTGCTCTTTACAAGATTTTGAGATTTCAAGTGTTTTAGAAGTTGAATTGCATGTCCATTTTCATATTTTCATACCTATTGCAGTAATTTACAGATTTTGAGATGAATTATCATTTTTTTCAATATCAAGCATGATTATGTAATACCCCACATTTTGGACAAGAATTAAAATCTGTTATTCCTATGCGTAAATGTTTTAAAAGCCTCGAATCCTATGTAAATTTAGTGTGTTAATCAATTATGTAGTATGGGAATCTATTTGAGCATGAATTTAGATCATATAGGTTCCCTATCTCAAGTACAAGTTGAAAGCTTTCCTATCGTTCAAGTTTTAGTGTGTGTCAAAACTTAGGTCAAATTCAATCGATCATAACTCATTTTATATGATGAACTGGGTGACTTACTATATATCAAATGAAAGATGTTTGAACTAGCTTTCCGACGATACCAATTTCACCAAATTCGATATCGGAGCAAGTAGTTATGCCCATTTTACTCCAGCATATCTGGCTGGGAAACTGGTGACGACATTTTGTGACAAGCCGTCACACCTGTGACGGCCTATCAGCAATGTTGTCAGACCTGGGAATATTTCTGACCCTGGTGATGACATTTTGTGATAAGCCATCACGCCCGTGACGGCCTATCACTAATGTCGTCAACCTTAACCTGAAACTCAAAATTTCACCCTTTTCTGATGACCTTTTTGGATGACGTCGTCATATTCTGATGAGATTTTTGATGACATCATCAGCCTTAGGTAGAATCCAGCTTCTGTGTGATGACTTTTTTGATGGTCTGTCATATTTTTGACGCCTTATCACGAATATCGTTAGCTTTTTTTTTCCAGAACTTTAGGGATGTTTTAGTAAGGGTATTTTGGTCTTTTCCCTTCACTTCCCATGACTTATAACCCTCAAGGAACGTATTATCTTCCATTCTCTTTAGTTAAACATCTCAAAAAGTTCTCTCACAAACTTTCAACCACAAGATTAGGGTTTCCTCTCAAGATCATTTCCTCAAGAACAAGAACATTCTCTCCCAAAGGGGTTAAACCCTATTTAAGAAAAATCAATAGCAAGCCTAAGGATTTCTTCAAGAACCTTCAAGAAACATTAGATCTCTTTCAAGATCAAGATTTATGGTATGCATAGTGTTCATCCATGGGTCCCTTTCATCCATGAAGCTCAAGAATCATGTTTTAAATTATAAATTACGATTTCCTTGTTGTTTTATGACTATATTCATGTTAATGATTATTGTTTGGATTCAAGGTTCTGTCTTGATGTGTTTTTCATGAATCATGTGAATAGGTTAGTTGGAAACCCATGAATTTGGGAGTTTTAAGATTTCTAAATTTGTTAAGTACACCTATGCTCAATATTATGCATGCAAGGTGTTTGATAAAATGCTTAGGATGCTAGAAATTCATCTTTACATGGTTCCATGATATCTAAATGACAAATCCATGTTAGCTATATACTTTAATATAAATTCCATGCTATTGATGTGTTGCTATTGTTGTGGTGTGAAGCATGTATGATAATGGAGATATACTATATATACATGAAATATATTCATGCACTCCCTACCATGCTTAAGATGTTGAAGAACTACATAAAGCATAATATCCCCTACTTATGACAATGTGAATTGTGGACTCCAATCTTATGATCAAGTCAGTCATGTTGTGTCTGTTTCCTTCCATCGAGTCCTGGGGGTATTCGTACCCAAAAATATAGTTGTGTGCCTAGAGCCATGTTATGTTATCATGATACTCTCAGTCAAGCCATGATCTATAGAATTCAGTCAGTCATATGACTCCGAAAAATCCAGTGACCTTAGTAATCTCAGTAGTTCAGTAATCTCAGTGATCTCAGTAATATTTGTAACCTCAGTATTCAAAGTCAATCTCAGTAACTTCAGTAATCTCAACCAGTCCTCAGAAATCAGTACATTCCACCAGTCATCAGAATCTAGTAAACTTAGTTTAGCTCCGTTAAACAATACCACTAGTATTAATCTAGTTAATCAGTATCAGTTCAGCAAATCAGTTCAGTTAAGTTATTTAGTTCAGCCCAGTTATTCAGTTTAGTGTCTTTCAGATGGGAATTGGATTCAGCACCGAGCGAACCTAGGGATGGGGCCTCACCCGCTAGAATAGGACTTAGATCCCTAGAAGCAATCCTTAAGTTCCAGAACTACGTTGCCAGTATAGGTACGAGATATCATCCGTTAGATAGGATTGACATACTCAGGGGTCACCCGTTAGCTCATTTATATGTATAGGACCAATCCCAGGAGTCACTCGCTAGATTAGGACTGACTTCACAGCAGATGTCTTTACTGGTTGCGTGGTACTAACACCCTCCCATTCAGGGCAGAGATTGGACCCCAGTCAGCTTAGCTTGGGGCATGTTGGTTAGATGAACACATCCCACAGTTTTAGTTATAGATTCAGGACTGTCAGATATAGTCAACTTAGTTCAGTAGTACAGATTTAGTACTATTAGAGACAATCAACCCTTATCATTATAAATAGACTTCAAGATCACCCATTAGACAGGACTGATCTTAACTATAGTTAAACAGTATCAGAATCATTAGATGTAAAGATCACCTGCTAGATAGGACTGATCTCAGACTAAGTCAAATCATCCTTATTATTAGTATACTCATGATCACCCGCTAGATAGGACTGATCTCAGATTTAGTTACTCCAAGTAGAACGAAACTCAGATAGTTCCATCAGAACTTAGTCTGTCAGTTACAGTCGTTCAGTATCAGTTATATCAGTTAGGCAGATCATCACAGTTATATCAGGTTTTTGAACTCATGTATCAGTCATATCAGTTATCAGAATTCATGATATCAGTATTCAGCTTCAGAACTGTCAGACACAGTCAGCCAGACCAGTTCTTCATGATTTGAACTGTTAGAAATAGTCGTTCATCTATTCAGTATCTCAGTATCAGTACACTCATGTTGTCAGTATTCAGACTCAGTAGTCAGTGTCTCTACGAGTTCAGTTACAGTTATGTATGCATGTATGTATTCTTACGTTCATATTAGTCAGCATTGTTCATGCATATAACCCCTTGCATTTAGACTACCTCACTCGTATACTCAGTACATTCAGACGTACTGACACATTTGTGCTATGGTTCTTTCTCTTATGTTACACCATAGGTTCAGAGGCACGAGCTCCAGATCAGCAGTAACATTCTAGTGTTCCGAGTTTGCTACTAGTCTTTCTCATTTGAGTGTGATATAATTATTGCTACATTTACTATTCAGTTGCTAGATAAGATTAGTTGGAGACATATTCCTTCAACTCTTTATTTAGTTCAGTTAGAGACTTTCAGACTAGATGTTAGATTAGATATTTAGATCTCATTTTTTTTTTAGTATTTATGACTTGTTTTGGTATTGTTATACCTTTTTCAGATATTTTATTATCAGACGTTTATTTAGTTTGAACCTTATGGCCTTTCATGTTCATGTTTCTATATTTTATGATATATTATGCAGTATACATGTACAAATATTAGTCATGGGTTAGCCTATGGTCCTTCAGGGTTATGAGCACCGTGTAGCATTCCGGTTCAAAAAATTGTGGTATATTAGCATATGATTGAGTAGTGATGTGGAAGAATGGTAGAGGTGAGAATGTCGTTCCTATGAATTGGCAGGTATTTCAGGATACTTTTCCAGATAGGTTCTTCCTACGTGAGATGAGGGAAGCTAAGATAGAATAGTTTGTGAATTTGAGGTTGGGCTCGATGATAGTGAATGAGTATTGCCTTAAGTTCAATCAGTTATCTAAGTATGCCCCTGATACGATGGTTGATCCTCGGGCTAGTATGAATAAGTTTGTTACTGGAGTGTCTAGCTTGGTAGTCAAGGAGTGTAGGACTTCCATGGTAACTGGAGACATGGATCTTGCGATATTGATGTTGCATGCTCAGTAGATTGAGAAAGAGAAATTAAAGGGGAGAGATAGAAATAATAAGAGGGATAGAACATGACAGTTTGAGTATAGTCAGAATAGGTCTCAAGGAGAAAATTGTTTGTAGTTTTAGAATCATTCATCTATGCCAGCACTATCTTCAGCTAGTTCTCCCACTCCTAGAGGTAGACAGGAAGAGTGAGGTAAGTCTTATATTTCTAGATCTCATAATAGTGGAAGTGGAAGACCTCATTATTCTTCTTGTGCTAAGTGTAGTAGGAATCATCCAGATGAGTACTTGGCTGGTAAGAACGGTTGTTTTGGTTATGGTAAGTCGAGTCATGGAATTAAAGAGTACCTGTATATTAAGCAGGGAAATAGAGATGATCATCCCCAAACTCAGACTGGTAGTGCACCAGCTTCTTTAGGTCACCAGCCTCTTCTCAGGGTGCATCATACAATATTGGTGACGATCAGTGCCAAAATCGATTCTATGCTTTACTGTCTCATTAGGTGTAGAAATATTCACCGGATATTGTTACTGTTATGCTTTGTGTCTTTCATTCTGATGTTTATGTGTTATTAGACCTTGGGTCGAGTTTCTCTTATGTGACCCCATTAGTTGTAGTAAATTTCAAGATAAGTTATGAAAAGATCCCTGAGCCTTTCTTGGTTTCTACCCTAGTAGGTAGTTAGTTGTTGCTAAATAGATCTATAGAAAGTATCTTGTCACTGTATTTCATAAAATCATGTTAGCAGACCTAATAGAGTTGATATAGCTAACTTTAATCTTATTCTTGGTATGGATTGGCTCCATTCTTGTTATGCTTCTATAGATTGTCGCACTCGAGTGGTGAATTTTTAGTTTCCAAATGATCCAATCTTTGAGTGGAAGGGTAATTCAGTGTCTCCCAAAAGTCATTTCATATCTTATCTTAAGGCACAAAAATTTATCTCCAAAGGGTGTATCTTTCATCTTGTTCGAGTTAAATACACTAAGTCTGAGACTCTGATAGTTCAGTCAGTAGTGTGGTTAGTGAGTTTCCTGATGTTTTTCCCACAGATTTGCTAGGGGTACCTCCCAATAGGGAAATAGAATTTGGTATTGACCTTCTTCGAGATACTTAGCCTATTCTTATACCTCCATATCGTATGGCTCCCGCTGAGCTTAAAGAGTTGAAAGAGCAACTCAAAGATCTTTTAGATAAAGGTTTAATAATGCCTAGTGTTTCTCCATGGGGCGCTCTTATCTTGTTCATGTGAAAGAAGGACGGTTCTTTGCGTATGTGCATTGACTATCATAAGTTTAATAAAGTCACAATCAAAAACAAATATCCTCTTCCTAGAATCAATGACTTTTTTGATCAATTACAAGGTGCAAGTTATTTCTCAAAAATAAACCTTAGATTCGGCTATCATCAAGTTAAAGTAAGGGAATATGATATTACAAAGACAACTTTCAAAACCCGTTATGGTCATTTTAAGTTTCTAGTCATGTCCTTCGGACTAACAAATGCCCCAACAGCTTTCATGGACTTGATGAATAGAGTGTTCAAATAGTATTTGGACACGTTGTCATAGTCTTTATCGATGATATTATTGTCTATTCTTGTAGTGAGGATGATCATGCAAACCATCTTAGAATTGTATTGTAAGCCCTCAGAGATCACCAATTGTTTGCCAAGTTCAGCTAGTGTGAATTTTGGCTAATTTTAGTAGCTTTCCTTGGTTATATTATTTCCATTGAGGGTATTAGATTTGATCCCTAAAAGACAGAAGGTATAAGAAATTGTCCTAGACCTATTTCCCTGTCATACCTTAGGAGTTTCTTGGGTCTAGCTGGTTATTATAGACTTTTGTTGAGAGTTTGTCATCTATCGCTTCTCTTATGTCTAGATTGACCCAAAAGAAAGTTAAGTTTTAGTGGTCAGATTCTTACAGGAAGAGTTTTCTGGAGTTGAAGACTCAACTCACTTCATCCCCAGTTTTAGCATTACCTGATGATACAAACGGTTTTGTTATTTATTATGTTGCCTCTAGAGTTGGTTTGGGTTGTGCTTTGATGCAGAATGGTAGGGTCATTTCATGCCTCTAGACAACTTAAGCCTCATGAAAAGAATTACCCAACCCATGATCTTGAGTTAGCTACTGTTGTGTTTGCTTTAAAAATCTGGAGACATTATTTGTGTGGGGTGCATGTTGATGTGTTCACGAATCATAAAAGCTTACAGTATGTGTTTACTTAGAGGAAGTTGAATCTCTATCAGAGAAGCTGGTTAGAATTGTTAAAGGATTATATATGAGTGATTTGTATTATTCGGACAAGGCCAATGTAGCGGCGGGCGCCCATAGTAGACTGTCTATGGGCAGTGTTACCCATGTGGAGAATGATAAGAAGGAGTTAGTTTGGGAAGTGCATTGATTTGCTAGATTGTATGTTAGGTTGGTTGATTCAGTTGAAGAGAATGTTTGGGTCCATAGTAGTTCCCTAGTTTCGGAGGTGAAAAAGAAGCAAGATGAGGATTCTAGTTTGGTCAAACTAAAGGAGTAGTCAAAGACCAAAAGATAGAGGTTTTCTCCTAAGAGGGAGATAGTGTGTTGAGATACCAGAGTAAATTATGTATGTCTGGTGTTGATGATTCAAGGCAGCGGATTATGGTGAAAGCGCATGGTGCACGTTATTCTATCCATCCTGGAGCAACCAAGATGTACCATGACTTGTAGGAAATCTATTGGTGGAGTGGTATGAAGAAAGATATATCAGAGTTTGTAGCTAAGTATGCAACTTATCAATAGGTTAAGGTAGAGCACCAAATACCTGGTGGTGCGTTGCAAGAGTTTGGTATCCCCACTTAGAAGTGGGAAGAGGTGAATGTTGATTTTGTGACTGGTTTACCCCATTCGCGTCGTCAGCATGATTTGATTTGGGTTATACTAGACAGATTGACTAAGTCAGTGCATTTTTTTCTAGTTCACACATCTTACACGACTGAAGATAATGCTAAGTTATATATCCAAAAGATAGTCATATTACATGGAGTTCCTTTGTCCATCATCTTAGATAGGGGTACTCAGTTTACCTCTCAGTTTTGGAGAGCCTTTCAGAAGGGTCTTGGTACCTAAGTTTATCTTAGTTCATCCTTTTATCCGCAGACAGATGGTAAGGCAGAGAGGACCATTCAGACTTTAGAGAATATGTTGAGGGCATGTGTTCTTGATTTCAAAAGTAGTTGGGATGATCATTTACCATTGATTAAGTTCACTTATAATAACAGTTATCATGCTGGTATTCAGATGGCTCCGTTTAAAGCTCTTTATAGGCGAAGATGTATATCTCCAGTTGGATGGTTCAAAGTAGGTGAGGCTGCTTTGATTGGTCCAGACATGGTTTTTTAGACCATGGAGAATGTTCAGTTGATTAGAGAAAGATTGAAAGTGGCCCAGAGTCATCGAAAATCTTATGCCGATGTGATAAGAAGAGATCTTAATTTGAGGTTGATGATCTTGTGTATTTAAAAGTTTCACCCATGAAAGGGGTGAGGAGAGTTTGCAAAAAGAGGAAGCTTAGTCCCGTTATGTTGGTCCCTTTCAGATTTTGAGCTATGTTGGGAAGGTAGCGTATGAGCTTGAGTTACCCACAGATTTATCCTCAGTTCATCCAGCATTCCATATGTCCTTGTTAAAGAAGTACATGGACGATTCAACCGTTATAGTTCCTCTAGAAAGAACAAATATTCAGAATGGCCTTTCTTACGAAGAAGTCCCAGTAGAGATTCTTGATCATTAGATTTGTAGACTAAGGAACAAAGAATTTCCCTTGGTTAAAGTTCTGTGGCAAAATCAGTCCGTTGAGGGTGGAACTTGGGAAGCAGAAGCAGACATGCGTACCAAGTATCTACATCTCTTCTCCACAAACTCAGATTCAACCGAAAGTAATAGTTTTCCTTTATTCAGTTCTTTTCCAGTTCAGATTCAGCCATATAGCTATATTTCATGAGAATTGATGCACTCATAGATCAGTTCAGTAGCTCATTATATTTGGGATTCAATCATTCAATTTATTCCAGTTGTTCATGATAGTTTATAGCCTTAGATTCCTCAGTATTTTCAACATAAATTAGCCACATTCGAGGATGAATGTTCCCAGAGGTAGATATTGTAATACCTCGCACTTTTCCTAGCTTAAATTCATTCTTAGAATGTTAAGAAATAGCTTCCAAAATGAAGAATATTTTTTTTTGTGTGGAATTTTCTAGATTTAGACCTCTCATTATGTGGGAGATTGAATAAACTTTCCATCGATACCAAACTCACCTAAATCCGACATGCGGTTGAGAATTTATAGCATTTTTAAGTTGA
Source organism: Capsicum baccatum var. pendulum (assembly GCA_030864225.1). Taxonomy (NCBI): domain Eukaryota; kingdom Viridiplantae; phylum Streptophyta; class Magnoliopsida; order Solanales; family Solanaceae; genus Capsicum; species Capsicum baccatum. Next base: position 158,723,550 of record CM061555.1, on the reverse strand, counting down.
AAGAGTGCCACCTGGGCACTCAGCGCATCACAGAGAAGGAAAAAATGTCAATCGTCAATTCTAGTGGACCTCCACGATATTGGCGCATTGTAGAGTGGTCCATTTTCCCATTTGTTAATTTCCAGCAAGCCTACGTGATGTTGACACATCGCGCTAAAGGCCAAATTGGCAATTCAAAGGGGCACCGTGATGGCTCTGCATCGCAAAGTCTGCCCAATTCCTAATCTTCCAATTCCAATAAAACACCGTGATTGTGGCACGTCGCGGCGGCCAGCCAAGTCAAGAAAATGTTGTGTTTCCAATTCCAACTAAAAGTTTAATAGGGGTATTTTGGTCAATTCCTAAGGCCCCAATACATACAAAACACAGGATTAAACATATTCCTAGAACTTTATGCCCAATTTCATCCATTCTCTCTCAAAGCAGAACCCTAGAGCTCCAAGACTTCTTCTTCATGAAATCAAAATCCTCCATTGATTCTTCAAGACAGCTTAAGATTGAGGATTTCCAAGGCAAGATAATCAAGAATCCATCTTCATAAACTTAAATAGGAATCAATAATTCAAGTTTCTTCATCTAATCATCAATCAAGGTATTTGAAGTTTATGAACAAAGATCTTCTTCCATCCTTGTGCCCAAAACCAAGCTTTCATTTAAAATTCATATGATTTTGAATGATTATTCTTGAGATTTGAATTAGGTTTCATACCCATTATTTCTCTTTGCAATATTTTGAGAATTCAAGTGTTTTAGAAGTTGAATTGCCTGTCCATTTTTATATTTTCATGCCATTGCAGTAATTTATAAATTTTGAGATATAGTATCATTGTTTTCAATATCTAGCATGATTATTATGATGTTTTGACATGAGATTGAAGCATGGGTTATTACCCTAAGATTGAATATTATTATTACAAGAAAGATGATGCTTTTAGCATCCTATTATTAGATTATATATAGATTTTTAGTAAAGCTTTGATCTTTCGATCACCAGATAAGTTTTGGAATCCACTTTACAAATTTATTACAGATTATTGAAAGCGAAATAGCTTCATTTACAGATTGATTCAGATAAGTGCATAATTGGTTTTATAATAAACCCTAATGCTAGTTTTAAAGTGGATTTCCAATAAGACGAGCATAGAAAATTACTGGGAGTAGTATTTAGCATCGAATTTGGGTATGATTTCAAGGTCTCATACCCTAAAACTACGTGCCATCATAGAATTAAGATTAAAGTGACCATAGTGGGCTGAGATAGTGATCACTTAAGCTGAGGTTATACTCCATAGCACGAGTATAACACCTCTCCCCCATATGAGGTTTCTTCCTTAGGAAGACGAGACGTTGGACTCTATATAGCTCACATGGTTTATGTCGGTTAAGATAATCTCCCTACTAGTAAAAGTAAATAAATAGTTTTGAGTATTTCCCTACTTGTAAGAAAAGCATTTAGAAAACTAAGTGCAAAGGCTCATAGATTTACTCAGATTATGCTTTACAGAAAGATAATAGTTATAAACTTTAGCTTTTAAATTCATTATTTCAGAAGTGAGCTCTTTCTACACTTAGACAGTATGATTTGCCAACAGAATACAAGTATAGCTTTCAGAACTAAATGTTATGACTCACAAGACTTATAAAGTATGAATTGATTCTTATTATTTCAGTATTTCAGATATTCCATCTTGTGTGAGGCATTTATATTTAACATGCATTGTTTTATAAATTATGATAATGAGATAATGTTATACTTATGCATTTCACCTCCATATACTCAGTACATCCTCAAAGTACTAATTAACATGTATGTCTATGTGCTATATTATCTCATAATGTAGGTTTAGGTGCTCAGCATCAGCAGCGTGAGTAGTTCAAGCAATTTTATCTACATGTAACAGTTGGTGAGTCCTCATAATTCGGGGACATATTCATTCAGATTTTGTAGCTTAGTTGTTTTATATAATTTAGTATTCTTTTCAGACAGTCGAGTTAGCTGGGAGTTTGTCCTAGTGACTTCTAGTATTAGTAGTAGAGGCTTGTCAGACTGCTAGATTTGATTCAGACTTACAGTATTTGATTTTTAGACATTTCTTTCAGATTATTCTCAGTTATTTCAGATAGTTTCCATGTTTAGTATGACTTTCATGTCTATATTATTTTGATTATGAGATTTATACCTAGTAGAAGGTAGACAGGGTTAGTTTAAGGCTACAATAGTCTTGAGCACCGTGTGACGTCTCGGGATCAAATTTTGGGGTGTTACATATTATGATTTAGCTCAGTTGTACTATGATGCCTAATCATTACCCATGGCTTTTGTACTTATACTACTCTTTTGTTTCTTTTTGGTGTAGACCTAAGTACTAGTTTCATCGTTGATGCTGAGATATATGCTGATCAGAGTTCGAAGATGGTGTGAGTTCCCAATGCTGAGATTGACTTTTTCTCTTTCTATTTTTGGAAGTCATTTCATTTCAAGACTATATTAGATTGACTTGATAGTACTTGTATTCTTTTGGATTAGAGGCCTTTGTATCGAAACTACTAGATTATGGGATGATATTATTATCTTTATTCTCTCCTATTATATTATTATTTAATGTATGATTGATTGTAAGCCTTTTATGTGCATATTTCAAGCATTTATGCCATTATCCACAAAATTTGCCCATTATTTATAGTTTTAAACTATGATTTATCTCACCTACTGATGGGATAAAGTAGGTACCATCATAACTTGGAAATTAGGTTGTGACAAATTGGTATCAGAGTTGAAGGTTTACTAATATTGTTGGTATAAAGAAAGTGTCTAGTAAAGTCATATGGATCAAAATAATGACATCAATTTCTTATATTCGAAAGGCTATAGGACATTCTTAGGATATCTCCACTTCCTTCATATATTTTATGCAAAGTGTCTAAGTTAGTTTCTATTATTCATTTAGTTTCACTCTTTCGCAAAATGTTAGGATGCGTTTATCGCTATACAAGATGAGGACCTCGAGTTTGTGACTAGGGATCCTACTAGAGTTCTTGGATGACCTAGAGGTTGAGGACATCTAAGAGATGCAGCCCCAG